>CAKKNE010000006.1:0-2400000 GCA_918797485.1 Pelagomonas calceolata | reverse complement strand
GACAGTGACTAATAAGAAACTTCCCTGTGCATGGGATCGCAACGACGCCTGCGGCTTTTGCTAGCGTCTGTAAGACACTAGCAAGCCAACAAGCGCGCAAAAAAGCGGCTCCTAAAACCGAAATAAATGCGATTGGGAGGCTGTAAGGCGGTTAGTACACTTTAATCACAGTGCTGCTGCAGACAGCGAGCGGCACACATACCAGCAACGCATAAATATTGGTGAATCACAGCTGAGCACCATCTCGACATGCAGCGCAGGAGCTCCCAATACTATCATGACACGAACGGCGTGCCCCTCGAAGACGGCCGCACGCACCACGTCGGCGTAGCCAAAGGCGAGGTCGCGAACCGTATTGTATTAGTCGGGTCCTCGTCACGCGCCGTGACGTTGTGTTCATTACTAGACGGCGCACCGCAATTCTCGATAAAGAGCCACCGCGGCTTCGAAACGTATACGGGCACCTTCCAAGGCACGCCCGTATCTATTATAACGACGGGCATGGGCGGTCCCATGATGGACTTCGCGGTCCGCGAGCTGCGCCACGTCGTCGACGGAGATCTAGTAATGGTGCGGCTCGGGAGCTGCGGCGGGCTGAGTCCCGAGGCCGTGCCGGGCGCCGTCGTGGCGAACACGCCCGGGAGCGTGCGGATCGCGCGGAATTTCGACGCCACCTTCGAGGACGAGAGCGACGCCAACTACGTCATTTCCCAACGGAGAGCGGCGCCGGACGTGGCGCTCGCGCAGCGCTTGGCCGCCGAGCTGGCCAGGGACTGCGACGTCGTCTATGGCCTGAACGCGTCTGCGGACTCGTTCTACGACGCCCAGGGCCGCGTCGATGCCAATTTTAGAGATTGTAACGGCAACGTCCTCGAGCGACTGCGCGCGCGGGGCGTCGCGTCGGTGGAGATGGAGTCGTGTTATTTGTTGCACCTCGCGGCGCACGGCACGCGTATCCGCGCGGCGACGTGCGCGATCGTGGCGGCGAACCGGGGCACGGGCGCCGTCGTCGAGAAGGATGCCTTCGAGGCCGTCGAGGCCCGGGCGGGGCGCGCCGTCCTGCGGACCGTCGCGGCGCTGCCCGCGGACGTGCCACCGCCACCGCCGGCGCCTCGTGAGACGGGCGCGGAGCTCGGCTCGGCTCTGCGCGCCATGCAAATTAGACTTGGCATGAGGCCCGAGGGTGCGACCGAAGCGGACCGCAAGCGCTTCGAGGATGAGGATCTCGACCGGCCCTACGGGCGCTAGGCGACTCGGCCATGTACTAGTTGTGAAACACATACTACTAGTACTGTCTTAGAAATCCAAATCCCTAACAACTTCGAATCCGCCCGTTGAGTTCTCGTCCACCAGCAGCTGCCACCGGGCCAGGGCAGACGACACATCCACCTCGCGCAACCCCGCCACCGCACCGGCGACGTCCTCCGCGTCCCAGTGGGCGACGACGGCCAGCTGGGCCCGCGGAAGCAACAGCGTGACGTCGTAGGGCTCGGACGCCCGGCGCTCATAATATATCTCCGCGTGGCCGCCGACGACGCCGTGCAACGCCGCGAACGCGCGGAAGAAGCGGCGCATCTTCCCCACGGGCCCCGTCAGGCGCGAGACGGCGTCCGGCGGCGGCCCGAGCGTCCACGGCTCGCGTGCCACGCGGAGGACGTCGGCGAAGACCGCGTCGATCGCACGACGCGTGGAACAAGCGTCGTCGCATCGTTTGGCACCGCGCAGCTTCGCCGCCGCCGCGCCGCCGCGACACGTCCCGACGAACGCCGAGCGTTCGCGCCGCTTGATGCCGACTTCAGTCGCGAAGGCCCGCACGCGGTGGGGCCAGACGTCGATGGCGTCGTTGAGGACGGCGGCACCGTCGCCGACCTCATCGACAAACGCCCAGAGCTGGCGCGCTACTTTAGTGTCGTCGACGAGCGGTCCGGTGCCGTCCTGGTTATCGACGAACCAGAGCGCCACGGCCACGTTGAGCTGCGGGTGCGTCGCCGGGAGGCCCGCTAAGCTTGCCAAGCGTTTCGCCGCATCCTTCGCGTGGCGCTCGCGTCTGGCCCCGGGCAGGCGCGCCAGGCGAGCGCAGACCGTGGGGACGCTCCGTTTCGCGCAGCGCGCCGCGGTCGCACGCCAGCCCGACGCCACGGCCCGGATGGGGCCTCTCAATAACTCGTCCTCGGCGTCCAGGAACCCAAGGCAATTGTCGAGGACGTCGTCGTCGAGGACGTCGATGGCCGGCGCTGCGGCTCTTTTTGTGGGACTGCCCTTGGTGGTTGGGCTGCCCGCGGGCGAGAAATGCGTCTTTGTTTCGTCGTCGGGAGTGACGACGGCGGCGTGTGATTCTGCCATCGATGCGGCACGTTGTTATATGCGCTGTTCGTCGCGCTGCAATCCAACGACTCGAACCCGAACTCGCGACACATTTGTGACCAAACATCTCTTCGAACCGGCTCCAGGATTGTGGTAGATGTCCTCGAGCCCTGCGCGCGTTCGGCTGGCAGGATCCCCGAATTAAAAACAACTCTGAGATGCACTCTGGGCGCGGTGCGCAGCGCGCGTAGGGCTGCCCTAGGGACCAGGATTTGCGGCGCAGCCGCGCACACATGTTGGCCGTCGGTACGGCCGGTAGCAGTCCGGCATGATGCTTTGGTTGGTGCTGTTGTGGCGCCCGGCGGCAGCTTCCAATTGGGAGCAGGAGATGACGCCAGGGCATATCAGTTCATCCGGCCTAGAGTGCACTTCCTACAACGAATGGCGCGCCTGCCTTACCGGCACCGAGTCGTCCATCACACTGACCACCAACGGCGTCACGGTCGCGTGCACCGACCCGACGGAGGCGGCCGCCATCACCACCTACATACGCGATTGGACGCAGTCCGGAGAAAACGGTCTCGATCAAGTCCTGTCTTGCGACGGCGTCTCGTGGGCTTTTGGACAATGCGGGGGCAATAATCCATCATTGGAGATCCGCGCCGGTGGGGGCACAAAGATCTGCGATGGAGATTGTTTTGTTAGTTCTTCGGAGATCGTTATGCGGCCGTGCATAGACAACGAAAACTGGGGCGGCGGCAACGGACCAACGTGCGGCGACCGGAACAACTTGATCCAACCAACCCAGACCTTTGCTATCTCGACCGGAACGTCCTCCCAATCCTCCCAATGCGGTGGTGGTAGCGACTCTTCCACGCCTGCCACGCCTACGGGATTGTTCACCTTTCAGGCGGGCCGCTGCTACCCTCAGTCCGAAGCGTCGTATATAAACACCGGTGGTACTATGGGCAGTTGGCCAGTAAACGTCATAGAGTTAGGATCGCCCCAAGAATGCTATGATTGGTGCGTGGACAATACCGGCACGAACACAATGAACGGGGTTCCTATCTATTATATGGGTCTTCAGTTGGAGTTCACTGGTTACAGCTCCTCAGGCCACCAGTGCATGTGTAATCGCCCGAGTGCCAAGGCTCGCGAGAGGGGAGACCAAAATTCGATTTGCGCACAGGCAAAAAAGCCAAGGATGACTACAACGGCCAGATATCTTGTAAGAGACCCGCCGGGACATCGACGGCGATCGAAGACATGGACTGGTCCTGGATGACTGAAGATTATGTCTGTTTCCTGGAGGACTTTAACGCCGACGCTGAGCTAACGGAGAACTGCGCCGGACAGGGCGATGCCGACGGCGGCGGCAATGACGATGGCGGCGGCAATGACGATGGCGACTCGGACGACAACTCCCTCGCGGTGATCCTGGGCGTCGTCGCAGCGGTCGTCGTCGTCGTGGGTATCGTCGTATTTGCGATAATGAAGCGGCGCAAGTCGGCGAAGCCTCCGTCCGCGGCCGCGACGCCGGCGCACGAGCCGACGGCGCCGATTAAGGCCCTCGAGATGATGGCCGAGGAGGCGCCGTCGTCGGCACTCGTCGCAGAGGAGCCCCCCGTCGCGGAGGGCAGGGCGGCCGAGGCGGTGGCCGAGGAGCCCGCAAGTGCCGATGCGGCCACGATGTATCATCGCATGCAGGTTTGGTACAACGACGCGCCGGAGACTGCGGCGCTCCGAGCCGCGTGGGGCGCATATCCGACGACGCCGCGTGCGCTGGAGGCGTGGTCGGGCTTCGTCACGGTCACGAACGCATTCCTCGACCATGCGGGCCCGCCGGTTGCCCCCGCAGCAAGTCCGCCGGAAGCGGAACTTGAACCGGAATGCTGATCAAGCAATACCCTCTTTCCTCCAATTCACAGAGAACTCCTCATTCCTACCTGTTCAGTGACGCGCTCTAGATACGCAGCACTAACATACTTCGTAAACGTGATATATAGACAACTATGGGGGAGGGAAGGATAGCTTGCGAGCCGGATACGGCTCGTCGCAAAACTGCGAGTCTACGCGCGCCGGCAGCACGCGCACTTGAGGCCCCTCAGGAAGTGGCAGATGTCGCCGACGCGGCCCTCCGGGCCCGCGACGCGGAGCAACGGCATAAAGAATAATAGCGAGTAGCCCAGCGAGTAAGCAACCGTGAGGATGATCAAGGTACCCATCGCCGTGAAGAACGTCAACTGACAGGCGAGGAGGAACACCGTCGAGCCGGCCGTCGTGATGGCTCCTGCCAGCACGGTCTCGCCCATCTTTTTGATGGAGTAGGCGAACTTCTCCTGGCGCGTCGTTAAGCCTTGGCTCCTGGCGACGTCGAACATGTGGCCTAGATGGATCGTGTAGTCGACGCTGAAGCCGATGACGACGACGCCCGCGACCGACTCCTTGATGCCCAGGTTCCAGCCGATGAGGTAGACCGTGCCGAGCACCGACGCCACGATCAACCCGATGGTCACCATCGCGTAGAAGGCCAGCACCAGATTCGACGTCGCGAAGCAGAGGACGACAAAGGCCACGGGAAACGCGAGGGCTAACCCGAACGTCAGGCCGTCGACGAGCGCCACCTGCGTCGCGTACCACGAGAAGGTCAGGCTGTAGTCGATCAAGTCGTCGCCGAGGTCTTTGGTGCCCGGCTCGTCGTTGACGTCCTTGATCAAATTTTTGAACGCCTTGAGGAGCTTCTTCTTTTTGTCGAGCGAGTCGTCGTGTCTAGCGTTCAAGCGGCTCGCGACGCGCACGAAGCGTAACTCACCTTCTGAAAAGCCAATAATGCGCTCCCACGACGCGATCGGGTTGACGTCGTTCTGGGGCACCGTGGTCGTGCGAAAGATACTGAGGCGGTCGTCGAACGTAGCTTTATCTAGGCCGTACGTAGATGCACCGTCGAAGCTCTCGGCATGCCAGACTTGGAAATCTTCCATGAAGCACACAACCGACCCCGGCCGCGCGAGCTTGCCGCCCCGCGCCTTGCGCAGCGCGTCGCACGCGAACAGAATTTGATTCTGCGCGTCGTCCGTGTAGAGGTCTATCGGCGCCGAGAACGACACTCTACCCCTATGTTTGTGCGGCTCATAGCGGTCGAAGTTGGGCCGGCGCAGGTGGTCGAGCCCCCAGTACAGCGACGCGTCGGGAAACGTGTTCGCGAGGCTCGCGCCGAACTTGTTCGTCTCGAGGACTTGCACTCTGGTATACATGTGTTGCGGCGGGAACCACTCCTCGGGCTCCGACGGTGGGACCTGTGTGAAAATCAAATCGGACGCTTCACGCCATCGACGCGACGTTGTCCCCGTGATGGCGTCTGCTCGATGGCGTTCAGCCTGATTTCCACACAGGGCAGGACGAGCCGCGACGCGAAGTAGGCGAGCGTCGCGCCCACCGCCGCCGTGGCAAGGACCAGCGCCAGCGCGACGGGCCGCTTCCCGACGACCTTCAAATAACCGCCGAAGAGGCCGCGGCGCGCGTCGACGAGCCGGCCGCAGCACGCCGGCGCCTTGCAGCACCGCTTCTTCTCCTCGGGCTCGGCGCCGGCCTCGAGCGACGAGCCGACCGTCCGCGACTCGGGCAGCACGTCCTCGTCGTCATTTGTAGGCGGATCGCGCTTCGTGCACAGCACCCAAACCGCCGGCGTGGCGATCATGACGAGGCCGTAGTTCATCAGCACGCAGATCGCCGCAAAAATACCAAAGGTACTGATCGGCATGATCTTCGAGGTCGCCGTCGCGAAGAACGCGACGGCCGTCGTAAACGACGTGTTGAAGATCGCCTCCAACGCCCGCGCATATGCGTAGGCGACCCGCCGCTCCAGGTAAGAGCCGCGGGCCTCACCAAACTCCCTCTCTACGTCTTCCGCAGATTGGAGCCACGCGTCGCTGTACACAAATACATCATCCGCACCAATACCGAGGATGATGAACACCACCAGAATCTGCATCGCGCCGAAGTAGCCGATCTGAAAAACCACGGAGTATATGAACATCGATAACGGTAACGAGATCAAAATCTGGAGCATGGAGAAGGACGCGACGGCGAAGGAACCGACGTGGACCCACATCCAGAACCACACGAACAGGAACGAGAAGATCACGAACGAGAAGTCGCTGTTGAGCGCCGCCTGCGCGTGCCGAGTCGCGTCGATGGCGTATGGTAAAATAAAAAAACTACAGTATGGCCCTCAACAGTTTTATCACGGCCCTCCTCGTCTTCGCGTCGTCGACGGCCGCGAATCCCGCGTCGTCGACGGCCGCGAATCCCGCGTCGTCGACGGCCGCGAATCCCGCGGCTGATTTGAAGCAGCGCATCGCCGCCGCCGAAGAAGCCCTCCGCGGCAAGGTCGCCAAGACGAACGTCGCGACACGCGGCCGGGCGCCGGCCGAGGCGCGCGCGCCCCTCCGCAAGTCCCGCCTCGGCGGTGTGGTCCCGGTGGGCACCGAGGATTGCTCGGCCCACAAGTTCACGGACTCCTGCTACGGTGGCGACCAGGGCACCTGTAGTGCCACGTGCGGCGCGGACCAGTTTACCACGGAGGCGGGCGAGTGCGCCTTGTGCCCCGATGAGGCCTCGGGCTGCCTCGGAGGCGTGCCCGAGATCGAGGGCGCTCCCGACGTTATCGACTGTCTGGCGTGCTGCTTTCCCGGCGACCCCCCGTTCACGCTGCCGGGACCCTGCGCGTCCTGCGGCATCAGCGACAATGCCTCCCACGTTACTGATATGATCGACTGTCTGACGTGCGAGGAGGGCTACGAGATAGTCCCCGTCCACGACGACTGCACGGGCTTTTGCGTCGCGTCAGGGGCGTCGGTCGACTATTTCAAGAGCCTCGGCTTCGGCGACCTCGCGACGTCGACGTGCACGGCCTACCTCGACTGCTACGACGACGAAGAGCGCGCGGCCATCGAGAGCCTCCCGACCGACGGCGCCGCGCCGCGTCCTCCCGCGAGCTTGTGTTCATTTTCACTCGTGTACATGTAGGTACGAACGACTTCCTACCCGGCGAAGGCGGCGACGGCTCCTACTCCTACTCGTACGGCATCGTCGACTTCTGCACGGACGACACCGGGTTCCTCGATTGCATCGGGGCGGCCTTGCTCTCGGGCGAGGTGACGGGCGACGAGGTGGACGCCGCCTTTGATGCCATCAGCGGCTTCGAGGACGACGGCTGGTCGGCGGACACCTGCGCGGAGTTTCAGCAAGAACCTAATCTCGCGGAGCAATGCGGCTCGTGGACCCTGGGTGTTTGCGACGACGAGTACAAGGCGTGGGTCGGCTGCATCTTCACCACGACGTTCGCGCGGGGCGGGCTCGACTGCCCGATCGACTGCGACGCCGTGATCGGCACGCCGTCGCGCCCGTCGACGATGCCTCCCACGGAGCCGGGATCGCCGACGCGGCCCCCGACCGGCAACGACTCGGACGGCGCGCTCGGCCTCACGACCACGCTTACGGCGGCGGCGGCGGCCGTCGCAGCCGCGTTCTAGGCGTCTCTAGGACGCGCGCTCTCCCCATCCCCATTTCCCGTCCCCATCGCGGCGCGCCCGCTTACTTGAACATATCAACTCTATCTCTCATATCATCTGCGCTCCACTCGGAGTAGTGAGGTCCGGTCGCATGGCGCACGTGACTAGCACATCCTACCCAACTTACGCCCCCGGCACCGACACCCCCCCGGGCGACAGCGACGGCTGCGACCGCCGCTTGACCGTGAACTTGAACTTGGGAGCCGTCGACTTCGTCACCAAACATACGGGAGCCTCCCGCGCGAAGCGCCGCTTGTCCAACGCCGCAACCGCGTCGACGTGCACCGCCAGCTCCGCGGGCAACTTCTCCTTCGCAGTTAAAGCGTCCTGCGGCGCTCCGAGAGCAAACCGCACATCTAAGAGAGAGCGGCGCCACACGCTATCAAATAAAGCCGGTCTTTGAGCCAACGCGTCGTCGACGGCCTGGAGCAGCTTCGGCATCGATGAAGGCTCGCCCTTGACGGCATGAGGGTCCGCCCTTACCCGAGGTCTTCCCAGTAAAGGTTCGTCCAAGTCCAGGCCGCAGGGCACGCCTAAAGCAGTACCAGGTCTTGCTCGCAAGTAAACCGCGTCCTCGCCCCTTAGCACAGCTACCAAAGCCTGCGCGCCTATCCTTCTCACATAAGTCTCCTCGGTCTCCAGTGTCGTCAGAGCCCACTGCAAAGCGGCCGGCAGCTGCCCGCGGACCTCCGAGGCCAGATCTAACGCCAGGCGAATAGCCGTCGCGCGGACAGCTCGAGGATACTCCGCAGAAGCATATTGTCGAGGCAACAACACGGCCTCTTTCTGAGCCGCCGCCCGCAACCGAGCCTGCGCCTTCGCCGGTTCTTCCTGTTCCCCCTCGTCACTCGAATCGCGCTCGCCTTGGACTTCTGGGACGACCATTGCTCTCCGACACAACGCCTTCGAGACGTGACAGAGCGCGTGCAACGCCGCCGACGCCACGCAAGCGTTGACCGACGTCTTATGCCGCAGATCCCACCTCAAATACCGCTCGCACTGTTGTTTAGCTTTTTCTAAGTCTTTCGCACTGCCAGAGGTCCGGCAGCACGACGCCAAGGCACTTAACGCGTGCGCCACGAAGACGTCGGACGGTAATGCTGCGTCGTCATCGACCAAGTCGTGCTGGTGCCTTAAGAGCTCCACGACTCGGAGTAGGGCATCATCAGCGCCTCTCGCTCTACGTTTGGCCCTATGAGGCCGCGCATCCCCCAACGCCGCGACGAGGGCCGTTTTCAAAGCCAGCGCGTCGCCGGCCTTCGCGTCGCTCCGGAGGAACGACGGCGCCCGTAGCCCGCCGTGGGGGAAGGCCTTGCCGTTCTTCCGATACCTTTCATCGAAAGCCACCCGCAGCTGGGCGTCGCCAAACGCCGAAGGTGGAGTCTTCTCCTGGGACGCTCGGAGAATCTCGAGGCGCTGCCACGCGGCCAACGCGGCGATGGCCGCCGTGCGCGTTTCTATGGAAGCGTCGCGCCTTTTTGAGGACCCGCGGGCCGCACAGGCCAATGCTCGAGCAGCTAACAATCGATCCTCGACTTCGCCGTGCACCGTGGAAATCAAAGCATCGACACTCTCCAACTGCGACGCGGCGTCGTCGGAACCCAGTAATCGTTCCACCCAGGCCTTTGCACTTTGAGCTACCGTGATCGAGCGGAAGCGAGCTTTTTCAGGGTCGGCACTCACATACAAGATCGGGTCCGTCTTCGCCGCCCGAGCACCTCGCAAGACATCCTCCTGCTCGACGGCGTTGCGCCGCGGCCGGTCGTCGTCGCTCTCATCCTCAGAGGACGAAGAAGACGACGACGACGAGTCCTCCTTATCTCCTCTTTTCCTCTTTCGTTTCTCCTCGCGGTCGACGGCGCGCTGGGCGAACTCGGCGGCGTCCGTAGCTCGTTCCGGTTCATCTCTCTTAGCCCTCCAGGGCCGTCGCCGGGCCCCTTCGGGAATCTTCGGCCGCTGGAACTTCGTCGACTCGTCGTAGGCCTGGACGCGCTTCCGGTCGTCGTCCGTCAACGCCTTGGCCGCGATGTGGTGGTGGCGGCCGTGTTTTTGTCTGAGTGAGGCGTAGGCGCCTCCGCTACTCCGGCAGCCGAACTCCCATCGATGCTTCGACGCCTCGACGGCCTTCTCGTAGTCCCAGCCGCTCTCGGCCTCCACCACTCTAACAGATAACGGCCCGCGGAAGTGTTTATCTCCGACCAGCTCACAGACCACTAAATGTTTTTGGGGATCATACGTGTAGCCCAGTTGTACCGCTTTACTGAGGTCGTTCTGCACCAGCGATCGGAAGGACGCATCGACATCTCCGGTAAACGAAGCTTGGAGAACGTCACGAGACCAGGACTCCGACGAGGCGATGCGTCTCAATGAGTCGCGCACGACACCCCGGCCTTGGGACGCATCTAATTCTCTCAGAGCTAGACACCCGACGCAGCCCGCATTGATAGGGTCTTTGGAAGCATTCAAATCGTCGCGCATGAACTTCGTCAGCGCCGAGCACGCGTCGCGGCCCCGCGACCGCTCGACGTATTTTAGTAGAATGTACCACGGTATTGCGTTAGCCAAGGTGCAGTCGTCGTCACATGATAATTGTAACGATAAAGATTCAAATAACGCCAAGAGGACCGCATCGCCAACACCACCGATATCAACCCTATCTAAGCCACAAGCTAAAGACCGTTTCAGTACTGTCAAATTGGCAAAAGAGGCACAAGTACCAGAAGGAATGTCGTCCAACAGTACCACGGAGTGGCCCTTGCCGCTGCACTTGAGGAAGGCCCGATAGAACTGCGCCGCGTCGCCGCACGCTTCTAACGCAGAAGACACGGCTCTAGCTCGCGCCTTCTCCCTTCGTGAGTCTAGGACGTCGTTCCTCTCGTCATACACAAACAACGACGACTCGCCTACGGCCTGACTCACAGCTCTCCCAGGCGTCGGCGGGATCCAATCCGGCGTTTGTTCCGACGTGTTCACCCGCTCGATGGACGGCCGCTCTAGTGAAGGCGTTTGGGTAATGGGGTCGTCGCGCATGATCTCGACAGAATCGTGTCGCATGATCGCGTCGCCGCCCAGGGACCGGTAATGACTAGGCGTGTCCGTGTCCACCCTGGTAAGTTTGGGCCGGCCCGTTTCCAGCGCCGCTTTCACGGACGCGACTCTTACGGCTCTTTCTTTCGCGGCGAATTTGCCGACCACAAAGCCTATTGAACGAGCCCTTCCCTTGACTTCGTAGCAGTGCGCGCCATCGACGTCGGGCCTTCTGATGCCGGAACAGGCCACTCCCAAATCAGTTGTGATTTCCAACCGCCACGCATGCGCCACGTCGCATCGGTCCACACAGGGGCACCAGCACCTTGTACCGTTAATGTCCGGCGCCGCGCCCCGCCGACAACGCGTCATGCAACTGTTGGATGTGAAGTCCAGGCCATCACTGCCTTCGTACTCCACAACAACCAACCGATCGTCTCGTTCGATGTTGGACATGCTCGGTAGTCTCGTCGCACAGCTCCGGCGCGCTTTGCGCGCGAAATCATCGTCACAGCCATCATGTTCCGGCAGTGTCTCAAGGTGGACCTTGGCCGGCACTTCTATTTCGAGTTCCCCACTCTTGCACGCCTCTTCTGCTGCACTTAACCATGCCGCCGCTTCGAGGGCGCCGGCGCCTTGGATTTTTGTTTGTGACACTTCGGCCACCGGGTCTCTTAAGCGCCATCTTGTCTTAATACCGTTCACTTCGACATTTGTTATGGTGACACCTCGACAGTGCAGCTTTAATGAGGATGCTCTCGGCGCTCGCACCCATACTGACGCGCGTCCCTTGAACGTGCGCTCGGCGACGTCTATAGTAAGAGCGCATCTAATAGCGACGCAGTCGGCGTCCCAGGCCGTCGGTTGCGCCATGGTTGTCGCGTGCGCGCTCCCGGCGACTCGCTGCAGCTGAGGGGCTTGGACCAAGCACGGCGGCGACGGCGGCGGCGCGCGATTTCCGCGAGGCCAACACGCAGCGATGGGTCTAAAGGAATGTGCCGCTGCGTATCACGCGCGGAGGGTGCCGCGATGGTGTGCTCGCGCGCGCCTCGGCCGAGTTAACTAGCGTCTTGTAAGGCACTAGCACGCAAAGCGTCGAGCGCGCGCAAGCCGCGCCGGCGTTATACGTGGGCTAGACAGCGCAATTTCTGTTTGACGTACTCAGAAAAGACGTCTGACAACAGCCAATCCATCTATTTTAGGCGGTGGGGCCGCGCCAAGCCGCCGAGCCTGCTCACCTCTGCACAGCTCATTTGCGCGCGCATCACAGCGCGACAAGACGACGCGAGACGCCGCGCGCATGCCAGCCGCCGCGCGAATACAAGAATGCCGCTCCTCAGCAGTTTAGTACTGCCCGACGCCGCCGCCGCGGAGGCCGCCGTCGCCGCGCTCCAACACATAGCGCCTCCAGTATTAAGTGTCGAAGCGCTTTTGGAGAGGGACCTCGAGGCGCTCGAAGCTCAAATCGATTTGCCGCGCGGCGCCCTCGCTGCATTCAGAAAAGCCGTCGCACACCACTACGCGCCCCTACGGAACGCCTCAACTCTACAAGATGAAGAGGTACTCACGCCAACGGGCTGCGCCGCGATTGATGCCTTGTTGGGGGGCGGGTTTAGGGGAGGCGACGTGGCCGAAGTCGTCGGTCCCACTTGCTCGGGAAAGACGCAATTGCTACTCGCGACGGCGTGCCGAGCCTCTGAAAGAGGTAGAAACGTGGCCTGGGTCGACGCTGGTTCAAGCTCCTTCTCACCAGCGAGAGCGCGGTCCATGAAAGGTAGGTTAGATTTGATACGGGTCTGTTTTGCCGAAGACGCGTGGGCCATGTTACGATCTTTGGACGACGCCGGGCGGTTTTTAAAACCAGGAGACGTTTGCGTCGTCGACGCGCCGTCGCGGGTGCTGACGCCGAATCTCGGCGGGGACCGGAACCCGCAGGGGCACCAACTCTTAGCGCTGGCGACGCGCGCTTTACAAACTCTAGCGCGGCAGGGCGTTTGCGTCCTCGTGGCGAACTCCACGGCGCGAGGCTTGTCCGACGGCATGGACGACGAAGGCGCGTTCTTCGACGAGAGCTGGAAGGCCGCGCTCGGGCCCGTGTGGTCGACGTGTGCTTCCTTGAGATTGGCGCTGGCGGCGCCTCGTGATGGTGTGTGTCGGTGTGCCCTGGCGAAGGCTCCCGATGGTTCTAGGGGCGAGGCGGCGTTTCGCGTTTGTGCGGAGGGGGTGGCGGACGTAGAGCCCTGTGATGTGTAAGACAGTAGTATACTTAGCACAAGTTCACCGCGCGGCACGACTGCACACCACTCGTGTTTTGGGATATTCCAGCGTACCAACACCGTCCGCGAGCGAGCTGCCCCAGTTGGAGGTAGCCCTCACTTCGGCAACGAGATCTAGCGGGCGGACGGCGACGAAGGCGTCTTCGTCGACGTAGTCCTCGTCGTCCTCGTCGTACGCGCCGTCGGGGCGTTTCAGGAAGCACGTGGCGTCGAAGGGCACGCTGTCCAAAAGCTTGAAAAGCGGGACGTCGAAGGAGAAGGGCAAGCTGCGGCGGATGTCCTTTTTCATCTGCAGGCGATGCTGATAATCTTTGCTTGAGCGGCGCGCGGGTCCAACAACGCATCCTTTGAACAGTTGTGCCTCCACTTCATTATATGCGCTTTTGGCCGCAGCAGCAAGGCGGAGCACGTCCATCGGGTAAGGCCGTTCGGTGCGACAGTCAAGGGAAATAGAGCGCGCGGCGTCGGTCGCGCCCTTGAAGACACGTGCGATATTGAACCC
Organism: Pelagomonas calceolata; assembly: GCA_918797485.1. Classification (NCBI taxonomy): domain Eukaryota; class Pelagophyceae; order Pelagomonadales; family Pelagomonadaceae; genus Pelagomonas; species Pelagomonas calceolata. The sequence goes on along the minus strand of CAKKNE010000006.1, from coordinate 2,386,318 downwards.
TATATCAGTACTGTGGACGACAGCGTGCAGCACGCGGGGCGTCTTCGTCTCGCGCAGCGTCACGACCGCATTAAATAGCTTGCCGATCGATTCGTCCGGGCCGACGACGACGCGCAGCGCGGCGAGCGTCCGCAAGTCCATGTATGACACGACGTCCTCGATGGTGCCGCCGTGCACCTCTAGCTCGACAACTTTAAAGACGATCGTACCGAGCTCAGCCTGGACGCGCCACAACCAGCTGTCCGCTGCTCCTAGCTGTGTAGCGCCGTATCCGACGCCGCACATTCGGTCCATTCTGTGCGCTTCCCTACGACAGAGCTTCAGCGCCGCGGCCTCGGATGTGAGCGCGGGACCGCAGTCACCGTGGCCGTCAGCGACCTCCATCGACCGTTCCCAGTAGCGCACCGCAAAACACGTGGCCGGCGCGTCGGGCCGAGCCGAGAGCGCCACGTGGTCAGCATGACAGACGTGCTGAAGCACCAGTCGCAGCGCCTCGACGGCGACGCTGGACCCCGCGCCGCGGACTCCGGCCGCCGCCGAAGTCGTCACGGTCGAATCATCCGCGGCGTCCGCGCGTTTCACATCACCGCGCTCGTCGAGGAGGAAGTAGCCCTCGTCGTCCGTTTCATACGTGCCGATCAACTCTTTCAGGCGCACGCATAGGTCGAGCATGTGCCTGACCCTTGTGTCTAGCGCGTCGCGCTGCTCGCGTGACATGGTGCATTCGGCCATGGTGGCTGCTAGCGATCGCGTGCGAGTTGTTGGCGATATAAATCAGGTGGAATCGATTGCCCCAGTGATCGCAATGCCCAACAAGACGACCAAGACCAAGCTTGGAGCTAGATGATAGACACTAGACTCAGCGGCGTGCCTGCATGCAACGAAATATTTCTCCGCAGGGCTACAGCAGTCGGCGGACGCCGTGCGAAGCCTCCACAAGGACAAACTCGGTGCTCGCAGTAATTTGCAGCAGCCCTTGTACCGAGGAGCAAAACGAGTGGTTCCGCAGAGCGCCGCGCCGCGTTTGAGCGTCTGCAGAAGACTGCGTTTCGAGGACCTAAGCGAGCTGCAAAGCGCTGGCGCGCCTAGGACGCCGCAGGCCCTGGGACAGCACTCCTGCACTTTGAGTGTCGGGGCCGACCGCGCGCGCCCGACGCCGCGCGGCTGAGAACAGGTCGCGCCCGACGCCCGCCGGCGCGACGCCCCGAAACTCGACGGCGCGCGGCTGAGAAACGGGACCGCGCACGACGCCCGCCGCCGCGGCGCCGCCGACGCGACGTCTAGAATAACTCAGCCGTCTACGACGCAACCACCAAAATGGACAACCCCGTCGTCATCGGCACGTACCGCCTCTCGAAGACGCTCGGTATTGGAGCGTTCGGTAAAGTCAAGCTCGCGGAGCACGTTACTACCGGCCACAAGGTCGCCGTGAAAATCCTGAACCGAGCGAAGATTGTGGCACTGGACATGACGGAGAAGGTCAAGCGGGAAATCAACATCTTACAAAGATGCACGCACCCCCACATCATACGATTGTACGAGGTCATCGACACCCCGACGGACATCTTTGTGGTCATGGAGTACGTGTCGAATGGCGAGTTGTTCGACTACATCGTGAGCAAAGGTAGGCTAGCCCCAGATGAGGCAAGGCACTTCTTCCACCAAATTGTCTCAGGGGTGGAGTACTGCCACTACCATCATATAGTGCATAGGGACCTGAAGCCCGAGAATTTGTTATTGGACGCGGACAACAACATTAAAATAGCCGACTTTGGCCTGTCCAATGTGATGAGGGACGGCGAGTTCCTGAGAACTTCGTGTGGTTCTCCGAACTACGCGGCTCCCGAGGTTATTTCCGGCCACTTGTACGCGGGCCCCGAGGTGGATGTGTGGAGCTGCGGCGTCATCCTCTACGCTTTACTTTGTGGTTCTTTGCCCTTTGATGATGAGTCGATACCGAACCTCTTCAAGAAGATCAAGAGCGGCATGTACTCCTTGCCTTCTCACCTTAGTCAGCTGGCGCGGGACTTGATCCCGCGCATGCTGGTCGTGGACCCGATGAAGCGGGTTACTGTCTAAAGCGGCGTCCTTTTTATTCTCGCGGCGACTCGATGGCGCCGCGTCGATGTCGTCGCGTCGGTGGCGCCGCGCCGACGGCCTCGAGAGGCACCGTCACGCCATCGACGCGGCACCTCGACGCCATCGAAGCGAAGACACCGGTATCGCGCGCAGGTCCCCGAGGTCCGCGCGCACGCGTGGTTCCAGCAGAAGCTGCCTCCCTACTTACGGCATGCTCCGGACAGAATTGAAAACTTGGAGAGGGTCATCGACGAGGACACGGTCGACGACGTCCTGGCGTTGGCGTCGCGAGGCTTCGCGCCTCTCGGCGCCTCAAAACAACTCCAGGAGAAGCTCCAGACGAAAGCCCTAGCTTTGCTCGGCGAGGAGTCGGAACGGAGACCGCGCGTCTTGGCCGTGGTCCGGCAGCCGGACGCGCATCGGCTGCGAGGCGTCGAGAAGGCGATTCGCGTCGCCTACGAGCTCATTCTTGATCATAAACGGACAAGGTTACGAACGGCGGAATTAGCCTTGGCAAGGCAGGCCGCCTCCGATAGTACACCACCGACCTTTTCCTCACCTCACAGCGAGGCCTCGCCGGCGCGAGGCGGCAGCGTCGGCGAAGGCGCGCAAGCAAAAACGATCTTCGGCGATAGGCGGAAGGAAGCATCGACGACGCCGCCCCAACCTCCTAGTAACACTGCAAATCCGCCCCAACCGCCGCCGGCACCCCCACAAAGCGGCGCGCGGCGTCGACGGTGGTACCTCGGGATTCAATCGAAGAAAGACCCGGCCCACGTCATGACGGAAGTCTACAAAGCACTCCTGCAATTGGACTGCGAGTGGCGCACGGTGGATCCGTATAGACTGAGAACAAGGTGGCGGCCGAACGCCGGCGTCAGTCCCAAGGGCGGCGAGCCCCGGAACGCGAGATTGGCGCCGGACTACGTCGTGCGCGTGACGTTGACTTTGTATAAAGTGCAGCAGAACATCTTCTTGCTCGACTTTCAGAACGGCGAGGGCGACTGCTTCGGGTTCATGAGTTTATGCGCTAGAATTATCAAGGAGCTCAAAGCACTTTCGGCGGCGTCGCGGGCCGCGGTGCAGCACCAGATGGCGCGCGGCGGCGAGCGGCGGCCGGCGCGGCCTCCTGCTCGTCCCGCGGCGCCGGGGGCGTAAGGTTGGTTATATATTACTTTGCGTCCCGGACTTTCATGCTTCGGCTTGGGCGCCCAGGGCCCTCCTTGGGTATATTGGTACGGCGCTAGGAGCTCTCCCAAGTAGTGCTTGCTTGCTAGTGTCTTACAAGCCGCTAGCTCCACAGCACCGAAAAGAAAAATTCTGCACGCGTACGCCTGCGAGGCGTAAACCGACCGGAGGAGTGCAAAGAAAGGAGTGCGGGCGAAGTCCGGACTCGGCAAGGCTGCCCCTACACAACGGGCGGCATCACAGTGCAGCATCCATCTGCACTGAGACTGCAGCTACAAGGCGATGCAAGCCCTCCCGCCACCGCCCATCGACCCCGTCGAGGCAGGTCTGGCCAAGGCCCAGGCACGGCTCAGCCTCGAGGCCGGGTCGTCGGCTGAAGGCCTCGACGCAAAGGCCCTGCTCGCCGCGGTCCCGCAGCACCTCGCGTTCCTCCGGGCGGCGCACCGGGCCGGCGTGTCCCTGAGCGCCCCGTCGGCCAAGACGCTCGAGCGCTACGCATCCAAGTGGCTGCCGCTCCTCGCCGCCGCAAAGCCGGGCGCGGCGCTCGCGCCGCCGCCGGACGTCGCCTGGGCCTGGCACTGCCACCGGCTCGCGCCCCGGAGCTACGCTAGGACGGCGCGGCGCCTCGGCCTGCCGGAGACGAAGCCGTTCCTCATCCAAGCGGAGGGCGCGACACAGAACGCGACACAGAAGGCCTGGGCCGCCGCCTACCCGGACGAGCCGTTCTTCCTCGAAGGCGATAGCGGAGACGACGCCGGCACCCTCGTCCTCGACGGCTTCGACGTGGCGGCGGCGTGCGAACGCCAGCGCACGTTCCTCTGGCAGGTGTCCGGCCCGCGGTTCGACGAGGGCTATTTCCTGCACGATGGCGTAAAACGCTACGAGAACTTTCTCCGGCTCATGCGCAGCGGCGAATTCCTCGTGCCCACCTACCAGATCGACCTCTTCTGGCACACGCACATCTTGGCGAGCGCCAGCACATACGCGGCCGACACGCGGCGGCTGTGCGGCTTCGAGCTGCCCCACGACGACTCCGTCAACGACCGCGCCGAGGGTTCCAAGCTGAACCGCCAGTACGCGGTCACGCAGAAGCTCTGGGCCGAGGCGTACGGCGGCGAACGATACGCGGTCCCGGGCGGCATGTACCGCGGCGAGCCGCCCGAGGCCTACTTCGAACCGACCTGGGAGAAGGAGACGGTCGAGATTCGGTGGCGGCTGCTGCGCGAGGCCGCCGGAGTCACGTGGCAGCCGGGCGGGGCGCCGCCGGTGGCCGAGGGCGTCGTCGTCGGCACGTCGTACGTCGTCCCGCGCGTCTGGAGCGTCGAAGGCGACGCGCTGGCGAGCTCGAAAGGCGTGCACAAGTGGATAGCGCTGCACAAGTGGATAGCGTACCAGCCGCACGACGTGGCGACGCTCGAGGCGGCGTACGCGTCGAAAGGCAGGGTGTCGCTGGGCCTGTACGACGTCGATCTTTCGGCTATGACGCAGACGCGCAGGGAAACGGGCGTCGTGCGCCGTGTCCACGTGTCCTCGATGCCCTGGTGGATCTACGGAGCCAACGTCCGCCTCGACGCCGCGGCGAACGCGGCCGTCAACGAGGCCTACGCGCGCGGCGAGGGCACCGCGACGCTCCCGGACGGGTCGGTCGCCGACCTCCAGTCGTTCTCGCTGACGCGAACCACGGGATTCGAACACCGGGACCCCGGGGGTGGCTGGACTCCCTACGACACTGCCTGCACGGCGGCCATCGCCGCTGCTATGGGAAAGAGTCCGGCGGGCGGTGCGGTCAACTTGCCAGGTATCCCTTTCGAGGTGCGCTGGGGCGCGCAGGCGACGTCGGCCAAGATGCCGGCGCGACCGCCCGAGGGCATGATCCAGGTCAACACGGCGAACCAGAACACGCGCGTCGTGCGGCGCGCGGCCGGGGGCTCCGTGCCGTTCAGCAAGGCGCCCGACTTTATTGCAGGGGCACCCAAGTCGACGACCACGGCGAACGCGAACCCGCAGCGGGAGGGCTACGCGCTGTGTGGAAATCAACCAGTGTGTCGGCGTGGAGGACGAAGCGACGATTCAGCACGAACGCGCCGTAAAATTTTGATTTCCACACAGGCTACGCATTTGGTGCCGGCGAATTCGGCGACGGCTACTACCGCTTCGGCACGGCCCACGGCGACGAGATCATGCGGGTCCGCTTGGAAAAGATGCTCAAGGAAAGGAAGGATTGCGCGGCCTGCTTCTTCTGTTTTGGATGCTACGCCAGAGAGATCGCGGAGCTTGAAGCGCTGATCGCGTCCGGGGACTACTACTCGGCCCAGAAGGCGCGGCGGGCCAAGAGCTCAAACTACGACGGCGGAGGGTGTGGCGGCGGCGCCTGCGCGGCCTGCGGGGCGGCGGCGTGCGGAGGCGGCGGCGCGGGCAGTAGTTGCGGGGCCGGCGCGGCGGCCAGTTGCGGAGGTGGTGGCTGCGGCGGCGGCGGCGGATGCGGCGGCGGCGGCGGATGCGGCGGCGGCGGCGGTTGCGGCGGCGGCGGCGGATGCGGCGGCGGATGCGGCGGAGGCGCACCAATGGCGGCGGAGGACTCTTGAATCATCATCATCACAAAGTACCCCCTCCCCCACAAGTTCATATCCTCATCCATTGTAGAGTAATTCACAGGTTACATATCCGGGGGTCGTGGGAGCCGCCTCTCGTCGACGACGAGCGGCACCGGCCGGGGAAACGCCAGCGTCCGCGCGTAGACGAGCGGCTCCAGGAACCGACAGCTGCCGTCGGGGCCGACGCCGTCGCGCTTTCGGGCCAGGCGCCACGTCGCGCGCGCGTCGAGCGCCTCGAGGGCTGCGGCGACGCAGGCCGTCGAGAGTTGGCCCGCTGGGCAGCTGCGCGGGCCTACTCCCCACGGCGCCGCGTCCCCGTCGGCGGACCGCGCAGGGTCGTAGCGAAGCGACGCGGCGTCGCCGCCGTGGGCGCAGGCCACGAGGTCGCCGACAACCCAAGCGCCGCGCGCGACCCCACCGCCCCCAAGGTCGACGCGGGTCTCGACGCGCCGCGGCAGCGTGGCAACGGGCGGTAGAATCCGGAGTGTTTCACGGACCGCGGCGCGCGCGTCGAGGCTCTTCTGAGGCGGATGGGCGGCAATAAACGCGAGCGCCGAGCAAAGGGTCGCGGCGATCGTCTGCGCGCCTGCTAAGAGCGCGCGGTGAGCATTGTCGAGCGCGACGCCTTCCTCAAACCCAGCGGCCGCGCACTCCTGCCGCAGCGCCGCGAGCAGGCCGCCGTCGCCCGCCGCCCGCAACGCGGCATCGACGCGCGCGCCCTCGGCGGGCGTCGCTCGGTAGTGCGCCCTCGCGAGCGACGGCGCAAAAATCGCCGCGACGGCGCCTTCGAGGGCCGCGTCCCGACAGCCGACCATCGCGGCGACGACGCATGCTGTCCCCACGCGTAAACCTACCTCGCGCGCGTCGACAGGGCCCCGCAGCTGTGCCATCATATCCGCCGCGACGGCCACAGCGGCGGCGCGCGACGTGCGCGACGGCGCGCCGCCCAACGCCTTCGCGACGAGCGGGCGCTGGGCGCGCCAGGCGTCGCCGTTCACCGCCGTCAGAGCGGCACAACGGCCCCGCGACTTGGACAACGCGTCGCAGTCCTCGGCGAAGGTTTCGCGTGCCGCGTGGGGGCAGACCACCATGTGCGCCGAAACCTGACTCCCGGGCGCGAGCGGCAGCGGGATAGTCGATCGGTTCGCTCGGCGCGCCGTCCGCGCGGCGGCGACGCGGTCGACGAGGCGCCAGGCCTGGCATGATGGCTCTGTTTTGTGGGCGGTCTCCCAGGGTTCGCGCTCCTGGCTGTGGCAGGCGCCCATCTATGCTCGGGCTGCGCTCATCACTCTCCTATGGGCTCGTGCGATTAGAAGCCATGCATGAAACGACGTTTAAGCCCAAGCGGCCTGCATTTTGCGCTCAGCCGGGGCTGCCCCCCAGAATCGACCTTTGCTAATGTCTTACAGAACGCTAGCTCGCGGTTTTCCGAGCCGGGAGAGGCTGAGCAGCAGCTCTATTAAAGCTGTAATGGCGCATTTCGCCCGTGCACTCAGCCGCTGCGGCAAAATAGCCGGCGTCGCCGCCACCAGTGTCGCCACCGCGACCTTCTGCGACGCGGCCATCAACAAGAAGGACTTCACGCCCCTGGTCGTAGCAAGGAATGACAAGATTGGAGCCAACGTCCACAAAGTCACGCTAGCGTTCCCCGACCCGAGCGACACGCTGGGCATGACGTGCGCGGGCATGCTCATGGTCGAGGGCGAGAAGCGCGACGGCAGCGGCACCATCGCGAGACCCTACACGCCTGTTACCAGAGACGACACGGTCGGGCGCAGTGCGGAAATCAACCAGTGCGTCAGGCCGGCCTGGAGGTATTATTTACCATTCTGGCCGCCTCGACGCAGCGCGAGAGTGCTTGGCGTCCTCGCACGAGGCGTCTTAGGCTTACTCACCCGAACGTTTGATTTCCGCACAGGTCGGGCGCATGGAATTAGTTGTAAAAGACTACCCGGGCGTGGGCAACGTGTCGAGCCACGTGTGTTCCCGGAAGGTGGGCGACACGCTGCGCGTCAAGGGCTGCTTTACGAAAATTAAAGTCGAAGCCAATAAATGGAAGCGCGTCGGCATGGTCGCCGGCGGCTCGGGGCTCACGCCGTGCCTCCAGGTCGCCGAGGAGCTGTTGAGCCTACCTGACGATAAAACGAAGATCGATCTTATTTTTTGCAATAAAAACGAGGGCGACATCTTCCTGAAGGACCACTTGGATGCCCTGGCGGCGAAGCACGACCGCTTCACCGTGAAGTACTGCGTGGACAAGCCGCTCGGCATGTTCTGGTCGTGGACGGGCGGCCTGACGGGCTACGTCGACGCGGACATGGTAAAGGCGCACCTGCCGCCGCCTTCGGAAGGAAACATCGTCATGGTCTGCGGGCCGCCGCCGATGTACAAGGCCATCTGCGGCCCCAAGAAGTTCGAGAAGGGGAAGCCGCCCAAACAAGGCCCCATCGACGGCGTCCTGAAGGCGCTGGGCTACACCGAGGCGATGTGCTTCAAGTTCTAGTCTAGTTTTCTTAACATACATTATGTCCGCGTTCAGGCGTCGCGGGACGAGCGCCAGAAGGCGAGGACCTTCCAGAAGAGGACGTCGGGGAGTCCGCCAGATTTCGGGAAGAGCCGCGCGAGGACCCCGTCCGGCGGCGCCGCGCGGCCGCGCTCGACGAGCCTACGAAACGTGAGCAAATCTCGCCGCGGCTCGCGGAGGTAGCGTTTCCACGATCCGGCGGCCTCGACGCCCTGGAGGAGCGCGATCATGTCCTCGACTACCCCAGGCGCGCGGCATGGTATGTATTGACGCCCCTCCTGCGAGTCTTCCCAAGCAACGGCTCGTCTATTCGGGTCAGTCCAGATTTGCGAGTGTTGCAACAATTCATTTGCTTGGAAGAGTGCCGTGCGCCCAAGTGAATCTACTGCTGAAATGTCCGCGCCGTAATGCAACAGCCACTTGACGACGCCAAGTCTGGTAAACCCTTGCTTGGCGGCCAACATCAGCGGGGTTTGGCCGATCGGGCGGTCCCGCAGGATCGGATGGCGCCTCGTTCGGCCGTTGACCAGCGCACCAGCTTCGAGTAGAGTGTGGACAATTTCCACTTGATTGGGCAGAGCGATCTGGCTGTGATCTTCCATGTAATAACCAGTGCAAGCATTGTGAAGCGGAGTCCACGTGTCTCCAAAGCCGTAGTGTTGAACCACGTCCACGCGCGGCACGAGTGCCCGGATGGCATATATGTTGCCGCTGTTAATAGCATGAGAAAGGTGGTGGATGTCGTAGTCGGCGCCCGCGTCAAGCAGCATCTCGGCGATCGGCGAAGGGTGATCGGATTCACACGCGATCGTGAGAAGCGTCCCAAAGGCTATATTCCGATCTCCGTGTTTAGCAGTAATGAAGATGCGGTCCTCGAGCTGCGCCGCGCCGCCGTTGTCGAGCCACGCCCGTACCACGTCGACGTCGCCGGTCTCCCACGTGGCGAGCACGACCGATTCGGGTATATTCTCAGACTCGATGTTTCCTATCTCATCCCAATAGCCTTCGTATGCCATCTGCGCTGCCGTGTAGGGCGCGTATGCGCTGTGGCGGAGTGTCGCGACCGTGATTTGCGCGCCAGACCGCGCAAATCGATCAATGCGGGCAGAGCGCTGGAGCGGCCCAGCAAGACCCGAGCAGCTTGACTTGCTAGTGTCTTACAGCCGCTAGCTATCCTAAGATCGCAAGGAGCGGGGGCGTTGGCAGCGAAACGACGAGCCCGCGACCCAAGCCGAAGAAGCAGCCGCTCCCCCGCCACCGCGCGGACCGGCAGCAGACTAGCAGCAGCCAAGGCGTGACTCGGGGCAGCCTCCCTCATGGTCCCTCATCGCCTGGCCTCCATGCTCCGCGGCGCCTCCGAGCGCGGCGCCTCCGAGGAGCCACCCGCAGAAGCCAGCGCGAGCCCGCAAATAAAGCAGCGCTGGAAGAGCGCTCTAGCTTTTGCCAAGACGCAGACACGCGACGAGAGCGGGCCGGCGGTCTTCAGCCACCAGGGCCCGGACGGAGCGTGGGAGCCCTACGACGCGGCTAGATGTCTTGAGATTGCGACGGCCATGGAGGCGCAGGGTCCTGATGGGGCTGTTCAATTGGAGGGCATCCCGTTCGAGGTCCGTTGGGGCTCGAAAGCTACTTCCTCGCGCGTAGCGACGCCACCGGACGAGGGCATGATCCAAGTCAATATTAGGAATGACAACACGCGCATCGTCCGACGAGAACAAACAGTGGAGGTCTTCTCGCACCAAGGGCCGGACGGCTCCTGGGAAAATTACGACGCGGCGCGCTGCGAGGAGATCTCAAAGGCGATGAAGGACCAAGGGCCGGACGGTGCTATTCAACTAGAGGGCATTCCGTTTGAAGTAAGATGGGGCGCGCGGGCTACTTCTAGTAGAGTGGCCACCTGTGTGGAAATCAAATTTACGGCGCGTTCGTGTCGACCTTCACGCCATCTTCATGATATCTGCTCGATGGCGTGACGATGCCGGTTCCTCACCGCTCGGCGCATCGCCGAGAAATGCACCCGACGCACTGGTTGAGTTCCACACAGGTCGCCACGCCTCCAGCAGAAGGCATGATCCAGGTCAACCTGAAGAACGACAACACGCGCATCGTCCGGAAGGAAGCGTCGGGCGTGCTCGCCGTGAAGCCGCAGCCGGCGTCGGTCGGCGAGTACGAGGCTCTTGAGGAAGTACCTGGTAAAGTGGACCTATCCTTCAAGGAGCTAGGCGACGCCAAGACGCGCAAGCTGGCGTCCTGGATTAAAAGAACGAAGCCTATTGGGTTGGAAGGCTTGTTCTTGGCCGGGAATCAGATCGGCGAGCCGGGCGCGATCTCGCTACGAATGGCCCTCGGCACGGCCTCGAATCTGCGAGTGTTAGACTTGGCCATGAACCAATTAGGAGACGCCGGTGCTTCTGAAATTGCCCAGCTCCTCGAAACGCTGAGCACGGAACATACACTTGAATTGAGGCTAGGAACGAACGACATCTCGTCCATAGGAGTCAAGTCAATATGTGACGCGTGCGCCAACGGTGCCTTGCATGCGCTGTTCTTGGACAACAACTGCGTCGACGACGACGCGGCAATACACGTCGCGGCACTACTGAAAACAGATACGAAGATAAAACATTTACGATTAGATACCAATGGTGTCGGAGATAGCGGCGTGCAGGCCATCGCCAAGGCCCTCGTCGCGAACTCAGAGTCGGTCTTGGAGCATTTAGAATTAGATGCGAATCCGTTCGGCAGGGGCGGGACGCGACACCTGTCGGTGGCGCTCCAGAAGTGCCCTCACTTAACAAAGATCGACGCCGATCGTAGATTTGCGAGAGACGACAGTGGTGTTAGCCAGCCGAAGAGTCGGCGGAAATTGATGCGACCCTTGTCGATCGACGCGGGCCGCGAAAGACGACGGGAGATCTGGGACCGCGCTAGAAGTGCGCAAGAGCATCAGGGGTTGATTTTGAGTGGCGAGGGCTTCGTCGTGCAGACGTGGAGGATTATTGTTGCCGAGTTATATGCGTGTTCGGCGGCCTTAGAAGCAATTGGGATGGGGTTCGGCTGGCGGCCGCCTGCTTCGATCACGGCCACGTTATTCGCGGTCTTCGTGTTCGACATCGTGCTGTCGTTTAACACGTCCTTTGTTTGCCGTGTGGGAATCAACCAGTGCATCGCGTCGATGGCGTCGGGCGCCTTACGTCACACCACGCTGCGCGTCGATGGCGTGGAGGTGGACATATAAAGTCCTCCGTGGCGTCGATGGCGTCGAGAGACCGACGGTGTTGGAGAGAGAGCCGAGGCGCGGAGAAGCGCGGTCTACGAGCGTCCAGAGAAGCTACGCGTCGATGGCGTTGGACAGACACGGAGACAAGACGCGAGAGAGGGACAGACAGACAAGGACACAAAAACACACAGGTCCTTCGTCGACCAGTTCCACGAGGAGGTGTTTAATCGCAAGAGAATCGCGAAGAACTACGTCTGGCGGCGGGACCGCTCGTCGAACGCGCGCGAGAGCCCGTTCATCGCCGAAGCTTTAGCGCTCATACCTGATATAGTGCGGTTCTGCGGCTGCACGGCCTCGCTCCAAAGACAACGTAATAGGAGTGAAGTGATCAAGTGCGACCGCTGGGGTTCCGAAGGCTACCGCGTCATCGGCGGGTTAGTGTTCCTACGGTTAGTGAGGTTTCAAGCTTCCAATAGAGAATACATCTCCGGCCATTCGGCGCGATTAGTGTATCTCCTCGTATTAACAGTACTCTCGATGCACTTCATGGGCTGTCTGATAGCGTACGACATGTACCGTGGCCGATTACAAGGATGGAAGGGGTCGGATCTGGACTGGTCCAACTACATGGATAATAATGATGACATCTGGAATGTGGGCGGCACCGGAGAATACCCGCCATTGCACCCATTGTTCACGAATATAGGCGACGCGTACTTTGACTGCATCTGGCGCGTCGCCGGTGTACTCACGGGCAACATAAGCTGGATCTCGCCGGCGGGCGTGCCCCAGTCGTCTCTCTCGCGCTTCATTGGGGTACTATGTTTCTTCTACACGTTACTGCTGAACGCCGTGTTGATTGCCGAGGTCGGCAACGTCATGCACGCCGTGTTGAATTCCGACGCGGACGCGGACGAGCGGGACGAGATCTTTGCGGTAAGAAGATGCCTCCACTACCACCGCGTCGACGCCAAGGTTTCCGAGCGAGTCCTCAAGTACTACAAATTTGCATGGCGCTCGAGAAAAGGTTGTTTACCTTTAGAGGATGTCGCCGCGAAGCTCCCGAAGGCTCTGAGATTGGAACTCGATCTGGCCGCTCTATTTGAAAAATGTAGAGCCATTCCCTTCGTGAGCGCGCACGAGGGCGCGACCGTGATCCAGTTCCTGCGAGCCTTGTCGATGCAGACCGTGCCGGCGGGGCAGGTCGTGTTCCGGCGGGGCGAGCCGGCCCGGGCGCTCTGCTATGTCTTACTCGGTCGATTATCAGTCGTCATTCCCATCGAGCGGATGGGGCAAGGCCACCAGAAAAATTACCTCGACGCGAATTTGCAGCAGTTGCAACTGCTGATACCGGGCATGAGCGCGGGCGGCGCCGGGCTCTTCTCCCAGGAATGTACCTCAAAAGTCACGATCTGCAACCGCAGCAAGGACTGGGCCGAGATCGCTTCGATAACCAAGGCGGACGTCATGACGTTATGTGAAAATGATGAAGTGAGGCACTGGTTTGAAGAAGCCGCTCATCAGGAAAACTTTTTAATAAAGGCGGCCGCGAAGCGGAGCCCGTCCGAGGAGAGCGTTTCGGAAGAGAGCGTCGTGACCCCGACGCCGACCTGGAGGCAACAATTACGACACTTCGAGACGCACAAAAAATCCAAAAAGATGGATCATGTGAGGGATGCCATCGCCGCGTTTAGTACCTTCGACATGCATGACATGGTGGGGGCGCCCGAACCAATGAGGACCTCCTCCACGATGTCGCCGCAGCTCAGGGGCCTCTCGCCGCAGCGGTCGGTGTCGTCCGGTGCTTCTTCGCCGGCTGCTCGCCGCCGCGCGGTGAGTAAGTGACGTTTCCACTTTGTCCCTGGGCGTGGTTGTTACGGTGCTAGCCTGCTAGGACTAGTCGGTGGCGCCCCTGGGAGACACCGTGCGTCGCCGATTTATCGCCCGCCGCCGCGTCTTTTCATAACAGCATACCTCCTGCTAAGCAGAACCACCTCCCCCCACCCGAACAGCGACGCCTGCTGCTTGCTAGTGTGTTACTGAACGCTAGGGATCTCGAGCGGGAACCTACGCGCTTTCGCTTTTTGGGCGCATAAGTTGTCACTCGCCAGGAAGCGCTGCCAGAGGCTAGAGGACACAGTTGTGCGCTGCGGCGTCGAAAAGCAGCGCCGTGCGGCGACCCGCGGCCCCGCGCTGGACGCCAGAGCGCTCCCGCGGTTCACGCCGCTATCACAGCGGCCCGCGCGTTTCCGCCTATTACAAGCGCTTCAGAGCGACCGCGCGTCGCACCGCGCCGAGCCGCGCCTACCCCGCAGGCGCGCCGCCGCCGCCGTCGTTACCGCCAAGCCGAGCGCGCCGCCGCGCCGCACACAAAATCAAAGATGGGCCGCACGACCGCCGCCGACAAGAAGAAGATGCTGCTCAAGATCTACCACACGAAGAAGGAGCCCTTCAACCTCAAGGAGCTGACGAAGCTGGCCAAGGCCGCCGGCCTCGCGGAGAAGCTCGTCCAGGACGTGAACACGCAGCTCATGGACGACAACTACGTGTCGAGCGACAAGATCGGCACGGGCAACTACTTCTGGGCCTTCCCCGGGTCGCAAGGTGCTCAAGCGAAGAAGCAGCTCGACGAGGTCCGTTGCCGCGTCGATGGCGTCATTCTCGCGTTGCTGGCGTCGCGTCGACGGCGTCGAGGGGTCCCATCACGCCATCGAAGCGAACAGTCGCCGCGAGTCTCGTGAACCACACAGGCCAAGGCGAACCTGAAGCGGGCCCAGGACCGGCTGGCGAAGGCCAAAGTAGCGGAGCAGGAGGCCAAGAGTGGAAGGGAGGACACCGACGGATCTCGAGCCGCGAAGCTCAAGAAGCTTGCTGATCTGAAGACGCGGCGCGGCCAGCTCGAGCAACGGTTGGAAGCCTACAAGGCGAACGACCCCGAGGAACTCGCGCGCATCGAGAAGCTGTCGGAGGACATGAAGCAGCACGCGATCCGCTGGACCGAGAACCTCTTCTCGGTCAAGGACTACCTGGTCCAGAAGAAGGGCGTCGCGTCGTACCAGATCGACGAGCTCTTCAAGTCCGTCGGGCTGCCGAAGAACCTGGACATCGAGTAGGGCACAAGGCCCGGGCTCCTAAGTTACACTTGTTACGTAGCGCACTCGCACCCGTCGTCGGCGCACGCGTCGCACGCGTCCGCACCGCTCATCAGCGTCGCGTGGGCAGCTCTCAACGTCGCGTCGGCGGCGCGCAGCACCTCCAGCACGGCCTCCCGGTTCGTCACCGACGCCATCGCCAGGTCGACGGGCTGCATGCCGTTGTTGTCGACGGCGTTCACCTCCGCGCCGCCGTCCACGAGACACCGGACGCACTCGACGTGGCCGTTGGCGCAGGCCTCGTGGAGCGGAGTCTTCCCGTTTTTCCGGCGCGGGTCGACACTAGCGCCGAGGCTGAGCAGTGTGCGAATGCACTTGGCGTGGCCGCATTTCGCCGCGTCCCCAATGGCCGATAGCCCAAGACCTGTGTGGATCAACGGCGTCGCGTCGACGGCGTGGAGAACGCGACGTAAAAATTTTGATTTCCACACATCCTTTGACCACCGCTCGTATGATCGATCTGCTCCTTCGTCAACTTCGAGCAGAGGTACCGCAGGCACGCGTCGTGGCCGAAGCGGCCCGTCATCAACAACATGCTCATGTGGTAGTGGTTACTGTAGTTCGGGTCCGCCCCGAGCTTTTCGACGCAGTACCGCAGCATCGGCAGGTGGCCCATGTTCGCACTGTTCCAGGCCACCGTATCCAGGTCCCGCTCGGGGTCGCATTCCAAACCACCCTGGTGGCCGTTTCCCTCCCTACAAAAGGTCTCGTAGTCCTCCCTCGTTAGTTCCTCGAAGGGCTTCGACCAGCCCCGCTCGACATAATCGATCTCGTCGACGGTGTCGGCCAGCTGCATCGGCTTCAGGGCGACGAGGAACCAGAGGTTGCGGTAGGCACCTTGTCCGGTTGAATTGGAGTGATTCATGCGCTCGTTCCACTCGAGGTCAAGCTTATAGCTCCCCTCCTCCCTGCACGCCTCGCGGATCTCGGCGACCTTGCGGTCGAACAACGTATGGAGGACGCCCTTGAGCGCGACCTTGTCGCAGCCTATTTTTGTTTTAGCACCGTCCTTCGATACTACGACGTGATTCATGCGGCAGCAGGAATACGCGCCGGTGAGCGGCGAATTGGCGCGCTGCGTCTTGTTCCTGTGCGCAAATCAACCGGTGCGTCGGGTGCGCCATCGAACAGGCTCGCGTCGACGGTGTGATAAGCGCCGCGAGCTTTGATTTGTGCACTGTCTGGTACCAGGCCCTATCTATTTTGTCGAACGTCGAGACGGCCGGTTCTTCACCAAGCGGTTGCGTCACGAGTAAGGCGCGCCCGTCGCCGAGCCGCTCCAGGTTTAACGCCGCTTCCTCCATCCGGCACCAGCCACGACTATGCCACGTGTCGTAATTACATTCGCAGCACGTGTCGACGTGCTGCGCTCCCGACGGCGCGCAGATCCAGAAGTGCTGGGCGTGCCGCACGTACGACGGTATGGCCTGGATCGCGGCCTTCTGGTCGGCGAGCACGGAAGCGACCTCATCCCTAGAACAGCCGATGACTTGCGGGATCGATATATAGTCCATCCAGACCTGTGTGGAAATCAAATTTCGGACGCCACACGCCATCGACGCAACCTAACTCACTGGTTGATTCCCACACGGATCCAGACCCAGCCCTCGCTGATGCTCTTCGTAAATTCCTCGGGCGAGATGGACCACGCGTGGGGGTTCCAGCGCGCGTTCTCCTCGTTCGAGCCCTTCGTGTAGGCCGACCAGTCGTCTTCCGACCGGAAGATGGACTCGCCGGCCATGACCCTACGAAACACGTCCTGCATCGTCTTCAGGTGGTCGCCGTTCGGGTCCGCTTCCGCGTAGGCAAGCCACTGGTGGCTCACGAAATTTAATTTAGCGTCCTTGTGCGCTCCGTTAAAGTCGAGGGCGACGACCAGGCCTTCCCGCTTGAGCGCGTTGTGCGGCCGCAGCTTCTCCAGCGCGAGGAAGTCCTTCATGCGCATGGCGTGCAGCGGGAAGCCCTCGGGTTCCGCGGGAGGCGGCGCCGTCGCGTTGATGTCGTCCGCTTTCGTCACAACGTGGGCGCCGGCGTGCGTGAACTGCTTCGTGGACGCGGCCATCGTCTATTTATGATCTGTGCGTCAACGCGGAGGCACAGCTCGGGCAGGGCAGCCGCACAGTGTCACCTGCAGTGGGTTGGTGCGTCGGCCACGCGTCAAAGGCAGCCGAGCGTCAAAGGGCAGCCTCCGCGGGGCGCGCAGGACCCAAGCCAAGTCCGTAACGTGTCGTGCGGCGCCGACCGGTAGCGCACTCGCCCATCCAGCGCCAGGCTCTGCAGATTTTTGCAGCCAGTGCACGACCTCTGGGCAGCTTTTACGCCGCCGACGCTGCACAATTACTTGAGGCAACCGCCCACAAGCCACGAGCACACCTTAAAATGTCTGCCGAGTCGACGAAGGAGGCGACAGCCGACGGCCACAAGGTGACCACCGTGGTGGAGGGCACCGACGCCACTGCCGCGGCACCTACCGAGCCCGGCGGTAAGGTGGCGATCGTCACGGGCGCCTCGCGCGGCCTCGGCCGGGGCGTGGCCGCAGTTCTCGCGAAGGAGGCCGGCTTCACGGTGTACGCGACCGGCCGCACGACGGCGGACCTCGAGAGTCTGCAGGCCGAGTGCGCCGACGGCGCCGGCAAGGTCGTGCCCTGCACGCTGGACCTGAAAGACGACGAAGCCGTGAAGGCATTCGTGGAGAAGGTGGGCAAGGTCGACGTGCTGGTCAACTCCGCCTACGAGGGCCTCGCCGCGCAGAAGGCGCATCTCGGCAAGAAGTTTTATGAAAGACCGCTCGGCGAGTACGACGACCACATGTCGGGGGTGCGCTGGGCCTACGCCCTGTCGCAGCTCGTGGCTCCATCAATGGTCGAGGCGAAGGCGGGCTTGATCGTCAACATCAGCTCCGCGGGCGGCATCTTCTACTTCTGCGGCGTGCCCTACGGCGTGATGCACGCGGCGCTCGACAAACTGGGCGCGGACGTGGCCACGGAACTGAAGGGCACGGGCGTGACCTGCGTGACGGTCTGGCCCGGGGGCGCCGTCACGGAGCGGACGTCCTTCCCCGGCGGCGAGACGCCCGCGTTCACGGGCCGCGCCGTCGCCGCGCTCGCGGCGGCGGGCGCCGAGGACCTCGCGGCGAAGAGCGGCAAGGTCCTCCTGACGTGCGAGCTCGGCGCCGAGTACGACTTCGTCGACGCCACGGGCGCGCTGCCGGTGGACGGCATGGGCGTCCGCGGCATGCTGAACGAGGGCTTCAAGTACCCGCTGGCCGGCGGCGCGCTGGGGGACCACACGCAGTCGAACAACGAGGGGATGAAGGCCGTCTTCCACGGCTACTAGTCAAGTCGCAGCTAACAAAGACTTTTAGTAAGAACACGGTCACGCGAGGAACTTCCCCGTGTTCTCCGTGAGCAGGACCGCGGCCGCGGGGTCCTTCGCGAGGACGGCGCTCACGTATGATGCGACGTTGTCTGGCGGCACGAAGCCCGTCTTTTCCTTGATCTTGGGTTGCATGATCGTATAGAGTAGGCCCACAGCCCTATAGTCGGCGATGGTCAGTTCCTCGCCGCAGACAAACGGGCCTGACGCGAGGTAGAGGCCCGCCCACTTGTCCAACGCCGCGACGAATTCGGCATTCGCCGCGGCTTGATCGGCCGGGTAGGGCCAGGCGTCGAGCCCAAGCAACTCGCCGATCACGCAATTGATCGAGCCGTTGTAGCATTTCAAGAACACATAATTGGTGAAGTTGTCCATGCACATGTCAATCCTAGCTCGGCTCGCTGGATTACCAGGATACAAAGACGGCTTGTACTGCGTGGCGAGGTACCTTAGGATCGCGTGGCTCTCGCCGAGTTTCAGGCCGTTGCTGTCGTCGGTGAGGCCGGGAACCTGGCCGTAGGGGTTGATGGCGAGGTACGCGTCCGATTTTTGCTCGCCGGCGAGGTCCACGAGTTTGAGCTCGGCGCAGCCGCACGCCGTCGCCGTCATCGCGGCCCCCATGGAGTTGTTGCTGAAGGGACTGTAGTAGATTGTGCATGGCTTCTTGTCCAGGGAGGCGAGGTGGGCAGCTACTTCGTCCTCGGAGACGCCGGCCGCGACGGCGGCCGTGGCGCTCTCGTGCGAGGCACCGGAGCCCATCTTCGTGCCGATGGCAGGCGTTCTTCGGGCGCTTCTCGATCCGGATTATTATCTAGTTCATTGACACACTAGCATTTCCAGCCTCTGCCATGCTAATAAAATCGCTGTGACGCGCGTGCAGGGCAATAACCGAGCCCTTAGCGCTGCCGTTTGTTTTTTTCCAAAGGGCCAAGGCACCGCGACGCGTTCGCCGAACGGCTGCGCCCGCGCTGCCACACAAAGGAACATCGCTGTCGTCGCGCCGCGCCGCGCATCGTAAGCGCCGCCGCCGTAGCGTAGCCGAAGAAAGCGCCGCCGCTGTCGAGCGTAGCCGAAGCGCGCCACCATGGCGAAACACCATCCCGACCTCATCATGTGCCGCAAGCAGCCGGGCATCGCGATCGGACGGCTCTGCGAAAAATGCGACGGGAAATGTGTGGTCTGCGACTCGTACGTGCGGCCCTGTACTCTCGTTCGAATCTGCGACGAGTGCAACTACGGGAGCTACGAGGGGCGGTGCGTGATTTGTGGCGGTCCTGGTATTAGTGATGCGTATTATTGCAGAGAATGCACGCAGATGGAAAAGGACCGGGACGGCTGCCCGAAGATCGTCAATTTAGGTTCATCAAAAACAGATTTATTTTATGAGCGGAAGAAGTACGGCTTCAAGAAGCGATAGCGGTAAAGGCGTCCCCTCGTCTCTCGTCGTCGGCGTGGGGGGCGCTCGTGCTTGCTTCTTCTTGCTTCTTCTTGCTTGGGGTAGTAAGTGCGCTTTCTTCTTCTTACTACTGCCTATGTATCCAACGAGCGGTCTAAACGAGCGGCAGTCCTCCGTCTCGTCGCGGCCGCGTGCCGGGTGGCTTGGGCGGCGCGGCGCCGCGGTATTTGTAAAGTGCGCCGGAGCGATACCTCTTGAAGGCCGGACTCACCTTTCCGAGCGTGCGTGCGGCGGACGCTGGCTGGCAAGTTTGGGAGATGACAGCATAGTTGATCTGCTCATTGCTGTCACGCCCATTCGTGCCCGTAGGACAACGCTGTGGCACGATAACAGCTCGTCAGAACCGCATCGATCACGCGCAACGCAAGCGATACGCAGACGAAGCGCGAACAGCAGTGCTCAACAAAGACCACCACAGCAGCCGAACGTCGCGACGACCGCACTACCACTACTACGTACTACAGTCGCGCCTGCAAGATAAGATGCGGACCCACCTCCTCGCGCCGCTCCTCCTCCAGGCGCACAGCCTGGTGGTAGCGCGGCTGCCGCCGACGCCGCAGCGCCGCTTAACTAAAAGACACAGCAGCGCGTCGCTCGAGAGCCTCAAGGTCGTGGGCGGCGAGACCGGGAAGAACCTCGTCCTGCCGCGGGGCGACGCGCTCGACGGCACCATCACAAAGCTCGCGGTACCTGCCGTCCTCAATTTCCTGATATTACCGCTCGTGGGCACCGTAGATACGCTCTGGGTCGGCAAGCTGGGGGACCCGACGGCGCTCGCTGCATTAGGTGCTGCGAACCAGGTGTTTAGCTCGATATTTTTTGTGGTCAGCTTCGTCCCTTCGGTGGTCACGCCTCTGGTCGCCGCGGCCCACGCGTCGGGCGACGAGACTTTAGTAAGGAAGCGTGTGAGAGATGCGCTGTGGATCTCGACGTGCATCGGCGCGACCGCTTCACTACTACTATTTGCCAATCCGAAGCGAGCTTTGGGGTTGGCCCTACCGGCAACAGCGGCGTCCGAGGTGTGGAGTCAAGCAACGAAGTATCTTACCATTAGGGCAGGTGCTTTGGTGCCTGCGATGGTCGCGTTCGTCGGCTTCGCGGCGTTCCGCGGTCGATTGGACGTGCAAACGCCCCTACGGATCACGTTGTTTTCCCAGATGATGAATGTGGTATTGGATCCCATCCTGATTTTTGGGGCGGGTCTCGGGGTCGGTGGTGCGGCTCTCGCGACCGCAGCCGCGGAGGTGACCTCGGCGCTCACTTATACCCTTTTACTGTTGAAGCGGGGCACGCTGCAACTCGCGGCGAATCCCCTCAAGGCCCTGAAGCCGCCGCCGCTCGGAAGCTTGCTGCCGCTGCTGACGGGCGGGGCGGGCGTCTTGGCGCGGTCGGTGGCACTGAACATCGCCTTCCTGAGCGTCACGCGCGCGACCCAGGCCATCGATCCTGCTGGTAATGCGGCCGCCGCCCATACGATAGCGATGCAAGTATGGCAGCTCGGCGGCGTCGTGCTGTTCGCGTTGTCGTCGGTGGCGGCGGTTCTTGTACCCGCGGCGATGAACGCGCCAAAGGAAGAAGGCGGCGGCGTCTCGCGCGCGAAGGGCGTCGCGGACCGCATGCTGGGCTGGGGCCTGTGCGCCGGCGTGGCGCTCGCTATATTGCAATTGGCGGCACTACCGCTCCTGAACGTGTTCTCGCCGGTCGCCTCGATCCGGGAAGCGGCGCGCGCGCCGGCGGCCATCGGCGCGGCCCTGCAGTTGTTGAACGGCGTGACCTTCGTGGCCGAGGGGATCATGCAGGGTCACCAGGCCTTCTTTCCCCTGGCTCGCAACGCGGCCGTGGCCGCGGGCGGGCTGGTGCTGTCGTTGCGGACCTTCGGGGGTACGTTGTCAGGCGTCTGGTGTTCCTTCGCGGTCTTCAACGCGATTCGGTTCGCGGGCGCGTTTCGCCACCACCTCGTTACCGGACCTCTGGGGTCACGGGCGCGCGCCGAGGCGGCGCACCACTAGTAGTGTTTTCTCGTAAGTTTATTCGGTCGTGGACGTGAGCAGTAGTTATTTCAATAGGGTAAGGGGAGATCGCGATAGAGCAGCAGGAGGCGACTTGGAGAGGCATTGGGTGAATTTGGGGTGTGCTCAGTACCCTTCGGGCTTGTAGCCGCCCTCGGGCGCGTAGCCGCCCTGAACGACGGTGCCCTGGGGGGCATAGACTTGTCCCGCAGGTGGCGCGGGCGGGTAGGCGCCGACGACTTGTCCCTGGGGCGCGTAGCCCGGCTGGGGGGCGTAGCCTCCCTGCACCACGGTGCCCTGGGGCGCCCCATAGCCGCCCTGCACGACTTGAGGCTGGACGTAGCCTTGCTGGACCTGGGGCTGGACGACGGGAGGCGCGTGGACGATGGGGGCCGCGTTGGCCAGTTGCGCTTGTCTTTTTTTCTCGTTCTCCTCGTATAGCATCCTCTGGCGCCGCTGGCTCATGAAGGCGAAGACGCTGCACGCGATGCAG
Organism: Pelagomonas calceolata; assembly: GCA_918797485.1. Classification (NCBI taxonomy): domain Eukaryota; class Pelagophyceae; order Pelagomonadales; family Pelagomonadaceae; genus Pelagomonas; species Pelagomonas calceolata. The sequence goes on along the minus strand of CAKKNE010000006.1, from coordinate 2,364,228 downwards.
CTGCCGACGACGATGAGGACGATGAAGACGATCGCGAACGCCTCGGCACTCGTGGTCTTGTCGTACTTGTCCTCGCTCGAGACGAGCATGTCGTCGCAGGGCAACGCCGTCGAGCCGGAGGGGAGCCCCGGCGACGTGGCGAGGAGATCGGCTGTATCGTACGAAGAATCCGCCTCGGCGTCCTCGCACAAACAAACGCTCCGGCGGTGCTCGTAGCGCGTCTTCGTGCCTTCACCGCCTGTGTGGAAATCAAATTTTACGGCTCGTTCGCTCGATGGCGTGGCGGTGCCGGTTCATCACTACTCAACGGAGCCAGCGCGGCCACGTAGTCGCCGAGAAAGGACTTCGTGAAGAATTGTCGGGTGCACCCGACGCACTGGTTGATTTCCACTCAGTTCACCGCTGTCGTTCTCTTCCACGTCCTTCTCGGGCAAAGCGTAGTCCCCGGTGCCGCAGCTCTTGTCGTCGATCCAGTCCTTCCACGTGATCTCGCCGGTCTGCCATCGGTCCGTCACCTCCCAGGACTCGCCCTTGCCCCACGTCTCCTTCTCGATCACCCACTCGTTTCCCACAAGCACCGCACACCGCTCCTCGATGTCGCACGTGCCGCCGTTGTCCGGCATGAAGCCCAGCGACGCGGGGCCATCGCCGGCGACGCCCGCCGTGCCGTCGCCCACGGTGCCGGCACCGCGCGGGCAGCCGTCGAAGGCGTCGCTCGCCGCCGTGCCGCGATAGTTACCTACGAAGCCATATGCACTGGGATGCCACCAGAGCCACTTCAGGATGTTGCGCTCGAGTTCCGTCTTGGGGCACGCGAGGACTCCGCGGCCACTCGGAAAGTGGGCGGCGCACTTGGCTTCACAATCATCGATGGTGATGGCCTGCGTGGAAACGACCTTTACAGTGTCGCGTCGACGGCGAAACTGAAGACGCAGCGAGTCGGACCATCCCCGGCCAGTCCGCCTCGGTATAGCCCTCCGCAATGTCCTTGGGCTCCGTGAACTTATATACGTTCGCATACCACGCGTAGGCCTGGTCCCAAGTGGAGAATGCCGAGCCCGCGACCGACGCCTTCGTGGCAGTGGATCGGTCCGCGAGGAAGCGGTGGTGCGAGGGCTTGGGTGGCGGCGGTGCGCACTTGGCATAGTAGTCTCCGTTAGATTCGGCGACGTGGCCGCCGTAGAGTCCCGGGGACCGCGCGAGGTACCGCAAGAAGTAGGGCCGCGTCTCCTCGTCGCACCGATCCATATCCCACGGCTTCCTATTACCGTTCCAATGTAGGGCAAAGGCGTCGTCTAGAGTTTTCGTGTCGCGGTCCGTGTGGACCCAGGGCGCCACGCCCAGGCCCTGCTCGAAGCTTACGGCGCCAGCATCCTCAAAGCACTCGACCTCGCCCCGCAGCGCGAGGAACGGCAGGCCCAGCCCGAACGCGAGGGAGTCGCTTGGCCAGAATTCCCGACGGTAGTTGGCCTCGAGCCACCCAGTATATTTCGCCGTGAGCTCGTGCCGTTTCCACGAGTTGAGGTCGATCACGACCAGCCCGAAGTTCCAGGCCCGAGCGTTCCGTAATTCCTCGACGAACGCGTCGCCGTCGTCCGGCGAGGGGGAAGCGAAGGCGTCGTCCTTGATCGCGGCGAGGCGCCGGAGGAGCCGCGGCCAGGCGGCGCGCCTCGCGACGGCTTGGTCGGTGCGCGCCACCTCGGCGAACCACTGCCGCGCGTCGCCGGGAACGCACTCCGTCGCGTGCTCGTGCGCGCAAGTTGGGTCGCCGCGGTCCTCCGACAAGACGCCGTAGCCGAAGTACGGAACATCAGCATATGATAAATCTGTGGAGGCCTCGAAGTCGTCTCCGTTCACGTACCACTGCTGGCAGCCCGCGGCCACGGCCTTTTGCTGCGGCTTGAGCGTCGTGACGTCGCCCTGGACGATGACGTCGTCGTCGAGCATCACGAGCGTGTCGCCTTCTATCAATTGGGGCGCGTAGAAGCGGGCGTGGTTGTACGGGGACGTGTGCTTTTTGTCGCGGTCCCAGCGCGCCACGGGTACGGCGTACGCCGACGTCGACCGTTCGACCGTGGCGAGCGCCGTCGTCCACATCGGCTCCTCGCCGAGCGTCCGGACGCGGGCCTCGAATTCCGCGAGGCCGTACGGCAGCACAACCGCGCCATCGCAGGCCGTTTCCGTCTCGCGCGCCAGCGTTTCCGCCTCCTCTTGCGTCGGCGCCAGCAGATGGAAGCGGAGCTGGGAAGGGTTGCTGTTGTCGCAGACCGAGTTGAGCACGGCCGCCGAGGCCGCGAGGCGGTCCGACGCGAGGAAGACGTCGGTGACGGCGGCCGCGCGCCCCGCCGCGAGGGCCAGGAGGAGCTTCATGGCGATGGGCAGCCTTTGCACCTTGGTGAGCTGAACTTTGAAGGTCGTGCGGGTCACCAAAGTCTTCCGAGGGGCAGCTCTCGGGAGAAGCGTCCCCGGAGGAATCCCGGGAGGGCCGCCCCTGCATAAGTGATTCAGTTTCAGTTTGAAGAGAGAGAGGCTGCCCAGACTGCTGCTCCTGGGAGCCAGAGTGCTGCCCCGCTGCGCGTCGTCGCCGTCCGCGGAGGCGCGCACTGGGCGCACGAGTGTCGTCTTTGCTGCAGCGCCTGCAGCACAACCCAAGAGGTTGATTAAGCCAGCATGATCGACGCCCTCTGCGGCGTCACCCCCGAGGAGGACTACGTCCTGCCGGACGGCGACGTCGAGACCTGGTCAGTGAATCAAGTGGCGGGCTGGGCTGCCACCAAGCTGTCGGCGCGGACGGCGCAGGCGCTCCGAACCAATGAAGTCGATGGGGCGCTCCTCGTCGAAATGTCCAAGGCGGACATTCGCACGGAGCTGGGCATTCCAAGTCTCAGGGACCGGAACGCCCTCAGTGCCGCGATCGCGGAGCTCGCCCCGCGTAAAAAAGCGGCGAAGCAGCCGAGTTGGTGGCCGAGCCCGCGGCCGCGGAGCGAGAAGGCGGACGAGACCATTATCGCGGTGGCTCCCGAAGCGGGCGAGGCCGAGGCGACCGAGGATGAACGGGACATGGAGGAGTCGCTCTGGGAGGCGGCGCTCTTGGTCGGCGCGCCGGAGACGTCACTGGGCGACGCCGCCACGACCGTGGGCCTGCTCGTGCTGATGGTCGCCACGCAGCTCATCTTTTTATATGTTGCGGCGCAGTTAGGGTATGACAAGGCCATCACCGCGGAGACGGTCTCGGAGTTCCGCAAGTTTCGCGTCGAGATCGCGCACGACGTGCAGTACTACGACGCGGCGCGCGGCGTGTCGCTGGCGCGCAAGGTCTGCTCGGAGCTGGCGTACAACGAGGTCGCGGCGTCGCAAGTCGACCAGTTCGCGGTGCTCAAGACCTACGCGGGCATGCAGGACCGACTCTGGCCCCAGGGCGTCTTGTTGTGCATCATCGCGCTGCTCGTCTGGACCTTCACGATCGTCGGGTCGGTGCTCAAGGCCGGCATGACGTTGTACAGCGTCCTACGCATGGACGTCGGCCCCGCGCGGACGGCCTGGGGCGTTATCTTACAAGTCGTACGACTCTGCATCTGCTGCGTGCTGGCGTGGTACGGGGCTTTATATCACGCCGGGCATCGGCGACCTGATCCTGAACGCCGTCGCGCTGGAGATCGTTCTGCAGATCGATGAATTAATTTTTGCGGCGCTCGGGTCCTGGCGGCTCAAGCGGCTCGTGGGCGCGACGGCCCTCCCTGCATGTGTGCCGTCGTACGCGGTCCTCGCGCCGCCGGTACTCGGGGCCTTCGCGTTCCGTCCCGTGTGGAAATCAACCCGTGCGTCGATGGCGTGGGGGTTGACGTGATAATTCTACGCAGGTTCGTCGCGGCTTTGCTCGTCGCCCACGTTCAACCGCAGCGCGAGCTCTTCGTCAAGGCGAGAGACGCGTTGTGTGCTGGCGAGCTCGATTTCATCTACGCGAGCGACGCGGCTGGGATAGTCGCGTGGGCGCCTGTGTGGAAATCAAATCTCACGCGCCCGACGCCATCGACGCTACTTTGTCCACACAGGTGGGCGCACACGCCCGGCGCGCGCGTCGACCGCCTCGAGGAGCGGAACTTTCCGGACGGCGGCGGCGCGGGCGCTGACCTCACGATGGACGACAACATGGACTGGAGCTTCCGCGAGTGGACCGTTGGCGCGCAGTGCATAAATCAAACGTCGCATATCCACGCCATCGACGCGACGCAAGCACTGATTTGCGCACAGGTGCAGACCGTGCTGCGGCAGTTGGGCCGGGACCACTTCATCGGTGTCGACGCGGCGGGGAACGCGACGTGCTAGTCCGCGACCAGCGTCCGTTTTTGATGAATCTTGCCGCGTCGGCGTCGAGGGGGCGTCGTCGCGCGTCACCGGTCGAATGAAGGGTCTCGCGCATCGGCGTCACCGGTCGATCCACACAGCGACGCCTGCTACCTCTGGGACGAGGCCACCGGGGCCACTCTCGGAAGCAACCCCGCGGCGCCCGCCTGCTGCCTCGCGACGAAGACGCGGCTGCCAGTGGCCGCCGGTGGCAGCTGGTCCGTGGTCCGCGTGCGGCGTCCGTCGCGGGCCTTCACCTCGCGACGCCATCGACGCGGCACGTCACCTTCCGTCCAAATTCCGCGCAGGCGCAGCAGAAGCAGCGGAGCGTGGAGGACGCCGTCGTGACGTGGAATTCCGGGTGCGAGGACACGCTCGACCTGCAGTTCGAGCTCGACCTGCAGATTCGCGGGGCCGTCGGCGACGCGGTATCTAGAGACGCCTGCGGCGGGAGCTGTCCGCCGTCGAAACCATTCTGCGACGCGACTACGAAGAGTTGCATCGCGCCGAGTTGTAGTGATGTGGCTCGGTACTGCCACGACAACGACGACATCGGGTTGAGGGCACGACTCTTCTGCCCCCGGACCTGCGGCTGCGACGACCCGCGCAGTTCCTTAGTTCTGGCGAACCCGAACCAGGGTTGTGGGAGAAACTGCATGCGCGCGGGAGGGTACATGGCACGGCTCCAGGACACCCCATGCGAGGACGTGGAGTACAATGACACGGCCTACAACGCGTACCTGGATAATTGGGAACGCGTCGGGTGGACGTGGCCTCAGGACTTCGCGGCGAGCGCCGTCAGTCTATCGCTGCAGCTCCGCTGGGGCTGCTGGGTCCTCCCGTGGCTCGAATTGGGTCCCACGAACCTGTGCGTCGAAGGTGGCGCGAACTGGCCGATCCGGCCCCTGTCGTACTTCTGCCCCGCGACGTGCGGCTGCCGGGCCGGCGACCCGCACTGCCCGCTGACGTGTCCTGCCCGCGAGTCGTACGACTGCGCGGAAGACCTGGCGACCGGCAACGGCGGGGTCTGCCCGGTCGGGGCCTGGACGCCGTGACGGCGTTTCGAGTAATCTTTCTGTTAAATACACGGTTATACTACAATTAATTAAATTCATCATCCAAAGAGCCGTGCTGCGGCCGCACCGACGTCGCCAGGGCCTCCCGGCACTTTGCGGGCGCGTTTTTTTTGCTAGTATGTCACATAACCCTAGCTAAAGTCGGCTGTTTGCGCAGGTCCACAGCGCAGCGGTGCATTAACACAAGCCACCTACCCGTGCAAGCATCATGGCTGATGAGGACGAAGAGCAGGCAACAGCGCTCGCCGCGCCGCTGCTCGAGGACGCCTCCGAGGCACCCGTAAATGAGGCACAAGAACAAAGTGCTGCAGACGCGCCGGAAACAACGCCCGAAGAGCCAGACGAGGGCCGCTCGACGATCCTGGGCGTAGGAATAAATCTAGCGAACGCCATCGTCGGGAGCGGCATCGTCGGCCTGCCCGCAGCCCTCAAGGACGCGGGCCTGGGCCTCGGCTGCATTTTACTCGTCGGGATGGCTTTCACCGTACATGTGGTAGTCGTCGCGTTAGTACGGGACGCCGAACTGCTCAAGGCGGCGTGCTACGGGGGATTGGCGAAAAAATGTCTGGGAAGTATTGGGGAGGTCTTGGTCTGCGGCGGCCAATTCGTCTTCGACGTCGGGGCTGCACTTACATATTTAATTATCTTCGGCGACACGGCGGTGTCGTCCGTCGAGTTCTTCGTGGCGAAGCCTTGTAAACATTTGCGGCTGGCGTGTGTCGCTGGAGCTGGAATGGCGGCTCTACCACCCTGTTTGTTGAGGGACGTTTCTGGATTGGAAGGCATCTCGCTACTCAGTGTAGCAGCGGTCTTCGCGGCTACCGGTGTTGTTATTTCTGAGTTATGTACGAGGGGCCAAGAAGGGTCATTAACGATAGCGGCACCTGAGAACGAGGGCCGCGGCGTCGTGGCCGCCCTGGGCCTGTTCGCCTTCGCCTTTGTGTGCCAGGACTCGTGCTTTTTGTACTACCGGTCCCTGAAACGAAGGACACCTTCCCGCTTCGCGAAATCGACGGGCCTCGCCCTCGGCTCCTCAGCTTTACTTTGTGTATTGTTCAGTGCAGCGGGCTACCTCACCTACGGTGCGCAAACCTCGAGCAACATCCTGAACGACTACCCCATCCACGACGTGCGAGCGCTGATTGCTCGGTTACTCTATGCCATTACGATGGTGTTCGGCATTCCGAGCTCGGTGTTCGTCTGCCGCCAGGCGGGCCACGCGCTGCATCGGGCCGCGTCCTCAAAATACCGCGATGCCTCGGTGGAGGACGTGCGTCTCGTCTCATCGAGGACGCACGGTATGTGGTCGCTCGGGCTGTGGGCTTCGCTCGTCGGCGTCGCTCTCAGTACAGATTCGCTGGGCGCAGTCATGGCTTTGACGGGGGCCGTCGCCGGGTCGCTGATCGGGTTCATCCTGCCGGGTTTGATCTTCTCTTCGCCAGTGGTGCTGGCGGCGCGCGAGAAGCCGCGTTTGTGGTGGCGGCGTTGTGCTTCCTTCGTACTGGTCTCATTCGGCCTGGCGCTCGTCGGGCTGTCCTTCGCGGCGGTGTCGTAGTGTTGTCCTTCGCGTCGGTGGCGTGAGGGGCGGCGGCGTGCCCGTGGAGCGGGATGCAGTGTTCACGCCATCGCCGCGGCCCGTCGCCACTAGCTAGTGTTGTTCATACTAAGTAGTCTGTTACTCAACTCAGCGGCGCTGGCGCGGGCTCCCTGTCAGCAGGTCCCGCGGCCCCTCGTCGTCCGTGCTCGAGTCGTCGCTGCTCCCGCTGGCGTCCGATTTCGCTGGAGAAGCTGCCGGCTTGGACTGGACGACGCGCACGCCGCGGATGGGGTTCTCCGTCGTCTTCTCCTCCTCGTTTCCGCGCGTTTTACTGAGCTCCTCGGCCGACTTTTTACCGAGCTCCGCCTTTTTCTTTTGTAGGGCCGCCATCTTCTGGAGGGCCGAGGGCTTCTCGTCCTTCCGCTCGAGGGTAGGCGCCTCCGCCTCCATGAGTGGGTTCCGGACCAGATCCTGCGCCTCGGCAGGAACGGGTAAGCCTCGTCGACCGAGCAGATCCCGCAAGGCTTCGGTCCCGGTCGGTACCTCCTTATTCTTCTCCTGTTCGTTGTAGAGGTCGATCATCTTCGTACTAGCGGTACGCACAGCACCCCGTAAAGCATCAATCTCTCGACGTTTCGCGTGCAGTTGCTTCGACAGCTGGTCAAAGCGATTCAACGAAACCAACCAGCCAACAGCGGCACAGACGAACCGCGCCCAGCAGCAGAAGCGCCAGGTCTTGAAGGTTTGTAATTCAGTAGCTTTCCCATAGAACACGCGCTCCCAATCGTCGTCTCGATCATTATATAACTGTAGTTCTGTAGCATCAGTAGTCTCGGGGTCCCAGTCCGTCCAGTGCCTCGCTAACGAAGCGTCGGCCGTGGCCATCGCCAACGTGAACACGAGAGCGAAGAAGTAGATCACGACCATGGAACGGACTTCGAGCGTCAAAATGGGATCGATTCTCTCTATTCTTGCGTTAGCTTGGGCGTTGTGCCAGGCATTGAGTGCACCGACGAAGACGGTCGTCGCGAGGAGATAGCCCCACCGCCTGAATAAGTTCGACGTTCGACCGTAGTGGTCCAGGAGCTGCCGATCCTTGTCCAGGGCGAAATTGATGATAATAACGCCGCCAGCCAAGCCGCAGAAGGCGCCTCGAGCCGCCGTGAAGAAGGCGTTCAGGACTCGTTCGAGCTTCATACTGCGATCCTCGGGCACCGCTTCGTTCTTCAGCAACCGATCCACAGCGTCTAACTCCGCATCGAGCGCCGCCACAGCCTTCCGCTCCTCCCGAGAATGCTCCTCCTTCTTCTTGACTTGATGGCGTTTCCGTAGTTTGCGCCATCGACCGGTTTTGGGGTCTTCGATATAGGTCGGGATATCTTCACACGTCTCCGGCCGGTGCAGCCAGTCGTCGATCGGCATCAGGTGGCGCTCGACGGGCTGCGTGCCGTAGTCAGGGTCCGGCTCGAGGTACTGCAGCAGCGTCTTCATGTCCTTGATCTGCATCGTGCCACCCTTCATATCCGACGGGTCTATTTTAAAACGCTTCCGCTTGACGCCGTCGGAGTCGACACTCGCATCGGAGTCGTCTCCCACATCCTGGCCGCGCGGCGTGTTCGCGTCTCTGCCCTGACTCTTCCAGGTCTCCATGAGCTTCTGGGACGGTTCTTGGGATTTCGTGCGCTTCGCAAATACGGAACCGATGACGCCGCGCATGCGCTGGCCGATCGTCGTCTTGTGCGGTTTTAGGGGAGGGACCTTCCTCCGTTGCGGTGCTTCGTCCTCGGACGACTCATCCTTTGTTCTTAATGGTGCGGCCTCGTCGTCGCTACTGTCGGACTCGATGGCGCCGGCGCCGCCCTTGCGCTGGCTGCTGGTGAAGTCCCGGTCGCGCGACGGCAGCGTCGGCTTCTGTTCCTTGTCGCTGTCGCTGCTGTCGCTGCTGCTGTCCTGGCGCGGCGGCATGGTCGTTGTCTCCTAGCGCGGCGGCTGGCTGCTTGCTTTTGTATTGGTTCTGCTGGGGTCGTTAACGCTGCGCCTCGCGGCGCCTCGTTCGTGCCTGGCGTGCTATGCGCCGGCGCGGCAACGTCCCAAGAAGTGCGCGCGGCTGCCCCGAGCGTTGCCTAATGCGTAGCGGCCCAAAACTGGCGCCGGCGGCCCAAAACTGCCCAGCGGCCTCGAACCCGCACGCTCGGCACCTGAGAAGGGTCACGGGCAACGGCTCGCCGCGAGGGCTCGCCGGCGCGGGCCGACGAGTCCTGGGCGATCGCGCCGATCGGCTCCTGGCTTTTGTGTGCGCGCTGCGCGCCGCCGCCGCGGCCAAGCTGCCCGTCGCGTGTACACCAGCGTGCGCCAGAGCCTGTATTGAGACGCGTCGCGCCCGTATTGCGCTGCCCCGGCGCCGCCGCTGCGTATTTGGCCACAGAGCTCGTGAGCCATTTACTCCAGGCTGCCCCCGCCGTCGTCGATCAGCGCCAGCGGTCGAACGCATCCGAGCGCCGCACGCCGTCGACGCTCCGATGGACTTTAAGGTCGACGACGACGCCAAGGCGCCGAGCGCGCACCAGCTCGCCCCTTCTCGTAAAGCCGGGCGGCAGGACTGGGAGTTGCAGCCCACCGACGGCTTCTCGACGCCCGCCGAACTGTACCTGAAAGCCGTGCCGGACGACTCGTCGAGCGACGGCGGCGATGGGGAAGATACGTACGCTGCGTTGCAGATCGGCGATGAACTGCCTCATTTCAAGGCCGCTTCGACGAACGAAAAAGCGCCCGTCGATTCGCGGGAATACGGCGAGAACCAGTGGCTCGTGATTGTGACGTTCTGTCGGACTTATGACCCTGTAGCTACTTCAGAACTAACGTCACTCGCGGAGCTGCAAAAGGACTTTGGTGAAAGAAGAATAAAAATACTGGGACTGGCCGTGAACACGAAGACCACGATAGAAAAGTGGGTCTCGGCCACCGAGGAGTTGTCGGATGTGCGAGTTGAATTCCCGATTGTGGCTGACTCCGATGCCGTGATTGCGTCGACGATCGGCATGGTGAGACATGGGCAACCCCCCCACCCGACAGGCGTCCTGCACGCGTCGATGGTATTGATAGTGAACCCGAACAATAGGGTCGAGATCATTCAACAATATCCCGAGGCCGTGGGACGGAACTTTCATGAAGTTTTACGAGCGGTCGATGCCCTGAACATGACCTTCCTCCATACCCACGTGTCGTGTGGCGGGAACTGGGCGTCGGGCGAGGACGTGTTCATCTGTGTGGAAATCGACCAGTGATCTCGGCTCAAACTTTGACACGACCTCCGGGAGGTACACTCGACCGCGTAGAGCGAGCAGCACCTCACACACACCCCGAGAGACCCCAAATTGCAGGGCGCTTGAACTTTGATTCACAGGTCTTTATCAATAATGATGTGGAGCCGATCCGCGCGAAGTCCCTATTTCCGCGCGGCTTCGTCGAGATCAAGCCTTGGTTTAGATTGGCTCCTTCTCCCCAATTGGAGATCCTGGACGCGGCCATCGATGCGTTCGACGAAGGGACGCGGTCGCAGATGACCGATACCCAAGCTTCTACTCTGGCTAGTCAGGCGTAATTTGGTCTTTGTGTGATTCATGGTGTGGTCGGGTGATTCATGGTGTGATTGGAGTAGGGCTGCGCTCTGGGGACGCGCGCCGGCCGCCGCGGCGCGCGTTGTGGGCCAGGACTGCCCCGGACCCCTCGAGGGGTCTTGAAGGGGGGGACGGCGCGGTTCTCGTGGGCTAGGAGCCTTTGACGGCCCGTCGGGACTTGTTTTTGGCATACTAGCACATACTAGCGCTCGCGTGCCAACTTTGGGAGCGGCGCATGTCTGCCCTCTGTTGTACCGGCGCCTGGTCTTGTGACTTTGGCCGCGTTGAACAAGCGCGACAGACTCTTTCGTTGGCACCAAGCTGCTGCGCGTCGCTGCAATTAACAGAAACCGCGCGCCGATAGCGATTACGTAGTCCAGCGCTCCACGTGCAGATAGCAGACAGTTATCGCCGCGGAGCGAGAAGCGATCGCGCAAGAGGCCGGCGGGTGAGCGCAGCACAGCGAGTTGAACACCGCGCGTGGCAGTAGGGCGCGCCGACAAATTCTATTGACGCGCCCGAGACGCAACCCGAGACGCGACAAAATGTCCACCCTCCAGAACTTCATCAACGACTTCCTCCAGTCGACGACGGACGACGACCCGACGCAGGCCGGCGTGGGCGCCCTCGCGCCCCCCGCCGCGCCGCCGCCGCCGCCGCCGCCGCAGCCGGCGCCGCAAACCGGGCGCTCGAAGAAGCGCGCGCGCGACGGCGCCGACGAGACGGCCTCCGAGAGAGCTGATCGGAAGTCCGCTAGAGAAAGGAGGAGGAGAGCGGAGGTCGGCGAGAAATTCGAGGAGCTTACCAAGGCGCTCGGCGAGGCCGAGGAGCGGTGCGCGGGCTCCGTGCCCAGGAGAGACGCGGTGAGCGAGGGGAACCGCGTGGATCTGCTCCAACGAGCGATCGACGTCGTGAGGGCGCTGACGAAGGCGTGCGTCGACGCGAAACGAGCGGCCGCCGCCGCGCCGGCGCCCGCGCCGCCGCCGCCGCCGCCGCCGCCGCCGGAGCCCGTCCGATTAGTTGTGGTGGCGCAAACCTCAGTATCAAGGGCGCAATTGGCGGATCTGGCGCGGCGCGGCGACGCGTGGCATTCGGCCTTCGAGCAGCGCGACGGCGGCGCCGTCGCGGCCGTGGCCGGGGCTGCCTCTACAGCCGCCACGTCGTTTGTTGTGGGAGACGGCCGGACCCCATTACCACCGGGCCCGCCGACGCCGCAACATTTGATACCGGCGCAAGCGCCGGTCGCGGCGACGCCGCCGGTGCGAGCACCCGGCCCGGCGGCGCCCTTCGCGGCGGCGCCGCTGCCGGCGTCTCTCTCAATACCGTACCCCGCGGCCCTGTCCCTGGCGCCGACGCAGACGGGCCGGCCGCGCGCGCCGTCGGGCGGCGCGGCCTCCTACTTCGCGCCCGCGGCGTGTTGAGCCGTTCCTACCCCCCAAGTATCCCGGATTGGATTGTTTGCGTAAGAGTACGCACTTGAGTTTCTTCATCGCCGCGATGGCGTACCCCCTACTTCTGAGTTTCCCTGATTGAATAGTTAGGCGTGCGACGACGCGCGGGCGCGGGCCAGCTCCCTGCGTATGTCCAAAAGGCAGCTATGAATTCGCGGCGTATCCGGATGCCCGTCACCCATCACACGCCGGAAGCGCGTGTAGATGTCGTCGAACAGTGCCTCGGCCTGAACCAGGTCGCACGGCTCGACATCGGTAAGAGAGTTTGCATAAAGCCAGCGTAGTCTGAAATATATATAGTGTTCGCGCCCAAGTGATCGTTCGGCGACGGGAATACGGGCCCGCAGTAACTCTTTCGCCTCTGGTTTGTTACCAGTAAGCCGGAGTGCAAGTGCGAGATTCATAGCTTCTGAGAGGGCTTCTCTACTATCTTCGCCAAATAGTTTCAAAGCCCTCCGGTATGAATCTCTTTTCAGTCTCAAAGCATCTTCAAACCGCCCTACCAATTGATACGTGCTCGCAAGATTGGCCAGCACGCCGATGATAGCGTGCTCAGATCCATCAAGGCGCCGCACCACAGACAACTCCGCCTCGTACACGGACAACGCGTCCTCGTAGTGGTCTGCCTCGAATAAGCCGTTCCCAAGCTGTTGCATCGCCAAGCGTTGAATCTGATCCGCCTCCGGCCGGCCCACGTATGTCTTCCAGCACGCCCACCCGAGCGCGCACCGCACGACGCCGTGGTACTCCTGCTCGCACAAACTACACGTGTCCCACCGCCTCCACCTCTCATTCATCGCCTTGACGCCCAAATTGTTCGCCTCGGCCTCGTCATTCAAAATCTTTGCCTGCTCCGCCAAACACGACACGTGGGCAAACCCCGCCGTTCCACGGCACGAGCACCCGCGCACGAGGCCCTCCTTCGTCTTCCAATGCAAGGCTTGCGTGCAGATGTAGCACGTCTGACCCTTCGTGTCGTCCGCGCACGCCTCGACCGCGACCGCGACGGCCTCCTTGTATTTTTTGTCTGCATTATACTGCTCAGCGTTGCCGCCGCGGTGTATTTTCTTACACATCTGCTTGTGGCCGCGGCGCCAGTGGTCATGCTGGCAAGTGGCATCACAGTATCTTAACTTACATCTCACGCATCGCGGCGCGTCGTGGGCCAGTGGGGCGGCGCAGGCGGCGCAAGTTGTGAGGATCATCTTGCGTTTTTGCGGTGAGTTATTGGGCTCGCGCGGCGGCTTGACTCGGCTTGAAAAACCCGATTTTTCAGCTCGCAAAAAAACACGCCGCGCGGCGCGAACGCTCTAAACGCAAATGATCCTTCCTCGCAAACTGATTTTCTCAGGTAATCAAAGTTAACTCACATTACTCGGCACGAACACGTACCCCAGCCGCGCATCGTCCCGCGTGTACGGCGTCCACGCCACGCCCGCATCGTCGTCCGACTCGACGACGACCTCCTCCTCCTCTTCAACAACCTCCTCGACGACCTCTCGCGGCGACGTGACCGCGGCCCACCCGCCCCGAGCGCCCAAGTGCACCGCCCCGCCCCGATCCACGGGCTTCCAACTTTCGGACGCCTGCCGCGCGGCCTGTGTCGCCACGAGGCCCTCCGCGTCCTCCATGTCCTCATCACTTTCGTCATTGGCATACATGTCCTGCGCAGTTCTCGGTTTCACTCTAGACCCCTGCAGAAACGAAGGTAATGAGCTATCTTTCTTCGCTTCTTTCTTAGATGGCTCTGTGGAAGTAGTCGTTTCTCCGTTGAGCGACACGGAGACAGTCTGCCCGCGGTCGTTGCGAGCAAACAGCGCCGAAGCCAATCCACTTCTATCATGCTTCGACCCGAAGGTCGTGGTGATGGTGCCGTCCTCGTTCCTCGTGTATTTTTTGTCGTCGCCGCGGTTACCTAACCAGCCGCCCACACCTCTGGCGCGGTTCTCGGACGGCTTATTTGAGGGCAGCTCCTTCCCATCTAACCTCCTAAGTAGTTCATAAATGCCCGCCCTATCATGATCCTCGCTACTCCCAAGCTGCGTGTCTACTTTTGCTCCTAATCTTCTGGCAGAAGTGAGAGAAGCGTCAAGAGCGGATTCAGTAAGTAAAGCGTCGGGCTCGCCCAGACACAGCCGCTCGGGGCACTTGAACTGGTACCTGACAGCATCTAGAGACGACTGGCCGACGCCGCACCGGCCGCACCGAAACGTCAGCGCCGCGGTAGCTGCCGACTCCCTCTTGCGAATCGTCTCGCGCATCGTGTGCACGCGCCACCGTATCACATCGACGAACCGCGCCAGGTCGACGTACCAGTAGATCTCGTTCGCCGCGGGTGGTGCCGGGGATTTCCGGCCCGCATCTCCGGCTTTACCTATCTCATGACCTAAATCTTTCTTCTTTTTTTTTAGTTTTCCGTCGGCGCCGACGTCCAAAACCTCGAAATCGACCAATCGCTCGCCTTCGAGTAACTGTAAAAGCTTCCTAGCTTGCCGCGCGGACATGCGCAGCCGTCGCCCCATCTCGTCCTCGCGCACATACCTGTCTCGGATCAATGCATCCAACACAATAGCCACATCATCGGGATAAAAAGCTCTAGCTACCGCCGCCACCAACGCCTCGCAGTCGCGGATGGCCTCGACCATCCTTGGTGCTGCCTAGGGCTGCTGCAGCGGCGGCGTTTTGGCGGCCCTGCGGCGGCGGCGTATGCGGCGCAGCGATTGCGCCCGGTAGCAGTGATCCAACAGCGTTCTCCCACGCCGTGGCCGTGCACCACACGCTCGCTGGCCGCGGCGCCGCGGGCCTGGAGCATACTAGTGTGTGTCGCTACGCTAAGCACCAGCTCAAATAACCAGCTCAGAGACTCATTTTGGCACTGAACGGCACGCACGAATTGCATACAGTGCCCCAAAAGGACGTAGCCATCCCCACCATACGTCTGCGCCATGACTGTCAAAGCTTTAATCCTCTTGCCAGCCGCATTCGCTCTGACGCGCCAGCACATGAGCATGTCAGCCGCCCCTCCCAAGCGCCTCTGCGTCCTCGGCGGGTCGGGGTACGTAGGAAGAGAGGTCTGCAAACGCGCGGTGGAACGAGGCTGGGAAGTCGCTTCATTAAGCAGAAGAGGCGAGAACCCGCTGCCGGGCGACGCCGCCTTAGACTGCGTCGAATGGATTAGTGGAGACGCCGCGGACGCGAAGGACGTCCAGCAGTTCGTGAAGGACGCCGACGCCGTCGTGCACGCCGTGGGGTTGTTGTTCGACGTGGACTCGGGTTTAACGCAGTTCTCGAAGGTCGTGAGCGGCTCCAATTCCGTGCCCGGTGCGGAAAGTACATATGATCGCATCACGCGGCAGACGGCCTTCAACGCCATTGATGCGACGGCGAATCGCCTACGGTTGCCGTTTGCACCTCGCACACCGTTCGCGTTCGTGTCGTGCGCGGAGTCCGGGTGGCCCGACGTCGCTGGCGGGTCCTTCGTCGAAGATAAGGTAGCTCCGGAGTGGCTTCGTAGGTATTTAGTCGCCAAACGAGCCGTGGAGGCCAAGCTCAGTGAGAATTCAGATAAGTTACGACCGGTGGTGTACCGCCCTTCGCTCATCTGGTCCTGGGGCAAGCTCGACGTGTTGCCCATCATCCCGGTCTTCAACTTGGCTTCGGCTTTAGGCGTGCCCTTCGTTGATAGAACCATCAGAGTGGGCACGCTGGCCGACGCCATCGTCGGTGGTATCGCGGGCGACGCGGAGGGCGTCCAGCGGTTTGCTGCGATGGATGAGTTGGCTCTTGAGGCGCGCGCGTAACAACATGTTGTGGTCTACGTCCAACCCTCGAAGCGCACGGTCGCCACGCAAGCCGCGCAGGCGCGCGACTCGATGGCCTAGCTCTACTAAGGCACATGATCATGATGATCTGATCGGCGAATCATGGCGAGAGACAGGACTCGTGTCGGGCCGCGATCATCTCGCGCGCCACTATAGTGGCCCACTAGAAAGATCACTAGAATCTGCTCCTCGTGCTGCCCAGCGCCAACTGTATATTGCTCCGGCGTTAGCGGCACAGCGGGCAAGCCCGGGCAACACCCGAGACGAATCGCGGTCGCGCGCGCCGCACCTTGCCGACGAGGAGAGGCTGCCCATCTGCTGCACGATGCGCTCCATCACTCTCGTCGTCGGCGCGCTCGTCGGGACCGCGTCCGCCCAGACGGAGGGCGACGTGAAGCTGGTAAACGGCCGGACGGCGGGGGGGTACGACGGCCTCCTGCAGGTGTACTACAAAGGCGCATGGAGCTCGGTCTGCAGCGGCCTCGGAGCCTACGGCTCGGGCAGTTATTTTGAGGACAGCCACGCGACGCTCGTCTGCAAGCAACTCTTCAACACGGACTGGGTTTCGTGGACCGTCGACGAGGGCCACTGCTACACGCCGCTGACCGGCGGCGGCATCGTCGAGCTGGAGGACCCCTACGTCTACGATTACTCGACGTACACGTACACGGCGACCACCTACACCACGTTCCTCGAAGCCGTCGATGGAAGGTCGGGTGGGCCGTCGGCGTGCACCCACGATGAGGACGTCTCAATCGTCTGCGGGTTCGACGGAAGCGAATCCTCGACGGACGCGTCGCTCGACCTCTCGTGCGTCCCGGGAAATTGCCCCCCCGGCTACAAGGAGTGCGGCAGCGGCTACAACTACTACCCGACGTGTTGCGGCGGCGACTTCCCCGACTGCGACCAGGATGGGTACTGCACTCGGCTGTCGCGGACCGCGTGGAAATCGCCCAGTGGGCTTGTCGCGTCGATGGCGTGGAGCCGAAACCTTTGGTTTCCACACAGGGACGACGACGACGACGACGACGACGACGATTGGATATGTATGCGCTTTTTTATTTTTATTGGAATGTGGGTCGTCATCGTCGTGTTGCTTTCAATATCCATCTCCGTCTGCTGCTTCAGCTGCCCCGGCTGCCCGGCGTACCGCTACGGCCCGAAGGACGCCGTGGCCGCGGCCGTGTCCCCCGCGGCGCAGCCCCAGGTGGCGCAGCCCCCCGGCGGCGAGGATCCCGGGCAGAAAGGCCCCCTAGGGACACTCCCCGCTCCGTAGACGCTCCGTCCTCTTGCTGCTCTGTTCCCCTGGCTCTCCTGCCTCGCGCCGGAACGCCACCTACCTATCTCCCGATCCTCATGCACTTTTGATCCTCAGTAATTTCTAGTCACGGAGCCCCTCCCCGGCGCCGTCGACGCGAATAATAGTCATATCATGTTAACACAAGGGCAAGCTCCTACTGGGCCCGGTTCGCCATGCCCTTCGCGAGGCTCTCGAGCGCGCCCGCCCACTTCGCCAGCTCCCGATGCTTCTTGCCCTCCTCTTTCCCGGACAGCACCAGGTGCTTCTCGAGCATGTCCACCTCTCCCTCAATGCGATCATCTAGGATCATGGCCACCACGATCTGCTCCACGTCACTCTCAGACAGTTGCAACTTACCAGCGAGGAAGTCCAACTTGACCCTTCGATAGGGCTTCACCAAACTCAAAAGTACTTGCTCCCGCATCCTCCGCCGCAAAGGATCGACGTACTCCATGAGGAACGGGTCCGACTGGATGTTGTTCCGCTTATCGGTCAGAGTGGTCTCGAACTGCCTCAAATCATTGGCATCATAAGACACACGTAATCTCCTCATAGCAGCGACTTCGGTCTCCTCCTGGTAGGCTTTCGCTTCTCTAGCGTCAAAAGGGTTGATGTCCGATAGAGCTAACATGTTTGCGAGCACGACGTACTTCAGGCAGTCCTTGGCTCTACTATTACCAGCTTCTTGGTACGCTCTAAATCCAGCATAGAACTCGTTGTAGGCCTCGGCGAAGTTCGCGTCGCGCATGTGCATCCTCCCTCCTTCCTCGCGGATCACGCCCATGATCCGCGGATCCGCGACGGCCGCATTGAGGTTCAGCGTTCTAGGGTAGATCCTTTTCATGCGTCGCGCGTCTCTGGTGGCCGCACAGAGCGAGATCTCCAAGGCATAGGCCTCGAGTAGAGAAGTACCTTTGCTACTATCATCTGTACCATCAGGCTTCTGGCACGACTTCTTCAACTCATCGACCACCTGTCTGACAGCATTGTGATCACCGCGCGCCAGATGCAACTTGCCCGCTTTCACGTTGCAGTTGAACCACAGCCGCTCGTTGGAAGAGCTTTTCAGAGCACTAAACGTGATGGCGAACATCTTTCGCATGATTTCGTCTGAGCATTGTGATTGCGGATCGGCAAGAGCATCTAAAACAGCGTTGACGCCGTCGCCGCACTCGTTCCTCGTTACTGTTTGTGCATGTGTTAACATTTCCGCGTAGCGCGACGCCATCTCGTCGTACGCGCCGAGCTTGAATTTCAAGACTACAAGGTTCTCTAACGCCTTGAAGCGCCACTTCACCTCGTCGCCGCGCTCGCCTTCCAATTGTACGACTCTCTCAAATAGCTGACAAGCTTGTTGCGGATTTTCATTCTTCAAATCGTCGCCTTCGTAGTAGGCGTTCTCGATGGCTATTTTATCATCTTCCCCTTCATCATTTTGATCTTCATCACTATAATTATATTGTTCTTCATCTGACCCGTAGTCGTACTCCTCGGAGTCGGACATTTTGTTTTGTTGGCGTTAGTGTGTCACTGGTGCGTTGCGGCTCGCGCGCGCTGGCGGCGGGCGCTGCGGCGGGCGTCTGGTGGCGCTCGTTCGGCGCGCGGCGCCGCGGGCGGGCGAGTTGGGCGCGCGGCGCCAAGTGACTCGCGGGCTGGTGTGCTCCCGCGCGGCGCGATGCGGCGGCTGGAAATTTGCAGCGCGCTGTCTCTAGCACAAATGGAGGCGCTGGGCGAGTCGTGTGCTGCGCGCAGGCTGTAGCGGACACAAATGGCGGCGCTTCCTCGCCTTGGTGTTTGCTAGTGTCTTACAGGCCGCTAGCTCATTAGCGCAAGTTTACGGGTCTTCTGGGTCTTCTTTCGATCGGTGGGCTTGCAATGGGAGCCCTAAGCCTACAGGACGGCTCCGCCACGAGCCAGCCGCAGAGCACAGTCACAAAGGATGAGCACAGCTCGGCTCAGTGCAGCACCCAGCTCGTTTAGAAACGAATCGAATAGCAGCTGAATCGCATCGAGATATACAGCAGAGAAAACGCTGCAACGCTCCTTGCGTGCCCAGGGCTGTACAGCAAGCTTGGGGAGGGCACTGCGTAGAGTGCACTAGATTTGGAGCCCGTCGCGGGACGCGGGGCGCAACGCGCGCGCGACGCATGGCGCAAGCAAGACGCCGCTGGCCCCTCCGGCTCCAAAAGCGAGTAGCAATCGTCATCTTGCTTCTAGTGGTGACGACGTGGCAGTCGCTGTTCTACGCGCCGTCGCTGCCGAAGCCGCCGCCCCAGAACTGCGCGTTACTCGGCGAACAGCCGCCGAAACCGCCGGCGAACCGCATCCTGGATGGCGCCGGTTTCTTCACGACGCGACGACGGTACCAGGCGTCCCTAGATCAATTATCAAATTGTGTGAAGGAGCGACGGGAGTCCGACGACGTGTGCAGCTTGGCTAGACTATCAAGTGCCTGGCGGGCGCACGCGCGGCTAGATGCGCGAGCCGCGGCGCACCCCGCCGCGCGGAGATGGAGCCATTTCCTCGACTGCGGCCTGATAGGAATCGTGAAAGACTGCCCCCAGAAGCCCTTCGAGGTCTACGCCGCTAGATACGCGTACGACGACGACAAGTGCCGACGAGCACCGCAACGGTGCCCGAAGGCGTGCGAGCGGTTGCTGGACCACGCGACGCAGTCCCGACCCAGTGTAGATAGGATGCTGTCGCCTACTCGTGGTTTAGCCACCCGCGCGTTGCTCGTTGTGGTTTTTGTGGTCGCGTTGGCGGTGCTGGCCTCGGCGACGTTCCCGGGCTATTTCCAGTCGCAAGCGCCCGTCCTCTTCGAGTACATGCCCGTGCCGGCGTCGCCGCCCGGCTATTCTCCGCAATCGCGGGCGAAGCGCGCGCGGTGAGGCGTTAATTCTTTTTGTATGCACGTGGGTCGCCTCGACGGCGTGAAGGGGCCGCGCGCCGCGTTCCATCGCCGGCGCCAGGCGGCTTACCCTTCCGAGAGGTATCCCCGCGGCCCCTGCCGCCGCGAATTCCTGAGTGAGGCGGTTTCGGATTTGAAGGGCTAGTGCGATTTGAGGAGGCACAGCTCTCCCGGCTGTGTGTGGGAGCACCCCGTGCGTGCGGCAGGGACGGCAAACGGCTGCCCCGCGCTCCATTACTCATTCCTTAGCTCCCGTCCAAGCGCCGGAAGCGCGGGCACCAGCCCTTCGTGCGCGGGCGGCGAACCAGTAGCAGGCTCACAGGGAGAGGCTGTCTGTGGGAGCAGCCCCGCGCGCGCGCCAAGGGGCGGCGGGACGCTGCCCGTGAGTCACCGGCGCGCGCCTGAAGCAAGGCGGGCTGCCGGAGCAGAGCAACCATGCCGCGGCGCCGGAGCCGCCGCCGCAGCGTCGACTACGACCTACGCGAAAGGCTCACGGGCCGCACCTTGCAATATCTAGACGTGGACTACCTCGATTCAACCGGCGCCCTCATCAATACAACAAAGTACATTACGCTCACAAAACGAAAGACGGCACAAAAACTTTGGAGGAACCCGCACGAGCTCGTCTGCCTCGGTAGCACGAAACCATCCTCACCCGTCGAGTGGAATGGCTTTTCCCGGGACCACCGTACGTCAAAGAACGCCCACGCCTTGCTTCATGAGTTGAGATGCTTCTTCGACGCGTCGTACCGCCTCCACCAGGTGCGCATGGCGACGAAGGCGCAGATGCGCACGTTGGATCTCGGCTGCGTGCAGCTCTTCGAGAAGTATGACCTCGATGGGAGTGGATGCATCGACCGCGACGAGCTCGGCAAGGCTATTCGTCATTCTCTGCACTTGAACATCCGCGAGACGGAAGTTGATGTAATAATGAGTGAAATAGATAAGGACGGAGGCGGCGATGTGGATGTGGACGAGTTCTCGGCCTGGCTCTTCGCGCCGTCGTCGGAGCCGTGGCTGGATAAGAAGAGAAGGTATCCAGATGACCTTCTCCTACTGAGGAGGGATATAGCGCGCTTCGACCCCATGGTGAGGAAGCTGCTGGAGGGCTTCTGGCAGGTCTGCGATCGAGATAAGAGTGGTAGCATCGACTTGGAGGAGTATCTGTTTCTCCACCTGAACCTCTATGCGGCGATGAACGTCGAAGCCACGCAGAAGGAGGGCTGGCAGGACGAGGCTCGAGTCGTGGCGACGCGGGAGTGGGACTTCGATCGGCAGGGGCACTCCTCGTTAAATCGGGACCGGTTCTTCACGTCGTTCTACCAGATCGTGGACGCCTGGTTAGTAGGTGAGCCTACGACGCAAGCGTACGTGAAGTTTCTCTGTTTTCTGCTGGATCGGATCACGGTGCAAGACGATGATCCCGATGATGACGGTGTACGTCGGGTCAGTCTACGGTGGGAGGCGGACCCGCTGTGGTTGGAAACCCTAGAACCTCTGGCAGATGTCCTTCCGGAGGATAACCTCGACGCGTCGCGGCCTGTGTGGAGATCAACCAGTGCGCCTGATAGAACCGGCATCGCCACGCCATCGAGCAGGCGTCGCGTCGATGGCGAGCGCGCCGTAAAATTTTGATTTCCACACAGGTCGCTCCCGGACATGGAACGGAGGTTGGCGAGGGGCGCGGACAAGTGCATCCACGCCGTGCCCGGGCTGCTGGAAGCTGTAAGTGGAGCCGGGCTCGACGCGCTGCTTTCTACGAGGCCGCGTATTGATGGAGAGGTCGACCTCGGCGAGGTCTTCCCGGCCGACGAGGCGAGCGTTCACAGTGAAGAGGATTCGGTGCAGCAGGCGGTCAAGGCGGCGGTCCAGGAGGCGTTCGCGGCGCGCGCGTCGTCGTCGTCGTCGTCCTCGTCGGAATCGGACTCGGAGCCCGAAGAACCGGAGCCCGTAGAGCCCGAAATCGTCTTCGAGGAGCCCGCAGTAATGACGGAGGAGGACAACCGACTCATGGAGGAGCTCGAGAAGCGACGGCGGAAGAACGAGGAGGCACGAAGGCGCAAGGACTTCCTCGCGAACGAACAGAAGAAGATGGAAGCTAAGCTCGAGAAGAAGCGGTTGAAGGAGGAGGCGAAACAGGAGCGCAAACGATTGAAGGCCGAGGCGAAAGCTGCGGCCAAAGAACAGAAGCGGGCCGAGCGCGAGGCGCGCAAGGCGTCGGCCGAGGTGCCCGTGGCAGAGGAGCCGTCCTGGGAGGAGAAATTAGCTGCGGAAGAAGCGAAGCAAGCGACGGACGCCAAGGCGGCGAAGAAACGCGCGAAACAGGAAGCGCTCGAGCGCAAACGTTTGAGACAACAGCAGCGCGATGTGGAAAAAAGGAAGCGTTTACTCGAGGCCGAAGAAAAGCGTGCGAAGCGCGAGGAGGCCGCTGCCCAGAAGATCAAGGAGGCCCAAGCATCGGGCGACGCGGCGCGCGCTCGTAATATCCAGGAGGAGTTGGCTCGTGCGAACAGAGCTTCGTCCGAAGAGGAGGCGCGCCTCCAGCGGCTGCAGCAGGAGGAGGACGCGCAGGATGAATTAGCGGCTAAATTAGCAGCCAAAGAAGAGCGGCGGCGCCGGAAGGCCGAGGCCCGGGCGCTGGAGGCGGAGGCTTTGAGGGAGGCCAAGGCCGAGAGAAAACGCGCTCGAGAATTAGCTAGACTGCAGCAAGAGGTCGAAATAGGTTCCGTGCAGGAATCTAGTGATGACGAGGAGGCCGCCGCCTGGCGCCGAGCGAGGAAGGAGGACGCTCGTAGGCGTAAACAAGAGGCCAAGGAAGCGAAAAGACTCGCGAAGCTCGAAAAAAGGCGCGCCAAGGAGTTGGAAAAACAGTTTGAGGGCGACCAATTGAAGGCCGCTGCTCAAGCGCGGGAGGAGCGGCGTCTCCAGCAGGATCTGGAGCGACGCGAGCTCGCCGAGGCGGAACGCCTCCGGAGGAACGAGGAACGTTCTAGGAGGAGGCAGGAACGCTTACAGGAGGCTCAAAGGTTAATTGAGGAGGCCGAGCAAGCAGGCGACGCGCAGAAGGCCGAGATGATCACTGCCGAGCTGCAGCGGGAGGCGCGGGCTTCACTTGAACGAGCTCAGGAGGAGGATGCACGGGAAGAACGGCAGGATTTGAAAGACCACTCCATACGACTGCGGATGACGGAGCGGGAGTGGAGGCAACAATGTCGCGAGGAGGAGGCCGCGGAACGCTTGGCGGAGCGCGAGGAAGCGGCTGCAGAAAGGAGGCGGGAGCGGGAACGCCTCGAGGCTATTGCAAGGGAGGAGCGCGCCAAACTAGCGGAGGCGGCCCTGGCTCGGTGCGAGGACGCGTCGGAGATCCGGCGTATTAAGGCAGAGTTACAGAAAGCTGATGCCGAGTCGAAGGCTGAATTGGCGGCGAAGAACCTGGCGGCGCAGCAGGAGCTCGAGCGCCAGACTCGTCTTACCAGAGAGAAGATCGAGCAGGAGGCGGCATTGGCGAGGGAGGAATTGAGAGCACAGCGCGAGGAGGAGCGGCGCGTGGAACATGAGAATTACGCTAAGAGACGCTTGGAGCGCGAGGCCCAGGCCGCTTCAAGGATCGAGGAGGCTCGATTAGCGGGTGACGCGAAGGCCGCCGAGCAGATTGCTAAAGAACTTGCCGTGGCCAACAGACGGTCGCGCGAACAACTCGAAGAGGCGAACCGGGCGGCGGCCGAGGCGCAGTCGCGTGAGGAGGCCGCGGAGCAGCGGTTACTAAGGCGGGCGGCGCGCGCCGAGGCGCGTCGCCTGAAGGAGAAAGAAGCTGCAATGAAGAGACAGCTCAAGTACGACGAGGCGTCGAAGCGGCGACAGCAGCGCGAGGCCGAGGACGACGCCCTCGCCGAGAAAATGAGGAAGCGGCAGGACGAGGCCGAGGCTCGTCGAAAGCTCCGGGAGGAGGAGGCGGCCGCAAAAATCGCCGAAGCGAAGAGAGTAGGTGATGAGAAGGAGGCGCTGCGGCTCGCGGCTGTGAAGGCCGAGGCCGATCGACTCGAGGCCGAAAAGCTCGCTCTAGAGGAGGACCAGTTGCGGATGAAGCGCGCGGCGCTCGCCGAGGCCGCGCGCGCGTCGCGCGAAGAAGTCAGCTTGTCTCGAGACAGCATCAGCCTGACCGACTCGTCCTCGGAGTCGTCGTCGGAGTCGGACTCGTCGAGCGACTCGTCGGACGGCGAGGAGGTACCTCATACAAACAAGGACGCCATGTTCGGGTTGCTACGGGCGAAGGGCGCCGTGCATCGACGGGTGACGAGGAACCGGAAGACTGCTGACGCCATCGGCCGCGCGGGGGCCTCCGTGTTCGGCGCTCCTCCGAAAGTCGAAGCCAAGGCCGACATGTACCGCAAGCGCGCCCAGGAAGAACGGGAGAACGTCGCACGGTGGACGCCCGTCGCAGAACCTCCTCGAGTTCAGGCGCCGCCCGTTGTTGTTCAGACGCACATTCCGGAACCCGTGGTGGTGGCCCCTCGTATTGATGTGGACTGGGCGGCGGAGGTCGCGAACGCACGGGATGACGCGGGCTCCGAGGAGGCGTGCCGGAGGTCCGTGGCGACGTCGGACGGTGATTTAGGCGTATCAAAGCATCAACAACGGCGCCATCGACTGACGCGGGCCTACGCGTCGAGGCCGTCGCGGCGGCCATCCGATGCGCGAGCTCTACCTGCCAATACGTTATCTCTGGGGAACGACCCCGTGGTCAGACGGGACCCCTACACGCAGCAGGACCTGCCATCGTCGACCCTCGCGGAGCCCGAGTTTAACTGGGAGACGCGCTACGGCTTGCATGAAGAAGAGCCAAACTGGGCCCAGGCGCTACGGTCGGTACTGGACAAAGCAAGGGAGCCGCGGTCCCTAAGACATCTGCGGAGCGTCTTCCTGCCCGAGAAGGGCCTCTCGTCGGGCGGTTGCAGCGTCTACACTATGCCGCTCCATATTAGGGTGGAGGGCGCGGTCGACGACCAGCCCTCTTTACAATCATCCTCGTCCCCCTTGCGCGAGCCCGAACCTGCGAGAGCGGCCTCGCCGTCGTCGCTCGCGACGCAGCCGCGCGAGGCCATCAAGCTGCCCGACCTTCCGTCGCCCGGCGGCACCGCTGAAGGCCCGCCGATGCAACGGCCACGCACGCCGGCCTCGGCCTTGGCCGTGGAACGAGCCCGGGCGCGCCAGACCTTTCGCGGAAAACCAGAGCGACAAAAACGCGAGCCGAGGAAAGCCCTGCACACGCCGAAGGCGAAGAAACCGTCCCACCGGATGTGGGACTGTGATGACCCTCGTTTTTGTGAAGGGACTCGCCAGCCGGACTGGGCGTTACGCTTACCGTCTGCCGGCAAAATGGACGCCTGCTTCCTCGACGCCTCGATCGGCTTGTTGGAGGCGTCGTCGACGATGGCCCGGCCGGCGACGGCCGCGCGGGCTTTGTCGGATTTTGAACGCCTCCCGGTCCCGGACGACAACGGCTTCTTCCCCGCGTCGCCTCAAAGTAGAGGCTCGCCGATGTCCAGGGGCTCGCGCCGCTTTCCCTCGCCCGGCCAGAGCCTCCAGGCGCGGCAATTCTTTCCCCCGGCGCGCGGCTAGGCTTCTCTTGTAAATGGTTTTCGAATGCACAAGTTCTTACACGTATTAGGGGATGCGCTCGTACTCTATATCCATCGGGTACGACTGGCCCGTCGCCGGCACTTTCCTCTTGGAGCGCTTGTCGAACCACGGCGGACACGTCCTCAATCTCAACTCGGCCTCGCGCTTCTCGCGCCGGTACTCGGCAAGGTTCTTCACGCGCGCGCGTCTTACATGAGTCCGCACGCCGACCATGTTGCAGACGAGTCGACAGGCCGTGAAGGTCACGGTGGCCCACCAGTAGTTCGCAATTGATGCTTTACCAGCGTGCCGTAGCCACGTCACGAGACCGTACGTGACGAAGGAGGAGAAGACCATACTGCGTACCAACCACTGGAACTCGCCTAGGACCACAAGAGTACCTGTGCGGAAATCAACCAGTGTGTCGGGTGCACCCGATGATTCTTCACAAAGTCATTTCTCGGCGAGCGGCGAGGAACCGGCACCGCCACGCCATCGAGCAGGCGGCGCGTCGGTGGCGTGGAGGTCGACGCGACGATTCAGCACGAGCCGTAAAATTTTGATTTCCACACAGAAGCGTACCCTCCGCCGTCAACATGGGCGCGATCAAGGCGCCGACCGCCAGGATGGGCCCGATGGCCACGAGGCGCATCACATCTTTTGATGTGGTAAACATGGACAGTGCTTTCTCGCTTTTGAGCGGATAGGTGCCCAGCGTGATGGCGAGGCCCCAGAGTAATGACGAATCTAGTAATCGTTGCAACGTCAGTCGGAACCGCGGCGTGATGACATCGGGCGTCTCGGGGTCGTAGTGGTCGGGCAAAAATGTCTGGCCCGCCGTGTTGAAGGGCTCCGCGCTCAATGTGGTCGAGCCCCAGAAGAGTGTGGACATGATCTGCTGGGCCGCGCCCGCGGCGGCGCCCAGTAACGACGCGCACCGGCCCACGTAAGCGTATATCGCAATTCTACACCAGAGGAGCTGACTTACGGGCCCGGCGAAGGCCAGAAATGCTCCAGAAGTGGTACCAGTGCCCCGGCGCCGCCAGACCTTCGGCAGCCGTTTCGTCCGCTTCAGCGCCATCAGCGTGAAGCCCAACCCCAGGAACTGCGCCGCCGTCGTCGCCAGAGCCGCAGCCCCAATGGCGTCCGGGATGCCCGGCAACCGTCCACTTTCAGCTAACGGGCATAGCACCCGGTCGCCGATGCAGTTCGCGAGGCCCGCAAAAAGTATGGTATACAGCGGCGTCTTTGAATCTTTCTTCGCGAAGTGCGCCGCGCCGCAGACCGCTGAGACATGAAACGCTATGGCCGAAGCAGCCCTGAGGCGCAGGTACCTCGCCGCGGGCGCTACGGTTACACCATTCGCTCCTAATAAACGAGCTAATGGTGCCGCGGCGCCCAGCAGCAGCCCGCCGTGCACCAAGCCTACTAATATCGCAACTTTGATACTCCCAGCTAAGGTAGAATCCCAGACGTCCCGCTCCTCGCCGTCGGGGTCGCTGATCGTGCTCAGTAAATTGAGCGACGCCGTCGTTAAGAACGACAGAGCATAACACGAGTACTCCATGCCCATGGTGCCCGGCGCCAACGCCGCGAGCTGCGTCGTCGTGCCGAAGGTGCCGACCGCGGCTGTATCTACCGAACCCATAATAAAGTTCGCGAGGTTCAGGACGGCGACGGGTGCCGCGAACGCGAGGATTTTCGGCCGCGACGGCGTCTCGGGGAGTTCCAAAGGTTCATCTAGTAGAGCGAGGTTGATCGCGCTGTCCCTCGGGTCGTAGGTCTCATCTGTGGCGTCCCAGGTGCCCTCGGGCGTCGGGTCGAGCGTCGCGGCGCGTAGCCGTTGTCGTAACCGGCGGCCGGGGAGGTTCAGGGCGCTGGCGGCCGTTGCCAGCATCAGTGCGGTGACGCGTCGGCGGCGCATGGTGGCCACTCGTTACGGTTATGCGTTACGCCTTGCTCGCCTTGTGAGGCACCACGCGGAGCTCTCTGGTACGAGCTACTCGCAGCTCGGCTCGTGTGAGGCACCACACGCGAAGCTCTGGTGTTGGATGCGGTGTTCGTCAGTGTGTGCTCTGCGATGACACACTGCTTTGTTATTGCCGCTTTTGCTGTCTCTCGCTCTATGTACAATCAAGAGCCTCTTTCTCTTGTTTCGGTGGCACTCGGGCCACGTCGGCGTGCGTTCACGTGCTGTTCAGGGCTCTGACCACCATTCGATAATCGTGCTAGCGGCACAAAGGCACTAGCAAAAGAGCAAAAGAGCAAAAGGCAGCCCCACGCCGTCGCGGCGGCGCAGCGATGGGCCGGCGCAACCGTCGCAACTCGTTCAGTGGCAAGACCGACGAGGAGACGAGAAAAGCAGTGGACCTATGGGCGCGAGGACTCGCAAAGGCCTGCAACATTAAAGGAGACGACGCGGGCCGCTTCCGCGGCGTCGCGAACGTCGGGCGGCTCGAGACGAACGCGGATATCAGTTGCGCGCGGTGGGCGCCGGCCGGACGCGTGCGCTGCCGAGGCAAAGTAGAGAGACGCCTCGCCGACTGCGTGCTGATCAAAACCGGCACGGGCACGGCGTGGGCCTTCGCGAGCGACTGCCACGCCTCATCAACATCTGCAGACGATGGTTCGATAGCTTTGTGTCGCGGCGGCGAGGATCTTGGAAAGGCGGGTCTCTGGGAGGCCAAGGCTGCAAGGTGGCGGCGCACGGTACTGATAAACGGCTGCGAGGTCCACGCCCTCGAGGACGCCGCGGACGACGACGACGGCTGCGACGGGCTGCGGACGCTCTGGCCCGCTGCCTTGGCCTGTTCAAGGTTACTCGAAGACGGCGTCGTGGATGTGCAAAACAAAGCCATCATAGAATTAGGTGGAGGGTGCTGCGTGCCCGCCGTCGCGGCGGCTATCCTGGGCGCGTCGTCGGTAATCGCGACGGAGATGCAAGCGTCGATGGCCCAACTCGGCGAGAATTTGTTGGCGAACGGTCAGACACGTATCAGTGCGAGGTGTCTCGACTGGCGCGAGCCCCTACCGGCGGATTTGATCGGCGATCTTATCTTAGCGTGCGACTGCACCTACAATGCGTCATTACATGAGCCTTTGTTGCAAACACTCGTCGCATTGTTCGCACGACAACGGAACGCAAAAGCCTTAATTGTCTCCGACGAGGCGTCGACGCCGAACGCCGCGCGCACGCTCGCGAAATTCCAAAAGGCTTGTGTGGAGAACGGCCTCGTCATCGGCGAGATCCCCGACGGCGCCTGGCGGCGGCGGTCGCCGCAGACGATCCGGGCCTTCATGGTCGTGCCGCAGCCGCCGCCTTCACCAAAATCCGCCTTAATCCCGCCCGGGTCCCCGCCGCGCGCCACCAAAAAAAACGTGTCCTGGGCGGACGGCGGCGGCGGGGCTTCGAAGAAGACTGGGCGGCGGCGGAAGAAGGGGGGGAAGTAGGTTGTTTTGAGCCCGCGTCGACGGCGTGGCGGGGGAGCATTCGTCAATTCGCTCACCCGCCGGCCCGCGACCCGCGCGCTCTGCAGAAATCTGAGCGCTGCACGCTCTTTGGGCAGCTTAAAATGGTGCAGCTCGCCCCCTACGTGGCCGTCGTCAACAGCGACGACGGCGTCGATGCGCCGCTGCCCAGTGATGCCGCCTACGCCCACAAGCTCAGGGAGGTGACCGTCAATGCACCAAAGCTCAAAGTTTTGGGCCTGGCGTCCGGCAGCACCACGGGCTTCGTCGCCTGCTTCAACGACGAGAAGGACCTCTTCGCGACGGAGCACGATCTCAGGTTGAGCGAATTCGCGCGCAGCTTCGAGGTCTGCGAGCCGACGAGCACCGAGACGCTAAAAAAATCGAAGCGGTCGCTCGAGGATGCGAAGGCCGTCCTTGTGATCAACGGCCAGCTCGACGGGCCGAGCGGCAAGGAGTTCGAGGCGATGATCGGCGCCGAGCCGGCCTGCGAGGACTTCTCGGCGGCCTTCGCCGCGCAGCCGGGCCTCATCTGCAAGCACATCCTGCGCGCGCGCTGGGAGTCGCGCGACTCGAAGGACCGGGACGTCATCGGGGGCTGCTACTTCTTCGAGAGCGTTTCGGATGTGGAGACGTACCTGAACTCGGACTTCTGGCTCAAGTGCGAGCGGGAGACGCAGTGGAAGGAGGTCGTCGGCGAGGTGTTCGAGATCGTCCCTTGAGGGTACTACTAAACAGATTACTAGTAATTTAAGCGAGCTACCTAGTACCACCTTCTCAGTCGACCTCCTCCGCGTTCTCCTCGGGTTCGAGCTTCGCGGCGAGGCTCCGACGTTGTTCCAAGGCGGTCAGGAACTTGGCCACGTCCTTGGATTGCTGTGCGAGGCGGACCGTGACCGGGTGCGAGGCCCCGAACACCCGGCGCGCCCGGCGCGTGGCGTCCTCACAGACGGCCTTGGCCTCGGCGCGGTCGCCCGGCGTGCTACTGGTGTCGTTCATTATGGCTTCCACGCGGTTTTCTCGGAGCTGGAGCGAGCATTCGTGATCAGGCCCCAAGACCCGGTCCACGACGGGGATATACTCTTCCGTCAGCGACCTTGCCTCGCGGAATAACTGCGGCTTCTCGTGTTGCGCGCATTCGATGAGCGCAGACGACAAACTCAACTTCGAGCGCAAGGTGTGTTCGTGCGTGGCGCCAAACGCGGCCGCCAGCCCGTTGGGTCCACAAATATGTCGGTGGAGCTCGAGCGCCTTATCGCGTAGGCCCAGATTCATGTAGGTACCAGCCACATTATGCATGAGTCCGAGGCGGTGCCCGTCACTGTTCGGATGTAGGAGCTTGTGCGTGGCGATCTCGGCCTCCTGGACGACGAGTGCCTCCTTCATGCGACGCACGCCCTTGAGACCTCGCCCCAATACACCCATGGCGCACAGCCGTTGCCAATTATACTCCACGGCATCTCGACACGTATACGTCTGCCAGCACGCCCACCCGAGCGCCCATTGCATGCGGCCGTGGTAGCGCTGCCCACACAGGCGGCACGCGTTCCACCGATTCCACCTACTCTCGGCCGACTCATTCGACGTCTCGTCGTCGACGACGACCCGAGCTTGCGTCGCGACGCAGGACACGTGGGCGTAGCTCGAGCCGCCCCGGCACGCGCAAAAGTTGGTCACGAGGCCCTCGTTCGTCACGCTTTTGAATTCCTCCATGCAAATGTAGCACGTCTGGCCCTTGGTCTCCTCCTTGCACGCCCAGAACGCGGTTTCGACGGCCTCCGCGTATTTACGGTCGGCGTTGTACTTCTCCGCGCCGCCGCCGAGCCTTATTTGTCCGCACATTTGCTTGTGCTCCGCCTTCCAGTGCGCTTTCTGGCAGTCCGCCCCGCAGTAGCGCGTGAAGCAGCGGCCGCATTTCTTGCCCATGATCTCCAGCGGGGCCGCGCAGTGGGCGCAGCTCGTGAGGATAATCATCCTGGGGGCAGCTGTAGCACGACGCCCTCGTTTGGGCAGCGATTTGGGGGCTAGGGAGCTGTGCGATGCGATCGGGAGAGCGGGCTAGTATCTTACTGCCGCTAAGGCGGATACCATAACTTGCAAATTTGCTGCGTCGACTCGCTACGGCAAGGCTACGCGCTCCCGTGCTGTTTTCGCTGCCCTGCCGTTGTCCTCGCAGCGCCGCCGCCACCGATAAGGCATGGCGTTCCTCCAAACGCAGTGGTGGCAGCTCCACGGACAAGGCTGCTTAACGTGGACGGCGGGCGGCCTCATAATAAACGAGCTCTTCAAGCGCTTCGGCTCCAAGCGCTCGCAAGAAGTCATCGCCGGGAGCCCGCGCTTCAGCTGGTGGAACGGGGTCACGCACCAATTTCTGGTGTTTCCCGTTTTATGTGGCTTGTGCGTCGCGGAGCACGGCGGTCCTCTGACGGAGTGGCTCCGGTCGTATGGCAATGTGTACTACTTTCACCGAATGTTCCACCACGCGTTCTTCGGGTACCTCGTAAAAGATTTAACTTTACCCATAACTCCAGTACTATTGGCGCACCACGTCGTCTGCCTCGGGCTTGTGTTGGCTTCATTGTGTGGCTACCCTTCAGACGTATCCGCTTTATTTTGTGCCTGCGTCACGTCGCTAGAGCTGGGCTCCGCGGTCTTTGGTCTGCAGTCGCAGTTTCCGAAAAACCGGACCTTGCACCTGTTGCTGTTCCCCTGGATGACTTTATCAAATTTCGTCTCGGCGTCCTTCGGCGTCTGGTACTCGCTGCACTACGAAAATGTCGGCATGGCGTCGCGGATCATCTTCCCCGTCGTCGGTATCGGGTTGTGTGCTGCCAGGCAGGCCGTCGAGAACGCGCGGTTCCGGAACTGGACGCCGTCGGGCAAAGCCGATTAGTGTGTAAGTAGCTCAAGTCTATCGCGTCGATCCTCGCGCGGGCGTGGTTTGCGTCGCCGAGATGGTGCTCGGAGGGGTCCGGGCGGGCGAGTACGGCTCTTGGGGCGCTCAAGGTCACCGCCGAGCCCTCGCCGCCGCGACCCGCACGCTAGCTCAAAATCGTGCACCGGGCGCTGGCTTACGCGCCGTTGTGCGCCGCATTCGTCGTTTGCCAGCGCGCGAGCCGTCGCCGCGGCCTCGAGGCGCACCTCTGCACCGAGGGGGCAGCCTTTCCTCGGCGCACGACGCAGTAAACACCAATAAGAGCAGGCAGCCCATTGGTAGGGCAAGATGTTTAAGCGTATGGTCACGATGCGCAAGGCGCTCCACAAGCGAGAAGAAGATACTACTCCGAGAGGAGTGGAAGCCGATGAGCTCGTCGAAGAGCTCGGCAAGGAGCGCAGCAAGACGCAGCGCGCCAGAAAGTCCCGCGACACGGCCCTAGAAGGCTCGCGTAGATACGAACAGCTCGACCGAAGGCGCGTCGCGGACCTGAAGACGTCGCAAGAATCATTTAGTCAGCGGGAGAATTCACTGAGAGATGATTGTGATCGATTGGTCCATCAAAGAGACCAATTACGAGACCAATTAATCGATGAGGAGGACGCGCAGCGCAAGTTGCGGAGGGAGATCAAGCAGTTGCGCGATGCGTTGCAGCGGGAACAGAACAAGTCCGTGGTCTATCGGGACGAGGCCAAGGCTGCCGAGGCGCGAGCTGTCGCCGCGCAAGAGGAGAGTGAGAAGAAACTAATAGAGCTGAGCGTGGAGCAGGACAAAGCGGAACGTAAAGCGAGGGACGCGGAGCAGGCCCTGGCCGAGCGCGACGCGCTGATCAGTGAGCGGGATTCATTGAAGAATACAATAGCCAATAATAATGCAGAGTTAGTGGAGTGTCGCGAACGCACGCAGAAAGCGGAGGAGGAGCTCGCTTCCAGAAAAGCGAACCAGGACTCGTTGGAGGAAGCGGCGCGGAGTGCTGCTGTTCGCATCGAAGAGGCCAATCAACAGAGGGACGACGCCGTCCGAGCGGCCCAGTCGGCCTGCGACGCCGAAGTTAGTCTAGCGAAACGCGGCGAGACGGCCATGCGCTTTAAATTAGATGCGTCCTCGGCAAAACAAGCGTCCTTGCAGAGCGAAAAGGACAAGGCCAAAGCTTCTGAAGCACATGCCGAGCACCGAGCCAGCATCGCGGAGATGAGCGCCAACGACGCCGCGGCGGCGGGATCATTGCGGGAGTTGGCCGCCAAATTGTTGGACGATCAGGAAGATCCTTCCATAGGCGCCGCGCGGATGTTGGATCGGGTCTGGGACCTCGTCGACGAGTTGCTGGCGTTTGCGGGCTTCGGGGCCGCCCAAGATGCATTAAGGGCGGAGCGACTATGTCCGGGTCGACAGCCTCCCCCGGTGGCTGCGTTCTTGGGTGCGGGGGAGGCGCAAAAGTACGCCAATACAGCCGCCGACTCGCTCATCGAGTGCCTGCGCGGGGAACGCCGGGCGACCTTTGAAAAAAGATGGTTGCGGCATGTACCTATACGCGCACAGCATCAGCAAGCGTTGGCGCGGCTACGCGTCACCTGTGCCGCTCTATTTGCTCTAGGGTCGTGTCGGAAACGACGCCGAGCACATGATCAATCTGATGCCCCTTCAGGAGCGGAAGAACGAGCATCCTATGCGGCTCTGAAGGACGCCCTGTTGGCGGTGAACAAGGACAATACTTACAACGTATTGTCACAACTAAAGAAGCCGTGGAGTCATGCTACTTTCTCACCTCTATTCGAAGAGGGCGACGACCAGTGGCTCCTACTCAAGGAGAAGACCTGCGACGAGTTACGGGATGTGTTCGTGAAGGAATTGCCGCGCGTCGCGCCGCCGAAATTACTTGTATTATTTCGCGCGTACGAGACTTGGCAGACTGGACTTGTTAATGCTACATTGCATGCGAGACAGGAGAAGGCCCACGTCTCAAAGGCGGCGTTGGAGTTGTTGGTCGTGTGTGCTTGGTTGGTCCACGACGTCGAGCAAGCTAGAGGGGTTGCCACGGCAGACGATGATGATAATGATTGTGGAGACGAGACGCTAAAGGATGGCAACTTCGTCGAGGGGCGGCCGGCTCGCGTTCTGTTGAGAGTGAAGACAAGGTTAAATGACATCCAGAAGGCGCTGCGGGAGCACGGCGCTTTTTCTGATGTGGAGACGAATGTACCCGACGTCGATTCCAAAGGTGCTAAAAAAGCTCTGGCGTTGTGGCTCCCGCCGCCTCTCGATGGACCTAAACTAAGAGCGAGTGTGGACACGCCTGAAGTCTTAGCTGCTTTGTGTGGTCGCATGCCGGACGCCGACGCGGGAGATCTGCGGACGGCGGCCACGCTCCAAGTCCTGATACGGGAAGATATTTTAGGTGTGATGAATGGCAAGCTCGTAGCAAGACTATCGTCATTAGATGTTTGTGGAAGACTCATAACGTGTCTCACTGCGCGCATCGCGGCCCATGCAGAAGGCCGCCAGTACCTGCTCCTGGGCGTCGCGAGTGAGGCCAAGCCCTTCGTCCCGTACGAGTGCGAAGATAGTGAAGAGGAGGAGGAGATGGAGGAGTGCGCGGAGATCATCCAGGCGGCCTGGAGACAGAAGCAACAAGCTCGAAAAGCAGCAAAGGCGTTTGGCGCTAGGTTCTTCGAGGACTCCGAGGAGGAGGAGCAGGACGAGGCGGTGCGGGAGATCCAGGCGGCGTGGCGGAAGAGGCATCCCAAGAGGACCGCCCCGAAGAAGGCCAGCCCGAAGAAGGCTGCCGCCAAGTTTGATGGAGATCTCGTCGACGCGCTACTTTCATTAATTATGAAGGAGGCGACGAGTGCGCAGACGGCCTACGCCGCCGTCGCGCTGCAGAGGTTGACATTAGAGGACGCCATTGCGAAGCGCGTCGCTGGTGAAGCAGGAAAGTTGATCGAGCGGGTCCGATCTGTGGACGGCGTCGTCGCGGCGGCTTTGTCCGCATCTCTGGTGAATTCGCTGGCGGACCACGCTTCGGAAGTGAATGAGCCGATCCAGGCGATCCACTTATTACTAGAAGGGGTGAACAGAGCGCGCGACGTCGAGCACACGGGTGAGGCGATTGTTGAGAGATTACTCGGCGCGGCCTACTGCCTCGCGCAGACGCCAAGCGCGAAGGCGGCCTTTGAAAATGATGAGGGCTTCGAGTTGTTAAGTGAGCCGCTCGACGAGCTGCTGGGTGACGAGCGCGAGCGCATGCGCGCCGACGCGACGAAGCGGACCTTCGCGTTCGAGGTGTCCTGCGTGTCCGACGCGTTGCGGGGCATCGAAGTGGCGGCGCCGTCCGAGAGTCCACCACCAGCGCAAACTCCGCCACCGATCGAAGCCGTCTTTTTGGGCGGCGACCAGCTCGAGGAGTTCGACGAGGAGGCTTGTGTCGGGGCGCCGGCGCCGGCGCCGGACTATGAAAAGCACTTGGAATCGATCTATTTGGTCGCGCGGCGCGACGAGGCGCGGGCGCCGGATTCCGTGCGCGTGATGGACGAGCCACCGTAAGGTTTCTATCGTATTCTGCCCCCCAACGCCGTCACGGTCGACGCTCGCGACACGACTCTCACACTGCGTCTCCCCTACGCCGTCGACGCGATAAGAAATCACACAAAAAGGGCCTTACGCCATCGACCCGCGTTCGTCCACCAGCTCGACGTATCGCACCCCGAAGAGCGTCTTCGACGACAGCTTTCCCGAAACATCGCGGTCGACCTGCACCAACGACTGGGCCGCGTTCACGCCGCCGACGGGTATGATCATCCGGCCGCCACGGGCCAGCTGGTCCAGTAAAGCGTCCGGAATCGTCTCGGCCGCGGCGCCGACGTGGATCGCGTCGTAGGGTCCATAATCAGGTAAACCTGTCCAGCCGTCGCGCCGCTCGAAGCGGACGCGGTCGCCCAGTTCTTTTTGTAGATTGTCCTTCGCGACGTTTTTCACCGACAAAGCAACTAAACCAGCGTCCCGGTCGACGCCGTACGCGGCGACGCCCGGGCCCAGTAGAGCAAAGGCCGCCGTCAGGTAGCCCGACCCACTTCCAACATCCAAGACCCTGGCCTGGGCCTTGGCTAATAAAGGCGGCGCCAGCAGCTCGAGGCACCGCCCGTGCATGTGTGGCGCCGAGATCGTCGCGCGCGGCCCGATGGGGACCGGCGCATCCGCATAAGCCGTGCGGTCATCAATACCGCCGCCGCGCCCAAACGCCGGCGCCACGGCCCCGGCGAAGTTCTTGCGGTCGAGGCGCCGCAGGGCCTTCTCGACGGCGCCGCCTTTCTCCACTACTCCGTCTCTCACAAGATTCGTCACGAGGCCGTCGTTCGTTTTGGCGGAGGACATCCAGGAGCGGACCGTGGGGAGGACGAGGAGCGCGTGGCGCCAGGTCGCGCGCAGCGGCATGTAATACAGCTCGTTTCCTCCCACTGCTCTCTGTCGCTGTCTACAGGTCGAGAGTGGTGGTGGTTTCAATCCCGTTCGCGCGTAAGGCTGGTCTCCTCCCACTGCCCTCTGGCTCTTACCACTCGTAGGTCGAGCGGTGGTGGGATATCCTGGCTCCGCTGCACGGGACTCCTTCAGTGGTCTTCAGGCGCTGCCGCGAGCGTGCTTGCGCCGCTTGAATGGGTCGCACGGCTGCGATTTTAAGCTGAGAGGCTGGCTGCTCTCCCAGTCACGAGCGGTGACATCCGGAGTCTCAGACGCCTGGGCCGGTCTTGGTTGACCCCAGAGGTCTGCTGACGCTTGCTTTGTACTTTTTACTGGCATCGATCACACTAGAGGTGCCGCTTGCTGTCGTGCAGCTGGATGATAAGCATCGAGCTCTCACATCAATCGACGGATATAAGCTGTGCCAGAGACACGGCAGCAGCGCAGGAGCTCACTACACCGCCAGCAGCACAGCAGACTCGCGGCATCGCTCGATAAATTTTGGTGTGACGTGCCCCACAGCTTAGGGAGAGATTTGGAGCTCGAAGCGCGCGTACGGCGACACGCAGCGAGCACAGCAGCTCAAGGGAGATCGTACGACGAAGGCGAGCCCAGACGCAGCGATGTGCCAGCCCCCGAAGCCGCCCACCAAGGCCTGCGGCGCCTGCGGCCTCGAGAAGGACGCGTCCTGCTACTCGAAGAAGCAGTTCGCCGCGAAGGCGACGCGCCGCTGCCGCGACTGCCTGGCCAAAAACGCCGACGTCAAGGAGGAGGTGGCGATTAGTAGGGCGCCGGGGCCCCTCGCGAAGACGATCTGCTGGGACCTCTACTACTTGCTGTTGGGTGCCGGGAAAGATGACGCGTCGCCCCAGGCCAAAAAAGAGGCTTATCTCAGAGCGACGCAAGGCTTAACAGAGCCGGAGATCCGGCAGGACGACTTTAGCGACCGGGAGGCGGCCTGCATGGCCGCGTTGCGAGGCATGGCTTTACTTGACACTCCTTGTGGTGCGGACGGCCGACCGGCTGCTTTAGTCTTGGTTTCAAGAGCAACACTCTGGCTCGCGAGGGCCGCTCTCCGCGCGAGACCCCTGGAATTCGATTTAGTGGCGTACAACAAGATGTTCGAGGACGGCGGGCAACCGTTACATATCGTCCTCAAGTGCTACACCGTGGCGTTGCGCAAATTCCCCCAGGCCGCGTCTTTATGCCTCGCTTTATATGCGCACGCGTGCATCCGAGCCGTGGCGGCCGAGCGCGGCTCTCCCGAAGTCGTGCGGCCGGCCTGGGGCGAGGCCTGGCTCGTCCGCGCCGAGGTCGAGGTCTTCCTGGGCGAGCTGCACGCCGCGGCTCACGCGAAGTCGGCGACGGGCCGGAGACCTCTCGGAAGGCTAGGACCGGACAAGGACGACAAGGCCTCGTCATTTCTTGATGATGACGCTTTACTAGCCCAAACGTCGCAGTGGGAGGTGTCCGTGCCCGGGTATGCGCCGCAGCGCGTCGGCGCGCCCGGTAGCAAGGCACCGTCCACGCATTTGGCGACCTACTGGTGGGGCCTCGAGGAGAAGGTGGCAAAAGTAATATTAGCGAAGTCCATCGGCCAGGCCCTGGGATGCTTAGAAAGGTGCCACGGCGCGTGCAAGGCCGACGAGCGGAAACGCCTCGAGACGCGCCACCGGGACTGCGAGGTCCAGGCCTTCCGGCGGGGCGCCGCGGCGCTGTGTGCTTGTTCCGCCGGTATTGATGCGGGCGACGAGCACAAACATAGATATCTTGACGGCTTCCGCAAGCTCGTGCCGGGCGAGCCGCATGCTGCCGACGACGCCTTCGTCAACTCATTAGAAAGGGAACAGGGCAAGGTGTCGCTCTGGGCCGTCGCTTCTGTCGACGGCGCGGCCTGCGTCGTCGACGTCGGCGACTCGTCGGCCTACGCCGGGGCGGTCCTCGCCAAGGCCTCCGTTGATCTCTCAGATGCCGCAACCGTGCGGCAAACGCTCGTCGAGGCCATGGCCGGCGCGTCGGACGAGGCGCGGTGTATGGCCGGGCCTCCGAGAAGACCGCGCAGCATCGAGTTCCATTCGGACCTGGAAACCGTCGCCGAGGCGCTGCGGGACGACCTGAAACAAGCCTTCGACGTCGACGTCGTAATAGGCAAGAAGGACGCGCCGAAGCGGAACGCGTTCAAAGCCTGTCGGTCCGGCGACGCGCCGCCCTTCGCGGCCGGCGACGCCGTGCGCGTCGGCGGCCTCGTGAGCAAGCCGCAGCACAACGGCCGCGCGGGCGCCGTCGCGCGGTGGCTGCCGGCCAAGAAGCGCTTCGAGGTCACGCTGGAGGCGACGGACGAGCTGCCCGAGACCTCGCTCGCGCTCAAGGCCGAGCACCTCTCGATCGTCGGCTGACGGTCGACAACTTCCCCTTCCCCGCGCGCATGGCTTTCCTACCCCCCTCAGTCGCTCGACCGGGCCCTGCGCGCACATAAATTAGTGGAAAAATAGTCTCCGGGTAAGGTGCCGCTCCCGATCCGCACCCCGCGGCTCACCGGCGGCGCGGTCCTGGTATTCCGGTGTCCTCCGAGCTACCACTCGGGGCGACGGCGACATGAGGGCAAGTATGAAGGCTGGGGCCGCGCACGTGGCCGCGCCGGGCGCCGGGCGGCCCGGGCACTGCCCGGGCGTACGCCGGTCACGCGGACCCCGCGTCGGCTCTAACTTGAAGCAAGGCACTAGTGGAAAATACTTTACGCGAAGAGGTCCGCCACGTCCTCTCCATTTCCAACGTCCTCGAAGTCGTCCTCGTCGAAGAAGCCGTCATCTTCCAACACCGAGCCCTTGAAGAGCGTCTCGGCGGGGATGTCCGGCAGCGACCCGGACATGCGGACGGGCCTGTCGCCCGAGTCCGACGAGTCTTCGTTGGAGAAGAAATTGGCCGAGTCGTCGGGGGACTCGTCGTCGCCGCGCTCCTCGAAGACGGACGGCGACGCGAAGGACGCGCGGGGGTACGTCGCGGCCTTGACGCCCTCGAGGGCATCCTCCGAATCCGACGCGTCGTCCGCGGCCGCGAAGACGGACGCCTTCGGTTCGACGCGCTTGCGCTCGGCGGGGATCGTCGTCTTTGACATCTGGGCCTGGGGCTGGGCCCCGCGCTTTTTGCGTTCCGCGGCGCGGCGCCGCGCGGCGGCGACCTCGGCGTCGCGGCCATTCGCGCGCTTGTCGGCGGAATTCGCGGCGTCGGCGAGCGGCCGCCGTGCGGGCGACGGCTTCGGCGCCGGCGCGGGCGCCGGGCGGCGCTGGGGCTTGGGCTCGGCGCGCTTCGGCGCGGCGGCCTTCGGTTGCCGCGCCGCGGCGGCGCGCTTCGCCGGCGCCTTCGCCGGCGCCTTCGAGGCCGGCTGCGGCGCCGCGCGCTTGCTCGCGGCGGCCTTCGTCGGCTTGGCCTTGGCCACGCGTCGTCCGTCGGCGCCGACGCCGGCGACCCGGGGCGCGGCCTTCGCCGCCTTCGCCGCCGGCGCGGCGGCCTTCGGGGCCGGCTGCTTGGCCTGCTTGGGCACGAAGGCCGCGGCGGTCCGCCGGGGCGCGGCGGCGGGCACCACGGCGGGCGCCGCGGCGGCCTCCTCGGCGGCGCGCGCCGCCGCGACGGACCGCGGCACGGCGCGCGTCCGCTGCGGCAGCGGCTCGGCGGGCGCCGCCGGCTCCTCCCGCGGCGTCGGCTCGAGCACGTCCTCGGGGACGCCCTGGGCCCGCAGCCTAGCGACGTCTTTCAGAAGGCGTCTTCTATGAAGCCGCACGGCCACGCCCAGCTCCTGCAGGTCCTCCTCGTCGAGCTCCGGGTCGGCGAGCAAAGCCCCATCGATACCCAGCGCGGCCCAGGCCGCGCCGTAGGCCTCCTCGAGCTTCGCCGGCTTCAAAACGGCCTTCCTCACGTCGGTCAGGTCGAGCGAGACGAGCTTTCTTCTACCTCTCCAGCGCTGCCTCATCAGATGAGCGCGTCGCCGCGCGGCCCGCCTCCGACAATGCTTTTGCAAAGTATGAGCGAGGAAGGCCGCCATGGCCTTCAGCACTTCGTTGCGCCGCTCGCAGCGCCTTTGATATTCCTGCCGCGCTTTTCGTCTTCTAGAAGCGTTCTGGATGGAGATCGCGAGTCTGTCGGTAGCTTCCCGTTCAGCTCGTCGCTTCTGCCGCGTCCCATGTAACCTTTCAACTCGTTTACAGAGCCGCCGCTGCTTAAACAGCACGACCTCGGCCGCGAGTGCTAAAGCAGCTTGCCCCCCGACGTAGCGCGCGAAGCGCTGTAATAAATAGATGGCGTCGTAGGCCCGTCTGGCTTTCACCATGCGACAGGCTCGTAACGCACTATCACGATACAGCACACAAGTCCGCGCCGCGTCCCTCGCACATGCTAAAGCGGACGTCGCCGCGACTGACAAAACGCTCTGCCTTCGTTTGTAGGAGACGCGGCGCCTCTCGTCTACTTCCAAAGACGCCCGTCGACGTCGTTGATGAGCCTGCATCTTGACGGCAGCCCGGCTCTCCCGTCGATTCCGCGCGGCCCGCTGCACTGTTATAGCCGCGCTGTCGATGTCCGGCAAGGGCGACGACCGCGCGGGCGCGCTCTCCGATCTAGGTGAGGACGACACCTCGTCGCGCCCCGTCTCGGCACTGCGAGACGTTCTAGGAGAATCCTCCATATGAGCCCACTCGCGGGCGAGCTGCTGCCGCGTCTTTTTCAGTTTCGGCAGCTCCTTGAGTTCGCGCTCCATGGCCGCGATGCGCTTCGCCTCGTCGCGCATGCGCCGCTCCAGCGTCTTGAGGCGTTTTTCTGTCCGTCTTTCCTGTTCTTGCCGGGCCTTCTTTCTTCGTAATTCTCTTTCTTCAGCAACCTTGTCCCTCCGCCCGGAATGGCGCGTCTCCGCCGTCAGCGTGTTGTCGCGATACAATCTGTTATAATTGTGGTTCGAGAACGCGGACCCGCGCGCGTGGCGCGGGCCGGCGTTGAGGCGCTGGGCCTGCTGTGGTGCTATGTCCGGGAGCTGCGGCATACTATCCTGTTGTTGCGGTGGTCTCGTGTGCGGTCGCGATGTCTCTGCTGGACCGCGTGCGAGGTCGAGCCGGTGCTGCGGTCTCGCGGAGCCCTCGCGATGCCTCGCCCGCCGAGGGCGCCGCCGGCGCGCCGCGCACCGCCTTCGCGTTGCACGTTGGGCTGCCCACCTTCCTGTGAAACGGGCTCGTGGGTTCCCGGCGCGAGCGACACACGGGGGTTGTATATTGATCTCTCCACGGCTCGGCGGGGACCGATCGGAGCGCCGGTTTTTCCCTCTAGCGTGCGGGTCTGGCAGATTGGCTGCTTTGCAATTTGGGCCTTTAGCTCTCCGCAGGACGCCGCACCGGGCGCGCAACCGGGTCGACGCGGCCGCGCCCTTCATCAATTACCGCCGTGCCAAGGCTCGCGCCGAGCGGCAGCGCGCAAGGCACTGTTGGGCAGCCTGCCACCATGATGTCGGAGATGCAAAAGGCGCGGCGCGCCGCCACGGCGAAGCGCTGCCTCCAAGGTGGAGGCCCCCCGCCCACCAAAGAGGAGGAGCGCTACTCGATCGGCCACGCGTTGGCGCGGGCCAAGACCGTGGCGACGATGGCGAAGATCGCCGGCGCGCGCTGGCGCGAGCACGCGTCCGGGGCATTGATGGGCGCCGCTCCGATGACGGAACCGAAGTTCCTCAAGCTCGTGAAGGACGGCGGCGAGGTGCTCCAGATACCGCGACGGACGGCCTGGACCCAGGCCTTCAGTCTGAGAGCCGGCGCATCGCTCAGATGGGAGTTTCGCGTGCAGTCGCACGATCTCGGTTTTGCATTAAGACGACGCGCCATGCAGAAGGGCGGGTCTGTGGAGGTCGACGTCGTGGATTCTAAAAGATTTCCGGCTGGTGTCGCCGTCGCGGGCGACTGGACGGCGATAGAGCCCTGTACTGTTGTTGCTGCGTTCGACAACGCCTATTCGTTGTTGACTCCAAAGAGGGTGGTGGCCAAGTTTTCGGTCAATGATCCCACACCAAAACCGCCGACGCCCGTCTCGTCGCCCCCCGCTCGGGCGGAGACGGCCTACACGCGGCGACGGGATCTAGCGGCACAGCAGCGCGAGATGGCGGCCCTGTCGGCGAAACTCGACGAAGCAAAAGTCGAAGGCGAGCGCCTCAAGGAGCTCGCGTCGGCGCCGACGCCCAAGGCCACAAATTTAGATAATTGGAGCGACGACTGGGCGGCCGCGCTAGGCTCCGGGAAGAAGTCGAAGGGCTTCGACGACGCGCCGCCGGCCCCCTCAACGCGCGAATTGCTAGCGTTCTTGGATACGTACGACGACGGGCAGCGGCCCGCGTTCCCCGACGAGGTCCTGCCCACGGACACGTTCCCGCCGCCGCCCCCAACGTCACCACCTCTCAAGGAGGTACCGTTGGACGATAGGACCGGGGAGAGTACACTGTGATTAGCCATAGACGGTTAAATCGGCGCGGTAGAACATCTCGCAGACCACGCCCCCGAAGTCGAGGAAGCGCGTGCCCTTGACGTCCCCTTCGATGACGTGCAGCTCGACGTCGCCGCCATCAGCTCGGATGGCGTCGATGAACTTCTTCTTTGATGAATGGACGTAGGCCTTCTTGAGGAGGCAGTTCTTGCGGCAGCAGGACGCCTCTTTGATCGTCGCCACCACACAAGGGAGTTGCTTCTTGCCGAGGTCAGCCTCCATGCTATCTAGGAGTCGTTCTGCCTCGCTCACGAAATGCTTCGACCTCCTCGCTAGGAAGGCGTCGTAGATGTCTCCTGACGAATGGGAAGACACGTGGCCTACTCCATCAGGTAGAGCCGACGTTAGTGTAGCCGGGAAGTTCCCCGCGAGTAGGACGTTGTACGCCTTCGTCTCCATGTTTTGTGACGAGGACCACTCGACACTGAGTAGTGCTGGAGCTAACTCAGCCACATACTTCTCCAAATCCTTGGCCGTTTTTAGAGGAGAAGACACGCCCTTGCACCTCCTTCGTTTGTATCTCGTGCCGACGTGGCAGGCCTTGTCCGTAATCGAAATACACGCTTCCGAGGACGTGATGTCTGACAGAGCGTCTCGCGCCTCTCGCTCCGTGAAGACCACAATCCAGCTCTTGGACTCGGGCTCCTCGAGCGGCCGATGTCTCCTTCCTAATATTTCCAGACCACCTTGACCTAAGGCGTGGGCCTGTTTTTTGGTTGCGGGAGTCAACGAAGCACCCTCGGACCCCCACTGCAGAAAACCGGCGTAGCTCCCGTCCATGCCTCCTAACTTAGAAGCTATAGCACCATAGCCCTCCCAGAGCAGCTGCCTCGCTTTATGAGAGCCGGCGTTCTTCGAGCTCTCCTTCAAGCTTTCGATCAGGGCTGCTAGCTTCCCGCAGTCCATGCCGTTGCTCACGATCAAAAGTTCGCACTCCGTGCGTTCGTTGAGCTCCATTTGCGCTAAAGCTTCGTCGGAGAGGAGGGAGGACATGGTGGCGGCTCGCTGGCGGTCGCGCTGCGGGGATTTCTGTCCTTGGGCCTTCGCGGTGCGAGGATTTCTTCCAAGGCCTTTGTGCTGCTCTCCTGCAACAGCGCGTCAATTGTGGCGGCGCTCGACAAGAGCGGATTATTCCAGAGATGTTCTGGAGTCTTCGCGATGTCGCAGCAGCCAACGTCGCCGATCTGCGGGCGTGTGAAGCCAAAAAACAGAGTAAAATCCGAGCGCGCCTAGCGGCCTGTAAGACACTAGCAAACAAGCCTGTGGGCTGCAGCTGGCCG
This sequence comes from Pelagomonas calceolata, assembly GCA_918797485.1. Classification (NCBI taxonomy): domain Eukaryota; class Pelagophyceae; order Pelagomonadales; family Pelagomonadaceae; genus Pelagomonas; species Pelagomonas calceolata. The sequence continues at coordinate 2,319,910 of CAKKNE010000006.1, read as the reverse complement.
TCCTCGCCCTATTGCTGCGTTGAGCTGCTGTTTCGAGCAATTCTTGAAGCCTGACAGCCGTCCCGACCGGTGCGAGCATCGCTGCGGCTTCCAAAGGAGCGCTACAGACACAGAGCGCACAGCTTTGCGCAGCCGCCGCGACGGCGTCGAGGCAGCATTAGCGCTGGCGCGGCGCGTCCTCCAACTACGGCACACCGCGCCATGCGACGCACCCGCGGCCATCGCCGCCCGGACCCCGGCATTGGTCCGCGGCGCCCTCGATAGCGACTTCACAACAAGCATATTGAAATGCGTCGCGTCCTCGCGCGGTGCGCCGTGGTTGGTACCTGCGCGCGGCGAAAACATCGTGTCGGGCGAGCGGAACAAGTGGCGGCCGCGCCGCCGGAGCTTTACGAAACAATTATTGCTCGACGCGCGCGGCCAGGCGCGGCTCGACGTGCCACTTGATGCGTTGCGTCTCGTCGAAGGCGCCTTCGGCGTCCGCTGTGACGGCGACGCGAGCGCCGTTTTCGTCACGTCCCAAGGTCTCCGCACGCCGCTGCACTCGGACCCCGAGGCTTCTATATTAGTGCATGTGCAGGGCAAGAAGCGCGTCCTCGCGATCCCGCCCTCGCAATCCGACGCTTGCCCAAAACGCCTCGCGGAGCTTTTGCGGTTGCGGACGACGCCGGGCGCGCAGCGGCGCCTGTACCTTGGCGACGACGCCTCGTCGGCGCTTGGCGCGGTCGATCTGATATCCGTCGAGCTAGACGAAGGCGACGCGCTCTTCCTGCCGGCGCGCTGGCTCCACGACGTCGAGTCGGCGACGGGGACGGTGTCGCTGGCGGCGCGGTTGTTGTAGTAGTAGGTAACACATTTCTAACTTAGACATAGCGAGCTATTTTCGAGTTTCTCGCCTGAGTAAACGTCCCAGGCTTATATTTTGCCGGCATCTTCGCGATGATTTCAAACGCTTCATCGGGGGTTTTGCCTTCCTTGCGGAGCCGGGTGAGCTGATAGTCGTGACCACACGGCACGCGGGCTCCGGGATTCAGGAACCAACAGAAGCCGAGCACGCGCAGGAATAACGCATCGTCGCGGAGGTTGAATAGGCGATGCGTGAGGGAGGCAGCCGCGTCAAAGCGGCGCCGCTTGCGCGCTTTGGAGACGAGGGCGCGGATCACCATCATATCACGACGTTTCTCCGCCCGCCACATCCGAAAGCCGCCGGCGTTCGAGACCTCAATCAAGAAGCAGAGCATCGGGTGATGACCGTCTGACCTGAAGCCCAACGGCGGCCCGTCGAGACAGGTCTCGAGCGGGCTCAGGCTAGCGAGTCCCACCATTGAACCTATTTGACGAACAACATTGTTCTGCACCGAATCGCATAGTTTCACAGAGTCAGGGTCCAGCTTCGGCAGCGCGGCGAGTATGTGGTACGCCGGTTCGAGTGCTCCGTACTTGGCAAGTTTGCTTAAGATGTGGCAGTGGACGCCGGCGCCATTATACTGCCCTCCTGTTTTGTCGTACCAGACGTCTACTTTCGTCCGAGGGTCTCGCGTCAGCGCTCGGACGCACTCTGCGACGCGATGGTTGATTTTCCCACCCATGCATTCGCCCGTGGCGGCGGCACATGTGATCAGTGGCGGCTGTCGGTATTCGTTGGGATAGTTCGGATCGGCCCGACCGTCTCGCAATAACAATTGAACTACGGATACGCGACCGGCGAGACAGGCCATGTGCAGCGCGGTCGAGCCGGGGCCCATCTCGTCGCGGAGCTCACGCGGGTCGCCCCTTACGAACTGATACCTCGCTGCTTCTCCCGACCCATCGGCATGAATTTGCTCGTCCGCCGTGGCGTTCACGAGGCGCGCCGAGCATTGCGGGAGCGCCAAGATCATAGCTAATGCGTCTACATCGCCGTCCCACGCGAGCTGATGGAGCACCGTGGCAGTCGTTGGCATATCAGCCCAATCCTCTGCGGTGAAATCAAACGGCGGCCAGTTCGGGCCGCGGCGCCCGAGAGCGCGCTTCGGACTCCAATCCCTAGTGTCTACGACGCACTGGCCGAGCGTCTGCTCGTCGCAGGCCGCAACAAGCAGCAACAGCACCTCGCGCGAGCGTCTGCAGACCGCCGCGTCGCCGTAATGAACTTTATAAGGCAGCCGCGCCGCCATCGACAGGTGGTACGTGTGTACGGCCTGCCCATTGTACTCGAGGACTTCGAGGTGCGCTCGCACGCCCTCGACGTCGGCGTTTCGAATCAATTTCTTCAGGACGGCACCGAGGCCGAATTCGTCGTTGCCTTCGCCCAGCTCATCGATCTCCTCGATTCGCGTCGCGAGCGCGTCGACCTCGTCGGCTGGCGGGTCGGCTTCCATTGCTACTGCGGACGTTGCAGAGAATTGATTCTGCTGCGCTGCGGAGGTTGGCCGATCAGAGTTTGAATTAAGCGCAGCGCTGAGCAAGAAGCGGTGCACAGCGGTGATCCACGGCTATGGCGCGTCCTCAGACAGTCTGTCTCGCGCCGCAACGATAGCGCAGGCGAGCGGTAGGGGCTGCTTAAAAACCATAGTCTGCTCGCTAGTGCGTTACACGACGCTAGCATTTTTGGGCAGCCCCCGGCGGCAAAACGCTGCCCCAAAGCCATGGCGCGGACCCTCGAACTCACGCTAGCCTCCGTCCTGGCCCTCATGGGCGGCGTCTACGTGCTGCGCTCGAGCCGCGCCGAGCAGGCGAGGCACGAAGCCGAGCTGGCCGCCGCCGTCGCAAGACGGGCCTCGTTAAGCGCAGCGCTGCTCGAGGCGCGGGCGGCCCTGGAAACGGAGAGGAGGTGGCAGGGCGACGAGCGCGCGAATTTAACCAGAGCGCTGCAGCAGCGGCGGCGGCGGCGGCGCATACCACCATCACCCTATCAGCCCAAGCCCTTCGTGCCCGTGGCGACGACGGCGACGCCCGTCGCGCCATCGCCGCCGGTCGCGACGCCTCTGACCCAGCTCAAGGACTTCCCCTGCGCCTTGCGGGACTTTAAGGTCGCCAAAGTGACAAAAACGTGCGAATTGCTCTGCAAGGAGGCGACCTGCGCCCGGGCGTTGAAACACTGCGAACGGTTAGTCGAGTGCGACGCTGTTGTGGTGGATGGCCAGGAGATCAAACCAGGACACAACCGAGATTTATCAAAGGCGACGGTGCGACTGCTGCGAGACGACGCTACGAGAGCGGCTCAAGATACGAGTCGACGCTTACTAGAAACCTCAAAATGGTGGGGGTCTGCCCTCAAGACGCAGACGAAGCCGCGGACGTACATCGTCGTAAGTTATGGAGGCTGCGGGAGCAAGATGCTCGCGGGATGGCTCGCCCAATTACCGCGCAAATACGCGAAGCACGTCTACCACTTTCATGATAAACGACCACCCGATATATTAAGGGAGCTGCCGCCGCCGCCGCGACCGTCGACCAGAGAAAGGGATTTTAGGGCGAGGCGGTTCCCGGGCGGCGGCCGCTTCCGGACGGAGACGAAACCCGTCGCCGATCTGGACGACTACCGCGTGCTCTACATCTTCAAGGACCCCGTCGAGGCCATGGTGTCTAGATTTGGCTACGGGCACTGCAAGCATTTGGATGGGGATTGCGGCGTGGAACAGAGCTTTCCAAAGCTCGACGTGTACGCCCAACAAGGTGTCGACCGCATGGGTCTATTGGCCTTCTTCGAGGCGTATACCTCACCCCAAAAGTACCCCATTGTAGCATTGAACTACCACAAGCTCTGGCAGAACCGCGAGGCGGTCATGAGCGCTCTGGGGTTGCCCGCATCACTCGCATCGTCCTTCCCGGAGCGGACCGAGACGGTGCGCAACGACCTGACGGCCGCCGGCGAAAATAATCAGGCCCACTCCGAGGCGACGCGGCGCGGCCTCGACCGCATGTACGGGCGCATCCTCGAGCGGATCCGGGCGCTGCCGGCGGTGAGCGTTGCTTAATTTCACATTTAAATTACGACTATCATGCCACCGACGCGCCTGCTCGATGGCGTGGAGACTGGACGATCTCTCCTGTCGCGGCGGCGCGCGGGTCGCGGTCAAGCGTTACAAGCATTAGAATCGATTTGCCGTCAGGATACAGTCCCCATGACGCCCACGTGCCAGATGGAGACGCCCCATGGAGTTGCTCCTCGATGGATGTCGAGGGTCAGTGCTCGCGCCAGCACGCATTCGTCTAACGTGACGTCGTGAACGACGTGCAGCGGTCTCCCCTTTACCCCGGGACTCTTTCCGCTCATCCGCGCGCGTCTGCTGGTGCCCGGCGCCGCGCCGTCGAAGACGCGCTCGCCGTCGAGATGTATCGTATAATCGTCGGCGTAGGCAGTCTCCCAGTCGATTTCTACGGAGCACACGCTCACGGCGCGTCCAAAATCGATCTCGACCTTGTGGGGTCCTGGTATCGCCGTCCCGCCCATGTCCGACGCCGCCTGCCAGCGATCCTTCAGCCAGTCGTCGCCCCGATTGAATATGACGCCGCAGTCGCCGAGATTACCTCGCACGTCGCAACGGGCGACGCAGCCACTGGCGCACAGCTCGACGGCACTATCCGGCAACCTGGCGTTCAGGAGCCGCGCCAGCCGCCCCGACGCCAGCGCTTCGCGCGTCCCGTCGGCCGTGCCCACGAATTGGCCGTCGACGAAGACTTGCGGGACCGTGGCCACGCCCGTCAGCCTCGCGAGCGCCCGCTGCAGGTCTCTGCCGTGCGCGACGTGATCGAGCTCGACCGCGACGTACCCCTGGGAGAGCGATCGTAATATTTCCTTCACGGCCCGGCTGTGCGGACAGAACGTCTTGCTGTAGACGACGACGCGGTGACTGCGCAACTCGTCCTGGATCATTTCCATCCACGGCCGGTCGCGGTGGCGGTCGAGCGCCTCGCGGACGCCCCACGCGGCTGCTGCGAGGCGTGCTATGAGCAGTGCGCCGCATAGTTGGCGGCGCATGCGGTCCGAGAGGAGCCGAACGCCTCTGAACTGTTGGCTGGAGTCCTTCACCACACGCCGCGCAGCTTTGCTTGATCACAAGAGTATTTATGCGATCAGGAGACTGAAAGTTGCTGTGGTCTCCAGCCTGCCGCTCTCCTTGGTTTTGGCCCTGCATTAGCGCTGCTGTGCGACGAGCGTGCACCAGCGCTGGCCAGTGATTCATAGAGTCCCGCAGCAACGCGCCCAGCGAAGCACGATGCGGCGCCGCGCCGTCACGGCACTCCTGCTGCAGTATGCCACTGCACTCATCATGACGCCGGCAGCACGCAACCAGCTCACGCGCCGCCGCGCCACCGAAACGACCGACACCGACTTCGCCGACGCCCAGTGGCAGCTGTACGCGGCGCAGTCGGGCCGGTGGGAGGGCGTCTGGACGACGTTCGACAGCCAAGGCATCGAACAATTAGCGCATACGGGCTGCTGGGACGTCTCGCTGGACGGCGACGACGCCGTCCATAAAATGGAGGTGCCCGGGCCCGACGGCTATCCGCGGCAGATTCCCGTCGGGACGTACACGAAAGGGAAGCTCGGACGGCAGACGTGTGCGGGTGCGGGCATGGTGTCCGGGCCTACGTTACTAAGGAGTGGGCTGATGTCTACCGAGTTGCTATTGAGGTACGGCGCGTCGCGGTTACGCGTGGCCGTGCAGCACGCCCCGGCGGAGGCCAATGAAGGCGTCGAGGACGCGGTGCCCGCGTTACTCTGCTTTAGATGTGTCGTCGCGAGGGAGCGGTGCGACGCGGAGCTAGGAGCACCTACGAGAGAAGTGGAGGCAACAAGGTGGCAAGGCCACGAGGATGATTTACCAGATGATAAAGATAATACGCACTTCTGGAAGGGGAGAAGCCCCTATTCCTGGAGAAGAGACTGGGTCGGCGAGAGCGACGTTGCGATAAGGGACACGCTCGAGCATTTCGAATTGCCCGACGGTCTTGAGGAGGACGAGTCGTGGCACGAGTCGACGCGGAGCGGCGAGGCGTCCTACAACCTCGCCTTGCCGGGCGGCATCCGCGTGCAAGCTCCCCAGATCATTCCCGCGGCTGTTCCAGTGCCCATCCGCGTCGCCTGGATGCCCAACGCCCAAACTCTCTTGAGGGCGGAGGGCGTCGTGACGGCTCTGGAAGCGGTCGAAGGTAGTGACGAGCGGCTCGCGCCGCCTAGGTTGGTGACCTTCCGCGCGGACTGCCTCAAAGATAGAGGGCCGAAACCAGGGGATCCTATTTATGTCGATCCTGAACCAGGAGAGTAAACATATCACATTATCAGTTGTAGTCGCGTCGTCGTCAGAACAGGAACGGCACGAGCGCCCTTCGTTGAGCCGGATACGCGTCGCCGAACTTTTCGCGGTACCAGGCGTGGTGCGACACCGCCCGCGGCGCGAGATTAAAAATCACGCACCACGCGAAGATGTGGGCCGCGGGCGTCCGGCAGGCGATGGCAAACCCAGCCCACTCGACGATCTCGCCTGCGGCAATCGACCGGTGACGCACCAAGCGAAAGTCGCGTCGATGGCGTGTCAGGGGCGTGAGTTTGATTTCCGCACACGATCTCACACAAGTAGTTCGCGCCCGACACGTAATCAAAGAGGCCGCCAGTCGGTACCTTGTAGCCCGTCTCGCCCGGCTCCCGCAGCGCCCGCAGGAGCGCGTCGTGGTAGGCGTTGCCGAGGGCGCCGGCAAGAAACAGCAGAACGCCGCCGCCGAAGGCCGCGTCGCCGGGCACGGCTGACGCCCAGGGCCCGCCGAGCGCGCCCGCCTGGAGGTAGCCGTTGACCAAGGTAAACGTAAAGGCGGAGGCCATGACGTAGAGCGGCGTCGGCGCGCCGCCTCTTATCCTCAAAGGATAGACGAGGGCCCGATTCGCGTAGTGCGCCAAAAAGCAGAGCAGCAGGACGCCGTTCGTCGCCGAAGCCGGGCCCCAGCCCGGCCGCACCAGACAGACGAGCGGCACTACTAGGGAAGGCAGCTCCTGGAGGCACCACGCTAGTTGTGCTGGTACCTTTGGCCCCCAATCACTAATACCCAACGCTTTCGCGTCCGCGTAGCGGCCGTACGGGGCCACGGCGCCCAGGCTCAGCGCGGCGCACGCCGCCGCCATGGCCGTGAGGAGCGCGTAGCCGAGGAACGCGTGAAACTGCTGCTCGCCTTCCCAGAGCGGCGGGCCGTCGCCGAGCCGGTCGTCCATGCTCGTGCGACTCACGAGTCCGAGCGTCGTCAGGCCGAAGACGGAGCCGGGCCGCATCTCTTTTCTTTGTTGACTTCTTTTCTTTTGACTGCCGTGTATCGCAGGACGATAATACGAAACGCAGCGGCGCCGTGGTGATGTGTAAGGCCCTGGGACGGCCGTCCAGAGCGTTTGAGAGCAAGCTGCTCTGTGGGCGGAGAAGCGGCGAACGGATCAGTCTGTCTTAATCAAGCGCACCACACGGCAACACTGAGCAGCTATTGGCGGCGTCAGGTCTGCACAAGCTCCTACAAGGCCTACAAAACGCTTGTAGCGCGTGGTGCGTCGAAGCTAGCGTCGTGTAGACACTAGCTAGCACAGCTCGGCAGCCGCCGCCACGCGCTACGCGGCCGGCGCGCGCCGCCTGACGCGCTCGCTGACGCCGCGCAGCCTCTCACCAGCCGCGCAGCCGCCCGCAACAACGAATGTCCAGCCAGCGCCCTCCAAACCCTTGATCACCTCATCTGTCCTTGCAGGTCCTTTGCCCGCGCCCCGACCCCCGCGCGCCAAAACCCAATACCGTGCGCGCGCGCGCCCCCACAGCACGCAGGTAAAGCACAAGCTCTAGGGACATGGACGTGAGTCGAGACAACCTGAGCGACGCCGTCACGAAATTGCGACGGGCCCTCCAGTCGCCCAAGGCCCAGTTCGTCGCCATCGACGAGGAGTTCACGGGAATAAGCTTCAACAACGGCTCGTTCCAGGACATGAACCCCTTGTCTGATTCGGCATCGTCGCGCTACGCGAGGATGAGAAATGTCGCCAAGTCCTTTGGATTGATGCAACTGGGCATCGCCGTGTTCGAAAAAAACGGCGAAAGCTACCGTTCAAGTGTCTTCAACTGCTATGTTTTTGCCGCGGAGACCCCTGGAGGGAGAGACGTAAATTTGAGTACCGGAGCCGTTGCTTTCCTGAGGAAGAACGCCATGGACTTCGGCACCTGGTTACGAGATGGCATCCCCTACGTCGACAGCGCGACGGAAGCTCGACTCATCAAGGAGGCCTCCAGTGAGCCCGAGCGCAAGACGTTCCAGCTCCAGGACGCGACCTACAAGGCCTTCGCTGATGGGGAGTTAGCAAAGGTCCAGGTGCTGTCTGAACAGACATCAGTAAAACAGATGGACCTCCAACCGCACGCGACGCCTGTGGTCCGGAAGTACCTGCATCAAGAGATTGAGCGGAGGTTTCCCCTCGTCGCCACCGAAAAAGGGCCCGTCAAGCACCAGATTCGGTGTGTCCTGTTAACTGAGGCCGAGAAGGCTCGTAGGGATCAGTTAAGGAAGCAGCAACGGCTTGACGACGTCCGCGAGAACAAGATTGGGGCTCGGGCGCTGTTTGTGGAATTGCGCGATGCCTGTCGCGACCGGAAGCTGCCTCTCGTAGGCCACAACTGCCTCTACGACCTTTTGTTTCTGTTGGAGCACTTCGAAGCACCTATCCCAGAAGACTGGTCTTCATTCAAGGCTCTCGTGCGGCAGAACTTCCCGATCATCGTCGACACGAAGGCCTTCGCGCCGCGGTGTGCCTTTCCTGAGAGAAGGACCGCGTTAGATCAATTGTACGAGGCCGTCCAGACGTCGACAGGTGCGGAGATCCGCTTCGCGCGCGGTTTTGGGAAGTACGGCCCGGAAGAGTCGTCCGAAGACGAGTCCGATGAAGACGGCCAGGTCGACGACGCGGCGCGCACGGCGGCGTTTAGGGCGGCGCTCGATGCGCCTCGTAGAGACCCTCGTACGACGCAGCGCTTCCACGAGGCCGGCTGGGACGCCCACACCACGGGAGTTGTTTACGTACGCTTGCTCGAGAAAGGTACGAGTTGCGAGAACCGCCTGCACCTGATGCGGTCGGTCTACGAGATCGACCTGGGTTCTGATGAAGCTATAGAACCGGTGCACCCCCCACCCAAAGGGACGTGTTACCACGTCCGCGTCGACGACGAGAACACGGATGTCCGCGCCTTGCTCACGTCCCTGGGCGCTACGGACATCCACCACGTCCAGAAATGCAATGACGACGGCCGCGAGTGGTGCGTCGACGTTAGTGGTGAATTAACAGGTGATACATGTGTCCCGTGGGCGTGCTTCGAGGCCGAGCGCGACGCGCTCTTGCAGCAAAAGGCGCCCTCGGCCGGAAGCTGGCCCAAAAAGACGGCGAAAAAACTCCGAACTTGGCTCGCGAAGCGGTTAGGCGGTTCTGCGGCGCCCGCGACGCGCAAGCGCCGCGGCAGCGCCGCCGAGTCGCCGGCCAAGCGCCAGAAGTGACTTCGCTGTTTTCGATACCCTCGGTTCCGACTTCGTTCGACCCCGGTTGTTCTTCGCGACGACTAGACGGTAAGACGCTGCTGTTATGCAATACTAGTATCAACTTCCCCCGGGGGCTGATTTACACACAACTACTGCCTGCGCTTCTTCCGCGCCGGCCGCTTGGCCTCGGGCTCGTCCGAGTCGTCCGCGTCGACGTCGACGGCGCGCTTCTTCGCCTCGGCGTCGCGCTCGTCCTGGGTCTGGACGCCCGTCACCTCCACCTCGCCCGGGAGCGTCTTGAAGGTGGTGGCCGGGCTGTGTGCACTCCAGCCGAATGTATTTGCGCCAATGACGGTCGCCTCGTACTCCGTAGCCGCCGCGAGGCCCCGCACGCGGATAGCGCGACCATGCTTTTTGGCATTCAGCAGGCCAACAGCGTCCCGCGCATAGTCCCCGCCGACCAGCTCGAGGGTATTCGAATCGAAATATCGCGTCGCGTCCGCGGGGGCCCCACGGACGCGGAACGCGAGCACGACTTGCGAGCCATGAGCCGAAAGTTTCGACGGCGGCGGCGAGAACCGCACCATCGCGTTATCCTCGCCGATCGTATCTATGAGCGGCGCGCAGGGGACCAACGGCACGTGGTCCGCGAGGTTTATCGTCGACGCGGGGCCAAATTCCGACCACGCAACGCCGTTGAACGCCGCGAGACTAATCGCGTACTCGATGTTGTGTGCGCGTAGCCTAATTTTCGCCGTACTTTGGCGAGTATGGTCGTCGACCTCGATGGTGCGGATCGGGACTCTCGAGGTGCCCGGACCCGTCAGTCCCAGCAGGCAATCGTACAGGTCTTTATCTGCATTCCATTCGACCCGATAGACATCGCCAGACGCAGTATCGACCACTCGAATGGCGACCTTGAAGCAGCGCGGCGGAGCCACGAAGTGGACTTTAACACCACCCGCCGTGTAGGGCTGCACCAGCGGCGCGCCGGGCAGCAAGGGCAGAGCGGCGACGACGGAGTTGCTGTGGGCGCCCTCCGGGCCGAAGGCGAACGCGGCGGGCCCGCGGTAGCACACGGTGGCCGTGATTGGCTTCCCGACCTTGAGGCCCCCGCTCACAACGACCTTGTTCGGTCTCCGAGGCCTCGCCGCCAATGCGTTGCCCAGCTCCCCGGGCGCGAGGAGTTTCTTTTTGTCGGCGTCGTAGAACAGCTTGTCGCCGTCGACGTGCAGGTACAGCGCCGCGTGAGAAACGTCGCTCGGCGGCGTAAAGGTCACGACCAGGCCCTTGTCGCCGAAGGCGAGCGACGGCGGCGCGACGGCTCTTTTGAGGTCGTCGATGCGCGACATCTCGGCGTTGCAAAACGCCGTGACGAGCATTTGCCGTGCGTCTAGGCTGCCCTCGGGTCTGCCCAGTGTTTTCTCGGCTGCCCTGAGTATAGTGGCCGGCGGGCAAGGGTGTAACTCGCCAAGCGCGCGGCGCAAGGCATCTTCCTCCGCAGTGGTCAGTGCGGCCATCGGAGGCGGTAATCCGGCCATCGTAGGTCGCGACGCCCTCGCTCGTGCCGGCCCTGGGATCAAGCCGGGCCCCTCCAGTCCGTAGCTCGCCATCTGTGGCAGCGCAAGGCCGAGGGTCAGGAACGATTTTGCTTGCTAGTGTCTTAATAGACGCTAGGGTTTATATTGCACAAAAAAATAGCTCACAGGGAGCAAACTGCCGTCGAAGGACCTTGATATCGTGCGTTGGCATCGATTAGCACTGTGTGAGCCGAGGACGACGACTTGCGGCAAGTGCCGGGCTCCGCGACGTAATTGCAGCAGCGCACTGCGCTCACCAAGCATCAGTGCTCCGCAGCGGCGCGACGTAAGGTGCAGCGCACTGCGCAACAAGAGTCGTGCACCGCAGCCGCCGCCACGCGCCACAGCGATGCTCCGCCTCCTCACCTTACTAACACTCTTACGAGCCGCCGAGGCCGGCATCACGCTGGAATTTGGCACGAAAAAAAAACCGGCGCAAGTGAAACCAAAAACTATCGAGAAAAAAGAAGAAGAAAAGGCGCCGCCGCCGCCGCCGCCGCCACCTTTTGTGTCGAGAGGATGGCTCATGAAAAAAGGAAGAAAAAGGCGGAACTGGAAGCGGCGCTATTTTGTTTTATCAGATGACTGGTCGTCGATCTCCTACTACGAGGACGAGCGGTGCCTGAAGGAGCGGGGGCGCGTGAATTTAGGAGGTGCTAGGTGTGATCTGGGTCTCGATTACGTTCCTAAAAGAGCTCATGTTTTCGCGTTCACGCTTCGCGCGAGAGATGACGTGTACCACTTGGAATGTTCGTCGGAAGGCGAGCGGCAGAGGTGGTTGCGAACGCTGAAGACGGCGTCTTCCTCAGCTCGCGATGATGCGAGAGCCGAGGTCGAGGAAGAAAGACGGCAAGCTAGACGCGCGGAGGCCGGCGAGATGTCCGACGAGGCCGCGGCCTTCCTCTCGTCCTTGTCGGTCGACGGTCTGTTGGGTGATGCTGGTTTGTTCCACCGGCATAATTGGTTAAGGACGCTGAACAACGTGCTCTCGTCGGAGAAGACGCTCGCGCAGATGAATAAAGCATTGAGAGGCATCTACGTCGTCGAGGCCATGACTTTGAGGTATGAGGGCGACGACAAGCTGAGTGTCAAAAGATTGGAGTTGCGGCCGGATCAGGACGCGCATCGGTTGGGTCTCGACCTGAGATGGCCCCAGCGCTTGGTGTGTCGGGTCAAGGGCTACCGCCCGGCCGGCGGCGGCCTGCCTTCATTTCTCAAAACAGCAGCTCATTTACTCAAGGGCATCGACAAGTCCGTGACGCACCCGTTGTCGTTCGATTTGCGAAGTACCTTATCGGGCCGGCCGCGCTGCGAGCTACTGTTGAAATCATCAACGACGGCGCCGTTTCCACGCCTATCGCGTGTCGAACTGATACGCCTCCCGCGACTCATCCTGGAGAAGGACGCGATCGCCGTCGATGAAAACGCCGACCAGAGTCTCCTGAAGACGGTGTATGGGATCGTCCCGAAGGAGGTGCTCGTCGGGATGTTGGAAAGGCACTTGAACGACGCTCTGGCGTCCCCAAAGACGCTCAAAATGTGCCAGTGGGATTTGCCCGACCCAAGTGTTCAGGAGGAAAAGCCCTTGGTCGGCAAGCTAGCACGGGCCGCGGAGACGTCCTGGAAGGGCATCGAGGCCGAGTTCCCCGTCGCCACGACGCAAATCCAAAGGGGGGCGGGCTGGTTCCGCCGCGAGGTGAGTCGGCGGGCCGTCGCCGCGCGGGGCGCTTTATCTGGCGCGCCGCGGCTCTTGAAGGTCGAGGACGACAACGAGGTGGCGCCGGAGTGGGACCCGGCGAACGCCGTGTCTATATTAGATGTGGAGCCCTGTGCTGATTCGGACGAGGACGGGGACGGGTGGCGGCCGGGGCCGCCCAAGGAGTCCGGGGAGTAACGTTTGCTACTTTTCCACCGACTCGCCGCGGAGTGCGTGGGGCCGCAGCGATGGCGCCAAGAACCATCTCCAAGAACCCGCATCCACAGCTCTCCCGGCTGCCCGGCTGACAAGACACCATTTGGAAAGGACAGTGGGCGCTATAGAACTTGGCAATGGGATGCGGTGGCTCGAAGCAATGGGTTGCGGCAATGGGCACCCACTCACCGGGCAGCAGCGGCCGCTCGCCACAGGTTGATTGGAACGCTCCGCTTTCACTCAGAGCAGTCCAGTCGAGCCCGATGGATGGCAACGGCCGTCTGAGCAACATCACCTCGCGTGGTGGTGGCTTCGCAAACTTTGGTGGACGCAGTGGCGGGCATGGATGCTTCCCTCACTGGGCCCTCTTCGAGGGATGCGAGGGGCGGCTTGTGGCCGGCGTTGAGATGAAGGCGTACGTGGCCGGTGAGTCGCCGAAGACGATGACCGTCGAGACGTCCGATGAACAGGAAGGGCCCTGGCGGCCGGTGGCCAGCCTGAGTGCCGACGCCGCGTGGGGTGAGGACGTGCCGTGGGCGCGTGTCTCCGAGCCGGATCCTGCCGTGAAGCACTGGTCTTGGGCCCCGATGAAGCTCGGCCGCTACCTGCGTCTAACGTTTACGTCCTCCTTCAACGGCGATGCGCCGACGATGTACCACACCTTCTTCTACCCGCCCGTCCCAACGGCGGTCCATCCAGAGATCGAGGTGCATGGCGGCGGGTCGTCGTCGGGCGGAAAGGTCGAAGGCGGCGGCGAGGAGCCGACCGTCGAGGGCGTCGTCGTCGAAATGGAGCCGGAGCGGTAAATTCTCCACGCCATGTTTTAAAAAATGACAAAAGTAACTACACAACCTCGGACCCGTCGCCCGCGGCCTCGGGCCGCCGCCACCGGTTCCAGCCCCACCGGATCACCCCGAACGAGACCTTCAGGGGCAGCGTCGCCAGCGTCGCCAGCGTCGACAGGAAACCGCCACCACCACTCTGCCGCCGCCGCCGCCGCCGCCACGCCTCGTAGCGCTCGCGCTCGCGCCGGTCCACCAACCGCTCGGCCCGCGCGCGCTCCGCGTCCACGGCTTCCCGGCCCTCGGGCGTCTCCAGCATGCGCCGGAACTTGGCCTCGAGGTCGGGGTCGTCAAATTCATCATCAGAGATGCCGCGCTCGTCGTCCGAGGAGGACGACGACGAGGACGCGGACGACGACGAGGCGTCGGCCTCCGCGGCGGCGTCGTGCGGCGCGGCGGCGGCGTACGATGCGCCGTTCGCGTGGCCGTTCGGGCTGCCCGCGGGCGGCGCGGGCGGCTTGGCCACGACCCAGCGGCTCTCGCCGCTCTCCGCATGGTACAGGTAGGGGTGGCCGGTGGCCGGGTCGACGTATTCGACCCAGCCGTCCTCCATCGGCGCCGCGGCGGCGCCCGAGCAGTGAGCAGGCTCGTCCCAAGCGGCAGCGGCAGCGGTGCTCCGCTCCGAGCGCGGCGCGCGCGAGAGGCTGCCTCTCTTGCTGCGCACAAGTGCTTGGCTGCCCGGACCTCGCCCGAGCCGGGGAGTGCGCAAAATCGATGCGCTCGGCGCTCGGGCGCTCGACGGCGCTCCAGACCCGCGACCTGGCGCGTCGCGCCGAGGCCTGGGCGCGGGAGCGTTACCGGGGCTCGGAGGCTTACTTGGACTCGTAATCGGCTGAGTAAATTTCGTCCTAGTATGTCAAGCTAGAGGTTTCATCAATTTTGCCGAGCGCCGACGCGACATCGCCGCGGCCACCCGAAGTGCATTCTACGTCGCGGCGTCTCGGTATTGCTATCGCGCAACGCCAGCGATCCAACCGACGCAGCGCTAACGCCGCGCCGTCGCTGACAAAGCAGCTCAGTTGATACTGAAAAAAAAAAATTGCCGGCGCGCCAGTCAAAAACGATGATGATGCGCCTCCTGGCGCTCGTCAGCACCGCCGCGGCCGTCAAGGTCACGTCGCGCAACGCCCTGGTCTACAGCACCGTGACCCCGAAACTAAGACTGCAGGGCGAAGGGTTTGCAGGCGACGGCACGAACATCCACCTCACCTTCGTGCCGGCGTTGGACCCGGCCAAGTATTCGGTCCTCGTGACGTCGGAGACGAGTCTCTCGGTGTTGCTCAAGGGTTCAGCGACGTGGCCGCTCGGCGAAGGGTTATCGGAGTCGTCTTTGTACCTCACGGAGTACAGAGACGACACGCAGGGCGACCAGAATTTGCTGGAGGAGCCCGTCGTGGCCGCGACGGTGTTGAGCACACCTACCGTAGTGAAACACGAAGATCGGCTCCTCTACATGTCGGCCTCGCTGAAACTACTCATAAACGGCACGGCCTTCCGCGCGAAGAAGACGCAGTTGACGTTTGACCCGCCGCTCTATCAAGATGTCGATTATGTCCTACAAATCAAGTCGCCCAAGGTGGCTCAATTGTCGCTAAAAACGGGGCGCAAGTGGAGATCTGATGGCAATCCAGGACCCCTCAAACTCAAGCGCATCGACACCGGTGCTGGGGCATTAAGAATCGACGCCAAATTTGGGGGAGTGACGGTGGCCGAAGTGCAAGCGAACCTCGGTGGACATGGTGTTACGGTAGAAACTACGTCAGATAAAAAATACTACCAGTCAGCGCCCGAGCTCAAAGTTATTGGTCATGGTTTCAACGAGACGGCGCCCATGAATCGACTCCGGTGGGGCAACAAGCTCCAGGGCCGAGGCGTGAACTATACCGTTACTTCCGCCACCACAAATGCTCTCACGCTATCGCTATTAGCTGGTAGCAAGTGGCGGCCGAACGCCGCGAACCTACCTGGGCCGCTCACGCTACTCGCGGTCGACGCCGGCGCGGGCCTCGTGCCGGTCGGTGCCACGGATGCGAAGAAGGGCCGCGTCGTCGCGACGATCTACGCGGATCCCTCGCTCCATTCGGACCAGACGCGGGAGATCTACCGGACCTTGACCCATGAGTTATGGTTAGTGGGTGGTGGCTTCGTGCGCGGCTCTACGACTGTTAGCCTTGTTGGGGAGTCTGCGGACGGTTCTTTGGAGCTGAGGCCCTTCGTCGACTACTTGTTAAGTGTCTTCAATGCTACCCATGCTAGAGTAGCTTTAAGAGATGGGAAAGCGTGGGCGTCGAAGGCAGGAGGCACGTTAAAATGTGTCGCACTCGACACGGGCGCCGGCCCGGCCCCGACGGTCTCGAAGGCGATGCCCCGCGTGCTGGGCACGATCAAGGAGGACGCTCTGCACGAGTCCGGCGCGCAGATCTCGCCTACCGCGTCTACTCAAACTTTGTACGAGACTCCTGCACTACGCCATTTAAAGATCTCCGGGACCTCGCTGTGCAAGAAAGGGTATAGTGGAAAGGACGCGAAGGTCGAATTCAAGCAGGGCATCTCGTCCGACGTCTTTTCCGTCACGAAGGCGTCGCCGACCGAGATCCAGATGGAATTAAAGGACAAGCAGCGCTGGCCGGTAGGTGTTCTATACGTGACGCAGATCACCTGTGGGGATAAAACCAAAAGAACCTTCGCGAACGGTCAAGGTGTCGGCGTCGCGACGGTCCTCCGCGATCCTGTGGTTGACGCCCACCCCGAGCTCAAGCTGTACGGCACGCATTCGAAGAGATTGGTGGTGCGAGGTTCGGGCTTCTCGCCGGACGGCACGTCGTTGACCCTAGAGCCAACTAGAGCCGCCAAGTACAGTGTGATCGAGGCCACCGAGTGGTCTGTAACATTGGAACTCAAAGAAGATGGAGCGTGGTGCGACGACCTGAAAGATGACAAAGGCGTCGAGCTCAAAGTAACCAAAGTAGATTCGGGTGCGGGCGAGGTCATCTTCGACAAACCGATAGTTGTGGCGACAGTCGTCAAGGAACCGGATGGTGATATCTGCGACGATTCCTGCGAGTGGGCCCTGGACGGTGTGTGTGACGACGGCACGCAGCCGGCGGTCGAAGATGATGAGTATGGTTGGGACGATGACTGGGGGGGGAGGTATGGGGACGACAACTACTACGCGGGTTTTTATGACGACGCTTACGGCCAGTATTGGGACGACGAAGGTAGTCTACCGGCCTGCGCCTACGGCACGGACTGCACGGACTGCCAACCGTTGCATGGGGATGCCACACAAAAAGAAGTTGAAGAAGTAGAATGCGACAACACGTGCGCGTATGCTAGGGATGGCTTCTGCGACGACCCGCGCCAGGGCGGAGAATGCGCGTTAGGAACGGACTGCCAGGACTGCGGTCCCGCGTCCAAGGGCAACTTCAGCACCTACGAGGACGACACGTGGTGGGACGACGACGAGAGCAACTGGTCCGCTCGCGGCGTCCCACGTCGGTGCCTTCACTTCAATACGACTCGTCTCCAGGAACGATGGAAGTGGGTGGTTTCTTTTTCGAGTTTGAGGCCATTCCGCGCAGGTACTGGGACGACGACTACTTCGCGGACGGCGACGATGAACGAAGGCACTTCGAGGACTGGCACGACGACGAGGAGAAGAAGGCTTCTACCGTAGGGTATGTCAAGTCCGCGGACCCTTTTGCCGTCGAGCCCGACGAGGACACTGGGGCTGCGGCCACTTTACTTGTTACTGCCTTACTAGTTACTGGCGCATTACTAGGGTGCTGCGCCGTCGTGCGCGTGGCTCGGGGCGACCGCTGTGTCGTGAGGAAGGGCAACGAAAAAGCCGACTTGGCGCAGGCGTGGTCCGAGATGACGGAGCGCCAGGACAAGAAGAAGGCCGACGTGCCGATCACGCCGGACGTGACCTTCTCGGGCGCGATGGCCTGACTGTGTTTCCCCTCTCCCCAACTCCGCGGTCTTCTTCGGGTAAGGCCGGGATTGTCTAGGTCTCGTCCCAGGTTTGCGGCTTCGTCGATGGCGTCCGTCGCAGCGATGGCGTCGTGGCGGGCGTACATCTACCCCTCCAGCACGCCGTCGCCGCGACGCATCGACCGAAGGACGCAGTGAGCGGACGGGGCGGATCTGTGGGAGGTGGTGAGCACTGGAGCTTACCCTAAACATCAGCGGAGCATCGCCTTCGACGACAGGCGCTCGACGTGCTCTAATCTCGAACCGGCGGGCCGCGCCGGCCGGTCCCCGAACGCGCGCGCGAGCGACTTCGCCGCCGCCGTCTCCGCCAAAGCAGGATCGATGCGAATCGCCTCGTCCAGATAATCGCGCGACGCCGCCTCGTCGTAGTTCTTCAGGAGTAAAGAGTAGTTCAGGAACGCCGGGGCGTAGCGAGCATTTGCCCGAACCGCAGCGAGGTAATGTCTCTCGGCCCCCTCGAAGTCCCGCTTCGACTTCAGCAGCACCCCTAGATTCGAGTGGGCAAACGCATAGTGCGGGTCGCACCGAATCGCCTCGCGATAATGTTTTTCGGCACCCTCGAGGTCGCGCTTGTTCTTCTTCAGAAAGTAAGCTAAATTGTTATGTGCTAAAGCATAGTCCGGAGCGCATTCGATGGCCAGTTTGTAGTGGTATTCCGCATTGGCAAAATCACGGGTATGCGTCGAGCAGAGGTAGCCAAAGTTGTTGTGGGCTGTGGCGTTCGCTGGATCTAAACGTAAAGCCCTCCTATACAACTCGGACGCGGCCCCGTAGGCGCCCCGCCGCTCCTCCGTCTCGGCCCGCGCCAGCAAATCCCCGGCGGCCTGCGACGGCTTCCGCTCGTTCTCGTCCTCGGGCGGCCTCTCCATGCAGCCCATCACGCAGCCGAGCCAGGACGTCTGGTCGCCGTCGCCGTCCAACAAAGTCATGCATCCGCTGCTCGTGTCGTCGTAGGAGACGTTGCGCTGCTCCGCCATTTTTCTCGGGCGGTGGCCGACGGTGGAATCGGTGCGGTGGCGTCGTGCCCGCGCGTCGCGGCGGCGGCGTGGGGGGGCAGCGTCTTTAAGCCGAAAAAGCCGAGCCTCTCCTGGGGCGGCTTGCTAGTGTCTCTACAGGCCGCTAGGCGCCGGCAAAAGTCCCGGCAAACTGGGGGGTCTGCACCTGTTTCATCGGGGTTGTGCGCTTCTACGCCTTGTCTCTATCTCCGTGTGTGTCGCACGGGTCGGCTCGGAACTCGAATCTCATCGTTAGACTAGTAAAACATTGAAAAACAGTGAGGCCTAAAAAAATGCCATCCTCTAAAAAAACTATGTCGAAGAAGCGCCAGCTCTCGGCCCTGGTGAATTTCGTGAGCCGCCTCCGCGCAAACAGAACGAAGGCGCGGACTCGGGCTTTCATGCGCTGGCGTCTCAATCTAGAGGCGTCGCGCGCGGCGGCGGCCGAGCGCCTCTCGTCACAAATCCTGGCGCGGGCCGCGGCGGCGTCGGCGCGCGGCCAGCGCCTCGCATGCGTCGTCCTCGCGTCGACGATGCTCAAGAGCTGGCGCCGGAGCGCGTTTCGACGGTGGCGGCGGCCACGCCGGATCTCCCTCGAGCGGCCCACGAAGGCCATCGAGTACCGTCCAGCCGAGGGCGACCGCTCGCCGACGACGCCGGTCACGCCGCCCCGAGCGATCGTGACGTGGTCGGCGCCGGCGACGCCGTCGACGCCGCTGCGGGACCGCGCCGCGGACCGCGGCTTCAACCGCATCGCGTCGCCCGCCGAGAACCGCGAGGAGGCGGCCGCCGCCGCGCGGATCGCTCAGGTCGGCCGCAAGATCCAGCGCCTCTTCGACGCCTACGGCGACCAGGGCCTGATGAACCAGTACTCGTTCGGGCTTATGGCCGTCGACTGCGCGCTCGTGCCGACGCTCACGGACGACGTCGACGAGGTGATTGCGGTGCTCGGGCCGAAGGAGGAGTTGGACTTCGAGGACTTTTGTCTGGCCCTCGCGCGCGTCGGCCTGGCCCACGGTACTGGGAGGGTTGCGGGGGAGGCCGATCCAATCAGAGCGCTACTCGTCGTCATCGCGTCGAGCGACGGCTTCGCCCAGGCGCAGCGGACGCCGTCCCGGAAGTCGCTCCGGGACTTCTCCCCGCCGTCGCCGATGGCTGCGCTGCAGTTGTGAGACGCCCGCCGCGCCCTGACCTCTGGTAAGAGACGTTGTATATGGAAGCATGCCATGGCATCTGGGCGTAGACTAGGACTAGCCGCCAGTAAGTTAGTCGTGGCGTAAAGGGCGCGCCGTCTCCCAGGCGTCGTGCGCGCCCGCGGCGGACGTTAATCTCCGCGGCGGGGCGTCAGTTATTTTTATCTCCGGGCCTTTCCATATCTGTTGCGGCATGGGGCGTCGCCGGCCGTCGGTTTTTCTAGTGTATTCCTCCAAGAGGTCGAACGAATACGTTTTTTTTTTTCGGTGCGCCGCGTCTGCTCGGTGGCGTGGCGGCGGTGCGACATCTCGTCCTCGCGCCGTCGCCTGAGCGTGGAGGGCGTTCCACGTCGACGCGGCACTGCTCGACGCCATCGACGCGGCACTGCTCGATGGCGTGGCGGCGCTATCGACGCGACACCTCACGAGAAGTGCGGCGCGCCACAAGTACAAAGCCGCCGATTCCCTTGGCACACGCCCTCGAACGAGGGATGCTTGACAGCAAACGAGGGATCGCGCGGCGTCGCCAAGGCTCGCGCATGACATTGGGCTTTCGCGGAATCGGGCATCCTCATATAACAACCCAGGAGAGCCATGGACACCGCCGCATCCCCGACGGCGTCGTGGGCGACGTTCGGCGGCCGCACGGCGCCGAGCCACACTTTGGCGCAGTGGTCTTGGCTGAAGTAGACGTATCTACTTCCGTCCCACGCTCGGAACAACGCCGCCAGGTCCACGAGCAACGCGCAGTCGCCCGGCGCCGTGAGTCCGAGCCATTTCGCGTCCTGGCCGATATTTGTACCCACCAATGCCGCTGATGAGGGTAGTCGCGATCGTAGGACCCGAATCGCCTCCTCGAGCGGGACTCCTCGTTCATCGATCAACGCCGCCGTCAATCCAGTCAATGGTGTCAAGTAGGAAACCACTTCTTTTTTCGGCTTCACATAAACGTTCAGGACGCACCGCCCGTACGCGTCGACGAGACCGATCTGCGCCACTGCCCTATCATTATGGGTCTTGCCCGTGGCCACACATTCGACATCCAGGGCGTACATCGGTAGTTCTCCCGTTTCTAACCGTCTTAGCAGTAATGAGGTCTCGGCCGATAGGGCCGGGCCCGTGGCTGTTTGTTTCGTCTCGCCGTGGGAAAAGCGGCAGTTCGCGCCGTTCCGACACAGCCCTTGCGCGAAGAAGCGGCAGATGGCGACGCCGGACGGCCGCCTCGGCGGCGAGTCCGGCGCTTGTGGTTCCTCTTTGACTTCTAGCTTGGACACGTCCGGTAGCTCCTCCGCCTTAATGTGGGCGAAGGGGCAGTGGGCGCCGTTCCGACAGCTCCCCTTGGCGAAGAAGACGCAGGGCGTCTGCGCGCGGCCGGGTCTCGAGGTGCCCGCCGCGCGGGGGCTCGCGGCGCCCCTGGACGGGCCCGCGGTCGGGGGCGGCGCGGGCGGTCGTGCCGGCCCGGGTGCGGTCGCGGAAGGGGGCGTCGCGCCGCTCGGGCCTGCTTTGGGTTGGGTTGCAGGTGCTACCGTCGCCGGAGGGACGGTTGCAGCCGCGTTTGTTGCTCGCGCGGTAACATCTGTGATCGTAGTCGTCGTCGGGGGTGCTGGGGTCTCCGCTAGCGCTGCCATAATTACGCTCCTCGCCCGCAAACCCAGCCTCTTGCCTGCAAAGCTGCTCCTTGGCTCTCCCGCACGCGCGTCGTCCGTGGAAGCTCTTTCCACCGGTCGGCTCTCCACGGAGTCGATCTAAACACAGATCAGAAAAATTCCCCTAGCGGCCGTAAGACACTAGAAGCACACACAAACTACGGCGTCGATGCAGGCCCCACCGCAAGCTGAGTGCGGCATTGAAGCCTGCCGTCTGACCTCCCGGACTCTGGCACCAGTGCTGTGCGACCGGTGCCGTCCAACTCGACGGCTGTGCGCGCTGTGCAGTGCACTCACCAAGCTCTGCCGCTGCAGCCGTGCCACAGCCCGCATAGCTGCAATTCCGCGGCTCGCACCGCTGCAAGTGCACGCATGGCGAGCGCCACGGCTTTTTTTCCGCGCATCGTCGCTCTAGGCCGCGGCGCAGCAAAAACGCAGCTCCGAAGCGTGCTGCAGCAGTGCAACGTCTCAAAACCCTTCGTGGTCACGGACAAGAACCTCGAAGCATTGACCAGAAGCGTCCTAGACAGTAATGAGTTAAGTGGAGAGGTCTACGCCGACGAGGTTGACGAGCCGACGTCGGATCGCGTCGACGCGATGGCCGCGGCCCTGTCGAGCTCCGGCGCGGACGGCGTTTTAGCCATAGGGGGCGGCAGTCCCTTAGACGCGGCGAAGCTGGCCGTCGTGCTTTCCGAAAACGGCGGAAAATGCCGCGACTACAAGGCTCCCGTCCTGACGGATACGCCACCAACGCTACCGATGGTCGCCGTGCCGACGACGGCGGGCACGGGCGCGGAGGTGACGCGCTACGCCGTCGTCACGGACTCCGAGAGTGGCGAGAAGATGCTGTGCGCCGGGGCGGCGTTCGTCCCAGCAGCTTGTATTGTCGACGGGGCCCTCGCGGACGGTTCTCCCAAAGCACTGACGGCGGACGTTGGTGTGGATGCGCTCTGCCACGCCATGGAGGCCTTTGTATCTAAAAAGAGCTCACCGCTCGCGGACGGCTTCGCGCTCGACGCTTTACAAGGCATCGGCCGCCACCTGCGGAGCGCGGTCGACGACGAGGCAGAAGGAAGGGACGGCATGGCGCGCGCGGCGTTTCTGGCCGGTGTGTCCTTCTCCGTGTCGTCCGTGACGCTGATTCATGGCATGTCGCGGCCGCTCGGCGCGCGTTTTCATTTAGCGCACGGCCGGTCGAACGCCGTGCTCATGCCCGCGGTCACGGCCTATTCCCTGGAGGGTGCTCGCGAGCGGTACGCGCAATGTAGTGAGGCGCTCGGGCTCGACGGCGACCTGCCGACCGCGCTTCATGATCTCGCATCCTCCCTGGGCGTGCCGTCGCTCCGCGACGCTTTGCTAGAACGCGGCGTCGACGAGCGTATGTTTAGGGACGCCGTGCCCGGCATGGCGCGGGACGCGCTCGCGTCGGGGTCGCCGGCGAACAACCCGCTCGTGCCGTCCGAGGCCGACGTCGCGCGGCTCTACCACGCGTGCTACGATAACGATTAAGTGTGAGTTAGTACCAGCCCGTGTGGAAGGCGAACGCGACGATCGTCGGGATGACGTCCGGCGGGAGTTGCGGGAATTTGGGCACGAAGGTCTTGGTGAGGCGCGCGCGGTGGGCCTTCTCGTAGGTCGCGAAGGTCCCCGGACCATGACCCGCTGGGCCTGACAAAAATATCTTCGACCCTGAGTTCGACATAAAAATCTTCATGAAGTAAGTCGAGAGAATTTGATAGTTTTCCTCGTGATACGGCCGCCCGTCCCAATCATGAAACCAGAACCTCGGATCAGAAGTGCCTGGTCGCTGTTGGTCCAAATAGACCCCATCGGAGCTGGCCCGACGAAGCATGGGGACAATCCGCCGGCAGTTATTATTTGTCACTTCATCGATGGGCTCCAATCCATCATATTTTATGGTGACTGACGCCCCGGCGGCGAGCAAGGCCGCGACACAATCTACTCTGCCGTGGCCTACTGCTATGTGAAGGGCTGTCGGGCCATCAGTGTTAGTGCGAGCATTGATGTCGTGCCCTGCTTTTAACAACATTGAAACCATCTCCGCGTTATCACTGCGATCGACGATAATATGGAGTGGGGTGAAACCGACATGGCCTGCGGTCCCCAACCGGCGGAATGATAGGTCGGCTTCGGCCGTCAAGTTCGCCAACGCGCGCCGCAGCGCGTCAACATCGAGCCTGTAACAAGCTTGATATACTGCGCCTGTGTCGTGAGGTAGCGGCCCAAACATTGGGCAGACGGCCTGGTCACCCTGTTTGTCGCAATTATCCGCGCAAAGGCCGCGCGGCGAGGGCTAATTCTCAGGCGCCGCTGAAGCAGCGCACGTGTTCAGTTGACGCAAAGGCGATAGAGCTGCGAGCGGGAGATTGTGCCTTTTGACCTCCTCGAGCCGGAGTTATCTAGCGACCAGTAACACACTAGTATTTAAATACGCGACGAACTGAGCCTGAGCCTTAAAACTGCGTGAATAGCCGTCCGCAAGAAGCCGCCGACGCGGCCCCAAAGGCAAGCTAACCACACGATAAACTTACGGAGGCACGGCCCACGCCTGCGCCCCCCGCGCGACCGTATACCTAGAAACTTCCGCGCCATTCCGCCGCGCCACGAACGAGTGTCCCACGAACGAGTTCAGCCGCAGGTTGTCTCCCTGTGAGACCGTCCCCATGGGCGCCTCCTCGCCGCCGCCACCAACCCAGAACACTTCGGCACTGACACCAGTAGTAGAGACCTCGACGTCGACGCCTGAGCTATCTCCTGAATCGTCGTCCTTTGACTGGAACCGAGAAGAACCAAAGGGCATCGCCTTGTTCCAGATCCACAGATTCGACGCCCACTTCGTGCCCTCGAGGACGGGGCAGCCGCCGTGCGTCGCCATGTTGTCCAACGTACCATCCGGATGTTGGCTGTAGAAGAGGATCGCGCGACCTTTCTTCGGGGCTGCTGCTAATTTGGTATAGCACTCATCGATCAAACGGGGCTCCCACGTGTATTCATCTTTTGATACTATAGCGTCTCTCAGTCCAATGACCTCGTCATCTAACGGTCTGGACTCCAAAGCTGGTAATGATGATGCAATCGAAGGCCGCGGCGCGTGAGGAAAGACCGTCTGGCCGCCGTGTTGCACGTCGGATAAGTACAAGAACACCGTCGCGAGTCTATTAGCACCACCCAGGGACGGCTCCATCGCTTCCCTCGACAAACCTCGCGGCCTATCTAAGTAGTCCTTGTGCGCCGCATAGCCATTCGTGTTGTTATATCTGAGAACTTGCAGCCCGTCGGCCATGCGCTCGTCGTAATGGTCGAAGCCCAGTAATTCAAACGCTCGACGTTTCATGCGCATGGCCGTTTTTGTATCTTTGACCCAAGCATTCTCCGACGTTCTCGTGGAGGACACCGTGTAGCCCTTGGCGCCCACACTACTCCGTGTCAGCTTGTGCTCATCATCAGAAATAGCTAGGGCGTCTTCGATGAGCTGCGACGCGTCCTCTTCGGTCAGGAAGTTGTCGAGGGCGAAAAGTCGAGGCTCCTCCGCGAGCGTCGTTAACGTGATCTGCAGGTGGGGTAAGTATCGTTTATAACCAACCTCCTCCGTCGGAAAGACCCAGCGCATGTCTCTCCTGACACCGTAGGCCCGCGGGATTAATCCAGGCTGGACGCCCGCCTCGGCGCTGTTTCTCGAGAGTTCGGAGCAGCGCCGTACTCTTCTCCCGGCGCCGTCTCGCACATGACAGGCCGCCGTATCTTCACAAACCGCTCTCGACACGGCAGCTTCGAAGGCCGCTACCGTCTCGCACTGGCCGCCGGACATTTCTACTCTGACCGGATTTTCAGACGCGCCGTTCGCGTAGACATCGAACACGAGGCCGGCGGCGCAGGTGTGGTCCCTTTCGGCGGCGGCCAGCTCTTCGACGGGCGGCGGCGGCGGCGCCTTTGTCTTTTTCTCGGCGGCGTCGGGCGCGGCTGGTGTTGCTGGGGCTGCTTTTTTGGTATCTGGCTTTTCAGTGCCACCGCGGCTGAACCAGCCGGCCCGCGCGCTGCAGGCCAGCAATGCGAATGTAAGTAGCGCTCTCATTGCTCTCTATGCTGCCAATGGCCCTGCGGGCTCGAAACTGCTCGAAAAAATGAGTTAGCGGTATGTAAGGCACTAGCAATTCGGGTCGACTTTGGAGTCTTGGAGTCGACCATAATTGCTGGGCCAAATTGTCCACAGCGGAGCTCACAGGGGGCGCCGCGAACCGCAGCGGAGCAGTACTTGCGAAGGATAGCGCTGCGACGAGAACTGCGGCTAAAAAAAAATGGCTCAGCCGCCTGAGCAGGTCATAGCTCTAGACACCCTGCCGCGGGACGCGCTCTGCCATATCACCAGCTACTTGCACGGTCACGAGCTCCTGGGCCTCCGCTGCCAGTCGACGCATTGCCGCGATGCGATTCGGTATGCCGCGGGGTCACACGTTGGGTGCTCTCGTGTGCAGTTGAGATCTACTCGATCGATGGAGTCGCGGATGCTCGTGGCGCGTGCGTTTGGCCACGCGTGCCGTCATCTTGAATGGTCTACCACACCTAATTATGCCGTCCTGAATGGCCAGAGCCTTCCAAGAGACAATTTTCTCGTCGAGTGGTGCAGGACGGCGCCTAACCTAGTGTCCCTCGACGCTTCGTCACACGTCTGCATCACTATGGAGAGAGCCGCTGCCATTGGTAGCGCGTGTCCGCTGTTGGAGGATGTCAAATTTTCTGGTTGGGATGAGGTCAGCCCCGCCGAGACCTGGGCAAGGTGCTTCCCCAAACTGCGCCAGGTGCACCTAAGTCCGGATAGAAGTGGTGAGCTGACTGATGATTATGTTCCCACCGACTTAGCTGCCATATCGGAGACATTGCGCGTGTGCGCAAGTGCCGTCGAATTGTATTGTAATCAGTGCCAAATTGCGCGCCCCGTCGTTGACCTGTTCATTGGCACGCCGTTCGGGACCCGGCTCCGGGCCCTGTCATTTCGTGATGGTCAAGTTGATGCCGATGATCTTTTGGCCTGTGCGCGAGGGTTTCCCCAGCTACGGGTGTTAGTTCTTCCCAAGAATGAGCTTGGAGGCGTCGCGTTCTATGAAGCGCTCGCGCATGCGCGCCCCGAGCTCGCTTATCTCGAATTCTGTGCGTCCGAGACCACAGAAGATAGCCACATCGCAGCAGCATGCTCGTCTTTGAGTCTGAGGTGCCTTGTAGCCCTAGATTGCGATCAAATTGGTGACGACCCTGGAATCGTTGACGGTATCCTTGGTAGCTCCAGCGCGGCGTCGCTCGAGGAGATAGAAATCTCTAAAACGGACCGTGGCCTCGATCTGGGCGGAGAGCACGTGCTGCGGTTGGTGCGGGGGTGCCCGCGCCTGCGTGTGTTCTCCGACTTTTATACTTGGTTACACTGTGAGAGTGATGAGGATGCGGATGAGGCCCGTGAAATCCTCCTTCTTCGCGGCGGAGACGCAGTTTCGAAGCATACATGGAAGCCGGTTCCAGGTACTGACCAAACTCTCTGGTCCGATCCATGGAAGCCGCCCTACACAGTACGATTAGATAAGTATATCACACCTTATACACGGCCTAGGAGCCCATCAGCGCCGCTTCCGCGCCGCAGGCTTCCTTTTAGGTTTGGGCGCCGCGTCGTCGTCCCAGTCCTCCTCCGCCCGAGCCTTCTCCTGCGCGAGAGCAGCCGCGTCCCGTCGTAGTTGCAGCTCGGTCTCGCTTTCCGCAGCAGCAAGCTTGTCCAGGTAATCGCCCGTCACGATGTCCGACGCGGGCGCGACGCGGACGGCGTTCTTGCGGAACCTCTTGAAGTTGGGGCCCTTCTTCTTCTTGGAAGCTGTGGCCGGCCTTTCCTTCCGCGGCACGACGAGATCGCGCACGACCGTCGGCGCCCGAGGAGCCACGCAGTTCGCGTAGGCCTTGTCTAATTCTTTATCGCGCGCGCCGCTCTCGGCGAAGGCGTCCAATTGCCTCGCTTCCTCGGCCTTCGACGGCTTCGTCGCACGGCCGCCCCGCTTCGCCTTCGGCTTCGGGGCCTCCTCGACGACCTCGGGCTCCTGGTCAGCTAACTGCGCCGCGAGCGCCGCTTCCGGGTCGACGTCGCCTCCCTCATCATTCGCGACGGCGTGTTCTGACGTACTCAGCCAGCCGCCGCCCGTCGTGTCGGCGGGCTTTCTTTGTGAAGGCGGCGGCACATGCGTGGGGCCCCGCCTTTGGACCACGGGTTCTTCCTCGCGCCGCTTCTTCTTGCGCTTTGGTACAGGCGCCGGCGACTCTTCTTCTTCCTCGGCAGCTCGACGCTTCCTTCTAGGTGGCGGCGACGGCGACGCGGCCTGAGGCGCCGGCGCCGGCGCGGCGCGCGGCGCGTCCATGGCCGCCGCGAGGTCGAACTCGTCTTCATCATCTTCTTCCGGCGGCGGCGGCGGCGGCGCCTCCTCTTCTGCGGCGCGCTGGCGCTTCGGCGGCGGCGACGGCTCCTCGCGGGCCTTGCGCTTCGGCGAGCGACGCGGGCGCTTCGGCGCGGGCGACGGCTCCGGCGAGGGCTCCGGCGGCGGCGCCGGCGACGGCTCCGGCGACGGGGGCGGCGGGGGCTCCGGCGAGGGCTCCGCGGGGGTTGCCGCCGCGCGGCGCCGCGCGTCGACGAGCCGCTCGACTAAGATAGGTTTCGTGCCGTCCGTCGCCTCGCCCAGGGCCTCGAGCGCCGCCCGCAACTCCGCGACCTTCAGCTTCTTCGCCGCGCGCGTGGCGGCGGCCTCATCAAAATCTTCGTCGGTCTTGGACCGCTTCGGTGCTGGTGAAGGCGCCTCCCTCGCTTTTCTTTTAGGCGACCGCCGCGGCGCCGGCGCCGGCGCCGGCTCCGGCTCCGCGCCGTCGTCGGTCTCGTCGGTGCGGCGCTTCGACCGCTTCGGTGCCGGCGCAGGAGGCGCCGGCGTAGGCACCAGCGACGCCGCGTCGACCGAAGCTAAAGGTGCACCATCAACTAAAGCCGCCACCAACTTTTCGGCCTCGAAGAAGCGCGGCGGCTGCGCGAGCGGCCCAAAGCACGGGTCCGCCGAGACGACGGCGACTTTCCCAGTGAAGCCTCGTAGGCACGCCGGCAGCGTCGTAGCGGACGCCTGGGCTCTCGTGACGGACGGGCACTGGTCCTTAAAACCGAGACTTTGGAGCGTGTGCTGCAGGTCGCCTAGCGCGTCGCCGACGAAAACTAATCGTAGATTTTCCAGAGCAGAAGCACACGACTCGCCGATCCTTTGTAATAGTTGTGAGGAAGGCAGCAGGTGGTCCTCGACGGCCGGCGGCGCTTCAGATAAGGGATTGCGAGACTGCCACGCCTCGAGGTAGGAAGGTTGCACTAGTTTCACACCCAACGCAGCAGCTCTTAAACAGGCAACAGAGAAAGGTTTCTTCTTGGAAGGATCGGCAGTAGAAACACAAGCGATGGGCACCTGGGGCCACGCGTCGTGCTCGCCGATGACATCGAGGCCGCACGTGAGCGCTTGCGTTTTGAAGGCAGCATGCTTCTCGCCGCACGCCGTCAGGGCGATCAGGACACTTTCTTTGGACGCGCGGAAGTCCGCGGAGCCGTCTTCTCGCCCGCCAAACCTTATGACCTGGCCTTCCTGCACTTCCGATTCACTGGAAACTTTTTTCCCATCGACGTGGGTCCCGAACTTCGAGCCGCCGTCGCCCACTTTGAGCGTTTTGCCATCAGAAGTGACGTAGCCGTGGTTTCTAGATACAGATTTTTCTGCGATCAAAACCGGCTGGTCCTTGCGGCCGACGTTGGACCTGCCGCGCGGCAGGCGGAAGATGGTCGGCTTCGAGCCGTCTTGGGGTGGGTTTGTTTGCGTGAGGAGCCACATTTGTTTTGTTGCGGCGGCGGCGCAGCGCTGGGTTTAAATTACGCCTTTTGGCTCTCCTGGCTCTTGGCGGCGCGCGCGCGCAGAAAGAGCTGGCTCGCTCGCCGCGCAGCACTGGCAGGTGGCTGTGTCCGCGAGCGCTAGCCTTCTGGGGTCAGCGGGCGCGTATATACGAGCTGGGACCGCCGCCGCGCTCGACTGATCTCTGAGAGTGCGGGTTTTATCCGCTCTCCCTTTCGAGCCGATAAAACGCCATGTTATCACCCCTCCGTTCTGTAGACGAGTTCATTCGGGCGGATCAGCCCAGCGCTCGATTGACTTTGCTCTCAGTGCAGCAGACTGCAGCAGCGCATAACCCAGCGCGCGGCAGCTTTACGACGTATTCGTTATACGCTTGTGACAGCGTTAGAACGCCGCAATCGATCGCGCGAGGTCTTTCCGGACGCTGCGCGCACTGAGAGTGCACAGCCACTCACTGCTTCACTCCAGCCGCGCTCGCCGACGAGCGCTCTCCCGCGTGCGCGTCGCCATCGACATCGGGCGGCGGTGCACGCGAGGAACGCTGCCGCAGCGCCTCCGTTACCGCAAAACCACAAAAAATGCCGCGCCGCCGCAAGCCCACGACGAGCAGCGGCTCCGCGGGCTCGCAGCGCCGCCGGAGCTTCCAGAGCGACTCTAGTGACGACTGGGAGTACGAGCCGACGCGCGGCGAGGTGTATAGGGACCGCTTTTATGCCATTCTCCGTTTCCTGTGGGACACGACGAAGCTGACCATGGTGTGGCTCAGTTTTGTGTGGCTCGCGGCGCACCTTTTTGACGAGTGGAGTCTGCGGGATGCTCGCAAATATATAGAGGTAGCCGAGCAGCTGGCGACCAAAAGTGACCTGAACGGCGCCCGGGATGCTTATTCAGTTGCCCTCGGCCACTTGCAGCGGGCGGAAGTCCGGGAGCCGTTCGCGGCGTCCGCGCTCGCGGCGGGCGGGCGGTTGTTCCGCCTGCCCGTGCTGTTTCTCCTCAGAAACCCGTGGCCCGCCGTCGAAGCTAGGTTGATTGCGCTCGCGGCGACGATTCGCGCGCTCGCGTCGGTGCCGGAGCCTGGAGAGAACTGGGAGCGGCGGTAGTAACAATTCACAGATTAGTCTGGACAGAGCGCCCGGATGGCCTCGGGGAGCCGCTCGTGGACCCACTCGCCGACCGGGTTCGCGCGCGTCGCGAGGAAGTGCGCATAATGTGCATGCAAGCACTTCGTGCCGCCGTCGCGGATGCCCGCGACGCCCACGGTCCTCAACGAGTCCCAGCCGCGGTCCTGGACGAACGCGCGTTCCTCATCGTCTAGCAAAGCCCAGCGGTCCGCCGCGTAGGCCGCGTGCGCCCTCGCCATCGCGTCACTATCGACCGCGGCCCCCGCTGCGCTCACGCCGCCGTCTCGCTCCACCGTCGCTACGGCTGCTGCGATGTCGCCGTGCGCCAGCCAGTAGGTCGTCGGGAAGGGCTCCACTTTCTTTTTGCGGTGCAGGAGCGGATGGGCGATCACGACGGCTGGCGCGTCGTCCGTCGTCGTCACGACGTCGAGGGCGTTGAGCGGGCAGTAGCCGAGCTGCGCTTCCAACTGCTGCGCTATTTTCGGCCCAACTACTTGTGCGCCGCCCTTGGCTCGTGGCACATTGATGGAGAGCGCCGAGTGTGCTGCTGCAGCTACGGAGAAGACGGCGCGCCGCATCGATGCGGCGACTGGCAGGCTGCTGCAGCAAGCAGCGTGAGTGGCACCGAGCGATGCAGTCAGCGAGCGCGCCGAAGCGATGACGGGCCGTTCAATTGTGACCAGGACGTCTATTAAGATCGCGTAGCGATGCCTACGCAGGCTAGGCGGCACATTCAACGTTGGGGCTTTAACCATGCCTTATTAGATGATACACACTAGACTCAAACGAGAAGAACCCGTCCTAGGACTCGAACCCCCCACACGCACCCGTCTCTTGCCAATGGATTGCCTCTGAAATGGCACGTGCAGATGCCAAACGCCTCAGGCACTGCTCCTGCTCCTGTTGTCCTGCAGATCACGTCAAATTCGCAAGGCGTAAAATCTCGTCAGAGGCCAATCGACACCGTCGGTGGCTCCACATCATCCACAGGAATCGCGCCGCGCGCCTGCGGGCTGCCCAGCAGCTGGCGCCGGGGGCCACAAGCAGCCCTGTGAGAGCAGCAGGGCCTCCGCGGCGGCAATCAGCGGAGAACAACTGCCCAACCCCACTGCGGAGAACACTAAGCCCACGACCAACACGAGCAGCGGCAAATGGCGGACCAGTGGACCGACTTCGGCAGCGGCTTCGAGGACACGGGCGACGGCCGGCAGCTCGAGGACTCCCTCTTCGCGACGGGCGGCGGCGTTTTTGACGAGGAGGTCAAGGCCGACGCCTTCGAGGCCGTGGCCGCGGCGCAGCCGTCGAACCCGCCGCCGCCTCCACTGGAACAGACCGCTTCAGAACAAGCGGCCGAGGCTGATGCTGTCAGGCGCCTCCAACAGGGCGAGGTCGCGACGCTGGAGGGCGTCTATGCTGTACTAAGACGCCTCTCGCGGTCGGACCAGGAGCCCTTTCCTGCTTCCGTGTCGGTGCGACCTCGAGCGAGCCCCTTCGCCGCCTTCGCTCAAGACCACGACGCCTTTTTTGTTTCCAGAGAACGCGCGCCGCCCGTCGTGGGACCACCTAACACAAACACGGTGTCCGTCGCCTTCCAGTCGCCGCTGAACGGCGAGTGCTGGTGGGACCCGCTTTCACCAGCGAATGGCGTGTGTGCGCGGCCGATGGCGCGGAGGTATAGGTCGGGCGAGAGCGCGGGACAGGTCCACGGCTATCGAGGGAGGCAGTACACCTTGGTCCAGAGGAGACTCCCGGACGGCCCCGCTGCTGCGGATAGAAACGCCCAGTGCAGCTTGGTACAAATATGGAAGGAGGCCCACGCGCCCCAGCAAGCAGTGGCGACGCGCAAGTCGCGCAAGCGCCACAAGGCCAAGGGCTCGGACGAGGACGATGCTGGCAGTGACGCGGGCTCCTCCGCCACCGGTGTTACTGGAAGTGATGTAGAGGAGTCTCCTCGTTGGCTGCAAGCTGGTATGGCTTCTGGTTCTTCCTCGGGCGGCTGGGCGTCGTCCGCCGGCAGCGTGGGCGGCCCGTCGCCCCCCCTTCAACAGAGGCCGCTGTCTCCACATCGTGGGGAACACGTCGTGGCCGACGACGTGCGCTTTTTGGGGTCCATCTACGTTTCGGGGAGGATCCACGGGACGCTGGTCACGCCGCCCGGCGCCGCCGATTATGGGGAGTGGTTTCCCTGGTCTGATATTCTGCAGTCTAGGAATGGTTGCGTGACACCGCCGGGCACGGTCGTGCGGCTCGCTGCCCGAAAATTGACCCTGGACACGCGCGGATCGGGCCCGTGCCTCGTCACTTCCACCTCTCCATCTCTGGCCGCCGGCGTGCCCTGTGCAAATAGTTCGGGCGCGACGTGCGCATTCCTGGGCCAGGTGCCCGTGCGGTGCCGCGGGCCCGTGCGCTGCGGCGACCTGCTCGTGCCGTCTGGCTTGAACGATGGGGTCGCGATCGGCCGCCGTTGTTCGGAGAGGGAGGATTCATTAGGTATTGCCTTGGAAAGTGGAGACAGCCCGCACGACATGGAACATACCGTGCTTTGTTTGGTGCGCTGGCGGGAGAAGCCGCGGCCGGTGAATCACGTGCCTCGAATCCTGTGGTGCCTCGCCGTCTTGATGCTATGCCTCGAACAATCCAAAATCGCCTTTCTATTACTCTGCCTCGCGACGTGGCCCTTCTGACTGATCTCCCTCTGCATGCCGCGGGGCGGGACCTCGTTCGCGGCCGAACCGCGACGCCCTCCCGCTCTGCACCTCGTGACGTGGCCGTCCTAGACTACCTCGTTCTAAGTTAACTCATGATATCTTAGATCAAACCGAACGACGGCGCGACCTCGCCCAGCAGCTTCAGCAGCGCGTCGCTGTCGCTCGGCGTCCCCACGGTCACGCGGATGCACCCGGATAAATTCGCCTGGTCGCCTCGGTACCGCACGACGACGCCGCTCTCGGCCAGCTTCGTGTACAGCGGCTTCGCCTTGTCGTGCTGCTTCAGGCGCACCAACAAAAAGTTCGCGTCCGACGGAAACACGGTGCACACGTACGGTAAGGAAGCGAGCCGCGCCGCGAGTCGCTCGCGCTCCCGCAGCGTATCCTTTACCACAGCTTTCAACGCCGCCAGTGATGGAGACGACAGGGCCTCCGCGGCCAGACACGACGTCATCTTGTTGATGGAGTAGGGCGCCTTGACGGCGTTCATGTAGTGTATGGTAGCGGGAGACCCGATCGCCGTGCCGCACCTTACACCAGCTAAGCCAAAGGCTTTGGACAGCGTATGTAATACAACTAACCGAGGGTACGTCTTCACCAAGGGTGCGGTCGACGGCTCCGGCGCGAAGTCCACGTAGGCCTCGTCTACGACCACTATTGTTCGTTGTAGCTTGGGCGAAGCCAGTAATCTTTCTACCGTTTTCCGAGGCACTTGTCTCGCGGTCGGATTGCCCGGACTGCAGAGGAACACTAACCGCGTGTTCGCATCGACAGCTCGTTCCACAGCGTCGACGTCCACGTCAAACGACTCGGGCAGCAGATTGGCACTTCGAACTTCCACATCTTGCGTTGCCGCACACACCTTGTACATGCCATAGGTCGCCGGCGTCACGACCACATTCGCCGTCCGCGGCTCGCAGAACACTCGGAACAGCAAATCGATGGCCTCGTCTGATCCCACACCGACAAACACGTTGTCGCGCTTCACACCTCGGAACGCCGCGACGCGATCTTTGACAGTACGTTGATGCGGGCAGGGGTATCTATGTAAATCAAATTTCAGCGCCGCCTTCACCAAGGCTTCGTCGCTTTTCACGCACGCACCGTAGGCATTTTCATTCGCGTCGAGCAAAACGCCCTCCTCGTAGTCGTCGCGCGCGCACCGGTACGGCTCCAATTTCCTAATGTTCGGTCGGACGATGGCTCTCACTTCATCATGGGATGCATCATACGGTGCTTGCTTTTTGAGGTAGCGGCTGACGACGAGCGCTATGGCCGCGCCCGCGGCGGCGGCGGTGAGCTTGTCTTTTGTGGTGGATGCCATGTGTTAGCGGTGCGGCGCTTTTCGCGGTGCAGTAATGCGGTGCTTTTGAGATGATGTGAGCGTGCGAGAGCAGTGCTGCGTCTGCGTTTTCGCGCGTACGTCAAGCAGCAAATTGCTCGCCTGTCCGCTTGCTTAGCTCTCCTTGGGCCGCCGAGCTCCAAACAAAGGTCGCGTGAAGAGTAGTGAGCGCAGAGGTGTTGCCCTAGGAGTGGTAAAGTGTAGACGGCGTCGCAAAACCCGGGGCCTCCGCGAACGCAGCGCCAAGCCGCTCTCCGTGCCATTGTAGCCGCGCACGGCGTCTCCGTAGCGCAAGAACACTTCGCAAGTAACGTATTCAGCACCTGCGCCGGTCGGGCAGCGTAAAACGAGGGAGGGGCAGCCGGAAACGACAAAAAACAAATGCCGGCGCCGCGCCGCCCGCGCTACGCGAGCGACCCGCCGGTCCTCTCGCCCCAGACGTCGCTCTCGTTACCGTCGGAGAGCGACGATGGAAGGGTAAGAAGCGCGGAGGTCAAGGACGGCCACCTATTACCGGCGCTCGACGCGAGCTATGGACGGGGCAGTAATGAATTGGAGCACCCTTTGGTCGAGGCTTATAGATCAGAGTGCTCCGGCAAGGACTCGCAACATAGCCCGCTGCGGGACGCCTACGTCGCCGCGTCGCCGCCAAAGAACGAACAAGTGCCACCTGCATTGATAATGAAATCAATGGCGAGCCCAGAATTACCAAGACCCCAGTTCTCTCCGGAAGATCGGGCGACGAAGCGGAAGCTCGCACGCATGTTACGGGGCCCGCTCGGGAGGTTTGCACCCCCCAAATCTCATTATGAAGTCGCGAAGGGCCCCGGTACAGTTATCCAGGGCGGTACCTTGGACCTGCGCGTGTTTCGGGGAGGCTACGCGACGCCGTCCGGGACGAAGCGGGGCGTCACGCCGCCGTCGGCCTTGGTACCTAATCACGACCGGCCCGTGTCTCCGACCGCTTTTTTGGAGTTCTCGGCGTGCGACACAGTGGAAAATCCACAGAAAGCGGTCACGCGCCACCCGCCGGCGCGCGCCTACGACGGGTCCATCGCCCAGCGCGTCGGGCTGACCGGTGTTTCGCCGGCTACCGTACATTGTGAGCATGTGGCCCGGTCGCCTTCTGTGGATTTGCCCCTGTCCGCGGGCAAGGCCCGGATGGCCTACCGTGATGGCACCAAAAATCCCGAATTGCAAGCGCGGCTCGACGCCGTCGACGCGGCGGCGCGCGCGTCAAGGAGTAGGCGTAAGCCTGAGGAGTAGTAACGCTTGGTCGTTACGCGGGGGAGGTCACCTAGGACTGGCGGCACTCGCCGCCGGCCTGGGAGAGGTCCTCGGCGCCGAACGGCGCCGCGTTCTCGTCGTTGAACCGGCCGCCCTTGCGCGCCGCCGCCAATAACTCGTCGCGCTCCTGAACGACCTTCTGGATCTTCGCCGCGAGGCCCGACGTGATCTTGACCTTCTCGAGCTGCGCCACGCGCGCCCGTAAAGCCGCCGCCTCGTCCCTCAACGCGAGGAGCTCGGCCTCGGCCTCGGCCTTGTCGCGCTCGGCCGCGGCGACGCGCGCGTCGGCCTCGAGTTTCACGCGCTCGGCGCTTTGTTCAATCTCCCGTTCCCGCGCCGCGAGGTCCGCGTCGATGGCCGCGAACTCCTGGGACTGCCGGCCGAGCGCCGCGTCCGCGCGCGTCGCGCGGCCCTCGGCCGACGACGCGCGCGCCGCCGCCGCGTCGCGCTGCGCCTCGAGCGCCTGCTGCACCTCGCTTCTAGCGGCCTGCTCCGCGCGCATTCCACTCAACTCGCGCGCGAGCTCGTCGCGCTCGCGCTCGGCGTCGCGCGACACCTCCTTCTCGATCTGCAGCTGGCGCCGCAGCTCCTGCATCGTCGCGCGCGTCTCGTCGAAGGTCCACGCAATTGACGAACGCGCCGCGACGGGCCGCGCGTAGCTCACGTCGTCCTCGTCGTCGTCGTCGTCCTCGTTCTCTTGTGGATCTTCGTGCGCCGCCGCCGCGCGGCTCTCCTCGAAGGACTCGAGCCCCGTGCCCGACGTGAGGTTGCTGACGCCGCTCGTGAGGTTGCTCGTCGCCGGGTTGCTCGTCAGATTGCTCGTGAGCCTGTGGGTGGACCGTCGGCAGCGCGCATCGACGAGCTGGCAGTGACCGATACGCGATTCGAACGCGTAACCTTCAGGACTGGAATCTGACGCGCTACCGTTGCGCCAATCGGTCGGAAGGCACCTACGACGGACGCGGCCGCGGTACGGGTTCGACGTGAGCGACTCCGTGGCGCTCGTCTCCTCGGGGATCGTCGGGATCTCGCCCGAGTGCTCCATGACGAGGCGGTTCAGCAGGCGCGGGTCGCACGTCATCCGCCTCCGCGGCTTGGCGAAGCGCGGGCTCCGGCGCGGCGCGGGCCGCGGCGGCTGGCTCGTCGGGCTCGCGGCCGCCGCCGCGTCGTTGCCCTCGAGTAGGCACGCCTGGAGCAGCTCCTTGAGCTGCGCCGGGTCCGCCGTCTCGCGGCGGCGCGAGGCGCCGCTCGAGCTCGACCGCCGGCCCCCCGAGACGCTGCTCCGCCGCGGCGGCGGCGCGCCGAAGTTGTCCTTGAACACGTCCACGTCGATGGTGACCGTGGGCCCGCCGTCGGAGGCCGAGCCCTCGAGCAGGTCCAGCATCGTCTTCGCGTCGAGGACTTCCCGGCCGCCCATCGTGTGTCTGGCGCTCCGCGGCATCGTCTAACAGTTACTTTGAGAATAGCGTTAAAATATCACCCGCTGCGCCGTTTCACGCCAAGATTTCGCCTCTCTCGCGGCTTGATGACCGACTTGCGCTCGCAGCAGCGTTGTGTATGTCAACACCGCGTCAAGTGGGCCGTACGCAGCACAAACGCAAAAACTGAGCGCTTGCTAAGTGTGTTACAGCCGCTAGCTCCTCAGTGGCGCGAAACGCGTCGAACGACGTTCAGAGCCTTCCAACAGACGGCGTGACCGATCCCGGGCAAGTAAAGAGCCGCGCCGCTCAAGCCCTCTTTGCTGCGATGCAGGGCTTTGGCAAAGGGCAAACGCACGCCACAGCTGGAGGTGAGCAGTGCGTGTCCTCTGTACTGCATCCCGATTGTCCTTACATCCACATCTCTAATCGTGCGCATCCGTAAGGCGCCACACTCTGCACACTGCTCACTTGAGCACTGCTGCACAATCTACGCACCCAGACGCCGCCGCCGCGATCAGCGCTCTTAGCACACTAGAGCTGCACTCACCAGCTGCACGCACTCTAGCAACCCAGAGGCCGTCGCCGCGATGCCTCCCGGACGACGACGACGCTGGACGCTAATCGCATTACTCGCAAAAACAACGGCCTTCAGCGACATCAAGCGCGCGCGCGACCTCAAGCCGATTATACGAGAGGACAGCCCGTCGTCCGATCCGGTCATACAGTTCGTGCCCGGTGTGGATGAGACGGTCATCCCGGAAGTCTCGATGACGCGCAGCGCCACTTCCCAAAGAGACGGCAAGTTTTTTACGGGTACGGCGACGTTCTGGTTTCCGAGAGCTGACGCGCTGTATAGGGAGATCACGCCGGACTCATTAATAGCGGGCATGAGATTGTGCGACGCCGAGGGGTGTATGACGACAGAAGACGTGCGCGCCAAATTCGTCAGAGGCAACCCGTCGGGCATCTCGGCCGTGGTCTTACTCACAAACCCCGATGAATGGAACCGGTTCATGCGCTTCATGAAGAGGTATAGTGACAAGAACGGCATGGGGTTCACCGCGGCGGACGCTTCTTCTCCATGACGGCGCGTCGATGGCGCCCTGGTGGTATCGCGAACCCAACGACGCGTCGCGGCGACGGCGTAGGGTGACGCCATCGACGCGACGACCGCGGCAATCACGGGTCGAAGAAGAACGTAGTATCTAAGATGTCTTGTGAAACTTACGCGATTAGAGGCACACGTTGCCCTCGTCGTTCATCCACTGCGCCGCGTCCGTCGCGTAGTACGTCAGGATGACGTCCGCGCCCGCGCGCCGGAAGCACATGAGCGTCTCGAGGACGATCGCCTTCTCGTCGACCCAGCCCTTTTCCGCGCCGGCCTTGATCATCGCGTACTCGCCCGACACGTGGTAGGCCGCGATCGGCAGGTCCACGACGTCTCTGATTCTGCGAATCACATCTAAGTAAGGCACGCCCGGTTTCACCATCAACATATCGGCACCTTCCGCCGCATCCAAGGTCGCCTCGATGATCGCTTCCCTGCCATTCGCCGGGTCCTGCTGGTAGGTTTTTTTATCTCCGAAACCCGGGTGCGAATCCAACGCATCTCGGAAGGGGCCGTAGAAGGCCGACGCGTACTTCGCGGAGTAGGAGATGATGCCGACGTCCGTGTGGCCCTCCGCATCCAACGCCATACGTAAAGCGCCCACGCGCCCGTCCATCATGTCCGACGGTCCGACGAAGTCCGCGCCCGCGCGCGCGTGGCAGACGGCCTGCTTGCAGAGCTGCTCGATGGTCATGTCGTTGACGATCTTGCCATCCAGTACAATGCCGTCGTGCCCTTGGTCCGAATAAGGGTCTAAAGCAATATCAGTGCAGATCGTCGCCTCCGGGCACGCGGCCTTGCACATGGCGACCGCTCTAGGAACAATCCCGTCGGGATTGTAGCACTCATCAGCAAAATTCGTCTTTAAGTCATCAGGTACTTTCGGGAACAAGATGAAGGACTTGACACCTAACGCCATGCCCTTTTTCACCTGCTCGACCATGGAGTCGAGCGTGTGTCTGCTCTGTCCAGGCATCGAGGGAATAGGAACCACTTGGTCCGAATCTTCATGAATAAAAATGGGCTGCATGAGGTTGGCCGGTGTCAAAAAGTTTTCGCGCACCATCGACCGGACGCCGGCGGACTTGCGGTTCCTCCGCGGCCGCTGCATCTGGCTCACCCAGGCGTCTCCCTTATTATTCGTGTCCACGGCGGCGTTGGCGCCCTCCGTCGGCTGGTAGGAGGTCGTGGCCGGGTCCTTGGTCGCAGCTTGTAAAGCAGTGGGCATACGCGGCGCTGACGGCGCGACCAGGGCCGTGGCGCTGCTGAGCGCGAGGGCGACGATGATAGACTTCATGGCACCGCTGCCCTTGATGTCTTGGCTTGAATTGACGGAGTACCAGCGCCGTAAATCAATGATCAAGGATGCATCACCATTTCAACCCGCGCGTTTTTAAGCCGCGCCACGCAGTCGTCGACGAGCCATATCAATGGTACCCAGACGCCTGGCGCGCTCCCTGGCTCGACAACGGCTCTCGGCTCCCAGGCCGATTTTGCTCTCTGTATAGCGGCCAGAGTAATACGGCCCGCGTGGACGCAGGGGCTGCGTCCAACGCGCAGCGGTCGCCAGCAACTCCCTCCATCGGACTCGTCGCCGCGGCACGCGTGAGCACCCGCCGGCACCACCAAGTTAGCCAGCCCCATTGGACCCGGAGGCTGCCCGACGCCGTCACGCCATGTCCTCCTCAGACGAAGAAGAGGACGACGCCTACTACGACCTCGCCCAGCCGACGGTCACGACGTCACGGTCCGCGGCCTCGACGATCATACTGAATAGACTTGATGACCTCGAGTTCTCACTCACGGGCTGCGATTACGATCACACCGAGCGCGACCGAAGAAGAGCAGTAGCCAAGCTCACGGACGCGGCCGCTCGCAATCCGTTGCCACCCGTCTGGCGGGCAGCTAAAAGATTGTTATCCCCGAAGGATCTGAGGTATCTGTTGAAAGGCGTCCTGCCCAAGAGTTTAACACCAAAGGAGCTCGGCAGCATTGTCTTGGCCCTGGCGCCGGACGGGCGCGTCGACTCGCGGGATTTTGCCGTTTTTTACTCTGAATTGGGCGCCATCGAACAGTGTCGAAGGAACATCGGCATCAAGACGAGGGGCATGTCCAGCTCGCTACTCAAAGAGCCTTCCCGACGGGTCAAGCGCATGTCCCCGGACAAGAAGTGGTCCCCCGACACTGCAAAGGTGCCGGAGAAAGGAACGCGAGCTTTTTACGAGTGGAAAGCTCGCCAGAAAACGCGGCTGAAAATGCGTGAAGAAAAGTTCTTCGGCGGGAAAAGACGCTTCTGGGGGGCTGCGGGCCAGCGACCGCCGACGACGATGACGCCTTCCGGGGAGGCGTCCTTAGATCGACGTGCGCGAGTCTTACGAAGTGCCTTCCTCAAGTTATTGGCTGCTGCTCTAGATTATGATCGAGTGGGCGAGGGCGCCAAAGGACTAGATGTGCTAGGCGCGCCCATGCCGTGCGACGAGGCGGCTCGGCTATTGTTCGATTTATTTAGGGTCCATATCGACGACCACGAAGCAGTGGCTTTGTCACTCGCCTTTCCGTCGTCCGTCGCCGAGGACGCCGTCGACTGCGCGGCGTTACGAGATTACTTCCTCACGCTCGCGCGGCACGGCCTCGCCCGTGCTACTCAGGAAGATTCGTCGGAGCCCGAGGTGATGGCCTTCGACGACGAATCGGCGTCCTTCCAGCCCCAGTCGCCGGGCCAGGCGCTGGACGAGGAGACGGCGTCTCGCAGTCTCGCTTCGCTGGCGGAGCCGGAGGTCATGGCTTTTGATGATGATGAGTCAGAGGTCATGACGACGGAGGGCGGCGCGGAGCTGCTGTCGCTTGCGTAACAACATACTTACTTTAGCGCCGCGAGCGCCTTAGCTCGGAGGCGGCGGCGGCTTCTCGAGCGCCGCGAGCGCCTTCTTGATCGCATCGGCGTTCGGCGGCTTCAGCGCCAGAGCATCCGTATACGCTGTGATGGCGTCCTCAGGCCGCGAAAGCTGCACCAGCGCCGCCGCGCGCCGCAATAATGCCTTGGCGGACACCGGCTCGCCGGCCGCCGCGTCCGCTTTCAGGGACGCGGCCGCGTCGGCTTCTACATTAATCCAGTCCGAGAGCTTCTCGTGCGCCGCCGCGCGGTTCCTTAACACGGCCGCGCAGCCCGGCGCCGCCTCTAGAGCGAGCGTGTAGGCACCGATGGCCTTGTCGTAGGCTTTGGCGCGGAAGAACGCATCACCAGTGGCTTTCGCGGCCGCGGCGCCGGGCAGCCCGGCTTCGTCCAGCGCACCCCTCGCGATGAGCCCCGCATTTTTCGGACGCGCTCTCCGCAACAACTCTTCCTCCCGCAGCTCCGCGAAGTCCGGAAATAGAGCATTAAACTCCGGTTGACTACAGTTCCAGGCTACAGATGCACTTGCGAGCCTCCTCCTTTCACTATCCGAACACTCGACGGCACCAGTAGTGATCTCGTCGCTCAGCATGAACGACAGGACACCCTTCAATATGGTCGACACCGACCATGCGGGGTTCCAGCTCTCGGGATGGTAATCCGACATGGACATGCAGATCTTCGTCTCCGGTCGGAACCGTCCGGACGGTGTGACAAATTGAATCCCGGGCGGCGCGAAGGGGTAGTCCTGGGGGAAGGTCACTCGGCCCCAGTAGTAGCCGCCGCCGTAGACCGTGTCGTCCGGGGGGGCTACGAGAAAGGACCATAGTAGTATGTTTGTTTCTTTATGAGTCGCCCAGATGAACTCGGGGCGGTCCTTGTTGATCGCTAGGAGTTCCTTCCTTAAGCGGTAGCCGGCGCCTTTTTTGGACATGGTTGTCTTGCGGGCGTCGCGTGATCGGTGCGGCGCGGCGCGCGGCGGTGCGGTGTGGTGTGGAGTCGAGGCTTGCTGCAGCGGCGCGCTGCGGCGGCGTCGAGGGATGAGATATCGCGGCGCGAGGGTAAGTGCGCAGCGATGCGCGAGTCACAGCGTCTCGTAGTACGCCGTGGCCAAGCGCTATGCCCTCGCAAAGGCCGCGTCGTCGACCACTTGCTAGTGGCTTTACATACGCTAGCTCCGCTTAAGGTCGCGGGCTCGATTGCTCGCGGCACGCGCACTGTTCGCACGCCTGCGCGAGAGGCGAGGCCTCCTGGAGCCGTTCACCGTCGAGCTATAACGAGACCTTGCGCGCAACCGCCGCCGAGGCAAAAAAAAGCTGCTGCCCTAAACAGCTGAGCCAGCCAAACACAGACGCCACGCGCCGCCGACGCGCAGCAGTCACACCAAGACATGGCCCTGGCCGCCGCCGAAGCGCGCGCCGCCGCCGCCGAGGAAGAACTCGAAGTCTTGCGAGACGCGCTGGCCGCGAGCGCCCCCAGCAACAACACCAAAGATGACAATGAACTGATAAAAGCGCTGGAGCGGGAGCGCGACGCGGCCCTCGACGCCCGCGACGCGGCCGAGGAAGCAAGAGCAAAGGCGGAACGCCAACTAAGTCAATCGATCGATAGTGTGAAGGACGGCGCCAAGGGGGCACTCTCACAATTACAGAGAGATGCAAAGACCGAGAAAGACAATGCGGTCAAAAAAGCGGTAGAAGATGTTAAAATAGAAGCAAAAAAGAAGATCGCCGCCGTCAAAGAGAAACTGAAAGCCGTCCAGGACTTCGCGAAGAAGCGCGACGAGGAGTGCAAGGCCGCGGAATTGAAATTGGCTTCTCTCGAAGAGGCCAAGGCGACGGCCCTCGACGATGTGAAGGCTCAGTTACGCCACGCGCAGACGCAGCGCGACGACGCTTTACGACAGGCGCGTACGCCAGTCGCCGCGGCACCCGTAGTACCACAAAAAGGCGGCGACGACGCGAGATTACGGGCCGCGCTCGACGCTCTGGACAACGAGCGCGACGCGAACGCGCGGCTGCGGGCGGACTTCGAGAGGTATAAGCGGCGGTCGAACAAGGTGTTGAGAGGGGCGAAGAAGCCCCAAGGGAAGGACGCCGGCGCGGCCGCGGCGGACCGGGCTGCTTTGGTCGCCGCCGACGCCGCGATCGCCGCTTCTCGTACATCGGCGGCGGCTCAAAAAGAAGCGCAGGACGCGATGACGTCGGCGGTCAAGGTCGCGGCGCGCCTCGCGCACGCCAAGGCCGCCGAGGCGAAGAGAAAGGCGCGCCTCGCGATCCAGGCCGCGCAGAAAAAGCCGGCCGCGCCGCCGCCGGCGCCCGCGACGCCCGAAGCGCCGCCGCCGCCGTCAGAAGAGCCCGAACCAGCTGCGGGCGACGGCTGGGGCGACGACGGCGCCGTCGAGGATCCGCCGCCCACGCCCGCGCCGGCACCCGCCGCGCCGGCCGGCGAGGGCTGGGACGACGACGACGACCGGCCCGAGGCCCCAGGTCTCGTCGCGCGGATGCTCGACGCGGAGATATCGCTGCCGTTCTTCCGGCGCGGCGGGAGTAACTAGAGACTAGTACATGGAAAGGCACATTATAGCATACCCTTCTTGAAAGCTTTCGACTTGCGGTGCTTCTTGCCCTTGCGCTTCCGCGACATGCGCCGCATCAGCCGCCGCGCGCGGCGCCTAGCTTCCTCCTCCGACGGCGGTTCGCCCGACGGCGGCTTCGGGATGGGTGGCGCGCCGCCGCCGCGCGTCAGCTTGATCGA
Organism: Pelagomonas calceolata; assembly: GCA_918797485.1. Lineage (NCBI taxonomy): Eukaryota > Pelagophyceae > Pelagomonadales > Pelagomonadaceae > Pelagomonas > Pelagomonas calceolata. The sequence goes on along the minus strand of CAKKNE010000006.1, from coordinate 2,275,725 downwards.
TTCTTCTTTTTTGACGGCCTTCCGCGCGTCCTTGACCTTTTTTGGAGGGCCGGGGCGGTCCTTGAACAGCTTCTTGGCGACCTGTTCGGCCTCCTTCTTGTCGCGGATGACCTGCGCGCGGCGGCGTCGCTCTACTGCGTCTGCTCGATGGCGTTGCGCGTGGCGCTCTCTCGGGATGCGAAGGCTGGGGTGAGTCGGCGCCGGGACCCACCTCGGCGGCGGCGGCAAGACCGATCAAGAGTAGTAAGAAGCGCATCTTTGGGCTGCCCGAAGCGCTTGGAATAGCGCTACAAGCTGCACACGCGGAACTCCTGCGGAATTCTAGTAAGTCTATCTAGCAACACGCAGCGCCGCTCATCCATCTAGCGCAGGGCTGCCCAACTCACGCACCCCCGACTATCGACACGTAGGGTCACTCCACAAAGGCTCCGTCGTCCCTCGTCGCCCACCCGCCGCGGAGAAGACCGCCCGGCGCCGACGAACGAGCAGCCCAGTGAGCAACCTCCCCGAGGAGCCACCCCCGGCCGCGACCACTCACGCGCACGACCACCGGGAGACGACGATGGCCGAGGACAGCGTCAGCGCCCACGTCGCCCAGCAACAAAAAAAGTGGGAGGAGTACCTCGCCGCCCACGGCGTCGAGAAATTATATAGAGACATGACGGCGGAGCTCATCGCGACGATGCCCGAGTCGCCCGTCAAATTCATGTACGAGTACCTCGCGAAGCACTACCCGGAGGTGCTCGAGGGCGAGGCCGCCGCGGCGCCGGCGGCCGACGACGGCGGCGGGGGCGACTAGGTTGATCGGGGCCGGTAAGTACGTTGTTGCGATATCTTCTTAGTCGCACAACCTAGAGGCTGTACGCCTGGAGGAGCTCCTCCGTCGCCGCCGCGCGCCGCGCCGCGTCGACGGCCGTCCGCGCCGCGTCCGCATCGCGGTCCAGGACGTCCACGGCCGCGGCCGTGCCGAAGCGCCGCTGCTGCGCGAAGACGAGGTGCCGCCGCGCGAAGACGCGCTCCGCCGGCGGCGCCCTTGTATAGGGCGGCGGCGACAGGAACGGCGCGCCGCCGAAGACGCGCTCCTCGACCGGCGGCGCGACGTCGAGCGCGACCTCGCCGCTCCGCGGCGAGAAGACGAGGGCCGGCGACTGGGTCACTGGTGGCGCTTCCGTGAAGTCCGGCACGGGCGGGGGCGCTGATCTCCTCGGCGTGTCGAGGAACGGCAGCTTCACAAGATCCGCGGCGGCGAGGTGGTAGTCGTCGCGCGCGCGGCCCTCTCTGATCAACGCGCCGCCGGGCCGGATCGTCGCGCAGGCGTTGCAGAGGCGCACGCCGAACGGCACGCGGATCGGCGCCTCGACGGCGCGGCAGTGGGTGCACTTCTTCAAAAAGTCGCGCAGCGCGCGGCCGAGGACGCGCCACGGCCGCCCGTTCTGCGCCGAAAAGCCTCCGACGTCGGCCGCCAGGACGATCTTGTCGCAGCCGCAGCGCTCCGAGCCCCGCGCGAGGTCCTTCCAGAGCCCCGGGTCCGCCATCGCGCGCTGCGTGCCGCGCGACACCATCGCGAGCGTCGCGGCGGCCTTGAGCGGCGCCAGCGGGTCGACGCAGGCCGTCGCCGGGCCGTAGGCGAAGTCCAGGCACCGCTTCCAGAGGTCGGTCGGTAATTCTGTGGCCCAGACGGCGTCCGGCGCGGCGCGCTTCGCTTGCCGGTGCTGTTCTTCATCGTCTTCAGTTCCGCGGCGGCGGGGCGTTTTGAGCATCTTAGCGCTCCCGCGTTCGGGTGTGCCGATATCTGAGGTGCGTCTAGAGAGCTGGGGCCGCTCGCACGCGCGTCCCGCGGGCAATGCGGCGCGTAACTCCTGTGGCTGAGTTAGCTAGCGGCATGTAAGACACACTAGCAATGAGCCCTCGGCGCGATCTACGCGAAAACTGGGCGCACCGGTCTTTCTGGAGCTTGGCGCTTCAGTCGCGTATTACTGTAGCCTCGCCCTTCTCCTACACAAGCCGGCTCCAGCAATGGCGCGTCTCAGCCCGCATACAGCAGCATTGCTTTTGGGCAGCCTTGCAGCCGCCCTGCGACCCACCCGCCGCACATGGCTCGCCGGCGGCGCAGCAGCCGTCGCACCGTTGATTTCGACAGCAGCCGACGCCGCGCCAGCGACGACGAAAATAGGAAGAGGCATGCGCGCCGTCGGCACGCCCAACAAGGAGCTGGATCTTGATGCCGCATTAGGTATCAGCTGGGGCGGCGCTTCTAGATGTGATGCTGCCGACCCAAATTGCGTTACGGATGGAGGCACGGGCGAATTCGCCACGGCGCAGCCCGTGCCCCAACCAGCGGGCCGGTTCGGCGGCGTCGCGACGCTGCGTATTAGTATAGCCGGCAACGACGAGGGGCTGCTCAGAGTAGGACTCTATTCTGAAACTCCCGTCGCCGCGGAGACCTTCGCTTTGTTAGCTCAGGGCGCCTACAAAGATACTCCGGAAACAACACCAGCGGGCTTGGACGGCACGACCTGGAAAGTAGAAAAACCCTTCGTCTTTCTCGCGCAGTCCGCGTCGTCCCAGGAACTGGCCTACCGCCGGCGGACCGGTTCTAGAAAAACACCAGCGGACTTCCGGGCGGCGACGCCGCAAAAGATCAAATCGGAGGCGCCATCAATGCCGCTGCCCGCCGGCGCTTTGTCTGTAGCGAAGAGCGGCCCGGGCCCGGACCTGGATTTCGCGCTGTCGTTCGCGCCCTCCGACGGCAAGGGCAGGTATGCGGTCGGTGCACTACTCGACGACGCGTCCATGAAGCTGCTTGCGCGGCTTGGGTCGCTGCCCGTCGTCTCGTCACGAGCAGCATTGGGGGGCAAGGCGGGCCAGCCCCTCGTGAAAGTCGTTGTAGTGGACGCGAGCTTTGATAACACATAACTAGTTTACGCAGGAAGGACAAGTCTTCCCGTCCAGACCCACGAGGTTGTCCTCGACGAACTGCGGATGCAAAGGTTGTCTTTTCGTCGGAGCACCTTTCTTCCGCTTCTTCTTCCGCTTCGCCTCGGCGAGCTGTCTCTGTAAGTCGGCGATCTCCGCGTCGACCTCGTCTTCATCAATTTCGACCTCCCCACCACAATTCTCCGCGGCGCGCTTCCGCCGCCTGATACCTTCCGGAGAAGGCGCGACGTCGTGCACGACGGGATCCACGTATTGCCTCGAGCCGCCCGCCTCGATCTTTGGTTGTTCGACGCCGTCGATAATAACTGTGATCCCGAGCCTGGGACACTGTTTCCTGGCGACGACCATCAGCGACTGACTGAATAATGAACCAGGGGGGCTCTGCTCAATAATCTCGTGGGTGTGGTCCCTGAACCCGACCTTGTAGAGGTCTTGCAAGAGGTGCGTCGCGTTCGTGACCGAGACCTCAGTGGAAGTCGTCAGGTGGTCGTCATGATAGTCGGCACCGCCTTCACCGAAGCCCATTTGTAGCGATACGTGGCCGTCGCACTTCAAAACGCGGAAGAACTCCTCGAGGTGCTTGTACCGTAAAGCGTGAATCGGTATGCGTTGCAGCAAGTTCGCAGAATAAACAATATCATAGGTGGCGTTGGGCACGGCGTCCAATGATAAACCGTCGGCATGGAATAACGTGTACTCTCCACTTAATCTCTCGTGGGCTTTGGATAATGCAGCCTTCGACGTGTCCGCGCCGTCCAACCGTCGTACCCTGGTAGCGAGGCGCTTCATCAGTTTTCCCGAGCCGCATCCTACTTCTAATGCAATGAATTTCGACAGGATATTTGAAGGAGGGTCGGCGATCGAATCTAGCGCACAGCCCCGGAACATGCGCCTCTGTAAAAACTGGAGCCAGGTAGTGTCCTCCTCCCCATCAGCATTTAGTGAGACGGTCTCCTTAACAGTAGAGACCCACTGGCGCATGATCGCCCGGACCTGGTCCCGATGCGCCTTCATGGCCTCCTCGATCTTCGACGCGACGCATTTATGCCTCGCATATAAAACTTCTTCGCAGCCGAGACCCTGGTACTTGGCGAGGTCGTGCTTCGCCACGAACGCCTCGGCGTAGCGGAAGCGCGCCTCCCAGAGGTTGCTCTCCTCGTACTCGAGGTGTAGGCGTCTCCCGTCGACGTCGAGCTCCAGTCTCAATGCGTGCGTGAGGGCAGCGCAGCACAACAAGATGCGGCGCATGGTGCCCAGTCGTGCCGAAGCGGTGCGCCGTGGTACGCGAGGACGAGTTGGCGTGTCCACGGCGCACGGGGGCAGCTCTCGCTGCCGTTTATTGCATCCCTTTTGCCAAGCCGCGGCGTCTGATAAACCTAGTGCCTGTCTACACTAGCTCTAGCGCACGTCTGAGCGGCCACGAGGCCTCTGAGCCTTCGCAAGCGGCTCCGTGCGGCTCCCTGAGCCTTGTCAGGAGCCCGGATATTTCTTTGATGGTTGGCTGCCCAAGAATGTGCCTCGAGCTGCAAAGCATTGCGAGAGCTGAACTTGGTTGCAGCTGTAGATTCGTGCAGTTGGAGCTGCCCCGCGACGCGTAAAGGCAAAAAGCATCGATGAGAGCCGCAAGCATGCTTGGTAGGCGGTGGCTGAGCACCACACCCAGGCCGATGACGACGCTCGTCATCGCACTTGCGACGCATGCAGCGGCGCTGACGTTGGCGAGGACGCCGCGTCGAGGTGCTACCCGGCTCGCGTCGACGCCGACCGACGTTTCTGTCCGTGACCATCACCTCGGAGGAATTATGCTCGGACTCGATCGCGTCGGAGGCTTTCTCGAAGCGATTGCGGCGCTGGAGCCCAAGCGCGTCAAGAGCGATAAATTCCAGTATCCCAAATCATTATCCGACCCCGACTGGGACGGCAGCATCTCGATAAACACCTACACCGACTACAGTACGCTTTACGGCCCCTTCACCGTGCACTCGTACCACGAAGAGTGGGATAGCGGAACAGACATCTACGCCACCGACGCGGAAACCGGGAAGGACCTCATGACCTATATTGTACAATGTATGAGGGCCTCGGGGCGCTACCGAGGTGATGAGTTGTTCGGCACGCCCGACGACGACGGCGCGCGCGAGGACAGCGAGGGCCTCCGCGAAATGGACGAGGTCGAGGCCGACTACGCCGGGTGCCTTGTCCGAGTTGGAAATGCCGCGTCGACGGCCTCGAGGCGAGTGCTCCCACGCAGGCTTGGCACGTTCTATCGCGGAAATGTTGCGAGGGACCACGGCGACGATACGTACGACATCGTCTACTACAGGTATGCTGACGGAGAGCGGGTCCGGGAGACGCGCGTCGCCGAGAGATTGATCCGAAAGCCAGGGGTGTAATTAATGTCACGTTAAGTTTACGCCCGGCGTCGGTGACTCCACGTCGCTGTCGGGCACGAAGATCGACTTCCGGCACAAGGGACACGTCGCGTTGACCGCGAGCCACTGGTCCACGCAGTCCGCATGGAAGACGTGCGAGCAGGGCAGGACTCGCAACCGGTCATTTTCTTCATAGTCGCAGATACACACGGGGCAGCACGGCTCCTCGCCCTTCAGTAGGTCTAAATCCGCACTGAAGGGGCAAGTCGGCAATTTGTCTAGATCTCTCCGTGTCGCGCCTCGCCCATGTTGGGGATCGTGCAGCGCCGCCAACAACCGAATCACACACGGCAGGCAAAAGCAGAAGACGGGCACCATCGCCACGGCAAACAAACACGGCAAACAAATCTGCGCGTACTGGATGACGAGCATCGCTACATCGGTGACGTACACTGGGCTTCTTCCCGCGTCGTGGCAGACACCTGATGATGTAGTAGATGGTACGCTACCAAGTAACCACATGTTCCCCACCACGAACCAGATCAGCGCTAATGCATCCAGGGAGTTCCGGGCGTTGGCGGCCAGTGCTCGTAAACGTCGCCGGCCTTCGGGCTCCGGAGGCGGTCCCGCGGTCGCTGCTAACCGGGCGCGGCCCGCACTCACCAAAGTTCCGGCTGTTAATCGAAGAGCGTGCACAATCCCCCAGGCGCGCCACTGCCTCCGGGCCGTTACGGAACAGACTTTGTTTTCATTAAAGTACGCGAAGACGACGATCACTGCAATAATTTGGGGAAGGTTAACGAGACACGAGCAGTAGAAGGCCACCAAGGGGTCGTTGGCGTGCAGTAATCTCAAAAGTCGTCGGCCTCGTCTCGCGCTCCGCGACGGCTCCTCCCTCCGCAGCACGTTCGGGATTTGTACTGTTGGTCGCTCCTCTTGCTGCTCGACGTCGAGCGGGGTGTAGGCCGGGCGCGGCATCGCTTCCTTTTGGCCCGGTTGTGTTTTAGTGGTAGTTGGCGCCTCTTTTTACGCGCTCGCTCGGCGTTTGCGGGCGTGCCGCGCTCGGGCTTGCGGTTTCCGCCTGCCTCAGAGCTGACTGATTTTGGCGCGACGGCTGGCGTGGGGCGGCTCGCTTGCGCTGGCACCGTATCTTTGATCCAGTGCGGTGCTCAGCGGCCGTGGCGTGCTCCTGAGGCCGCGGGAAGACGGCCGGGCAGTCACGGCTCTTTAATCACGGCCCAGCTAGCGGCATGTAAGACACTAGCAAAAAGCAAGCCGGGCCTGGCAAAATCGCATATTGATCGCCAGTGCACCTCCTGAAGCCTTGTATGAGCCTGCTGCATCAATAAAATCCACTGGACCACCGATCCGCCGCATTGGCGCCGCCACAAACGACGCAGCAGACGCCGCAGCAACACCATGAGCCACATCGCGCGCACCGATAAAGACGAGTTCCAGCCCTCGTCCAATCAAGACCGGTGGCGGTTGACGCCCCAAGACATCACTTCTCTGAGAAAAGCGGCGAACGCACGCGGAAGAGGATTGGTCGCGGCCGGCGTCACGACGCCGCCTGAAGCGTGTTGTAGAGTACCATTAACAACAATCGACGAGTGCGCCGAGCCGGGCGTTTCCGCTGATGACGAGGCGAAACTACTACGGTGGTACGAGAAGCAGATCCCTTTACTGGTTGGTCGAACGGGTGATACAAAAGCACCGAGACGCCTGAGAAGAAATAGGAAAGTCGCGGCGACGGCCACTATACTAATAAAACGCTTCTACCTGAGCCACTCCATGCTGGAACGGGAGCCGCTCGCGCATACGCTCGCGGCGGTCTTCTTGGCGGCCAAAACGGAAGATGAGTTCGTCTCTGCCGGAGAACTCGCGGCGGCCGTCGTCGAGAGCAGCGACGAGGTCCAGCGGCTGGCGTTCCGTGCGTCAAAGGCGGAGCAGGCCATCTTGAGCGGCGTGGGCTACGATTTGCGGGTCGCGCACCCGCACGGGGCCGCGCGCGCGCTCGTCGATGGAGTGGACGTTGACGTTAGTAGAATAGAAGATGAGTGCGACAAGCTGCTGACGACGGACGCTCCATTAATACATGCGCCATCCTTGCTCGCGGCCGTGGCGTGTCTGAGGGTCGGTGGATGTGAAGAGAAATTGAAGGAGATTTTGACGCCCGAGGCCCTGGACGAGGCGAAGGCCCTGGCATCACAGGCGGAACCTGACGAGGACGCCGCGGCTTTGAAGAAGATCCGCAAGCGGTTAAAAAGAACGGCGCTGTGGCGGGATCCTCCACAACCGAAGAAGCGGCCGGCTTCGTCAGAGGAAGCCTACGTTCCTGAGGAGGGTGGCGCGGCGGCGCCGGCGGCGAAGCGTCCTCGCCGCGGGGCGGCGCCGCTGCCCGGGACGTTCGTCGGCGCGGGATCGGACTCCGTCGCGCAGCGCGAGACGGCGTCCGTGCTCGCGGCGGTGCGCGGGGAGGCGGCGCCGACTTAATATGCTATCCTGTGTTCTTCGTGAATCCTCGCCCGAGTAGTCTAGGCGAGCGAGCGCTTCGCGTTGCTTGCTTGCTAGTGTCTTACAGGCCGCTAGCCCACCTAAAGCGCGGGAGCCCTGGAAGCCGCGCCCCGGGGGCGGGATCTCCTCAAACTGGCTCATTGCCGAACGCGTTGCCTGCTAGTGCCTTACAGCAGCTAGCTCTCGAGGCTTGACCTCAAGTGAGGGCCACTCTTTGCTCGCCGGACGCCGTGAATATAGTTGTGAATAGACCGCACAGACCGCGCATCATTTCGCGTCGAAATTCGTACTGGTTCATCCTGGAGTCCTGGCTTTGGAGACTCTGCTCTGCCTGAAGTGAAACAAGTTTAGTCGTGAAATGGAACTCCCGCCGCCCCACGTCCTGCTCCAGCTTGACGCCATCATCGTCGCGCAACGCGAGAGCGAGTCTCTGAGCGACGGCAATTCGCCGCCGCCGGTGATGGCCCCACCCGCCCCGCCGCCGGCGTCGACGCCTCGCGCGTTGGGCACGCCACCGGCTCCGCGCGCCGTCGTGCCCCGGGACGCACAGACAAGGCCACGCGCCGTAGCGCCGCGCCGCACCTACCCGTGCCCGGCGAGCTGCGGCTGTGGCCTACCTCATCGGCGTTGTGGCGAATGTGCTCCCTGCCGGGCAAAACAGGGCGACGTCTGCCTCGCACCCAGGCCAGGCGCGCCGGCACCGCAGCCCGCGACGAGGCGACACGTCGCGTCGACGGCGTCGGCCTGGGTCACCGTCTGCACGGACCTGCTCGAGGCGCTCAAGGATCGCACGAACATGAGGGGCCTCCACGAGCCGCTGGTGAGCCGTGGCTTCATCTGTGGCGCGGGACAGGAGAATGAAACCAAATTCGCCGTCACGGTGCCTCAAGACTTCCCGTGCTACTACGACGTCACCGGCAAGGACTACGTAACCCATGACTATGCGCAGTCGTTGTCCGCGTTGAGGAAGTACCTCGAGGGCGCCCTCGCCCTCGCGCGAACCGGCGGTGCCTACCGCACTGAGGCTGAGTACAAGCAGGCACCGGCGCCGGTCCCTGCCGCGCGGCCCGCGCCGGTCCGCGCCCCCAAGACCAGTCGATTTACGGGCGTGCGCCGGCATAGGGGCAAGTGGACCGCGCAGATCAAATTGCTAGGGTCTAAAGTTCACCTCGGCGACTTCGACGAGGAGGAGGACGCCGCGCGGGCCTACGACGCCGCGCTGGTCGAGTATAGGAACGAGCCGGCCGTCAACTTTCCCGGGGAGGCGCCGCTCGCCTCAGTGTTGGCCGCGCTACCGCCGACGCTGGCGGCGGCGGCTACACCGCGCCGATCTGGACGCGCGCCGGCGCCGAAGGTGATTGTCGACCCCGAGGCGCCAACGCTCAGAGCGACATTTAGTCACCGTTCGGCAAAGCGCATGAAGTTCAAATCGGAGCTAGAAAGGGTGTCTGTTGAGGGGGGCTATCAGAAACAAAACGGCAAGTGGGCCAACAACCACGTTTTCCCCGGCCGCGAGTTCGACAACCTCGACGAGTATCTTGCGGCGAAGAAGCAGCACGCAGAACAGCGCATCGCATATTCGGATCAGAATATCGGGCGCCGAGACTCCTCCTCTTCGGGAAAATGGAGTAGCTTAAGACATATGCTTTAAAACCACAACAAATTCTAAGGAAGACAGCCCCGTCTAGACACAGACAGCGTAAGAAGACACAAACATAACATTACGAGTGCACCGCATGGATCAGCAGCAGCAGCGCCGCCAACGTTAACACGACGGCGTTGAAGACGCGCGGCAGCGTCGCCCGGCGCGACGCCGCCTGGGCGACGTGGTCGCCGGCCTTGTCGACCTGGTTCGCCGTGTCGCCCACGAGGCCGTCGAGCGTCACGACCTGGTCGTGCTGCTCGTCGACGAGGGTGGCGAACTGCGCCGCGAGGCGGGACACGTCCTCGGTCCTGGCTTCGACGGTCCGCGCGGCGTCGGACAGGCTCTCGAACTCGGCCTCGAGCTGCGCCTGCTCCCGTTGCAATTGGTTCGCGGGCACTCGCGCGGGCGCCGGCGCCGGCCGCGGCGTCGCGGCCGGCTTCGCAGCGACTGGCCTCGGCTTCGGCTTTGGCGGCTCGACGGCGACGATGCGCCGGCCGCGCATCGCTTGGAGCTCCGCGTCCTCGTTTGACGTGCGGAGCGCCGCGTCGGCGTCCACCGCCGCGCGAATCGCGAGCGGCGCCGACGCCGCGGCTTCTCGGCGCCTTCTTAAAACCTCGAGGTCCCGGAATAACGCAGCCAGCGCCGCCGTGCGCGCCCGCGCGACCTCGACGCCGCCCCGGGCGTGCGCTTCTCGTGAACCCGGTTTCCCGCTGTCCGCCGACGGTTCGTCCAAAGCAGCTTGGCATTCCCGCAAGAGCGCCCGGACGCGCGCGTCGACGGCGTCCCTGGCGGCATCCGTCATCGCTGAGTCGTCATCGGGCATCGCATAAGCGCGCGCGCAGCGTTTCAGAGCGGTTTCGCACGCGTCCACGCCCTGCACCAAGGCCGCGGCGCGCTGGAGCGCCGGCGGCGGCTTTTGCGGGCGCCGCGGCGGCGCCCGCTTCGCGTCGGAGGGTCGCGCGGCCTTGACGATGGCGCGCACCACATCGATGTTGTTGGTGTCCATCTCCACAGCAGTCTGCGTCGACTCAGCGGAACTGCGGCGCGGCGCTGCGCTGCCGGGCGGTGTGGCGGGTGAGATTTACGTGTGTAATCAGCGCGCGCGTGATCAATGCGCTACTCAAAAGGCCAAGGCCGCGAACGAGCTAGCGTCTGTAAGACCACTAGAAATAGGCGAAGCTGAAGCTGCTGAGGCGCCGCACTCACTTCAGCTACCACATAAGCGTGCTCGCTGAGCCGCATTCATCGAAACCGTGACGCTGCCGCCGCTGCACAAGCTGCTTCGACGCGACAGACGCGCGCAACACACTGTAGCTGCAGTGCAGCATGCCCAAGCCCGCCGCAAAGCCGCGCGGCAGCGGCAAAGGCACGGTCCTCTTCGACGACACGGATGACACGCCGTGGCACGCCCGAAACGGTGGCAAGGAGCAAGGCACGCCGAACGCGACGCAAGTCGCGGCGCTGCGAGCGAGCGCCGAGCGCTTATTTGGAGACGAAGTGCGAAATTGGACTTCAAAAAGAGAAGCGCGCGCCTCCGGCGACGACCGCTACATGAGTCAAGTTTTAAGAAGCGGCACCATGGCCGACAAAGTAGCTGCGATGACGCTCATGGTGCAAGAGTCTCCGATCCATCGCCTCGAGACGCTGGATTCATTACTCTCGACGGCGAAGGCGGGAAAGCACACGGCGAAGATGGCCATCGATTCCTTGAAGGAGGTCTTTTCCAGCAGATCGGGCTTGCCGGGCGACCGTAGATTAGTCACGCTGGAGAACCGCCCCCCTCTCCCGCAGTCCTCGGAACGGCAGGTGCTGTGGTTGTTTGAGGAGAAGCTCAAACAACGCTACGCGTCTTTTGTGAACGTGGTGCAGGGCTACCTGAAGCACTCCGCGTCGGAACTACGACGCTTTGCCGCGGAGACGTGCGCTCATTTACTAAAATCAAAACCCGAGCAAGAAGCGGAGTTGTTGGCTCTCTTAGTCAACAAGTTGGGTGATCCCGATCCGTCGGTCTCAGCGCGGGCGTCTCAGCTATTATCAGAGGTGCTCAAGGCGCATCGGGCGATGACGGGTGTTGTTGTGGAAGAAATCCAGGGCTTCACGGCGAGAGCACCGAAAGGTTCCGTAGGAGCCAAGGCGCGCCTGGCCGCCGTGGCGTGCCTGTCCCAGGTCTACCTGTCTTCTGAGTTAGAACCGGTCGCCACCTCCCTCGTGAAGATGTACCTTGCTTTATTTGTGGCGTCGGTGGACGCCGGCGACCTCCAGACCAAACTATTAGCGGCGCTGCTGACCGGCGTCGCGCGCGCCTTACCGTACGCCCGGAAGGGTGTCTTGGACGCCTCTACCTCCAAAGAGCTAGATGCTTTGTTTGGGCTGGCCCACGCGGGCACGGGACCGGCCCGCGTGAGGGCTTTACAGTTACTAGAGAGATTGTCGTCGGAGGCGCCCGTGCTGCGATCGCGCTTCGAGCGCGCCTTGTATGCGGCTTTGCATGCCCCGGAGACGCGGACGCCGTCCAAACCCGCGCTACTGCTCAACGTGGTCTTCCGAGCGTGTAAAGGCGGCGACGCCTCGGCTCTACTAAAAAGATGCGTCCAAGTCGCTTTGCACAACTCGCCGCAGGTCGCCTGCGCGTCGACTTATTTGGCGTCCAATGTCTTCGAGAAACGGCCTGAATTAGGCCGATCACTCATCGCGGGCCGTGCTTCAGAAGATGACTGGCGCTTGCTCTTGAAGCGCGATCCAGCCCACGCCTCACCGGGCAAGCTCTGGGAGCTCCACACGCTGAGGACGCACTACCACCCTTCTTGTAGGGCCTGGGCCGAGAAGCTGGCTTCCTCAAAAACGATCCAATATGGAGGCGACCCCTTGGTAGACTTTGGTCTGATGCGCTTCCTGGATAGATTTGCCTATAGAAACCCGAAGCAGCGGACGAAGCAGCACGGCCACGCGCGCACGACGGCTATCGACGATAGAGTACCTGTCAAGGCTTTGACCGGGAAGCACCTTGATAGTGTAGCGCCGGAAGACCGGTTTTTCTTGAGGTCCTTCAAAGCCGTAGCATCGAAGAAGGAGGACGCTTCGTCCTCAGACGACGACGACGACGACGTCCGCGCCGACGCTATGGCCTTCGCGGCGGACGACCTTGATCTGGAAGATGATAGTGATAGTGACGACTCGCCGATCGTCGGCCTGCCGATCTACGACTCCGACGGGTCTGAAGGCGGCGCTTCGGACTCCGACGGCTCCGGCGATGCGGCCTCGGACGCGTCGTCGGGCGACTCTGGCGACTCCGGCAGCGCGGGCTCGGAGCCCGACGACTTCCCGTTCTCTGATGACGACGAGGACGACGCGGCGCCCCCTCAACAGGAGAAGAAGACCGCCGCGGCGCCCGCGCCTTCGGAAAAAAAGAAGCGCAAGGGCGCGTCGCCCTTCGCCGACGCCGACGCGTATTTCGCGGCGCACCCCGATCAATTGGACGAGGACGGAGACGTCGAGGCGCCAGTGCCTGGTGAGCTGCCGACGAAGAAAAAGAAGCGGCGGAAGTAGGTTATGTTAACAACACTTAGGACACACACAGTCATGGTCGCAGGGGATTCGTCGTGGCGCTCGCGAGGGCCTGGGCCGAGAGGCGCCGCGGGAGGTTTAGTATCTTGTGCACGGTGCCGAGGACCCAATTGAGTTTTGGTTCAATCTGCGAGCTGTCGCGCCGCAGTAACCGGGGAGACTCGTGCACGGCGCAATCCTCCTCGTCATCCAGGTACGCCTTGTAGACGCAGTAGAGGCCGTAGGCGTCCTCCGCGACGAGCGTCAGGAGCCCCAGCCCGGCGAGCACGTAGTACGCCACGTAGGCGACGGCCGCGGGCGTGTGCGGAACAGTGGAATCAACGCCAATCGACGAGAGCGCCATGTACGCGTAGTAGACCGACTCCCAGTACGACGGCGCCAGAAACGTCAGCGTGTAGCCCATGAGGCCGCCGAATAGCAATACGTGCAGCACGAGAATTGTTAAAACGCAGCCCAGCCGGCGCTGGTGGCGCAGCGTCGGGTCCCGCGTCAACTCGTAGCCGGCCACGGCGCCCCAGAGCGTCAGGCCGACGCGCGCCACGCCGTTGGCCGCCACATTTAGTAACAAGGGCAGGGCGACGAACGTCGACAGCGAGTAGAAAACCGTGAAGCAGCGGCCCGCGGCGGTCTTCGGCTCGAGGTCGTCGGAAACGCCAATTGTTGTTGCTATTGCGAGCGCCGTGTAGCAGCTCTCGGCGAACTGGCGGCCCTCTGCAAGACTATAGACGGCGCCGCCGGCGAGGATGATGCCCGCGACGGCCGCGGTCGCCTTGAGGGCGCGTTTCACGTACTCGCGCAGCCGAACCTCGCGCGTCCACTCGCGAAACGTGCCTCTTCGCGACAGCGTGGCGTAGTCGGCGCGGCGGCGCAGCGTGTTTAGCATTTTTTCTTACGATCCGCGACGACGCAGCGACGACTGCGCACCTATGCGACGCTACGATGCTTGTGCACCGATCCGACCACCGCTGCGATGCTGCAGGCCAGGTGCCACTGAGGGGGTGCTAGCGTATCTAGCTCCTGGGAGCCGAGAGGTCGCTGCGGTCACAAGAAATCTCACGAATAAGTGCCTGGGATGTCCAGCTGAAGCCGACGGCCGCTAAATCGTCCCGGACAAAGAGAAGCCGGAAACTTAGAGCTAGCGGCATGTAAGGCACTAGCATGCAGCTGCAGCCAGGCAAAAAGTGAGCTGCAAACGCGCGATTGGTGCTCTCAGCTGACTGCGGATTGCTTCAATCGACCACTGCGTTCTTGTTGCTGCATTACTACGATTTTTAGCTAGCAAAAATGCAGCTCCTCGCCATCGCAGCCACGGCATGTGCAGCAAGCGCTCTGAAACCGATGCACCGCCGCGCATGGATGCTAGGCGCGCCCGCGGCCCTCGCCCTGCCGACGCCGACGCATGCCCAAGAGATGACCAAAACCGCCTCCGGTTTAGAGTACTACGACGTCAAGGTTGGCCAGGGCGACGGCCCGGCAAAAATAGATAACACCGTCACGATCGACTACATCGCGTGGCTCAACGACTTCGAGGGCAAGGAGTTCTCGCGCTTCGAGAAGCCTATCAAAGTCAAACTCGGCGAAAAAAAAGTAGCGCCGGGATTGGAGGAGTGCCTCCTGGCCGACATGAACATCGGCGGCACGCGGCGGTGCAAGCTCCCGGCGAAGCTCGCTTATGGTAGCACAGGCTACCCCAAGTCCGGCGAAAAAGCAGGATCCATCATCCCGCCGAACGCGGACGTCTATTTTCAAGTGAGGCTGCGCTCGGTCGTGCTGTCGAAGGGGCTGGGCTTCGGGCTTAACGTCATTTAACACACTACAATTACTCTTTGCGGCGAGCCTTCTTCGCCTTCTTCCGAGCCTTGCGCTCCTCGGGCGTCTCGTCGCGCTTCTTCTTCTTCTTTCCAGCACCGGCGCCCCAGCGGTCGCAGCCGGCTCTCTGCTCCGCCGGCACTGGTATATGATGAGGCGCCCAATTCAACACTGCACCAGCCTTCGCCTCCAAGTCAGACAACCGCGTCCCTCTTGACTTCCTATGCACATGCAAGACGGCCGACCTAGCCCGCGAGTTGCGCCGCAGTTCCGCATCCGTGGGCCGCCGCGCTTGATCTACCACGACGCCCCAAGAATCTGAGACACCACTACTATACTTGAGTAGCATTGAATCCTTCTCGGCCAATGAGTGCGTCGCCTGAAAATCGACCACAACCGCACACTCGGCGTGCTTCCACGTCAGGACCGCAACGGCGCCATTCAAGCCACAAGCCTCCGTCGCCGCTTCCAGGCCATCCCTTAACTCGGCAAATTCCCGGTTCACCGCGACCCTAAGAGCCTGAAAAGTCATCTTGGCCGGGTGCATCTGCTGGTACTCCCGGTGCCCCTTCGCCGCCGAGGCCAATTGCGCTAGTTTCGACGTCGTCATGCTTGAGAGTGACGGGTCCTCGGCCTTCGCGAGCGCGACGGCGTCGGCTATGCGTCTAGCATGCGCGGGCCGCTCCCCACCGAACGCTTCTAGAGCAGCCGCTAATTCTTGTCTTGAAACTCGTACGAGGTACTGCAACGCCGTCTCGGACTGCTCAGAGGCGTCAAATCTCATATCAACAGGACCTTCCACTTCCGGACGAAACCCTCGCCCGCCATCCAGTTGAGGTGAAGAAATACCAACATCCAGCAGAACACCTTGTACCTTGTCTCCTAGGTGTTTGAGCATCTGCGAGAAGGGCGCCCGGTGGATCGTGAACCTTGAGTCCTGTTTTTCCAGTTGTTTACCGGCTCGTATCGCGTCCTCGTCCACGTCGAAGCCATGTAACCGTCCCGACGGACCCAGCGCTTTCAGGATTTCCCTTGAATGTCCGCCTCTTCCAAAAGTCCCGTCAACGAAGACACCGTTCGAATGTCGAGCACCTAGAACATCAACCACTTCAGACGCCATCGCCGGCGTGTGCGTGCCCTCCTGCTGGCACGTGCCGTGCGTTGTGGCTATTGTGACGCTGATGTTTCTTCCACCTAACTTATGACCGTCTTTTTGTAGAGCGTTTTGTAAGCCTTGCTCTTCGGCGAACGTCACGAAGCCTCTTATAACTCTTCCCGTGGCCCGGTCTTTCAGGATGCGAGGCGCTTTTTCCAACGAACCGCAGCCCGCGAAGAATTGTGTGACTTGCTGTTCGGTACAATCATGGGGCAAGTATTTCAAAAACGCCTCGTACGGGGGTCCGCCCACGTTTCTCGCGCGTTTGAGTAATGAAGCATCATAAGTCTTGTGGCCGCCGTTCGTAGCTTGTGGTGCGATTGAAGCTTGCTTCGTCAGGGCCTTCTTCTGCTTCTGGCGCTCCTTCTTGCGCGCCTCGCGCTCCTTGACGCGCGCGGCGTGGCGCGCTTTCTCCTCGGCGGTGTACTTTTGGCTGTCGGCCATTTTGTTGTGTGCTGTTGTTGCTGCGCGTCTTTGTTGTTGATGCGCGTCGGTGGCGTGCAGCAATGGTGCTCTCTCTTGGGTGCACTCTGTAGTGGCAGTGCTCGATTGATGATGCAGCCTTGACACGCGGCAGCGATAATCGATGGACCGCAGCGATATAGACTTTTCACTAAAGCTGGCCGGCCTCACACGCCGCACAAGCGATCGCTCTCGGGCGCCGCTCGGTTGAGGCAGCTAGCGGCTTGTAAGACACTAGCGCCAAATCGCGACATGCAGCCGCTTGAGTACCGTTCGGTTCGCTACTGGTCCAAAGAGATCAATGGGACACGTACTGGGGGCCGAAAAAGAATTTTTTTTAATTCGCGGCCGAGGGCGCCCTACGGTCGATGGCGGCCGCACCAGTGGAATCCTGTCAATCCCTGCCAAACAGGTCTCCCGAGGGGCGCATATGGTCGGTACTATACACGTGCAATCGCCTATAGCGCATGCGCCCGGGCTCGGGGCATAATCGACCAATTCTCTCACCACTGCGGCTCATTGAACCATGAATTACTTGGCAATGGCTTCCAGAGCTCTAGGCTGCCGCATCGATGGCGTATGCGGTGCAGGCGCTTACCCACCACCAGACCTACCCCGAGAGGCCTCCAGGAGCCGATCGGCCCCCGAAAAAAGTGTGTAATTTGGGCCCGATGGCGCCCCGTTCCCGTCAAAAACGTCAATTACCCGAGGGCCCCCAGGAATCGTAATAGCGGTCTCGTTGGACCCCATACTACCCCACCGATAGTCAACTACAAGTATATGACATCTACATTATAAGAAGGGTACTTTTGGCTGCCCACGGTCGGGACGTGAACATCTGCATCTGGACCTCGCGGAAGTCGGTCGATCATGGAACAAATGATCGCGTCATGGTCCATGGTGATGGTACACGCGCTGATGGTCGTAGGTTCAGGTCTGGAGCAAAATCTAGCCAGATCGTGGGCTCGCAAGACCGACGACCCGCGCCGAGCATCTTTGGGTCTCGGAGCAATGTAGTACACAATCAAGCCGGTTATCTGGCCCGTCCCACTACTAAAGCGCCCGAAACGCAAATTTATTATATAAACCACCGGTCTGGGGCCTTTCCGGTGCTCCGCGTACGTACCGTCGTCCGCGGAGAACGGGCAAGTCGGTCGATTGTGAATAGAACAACGGCGTTATGGTTCATCTGGATGGTGGCGTCGCTGATACTCGCAGGTTGAGGTCTTGTTGTCCATATTCGTATAAACGCGGGGCGCGAAGTCGCTCTTTCGCGCGGAGCCTACGGAGTAAGAGATGGGTCTAGCTGGGCGTTCTAGCGGTATGGATGGACTCTACCACCAACAAACGGAAGGAAACGAACATAAACCCGGGAGTTGTCTAGTAGAATTCTTCTCCCGCCCTCCGAGCGCGGGCCGTCGGCTCCGGTTCCGTCCAATATGTATGAAAACTGGGCTGGAGTTGATATAATGTACTATTCGGATGGTAGAAGGCGCCTTCAATCGCTGGTGTATTTTGGCGGGCCTTAAGACCTAGTGATCTAGCGTATGGACATACTAGGAAACAGATGCCTCGATTTCACGCCATCGATGCGGACCCCCAATACGCCGTCGACGCGCAAAAGAAGACTCAACAAGTTATAAAAGGTCGGTGGCATCCATGGCCTCCCAATCGAGCGCCTCGTGAGGCACCCTCGCGCCGGACGCCTCCACGAACTCCGACGCCACGCGCCACTGGGCCGCGAAGTCGTAGTCGTCGCTGTTCACCAGGCGCCGGACGCTGCGCTGGCGCCGCCGCCTTGCATTAAACGACGCATCGCGCATCGCGTCCAGGAAGCCGACGCTGCGGTCCACACAACCGTTCTGCCGTTCCTTCGCCGTGCGCGGCCGCCTTTTTTTAGGAGAGCGCGACCGCCGTCGTACTGTAGCAACTGGCGCCCGAGGAGCGTACAGCTTCGTCGCCGAGCGTACGAAGAAAGTGCCTCCATTAAGTTCGACGGGCACTTTTATGATATAGCTGTAGCGGAGTCTTCTCTCAGTAAAATTTGATGGATCCCACTCGGCGTAGAGGCCCCGTTCCCGGAGCCGGCCGAAGCGCGGGTCGTCGTCCGCCAGCTTGAGGAGTTGCGCGGGCGTCGCGAGGATCCGAACGTCGTCCACTTTGAGCAAAGCGTGGGCCGGGTACTGCGGGTGTTTTACTGGTAATAAGTGGGCGGCCGTGACGGTGCCTTCGCCCTCTTTTGGTATTTTGCCCTTCGTTTTCGACGGTCGCTCTTTCAGGCAGCCCTCTACCCTATCTCTCAACTCTGATGGCGTGACGAACTCGTCGTGGAATTGGTTCACGAGGGTTTCGTGGTGGTGGGGTCTGGCTGCCTGCAGGGCCTCGGTCATGGCTGATGCCCTTGTGAGCTGGGCAGCTATCCTCACACAGCCCTTTTTAGTTTTGCGACCGTGAGCGACGAACAGCTCGACCGTGAGCTACGAACGGCTCGTAGGCGCCGGAGAGGCGCACGCGCGGACGGCGTTTTGCTGCCCAAAGTCTCCGCAGCCGCGCTGTGCATCACGGAGAGCTGCTCCGCTTTTTGTTGTCTAGGCTTCCACGAGACTTCCAGACGTGTGCTGTGTCCCGTACGACGTGTGTCGTTGGGTTGAAAGACTAAGCCTCGCAGAGGCAGCTGCAGGCTCTCGCATTGGGAGTCTGAAACGCGGCAACGCTACGCGCAGCAGTAGCCAGACTCGGTGCAGTTGTCGCTCGCGAGTCCTACGCCTGCCGCAGCAGCTTCGCCGGGCAATTCTCTCGCCGCAGAGCCTGTGCAGGCTCACTTGGCTGGAGCGTCTCGCAGCACGCACGACACTCACCTGCCAAGGGCGTCCTCGTACCGCGGCCGCGTCTCCTCTGCGTGCCCTCTCTTCGACCGATTGGCGCAACGGTAGCGCGTCAGATTCCAGTCCTGAAGGTTACGCGTTCGAATCGCGTATCGGTCACTGGGCTTAACAGGTGAGATATGCCGACGGTACACCCACAGGCACGGCTTCCGATTGACGCTGCCGAGGCGACCCATCACTGTACGCTGGCGCGCCCACAAGTTCTGCTGCTCCTCGCAGCGACAAGCGCTCGGGCGATGCGGCTCGTGCTCCAGCGCGTCAAGCGCGCGAGCGTGACCGTCGACGAGGAGGTCGTCGGCGAGATCGGCAAAGGCATGCTCGTGCTCGTGGGCATCCACCGGGACGACGTGGACGCGGACGCTGCTTGGTGCCGCGAACGCATCCTGAAAACGAACTTCTGGGCCGACGAAAACGGGCGGCCCTGGAAGCATTCGGTCGGGAGCCTTGGTTTAGATGTGTTGTGCGTCTCGCAGTTCACGTTGTACGGCGAATTGAAACGAAAGAAGGGGCGCGGCAACCTCGACTGGCGCCACGCGATGGGCCCGGAGCCTGCTAAGGCGTTCTACGAGACGTTTCTGAGTGATTTGAGAGGAGAGCTGCCCGAAAGTTCCAAGCTCGCCGACGGGAGGTTCGGGGCGATGATGGACGTGTCGTTAATTAATGATGGGCCCGTGACGCTGAGCTTGGATTCCAGAGATGGGAACGGCCTGGCGCCCGTCGTGCCGCCTTCGGACGATGCGACGGTGTAAGTTTTAGTTCTGTGCTTCGGTGGCGTGCTCCGGCGCCTGCGCGTTGCGTCGTGTCCGTCGGCGGCGGCAACCGCCTCTGCAGCGTTGTCATGTGCGGGTTACGCACGCACGCGCGTTTCTCAATTCGGTGCTAGTGTCTTACATGCCGCTAGCACCTGCGCCAGAGTTGAACAGCGGCGCAAAACCACACTTGCACGCCGTCACCGAGTAAAGAAGTGTGTGCACAAGTGTCCTTGACGCCAACACTGCGACACGGCAACAACAGCGCCGCAACGCCGGCCTTTAGCAGCGCTCGCCGGCACTGCCCAAGGGCGTCCCCGAGCCGTACCGCGGCGGCGTCTCATCGTTACTTGTCTTCGACCGACCGATTGGCGCAACGGCAGCGCGTCAGATTCCAGTCCTGAAGGTTACGCGTTCGAATCGCGTATCGGTCACTTTACAGGTGGCCATGGCGGCAACGCCTACGGTACACCCACAGGCACAGAACAGCGATGGGCCGCCTCCGCCGCGCCGCCGTCGCCGCGACCGCCTGCACAACAACAGCGTTCCACGTCACGACAACACCAACGAGGCACTCAATCAAACGGCACCTCTACGCCCCGAAGGGTTCTGGTTATGTCGAGCAGGACGAGGACTCTACTCTAGATCGGTTCCGGGACTGGCCCGACGAATACGTGCCCGACGAGACCTACGAAGGGACCTGCGTGCCCGGTACTGCCAGAGACAACGCTCCTCTGGAAGATCTGAGTTTAGTAGCAAATATCGCGCCGCACGCGTTCTTCGAGGCGCCCTTCCACGCGCGGCTTCCCGCGAACCACCCGGCCATGCTCAGTCCCTGGGAGCGCCTCGAGAAGGCGGGGCGCTTCGTCGACGACGACGAGGACGAGAAAATCAATAAACCAAGAAAAAAGAAGCAGCAGAAGAAGACGACAAAGGTCGAGGCGGTGGACGACATCGAACCGGTCGTCAAGGAGGAGAAGGACCCGCTCTTCGCGGACGACGCGTCCGATTTATTGGACGCGGCTTTGGGTTTGGACGATGACGAAGACGAGGCGCCGCCGGCGGCGGCATCGGAGGAGGCTCCTACGGAGAAGGCGTCGGGGGACGAGTGGCTACTGGACTAAGTTGGCTGTGTTATTTATGCGCGTCAAGCGATCCGTTCCGTCTCGTGAACCACGTAGAAGGCTCATATTTACGCACTCGCCGACGGCGGAGGCGTGTCGCGGGCGCGGAGGGCGGCTAAGGCGTGCGGCGGCGTGGCGTCGGGGCGTATCGTGCGGGGTTTCAACGTTCAGGACGTAACGGGGCAGCCTCGGGCAGCTAAATGGGCGCGCATGAAGCTCATCGGGACAGAGTTTCCTAGTGTGTTTATGACGCTAGCACCATTTGGAAAAACCGGCCTCGCAGCCGTCTCGGACGCCTCTTAGGCCGCTGAAGACCTACGGGCAGGTTTACGGAGAAAATCCTGGGCGTGAAAAACAGGAGTCGAGGAGGCGCATTTACCTCGGCGCTAGTTGTACTCATCGCAGCGTGACTCTTTCAACGTTCCGACCGTTCGCGCCCCCCCGCGGCGGACTCAGTGCTTCACTCTAAAAGTTTCGCAAGCTGAATACGTCGGAAAGACTTAGCGCTTATGCGCCGTCGTCGACGGCAGCAACGGCTTCGACTTCGGCGACGCGTCGTCGTGCGTCTGCTTCGACGGCGCCGTGCCCGACGGCACCGAGGTCACGCTCACGCCCTACGACGACTGCGCGCGCGTCGCCGGCAACGAGCTCTACGTCTACGCCGACGACGGCGACGACATTGTGGAGGCCGTCGGCGACTACATCTATTTGGACGGCGGCTGGGGCGACGACACGCTCGCCGCGTCGGGCGGCTACAACTACGTCGTCGGCCAGGGCGGCGTCGACACGTGCTTCAACGGCGGCGAGGGCGGCTGCACGTGCGAGATCAAGGACTGCGGCGACGAGGACGAACCGTTGGCCGCGGTCGCGCCCTAGCGGCGCTTTCAAGGGCTGTTGCGACAGTCTCCCTTCCCCCAAACAACGGGCCGCGGCGCGAGACGACGCCGGAGCCGCGCGCCCTTCCCCTCTTCCCCCGAGCACGACTACGCTCTGGCGCCCGAGTAAGGGTCGGCTCTCTGAATCTAGTAGTACGGACCTCGTTGTACCGAGCTTCTCGCCATGAATGTTTTTCCCGCCCCCGGCCTCATACGTTTTTGAGCCCCTAGGCACGCCCCGAGCCCCGGCAAGGCTGGCCGACGAGATACTAAACGTGGTGGAGCGACCCTTAGGCGACGCGTAGTAGGCTACTTCTTGGGCGGCCGGTACAAGCCAACCACGACCGCGTGGTCGCGCTCGTACGGCTCGAGCGTCAGCTGCTCCTTGGGCTTGAACTGGTCCTTCTGGAGCTTCGCGACCTCGGCGGCGAAGACGGCCTCCGGCGTCGCCGTACTATCAATACACGACGCCTTGATCGAGACCACGAAGCCGCCGCCCGCCTTGAGGAAGTACTGCGAATTTAACGCGACAATTCGGGCTTGATCCGGCTGCGCGACGTCCGCAAACACACAATCGACCATGCCCACCAACATGCGGTACTTGAGCGGGTGTCTGGCATCTTCTATTATGGGAATGACGTTGGTTCTATGCTTGGCCATATTAATCAAATCTCTGCCCGGCCGGTGCGAGAACTCGACGGCGTAGACGCAGCCCTGCGGGCCGACTAGATCAGACACGTGGGATACTGTGGTACCCGCGGCGCCTCCCAAGTATAAAACTTTGCTACCGGGTTTCATGTGTATCGTATCGACGCCGCCGAGGATTGCGGCGCACAGCTTCGAGCGGAACGGATTCCACACTCTGTATTCAATCTTGGTCGTCGTGCCGTCCTCGTTCGCCGGGCCGTCCACACTAATTCTTTTTTCCCCATAGACGTCCTTGCCGGGGGTGCTGTTGAGGGTCACAATGACGTCCTCCTTGCCTCTCGCGATGAAGACGCCCTCATGTCTATGAGGCTCGACGACGACCTTGGCGCCGCCCTTGGCGCCGCCCTTGCCCTTGCCCTTGCCTTTGCCTCCTTTGCCGCGGCCCTTGCCCTTGCCGCCGCCTCTGCCGCGGCCGCCCTTGCCTCCTCCTCTCCCGCGGCCCTTGCCGCCTCGTCCCCGTCCGCCGCCGGGCGAGCCGAAGCCGCCCATTTGTGCCTCTGCGGCGCTCCTTTAGCGCAGCGCTCTGCTCCCGGCGAGCCGCTGCAACTGTTGCGCGGGGCCGCTGCGGGCGCGTCGCTCGCTGGTTACGCCGAGGTCTCGCACCAGTGGGACCTACGAACACGCAGGCCGGCTTCCGGGTGCGGCGGCACGCTCGTATTCGCCGCTTCAGTCCAGGCTCTCGCGGTGAAATCGAGCTAGTGGCCTGTAAGACACTAGCATCAGGAGACACACCGCTGCGGGTTCTTAGATACGTTTCTAAGTCTCCCCAGAGCTCTTCTGACGGAGGGAGCCGACCTCCGCCGTCCCGGCGCCGCCGCCTCTCAAACTTGGGGAGGACGCCGTCCGTCGCCGCGCAACCAAGCGTACCAGAGGCCTGCGCCGAGCCGGGCAGCGCCACGTAGCTCCACAGCTCCGGACGCGCCGATCACTGGGTAGCCCTCGGCAGCGCGCACACTCTACAGTGTGGTACCGCGCGCCGCACACTCTAGGACCGCCGCAGCGGTGCCGCACACCGGGAGACACCCAGGGACTACGCAGCGATGGCGGCCCTGCCCGGCATGGAGAGTTTGGTGCCCAACGTCCAGGCCATTTTACTGTTGGACGGCGACGGCCGCCGCATCGTGGCCAAGTACTATCGAGGAGCGCGGCAGTGGGACTCGGCCGCCTTTGAAGCGAAATTATTTAAGAAAACCAAAAACGCCGCGGTAGCTAGAGGTGAGTCCGATGTCATCCTGATAGACAAGAGCGTGGCGGTGTTCCGCTGCGGGCCCGACGCAAGAGCCTACGTCGTCGGCTCGTCCGACGAGAACGAGCTCATCCTGAACATGGTCCTGGACGGTCTTGTGGACGCTTTAACAGCGCTGCTCGGAGGCACCTTCGACGCGCGGACGTGCTTCGAGAACCTCGAGACGGCGATGCTTTGCGTCGACGAGGTTGTGGATGGAGGGGCCATCCTGGAGACGGACGCGAACGCCGTGGCCAATCGGGTGCAAATGAGAGGTGTGGAAGGAGGCCAGCCCATCACGGACATGACGGCCTCGCAAGCGATTAGCACGATCACGGACCAGATCTTCAAGACGATGAACACGTAGTGTTCGGCGCGCCTAAGTAGTTTCTAACTAAGACGCACGGGCCACGCCATCGACGCGGCAGGTCACGGTAGCTACGGCTTCTTAGGACCCCCCGGCTTCGCGGACGGCTTCGGAGCGTCCTCGCCGTCCTTCTTGCCCCAGCGGCTCTCGCCGTGCTTCTCGCTCTGGCGCTGGACTCGACCTCCCGCGGCTTTTTTGTTCTTGATGCCCTCCTGGCGCCACCGTTCTTTTCGCTTCGCCTTCTTCTCGGCCTTGACGGCCTTGGCCTTGCGCTCGCGCGCGGCGGCGGCCGCGGCGCGCTTGCGCGCGCTCTTGCTCCGCTTCGGCTGGGCTTCCGGCTCAGTGGTCTCGGCGGGCGGCGGCGGTGCCGGCTTCTTGCGCTTCTTCTTCGGCGGCTTGCCCTTGCCCTGCGTCCGGTGCCCAGGACCTCGAGGCGGCGGCGGCGGCGGCGGCGGCGCGGCCGCCAGCGGCTGCTGCGCGCGGCGCCGCGCGAGCCAGGCCGCCTCCGCGTGCCGCGAGATCTCATCCTCCTCGGACTCGTCGTCGTCGTCGAAGGCTCGCCGTTTTTTACCCATCACGGCTTGTGCGCGTCGCAGGGCTCGTGCGCGAGCTGCCTGGAGTAACGCACCGCTCGGCCACTGCAACAGAGCACCGCTAGAGCTGCTGCAAGAGAGCAACTCGCGGAGACAGCACTGATACGCGTCGAGACAGCACCGGAAGCTTTCAGCAACTGAATGCGGCAGTGTGCGGCCTATTTGCCGCCGCGTTAGCATGCAGCAAGGCTGTGCAGGCTGTGTTTTGCTCGGCGGCACTACGGCAGTGCTAGGCATTCCTAGTGTCTTACAGCCGCTAGCCCCGGCATCGACGCGTGCCCTGGCACCGCCTCTGGGCCGGAGTGGCACCCGCAGGCCCGAGACTCGTCGGAAGCTTTCCTGATTGCAATCTGTGTCTAGTAGGTTGCAAAAGCCACTAGGGTAGCGCCGCGGTGGTTTTTGCGGGAGCAGGCGTCGAATAGCGCCCTCCGGCAGGGCTCGGTGCGTGCAAAGCCCCTCCGGCAGCCCCTTTTGGCCCCTCGGGCAGCCCCGCGTCGCGGCGCGCCCGTGGACGGAGCGGCAGCCCCGGACACCCAAGACTTAGTTAATTGGGAGCAGCCGCTTCCCGCGGAGCCGGGCAGCCCCGGGAGGCCAGCTCCGACGCCGTCGACGCCGCGGATGGTCCTCTGCGCCGCGCCGATGGAGTCCCCCCTCGTCGACGTGGGCGCGCCCCTGCTCACGCCGGGCGGCAGCCGCAAGCAAAAAGCAAGGCGGCGGAAGAAGGGCGACCGCCGCCAGCAGCTCAGCCCCGGAACCGGTGAAGCCGCCGCGCCGCCCCCGAGCGACCCGGCGCCCAGCGAAGACGAGGGCCTCGAGAGCGACCTCGAGAGAATTATAGGGCACACCTTTGACAAGAGGCGGTTGCGGCGCGAGCTCGACACGGCGCACTTGGATGGAGTGCGGGAGGCCCGCCTATGCATAAAGGAGGGCGACGACGCCGGCGCGCTGGGCGAGCTGCTGCCGTCATTGCGGAGCCTGACGCTGGACGGCTCGCATTTGAGTTCGCTGCGGGACCTCGGCACGCGCCTGCAAGATTTGAATAAACTGAGCATAAAGAAGTGCGGGCTGACCGACCTCGACGGCTTGAACGCGTTCCCGTCGCTCCAAGAGCTCGACATCTCCGACAATAGTGAATTGACGGACATCTCGGATTTATTTCATCACGACACTCTATCTGTATTGCGAGCGCGTCGCACGGCACTGCACGAGCTGACCTGTTTGGAAGTGCTGGGGACCTGTGCTGAGTTAAGGGAGGTCGAACTTACCGATACACCACTAGCGACGGCCTTTGACACGAAGACCTTCGAGACGCTCGTAAGGCATCACGCCGGTCATATTAGAAGATTGAACGGATCTCCATTAGACGCGAAGCACGTGGAGTTGGATGATGACGCCCTCGAGGCGGCGGCCCAGGCTTTAGAACCTGTCCACGAATCCAGCAAGGATTCCGATTGGGAGACGGTCCCCGGCACGCGCGGGAACCGACGGGTCAACTCGAACAACGTTGTTGTGGTGATGCACTCTGAAAGTGACAGTGAACTCACAAAAACCGAGGATAGAACTTTTGCTGGAGCGCCGCTAGCTATCTTGCGGCGAGCGAAGAAAGTCGGCGAGGTCACTACAAGTGTCTGTTCGACGTTGGATGTCGCACGAAAGCTCGATGGGGATCTGCGGGGCAGCGCCGAGTCTGACCAGCTGCTCGAGGAGTGGCGGCGCGACGCGGAGCTCCACAAGGACTCATCCGACGATGCGGTGCGGACGGCTGCCGTACAAAAGAAGAAGCGCCGGCCCATACTGACGCCCGTTCCGGCGACGCCGCCCTCCCAACAGAAAAAGTCTCCTGTTCCATCACCGATGTTCTCGCGGCGCCAGGCCGAACAGCAACTGGGCTTCGCGCCGCGGCCGCAGACGCGGCGGGGCCCGCGCGGCCGTAAGGACTCGTGCAAGGCGCCGCAGCAGGCCTGGGCCGCGCGGACGGCGTCTCCCTCTTCTGATTCTGATGAATGTCTAGATCGGGCCGAGATCAAGCGGCGAGCCCGGCGGACGCCTTGTAGTACGAAGAAGCGGCGGCCCTTCGCGTCGCCCGAGGAGCTCGTGCTCGTGGACACGCCTTCTTCCGAAACCGCGGCGTCGCCGGCGCGCGCTGAGCCCGCGGTATCGCCCGCGCTAGGACCGCGGCCCTCGCCCGCGCTCGGACCGCGGAGGCGGCGCGACGACGCCGACGCCGCACCCGCGTCGCCCGCACTAGCGCCCGCCGCGGGCGCGGCGTCGGCCGCGGTGGCCGCGGCGGCCGCGGCGGCCGCGCCGGCGGACCCGCGCGAAGGCGCCGCGAACCGTTTGGCCGACGCCGACGTCGTCGCCCTGCTCGCGCAGCCGCCGAAGCACGTGCGCCACCTGCGCACGCGCGACGGCTTCCGGCGCTTCTTTACCGGCGTGCCGCGGGCACGGATGGCGGCGCTGCTCACGCAAGCCTTCGCGGGCCAGCCGCCGGAGGAGGCCGCGGCGCGGCGCGAGAAGCGGCTCGCGCTGCTGGCGGACGTTCTCTCCTAAGTTTCCTGATATATATTCCCCCCTGCGGCGTTGTTGCCGGTCTAGAACTACGGTAACGCTGCGCTCGGACAGTCGTCGGCGGCGGGAAGTGCGGCGGGCGCTGGTGTAGGGCTCCGGCGCGGAGTTTTTGATCTTTACCCTTAGCTTTCGAGCGCTCGATCCGGAAAATGCTTGCTAGTGTCTTTACCGGCCGCTAGCCCGCGGGGATTAGGCTCGACGAGCTTGAGCAGATTCGGGCGCCATACGGGCACGCAACCGCCCGCAGAAGCCAGCCAACTGCGTGGGACGAAAGCAGGGCCATATCTGAAACCTTTGCACGAGCCGCCGCAGCGGACAACGCACAGTCTCGGACACTAGCTCTTCTCCTGCCAGCGCCGCGCACAGCCATGATGCGGTGTACAACGCTCGCCCTCCTCGTCGGCGCGAGCGCCCTCGTACCGCCGACGCGCCGGCACAATCTGCGCGCGCGGCGCCAGGCCACCGACGGCGACGAGCTCGCGCGCCTCCGCGAAGAAATAAAAGAGCTCGAGGACTCGCTCGAAAAGGACAAACAGGAACAGCGAAAGGCCGCGCCCGTCGCCGTCGAAGCAAAGCCCGAGCCAAAGAAGGAGCGGATCACGGGCGGCGCCGCGATCCGGGACGGGAAGGTGCAAGTCGATACCGTGCTCTCGAAGCTCGACACCGCACAACTCCCAGCGACCTGCGACGCCGAGGCAGAAAAACGCAAGTTCGCCGAGGTGTTGAACCTGGAAAAGATGCAGGGCGAGGGCTTAAAACATGTGGACGTCATGCAGGCGCGAGTAGTGACCCTAGACGCCGACGACGACCTCATCGCTTTACTGGAAGGTGTCCAGGTCGATCTGAAGGACGAGATTGACATGACGCAGTTCAAGGGAGCTACTGACAAACTGGTCGAGGCGCTCAGTGACGTCTCCCAGAACAACACCTCTGGTGAGTGGTCCGAGGACGACTGGCAGAGGGTCGCCGAGGCGGTAGATGATGGCGACGATGGTGAAGAATTATTTGACGAGGATGATACTATATTCGGTATAGACGTCCAGCAGGCCTTGACTCCTGAGGTGCTCGGGTATAAGGTGAATGAAAGATTCTATAGCTCTTTAAATGACCACTGGCGCGACTGGTGCCTGGTCGCGTCCGAACGAAGTGCCTTAGGTGTAGTACCACCGGACGACCAATTGGCGGCGTTCGGCGCGGCCGTCGAGAAATCCTCATTCATGGCCGCGGCCGAAGCGGTCTCAACTCATGATTTTTCGTGTAATCTAAATGCGACGCAAGTCGATCGTTCCTTAGCGATCGATGGCACGCCGCTCTTCGAACGGGCGTTTCGGCGGAAGCTCAAAACGATCTGCAAGCAGAGCGCCTCCGATAGATCCCGGGACGACTTCGACGAGTTGTGGGTGTTACTAAGGTGCGCCACTAGACGAGGCAGCCAGAACGCGGGCTTCGTCGAGCAGCTCGCGGGCTATTTCTTCGAGCGCGTCACGGAGTCGGAAGCGCGGGATGTTGTTTTAGATAAACTGCGGGAATTTGATTTGGTTCCGAAAGATGAACTCGACCCTCAAAAGCTGCGGGACGCGTTCATCGTGAAGGTGGCGAGATATGTGGACCTCTTCGCGGGCGGGGCCACTCTGTTATTTACGGTGGCCTTTGTCGCGTTCAACTACGCGTTATTTACGTTCCTCGTGGCGCCTTTACTAGATTGGCTGTTCGGGAACGGCGGCGCGGAGCAGATCCCGGACTTCTTCGACAAGTAGTGTCCGTAAGGCTTCGTTGCTAGTCATCTTGGGGCGGTCCTGCTCGGAGTCGTGGGCCCCTGGGGTCGCGTCGACGGCGTTCCGACAGCTAGAACTAGCGCTGTGCGTCGATGTTACGGTGCTAGGACTAGTGGGCGGAGCCCCTGGGGGGGAGACACCGCGCGTCGCCGATTCATCGGCGGCGGGCGCGGGCCGCTTCTTTCATAACAGCGTACCTCCTTCTAAGCAGAACCGCCTCGGCAAACCCCCCCGAACAATGTGCAACGTTTGCCCGTTCAATCAACTTGTCCCGCGACTTCCCGCAGAACTAGCGCTCGAGCCGAAATTTCTAGTATGTCCATTGATCTAGGTGTGCGATCCGCGAGCGACATACTTTTGGTGCCACTGCAAACGCCACCTGCGCAGCTGGCCAGCGTTATACCTTCGCTACGACACGTGCTCAGCCCGAGGCACCAACAGCAGGCGACGCATAACACCATGAAGCTCTACTTGCTTGCCACCGCAGTGCATGCGCTCCAGCTCCCCAAGATCATGCGGGGCAAAGGCGCGGCGCCGGACTTAGAGAAGTTACGCTTCTTAAGCAATGACGACGTCAGAAGTGTACAACAGGACTTTGGGACGCCGACGTACGTCTACGACGCCGCCACCCTCAAAGCGAGGGCCGAGGAAGCGTTAGCGTTTCCCAACGCCTACGGTCTCACCGTAAGGTACGCCATGAAGGCCTGCCCGAACGGCGCCGTGCTCAAGCTCTTCGAGTCCATGGGGCTCAACTTCGACGCGTCGTCGACGCACGAGGTGAGAAGGGCGATGCGCGCGGGCGTCCCCGCGTCGAAATGTTCCCTGAGCACGCAACAGTTGGATGACGACGCGATCACGCTCATGAAAGAACATTCGTTGGAGATCAACTGCTGCTCGCTCTCGCAACTCGATACGATCGGCAGTGCCTTACCGGGCGCCAAAGTCGGCGTGCGCTTCAACCCCGGCTTGGGCTCCGGCGGCACGGCCAAGACGAACGTCGGCGGCCCGTCGTCGTCCTTTGGGATTTGGCATGAACAATTTGATGAGGTAGTAGCACTCGCGAAGAAACATGACTTGGAAGTGATCCGGGTCCACACGCACATCGGTTCTGGCTCAGACGCGGAGGTCTGGAAGCGCGTGTCGTCGATGTCCCTGGACCTTTGTGAAAGACTAGGTGACTCGGTCAAGACCTTAAATCTAGGGGGAGGCTACAAGGTCGGGCGCATGGCCTACGAGACGTCTACCAATTTACAGGAAGTGGGCAAGCCGGTGACGGACAATTTTAGGGATTACAAGGAGCGCACGGGCGTGGAGCTCAAGCTCGAGGTCGAGCCCGGGACGTACCTCGTGGCCAACGCCGGCGCTTTGGTGACCAAGGTCCAGGACGTCGCCTGCACGTCCGGCGCCGCCAAAGGTAATGATTTCTTGAAGTTGGATGCGGGCATGACCGACGTCTTGCGACCCTCGTTATACGGGTCGCAGCATCCCCTCGTTGTCGTGCCGTCCGACGCCGCGAAGGATGCCGATGATGCTACGCACGAGTACGTCGTCGTGGGCCACTGCTGCGAGAGCGGCGACCTGCTCACGCCGGCGCCGGACGAGCCCGAGACTCTCGCGCCGCGGCTGCTCAAGTCGTGCGAGCGGGGCGATCTGCTGGTCGTCGAGAGCGTGGGCGCGTACTGCAGCGCCATGTCGACGGCGGGCTACAACTCGTTCCCGACGGCGCCCGAGGTCCTCAAGACCACCAAGGGCGGCTTCGTATCGATCAGAAGAAGGTCGACGCTCGACCAGCTCCTCCAGAACGAGGTCCAGGTCGACGCGTCGCAGCTCTAGGGTGGGGTAAATAGCGAAGTTCTTTATGGCGCGTCGATGGCGTCTAGCGGCCTGTAGAGACACTAGGCATCCCAATCTCAGCGCAATCCGGGGAGCGCAATCCACACCAGTGTTGCCCTCGACGCTGCTGGAGAGGCAAGTGGCACTCGGCAAGCGCCCACCGAGCGACAGGGGCAGCCCTCGGACCCACAAAAACCATCGGTAAGGGCAGCGAGCTGAGCAGCCCGCCCGCACGACGGCGGCGCGCGTCGTCGACGCCATGGAGCTCACCCGCCGCGACAGCAGCATGAATGCGCCGAGCAGCTGCGTGCGCATGGTCGAGCAGGTGTCGTCCGTGCACGATGTTGGCCTGTTACTGCAGCGCATGGACATCGCGACCTGCGCGGCGGCGGAACGGCACACGAAGGTGAACTGCGTGACCGTGGCGATGGGCGACGTGGTCGTCGAGCACTCGCCGCGCGTCGGCGAGCTCCTCACACTCACTGCGGAGCCCGTGCTCGTGGGGCGGACGTCGATTGATGTTTCTGTCCGTGTCTCGGCCGAGAAGGGTCAGGTAAGGCGCCACGTCTGCGACGCGGCGTTCACCTACGTGACGACGCGAGGTCCGGACGGCGAGAAGCGCTTCTGCCCGCCGCTGGAAGATGATGATGCAAGTGAACGAACTAGGTGGGCCCGGGCGACCGCGAAGAGAAGACGAGCCTTACTGAAGCTCGCGGCGCCGCCGCCGACGCCATCAAACGAGACCTTTACCTTCGAGACCATCGAAGTCGTCCTGCCCAAGCACCAGAACCACATGGGTCACACGTTTGGGGGCGTCGTGATGAGCTGGATGCACAAGGCGGCCCGGACGTGCTGCGCGCGGCACTGCGGCTGCGCCGTCGACGCGGTACGGACACAAGGTGTGGATGGTGTCTCATTCAATACTGGATCGAATGTGAGCGACCACCTCGTGTTTCGGGCAAGGGCGACGGCCTCGTTCGACGACGGGGGCGAGGTCAAGGTGCGGGCCGTGAAACGGGACATCGCGACGGGGACTGAACAACTGATCAACGTCGGCTACTTCTCGTTCGGCTTCTTCGACGGGAGACAGCGGTTCCCGGACGTGGTGGCCTGCGTGGAAATTTCGGGCGAGCAGCGCATCGGCTCGATGGCGTGGAGTAACCTAACTCACTGGTCGATTTCCGCACAGGTCAAGGCACCCGCTGATGCGCTCGCGCGCCGGCGCATGTTCGTGGCCCGAAGGCGCCTACTCACGTGCACGGGCGGCGCCCTCGCCTGGCACGCGTCGCTGGTCAAGGAGGCGCCGGCGCTCACATTGGAGTCTTCATTGAGACTGTTCCTCACGGACGAGCTCCGGTGGGAGCATTGTGCAGATGATGTGGTGTGGGCTTCCGGAAATGCATGGGGCCGCGACTCGTTCGTCCTCAAGACGGACTGTATCCTGCCAGGAGCGTCGGTCGACGCCGCGTTTCGAGTGGTTAAGGATGACCGGCCGGCGTGGGACCACTTGTGTGTGGGCATCGAGCAAGTTGAGAATGGAGACGAGTGGGACATAGTCCGACACGACTCCAAGGCGCCCGCCGCTGCGCGATTCCTAAGGTGTCTGTGTAGGTGCTCGCTGCCGGCGTCGGTGGCGCGGCTGACGCTGCTCCGGGCGTGGCGGAAAGACGGAGAGGGCTACGCGCTCGCGACGCGGTCCGTTCGGCACGCGGACGCGGGGAAGGCGGACGCCGAGGTCCTGCCCGCCTGCTGGCGGCTGATGCCTTGTGAGGCGGGCGTCGCGTTGTCCTACGCGGTCGAGTTCGAATATGCTACGTTGAGAGCCAACGCGCCGGGGCTCTCGGACGCGCGCCTGCGCCGGGCCATGGCGCGCGCGGCGGCGACGTGGTGCCGGCGCCTGGCGGGCTTCGAGTTCCGGGAAAGGTGACTTTCTTAAGGCTGCTTGTAAAGCATCTGTTACGGTGCTAGGCTAGGCTAGGTTAGGCACCGTCCGGACCGACCAATACCAAGTATTGATCATTTTGGCAAAGAAGCGGAGGCAAGTGCGAGAATAGGTCGGGAAGGACGTAGTAGACCCAGTCGCGGCGGGTCCGCCGCCGCGACGTCTCCCTCGACGCACGCCGCGCACCGCAGCGCGCCCTCCCCGTCGTCGAGCGGTCGCCAGGCGTCGCGACCGTCGGCCGTCGAGAAGCGGACGGCGCCGACCGTCACCGCCCCGTCCTCGCGCTCACCGGCGCCGCTCAGGATCGTCACGGTCACGGAGCAGCCCCTCCGGCTCACGACACCGCGCACACTCGTGTCGGTGTCTAGTAGACGAGACGCATAGATGCTAATTGAGGGGAGTAGAATCTTAAGTCATGCGTTCTTGTGGTCTTGCGGCGGGAACGTTTCGGTGCAACCGGAAGGCGATGTGATCACGAATGAGAATGGGCATGGTGAGGTGGCGCCTAGCTCGACGGCGCCGCGCGGCCGGTCAACCGCGCAATCCTGGCCCGGACCTTGGCGAAGCGTCCCGGAGCCACATGGCCGCTGCCGCGGCGGGCCCGGAGGGCCCGCTCGGTGCCATAATCCGACGCGTTCGTCCCGTACAGCGACTTCTCGCGGCGATATCTAGTACGGAAAGGCATGTTCTTGCGCTTCGTTAAATCCGACAGCTTCGAGAGGACGGACGACAATGATGAAGTAGAGCGGCCCGAAGGAGAGCGGCCCTTGGGGGTGCGCAGCGGCGTCGTCGGCGGCGAGTTAGCGTCAGCCGCCGGAGCCTTGGACAGGGTCTTCTTGCTGGACTTCGCGGCCGCGGCCGCGGCCGCGGCGTCTTCCTCGTTCTTGAGCTTGGCCTCCGCGGCGGCGAGCGCGGCGGCCTGCTCCTCCTCGCGCGCGGCGGCCTCCTCCTTGAGCTTGGCCTCCGCGGCGGCGCGCTCGGCGGCCCGCGCCTCGCGCGCGGCGGCGGCGCGCGCGGCACCCGTCTCCTCCTTGTCGATGCCCGCGGCGCCCCCCTCGATCTTCTCCACGCACTGCGCGACGAAGGAGCGGGCCGGTACGCGCACCGCGGGCTTCTCCTGCACGACCGCGGCCGGCGACGCGTCTTCCTGGGCGGGCGCCTTGCACGGCGCGGGCGCCGGCTCCTCGCACCGCACGGGCGGCGTCGTCACGGGCGGCGGCGGCGACGACGACGCGCACGGCTTCTCCTCGAGCGGCGCGGACGGGGGCGGCGTCGCCATGCGCGGCGGCGGCGCGCGCGGCGCGGGCGGCGGCGACGGCGGCGGCGCGGCGCCCGCGGCCTCGGCACCGACCGACGACGACATGCACGCTAGACTAGTCAATCGCTACGATGTATGCGGAAGCAAACACTGTACGTGCGCCAAGCAGACACCATCCGCTGCGCGGGGCACAGGAGCGGGAAAGGAATAAATAGTCGCAACTCCGGGTCATTTGCCCGTATTTGCATGATCGCGGCTTACGAAACAGGGAATCCTATGTAGAGAGAGTTCGTTCATCTCGATTGGATGGACCATTCTACATCTAGGACCGTTGCGACGCAAACGCAAATTTATTCATGACTCTCCACGAGTCTGGGGGCCTTTCTGTGCTCCGTCTACCCACGGCCGACTCTGGACAACTCGTAAGTGAGTCGATCGCGAATATAACAACAGTTCTATGGTCCCCCTGGATGGTGGCGTCGCGTGGTATCTCGAGGTCTAATTATTTGTCCGTCTTTACAGAATCGTTAGCTGCGGTCCCCAGCACGCCGCCCCGCAACGATCAGTAAAGACGGGCAAATAGGATAACCCAGAGACTATCAGCGACGGTCCAATCACCAGGGACCTTAGCACGATGGTTTATATTTGAATCGACCGACTTGACCGAGCTCCAGAATCGGCTTCTCGTGGCCCGAGCTCGGGCAGCCACATAACCTTCTGTATACACCTCTAGGATGAATGCGCGTTTCATCCGTCTCTGAAGGACCTAGAATCGGCCTTCGGTGATCACAGGAGGCTACTAATCACGGGATCCTATGCAGGGAGCTAGCGTCGCAAGACACTAGCACGCTGCAACCACAAGCAAGGCCTGCAAGCAGCGCCGTACGAGAGGGCGTGCAGGCGCAACTCTAATCACTGTTTGCGGCTGCATGCCAATTTACGCTGCGCGCTAGCACTCAACCCATCCGTTCGGCTTGCCCTCGCTCTCTGCTCATAAGTGCTCTCTGTGAAGATGGAGCAACCACGGCCCAAGAAACGGCGACGCCGACGCAAAAAAGAAACGAAGGACTCGGCCATCGGTACGTTCAGCATCAGTGTCGACGCGGCCCGCGGCGACGACGACGCGACGGGCTCCTTCGCGAGCGTGCGGTCGCGCGCCGAAGCGTTGGGCGGCACCTACAGCGCTACCGTCCATCGCAACGTCCACGTCTTGCTGGCGAGCGCCGGCGCCGTCGAACGCAGGACGCAGCGCGTGCGCAAGGCGGCGAAACTAGGGGTCGCAATTGTCGACGCGGCGCCCTTCCTAGACGCGTGCGAGGCCGGTGCGTTCGACGCCGACGCGCACGCGCTGCGCGTCGCCGACGGTGACGCCGACGGCGGCGGCGGCAAGGCCGTCGACTTGAACGACGACGCGTGCTGGGTCGGGTCCTCGAAGTATGATGGGGGATGCTCGTGCGCGTGCCACGACGTGCCCGGGGCGCCGCCGTTTTGTGACTGGTGCGCGGAGTACCACTAATGTTAAGTGTTAAGCTTCTCACAGCTGCGAAAACAACCCTCCTCTGTCCGCGATCCGGGGCACAGCTCCAGGTCCTCGGTGCGCGCACCGCGCGTCGTGCGCCGCCTTCTTCAGCAGCACCTCCCTTGTTTCCAACCGCCCGCAGACGTCGTCGACCCTGGAAAAGTCGAGCGCCCCGCACAAGTTTGATGAGGGGGCACGTCGTCGCCGTCGCCTCGCAGGTCCGGTGGTCAGCGCAAAAGTCCTGGATGCAGCAGGGGTTCAGGTGCTTGATCTGGGGGTTCTTCGCGCAGGCGATGCGCCGCGCCAAACCCGCTAATGCGGTCCCGCCGGCCTTGGGCACGTGCGTCCAGTGGGCGACGAATAACGCGTCGTCGCACTGGTCCTCTCTCAATAGTAGCGTGTCCGCCTGCTTGGCGGCGGCGGCGTGGAGGATGCATATCACGAGAGCGAGGCGCATCGTCTTCCTTAGACGTACGCAAAAAAAGGTGAAACCGACTCAGCCCAAAGTTATGCAAGTTTTACGGCGCGCTTGGAACGAGGGGTGGTTCTTGCAGTCTCTGGCGATGCAATAAGACGCCCGGACTCGTCTCAGGCGCACCTCGTCGCCAGAGGCGCATATGCACTCCAGCGTATGATTGCTAGTGTGTTACGGACCGCTAGCTAGCGCTCACAGCCGTAGAATAGCAGGGGGTCGATTTGCAGGTAGAGATGCAGATTGGGCATCGATTTTGATCACATAGATCGAGGCTGCACCGCTGCAGCACTCATATGGACGTTCCGCCGCCGCACTCGACGTGAGCCTCCTCCACCTGCAAGACCTGCAGTACGCATGGCAGGAATTCGTCAGCGATGCGGCGCGCGGACACTTATGACGCTGCTCGCCTGCGTGGCCCGCGCGTCGGCGCTGACGGCGTCAACGCCGACGATCTCAGTTATTGCGGAAGGTCCTGAGTACCTCGTCGTCCACAAACCGGCCGGCGTGCCCTGTCACCGACGCGACGACCGGCCCGGTATATTGGAGCTCGTGGGCGGCACGGACTTGAAACTCTGCCACCGCCTAGACGACGGCACGTCCGGCTGCCTCGTCCTCGCCAAGGGCCGGCGGGCCGCCGCGGCCATCGGCGACGCGTTCGCGGCGAAACGCGTGGCCAAGGTCTACGTGGGGCTGACAGCTTCGAGGCCGTCGAAGAAGAAGGGCGTCATCGTCGGAGACATGGTCCGCTCGCGGCGAAGTCAGTGGCGGCTGACGCGGGACAGCGCGAACCCGGCTTGCACCTGGCTCTCGCGGTCGATCGGCCTAGGGCCCGGCGAGGATCCGGCCGCTCGACTTCTCGTCGCGAGACCACTGACCGGTAAGACGCACCAGATACGCGTCGCCGCGAAGAGCATTGGCGCGCCGCTTCTCGGCGACGGCCTCTACGGCGGCGGAAAAGCAGATAGGCTCTACCTGCACGCCGCCGCGATACGCATCCCAGACGTGGGCCTCGACGCGCGCGCGTCGCCCGACTCGGGCGCGTCGTTCCTGTCGCGGCGCTTCGCGGACGCCTGGAGCGCGGTCGACCTCGAGGCGGAGCTCGCGGACGACGCGCTGCCCCGCGCGGCGCGCGAGTTTCTGGCGCGGCAGCGGGTATCATAATCATGTTGTATTTTTTACAGATAATTTACACCACAGTTTCCCCGTCCTCGTCGTCGACGAGCGGATTTGCCACGTCGGTTTCTTCGTCTGGCGTCGTCGTCGGCCGCTCGGACGCCAGCGCCGCGAACGCTACAATTACCGCGACCGCTCCGAGCAGCTGTAGCGGGCCGAGCCGCTCGCGGTCCAGGATCGCGTCGACGACGGCGTTGCCAGGAATTGCCAGGATTGTTCCCGTCGCGACAAATACGGGCGACGCAACCGACAGCCCGAGCGCGATGGAGCAGTTGTATAATACGTCGATGACGCCGCCGCCGAGCACGATCAACGTATCGTGGGCCGTCCACCGCCCCGGCGGCGTCTCGGCGCCGGTGGCGGCGAGCGCCACCGCTATCGGCAAGCTACATATCGCCACAGCGCCGCCGACGAGCCCGACGGCTCGCAAAACAAAATCGGACGGTGGCGCGCCGAAGCGCCGCTTCCACCGCACTTTGTACGTGGCGGCGCAGAGCACCGCGCAGAGCGCGATGACGGCGCCGATCGTCAGATGATGACTGCCCGAGCCAGAAGGAGCCGCGACGAGCGCGACGCCACATAACGCGGCGCCGACGGCGAGAGCTCGCCGTCGCGTGAACGGTTCTCTCAGCCACAGCCTCGACAGCACGCAGACAACGGCAGGTGCGGCGCCGAAGACGCACTGCACGATGGCAGGCGACGCCAGAGCGAGCGCTCGGACATATGCGTAATTCGCACCCAAGAAGAGCAACGGGAAGATCGCGAGGTCGCTTCTGTTAAGAGCGTCCGTCGTAGGCGTCCTCCTAACGTTGCCGGCCGGCCAGCAGAGAACTTGCAAGCATGCGTGGCACCAGGTGATCGCGAACGGTGCGTTTAAGCCACGCTGGACTCTGCTGGTGAGCTGCGTGGCGCCGACTTGAGTGCATGCAATGAGCAGGACGACTGCCAATCGCAACGGTAGGGTTGCGTCGCGCGGTGCGTTCTCGTCTTGCATCTAATCTGCTGGTCTGTTCTCTTTCGGAGGAAACTCGTGCGCGTCCCGGTGCGACGCCTGCAGAGATGAGCTCTCAGGCACTGCAGAGAGACCCACTTAGATAGCCGTACAGGGACAGGCACACGTTTACGCGTGCTGGCGGCGATGTTGCCTCACCAGAGAACGTTGAAACACAATGTTGCTGTACGATTAGCTGTGCCGTAACACAGTGCAGGGCCTGGAGCTTGGCTTGTTGTGCTCCCTAGGCATCCCTAGTGTCTTACAGGCCGCTAGCAGCCGACGGCTGGCGGGAAAAAACAGCGTCTTGTTTCCGGATTCATTCGGTATAACAATACCTAATTTATACCGCTCACGCCCGCGACCGACATGTTCCGCGCCGGCGCTCGTGCCCGCCACGGCGGGGTGGGCGGCCGCCCGGGCGCTTCGAGATCGTTGACGTCGTCGACGCGGTGGCGTGCGCGTTGATTGCGCGCCGACGGCGGGCCGACGGGAACGGCCTCAGATGCTTTTAACTCCGTGGCCATTGCGGGAGGCGGTGCCTGCTGATGGTACGGCGCTTTCGGCACGTACGGTGCCTGTAGCGGCTGGTACGATGCGCCGACTTGAGGAGCCGAGGGAGGCGGCACGGCGACGTCTATTTTCATCGGCGGCGGCGAGGGGACGGTGACCGATATCTCACGGCCGTCCACGCGTGCATGAATCACGTCGCCGCCGCGCGTCCCTGGCGGAACTGGGATTGTAGTTGTCGCCCCCGGCTCGACGACCGCCGGCGTATAACGGAACAAAATAGCCGGGCCGCGATGTCGCGTCGATGCTCTGTCGTCGAGGGACGCGCGGACCTCGATCCCAAGCGGCGCGAAGAGAGCGATATATTTGTCACCGAGCGCTTCGACGGCGTCGAGCCACGCCTGTTTTCGCGCGGAGCTCCGACACAACGGTCTCCACATCGATCGCTTGAGCGAAGGCAATTTCTTTAGATCTTCGCGGAACGCCGCCCACTGCTGCGGCGGTATGCCCTTGGCTGCGAGCGCCGGCGACAGCGTTCCATGCGACGAGATACGCGCGCTCCGGCCTCCGCCCGCAAAAAAGTATCGAGTACCGTCTGAGCCGTCCTCGGCGTCGTCCGGGAACGGCGGCGCCTTCCTGGCCGCGAGCACGTCTGCTCCTAGTATAGACGCGGCCAAATCGCCGACGAGACTGCTGCTCCTCCGTCTGCTGGGCTCGTTGTCAGCAGTGTCTTGCTCCTTCACCTCAGAGGCTCTTAGGGAGCCAGAGTTGTCGACGCGTTCCGACGAGGCGGGCGCAAACAGACGACTCGCCATCAAAACGCCCGGTCTGTCCTCCTCTATTACGCCGCAGCTGCAGCAAAAAGCGTGAAAAACCCGAAAAAAAAGCCAAGCCTTATAGCTTATTTTTATGTTTACGTACGCGTACGATCGCGCCATATCTCCTCTTCACGCGGAAAACCTTGCTGTAAATACGACGAATACGTGCACTTACCAACGTTTACTGCGGGTTACGAGCCGCCTAGAATTATATACTTTTGTCTCAGCTCAAGAATTAGTAGACTGCTCCACGTCGTGCTGTCCTCGAACGGAGAGAGTATAATTAAGCGGTCACGAACGCTAGACTAACTCGCGCGTCGAACGGCAGACTATGTCCGCCGCCCACCACATCCCGGCGGAGGACAGCGCCGAGGGCACGAAATTCTTCTTCATGGGCGGCAGCGACAAGCACCAACTCAATCGTATATCGTCGAACGGCGGACTGACGGCCGGGCTCACCGCGCAAGGCGTCACAGAATCGCAATGGGAGCCCTTCCGCCAAGAGTTATACAAACTCCCCTCGCTCGCGCTCTCCCAGTGCGGCGGATGTGGGTGTTCTGGCCCGTGCTTCGAC
Organism: Pelagomonas calceolata; assembly: GCA_918797485.1. Classification (NCBI taxonomy): domain Eukaryota; class Pelagophyceae; order Pelagomonadales; family Pelagomonadaceae; genus Pelagomonas; species Pelagomonas calceolata. Next base: position 2,235,304 of record CAKKNE010000006.1, on the reverse strand, counting down.
AGCCCCGGCGAGGTGCGAAACAAGTGGTGGACGGCCATGCAGGAGCTCTGCACGCGCCACGCTCAAACCTTCGCGCCGCTCGGGATCACGCTCGAGCCGTGGGTCAATCTCTTGAAGGGTCGAGCCATGAAGTTTCCCGGCTTACTCCTCGCCTACACGCCAGCCAACGCACCAGCGGTGGTCGTCACGGCGGGAGCCGTCCCAGCGGCAGGGCCGGCGGTCGGAACGATAGTTTCCCCGGCGGCGAACCCGGCGGTCGGAACGGTAGTTGCGCCGGGCCCGGCGGTCCCGACGACCGTTGCTCCGTCGCCGTACAACTCCAGCTATCCCCCAACGGCGGGCGGCGTCGTGCAAGGCCACGTGACGCAGCCGCCGCCTTACGCCGCCGCCCCAACGGGCGCCGTCGTCCAAGGCTACGCGCCGCCGCCGCCGCAAGCGGCGCAACCGGTCGGAACGACCGTCGCTCCGCCGCCCTACGGCGCCGCCGCAACGCCGCAAGCCGTCGCGGAAGTCGTCGCCGTCGCCCCGATGGACCGCAAGTAGTAAATGGAGCAATTACTCGGGCCCGCACCCCACTACTGAGTAGGTACGGGCCGTCACGAATCACGCAAGGGGGAGGAATACGACTTCACCCGCCGCCTCAGCACTTCTCCTTGACGACCTCGGCCCCCAGCTGCGCCGCGGCCTGCTGGATGCGCAGCCGCAAATCGTCGGCGTCGATGGCGTCCATTGCTGTAGAGGAGGGCGGCGCTCTACGAGAATTCCAGGGGTCGCGCGCCGCGTCTGACATCAATTGCTCGACATCGACGTGCTTCCGCACGTGAGTTGCAACCGGTGCCGTGTCGATGTCCGACGACGCGGCCTCGTTCCTCAGATTCGTCAGCGACGGCTCGTCGGGAATGACGCCGTACAGCCCCAATCTAGTTTTGGCGAAGTACGCGTGCACGGGCGCGAGAATCTTCTCTCTAGCGTAGAAGCCCTGAGAGGCGCTTCTGTTCAAGACGACGCCTAGCACGGGCACGTCCCGCGACCCGAAGAAGGCCGTGCCATAATTCGCCTCGTCGATAGCAGCCCCGACGCCCGCCTTCACCACTAACAAAACGGGCGCCTCGAGGCGTTTGGCGACATCCGCGTTCGACGTGCCGCAGATGCTCCCGACGGCCGGGAAGCCGACGCCGTCCACCAGCACGAATTTCCGGTTCTGGGCGAGGTCGTCCACTACTGATGCGACTCTATCCAACCACTGGGCCGACGTGCCCGCCGAGCCGTCGAGGAACGCTCTTGTAAAGCCCGCGTAGTACACAATAGGACAATGCTTTCCCGAACGATACTCGACTTTATTTGTAGAGCACCACCGCGACACCGTGTCTTCTCTTTCATCTTGGGTGGCGGCCTTGACGTAGGCTATATTGGAAGCGCCGTACTTTTCCAGAGCTGCTTGGAGGATGCCTAAACAAACGGTCGACTTGCCCGCGTGGGTAGCGCCGCCGGCCACAAACAATCGTGTAGCTCTCGGTGCGCCTTCGTTGACGGGGCCGGGCCAGGCGTCGGCGGCGACCTCGCGCGCCCAGGCGCCGGCCAGGGCGGCCATTTTGCTGTCTTTTTACGATGTCTAGCGTTTATCCCCGCCGCGGATGGACTGGGACTCTTTTGGCTCTGGAGTACTGGTTGGGCCAAAGCTGCAACCCGGCCTACGTATACAAGCAGGGCTTTCGCGGAGGCTGGTACGTCGATCGAAGGACAGTATGTCTAGGTTTGCGCGTATGTGATCGTGCGGACGCCTATTGGGGAGGCTGGAGCTAGTTCATAGACACACTAGCATTTTTCAGTTTTGCAGCCGCACCCCACTGGCTATTCAAATCCAGCAGCAGCCCACGCCGCGCCGCGCACGCCTCGCATTCCTGCGAACGCCGGCCCACGCGACCTGCTGTTCAAATCGTGCAGCGCGGCGACGCCTCCATTCCTGGGGGGGCTGCCCCGCGACGCGTCGATCCCGCGACGAAACGTGAGCAGCAAAGCAGCCCCACAACAAAAGATGGCCGCCCTCCAACAAGAGTGGGTCGCCTCGCCGGCACCCATCAACTGCATCGCGCTCGGCTCGTCCATCATCGCGACGGGCGGCCAGGAACGGCGCTGTTGTGTTTGGAGACTAAAAGACGCGGAGCACCTCCAGTCCTTCGCGGCCAGCACGTCGTCGATCACCTGCCTCGACCTAGATCATGACGAGACCCACGTGTTGAGCGGCTGCGAAGGTGGTTCGGCTCGAGTCTACGATTTACGAGAAGGCAAGGCCTCGCGAGGGTTGACGGGCCACCGGAACCAAGTGAATTGCTGTCGTTTTCACCCGTACGGAGAATTCGTGGCGACTGGCGGGGCCGATTCGACGGTGAAAGTCTGGGACGCCCGGAAAAAAGCTTGCCTGCAGACCTACAAGGGCCACGGCGGCGAGGTCGATGCCGTGTGTTTCTCTCCGGACGGCAGATGGCTCGCGTCGGCCTCTCGAGGTGATGGTCAAATTAGAGTGTGGGATTTAACTGCCGGGAAATTGCTCAAGGGCTTCGGGGCTTCGAGACGAGCCCAAGCGGTGTTTGCGAAGACTCTTGTGTTTTCACCTACGGAACTGGTGCTGGCTGCTTCTTGCTCGGACAGAACCGCTAGATTGTATGACTTGGAGCAGTGGAAAGAATTAGGAGCGACGCATCCTGCATCTCTCGAAGCGCACGCGGTGCGAGAATGTGCGTTCTCGTCGTCGGGGCGGTCGCTCGTCGTGGCGGCCGAGAATGGGATGAGACAGTGGAACGTGGCCAATGTGAAACCCATCAGTCGAGAAATCGAGGGCGGTTTGGCGGGTGTCTGTGCTCTCAAATGCGGCGACGACTGTACAGTAGCGTGCCGCAGGGACGGCGTCGTCCGGGTATACAATGCGTCACTCGCGTACGAGGACGACTTCGAGGACGACGTGAGTGATGAGGCCGAGGCCAAGGAGGCGTCTCCCGTGGAGGAACCGCCTGCGTCAAAGATCGACGCGAAGGCCTCTCCTTCTGTAGTCTTCGCGCCTTCACAGAGAAGGGGCCTCGCGCCGCGCAACACCAAGACAGATCGACGGCGCCTGTCGACGAGCGACCTTGAAGATGTGAAAAGACGAGCGTCGCAGCCGAAAGCTGACGGTGCGAGCGTCGACGACGCCATCACGGAGATACTGATGGGCCGCAAGGCGAAGCACGAGCTCGAGGCGCGCCTTGAACAACTGGAGCATGCGTCGAAACAGTGGGGCGCGGGTAATGGTGAAGAGGCCTTCCGCGCGTTGAGTGGACGGAATTTCTCCTGGGAAGCCGTCGGCGACTTCCTCGAGCGCGTCGACGCGACTGATCTGACGCTCGACGCCGCGTCCACATTGGCCGAGTGCGCCGAGCGGTGGCTCAAGGCGTGCTGCGCCGCGGAATCCGACCGGGCGGGCGAGGTCTGCGTGCTGGTCGTCGACGCTTGTTCATGCGCTTTGGATTCGCACGGCCCGGCGATCGCCGCCGCGGCGACGGCGCCGGCGCTGGGTGTGGACCTGTCGCGGGAGGACCGCGTGCGGCGGTGCGCCGAGGCGCAGCAACGCTTCCGCGCCGTCGCGGGCGCGTGCGCCGGCGTCGCTTTTTTTGGAGACGCGGCGGTGAGGGCGTCGAAATTCGCGGCGCGGTGCGGGGAGCTGTTCCCTTAACTCTGTGGTTCAATTAGTTTGTTGCTAGTGTCTTACATGCCGCTAGATAATCACGTTTTCCTTCGGCCGGCACGCGCTGCAGAGGTCATATATAGCTATCAACTCGACGCTGGCTGGGACTGCGCAGCGGGACATTCATAGCTGCGGAGGCTGTCCTCGAGCGCGGACGACCGCTGCACGAAGGCTAAGGGAGCTTTAGACAAAGTAGTCTTCCAGTGGATTCACGCCGCCGAGGCGCCAGGCACACCCAAAGATGCTGGAGATGACCCCCGCCTCGACCCCGCCGACCCACGTCTTGACCATAGAGGGCATGATGTGCCAGCAGTCCTGCGGTAGTACGGTAGCGAACGCGCTGCGCAACGTACCCGGCGTCAGTCGAGCGGAGGCGTCCTTCGCGGACCACAACGCGAGCGTCTGGGGCGAGGTGGACGTGGCTTTACTAATTGATGCGGTGGAATGTGTGGGATTTGGCGCCGAGGTTAGTCAGACAAAACCGGCGCCGCCCTCTACCGTATCCCTGAAAAGTTCGCGGGAGTTCCGGGTGAACGGCATGCGCACTTTGACAGACGCGCGGCGCGTCGAGCAGGCCGCGCTCAAGGCGGGCTGTGGTTCAGCGAAAGTGAACGTCAACGCCGGGCGGCTGCTCGCTTCCTCAGATTGTAACGCGAGAGACGTCGAGCGGGCCGTGACCGCGGAAGGCTACGCGTGCGAGGCCGTCGACGTGACGAATGACGGCGCCCTACTTTTGAAAGTGGAGGGCATGTCCTGTGCTGCTTGCTCTTCGAAAGTCGAGCGCGCTTTATCTGAAGTGCCGGGCGTGTTACGAGCGGATGTGTCTGTGGCTACTCATAGAGCACGAGTCGTTCTTAGTCAAGAAGGAGACCGCGCGGACTGCGTCGCCGCTGTTAAGAAATGCGGCTTCCGCTGTTCACTCGCGACGCGGGACGAGTCGCCCGCCGCAGCGTCGCAACGGGAAGTGGCAGGCTGGTGGCGCAGCTTGAAAGTAGCACTCCTCCTCTCGATCCCGATCTTCGTGGCGAAGTGGGGTGGGATGATCGGTCCCGGACAGGAATTTTGGCATACAGGTATAGGGTGCCACGGGATGTTCACGATCGAGGCCTTAGTCGCAAGTGTCTGCGGGTTAAGTGTCCAGATCTTTGTGGGCGGGCGCTTCTACCGGAACGCCTACACGCAATTCCGGAGTTGTTCTTGGGGTATGGATTCTCTGATAGTTGTAGCTACGTCCACGGTCGTCACGTACTCCTTCTATTCACTCATAGACTGCTGTGTGTACGACGCGAACCACCAGCACTTACTGTTCGACACGGCGGCCATGCTCTTATTATTCGTGACGCTGGGAAAGTTCCTGGAAAGCAGGGCGAAGCAGCGCACCGGCGACGCCGTCGAGGCGCTGCTGGCTTTACGGCCGGCCTCCGCTACTCTGTTACCTTCGTCGGAGTTGCGGGACGTCGCTACTAAATTATCAAGGCTCGATGTCAATGAGGACGCTTCAGCCTTAGAGCGGGACTTCCGATCGCTGGCAGCTCAGTGCGTCGCGGGCGACGTCGATGCGGACGCCTGCGAAGTTGGTGATGTTGCTAGAGTATCACAAGGAGAAGCCGTGCCCGCGGATGGGGTTGTTATTCTCGTCGAGGGCGGTGGCTCAGCGAGATTAGACGAGTCGGCGCTGACCGGAGAGTCCAAACCCGCGAAACGGCCGCGCGGCGCCAAAGTTTTTGCGTCGTCAAAGAACATGGGGAGGAGCTGCTATATCAGAATCGAGGCCGTCGGCGGCGACGCGTGCGTCGCGCAGATCGCTCGTTTAGTCGAAGACGCCCAACTGGACAAGGCGCCCATACAAAATTTTGCGGACCGCATCGCGTCGGTCTTCGCGCCCTGTGTTGTGTTTCTGGGTCTTACAACGTTTATGGCATGGTACATCGCCGCAGAGACAGGTAACGTCCCGGAGAGCTGGCTCGACGAGCGCGACACGTTTCTGTTTGCTTTGTTGTTTGGGGTTTCTGTCGTCGTCGTGGCGTGCCCCTGTGCGTTGGGTTTGGCGACGCCGACGGCGGTCATGGTCGGCACCGGCGTCGGTGCCAATCTAGGTGTTTTAGCGAAGGGCGGCGCGGCCCTGGAACACGCGGCGGCGTGCAAGGTCGTGGTGTTTGACAAGACCGGGACACTTACGCAAGGTAAGCCCCGCGTCGTCGGTTGTCAAGCGTACAAGATGACCGAAGATGATTTGATACGAGCGGCGGCCTCATGCGAGCAGCACTCGTCGCACCCTTTAGCTGGCGCGTTGCGGAGAGCGGCGCAACAAAGAGGACTGAAGTTATTGCGAGTAGACGACGCGAAGGATGTTGAGGGACTAGGCGCGCAGGCCAATGTGGGCGACCTCGGGGCGAGTGTGGCGGTGGGCTCGTCGCGGTTCTTGCGGGAGCTGGGCGTGGACGTGGTTGAGGATGAAACGACCCAGAGATGGCGCCAAGAAGCTGCCACGGTGGTCCACGTCGCGTTCGATCGGCGCTTCGCCGGGTCCATAGCTATCGCGGACGCGCCGCGACCCGAAGCGTCTTTAGTGATAGCGTGGCTCCACCGTCAGAGTATAGACGTGTGGATGTGCACGGGCGATTCCTCGCAAACGGCGGACGCCGTCGCTCTACAAGTGGGCCTGTCGCGCAACCGCGTTAGAGCAGGGCAATTACCGCGAGATAAGCGCGATTTGATCACGGAACTCCAGAACGACGGTTTGGTGGTCTTTGTCGGTGATGGTGTCAATGACGCTCCTGCGTTAGCTCAAGCCGATGTGGGAGTGGCGTTGGGTGCCGGGAGCGGCGTCGCGGTCGAGGCCGCGGACGTGGTTTTAGTTGGCGACGACTTGCGAGGTGTATCGACGGCCTTAGATTTGGCTAGACATACATACAACCGCATCCGCCTGAACTTCGCCTGGGCGACGTGCTACAACCTGGTCTTGGTCCCGGCGGCGGCGGGGGCGTTCTATCCCGCAACACGTCAAAGACTGCCGCCGGCCGCGGCGGCGGCCTGCATGGTCTTCTCTTCGGTTAGTGTCGTGCTGTCTTCCTTGGCTTTGCGGCTCTATGCGCCGCCTGACCTCTCTCAGAAGACGGGCGAGCGGCGGTGTAGGAGGTGGTTCGGGCGCGACGCGCCGTGCGACGAGGAGCGGGAGTCCTTCCTTGGGACGCCGAAAGGTGGGGACCTCGTCTAAGTGTATCGCCTTGTGTCTCCTTCGTTTTGATCGGCTCGAGGCCCCGAACCCGCACGCCACGAGAAAAGACGCCCCCCCCGCGCCCCGGGGCCAGCGAGGCCTCGGGAGGGCCTCCCACCCGTCCCCAGGCCGGGTCGGAAGCTGGCGGCACAGCGCTGTGTGTCGTTGACGGCGTTGCGTGCTGCCAATCGCATCGACGGCGCCAAACGCCAACGAGGCAGCCCGCATAAACTCACGACCGCACGACCATGCCCAAGAAGGGCAAGAAGGGCAAGAAGGAGGACCCCGAGGTCGTCGCCGCGCGCCTGGCCCAGGAGCAGGCCGAGGCCGAGGCACGACGGCGCCATGACCAAGAAGTGGCGGACAAGGCGGCCTGGGTGCAGGAGCAGGAGGACGACTTCGCCAGGCGGGAGGCCGAGCTCGAGAAGCTCGAGGCGGACATGAGGGCGAAGATCGAGGGCCTCGACGCCGAAGTTTTGTTAAGAGCTAGAAGCAGCATCGCGGCGGCGGAGGCGCGCGAGGCCGCCACCGAAAGTCGCGCTGTTGAAAGGGAAGAAAAAGCGTCGCAGAAGATCATGTCTTTCCGTGATGATGAGGCGCGGTTGCGGCTCAAGGAGGTCAAAGTGGCCGCGCGGGAACGGGCCCTCGAAGGGTCGGTCAAGGGCGTCGCGAAGCACCTCGAGGTGACGATCGCGTCGAAGTGTTCCTTCGGCAAGGGCCAGGGCATTTTGGACGCCCAGCACGCCGAGGTCGCGGCTTGTTTACGGGGTCTAGAGCAACAGAAGCGGGACTGGGAGCATGAAGAACAAAACATGGAGGCGACGTTACAGCGGAAAGAGCAGGAAGCTAGGGAGCGGGTCCAGGCGTTGGAGGACCGACTCGTGCAGAGGGACTTCGAGGTGCAACGAAGGATGGCGCTTTCTGTGAAGGAGGTGGAAGCTCTAGTTGCGAAGGAAAGAGAAAAGGCCGTCCAGAGGCAGCAGGAATTGGATGAGAGAGAAGCTTTATTGGATAAGCGGGACAAGGAGGTCAACCGATTGTTGCGGGAGGTCCAAGCGTACGAAAAACAACACCAAGGCGACGGAAGGCCGTCGACGGCCTCGATCCGCATTCCCGAGAAGATCGCATCGAGGAAGGACCCGAGCGTGCCCGAGCTCACTTCTTTGTTAAGTGGTATCCAGCGAATCGACGTCGGCGACGCCGGCACGGATCCTCGGGAAGAACGCCAGGCCGTCGCCGAGGCTCTGAAAGACGTGCAGATCGCGTCGCGACATGTGACCGCGGCGGAGGAGCTCGCCGCGCGGCCGCCGCCCCCGACGCCGCCGTCGTCGTCCTCGTCCTCGTCGTCGTCGTCGTCGTCCTCGCGGAGCTTGGAGGACCCGCCCTTCGCCGACGAGCCGCTGGCGTCGCCCTGCCCCTCGGAAGCCGAGGCGCCGGGCGTCGTGCGGAGCCCCGTCAAGCGGCTCGCCGAGGCGCCCGTTTCTGCGCCGCTCGGGGCGCCGGCGCCGGCACCGGCGCCCGTCGAGGCGCCTGCGCCTGCCGTTAGTGAGGCGCCGGCGCCTGCTGCGACCGAGGCGCCGGCACCCGCGCCGCCATCGCTGGGGGGGCACTTGTAGGGGGCCGGTGTAGACAACAAATTGAATTACTCGCCGAACTCGATCCGGGCCAACTGCTTGTCGGCCGCGCGGCGGAGCTCGTCATCAGCACGTTCTCGCTCTCTGACGACTCCCTTGAGGAACGCGCCAAACGAGCTGGCGTTGGGGCGGAGGCGCTGCGGGCGCCGGTCTTCCCGTCGCGGGCGCGGCGTGTCGTCGTCGTGGCGTCGGTCGCGATCGCGCCGCCGGTAGTCGTCGTCGTCGCGACGCCGTTCACGACGGCTGCGGCTGCGGTCGCGGCTGCGACGTCTCCTGCGGTCGTGACTGCGGCTCCTACTCCTGCTGCGGCCGCGTCGGCGCCGCCTGGAGCTACTTCCCCGGCTGCGGCTCCTGTCGCGTCGCTCCCGTGACGACCGCTCGCCACCAGTCGTTTGCGGATCCATTAGCCCTCCGCGCGCCACTCGCCGTCAACGCACACGAAGACCACCTCCCGGTCGCACCGCTCGAGAAAAGGGTGCGGGAAGAAGAAGACCGCCTTTGTAGTCTGGTCGCCCTCGATCTTCTCGACGGTCGCGCCGGCGGCGATGGCCTGAATTTCAGAGGAGAGCGCGGCCCACTCGGCGTCGTCTCCTGTCAAAACCGACAGGTAGTTTGACTGGTCCTCGGGAGAGCAGTCCAGGGGCACGAAGGCCTCGACAAATGCCTTCCGTTCGTTTTTGGCTGCGAAGGCGGACAACTCGTTGAGTTTTTGCTGCAGCGCGGCGTTCGTGGTGCGAGCCGGCATTAATGTGCACGACGCTTTTGAGCACAGCCGCTCGCTGCAGCCGGCTCAGAACCGCTGCAACCGGCTCTAAAGCAGTCGTGCTAGTTTATCCTGGCTCAAGTTGTCCGGAGCGGACCGCGTTGCTGCGATCAGCTCCTCGACTCGGCTTGCCTGCCTTGCTAGTGTCTCACGCCGCTAGCCTGCTACGCGTCAGAATGCTTGAGGCGACTCCTGCGACAGCTCCGAGTGCGCCTGGAGGCCTCTCGAGTCGCTTTTTGTAAGACGCCTGCGGCGCATCGCCATCTCGAGCCGTAAAAGCGACGCCGTGTAAACGAGGTTAGCGACGGAGTCTGCAAAATCCGGGACGCGTGCAGCAACCGAGAAGTGATTGAGACGGTCTGGCAAGCGCTGCTATAGCGTGCGGCATCAGCGAGCGGGCACAGAGGCACTTCAGCCAAGCAGCATTTTGCATAGCCCTGCTGCAGCCGCTGGCCGCCCGCTGCGCCGCCGAGGCAAGCCACCGCTTACTACGCCACCGCTGCGGCCGCCGGTCGCTCCGGATCGCCCTGCTGGCGCTCGAACGCCGCCCGCCGGACCCGCGAGAGAGAGAGAGACACACACAGAGCGACGACGAGACCAACGCACGCACAGGTCGCGACTCCAGCCTTAACCATGGCGGAGAACAAGATGCGCGAGATCAAGGTCTCGAAGCTGATCCTCAATTGTTGTGTGGGCGAGTCGGGCGATCGACTGACGCGCGCGGCGCGCGTGCTCGAGCAGCTCACGGGCCAGGAGCCGGTCTACTCGAAGGCGCGGTACACGTGCCGCGGCTTCTCCATCCGAAGAAACGAGAAGATCGCCGTCCACGTGACGGTCCGCGGCGAGAAGGCGACGGAGATTCTCGAGCGCGGTTTGAAGGTGAAGGAGTACGAGCTCCAGCGCAAGAACTTCAGCGCGACGGGCAACTTCGGCTTCGGCGTGACGGAGCACATCGACCTCGGCATCAAGTACGACCCGACGACCGGCATCTACGGCATGGACTTCTACGTGTGCCTGGAGCGGCCGGGCTTCCGCGTCGCGCGGCGGAAGGCGCGCCAGGCGCGCGTCGGCGTCAAGCACCGCATCACCAAGGACCAGGCGGTCCAGTGGTTCCAGCAGAAGTACGAGGGCATCGTCCTCGGCTAGGGCTTCGTCGTAGGGGGCGCGTAGGGATGTGTTCTTTCTATCACGTGTTCGGGGACAGACATACACAGATTACGGCGATGGCGTCGAGGGCGACGGATCCATCTTGCCTCCTTTCGTGGTGCGAGCGCGACCGCCGCAGCCAATGGCGAGGCGACATCAGTAGCCCACGGTCACGCAGCACAGCGCGACGACGAGCGCGTCTCCTTTATCACCCATGGCCGGGATCGCGATGCCCGAGGAGAACTCCGCGCCGCCGGGCTGCAGTCGTATTGAGACGGCGCCGTAGGGGAAGACCGCCCCGACGGCGTCGACGTCGATATGTTCGTGGTACGCCTCCGGCACGGCGAGGTCCACGGCCAGCTTCATGCCCTCGTAGCCATTGGGCACGAGCGCGCCTGCGTTCGCATGGTCAGTGTGGCGCCGTCGACGCAACACGCGGCGACGGCGTCCCCCCCCCCCGACGCTATCGACGCGACGCGCGCGACGGCGTCGACGAGTCGAGGACGCCGGCTCCGCGCGGATCGACGGGATGCTGTTAAACTCGATAGCATTCCGAGCCGCGCGGACGCACGCCTTGGTCGCGTTCTGGCCGTGCTGGTCGGCGCCCCAGCCCATCTCGACGAACAGCACCTGCTCGAAGCCCGGCCGCGTCACGACTTCCGCATCATCGACACCTGTACGAAGCCCGAGGTAGTCCTCCCATGACGTCCAGCGCTCACCAAACGCCTCGACCGGGTTTCGAGGTAGCGCATACGCGCCGGGGCAGCGGTACTCGACGTACTCGTCCTTGGAGCCGAAGCCGAAAGACCGCGCGTAGTCGCGCGCCTCGTCGAAGGTCCAGACCGTCTTTTTCGCGGCGATGGCCAGTGGTAGGTTGCGTGTGCGTTGGTTATGCAGCAATGCCCATGCAGCGGCGAAGCAGAGGGCCGCGGCGACGACGTGTCGAGCCATGCGTTCTCGCAATGTCGCACGGATGGCGTTTGGGAGAGTGCTCTCCGGTGTGCACGATCGATTATACAGCTAACAGGCGCCTAACTCAAACGGAACGAATGCGCACGTATGATGACCTGAACGAATGCAACTTCTTACTGCTCCGCTTGTCCTGTAGCACAGGCTGCAGACCTGGACAGGCGCTCTGCAGCTTGTACGGGTTTTGTTGCATCAGCTGAAAGGTGCTAGCGCTCCCAAAATCCAAGTAACAGCTACCCACTTACTCAGCTGAAGGGGCCACGGGGGTCAAGAACGCGCCAGGCGCCGCACGAGCGCCGCGACCGTCTTCTCCAGCGCCGCCACGCGCGCCGCGAGGTCCGTATCATCGGCTGCCTCCGACTCGCTCGATGAGTCGACCACCGGCGCGGCCGGTTTCTTCTGCCACGGGTTCGACGGCCGGCGGAGCGTCCGCGCGGGCGGCGCCTCCTCCGCCTCTTCTGATGGAGGCGGCGGCACGGCCTTGCCTGAGAGAGCGAAGAGCGCCGACCCGTGCTCGTCAATCGTCTCGGGCTCGTCCCATCGAACGCTACCGGAGGCCGGGTCGTGGTAGTACGGGCGCTCGCTCGCGTCGTCATACAACTCGACCCAGCGCTCTCTTGGCGGCGGCGGCGGCGGCGGTGGCGTCACGGGCTCGTCCCAGGTCGTCTCTCCCGAATGAGCGTCGTGCCAGTAGGGCTTGCCACTTGCGGCGTCGACGTAGCGGTCCCACTTTTTTGAGGGAGGCGGCGGCGGCGGCGGCGGCGGCGGTTGGGGAGCGTGCTTCTGGCGCCGCGCCGTCCCGCCCGGCTTGTGCGCCTGCGCGTCGAGGAAGCCGCCCCAGGCGCCGGCGTCGGTGGTGGGCACGAAGGGCTGGCGGCTCGTCGGCGGCGCGTCGGGCGCCGTTGTTGAGGAGGGCCGTCTTGTTGAAATCGGGCGGCCCTCGCTCTGGGCCATGCGCTGGCTGATGGAGGGCATGGTCGAAACAGTGAGGAGGGGCAGCCGTGCGGACCTAGCGGCCCGTAAGACTCTAGCCCGCAATTCCGCTGGTGGTGCGCTGTGGGCCGTAAAGGACGCGTACGCGGGCTCCCGCGGCCAGACGCGTGCTCGGCTGCGCGTTCCGCCGGCGGCGCCGCCCCCGCGCGCCCGCCGGGCAGCCCAAGCTCTGCGCAAAACCAGCCGCCCAAGGCGCTACCAATAGAGACACAAGGCGTCCCGCGAGACCTCCTTCGTCGACGGGCAACAGAGGAGCATAGAGGAGAGATGCTGCTGCTCGCAAGGCTCCTCGCGGTAGCCACGACGGCAAACGCCTGGCAGCGCTGGGAGTACAAGGCCGACGCGACGCAGCAGTGGAAGGAGCTCTGGGGGTTAGAGAGAGGACCGGGCGCGCGCAGAGGACACTCGTTAGTATTACACCACAAGCCGGCGACGGAGACGGAGAAAGCCACGACGAAAATAGTGTTGTTTGGCGGCCGGTCGAACGAGATCTTCAAGCAGCACGTGCCCAAGACCTACGAGATCAAGATTAGTTCAGGGACCATCGACTTCGTGAGCTATGATAAATCTCCAATAAAAACGGAGATGTGCACGACGGACCCGGACACGGGCGAACAGGTCTGCAAAAATCCCATAAATGTCGGATTGTACTTTAATGATGTGTGGGCCTATGAATTGGACTGTTATCGGGAAGGCACGACGGCCCAAGGCGAACAGGCCCAGTTCTGCGGGGGCGTCTTTAACGGCGACCGATGCACTTCTGATGATGACTGCGAGGAAACGCCCTTCAAGAAGTGTGAGGAAGTGACCTTCGGCTCCACCGCAAACTACGATGCCTCGTCGGGCACCGGGCCGTGCCCCGCCACGGACGACAACCAGAATGCGAAATCGTGGGCGTGCCTCGGGAGCGACTTGCCGTGCGAGGACCAGGCCTGGAAGGAATTAGATTATGGGGCGCGGCGGGGCGGTTGTAGGTATGTGCTCGGGCGCGAAGTGTGCACGCACCCTTCGGAGAGGTGGAGGCATGGTGCTTCCATGTTTGATGATAGTACGATGCTCGTGTACGGCGGCTTTTCCCAAAGATGCGAGGATTATTGTGATGATCTGTGGGCCTTTGACGTGCGCGACAACACGTGGATGGAGATCTACGAGGTGGGGAAGTTCGCGTTTGGCGACGCGCCGGGCAAGCGGTGGCGGTTTTCACTTGTCAGTGATGGCCAAAGGTACCCCTGCCCGAAGGCACTCGAAGAACAAAATCAAGATGAAATTGAATGTGGGCGGTTCTACATCTTTGGCGGTTTTCGGCTGTGGCACGGCTTTGCGCGCGACAATAGTGAGGATAATAGATGGCGGTCGAATGAGGAGTTACCGGACGGGGGCTACATGGACGACCTCTGGGTCTACAATAAAAGGTTATTGAATCCAGATGAACCGATGCCTACAAGCAGTGCAGGACTAGGGCTCTGGCGGAATTATACGGGCAAAGCGACGTGCGTCGACGAGCCGGGCGCGACGTGGGAAGGCCGCGACGACCAGAACTGCGAGGTCGAGTGGCCCACGGCGCGCGCAGGGCATACGTCAGCTTTGGACGCCAAAAACGGCGGAGTTTATGTGTTCGGCGGCTACACTACTTTTTTCCCCTACCTGTCCACGGATGGTCCCGGCAGTGGATGGGGCGCGGCGGCGAAGCCGAACGCGAAGGGCTTCATTCCCTTTCCCGACTATCCCTACTACTTGAATGATTTGTGGGTCTACAACCTAACCACAGGGTATTGGACCCTGCTCGTACCACTTAGCAGTGACGTACCGGCCCCGCGCACGGACATGAGCATGGTCCTGGACATGGGCTACTGCCGATCTTCTGTCGATGATGATGGGGCGTGCTTCGGCCCCATGTTGATAGTTTTTGGCGGGTACAACGGGTCGCACCACTTCGATGATACGTGGTTGTTTGATACCCGAAAGACACGATGGTTGGAAAAAAGACAACAGGTCCACCCGCTGTGGCCGCCGGGCTGCACGGACGACGACGAAATTATTGCGAACTCGAGTTGCTTTTTGCTCGATTACGCGCGACCGGTCCGACCGGACGGCCTCGTCCAGGCGCAGCGCCACGACCTGAGTGATTTGTACGACACGATCCATGTGGTCGTCGTCTCGAAGACGGACATGGCCGTCGACTCGACGAAGAAGGACTCTCCCCCATTAGTCGGGACGTCCGTGGCCCCGGCGCAGTTAGTGGGAGGGGCCGCCGCGTGCGCGTCCGAGGCGGACGAGGGCTGTGCGGGCTTCGACTGGTGGTCGCTCGACCCGAACAACACGAAGATGGTCCATTTGTTAAATATGGCCGTTTGTTCACATGACAGGATGATGTCGTGTAGAGTAGATGGTGATTGTAGCTTTCATGAGGCGTCGTCGACGTGCATCAAGAAGTCGAAATATATCGAGTTTTCGGCCTTTCCCTTCTACGGCATCGTCGACAAGGACGGGCCCAGGCCCGACCCACAGGTAGATAAGCCGAAGTTCGGGGACCCCATCGTCAAGTATGCCGCAACAGGACCGAACCAGTGGGTCACCGGACCTAGGTATTGGGACGAGGACTGGCTCAAGGACCACTTTCGGCGTAGGGATTGCGGTACTAAACAATTTGACGATAGGGAGTGTAGCTTCTGGTCGCAAGATCTCAGTCGAGACGTGGCCTTTCTCGAGAATTACACCGTATCGTACAACAAATCTCTTCCCGAGATTAAAAATGGTAAGAAGTTCAGGCAGGACTTCGAGGCCTATCGAGGCGTGTATTATAGAAGGTGTACTTCTGTGTATGGAGATGCTACAAGGGGTGGCACGCTGGGGTGGCACCCTAAAGCGCCGGATGGGTTGAACGGACGAGCGAATGGGTCCGTATTAATACCGCAAAAAAGGAGACGGGCGCCGGGCTGGGACGGCTGTCGAGATACGTGCTTTGGGGTGCACCCGAACGAACCGGGCTTGTATCCCGGGGAAAGGCAGAAGTTTCCTGACAGATTCGAGTGTCCTTCCAATGCTTCTCTGATTTTAGATACGGGTCTCCAGTACCTGAGACCTAACCAAAGGTCTGACCATGCTGCTATTCTGGTGCCGCATCTGGGCCGGTGGACGACGAATACGCGAGCCTTAGGCGAGATCTACATGTTCGGTGGGGTCGGTTATGGCGTCGAGCAGAAACAGACCACGGACCACACCTTCCCATCCGTCGTGCTCGATGACATGTGGCGGTTGGGTGTGCATGATTGTCCGAACAACTGCAACAATCAAGGTAATTGTAGTTACGGTTTCTGCCAGTGCCACCGCGGTTATTATGGGGCGGACTGTTCGAACATCAGCTGTCCCGGTGATTTTTGTTACGTCGACCAGGACACGAACGAACAGGTCTGCCAGCACTGCTGCCAGGCCGGGTACAATCATACTGAGCATGATAAATATCAAGTCGACGTGCCTCGCGTGCCGTGTACCTTCGCGTCGCACCGGCAAGATGGAAGTTTTGGCGAGTCGAATGGCATTTGTGATGGGTTCGGGACGTGCCAGTGCGCGCCGCCCTTCATCAATGATGATTGTAGCATACGAGACTGCGACCACAACTGTTCGCATCGAGGCCACTGCTCCGTGGAGTTTCCCGTGTCTCGGTGTATTTGCGACCCGGGGTACTATGGGAAACATTGCCAGTACCAAGTGTGCCTGAACAACTGTAGCTATCCGAATGGTCTCTGCAATCATACGACAGGATTGTGCACGTGCGAGATGATCTACTCGCCCTACCAGAACTGGCGGCCGTACCAGCGCTGGGGCGGCGAGGACTGTTCGTTTTTATGGGCCTATTGTGCCGCGTGTCGCGGGCGTCCATCTACTTGGTGGGTTTTGATTTTGAGTATCGCGTGGCTAAGGAGGTGATACTACTAGGTGTTAGGCGCGGGTGCCGGCGCGATGCGCGACGACTTCTTCCACCGGAAGACTTTCAACAGACTCTTCAGGCGGAACTTGCGCGGCGGCGCCGGCGGCGGCTTTACGGCCGATACCGGCGCATCGACGATGGGCACCGCGAGGCCGCCGCGTAACCTTCTAACCTCGTCCTCCGATAGCTCGGCGCCGGGTTTCGCCGGCGGCGCCCGACCGCTCGCGTCGAAGTCGCGCCACGTCCTATTATAGAGGTCGAAAACATGTTGAGTGGCCGCGTCGAAGGGCTTCCTCAGAACTTTTGCCAGCGCGGCCAGGGAGCCGAGCTTGGCCACGGCGCCCATCGACGCCGGCGGCGGCTCCGTCGGCGCCTCCTCCACGACCGGTGAGCTTTGTGTTGGCGTCGCGAGGGCCATGACGATGCTGCCGTCCATGCTCGCGTCGAGGTCCGGCGGGCGGTCGCGTTCCGGCGAATGTAAAGGCGCGGTCCACTTTTCGTCGCGCGCGGGCAGCATCCTGATACGTTTCTTGGGGAGGAGCCTGATCCGTTTCTGGGGGAGCCTCTCATCAGTCTTGTCGTCGTCCGCGTCGCGCAGCCGCTCATCATCCGTCTCGTGTCGTGCGCGCAGCTTTTGGGGCGTCGTGTCCACGCCGCGCGGCTTCAGGGGCGGCCGCGCCGCGTCGTCGACGTTGCGCGGCCGCAACGGCTGCCGCGGGGCAGCCATCTTGGTTAATATGTGTGCGCTTGGCGGCTTTTTATCGGCCAGCCCTTCGTTTGCTGCCCTTCGCAACGGCCCCGCACGACGCCTGACGGGTGTATCCATACACATCCTGCCCTGGATGTCTCACAACACAGCTCTCGGAAAATGAACTTCTTTTGCTTTGCTTCGGCTAGGCCACCTAGCGCGGAGCCGACGCGACCGCATTCGCGACCGTCCCCAGCCCTCATACGCCGTCGCCCCCGGGTGCTCGCTCTCATTTCCCGCCGGCGCGCGGCAGCACACGAGCCGAGGAGTAGTATGTGACTTACTTCGGGGGTTAACAAGCAAGGGAAGGGACTATCAGGGCGAGCCCATCGGCGAGGGCGGCGGCGGCGGCTCGTTCGACGCGTCCGACGCGCGCCGCGGCGACGCCGCGTCCTCGGCGGCACCCTCTTCTCCCTGAGCCGCCAGGCGCGCCTGCTCGCGCAGCGGCCGCATCTGCGTCCGCGCGCGCACGATGCTCTCCTCGGTCATCGCCGTGACAGGAGCGAAGACCAGCCGGTCCTCGAGCCCGCTCCGTCGCTGGTCCGGCGCGGCGTGGACGTCGCGCGCGTAGGCGCGGCACATGCCCCAGTGCCCCCGCGCGATCTCCCCCAGTAATTGAGTCCGCGACCAGCGCGCGTCGCCCCAGAAGCACAGGACCGTGCCCGTCGCCGGCGTCGCGTCCGAAGTGATGGGCGCGCCGTGCTCGGCCGGCGGCGCGGCCTCGATGCCGCCGTCCATGGACTCGTCGTCGTCCGACGACTCGTTCTGTTCGATCGGTGTCGGCGGATGGCCGTACAAGGAGGAGGTTTCTGGGATAAGTGTTTCTGGTCTACAAGTAACAATTCTAGACGTGCCATCTTCGGAAGCTAAGGCCACCTTCCAGCGGTCGCCCCGGGCTGTGTCTAGTACCACACCTAAAACACCGTTGAGCTCCGTCGCCGTGGCTAGGTTCTGGAGGCGCACGCGCGCGCCGGGGCCGATGCCCTGACTCAGGTCGCGATTTTCAGAGGCCTTCTTCGCCAGGCGCGCCGCCAAAAGCATCGCGTCCGGTAAGGATTCGACGATGGAGTAGCCCCGCGCCCCGCCCGTCCCAAGCACGAAGCACCTCACGATACTCCTCGCATCACACGGCCCGCCCACATGATGTACTAGTCGAACTTTGTCGCATTCTTCGCGCCATTCGGCGCCGAACTTCGTGGAAATAGAATCGAGTGCGGTCGCGACGGCCGCTCTACTCCGCGGATTGTCCCAGTCCTCCGGTAGAGGCCGACACACGTTCACCGCGGCGACGTGGTCGTCGCCGCAAGATCTTGGGGTAGGTGACCCATCGGCGTTCACTTCTATCAATACGACGGTCGCCGGCGCTTCTAGAGCTGCCAGCGCTTCGCCGATGTCCTCGGCGCCCTCCAGGGAACCACGAGCCGTCGCCCGTAACCGCTTGCCTCGCAAGGACACCGTAGCACCATCTGCACCAAGAGCTTCCCGTAACCTCTCGAGAGATCTTTCCGTGTCCAACGTTAATTCATATAAACCATCATCGTCCTGGACACCAGTAATCACATAAGCCGAGCGACACCAGTGCTCGTAACTGGACGCATGCCTTAGATAAGGAGGCATGCCATCCAACTGCTCTTCCAGCTCCCTCGAGAACTCTTCGCCCGCCGCGATGATACAACCGACGTCGACGAGGGACGCAATTTCGACCCCCGTAAAACTTCTCATGAGGTCGTGCCTCGTGGGCGGTTCACAAGTATAAGGCTGCTTGCACACGTTGCAGGTCTGCTGTCGTAGGTCGTCGCCGTGGAACATGGGGTGGGTCGGTTGACTCACTAAAACCATGCGCTGCCACCTTCGGAGGCATTCGAGGTGGACCCAGCGCTGGCCACCCTTACAGGCGCAGGGCGCTATGAGCTCGCCCTCCTCTTCTCCATCAAAGCAGTAGCGGCACATGCGCTCGCCTTCCTCTTCCTCGATGATTGGCTGGGGCGGCGGCGGCGGCGGGAGCGGCGGCTCTAACTCGTCGGGCTCCATGTTGTTTGTTTTTTTGGTCGTCGGCTCGAGTCGTCGGCGCGTTTGAGGTCGTCAGAGGGCGGGCGTCGGCTGCCGAGGTGAGTAGCACTTGGATGCTCTCCCTCTTGGATCTGCGGGCCTCCGGTTCTTTAGAGTTCGCGTCTGTGTCCGACCCCGACAGTTCTTTTCAGAAGCCCTCGTGCGCTGCCGTGTCTGTCTTCTAAGGACCCCGAAGATGAGCTTGCCTGCGGAGACGAAGGCAGCGTTTTGCTCCGAGCTGCTGGTCGCGCGGCCTTCCCCCAGCGCTCCCGCGACCTCCTCCGAATCCTCTCGACCCGTCTGTAAGCCTCAGGACGGCGTCTGCCTCGTGCTAGTGTCTCTCGATACGCTAGTCTTCGCGGAGCCTGTAAAAGACACGGCTCGCACACTTGCCTAGCGAATTAGTAACGAAACAGCGACGCGGGGCAGACTCGCAGTCACCATCGCCAGCCGAGCAGTAACTTTTTCGGACTCCCGCGCACGCGCCGTGCGATTCCCAAAGCAGAAAGCCGTAACACGCAAGTCTGCTACTCGCGGCGTACCCACGCCCGTATAACGATGCCGCCCCGCCACGCCATCGCCGCGGCCACGCTCGTCGCGACCGCGGTAGCATTTGTCCAGCCCGCGGCGCCGCGGCGAGCGATCACGCTGCGCCAGGCCGACGAGCTCCCAGAGGTGAGCCCCGGCGAGGTCGATTGGGACGAGGAGTTCAAGCGCTTGAAAAGGGGCGAGACGGGCAAGGCCGCGAAGCTGAACGAGGTCGGGCTCGAGGTCGAGCGGACCGGAAGGGTCGCAAAAAGAAAAGCGACGGACGCGGCCCGGAGCGTCCAGCGCGGCGCCGCGCGCGCGGCGAACTCCATGCCGCGGGCGCCGTCGCTGTCCAAAGACGCGGTCTTCTGGTTCGCGGTCATCGCGGCCCTCGCCTTCCTGCCCACGCTGATCAGCGTGCTGAGCGGACCCGTCCAGGCCGGAGGAGGCGTCTACGTGTAAGGACCGACTTGTATGACAACAAACATTTACTCTCGGCTTCGACGGAGCTTCTCTAAAAGAGCGTCGGCGTCGAGGCTCCACGGTGAGCCCGCCAGGAATATGAACGCCGTCCAGCTCGATACTTTGGAGGCCGGCGCGAGCACGTGCAGGTGGAGGTGATCGACACTGTGCCAGGGTCTTCGGTGGAAGCGGAGCCAGTAGTCGTTCGCCGCGAAGGCCTCGGGCTGCTCCCGTTGGCACACCTCGAGGGCGATGCGCCGCATGTCCTCCAAGAGCGCTACGTCGGCCTTTTTCAAGCCGTCGGGGTCCTGCGGCCGCCGCCGCTTTGGAATGACCAACCCAGCAAGCGGTGCATAGTTCTTCACGTTGCGAAAGGCGAGATACCTACGTGGCACACCATCGAGCAGGCACGGACTCGTCGATGGCGTACGCAGGCGCTCCAAGGACGCCGGGTCGCGACGCGTCGCACTCGTGCAGTTTCCGGATGGGCGCCTCGCCGCGCAGCAGCTCCCCAAAGACCGTCGGGTTCTTCTCGATGTCCTCGGCGAGCGGTAAATTTGTGGGTCCGTCGGACAGGTTCGGTGGGAAGAGGCAGGAGGCCATCTGCGCGGTCGCGAGGCAGCCGGCCAGTCGTCGACGCATACGCTTACCGTCGCGCGGCGGCGTGCGGGAGCGGCGAGGCTCCGGTTTCGAGAGCTGCTCGCGCTAGCGGCGCGGCGTCGGCGTTTCGCGGTCGCGCTCGCCGCCGGCTCTCCCAGCAGGCCCTGCACAGATTGTGCTCTCCCACAGTGGCAGCTTCACGCGTCGCCGCGATAGCGATTGTGCAGGTCGCTCGTGGACCGTTGGTGCTTTTGAACGGCGAGAGCGCTTACAGCTGTAACCGAGCGGGCAGTCCGAGGACGGTGAGCACCTCGACTCTGCTTGTTGCTCCAGCACGACTGCAAACGTGCTCACCACGCGCCGCACAGTGCGAAACGCGTAAAACCGGCTCGCAGGAGTCGAAAGAGGCCCGAAACGCAGGGAACTGTGCGAGTGCGTAGGCTGCCGCCGCGTCGCCGCCGCGCAAATTGAGCAGCTCATGCGCTCGGCATTGGTGCTCATGTACGCCTGCCTCGGCCGCGTGGCGGGCCTGACGGCGCGCGCCGCGGTGCGGCGGCGGCCGCACGTGTTGCGGGCGGTCGCCACCGATGCTGACATGGACAAAGCCTTACAAGCGAAGTCGCCCTTCCTCCGCGAGTTCGCCAGCCGCGGCTACCTCGCGCAGTGCACCGACATTGAAGGGTTAGATGAAAAACTCACGGAAGGCAGGGTCTCCGCTTACTTAGGCTTTGATGCGACTGCCGACTCATTACACGTCGGCTCGCTGCTCCAGATCATGATCTTGAGATTATTGCAGAAGCACGGCCACCGGCCCGTCGTGCTCGTTGGGGGCGGCACGACGAAGGTCGGCGACCCGTCGGGCAAAGACGAGTCCCGCCAATTGCTCGATGAAGCTACAATCCAAAGTAATATAGACGGCATCTCTAGCGTCTTCGACAAATTTATTGAATTTGGTACGGATAAAGCGATCCTGGTGAACAACGCTGATTGGTTGGATTCGCTGGGTTATGTGGAGTTCCTGCGCACGGTGGGCGCGCAAGTGACGGTGAACCGCATGTTATCGTTTGAGAGCGTCAAGCAGCGGTTGGGGCGGGAGCAGCCCCTGTCTTTTCTCGAGTTCAACTACATGCTGCTGCAGGCCTACGACTTCCTCGAGCTCTACCGGAGGGAGGGCGTCGAGCTCCAACTGGGCGGGTCGGACCAGTGGGGTAATATTGTCAGCGGCGTCGAGCTCACGCGCCGCGTCGAGCAGGGCAAGGTCATCGGTCTGACGGCCCCGTTGTTGCAGACCGCCGACGGGCGCAAAATGGGCAAGACGGCGGCAGGCGCGGTCTGGCTCTCGCCCGAGAAACTGAGTCCCTTCGACTACTGGCAGTTCTGGCGCAATTCGGCGGACGCCGACGTGATTCGATTTATGAAGCTGTTCACGGAGCTCGAGTTGAGCGAGATCGAGGAGATGGCGGGCCAACTCGCCACGGAAACAGGACCTACCTTTGTGAATGCGCTGAAAAGACGCCTCGCGGACGAGTGCACTACTTTACTGCACGGTGCGGACTGTCTACCGGCGATCCACGAGACGGCGGACTCGTTGTTCAAGAACAAGGGCGGGAACCTCGCAGATTTGCCTCGCGTCGAGGTCGCCGAGGCTTCGATTTCAGTGGTCGACGCCTTAATCGCGGCCGAGTTCGCCAAGTCCAAGGGCGAAGCTAAACGTCTCATCAAGGGCGGCGGCGCGCGCGTCGACGGCGTGAAGGTAGAGGACGTCGAGCAGGAGGTCGCGCTGGCCGGCGCCGAGGTGAAGCTCTCGTCGGGGAAGAAGAAGCACGCGCTGCTTGTTGGTGGGGGTAAGTAAGTGGGGTTAGTTGACACCTTCTTTTCGGCTAGCGGCGTGTAAGACACTAGGGACAAGCATCGATTTTAAACGCACAACTTTGACGCCGTGAACGGCGAGTTCACAGGACCTAAAAGCGCGCTATATATTGAACAAATCACTCACGCAAAACGATGCATTCGGTACTGGCGAAAGCGCGCCGCGAGGAGGCCGACAAGAACCGCGACCAGACGCGCGGCGGCGCGCGCGCGTCGCCGGAAAAAAAGCGCACGCGCAAGCAGACGAAGACCGAAGGCATGGTTAACTCTCAAGAGCTGACGGAGGTCGACATGGTCGACGGCGCGACGGCGTGGCACGGCCCAAAACCGCAGTATGCTAAGACGCCGAAAGGAAATAAATTAAGGCCGGTCCGGGACGACACGAAGACGAGGTCCTACGTCGTCATAGAGGCGCAGCGCCAGGGCGCGGCGCGCTACTTTGAGCTCACAGTCGCGATCTGTTACGAGGGCATGGACGAAAAAGAAAAAGCCAAGGCCCTCTTAGAAGCGTTCAAGCAGTGGATTTACGGCGTCACGACGACCTACGCTCACGTTCTCTACACTCGCATCACGTAGGTCGAAGAACGGCGCGCGGCGCGCGCGGCGCCGAAACGCGCTCCTGGACGTGGCCGCGCGGATGAAAGATGGCGAGTTCAAGTGGAAGGGCATGGGGCACTGGAGAGCGGAGTGTGAGCGCGAGCAGGTCATCCTCGACACGGAAGGCGACGTCACCATGGTGCAGGCCCTCGACGAGGGTTTGAGGAAGTTATGTAGGAAGAAGGGCTTCAAATTGTTCGGCGCGAACGGCAAGCCCATCCCCTTCGCGGACGCCGCCAATGTCATCCGCAACCCCAAAAAGGGGGCGCTCCACATGGCCGACGACCGCTACGCCCAGGAGAACGAGGAAGTGAGCGCCCGCGTCTTTTTCCTGTTTCTTCGACTATCCTGCTGACACGAGCAGGAGCCCGCAGGAGAGAGGCGGGCCGTCGCCCGTTTCGCACGAGAGTAAATTTTTTTCGTTGAACTTGACATTGAACTTGGATTGGCACTCACAGGCGCGCGCGGCATTCGGCGGGGCCCGCCGGAGCATCCGCACGTGGCGGGACAATTTCAAGGGCTACCTCAACGAGAATTTCGGCTACGAGGGCTTCTTCGAGAAGATGGCCCTCAACGCGTTCGACTACGGCCTCTCCGAGGACACCATCAAGAACCTCGTCAAGCATCGGTTTTTCCAAACCGACCACATCCTCGGCACGATCTGCGACGACCTCGAGAATTTTTTTCTCATGCCCGCCCCCCTCAACAATCGCTTCGACTTCCAGACCCGGCAGAATTTCAAAAAGAAATACACCGGGTCCGCGTGGGCGAGCGTTCGTTTATTTGTCAAGCAGGCGCTCGCGCTGCAGCGCAAGTTCGGCCGCTACTAATTACTAAGTACTAGAACTTCTCTCTCTTTCTCGCACATCGAGCGCTGAGCGGCAGGATCCCTCCGCGGGCGCCGCCGAGTACGACGCGTGACGCCCGAAGTCCGCGCCCCCCAGGATACCGTTGCGGTAATCTGAGGGCCGCTCGGTCTGCCGTTGGCTGTGACGCGAGCGGTGTTAGTGATCATCGAGCACTTTATGTAGACTCAGCACGCCGACGGCGTACAGATCAGGCGACTCGACACCGTCGAAGAGCCAACAGCCGGCGCGGCGTCACCATCTGCACGTGGCCATCCGATGCCGAAGCAGTGGGCAAAAAGCGTGGTAGGTCACACAGCAGCGCGACGCGTCCGTTGTAGTGCCGTGTCACGCTGGGCGCGACGCGGCTTTAAGCGACGAAACCATGGCTTTGCCCGGAGCCGTGGCGCAGGCGATACGTCGCGGCAGAGCTGACACCGTCAGGCGCCCGCCAGCCGGAGCGCGGCGAGCGGAAGCGTGGCCGCTTCGTGAGCTGCGTCGTGTGGGTTTTTTTTCGACGCCGACGAGCTGTCGTCCGTGGCCAATCTTTCTGTGCCGCGCGAGCTTAGCGCCCGAACACAGCCCTGTTGCAAGTAGCGCTGGCTGCCTGACCGCCGGCACCGCGTCGTGCGCCAGCCGTTCAGCGTCCAGCGTCCAGCGACCGAACGCACTGATACAACGCATCACTCTGGCCAGCGATGCGGTCGTGCAGGCTGCCTCAGCGGCTGTGCGCCTCGATTTTTGCCCTGCTTGCTAGTGTCTTACTGGCCGCTAGCTCGCACAATTTCCAAAAGCCTGGGCACCCCGGAGAAGAATCCATATCTGGCACCTTACGTGCCTACTCAATTATTGCTGTTGCCTCGCGTTGCAAGAGATGCCGAAAAAAGCTGCGCCCGCATACAGAGGTGCTGTGGTCGGCGGCCCGCGCTGCCCCATACGCGTGCGCAAGGACGATGAAATGACCGTCGACACCACGACGCCAAGAGAATTGGGACTTAGGATTAAGAAGGAAGACGGCACGTTCTTCGCCGGAGCTGCACGAATCGAGTTCCGCATCAAAGACGGCGAGTACAGGGCGGGCAAAAGAGTCGACCTGACCTGCGCCCTAGTAGCAGAAGAGCGAGTCCCTATGAGACCTTTAAAAACGGTGAATGGCCTAGAAGTTCGAGCCTGGGAGCTCGATTTTGACAGAGACGCACTCCGCGCAAGAGGCCAAAAGTCTATGAATGAAGTAGGCACGGCGGCCCGGGCAAGTGACTGGCACTCCGGACTCCCAGAGGACGTCCAAGCGCTGCTCGAGGCCGATCCCGTGGACGAAGAGGCGCTGCTGCAGATTTTTAGGACTAGATACGTGGGGCCGTCGCAGTTTCGAGCCCTTCAAAATTGTCATCTGCGACACTGCGATTTCAGGAACAGGTGGGAGCGATGTGTGTTTGACTACGGCGCGAAAGGCGAGGCGAAGGGCGCCGAAGACAAGTGCGCGAAGCAGGGCGCCGTGAACGCCCTCACCTTTCGCAAAGGCGACTGGGACACGTCGGCCTTCTTCAAGAGCCGGCCGGCCTGGATGCAGAAGGGGGCGAAGGACTCGAAGAAGGGCTTGCCCTGGACCGGTCCGAGAGGGGACGGGCGCCTCGACGAGTACAAGGTCCCGGACGAGCGCGGCCGGCAGACAAAGGTACGCGTTGACGGCAGCGAGTCGCACTGGGGAATAGGCGCGTCGGGCCGGCTCGAAGGAGCCCGCGACGCCGCGGCGGCCCGACGGAAGGCTGCGGCGCGGCCGCGCGTCAGTACCCCGCGCGGAAAGTGCTTCGACATGACGCGGTCGCCGCGACGCGCGTCGACGCGCTACCACGCCACCGAGACGCTGCCGACGCGGCCGCGCGAAGGGGTCTACGCGTCTCGTGAGGGCGCCGCGACCGTTTCGCAACCACGTCGTTCCGCGCAGGTCCCCGTATTGATGCAGCAGGACGACGAGGAGGACGAAGCAGTGCAGGAGCTCCAGGCGCTGGCCGGGCTCGATGTGGACGACGAGGTCGAGGAGCTGGATTTATTTGATGCGAGCGATAATAGGCAGGGGCGCCACGCGATCCGCGGCATGCTCACTATACTGTCGGACCATATCCGCGCCGCCGAGGGTCATCTTATCTCCGTTGGATTCAAGGAGTCGCTTAGGATTGGGACGCCGGCCGAGTTAGATACGCAGCGGTGGTGGCTGCTCGGCGACTACGAACGCACTGGACGCAAGCTCAAATTGGATATGGACGAGCTCTGGTATCAGTCGACCACCTACGCGGACAAGAACGACCTGGTCGCCCTCGAAGTCTTTAATGAGCGCTTCTTCGAGCAGCGGTGGCACTACACGATGTTCAGACTGGCTGGGCACCCGATAAAAGACGAGGCGCAGGACTTAGCGGTACGCGAGGTGTTTACGGTGGCGACGGTCTTGCTGTGTCCGGAGCACGCGACGCGGAGTAGTTTGGTTTTTACGTTGAAATTGATCGCGGAGCGCGGCGAAAAGGAGTCGGGCATTTGGACGGCCACCATACCTATGGCGGTCTTCTTCAATTTAGCTACCAACGACCAGCAGGCCAAGTATCTCGATACGCAGATTAGAAGGTACGCGCACGACGCGGAGGTCGCCCGAGGGACCCGGCGCGGGCCGTTCCGGGTCGACGCCTTCGCGCGGGCGGCCGGCGTGACGGCGGAGCGCGCCGACCCGTCCACGCGCCACGAAATAGCGCGCGACGCGCGGTCGAGGCTCGACGCTTTGACCGACCGCGCCGAATGCGAGGAGGCGGTCGCCGACCTCAAAGATGTGCTCGCGGAAGTGCAGCTCCAGCTCGCGCGCATGTGAATGTTAGTTGGCTAAGTAGTACTATATTTATATGGAAACGTTACTATAGGACGAGACAGGACGCCTAGATGGGGACGGGTGCGGGAGCCAGCTCGTCCTCCTCCTCGTCCTCCTCCTCGTCGCCTTCTTCATCAGAATCGCTTTCATCGATCGTATCTAGATACGCGAAGAACTCCGTGGTTTGTGTCAAGGCCTTGATCTTCCCGGGCACGGCCTCGGACACAGCATCGTCGGCGTCGCGCCAGGCCTCGTAGGCCTCCACATCACAGACCTCGCAGAGGAACAGGAACTTGAAGGCCTGTTGAATGAGACCCTTGCCGTTCGCGTCCTTCGGGAACTCGAGGGACGCGAGGTGGCGCTGCGTCGCTAACAAGAGAGAAGCCTGCTCCTCGGTAGAGGGCGCGACCACTTTAAGCGCGGGCGCCTCGGTCTTCAGCCACGAAACGTCGCTCCCATGTTTACCGAAGCGCGCCGTGGCAAAGGCGTCGGCGTTCGGCTTGTCCGGGAGTTTTGCTACAGCATCAGCTAATGATTGGCCCGTGAGCCCTTCAAGCTTCTTCGCGGACTCCAGACCCGCGACGCGCGCCTTCTCCGCGTCCTCTAAAGCTTTCTGCTTCGCCGCAGCTTCAGCCTGCTCGGCGGCCTCGCGCTCGGCCTTCTTCTTGGCCGCGGCGGCCTCCTGCTCCTTGCGGTGCGCCTCCTCGGCCAATCGACGCTTCTCGAGCTTGACCTTCTCCATCGCTAACCTAGCTTCCTTGACGTGTTGAGGTTCTTCCTTCTTTTGCGTAGCGGCGGCCATGGTCGGGAATTCTTCCTTTCTAGGCGCCGGCGCTGAACTTCCAGTCTGTAAAGCGCCGTAGCGGTTTCCGCTACCATAACGACCCATGCCCGACGGTCTATCACTGGACCCGGCGCCGTAGCGAGAGGGACCGCCGTAGCCTCCCCGCGCGTCGCCACCACCGCCGTACCGCGACTCGCCGCCGCCGGCGCCATACCTAGAAGGCGGCGGCGGGTCGCTCTGCGGTCCTCTATTCCCCCCTCCGAACATGTTGTCCCACTTGTCGCCGCCGCCGCCTGATGAGGGCGGTGCCGCGTACGGCGCGACCTTGGCCGGGCCGGCGTCGCCGGAGTCGCCTCTCCTCGTCAAGTTGAGGCGCGGCCGCTCGCCGCCGGACGAGCCGCCGCCGTAGCCCCGCGCGTCGCCTCCGCCGTAGCCGCCGCCGCCGCCGCCGTAGCCGCCTCGGTCGCCGCCGTAGCCGCCGCCTCCCCCGTAACCGCCGCCGCCCCCGAAGCCGCCGCCGCCGCCGCCGCCACCGCGCCGCCAGTCGTCATCACCTTCACTTCTAAAAGTCGGTCGATCGCCCTGCGGCCTGTCCGAACCGTAGCCCCGGAAGTCGCGCCGGAAGAAGCCCTGGTCGTCGGGAGCGCGCTCCTGCGGCCGGTCGGGGATGTGCGCCTTGTCGTTCGCGACTAAATGGGCTAAATGTACTACTGTGCCCTTCTTGGCGCCCTGGTTCTTGCCCATCTTGTGTGTGGTCTTTTGCTTTTTGCAAGGTCAGCTGCTTTGATCCTGCCGCGTCGACGGCGTTGGCTCAAAGCGTTGCACGCGGCAATGCTGTGAGGCTTTTGAGAGGTGCTGCTGGCGCGCTTGCTCGCGGAGACGCTGCTTAGCGAGGCCGCGTTTTGATATGTGCTGTCTTGCCAATCGCCTATTTTTGCAAGTGCGAAAGTCGGCTCTGAGGGCTCATGCTCGCGCGCCCCATGGCTCCATAGGACGCATGGAAACACAGCCCGGTTCGGCGCTAGTGTATCGACCCACTAGCTGAAAGACCTGCCTCAAAAAGCAGCGGTTGTGCCAAGCGAAAAGCACGAGAAGCAGCCCAAACACTAGGATGATCCTCACGCATTGCCCCGCCTGCGCTGCCCCACTTCACAGTACCAATGCCAAGCAATGCAGCCGCTGCAAGACGCGCTACTGCGGATTGGCCTGCCAGAAACAACACTGGGAGGGAGGCGGACACGACAAACTCTGCAAATTGATAAAGAAAAGCGGCGGCGCCGAGCAATTTCATGCCGATACGAAGTATACGGCGGCCGTAGCGGTTGCTGCGAAGGAATGCGCCGAGGACACCAAGGGTCAGACGTGCTACATCTGCACGCAGGCCCTCCATTGGAAAACGAAGGAAGGCCTCGTGCGAATGTGCGCGTGCCGCGGGACGGCGGGTTTCGCGCATGTTTCGTGCTTGGCGGAGCAAGCGAAGATTTTGGTCGCAGAGGCCGAGGAGAACAACTTGGACTGGAAGGTGCAGAATGATAGGTTTCAGCGGTGGCACACGTGCGGCCTTTGCGAACAGATGTACCACGGCGTCGTGGAGTGCGCGCTCTCGTGGGCGTGCTGGAAGACGTACGTGGGGCGGCCGGAGGATGACTGGGCTTACAATGTGGCGATTTCAGTGCTTGGGAACGGTTTAGCGTCTGCACGTCATCACAAAGAGTCGTTGTCCGTGAGAGAGGCCGAGTTGTCTATGCTGCTCCGCACTAATGGATCACAACACAACATTCTCGTTGTGCAGGGAAACCTTGCAATCGCGTATGAAGCGCTTGGACAGCATGAAGAGGTCTTGCGGATGCGACGGAAGATATACTCTGGCTGGTTGAAGCTATACGGCGAAGAACATTTTGACACCCTCCGAGAAGCCAACAACTTAGCGTCGTCGCTTCTGGACCTACAGCGCTTCGAAGAAGCCAAATCACTGTTGCGCAGGACACTGCCCGTGGCGCGACGCGTCGGAACAAGTGATGAACTTACGCTCAAGATGAATTGGATTTACGCGAGGGTGCTCTACAGGGACGCCGACGCCACGCTTGACGATCTCCGCGAGGCCGTAAGCAAGCACGAGGAGTTGGAACGGACCGCGCGGCGCGTTCTCGGTGGCGCGCACCCGGATGCAGTGGGGATTGAGAAATCCCTGCGAGACGCGCGAGCCGCCCTCCGCGCCCGCGAAGCTGAGGCGGTGCGAGTGGCGGACCGCGCCGCCGCCGGCGCGTTACAAAGGGACCTCTACGCCTTACGACGGCGCTTCGAGCTTGCCTGCGAAGCGGGGACGGTGCAAGTGGCAGAACGCGACGCGTTACAAAGGGACTTGGACGCCATACAACGGCGCCTCGAGGCGAGAGAAGCGCCCTTCTCCGGCGTCGTGAGCTCCATCTGCGAGGCGGTGGGGGCGCTGGCGCCGGGGGACGCGTAAAGCCACACGAGATATATACCATAGCACTTACGGAGCGGAGAGGGGAACCCTACATGAGCGACAGCACGCCCTTCTCGTCGACGACGAAGCCCGACGACATGTCGTCCTCGTTCTCCGCCTTCTCCAAGACGTCCTTCCAGACGAAGTCGTCGGTGTTGTCCCAGATGTCGTCTCCCGGATCACGGCGCTTCGGCTTGCGCTGGCCGCCGAACTTGGCGTCCGGGTCCCTCGCGCGTCTCGCCGCGGCGGACTCGCCGTCGCCGTCGTCCCGAGCTCTTCTAGGAGGCAATGTGGACGGATCGCGGTACGTGTTCATGGCCAAGGCTAACGTGGCCTTCTCGAGGTCGACTTCGACCACTCGAACCTGGACCTTGTCGCCCGGGGACAGCATGGCCTCCAAATCTTCGACGCGATCATCAGACACGCGCGAAATGTGCACCAACCCATCCACACCTTCCGCAATGTTCACGAAGGCGCCCCAGGACAGCACCGTGCGGACCGTGCCCTCGACGAACTCTTGAGGATCAGCATCCAAATACTTGCGCAGCTCGTCGGCGCCGGCCTTCTTCGTGCGCCGCCCGCCGCCGCCGCGCTTCGGCGGCGCCGCCGCGCCCTCGGGCTTTAGGGAGAGAGACAACTGCTTCTTCTGCTCGTCTACTTTAAGAACTCTGACGGAGACGGCGTCGCCCTCGGAGACGACCGCGCTCACGTCGGACACGAACTCCGTGCTCAACTCGGAGATGTGGACCAGCCCGTCGGACTGGGCGCCGATGTCCACGAATGCGCCATAGGCGGCCACTCCAGTGATCGTGCCGTCGTAGGAATCGCCGACGACCAGCTGGTCGAGCGGCGTCGCGTCCTTCTTGCTCTTGCGCTTCGGCTTCTCCTCGGCGGCGGCCTCCTCGGCGACGACGGGCGCCTCCTCGGCGGCCTCGGCGGCGTCCTCGATGTCCGCGGCCGTCACCGGCGCGTCGGCCTCGGCCCGCATGACATGCTTGCTGAGTGGGCGCACCGGCGCGGCGAACTGCAGGGCCGTAGTGGCGCCCGCGCTGAGCGCGAGTGCGACGATGACTCGCTGCATCTTGCTTGCTGTGAGGTGTGGTTACGGCGACAGCGCTGCTGACTTGCAGTGAGGCGGTTTACGGCGATTTGCGTGAACCGAGACGGCTGTGCGAGGGAGAGAACTCTCTCGCCGACCTAGTCCGTAGGTGTGCCGTCTGTGCAATCGCAGAGGCTGGTCTTAGCCTCAATTGCACTCACACGACGCAGACTGCTACCTCGCCCCGGCGAGGGCACCGCCCGGAGCCATTGTCCCGCGAGAGGCTTCCGGAGGACTCCTGTGCAGGCATGGTAAGAAAAAACGGTATCCAATGGGTGCGGGTATGCACGTTTGGCTCCGCACTTTTGCCTCTGCTAAAACGCTCAGCACGGGCCGGCGCTGAGCTAACTGAGGCCACGAACAGAGTTTCGCAGCGCCTGGCAAGAGCTGTGGAGAAGGAGCGGTCTCAATTCGTTGTCGCTGCGAAGAGAAAGAGCAAAACGTCCAGAGCAGCATGACGACCCCCGCCAAACAGACGAAGCAGGAGGAAGGCGAGGAGGAATCCGTCCTCGTCTGCGTCCGCGTCCGGCCGGCGGGCGGCGCCGACGGCGAGGCGGGCTGGACCGTCGATCAAACGACGATCACGCAAGCGGCCGGCAAGCACTCCGGCGAGCGTTATAGGTTCGACGCGGTGTGTGGTACTGATGTACATACGGAACAAGTCTACGAGAGGAGTTGCCGGGAAGTCGTGGGCGGCTTATTGGTAGGACGGTCCGGCACGATCGTCGCCTACGGCCAGACGGCGTCGGGCAAGACGCACACGACCCAGGGCGTCATGCGGCTCGCCTGCGAGCAGGTCTTCGACGAGGGCACGGCCGAGGGCGGTGTTCGAGTGTGGGCGTCGTATCTTGAGGTCTATGACGAGAAGCTCACCGATTTACTCGACGCGAGGTCCTCAGTACAAGTCAAGGACAAGCCGGTGGTCCGCGTCACGGGCGCGCACGAGGTGCGCATCGGCTCGCCGAACGCCCTGGATGCGGTCGTCAATAGGGGTGAACGGAACCGAAAACGCGGGGCGACGCGACTGAACGCGAAGTCGTCGCGGAGCCACGCTGTATTAAGACTGCGCGTCGAGACGGACGTCCGAGGTGTAAGGTTTGAGGCGACGCTCTGTGTGGTCGACCTGGCGGGGTCCGAGAAGCCTAAAAGAAGGAAGTCGGGAGAGCACTCGCAGAACGGCCAGCGGGCCTGGGTGAGCGCGCCTGAAACGCGGTTCCACGAGGGCGTCGGCATCAACAAGTCGTTGAGTGCCTTAAACCATGTGTTGAGGCAGATGGGCGACCGCCTGAAACCCAGTTTTCGCAACGCGACTTTGACGAGGTTGCTGCAGCCCACGTTACAAGGACGGGCTAAATTAGCACTGATCTGCTGCGTCGCGCCGGGGACGGCCCAGCTCGAGGAAACCAGAAGGACGCTCCAATTTGGAAGAAGGGCGGCGCGCGCGTCCATCCGCATCGTGCCGAACACCGTCGTACCGAAGAAAAGTGATCCAGAGGCGGCCGCGCGGGCCGAGAGATTAGAGAGGGAGAACCTGCAGTTGGCGCGCGCCGTGGCCGCCCAAGCGGCGAAGCTCGAGGAGAAAGCTAGACGCATCAAGACGCTGGAGAAGCTGGCGCTGAGCGTCGGCGACGCCGACGCGATCGCCGAGCTTAAGAGAAGGCGGCGGCGCACGACGGGCAACGTCTTGCGTGATGAAAGGGAGAAGCCGCCGCGCGCGTCGCTGGACGCCGTCGGCGCTCTCTGTAGAAGGGCGGAGGCGGCCGAGGCGGCTCTTAAACAGAACGCGAGCGACGGTTCGGTGCCGGCGTCCCCCATTGCTACGCCATCGCGTCGATTACGCAACACCGCCGACGCAGGCGCGGCGCGCATGAAAACGACCGAGGACGCGCTGGCGCGCGCGGCGCGCGCCGAGGCGGCGCTCGCGGACGGCGGCGACGCGCGGGACCGGTGCGCGGCCGCCGAGGCGCGCGCGGCGCGGGCCGAGGCCGACGCGGCCGAGCGGGCGCGGCGCGCCGACCGCGCCGAGGCGGCGCTCGCGGCGTCGCGCGGCGCCGCGGCCGACGCGGCCCAGGCCGCGGCGGCTTTAGCCGACGACGCGGCGGGCTTCACGCAGCGCGTCGCCACGATCGTGGACGGCGCGCGCGACGCTTGTGCCGATGGATTGGTCGAGGGCGCGCTGAGCGCCGCGCGGTTATCTTTGGCGCGGGAAGGCGCCGGGGCCGATGCGGTGGAGGCGATCGAGGCGGCGGCGCGACGCGACGCCGAGGCGGCGGCCCGGCGCGATGCCGAGGTGGCGGCGCGACGCGACGCCGAGGCTGAACAACGGCGAAACGCCGAAGCATTATCAGCGGCGCGCGCCGAGGCGGAATTGAGAAGACAGTCGTCGGAACAACACAAGGACGAGTGCAAGGAGCTCCGCCAGACCGTGCGCGACCTCAAGGGCACGATCGGGACGCAGCGCGCCTACATCCGC
Source organism: Pelagomonas calceolata (assembly GCA_918797485.1). Classification (NCBI taxonomy): domain Eukaryota; class Pelagophyceae; order Pelagomonadales; family Pelagomonadaceae; genus Pelagomonas; species Pelagomonas calceolata. Next base: position 2,201,564 of record CAKKNE010000006.1, on the reverse strand, counting down.
GCGAACGACGACGCCGACGACCTGCGACTGCAATTGAGAAAGCTCCAGCGCGCCTTGGACGTGGCCGAGGCCAAGGCCTCCAAAACCGATCAATTGGAGGTGCGTTTACAAGATCTGCAGAACGAATTGGAGGCGCACCGGGCCCAGGGCGAGGTCTTCGCCGTCGACGCGACACGGCTCTCCGTGTGCCCGCCCGTGCCGCCGCCCCTGCCGCCGCGTCCCCAGTCCGTGAACGTGACGCTCGCCGACGGCGCCGTCGTCCCGGCGTCGACCGTCGCGCCGGCGGCCCCGACGGTCGCGTCGGATTTCGACGCGGAGCTGCTGGGCGCCTGCCGCAAGCACCACCTGACGGGCCGGTGGCGGGTCGTGGCGCGGCGGTTGAAGTTGTGGCGCATCGTCCAGACGGCGCACGCGTTGCGGGAGCACTGCGACGCGCCGACGCCCGTGGCGTCGCCCGTGGCCGAGGAACAGCCGTCGCCCGCGTCCACGGAGGAGGCGCCGTCTCCAACAAAGACGGAGCCCAGCTCGCAGCCGCTCTCGCTCTCGGCCTGGGCGTCGGCGGCGCCGTCGCTGCCCAAGACGCCGCCTGCGGACACCGCCGGCGCGCTCGGCGCGCTCGACGCCTGGGCGTCGAAACGGTCGCCCGAGCCTGCCGCGTCCGCGTCGCCGGAGCTGGCACTCGGCGCCTTCAGCCGGAGGAGCCTCGAGTCGCCGGCGCGGTCCCCGCGGAAAGCTGCTCCTACCTCTCCTCTTGCGGCGTTTATGGCCAAGGTGCCGAACCCGACCTCCCCGGCGCTGTCGCCGCGGTCTCAATCACGAAAGTCGCCGTCGAAGCTCGCGGCCTTCGTGGCGGCGGTGCCGAACCCCCAGTCGCCGCGCGCGCCGTCGCCGCCGCTGTCCTCACGATTACGAAGTTCGGCGGGCGCGAACCGGAAGCGGTCGAAGACGCCGGGTTCGCGCAAGACACCCATCAAAACGCGGGAGAACTCGCCGCCGCCGCGGCGCTCGCCACGCCGGTCTCCGCGGTTCCAGCGCTCGGGCTGATTCCCCCCCTTTAGGACTAAGATGCCTTACCCGTCTTGAACGACGCGGCCACAGTCTTCGCTAAACCGGGAACGTCGCCGTTGTAGTCCGATTGCTTGGCCTGGAAGTTGAATGTCACGATGCAGTCCGAGACGACCATGAAGATCGTCGTCAGGTGCCGCTTCGGCTGTTCTGGCACCTGTACGATGTATTCATAGACGTACTTGCCCGTCTGGGCTTCCGACTTGATGACGTCGTAGGTGATGTCCGGCGCCGCGGGCATGACCGTGTCCTGGACAACCTCCACGCTACCAAAACTTCCTAGGGAGGTATAGTCTCCCCTTACAGGGGTGATGAGTGCGAAGGCGTTCGTGTCCGCGTTGTTCGGGTCGGCGTAGAGCTCCATCTTTCTCCCTCCACCTGGATCGCCGGACAGCTTGACCCAGTCGGCCGGCACGGAGAACGTGGCCTTGCTGAGAGGCGAGCCGTCCTTCGCGGACGATCCTACCGGCACGGAGATGGTCTTCGTGTCCGCCGCCACCGCTGGTAGTGCGACGACGGTTGCAAGAGCTAGAGGCGCTTTGAGGATCTCGCGCCGGGAGGGCTGTGGCGCTTTGAGAAACTCAGGCTTGAGGGCCTGGCTCGCGGCACAGAGTGTGAGAAGGCGCAGCGATGGCGGCATCATTGCAGCGGTTTGTGGCGGTCCTCCTGAAACCGTGCCTGCGTCTGAAGGCTGCGAGAGCTGCCAAAGAGCCAAATCCAAAGCTCAGGCTCTCTAGCTGAGCTAGCGGCTGTAAGGCACTAGCAAAAATTCGGGGCGCGAGGCTTTTTGCTCGTAGGGCTGCCCCCGAGCATTTCGACAACATAAAAGATGATCCTCACGCAGTGCGCCGTCTGCGCCACCGAGCTTGGCTTAACCTTGGGTAAGAAATGCGGCCGCTGCAGCACACGCTATTGTGGGCCCGAATGCCAGAAACAACACTGGGAATCGGGCGGCCACGACAAGCTCTGCAAACAGATTAAAAAGGCTGGTGGCGCTGAGCAATACAACGCAAATAACAGATACACGGAGGCCGTGACGGTCGCGGCGGAGGCGTGCGCGGAGGACACCAAGGGCCAGACGTGCTTCATCTGCACGCAGGCCCTCCACTGGAAGACGAAGGAGGGTCTCGTGCGTGGGTGTTCGTGCCGTGGAACAGCAGGCTTTGTGCACGTGTCGTGCCTGGCGGAGCAGGCAAAGATTTTGGTCGCGGATGCCCAGGAGAGGAATTTGGACAACGATAAGTGGGAGCGGTGGCACACTTGTAGCCTGTGCGAGCAACAATACCACGGTGTCGTGGCGTGCGCACTCGGATGGGCGTGCTGGAAGACGTACTTGGGGCGGCCAGAGACGGACTGGATTGGGTGCTACGCAATGACGAACCTTGGGAACGGTTTAGCCGCTGCAAATCACAACGAGGAGGCGTTGTCCGTGAGAGAGGCCCATTTGGCTACGCTGCTGCGCCTTGACACATCAAAAGAGGACATCCTCATCATGCAGACCAATATTGCGAACTCGTATCAAAAGCTCGGACGGCTTGAAGAGGCCATGTGCATGCGGCGAGACATGTACTCTGGATGGTTTAAGCTCAAGGGCGAGGAACATAGGGACACCCTCGCTGCAGCTATTAACTACGGGTCGTCTCTTATGACTCTAAAGCGCTTCAAAGAAGCCAAGGCACTGTTGCGCAAAACGATGCCCGTGGCGCAACGCGTTCATGGAGAGAGTAATGAGCTCACGCTCAGAATGAGGGTGAATTACGCGCAGTCGCTCTACTGCGACGACGGTGCCACGCTCGACGATCTCCGCGAGGCGGTGACGACGTTTGAGGACATGGAACCGACCGTGCGGCGCGTGCTTGGTGGCGCGCACCCCCTCACAGTGGCGACTGAGCTCCGCCTGCAACTGGCGCGAGCCGTGCGCGCCGCCCGCGACGGCGGCGTGAGCGCCATCCGCGATGCGGTGGAAGCGATGACGCCGGGGGGAGCGTAAAACACAGGATCAACGCTGCCGACTCAAACACAATAGCAACTCGAACTCCCCCGACTCGGGGATTCTGTTTCTAGAACTAGTACTAGAAGTATTCCCAAACCAAAGGTTAGCCCCGACGCCGTCGCGGCGCCGGAAATGCGACCTCACTGCCAGGGAAACTTCACCTCGGGCAGCTTGAACGGCTCCTCGGCCGCCGGCTCGTCCTCCTCCTCGTCGGCGAAGACGGGCTCCCGCGCGGGCGGCGCGCCGCCGCCGAACGGGTTCGGGAACGACGGCAGGGAGATCTCGGGGAGCTTGAACTCCTCCTCGGGCGGCGCCGGCGCCGCGTCGTCGTATCGCGGCGGCGGCGCCGCGGCGCCGCCGCCGAAGGACGGAAAGGATGGTAACGAAGGGAGCTTGAGCTCCGGGAGGGCGAACTCCTCCTCCGGTTGGGAAGGTGGCGCCTCGTATTTTGGCGGCGCGGGCGCGTCGCCGCCGAAGCTCGGAAACGACGGCAATTCCGGCAGCGCGAAGGGCTCGTTCACCGGCGGTTTCGGCGGCGCGTCATCTTTGAAGAGCGTCGCCTCGCCGTACTTTTGCTCGAGCTCCGCGTAGGACATGTCGATGTCCTTCTTTCGCACGACGGGTTCGGCCCCGGGCCGCCGGGGAGGCTGCTTGTCCGTGAAGACCGTCTCCGTGTAGGCGTCTCCTTCCAAGTCTTTCAGGCGGTTGAACACGAGGAACGGGATGCCGACGAGCACGCCGGGGATCGCCTGTGTGCCGTGCCATCGAGCTGGCGTCGCGTCGATGGCGTGAGGTCATGATTTACGCACTGGGTCTTGCGATGAGCGGTAAGAAGCCGACGATGCCCCCCAAAAACTCCTCGGAGTTGGCGAGCGACAGCGTGCTGTCCAAGATGCTGGCCGCGTCGGCCTGCATGGTGTGCCGCGGCGGCGGCGTAAGGCGCGGCGGCTGGAAGCCTGCGCAGAGTGCGAGGCTGCATGCCCACACGAGTCGCGCCATTGAATCTGCTGCGGCGTCGAGAGAGCTGGCAGCACACTCCTTACAAAATCGATGCCGTCACCGGCAGAGGTGCTTCGTGGCAGCCTTAAATCTGATGGCAAAGAACAGCAGCTAGACCCTGTAAGGCACTAGCCGAGAGAGGCTCCGCCACTAGTCCTATCACCGTAACGATATACCCGCAGAAAGGGCGAATGGAGAGAGAGACCGGAGCGACGGCGTCGCGTTTACTGGTCGCGCGCGGGGTGCCATTCCCGGGCCAGGACGTAGAGCCAGGACGCGCTAGCGCTCCCACCCGGCGCCGCCGACGCGCACAAAAGGAGAGTAATCTAGACTATGTATTAATGCGGGACGCGCCGCCGCCGAGACAGACGCGGCAGAATAGCGCGGCCGCCAAGCGCTCAGTGCCCGCCGGACCCGTCGCCCACAGGGAACATCTTGAAGTAGAGGTCGATGTCCGGCACGTAGTGCACCGGCCCCTTGGTCAGCGTGAACCAGACCAATTGCCCCGCGTCGGGGTCCTCGTAGCCGACGGCCCGCTCGTGCTCGGCGCTCGGCACGAGGATCGGGTTCTCCTTCGTGCCCTGGTCGGCGGGCGGCACGATGGGGTCCCGCGAGAAGAGCTCGCCCTCGCCGGCGAGCTCGTACTTCATCTCCTCGAGCCGCCGGCCCGCCTGCTGGTTGATGTCCTCGGGGATTTTGCCGTCGCTGCCGGACAAGGCCCGCGCGGCGCAGCGCGGCCGCGCGGCGGCTGCGGCGAGCCGCGGCGCCCTCCTTGCGAGGGCCCACATTTCTCAAGTCGTCGGCGCGGTGGCGTCGACGTTTAGCACTCAAGTCACCGGCGCAGCGGTCGCGTCGACTTCTCACCTGCGCGGGGGGCATCGCGTGGGGCAACAGCAATCGGCGGCGGCGCAAGGGCGGGAATTGAGTGAGGCGGCGGCGCCTCAGGCGGTTTGAGCCGCGGAGAGCATCACAAGCCGGCGGCGCCCCGTTCGGGTGGCGTTTTTGAGTGAGCCATCCGGAGCAGCGCGCGCGCGAGCCCGCGGCGCAACGCTCGGGCTGGGCTTTTGACTGAGCGGAACGCGCGGAACACGACCCGGTCGCGCCGCGGTTCCAGCAGTACCGCCGCCAGTCCCGCCGGCGGAAGCGCACGGCGCGCAGCAGCGCATTGGGCCGCCGTTAGAGAGCGCGCAAGCCCGCGCCGCGCCGCTCGGCAGAGAATGGCTCCAATCGGTGAGGGTTGCGGTACAGCCTCCTCAGCGCACCCGCTGGGGCGGTTTCGGAGGTAGAGGGCAGCGAATCGCAAATACAATCTTTCCTAGACGCCGTGCTTTACTTCACAGCGCAGCGGCGTGGCCAGCTGCCTCGCGCCTCGTCTTATGCCAAAACTCAGCTTTTGGGCGCGGCCGAATGCAGACAACAGAATCGCAAGAGTCTATTCTGGCTTCTGACGAGCCTTCCAAGACACCTCCGCCGAGAATCAGATTTTCCGTCGCACTAGTGTCTCTATGCACGCTAGTTTGCGGCCCCGGCGCAAATCGACCAAAACACGTCTATAGACGCGTAACCACACGCAAAGAGCGCGTCGTACAACTTCCCAGAGCCGGCCCGCAGCGGACTGGGAGAGCTTACAATCGCCGGTGCCGTAGCGCCCTCGCAACAGGCCAAACATCACAGCGCTGCGGTGCAGCGCCGAGCGCGCGACGCAAACAAAGAACAAAATGGCCGAACTCGCCGCGAACGACGCCGCCGACGACGCGCTGGTGGCCACCGTCGAGCAGGCGACGGACGAAGCCAATAGAACCGACCCCCTCTTAGAGGCCGGTGAAGACGACGACGAGGTGACGAAGGCCATGTTGCAACAAAGGACGACGATGGAGGTCCAGAACGTCGTCGCCACGGTCAATCTGAAAACACCCTTGGATTTGAGAAAACTTTCCACGCATGCGCGCAACGCCGAGTACAATCCAAGAAAGTTCTCCGCGGTCGTGATGCGGTTACGGGAGCCTAGGTGTACGGCTCTCGTGTTCCAGAGCGGCAAGTTGGTGTGCACCGGCGCGAAATCCGAAGCGGCCGCGAAGCGAGGCGCGCGGATCTACGCCGCTATAATAGCAAAAATTGGTTTTCCGGTCCAGTTCACTGGTTTCAGACTACAGAACGTCGTCGCGACGGTGAACGTGGGCTTCCCTATTCGGTTGGAGGCGTTGGCCTTCGCGCACAACACTTATGCAAGTTACGAGCCTGAATTATTTCCGGGGCTGATCTATCGGTTGCTCGAGCCGAAGACGGTGATCCTGACCTTCGTGTCTGGGCGCATCGTCTTGACGGGGGCGAGATCCGTAGCTCAACTGCACGAGGCCTTCCGGAAAGTGTATCCCCTGCTGAACGAGTTCCGGAAGCAGTGCGTCGGTCCGTATAGGGCCCCGCCGGCGCCGCGCATCGGGCCCGACTATTTGGCCGTGGTGCCGGCGCCGGCGCCGGCTGCCGCACTCGCTGATGCTGCCGCGGCCGCTCGAGCGGCCGCCGGGGACTAAGTATTCTTCTAGAATTCGCGGCGATGGCGTATGAAGTTGATGAGTCACATTCACTTAGGTGCTTCCGGCGGGGACGCGGCGCCCTTCTTGCGCTCGAAGCGCTTGATGAGCGAGGACACCTTGCGGCGCGGCTTGGCGTCGGGCGTCGCCGCGACGGGCTTCGCCGCCTTCGAGGGCGCGAAGCCGGGGAGGTCCACGGACTTGCGCGGCGTCGTCGGCGACGGCGGCGGCGGCGGCGCGGCCGCCCGCTGGGGCGACGCGAGCGGCGTCGTCGCGGGCGCGCGGACCGTCTCGGGATCAGGAACTGCCGGGAACTTGCTGTTGGAGCCAACGCGCTTGGGGGGCGTCGCCGGAGAGATCGGCGAGGGCGGCGGCGGCGGCGCGTCGACCACGAGCCCCGGCGGCGCGGCCGCGGGCGGCGCCTTCATCAACGCCGCGCGCCGCGCCAGCAGCGCCTTGGCCTTGACGGGCACGACGCCCGTGAACTCCGCCGCCACACTAACGACGGCGGCCGCCGGACTGAGCCCCGGCGCCAGCGCGTCGGCCGCGTTGGCCCGGACGACGCGATCAGAATCGCACGCGAGGGCCAGGCACGCCTGAATTACTGAAGAAGGCGGGTCCTGGAGCAGCGCACACGCGCGCGCGGCGCCCCGCCTCAATAGAACGCCGCCGTTGGCCCGGAAGCACGACAACGCGGGCCCGTGGTCGTTTTGTAGGATCGCCCTGAGCTGCGCCACGACCGCGCGCGCGGCCTCGGGCCACCTCCTGGAAGATTCGACGACGGCGGCAGGCACCTCGACCTCGACGACGGCCTCGTGGAGGCTCCCGCACGCCGCCGCCGCGAGCGCGAGTTTCAGCGCCGCCGCGCGCCTTGATGGAGACGCCGTCGTGAGCCTCCGAAGCTCGGCCTGGACGACGTACGGCGGCACGCGGCCCTCCCCAATTTCACACGTAGCCTCGTCCAGATCCAAATCATCTAAAAACCGCTCGTCTCTGACAATGCCGCACGCTTTTGATGCCGCGCCCAGCAATCCAATGGCGACGGGGTCCGCGACGTCGTCGTCGAGCAGCTTGAGGGCCTCGTTCGCGTCCTCTCCAATTAACCGCGCGCATCTTCTAATAGCGAGCGCCGCGTCGAGGCGGCCCTCTCCTGGTAAAGTGTCGGGGCGTGTGCCACGCGCCAATATTCGCTCAATACATGCGTTCTCGGCCGCGGCCAGGCGCGGCGTCGCCGGCGCGTGCTTTGCCAAGGCCTCGCACGCCACCAGATGGACGGGCGGGCACCAGACCTCATCGGCATTCTTGGGCGCGAGGCGCGACGCGCATCTAATTAAACTCTTGACGTCGTCCGTGGAATTTGTTTGAGGGAGTAAAGCGCAGCACAGGAGGCGGCCGTGGGCACCATTGGGGTCGTTCTGAGGTAACAAGCCGTCGCACAGTAGTGATGGAGTGCACCAGGGTTCGTTCAAGGAAGAAAGCGTCTCGGCGGCGGCGACGCGGACGCGCTGGTCGCTCGCGCCGAGTAACGCGAGCCACGTCTCTTGCGATGGTTTTGACGCTCGGCAGCCACGAATACAACGCAACGCGATCGTGCGGCCGATGGGGCCCTCCCGTGCTAAAGCGTCGTCGACGGCCTCCTTTATATGAGTATAGGACCGCAAGTCGCCTTCCGCCCCGTCGAAAAGACTCCGCTCGTCGCGGTACAAACGTCTCAACAAAGCGGCGGCGCACAGCGCCGCCGCCCCTCGACACCCCCAGTCGCCGTCGTCCGCGCGTGTCAGCGAGGCGCTCAGCGCCTTCCCCAAATCGTGCCGCAACGCATTCGAGGCGCGGTCGGCGACGGCCGCCAGAACATTCAACGCCCTCTTCGCGTCTCTAGCTCCTCCATTGGAAGCGATGGTAATCAGAAACTTGCACGCGTTTTGTGAGAGAGAGGGATCCGTGTCCAGCAAAGCGGCGTGCGCCGCGCCGAGGCCGGCGCTCCGGCGTCTCGATAAATGGTCGTCCGGTCGCCGACACGACGTCAACGCGGTCTTGAGCCACCTCCTTCGATCCTCGTCCGTGCCTGACAAGGACGCCGCCCTTAGGACACTCTCGCCCCCGTTGATGGCGCCCGTGTGGCGCGTCCTCAATAGTAGCTCAAGGGCCGCGTCGCCAATCATAGTAGGGGCGTGGCGCGCTACAGAAGCTGCCAACGCGCAGGCGTTCCGGCAGCCGTGCCACGCGTCGGACTCGCCCTCCTCATCAGACGAGTCTTCATGGCCATCTTCGGCCGGCAGCTGGGCACCCCACAACCTTAAATCTCGCGCGGCGGCGCCGGCGGCACTGAGAGCGCTTGAGTCGTCCAATTGGTCCGCTAGGAGCGAAAGCGCTCCTAGATAAGGCGATTTTATGGTCGCCTCTGCTTTCGACGCGAGGCTCAAATCTCCAGACAAAGCGGTCAGCCTTGCAGAACCGTCGGAGAAGTCCTCATCATGGTCTTCCTTGATCGGTGGGCCTAGTTTCAGTAAGTCGTAGTAGACGCGCCGCCGTCGGTCCCAGCGCGACGTCCGCAAAGCTTCTAATAGTGAAGAACGGCATCTTTCCACTAATTCCACGGCGTGGGGGCCGTCGGACAAGCCCTCGAGCACTGATGACGCGTTCGCCTCCGTACTGGCATCGCCCAAGGCACGACACGCGAGTTCGCCCAATTCTAGAGCTGCTGAACTCCGCGCTAAGCGCCGCGCCGCACATTTCAGCGCTTTCTCGAGCGGCGCATCATCAAAAAACGCCGCCAGGCGCCTTGGATCGGACGAGCGCCTCCCCAGCACCTCGACGGCCGCCGCGCGGCACGCGTCGTCGGCATCCATCAAAGCTTCACGTAACGCGTCGTCGTCGAGCAGCTTCGAAGCGTGCGTCGACTGCGACCGCGCTTGCAACGCCGCGCGGCAGGCCCGGACTCTACAGGAAGGCGGCGCCCCGAGAAGCAGCTCCGCGGCTAACGATGAGCACCTCCTATCATGATCCTCACAATCCAAGAGCTTGAGGCACAGCTCGTCGACGCCTTGTTTGGACGAGGCTAATGACTGCACCAAACACTGCAGCGCGCCCGAGCTCTCGAAGCCGAAGGTGTTCGAAGCTGTTGAGGCGAGGTCCACGGCCGCTCGTCTCGACCCCGCGTCTCCAGTTAATCCCGGCTCAACTAAATCAACCCACATAGTCGATGGCGGCGCTTGTAACGAAGGCAGCGCCGCTTCTAGAGCGGCGCAGCGGCCTCTGAGGCACGCGTCGGGGTCGTTCGCCGTCTTTAATGCTGCGGTCACATTTGACGAACCGCAAATCTTCAAGCAGGCCACGGCGGCGGCAAACCGCCGCCGGTCCAGGGGCCGCCTTAATGAATCGGCGGCCGCTTGTGATGCGATACCGCGGCATGATTTCGAGCGCTTCGCCAGCGCCGTGAGCGCGTCGAGCGCCGCGGCCCTTGTGACATCGTCGTCCGCAGTTCTAGAAGCGTCCGCGCAGATTTTTGAAGCGGCTTCCGTATGTTTCAGCGTCTTGGCGGCGGCGTGGACGAGCGCGACTTTCGCGGACAGCGGCCACTCCTCGCGTTTGTACGCTTCAGAATCAGTAGCGACCAAGGCTCGAGCCGCCGCGTTCGTAAACGCATTGGTCGATGATGTTTTCTCGAGCGCGCCTCGCAACGCTTCGAGCAAGAGCGCGCCGTCGGGTCCGGAAAATCCATAAGCCGCGGCGGCCGTCGCCGCACTCGACGACGGCGTGCGGAAGACGATGCGCGCGAGCAAGACGCGCGCGCCACTCTTGAACGCGTCCGAGGGCGCCGGTTTCTTCCTTAATCGCTCGTGCAGCGCGCGCGTCGCGACGGCCGGCGGCTGCGTTTCTAGTGCATCTAGTAACGCGGCGTCATCTAGTGCCTTGAGCTCTTCCGGAATGTCGGGTGGCAGGTCGGTTCTCGCTGCGCGTCCGCCTGGTTTGGTCTTCATGCTATAGCTGCCCTGCTGCCTGTGCTGCTCGTAGGCAGCGCAGGGCTCGCCAGCTGTTGTGGTGGCAGCAGTGCGACACGTAGCACTACTACACCAGCCGTGCGGGCACACCGCGGCTGTGATATGGACAATGCCGCGCAGTCTTTTTGCAAGCTTGGCTGAGAATGCGGGTTTTCTCCGGCGGTGCCACGCTCTGACGGCGCTGAGAACACTCTTGTACACTCATTATTGAGATGGTTTCGAACGAACAAATCAATTCGGGTTTTCCTCCAACCGCTCAGCGCTCGGCGTTTTTGGCAAATCAGCACGCCTCGGGCCCTTTCCATACAGCTGGGCAGTGCTAAAAGACCACCGCTGTGCAGAGATGTCGAGCGCGATGCCGACCGGTGGCTACCAGTGCCCAACAGCTCCAATCACTAGGACCCTCGTTTGCCGCCGCCCGAACTCCTGCGGCGCCGCGGCCGTTAGCGATCGAACGGACGCTCCACACACACCTGGCAGCACGCGCACTCCAACGACGGCGCGCCGCGTCGGCCGGCCGAGACGCACCTGCGCGAAACCGCCCCGATGACGCCGGTCTCTACACGGCCGCGGCTGCTACACACAAATGCGCGCGACCGCAAACGCCCGGCGACGCGACCGCCCCCCCGCAGACGCGCCGGCGAGCGACCCCGCGAGCTGGCGCAACTGGACGCCCGTGTCTCCCTACCTCGCCAAGGACCCGCGGCCCGACCTCTCCCAGGGCATGTCGTTGAAGGCCGTCGAGGAGATCGAGGCGCGCGCCCAGGAGGCCCAGAAGTACGCGCTCGAGGCGGAGTCGCTCTCGCAGCAGGCCCAGCAGGCGTCCCAGGAGGCGCTCGCGGCCATCGAGCGCAAGGACCGCGAGACGGTGACCGAGAAGTGCAAGGAGGCCGAGCGCCTCGCGGCCGAGGCGAAGGAGGTCGAGGAGAAGTGCAAGGCCGCCTACGACGCGTGCAAGAAGGCGCGCGAGGACGCGCGCGCGATGGCTGATGCGGGCGACGCCGAGGAGTGAATTTTTGTCCCTTTTCTCCCCTTAAGTGCTCGTCTCACATATACAATTTTATGAGGTCAGGAAGAACCGCACCGCCGCGTCGATTTTTATCGGCTCGCCTTCTTCGATCTCCGCGTCCCTCCTGCACTCATCCAGCATGACTTGAAACTCGTCATCTCCCAACGGCTCGGCGGCCATGCCGTCCATCGCTTGTCGCAGCTCGTCGGGCGTCAGGTAGCCGTCTTTGTCAGAATCGGCAGCCTTAAAGGCCTTCCGCAGCTCTTTCTTCTCCGTGCCGGGCGCGGGCAGCGTGTGGCCGATCTCGACCATTAATGCTAAGAACTCGGGCAGGTCGAAATTCTTGTCGAACATCTCTTCACTAATCAGCGCCTGCAGGTCATCTTCCTTGAGCTCGACGACGCCGACGGAGCGCAATAATGCTCCGAGGTCGTGGACCGGTATCGCGCCCGAGCTTTCCGTGTCGAATTTCGCAAAGGCTTCCTTGAGCTCGTCCAAGGGTGGCACGGTCACTCGGATGTCTGACATTCTGGCCTTGGCTTGCTCTGGCAGCTATTCTTGGCCTTGGCTTACTCTGCAGCCTATATATCGCGTCGGGCAGCCCAAAGGATATTCCCCACCGCTACGACAGGCGTATTGTTTGGCAGGGCTCTTGGTGGGGCAGCTGGGCGCGCGTCGGTGGCGTCGAGGCAGCCCCAAAAGGTTTGTGCGCCTCGCGTGGGATGCGTGTGGCAGCTTTATGCCCTCTATCCGTCGATATACTGCCTCAGGAGGCGAATACAGCGCCGGACTAGTGTCTTACATGCGCTAGCTATGCTCGGAGGCCAAAAGTCAAAAGTGCGCCTCCGTGGTCTCCCTGCGGGCCTGTACGAGTTACTGGGTCATTTATTTCTTCTCAGTTCATTCCACGAGCCCTCGCGCTACGCCCCTTAGCCGCGGGCTCTCAGACACCCTGGTCAAACAGAGCATCCGCGCGGCTGCGGCGCGCATCGGCTGGCAGAACCATGGAGCCGGACCCGACGGAACTCAGCGCACCGCTGAACGACGACACAGATGATGACGAGTTATATGAGCGCTTACAGCGACGGCACGTCGTGAAGGAAAAGGCGACCTACGTGTGTTTAGTACTTTTTATCATGCTCCTATTAGCGGCAGCCTTACCGGCCATGCTCTATTGGCTCGCAGCTTACAGAAAGGCCACGCCGGACAAGTTCCTGCTGCCCGTCTCATTAATCTTCGCGGGCATCTCGATCCCGATTTCCATACATGGTATCAGACAGCACCTCACGAATTTCTGGCAGCCGGTCCTCCAAGTGTATGTGGTGAGGATTTTGTGGATGGTGCCCGTCTATGCGATCTGTTCGTTGTGTGAGCTGGCTTTTTCCCTAGCGGCGATCCACGGCGCGCCGGACATGTTGAAATTCGCGTCGATCCCCGCGGCTCTCCGGGACTGCTACGAGGCCTACACGGTGCTGAACTTTTTTTATTTTATGTCGACTTATCTAGAAGTCCACTTCGACGCGCCGCCTTATAAAGTGCTCCAGAACGCGTTACGGACGGAGGACGTCGTGCCTGTCACACATACTCCGATAGTGACGCCGGACATCTCCTACCCGATTGTCTCGCATCCTATCATGTCGCCCTACGTCTGGGCGCCCTGGCGGCTGGACACTTCCGACTTCTTCGACCAGTGCCGCTACGTCATTTTACTCTATGCGACGGTCGCCCCGTTGAATGGTTTGGTCGACGTGTTGGGGAGCCTCGCGAGCTCGGACGACGCCTCGGTCACGGCCTGTGTGGAAATCGAATTTCGGGCGCCCCACGCCATCGACGCGACGTTGTCGCCGTGACCGCGGCAGCTCGATGGCGTACTGGTCGATTTCCACACAGGTCACGGCGGCCCTGCTCTCGCCCAAGAACTGGCTCGACTTCGTGCAGTTCAACGTGGCGAACCACGCCATCTACTGTCTGGTCTTGTTCTACTACGCGACGTGCAAAAAGTCGAACATACTGGTGCCGGCGGAGCCCTTCTGGAAGTTTGTGGCAGTCAAGGGTTTAGTTTTTGGCACGTTCTTCCAGGATCTGGGGATCAGCGCCTACTTCCTCGCGCGTCCAGCAAAAGACCCCGCGGTGCAGTCGGCGATCAAAGCCACATTAATGTGCGTCGAGATGCTGCTTTTCGCGCTACTGCACGCCTGGGCCTTCCCCGCGGCGCAATTCGGACGGGTGGCGGAGGGCTGGCTCGGGGCCTGGGGCGACTTCTACGAGGTGCAGCGGCGGGAGCGGCGGCTCTGGCGCCACCGGCGCGTCGGGCGGGCGCCGCCGGGCGTCGGCGTCGGCCGCGTGCTCTTCGACGTGTCCGACGTCCATAGAGAGACGTCCCAGGTCGCGCGCGGCCTAGCAAGGCAGCCCCTCGAGCGGATCGTGTCGCCGCTGGCGCGGGCCGTGCGGCCGAAGCGGGCGGCGTCGCCCGCGGCGGACGCGGACGCGGACGCGGCGCCGCCGGACGCAAGTCCGGACGCAGGGACCTTTGTGTAATTGTGGTTTTTGAATGTATGTACTACAAGCAAGTACTCACGCGGACAACACTGGCACATTTAATCGCTACGAGCGCGTGTTTGCGGGGCACGCGGATATCGCCGAAGAATTCGCGCGGCGGCGGGCGGCGCAGAGCGAGTCGTCATCGGGCGTCGCGCGGAGCAGGCAGATCGCGGCCCGAAGCTCCGCGCCGCCGTGCCTGATCGGCGCGCCGCCGCGCCGGAGCGACTCGGCGAGCCACGTTTCGTCCTTGACGGTCGTGTGGCCAGGCAGGCCCTCGACGCCGGCGCAGCGCCAGTAGGTGAGCGCGCCGTCCACGAAACCCGCCGTCGCGGCGTCGCGCGACACCGCGTTGAACCACGCCCAGCGGACCGCGACGTTGGCGCCCGCGTCCCCGAAGACGTCCGCGAAGCCGACGGGTGCGGCGAAGAAGAGGTCCGGTCGCAGCTTGGCGACCCAGTCGTAGCGGCGCCCGTCCGCGCGCTCGGCGGCGTTGACCAGGAGCATGGCCCGGCGGTACCGGTCGTAGATACGGACCGCGCGGCCCGCGCCGTAGTGGAGGTCCACCTTCCACGCCCGGCCGCCGCAGTGCGTGTCGTGCCGCGTGCCCGAGTACCAGTCGCTTCGGTTCCACGCGTTGCCGCCGTCCGCGAAGCCCTCGATGCGCGGCTCGCCGAGCGTCACGAGGCGCGGCCGCAGCGCCGCGAGCGCCGGCGCCACGTCCCGCGCGCCGACGGCGCGGCCCGCGTGGTTCCAGCGCGCGTCCGCCATGAGCGTCTTGGGGTCCGCGGCGAGCTCGAGGTTCACGAAGACGTCGTGGCGCCCCAAGTTCCGGAGGAAGCAGCTCCGCATCCTCTCGTAAACTTGGGGCCGGTCGAGGCCCTCCGCAAGCCCGACCACGAGGACTGCGACCGCCGGCGCGGCGGCGACGCGCGGCGGCGCGGCGTCGACGACGAGCGTCAGGCACGGCGCGCCGTCGGGCACCACGGGCGCGCCCGCGACGGCGCCTCCGACCGCCGGGTAGGCGTAGGCGCACGTGAAGGCCCAGGGCGCCGGCGGGGCCTCGACGACGCACTGCCCCGGCCACGCCGCGCCCGGGCCTTCGCCCCGGCCGACGCAACGCTCACGCCGCGCCGCGTCGCAGTCGTCGTCGGACGCGCAGTCGAACGCTGACACCGGCGGCGGGGCCGCGGGGCCTGCGGCGTCCGGTTCGGGCGCCCCGTCGCAGCCGCGGTGACGCCAGTCCTTGACGGCGAACTTCGTCGCGCCGAGGTCGCCCGGGCGGAGGTGGTCCGCGCGCGCGGCGAGCGTGCCGTCCCAGGGGCGGCACGCGTCGTCGGCGGCGCACGGCGCGCCACCGGCGCCCGTCAGGAGGCGGTAGAGGTTCGCCGGGTAGAGCTCCTCGACGCAGAGCCCGGGCAGCGCGGCGCAGCCGAGGCACGTCCGCGCGTTCAGGCGCCCGAGGGGGCCCGCGGCCTCGAGGAACGCGACCATCCGCTCGAGCACGGCAAAGGGATAGAACGCGCCCTCGTGCTTCTGCACGAGCACGCCGTCCCCGGCCCGCGTCCGGTTGAGGCGCGCCCAGTCGCCGTCGGCGGCGTCGAACGTCCGGTTCCGGTCGAGGCGCCGGAAGGCAGGGGCGGCGAGCGCCGACGCCCCCGTTCGCACCGCGAACGCCTCGAAGCCCCGCGCGCGCCACGCGAGGTTCGCCGCCGCGAGGATCACGTGGGACGGACCGCTCGACCCGTAGAGCGCCGCCAAAAACTTGACGTTGCGGAGGTGCGCGTGGAGAATGCTGCCGTAGGCGCGGAGCGTCGGCACGCAGGCGGGGTTCAGGACGGCGCGACCGGGGAACGCGTCGGCGAGCGCCACGCGGTCCGCGGGCGACGCCGGCGAGTAGCAGCCGACGTGGATGACGACCAGCGTCGCCGGCACCGCGACGGCGAGCACGTCGACCACGCTCTGCCGCACTGCGCAGGGCGCCTCGGACGACGCGAGCGACACCGCGACGAAGGAACCTGCCCGCGGCGGCGCCGGCCCGGGGACCGGCCCGCGGTCGCAGCAGCCAGAGAGGCTATCCTCGACGCACGGCGCGCCGCGCGGCTCGCACACGCCGAGGTCCGGCGCGTCGGCGACCCACCCCGCGTGCTCGTACGCACTGCGCCACGCGCGCTGCCGCGCGCGCGCGTCCGCGCAGGCGCTGGCGTGATCGCCGCCGTACTGGTAGCGCGCGGCCGCCGGCGTCGACAGGTTCGCCCACCAGTCAGTGCCCGCTCCGAGCGCGCGGGAGGCGCCGATGACGGGTCGATCCTCGGCGACGCGCGCCGCCGCCGCGCTCTCGGCCCCGTAGAGGGCCCGCCAGAGACGCTCCAGGAAGTGGCCCGCGGCCGGGTGCGGAAAAGCGAGCTCCCGCATGAAGCGGACGTAGGTCGGGGCCGCGTAGCGGCGCGCGGCCGTCGCGTTGACGAAGAAGACGCCTTTGGACCACTCGGTGCTCCAGTTGCCCCGGGCGGCCCGCGCCACGGCGTCCGGCGGCAGGACCGCGCGGCCCCACTCTCCCAGGGTGGCCGGCGACGCCGGGTCGAGCGTCCACGCCTTGTACGTGAGCGGCGGCCTCCAGTGGAATTGACCATGCTGGCGGAACGCCCCGCCGCTCCAGTAGGGCCCGACGGCGACGCCGCTTCTCAAGGTCCGCGCGATCCGCGTCGCCCGGCGCTCGCGGTCGCGGCCCACGCGGTCCATTGCCGTCTCGGGGACGCTGAGGACGCCGCACGCCCGCGCCAGCGCCGGTCGTAGGACCTCGTCCGAGAACGCGATCAGCAGTCCCATCGCCTCCTTGCCGGTGTTGCGCGCCGTGGAGACGTTGCACGTGCCGTTCGCATCGAGTAAGCGAGCCTCTTCGCGGCAGAACGTCAGAGGCACAAAGCGCGCGCAGCAGGCATCTGGGGCGACGACGGGCGTCGCGCGCGCGAGCTGCGCGGCGATCTCGATGCCCCTGCCGGGGTGGCGCATCGTCGTTGTCACCACGACGCAGTCCGACGACCGGAGCGCGTCTAGAGTTATGCCATGACGCGTGTAGCCGGCCGCGGGCGGCACCAGACGACATGCCTCCGAGCCCTCATTTGCCGGGCACGTCACCGCGGCAGCCTGGCAGGCGGCGCAAATGAGCAGCCGCCAGGCACTGCCGCCCATGTGTTGGTTAAGCATGCATATTATGCCTATGGGCAGCCCTCGGGCAGCTCCAAGGGCGTCTAAGTATACGTGTATATTAGTCCCCCTTGGTTGCTGGGTACAGAATCTGATTTTAAGCTTGGAGCGGGAAATTATAAGTCTAGAGCCCGTCGTCTCTAGCTACCTCGCAACTCGGGCAGCCCGTCACATGCTGCGAGTATGCGCATCGCGCTCGTAATCGTCGCAGCGCTGCACTGCGTGCATGGCCGCTTCAATGCGCCGCCACTGCGCCAGTGCCAAGGCGCGCTCCGCCCCTTCCAGGGCACGCAACGCGACGAATCGACGCTCGCGGCCATCGGCGGGTTGGTGGAGCGCGTGTATGTCCTCTGTGCGCGGCGCTGCGAGCGGACGCCGGAGCTCGCGCCGAGCGCGTGGCGCCATGCGTTCGTCGTCGACGGCCTGCGCTACGACCGATGCGCGCGCGTGGACGGTGCGACGCGGCAGCAGTCGCGTGCGACGCTGACGCACCTCGCAGTGCTACAAGACGCACGGGAGACACTCGCGCTGAACGCGACCGTGCTCGTGCTCGAGGACGACGCGGTCGCGACGGCCGCGCCGCCGTGGTCTCGCGCGCGGCTGGCGGAGTTCGATGCGACGGTGCTCCGCGCCGCGGGGTGGCTCAGCGTGCGGCTAGGGTGGGGGTTCGGGGGCGAGCGGGCGCCGGGGACGACGTGGTCCCGGGACGACGGGCGCGGCTGCGCGTGCGCATGCGACGTCAGTCGGAGGCCATGGTGCGCGCTGGGGCGCGACTGCCTCGTCTGGTCGAGCGTTGCCTACCTGGCCAGCGCTGGTCGGACGTTCGACGCGTGGGCGGCGCTTGAGGACGCGCCGCCGAACTTCATAGTCGTGGGGCACATCGAACGCGTCGCTGCGGCGTTCTCCAAGGTCGTGGTCGTGCCAGCCCTGGCGGAGCAGAGCGGCGAAGCCCCGGCGGCGTGGCCGGCGCCCCCCAACTCCTGCGCGCCGGAGGGTCCGACGTCGGTGCCGCCGCTGGTCCCTAGACCGACGGCTGGGTCGACCGCGAGCAACGCGACGGCGTCCGACGCCCCGCTGGCGCGGCTCGCGGCGCTGCGCGCCGCAGGCTCCCTCTCGGCCGCGGAGTTCGCGCATGCCCAGGAGATCGTGCGGAACGGGAACAACAGGAGGCCACGCCGCCGCCTCGCTGCGGCCGCCGGCGTGCTATACGCCGTATGGGACCGCCCTGGGGGCACACCGGACCGCTACGTCCGCGACGTTGTCGCGAGCCTGACTTTCACCCGGCGCGTCGCGGTTCAGGCGTCGCGCTACCCGGTATTCCTCGCGGCGAGCTCAGGGGACCTCCTCGCTCGCCTGGCTCGTGCCGCGGCACCCGCGCCGTGGGACGACTCAGGCGTCGTTGGAGTCGACCCGCGCATAAAGGCGCGCGCAGCGGCGACGGAGGACAATATCTGGCTCTGGCGCCTGTCGGCGTGGCTCCAGAGCCCATTCGAGGCGACGTTGTCCCTGGACACGGACGTGCTCGTGCTGCGACCGACCTTCGTCCACTCGCTGCTAGCGCTCGAGACCGACGCGGCCGCCCCGGTCGACCCGGCGCGCTACTTCGCCCACTCCACGTGGGGGGCCGACGCGTCCGCGGCGCCGCCCTTCTGCGCGTGCGTCCTACGCCTCACCAAGTCCCCGTTGGTCGAAGCGTGGCTCCTGGGCGCGGCCGACCGGCTGGCTACGAAGCGGCACGCGCACGTGCGCCAGGGTGACCAGGAAATGCTGTGGTATGAGTGGCAGGAAAACCTCGCGGGCCGGCTCCGCCTCCTGATCCTGCCCGAGGACTACTACTGTCCGAACGTCCCGCTGTCGGCCGCGCGCCCACCGACTTGGAACACGTCCTGGCACGGCTGGAACTCGCGCGGCGCGTACGCCTGCCGCGCCGTCCACGGCCATCGGCAGTCGGAGGTCACGCGCGCACGAGTCGCCTATTGCCTCGGCCTCGACGAGGCGGCCTTCCGGCGGCAATGCGCCGACACGACAGCTCGGCCGCCAGACCGCGTCGTGCATAGAAGATAATAATGCTGTATGTTTAACCCGCCCCCGGCGGCCGCCGCCGTCGCGTCGGCGACCCCGCCAGCATACGCTTTTCCCAGGCCTCGTCCGACTCGCCCGCGGCGCGGCGCAGGCGCCGCTCGTGCTGATAGTTCGGGTAGAGCTCGTGGTCGGGTTCCTCCCCGAGGCCCGTGAGGAACGCGGCCCGGGCGCCGCGGCGGCGGTGCGCCGCGGCGGCAATTCGGTCGGCGGCGTTGTTCACGGCCGAGGCGTCGCCGTCGTCGTTGTTCACGGCCGAGGCGGCCGCGAGCGCGGCCTCGTACTCGGCCTCGAGCGCCGCGGCGGTGACGACCGGCGCCGCCGTTTCGGGCACGCGCGGCGACGGCGGCGCCGCGGCGGAAGCGGCGCGTGGCGCTTCCTCCACAACGTCTGGTGCGCCCGCGAGGCGTCGTTCTGCTGCCGCAATCCAGGCAGGTCTAGTGGAGGTAGCCATCGCAGTTGGGGCAGCCTCGATGATGCGGTATCGATGCGCACGTGTCGTCGGGCGGCGGACCCAATGCCGGTTCGAGCAGTACCGGCACCTTTCTGCTCTGTGGGCGGCCCGGCCTGCAGGCCTGGCCGGCCACCCTCGGGGGGCTTTGCCTGATTTCGGTTCTTTTTCTAGAGGGGAATTGAACGCCCGACGCGGCTTGGTGCACGCGTCGCCCGGGCTCCAGGACTCGTGGTGTGGAATTTTTGGTGCTCCTGTATTTACCACTTTTAGCAGGCTAAAGTAGCGCGCACCGGCTGTAATTAGAGGTCTGGTCCTAGCGCAATAATAATAGCGACCACATAGTTAACTTCTCGCGAGCCCCTCGACCGCACGAACGACGGCGGGCACGTCGACGCTGTAGGGCACGTTCTTCGGGTCGCCGGCGCCGCCCCCGCCGTCGTTGACGGCGCGGGCGGCGGTCGCGGCCGTGTATTGCACGCCGGTCCGGAAGCCCAGGGCGCTGGTGAGCTGGTCGAGGAAGAACCGCTCGTGCGAATTGCACATCGTCGGCGGGCAGACGCTGAGCCACCGCGCGCCGGGGTGCGCAAAAACCAAGTTCGCGAAGCCGGCGCCGAACGGCGTCACCACGACGGAGTAGTTGGCGAGGCCGCGGACGCGGTCGCCGAGCGTCGGGAATGCGCTGAAGTCCAGGATGCGGGCCCCGCGGCCCGCGAGGGCCTCGATGAGCTCCGCCTCGTTGACCAGGGCCCGTCCCTTCCCGGCACTTGCGTCGCGGCGCGTGAAGTAGACGATCGTCCCGGGCCGCGGCGGCCTCGTTACGTACGTCTCCTGGGCCTTCGCATGCATATGTCGCAGGGCCTTCAGGCCCAGCGCGGACCAACTCCGGAAGTTCTCGACGACGTAGGGCGGCACCCAGACGTTCCGGAAGCCCCCGCGGCCCTCCTGATCAACAACAAGTTCGATCTCGGTGCCCACGGCCAGGCGCGCGGCGTCCGCGAAGAAGCCCGTCCGCCGGTACTTGTGCAGGTGGACCACGAACGCGGGCTCGGCGTCGTCGGGACGCGCCCGTCGCAACAGCTCGGCGGCGAGCCAGGCCCGGGGCAGCAGCTCGAACACGTAATGCTGGAAGTTGCCGCCCCAGGGGTGCGTGAGGAGGACCGCCTCCGTGTCGTTGAAGCCCCGGGGCGCGAGCGGGCAGGCGCGGCGGATCCGGCGGCCCGGCGCCCGCGCGCTCGTGCAGTGCGGCACGTCGAAGCCCTCGACGAGCGTCAGCTGCCCGCCGCGCCCCGTGGGGTTCGTGATCTGCGCGGGCCCGAAGCGATGGAAGTGAAAGTCCCACGCGCCCGCCTCGGTGCCCAGCGCGCACGAGAGGTACGCGTCGTCTTGCGCGGCGCAGCCCCGCACGGCCGCGACCGCGCGCTCGAAGAGCTCTTCGCCGGCCGTCGCGTTCGGCGCCTTACTGTGCGGCGTCGGGTGCCAGGCCGCCGCTGCCCGGAGCAGCAGGGCGCCCAGCCCGACCGCTATGGCGACCATTTTCACGACGCCAAGCTAGAGAATCCCCGGCCAATGGCACGAGGCCTCTATAACGCGACCATTTTGCCTTTGCTGCTCACAGGGCAGTAGCGAGTATTCGAGGCTTGTCCAATGCGTCGGAAGCGGCATCAATGCGGGGGAGAACAGTCGTTTGGGCAGCCTGTCGTGGCCATCTGCATCAATGCGGGGGAGAAAAAGTTTCTGCCATCTAGAGTTAATTGACACACTAGGCTTTACGCCCGCGCGTTTTTCGGTAAAAACGAGGCTAGGCTAAGCGCGTTTAACGTCTCCTGCCATCGGGTAGCCTCAAACCACGCCATCGATGCAACGCGCCATCGATGGGCAGCCATGAGGCTCGTCCTCTGCTGCGCCGTGGTCGGAGCGGTAAGGCGTCGCGCCGACTGCACGCCGGCGACGTGCGTCGGCGACGACGACACGAACTATGACCGGGACTTCTTCGGCGACGCGCGCGTCGTGCGCTCGTTCGACGACGAGCGCCGGTATCTGACGGTCGTCGGCCTCGGCGCGTCCGGGCTCGCGCTCGCGGCGCGGCGCGGTGCGGCGCCGTCGGCCGACGGGCCCGGCACGTACGTCCACGTCGAGACGGGCTGCGACGATGCGTTCGCGTGCACCGACGCGAAGACGACGCTGTTCCGGGGCCGGTCGGCGGCTCATAACCTGGCGCTCTGGAGAGACGCGGATGGCCTCTACGCCCTGGGCGGCCTCGGGAACGCGAAGCAGGGCCTGGAGTTGAGGGGGCCCGTCGCGCCCACGCCCGAGGGCCTCGCGAGCCTCGGGCGCGCCCCGACCAAGGCCACGCTCTTGGGGTCGCACGCCTCGTGCGTAGATCGGCGGCCGCGGACGGGCACGTTCTGCGAATTCGACGGGCGCGTGTCGATGGTGCGCGTCTCCGACAGGGTCGTGGCCTACGCGCGGTCGAATCTGATCCGCAACAGGACCCGCGACGGCGGCTTCGGCGGGCGGCACGTCCAGGCGGCGATCTTGGAAAGTTCTGCGACGTTCGGACCCTTCGCCTCGATCAACATCGCGGCCTACGCAACGTGCGTCGAGCCGGGCGACAACATTTATTACGCGGCGGTGACCGCGAACCCCGTCGACCCGTCGACGGCGCTGGGCCTCTTCCCCGTCGTCCACAACGCGCCCGGGGGGGACGACGCCTTCGTCGGCCTCGCGCTGACTTGCGACGGCGTCGCCTTCTCGCCCCTGAAACGGCTGCTCAACTCGACGCCGAGTTCGTTGGGCCGGTCCACGGACCACCCGGTCCTCGGCCTCGTTTCCAGGAATGACAAGGTCTTCTTCTACGTGCATCGCGGCGTGCACGGGGTCTTTGACGACGATAAGGAGATGGAACGACTGCCGCCGTCGCGCGTCGTGCGCTACGCCGTCTCCCTCGATAGGCTTCGAGCGTACACGGCGTCGACGAAAGCCGCCCTGCCGACGTGCCTCCACAAAAAAAGGACGCAGTCCATCGACCCGCACGAGTGCTGGCTCGAGTGCGCGCAAAAAACCAGAGACCGCGGCCAGAACTGGAACGATGCCATCGTGGACGCCTGCGTCGCCGCCTGCGAGCGGCGGTCGCCCTCGACCTGCGATAAAAGGGTGCGTCTATTTGGAGTCGGGGCGAAGAAGACGGGCACGACGTCATTAAGTGCGGTCTGCCGCCTGTTGGGGCTGCGCGAGATGGGGCTCCGGGCCAAGGCCCGAGTTTTAGATGAGAAGCTTCACGTACGCGCCTTGCGGGGCGACCCTCAACCATTCATAGACGCTCTTTCTCCCTACGAGTGCTTCCAGGATTCGCCCTTCACGGACCCCGAGCTCATCCCGGTCATCGCAAGGCATTTCCCGGACGCCAAATTTGTCCTTACGACGCGATCGCCCGACGTCTGGGCGGCGTCTTCGTTACGATGGACGCAGCTCCGGAGCCGCGCCTACGCGCCGTACGCCGACCACTTCTGGGCGGCTATGGGCTTCCGCGGGACGCCTTCTCGCGACGAGGCCGCGGGTTTACTCGCGAAGCACGATGCTCGTGTGAGAGCATTGACCGACGTCCTTGAGCTGGACTTCTCTACCGAAAAGTCGGAGACGTTCTGGCCGAAGGTCTGCGCCTTCGTCCATGCTTCGAGGTGTCCCTTGGATCAACCGGTCCCGCGCGTCGTCCCCAAGGGGGGCGCGCGCGACGGCCAGCCCAGTTAAAAAACATGTTGCTTAGGGTTCGCTCGCGACGCGCCGCCGGTCGAAGAGGCGCTCGAGCTGCCGCCGCGAGTAGTCGAGGAGCGCGACGTGCATCGAAGCGAGCACCCCGAAAAGAACTGTCAGCGGCGGGTCCACCAGGAACGGCAGCGTTAAGACGCCCGCGATCCCCAACGCGCCGCCGAGCGCCTCCACCAACCAAAAAATGCCGGCGAAGGCCCCGGCCTCGGCCCTTCCTATAACCAGCGCCCACGCGACCGTCCCCGCCACGTGCGCCAGGAAGCTCGAGGCCGGCGCCGCCGCGCAGAGCAGGAAGAGGAAGATTGGCGAGGATGTCAGGACGACGAGCGCGAGGACCCGCCCCAGCCTCGACGCGGTCGCGGCGTCGTCCTCGCGACCAGGATCGTCTTCATCTAATCGCCGCCGCGGCGACGCGGACCGGACGAGGCGGCCGTCGTCGACGCGCGCGCGGGCAAGGGGCAGCGACTGCGACCGGGCCATCCTGGGCATGGGGGCAGCCCCTGCTCCTCCCTCAGTGGGCGGGCTGCCTGTCGCGGCTACCGCCGGTGCGAACGACTCGTGCGTATCATTGTGATCGAGCAGGCTTCGCGCACGAAAGGCAAGTCTGCTCGAAACAAGCGCTCCAATCTGCGCTCAAGAGTACTATACTTACAAGGTTAGTTCCTCTTGCGCTCCAGAGCATATCGAACCCGCACGATCCGACACGACGCCGCGGCTCCCACTCGTCTCCCCGAGCCCTCCCGCAGCGCCGACCGGACGAAAAGACGAATCTAAACGCCGCCCTCGAAAGCCCTTGTTCAGGCGCAAAACGCCTCACGTGAAGGAGAGGCGGTGTACCACCGCCGTCCTAGCGCGCCCGGACCGCGGCGTGACGTGCGGAGTGGGCCTCTCGGAGCCCACTGGACGCGCCTCCAACCGAACCACCGCGCGCCGGGGGCTGCACCCCAGCCTGCCCAGCCTGCAAGCACCGGGGGGCTGCCTCACCATGGACCCGCGCCCGGCCATGAACCGGCGGCCGTCGATGCAGGAGCTGCCGCGCATCCGGCGAACGACGGGGTCGACGCGCGCGAGCATTGGGAGAGACGACGACGAGTGGGCCTTCAGTCCCCTGCCGCAGAACGCCGCCGCGCCGCGCGAGGCGCAGCCCCACGCGGACCACTACGCCTACGACGCTAAATCCAAAAGATGGCGCCGGCGGACGGCCAAAGTCAGTCCCATGAACTTGGTCGAGGAGATCTCCGTGAGTAAAATGAATGAAAGGCGGCGATACTGCTATGAGACGGCCGTGAACTACTGGCGGAAGGTCATAATAGGCGTAAACCAGGCGGAAAACCCCATGATGCGGCGCGCGCGGCAGGAGGAGACGTTTCCGCGGGGCACGTGGCGCTTCAACCCGCGCGGCGCGTGCTTTTCTGCGTGGTCGATCACGATGATCCCCTTCCTCTGTTACGTGGCGCTGGTGACGCCCTTCGAGATCGCGTTCATTTCGAGCGACGCGACGCTGTTCTATATTAATCTCATCGTGGACATTTACTTCTTGGTCGATTTACTGGTGAATTTCAACCTCGCGTTCTATGACCGGGAGCGGGATCGCTGGGTCCTGCATCTGTGGCCCATCGCCGTGCAATATATAAAAGGGTGGTTCGTCCTGGATTTGATCAGTTGCTTCCCGTTCGAGGCCGTCGTCATGTTGCAGAGCGGCGCGACGTTCGGCGAGATCTTCGTGCACTCGAACGACCGCCACAAGTCCGGGTCCATGGTCATCCGGATGGCGAAGCTGCTGCGGTTGCCGCGGTTGTTGCGGATGCTGAGATTTGGGAGAGTGATCTCTCGACTAGCCTCCAAAGTTAATGTAAGCTTCAAACTGACGACGATGCTCAAGTACACGGCCCTACTCCTCGTCACGACGCACTTATTCGCGTGCATGATTCGCTTGGTGGGCGCGATGTGCCCGCAGTATACTGGTCTCAAGGAGAGAACTTCGCAGCTTTATGAATTTGACCATCTCAACATCCATGACCTCAATGACAATATTGTGTATGAACTAGATATGGAGGGCGAGCCCAAGTGCTGGCTCGCGACGGTGCGCTTCCAGAGCCGGGGCCTGTGGTACGAGTACGTCGCGGCGCTCTCCTGGGCGGCCAAAGCTTTTGGGGGAGAAGCCGACGCCATCACGTTCGGCGAGCACATGCTGGGCGCGGCGATCATGTTGTGTGGGATGGTCATGACGGCCCTGTTGATCGGCGAAATTGCCAACGTTTTGACGAATTTTGATCCCGCCTTGAATGCGTATAGGACGTCCATGGACAACCTGAACCAGTACATTACCGAAAGGAACATCACGACGTCCCTGAAAAGGCACCTGAAGGAGTACTACATTAACTCGGAGGGGTTGTTCCGCAAGACATATCACAGGGAGATGCTGCAATCGCTATCACCGGCATTGCAACGAGCCGTAGCGAAAGAGGAGCTCGGTGGGTATGTCGCGAAGTTACCGTTCCTGAATGATACGGTGCGATCCGTCTCGGGACTTAAGGTAGGTACCCTTGTGGTCGTAGCCCCGTCCGACGTCGAGTTCACGGCCCACGGCGAGTTGTACGCGAGGATCAAGTCGCTAGATAAGGTACTCAGATACACAGTACACTATGGAGAAAGGTGGGACGGCGGGCCGCACATCGAGACCGGTGTCACGCATAGTCGATTGAGGTTACCGTCCTCGAGTCCCTGGTTGCGGAGGTTCGAGTCCGCGAACAGGGAGTGCCAGACGCTCGTGACGGAGATCTCGCTGGCCTTGATGCCTAGACTATACGCCGCGAAGGAGTTTATCGTCCGCGGCGGTCAAGTGAACGACCAGTTATCGCTCATGTTCGAGGGGTCCGCCTTTAGAATCAGGGCGAGAGCGTCGTGGCACGACGAGGGCGACGGCGGGCCGAATGATTATGATGCGAAGAAATATGGGGATGCGCGGCATCCGGAGGACGGCGACGGCTTCTCCGAAGGTTTGAGTTCGGGCGAGTTCCTGTCGTCGAGGAACCACGACGTGATTGGGGTCGATATTATTCATGCTTTGGTGGGCCAGCCGATGCCGTCGACGCATCATGTGGCGGCTATTGGTCACGTCTTCGTGAACGCCTTGTCGGCCGAGACGCTGGAGCGGATCATGTCCCAGGAGGCCTGTCCTAAATTGTTGGCAGCTACTCGTAGATTAGCCGGCTGGCAACTCTTCCGGGTCGGTGTTTTTAGGGTCGGTGCGTACGCCGCGCAGGAGCGCCGAGCTCGACTTAGGTATTACAACGCCGCGTACCTGTGCCAGAAACTTGCGCTACGAGTCCATCATCGAGAAGTCCTCGCGAAGCGACGCAAGTCGAAGATCAAGGAGGACCCCCTGACGCTAGCCAAGCTCACGCGACCCTTCAAGCCCCAGCTCTGGCGCCGCGCGAAGGTGAAGGACTGCGACATCCTCACGAAAAGACCGGAGTCCGACGAGTTCCACGCGGGCCAGAAGGTTTATGTCCAACTCGGACAGGGCGAGATGCGTCCCGCGGAAGTGGTCTGCGAGTTACGAATACGCACCACGCACGAACGGCGAGACCTCGACATCGCGGAGAACGAGAAAACGTCGGGGGATGACGAGATAAGGTACACCGTAAGGCTCCCACGAACGAGACAAACCGTATCCAAAGAATCCGTCGCGCACGACGTCGACGCTTTACTAAAAAAAGGCGAGATGACGACGGTGTCTCCACCGAAAGCCCAGTCCATGATGCAGAAAACTCAAAGCATGCTGTCGCCCGCGTCGCGCTTCCAGAAGACGCAACTCTCAAAGGGCGACCTCGTGTACGCGCGCTTCGCGGAGAACATGGCGCCGCAGCGGGCGCGCGTCGTCGAGCTCAAGGGGGACGGGAGGATCGAAGTCAGCTTCCAGAACGTCGACGTGGTCGTGGAACGAAATGCGATCACGCTGCGGCACCAGCCCGGGAGCACTGTTACTATAAGAGAGCCCGGGTGTTTTCTCGAGCGGTCGGAGGCCTTGGCGACGATCTGCACGGTGGATGCCGACGGTTATTATTCTTGTTTATATGAGAACGTGCCCGCGACCTATGTCACCAGTCGCTTTAGGAGGAACAACTGGTGCTGGCTCGAGGTCGAGCGGGCGGTGTCCCAGATCACGACGGCCTGGCGCAAGATGGTGACGCTGGACGTGCACACGGAGCAGCGCGAGGCCTGGCTGGGCGGCGATCTGGGCGGGGACGTCCTGGAGCGGGTTCGGCGCCTCGAGGCGGACGCGCGGGCGACGTCGGGCAAACTGGACGCGCTCCTGGCGCACCTCAAGGTGCCTGCACCTCAGGGTAATTAATCATACATAACTGAAGGGCAGCTATGGAGTCACTTACTATGGATATCTTAACTGCGGGGCAGCGGGGGCGCGCCTCGGGGTGCTGCGGGACCGAGGTAGGGATCGCACTAGTCCTAGCACCGTAGGGGTAAACGAGTTAAAGGGGGTCTTCGAATTCAGGGCTCCTCCGCCGGCGTCTCCGTCGCCCCAGGGATCGGCGCCAGGGGCGGCGGACCCGGGGACTCCGGCCTCCAGGCCTTTTCTGCGCGTCGAGGAGTCCCCGGCAGCACCCAGAAGGGCTTCTTTTTCTGCGCCTCGAAGAGCGCGGGGGTGTTCGCCGGGACCCCCTCGACCGGCGCCATCGTGGTCTTCTTCGTCTTCTTGCAGGGGCCCTTCCCCACGGCGAACGCGCAGAGGGCGACCGTGGCGCAGCCGGCGACGATGGCCGCGACTATGATGCCGGTCAGAATACCGACGTTGCGGACGAGCTCCTTGCGCTGCTGCTTCTTGCGGTACTCGACGGTGGTCGGCGACACGGTCGGCGCGAGCGTCGGCACGGCCGTGGGCGCGGGGCTCGGCGCCACGACCTCGCTGTGGAGCTGCGTCGTCGCGACCGAGGCGAAGGCCTGGGCCACGGACGTGTCGCCGCCGGTCTGGGCCGCCTCGAGGGTCGCGGCCTTGGCGGCGTCCTCGAGCGCCTCGTCCACGAGCGTCGTGTCCTCCTCGGCCTTGGCCAGCGCCGACTCGACGTTCGAGATCGCCGCGACGTCGACCGCCTCGACCTCGTACTCGACGACGACCTCGCCGTCGAGGCGGCGCCGCGACGACGACGACGAGACGCGGATCGTCACGACCGCCGGCGTCGCGCCCGGCGGGCAGCGCGCGGCGATGGCCGTCGCGTTGTGGAGCTCGTCCTGCGACACCGGGCACACGCCGGCGACCTCGGCGATGGCATCGACGATGACGTCCTCGTGCGCCTCGGCGTCGGCCTCGTCGAGACCGTCGAAGGTGACCTCGCCCACAATGAAGGGCGCCGGCGTCGGCGACAGCGTCGGGCTCGCGGTCGGCTGGGGCGACGGCGGCCGGCAGTCGAGGTCGCAGGCGAGGCCGAGTTCCGACGCGGCCAGGGCCTCGTAGTGGCACTCGACGTAGGCGAACCACGGCTCCCGGCACTGCCAGAGGCCGAACAGCTCGCACTGGTCCGGGAACCAGGCCTGCACGTCCGCGCAGGTGCTGAGGCTCCCGGCGTCGTCGTCTCCATCATCTCCGTCGTCGCCGTCGTCGTCCCCCCGCGCGCTGTCGTTCTCGTTCATGCACGTGTGGTAGGCCGCTTCTTCGTCGGGGCACGGGCCGACGCAGCGGTCCGGGAGCGCCGCGATGTCGCTCGACGTCACGAGGTGGATGTCCTCGTCGCCCTGGTCCTCCATGCACTGACAATCGTCCTGGCACCAGCACTCGCCGCTCCACCAGTCGACCGCCTTGACGACGTCCGCGCCGTGCGTGTCCACGCACTTGTCCCAGCACGCCTGGGCGCTCACCGTCGTGCCGACGCTCGCGTCGAGCTCCGAGGCGCACCAGCCCGCGCCCGGCTCCCAGGCCGTCGGCGGGGGCTCGCAGTCGCCGCCGTCGTTGTCGTAGCAGGTCAAATCGCAGTCGTACACCTGGTCCGCGCCGTCGCAGTACCCGTCGCCGACCCAGGCCTCGGGGCACGCGTCGCCGTCGCCCGAGCAGTCCGCCACGTCGGTGCCGCCCTGGTTTTCACTCTCGGAGTCGACCGAGTCGTCGCACGCGCCCGGGAGCTCCGCGACCGCCTCCACTGTCGCGAGGAAACCGGCGTCGCCCACAGGCAACATGCATTGGCAGTCGTTCTGGCAGGAGCAACTGGCCTCCCCCCCAACCGTGTCCCAGTTGACGGCCACGAGGGAGGCGCCGTAGATCGCCTCGCATTCACGCCAGCACTCGTCGCCGCTGTACCCGCCGATGTAGTAGTCGAGGTCCGAGTAGCACCAGCCCTGGCCGCTGCCCCACCGCGTGATCGTGGGCGGGCTTAGCGTCGGCTGCGGCGTCTCCTGCGTCGTCGGGTCGCCGTCGTGGCCGTAGAGCTGGAGCGTCCACGACACCAGGAGGCCGTCGTCGTCGCCGTCGTCGTCGGCGTAGTACTCGGCCCAGTAGTTCGACCCGAGGTCGTCGTCGTCGCCGCTCCCCGCTCTCCGGTCCGCCACGCGGAGCGTGAACGCGCCCTCGTCCGCGCGCTCGCCCCAGTGTCTCAGGGTGGTATACTTGTGGTGCGTGTAGCGCGTGCCGAACTCGAGCTTGTCGTCCGTGAGCAGCGAGGTCACGCCGTTCCTCTCCAATTCGATCCGCAGGTCGCCTCGCCTGGGATGCTTGATGGTCACGTAGACCGCGACGCCCTCTATCACAAATTCCGACGAGCCGAACGCCGCCGCCTCCGACTCGACCCAGTGCTCGGCGCCGTCGAAGTCGACCAGGGCCTCGCCGCTCACTGTCTGCGTCATGAGCGTCAACTCCGCGCCCCAGGTCGTCCAGGTCGTCGCCGCCGCGGTGGCGGCCAGCGCGTCGACGAGCCCGAACCCGTACTTGTAGCTGTGCTTGACGCCGGCCTGGTTCGTGGTCCACTGGTCCTCGGCGTCCTCGTGGGGCCGCGTCGCCGTCGAGGCCAGCACGCCTTGCACGTCCCTCCACGTCAAATTGGGATTCGCCTCGAGGACCATCGCCACGACGCCGGAGACGAGCGGGGCCGCGTAGGACGTGCCCATGCCGGCGTCGCCACAATTATCGGTGAGGCCGTGGGAGAGCGGCTGCGCGGCGAGCATGCCGTGGTAGTTCTCCGAGTCGCCGCCGGGCGCGCTGATGAAGACCGGCGCGCCGGTCGACGAGTAAGACGCGTGCTTGAGGTCTTGGCCGAGCGCGCCGACGCTCATCGTGAACCGGGAGTTCTGGTAGCCCTCGTAGTTCACGTCCTGGCCGACGTCGTACGAGTTGCCCGCCGCGAAGACAAAGACCATACCTAGACCCCCGCGGCCCGCCGTCGTGCCCTCGACGAGCTTGTCGTGCGCCGCGGTCGAGAGCTGGCTGTAGCCGCACTGGACGAAGTAGTGGTCCAGTTCCAAACAGGGCGTCACGTCGTTGTTGAAGTAGTACGAGCAGTAGCTCACGACCGCGGCCTCGCAGGACGACGAGAGATCACCACTGGACCAGTCGTCTCCGTCGCACACGTCGCAGGGGCAGGACGACGTGCCCGAGGGGCACGAGAACGGGCAGCTCGCCGAGTACGAATGGCGCTCGCAGAGGTCGTAGCCCCAGCTGTTGGAGGAGATGTCGTTGACGTCGTGGTGGTGCGAGATGAAGCTCCCGTCGTAGTACTCCGAGGCTAAGTTGGCGCCCATCATCGTGCACGACGCGATGCCGGCGCCCGGCGCGGCGCCGACGCCGCAGTGCGAGTTCGCGTCGCCGGCCGCCAGCGACGCGCAGACCGTGCCGTGCGCGTCCCAGCCGGAGGGCGCGTAGACGTCGCAGGAGTTCGCGACGTCGAGCTTCGCCAGGTCGGGGTGCGTGTTGTCGACGCCGTTGTCGTTCACCAAAATCTGGACGCCCGCGCCCGTGTAGCCCGCGGCCCAGGCCTCGGGCGCGCGGATCGCTTCCAAATACCAGGCGGCGGCCTCGTAGTAGGGGTCCTCCACCGGGTCGTCGCGCGCCGGGCACGACGCCCCCGTGTCGGAGTAGTCGGCCCGCGTCGCGTCGCACGTGGCCGCCGGCGCCGACCATTGGAGCTCCTCCAGGGTCGGCAGGTCGCTCGACGCCGCGCAGACGAGGTCCGCGGCGCACCACGAGCAGCCCGTCCCGCACGCGCTGCAGGCCATGGCCTCGTCGCACTGCTGCGAGAGGATGGCGACGTCCGCGCACTGATAATTGCCGCACGCGCTCCCGACGCACGTCTCGGCGCAGCAGTCGCCGCCGTCGTAGCACGGGTCCACGTTGTTCGCGGCGTCGCACGTGCCGTCGCCGACGCTCGCCGCGTCCGCCGCCGCGTCGCAGTCGTAGGTGCTGGGGTCGCGGCACGCGTAGCCGTTGAAGCCGCACTCGTAAGCGTTGGTGACGCACGTCGACTCGCAGCAGTCCCCCCCGTCGAAGCACGGGGACTCGTTGTTCTCGGCGTCGCACCAGCCGTCGCCCACGTAGCTCGGGATGGCGGCGGCGCAGCAGTCGTAGCCGTTGGCGTCCGCGCAGTCTCCCGCATAATCGTCTCCGTTGGACCCGTAGCCGTACCCCCAATCAAAATCAAACTCCTCGCACGCGCAGCCCGAGCAGTCGCAGTCGTAATCGCCCTCGAGGCTCGCGCAGGTGTAGCCGTACATGGTCCAGACGTCGCAGGAGCTCCCGTAGCACGACGCCGGGCACGCGCCCTCGTAGCTGTAGGAGAACTGGGGCGTCCAGGACCCGCCGTAGCCGTAGCCGTAGTCGTCGTCAGCGGCGCACGCGTAGCCGTCGCAGCAGTCCCCACCGTCGCGCTCGTAGCAGGACAGGTCGCAGTCGTACGCCTGGTCCAGGCCGTCGCAGAGGCCGTCGCCGATCCAGGTCTCGGGGCACGAGTCGCCGTCGCCCGAGCAGTCGTCGACAGAGCCCCCCCCGTACGACGCGTCGTCGCCGTCGTCCCAGGTGCCCCAGTCGTCGTCAGCGGTGCACGCGTAGCCGTCGCAGCAGTCGCCGCCGTCCTGATCGTAGCAGGACAGGTCGCAGCCGTCCCATTGGTCCACGCCGTCGCAGACACCGTCGCCGACCCAGTAGGCCGGGCAGTCGTCCCCGTCGGCGGCGCAGTCGGCCAGCGAGCTGCTGTCGTCGTCGCCGCCGCCGCCGCCGCCGCCGCACGGGCCGGGCAGCTCGGGGATCGCGTCGCTCGTCGCGACGTAGTAGCCGCCGCCGTGGCCCTCGTCGAGGCACTGGCAGTCGTGCTGGCAGTAGCAGTAATTGTTCTGGTCCCGGTTGACGGCCACGAGCTCGCTGCCGTACGTGTCTTCGCACAGGCCCCAACATTCCTCGATACTATAAACGCTGCCCACGTATTCGTCGAGCTCGCTGGAGCACCACCCCTGCTGAAATCCCCAGTCCGTAAAGGCCGGAGTGTCGCAGTCCCCTCCGTCGTTCTCGTAGCACGTCAAGTCGCAGCCGTACGCCTGGTCCACGCCGTCGCAGACGCCGTCGCCGACCCAGTAGGCCGAGCAGTCGTCCCCGTCGACGCAGTCGGCCACCGTGTTGTTGTCGTCGCGCCAGCCGCCGCCGTAGTAGTAGTAACTGGGCGTCATCGTCGCGGGCCCCGGCGCCGGCGCCGGCACCGGCGGCGCGTCGTCCGTCACGGGCCCCGGCGAGGGCTCGTAGCCGCCGTAGTAGTAGGTCCACGGCGCCCACGTCGCCTCGCCGAAGACGGACTCGCACGCGTAGCCCGACCGCGAGGCGCACGCCGCCGCGTTCGGGTCGTCGCAGGAGTAGCCCGCGATGCCGCACGTGAAGTAGGCGTCGGGGTTGCACGTCTCCGCGCAGCAGTCGCCGCCGTCGTAGCAGGGCGCCAGGTTGTTCTCGGCGTCGCACCAGCCGTCGCCCACGTAGCTCGGGATGCTCGCGGCCTCGCACTCGCAGGCGCACTGGCCGTCGCTCCGCGGCGCCGGCCCTGCTTCGTTTTTCTTCCGCGCCCGCATCTTCTCGCGGAGCCGCTCCTTGTCGAGCGCCGGCGCCGGCGGCTTCGCGGGCGCCTTCCCGGGCGGCTTCCCGTGGAGGGGCGCCTTCCCGGGCCCTTTGAGGGGCGGCGCGCGCTTCTTCCCGGGCCCGTGAAGGGGCGCCTTCCCGGGCCCTTTGAGGGGCCGCGCGCGCTTCTTCCCGGGCCCGTGGAGGGGCGCCTTCCCGGGCCCGCGCCGGGGGGCCTTCTTCGCGCGCGGCCACGCGGGCACGCGGTCCGCGTCGCGCTTGTCCAGGCGCGCCACGTGCGGCCGCGCGGGCGCCCTCCGCGCCGGCCCCTCGCCGCGGCCCCCCGCCGCCGCGGGCCCCTGCTTCTTCTTCGCGGGGCCGCGCCGGTGCAGGAAGGGCAGGTTCGCGCGGATGTCCGCGTTGCGGCCCCAATGCGGCTCAGGGGCTGCCACCTCCGGGGGCGCGTGGGCATTCCGCCGATTGGGCCCCTCCCCGGGCGCTTCTTTCTGGCCGCGCGCGATGGCCCACCAGCAGAGAGCGTGAATTAAGAGCTGCCCGTGCATCTTCGACGTCGCTCCCTGCTCGCTCCCTGCCCAAGTTCAGGGCGCTCCGGATGCAAATGCCGGGCGAGTGCGGTAGTATCTAGGTAGCGCGGCCTGCGGCCGGGGGTCGTCGCGAGGGTTCGGCCGAGGCACTGCGGCGTGGGAACCGGCTCTGGCTTTTTAAATTCGGGGCGGCGCTAGAGACAGCACTGTGCGTCGAACTCGAGGCTGCCCATACGCCCCCACCAGACGACGCCGTCGGCGCGTGCGAAGCATGGCCGCGCTCCAGGGCAAGTTTTATGCGCATACTGCCGTCGACAAGGATTTGAAGCACTGCCCGCCGCCGCAGCGCCTAGATGGGCAGCCGCCGAGCACGGCGCCCGTGCGCCTGGGCACGAATCGCACGCTCGCGTCGCGCACGGACGTGGTCGTTTGTGAGCCGCCGCGCCGGCTCGGCGCGGCTCCGTCCGACGCGGCGCCGCGGAAGCCCGAGCCGCGGACGGCGCCGGCCGCTCCAGCAGGTCCTGTGCCATCTCCGCCGGCCGCTATGCCTTCACCGCCGCGACCAGCCTGCGAACCGGCCGCCTCGGCACCACCAAACGCAGTCGTTGAGGCCGTAGCGGACGGCTTCGTCGTCACCCTGGGCCCGTTCCCCGGCGTGAGCCGCGCGGCCGACCTCGACCTGACGGCGCACGCGGACGAGCTCGTCGTCGCCGGCGCGGCGCTCGCCGCACCACTGCGTGTGGCCCTGGAGCGCCCGGTGGACCCCACGCGCGTCAAGGCGAAATGGAGAAAGCTCGACCGGACGCTGCGCGTGGAGCTGACGAAAGCAAAGTAACAACACATACAACGTTAGGCTCGGTCCCAGGCGCGCCGTCGTCGCTCCGTGTGGAACGGCTCCTCGAGCCGCGCCATGGCCGGGAACGCCGTCGACGCAACAGCATCGTAGGCGTGGTCGATGATGAGGACGCCCCGCGCGTGGTCGTACTCGTGGGAGAACTGGCGCGCCGCCGCGCCGGTCAGCGTCGTCGTGAAGGGAACGCCCGCGGCCGTGGTGGCCGCGACTGTCAACGTCTCGTCGCGGAGCGTCTCCACGCGGACGTCCGGCGGCAGCGCGAGGCACCGCTCCGTCCAGCATCGTAGACGGGCCTCGGGCGACCGCTCGACGATGCGGGGGTTCACGAAGGCCTCGTCGCCGAGTAATACAATCGCCGCGTCGACGCCGCACTGCGTCGCCGCCAGGCCCTGCGCGCCGTGGCGCCGCGCCGCCGCGCGCAGCAGCGCGACCGTCTTCGCGAGCGCGGCGTCGAAGCGCCGGACCGGCTTCGCTTCGAGCCGTAGTATCGGGTCGGGATAGCGCGCGAATGGTAGCTGATCGAGTTGGGCGGCACTTGCAAGGGTTAGCTTCTCCAACGCGGTCGGCGTCCACGTCTGTGATTGCGTGGCCGCGCTTATTGTGGTCAGGAAGTCGCGGCGACCGACGTCGAGCGGGCGCGTCGGGCTGGCCAGGAGCAGTAGCAGTACGCTTGCGGCCCACCGCCTCATGGCCGGTTTTTATTGGCACTCAGCAAATGAGAGAGCACATGGTGTGCGAGTCATAGATGCGACAGCGACTGCGCAGACGAACTGAGGGTGATTATATGGCTCGACTGATTACGTATGTGGTGCTGCTTCGTCAATAGCGCCGTGTAGGCAGTGCTCAGCATCTGCAGCGCCTGTGCCGAGCTTGGTGGAGCTTGCCTTTTGAAGGGTGCACAGCGTACCTGCACGACCGCTAGCGTAGTGGTGTATTATTGAGCGCCCAGAGATCTGCTTGCAGCTGCGGGCCCAAAGTGCTGAGCTCGCGCACGCCTGGCAGCAACACTGTGAGAGCACTCTTGGGCAGTGATTGCACCGTGCCGGAGCGGCGGCAGGAGCGCCTGATCGCAGGTTAGTTCGTGCGACTGAGGGGGGACACTGAGCCCGCGCGCAAGAAGACAACGGACCACACCATGGCACTATACTACATCGGTGCATTTATGGCCGTGCGAGCGCTCCCGTCGGCCTTCGACCGAGCCCGGTCGGCCGAGAAGGACTTCGACGTGCTGCGGCATACCGGCGGCAGTGACGGCCCGCGCGTCCTCTTCGTGGGCGGAAACCCGGGCGTGGCGCGGTTCTACGCCGCCGCCGCGCAGGAATTGGCGGATGCGACGCGGGGCGACGTCACTGTTCTCGGGCTCCGCGGCTTCGTCGACGGTAGGCGAGTCTCACGACACTGGTGGGGCGACGCGTCGCGCTGGGCGCTGAACAGACCCAGGGGTGCATTCTCCGTGGACGAGCAGATTAAACACGTGGCCGGAGCGATCGACGGCGAGCGCGCGCTCGCCGAGGGCCAGGGTCGGCGGTTGGTCGTCGTCGGTCACAGCATCGGTGGTTATTTTGCGCTGAAAGCACAACGAGACGTCCCTGTGGTGTGCGTCACGCCTTACTTGGAAAACAGAGAAGCCGATCCGGCCTTCCGAAAACTTAGACGGCTCGTGACGTCGCCGCTCGCGCCCGTTCTCGCCTTCTCGCTCGCGTCCTTCTCTACATTACTCGGTATAGTTCCGAAAGTCGTGCGACGCCGCCTCCTCCGCGCGGCCGGCGCGACGGCCGGTATGGATCGCGTCCACGAAGATGTTACTGCCGAAACCATGTGTGGCTTTGGCAATGTCGTCACGATGCTCGGCCTCGCCAGAGATGAAATGCGGGTGCTGCACAAGCCGTTCGACGGGCCGTACCCCGCCGGGCTCGTGCTCTTCGACGACCCGCCGGACGTCTGGTGCGCCGCCAAAGGCCCGCTCGTCGACCGCGCGCGCGAGGCCGGGGCCTTGATTCGAAAGGTGAGCGCCCCGCATGCCTTTGGCACGCGCTCCGACGCCCGCCACCGCGTCGTCGCGACCGTCGCAGAACTCGTCGCCGCGGTCGCGGCCCCGACGACGACGACGCCGTCGTGACGCCTTCGACGCGCGGCTAAGTCTGTGTGTGTCATATTTACTAATTACTCCGGTTTTCGGGATCGCAGAAGTGCTCCAGCGTCTCTTTGAGGACCGCCCGGTCGTATTCGCCCGTAAACACGCAATTGCCCAGGTCGCCCTTCAGCAGGATCAGCCTTAACAAGCCGTCGGCGACCTTCTTGTCCACGGCCATTATCGACTCGAACGACGCGACGTCGAGCGGCGAGTCCAGAGGTAGCACGATCGGCACCTTCGCCCGCGCGACCAGCGCCACGGCCCGCTCGAACAACTCGTCCGAGATCCAGCCCAAGTCCCGCGACATCTTCGCGGCCATGTGCATGCCGATGCCCACCGCTTCGCCATGTAAGTAAGTACCGTACCCGGCCTTCGTTTCTATAGCGTGGCCGAAGGTGTGTCCTAGGTTTAATGTCGCTCGCACACCTCCCTCCTTCTCATCTAGCGCGACGACCTCGGCCTTGTTCCGGCACGAGGCCTCGACGGTCTCGATCAATGCTTCCGAGTCCCTCTCAAGTACCTTTTCTATATTATCCTCGAGCCATTCGAAGAAGGGCGCGTCTCGGATCAGACCATATTTAATGACTTCCGACACACCGGAAGCCAGTTCCCTGTCAGGCAACGTGCGCAACGACCCGACGTCCGCCACGACCGCTACGGGTTGATAGAAAGCTCCGACCATGTTCTTCGCGGACTTGCTGTTGACGGCCGTCTTGCCGCCCACCGACGAGTCGACCATGGCCATGAGCGTGGTCGGAATCTGGATGAAGTCGACGCCTCGCACGTAGCACGCCGCCGCGAAGCCGACCATATCCCCGATGACGCCGCCGCCGAGCGCGACGAACGTCGCTTTCCTATCTAACGCTTTTTCTATGGCATAATCCGTGATTTTGCCGAGGTTTTCGAGCGTTTTTGTCGCTTCGCTTGGTTGCTCTTCGTTGTCCGGTAGGACTAGAGTTTCCACCCTCAGTCCGGAGTCGCCGTACTCCAGGGCCGCTTTCGTTCGTTGCGTATATCCTAACCTATCTAAAATTTCGTTGGTGACGATCAACACCTGCGAGCCCTTCACGTGGGTCTGGAGGTACTGAGAGGCCGTCGCGGCGTCCTCGGTGAGCAACCCGTCTCCGATGTAGATGGGGTAGGACCGATCTCCCAAGTCCACCTCTACCGTCGTCGTCGTCGGTTGCGCGAGCGTCGCGGGTCGTCGCGTCGGCTGGCGTAGCCCTTGATGGGGCGGCCTGAGGGCGACGGCGCAGGCGACGGTCTGCAGCAGCCTTCTCGCCATTTGCGCAGCTGGGTGCAGCGTTCACCAGACGACGAGTAGTGCAGAAGCGACAGCCACTACGTAGCACCGAGTACTGCAGAAGCGACGACTTCGTAGCACCGCGTTGCAGGCAATTGCTGCGCCACACGCCTTGTTGCTGCTTGCTTGCTATGTATTCCTAGTGTCTTACAGGCCGCTAGACTAACCGTCCTAGGTCAAGGGCACCGGACGCCTCCCACGCCGTCCGCAAGTCTCAAAGTCACCGCGGGCCGCGCCTTGCCCCCGAACAGCCGCTTCGTCACGTCCACGCGCAGCAGCGAGTAGCTCGCGGAGACGCCGTAGGCCGCGTCCGTCACTCGTTCAGCGCCCCAGTCCTTGGCGGCGCACGCGTCCGCGAAGACGCTCAGGAAACCGTCCCGCACGCTCCGGTCGACCTCGACGCGCGCGCCGATCAGACCACCATCAAATTCATCGGCCAGGGCGTCCTTCCGATCCTTCCCGACGTGCTCGTAGAGCCGCGGCGCCGCGAGGCCCCGCTCTTGGAGCGGCTTGCCCCGGCCCACGCTCGCGTAAGTTT
Organism: Pelagomonas calceolata; assembly: GCA_918797485.1. NCBI lineage: Eukaryota > Pelagophyceae > Pelagomonadales > Pelagomonadaceae > Pelagomonas > Pelagomonas calceolata. The sequence continues at coordinate 2,162,517 of CAKKNE010000006.1, read as the reverse complement.
CGAACGGTCCCCGCTTCAAGGCCAGACCGACCTTGCCGAAGGGCCCCAGGCGCGACCGCTGGCCCAGCTGGAGGCGCCAGGCGCTGCCGAAGCGTCGCTTCGCGAGCGTGAGTGACGAGATCGCGCCGTCCTGGACTTCTTCTACATCCACCAGCGTGTTCGCGCGCCGTCCGTCGAACTGCGTACTCAGAGACTTCAGGCCGAGCGGTTTTAAACGAGCCGACCAGCCCCGCCCGTTCAACCCGCGGTGCGCCAACGAAGCCGCAAGCTCGGGCGCCTCTTTCCTCGTACCTGTGCCATAAATCAAAATTTCACGTCGCATTCGAGCTGAATCGTCGCGTCGACCTCCACGCCATCGACGCAACCGACTCACTGGTTGATTTATGCACCGCCTTGTACAGCTCGCCTCGACCTCCCCTTCGCAGCCCAGTCCCAACAGATTGCGGTCCTGCACGCGCAGGAAGACCCGCGCCCGGTCCGCGTCGACATCGAGCTCGGGCGTGATCGTGCGGTACGAGGGCTCCGCGACAGTTAAATCCAAAGCCACGACCCCGTCCTCCACGGAGGCTCGCGCCCGCGTCGCCTCGGCCCTAAAAAGACCACCATCTTCCCGTATCAACGCTGCCAGCCTCGTAGGGTCCCAGCGGAACGGCTGGCCTTTTCTCAAGCCCAGCGCGCGCGCGACCGTCCCCGGCTTCGTCCTTACATGAGTGCCGTTCGCCGCTCGTAGTCGGATGGGACCGCAGGGCAGGACCCGCGCCGAGAGCACCACGAGCTCGTCGTCTCCCACTGTTTGGGTGTTGACTCCGACATCATCCACAACATAGCCGCGGCTCCCGAACCAGCGCGCCGCGTCGTGGGCGAGCGCCTGCCGCGGTTTCTTCTTCTTTATGTATTTTATATCTTTGTCCTGGGCCTTCTGGGCGGCCGGCGTCTGCAGCGGGCCGCCCAAACTAGGCTTCGTGCCGACGGCGAGGACCTGCACTCCTCTTATTTTCGCCGCGGCGGCGTGGAGGAGGAGCAGGAGGAGCATCATTGTCGGAGCGATCTTCGCAATCGCGCCGCGGCGTCGATGCGCAGTGCTGCGCAGTGCTGCGATGCTGCTGCCAGCAGACGCAATTGAGCTACGTGGGGCGGATCAACTGCACAGCTGGCTCCGCTCGTGTTGTTTGCAGCAATTATCGATGTTGACGAGCGCTGCCTTGCAATAAAGTCGCCGCGCGCCGCCAAATGCCCTGCAGTCTCGCACCACCGCGAGCAGTCTAGCGCACGGATCGCGCTAGGCGTCTCTCCGGCCCGTGGGACGTATGCACGAGTACGAACTGGGGTGTTCGTGGTGCTTTGTCGACGAGTGGCCATTTTGCGGCTCCAGGGCAGCTAAAGCTCCGTTTCTCCGCGGTGCCCGGCCTAGACCCATCGAACAAGTGCCGGGAGTGATGCGGCGCGCCTCGCGGCCCCGCGCTCGGCTATCGATTTGGCGTCAAGCTTTGCTTGCAGCATCATCGTTTTGCGACGTCGCTTAGGCGCGCGAATCGGTGCCGGTTGCAGCTGGAGCCAGCGCGAGCGGCCAGCCAGTTGCATAGCTCGTGGGTGTGAGCCCAAATCGCGAGGAGTTTGCTCGCAGACAGGCTGTAATCATGAGGCTCATTGTCTGTGCTGCCGTCGCGGCCACGGCGAGCGCATTCGTCGCGCCGGGCCCGTCCCAGGCGGCGCGGCAAGCGGTGAGAATCTCGGCGTCCTGGGAAGGTTAAGCTTGCAGATGTCGCGGCGACGGTGTTCGTCCGTGAGAGCGCTCTCCGCGGAGTTTGGCAGCTGTGGCGCTCGCGACGGCTCGTCCGCCGTCGACGCGACGCGTCGCGGCCCGAACCGAGGGCGTCGCCCGGCCGCCTACGCGCCCGTAGAGTTTGGGAGGCGAGGCGCCGTCGACGCGTCACGCAACACACACACAGGTCAAGACCTTCGGCGTCTTCAACGAGGGCAAGGGCTCGGGCAAGAAGAAGGGCCTCGCGCTGCCCTCCGTGCCCGCGCCGCCGAACCCCTTCGCGGCGCCCGCGCCGGCGCCCGCGCCCGCGCCGGCGCCGGCGCCGGCCAAGGGCAAGGGCGCGAAGCCCAAGGGCGGCGCGCGCGCGCCGCCGCCGCCGCCGCCGCCGCCCGCGCGGCGGTCGCTCGGCCCCGAGCTCGACTCGACCACCAAAGTCGAGGCCGAGCTCCTTGGCGCGGCGCCGTTCGCGGCGCTGCCCGTCCTCGGCTTGGTGGGCGCGCGCGGCATCCTGGAGCAGAACAAGAAGAAGCGCGAGCAGGAGCAGCAGGAGGCCATCCAGGCGCGCGGGTCGCAGGAGCTCACGGAGTTCCAGAAGGTCGTGGTCTTCGGCGCGCCGGCCGTCGCCGCGACGGCGCTGGCCGGGTTGTTTGCGGTGGGGCCCATCACGGAAGCATTGAAACCCGCGCCGCCGGCCAAGGGCGGCAAGAAGGCCGAGGCCAAGGGCCCGTCCCTGCCGAAGCTCGAGCTGCCCAAGCTCGGCGGCATCGAGCTGCCCAAGTCGGCGACGAAGGCCGACGCCGGCGAGGCCCGGGCCGCGGCCCAGGCCAAGGCCCAGGCCAAGAAAGAGAAAGCTGCCGCGGCCAAGGAAGCCGCCGCGAAGGCGAAGCAGGACGCGGCCGACGGCAAGGCCGCGAAGATCGCGGAGCGCAAGGCGTCCAAGGCCGACGCGTCCGCGTCGAAGGCGGAGGCCACGGCCGCCGCCGCCGACGCGGCGGGCAGCGCCGACGCGCCCAAGGCCGACGACGCCGCTGTCAAGGCCGACGAGGCCGCCGCGACGGCCGACAAGGCCGCCGCCGTCGCCGAGGAGAAGGTCGCCGCCGACGCCGCCGCGAAGGCTAAAGAAGCTGACGCCAAGGCCGCCGCCGCCGAGCAGAAGGCGAAGGCTGCGGAAGCGAAGGAGGCCGCCAAGGTCGCCGCCGCCGAGAAGGCCGCCGCGGCCAAGGAGAAGGCTGCCAACGCCGCCTTCGAGAAGGCCGAAGCTGCGAAGAGCGCGAAGGCCGCCGCGGACGCGAAAAAAACCGAAGCCGCGAAGGCGGCGGAAGCCAAGAAGGTCGAGGCCGCCGCGAAGGCCGCCGAGGCGAAGTCGGCTGCCGACGCCAAGAAGCAAGCGGCCGCCGACGCCGCCGCCCAGAAGAAGAAAGACGCCGCCGCCGCTGCGTCAGCCACTGTGCGGAAATCAAATTTCAGGAGCCCCACGCGGCATTGCCATGTGACAGCGACGGTCTCAGCGATAATTCTCGGGATACCCTGACTCAATGGTTAATTTCCACGCAGGTCTGCCAAGAAGGCCGAGGCAGCCAAAGCCTCCGCCGCCTCGAAGGACGCCGCCGCGCAGAAGGCGGCCGCCGCGAAGGACGCCGCGAAGGCCGCCGCCGAGAAGAAGGCCCAGGCGTCCAAGGAAGCCGCCGCGGCGAAGCGCGAGGCCGCCGCGCTCAAGGCTAGCGCTGGCCAGGACGCCCAGAAGCAGAAGGCGGCGGCCGCCGCGGAGAAGGCAGCCGCCGCGAAGCAAGCTCAGGCCGACAAAGCCGCCGCGGCCAAGCAAGCCGCCGACGCGAAGGCCGCCAAGGCTAAGGAAGCTGCTGCTGCGTCGAAGCAAGCTGCTGCCGATAAAGCCGCCGCCGCGAAGCAAGCCGCCGCCGATAAAGCCACGGCCGCGAAGAAGGCCTCTGCCGACAAGGCCGCCGCCGCGGCCAAGGCCAAGGCCGACCAGGCCGCGGCCGCGAAGCAGGCAAGCGCTCAGAAGGCTAAGGCGGCGGCCGATAAAGCTGCTGCCGCCAAGCAAGCCGCGGCCGATAAAGCTGCTGCCTCGAAGAAAGCTGCGGCCGACAAAAAGGCGGCCGCCGACGCCGCGAAGGCGGCCAAGGCCAAGGCCGCTCCGGCGCCGAAGGCGAAGGCACCGGCGCCCGCGCCCGCGCCCGCTCCGGCGCCCGCTCCGGCTCCGGAGCCCGAGCCGGCCCCGGCGCCCGAGGAGCCGGCGGCGCCCGCGCCGCCGACTGAGGCGGAGCAGCTCAGCGCGGCGCTCAAGGCCACGCGCCGCAGCCGCAAGTAGGCGCCGCGTGTTCCGTTGTGGGCGTGGCATTAGTGGGGACCGTTAACTTGAAAAAACGAACCGAGCACACTTACAACACAAAACTACTATTCCGAATCCTCCTCCTCCTCTTCGCCGAGGACGGCCTCCACGGCCTCTTCGAGCCACGGCGCGCTCGCGAGCAGCTCGCCCTCGGTCACGTCCGTCTCGTCCAGGGCGAGCGCGAGCTGGTAGAGGCACGGCCCCGCGTGGTAGAGGCGGTTGAACGTCGCGTCGTCGCGGTCCTCGAAGGACCGGCCCGAAGCGTAGAACGCGTCCGACGCGCGCGCCGCGGCGGCGCGGACGACGGCCGACGCGAGCGGGCGGCGCCACGGCGGCGCGAACGACGACCGGTCCGGCAGCGCGTCGAGGAAGCCAACCATTGCGTCCGTGCACGTCGACGCGACGTTGGGCGGCGCGGCGCCGACGCCCCGGACGAGGCCCTCGAGCAGGCCCGCGCCGACGGGCGAGCCGCGCTCCATCTGCGCCGCGACGGGCGCCGCCAGCAGCGTCAGGAGCGCGGCGGCTAACGAAGCGCGCGCGTCGGCGGCCGCGGCGGCGTCCGTCGGCGCGACCGCGAGCGCCACGAGCGTGTGGTAGGGCGCCACGGCGTCGGCCGGGGGCAGCGGGGGCTCCGCCTCGACGAGGGCGCAGAGCGCACCCGTCGCGTCCGCGTCGCCGCCGATCGCCGCCTCGAGGAGCGCCCCGAGCACCGCAGGAGGCGCGCCCCGGAGCCGCGCGCCGCAGGCCGCCCAGGCCTGGACACACCGCGCGAGCTTTGCTACCGGCGGCGCGGCGCGCGCGACGGCGCGCCAGGCGCCGGCGGCGTCCCTCATCATATCTCGCCGCGCCAATTCGTCCGCGATTGCCGTCGCGAGCAGCACCGGCCGCGCGGCGCAACGGTCGAGCGCATTCACTTCTTGCCCGCTCTCGACGCACCAAAAGGCCACGGCCGCGCAGACGGCGCCGGCGCAGGCGTCGCCCGCCTCGTCCTTTGCGAGCTGCTCCAGCAGCGCGAACGCGTCGTCGCCGCCGACGATCCGCTCGCGGCACGCTCGTTCTACTTTCCCGGCCGCCAGCGCGCAGGCGTGGATCGGCGCGCCCTGTGCCGCGAGCTGGCCGCCGTGCCGCACGATGAGCAGGCACGCCTGCGGCGCCTGCTCGTGCTCGCAGAGCTGGATGAGCCGTAGGTTGGCGGCGGCGATGTCGTGCAGTGGTGCATTTGGTTGGTGGAGCTGGGCGCAGGTCTCGCAGATGGCCCTTGCTAGCTGTTCTGCGTCCGCCATGGCACGCGTCGCGGCGATGGCGTGTGGCGCTGTGAATCGCTCTCCCTGGCTTTGTGGCAAGCTCTCCCTGCTTTGCAAGTGCCTAGGCGCTTTACAATCCTCCGGCTCGTCAAATCGATCAATCGCTGTTGGAGGCCACCGCACGGCACAATTTCTCCGGGAGGACAGCGTCGTATCCGCGCCGGGGCTCGCATCCAGCTAGCGTCTTGACATCCTAGTTTTCACAGCGCACCTCCCGGCTCTGCAAGGAGAGAGATCAGCGTAGACGTGTTCATTACGCGTGAACGCTGCACTTTATGCTCTCGAGACCCGCGGACAACATCCGCTGCAAAGGCTGTGGACGCAGAGCAGTCGAATTCAGCAACGAAAAAATGATGCATGCACTTAAAGCTACCGCTGCGTCCATTACCCTGCTGTGCGCCAGCTGCGTCGACGTCGACGTCTCGCGGCGGCGCGCGTTGCAGCTGCACGCGTTCAGCGCGCCGGTGGTCGTGCCGCCCTTGATTGCCGTGGCCCCCGCGCATGCGGCGTCGAAGAAGTACAGTGCGGCTGACGCGCAGAAGGCGTTCGGCGAGCTGAAGGCGGCGCGCGCGGCGCTCGACGCCGTCGACAAGCCTCTTGCGGGCGGCGACCTGGAAAAGGCCGCGGCCGCGCTCCAGGCGCCGCCCTTGGTCGCGTTCGAGGAAAACGCGACGATTATCGTGCAAGCTCCGGTCCTGACTGTGGAGGACAAGAAGGCGATCGGGACGATCCGCAGATACGGCGTCGCGGCCGACGTCATCATCATGACGGGCGGCCTCTCTGAAGCACTGGACAACGGGGACGTGCGGCAGGCGAAGTCGTTCCTCGCGAAGGCGAAGGGGTCGCTGGACGAGGTCATCGGCGTCGCGCGGGGCGGGGGGCTGCGATGAGTAAATGATACCACTTATGGAGAAACGAGGTCCTCGCCCACTCGAATCGTCGGGAACCCGTCGGCGTCGACGGGGTTCTGCCGTCGCGCGCGAGCTTCGTCGACGAGTAAGCCGAAGCCGTACGCCAGAATAGTCGCGTCGGTTACAGTGTCCGCCAAGATCTTCAAAGCAGCGGTATCCCCGACGTTGAAGCATAAAGCCATCTGCGGGTCCGCGTCCAGCGGCGCGTCTTCAAAAATAACACGTGAGATATCCACGATCTCCGTGAGGAGGACGCTGCGGGCCGCGTCGCTGTTATTTTTGCGCGAGCCCCATTCGAGGCGGAGGGAGCCGTCCGCGGCGGCGAAGACCTTGAGGCAGCGCCTCAAGGCTCTCCCGCGGCCGTACTTCGCCACCGGCCAGCCACGTCTTTCTAAGACGCGCCGGAAGACCTGGGCGAACTCCTGTTCGTCCACGGGCTCGCTCACGACCCTCGTGACGCAGCCCGACGCCTCGCCTTCGTCGTCCTCTGGCGGCGCCCCCAACCTGCTCACGGCGTAGGCTCGCAATCTATCAAAGTCGTCGGCCTCGTCCAGGTCGTCGACGCAGGCGCAGCGCACGCACGAGTAGTTCGTCGCGCAAAACAAACCGGACACGTACTCCATCTACTCGTCGTCTGAGCTTTCGTCCTCGGACAGGAAGTCGTCGGCCAAGTTCGGCGTCATGGGCGGCGGCATGCAGGCCGTCAGGCCGCAGTTGTTGGCCCAGGACCCCAGCAGGCGGCTCAGCGCGGGCCAGGTCGAGGCGTACTTGTACATTTGGTCGCTGGCCGGCGTTGCGGCGGCTGGTGCTGGTCGCCTCGACAGCGTAACGGGGACCTGGGCCACCGGGGCAGCCTATACTGTCCGGGATCTAGTCCCTAGCCCTTCGCATAAGCACAGCGCCCTGTACAGTCCCTCGGGAGTCGGGAGGAAAGGAGGAAAAATCTTGCTAGTGTCTTACTGGCGCTAGGCCGATTGGCAGCGTGCTCGGCGCGTGCAGCGGCTGACCGACGCTGCAGGGACGCTGCGTTGCGAGAAAAGACAGCACTGGTGCACTCCTGCCAATGGATCAGGCGTCAGTGGTGCAAATATTTGAAAGACAGGCCCTGACGTGTCTAATGCTCTGCGAGATTTATTCGTGCGCGAAGACGGGCTGGTAGCGTTTTAGGACCACGGTTCACCCTTGATCATCGATATTGATGCACCCCGGACCATGACACGACTCGTGCTGCTCTCAATGGTCACCGCCGCCGGGGCCGCGCGTCCCGAGATTCGAAGGAGACGCTTCCTCGCGGCCGCGGCCGCGTCGACGACCGCACCCGCGCCCGCGGACGCGTCCGGTTTGCTTTTGTTGCCACCGACGAAGCCGCTGACCAACCGCTACGTGCTGGTGCGAGCGGGCGAGAGCCGCTCGGAAGCCGACGGCGTGATCGAAACCAACGCCGCGCGCAAGTTCCTCTTCTCGAACGGCCTGACCGAGGAGGGCGCCAAGCAGGCGTCGGCCGCCGCCGACGCCGTCGCCCGGGTCTTCGGGGACGCGGGCGGTCCGCCCGTCGTGCGGTACGCGACGGCGCGCCACTGCAAGCAGACGGCCGACATCCTCGGCGCGCGGCTCGCGGTGCCCTCGTCGAAGCTGCTGCCCGAGGCGGACCTGCTGGACGCGCGCGGCTACGGCGCGCACGAGGGCGAGGGGCTCTGGCGCGTGCCGGAGCTCTGGGCCCAGTACGACGCGAAGAGCCGCTACGCGAAGCCGCCCGAGGCCGAAGACGGAAGCTACGCCGAGTCCGTGGAGGACGTCTACGTCCGCGTGCGCGAGGTCCTCTCCGTCTGCGAGACGACGCTCTGCGACGACGTCGTCCTGGTCGCGCCCGGGAGCGACGTGCTCTCGGTGCTCGAGGCGAGCTTGCGGGGCCGCCGCCTCACGGACCACTTCGCGCTCGCGTTCCAACCCGGCGAGGTCCGCTACGTCGGGGACATGGGCGACGCGAGGCCCTGGGCGCCGCGGCGGCCGCCGAGTTAACATCACATCTTTACTAGTACTAGAGGAGCTCGTCGGCGTCGACGACGGCCGGGCCGTCCAAGCGCGGCTTCTTGTGCGACCCCACGACCTGGACTCTTCCTCGTCGTTGCAGAGCTCGCGCCGCCGCCGCATAATCAGAGGGCAATAACGCCCCCTCGCCTGGCTTCCGTTCCCGCGCCGCCCTCACGAGCTCCGCGACGCGACTCTTCGCCAGCGACGCCAGCACGACGGCGCCCCCATCGTCCAACGGCCCCCGGTCCGCGATCACCGCGAGCTTCTTGAGGTGGTTCGGCTTGAAGCGGGCCCGCCGCGCCTGCTCGAACCGGTCCTCCTGGGCCGGCGACATGGCGGCGAGGAGCTTCTTCATCTTTGCCGGGTCCGTCTCGTCCTCCGGGAATTTGGTGTCCATGCTTGGACGTCTGCGCGGCGTAGCAGCTCCCGCTGCACTTCTGCGGCGGCGTAGCCGGCTCCCGCTGCCCCGGGCAGGGTGTTGGAATGTATGCAGCACGGCGCGGACCACGGTTTTCGACCGTGTCCGCGAGAAGTGATGATTACGACCGCTCGAACGTGGAGCCGCTTTGATAAATATATGCTCAGCGGCCGCGTAGCAGTCAAAAGTGGAGAGAGTGCTACTTTCTAGTGTGTTACAGGCTAGCTAGCTGAGACCTAGCTCTGCCAAGATCGAGGTAAAATCGGAGGCTAGCGCCACTGTTAGGGCACCAGCGTTGCTTTGGAGTAACGGACGACGCATATATTCAAGCCCTGTGCCAGCCTGCACGAAAAAGAGCTGCCGCCAGGACAGATCAAAAGCACTCGGAGAGCAGCCTCTCGGACACGATGCGCTGCCTCGCCCTGCTCGCGACGGCGTCGGCGTTCATCACACCCACGACCCACGTAACCAAGTCTCTCTGCCGCGCGGCGCCGCTGGAGACGACGGACGACGACGGCTGGACCGTCACGCTGTCCGGCCTCAAGTACCAGGACCTCGTCGAGGGCACGGGCGCCACGGCGTCAAGCGGTAAAGTCGCCGTCGTCCAATACGAAGGTAAATTGGTGGAGTCGGGCCGCGTCTTCGACTCCACGAAAGGCAAAGGGTCGTTCAAATTTGTGGTCGGCGAAGGTAGTGTAATACCGGCGTGGGATGAAGGTGTGAGTACGATGAAGGCGGGCGGCAAGCGCACGCTCTACTGCCCGTCGCGGCTCGCCTACGGGCCGGCGGGCGCGGGCGCGAACGGCGAGATTCCGGGAAACGCGGATCTACTTTTTGATGTGGAGCTCGAGAGCGTCGAAGAGGGCGCCGCGGCGGTGCAAATGGCGAAATTGGGCCTCGGCTTGAATTTGAGGACGGGGATCGCGTTCTTGCTGCTGCTGACGTTCATCCTGCCGCCGTTGTTTCCGGACGTCGCGTGGCTGCACTGAGTAAGTAGTCCCGTCTAGACGTCGTGTCGACGGCGTGGAGCACCGCCCCGACGCCACGACGCACCAGTCTGTGTGTTGTTTTTTTGGAGTTGAAAAAACTAGCTACCAGAGTCAAGCCGCCGCAGACCCAATAACTCTCCGCAAACGCAAGATGATCCTCACAAATTGCGCCGCCTGCGCCGCCCCACTGGCCCACAACGCGCCGCGTTGCGTTAGATGTAAATTGAGGTACTGCAACGCCACTTGCCAACATGACCACTGGCGCCGCGGCCACAAGCAGATGTGCAAGAAAATACACCGCGGCGGCAACGCGGAGCAATATCACGCCGACAAAAAATACAAGGAGGCCGTCGCGGTCGCGGTCGAGGCGTGCGCCGACGACACGAAGGGCCAGACGTGCTACATCTGCACGGAGGCCGTCCACTCGCGCACGGGAGAAGGCCTCGTGCGCGGATGCGCGTGTGGAGATCGCGACGGCGTCGCTTCCGGAACGACGGGCATCGCGCACGTGTCGTGTCTGGCGGAGCAGGCGAAGATTTCGGTCGCGGAGGCCGAACTGAATAATTTGGACTGGGATGCATTTAATAGGAGGTGGAGGTGGTGGTCTGACTGTAGCTTGTGCGAGCAAAGGTACCACGGGTATGTGGCGTGCGCGCTCGGGTGGGCGTGCTGGAAGACGTACGTCGGGCGGCCGGAGACGGACCAGCTTCGGAGCGCCGCGATGACGCAGCTTGCGAACGGTTTAGCCGCGGTAGACCTGCACACGGACGCGTTGGCCGTGGAAGAGGCCGTGTTGTCTCTGGAGCGGCGCTGTGGCGGATCAGAACCTAGCATTCTCTCCGTGCAGAGTAATCTTGCGGTCACGTATCGACGGCTTGGGCGACTTGAAGAGGCACATCGGACAGAGCGAGACGTATACTCTGGCTGGGTGAGGCTCCATGGAGAAGACCATGAACTAACCCTCCAAGCAGCTGGCAACTACGCGACGTCCCTTTCTGAGCTACAGCGCTTCGAAGAAGCCAGGTCATTGATGCGCAAATCGATCCCTGTGGCGCGGCGTGCTCTCGGAGAGAGTAATGAAATCACGCTGAAGATGAGGTGGACTTACGCGGATACGCTCCACGAGGACCCCGGCGCGACGCTCGACGAACTCCGCGAGGCCGTGACGACGCTCGAGGACACGGCATCGACCGCACGGCGTGTGCTCGGTGGCGCGCACCCGCTCACAGCGTCATTTGAGGAATCCCTGCGAGACGCGCGAGCGGCGCTCCGCGCCCGCGAGACGCCGCCGACGGATGCCCGGGAGGATGGGGACCTGGATGAAGTAGAGGACGCGTAAGAAGACTAGAGTATTGGTACATAGCGCGCCCCACGCCGCCGACGCAAGGGTGTCAAACACTATTTCTTAAAGGCCCCCGCGAAGACGCGCAGCCTCGACCGCATCTCGTCCACACTATCGATGCCCGTCGGCAGCATCAATTGCGTCTGCGTGCCCGGTCGTTCGTTACCGCGAGTACGAGCGTCCTCCGCCACGGCGTCGAGCAAATCCATGTATTGGGTGGTGAGTAGCAACTCCGTCGCGTCCGACGAGAACTTGTCGTCCTCCGTCACGTTCAGCGTGTCCACACAAGCCGCAAACCCCTCGACCATGGCGCTGCGCTGCCGAGCGAGTCCGACGCCGTTCAAATGTTTAGCTTCGGCGCGCGCTTCGGCCAATTTGATGTCGATGGCTTTTTGCGCCTCCGCCTGGTGCACTTGGGCGAGCTTCAACCTCTTTTGCATCTCTATCTCATTCATTGAGGCCTTCACGCGAGGCTCCGGCTGGATGCCTAACACTAACGTATCCAGTATGGCGTAGCCGTACTCGAGCATCCTCGCTTCCGTCGAGTCTTTGACGGCTCTCTCCAACTCTTCGCCAATGGTGAAGACGTCGTCGAGCTCGACGCGAGCGACGGCCGCTCGCACGGCATCCTCCACATATGAACTAAGTTGAGCATCGACCCTATTCAATTTGTAAGCAGCTAATTGGGGATCCGCGATCTTGAAAGTGACCACGACCTTCACCTCCACAAACACGTTGTCCTTCGTCTTCACGCTGACATCGCTTCGGTTCTGCCGCACCCGCATGTTTAGGGTTTGCGCTACCGTCTCCCAGGGCACGCAGAAACCGAACGGTGCGTTTAACAGGCATTCTCCGGGCGGCGCGACTTTCTGGAACTTTCCGAACTTTTCTACGATGCCCACCGTCGACTGTTCCACGGCGTAGACCTGGTCCGTGCAGCAGCAGCAGCAGCACGGCGTGTAGGCGCAGTAATTTTGACTCCCAGCACAACACTTCCACTTCCACCAGCCGCCGTCGGCGCACGTCGGATTTTGATTTTTGGTGTAGATGGCGCCCGTCGAGTAGAGGCGCGGCGCGGCCTTGTACTGTTGGGGTGGTGGGCGGTAGGGCGTCGGCGCTTGGAGTCGCGATGGCGTCGGCGCTACGGGCCTCGGTGCTACGGGCTTCGGCGCCGCGTAGCTCTGGACCGTTTGTGGTGCGTCGGGCACGGAGACCACAAATGTGCCCCCCGGGGGCACGCCGGGCGGCGCCCTGACTTGGACGATCGCGCCGCTCGGCGCCCGCACCTGGATCACTTGACCGGGCTGGACGCCGGGCGGGAGCGCGACGCGGATCTGCATTTTTTTTTTGTAGGCTCGTTTCGCGCGCGCGGCGCCGCCGCCGTAGGAGCGGCCGGGAGCAAGTGGTGAGGGCGCGCCGCGCGCGGGCGGGCCGCCGCACGGGGTTCCTAGCAAGGGCGGTAGGGAGAAGTGGTCCTGGCGCCTCGCAGCGGGCCGAAGCTTTACTGCAGCCTTTGGTCGAAAAACGGGCTAGCCTCGGCGCGTCCAACTCGCTCAGCGCCCCCGTGTGGCTGGTTTTTGTAAGCGCCGTCCCCGGCAAAAAGCTAGTGTGTTTGCTACGCTAATAGTCTTTGCGCGCGCGTCGTCTTTACAGGCTTCGCCTGCGCTCTAGGACCGCTGTTAGTTCGTCTCAGCAGCAGCTTCCAAACCGCGAAGGACCCACGCGCAGCGAGGAGCACGAAGCGCGGCGCTCCTGGATAGAGCTAAGGGAGAGCTCAGCACTCAAGACAAAAAAAAATCTCGCGCCGTCGGCCGGGGATTCTCTAGCTCGACGTCGTCAAAAAAAAAAAATGTCCGTCCGCATCGCCGGCCGCAGCTACGAGCTGCTCTCAGCGTCGACGAGCCTGAGCGACGACGAGGACGTACCGGTCGACGCGTCGATCACGAGGACGAGCCTGAGCGACGAGGACAATATCCCCGTTGACGCCTCGATCACGAGCGCGCCGCCGGCGTATGAAGAGGACGAAGGCGAGGAGACGATCTACTTCGATACAAGAGACGAGGTCGTTCATCCTGAATCAGACGATCTGCTGGAGGAGGCCGCCGCGGCCGCCGTCAACGGGCTCGTGGATGGAGCTGTGTTAGCGGTCGCGGTCGGCGCCGTCGCCGACGCGGCGCACCTCGAGGGCACGTCTGATGTCATCGCATCAAGTGTATTGGAGGCGGCGCGCCGGTCCCTCGCGAACGCGTCCACGGAGACGGTGCGCACGGCCATCCAGCGCCTTGGTTTGTCCAGACGTCAAGTACTAATGTCGGACTCACTACAAATCTGGTGCCGTATCGTCTATGAGGAGCGCGAGGACTGCTCATTAGCCGACGCGTTTTTCAGAAGGCGCCGCTGCGGCTCCGCTTTAGCTCTACTGCGGTCTCGCTGTTCGAAGAAGCTCGCGACCACCCAATCCATGGCCGCGACAGTGAGAGGACTGGGGGCGTCTCGTAGATTGGCCGTCAAGCGGTGGCGGCGGAAGGCCGTCGCGGCGATGGACACTCGCGCGCTGCGGACCGCGCAAGCTACGCACTTTTTGCAAAGGTGGCACGCTTCGACGCAAAAACGGGCGCGCGCGCGCGAGAAGCGGCGAGCAGCGGCGCGCGACCTCAATAGGAGGCGGCTACAACGAGCGTATGAAGCTTGGGCGCGTCGAGCGCGCGGCGACGCCGTCGTGAGGATGGTGTCGAAGCACGGTCGAGGGCGGCGACGCGCGGAGTTACTAAAGCGCTGCGTGGTCCGGTGGCGCACCGTCTCGAACGTGTCGATCAGCTGTCGCCTATTGCGGGGCGCTGGCTCCCAACGCATGACGCGCGACGCGTTCGCGGACTGGCGCCGCGGCGCGCGCGCCCGGCGGGAAGCGCGGGCGCAAAACGTGCGCGCTTTGTACCACTGGGCGCGGCAGCTCGAGGGCAAGTGCTTTGAAGCATTAGCGAGGTACTCACAAAATCGCAAGGCGAAGCGGCTGGACGTCGAGCGCGCGTTCTACGAGCGCGCGCGCGCCTCGGAGTCAAAAGCGGCGGCGGACCTCGTGGAGACGACGCGTTCCAGGCCGGAGCCGCGCTGGACGCCCGACGTCTCCGACGACAACGACGCGCGCTGGACGGCGACGTTCCTCCTGCCGCGCGACGCGCCGCCGCGATCCATACCGTCGCCACCAAATACGCCGTCGCCCGTGAAAATACGGCCGCCGCCGAAGCGGCGCGCGGCGCCGCGGCCCCTGCCGCCCGACGTCGTGCTGCTCGGCGAGGCGTCGATGCCGCCCGTGGTCCGTGCAGCGCCGGACGATGATGGCGAGGCGTCGCTGGCGCCGACGGCGCGCCGGCCGCCGGTCAGCGTCCCCGTCGGCGTCGCTGCCAGCGCCGCCACTGGTCTAGCGCGAGTCGCCGCGGCGCCGGCCGGCGGCGAGGCGCCGCCGCCGCCACCGGCTTCGGACCCCGCGGCCGTCAACGTTCTGGTGCAGGCCCTCGCGCGCGCCGTCGGCGAGCTGCGCGCCCCGGACGCCGGGCCGCCGCCCCTACTGCGACCAACAACGCTCGAAGGGACGCCGCCGCCGCCGCCTCCATCCCTCCGGTCGGCGCGGTCGCACCGGTCCGCGTCGTCGCGCGGCTCGCGGCGGTCGCGGCGCTCTTCCCAACGCCGCGAGGCCCAGGGCGAGGTCACGGTGCTCGAGCACCGGCTCGCGGCCCTCGCGCGCGAGAAGGCCGCGTGGCGGCGCCGCGTCCGGCGCCGCGAGGCGCCGCGCGGCGCGTACGACGAGTGGCGGCGGGGGATGGAGTCCGACGTGCGGGCCTGCGTGGAGCGCATCGAGGAGATCGGGTGCTCGTCGATCGAGGAGGAGGTGTGGTAAATGGTATTGGTTTTTTCTGAATCGCGCGCGGCCGTTGGCCCAAAGTTCCCCGGTCCTCTTTCTGTTGCTTTCGTATTGCTCTTTGGGTCATGGGAGTTCTGGAATGCGCGCGGCGCGCATATCGCATGTGAGATCTGCTTGTGAAGTTAGACTGGCACAGCGCGGCCGCGGCGCGCCCGAGGTGGCGTCGCGCGAGGCGCCCGTTGTGCACATACAACCTTCTCTCGCAGGAGAGGAACGCAGACGTACACTATCCCCACCACACCCATCGCGAGACTTCGCGGCGGAATCACATCGTACCCCCATCCCTGAACATATCTATGGCGAGCGCTGGCTATAAGTGATATTGATTCGTGACTCACACCCACGCGCCGCCGCTGCCGCCCCGCCACGCTTACTATCCGCGCCGCCACCGCGACTACAGATGACCCTAAGATGACCCCGCGTCCGGAGGGTCCGCGTGCCGCGAACGTGCCAGCGACCGAAAGTGGCTCCAGCGGTCCCGGCCCCACCGACCGCGTGCGACACGTCCGGCTACCGCCCGAAACGCGTCCTCCTTGCGGCGGGGCACGCGGTGCTGGGTTTTGGCATCAGGCCACCCCATGCTCTGGCCAGCTCCGGTGCCGCGCATCTTCGTGGCCCTGCCCGCCGGGAGCCAGCTCTGCACGAATTAACAGGCGGACGCGTGGGTCGACTCCGCCGTCGCGCCCTGGGGCAGCCTCTCCCGTCGGCGCGCGCCTCTGCCACCACCCTGGGATGGAACAGGCTGGCACCAATGGAACACCGGGCGGCGCCGCGTCGGGCGGCGCCCCGCCGCCAAAAAAGCCGATAAGCCCGACGCGGCGCCGCGCGAACTCCCTCGTCAAGTCGGCGAAGAAGCTGGCCAGCGCGGCGGTCGCAGTCGCGACCGGGAAAAAAACAGCAAAGAAGAAGCGGCCACGAACCCGCTCGATGGAGGAGGGGAGCCCCCGCGCCGCCGCCGCCGCCGCCGCCGCGCCGCCGCCACCACTACCACAGGCGCCGCACCCCGACGATGCCGACCGCCGCCCAACGCCCAGACCGGGCGAGGGGCGGCCGCCGCGGCCGCCCGACCGAGAGGCGGCGCCGCGCGGCCTGCGCAAGCTAGCAGTTGTCTTGGATCGGCTCCTGCTGGCCCACAGCGTTGACGACGTCGTGGAGGAATTTTTTGTCACGGGCCTCGACGCCCAGCGCGACGGCCGGCAGGCCGCCGGCGCGCGCTTGGATGCGGAGGCCCTGCGGCGCGCGTGCCAGCTGCACGGCGGCAAATTGCGCGAGGCCGAGGCCCAAGCCGCCGTCGCGGCGCTCGGCGCGAACGGCGCGGTTTCTGTCTCGGCGCTGCTCCACTTCTGCGAGGATAGGAAGAGGCGCTTGGATGGGGACACGGCCTCGGAATCCACGGTCGCGAGCGCGACGCCGCCGCCGCCGCCGCTGCCGGGGCGCCACGGGTCGCAGGGCTGGCTCTTCGACGCCACCGACCGGGCGCCCGCGCCCACCCCTGCGCGCGCGCCGGCGGCCGCGCCGCGGCGGCTCCCCGGCGCGACGGGCTCCGACGACGGCTGGCTTTTCGCACCGATCCGGTCCGCGTGATCGTCGTGTTCGCTTCTCCCCCCTTGTACAGTAGCCCCTTCCCGGCGAGCACGTAATATTGCTTATCGGGAATATTATGTTACGGTGCTAGGACTAGTGGGCGGAGCCCCTGGGGGGAGACATCGGTCATCGGAGCTAGCGTAATCGACTTACTAGCAAATTCAAAGACACGCTTCGATAGCGTCAAAAGAAGGACCCAAATTAAGAATATATCCTAGTCGTTCGGCGCGACCAAAGATTTCAGAGTAGCGGCCCGGGAACATACCCTCGCGGCTCCCGCAAAGCACCGCCCGCGACATTCGCGGATGAGACTTACGGGTTGCTAAAGTAGGCCAGCGATTGATGCCGCCATCTACTATCCAGATGGTACATTATATCAACTCCAGCCCAGTTTTCATACACAATCGACGGCACCGGAGCCGACGGCCCGCGCTCGGAGGGCGGGAGAAGAATTCTACTAGACAACTCTCGCGTTTATGTTCGTTTTTATTCGTTTGTTGTCGGTAGAGTCCATCCAAGCCGCATCAGCGCCCACTCAGCTATTTTAGGTGCTCCGTTAGAGCCGCGCGAAACAGCGACTCGGCGCCCCCACGTTTATGTGTAGACAAGCTCAGAACCTAGACCCGCGAGTATCAGCGACGCCACCATCCAGATGGACCATAACGCCGTTGTTCTATTCACAATCGACCGACTTGCCCGTTCTCCGCGGACGACGGTACGTTGACGGAGCACCAAAAAGGCCCTAGACCGGTTGTTTATAAAATAAATTTGCGTTTCAGGCGATTTAGTAGTGGGACGGGCCAGATAACCGGCCTCAATACCTACTACATTGCTCGAGACCCCACGATGCTCGGCGCGGGTCGTCGGTCTCGCGGGCCCAATATCTCACCAATTTGGGCACGATGACTAGACCTGCGACCATCAGCCCGTGTAACATCACCATGGATCATGACGCGATCATTTATTTTATGACCGATGGACTTACGCGAGGTCCAGATAAAGATGTTCACGTCCCAAGCGTGTGCAGCCAAAAGTACCCTTCTTATAATGTAGATGTCATATACTTGTAATTGACTATCGGTGGGGTAGTATGGGGTCCAACGAGACCGCTATTACGATTCCTGGGGGGCCTCGGGTAATTGACGTTTTTGACGGGAACGAGGCGCCATCTGGTCCAAATTGCACACTTTTTTCGGGGGCAGATCGGCTCCTGGAGGTCTCTCGGGGTAGGTCTGGTAGTGGGTAAGCGCCTGCACCGCTTACGCCATTTATGCAGCAGCCTAGTGGTCTCGGAGGGCCCTGGAAGCAAACCATGGCAAAAAAATGGCCAAACCGAGTGGTCTGCTGAGAGAAATCGACCAAAAATGCTTGAAGCGGCGGCGCATGCGGGATAGGCGCGTGCACGTGCATAGTACCGACCCTAGGCGACCCCAGGGAGACCTATTTGGCAGGGATTGACAGGATTTAACCGGCGCGGCCGCCATAGACCGTAGGGCGCTCTCGGCCGCGAATTAAAAAATTTCCTTTTTCGGCCCCCAGTACGTGTCCCATTGATCTCTTTGGACCATTAGCGAACAGAACGGTACTCAAGCAGCTGCATTACGCGTCGAGTTTGAATTCTAGTATCTTACACACCGCTAGCTGCCGCACGAGTCGAATTGGAGCGTACTTTTGGCAGCCTTAAACCCATTAGTTCTCGCTGTGTCTTTGTACGTATTACTACCAGGCCAGCAGCGACACGCTGCGCACGCGCTAGGCGCTGCCAAGCATCGTATCAAACATGGCTTACGGAGCCATCCCTGGTGATGGCACCGCTGGTGCTGCAGAGGCGCCGCAACAGCGCTGCAAGGTCGCCGTAGCAATAATCCTCTGCCTGCTCACAATATCCGTCGTCCCACTGGCCAACAAGGCCGTGCTGAAACGCGGCGCGAACGGTGCGCCTCTAGCTATGACTGCCTGTCAGCTTCTTGGAGCGGCGTTGCTCTTCGGCCTTTGCCACGTCCTGCATTCCGCGGCGACGGGCGCCCTCGCGCGACCGACGCGCGCCGAGCTCCGTCGCAAGGCTAGGAACATCGCCCCCCTCGGCGTGGCCTTCGGGCTCAAGCTGGGCGTGACGAACGTCGGACTCAGTTTGGTGTCCGTCGAGCTCCACGTGCTACTGATGGCGACGGACATCTTCTGGACGGCTCTCTTCGCGCGATTAATCAACCGCGAGGTGCCCAGTCCCGCGGGGGCGCTCGCGCTTGTTGGGTGTTTCGTCGGCGCGTGCTTAGTGTCCACCAACGCCATAGATGCCGTCGAACCGGGCGACGCGCCGATCTACGCCATCGCCCTGAATTTGATCGGCCCGGCCTTCCAGGGTATTGTGGTGGCGCTGCTAAGGAAATCTGCCCGGCGCGAGATCGACGCCGAGAATACGTCGTACGCCGAGTTTACGTTCCTCAAGCTCTGCTTCAGTGCCCTCGCCGCGTTCCCGGTGGCGCTACTGTACGAGGGCGTCGCCGCGGTCGCGACGCTCCATCTAGAGACGGCGCGCTTCGCTATTTCAACGCTCCTCGTCAGCGGCGTCCAGCTGTCCTTCACCGTGCTGGCAACGCTGACGTCGTCCACGAGTGTGGGTGTGGTGGGCACGTGCAAGGTCGTCCCGCAGTGGCTCCTGGCGTTCGTCGCGAACGGGACGAGCCTGAGCCCCCAGCACCTCGCGGCGCATCACCTGCAGCACCTGGTAGGCGTCGTGCTCGTGACGCTGTCGGCGTTGCTCTGGGCCTACTCAGGTGGTGCACACGCGCGACGCGACACAGCGGCGCGCGTGCTCGCCGAGGTCTTCGACGCCGCGACGCCGCCGGGCTCGCCGTCGCGCGCGACGTCGCCGCACTCGCCGGCGCTCCTGAAGCTCGGGTCCTTCTAGGTTGTTCTTTGTTGTGTATCGCGGGGGGGCCCGACGCGGGCCGCGGTCGTTGCCCTCCACAGCCCCCGAGACGCCGGAGACCCGGTTCCGAGATCGGAACCGAATCCATAGGCAGGAACCACATCACAAGAGGCCTCGCGCGCCGGGCCGCGGTGCGGATGGTGCGGGGCAGCCTCTGGGGTGGAGCGCCATCGATTCCAGCCGAGAGCCAAAACGCCATCGATCCGTCGCACGCATTGCCGCAGCGCTCTCCGACGACGCGCGGGGCGAGCAATTAAGCTGAGGGGCAGCCATGGTCGAGGTGCGAGAAGTGGGCCAGGTGCTGGGCCTCGGCCTGGTCGCGACGGCACCGGTCGCCGCCGGCGCCACGGTGCTCGAGGAGGAGCCGCTCTGGACCGTGTCCATCGAGAAGATCTTCAACGATCATGCTTTTCTGCAAAGGAAGGACGTGCAAGCGATCGTCGCCGCGGTCGCGGCCGGCGACACCGCCCCCGAGCGGGCGAACGCGTTGATGCGGCTCTACGCGGGCCACGCCCTGTCAAGGTTGGACGATGACGTGAAAGCCAAGGTCTGGCGGCTCGCGGATTCCATTAGAGACGCGCAAAGTGGCGACCGGTGCCTCGTCTCTGTTGGTTTGGAGGAAGATGAGTTCGCGGGGCGGTTCGGGGACGTGGTGGACGTGTCGGATGACGGCGATGAGCGAGCAATATGTAAAGTGCGCCTTGATAATGAAGAACACGATTTCCCGCGGTGGCGGCTCAAGACGGCGCGGGGCCTCTGGCGCACGAACGCCGTGGAGTTTCAAGGTGTTGGATACGTCTACGAGCGTCTTAGTAGAGTCAACCACGCCTGCGGGCGCGGCGCGAACTGCGAGCGCGTCTTCAACGGGGAACGGTGCGCCCTGGTCGCGACGCGATCCGTCAAGGCGGGCGGCGAGCTGCTCCTGGACTACGGCGACGAGTCCGAGCGGCTCCTGCCGTCTCAAACCAGACGCGACCGCCTCTTCCGGGCGTACGGCTTCGCGTGTATCTGTGATTCTTGTCGCGCGGCGTACGCAAACTATGACGCGGCCGAACTTGTGAACGGTGACGAGCTGCGGTCGGTGAAGAGCATCTAGTGTAAGAGGACTTAGTGTGTGCGGTGACGTACATTGATGTACGCGTATATAGAGAGAGAGAGACTAGTTACTCGGTTTTGGGGACGCTAGCCTAGCTCAGGGGGGATGGACGACTAGAACCAGGCCTCTAAAGGTCCGAATCCAGCGTCACGTCTTCACGCGTATATACGAAACTCAAAAACCCGATTTGATTAAGCCTAGTCGCTTTTTTTTTTGATGCGGCCTAAAGACAGTATGCACCCGCACTTGGACGCGAGCGGGGCGGGCTGGGTCCTCCTGGTGTCGATGGGGGCCACGGCCAAATTTCGTTTGTGCAACGGGATCCTCAAGGAGTCGAGTTCGTTCGGGGGTTGTATCGTACCCGTGTCGGTCGGCGAGAGCGACCACGCGGGCTGGCCCTGCTGCCGCTTGCCGTGGTCCCACAACATGGGAGACTCAGGCGGCGATTATCCCTATGACAAGAACGTCTACAACTATCGCGGCGCATGGACGCACGAGCAGCAGTGCCAGGGGCGGTGGCGCCCGGGAGAAGAGGAGGCACACGAGTGTCCGCACTGCCAGATCGTCGAGATGAAGACCGGCGAAGCCGTTCTGTTCCGGGGCGCGCCGGAAGACGGCAATCTCCACGGCGTCGCGGGCGTCAAGGACGAGCCGCCGCCGGAAGACCTCCGCGCGCGCTGCGAGGCCGTCGCGCGGCGCTTCCCCAAACCCGGCGCCGTCGTGGCCGAGACGCGCGCGCCGACCGTCCTCGGCCGCGGCGGGGGCAAGAAGACGGTCCTGCAGCAACGGACCGAGAAGCTCTCCCTGTATCCGGAGTGGCTCCGGGACCCGAAGTCGACGCGGCCCTTCCGCTACTCGCTCCAGATTCGCGAGCAGCGCCAACGGCGCGGGTGCGTCGCTCAGAAACTGGCGCCCGAGGCCAAGCGCGAGGCGCCCGGGCCGTCGCTAAGGGACCGGCTCCGCGGCCTCGTCGCGGGACCGTTCGAGGGTTTGGGGCGCGCGTTGGTGGACTAATTCGAGTGCTAGTGTGTCAACACACGCTAGGCCGTGGCACCCCTTTTCTTGGCCACAGCGGTCGCATACGTGCACACCGGCTTCGCTGCGCTGGGAAAATGGACGCCACAGCCCTCTCCCTCGACGCCCAGCTCGCCGCCGAGCGCGAAAAAAAGACAGCGCTCGAAACACAGATGCGCGAGCTCGAGGCCGCCGCCCAGGAGGCGCTCGACGAGGCTAAGCTCTCGAACGAAGCACTCAATGAAGCCAAGACCGACCTCGAGCTCTGCAAGCTCGACCTCGAGGCGGCGCAATTGGAGATAGACGAGCGCGCCCACGCGGAAGAAACCAAAGTAGCACAACTCGAAGCACAGCTCCGAGACGCGCAGACGAGCGCGACGGAGGAGGAGCGGACGACGCTGCGAGCTAGAGTTGCTGAATTAGAGGCGGAGCAAAGAATGGCCGATGAATTAGATGAGCTCCACGGCCACGAGGTCGACGCGCTGCGAAACGACAAGGAGCAGCTCCAAGAGTTGCTGAAGAAGGCCGAGGCCGACGCCGTCGAGCTCGGAAGGGCCGCGTCGTGTTTAGCCGCCGAGCGGGACGAGAGGGAAGAGGCTAATAGTGCTCTAAAGGCGCGCGTCTTTGATCTAGAGTCAGATCTGAAAGCTTTGAGAAGAGACCACAAGAACCTAAGAAGGGAGTCGTCGTCGATGCAGCGGCGCATCGGCGACCCGCAAGCTCTGAGGCTGGCCGAGCAGCGCTTCGACTCTAGTAGAGTCGACGCCTTCGCGGCCGAGGCGCGGCTATTAGCGTGTCGGGCGGCCGTCGAGGAAGAAGATGTGGATATTGTTGCTCAAGCGACCCAGGACGTCGCGCGGGGCGTGCTATTGGCCAAGGCGCGCGTCGTGCTAGCAGAATCTCCACAAAGAGCCTTCGCCTACTACGCGCGCGGGGCCTCACAAACCTCATCAGACGACGATATTGGGGAGGCCCTCGCGTCCCTCGAGACTTTGAGACCCCTCTCAGTCAAAGATTCAGATGATGTCGTGGCTGCGGCCTTCGCCTCCGCGAACGCCGTGGCCCACCTCTGCGTCGACATCCGCGGCCAGAACGATAGCGCCGCTAGAAATATCCTGAGGGAGCTCGACTTATGGAGGGACGAGGCGCCGAACGACCGCGGCGACGCGGCCAAGGCCGCGCAGCTCGCTATTCAAGTGGCGCCGGCGGCCCAAGCGTTTGTTGAAAAATTAATCGAGGCCGCGCCCGCGGACGACGTCGACGCCACGGAGCTCGTCGAGGCATTACGGGCGGTGGCTTTGGCCGCGGGCGCCACGTTAGCCAAGGCCGCGCGGACGGACGACTACGCCGAGACGCTGGCCGCGGCTTCAAATGCATTCGCCTCCAGAAAGGGCGTGCTGGGCGCCGTCGCCGCCGCCAAAAAGCGGCGGGAAGAGCGCGCGGCTTTGAGGGAGGCGGCTTTTGAGGAAGCGGCGGCGCGGGAGGACGCGGCTCAAGCGGCGGCGGCGGCGGCTGGCGCGCGGCGCGACGCGGCGCTGCGCGCGCGGCGCGGCGCCGACGAACGTTGTGATGCGGCCGAGCGGCGGGTCGCGGCGCTGACCGAGGCGCTCGCGACGCGCGACGCCGCGGCGCCCGCGGCGCCGCCATCGCCGCCGCCGGCGTCGCTCGCGCAGCAGTTCTTCGCGCTCGCCGGCGTCACCGACGCGCCGCCGCCGCCGCCGCCGGCCCCGCGCGACGACGCGTTCGCGGCCGCCGCCGTCGACGCGCTGCTGCCGCCGCTTCCCGCGAAGCCGGCGCCGCCGCGCCACGCGGCCCAACTCGAGGCCCTCGCGCGGCGCCTCGAGAATATTGGGAGGGATGTGGCGGGCGGCGCTCCGATCCCCCCGAGCGCCGCGGCGTTCCTGGGGATTCGGGCGGAGGCCGAGGCGCTCCTTGTTGTACGTTAAAAATATTTTTAGATGACCACACAACCACAGACCCCCTCCTCCAGCGTCCGGGGCAACACTGGGCTGCACGGCGACTTGCGCACCACCTGAGGCGCGGCGTCGGCGCATGGAACACACCGGCGCTCGGCCACGAGGAGCCAGTTCTCCGGCGACAGCTCGACGTCGCAGTACGCCGACCGCGCCCCCGCGAGGCCGTGGCGCCGCAAAAAGTCGAGGCGCCCCGCATCCAACAAAGCCTTGCAGCGCCGGCCGATCTCGCGCTTCTGTTCTGATGTATAGTCGCGCAGGTCGTCGGCGCAGACCGGCGCCGCGTGCTCTCCCGTCGTGCCGTTCGCGACCTGGCAGGCCCACGACGACCACCGCGCGATCCGCGCGAAATCGGCCGCGGAGCCTCCTGTCTTCGCGCGGAAGTAGTCGCGGCCCACGTACGAGCTCCACTCGCAGCGGTGGTGGCAGCACGTCGCCACGGCGACGCCGCGCGCCTCGCTTAAAGCAACGAACGCATTCAGAGCCAAATCGGTCGCGCTTCCACAGAGATGCTTGGCGACGCCGACGCAGACGCGGCCCCGCAGCGTGCCTACTCTGGCTAAATCCACGTCCGCGAGGTCGCCTCTCACCCTTTCTACCTCCAAGTCCTCCAGTCTCCTTAATTTGCCGTCGGCCTTGTGCCTTCGGGACTCGCGTTCCACGAAGACGACAGCTTGTGGCTGCCTGTGGGCGACAACAGCATCAGCGAGGCCGCCCTTGCCCGCTCCTAAATCGACGACGGCCACGTCGTCTCCCTTGAACAGAGAGGGCGCCATCCTTAGAGCCGTGTCGACGATCAACGAAGCTTGCGTTTTATGTCTAGCGCGTTTCGACTTGACGCCCGTCGCGCCCTCGCCAACTTTATCAGACGCGGCCAGCCTGAGTTTATCCAGCAGCTCCTTCTCGCCCATCTCTTTGTCATTTCCGAGCTCACCAGAACCACCGGCGTTGCAGCCCTCAGAATACCAGGGCCTCCCCAAAATCCGCTCCCTATCTTTACGCGTCTCGCAGACCTTCAGATGCGCCTCCAGATCCCTCTTAAAAATTTTGTGGGACGGATCAATCGGACAAGGCATCCTTTCGTCTCTACCAAAAAGCTCGGGGTCGTGCTCCCTACACCATTTACGGCCCGGCGGCGGCGGGAAGCCGCAGGGCCGGTCCTTGCGCGGCATCCAGTGCGCGCAGACACCTAACGTCACGCCTCTCATATGCAGGAGCCGCGTCCTCCTCTTCGTGGCCTTGCGGTCGCGGCGGTCGTCGGGGCAGATGCATTGTGTTTTATCCGCGGCGCAGGCGGCACAAATCAATTTTTGGTTTTCTACTTCGCGTGGTTTGTCTAGGAAGAGGTCGACGCTGACGGCGAGTTCTTCCATCGCTTACAGTGCTGCACTGCAGCGCAGTGCAGCGAGTGCAGCGGTGCAGCACAGCAATGCGCGTTATGCTGCACTGCAAGAGTTGTCAGCCCAGGTTGTTGCCAGACAAATATATCGAGCAATGGCTGTGGTAAAGACCCTTTTTTCGAGCGTCGATTGCAGTGGCTAGCGACCTGTAAGACACTAGAAAGTGTGCGCAGCCGCCGCGTAGCCGACAGCGCTTCTCCACTGAGCTGCGTACGGCGCCTAGCACCTACTACATCGCTGCGAAACCTGAAGCGCGCACGCCATCGCTGCGACGTCGAGGCGCACACAGCGACTCCACCACACCACAAAAAGCAAAGCAATAACCATGCCGCAAACACCAAAACCACCAAAGACCGTGACCTTCGAGGAGTTCTGGCGACGGGCCGTCTTCGGTATCATCTGCGGCACGGTCACGGGCTTCACCGTCGGAGCGGTGGACGCGTACAAGCTTTTCAAGGGAGGAACGGTGAAGCAAACGGACTTGCCACGCGTCGCCTTCCACGAGATGGGTAGAAGTGCGGTCATCGTGGCCGGATTTTTTGGGATCTATCAGACCGTGAAGACGGGGCTCGGGTTCGCGGGCGTCGATTATCCCGAGGTAAAGGTAGGGACCGCCACAATGGTGGGTGCGGCGCCTTTATCAATAACGCCGGGTTTACGACGGTACGTGCCCTACTGCCTTACGTTGGTGGCCGTGGACACGTACCACTCGTACTTCGCGCCCGGCGCGGACGGGCGGTAGTTCCTCTCTCTGCCTGCTGTGTGTAGTAATCTTAGTGTGAAGTCATGTACGGTTGGTGTTCGTGGATGGATGCCGCGTATACTAGCGGCCTGTAAGACACTAGGCATCCCTAGCAAGCGGCAGAGCAGAGCAACTCACAGCGACGGCAGAGCACAGGCGTCCGTAGCGTCAATACGGGCATCAATTGACAATAATGGCGCGCCCGCGACGGCGCCTGTTGGCAGGCGGCGTCGCCGCCGCTTTCCTCACCGTCGCCTCCGCCTTGCAGCCAGCACTGCGGGTGAGGACGCCGGCCCTCGCGCGCGCGACGCGACCAAGCGTCGCGCGCGCATACTCAGGAATAACCGCGCTGCGCGCAACAGAGGGAGACGACGACACGGCCGTCGCCGACGAGGAGGCCGCGTCGGACGAGGCCGATGAGGCCGTCGCCGAGGAGGAGGAAACTGTCGACGAAGAGGAGGAGGAAGAGGAGGGGGAGGACCCGAACGCCGAAGTTAAAGCGGAAATAGCCCAGCTCGAGGCCCAGCTCAAGGAGAAGCGCTTGGAATTAAGTAGGGCGAACGGCGCCGCCGCCGAAGCCTCTGAAGCGGGCTATTATAGAATAGTGGCCGACGTCAGCACCTACAAGAAGAACGCCGCGAAGCAGCAGGAAAGTGTCGCCGAGGTGGCCAAGGCCGACGCGTTTAGAATTTTTGACAAGGTTCTGTTGGCGTTCGAGGAGGCCCGAAGTGAACCCCCGAGCGACGACGACGAGGCCAAGGTCCATTCGGACTTCGAGCTCATTTCCTCGGGCTTGCTGGAGCAGTTCAAGCTCCTGGGGCTGGAAGAATTTGAAGCGAGTGCGGGCGACGCGTACGAGCCGTGGCGCCATGAAGCGGTCGAGTCGAGGCCTTCCGAGAAGGAGGCCGCCGAGGTGGCCGAATGTTTGACGGGGGGTTATCGGCTGACGTCGACGGGGGCCGTCGTGCGCAAGGCGAAATGCGTGGTCGACCTGGCCAAGGAGAAAGCCGAGGAGGACGAGGAGGAGTCTGAAGAGGAGTCGGAGGAGTCGGAGGCGGAGGACGCGTAGTAGAGTCCTAATAAATTTAATACACGACTAGGAGCGACGACTCGGATAGATCGATCACACAAACAACACGCGGCTTGGCAGCCGCGGGGGAGATTTCGACACGCCACCGCTCAAAGCCCAGGCGCACGCCGAGAGCGTCACGAGGCACACACCTATGAGATGCCTCGGGTCAATACTGGCGCCATCCATGGTGAAGGCCAGGAGCCACTGGGGAATGATCTTGACCGTGCCTACTACTCCCACACTCGTTCCTGAGGCCAGTGTCGCCAATACCGTGAAGAGTAGTTGCACCCCGCTGATGAGACCGACGGTCGTGAGGAACCTGGGAGCGTCGCCAAGTAATGCGACGACGCAGGACCGCGCGTCGGCGACGCCTTCGATCAGCAAGGCGAGCACGCCGGCCGTGAGTGTCGAAAAAGCGAGCTTGACGAAGGTAAACTCGACGTAGGACGTGTTTTGTCGAGCGACCTCGCGCGTCGCCGACCGCCGCAGCAGCGTGACCACAATTCCCTGGATCACGGGCCCGACCAGGTTCAGCGCCACCGCATAAACCGCGACGTGGCGCCCGGCGTCGTACGAGTCCGTGGAGACCAGGCATGCCCCCAAAAAACACCCGACCAGCGCGAGGCCGCCCGTGACGTTGCGGACCCGCTCGCCGTTGATGAGTCGCGCGAAGATGGCAACCCAAAGAATGTCCGTCGCCGCCAGCAAGACGTGCATCTCCACTGATACGAGTGCCAGACCGACGTTCGTGGCGCCGAGCTTGAGCCCGAACGCGACGCCGAGCGGGCCGATGTTCCGCGCCTTGCGACGGACCTCCGACAGGCGCAGCGGCGCCCCGTTTTTACACGCAATAACGGCGTGGATGAGCCCGCATATTAAAGCCACGCTGAACAGCTGGCACGCCGTCATCGTGAGGGCCGCCTTCTTCGCGCCGTGCCTTAATACAGCCTTGTTCGCGAGCGGCACGCACGCGGAGATGCAGGCGAGGCCGAGGCTGACGGCGGCGACGCAGCGCCGCCGCGGTGGCGCGTCGCCATCACCGTTATCAAGCGATGGGACCGAGCCGTAGGCGTGGTCACTCGCTGTGCGAGCATCCATGCCAGCGTCCATTGTACGGCTGCTCCGGTTTCCCGATGGAAGCACGTGTGCTGGGCGATGATTTCCACGGAAACTAGCCTGCCACTGATGCCGGCATCACACGTGCTGTTGGTTCTAGAACAAATCTAGCTCCTGCCTTGAGCCAGGCGCACAATAAGCGGCCGGCAAGGCAAAAGTTTTGTATGGCACCCTAGCGGCATGTAAGACACTAGCAAGGCACCAAACTCGACGGCAGCAAGCTGCTGTAGCGACAGAGCATCTGTGGTAGTAAGTGAGGTGCTTAGAGAAACGCTGTCAACGCGTGGGCTCTGGCAGTGCATCTCTGTCAATCCTGACAGAGGTGCACTTTCAGCACCGCAATAAAATGCTGCTGTGGGCATTATTGCTGGGACGAACGACTGGATTAACGTTCGGAGTATGCGGCGGCCGCATGTGCAAACAGAAATACCAGGCCTGGAAGTCGCGGAAAGAGCCCGGCAAGGGTCTCGAGGTCGGAAGAGTGGTACCAAAGTGGATTCCGGGCGACGACTACTGCACGCTCCTCGAACGCGTCGAAGCATGCGGCAGAGACGACCTGTTCGTGCAGACCGTGAAGTGCCGCGGCAGCTGCGAGCGCGGGCCGAACGCCATCGCGCTCGACGACAACACGGAGGAGGAGATCGAGCTCGAGGAGATGTGTTTGGAGACGGGCCGCATCACGCTGTTCGGCCTGCGGAGCCGGGCGCGCATGGACGACGTCGTCGCCAAGGCCGCGGCCTACTGCGACGCGCGGCGGTGACGTGGGTCTTCTTTGTAATGTGAGTAGTAGTCGTATATACTTATGCTTGCGAGGAGGAGCGTCGTCTCTTGCCAGTCGTATAATCGCATCGTAAACCCGCACGCGACCATTTTGGAGCGCTCCAAACCGAGCGCTAGTTTGCCACAAAGACGAGCGGACGGCTCGAGGCAGCCTCCACGTTGTAGCACGGCTGCCCCGTGACGCCGTCGCCGCGACCGGTCCGCACGGCTGCCCCAGTAACAAACAACCATCCAGTAACAAGCGACCATGGCAGACACAAAAGGCATGTTCGACACGCAGGAGATCCAACCGGTCAAAAAACAGCACACTGAATTAGAATTAGAAATGCTGGCCATCAAGCGGAAGATGCGCGAGCGCTCCGAGGAGCGCGTCGCGCACTCGCAGGCCTACATGCAGAGCAACCCCGAAGTGACTACATTGATAGCGGACTTCTTCGAGGCGGCTCTCACCGAACAACCCGCGGACTTCTACGTCTTCGCGCGCGACCATTTTCTGGGACAGATGCGGCCGCGCGAGCCCGAGACTTTTGATGTTGATACCGCGACGATGGAGGCCGAGATTTTGGATATCATGGAGCTCAAGGCGGCGCTGGAAGCCTGTGGAGAGGATATAGTAGGTACGAAGCCCGAGCTCGTCGAGCGATTGGTCAACGCGCGGTGGGCGGCCTATGAGGCGGCACAGCCGGCACCCGCGCCGGCGCCCGTCGACCCCATTACTCCCATGGTCGACGCCCGCTCTCCAGTCAGAGCGGTCATCATCTCGTGCCACGACGACCACGACTCCAAGGATTTGAGGAGGGCCTGCGGCGTGCTGGTGGCGCGGCGACCGCATCTCGCGCGACCGAAGACGCAGTACGTGCTGGCGAAGGACCCGGAGCTGCCGCCTCTGCCTGTTTTAGATTCGGGCTACGGCGCGTTGTCAGCTGTCCAGGGCCCGGCGCCGGCTCCGTTGGAAGGCGAGGACATCTTCGTGTCCGAGGAAGATCCGAACGCAAAACGCCCCAGAATAACGCAGGGCCGCATCGACGCGGGCGCGTCGCGGCACGAGTGGTTCGAGCACGACGGGCTCCATTGTACGTCCTTCGGGGCCGTCGGCGAGGCGTGCACGCGCTGCGTCGGCGGCGCGGCGGTCGTTTGTGTGGCGGGTCCTGATCGGGCCGGCGCCGCGCGGCGGACGGCGTTTGCTTTGAATCAAACGCAGCCGCTCGTCGTGCGCGTGCAGCAGCATGAGCGGTGGGACACGCACGACGCCCAGCTCGCCGAAACGCGTATTGGTGCGGACGACAACGGCAACGACATCATTATACCGATGTACGACTACGCGCTCACGTACTCGAGCGTCGGCGACCTCGCGGACCAGCTCGAGGCCATCGCCGACGCCGAAGAAAGATTAGCGCCACCGTTGATGAGGGAGGGGTGGCGCGAGCCGCGGGACCTAAACATCTAATCCTTATTCTGTGAAGCCTCTTGCTTCGAGACGGCCAAGCCCCAGACGTTCTTGTCCAGCGGACCCAACTTGCGCGCCGCGCGCATGGCGTTGACACGCTCCAAGGTGGCGTCCTCGAGCTGCGGGTACTTGTGGCCGCCGTAGCCCATGATGCCCATGAGGATCAGGTGGTCCCACGGCCGCCGAAACAGCGGGAGCTTTCTTACTCCATTGCTGAATACGCCGATGAAGAGGCCGCTGAGCGAGCCGAGGGCCGCGGTCGTGAGGGTCATCCTTTTTTCTGTAGCGCGCTGCGTCGGCGTGCGCGTCGCCTCCAGTGGGGCTGGAGCTGGTTTCAGCTCTGCTGCGTCGTGGCGCGCAGCGATTTCGCGCGCAGCGGTGATCCGGGGCAAGGCGTCGGTACTTTGAGCTACTCCTAGCGTTGCCAGGCGCTCCGCAGCCCCTGTTTGCCTCGTTTTTGTCAAAAACTCACGCCAGATAATCGCGCTAGCGGCATGTAAGACACTAGCAAGCAAGGGCAGGATGCAATATGCATCAACAGCGACAAAGACCCCTGATTTGACGGCCTGGAGCATCGGGAGAGTGTTGCGCGATGGGAGAAATCGACCTGAGATCAGACTCTTGATGCCTGGCAATTGTCCCATCCGAAGCCCCTAAGCCACGCTTAAGCCGGGAGACGTGCGTTTCAAATCCATTTGCAATAGCCGTGCAACGATATAGCGTAACTCCGTACGCAAGGCACATCTGCAAGCACCCAGCCTGCCACAGCAAGCCCACCACCACTACTGACGCGGCGCCGCTTGCAAAAGCGCACCGTAAACAATGGACGGCCGCCCCTTCATCGACGCCACCACAATCGGTGTGTTGGTGGCGCTCGTCGTCGTCGTCGCCTCGATCCTCGCGTCGCGCCGCAAGCCCGCGGCACCGCCGCTGCCGCGCGGCGACGGCATCATCGTGCTCGAGTGCGTCCAGCTCGAGGAGCACTCGCGGACGGCCGCCGCGGCCGCGGCGTCGACGCGGTGGATCCGCTGCCACGAGAGCTTTGGGGCCAACATCAAGGCCGTGCGGAGCCTCCCGAAGGCGAGCGCCGACGCGACCTACGGCGCCATTTTGTTGATCGAGCCGCTCCGGCAGTTCGAGGCGCTCGGCGCGGCGGTGGCGGTGCCTCTGCTCGAGCAGTACCTGCGGGACCTGGGCCGCTGCGCCGGCGGCCTCGTGCCCGTCTACGGCGTCACGGGCGACATGAAGCTGGCGAAGCTCGTGGCGCGCGGCTGGGCGGCGCCGGCCTTCGAGCTGCTCGACGGGCATGAGGAGGTGCCGGCGGCGGTGAAGGCCGTCGCGAACGCGATGGGGCGATGACCTAGGGCTAAATTTACCGCTCAGGCTCAGGATAGTTACGTCGTGGGGTCCCCCGTCCCCTCCCGCTCCCCCCGGGCCCACCCGTCCGGCTGGACTAGGACGCAATTGCTGAGACCGCTTGCTAGTGTCTTACAGGACGCTAGCTATCGGAGCGCCGGCAAAGCGCCACCGCAGGTCAACTTGCAGGCGCCCTGCAAAACCACTTCTCCGGCGAGTGCAGCCATGCGGTCGTCGCACGCGCGCGCATTGATGCGAGCGCTGCGGCGCGCCTCGAGCACGCCACGCATCATGAGCCTGCTACCCTCCGCGACGGAAATTGTCGGCGGCCTCGGCCTAGAAGGTCACTTAGTGGGCGTGTCGCACGAGTGCGACGTGGCACCGACGGCGGACCGCCTGCGAGCGGTCCTCGAGGCGGGCTGCGAGCGCGTGACGACGTCGGACATCGATCCGCACGCCTTACCCCAGGGCGAGATCGACCGGCGCGTCAAGGCAGCTCTCAAGGAAGGCGGCGACGGCGCGCTGTACGGCGTCGACGCGGCGGCGGTCGCGCGAGCTGCTCCTACGGTGCTCCTGACGCAGACGTTGTGCGGGGTCTGTGCGCCGGCGACGAGTGCTGTCGAGGCGGTCCTCACAGCGGCGGACGTTGCGCCGGTAGTTGCCAACTTGGAGCCGACGACGATAGACGACGTCGCGGAGTCCTTCAAAACCGTCGCACGGGCGTGCGGCGTACCGGCACGCGGCGAAGATCTAGTGGCAGAATTCTACGACCACTTGGACCGCGTCCGGCGTGCCGCCGAGGCGGCCAGCAGCTCCCGGCCGCGCGTGTTGCTGCTCGAGTGGCTCGACCCGCCGTTCGACGGGGGCCACTGGGTGCCAGAGCAGATCGAGGCCGCCGGATGCGTCCCGGCGCGGAACGCCGCTGGCGGCCGGTCGACGGGGATGTCCTGGGATGAGGTGGCGGCGGCGGACGCGGACGTCGTCGTGGTCGCATGCTGTGGCTTTGACCTTCGGCGCAATGTCTCAGACGCCGTCGCGCATGCCCCGGCGCTCTCGAAGCTGCGGGCCGCGCGTGACGGCCGAGTCTTCGCCGTCGACGGCAACCGCTACTTCGCTCGGCCGGCGCAGTCGCTGGCGGCTGGGGCCGCTCTGGTCGCGCGGTGCGCACACGGGCCCCTGGAGCTCGCCGCGGAGGACTTGCCCGAAGAGGGCATTGGATGGTGTCGCGTCGACGTCGCCGCTGCGACTGGCGCGGGTCGCGCCGCGGCGTCTGGCGATGCGGCGGTCGCGGCGGATGCGGGGCTCGCCGCATCAGGCGTCGCCGCGGCGGTGACGGGTAGCGGTGGTGCGGGCGGCGACGGGGATCTCGCGGCGGCAGGCGTCGCCGCTGCGCCTGGCGGCGAGGGCTGGGCAGCGGCGCACGCCGCGGCCGTCGCCGCCGGCAAAGAGACGTACGAAGACCCGGCGACGGGCTACTCGGTCTTCACATCGCTGGCCCACGAGTCACGCGGCAAGTGCTGCGGCAGCGGCTGCCGCCACTGCTGCTTCGACCACGTTAACGTGCGGCGCGACCGGGCGAAGAAGATCTCGCGGCCGGCGTGGCTCCTCGCGCCGCCGCCCGACGTCGCGTCCGCGGCCGTGCTGTTCTGGAGCGGCGGCAAGGACTCGTTCCTGGCGCTGCGAAAACTCCTTGCCGACGAGTCCGACCCCGAGATTATTCTGCTGACGACGTTCGACGCCAGCGAACGACGAGTAGCTCATCAGGACGTCGACATCGCGTCGATCGTGCGCCAGGCCGAGCACCTCGGACTGCCGCTGCTCGGTGTTCCCCTTGACCGCGCGTCGGGCGAGGCCTACGCGGATTCGATCCGGGCGGGCCTGGACGCGATCCGCCGGCACGTCGCCATTGAGAGGCTCTGCTTCGGCGATTTGCACCTGGAACATATTCGCGGCTGGCGCGAAGAGGCGCTCTCTAATCTCGGCGCGGACCTCCACTTTCCGCTCTGGCATGCGGACTACGAAGAGCTCAGTGCCGATCTGCGCGCGTCGGGCGTGCCGTGCGACGTGTCCGCCACGACGGTCGACACGGTCGCGGTCGGCGAGCGCTTCGGCGAGTTCGAGACGCCTCACGGCCTCGACGCCTTCGGCGAGCGCGGGGAATTTCACACGCTCGCTCGCGTCTGGGAGGTGCCGCGAAGAGCCGCGCTCGGTGTATAAGTGATCTCTGTTGTTACTAGACCCAACGGCTCAGCGGATTGTCCCCCCGTACCGGCGCGGGCGACAGCGCCTCGAGCGCGAACCGTACGGGCGAGGCAGCTCTCTGGGCGAACGTGGAAAGCTCCACGCCGGCCGACCGTCTAGCCGACCGGCGCGGCCGCGGCGAGAGGCGGGGCCGGCGCATGGTGTCGGTGGCATACTCGTCGTTCTCGAACCACGATCGTAGGTTCTGGAGAATGCCCGTCGGCGGCGCGGCCGGCGGCGGAGGGGGTAGAGGGAAGAGGCGCTGCGGCGACCGTGACGGCGGCGCTTGCGGTGGGGGAACTGGCCGAGTCAGCGCAGCTCGGCAGGCCTCAACGGAGCACGGCGCTCGGCGTCGGAGCTTCTCGAAGCTTGGGGTATTCCGCGCGGCGCGGACGAGCGCCGCTTGCGCCGCGCAGAAGTCGTCGGTAGCCACCAGCTCGTCCTTGGCAGCCGCAACGACGGCCAGCAGTGCATGCACGAGCACGGCCGACGTCGCGTCGCTCCCGCCGGCGGGGTCCACCGCTGAAGCCGCGAGCACGCAGTCCAGTAACCGCGCGACGACGTGGCCGGGTAGCATGTGCAAGAAGAGGGCCATCAAGAAGCGCGGGGCGTACGTCATCGCTTCGGCGCGGACCTTCTCCAAATGCGCCGCGATCTCGGGCAGGTGCTCGCTCAGAAGATCTGAGAACACGCGGACGTCGCGGTGCAGCGCCGGGAAGCCGTCGACGTAGTAGCCTCGACACAGCCCGGTGAGCGCCCGGAAGGCATCATAGGCGCGCGCGGCGTCGTCGCGAGCCGTCGGCGCCGGGTTCGCGTCGGCGTCGGCGTCGCCGCGCGCGACCAATAGGCAGAACGCCGCGACGTAGTTCATGCCCTGGACGTAGCCAACACTCGTGTCTTCGGCCGCGCGCGTCCGCAGGAAGGCGGCCAGATACGTGGCGCCATCTCCGTCGCGGAAGTAAGGAGTACCCCGCAGCGTCCGCTTGACGTCTTTACTAATTTGGGTCTCGAGCGCTGCGTCGCTACTCAGTTCCAGGAGCAACTCTGTTGAAGGGCCCGAGGCCCAGGCCGCCCAGGCCTCCAACCGCTTCGCCGGCGGGCAGCCGCGGCTCTCGACCAGGGTCATGAAAGTCTCTTCCTCACCCTTTGAAGGGAGCCATCCATCATGCTCTGACCACGCGTCGGCCGCGCGGCGCGCCGAACAGCGGACGCTCCAAGCCCTGCTGCGTTTCGCCGACGCCGCCGGGGAGAAAAAGCTCAGCTCCGCGGCGCCCGGCGACGCCTTCTTTGGTGTTGCTTCCTTGTCCGGCGGCGAGAAGAGGGGCGCCCCTTCCAGCGAGCGGCGCCGCTTGACGCGGCTCGCGACGCCCTCGTCACTTGTGAGGCTCCGGCGCTTGCGCGACGTCATTCCGTCGCCGACGCTCGTCCGCTTGCGCGAGGCGGCCCCTGTGGCGTCCGTCGTCGTGGGGCTACCGCGGCTCTTGCGCTTGCCGCCGAGGCTCCGGCGGCGCGCGGTAGCGGCCCTCATCATGGGGTCGGCAGCGTCCGTGCTCTTGCGCTTGCGCGAGGCAGCCGTTTCGGGTGCCGTGTTGGTGGCGTCGCCGCCGACGGAGCGCCGCTTCGGTGGCGGTGGGGCAGCCTCCATCGCGTGTGAAGGTTGGGTTCTTTGCTCCCGTGCTTGCTTGCCAAAAAGCAACGCTCCGAGATGACGCGCGGCGGGAGGGCTCGCTGGAGCGATCGCATGGCTCCTCGGCACTCCTCCTATCCACGGAGAACGACTCTTCCCGCAATTCTTTCCGTTTGCTAGTGTCTTACAGCCGCTAGCCTGGCTCTTTGCTTGGCCGCAAAGCAGTGTTACAGTGCGCACAGCTTGGCGGAAGGCTGCATCGTGAATTTCATTTGTCGACCCACCACCGCTGTTCATCGCTGCGCATCTCTCGAGATTGCTGCGAGCGCCGCACTCGAGACCTGCGAGCATGGTGCTCGACTACAGCAAATTTGCCAATATAGACGTCTCGGACGACGACGCGCCGACGCCGCCCGTCGAGCGCTACAAGGGCCCGTCCCTGGAAGCGTCGGCCTACGCTCGAAAAGTTGTGGAGCGGCAACGCAAAGCGCGCCAGAAAGGCACCGCGAAGGCGTGCGTAGGCGACGACTGGAAAGATGTGGACGACGTGTTTAAGGGCGACGCGTCTGTTTTCAAACCACAACAACGACACGGGAGGTGTGTCCGGTGGGGCCTGCCCGTGATCGATCCCGTGAAGGCGTTGAGGAGAAGAGGAGTAGTGCGGGAGCTCTACGCGGACAAACCCAAGGACTGGCGGCCGGCGCCGGAACGGCAGTTCGTGAATGCGCTCATGCGCCGCCGGAAGAAGCCGGCGGCGACGACTGGTAGGATAGAAATACAAGTGGAGGTCGCGGCGTTTTTGCAGGAGGGTCCTATCCAACCTCTAAAGCCGCCCGTTCAACGTATCATACGGTGCGACGCTTCATATAGTCTGGCGCAGGCCCACGCGTGTTGCCTGGCACCTTCATTAGGTTTTACAGGAAAACAGCCGTACGCGTTTACTGATTTCAAGGACGGCTGTACGTGGACGCCTCTGGGAGGCAAGGCGCCGGGCTATTATGAGAGAGGCACGGATGCTGTCGAGAGGGACGCGCATCTAGCCCTGGTTTTGGATGGCTTGGACCCCCGGGCTACGAAGCTGGGCGAGGTCCTGCGAGAGAAAGGTGATACGGTAGGCTACGTCTATGGGAGGGGCGAGGACGCCTTCGAGCACACCATTACCCTTGTGAGCACTGTAGATGACGAGAATAAGGGCGTCGTCGTCGTGAGTGGTGTCGGCGGCTGTCCGGACGAAGCGGGCGGCCCGAATTCGAATTACCAGGCGCAAGTCTTGGATCGACTGTTAGCGTGCGGGTCGCAACGATATGCGGGGCGGCGCGTCGGTTTACAACAGCGCTGCCGCGTCTTCGTTGGTGAGGAATGGCTTTCCGGTAAAGTCGTGGCCCACCGCGGTTCTGATGGAGAGGCGTACCACGTGCTGCTGGATAATGATAGGAAGGTGGCTGTGAGAAGGGACGCCCCGGAGCTTATTGAGCCCGAGGAGGAGAGCGACGAGGACGAGGACGATAGAACGCGGCTTTTTGAAGATGCGTGCCGCGCGCGCGACAATGCGGCCAACTACGAGGGGCGCTTCGAGCCGGAGCTGTTCGGTGTCATGGCGGCGCAAGCCCGCGTCGGCAGGGCGCGCTCAAGGGGCGACGGCCCGCGCGGCGAGCGCGTTTGTGTGGTCTGCGGCGCGGCGAAGTGCTTCGCCTGCGGCGCGTGCGGTTTGAGTGCATACTGCGGCGCGGTTTGTCAAAAGCGCGACTACGGGGCACACTACGTCGTCTGTAAGGCGGCGCGGAAGGACGTGTAAGCTATGTTTGTTGTACCTTTCCGAGGACGGAGTTGGGCTTTTTCCCCCGAAGAGCTACGACCGCCGCGGCGAGCCG
Source organism: Pelagomonas calceolata (assembly GCA_918797485.1). Classification (NCBI taxonomy): domain Eukaryota; class Pelagophyceae; order Pelagomonadales; family Pelagomonadaceae; genus Pelagomonas; species Pelagomonas calceolata. The sequence continues at coordinate 2,125,243 of CAKKNE010000006.1, read as the reverse complement.
TCCGGAGGCCTCGCCGGGACGGCTCGCCAGATGTATCAGGGTGGTTGGGCTCAAGAAGTTGCCTGGCCTCCCAGGAACACTCCTAGATCCTCGGCTCTCAGCTCTCAAACAGATCGATCATAAAAGGCTGCCAAAGCAGTACCAAACTCGAACGCAAACTAAAAAATCATTTAAAAATGAACACCTCGCAGTCACGCTTCGCCAAGATGCCCGCCGCGCCGCCCTCGCCGCCGACGCTGCCCCGACAGTCCTTTGCTTCCCTGGGCAGCCCCACCGAGGAGACGGGCGAGACGTGGAGCCGGCCCGCTTGGACCCGAGGAGCCTCGGCGGAGGCCGAAGCGTGGGCGCGCTACGGCCAGGCGAACGCGCTTCCCGCGTCGCCGGCCCCGGAATCTCCCGCGTCGTCGCCGGCGAACGAATCGTGGCGAAAACCCACGTGGGCGCGCGGAACGTCGGCCGAGGCGAACGCGTGGGAGGCGGCCATGCGTCGGCCGCAATGAGCGACGCGGTTTGTTGACATCGATTTCACGGCGCCGCTCGGTCGCGCCTCTTCCTCGCATTCCCCTCCCCCGTCCACGATAGCCCAAGAACATAAGCTATTGCTGTTGATGACCTACTTCCTAGTGTACATCGGGGCATTTAACATCGGACACGGAGTTCGGACGTTCCGCGGCGCCGCCGGCGCGCCTTGCCATTGTAAGCAAAACACGTCGCGCCAGCGCTCCCGACTAGGGCGTGCTAGACGTCCCCACGGCAGCGCGGCCGGCGTAGGGCGCGGAAAGTTCTGCAAACCCGCACTTCCAGGATCGAGCATGCTTATGCTTGGGCTGCTTGGCAGCTATTTCAGCTTGGCTGCCTGGACCGGGGCAGCCCAAAAGCAGCATAAATGCGGCGAACGACGAACGAAACAGCATAGACCATAGCCATGCTGCAAATTTTCATCGCCCTAAACCTGGCTGCACTAATTGGTCTGAGGGTATGGCGCCCGGAGCCAGAACCCGAAACCAAGCCCGTATGCCTCATGTCCCCCGCGGAACTCTGGGAGCTCTTCGCGGGGCTCGACGCGGACGGCAGCGGGTCCCTCGACGGGGAAGAACTCGGCGCGTTACTCAAGACTATCGGAGCTGTGGCCTTCACGCATCCGCTCGGGTTCCTGCTGCTCGTGGGCGCCGCGTCGATCGGCGTACGGGCCTGCTTGCGCCGTGGCCGGCGCACCCTCACGGCCGTCTGCATCGCGGCCAACGCGTGCGCCGGCGCCCGGCTGGCCTACCACTGGAATGACTTCTCATTTTGCTGCATCCCCTTTTTCCTGACGGCGGCGGCGGTGGGCCGCCTGCACGGCGCCGAGCGACGGTCTTTTGGCACCGTTTCTCTACTTTCGATACTCATGTTATGCAAGGCGGCACCGTTTCTATACGTCGCATTTCTATTTTTACTGTTCGGCGGGTGGTTAGTGGAGCGTTGGTACTCGCGGTTCATCGAGCGTTGGGACTCAGGCTACGCGTGGCTCGTCGCGCGTTGGGACGACGTCGAGTACTGGCAAACGATCTGGCAATCGCCGTCGCTGCTGGAGTGGCTCACTAGCTTTCCAGGGGTATTCTTTTTCCCCGGTGTGGAGCCATGCCTTTGGTACGCGGCCATCGTCGCACTGGACCTGAAGGTCGTTCGCCTCCTCGCGTACGGAGGCGCGGAAAGCTGCCCTCGCGTTCTAGCTGCATGACGAGGAGGCGCCGCCGCCGGCGTGGTGGCGTGCGTTTATTATCGATATGTGTTTGTGTAAGTACCTACGTGTGTTTCTGAGCCCATCCTGGAAAACCCGAATTTTTCAACTCACAAAACGCCGCCGCGACGAACGCTCTACAGACTCCCCGCCAACGCAAAATGATCCTCACAAATTGCCCCGCCTGCGCCGCCCCACTGGCCCACAACGCGCCGCGATGCGTACGCTGTCACACAAGATATTGCGGCCCCACTTGCCAGCACGACCACTGGCGACGCGGCCACAAGCAGATCTGCAAGAAAATACACCGCGGCGGCAACGCTGAGCAATACTACGCCGACAAAAAATACAAAGAGGCCGTCGCGGTCGCGGTTGAGGCGTGGGACGCGACGCCCGCTCGACTGCGTACGCGGCGTCCTTCCGCGACTGGGGGCCGGTACGCCGTCGACGCAGCGCTCGCCGCGGCGATGGCGTGGGGGGACAGTACGCCATCGACGCGAGCGTCGATACGCCGCCTCAGGAATAGTTGCTAGCAGCAGTCTTGGAGACGTAGACTTAGACCCATCACCTATTCCGCCTTGCCCGTCAACCGGTTGAACGGCGCGACGACCGTCTCCTGGAAGAAGGGGGCTGTGGCTAAAGCCAAAGCCAGCCGCAGCGGCAGGATCAGCCGCGCGAGGTTGACAATAACAAAAGCCGACGCGGCAATGTTCGCGAAGTCGGCGCCATTCGTAGCCGTAAATTGCAAGGGAAAGGACGGTAAGTCAATGGAGACCATGCCGCTCTTCGTTTGTAGTAAGTCGATGTGGTTCAAAGGCAGATTGAAATCGAGCGAAGCCGCGAACCTCAAATCCGGTAAATGCCCCTCATATAAATTAAATAAGAGAGCAGCGATGCCAAAGCTACCGATCCAGAAGGCCCACTCCCAGGCAATATACGATAAAACGCCGGCGGCGCCGTACTGGCTGCCTTTGCCTAGTACGCTATCCTCGGGGTCGGCCTGAGGCACGCCATAGGACTCAAAAAGCTGCTCTACGGTCTTCGTGTCAAACGACGGAGCGTAGAAGTAGGGCACTTGTCTCGTGGAGCCGGAAGCCGTCCGCGCGACCTCTCGCACATACAAGACGGGTACCACAGGTAATATGGCCCAATCATCCACATCTTTGAACTCGACGCGGTCGGGGCCGCCCCAGGCCCAGGACTTCGGGACTGGTTCGATATCTTGTTCTTGGGGGTCCCTTCGAGGTGATGAGCACGATACGACCTCGATGCCTCGTTCATCAATCGCCAGTCGCCGGAACGTGCCGTACCAGTTCAACCAAACAGCACAGACGAAGAGGAAGACACCACCCGTCACCAAATCGGGGTTCCAGTCCCTGATTGTTGATATCGGACAAATATCTCCGGAAGACTTGCCCGCGCCTGCGCGGAGCCTCAGAATCGAAAAAAGAAACCACCCACGTTCACCATTCCTGGAGACGACGCGCGTCGATGGCGTGAAGCGGGACGCCGCGAGCGCACAGGCTTGCGCCGAGAGGTAGCACTCGAACGCCGCGAAGGCGATGAACGCCGCGCAGGCCGGCTCCGGATTCAGGACGTTCTGGCCGTTGAGCTGCGTCGCGCGGATGGCGCGCTTGCCGTACTTGGCCGTTTCTACGGTTTTTGTGGTGTCGTACGACCGGATTTTTTCTTGTGCCGACGCGTAATCTTTAGATTTGCCGAAGTCGCCAAAATTAAACTGGCGCACGGTCTTCGGCAGCGCGCGCTGCGTCGGCGCGACGAGGGCTGCGGCGCCCGTCGCCAGCGCTACGAGCAGTTGCATCCTGTGCTTGGAGTTGTGCGTACGTGCTGTGATTGAGGTCGCTGGTCGCTATACAGGTTGCGGCTGCAGGACACCGGGCACCACGTCGATGGCGTAAGCCAGTGTGCAAGCCTATGCTAGCCAACTGCGCACGTACACGGAGTTTAAGCGCTCAAAGTTGGGGGATCGCATCCTGCAAACCCGCACGATGCGGTGCGCGTGTGAGCGTGCGGGCCTTGCGCTACGAGCTTTTAGTCATAGAAGCACAGATCCGAGCCTCAGAGTCGCCTTAGCTGGCGATTCGGGACAGCGCGGCGGGCGCCGAGCCGCGGGAACTTGCTGACATGGCCCAAAGAAAGAAAAAGACTAGCGTGCAACGATTCTTAAATCATCCAACGCGGCGCGGACGACGGGCTTTGCTTGCCCATGCGCGGGCGCCGGGGGCACCGACACAGTCGACCTCGCGCTTAGTTGTGCGTGATCGGGTAGAAGAAGTGGTGGTCGCACGAGTCGACGCACGAGTGGCACATGGCGCCGAACGTGCCGAGCATGGCCGCGCGGCCGTTCTGGAGCTCGCACGTGAGCGCGCGCGTGCGCGCGGCGGGGTCCGTGATCTGCTCCGTGAACGGGTAGCCGCCGGGGATGGTGCCCGCCGAGCCGTCGTAGCCGCCCGGGAGGTTCTGCGGGCCGCCCGTGTACTGCGACGCCGGCATGGCGACGGTCTCGGCGATGCCGCCGAAGAGGAGGATCTGGGCGAGGCCGAACGTGGGCACGTTCGAGAGCGCCGCGAAGCCCATGCCGTCCTTGAGGATGTCCGAGAACTGGACCGAGCCGTCGAGGGTCATGGAGCCGGGGAAGGTGATGCCGAGCTCCTGGACCATCATGCCGAGGAAGGCCATCATGGAGATGCGGCCGTGCTTGATCTCGACGGCGCGGCGGCGGGCGAGGCCCTCCGTGTCCTCGAACATGAAGCCCGAGGGGGTGATCGGCCCGGGGTCGACGCCGATGTCGCCCTTGACGACGACCTTGGAGGCGGCCTGCTGGCCGGGGGCCACGAAGGCGACGGCCGGGGCGGCGAGGAGGGCGAGAGCGAGCTTGGCCATTTTAGATTTGTGTGTCTGCGGGTGGGCGCGTACAGATTAGGTTGCCGCGTGGCCGCGGCGATGGCGTGGGAGTCGGGGTCGGGCAGGTCAAGCGCGAGGCGCTCGCCGCAAATCTATGATGAGACTTTTGCTTGACGCGAAGCAACCGGCTCGCGACTTGCGGGGGCCAGCGAGGGTTGCCGCAGCGCTGCGGAAAAGCAGGCGCGAGGCCCTTTCGTTGCACGGGGCCGTCGGACAGGCCGCTGGGCCGATCCTTGGCTTTGGCAAGCCAAAGCGCCGCGCCAAGCGGCCGCGCGTGCCGCGCAAAGTTGTGAACGGGGCGAGCGTCGTCTCGAGATGTTACTGCGCAAGGCCTGCTGCTCGAGAGCAATGTATGCGACGCTGGACCAGCACGTTTTGATCAAACGATCGAGAAATCTTTGACGCCAAGGACGCCCCGAACCTTTTTTGCAGTCGTCTCGACGCGCATCAGGCCTGTATACCGAGTGTGCACCACGTTCCCGACGAATGCCAGGTCAGAAAACTCCGCGAGCCTCCGCGGCTGACCGCGCGCCCCCGTCACAAAATAACAAAGTCGATGCACGATCCTTACCCGGAAGAAGCCCCCTGCTTCGCCTTCATGCGCGTCACGACCCCATGCAGCTTCTGCGCCCGCGCGAGCTCCTCGGCGTCGCCCCAGCCGGCGCCGTCCAAGACCCGCGCGAAGACCGCGAGCGACTCGTCGACCATACCTCTCATGCCCAAACATGAGGCAAGGGCGTTCGCCGCGAGGGCGGACTGGGGATTGGCCTCGACGGCCTTCCGATTGCACGCTAGTTCGTTGTCCAAGTCGCCGGCTTCGCCGTACAATACCGCCCTGTTGACCAGGGACTTCGCGTGCTTCGGGTCCGCTTTCAGAGCTCTCTCCAACCACCGTAATTCGGACCCAAAGTCTCCTCTTTCAGAAGCGGATAAAGCGGCCATGTACGCCGCGTCGGCGTCCAACTCATCTAAGGAAGAGGCCTCCTGAAACAACGGCTCGGCCTCCTGCCTCCTCCCCAATTCCCGGAGGCACTGGCCCCGCCCAAAAAACGCCGCGGGGTCTCGAGGAGACAAAGTAGAAGCAGCCTGGAAACAGACCTCGGCGCCCGCCGCATCATCAATACGTTGTCTAGCTGTCCCCAAGTTCAGCTGCGCCGACGCGACGCGAGGACACACTTGCACAGCGTGCTCCAAGGCATCGATCGCTAATTGTTCGGGAGGCACACCGGTGGACTCGCCCGACGCCGCCGCGAAGTTCGCTTCGGCGACAGCCCCACCTAACGCCGCGACGCCTCGCTCGATACTTCTACGACCATGTTCTACCACATCTTCCCTCATGATGAAGCCCCCAATCATGTAGCGCGTGCCTCGTGTGAGCGGTCTTCCTTGATGTCGGACATGACCAGGCCTGAAAGTCACGTGTCCTTGGGGCATCTCCACTAGTTTGTCTACTGATTCGAACCAAGTACCTCCACCATCATAGGCTTCCGGTTCATTCAATGCTATTGTGAACGACAACAACCCGGAATCAACATGAACATCTGTCGCGGCTCCGGTCTCGGCCGTATATTTAAACAGGTAGGCCGATTGGACCCTCAGTGAAGAACCGTCTCCGGCAGCGTTCGGAAACAACCCCCTCAAGCAAGGGTACAGCCTCGTCCGTAACATGTCGTCGAACCACTCTTTGACACCGACAATGTCCTTGACCCAGCCACCGTGGACGTCGTACCTGCGCGGCGCGTCGCGGTCGCTCGACGAGGCTCGATATCAAAAGAGAAACCATCCACGACCTCGTCTGATGGACACGAGTCGCGTCGATGGCGTGAAGGCGTCTCTACACGACGGGACGCCGAGATACGCACCGCCCCGCGGGGATCTTCCCCCATCCCCCGGCATTGTTCGCGTGTTCGTCCGCCATCGCAATCACGTGCTGGCACTCCTCTTGGGAGAATAGCGGGGTGCGTGTAACGTGTATTTCCACATCTCCGTTGTTCCGCAGTTCCGCATCGAGGTCCGGCAGGTACCAATCCGGGATGGCGAACTTGTCCGTGGCCGGGATCTCTCCTTCCGGTTCGAGGTCTCCACTCCAAGCTTCGCCCTCTACTTTGATACACTCCGCCGCGTGCTCCCGTTCATTTAATGAAGCGAGCTCTTCCGCTCGTCCCGGTGAGAGCTTGCAGCTCGCAGAGGCGGTCTCGACGACGTCGCCGCCGCGGCGGCGTAGAGCAGCCCGGAGGGCGGTCGGCCGCGTCCGCGCGGCGGCCAGCGTGGCCGCGAGCAGTGTGATTCGCATCGCTGCTCTTGCTGCAAGTGGCTGCTCTCAGGGGTGAGAGAGTGCAATTGGCGTCAGTCGCCCAACGCTCGTCGAAACTTCTTGTACTGCTGCAGTCCACCGCTGTGGTCAATATGCGGAGCGGTGCTGCGCTGAAAGCTATGTTTGCGTTGCAGTAAAGCCGAGCAGAGCTAGTTGATCGGAGGCAACCCCGAGCTAGCGACAGTAAGTCACTAGCAAGCAAAATCAGACGGCATGTGAATACTAGGTTGTGAGCCTTGGCGACGCCGAGGTCGCGTCGACGCCGCGGGGGGGTGGCGGCGACGTCGTGGAGGGGGTCGCACCGCCGCTCGACGCGCCGACGCGGATTCGACGCGGGCCCGCGAGCCTGAGACAACAATGGAGTCAGGCACAGCAAAGGTGCCCCGCCCCAACCAAACGCCGTCGACGCGCCACCTCCACTTACGCGCCCCCACTCGTCAAACCTAGTCCTTCTTCTGGAACAGCTGCTCGATGAGCGGCTTCTTCAGCGTGCCGTCGCGGATGGCCTGCTTCTCCTCGGGCGAGACGAAATCCGAGCCCTGCGGCCGCAGGAAGTCGTTCAGACTCCTACGCATCTTGCGGATGATGTCGTTGTTCACCGTCACGAGCTCCAATTCGAAGCGCAGCTCCGAGTTCGGCGGGATCGAGGGTCTGCCCGCACTCGACACTTCCACGTCGCCGTAGCCCAGCGTCGGCGGGATGATGAGCGAGCGCTTGCCGCCCTGCTTCATCGTCTCCAAGCCGAGCGACCAGCCCTTGATGATGGGCGCAATACCGAGCTCGAACATCAGGCCTTTGTTGGCGTCGCGGTCCCGACTGTCGTCGAACTTCACGCCCTCGGTCGAGCCGGGCGCGTAGTACCAGCCCGCGTAGTGGACCTCGAGCTCGTCGCCCACCGTGGGAGAGGGCCCCGTGCCTACCACATCATCCTTATAAAGTAACCCCTCGGGGCCCTTCTCGAAGTCCATGATCGGCGACGCCGGCAGCGTGTCGCCCTTGTCCTGCGGCAGCGTCGCCTCCATGAAGGACGCGATCTCGGCCTGGGACTGGAGGACGCCTGCGTTGAAAATGGGTGAGCAGCTGCGTGCTCGGCGACGACGCGGCGCCGACTGAACCGAATCGAGCTTTAATATCACGCCATCGCGCAGGCGTCGCATCGATGGCGTGCACGTCGACATAAGGCGTCACTACGAAGGCACCGCGAACGTCGATTGCCGCGCTGGAAAGCTGCATTGGCTGGGTGCTCTAGCTATGGGCGCCACGAGCGTGACGGCCGGCGTCACCAACAGCGCAGCGGCGAAGCACCGCATGGTTGCTGTGTCTCCGAGGCCTCACAGCTATTAATACGGTTGACCACACGCCGCTCGTGCAGGTCCAACCCAAAGATAGCTTTGCTGCATCACAGGTGCTATGTGCCGGGTGTCAAGCCGACAAAGACCCGTCTCTGAGGACGTAGAGAGCCGCTACAGAGATAGGGTCAAGCTTGCTGGAGGAAAAACCGCCCTGCTGCTAGCGTTACGGATGCTAGGAGACAGCTCCTCGTAAAAACGACAAGCGCCGGCCACAGCGCTCCCCAAGGTAAGCTCAGAACGTCAGAACCCGTCAAAGTGATGCCCCAACGCGCGCGATACTGCAACGGCCAAAGCGCTGCGCTCCGGCGCGCCCCGCGGGCGCAGAGGGAACGATTCGGGCCCAAAGCGCATTATCGACAAAAAAAGCGCCGGGCGCCGCCCCGCACGCGGCGCGCTGCCCCCGGCGGCCGCGCGCGACGTAACGCAACACGCCCAGGCGCGCGCGTAACGCGCGGCGGCCCCTAACACACACCAGAACGCGAAATCGAGGCGAGCGGCCCCCGAAACGCCATACCCCGCGCAGATGGCCCGCACGAAGCAGACCGCGCGCAAGTCGACCGGCGGCAAGGCGCCGCGCAAGCAGCTCGCGACCAAGGCCGCGCGCAAGAGCGCGCCGACGGCGGGCGGCGTCAAGAAGCCGCACCGCTACCGCCCGGGCACCGTCGCGCTGCGCGAGATCCGCAAGTACCAGAAGTCGACGGAGCTCCTCGTGCGCAAGCTGCCGTTCCAGCGCCTCGTGCGCGAGATCGCGCAGGACTTCAAGACGGACCTCCGCTTCCAGTCGACGGCCATCCTCGCGCTCCAGGAGGCCGCCGAGGCCTACCTCGTGGGCCTCTTCGAGGACACGAACCTGTGCGCGATCCACGCGAAGCGCGTCACGATCATGCCCAAGGACATCCAGCTCGCGCGCCGCATCCGCGGCGAGCGCGCCTAGATCCGTCTCTCCTGTTTTCCCGCCCCCTCGTATAAGTTCCTGTTACCACATTTATTACCCTACCCAGTCGCCGCCGCGACCGACGCCTCATCGACCAGCCGCACCTCGACCAACAACGCCTCCGCCGATAAATAAGAAAAGAGCGCCGGCGTCACGTCGAGCTCCAGCGACGCCGCGTGGCGCAGCGGCCCCTCGGCCACGACGACGGTGGGCGGCCGGTCGAAGAACTGGTACACTAAACTTCGCCGTAGACCGCTATCGACGTCATCCAGCCCGTCGGTCACGGCCATGGCCACGTCGATCGAAACACGATGACCAACTTTGACGCCGCCGCGGGGCCTAGCGCGAAGAGCAACGGCTAACGTGCACGCCGTGCCACCAGACCGGTCCGCAACCGCCACACTCCCGCGCACGTCGAAGCCCTTCGCCAAAGCCTCTAAATGGACGCCCGCCACTCCAATGCGGCCGGCGCCTCGGATGGGTTCCTCGTCCCTATTCAACGCCCACTGGAGCAGCGATTGGTCCACGCTCCTCCCATTATCGCGCGCGACACTCGGTAAGCACCGCAGCGTCGCGTCGGTCGCGACGCAGGGCTCGAGGACCGGCGCCCAGCTGCCGCCCCAGGCCGCGGCCGCCGCGGCCGCGAGGGGTCTCAATTTTCTCAGCGCGGCGCGCAGCTCGGCCCGCGGCGCGTGCGGATCCAACGTCTGCGTGACGTCCGCGAGCGGCGGCCGCGGCGGCGGCCGCTGCCGCGGTTTCTCGGGCGCAGCTTCGGGCGACGCCGGCGCGCCGGGCGAGATCGATTTTTTGTTGTGGTACTCCAGGAACGGCGACGACGCCTCCTTCGCCGGCGCGCTGGGCGACGCCTTCGCGAAGACCGACCGGCGCTCGCGGGCCGCTTCGTCCTTCCGGAGCGCGCCGTCGCCGCCGACGTCGCCGGCGGCGCCGGCGGCCGCGTTGCCGAACGTGATGCCTCGCGGCGCGACGGGCGCGCCACGCAGGCGTTTTTCAAGAGCCGCCTTCGCGGCGGGCGACGCCGCCGGAGCGACGGGCGCGACGACGGGCGAGGCCGGCGGCCGGTCGCGCCCCTCGATGGCGTCCAACCTTGAACGTAATTCGGCGACCTCCGCTTCCAATGGAGAGAAGACCTTGGGCGGCGACACGCGCGCGACGGGCGACGTGATCACAGGTCGCGGCGCTTTCTTCCGCCGCCGCCGCACCGCGCGGCCACGAGACCGAGCCTGGAGCCGCGCCGCCGCGCGGTGGCGCGCGCCGGCGTCGCCCAAGGCATCATAATCGTCGAAGGAGACTTTCGCCGCCGCCCGCGCGGGGCTCTCGACGACGGGCGAGAGCTCGCACGACGACGGCCGGCTGCGCCCAGAGACGGCCGAGTCGAGGCTTTCCAGAGATGGTTGTCTAGATCGCGTCGAGGAGGACGCGTCGTCGTCCCAGGGCAGGTCCAGGCCCGATGTCGACGAAGCGTGCGCCGCGAGCTCGGCGACCGCCGCGTCCCAGTCGCCCTCGCCGTCGTCGTCTTGTCCTAGTAGTGATAATCGAAAGACGTTCAGTCTACCAAAGGCGACGCGGTCGCCGTGTTTCAGTTTGATTGGTTCTACTACTTCCCTCCCGTTCACGTAGGTGTCGCCCTGGCGCTTGTGCACGACGATGTCATCGTTGACCACGTTGATGATCGAGTGTTCCTCCGCGACACCCGTACCGCCGAGCTGCACGTCGCACCGACCGGCCCCGATGACCGACGCGCCCTCTTTCAACGAATAGCGTAACGCGCCAGACAGCTGCGGGTCCTCGTTCAGGTTAACGAGCCTCGCTTCCCGCGACGACTTTCTAGTAGCTAAACCACCTCGAGACGCCGTGCCGAAGGACGCCCTTTCTAGCTGATCCACGGTCGTCAACGAATCGCAGCCCGCCGGCGCCCACTCGGAGAGCGTCGACATCGACGACTCGTAGTCCGTGATGCGCTGGAGGGCGTCCTGCTCCATGCGTTGTCGAGCCATCGTCAGGGCCTTGCCCGGCGACGAGTCGTCCTCGAGAGGTTCACTGCTCGAGGAGAAGCCCTGCGGCCTCACCGTTTTCTTCTCTCGTTCGGCCGCGAGCTCCTCGCGCAGCAGTCGAATTTCCTCAGCCATCTTCCGGATGATGGAGTCGCGCTTCGAGAGCTCCGTCTCGTTTATTACGGGTCTACAAGCGACCTTCTTGCATCTTTCAGCGTATCTTAATGTACTATGAGTCTCGTTTCCGTCATCAATTGATGGCGACACCGTCGCGACCATGGTCGTCCGCGCGTTGCCTCCGAGCGAGTCTCGCAATAGATGGGTGAGTGTCGAATCTCTGTAAGGCACGTGCCTTCCGTCCTTTTTCGTGAGGGCGTTGACCACGGCAGATAGAGTCGAGAGAGACCTATTGATGTGGCCGGCCTCCTTCAGGCGCGTACCGGTCGAACCCGCTCGTTTCTGCCGTTCGGAACCCGCGAGATCCACCAAATGAACACAAGCACTTCTTCGCAGCGAATACCCGTCCTCGACGGAATCTCGCACGAGTCGCACGGTGAAGACCGTGTGGGCTCTCGACGACGTCTCGTTCATTCTTGTTGAGGCAATGGTCCTATTGCGCGCGCCCAGCCGAACCAACCTCAGCAGATCTTGCGCCGACGCGCACTTCACGACAGTAGCTCCGGCGGCATAAGGCCCCGTCTGCGGGTCTTCCCGGATGCGTAATGACTCGGAAGAAGTCACCAGTAAATCCCTCAACTTCTCGTTGTAGATCTCGAGCATGGACGCAGCTACAGATAAACCCTCCTCACCGTCCTCGAACAAAGCCTCGCAGAACCGCGGCACGACGCCCCGACAAGACTTGCGGCCGAACATGGTGTGCGACTTGCCCGAGCCCGTCTGGCCGTAGGCTAACAAGCTGACGTTGTAGCCTTCTTTCGCCGCCGGAGCTAGTGTAGGTGCTAGTTCCCGCCAGACGTCGTCCTGCGCCTGGGCCTCATCACAACTCTTGTCGCCAAACACACAATCATACGCATATCGTTTACCTTCATCGAGCACGACCTCCGAACCGTCGGCGCGGCAGCTGATCGTCGCGCCCCTTGCCGCCTCCTTCGGCGCCAGCGGTCGTATTCTAACACATACTCGAACGCGGTCCTCGCTCGCGTTGGATTCGTCGTCCGTGCTCGCATAGGACGCGGTCCTTTGCAGGCCCCGCTCGGTCATGGCTGCATGCTTTGACTGTGGGGCTGCCCTGCTTGCTGTGGGTGGTGCACGTGGGTCCGCGAGCTACGTGTTCGACCGCTTCTCGTGGGGCTGCAGCAGCTTCGCGTTGGCTGCGACTGCGTACCGCGCTGCCCAACGCGGCCGGTTTACAAAATGGTTGGCGCTGCCGGCATGCCACCGGCGCTTCGGCGCGGTCGGTCGGGCTGCTGTATTGGTCCTTTCTATGGCTGGTGCGCGGTGGGGAATGGTCTGTTGTCGGAGTGATGCCTGCTTGCTCGCTAGTGTCTTACAGCTAGCTAAAATCGTCATCGAGTGATTCCGGGTGATCTGCAGGTCGTACCGATTGACAGAAGTGATCACAATTGACCTGCGGGTGCTGCGGGACATCAAAATACCATTGTGGTCACGCCCTGGCAACAGGACGCGGTTCCAGCGAGCTGAGACCAGTGCACTCTGCAGCTCTGAGCAGAGCACTGAGGTATTCCTGCGTGACGCCGAAGATGCGCCGCCTCCTCCTCGCCCTAGCGGCGGCGCGAGCCTACGACCCTCAAAAAAAGAAGACGCTCTTCGTCTGTAGCAACAAGTGGTGCCGCGAACGGCACGCGGCTTTGGTGCTCGGCGCGCCTCTATCCATCGCGAAGCAACCGGTTGACGTCCAGCCCCACGCGTGCTTCGGGAGGTGTGCAGAAGGCCCGAACTGCGCGGCCGTCGTCGGTGACGACGTGTTGGAGTTCCACGGCGTGAATAGCGTAGAAAAAATCACGCACATTTTGAGGAACCACCTCGACATCGACGTCGACGCTACGGCGGCCAAGTGCCTCGAGCTCCATCGGTTGGCCGAGGCGGCGCACCGTCGCAAGGACTATGATCTCGCCTTGAGATTGTATTCCGACGCGCTGCACACGAGGCACGGGCCGCAACGAGCGCCCGTGCTGACGGGGCGGGCGGGGTCGCGGTTGATGCTGGCCAAGGAGCGGCGAAAGCGTGGTTTAACTGTAGCGCGGAAGGCGAAGGCCGTGCCGGCCGTTTCGACAAGGCGCGTGCTCTTGCATGCGCTGGGGACCTTCGACCAGCCGCTCGCAGCTGCGTTGCTGGCGCTGGACGCGATTCCATCGCTCGACGCGACGGCATCCCGCGTCGTCTTTGAGCTCGCGTCGGCCGAATTCCTCGCGCGCGGAGCGCTGGCCGACGCTGCGGCGGCGGCGGCGGCGCTTCCCGCTTACGGTCTGGCCTGGCGGAGGTTGGGCGAGGCGCTGGAGCTGCTCGGGCGGTCGCAGGAGGCCGAGCGTTTCGCGGCCGCCGCGGCGCGCGTGGAGACCTCCGGCGACCGGAAACAGCGGGCGCGGGAGCTGTTCGACCGGCTTTGGGGGTCGTCTCCGGCGGTGCCGGCCGTCTAGAGTGTTAATGTGCGAACGATGATATTTCTAGTGTGTTACAGGCCTAGCTAGCTGCGAAGGCGCGGAGTCCCGCGTCGGCCCACGGCTGCTCAAACAAGTTCATTGGGACAGGAGATAGCCGTTGCGGACGTGCTCTAACTGTGCCTAAACGCTGCGGCACTCGCGGCCACACCTACGCCACACTCGCGCCGCGCTCAGAGGCGCGAAAAACGCAGAGCAATTTCGACATCGCCCGGGAGGCACTATAAACGCCCACTTTCGCAGCGGACGCGCAGCGGACACACCATGCAGTTCGTCACGCCGACCAAGGCCGTGGACCCGCTCGACGGCCTCCCGCCGCCGCCGCGCAGCCCGCGGCCCGGGCCGAAGTGGCTCGCCTGGCCGCCGTCAAAACTACCGCAGCGGCCAAACACCTTCACGGCACTGAAGGGCAACAGCGGCCTCGTGATATGCGTCGGATTAAACAAAGACGGCACCTACGTCGCGTTCGATGGGCACTGTTACCACATGGGCGAGCCGTTGTTCGACGGTTGCGGCACGGGCGACATCGAGGACGACGGTTCAATAAGGTGCCCGGCACACGGCCGCCGCGTCCATTCTGAAACGGGCGCGTGCGCCGAACGCGGCCCTTTCGCCCAGCGGACGTATCGGACGCGCGTGCGGCAGACGGCCGAGGGCGTTGTTGTGGACGTCGACGTCTCGAGACCGGGCTCCTTCGCGAGCGACGCCTACAACGGCGGCTGCCCGTCGAGCGTCGAGCGGCGGCGGCGCGCTTGCGCTGCGATCGACCGCGTGACGCCGGACCGGCACGTTCGTAGAAGGCTGGCCTACGACGACGACGACGAGGAGATGGCGGCGTCGTAGGGGTCTGTTTGTTCTTGTGATAATAGCTATACTGGAGAATTTACGCGCTACCCGGCGGCGGCGTTTCGTGGGCGCGTAGCGCGAATCGCGCGTTTCGCAGGTTGCGCTCAACCGCTAACGTGAAAGGGTGTGCCCCACCCAGCACGCGGCGCGCGATCCGTTCCGTGTCCTCGAGCGTCGTCACGGCCTCGCGGAGATCGTCGGGGGTGGCGGGGTCATACTTCGCGCCGGCGACGCGCGTCACGCTCGCGCGCTGCATCCTCCCGGCGGCGCTGGGACCGCACGGCCGGCGGCGGCGGGCGCGACGCATCGCGTGCCGGCCCGACGACGGCGCGCCGCGCGCGGGGCCGTGCGTCCTGGCGCAGGACCATTTCCTGCCGTTCACGTTCCAGCATGCGCTCATAAACTCCGTGCCGACGCGCGGCGTCGCGGCGCTCGTGCAGAAGTACCTTTTACCAGACGCCACGCTGGTCGTCGAGTCGCCGCGGGCGACGCACCGCGCGGCGCACGAGGGCGACCTCCGGCCCTGGCGCGCGACGCGCTGCGGACTGGCCGCCGACGGCGCCACGCGGGAGTGGGTCTTCCTTGGTGAGGAGTCGGTCGACTGCTACCCGCGCGGCGCGTACGACTGGTTTCGCCGGAGGGATGCGGCGTCGGAGCCAGGTGATCTCCTGGTCTACGCGTCGCGCGACGACAGCGCCGAGCGGCGGACGACGGGCGACGCCGGGCGCCTCGAGGCCTGGCTGGAGGCGCTCGCGACGCGGCTTCGGCTCCGATACGTCAAATTGTGGAGTTACGACCCGCCCGAAAAAATGCGTGCCACGTTTCGCGGCCGCCCGGCGCCGCCGCGGCCACGATATATGTTAAGGCTAAGAGAGACTTTGCCCTCATCTCTGCGAGCGGTTACGCGGCCGTCGCTCGTCCAGGATCTCAGTGTACGTTTTATGAACCCTCGGAGCCCTTCATAGTAGTGGAGGGTGGGTTCGGCCGCTACAATGTACGCAAAAAGTGTCGAGCAATTGCCGGCCTGCGAGACGCGTCGCCGCGCTGGGTCACTATCGACGCGTCCCACGTCTACGAGCACCTCTCCAAGCACCGATCGAAAGCAACGACGGAAAGAACGGGATCCAACAACCTGACGGGTGCCCCGCGGGGCTCCCTTCACTATTCGCTAGCTTATGACGCAAAACTACACAGGCCCATTCAGAGACACCTCCGGAGAGCTCTCGGGGCTGGCTGGACGCGCCGTATCCGGCCCGCGCCTTCAACCAGAGTTTTACGAGGTAACCCGGCCCGGGCCTTCAACCAGAGTTCGCGAGGTTCCTGGCGCGACAGCACGCCCGACGACGCGCGGGCGGACTCACAGAACGACGTGACCGCGCATACTCCGGTCCGCGCCTTCAACCAGAGATTGCGAGGTTCCCGACGACGCGGACGGCCTCGCAGCATCGTACGTAGCCACAAAATCACGGGTCCCGCCCCCGCTTCCGCGCCAACCGCAAGCCGACACGCCTTCTAGGCTCGTCGACCTCCACCACGGCCACGTCGACGCGCGCCCCTATTTCAATCCTATCCGAAGGGCCGAACTGCGAGGAGTGCAAGAGCCCGTCCACGCCGACCCCAATATCGACGAAAGCGCCAAAAGGAGCCACGTTGCGCACGGTCCCCGCGAAGACCCTTCCCACGTTACAATCCTTCAAAGTGAGCGGTGCCCCTCTTTCCAGGATGGGCGGCGGCGCCAATACATACCGCGCGTCGCCGGCTAAACAAGGGTCGCACAGTAATTCGACGAGCGACGACGGCGGGAGCCTTCGTAGTTTTTCAATTGTGTCTGAACCTAAACCGCCGCCTTTGACAGAAGCGCGTTGTACATCATCTGATGAAACGCCGGCCTTCCGCAACAAGCGCCAGGCCTCGCCGTAGTCGTCCGGGTGGATACGCGTCGCGTCGAGGACCTCGCGCGAATTTGACACGCGCAGGAAACCCGCCACATTGTCAAACGTCTTCGGGCCCAATCCTTTCACTCGTTTCAGGTCGTTGCGCGAAGAGAACGGCCTATCAGCCACGAGAGCCTTGGCTAAGGTCGCATTCAGCCCAGCGACTCTTTCTAAAAGTGCCGAGGACGCGCCGTTCGCGTCGACGCCGACGCCACTCACGGCGTCCTCGACGGCCCCGTCCAAGGCTCTTCGGAGCTGCTTGGCATCTAAGTCGTGCTGGTAGGAGCCGACGCCGAGCGTCTTCGGGTCCAGCTTGACGTACTCGCCTGCGACGCGGCGTTGTCTTTGTGGCTGCTCGACGGTGTGCTGTCTGCTCGATGGCGTCGAGGGTAAACGCCATCGACGCGACACGTACTGGTTGATTCCCACGCGGAAAAGCGCCGAGCGGGTCCAATAACCGCCGCGCGAGCGACGCCGCGCCCCGCGCGGACAGAGGCACGTTTTCGCCGAACTCTTTGGCAGCACTATCGCTCGCCGAGTAGACACTCGCGCCGCACTCCCTCACGACGGCTCTCGGAACTTTTGATAGTTTCGGAGTAGAAGCCACCAGTCGCTGCGCGCCTCTTGTATTTGTCCCATCACCAATCGCGACACAAGTAATAGTATGATCGCCTATCATACCATCGAGGCGCTTCGACGCCTGTTTCATATCATCCTCGGCCCCGGGCGCGTCGACCGTGAAATGCGTCAACAGCGACCCGTCTCTACCGGATACGATGCAGCACTTGTGGCCGTGCCGGAACCCCGGGTCCACGGCTAATACACTTCCATCATCTATCAACGGAGGCGCCTGCTCGAGGAGCTTCTTTACATTCGAAGCGAAGCACGCGATGGCCTCGTCCTTGGCCCTTAGTAAACCGTCGCGCTTCGCCTCGCGCCGGCCGCGCGGCTTCAAGAGGCGCGTCCAGGCGTCCTTGAGAGCTGGTGCCGCGAACTTCGAATGGCGCAGGTTTAAACATTGGGCCAGGTCCCGCACGGCCTCCCTATCATCACCTCCGGGGTCTATACTCAGTGATAACGCCTTGGCCTTCGAGGCTCTTTCGAGCGCGAGCCACGCGTGGCCCGCGACCCGTCTCAACGGTCTCGACCAGCCCTCGTAGAAGCGGTACTCGGCGTTCGGCTCCTTGCCTTTCTTGGCCGCGACCGTGCCCCTTACAAAACGGCGCTGCGTCGCGGCCCGCGCGCGCGGGTCCTTGGCCACGGCGTCGGCTAAGACGAGTAGTACGCATTCCTTCTGCTTCGGGTGGAGGTGCCGCGGCTCCTCGCCCCTTGCTAATAGTGATGCGACGATCCGGTCGCTCGCGGGGAAGTCCTCGCGCGCCTTCGCCGCCTTGGAGCACTTCGCCGAGCCCTTGAAGGGCGCGTAGGCATCATCTAAAGCTCGCAGCGTGCCGGCGCGCCGCGCCGCCGATAACGCCTCGGGCGACGCGTTCGCGGCCCGCATCGCCTCGAGGACCTTCTGGCGCTTCGCCTCGAGCGCCGCGGCGCCGTGCAGCGCGTCCAGTATCGCGCGCAGCGCGTCCGGCGGCAGGTGCTGCGTCTCCTGGGCCCGGTAGCGCGCCACGAAGGGCACCGTGCGCTGCTCGTCGACCAACAAACGTCGCACTGCGCCGATCGTGTGCTCCTGGACGTTGTGCGTCCTTGCGAGCGTGTGGACGAGGGCGCCGCTGGGCGTGGCCTCCGTGCGGCGCTTCTTTTGTGGTGGTGAGTCTTGGGTGAGGTCGATCATGGCTGCTGGCAGTGTCGAGAGCCGCACGGCTCGCGGGGCTGGGCGGAAAGCGGTGGCAACACACCGAGCGATCAGGACGCGTCCCAGAAGCATGCAGATGAGCGCTGCGCAGCGTGCGCGGCCGGCTGTGCCGCTTTTGATCTCGAGCTGCGCTTGCTAGTGTCTTACTGGCCGCTAGCTCGAGTGCCCGAGTGCCCGGATCCGGACCAACTGGTCCCAAGAGACGGCGCGAGAGCGTCTCTATAATCAGTTGTAACGAAGCTAAAGGCCCTCATCCTCTGTCCGGCCTACGGCGGCCTTAGACGATCGCACAAATGGAATCGGATTCGGATCTCGAGTCGCTCCCAGACTCGGACCCAGAGCATAATGTTCCACTCGTTCCATGTAATATCGCGAGGGCTGCAGCGGAAGGAGATCTCGAAGAAGTCAGGTGGTGGCTAGAGGGCCATGACAGCGACGACGAGCGAGACTGGGTGAACGCCGAGGACGAGGACCTCCGTGGTATGACGCTTCTCCTGCATGCGTGTACGGGGCCCGACCACGACGACCGGTACAATTCGCGAGACGACGAAGCCTACGTCGATTTGGTACGGTACCTCATTGCTCAAGGTGCCGACGTGAATCACGTCTCGTGGTGCTATGAAAATACCGCAATGTCGGTAGCTTGTAGCCATGGGGTATGTGCAGAGTTGGTCGCGGAGCTTCTATCGGCGGGCGCTTCTCCGCACGTAGGCCAAGGTTCCTATACTCCTCTGGGCGTGTGCTTGAGTATTTGCGAGAGACCTCAGGGACCGCGCGCGGACGTCGTGACGCTGCTGCTGCGGGCCGGCGCGGAGCTGGATTCATGCTTCGGTGATGAGTCGGCTCTGTCGGAGCGGTCGGTGGAGGAGGTGATAGACGGCATAGAGTATGAGATGGAGTCACAGGGGTTCCACCCGCAGTTGAATGCTGATGAGCTCAAGACTATCAAGGAGCTCGTCGCCGGCGTGCGACGCGAAGGTTCCTGGCTGGCGTTCCGCCGTGCTGAGCAGAAAGCGTCCTTCCGCCTCTGGTGGCTGGTCGCCCGCGGGCGGGCGACGACGGCGGATCCTCTTCTCGGACGCGTCGCGGGCCTGCCGAACGAACTCCGATCCAAGGTCCTCGGCTACTGGTGCCTCGCCGAGTAGGCATCCTTCGAGTAATGGCTTTACCCAGGGTAGGAATCGAGATCTGAACTTTACTTCCCGGCGGCCTGATAAGTGGCTCCGAAACCAAAAGTCCTGCGAAGTTCAACGTAAAGTTGAAGTAGAGAGGGGGGGTAAATTTAGCAAAACCCGTCACTTAGTGATCTAGATGTCAAAAAAACGGGCCTAAACGGGTAAAATGTGGTAAAATGTGGTTCCGGCAGGCCCCTACCTGTGTCTTTGGTGGCCTGGTGGGCTCAGGAGGCGGATGTTTCCTCCGCGAGGGCGGCGACTCGCGAGGCGCGCGCGCGGTTGCCAGTACTAAGTCCCGGTCTCAGCCTTGACCCGAAACCAAAAGTAGTCCGACCCAAAACCAAAATTAACTTCCGGAAAGGAAGTTAAGTGCTACTCAATTCCTACCCTGGCTTTACCCCCAACAACCGCCTAGAGGCTCTCCCCGTACTCGTTCGCCATCATCGCCGAGCCGCGCTGCGCGACGGGGATCGACGACTTCGCGACGGAGCGCTTCGATTTGCGCGTGCCCGACGCCTTCGACGGCGCCTTGGCCGGCTTGGCCGCGGGCTTCTTGGCGGCCGGCTTCGCCGCAGGCTTCTTCGCCTTGGGCGAGGCGGCCTTCTTCGGGCTCTTCTTCGGCGCCGCTTTAGGTTTGGCGGGCGACTTCTTGGCGACCGTCTTCTTCTTCGCGGGGCTCTTCGCCTTCGAGGCCGGTTTCTTGGCGGGGCTCTTCTTCTTGGCCGGCGACTTGGCCTTCGAGGCGGGCTTCGCGGGCGACTTCTTGGCGGCCTTGGGCGACTTGGCGGCCGGCTTGGCGGCCTTGGGCGACCTGCGGTCGGCGCGGTCGGCCCGGACGCCGTCGACGCGACGTCGGACGCCGCCGTCGCGCTTGGCCTTCGCGGCGGGCTTGGCGGCCTTGGGCGACTTGGCCGCGGGCTTGGGGCTCTTCTTCGGCGTCGCCTTCTTGGGCGCGGGCCTGTAACGCGTTCGTGAGAATAACATAGGGTCCAGACACGGCTTGCTACTTCTTGGGGCTCTTCTTGGCCGACGCCGGCTTGGCGGGCGACTTCTTAGCCTTGGCCGCGGGCCTGTGGTGGGGGGTGTGGTGAAACTCCGATTCGCGTCTCGAGAGCGTCGACAGTTTCACCGCGTGTGTAAGGCGACGCGCGCGCGCGACGGTGTTGACCGCTGCGGCGGGCTGCGGCGCTTGTCTTTTGAGATGTGCGGCGCTCGAGGGCACGCGTACGTAATGATTACGCCGCAACAGTGCTTGGCGGGATTCTTCTTTTTAGCCGCGGCCTTGGCCTTGGTGGGCTTCTTCGGGCTCTTCTTCGCCATGGCTCACGTCAGGCTAGTGATTCCGCTGGCGATAATTGCCAAAATGCTGCGAGCGCGCGTAACAGCGCTGCCTTATTCTCGCGCCGCGTTGTCTTTTATTTCTTTTACCTTTATTTTTAAACGGGTTTTCTCAGCCGCAAATGCGGCAATTTGGCCCAAACAGAGCGCTCATACGTCTGTTCGACACGGCACAGGCAAGGAAGCAGTCCCTATCGTGTGCGGCAGCCGCACGAGCAAGCAAACGCGACTCTGTTTGCACCTGTGGCGTCTACGCCACCCTGCCTGCACAGCTGCAACTTCACACAGCCGCGTGGCGACGTCACACAGCTGCAACGGCAACGAGAGACAATGGCGTCACGGGCCCTCGCCGCCTACGCCGAGCTCTCGACGAAGCGGCCCTACGCCGTCGCGTTCGGCTCCTGCGCCGTCAAGGGCGTGATCGCAGATACCATTTCCCAAAGAATCGTGGAAGGGAAGCAGGAGCAGAACTGGAAACGGACGGCGGTCTTCGCCTTCTATGGCGGGTGGTACTGCGGCTGGTTCCAGCACGCGCTGTATAACGTCGGGTACGCGCGGCTCTTCGGCTTGGACACGTCCCTCAAAAACGCTGTGAGGAAAGTAGCTTTTGATTCCGCCGTGCACGTGCCCTTGGTGTGCTTTCCGGTCTACTACGCGTACAAAGGTTATCTATACGACGGCATCGGGATGCGAGGCGGCTTGGAGAGATACACGCACGAGTGGCAGATGATCTGTTCCAACTACTACATGGTCTGGGTGCCGGCGAATTTGCTCGTGTTTACGGTCGTGCCCGTGCCGCTGCGCATCGGCTTCATCGCGTGCACGTCCCTCGGCTGGCTGACGGTCTCGTCGTTTTTGACGCACCGGCACTAGTCTTATCTTTCTTAACTGTTGTTTTTGTGTTCCTTTACGTGTCCCTGAGTGGTGGGCGCGTCGACGGCGTTTTGCAAAACGGGTTTTTCAGGCTGTGTTGCTGAAGCTCCGCGCTCAACGCCGTAGAGCGAGCTAAAAGTTAGTTCAGACCGACGACTTTTGAACCGCCGCGACCCTGGTTTTATAGCAAACCATCGGCGGTATAGACCACTGGTGGACGCCACCCAGTACTGCTCGATTGTCCACGTACGGCAACAACTCACGCATCGATGCCCTCGCAGTGCTCTCGGCCTACATCCGATTACTGGTGCGGCGCGAGGCGTGCAACCTGGGCGGCGCGCCGATCCCGCGCCTGCAGATCTGCCAGCGGCCGTTGGATGGCATCGTGTGGGTGCAGGGGCGCGCCGTGCTTGGGAGCTTCGGGTTCCGCTACGAGAGACGAGCGGAGTACTACTTGGTGCTCGTGACGGTCGTCCTCGGCGGGGCCATGGTCGACTTCTTCATTCAGCTCGTGACCGACCACCAGCGGAAGCTTCTGACGCAGTCGCGGACGTGGGCGCTGCTCTTCTTCCTGCTGCTCCTGTTCCTCGTCCTGGTCGCGTCGGCGCGGACCCGGCGTCTTGACTCTTCGCGCGGCACGCCATCGACGCGACGGCATGGCGTTGATGCGCATAATCACAGGCCTATTTCGCGGCGCTCGCGAACGAGAAGTGCGAGACCGCGGTCTCATTGTTCGCGCAGCGGCGCCTCGCGGCCCAGGCCAACGCGGCGCAGTTCCCAGCACTCGCGGCGCGCGCCCAGGCGTCCGACGAGATATTGGCTTGCGCCGCCGAACAGCTAGAAATATACAACCGCGTCCACGACGCTCGGCTCTTCGGCATTCGTGCGGACGGCGGCGTGATCTTCTCGTTGGTCTCGCTGGCCGTCACGTTCTACGTGTTCGTATTCTTCTGGATGTTCGGCATCGACGCCGGGCGCTAGGATATAAACTTGAATAAAATTAGTCTGCGAATTAATTCGGCTGCTGCGTCCCGCCAAACACGACCCACGCGAGCAGGCTCTTCGACCCCAACGACAGGAACACGTACCACAGCTCGCCGTACCGGTAGTCGGCCCACCGTCCCACCTTCCTGTACTGCAGCACCATGTTGATCGGGAACGTGTTGAAGAACAACGCGTAGGACACAAAAACGCCATACACAAAGTCCGGGATCTTGTCGTAATTCCCGCCTCCGAGGAAATACATCAGGGCCACGATCCACGGCCAGACGCCCGCGACGCAACCAAACCAGAAGGGCGTCCAGTCCGTGCTCGTCGTGTACTGGTTCAGAACTTCCATCAACAGACCAAAGAGGTTCATGCACGCATTTACGGCCAGTATCAGTAGTAGGGACGCGAGGTCGCGACAGCCGAAGAGCATCGCAATCAAGACAATCATTAGGCCAGAACTCAACGCATACTCGTACCACCGCGCTCTATTTATTCCCCTGCGTATGTCATCACAGTAGGTCTCGAAGTACAATGGTGATACTACCAATAAATGTGCTACCGCCGACATAAACAAAAATACCGACACGAGGGGCCCGATGGGAACGCTCCCAACATCCTTGACGTTCGTCACTAATTTCCTCTGGACGTCGTCGTAATCCTGAAACGCCGTCGTCAGCTCGAGGCGAAAGTCGCGGATGCGCGGTACGAGCTGCGAGGCGAGCAGCATCAAGACCGCCTGCACGAGGTGCACGATACCAGCGCGCAGGTTCCACTTTTTTAGAACATCGAAGGTGATGTCGCTCTCGGTCTCATCAGCTTTCATTGGGGAGGTCGTCATGGTACGTATGGTACGCTGTGCAGTGGGGCTGCACTTGCTGTGCCTTGTTTTTTCGCAGTGGGGCTGCACCTAGTGCTTGCGTGCAGGAGCAGCGACCACTGTGGCGACAGTGCGCCCAGCTTTCAGCAACAAAGGCACAATTATGCCCAGCTTTCAGCAACAATAATGCCAGCCGGACTCGACGCATGCGTTTTGCGTGCGGGTGCGGTTCAAATGATGCAAAACCCAGGCCGTAGCACAGCCCTCGGCAAGTCTAGCATGCGGCGCGAGCCGTCCCTCGGCGCCGCCCCCCCTAGTCCGGTCTCCCAGGCTGTCCAACGCGGAGGAGCGGCGCTACGAGCTGTGCGCGCGCATCGGGACGACGAATCCAAAATAAAGGAGGAGGGTATGGATCCCACGCCGTGACAACGAAGGGGCAGCCCTGCGAGCAATAACGGTGCATCAAAGGCAGCCATAGACAGAGACCCCCAGCAGCAATGGGCGCCGGTGCGAGCGCACCCCGCGACGAGGAGCTCCGCCAGCTACGTCAAGAGAGAGACGAACTCCGAAACGAGCTGGCGGCGACGCGTCGGAAATTAGATGAGGCCACGCCCCACCCGCCGAAGCGGGCGAGGAGCGGCCTCATCAGTCCGACCAGAGCCCATCGCTCGTCAGTAACACGTTTTGAGTTGGGTGGGGCCACGACGCGGTCGTCTCCCAGTAATTCCATTGATCGACCCAGTCCGAAGAAGCTGGACTCGTCGCTCCACGGCGAGCGCGTTTTTGGCGCTGCTTCTCGCATAGGGCGAGTTGTGGACGTGCGACGCTTCTCCGATGATGTTGCTGCGTATGAAGCCCAAAATATACCCAAAGAAGATAGGGTGAGAGACGTGCTCTGGCACGCTATTACTTCTGTGGCGCTGTTCAGGGGTCTAGATGAAGCACATAAACGCATACTCACGGACCCCTTCGACGTGGTGCACTGCGAAGCGGGAGACGTCGTTGTCAGAGAGGGCGACGCCGGCGACCGCTATTATGTGGTGGAGAAGGGCGAGGTACGGGTGTTTCACCACAAGAATGAGAGAGAACCGGCGCTGAAGCAGTTGTGCGATTTGGATCTGGGCGAGACGTCGGCGGAGTACGGCGTGTATACGAAGTCCATTGCCGCGGGCGCGGGCTTTGGTGAGTTAGCTTTATTGCATGCGTCTCCGAGAAACGCGACGGTCGTGTGCTGCGGTCCTTGTGTCCTGTGGGCTCTGGACCGGTTGGACTGCAAAGCGGCCTTGCGAAGAGTGCACGACGGCGTCATCCAGAAGCGAGTAGCTTTTTTGAGAGAAGCCACTCTGGGAGGTGGTGATTCGACGATAAGCCTAGGGTCCGCTCTAAAAGCGACGGATCTAGCGAGACTGGCCGCCGAGATGGCCACGGAGACCTTCGCGAAGGGCGAGGTGATTGTCAGGCAGGGCGACACGGCGTCGCAGTTTTTTGTTGTTGAAAGTGGCAGAGTGGACGTCCACGTCGATCAGAGTTTCGATCCGTCCCAAAGGGCGCCGAGAATCACGGACAAGAACCGGACCAAATCTATAAACGAGGGCGGCCACTTCGGGGAATTGGCGTTGTTATCCTCGGAACTCCGAACCGCCTCGGTGCGAGCCTCGACGCATACGAAAGTCCTCACACTATCGAGGCACGACTTCGAGCGCCATCTAGGACATTTAGAAGATGTCATCGAGACGGCCCATACGAACCAGAGTCCCTCTCGAAGGCAGTCGTCCTCATTGGATAAAAGTTCACTGGAATCGTTCGCGGAGGAGGAATGTCCTTTGTCTACCGATGATTTTGACGCTCTAGAAGTGGTCGGCACGGGCCACTTTGGCGTGGTCAAACGAGTGCTGGAGAAGGGCACCGGTCGTATTTTCGCGTGCAAACTGCAGGACAAGGCGCGAGTCACGGACGAGGCCATGGAGGCCTACGTTGTTGGGGAGTGTGAGGTGTTGGCTTCCCTAGATTCACCCTTCATTATTAGCTTGAGGGCCTGCTTCCAAGATAAGTCACACATCTATCTCATACTGGATCTGGTCGAAGGCGGGGAGATCTACGAACATCTGTTAAGACGTGTCAGCTTCGACGAAGAGTCGCTGAAATTCATCCTCGCGCAGTCGGCACGAGCGTTAGAACACACTCACCAGAAGTCGATCATTTATAGGGATATGAAGCCCGAGAACCTGGTCCTGGACGCGTCCGGCAATGTCAAGTTAGTTGATTTCGGCCTCGCGAAGGTTTTGAGAGGCTCCGAGACGAAGACCTGGACCATGTGCGGCACTTCCCAGTATTTAGCCCCGGAGGTTTTGCGTTCCGAAGGCCATGGGACAAGTGTGGACTTCTGGTGTTTCGGGGTTTTGTGTTTTGAGCTGGGGAACGGTCGGGTCCCTTTTAGTGGTGCGGATGACATGGCGCTCTATGAATCCATCCTGAGGATGCGACCGCGGTATCCACGTTCGTTTTCGTCGGAGCTCGTGGGCTTTATCTCGAAGCTGCTTAAACCGACTACAAAGCGGCTGTACGAGTGGACTGAGGTTCGTGAGGATCCCTTCTTCGGTGGGGTTGATTTTGCTTCAATACATGATAGGACCGCGAAGTCCCCCTTACAACAGGCGGCGGTCGAGCGGCGACGGCGCATCGTCCAGAAGCGGGGCGACGTCGTCGAGGCGCCTTTAGCTGATTCTGACGCTCAAAAGTCGGACTGGGCGCCGCGCCTGCCGCTCGCGAAGCGGCCGTGGGACGAGTACGACGACGGCGGCAGTCGCCCGACGTTCGACTCGTGGGGGAGCGACGACATCTGAACGTTCTAACTTAACCTTGTTGTGTTATTCTTGTCTCGTTTCGGGGCGCGCGTCGACGGCGTCGCTGCGGGCCAAGTTTTGCGACAGCTAGCGGAAAGGCACTAGCCTTTTCACAGCCGAGGCTTTTGCAGCATTTTTCATCGTAGGGCTGTCCCCGAGCGATTTGACCATAAGAGATGCTCCTCATCCAATGCGCCTGCTGTGCTGCCGAACTTGGGCTATCCTCGGGCAAGAAATGCGGCCGCTGCAGCACGCGCTACTGTGGGCCCGAATGCCAGGTGCAGCACTGGAAAGAAGGCGGACACGACACGCTCTGCAAGAAGATCAAGAAAAGCGGCGGCGCCGAGCAATACAACGCAAATAAAAAATACACGGAGGCAGTGACGGTCGCGGCGGAGAAATGCGCGGACGACACCAAGGGCCAGACGTGCTACATCTGCACGCAAGCCCTCCACTGGAAGACCAAGGAGGGCCTCGTGCGCGGATGTGCGTGCCGTGGGACGTCGGGCGTCGCGCATGTTTCGTGTCTGGCGGAGCAGGCGAAGATTTTGGTCGCGGAAGCGGTGGAGAACAATTTGGACTGGAAGGTGAAGAATGAGAGGTGGGTGCGGTGGTGCGAGTGTAGTATGTGCAAGCAAGGGTACCACGGCCTCGTGAAGTGCGCGCTCGGGTGGGCGTGCTGGAAGACCTACTTGGGGCGGCCGGAGACGGATAAGATCTATGTCATGGCGATGAACACACTTGGGAGCGGTTTAGACGAAACTGGACGCCATGCAGAAGCGTTGGTCGTGAAAAAGGCCGAGTTGTCCATGCAGCTACGCCGTGGCGCGCCAGCATCAAGCATACTCGCCGCGCAGACCAATCTTGCGAATACGTACCAATATCTCGGACGGCTTGAACATTCCCTTCAGCTCGAACGGGACGTATACGATGGGTCCTTGAGGCTGTTAGGTGAGGAACATCGGGATACCATCATATCAGTCAATAACCTCGCCGCAACCCTTTTTAAATTAAAGCGCTTCGAAGAAGCCAAGTCGCTGCTGCGCAAAATAATGCCCGTGGCGCGACGCGTCCTCGGAGAGAATTATGAACTCACGATCGCGATGAGGATGTCTTACGCGCAGTCGCTCTACAACGACGAGGGCGCCACGCTCGACGATCTCCACGAGGCCGTGACATTGCTCGAGGAGAACGAAAGGATCGCGCGGCGTGTGTTCGGTGGCGCGCACCCGCTCGCAATGCAGATGGAGCACGACCTGAAAAAGGCTCGGGCCAAGCTCCGCGCCCACGAGATCGCCGAAGCGATGCTCGCGACGACGCTCGGGGATGCCTAAAATCATACGTCAAGCTAATTACAAGTCCTCGTCCCCGCCGCCGCCGCGCTGCCGCCGCGCCCGCGTCCGCCCGACGCGGTCCGCGAGGTCGCCGCCGCCGTCGACGTACGCCTCCGTGCGCGCCGCGCGCAGGAACTTGGCGCCGTCGGCCGCGACGCCCGCGGCCGCGCGCCGCCGCAGCTCGGCCTCGTCGTCGGCCACGGCGGCCCGCGCCGCGCCGGCGCCGCCGTCGCGCCGCGCGCGCACCTGGGCCGCCTCGTGCTTGGCCGCGCCGTCGCGCGCGAACTCGGCGAGGCGCCGCGCCTTCTCCTCGTCCGTCAGCTGCTCGCGCTGCGGCCGTCTTCTCCGCTCCGCCGCCTCGCGCTCGCGCGCCGCGACGGCGCCGCGGTCGGGGCCCAGATTTCGCGGTCCCCTACTATCGTCGACGCGGCCCTTGCGGAGGCCGTAGCCGTCCCGCTTTTCGTGGGGCGGCGACCGCGAGCGGCGCCGCGGTGATGGTGAGCGGCGCCGCGGCGATTGTGAGCGAGAGCGAGAGCGCGAGCGCGACGGCGACGACGAGGGAGACGCGCGCTTCCTTTTCTTCTTCTCCTTTTTGCGTCTCTTTTTTTCGGCCTTTTTGGCCTTCTTCGCGGCCTTGCGCACGGCCCGTTTTTGTTCGTACGCCGTCAATTCGTCTCGAAGCGAAGCTCGCAGGCGCTTCATAGCTAAAGGGTTCTGCAGGACTTTTTGCTCCCGGTCTCGTTTCTGACTTTGACGCATCGCGTACAGCGGATCCTGATTTAACCGAGAAAACAGCTCGTTCTCGTTTGAAGACGTGTTATCGAGCCACGTGCTACCGGCCACGTTCTTGTTTTCGAGCTGACTCATCTCCTCGGACTGCTTCGTCGGCTCGTAGGCCTTGCCGAGCTTGTATTCCCGAGCCTGCGCCTCCGACGCCACTGCCGACCCAGGACCCTCGTACATCCATTCGAGCTTTTGTTTTGGATCCGTGACCAAACCCGCATCTTTTTGTAAGGTCCGCAACTCCTCGATCTGGCGCTCCTCGTCGATTTGTTTTTGCAGTTCTTTGAGCTTCTTCTCCTCCTTCTCCTTCTTCTGCTCGGCGAGCCAGACCTGCTCGACGTTGTCCGTGCGCTGCGTGTGCCAGGTCTTCTTGGCGAGGAAGGAGAGGGACATCTTTTTTTTTCGCGCTTGGTTCTAGGCGCGGCGCGCTTATTTATGTGGGCGGCGCTGCGGCGGCGTCGATAGCTGCAGATCCACACAGCAGTCTTTTTGCGGTTGTTGATGTGCGGGCGCGGTTATTTATGTGGGCGCTGCTGCGGCGGCGCCGACCGGCTGCAGTGCCAGCAGGGTGCTGCTGGGGGCCTGGCGCGGTGTGGGACCGGCGCCAAAGGGCCGCGGGCGCTGTGAATGGGCTCGAGGTATACCACAATGCGCCACAAGCGTGGGTAGCACTCTCCCTGTATCGTGCGGCCGCAAAAAGCAAGACTTTCTAGTGCCTTACTGCCGCTAGATAGCAGGTCATTGAGTTTTTTGGGTTTGTGCACACAGCGCACTGGTGGCGCGGTGCTTCATACGCATCGCAAAAGATGAGCCTTACAGCGCTCCCAAACGACTGCCTGCTCGCATGCCTTGCTCGTGTGCCCTATGCCGACCTGCGCAATGGCATCCCCTGCACTTGCAAGTCATTGTGCGACGCGGTGGCGTCGTCCGCGTTCCGCAAGACGCGAGAAGCGGCCGGATACGTAGAGTGGGCCGGGTTCACCATCGACTGGCGGAACAATGCGGCAGCTCCCTACCTGATCCAGGCGTCGGGCGCATACCGCGTGGCGCCAGGCCCACAACTGGGGCAAGACTGGCACCTGGCGCGCCTCTCCAGTGGGCGCGGCGACGAGATTGTTATCCTACAGACCTACCCGGAAATGCGTGCTGTTGCGTTTCACCCGCTGCAGAATCGCTGGCGGGAGCTAGCGACGCCCTCTCGAGATAGCGAATGGTTCGGCGGCGACGGAATTGGCGAGTGGGTGACCTGTTGCGGCCTTGGCAGCACCATCATGTTGATTGGTGGCGATGTTGTGCCGCGTATGCCCATTGACGTCTACGATGCTTCCCAAGACACCTGGTCACGTCGGCCGGATTTTCCGTTCTGTGAGCCTGGCGAATGCTATTCAAAAGCCATCGAGGTCGATGGAAAGCTCTGGCTCTATGCTTTGGATGATCATCTCCAGGAGACGTTCGTCTATGATCCCGCGACTCAAACTTGGGCGGCCGGGCCGCGCCTTCCTCATGAGCTTTACGATGAGGGAGGAGTTCATTGGCACTACCAGGCATTCGAATGGCGGAAGCGGTTCTGTCTGATGGCCTGTTGCAAACTGGCCCCCGAAGATGTTGCTCGGCCCTACAATGTGAGATACTTAGCTTTCATTTGGGACCCACTCCGAGAGGCATGGGACGAGGCACCCTTTCCCGTGCCGCCGGTCCTCGCTCTCATTGGCGAAAGCATCGACAACCATCTCGTTGTGGTTGGCCACGTAGATTCTTCGGATCCCACCGGTCGAATATCAACGCGGCGCCTCTTCGTGCTGAGACCGGACAGCCGCGTCTGGGACGAATGGCGCGTCCCCGACGAAGTGAGAGATAGCGGAATATACGTCACCGCGGTCCGCCTCGGCTGAGTCATCGCGCCCACCTCACGCCATAAGACTATGTTGTAAAACCACACTTATCAAAACTCTAGGGCACGCCGTTCCCGGCCGTGAAGCACACGTTCAGCGCCGCGAGCGCCGCGGGCAGCTCATCGACATCTAACGAATTGTCGTTGACGTAGAGCTCTACGAGTGATGCGCCGATGTCAAGATCCCTCAAAGACCCCGTCAGCCGGTTGTGGCCGAGGAAGCAGGCTTTCAGCTTCGACAATCTCGACAAATCCGGCAGCGCGCCTTCAAAATTGTTTCGCGACGCGTTCAGGACCTCTAGAGAACGCAGGCGCCCCAACACTTGCAAGGATCCTGATAGTTGATTCCGATCACAATGAAAAGCCTCGAGCTTGCTTAACCGGAGATCCGGTAAAGAACCAGTAAAATTGTTCTGCGAACAATTCAAGTACTCTAACCGTTTGCACCGCGCAATCGCATCCAGCCCCCCCTCAAAACTGTTGTTCGACACGTCCAACGCCTCCAATCTACTCAGGTCACCGAGCGACTCCGGTAGCATTCCTGTCAACGAGTTATGTTGTAACAACAATTCCCGTAAGTTGGACAACCGACCAACGGACCTAGGTAGACCGCCAGACAACCCGTTGTCGAACAACCGCAACCCCACGACCCGGCCTCGCTTGCACCGCACTCCAAACCATTTCGAGACGTCTGGCCAGTCGCCCGGCGACGCCCAGCCCTCTCTCCAAGACCACTTGGTGCCGTTCGTCGTGCAGTGGAGCTCTCGCAGTACCCTCCAGGCGGGAGGCGAGCCGATCCAGCCCGCGAGGCGCTTCCAGGACGTGTCGACTGCCGGCGCTTTGTCCGAGGCTCGTCGCAATGCCGCTAGGACCGTGGCCTTCGAGGCCGACTCGCAGACTCGCGTTCTTAGTAAAGGTGGGCAGGCCGTTTCTAAGCGAGCGAGTCCGGAGCCATCGAGGAACGACAGGCAGTGCAAAAGAGGCCCAAACGGCACCTTGAGGAAGTCGCAGCAGTCCTGCCATGACTCGGACTGGCTCTCCATGGCCGCGATGCTACTTTCCCAGTCGCGCGCGTCGCCGGCGGCGTGAAAGGAGAGGTCGTTCCTCCTCAAGGTTGTTGGCGTGTTTTCGTCGTCGGTCGCCGCCTCATGATCTAAGCTGCGGTTCGTGCTGGTGGGCGAGAACTCGTCATCTAGCGTTCGTACGGTCGAGGCGGGGGAGACGGCGTCCATGATTGTCGCGTCGACGGCGTGGA
Source organism: Pelagomonas calceolata (assembly GCA_918797485.1). Lineage (NCBI taxonomy): Eukaryota > Pelagophyceae > Pelagomonadales > Pelagomonadaceae > Pelagomonas > Pelagomonas calceolata. The sequence goes on along the minus strand of CAKKNE010000006.1, from coordinate 2,093,458 downwards.
CGAGGTGTGCACCTCGGAGCTCTATACTTTTTGGGGCCCCAGTCACCGGGCGGGGCCGGGCTCCGAACGGCGCAGGCTGCGGGGCTGCTGCGCGCACAGTGGAATGGCTAGATCTCTACGGGCTGACTTGCTTGGCCTTGCACGAAAAAACGAGACAAGGTTGACAAAGCTAGTGCCCTTGTTACGCTAGGTCTTGGCGGCCTTTGAGCTGGCTACCAGCCTTTGCACTGTGGGATTAGCCGCATCAGTGCACGTTGACGTCGGCGCAGCGCTACGGCTTCATAGCTTGACTCGTGTGATCAGTGCCACACTGGTGTGAGGTCACTGGCACGGCTGCATCCCTATGGCGCAGCCGCACAAATGTCGCTCTTGGAAGCGGATGATAATTTGGGGTCCCCTCGTGTGGTGGAGAATGAGCGGCGATGCGTTCACGCAGCCGCGCCGGCCAGCTAACGCATTCGCGCAGCCGCGCCGGCCAGCACGCCGTCTCTGCCGCTTATCCGCGCGGCCAGACGACTCCTGGGCCGCAAAGAACCCGGAGGTCCTCGCTTTTGTTTGTGGTGGTCTCTTCGGCCTCGTGCCGTCCGCATCGACGTTCCTGGCAGCGCCGCCGGACGAGCTCGCCCGGGCCATCACAACAGTCGCAACAACACCAATCTGGACCAGCGGACGGTGGCCCTTCTTAGGATTTATACCGGTACTGGGCCTCGCGGCGTCGGGCGCGCTCGCCGAATTTACAACGATACGCGTCCTGACGGCGTCTACCGTATCGTTCGGCCTCGTCTCGCAAGTTACGGGCCGCGTCGTCGGCGAGCTGGGCACGGGGTGGCACATAACAATATAGTTAACACTAGTACGTCGTCGGCCGCTCCGTGCCGTAGTACACAAGCGCTTCGCCCGTTCTTGGATCAGTCTTGCCGACGGACGCCTTCGCCAGCGCGACCTGCTCGGCGAGCTTGTCCATGACGTTGGACTTCTCTCCGCCTCTAACAGACTTCCGTGATGAAGCCCGAGGCACATAAGACGTCTTGGCCCGCGGCCCAATAGTAATCCCGACGCGCCGCTTGAAGGCCTGTTCCTGCTCGGCCCAGTCCTTCTTCTTCCAGACGTGCTCTGGGGTGGCGAAGCGAGTTCGGCCTTTCTGCATGGAAAACATTCGCTTTCGCGGCGCGGGCGCCGGCGCAAGCGCCGGCGCCGGCGCCATGTCGTAGACCTCCGGAGGGCTATCGTCCTGAGTCAACCCAAAGCAGTTCTGGCCCAAGACATCCACATCAAATAAACCAGACCCGATCAACCGCTTGTTCGGCGACCGCGCGTGCCAGGCGTCGACCTGCGCCTGGATATCGAGTTCCTTGGCCTGTGCCCTCAAATGCATGAGGTGCTGCGCGACCTTGGACGTCTTGACCACGATATCCGCTTCCACTTCTCTTTCATCGGCGGCCTTCGCGTCCCTTACCGATTGCCTCTCTCGCATCCGTCTCAACTCTTCAAGGCCCCGTCGACCTCGGATCGTCGCCGCGCCCGAACTCACGAGCGAAGAATCGATGGTCGACCAGCTCGGCTTCCATTTGACACGTGTCGATATGGAGTAACTGGACTCGTCCTGGACGGGCGCGTAGCGTTCTTCCGGCGTCTGGGGGCGCTTCCTCATCAACGGCCGTCGCCGCCCCTGCGGATTTATGAAGTTGACACCAGTAGGTAAATACTGCGGCGTCGCCCACGAGGCCCTCTCCAAATGCGGCCGGTCCTCAAATTCAAAAAGCTCGTCGAGCGAGTCGTCGAACTTCACGACGGACCCGTGGCGACGGAGTGGCGATCCCGCCGGCGACCCGCGCGAGCTGCCGGAACCGCCGGAACCAGACCCGCCGGACCCGCCGGAGCCGCCCCCAGTTCGGCGCACCCGCGGGCGCCCTTTCAGCTCGCGGTTGCGCTTTTCATGACGCCTCGGCAGGCGCGCGCCGTGCTGCACGGCACTCAAGTGGTCGCGGCCACTCGGGGCGAGGCGGTGGTCTCTAGTGGCGTCCTTTGCCTCCACCCGGCTGAGTTCCCGGGGCGTGTTCGCGAGGCTGCTGTAGGCGCTGCTCTGGGCGCTGCTGTAGGCGCTGCTGTAGGCGCTGCTCAGGCCGGAGTCCATGGTCGTGCTGTTGTGGCGGGGCAGCCCCGGCAACGAGCTCAGCAGCCGCAGCGGTCGTGGTCGGGCGCGCGCGTGGCACCTGCGACGCCTCGCGTCGTCGCTGGTCGCCGCGATGGCGTCGCGCGCGAGCTGCAGCGCCTGCCCTCTCTCTTGCCTTGGTGGCAGAGAGCGCGGCCCGAGGCGCGGGACCAGCGACCTTCCACCGGTCCCTGAGCTCTACGGCAGGTCTTTCCCGCCTCGCGGAGGGATCTCTCACCGCGGCCGCGTCGGGCGCTCTCAGACACAGCGGCGCCTCGCGCTGCAGACATATTGCGCCAAGGCAGCAAGCCGCTGCCACCGGCAGCCTCGACACCCTCCACGCCGTCGACGCGACACACATACGATGGGCCACCCCGACGACGGCCTCTTCGTCCGCACGGACCTGTTACCTACAGCTGGCGCTTCACATAATGAGGACCGCACGACGAAAACGCACGCCGCGGGGTATGTACCACCCAGACATGCCACACCCGGCGGCCAGAAGATCATGCAGTACGAGTACCAGGAATTTGTGAACGCGCGCGAGGCCGCGAAGAAGGAACGAAGGCCCAAAGGCGCGGCTCCGGTCCTGCCGCCCAAAAAAGTGACAAAGGAGGGCAAGAAGCCCCCCCCGCCTTATGTGAATGATCCCACCTCCTACTACACGGCGGACCAGTTGCTTTCCGTGGACGGCTGCATCTGCGACAAGGTTCGAGTTGTTTTGGATGAGAGAACAGGGGAACCTAGACGCGACTACCGGAACGACGAAACAAAAGAGTACGGCGACATGATGAACATGAAGCGGAGCGACGACCCGCTCAAATCCAGAACGTTCTCGCACAAGGAGGTTTTATTTCCCTCCGACCGGTCCGTGAAGCGGGAGATCCGCGAAGGTTTTGCATATGTGGAGCACGCCGACGAGTGGGAGAAGACTATTTTACAAACGCAGGGGCAGAAGCGCACGTATTATACGCAAGATCAAGCGATGCAGGTATTGCGCGACGACTTTAGAGCATCGCTCCCGCGGCCGGGCTCGGCGTGCCGGGAGACGCTGCGGCGCGGCGGCTGAGTAAGTTTAATACTATGCGCTGTCAGACTCTAATCTTATAGGAGTACGCGCACCCCGCTTCGCGGGCCGCGAGCGCCGCTTGCGAGTCTCGCCGTGCTTCCCCAATCGACACTACGGTCGGATGCGTACCGCCGAGCACGCGCCGCGCGGTCCGTTCCGTGTCCTCGAGCGTCGTCACAGCTTCGCGGACATCGTCGAGCGTGGCACCGTCGTCTTGGTAGAGCGCCACCCCGTAAGCGAACCTTATCGTGAGCGTGAGTTGGTGATTCTCTCCGAGAACGCGTCGTGCCACGGGCAAAATTTTCTTTGACGACGACTTGGTCTCTTCGAATCGCCCGAGAGAAAGAAGGGCGCTCCCGTAGTTGACGGCTGATCGGATGGTCTCTTGATGTTCTTCGCCGCTGAGCCTCAAACGTCCGGAGTATACGTCTCGCTTCATCTGTAGGGCCTGTTCGTACCGTCCAAGCCCCTGATACACCATCGCAATATTGTGCCGCACGGCGAGTATGCTCTCTTCCGATGCGCCAAGGCGCTGCAGCAGAGACAACTCGGCCTTGTTCACGGATAACGCGTCCTCCTGGTGCTTTGCGGCGGATAAACCGTTCCCAAGCCGCCTCATCGCACTGATCCGAGACAGATCCCTCTCCGGCCGCCCGACGTAAGTCTTCCAGCACCCCCACCCGAGCGCGCATGCCACGACGCCGTGGTGCTCTTGCTCGCACAGGCTACACTTATGCCACCGATGCCACCTCTCATCCAACGCATTAGCACCCAAATTGTTCTCCTCGACCTCCGCGATCAAAATCTTCGCCTGCTCCGCCAGGCACGACACGTGCGCAAATCCCGCCGTCCCGCGGCACGAGCACCCGCGCACGAGGCCCTCCTTTGTCTTCCAATGCACGGCCTGCGTGCAGATGTAGCACGTCTGGCCCTTCGTGTCGTCCGCGCACGCCTTCGTCGCGACTGCTACGGCCGCTGCGTACTTGTTATTTGCGTGGTATTGCTCGGCACCGCCAGCTTTTTTTATTGCTTTGCAGAGCGCGTCATGGCCGCCCTCCTCCCAGTGCTTTTTCTGGCAGGCGGCCCCACAGTAGCGTGTGCTGCAGCGGCCGCATTTCTTGCCCAAAGTTAGGCCAAGGTCGACAGCACAAAATGCGCATTGGGTGAGGATCATTTTTCCGTGAGAGGCAGCCCCGACGGCTTATTCGTGCGAAATCCCTGAGTGTTTTGCCGCGCGCAGAGCCCGTACGGGTATTTTTTTTTTAAATCGAGGCCCGACGCGCCAGCACCCCTCGCAGCCCTAAACCACGCGCCCGGAGCCGTGGCGCGCGCCGCCGCGACAAGGCCCAAAAGACAAGCCTTGTGGATGCCGGCTGGGAGGCTGCCCCATCGGGAAGATGGGCGTCGAGCTGGCGCCCGCCGGCGGGCGCGAGGAGGCCACCGATGTCTATGAAGCGCCGCCCTCGAAATCCTTCCTCGATGGCCTCCTCACCTTCCTCTGCAAGTGCTGTGCCTGTAAGAGGCGGGACTGGCTCCCCCTACCGACGGACGACGATTACATAGAACCACCGAAACGCGGCCGGCGCCGGGCGCGGCCCGCGGACCGCTGCCGCTTCTCGGACCAAAAGCCTGGGCATTCCATTCACTCGACGCTGCACGAGGAGGCGAAGTCGCCGCTGCGGGTGGGGCGCGCCGGCGGCGCCTTGAAGCTGTCGCCGACGGTAGAACTCTTCGTTTATGACGACGAGGACGGTCCTAGTTCGAGACGGGGGCTGGCGCCCGGCTCGGTCAGGGAGAACCGCGACAAGGTACGAGCTTTACGGAGCGTGGCCGGCGCCGACTGGGCGCACCTGGACGACGCGGCGGCGGCGCGCATCCTCGGCGAACAGAATCGGAAGGCGACGGGGCCGGCGTTTCGCTGGCATTCAGCAGCGCCGCCGCCGCCGCCGCCGCCGGCATGAGTGTTTTTATTTAGTGTGGTCGTCCCTTCGTGGACGTCTTAATTTTAATTCTTTGCAAGTTTCCGGAGCTTGACTACGGCCTGTAAGACACTAGGGACGCCCCAGGGCGAAGCCAGCTCTTGCACATCGTGTGTGCCCGCATACGAACGCTACAAGAGGCGACATTTCGCTAAGACGCACGTCGAGGCTGCATTCTGTACTTCGCCAGCGAGCGCGGTGGCTCCGAGCCGCCGGGAGCACCTATATTTTATAGTTGCTCTCCCAACAAGGAGTGACAAAAACCATGGCTGAGGCGTCCCAAAGCGACGAAAAACTGGACCTCAAGGTCTCGGACTCGCACGGCGCGCTCACGCATTTCAAGGTGAAGAAGACCACCAAGTTCCGGAAGATCTTGACCGCGTATGCCAGCAAGGCGGGAATCGAAGAAAGAGCTATTCGCCTTATGGTCGACGGCGAGCGCGTGAATCTCGAGCAGTGTCCCGGCGACTTAGACATGGAGAACGGCGACCAGATTGACGCGATGGTCGAGCAGCAGGGGGGCTTGGGCCAAGACCCGGCCGCCGCGGCGGTCGCGGCCGCGCTGCGCGCCAACCTCGCGCGCCAGGCCGAGATCGAGGCGGCGCTCGAGCGCCTCCGGTCCGTCATGGCCGCGACGCTGCGCGAGCGCGAGGCGATCAAACGGCAGCTCATCGCGCGCGGCGCCGCCGCGCCGACGACCGAGCCGCCGCCGCCGGCATATCAATAAATAAACGGTCGCCTGGGAAGGCGTATATATAAGTGTTTCGTGAGTCGATCCTTAATCCCCTTAGCGAGACGTCACGGGCTCTTCCGAAGCCTGGAAGAACGACCCCAAACGACTGGCGGCGTCAAACCTATCCCCACCCTGTGCCGCCTTCGCGAAGGCCGCCTCGCTCTCCTCCTTGTGGCGCTTGCGCCAGTCCTCTTCCAATTTCTTCGGCAAATCCCCCATCGGACCGGAAGGATGGTACGAGTAGAGGAACAGGAACTGCGCCGGGAAGATCAGGTACTGGAGGACCGGTTTCCAGAAGAACGTCAGGTAGGACTTCCAAGAAGTACCTAAACCGTCGCCCCAGGGGTTCCAGGGCGTGTCGAAGGCGTTTATTATGAGGTCCGAGGCTAGTCTCGATAGTAGCGACACGCCCGCGACGCGCGGCATCCGGTCCTTGTAGAAGTCCTGCAACGCTTTTTCGACGGAAGCACGATCCAAGCCGCGATCATAGGTGCCCGCAGCAGATAAATGTTTACCTAACTCATACGCATCTTCGATGGCCTGGCAGCCGCCCTGCCCGAGGTTCGGCATCATCGGATGAACCGCATCACCTAACAACACGACGCGACCCTTCGCCCAGCTCCTCGTGAACTCCGGCCATCTATCATACAAGTCGCGCTGTTCTACCGATTCAGCAGGGGTCTGGTCCAGGATCTGAAAGATCTCGTCGCTCCACCCTTCGTGTAAGCCCTTGATATAATCTACTACCGATCGACCTTGGTCCGCACTGGTAGATCCTTCGTCCCACGAATCCCCGGCCTTGGCGGAACCAGCGGGCAACGCGCAGAACGCGTACCACTGGACCCGACCGTCGCCCACGTCACTTTTCACAAAGTACCTTTGAGGCCCGATGTAGACGTTGTACCCTACATCGTAGTAGTCATTGAGAGGCAATACCGCCTCGCCCGCGAATACGGTATAGCCCGAGTAGGGGCACCCTTGCTTCACTTTCCCATCTTTCGAAGTACCCCTAACAGGCCCCTCGTTGTACATCTGGGCCCGGATCTGGCTCCAGATGCCGTCGGCGCCCACCAACAAGTCGTGGGTCTTCGTCGTGCCATCGGTCAACTGTACTTTCACGCCCTCTTCTGCGGAGTCATCATATGACTCGACGGCCACGCCGTTCTGGATGAAGTCGTCTTTCAGCGCTCGGCACTCATCCAGCAAGATTTCTTGGAGGTCCGGTCGGTTCACGACGCCCGTGTAGGGCAGCTGGAAGAAGTCCGCACATTCCTTGAGGGGAAATGACACGAACCAGTCGCTCGGCGTGTTCTTATCAATAAGAAACTTGGGGTCCGCGACCTTCGACATGCGGAACTCCCCATTGCTTCGCAGACCATCTTTAATACCGCACCGTCGCGTCCCCGTGAACGTAAAGGCGTCCATGACGCGCGCGAAGAGCTTCTCGTCGATGGCCTTGAGTGTTGACAAAGCATTGGAGGCGAACTGGATCGGGCCCCCGAACCGCGCGAAGGCCTGGGTTTTCTCATAAATGGTCACGTCGTGGCCCGCCTTGAGTAGCGTGAGGGCCGTCGTCAAGCCGCCGACGCCGCCGCCCGCAATCGCGACGCTTAAGGGTCTCGCCTTCTCGGGCACGAAGTCCACCGCCGCGTTTGTTGCTATGGTTCTACGAGCCGTCTTGAGGGCGGGCGGCGCCAGGGCGGCCGCGGTGGCCGCTACTAGCAGCACCCTCATGGTCTGACTAGGATCTGCTTGTGGTATGCAAACACCAGCGGATGGAGTGATCCTGCGCTGCAACTGGGCTTGCTGTGCAAGAATATGAGTGCTGCTGCAGCGACTGCACTGGCAAGGCGTCTAACACAGCTATAGCAGCGCCCAGCACAAGATCAAGTCGAGGCAATCAGCAATACCCGCTCGCACTCACGGTCTGTTTACGTCACCGATCACTCCTGCGCTGCGCCCCGGAACCGTCCAGAAGACGCAGGCGTGTAGCTTGGCTGCGGCGCGAGGCCCCCAACACAAGACAGGGAGCAGCACAGAGCATACGCGAGGGGCGAGGACTGGCAGCTTTCGTGGAGAAGTCCTTGCAGCACTATCAGCGCAGCGCTTCCAGGCCACAGCGCTTCGCGCCGCAGATCGAGAAGCATAGAAACAGGCTCTGAGCTCTCTCTGTCCACCCATCACAAGGAGCCCTGCAGCGAGGCCGCAAGCGCGTTACGCCATCGACACGCCTAGCGCGAGCAGCGCTCCAAGAAACCATGGCATCCTTCGAGCCCCCAACCCCGAAGAAAGCCGTCGACGCGCGGACCGCCGCGTCCATGCTCGACTCTCTGAATCTCTCCACCCCAGCGGTGCTACGAGACAAAACCCAAGCGGAGCTGGCCACGCAAAACCTGTCAGGCTACGAAGCCATGCGACGGATCCGAGATGACGCCGCCCAATTCCGGCGGGACTACCAGAACTGGCGCAAGGGCGCGAACAAGGGCGCGAAAGGTGCCCGAGGCATTACCACCCAGACCGAGGGTACGGTAAAAATCGCCCACAACCCCCTGACCGAGTTGACCGCTTCTCAAAAATCCTATCCTCTGCAGCGACGTAATTTAGCGAAGATCGCGGCTCTAGGAAAGCTCAAAGTGCCTTCGACGCCGGAACCCCCGAAGCCGACGGCGTTCCTAGCTCATTTAGGTGTTGGGGGGTTTCATCGCAGTCATCAAGCCTACGTGACGGACGTACTCTTGGAGCGAGCCACATCTAGAAGTGTACCGGACGGGTATGATAACGCTAGGCGTGTCTCGTACAAACAATTACCTGGGAGTGGTGGCGACCTGAACGAGATCGCGGACGTCTGGGGCATTCTAGGTGTGGGCCTGATGCCGTCCTTACCACAGCGTCCTTATTCTCTTCGCGCGTCGATGACGACCCCATTGGTATTTCCTGACGTGTGATGAACACACATATTACGAGTAGTCCGAGACCCTACACTCGATGACGCCGTCGTCTCAACTCAATTCACATATCACATACATCACACAGGTGGGACAAGAAGATGTACGACACCCTGAAGAGGCAGGACTACCTGTATACACTACTCACGCGAGGCAACGACGGGTCCGAAGCGCGAGTCGTGCAGTCCATCGTCGGGTTCTTGCACGTGCCGGAAGCCCCGGAAGCAGCCTTGCAACGATTGGAGAAGGAGGACATCCGTATACTATCACTGACGGTCACGGAAAAGGGATACTACCGGACACCGGACGGCGGCCTGGACATAAATAACGCGTTAGTGAAGGAAGACCTGAATGACTGGTCCAATGGTCTGAAACAACCCAAGACGGCACCCGGTCTCATATGTACGGTACTCCTACGAAGGAGGGGCAAGGCGGGACCACTCACGGTCATGTCCTGTGACAACCTGCCCCTGAACGGCAACACGGCCCGCGACAGTGTCCTAGCCTTCGCTAGATTGGTGGATCAGGACCTCGCGACGTACATCGCGCAAGAAGTGCCGTTCCCGAACGCCATGGTCGACCGCATCACACCAGTGACAAAACCCGAGCAAATTGACATCCTGAAGCAGGAGTACGGCGTCGAGGACGGCTGGCCCGTTGTTGCTGAACCTTTTTTACAATGGGTGGTAGAGGACAAGTTCGTGAAGGGGCGGCCCGCGTGGGAGAAGGCTTGTTCGGGGCCGAACGAGTCCGTACTATTCGTGGACGACGTCGAGCCTTATGAACTCATGAAATTGAGATTGCTCAATAGTAGTCATAGTGCGATGGCCTATGTATCGCTACTCGCGTGTCATAAGTTTGTTGATGAAGCCCTGACGGATATCGACGTCTTGACTTTCTTGAGAGCCTACATGAACGAAGTCGTGACGACCTTGGTGCCCGTGGCTGGGGTCAATTTCATCGAGTACCGCGCGAAACTCGTGGAACGGTTCTCGAACCCGTACATAAAAGATACTTTAGCAAGGTTAGCGCTAGACGGTTCTCAAAAATTCGAGGCGACGCTGGGAAGAGCATTAGTCGAGCACTTCAAGGGCTGCGCGGCGTGCAACTTCGACGTGCTCGCATTGGCCTTCGCGGCGTTCCTGCGGTGCTGCGCGACGTCTACTTTTGATGGGATTGCACCTTCTCCCGACATAACTATCGACGATCCCAAGAAAAGCTTGTTGGAACCCTTAGCTACGGACGCTTTAAGGTGCTGCGTCCAAGAGCACGAATCGGGGGACGCGCTGGACGTCGAAGCGGAAGACGCCTGGCGCGCCAAGGGCGAACAAGCGACGTCGTCGTTCCTATCCTGCGTCTTCGGCAAGGGCGTCGAGGACTTCTCGGAGCTGTCGGCCCTGGTCTACAAGCACTTCACGTCACTCGTGTTTCGGGGTATGAGGGACTGCCTGGCCTCGTACCGGCAAGAACAATTACTGCGGATCAAGGCCGAGATCGCGGCGACCTACGAGGTGCTGCGCACGCTACAGCGCCAGGAGATCCTGCTGACGCCGCCGGAAGAGGCGGAGGCGACGACGATCGAGGTGACGTCCTAGTGTAAATACATATACTATAGTACGTCGGGCGGGGAATAGTCGTCTGGTGTTTTGATTCGCGTGGAGCAAGTCGGCAGCTCCACCGTTCCTAGTCGGACCACTCGTCCTCGAGCAGCTCGACCATGTGCGCCAGGGGCACGGGGTGCGGCAACAGCCAGCCCGTCGGCTTCGCGAAGATGGTCTCGAGGATGACCTCGTCGTCGACGCGCGGCGGCCGCCGCCGCGGCCTCTTAGGCCCGCTCGTTGCCGCGGCGAGCCACTTCTTGCGGCCCTCCTTCCATTTGATCAACCCCTCGTTGACGAATTTCTCCTCCTTATGTTCGCCCTTGCTCTCGTGCCGGCTGTCGACCTCCATGCTTCCGCTCAGGAAGCGGACGACGGCCTCGACGAGCGTCGAAATGGTGGCCTCTCTGGTGCCGTGCCCGTGGGTGCTTCGATTAAATCGTGTAACTGGCTCAAGGAGCAAATGGTAAATAGGCGCTTTCCACTTATGGGCCGGCCAGCGGCGCCTCTGCCCAAGCCTCCGCGCGACGACCAGCGCCGTTAGCTAGCGCTGTAAGGCACTAGCAAAAGTCTGTGAGTGGCCTTCGAAGCTATTTTTTTGAGCGGAGGGATCAGCGCAAGAGAGTCCTGGGACCAGCAGAGGCTGAGCAGTAAAGCATCATTTGGCCCCGAGTGCCAAACACAGCCATGAGCCAGGCCGACTGCACGGATGAGGTCGAGGCCTGGCTCGTCCGCAACAACTTCACGGAGCCCCAGCGCGCGCACCTGCTGCGGCAGGTCGACGCGTTGAGTGACTTCAGCGAAGCCGTCGACGAGGACATCCCGGCCATCACGGAGGGCTGGAGCAGCCTCGCGCGGTCCAAGCTCCGGCGCTGTGTGGTGGTGTTGTGTAGGGCGCGCGGCTGGGAGTGCAAGCTCGCGGCCGCGGCGCCGGCGCCCGCGCCAGTCGCCGCGCCAGCAGCGCGGCCGGCGGCCGATGCGCCCGCGCAACCCGCTCCGAGGCCGGCGCCGCTCGCGCCCGCGCCAGTCGCAGCGCCAGCAGCACGGCCGGCGGCCGATGCGCCCGCGCAACCCGCTCCGAGGCCGGCGCCGCTCGCGCCCGCGCCAGTCGCCGCGCCAGCAGCACGGCCGGCGGCCGATGCGCCCGCGCAACCCGCTCCGAGGCCGGCGCCGCTCGCGCCCGCGCCAGTCGCAGCGCCAGCAGCACGGCCGGCGGCCGATGCGCCCGCGCAACCCGCTCCGAGGCCGGCGCCGCTCGCGCCCGCGCCAGTCGCCGCGCCAACAGCGCGGCCGGCGGCCGATGCGCCCGCGCAACCCGCTCCGAGGCCGGCGCCGCTCGCGCCCGCGCCAGTCGCCGCGCCAGCAGCGCCGCCGGCGGCCGCTGCGCCCGCGTTGCTCGCTCCGAGGCCGGCGCAGCGCGTCATCGACATGACCAAGGAGGAGAGTAGCGACGACGACGCCGGCGCTCTTGCCACGGGACCCGGCGCCCCTCCCGGCGCGGGGCCGCTGCACGTTGGCTTCGGTCTCGGTTCCTATGCTGCGGGTTCTCCTATGACTCGCAGCGCGGCGAACCATCACCAAGTCTACAGTGCCTTTTTGCAAAAAGCGGAAGGATACGTCCCGGAGGAATCTCGTAACGATCGGTGGACGGAGGTCATCCCCTTACGAAACCTAAGGGCACTCTCGGACCGGTCAGCTTCGGCCTCCGTTGTGGTTCGCATCGGCCTCACGAACGGCGGGCGCCCGGAGGAGGGGGATTGGTCCGAACGGGTGTTCCACGGCACAGACATGGAAAACGTCCCACAGATTGTGGGGGGCGGCGGCATCGACCCAAGCCCGGCAGCGAACCGTAGTGTACACGGCGCCGGGGTCTACACGACGCCCGCGCTCCCGCTCGCGCTCAACTACGCCTTAACGCATCACGGACTAGCTGCTGGCCCGGATCGCGGCGTCGACGTCGGCGGCAAGCTCTACGACGTTGCCGCTGTCTTCGAGTGCGAGCTGGCTCAGAATTTCAAAGCCTGCCCCAGCACGTGGCCAGAGGTACACTACGCGTTTTCCAAAGAGGAAATCGCGACGCTCGAGTGGGTCGTTCCCGCGGCGGCCGACTGCCACGTCACGAACGCGCTTTTCTTCTTCGTTGAGAGACCGCGGGACGACCGCACCACGCGGACCCATAAGAGAAGCAAAGCCCGCGACGCCGAGGAGCGCTTAGGGGAGTCTCCAAGCAAGAGCGTCAAGCGGCGGCGCGGCGGCTGAGAAGCAGTATTGCTTAAGTATGTGTGACACGAGGCGTATTTCAGCTATCCACCCCCACGCCGCCGCCGCGATGTATCAAGGAACGTAGTTTAATACTACTTAATATGAGGGGGTGAAATACAAGGGAGTCTTCAGAAGGGCGTGATGAGCTTCCGCAATTCGACGACGTCGTCGCCCTCCTCGCCGTTGAGGTACTGGTAGGCCATGACGCCGTCCTCGTTCTTCTTGCCCAGGTCGCACCCTGCTTTGATAAGAGTCTTGGCGCAGAGGATTCGGTTCGCAGTGTTCGACTGTTTGCCCACACGAGAGGCCAATAAGTGGAGAGGCGTCTGCGCACCGAGGTCGTTCACTTGATCCACCGCAGCTCCCGCCTGCACAAGAGCCTCGACGGCCGACGCGTTGCCCCAGAGCGTCGCGATGTGCAAAGCGGTCTGGCCGACAGAATTAGCGTACGACACGGCGGCCCCGGACTGGAGGATGTTCTTGATGGCCACGACGTCGTCGCGCTGCGCCGCCCCGAGCAACGCGTTCTGCTGCCGCTCGAAGACCTTGATCATCTCCGCCTCTTCTATTTTGGCCCTGTTTTGTGGAGTGTCCAAACACGCCTCGAAGCCCCTTTGTAAGGATTGTTTGTCGAGGTTCTTGCCGATGAAGACGAGCTTGTTGCCCCGCGGTTCGTTGGGACCCCACTCGCCCTCGAACACTCCATCAAAAATCATGTGCACGGCCTGGTACACGAATTTCTTCGGAGAACCGGCCACCGCTAAAACACCTTTCATGCGGTAGATATCGTTCCCCAGGTTCTTGAGGACGTCGCCGACCCAGTCGTTCACCAACAACATATGAACTTCGCCCGACGTCGTAATGGACATACTCGTGACACTATCGTCGTGCTCGTGCTCGCCCTCCGTGTCCAGGAACTCGGGGTCCATCTCCAGCGTCTTCTTCAGATCAAAAGCCTTGATGCCCAGCACTTGGTCGACGGACACTTGGGACTTCTCGCTGCGAATGATCGGCGCGAAGGCGTTGATGCCCTTCAGGCGCTGCTCTACTGCTACTAACTCGGGCTCCGTCGCTAGATCGATCTTGTTCAGCAGGATGCGGTCGGCGAAGGCGACCTGCTCGACGGCCTCGTTCTCGGCGCCCTCCGGCTTCTCCTCGTCGAGGTGCTGGATGATGTGCTTCGCGTCGACCAGCGTGATGATCCCATCCAATCTAGCAAACGCAGCAACCTTCGGCTCCACAAAAAAAGTCTGCGCGACGGGCGCCGGGTCGGCCATGCCCGTCGTTTCTATCACGATGCCGTCCAGTTTCAAAGTGCCGGCCTGCACCCGCTTCGCGAGCTTGTCCAGCACAACGACTAAGTCTTGTCTCACGGTGCAGCAGATGCACCCGTTCATCATCTCGATGATCTCCTCGTCCGCTTGCATTCTTGTATTTTTTTTTAGCAAGTCGTCGTCGATGCCGACTTCCCCAAATTCGTTCTCAATCACCGCCAATTTTTTGCCGTGCTGCTGCGTGAGGATGTGGTTCAATAACGTCGTCTTGCCGGAGCCGAGGAATCCAGTAAGTACAGTAACAGGTACCTTGTCGGCCTCGTCCATCGCGGCCATGTCGCGACCTGTGAAAAAAAGCTGTTTTTGGCTGCACGCGCGGCCCGGCGGCGTCGTTTGGGGGCCTTGTGCGAGGCGTGCGCTCCGCCGCGGGTCGGCTCTTCCAGCTTCTCTTAATCGTACATATAGGGGTATACCGCGTCACTACGAAGAGCCTGGCTACGCGCAGCCGGCCTCGATCGTTTCTTCGCACTCTGGAGCGCACGCAACGCTTTGAGCTCTAATGTGGCACGTTTCCAGAGGCGCCTTTTTCAGAGATGGTCGTCGAGCTCCGCGACCCAGCCTCGAGACAGACGCCGGTTTTTTTGGAAGTGAGGACTCCGGAGGCGTCCGTGGAGACTCCCGCAGCGCGGGAACCCGCAAAGCTGCCGCCCAAAAATCGCGCAAAACCCAACACCAAGTCCTGAGCTTGCAGCATAGCTTGTGCGCGTACGGCGCCGTGTACGCTTAAAATGTCCTCATTCCCCGTCGCACCAGCTCTTTCGGTGACGTAGATGACCTCCTGAAAGCGGCGCGTCGTGCCCTTGCGTAATCGACGCGTATGGATCGCACTGCTATCAGCAGCGACAAATCGGCCGCGCGAGCGGAAAAAAGGCTGGCTGAGGCGTGATTTCTCCGATCGGGCGATACCTGATCACTGCGGGAGAAATTTTTGTCGCCGACGGCACTCTATTCGCCGCGCGGTCGAGGTCGGCGCTTGCGTCGGCGGACCGCTGACCCCCATGCGCCGTCGCTGCGACCGGCCTCGCCGCGAAAGGCATGCACGCACACACACACAAATGCAGAGAGCCAGTCTGAGAGAAACCGAGAGACTCACCGCCCCCCTTTGCCACGCAGCACGATGAAGCTCCTCGCGCTCCTCCTCACGGGTGCCGCGGCCTTCGCGCCCGCCGTCAAGCCGCTCGCGGCGAGGACGGTGTCCCAGAAGATGATGCCCGAGGCGCTCGACGTCGTTTCCCAGATGCCGTCGCAGCTGCTCTCGCTCGAGGTCACGGAGGCCGCGTTCATGGCCGTCGTCCTCGGCACGTTCGTGCCCTGCGTGTTCCTCATTACCCTGTACATCCAGTCCGAGGCGGCGCTCCTCGGCGAGCGCGTCGACGAGCGCGTCTAGATGTCTCCGCCCCGGGTAAAAAAATAATACACTAGTGGCGCGTCGTCGTCGTCGTCGACGACGGCGTGGGCTCTGCGTTTTCTTTTTCGTGTGTGGTGTATATTCTTACTGATGCCTAGCGGCGGCGGGCGCGCGGCGACGGCGTGGCGGCGGGCTCGTCGCGGCGGCGCTTCTTCGTCATCTTTCGCTCGCGGGGGACCAGTTGCCCGTCGACGACCGGATTCGTCTTGCGTCGCCCTTCGAGGCCGGCGCGACGAATCGCCGCGTTGATGGCGTGCGCCGCGTCCTCCTAGGGAGACTACAGCGATAACTAGACGAGTACGGCACATCAATCTTAGTTCCCGCCGACGAAGGCGCACGTCGCCGGCCCGAGCCCGCACCGCCGGACGGACGCCGCATCGTCCGCGTCCAGGTTCTTCAAGGCACAAGACTCCTCGAGGTACCACAACCCATCTTGCTTGAGGAATTTCAACTTGTCGGCCTTGCCCGCCGTCCAGCACATGTGGAAGCAGTAGGGCTCGAATTCCTTGCGTTTTATCTTTTCAAATAGAGCGCGGTTGTGGTGGAACTGCTTGCCCGACGGGAATTCTATTTTATCTAATATCTTCACCGTCAACGCGTGCAAGGCGTGGAATTCACCTAAGACCTGGGACACGACGGCCTGGTGACTTTGCCACGCGAGTACCACGTCATACATCCCGACGAGCGTCTCACACAGTAACGCTGTCCTAGGGTTGTGCCTGATGAGATAGTATCCGGTATTGGGATACAACGGTGCGAAACGACTGGTCCTAGCGCCGTCGTCCATCCAAAAGGTATCTATATCCGGTCGCGTCGCGAAGAACGACCAGGGCTCGCGCCACCAGTACAAATCCGCGTCCTGGAAGAGGAGGTCGTAGCCCAACGCGTTTACGAGGTAGACGCACGTCAGCTTGAGCCACATCATCTCGACAAACGTATGGTCGCCATACGATCGCGCCGCTCCAGCGGTAAAGGATCCAAGCGCGTCGTGCGAGAACACCAACACCCCGATGGCTTTGAGCGCTTTCTCGACCTTGGGATCCGCCGCGAAAACGATTAAATTCTGGATGTCTATCTGTTTGTCGCACGCGCTCCTCAGAAAGTTCATGAGCAAATCTAAATTGCCCCAGTTCACGCACATGATGAGGACCGCTCCTTTCGTGTTTGAGCCCATCGTGGCCTTGTACGCCGGATGCGTATGTACTGCCGCCTTCTTCAGTAAGGGTTCTAGGGACGCGAAGACGTCGTCGAGTCTCGAATACAAGCGAGCCGCGAGCGTCCGAGCGCGCTTCCTGGTGCCTTCCCCAGGCATGCGTTGCCTCGACTCCCGTATGCGAGATACCACGGACCATCCCGTCGGAGAAGAAGGGTGGCGCTCCCACCGCGTCACGTGGTGCGGTACTGCGGAAGATGCGGCACCAGACAGCAACAGACACCTATCAGCTCCACTATGAGCCACGACGACGTCAATTTCCTCGCAGGCGGATGGGATGACCTCATCACTACTGTAAGACTCCCAGGAGCCCCTCCCGAGCACCCACGCCCTCGTGGGCCCCGTCTGGATCGAGGCGGGGATGTCCGGGTTCACTTCTTGGAGCGCCGCTAACCGATCGACGCGCGTCGCGCTGTTCCAGCCGGCGCCCTCGAAGCAGCCATTTAATTGCGGGTCCGGGGTGAGGCGCCGTCTCTCTTGCGTTGTGGTCGGCAGGGTGAGGGCGACGAGCGCGCCTATTGCTATTCCCGCGACGAAGAGCTTGCGGAGGGCCGGGGCGTCGTCCTCTTTCGCCGCGTCGGCGTCCTGCGCAGCGCTCATCCGCAGCGCTTTTGCGTCGCCTGGGGCTGTGGGAAATACTATGGCTGAGTGGCTTTATCGCTGCTCGACAGAGGGTGGCTTTATCGCTGCTGCGCGACAGCGTACGACAGCTGGGACGGGTAAACGGCTGTTTTTTTGCTATATTTGAGCCGCGCGCTGCCTTTTTTTGCCTGCCAATTGCTAGTGCTTTAGACATACTAGACATCAGCTGCGCATAATTCTGTGCAAGGCTGCCCGTGGGCGGAGAGAATGGCTACTCGATTTGATCTAAGTATGGGGGAGTAGTTACGCGCAAGCAATCAGAGCATCATCGCCTCGAGCGCCCCGAGCCGCGCGTGGACGTCGTCGGGTAGTCGCGCTTTGAGCAGCCCCGCGAAGTCTACTAAGAGAGCCGCCCTTTTCCGCAAATCCTGGGCCGCCGCGTCGGCCGCGTCGTGGAGCCGCGGCTTGCCCGGCGCGGCTGCCGACGCGAAGCGCGCGTCCTGCCTCGCTCTTCTACCGCTCTGGTAGGCCTTCGTGATGACGTCCATGGTCGCGCCCAGCACCTCCGGTAGAAGCCGCTGCACGGTCGGGTCCCTTCTATAGAACGCGTCCAAGCAGGGCCCCACACTATCATCAGTAGACGGCACGAAGCGAGTCGCATCTAACGACCGCAGCGCATCGGAACACGCGTCCGCCCGCACGGCGTCGAAGAACTGCGCCAGATTTAGTAAGGACTCGAAGGCATACCCGAGCTCCTCCTCGTCCGAGGCTCGCAATTCATTCACGACCGCCGCTATTCTTCTTTCAGCGAAATCATTACAAGTTTCCAACCAAAAGGCCCGATCCGCATCGTTTGTCGTAGCGACGACCTGGCCCAATCTTTCTACAAGTACTCGTAGCACTGAAACGTCGTCACCCGTCAAGCTATGTAATCGAGCCGCATCGGCCGGTCTCCCGCGTTTCTGCGCGTCCCTTGCCGCGATCTTGATCAGTTGATCAGCGAGTTGCGGCGGCAGGTGGTCATCGAGCGCGCCGCGGCCTCTGCCACTGGCGGGTGTGGGCGCGCCGCAGATCACGTCATACGCTCTCGTATCCAGTAGAATGGAGACCGTGGCCGCCGCCGGCGACGTCAGGGCGTCACCGAGGACCGATTTGTCGAAGTCGTCATAAGACACCTCTCGCTTCACCAAGGCGTCTCGATGTCTCGGCCAGAAGACGTACTCCAGCGCTATGGAAGCGTCGGCCGCCGCGACATGTCTAGCGTAGGCTAAGCAAGCTCGAGCTAAGTCATATCCTTCATCTAAGGAACCGGGGGGCTGGCCGTTGCCGCCGAAGGGCGATCTAGTTGTGTGGCGCTTTGGAGGAGACAGAACATCAGTCGTCGAGCTTCTGGCGTGTTCCAGCAAGCCGTAGGCGTCCAACGCCAAGCCTAGATGCAACGCTTCCTGGGGCAGTCTACGTTTCTGCAGATGCGCGAGTGCACCAGCACAGTCACCGGCCAGCAGCAACACCGTCGCGTACTGTAATGGTGTTTCCCCATCAGGATCGAAGTGCGCCGCGCCCCACTGCGTCGCCGCCCTCCGCAACGCTTCCCTACTCCCGGAGGGCGCCGTGCCAAACCAAAGCGCGTGCCAACAAAAATCTTCCACCGTTCGTTGCACTCGTTCGTCCCTCAAATCGGCGTCGTCCAAAGCTAATAGGTTCGCACAGGACGCGTAGTAGGGGCACGTCGTCGTACTCGCGGAGGCGAGGACCGCCGCGTGCTCGGCGGCGCAGGCCCGTCTCGCCGACTCCAGTTCTCGCGCCGTCTCATCTACTTTTTTTTGTGCGTTATCAACATCAACGGCCCATCCGAGCACCTCGACGGCGTCGTCGTACGCCGCTCTAGCTCGACAGGCTCGTTGCAGGCCCACTCCGAACGCGGGTTCTGCCGAACAAACCGCCAAACCACCCCTAGCGCCGCCGCACCTCAGAGCCGCGTACAACTGGGGCCAGGCGGCCTCGCCGTTCCTCAAGACGTTCATGTCCTGCGTCTCTCGCGGGAGCTGGTGGCGCCATCTTAGATAAGCGGCGTACCGTGCCGCGTCATCACTCGAATCAAAGGTAGCGACGCCCATGACCTGAGTTCTCAACGAAGGCCCGGCGTCCTTCAGCTTGGCATCCACATAATCTCTATACTGCGCCTCGACCGCTCGTCTACACCCGAGCGCGAGCCAGTTATCATTTCGTTTGGAAGCGTTGAATCTAACCGCGTCGCAGGCCGTCCTCTTTTGGCCCGGAAAGGCCGCTAATGCTTCATCAAAGCTTCGGTCTTCTCGGCACTGGGCGTGCACGACTCGCCATGCTACTGAAAGTTGACTGGGTCGCGGCGCCAGCGCCCCGAAGTCCGACGCGACTCGTAGGCCGCCCTCGGCGTCCACCCTCCTACGGTCGGACGCATCCAAGCGCGCGTACCTATTTAATCTTCGCACAACTTCCCCGTGTCTCCGAGCGTCGTCATCCAGAGCTCTCCTCCTAGGCGGACTTTGGACGGTCGTCAGCTGCATGTCCTCAACCTTTGATTGGGCGGGCGTCTCCCACTTCAATTCTTTGAGGCCCACATCCTCGAGGAGACGTTTTTTCTCGACCTCCCAACTCTCGAGATGTTCCTTGAGCGCCGCCTTCTCGCCGTCCTCGACGGCATCCGCCACGGCGCCCTCGATGCACGCGACGACGACCTCATCAGTACGAGCCAGTAAAGCGGCGTCCAAGTCCCTCCCGTCGGCCTCGACTCTATGCTGGGCAAATTCGGCTCTTTGTTCCAACTCCAAAATCTGCCGGTGCAAAGCTCTGGCGTCGAAGGTCGACTGGGCCAACAGCGCTTCTCCCCTATTTTGAGAGGGCTGCTGCTGCTGGGCATTTAATCGCGCGGCCTCGGCCTCGAGCTCCGCGAGCGTCTTCTGGAGGGGCGGCACGCCGGTGGCCGGCGCGTGGCGGCTCGCCAATGACTCCGCTGATAAAGCGAGGCTCGCGAGGGTCGTCATCGTCGCGCGCGGCGGTTAAAATGGCCTCGCGGCGGCGACCGCGATTTTGAGCTGTGCTTGCTTGTGCCTTCTCTGAGCCGCAGCGATTTTGCTGTGGCCACTCTGAGTGAGAAGAGCCAGCTCTCTGTGCACCAGACGCGCGCACTTATGAGCTCAATGGCAAGGCCGCGCCGGCGCCCAAAGCTATTCCTAGTATGTCTCATCACTAGCCAGATTATCGGGCGGCCCAAGTGGGGGCCAGGAGCTGCCCAAATTGCATCCAATGATCCTCACGCAGTGCGCCGTCTGCGCCACCGACCTTGGGCTGACCTTGGGCAAGAAATGCGGCCGCTGCAGCACACGCTACTGTGGGCCCGAATGCCAGAAACAACACTGGGAGGGCGGCGGCCATGACAAGCTCTGCAAATTGATAAAAAAAGCGGGCGGCGCCGAACAGTACAACGCAAATATTAAGTACACGGAGGCTGTCGTAGTCGCGGCGGAGGCGTGCGCGGAGGACACGAAGGGGCAGACGTGCTATATCTGCACGCAGGCCCTCCATTGGAAAACGAAGGAGGGCCTCGTGCGCATGTGCTCCTGTCGCGGGACGGCGGGCTTCGCGCATGTATCGTGTCTCGCGGAGCAGGCGAAGATTTTGGTTGCGGAAGCCGAGGAGAACAATTTAGACGACAAGGTCTTGAATGAGAGGTTTGGGCGGTGGCACACGTGCAGCCTCTGCGAGCAAATGTACCACAGCGTCGTACGGTGCGCGCTCGGGTGGGCGTGCTGGAAGACATACGTCGGGCGGCCGGAGACTGACTGGGCTCGGAAATTCGCGATGAGCCTGCTTGGGAGCGGTTTATCCGAGAATAATCACCATGAGGACGCGTTGTCCGTGCAAGAGGCCGAGTTGTCTATGCGGCGGCGCCTTGGTGATTCGGAAGACAACATTCTCGTTGTGCAGGGCAATCTTGCGACCACCTATCAACTGCTTGGACGGCTTGAAGATTCATTGCGCCTGCGGCAAAAGGTATACTCCGGAAATTTGAAGTTCAGTGGCGAAGAAAACGAAGAGACCCTCGTATCAGCCCTCAACTACGCGGTGTCCCTTGTTAATCTCGAGCGCTACCAAGAATCCAGGAAGGTGCTCTGCAAAATGACCCCTGTGGCGCGGCGTTTTCTTGGAGACTGTAATGACCTCACGCTTAGGATGCAGATAATGTACGCGACGACGCTCTCCCTAGACGAAGGTGCCACTCTCGACGATCTCCGCGAAGCCGTGACGACGCTGGAGGAGTTAGAACGGACTGCGCGGCGCGTGTTCGGCAGCGCGTACCCAACCACAAAGGCGATCGAGCACGCCCTAGAAATGTCGCGAGAAGCGCTCCGCGCCCATGAAGGCGACGTCAACTCCCTCCGCGACGCCGTCGAGGCCATGACGCCGCCGGGGAGCGCCTAATCATGCTAGGTATATCGAAAACGTAACGTTAGAGAGCAAAAGGGAAGCCACGCGACCTACTTCTTCGGCCCGCCCGCCGGCTTGGACATGATGATCTGGTCGACGCGGAGCACCGTCACCGCCGCGTCCACGGCTAATCTGAGAGCGGACTCCTTGACGGCGTAGCCGTCGCGCACGGGCGCGCCCGTGCCCCCGCCCGACAACGTTGCGGCCAAGTCCACGCCAGCAGTAGCATCCCCGGCCGCGTGCTGGTCGCGCAGCTCAGCGATGACTTTCGTTTGATCTAAGCCCGACGTCTCGGCCAAGGCTCGAGGCACGACTTCAAAGGCGTCGGCGAACTTCGCGAGGGCGTAGTGGTCCATCCCTGTAGAAGCCTCACAGTAATCTCTCAATCTTTTACTGAGTTCCATTTCACACGCACCACCGCCCGCGAGCAACCGAGGGTCCTTGCAGAGCATCCGTACCGCATTCACACCATCATCGACAGCTCGCTCCAGGTCGTCAATCAGCGACGCCGTCGCGGCCCGTAGAACGACAGTGGCGATTTTGGTTTGAGCATCTCCCAATTGCTCCAATACGGTCACGGTGCGACCACCGAGCTCCTTGGTCGATACTTTCGAAACAGAGCCCATCTCTTCCGGAGTAGGAGCGCCCAATCGCACGAGCGCCGTACACCCGGTAGCCCCACATAATCTCCGCAGCTCCCACTTCGACGTGATCTTCAGGCACATGAGCTGGTACTTCTCGAGGAAGTGCACGGCCATCTCGCTGACCGAACCGCCGGATATGACTAGCTTGACGCCGGAATCGGCGATCTCCTTGACAATCGCCTCCAAGGCCCGCTCCTCCGACTTGTTGTAGTTGATGAGCTCGTCCGCCGTTCTAATGAGTACGGTACCCTTCGTCTCCGTCGTGGCCATCTCCACCCCACAATTGAACGCTACTACTTTGCTTCGATCTTCGAGCTGCTGCACCGTCGTCTCGGAAGGTCTCATGACGATCATGCCCTTCATCATCGTCGACGACGCGACGTCGCCGCCCCGCAGCTTGGCGATGCGGACTTGGTCGGCTTTCAGGATGGGCGCTTCGGGCGCGGGCGGGAGGACCGCGACGCATGCGTCGGCTATTACTTTGCTGAGTATACCTTCGACGCCTTCGTGTTTCGCGGCGACTACGGGCTCGATGGCTTTCGCGACTTCGGCTGCATCTCGGACGTTCTTCACTCTTGCCACTTCCAGTTCTGGTAAGACTCGCACGCATTCCGCATAAGCTAATTCATACCCTTGTACTATTTCAGAAGTATGTAAACCTGTTCTAAGTAATTCCTCAGCTAGCTTGAGCAACTCCCCAGAAAATGACACGACGAGGTTCGTGCCGTCGCCGACCTCGGAATCCTGCGCGGCACTTGCCATGGACACCATCTGCGCCGCCGGGTGGACGACCTCCAGCTCTCTAGCGATCGTTCCACAATCGGAGGACACGAGAGTCTTCCCGAGGTGGTTGATGATGAGCTTCTTCATGCCGTTCGGTCCTAAAGACGACTGTACTATTTTTGCGAGCTGTTTAGTCGCGCCAATGTTTTTCAAGACGGCCTCGTCGACGCCGTCCGCCAGCGTGCTACCTTCCTTCATCATGCCCTGGGCGCCACCGGCCATATTTAAGTTCATGGCCATGGTTGGCTAGGCTGCCTCCGGCGGGCAGGGTTGGTTAGCTGCCTGAAGCGGGCGTCGCCGAGCGAGTTGCGCTGCGAGCGTTTGTGTGCTGGCGCGCGGCGTATTTCTAAAGAGCCGCGTGCAACAAAGCTGCAAACTACTGCCCAGCGGCCAATTTTACGGGCCGTGGGACGGCTAAAGACTTTCGAGCCCTAAAGCCTAGGTGTGACCTACTAGCGTAGAGAGAGGAGTCCGAAAGGAAGCTTCGGTGCCACGAAAGGGTGCGGCCACGCCATGCCAGCGACGCCTGGGCCGTCGATGCCTGCTGGCCCTGAAGCAGCTTGGTCGATGCTGGCGCATGTCCCCTGCGTACGCGGCGTGCGACAGACCAACGCGCGTCAGCAGCTGCATACGCATCCACAGACATCGCTCGCACGCAAAATCTTGGCAGCCATAACTAGGGAGCCTAGCAGTGAGTGCAGGCTGCAGCGCTGTGCAGTGACAGCACACACATCGCTCGCACGCAAAAATTATAGGCGGACTGCAGTGCAGAGCACAATGTGCCGCCCCCGCGCCGTCGCCGACGACGCATCAGACGCGACGGACGGCGACGAGATCGAAGCCGCCAAATTACTCGAACGGCCCCGCTGCACTAATTGGTCCAAAGACGGCCTCGCTAAAACATGGGAGCAAACGCGAAGGCGGCTCCTCGCAACGTCGACACGCGTGCCGCGCGAACACGTATCAAAATTAACGCGAGTCAAGTTCGCGAACACCTACGAATGCAAGGGAGGACCGCCGTGCGTCGTCGACGGCTGCGAGAAGTTATTCAAAAACGTACCCGCAAGCATCGAGGCCCTCCGTCACCTTTACGGCGAAACGAACTTCAGAGTGAGCGACACGCACGGCGCGATGGTGGGTCTTGAGGTGTGGTATGCGTACGCGTCCACGACGGAGGACGACGCGCCCTTTGCGATTTATGATGCGGAGTTCGCGGACCTGGGCGGCTTCGCGTACGACGTGCCGCGCTTCCTGAGCGAGGACGCCTTCGCTCTCGCAAATGTGGACGAGCGGCCGCCCTGGCGCTGGTTATTACTAGGAGGGCCGCGGTCGGGCACGGGCGTGCACGTCGATCCTTTGTATACCCATGCCTGGGTCTACCTGGTGCAAGGGCTCAAAAGGTGGATCTTCCTGCCTTCCCATTTATCTCGAGATGAGTTGAGGGCGCTCGGCGTCGGCGAGCCGCAGCTGCCGTCGGCGCAGTGGTTCGCGCGGTATCGGGATAAAGCGGCAGCCTTACCCGGCACGGTCGAGCTCGTCCAGCGGCCGGGCGAGCTGGTCTACGTGCCGGCCGGCCGGCCGCACGCGGTGTTGAATCTAGAGTGGTCCTACGCCCTCACGCACAACTACGCTATTCTATCAAATGCTTGTGTGTTGTCTACGTCCATCGAGGAGCCGGAGTTCTTCGACGCGCTGCGGGGGACGCTGCCTTCATCAAAAGCGCGCCCCGTCGTGCGGGCTTCCGTAGAGCGATATGTGACAAAGCGGGACGCGGCCGCGCTCGTGATTGCCAGATGGTAAGTGTTGTTATGTCTACAATGAATTACAGCGTTGTTCTAGAAGTCCGTCGCGCGGCCTTTTCGCTCCCAATCCCCGAACCGCGTCGGCTCGGGCATGCGCCCGCCGCGCGTCGGGCCGCCCCACTCTTTCCCCATATTCGTATCGACGAACATGTCCTCCATGTCGTCGTCCTCATCGACTTCCGCGTCGACGGCCACGTTCATCTTTGTGGGCGGCGGGTCGTCGCGCGGCGCGGCAAGAGTGGCGCCGGCGTCCGCGTCAGCCGGCGCGGCTGCGCTGGATTTCGGTCGGCATGCACCCGAGACCGCGGACAGTGATGGCGCCGCGGAGAGTCGTGGCCGCACGGCGCGCCGCGCCGCAGGCGTCCGTAGAAGCCGTAGCGGAATACGCAGCATGTGCTCTCAGTGGGTTTGCTCCGCTAGTCTGCCGAGGCCAAATTTGCTGTGGAGCCAGTATATGTGCCAGACAGGTATATGCTAGTTACAGAACGAGCAGAACGTATTCAAACACTACGCAATAGGCCAACAGCTGGCGCATCACGTGTCACGGGGTCTTGCGCTATAGTGTCTTTATGCCGCTAGCTGGCTCCCGGCTTTGCCTTTGCTACTACTGCGCTGCGCGAAGCAATCCACCCTCGCGCAAGCGTATTGCGCCTCCGCAACGCCACGCGTCCAGCGCCGCCACCGCTACGGCCCTCAATTGCCCGCAGAGCCTGCTTGCTGTGCCCCGCTCGCTCGCTGCCGACGCCGTCGCCGCGTCAAACACGGCCAGCCGTCCCGCAATCACAAAAAGCATGGACGTCGACCCCACGCAAGAGGACGAGGCCTCGGCCTTACCCAAAGCCAGAGGATTGGGCGCCGGCGCCGCGCTCTGGCACGACGAGGCGTCCAATACGCAAAAGATTTACGTGGATCGCCAGTTCTTCGCGTCCTACGAGGACCAGGTCCAGGCGTTGACTGATAGCAAAACCGTGTATATTGGCAACCTGTCGTTCTACACGACGGAGGCGCAAATCGTGGAGCTATGTTCGCGAACGGGACCCGTGAAAAAAGTAATCATGGGCCTGAATCGGCACACGAAGGAGCCGTGCGGGTTTTGTTTCGTCGAGCACTACTCTTCGGAAGCTGCCTTGGATACTGTCTCTCGTATTACCGGTCTGGTGTTGGATGACCGACCTTTACGAGCAGAGCTCGACTTCGGGTTCCGGGACGGGCGCCAGTTTGCGTCAGTGTTTATTTTTCATATCATTGATCGCCGGGGACGAACCCTATTCACCGAGTTGTTACACACCCTGACACCTTGTGATGAAACGACGAAAACCAAACTTCCATGGCACCGAGGCGACACACTACATCGATCGTGTTTCGTATGAGCGCCCGCCGTCCCTCACGCATCGACGACGCAGGTACGGCCGCGGCCAGAGCGGCGGCCAGGTGCGCGACGACCGGCGGGTGACGTACGACCCGGCTAGGGATGCGCGGCGCGGCGCGGACGTCGTGGATGCGCCGGCGCCGGCGCCGGCGGCGGTCCCTGAGGAGGAGCCCGCGGCGGAGACGGTGTCGGGCGCGAAGAAGCGGCTGCGCGACGATGATGACGACGAGAGCGAGGACGACTAAGTAATTTTCGTGGTGTCACTGCGTGCTTCGCGTCTGTCTCGAGGCTCCTTGTGTTGCGGTGCTGGACTAATAGTGTCACGGGTTTTTGCCCTCACCGATTTTAGCTCCGCGCATCTTCCTTTGCGCACCAATCGCATCCACGCCGCGAAAAATCGATTAAGACTTCCCTTGTGTGTCGCCCGATCACAACTCCACTGAGTTCAAGCCCTTCTACGAAGCTCCGAGTCTCAGAGCCAACCAAAACAGTTTCTTTGGCTGTCAACCATGCTAACGCAAGCACTCCTCATTGCTCTCGCGGCGAGCGTCGACGCCGCCTACCTGCGCGCGTCCGAGTCGCGGCGCCTCGCGGGCCACGGCGGCGATCACGACGACAACGGCTCTCTAGGCGGCTGCACCAACGACCCGGACTGGTGTGTTAGCGGTGTCCTGAATCGCGCTCTCTCGACGCGTCGACGGCGTTGAGGCGGACGCTATCGACGCTCACCCGCCCACGACGCAGGCACCACAAGAACCGCGGTCCCGAGTACGACTGCGCGTGGGTCGCAGGCGCGGCGCGGCCCCTCGCGGCGAGAGCTCGGCCTCGCGGCTCGAGCGCTTCGGGATCTGATTAATTTTCTCCTGTTTGCGGGTTTCTTCGTTGTTCACGAGGCGGGCGAGGGCGGCGTGCATCTCTGGCGTTGTCATAGGAGCCGAGGCCAAGTAAAGTGCAGCTGGCTGAATATACTAACGCACCCGAGTTTCGCGCTCGCGGTCTTGTTAAAAAACACACCGCGGAGTAGCCACGGCGTACCGACAGGCCCGAGAAGCGCCGAAACTCGCGGAGGCCAAAGAGGCGAATAGGCCGGTTGATCCTCACTTTTGTGCGGAGGTAAACCGGCCGCAACGCGTCGTAGAGGCTTCCTCCAGACCGGTCGAGGCGGCAGGCCTCCAGTTTGACAGCTTCGAGGAAGGAAGCTTCCGGAGGGCACGGGTTTTCTCAGCACTGCGATTTGCAGTTTTGCAAGCTAATAAATGCGCACCGCCGTGCGTGGTGCAAGACTATCTCGAGTACACACCTGGGCTGCTGCGACAGAAAACAGAGCGTCAAAAGCACTCGTGCGGCCAGGCACACTGCTCTCAGTGTCTCACACAGAGCAGCAATGACCACAACGGCACACCGCCGGATCCTACGCGACGTCCTCGCCTGGACGCAGCTCCAGGCCCGCATCCTCACGGCGCACGGCCGCGCGAACGCTTACTTCACGGATTTCAAGCCAGAAGAGCTGCCGCACCACCACCTGCGCCGCGGCACCATGCCAACACTCACAAAAACCGCGCCGGCCTGGGCCGTCGGCTGCTGGGCGCGGCCCCTCTTCTCGGGCGGCGGCGCCGCGACGTCCGACGACCGGGTCCGCAACGTGCAAGGTTTGAATTACTTCGTGGACGTGCGCATGCCGGCGGGGCGCGACGTCGCCCTCCGCGCGGTGCAAGGTGAACTACCAACATCGCTTGACGATTGCTCCGACGACGCGCTGCGCGTGCTAGCCCGGCAGCACGCGTTCGGCGGCGTTGGAGATTTTGAAAACGACGTCTGCGCGCGCCACCACGTCGTGGACTGGCAGTTCGCGCCAGACTGCATCGCGCCGCGCGCGCGGCCGAACAAGTGGCGGCTGCGGAGGAGGGGTCCCGACGCCTGGGTCGAGGAGGCGTTCGCGGGCGACCCGCCCTACTATTATGAGTTGTGGCGCCGCGTCGGGCGCCGCGGCGATGAGGCCCTCGCGCTGCGCGCGGCGGGCCCCCGGGACGCGCTTATTGTAATTGCCGGCGGGCGCTTCGCCTACGTCGTGGCGCGCGCGACGGCTCCGCAATCGTTGGGCGAGGAGCACGCGTCGACCGCGGCCTACGTCGACGCGGCGCTGGCGCAGCAGCGGCGCGGCGACGCCGAGGCGATGCTCGGCCTCGAGGCTGGCTGGGGCCTCGCCGCGGGCGCGTGGGCCGTCGAGGCGGCCCTGCAGCCCTGGCGCGAGGGTCGTGCGCTTTCTGAGGTGGTTTCTGGTGTCGCGTTTCGGGTTGCGGAGCGCGGCGACGGCGTCTTGGTGTCGCCGCCGGGGGTCGTTGTTGTTGATTGAAGTCATGTACATATAAGTTTGCTTGTTTTTCTCTAGTAAATTACGCGTCACCCGGCGGCGTCATCGCCTCCACGGCCTCGCGGAGGGACTCGACGTCGCCTGTGCTTTCGCGGGTGCGGAGCGCTTCTCGCGCGAGTCCCAAATGGCCCTCAGTCAGCGTTGTGAGCGGATGCGCGCCGCCGAGCACGCGCCGCGCGGTCCGTTCCGTCTCCTCGAGCGTCGTCACGGCTTCGCGGAGATCGTCGAGCGTGGCGCCTTCGTCTAGGTAGACCGCCGTCGCGTACAAACCCCTCATCCTGAGCGTGTTCTCACTATTCTCTCCGCGACTACGCCGGACCACGGGTATCGTCTTGCGCAACAGTGACCTGGCTTCTTCGAAGCGCTGGAGACTAGCAAGGGTCATCGCGTAGTTGAGGGCTTCTATGATGGTGGCTTCATGTTCTTCGCCATTGAGCCGCAAACATCCGAAGTATACGTCTCGTTTTATGCTTAGGGCCTCTTCATGTCGTCCAAGCTGATTATACGTGCCCGCAAGATTGCCCTGCACCACGAGCAGGTCGCCTTCCGATGCGCCAAGGCGCCGCCGCATAGACAACTCGGCCTCTTGCACGTGCAACGAGTCCTCGTGGTGGTCTACAGCGGACAAACCGTTCGCAAGCAGCGTCATCGCGAATTTCCGAGCCCAGTCAGTCTCCGGCCGCCCGACGTATGTCTTCCAGCACGCCCACCCAAGCGCGCACTCCACGACGCCGTGGTAATTTTGCTCGCACAGGCTGCACGTGTGCCACCGCCCAAACCTCTCATTCAACACCTTGTTGTCTAAATTGTTCTCCTCGGCCTCGTCGTACAAGATCTTCGCCTCCTCCGCCAGACACGACACGTGCGCAAAGCCCGCCGTCCCGCGGCACGAGCACCCGCGCACAAGACCCTCCTTTGTTTTCCAATGGAGGGCCTGCGTGCAGATGTAGCACGTCTGCCCCTTCGTGTCCTCCGCGCACGCCGTCGCCGCGACCGCGACGGCCGCTGTGTACTTCTTATTTGCGTTGTATGCCTCGGCGCCGCCAGCTTTTTTTATTAATTTACAGATCTTGTCATGGCCGCCTCCCTCCCAGTGTTGTTTCTGGCATTCGGGCCCACAGTAGCGTGTGCTGCAGCGGCCGCATTTCTTCCCCAACGACAAGCCAAGTTCGGCGGCGCAGACGGCGCACTGCGTGAGGATCATCTCGTATATGGTCAAATCGCTCGGGGGCAGCCTTACGATGCAAAGCGCTCTCGCCTGCTAAGCCTGTATTTGCTAGTGTCTTACGGACCGCTAGCTACGAGACAATAATTCAAGGCTTTTACGCCTACGAACGTGCCGACGACGCAGCGATTTCGCGTCTACGCCGTTCACGTAACTACTCATTGCTGCGCTCATTGCTGCTGGCAAAAAAAATCACGCGCCGAGAGGGGCGCCGCCGGCATTTTGGGAACAGTGCTCTCCCAGCCTGTGCGCACGCGAAGCCGCGCAGCCGACGCCGCCGACGCGCCGCCGACGCACCGCAAAAGAAATGTTCCGCTCCGTCTGCTGCTGCCTCCCCGGCCGCAAGCCCGACTACCTGCAGGCCTCGGAGACGTCGCATCTGCTCGGAGCATCACCGTCCACGGAGCAGCCGACGGCCGCCGACCGCGACCTCGCCCAGAGGTACTGGGCGAAAGCCGTCGACTGCCACAGTAGAGGTGATTTAGATAGCGCCGTAGCGCAGTTCACGAGGGCGGCGAAACTAGATCCTTCTCGAGCAGATGTCCTACTCCACCTCGGCACGGCGTTGCAGGATCGAGGCGATTTAGATGATGCCGCGGACTGTTATAGAAGGGTCCTCTCGCTGGACCCGACGAACCACGGCGCGTTATATAACCTGGGATACGTCTACGAGGAGCAACGTCAGTTCGACGACGCGATAAGGTGTTTTGATGATGCTTTACGGGTCGCGCCGCACGACGCCGACGCGGCGATCAACGTCGGGAACTGCTACATGCAGATGGACGACGTCGCGCGAGCTATCCGGACGTACGAAAAAGTCGTCGAACGCGACGACACGTGCGCGATCGGCCACTACAATCTGGGCAGTGCTTGTCATGCTAGACGTGATTTAGATAAAGCGGCGAGGCACTTCTCGCGGACCATATCTCTGGAACCTGGGTATGCCGATGCCCACTTCAACCTCGGCATCGTCCATCAAGAGAGGGGGAGGCTCGAGGAGGCCCTCCGGTGCTACGACGAGGCCGCGCGGCTCGATAGTACGCTGGCCGACGCGGCGGCGGCGGCGGACTTTGTTAGAAGGGCGCTGAAGGACGACGCTAAACGGAAGGGGGCGAACAAGGAGCCGTAGTAAGAGTGACTGTGTGATCTTTGCGCCGGCGGCGTGCCGGTGGCTACAGCCGTAGAAACAGTGGCTGTGTGATCTCGTCCCGCGCCGTCGGCGTGGAGGGGGCTGCGGCCACCCGCACGCCATCGCTGCGCGCGCTCGCGAGCAATCGAGGAGTCACTCAGGAGTGGGCGGCGAACGGCCGCGACCCGGACGGGGCCAAGACGCTGGGGAGCCTCATGTACGCCGCGCGGGTAAGGACACTAAGAGTAATTCTAGTTAGCCGCCCGGGCGGGCGTCTCCGCAGGACCAGCTAAAGACGCGACGAGGCTCCGAGACTGCAGATCCGCCAGCGAGAACTTGAGCTCGTGGCCGTCCTCCTGGACGAGCGTCAGGCGCGCCTGGTCGATGGACGTCAACGTTCCGAGGAACTCCGCCTGGCGCGGCTTCGAGAAGATACTGAGGGTCTGGCCCACTCTGAATAAAGTTGTGCCGTCCTCGTCGACGGTAGGTGGACGCGGCACGGTGTCCGCGAGGATCTGCCTTAGATCAGATCTACATTCGGCGTCCGTCGCCCCGAGGTCGACCGGTGCTACGAGAAATTGCGGATCGCCCGGTTTCGATTCGCCCTTCTCCAGCGCGTCGGCTCTTTCCGATGCCGCATCTTTGAGTTTGACGAGGTGGTCGCGCTTTCGTTGTAGAGCGTCCTGCAGCGATTGTTTCAAAACTCGCAGCTCGTCGTCGCAGATCGACCTAGCTTCCACGGCCTCGAAATCATGTAATTCCCCGTGGTTCTGCTTTTGTAACTCTCGGAACCGATCCTCGGCGAAGATGCGCCGCGCGAGCCCGTCCTCAAGCTTCTTTTTTTTCGGGGCGATGGCGAGCGCCGGGTCGTCCTCGTCGTCGACGTCCATCGTGCGCAGCTGTTGGCGGCGCCTTCACGGGTCACCGCGCGGCTGTTTGGCGGCTGCGGCGGCGCTTCCGCTCGCCGCGCGCGCTCCCTGGGAGCCTTTTGAGGCAGGCACTCGGTTTCCTATGCCGCGACGGCAGCGCAAACGCCGCGCTTTTGGGCCCACGTTACAAGGTCACGTTCTCAGAGAGCGATGAACAGCCCTGCTCTACCTTGCAGTCTCGTTTTGCAGTCGCGGTTTTGGCAAAGACGATCAGGTGCCAAAATGCTGCGAGTCGAGGGCTCGGCTCGCTGCGGCGGCGTACCGCAAGGGTCCGGGGCTTGCCAAGGACAAGGAAACAGGAAGGGTCGCCGCGGCGCCGGTCGCTGTTGGCAGGCCCGAGACGCGCGCGCGGGAAGCACCATCCAAGCGCGGACGAGCCGTCGCGGCGGCCGCCGACCCGTCGCGACCCGTACGCCGCGCACCATAGGGACGCGCGCCGCGCAGGTTCGGGGCTGCACCTCGCAGTGTTTTGTGAGCCTCATTTTACATGGGCGGCAGCGGCCGAAACGCTGCCGCAGCGCAACCAGCAAACGACGCATCCATCACGGCACCATGGGCTGCGCCCCGTCGAAACAACAGCAAAAGCCGCCGTCGCCCCAGAAGCGCGACTTTCGAGAGCAGCTCGTCTGGGAAAGAAGCGGCCGCAAGTTCTGCGAGGTCTATGAGTTGCTGAAGGACCTAAACAGTGGTAGCTTCGGCACTGTGGCGTTGTGCCGCCGGAAGGCGGACGGCAATCGAAGTATTGAGAGGACGCCGTCTCGGAACAACCTACAACGCGTCAAGAGCGAAAGCGTCTTCGCGATGAAAGCTTTAGATTACATGCGGCACAATGGGAGATTGAGACTAGATGAGGCGACGCGGAACGAGCTGCGGCACGAGATCGACGTGCTGCGCAAGGTCGATCACCCCAGCATAGTCCATTTAAGGGAGGCCTTCTGGGAGCCCACTCGCTTGGTGCTGGTGATGGAGTACTGCGAGGGCCGGGAGCTGGCGGAGTTCTGCGGGCAGCTCACTGAAAGTAAAGTTTATAAAGCCACGGAGCAGATCCTACGGGCGGTGTCGTACTTACACGCGAGGAGGGTCCTCCACCGAGATTTGAAACTAGAAAACGTCATGGTTACTGATCAACAAGACTGGCACGTCACGATTGTGGATTTTGGACTGTCTAGGGTTTTCCCGCAATCGCTAGATGGTTCGAGGACGGGCATTAAAGCTGCGGGCACCACGTCCACAGCAGCACCAGAGGTCATAAGAGGAGAGGAGTACCTCATGGTGTCCGACGTGTGGTCCATTGGTGCCATGGTGTATCGATTAGTAGGTGATCGGGACCCGTTCCTCAGAGACGACCGTAGGGACGACCCCAAAGCTCTCAGAAGATTAGAAGCGGGCGACTGCGACTGGGGGCGCATCGCGACCATGTCGCGGCCCGGAAGAGCGTTCGTGTTTAAATGTTTAAGACCGCACCCGGGCCTGCGGTGGGCGGCCGACGCGGCGTTGAAGTACTGTGCGGGCGCGGCGTCCGTTTCCCGTTACGCCATCGACGCTTCGTCCCGCAGGCCTCGCCGACTGGCGGCCCGAGGCCCTGCGGCCGGTCAACATCGACACGAATGTTCCTGCGACGACGGAGAAGCGGGACAAGAGCCCGCGACTCGCCCCGGAGCTCGAGTCCTCTCTCAAAAGATATGGCTCCTATACGGAGCTGAAACGGGCGGCCTTAATAATAGCGGCGGCGCAGACCGATAAAAGATCGGTAAAAAAGCTAAGGGAAGAATTTCTCAAAATAGACACTGATGCCAGTGGTACGATAAATGAAAAGGAGCTGTGTGCGGCGCTCGGCGTGGCCGAGCTCGATACCCCAACCAAAGACGTCTTCGCGAAGTTGGATCATGATAGCAGTGGCGAGGTCCACTACCACGAGTTCTTAGCGGCGACGTTGGAGGCCCACGAGTTGCTCAATGAAGAAGTCTTGCAAGATACGTTCGATCGGATGGACCACGACGATAGCGGGGTTATCTCGAGGGAGAACTTGCGATCGTTATTAGGGTCGCGGGCCTCCGACGAGCTCGTGGAGACGCTCATGCAGGACGGGGATTTGAAGCGGAACGGCCACGTCGATTATGAGGAGTTTTCTAGAGTGATGCGTTCTGGCGCTTCTGGTTCCGTCGATTCGCTCGAGGACGTGGCGCCGATGTTCTAGGTTGTTTTGTGTGTTTTTTATGGGGTGTTGTAGAGGGGGCAGCCCGGGGCGGAGGGGTGGGGTTGCCGTCGTCTCCGACCGCGCGCGATCTTCATTTGCGGCGTCGCGACGCCTGGGACCCGTCGTTTTGGGGTAGTTCGAGGCGGGTGGGGCCGGGACTTGGCGTGATGGATCGCGTAGGAGGTGTCCGTGCCGAGGGGGGGGGTCCAAGTGCAGCGCGTCTGGCTCTGCCTTGCCTGTTCCTCTTGCTAAAAGTGCACGCTTGCAGGCTCCGCTAGACCCGTTTCACAATCAGCGTCGACGCAAACCTTTTACACACAAACCTGGCTTCCAATAGACGCGCTGCGGCGATCCATTTTGCTGCGCAGCGCGCTGTAAAAGCCCTCCAAGCATTGACCCGATCAGCGCACGGGTCACGTGGATAAACCCACTCGGGCCGCAGCGAGAACGCTGGATCAGCTGGAGACACACCCCGCGGTCACGCGGACAATGCCTTGGCGACGACGCTGCCTTTTCTTGGCGCGTCGACCGCGACGCGCCGCCGGGTCGTCGCGCCAATTGCTGTTGCGCTGCGTCTGCGCACCAGTGGGCCGTGGCGAGCCCGGTGCGGCGGGGGGCTTGCGCGCGGCACGGTTCCCGGGTCGTGCGCGCGCGCAAGTGCTCCCGGCCGTCGCGTCGTTCTGAGGCGCCGCGGGTCGCGAGTCGACCGCCAACGCTCTCGCCCCCTCGCTAGGTACTGAGACACATCAGCCATGGCCGCCGCCAAGCGAAAACCCGCAGCCAAGAAGCCCGCCGCCAAGAAGCCGGCCGCCAAGAAGTGCGGAGCCGCGTCGAATATGCGACGCGACCGAGCCTCACCGGTCCCCGCACAGGTCGCCCGCGAAGAAGCCGGCCGCCAAGAAGAGCCCCAAGAAGTAGCATGCGGCGTCCGGACGCGATTTCTATGTTATTCCCATGACGCGTTTACGAGCAGGCCCGCGCCGAAGAAGGCGACGCCCAAGAAACCCGCCGCGAAGTCGCCCAAGAAGCCCGCGCGGCCCCGTGTTCCATTGTCTGTCGTCGCGCCATCGACACGTTCTCTACGCAGGCCGCGAAGAAGTCGCCCGCGAAGCCCGCGGCCAAGCCCGCCGCGAAGAAGTGCGGAGCTGCGTAGAATATGCGACGCGATCGAGCCTCACCGGTCAACGCACAGGTCGCCCGCGAAGAAGGCCGCGTCGCCAAGGAAGCCGGCCGCCAAGAAGAGTCCCGCGAAGCCGGCCTCGAAGGCGAAGAGCCCCGCCAAAAAGAAGACGGCCGCCAAGAAGTCTCCGGCCAAGAAGCCGGCCGCGAAGAAGTCCCCGGCGAAGCGATCCACGCGCAGCAAGAAGAAGTAGAACTTTGTGCCGTGTCGAACCCCCATCCCTCCGACGAATACCATAACCACGAAGTTCTTGTGGCACACTCGAGTCAACGTACTGTATACGGGGGAGGGGCGGGAGGGATGTCACCTAGGACTGGGGCGGTAACGCGCCGCGCATCTGCAGGAACTGCTGGAACTGCTGGAACTGCGCGAAGGCCGCCGCCATGTCCGCGGGCGACATCGCGTTCGGAGCGCCTTGAGCGGCGCCGGGTAGCGCCGCGGGTTGCGCGACCGGCACACCAGGCGGTGGCGGCGCGTGGTAGTAGTGCGGCGGCGCGTACGGCATCGCGTCGGGCGCGCTGTCCAGGACACTATCCTGGCCCGGCGCGAACATGGGCCTTCGCATGGACTTGCGCTCGAACGCGCCGCCCTCGTCGTTCGCACTGCCGTCGAGCTCGACCGCGAACCAGCCGCGCTGCTTCCTTTCTAAAATCGTGGCGACGCGGCCGCCCGCCGTGATGGCCTGGACGGCGCCCACGGGCACGGGCCCCGGCACCGTTTGCTGCACGGACTTGCGGCCCTTGGAGGACGAGCCCTTGGGCTTCGGGACGACCGCCGCCTGGGGCGCCGCGTCCAGCAAATGGTCCTGGCCGGGCGCGAAGCCGTGCGGCATTCTCATGGACTTGCGCTCGCCCGCGCCGCCCTCGTCGTTCGCATTCTGATCAAGCTCGACGCGAAACCAGCCGCGCTGCATCTTCTCTAAGACAATGGCCTCGCGGCCGCCGGCCGTGCGCACGCGGATCGGCGCGCCCGGCGTGGACACCGGCGCCGGCGCCGCCTCGGCCTCCTCGTCGTCGTCGTCGTCCACCTTGTCGGCGGCGGCGGGGCTCGGCGCCGGCGCCGGCGCGGGCGGCGGCGGCGGAGGTAACGCCGCCTCCGTTAAAGCCGCGTCGCCGGCGTCATTCAATAACACCAAATCCTTCTTCCGGAACGACGCCGTGAGCTCCTTCTCGCCCGGTTGTAATGAATCGAGGTGGACCTCGACCCAGGCCACGGTCCTCTTGACCACCGTGCCCAATCGGCCCTGGTACTTGGCGTGCTCGACCACTCGAATCCGGTCGCCCGTGTTGTACTCTACTTTGTTGCGCTTCGTGCGCTTCTTGGGCTTGGGCGGCGGCGGCGCGTCCAAATCGACGGAACCGCTTCTGGGCCGGTTCTGCTGCGCCATGTCTTGGAAGGCCACGGGCTGCTGGCCCGGTGCCGCTGGTGCGATGGCACCACTGACGACCATCGACACGATGCCTCGACGGCATCACAAAGGCATTTGATGACACCGCGCGAGACCGTAGGCCGCTCGCGCAGCACGTGGCGCAGCGAGACTCTTCGGAGCAGTATCCTCCCAGTGTCGTCGTCTTCGTCGTCGTCTTCGTCGTCGTCGAAGGCGAGCGCCACGTCGCGCCTGCGGGGCGCCTCGGCGACCGTCGCCTGGTAGAAGGTCGTCGAGTCGGGGTACAGGGCCACGACGCGTTCGCCCGGTTGCAGCCCGTTGGGGACGCCCAGGCGGCGGATGCGCGATGCCGGCAGCTCCAGGATCTTCTGGTCGTCCTCGTCCTGCACGGCGTAGGCGTCCGACGTCGCGTCGTAGCGCACGACCGACGCGAGGATCCAGGACCCGTTTTCGTCCGTCGTCGAGACCTTGGCGGCGACCTGCTCGTGCTCGCGCGCGACCTCCTTGTCGACGTCCTTGACATGCGCTAGGATGACGTTCTACCGCTCGACCGCGTCGGCGGCGGCGGCGGGCGCCGGCGCCGGCTGGGCGGCCAACGCGCCGGCCATGACAGGTTGAGGAGGCTGGTCTCTTTCGCCACCGGGGGTCCGGGGCGCGGACATCGGTCGAGTGCTCTCCGCTGGATCTGTGAGAGCTCGCAAAATCTCGCGGTCGTGGCTCTACCGGGGCGTCCAGAGGTCTCGCCGCTTGCGATCACTGTCGCCTGGCGCGGTATGTCAACAAATAGCGCCCTGCCTCGATTGCCTTCCGCGCGCGGTTTGAGAAACCCCCCCTCCAAGCTCTACCCTATAGCCCTCTAGCCCCCCCTAGAAACCCGTCTTCATTCGAGTGGATGTACGTGCCTTTTATACGGGGGAAGGGGGGGGGGACGGCACCTACTACTGCAACCCGAGCTCGGTATTTTTGGCTCGCTCAAACTGCGCCTCCGTGAGCGCGCCGGACGCGCGGAGCGACGCGAGCTCTCTGAGCCGGCCCGTGACAGAAGCCAGAGCTGCGGCCGGCGGCGCGACCGGCGCGACCGGCGCCTGCTGCGCTTGCGCGAGCGCTGCCTCGAGCTCGGCGATGCGGGCGTCCTTGTCGTCGTCGTCGTTGCCGCCGCGCGAAACGAGGCGCGGTCGCTGCGCCGGCCGCGGCGCCGCCCCGCCCGTGCCGGGCCGCTTCCGAGTCGCTGCTCCATGCAAAGCCGTCGTCGTCGTCGCCCTGATGGACTTGCGCTCGTGCGCGCCGCCCTCGTCGTTAGCCACGCCGTCTAGTTCCACGAAGAGCCAGCCGCGCGAGCGCCGCTCGATAATGGTCGCGACGCGGCCGCCGGCCGTCCGCACCCGCTCCCGCCCGTCGGTCGCGGGCGCCGCCTCCGCCGCGGCCCTCGGCGGCCGCCCGTGCGACTTCTGCCTGAGCGTCGCCCACCTCAGCTCGACGGCGGCGCCCGTCCGGCCCGTGCCGAGGCGCATGGCGATGGCCGGCCATCTCGTCTCGCCCAGCTCGGCGACCAGCTCTCGCAGACGCCTTTCCTCCTCGCTCGACCAGCGCGGCCTGGCGCGCTCCGTTATCTTCGGTGCGGGCGCCTCATACCCGCGCTTCTTCTTCGGCGCAGATGGCGAAGGAAAAAGGCGCCCGCCCGAGAGTCTATTGAGGACGCCCTCGAGGTACGCGATAAGCTTCGGGACCGAGTTCAGCGAATACGTCTGTGCGTACTGGCCACCGAGGATATCTTCGATAGAATGGAGAGACTGCGGCGGCAAGGCGTCGAAACGGTTTTGCTGCTGGTCTGTCGCGCCGCAGCGAAAACCGAAGTCCTCCAAAGGCTTGCGGCAGACGATCAGGTTCGGCTTGTCTTTCAGTGACTCGTGCAGCTTCTCTAGCGCGGCGACCTGCTGAGCGTCCTTGTCGCCCAGCGCCGGCGCCGGCGCAGCCTCGTCCGTCGGCGCGGGCGCGGGCCGGGCGGCGGGCGCCTGCGGCGCCGCGTCCAGCAAATGGTCCTGGCCCACCGCGAGTTGTGGCCGCCGGAGCGACTTGCGTTCGTTCGCGCCGCCCTCGTCGTTCGCGTTGCCGTCCAGCTCGACCCTAAACCAGCCGCGCTGCATCTTCTCTAATACAATAGCCTCGCGGCCGCCGGCCGTGCGCACGCGGATTGGCCCTCCCGCCGCCGCCGCCGGCGTCGCGGCCGCGGGCGCCGCGCGCAAGACGCGGACGTCGGGGTCCGGGAAGCGCACGGTCTCGCTCTGGCCGTCGTCGTAGAGCACCCTGGCGTGGTGCTCGTCCACCAATTCCGTGATGGTACCCCCGTAATCAATACCGTCGCTGAAGCGCACGGTGATGCGGCTGCCGGGCGGCGGCAGCGCGGGCGCGGGCGCGGGCGCAGGCGGCTCGTCCGTCGGCGTGGGCGCCGGCGCGGCGCGGATGTGGTTTTCAATAACGTTATCATCATAATCACCGTCGTCGAAGGAAACTGCATAAACGCCATTCGCTTTGACGGCGTGGATCGTCCCAGGATAGTGGCATCCTAGGTGCCAGCGGGCGATGACTTTGTCGCCCTCCTTCCACTTGGACGGTGGCGGCGGCGGGGACGCCTCTAGCAGCACGTGTTCCGGCGCGAGCGGCGCGGCGGCGGGCGGCGGCGGCGCGGGCGCGGCGTCCTGCGCGGCCGGCGGCGCCGCGGGCGCGGCGGCGGGATCGTCGGCGCGCGGCGCGGGGCGCGGACCCTCCTCGTCATCAGTCGTATCGCCACCCGCGGTGGGCGGTTTCCAGCTGGCGGGCGAGGCCGTCTGGGGGGAAAGCATGGTTCCCAGGGTAAATGCAAAAGGCTGCCAAAAAGCTGTGTGGCTCGGTTGTACAGAGGCCCAGAGGCCCTGACGCTGTGCGTGCTGTCGAATATGGGAGAGAGCGCTGTAATATCCCCCTATCGCGCGAGGTTTGGCTGCTAGACCGCCTTTCCTCTACTCAAAAAGCAGGAGCCATTTGCTAGTGTCTTACATGCCGCTAGCATCGCTGCGCGACCTCCGCGACGAGTCCCTGGGGCGGGGAGGGGTCCCGCGAAACCCGTGCTGTGATTAAATTGAGGCTAGGCTAGGCGGCCTGGAAGCCGCGCCCCGGGGACGGTACCCCCTCAAACTGGCTAACCCACTCTCAGAAACCGCCGAGGACTAGCACCGTAACAGTCTACCGCAACAGATATAATAAAACAAGAGCAGCACTTATACTACTCCAACAACCGCGGCGCCGCGACCGCGAAGCCAGCCCCGACGTGTGCCGCCCGCGACCCGGGCGGCGCGATGGCCTCGGCGTCCGGCGTCAGGAAGTTCCGCGTCGGCCACCAGACGTACGACTCCGGCGCGTCCTTCGAGATGCCCTCGGACCGGCAGTCGGGCGGCGCGATTTCTCCGCACAAGCCCAGCCCTTCCACCGTCGTCGCCGCCCGATCTGTATGCAAGCGGCAGGCCGTCGTGTCCATCCCGAAGCCAAAATCACACGCGTCGCAGAGCGGCGTGAACGACGACCGCATCCGCGCGTCGGCGCAGACGTCCCGCACCGCGACCGGGCACTCTGTCGCATGCCCAAAAGCCCACGTGAGATTCGAGACGCAGCTACACAGGGGGCTCGTCGCAAACGGAGGTTTGTTCTTCTTGTTGAACTCGAACTTCCGACATTTTCTGACATGGACGCCCACCGTCGCCGCTTTGCTTTCGTACGTCCCGAGTCGCACCGAATAGTCGAAGGCGTCGACGCCCTCGTAACCCTTCAAGGGGTGGTAGTAGACGACCTTGTGCCTCCTCAGTCTATTCTTGATCGCGACATCACCTTCGTTTCTACGTCTATAAGCCACGGCCGCGTTGCCCACGCCATAGTTCTCCTTGCAGTACCGATACCCGTCGACGCCCGACGCCACGCCGTTGAAGGAAGTAGTATCTAACCCATAACACTGGCCCAAAGGTCTATTTCCCGTCTCCGTCCGTTTCAGTAGTTCGGCATCGAATCTCGAAGCAGTATGTAATTGTGAATGTCTTCCATCTCCAGTGCGCCATGTGTTGATCGTGGCCGCGCTGCGACCGACGCTTATCGCATCCCAGGCGTTGCCCGAGCCTAAGGAACGCGCGTCCGCGTAGAGGTGGCCGTACTTTGGCAGATGGGTCACGGTAGCGGTTATGTCCATATAATGCGCGGTGACGACACCGGCTTCGTCAGTCAATAGTAGGACCCAGTCCGCGAGCTGGCCAGGACCGCTTTCCTCGACGTCGTTCGGCACGCCGGATCGATCTTGAGCCGGCAGCTCCGTGTGACCGACAGCCGTTTGTATGGTCTGCTCGCGGCGCCATTTATGACTAGAAGTGTCCTTTACTGTTAACAACCACCTACCTGCTACCAACGTCTCCATAAAATAAGAAGACATCGACACGGAAGCTTGGTAGGGCGCCGTCCAAGGGCGAGCTGCTACCACACCACCACCCTGGAAACTATTTATAGTATGGCTTCGGTTCGCAAAGACTTGCACCTCGGCCAGACTCAACACCGCCCCCGGCTTCGTATCGGCGACCTGCACCCGCAACGCCACGATGTCTGTCAAAGGACCTTTGCCGCCGCGGAAGCGCCGCGGGTCCACGTCGACTGTTGTTTCGTACGCATCGACATTGTCCACGAGGACCGAGAATGAAGCCATACTGACCGCATCCTCGATGCGACCAGGAATATCTCTATCGTCCGGTAATGCCGTGCTATCAAATAACATGACCCAGCACGGGAAGAGCTTCGAAGAAAACCCGGCCCGCAGGTCGGGTTCCTCGTCTAGAGCTTCGTCGTACGCGTACCACCGCCCCGGCGAGCCCTTGCGCACCTCATCCACATCGGTCACAATCACCAGACCCGTGGCGTTCGTCGCGTCCATCCTCAGTAAAGGTAAGTCCCCGGGGTAGTCCTGGAAAGTAACTAAATACGTGTGGCCCTTCTTCGACGGCTCTTCTGCGGCATACCTCGTGACGGTCACGCGTCCTAGTTCCGGGAAACTCGATTGCAGGATGGCCTGCATGCTCGTACCAGTCGTGAACTCGGTCTCGTCCGCGACACTCGCCGGCGCGCCGCAGGGGATGAAAGCAGATGCGCGCCACATGGGTAGTGTCGCGTTGAGGTTCGCTAGTATACCGGGGTGCTTCTTCGCCTTGTCCTGTAAGCCCGCCGCTCCTAGGTCCAGTAATACCTTGAAACTACCTTCGGGGTACAGCCCAAAGGCCTCCAAGGTCAACGATTGCACCTCGGACACCGCTTGGAGCTCTTGCCGGTTCCATAATTTAATTGTGCCTATCTCTTGAATCGTATCTCTAGGCCACCTGAGCTCGAAGAAGGGCGGCGGCGCGGCGACCAGCTCATCGTTCTCCACGACATATGTTGGTTGGGCCGCCGTATGTGTCACGGACCCGTGCGTGAAGTACGGGTCCGTGTTCCCATCGATGGCTTTGTGGGCGTCGCCCCCATGGTCCGTGGAGGATTGCGTCGCCCGCGCGAAGGGCGCGAGGTTGTTCCTCGCTCGGACATCTAACGCTAGGTCCGAGAAGACGTAGTCGGCGCCGCGCTCGTCGCCCCACCGCGCTCTTGCGGTGTCTTTCGCTCGTGCTTCCGAGGATTGAGGGTCCGGTCTCATAGCACCGGCAACCGCGGGTCTCGGCAAGCGCGGCGACTCGCCACGACCTAATGCTCTGGAACCACCGCTCTCCCGGAACACGTTGATAGACACGTTCCCGTGCATCAATTGGATATCCAAATCGGCCGCGTGGGGGTGGGCCAAACCGCGCACAACTAGTTCGACCTTCGTCGGGAACCGGTCCGCGGACCGCCACTGGCGGTCGATGCGGACCGTTCCGTGGGCACCTAGCTGCGCTTCTAAATCGTGCGCGCCCCGCAGTCGCGTATCGGCCGCCGTGAGCATGGCGCCGTTCGTCGCCCGTCGGATGGATCCGAACCTGCCCGCGTCGGCGCAAACCGCTGCTCTTTCGAGCCAGGCCTGCTGCCGCCCCAGATACGTTTGGTTTTGGGCGTCGGTCTTGTTCACTTCGATCGTGCCATTCACCAGGTGGAAGGGACTCACTTCGACGTGCAACGCGCCTCTTCCGGAGTGCGCCAGATTGCCGACGTCGCCCGGCTGGACCGTATACGAGAACACGAGATCGTAGACCGTCGCCCGGAAAGGTAAATCATAATTCGTGATGCTTTCGACAAGATCAAAAGGCTGTTCTGCCCTCGTACCATTCAACACGTCCGCGTAGGCGTCTGACTTGTCTCTTCGAGATATGCCCAACATCAACCTAGGCGGCGGTGCCGACGGGTCGACGGCGACGGCGGACGTGAAGCGCGCCACGATGAGTACCGTCTCGCCGGCCACGTAGATTCCCGATCTTTTGAGGGCAAACAGCGCATCTACTTTCGGCGGTATCGTGTCGATCTTCACGACGGGTCCGATCCGACTCATGGAGTGCCGGGCGCCCGCTAAGGGTACCGTGTTGTCCACGAGGCCCACGGAGGAGGGCGAGGCGAAGCGCTTGAAGTCGCCCCGCAACGACGAGGCGTTCAAGACATCTAAAGCAGCCGTCGTGTCGCCTTCTTGCACCACATACTCGAACCTCAAGATGGACGCGCCGTACTCGTCGTCTTTTGAATATTTGTAGTAGGCCGTGCCACCTTCACAATTTTGGTGGTCCAGACCGTCCGTTCGAGGTACGTAACATGACCCGGAATTCAGTAACAAGTGCGCCTCCTCGGGGTTGTTCAAAGCCACGGG
The DNA here is from genome assembly GCA_918797485.1 of Pelagomonas calceolata. Classification (NCBI taxonomy): domain Eukaryota; class Pelagophyceae; order Pelagomonadales; family Pelagomonadaceae; genus Pelagomonas; species Pelagomonas calceolata. The sequence goes on along the minus strand of CAKKNE010000006.1, from coordinate 2,049,877 downwards.
CGCATCGAAGGCGATCAGGATATCCAGGACCTCGCCCGCGCCGCAGGTCGGCGTCGCCGTTCGCAGCTCCGTGCACCACGTCGACGGTCGTAGCAGCGTCACGTTCACGACGGCGGCCGGCCGCAGGTCCAGTTCTAATGAAAGACCGAAGGGCTCGTCGGCCAAAGGTAGGGGCGTCCCCGCCGGCTTGGCGGACGGCGGTTCCAGCGCGAAGGCGCCGTCGACGCACGCCCCTAATACATCAAAATATATAGGCATATCTTCCGCCAATTCACTCACAGCTAAAATGCCCGTCTCGCTGACGACGACCCAGTCCCTCAACTCCAAAGATTGGGGGCTCTCGGGCTGGATATCGATCTGGCCGCCGTCCCACGCCGACGGCACGCGGTAGCCAAATCTCAACATGCCTTCTGTGGATTCGAGGTAGTAGGCGTACTCGCCCGTCGTGAGTAAGAGGCGGGGCGTATCTAGCTTTTTCGAGGCTTCGATCGTCGCCTCCCAGAGGTCCGTCGCTTGCTTCGGGCTTAGAGGAGGTGGCGGTAGCGGTGGGATGTACTCGATGCCACCAATTCCAGAGGTACAATACCCGGTGTCCACTTTTAAGCTTGGGGATTCGACCGGAATTAAATCCGGCTCGTAGCCCGGTTCCGCGTCGGCCAGACACACGGGCGTCGGCTGCGTTAGAGACGACGTGAAGCCCGCCGCATCTAGCGACAGAGGCACGCACCCCTTGATGCAGGGCGGCATGAACGGGAAGTAGGCGTCGCGCTGCTTGGGCGGCGGCGCCTCGCAGGCGTTGTCGCCGTTCGCTTCGTGGTACGTGCCCGTACTATAGTACCTATACCGGTACTTGTCCTCGGGGATCGTGCCGTAGTAGCCATTGCACTCGTCCAGGCACACGTCGACGCCGATCGTGCCGCCCGTGGCGTTGCACGACCGCATGTACTGGCCGTTCGGGCCCCGCGGACCGTATAACGGAAACCCATCGATCACCCAGCCGATCTGCGGCGAATGGGCTTCGCCGGTCTGGCCGAGCTGCTTCAATAAACACGAGGGAGGAATGTGGCAGCCGTAGCTCGGTTCCGTCTTAGAATCGGCCAGACACCCGCACTCATCAAAAGAATCACCCAGCAAGTAAGCCGCCGACTTCACGTATTCGGTAGCAGGTCCGACCTCGTCATTGACGTAGTCGGAGTAGACCATCGCTCCCGAAAACAAAACGCCGATGGCGCCCTCCCTGTTAAGATAGATGGGATCGAAGGTACTGAGCATAGGGTAGCCCGCGAAAACATATCGTGTAGACTTCATGCGGGGCTTGAAGCCATTTAATGACGTCCAGGCGTGGTTCGGGCAGTGGTTCGTGCTGACTGATCTAGCTGCTGAGGTCCTATCGGAGGGTAAGACCCTATCGACGGATTCGGCGTAGAAGTAACTCGTGCCGTCGTCATTACACGTGCCCACGTCCTGCAAGCGGCGTCGCTCGTCCAGTCGTCGCGTCTCCCAGATCTCGAGTTGGGGCCGGCCCCAGTCATTCGCGTCGCCGTTATCCATGGCCTCGTAGTAGTCCGAGCCGGCCCACACTCTAGCCGTAAAAATGAGCCGGATATCCAACACCTGGCCCAGCCCCAAACCGTAAGCGCCGGCGTTCGAGCACGTCGCGAAGTATGAAGGGGCTGGCGCGGTATAAATAACCATGGGTGGTTGCAGTTCATCTCCACCAATGGCCCCGGGGCCTCCTCTTCTGGGTACCGTTAAATCAGCCTTGATAAATTGCGACGCGTCGTCCTCGTCTTTGACAATGGACGTCCAGGCCCGGCCCGGTCGGTAAATTAAACCTTTCAAAGCATCGGTGCCGCTAAACTCGAAGGCCGACGTCTCGTCCGCAGGGGCTACTGCATACACCATGGAGATGATATGCGTTCCAGAGCCGCCCGCGTACCTCGCCTCGGCCTTGCCCTGTCTCAGGTCCATGCGTAGCGCCGGCAGGCCGTCGTCGACCATATCTCTAGAGCGTTCAGACGCATCAATGAGGTCGGCAAAGAGCGGATAGTCTTTTACGAGAACCTGGCCGGGGTACGCGCCGCCCTCGTAGTATGTGTAATTATCTTCTTCCTCTACCACCACCTCTTCCGTCCAGTTATACAGCCCTGCGCTCAGCATCTCGACCCGCGGCGTCAGCGGGTTATTGCACCACCCAAACTCCGGCGCGCACATTAACCTTCGTCTCGCCTCGGGGTTCTCGGCCGGTCCATAAAACACGACCTGGGGGATCTGGATGAACGTGATCTCGATGATACGCGCGCCGAACTCTTTGATAGCGGCGTCTTTGTCGAGGTAGAGCGGGTACCAGTACCCCTGCCGCCCCGGATTTCTTAGGACGTCGGGCGACGCCGTGCCCGCCACGACGTACGCCCCGCTCTGGTCGCAGGTCTCGCAGATGGGTTTTGAGTCTGATGACGGTAACCGGTCGAACACCACGACAGGCCGATCGAACTCGACCACCAGATAAGCGGAGGCGTTCCTCGCCAAAACTTGCGCGTCGGACGAGGAGGACGACGACGCGGCTCGTACGGACACGACGCGCGGCGGCGTGGCGTCGACGGACGCGTTCTGCGACGCCAAAGAGTCCAGCGCGCTCGGGCACGGCAGCCGCGCTTCCGCGCGCACCGTCGCGAGGTTCGACGCGCCGTCCGCCAGGAAGGCGCCTCCGCCGAGATGGAGGGCGCCCTCGGCCCCGGCGTGCTTCAGGAGTTGGGACGAGCAGCCGTGTGGGATTGACAGATCGAATGATAAAACTTGAGTCGTCTCTCCCTCGGAGAACGAAGCGCGCCTTTCGATATGATCGGTGAAGCCGCCCACGTCGATGAAGCCGCCGTACATCTTGGCCGCCATGTCCCTTCGTACGGGGTTCGACGTCGTGAGCGTGATTGGAACAGAAGCGCCCGGCGCGTACACGTAACTAGATCTCCTCAAACCTTCGGCCAACGACACGGCGACGGCCTCCGTCGGATCCGTGTTTATGATGACCTGAGAGGTCACTGACAACGAACCGGGCATGCCGGGGTGCGGGAGCGTCGTAGGCGCGGCCACGCCGGCCAAACCGGTGTCGACGGGGCAGTACTCCATCGTGACCGGGCAGCCGCCTCCTATCGAAACGATGGCGCCCTCCGTCGCGTCCAAACTGTCAGCGGCGACATAGGTCAGCGAGTCGGTGGCGTCGCCGGCTCGGACGATGTAGACGTACCATAGTACCTCACTTAACTCATACGGCTTGGATTGATCCAACGTCGCCTTGGCGGGCTCGTCTAACGCGGAATCGAGATGCAACAATAGATAAGAGACTCCTGTGGCGTTCACCGGCCGCTCGAACCGCACGCCAATGTGGATCTGCGACCCGACGCCATAAGTCCCGTTCGCCGCGAAGACCTCTAATACTTTAAGCGACACGGCGGAGATGATGATTTGCCTCCCTTGGCCGACTAGACTGCCATAGTCGGCCACCGTCTTCCGAGGTCCCGGTGCCGGCAGATTGAGTTCCGCAAGCACGCCCGACGCCCGCGCCTCGCCGACGTCCGCGCCCGCTAATAACCTCCGATACACGCCGCTGGGATAGATGGGCACGACCTTCTGCGTTATTATCAAAGATTCAGTTTGATTAATATACAGAGAATGGGACGTGCCGCCGTCCGGACCGCTATCGCCAATAGTACCACCTTGCGCGACGAACTCGCACTGCCTCCCCCGCAGGTTGCACGCGACGTTCTCGTTGGCCTTCGCTTCCTGCGTTTCTGGTATGCCCGTCTCGTAGAAAGTCAAAGCTTTCAGTTTTTCTGTATCCGCGGCGTAATCCAAAGAACCGGTCGTCGTATCGCCGTACTCGACGTTGTATTCAAATTCGAGCACTGCGGTACCATTCCCTCGGACGTAGTAGGCAGGGCCCGTCCCCGTCGTCAAGGCTAGTTGCAACTCGCCGACGACTTTGTGGCCCGTGATCACGACGGGCGCCGAGAACGTGACATAGAGCGTGATGAGCGCCTTGTCGCCGTACACGTCATCTTTGTTCGGCGAGGTCACATGCAATACCACGGGAGCTGCGGTGTCGACGCTCACGAGATCGCCTTCCAGAGACGTGGCCGATAAGGCGACCTCGGAGGCCTCTAACGACGTAACAGCTTCGATCTGATTGTTGTCGTACGCAAAAACGTGGTAGCCCGGCATCGGCAGTGTCAAATCTGCGGAAATCGTCGGCGTCTCCGCCTTCCGCAGGATGGATAGCACCGGCTGCTCCAGGCCCGGAATGAGCGTCCGGGGGCACGTGATGCCGTGGGGCCAGCGCACGGTCATGGCTAAGCTTAGTCTTTCGGTGTCGTTGAGACCACTCGTAAGTGGCAATCCTTCCTGCTCCCGCACCAGACCGGCGAAGCACTCGTGTTGCGTGGTCGCATGACTTAGCGCATTCACGTCGTCGCCTCGAATCACCGTGTACCTGTAGGTCAGCTCATTTGTCCCCGAACCACTTAAATAATAAGCGTAGGGCGGGTCTTCATCCGTGGACCGCGGCTCGCCGCCCCTCGCATTTAGGAGGAGCGTCGGCACGCCCTCAACCACAACAGCCGCAGAGAAGACGACGGTGATGTCTATGGTGTCGCCCGTCGTAAAGGCACTGACGCCCACCGCTAATCCCGCATCTCGCACCATCGACGAGTGCTTTGATAATTTGACATCTATAATTTTCGGCTTGGCCCCGTCGATGCGAATCTCGTAGTAGTGCTCCAGGGGCGACTTCTCCGAGGGCGGCAGGTACATCGACAACAACCCTAGCTCGGGATTCCGGATCAGAGGCGTTCCGAGGAAGGCGTCGCCGAAGGCCGCTCGACGTAGTTTCACGTTAGAATCGACGAGCGCGCGCACGCCGCGATACCCGAGCCTCCCCACACCGGTCGAGGGCAGAGGCGCGTGGACCAGCGGGTTCTCGTCGGGCACCTCCCACTCGAAGCGCAGGAACCTCGTGCCGTTGCCCGAGACGTACTTCGCGAACGTGTAGTCGTCCGGGAACAGGTCCTGTAATTCGCGGTACCGACCGACGAGTCCGTCGATGTATAAGCGAGGCGGCGGCGATTCCTCGGCCAGCCAGCTGACTCCCGCCGTGAAGTCCACCTCGAGTCGCACGACGTCGCCGACGGTATAGGTCACGGGCTCGTAGTTCAGCTCCTTCCATTTCTTGTCGTAGGCCCGCACGGGCCCCCGCAACCCGTCGATGGCGGCCCGCCGGTAGAATTCGGCCCGTTCCGAGGCGTTCTTCAGCGCTTCCGAGTCGTCCTCGATCAGAGGGTCTATTAAGGCGGTGGAGCCATACGCATCGATGATGCGCGGCGTCGACACCGTATCGATAATAAGCATCGACGACACGTTTAATGCTTTTGATGAGGCACAAGCGGGACATAATTCGATATTCGCTTCCCCATATCCCGAGACCGCGTCCGTATCCAGTATAACCCCCTCGCCGAGCTCCAACGAATGCATCCCGGCGTAGTTCAGGTAGCCGTCGTTCCAGTTGTCCGCCGGCTGCACTATATATTTAAAATATAAAGTATTGGTACCGTTTCCATCATACTCATGGAGCCAGGCGTAGGGCTGCGCCTTCGTGCCATTTTCGTTGTACGTGCCGTTGACCCACGTCGTGCCGTTGAGCATGCGGCCCGTCCGCAGCGTCAGATGCAGCCAGTCGCTCTTGTCCCCGAAGCGTTCTTCGGTCGGTTCGACCGGCGACCCGTCCGCGCGTCCAAATTTCACCTTCTTGTTGAACCGTACGGCTATGACGAGGAGATCACCGGACCCGAGCATCACCGGCTCATATAACGCTTCAATGGGGTCGACACTGTACACGGTCATAACTTTTGCTGGTTTGGTTCCATCAACAGATAAAATTTCTCGCCAGCCCTTGTAGGAGGGCACCCTCAAATCTACACTCTGCGTCGCCACCGGCAGAGCACGTCTTCTAACCCAGCCCGTCGTCACCAGGGCGTCGGCCTCCGCGCGCACCGCGACGGCCGAGTCGCCCTCGACCGCGGAAAAATTGAAATAGAGCGAGGCCGTGCCGTTGCCCTTCCTATAGGAGCAGACGCGCGTCACGAACTCGGGCAACGACACCCCGAAGGCCGAGTCGACCATGACCGAGAGCTTTAACGTATCAAACGCGTCTTCGTCGACGAACACGGGCGCGTCGAAGATGACGATCACGTGCGCCTCGTCGCCCGCCTCGAGCGGATGCGTCGCGTCCGTCGAGAGGTCTATTACCGATGCCTCGGAACCGTTGACCGCGATTTTGGAAACTTCCAAGTCCCACGTGGCCTCCGGGAGAACCAGAGAGGCCGGCCGCCTCGAGTACGTCGTCCTCGCTAAAATCTCGTCGGGCACGTACTCGTCCTTCACGTACACACCATGCAATTCCAGGGCGTCCTCTGATTTAATGGCTAGATACCGTAACGCGTCGGCCTTCCTCGTCTGGTAGCGGAAGGTAGCTACTGGTGAGGGTGCCCTAGCTGCTGTGGCACCCGGCGAGTTGGGACTCAGGGGAAGGCAGAAGGGCCGCGTCGCCACCTCAATCGCGGCCGCGGCCGCGTCGGGGTGGAAGTGGAAGACCGTCCTTCTCCCACCTCCCAGCGAATACGACTCGATGGATCGTAAAACCGCGGGGGCGTTGTCCGGATCATAATTATTCGACACGAAGACCCCGATCTTCGCCAGGGCATTCTGGACGTCCTTCGCCGTCGCGTCCCAGTCTAAACAGCCGGCCGTGAGAGGGCCGTACGTAAGTTCCCACGCGCCGCTCTGGATGGCCGGTACCGCTCTTACCCCGACGTCGACGATTTGTACGGAACCGCCTCTCGTATAATAGGCGACGCCGCCGCCCTGGATGTTTAGCGTGGGCACACCGTTGACCTCGACGTCTCGATCGAACGTGATATCTATATCCAAGATTTCACCAGCACCAAACACGGGCCACTCCGCCGTGCTCATGTTCTTCGCTGTTGCCACCGAAACAACGCTCACGTCGAACCGCCCGTCCACATGCAGGGGCCTCCGGCCGAACGCCGCGTCGTCGGCCGCATCTCTAGCTAGCCGCCCAAGGATGGGCAGACTCAGGTTCGCGTTGACCGGCGTCCGGAACGCGTCGGGCATGTAGTACAGGCCCGGCAGCCCCGGGACTTCTACTTCCTCGCCGACGGCTCTTCTGATCGCGGCCGTCGGTTGTAAGGGGTCTCGTACTAAAGCTTGCGTGTGGATCGGCGCTAAATCTTTCGAGTAGTCGCCTTCGCCGACCACGTAGTCAAACCTCAAATATCTACTCCCCAGATTCTTCGTCGTAGACCAGCCGTGGACGCCCGTCGACAGCGGCGCTAATACCGTTCTACCGTTGCCAACATCTAATTCCAGGGCGTAGGGCGGCGACGTTCTCGAGGACGCATACACGGACACATCTTTATCAAAAACGACGAAGATGGGGATGAGTTCGCCCGCGCAGATACTCGTACCGCGGAGCGCGCTCTGGTCGTCGCCGCCGCCGGGCGCCGCGTACAACGCCGCCCGTACGTCCAGTATTTGCGGCGGCGTCTCTTCGTACAATTGTGATGAAGCAAGCGCCTCGTTGACCTTCGCGCGCATGGATTCCAGGCCCGCGGGCGTCTCCGGGTCGTCGGAATCCCGTCGCAAGTAGCCCCCGTCCGCGACCTTCAGGGCACCTAGTTCGACGCTCCCGAAGCTCCCCTCGACGTATTGCACGCGCAACTCCGCGGACGAGGACGAGGCGAAGGCGACGTCGTCGAGCGACCCGCCGAGGGGCGCCGTGAAACTAAAGCCGGGCACCCAGACATTCAAGGAGTCGCCCGGCTCCAGGGAGGACGTGGGCGCCACCTCGAGGACCATCGTCGCCAGGGCATTCGCCGTCGACGGCTCGAAGGCTAGGGAAGCGTTCGAGAACGTGCCGTAGGAGGGGGCGGCGTCGAGCGGCACGGGATTCAATGCGCCGCCCGTGCAATTGCTGGAGATGGTCGCCGTGAGGCCGACGGGGCCCCGCGGTAGGCCCTGGGGCGGCGGTCTCAAACCATAAGAAGCACCTAGCGTCAACGTGCGCGGTCCCGCGGCCGCGTGCGACGACGCCGTGAGGACGACCTTGGCTTGGTCCGTGCCGCCGCCCGTGAAGGCGAAGTCGAAGGTCGCCGACGGCAGGCGCGGCTTCGCCGCGTCCGCCCCGGCGTAGTCGACCTTGGCCTCGTCGGCGACGTCGGCCCCGCGGAAGGCTGGCAGCGAGAACGTGATGGCATCGCCTTCCGTCAAATCGCAGCTACTGTCGAAGGTCAGCGCTAGTTCCACGGAAGTATCTAATGAGGGCGCCGTATCCAACAAAGCGTTGGCGGGCTCGCCCGGGATGCCGATCGACGCGTCCCGCGCGCCTCCACTATATCCATAAATGTCGACGGAGGCCCCCTGCAGGCCGAAGCGCGGCGCGCCCCGTAATACGGTCGGCGGCAGCGGGCAGTTTGGTGACGTCGACGAGAGCGTGACGCGGTCGTCGAGGCCTTCCGCCCGATAGGGCCGCAGGCGGTCCTCCGGCGGGAGCAGGTCCACACCGCCTTCCAAAGCCGTGGCGACCGCGACGGCCGCGAAGCCGTCGCGCGGCAACCCCTCCGTGGCGTTCAGCCTCAAGACGACCCCGAACTCGCCCTCGCGCGGCCGCGCCGCGCTTAAAGAGCTGGACGCGACGCTCACGAATTGGGCCTGCCACCGCGTGTCGACCGGGAGGCCCCGGTCGATGGGGACCCACGGCATCAGCTGGTCGGGGTTCGACAGCCGGAAGCGCGGCAGCCAGACCTCGACCTCGTCGCCGGGGGCCAAGTCCTCGGACAGCCGGAACTGCACGTAGACATTGAGGGGGAGGTCCTTGCTGATGGACGTGTCGGCGCCCGTCGGCCGACGTATCCGGAAGGACGTCGCGTCGTAGGCCAGCGAAGAGGCACGAACGTCGGCCGCCGCGGGGGTCCTCGCGAAGGCACGATTCTTGAAGGTGTCCGCCAGGTCGAACCGCTCCATGACCGTGTCGACGGCGCCCCGGCCGATCCAGACGGACGCGTTGACCGCGTCGACCAACGAACAGACCGGCGTCGGGAAGTGCACGTCGACGGACGCGACCCAGTCCCTCTCGTTTGTCGATGCGGCGCCCCGCGGCGCCAGGTGCAGCGCGACGTCGTTGTACGAACTCAGGCCGTAGGCCGGCGCGACGACGTCCGACGGGACGATAATCTCATAGTTCAGCTGCCTCAAATTGGTCTTCGCCGTCAGCTCCAGCGCCGCGGCGCCCGTGAGGACGGCGCTGAAGTTCGCGCCATCCAGACCGCCTATACTTAACGGAGCCCTCGCCCGGGACGCCAGCGCCGCGGCCGCGGCGCCCCGCGGCAGCCAGCCCGGTAGGGATAACAGTACGATTCCATCCTTCAGGATGAAGCCGTTGTTGGCGCTTTCCGTAGACGTGTTCCACGTGAGCGTGAAGCCCGACGCGTCGCCGACGACCGGGCGCGGCGCGTGGAAGGCGAGCTGCGCAAAGTGGACGGCCGGGAGGCGCACGGCCATGCGCTGCACCGGCGTGAAGGCCGCGGACTTGTCCCGTATCTGATACGAGACGCTCGGGCCGGCGCCGTCGCCCGACCGGGGCGGCTTCAAGCCGAAGCGGGCCGGCATCTTGAGGACGAACTCCGTCTGCGCTTTCCGAGCCCTCGGTAATTTAGCAAGATATAAGACCTGGTCGTCGACGTCGAAGGACACGTTCGCGAGCGCCGTGGCCCGTCCGGCGAAGACGCGCGCCGTGCCCGTCCGGTTGTTTCGGCCGTCGAGGGTCCAGCCCGGCAGGCGCCACTTGATCTTCCCCCCGAAGAAGGCCTGGCCGTAGGCCCACTTGAGCTCGAACGCTGATACTTCCCCGACGCGCGCGTCGTCGTCGTAGCTTAATGCAGAGGACGAGAGACCGATGGGTTCGACGCTGGACAAAGGCACAAACTCCCGCAGCGCGCATCCTTCTGAATTGACGTCGTCTATCCTCAAGACGAAGTCCTGCTGGTCGAGGTACGACGATCCGGACGGGAGCTTGACCTGGTACAGCGCCACCTTAATCGTGGAAAGGGGCACGAACGGTCTGATATACATGCGGAGGTAGGAGTCCGTGTGGTTCCCATTCAGAATCCGATCGAGCGTCACGTTGCCGTCGTCCATCTCGGCGTAGGTCGCCGTGTGGTTCGCGTAGTTGGGCAGGCGTACTTCGATGCGCGAACCGGAAGACGCCGCCCGCGTCAGTTTGAGGTCTAGTAAAATGTCGCGCAGGGTCCCGGGCTCCGGGGCCGTGGCGCCTTCGATCTCAAGCGATCCGGTGGATAACGCGCAGACGGGCCGCCGCACGGTCAGCAAAGTGGCGGCGACGGCGCCGTGCGCCGCCTCGACCGAAACATGAGCGCCGACGTCGTCGTCCTCAATTCCTGTCGACGGCGGGCCGAGGCCCGCCGTCGCCGGGATTGTGAGTCGTATGAATGCACCCGCCTTGACGGATTGGAGGACCGTGAAAGTCGCCAGAGGACCCGCTATCGATGCGGCCACCTTGTCGGCGTCCGCACCGAGCACCTCGGTCGTCGAAACGCCCGTCGACGACGCGGAACCGAAGTCGATCGTAATGACGTCGTGCTCGACGAGCGGCGCGACGAACTGGAGGAGAATATCAATATCTGACGGCGCGCCGGCCTTCGCGTCTGCGCCAAAGTCGAGCGTCCCATTGAGGAGCGCGCCGACGGGCGTCGTGTCGGCGGTCGGGTTGTGCTCGACGTTATCCAAGGCCACGTTTCCTATATCATAACCATAATCGTCTTGAATCGCACCGATCTTCTGATTCAAAGCCGCGTGCACTTTGACGGGATCCGCGAGCCACTCGCTCACACCGCCGGGGCTCCAGACCGAGTCCTCGAGGTTGGCTCTGAGAGCTAAGCCCGTCGCAGGCACTTTGAGATCTGTCTCGATGACGGCCTCGATGGGCGCCTTCTTCGCGACGCGTCCGTTCAGGGTCATTCGGACCATCTTTCGAGAAGCGTACCAGTGCAACGTTACGGTCGATGGAGCCACGTCCGCCACCAGTCCTCCATCGGAGCCAGGTCCATCCAAACCGGAGAACTCGATGTAGTCCCCCGCCAAACCATCTTCGGAGAAGGCCGCCGTCAGCACGACCCTGGCGGTGTCGCCCGCCTTCGCGCGGCCTCCATCCAACGCGGTCACGAACGCCTGGGCGAAGGCGACCCCGTAGCCCGGCGTCTTGATGGGCGCCGGCCGCGCGCGCGCCGTTTTACAACGAGGGCACGCCAGCGTGATGAAAGGCTCGTCGAAGCGTAGGGACGACGTCGGCATCGTCAGACCTCTTATGGAGATGCCGCCGGGCTGGCTCGCGGCGCAGCCCCGCGTCACGAGCAGCGTCAGCGTGCTGTTGGCCCATCCCGCGGTTTCGTTGAAACCTAACTGAAACTCGCAGCTGTCCTCGTCTTCACCAAAGTAGTGCTCCTCGATCGTCACCGTGCTGTTTAATGCAGCAAAGCCCCCGAGGCGCGCCTCCAAGACATCGCCTTCGACGAGGGGACTACTATACGTAAAATTGAGCTCGACGCGCGCGTCGCTGCCGGGCGCCGGCGGGGCCGCGTCTCGATCAAACGCGCAGCACGGCCGCGTGTAGGCGAGCGACGCGTTCAGCGCGCCGATGCCCACGAACAAACTTCGTTTGTTTTTCCGGAGCTTGAGCGGCGCGCACGCACCCCCCAGACACGTCGGTGCCAGCGGCGCGCCGTACTCGATGTCAATCATCGACAGCTTGGGCCCGTCCTCCGGGATGCCCAGCTCCCGGATGACGCGGAGGCCCGCCGAACGCCCGACTTCTAGACCCGACGCGGTCGTGGCCTCGACGGCCGGCGCGAAGAGGAGTGTCGACCCCTCGTCGTCGCTTCGGATTTCGTCGAGGGACCAGATGCCGTCGCTCGATACCAGGGGCGCCGGGTCCTGCGACGAGCAAGCCTGCACGTTCGGCAAAAACAAGCGCACGCGCCCGCCGGGCGCCACGGTCCGCACGAAGCTAAAACTCAAATTCAGCGCGACGACGACGCCGACCGCGTCGGACGGGTCGAGGACGAGCTGTGCGCTTTCTAAAGCGTTCATTCTAGGCCCACCATCAGCTAACGGTGTGCTGGCGACGAGCACGTCCTCATTCGCATCTAACAGAGACGCCTCGAACTGCTTCCGGGAAGCCGCCGTGATGTCCACCGGGGCAGCTAAACCGTCGACCGTCACCAGGTACCCTTGCGGTCTAGGTACCAACGGCGCCAGCGCGTAGAGGGAGAGGGTCCCATTCAACGTCGCGTTGTTCTCCGAGGTCTGGTCCGTCGTCTCCCACTCCCAGTCCCTCTCCCTCAAACCGCCCCACCTCCCGATGAAGTAGGCCGCGTCTCTCCCCGATAGTATGAGATCCCTCGAATCGTCCGAGCCGCTCCTCAGGATGTCCGCCCGTTCCCTTGGATCCAAGAACCCCGGTAACACGAGCCGCACCTCGCCGTAGATATGCATCGGTGGTCGATATCTCCACTCGATCTTCGCGTCGACGGAGACGCGTCTCCTTGGCAGCGTCCGGTTGCGGGACTCCACTAACTGGATGGGCGCGGCGACGCCGAAGGACACGTCGATGCCCGTCGGGGCGCCGGGCGTCGCGGCACCTCCAGAAAAAGACAGCGAGGCCCAGGCCAGGCCCGAGCCCTTCAAGGTCTCGACGGGCTGGGCGTCCGCTCGGATGCCTCGGCCGTCAAATTCTAAAGTGGCGGCGTCGAAGGACGCATTTCTGAATTTCGGCATTCTTTCATCCCTCCGTAGCCAACCGCCCGAATCGTCGACGCTGTAGACGGCCGTCGCCGGGAGGGTCAAACTGTTGTTCGCGTCGAGCACGAAGCGTACGTACGTCAGCGCGGCGACCGTCCGAGCAACCGTCGCGTTGACTATCATTGAACCTTTCTCCACGGATGCACTAACGAACCCGAAGCCGTCCGTCGCGTTGCCCAGGATGCAGCCTCTACACATACCTCCGTACGCACCGGCCCGGGGGTGCAGCCTCAACGTAATGACGTCGCCCGGTAACAGCTGTTCCGACGGCGCGAAGGACACGTCGATGGACGTCGCCGCGCCCGGCAGGGCGGGCTCGAAGCGCACGGCGGCGCCGACGAAGGCCAGTAAAGCGGGTTTCAACGCTACGTAGGCCGGGACCACGGGCGACGCGTCCGGCGTGTCCGACGTCCAGTTCACCGCGCGATCGGATCGCGACGCGCCCGTCCGGAGCCGAGCGTAGGGCGACCTCGCTGACCACACGCGCGGTCGCAAGGACGTCGCCCCGGACACGCCGACGCCGTAGACCGGCGTGGCGACCCTCGGTATGCTTATGGACAGCGTCTCGTTCGCGGCGATCGAGCCGTTGACCACTTTCAGAACGAACGACGACCCGGGCTGCGCGTCTCGCTTTAACGTAATGACCTCCTCGGCGTCGATAACGACCTGGGCGTCCGGCGGATCTAGAAGATCACATTCTTCGCCCACCCGATCGACCGCCGGCCGCAGCTTCAGGGGACTACAGTGCGCCGCCGCGAACTCGACGACAAATCTATACCCGTTCGCTCGTGCGTAGGTCAAGACCTTCCTAACACCACCAATAGCCCGCACCTCGGCCAACTGGTTGAGCTGGTTTCGTACCGATCTCGTCCCGCCGTCGCCGGCGTCGTACTGGATGCAGCCCGTCCTCGCGCTCCCGTAGAGCAGCTGGAAGGCGCCGCCCGTCATCTGCGTCGAGGCGTCCACCCCAACATCGATCGTCTGGAAGAGCGAGCCCGCGCTCCGGGTCATGTAGCCGCCGTCGCTTAATGCGCCGGCGAGGCCGCCGCGTCCCGTCAGAGGGTATCCAGCATAGTCCACGTCGACGTCCACTGATGAACCACCAATAAAGGCTCCATCCGCATTCGCTTCGACGACCGCGCACGTCTCGTTCGTCTGGTCCGCGTCCTTTCTCTTCAGGCCGCCCTTTATATCTGAACACCGTAGCTCCACACAAATATCTGTTTCCAGCAGAGCGTGGCCGCCGGCGCCCGTCTCTACGATAAAACGACGGCGCCATCCATCACCACGTCGCACGGGCTGCTCGGAGACGCGCGGCGCGAGGTGGCCGTGCGTGGCGCCGAGGGCCGCTTGGATTGTGGCTGCGGACGCATTCGAAGCTTCAATGCAAGGGTCTGTCTCCAGGACGGACCCGAGAGCTACTCTAAACGACCCTCCTGTGATTGACGGTGGCGTGTCGGGAGCAGCCCACCGTCGCAGGATGATCAAATCTAGGGTCTGGCGTCGATGCGAATGGACGCCCGTCTGTCTCGATAACGACGCCTTCAGGGCTTCCGGTCTTCGTGTATTCACCGACAGGGCGAACAAGCCCACCCCGAACCCTCCGAGGGACATCGGGCCGCCCCTCGCGGGTAACGTCGTGTTCGCCTCGAGGACAGGTCTGTCCGAGAGCCGCCACATGGACCCCTTCAAACTAAAGGACGTGTCGTAGTCCGCCCGGACCGTGCCCAGGGGCGCCCGCACCACGCAGTCGAAGCGGATGATAGACGTCCCCGAGCCCGCCGCGTACCTCGCGCTGATCAAGCGGTGGGCTCGATCATGGCCGCGGAAGGGCGAGTCCTGGCCGTCGCCTATCGTTAACTCTAGGCGCGGCGCCTCGTCGAGGTAGGGTCTGGTCGCGGCAAACGCGACGTCGCCGGCCACGACGACCGCGGCGTCGTACCGCACGAAGACTCGTAACATGTCGCCCGCCGCGAGGGGTGCCGTCTGGACGTCGCTGGCATCCGCGTCGACCTTCAGGATCTTCGGCATCGCCGACGTCACTACGACGTTCGATGATTTGCCGAGCGTGCCGTCGTCCGTTCGTAGCGGTAGGATGAGCGACGCGGGGCGGTTCGTGGAAAGGGTCAGGGGGTTGCACGACGCGTTGGCCCACAATGCGGCCGTTTCTACAACAGCGGACGCGCAGGGCACGCAGGCAGTCTCGAGCCGTTCCGACTCGTCGCCCACTCGCACAACGTATCTAAACATAAGTGATCTCGTCGCCGAGCCGTTGTGCGGCAGGGCCTGCGCGCCGTAGGGCACGTACTTCGGCGCGCCCAGTTCCGCTGCTAATCGGTCGTTCGCCAGGTCCAACCAGAGCATGAAATGGCTCCCGGAGCAGTTCTTGGGAGGGACTATCTTCTCGCTCCACGTGACCTTGATATCCAGGTTGTCGCCCGGCGAGTACGTTCTGGAGGGCGCTTCGATGGCCGTGATGATGGCTGCGTTCGCGTCGACGATGACGCGCGCTTGGCCCGGCGACGCGGACAGCGAGTTGTAGGCCCCGGGCTCCGGGACGGAGTCATAATTAATATCCGTTTCGGGCGATGCCGAGGACGACCTCAAATAACCGACGATGCCCCCGAAGCCCGGCTGTAGAGCGCGTCTCCCGTCGACGGTCGGTACCGTGTCGAGGTCCCCCTCGTTGGAGTCGCCCTCCCGTATGTCGTAGACGAAATGCAGGTCCTTGGTCCCGCTTCCGGACGCGTAGAAGGCCGTCGCCGGCCTCGTGGTAGACGTCGTGATGTCCAGTTCGACATTGGCCGCTAGATAAGCGGGCGCGAAGACCGCGTAATTCCGCGTCACTGTGATGTTGCCTTGTGCTATGGACCTGTTGTACTGTGCTACGGCACCGGCCACGTCCGCGCTCACGGGACGGTCGAACGCGACCGTAATGTCCAGTAAATGACCTTTGCCATAGACGCACGCCGCCGCCGTCGACGCGTAGCCCTCGGACGCGAAGTACGCGGGCCAGTGGCACGCTAGAGCGGCCGCGGTACTCATGTTCGTGACGTTCGCCGGCGTCGTGTCCACTTTAATGCGCGCGTTGTACGCTAACGACCCGACCTCGCCCGGCGCCCGCAGCTCCAGGTTCACGGCGCCCGTCGGCCGCGGCGAATCGCGTCGGATGTAGCACTCCTCGCCGTCGCCCTGCGTCAGGGCCCACTGCCGCGCGGGCCCGGGGCAGCCCAAACTGTTGAGCGCGAGGTAGTCCAAATCATCGCTAAAATCACCCCGCCGGACCCGGTACCGGAAGATGAGCGCCGACGTCCGATCACCCGCGTAGTAGTAGGCCGGCCGGAAGCCCGGCGTCGTGACATCCACGAGACCGGCTTCTCTTGCTAAACCGTACTCGTCGTATTTCGTCGCGACGACCACAGAAGTCTCATTAAAGTCGTGCGGCGGCGCGAAGGTGATAACATCACCTTGTATAGAAGCCACGGTCATCAGCGCGCCGCCCACGCGGTACTGCGTGCCCGCGTCCGCGTTCGTCAGACCGTCGGCGTCGCCGTACGTCGACGGCGGGAACCGCACCTTGAGCCCGTCGCCGCGTTCGATGCGCGCGAACCCGAAGTCTAAACTCCCAAAGCTGATCGAGACACTACCAACTAGACCGGGCGCCGACTCGACGTGTTGAATGGGCGTGGCGTCCAGGCCTACAGCACTCATGGTTAACATGCAGCCGTGGTCACCCAGGCCGTCGACGCCTTCTACGGGTACCGTGCCGTTTACTGATAACTCAACCAGGGTGCGCTTGTCGACTGCCATACCAAAGCCGAAGGTGTGGACGTCGCCCGTCGAGCCCTCGTAATCTAATATGTCAGATTCAGAGGTTGCCGAGTCAATGCTGAATGCAGGCAAAGTTAATTGTAACCGTGAACCCTTGGGCACGTCCACAGAAAAGTTCATCTGCAGTTTTAATCGTGTGGCGACGCCCGCGAAGGGCTCGGCCAGATCTAGTGAGGAGTGGTGCAGCGCCGCGATGACGGGCACGCTCTCCACGGCCGTTTCGGATAATGGGCCCGTCGCGGCCGTATTCACGGAAACGGTCACGCCCGCGTAGGGGCCATCGATGCCATCTTCCGGTAGTGTTAAACCGCGCACCGTCGCGAGGACATGCGACGCCGTCGGGAAGGCCTCGTCAATCGTTAACTTGAGGTAGGGCGCGTTCCACTTTACCTTAAGTGACGGGTCGTCTAAGACCACGCCAGTTCCCGTGCTGCAGTAGCTCGTGTCCGTCGATAGCTTCTTCGACGCACCGAACCGCGTCGCGTTCGGTGTGAACAGTGACGTGAAGCCATCAACGGCATTCGAAGAACAGGTCTGGACGTACCCCGAGGACGCGCAGTCCGGGCACGACGACGTTATGAGCTCGTCGGGCACGCAGCCCGCGAGGCACGCCGGCGTGAAGGGGTAGAATTCTGATCCATACGTGTTCGGCGCCGCGCACTGGGCCTCGGTGTTGGCCTCGTGGGCCTCGCCCGTCGTATGGTATCTATAGACATACTCGTCCTGGGACGACGGGCCGTAGTAGCCGCCGCACGCGTCGAGGCAGGGGCCGTCTATCGTTGAACCGCAGGCCTTCATTAATGTGCCATGCTCTCCCCGCGGCCCATACACAGGAAAGCCGTCGGCGGCCCAGCCGACCTGCGGCGAGTGCGCGTAGGTCTGCGCGTCGAGCTGCCGCAGCAAGCACGTCGGCGGGCCGTGGCAGCCGTAGGTCGGGAGCATCGTCTCCGGGTGCAGGTCCTCGACCAACGTCTGTTCCCGCACCGTGCACCCGCAGGCGTCGAAGGTGTCTCCGTACAAATAGGGCGCCGACGTCTGGTAGCTCACGGCCGGCGTCGACCCGCCGTAGCCCGACAGGAGCATGGCGCCGTTAAATAACGTGCCGATGGCGCCCGCGCGCTCGCTTAGGTCCGTCGGGTTGTTCGGGTCGTACTTTGGATATAGGGGGAAAGCGTACGTCGCCGGGAGCTTGTTCACTGAAGTGCCTTCTCCCAGGACGTGGTTCGGGCAGTGCGACGTGGACACGTAGCGCGCCTTCGTGTCGATGCGTTCCTGGTAGTCGTAGTCGCTGCCGTCCAACGCACACGTGTCGTCGCTCAGCCGCCTTCGAGCCGGGTCGTCTCTGTGTATACTCACTTCCGTAGTATTAGTGAACGCGGGCAGCTTGAACGTCACCGAGTCCCCATTCACTAAAGGCGCCTCGGCCGCGTCGAACCTCAAAACGACGTCCGCTTCTTCGCCCGCGCGCACGAACGGCGCGGAGAAGGCCGCTACTCTTGCATCCGCGAGGCCGACGCCCGGGCTCTTGGCGTGGCTCCAGCCCGTGGGGCAGTCCCGCGCCTCGATCCTCATTCTAAATTCGGCCGAGGCAAAGGCCACTGAAGACGGCTTCAGCAGGGCGTCTTCTTTTATTGATGCGGTGAGGTCACCATACACTTGATCCTGCTGCAGCGTGAACGTCAACCTTTGTGAATCCCAGGCCGCCGAGGACCCCCAAATATCATCATCGAGCGGTATTGAACTACCAGAGGCGCTGAACCCGGGAAGCTCCACGATCAGCCGGTCGTTCGCTACTAAGGCGCACGACGCCCTTATGGTGACATTGAGTCCGGAACCGACCGTCGTCGCGACGCGGGGCTTGACCCAATGCAGTGAAGAACTTTCAAGGACGCCGACGGGCGGCGACGACGCCGCGCTCACGGACGTGTGCGCCGTCGCGGCGCCGTCGACCGAGACGCGCAGCCGCTCGTCGTTCTCCAGTAATGGTGAAGTTGGGAGGTGCAGGCCCGTGATGTTGAACTCGATCGGTTTACGTGCAGCGAATGCTTCGCCGAGTGTGACAGAAACGATATGAGATGTAGCGTCCCACGTACCGGCGTGGCCGTGCGACACACTGAACGCCCCAGACTTCCAGAAGCCCAGGCGGAAGAAGTCCGGCAGCGAAACATTCAGTAAATCTCCTTCTGCCAAAGCGTCGCCGTAGGCGAAGATCACGCGGATCACCGTGACACTGCCGGGCGACACGTCCCGACTTAGGAATGTAAAACACGGCAAGGCGCAGTCCGACCGCGGCGACGAGGAAGAGGGCACGGTGCCCACGCCCCGGAACGGTAGATATGACGATGGCGTACTTCCCGCTCTACTGGAATTGTAGCCTAGACTGATCGAGGCGTCGTTCTGAGGTATGCCAGCGACCGGTAAGGCGAGGTACGAGCCGTACTCGACGATGATGGAGAAGCTTCGCTTGGAGGAGGCAATCCCATAGTCCGTCGTCATCAGCTGGACGGACGACGTGTTGGCGATCCACGTCCCCGCGAAGCTCCTTCCATCAACGCCGCCGATTTGCAACGGCGTTTTGGACCGGCCGCCGCCCGCCCTTAGTCTTCGTATACAATCGCCCTCATTCATTAAAACGCCGCAGTCCGCGTCAGCACCACCGTTGAAGGAGACGCGGAACGAGTCGCCCGAATTGGGCGCGAAGGAGGTAGACCACTGGATGGCGACCGAGGTGGGCGCGCCTGCTCTAGGCTCTTCGAAGGACAGGGCACTGGCGCACAAACCGGCACAAGGCACGGTCACGGGGAGTTGGTCTATGGTGTCCCAGGAATCGTCGCCGCTCGAGATCGTGACATGGGCCGCGCGCGACGACGGCCAGCCGTCGGACGGGAGGGCCAGCGTCCGGTTCCGCACGCCCGGAATTATGGTATCGGTCAGGTTGCGGTCGACGGCGACGCGGCCCACCCTAAACGTGCGGTGCGCGCCCGCCGTAATATTGCCCAAAATATTTAAGGTGACAATTTCCGTCGTCAGGTCGTAGTTGGCCGTGACGTTGACCCGAGCCGACGTCGCGTTCACGTACAGCCCGCAGACGTCGGCCCAGCAGTCGGGGACGTGCAACCTAGGCAAATACCACGCCATCGTGTCGCCGTGCCGCAGGTCGGCGCCGTCGAGCCGGACGGACAGGTCCGCCACCACCCTCTCGCCGGGCCGCCCGACGTCCCTCCTCGCTTCTTGCCGTCCCAGCTCGTCCTCGACCCACGTGACCGCCGCCTGCGACGCGACGAGGATCGGCCGCCCGACCTTCACGCCTCGGAACGCCAAGGTGCCAAAGTCTTCGTCCGTAGATAACGTGATGCCCTGCCTTAACCGGGGAAGCACGCCCGTCGACGGTGCGTTCAGATTCGTAATATTGACGTAGACGTCCTCCTCGGCAGGGATGTCCTGGTTGCACCTTAGGACCAACGTCTCCGTCGCTTGGTCCCAGCTCGCCACCCTGAATGAATACGGGTCCGGCCCGCCTTGTCTGGTGATTTCTGTGGTGTTCTCGCCGATGAAGGGCTTGCCCGTGAAGCCTCCGCTAAAAACGACCGTCACGGCCTCGCCCGACGAGAGGGGCCTTCCGTATCGAAAGCCGAGGTACTGCTTCGTGGACGACGCATTTAATGACGCCATCCGCAAATTCGTGACGACCGCGGCCTTCTCCATCGGCGGCACCGTCTCGACGGCTCTCGCCTCCGACCAGTCGGCGGTGATGGCCGAGATGTTGTACTGGAGCGTGAAGTTCCTCTGGTTCTGTACGATACCTCGTGTCGGGCCCCGGAAGCCAATCAGTTGTAACGTGGTCCCGGCGTCCGTCAGTGAAACGGCTGCGGTGAAGACCAGCGTAAGGACGTCGTCGGACGACCAGCTCTGGACCTGAACCAACGTGGAGGAGTCTCCTAACTTGACGACGAGTTCCGCTTCCCTCTTGAAACCGGGTAAGGTCACCCGCAGCGCGTCGCCCTTCTCGACTGCACCGACGTAGGTGAATGTAAGCGTAGCCGTGAGGGTCTCGTTGCCTCGGGTGGCGGACCAGGTATAGGACGTCGCACAGAGCCCGGCGCAGGGCGTTGCTGGCACGGCGTCGCCGAACTCAAAGCCCGGCGCGTTGCCCGACACTTCCAACAGATCGGAAGGCCGCAAGCCCCGTCGCGGCGCCGTGAGGCCGCTCTTCCTCGGTATGGTCAAGACCAAGGCCCCGGGCGACGGCAGGTCCCGCAAAGGGACGAAGTCGATCCTTGCTTCTCTGGTGGACGACCCGTAGAGCGTGCAGTTGAAGTTGAAGTCCGCGCCGTCGACCGTCGCCGCCGCCAACCGTAAAACGTGAGGTCTTCCTAAATCAGTAGTCACGAAGTGGTCCTTGTACGGTAACGACACGGCGTCGACGTCTCGGTACAGCGTGACGTTCTTCGAGGCGTTGAGGCTCCGGAAGAACGGCACGCCGATGGAGAGCGTTGAATTTCTGGAAATGGTTCCCGTCGACCCATACGACAGTGTGAGGGTCCACTCGCTGGGAACGTCCAACGAGCACGGTTCCGGGAGGCAGGTCCAGGCCACGTCGCTAATACCGGCCACCGCCGTGGTCTTGAGAACGGGAATCGCGGTCGTCGGCACGTGGGCCGAGGAAGACGTCAACGTTATGGACGATGAATCTTGGGCGACGCCCCCCGGCGCCAGGACCAGATTGGAGACCGTCACGATGCGTCCGGCGCCGCCGCCAATGTCATTGTCGTTCAGCACGGTCAGCCGGATGGCATTCTCCACGATTGATACACTAAATCCCTCACTAATAAGTGGTTCTCCGATATAAGCCTCGTCGTCGGGACCCGCCACGTCCAAGGCTAAGGTGATGACGTCGCCGGCGGACGCGTGGCCCGGGCCCAGGGCGAATTTTAAGGAGATGCGACACCGGCCGCCGCCGTGCGTCCGGCCTCCATCCTCACTCGTAATTGTCAATGAAGTACTACCAAAGGCGCCGACGGCCGGACTCGTCGGTACGAAGCCGCTGAGCGCGCCCAACGCGCGCGCGTCCGAGGCCAGCGTGATGCGCGCGTCGTCGGCGTGGAGACCGCCCGCCGGCAGCTCCAGGACCTTCGACGAGGTCAAGCCGACGGTGTAGGTCCCCGCGTCGAGTAAGCGCGCCGCCCGAAACCGCAGCCGCGGGACGACGCGGTCCGGGACCCACGCCGCGCGGAAGTCCGCCGAGTCGGCCTCCAGCGCCTGCTCCGTCGTGTTTTTCGCAACCCACGAGAACTTGCGGTCCACGGACTTGGGTAACGTGTAGTTCGGGATGAAGAGACTATCGGAGAAGACCAAATCTATCGTCTCGTTGCGCGCGATGGCCGCTAACGACGTGAAGGTCAGTGAGAGTTGCGTCGGTTCGCCCGCAATCAGGGGAGCGTACGTCACGGACGCGTCACTCAACGCGACGCCGCCCGCATTATCGACCCTATGGCGTTTCATGATACCGGACGCGAACGTGCCCCTCACGAAGATCCCGGCGTCTGCGCCGCTCCGCAGACCGGCTGATGGTGTCAGGTAGGAGCACCGCGACAGCACGCGCACGTCGAAGGCCGTCCGGGCCGGCGACGCGCGCGCGGCAATCAACAAAAGCTCCGCGTCGCGACCCGCACCGCTAAAACCGGCGACCCACGCGTCCGTGCCGTCGACGGACGAACAATTTTCGGCCGCATTGCCCGAGAAGCCCGGGAGCGCGATCCTCAACGTATCCCCGACGACGGCCGGAATTGACAAAGTGAACGCGATCTGAATAGCGGCCGCTGCGGAGGCTCGAGGTGCCGCGGCGACCACGCCGTTTTCTCCGACGGGCGTCTCCACGACTCCTCTGAAAACTGGTGACCGGCCCGTCCTGAGTAATAACCGAGGTCTTCCTCGGATCGCCACCGCTCTACTAAAGTAGACCTGGATGTCCAAAACGTCGCCGGCGGCCACGTCCCGCGACGCGACTTCGCCCGCTAACGACACATCTAAGACGTAGGGTATGCTCGTATCGACCATGATGTTCTTGTTGTGAGCGAGGGACCCCGGCTTGCCCGGCTCCGGTAGAGTTAACACCGCAACTGCAGACACGGTAACATCGCGAGCTTTGCGAACAATATAACCAGGTGAAGCCACGGACAATGAATTGGTAGCGAAGTAATCTAAATCTTGGTTCGCGTCGCCCTCGCCGACCGTGTACTCGAACTCCGCCGTATACCCTCCCCCCAAGACTTGCGTGAATAACGCGTAACTATTGGAAGCGCCCGTCGCCATGACCAGGCGCGGTTCGCCCCCGACGGCCAACTGTCGATCGAAGGTCACCCAGATTCGCAGGACGGCCCCGACGCCGTATTCCCCGTCGACCTCTGGTGAGGTCACGTCGACGACTAATGGTGAACGGACGTCCACGATCACATCATTTGACGCGCCTAGAGCATTGGCCGTGCCCGACGAGTATCGGGCTGCGGTCCTTGCTGGAGGTAATGAAGCATCTATAAGCGCATAAGGGTATGCTGCTGCTCGAACGACCACACTATCTCCATTAATATCGAGTAATTGGACCGCTTCTAACGGATTGGCGGCGTCGCCGGGCATGACGTCATACACAAAAGTTAATGTATCCGTACCGTTACCTCCTATATAATTCGCGAGGCCATTTCTTCGACGGACACCTTTCGTAAGTTCCGTAGCGACCGGATCCACGAACACCGTACTACCAGCTGTCCGTCCCGTCAAGTAGACACCATCACCTACCGGCAGCATGGTCCTCGGATCCAACACCGCATTAGTAGCGTCTAACCGCAGTTCAGGGACATCTCCGTCGAACTGGTCCGCGTAGGAGCACCTTTCAAACGTGATCACGATCAAATTGCCCTTGGACGTGCAGGCTCGCCTACCACCGGAGTAGTCCCGGTCGTCTTCGTCGCCGAAAAAGACAGTCACGTTCTCGATGCCGTCGATGGTCTCGAGCTTCTGCTTGACTAATTCTTGATCATCTAGAGCACCGACGTTTCTAGCGGTACCGGAAGGCGCCCACATCTTCGGGTCGGACGGGCCCCGCGTTTCAGAAAAGGTAGAGGACACGTTCGCCTTTATACTATCATAAAGTGTCAGGGCGAACTCGCCGTAGTCGGCCTTGCACGTGAAGGACTGCTCTTCACGAATGGCGCAGGCGTTGTCATTGCATCCCGTGTCGAGCTCGAGCTTTAACGCGTCGGGATCGCCCACAATCTCCACGGGACTCGTGAACGATAACGTGACGGTAATATTCTGTCCAGACGAATAGATGCCGTCCGGCGCGTCCGTGCCCACGCGCGTGATCCGCGGCGCGCCGTCTCCTTGTATCGATACGGCCCGCGGCTCGACGATGATCGGGAGCTGGGCCTCGCCCTCGTCCGGAATCTCGAGTGCGCTCCTCAGCTCGATACTTGTGGGCTCGTCGATGGGGCCGGCTACCTGGAGCGTCTGGGCTCGAGGTATGGGTACCACCTTCTGGGCTATGGCTGCCCTGAGCAGCAGCAGCCATAGAAACATGTTTCTCAATGTAACTTCATCGCTTTCGCATGCAGCGAGGCAGGCTGGCTGCTGCCCCAAAGCTGGCTTTGGTGCCGCTGGGCCCAAACCCGGGAGAAGCCCGGTCGCATTGTTTGATTCTTCTGTTCGCTGGGGCGAGACGTGGGAACAGGGCTCGGCGGAGGGTTGGGGCGGCGTTTGCGGAAGTCGGGTTGCTAGTGGGATTACGGTAGCCCGGGCGTCTCGGCTCGCCGCGGCAGCCGAATTGGTGGCTTAAGCATCGATTACACGCTGCTACGCAATAGCGCTGTCACTTGAATATACTGGCAGCACCGATTACACGCTGCAGACAGCCTCCGGCCTAGCACAGCCCTTGCTGGCAGCGCAGCCATGTACATGAAGGCCCGGCGCCACCAGCCGCGCGCCGGCGAGGACGACGTCGAGAGCAACCAGCTGTCGAGCAACGAGGTGCGCTACGGCGAGAAAGGGCCGCTCTGGTTTCCCGTCGCGCTCGGCGCGCTGTTTCTCGTCATGGTCGGCGTCTTGCTGTGCCTCACGCCGCAAACGAAGCAGCACGCCTGGCTGACGCTCCATACGAAGCCGACGCCGCCGCCGACGGAGAATTTGTATTTGAGACGGCCGCTCCAACAAGTTCCGGGCCTGCCGCCGGGCCCAGAAAACCCGAGTACCTTTGTGAAGGCGCGCGGCGCGACGACGCGGTTGCACTGCGAGACGACGGCGGGACCCCTCACAATTGATATCCACGAGAACTGGGCGCCGCTAGGCAGTCAGAGGTTCCTGGACATGGTGAACACAGGCTTCTTTTCCAGTAGAGTCGGATTGTTCCGAGCCGTCAAGAACTTTTTGTGCCAGACGGGCGTGCCGGGGGATCCGGCGGTCCACCAGCAGTGGCGCCAGAAGGGAAGGATCAAGGACGACCCGCAGTGGTTGGATCTGACGGGCCAAAAACAAGCTCTCAAACGGGGCTACCTCGCCTTCGCGGGGTCCGGCCCGGACAGTCGGACGACGGAGTTCTTTTTCGCGTTCCGGGATTTGAAATTGGGCTTCCAGCCCTGGGAGGTGCCCTTCGGGGAATTGGTGGGAGAGGCGTCGTACGCGGCGCTGGACCGGTTCTACGCGGGGTACGGGGACATGCGGGCCTTCGGGGGCCGGGCGCCGGCGCAGGGCCAGATTTATCGGCGGGGCGCGGCGTACCTCGACGAGGAGTTCCCCTTGCTGGACTTCATGACGAGTTGTGAAGAAGTGGAGGGTAAGACATGAGTCATGTGGTTCGGGTTCGGGTTTTCGCATGCGTACTGTGTATATGTTAGCACTAGCCCGCGTGTACCCGATGCTCGACGGCCGGCGCCGCGGGCGGCCGCTTCGGGATGAGCCCGAGGAACTTGGCCACGGTGTTCCCCCGCTTCCGCGTGATCTCGCACTTCTCGCAGCTCGCGTAGGCCGCCATGCCGGCGTCGCAGCTGCAGGCCGCGCTTTGACTTACCAAAGGCGGCGTGTCGCTTTGCCCCGCGGCGAGCCCGTCGAAGAGCCGCCGCCACCGGTCCACGAGCCGGTCGCCCCGGAGGTGCGCCTCGAAGAACGCCGCGCCCCCCGCGACGAGCCGCCGTCTTCGCTCCGGGTCGCGTCTCAACTCCACAAGCTTCCGCTCCAGGTCCGTCTCGTCGACGCTCACGTAGTGAACACCATCCCTCAAAAACGGGTAGTACCACTCGAGGGCGTCGTGCCTCCAGATCAGGACCACGGCCCCGTGGGACCACAGATATTGTAAATTGCGCGAGTAGCTGCCCGTGGCGCTGCCGGGCATGTGCAGCAAGTAGCGGTAGTGGCTGTAGTTGACCATCGGCACGCGCGTCGAGAGCTCGCTGTCTCGCTTGCGCCGCTTCGCCCCCAGCTGGTTCGAGAGGTCCGCGACGCAGGTCTCTAGGTCCGTATAGCCGTCGACGCTCGTCCAGCCCGCGTCGACGGCGCCGTTCAAGGTCCCCAGGCGCATCAATTTCAAACGCTCGTGGCCGCCGGGCCCGCACGCGCCCCGGAACAGCAGCACGTCCCTTCTTTTATCGAATTCGCGCTTCCGGGCGACGGCCTGGGTCCGCCGCGAGTACCAGTCCCACCAGTCCGGCGCGACGAAGAACGGGTTCGGCATCAATAGACCCGGCTGCCGGGGGTCCCGCTTGCCGATGCCGACGACCGGGTAATTGCGTTTTGTGGCGGGCCCCGACGCCGTGTACACGCTCAGGAAACTCACCCAGCGGCCCGGCAGCCGGTGCGACGCCCGCAGCTTCCCGACGACGCCCCGCAAATGCATGTCCATGAGCATCTGCTTCGCGGAGCCCGCCGTGCTCCGCAGATCCTTCGCGTGGACGAGCGAGCCGTCGGGCGCGAGGTGGACGCACGAGAGGGCCGCCGGGGGCAGGCCGCGCATGTCGCAGTGCGGTATTGGTGACGGGAAGGCGTCCACGTAGGCGGCGACGTCGTCGCCTTTGATGCGGGGCAGCCCGAGCAATAGGTAGAGCAGCATCGTCGTGCTTAAGCAGCGGCCCCGGCTCGACCTATCGTAATTTTTTGGCCCGTGGCGCATGAGCATCGTTTGCAACCGCTATAGCTGGGCGAGAGCGGTGTAACGCCGTAGCGCATGGACGGGTTCATGCACGACTTTGTCCTAAGATGGATAGTAAAAACAATGTCGTTTTCACTAGTGTCTTACGGTCGCTAGCTCGACCCAGACCCAGACAGCTCCACTGCTCGCATTAGCCCGCAAGGCCGAAAACGGAGGCTTTCGCACGAGTCGCACACCCACTGCCAGCGCGCTCAACTGCACGCACGCTGCGAAATTTCGCAAGGACATAGCAGGCCCTCCTGAGGAGTTACGCCAGTGCGGAGTTGCCGGCCAGCAACCCAAAAACATCTCTCATGGCTCTGCGTATGGTCCTGCGGCGCCTTTCTGCCGCGACGTTGGTGCCGGCTGCGCGGGGCGCCGTGCCGCGACGCGTCCTCCCCAGCGCACGCCGGGCGCTGGCGGCGCCTCCGAGCACGCCCGACGATGACGACGACGACGCCGACGACGAGCCCCCCGTGGAGCACGAGCTGCCGCAGTACTGGCGCGACCTCGAGTCGCGGACGGTGAACCGCAAGCCGCGCGTCGACGGCCCCCGCGGCCGCGGCCCCCGGCGGAAGCGCGAGGAGGACTACTGGCAGGAGGCCGGGCTGTACGACAAGCCGCGCAATGAATAATGCCGGGCTGCCAGTGCACGACGCCAACAAGCCGCGAGCGCAATGAATGAATAGTGTGTAATGATTCTTGAGTGATTAGCTCCGACTCGTCTGCGGCAGGGGCCGCCCGCGACGCCGCGCCCGCGCGGGCGCCGAGCCGGCGCCGGCGGGCGGCCGCGAGGCGTACATGGCCCCGAAGGCGTCCTCGAGGGACTCGTCGCGCGCCGCGGCGTCGTCGTCGCCCGCGGATTCGCTCGGCGGCGGCGGCGTCGCCGCCGCGCGCGGCACGCTCGTCGCGGCGCGGTCGCGGCGCATCTGGAGGTAGGCGGCGGTGGCGTCGATGGTGGCCTGGGGGTCGGGCCGCGGCGCGCCCGGCGTCCGCTCGCCGTGGGCCGTGGTGTGGTCGCTGGGCTCGGGGATCTCCAGGGGTAACGGCGCCGGCGGCGGGAGGCCGCGCGCGGCGCGGTCGCGCTGGCGCGCGTGGTTCCAGGGCGCCGCCGACTGCGCCAACGATTCCGCCCGGGGCCAGGGCGCCGCCTCCTCGTCCTGGACCGCGGCGCCGTCGAAGGCCCGCTCTTCCAGCTCCCTTAATTTTCTCTCGGCCTCGGTCTCGGGCTCCTCCGGCCTTTCTTCCTCCGTCCATTCATCGGGAGGCGCATCGACCAAACCCATGGCGATGGCCTCGTCGCGCCGCGCCAGGTGGTCCGCGAGCTCGGGGTCGTCCGACGCGCGTCTCGTGCCCATGGCGTCCCAGCCCGGCGCGGCCGTCACCTCATCCTGATCGGTCTCACCGAGCGACGGGCGCTGTTGCTTCTGGAACCGCGCCGCCGCGCGCGCCGCGTCCAGGGCCCTGCCCAGAACTTTTCGAGGTTGTTTCGGCTGTTCCTCGAGGGCCTCGTACTGCACGGACGCCAAATGATCCGCTGCCTCTTTCTGGGGCGTGTCCTCGCCGCGCAGCTTCCTCCGTATGGACTCGAACTCGGCCTGGTCGTCGCATGAAAGTCGTGTCGTGAAGCGCGTCGCCTGCTTGAGCTCGTGCGCCTCCGTCTCAAAGCTCTTGCGAGCCTCGCTCGCCTCCTTGGCCTGCGCCCTTAGGTCCTCGACCTCCCGCCTCAACTCGTCCATCTGGAGCTTGTGCTCGTCGAGCGTCCGCTGCAGAGCCGCGACCTCGTCCCTTGCATCGCAGCCCACCCGTCGCGCTTGCGCGAGGTCGCTCCGCAAATCATCCGCCTCGGCGCGCGCGTCCGTGCGTTCGCGCTGCGCCCGCGCCATGTCATCCCTCAAAGTGGAGCTCTCCGCGTCGCGCCGCTCCCGGTCACTCGCGTTCGCGCGCTCCGCCGCCCGTAATTTAGCCTCGAGCGAGGCGACCTCGGCCTGGCGGCGCCGGCCCGCATCGCGTAGAGCGACCTCCGTGCTCTTGTTCTTCGTCGCTTCTTCCCTCAGCTTCGACCGCAGCTCGGACACGTGCTGCTCGAGCTGTTCCGTCTTGGCGCGCGCGGCCTTGAGCTCGCCGAAGCCCTCCGATTCCAACCGAGCCCCGTAGTCCTTCTCGCGGGCCAGGGCGTCGGTCGCGCGCCGCAGGGCGGCGTTCGACGCCTCGTGGGCCTCCTTGTGGCGCGCCGCCGCCGCCGCGATCCTATCTCTATCGCCGCGCGCCTCCATGAGCGCCGCCGCGGCGTCCGCGCGCGCGCGCTGCGCGTCGGCCTCGCGCGCCGCGACGGCGTCGCGCGCGTCCGCCTCGAGCGCCGCGAGGCGCGCCCGGCCCAGCGCCTCCCGCGCGCGGCTCACGGCGCCCTCGGCGCGCCGCGCCGCGTCCGCCGCGTCCGCCGTCCGCCCCTCCGTCGCGCCGATGAAGTTCCGCGCGCGCCGCGCCCGCTCCAGGACCTCGTCGGCCTTGCGCGCCGCGTCGCGGCACCGCGCCGCGTCCTTGCGGATGCCCTCGGACGCCGCGGTGAAGGCGCGCAGCTCGCTTTTCAAAGCCGCGAAGGCCGTCTCGGACGCGGCGCGCGCCTCGAGCGCCTTGTCTTTCGACGCCAGCATCCCGGCGCAGCGCTTCGCGCCGGCCTTCGTCGCCCTGGCTAAATCCTTGCGGGCCTTGTCCGAGGCCTCGCGCAGCTCGTCGATGTGGGACCGCGACCGCGCGCGCTCGGCGTCGCGCGCCGCGCGCGCCGCGTCTCGTTCGTTCTGGGCGGCCGTGCACTCGGCCACCAAATCCTGGACCGTCGCCGCGGCCTTGTCCGTCCGGTCCACTTGGTCGACGAGTTCCAGCTGCTTCAGGTCCCTGGACGCTTCCGCGCACGCGACGGCCGCCTCCAGCGCCAGTACCCTGTCGAAGCCGGACTTGCGGTCCTGTTCCAAATCCAGAGTTCGCTTCAGCGCCCGATCACACTCCGCTCTTAGCATGCGCTTCTCGGACCGGTGGACCTCCTCGCGCTCGGACGCCGCGGCGTCGTCCGAGCGCCGTTGTAAGGCCCGCTTCTCGGCCGCGCGTTTCGAGGCGGCCTCGAGCTCCTGGAGGCTCTGCTTCGACGCCACCAGTTCGCCGACGCGCGTCTCGAGCTCCTGCGCGAGGCGCGCCGACAGCGCGTCGAGCTCGCGCAACTTAAGATCGCGCTCGCGCTGCTGCGTCGCGGCCACGGTTAATGCGTCGTCGGCGCCCTTGGTGACTTCCTCCAATTTCATATCGGCCTTGTGCCTCTCAGATTTCTCCTGGAGGCAGCGCGCGCCCAGGGCCGCCTCGCTCGCGCGGAGCCGGTCCTCGACGGCCTCGGCGCTGCGCAAGGCTTCAGCTAACATGTCGCGGTCCCGCAAGGCGTCGGCCTTCGCTTGCGCGGCGCGCATGGAGGCCGCCTTGGCCGCGTCGCGGTCCTCGTCGGCGACCAACTTGGCCTCGGTCAGGTCCGCGGCGTAGCCCACGGCCTCGGCGCGCATCGCCGCGGACGCGGCGCTACTCGCCTCGGCCGCGTCCCGTTGCAGGTCGCTGCGATTGGCTCTCGCGTCCGCGGCGGCCTGCGCGGCCCGCGCGAGCGCCGCCTCCTGGGCCGCTCTTTTAATGGTCGCCGCGGCGTCGCGCGTCGCGGCCGTCGCGTCGGCCGTGTCCCTGTCTATTCTCGTCTGGGCCTCCGTATGCGCGAGGTCCGCCGCGTGGCGGCACCGCGCCGCGTCGGCCAAAGCGGCGGCGCAGGCCGCGGCCGCGGCCGAGCTCCGATCCAGGGCGTTGTCCGCGTCCTTCTGGTAGGTCAACAGGGCGCCGTCCCGCTCGTCCTGGCGCCGCGAAAAGGCCTCGGCCTGGCGGCTCACGTCGCGCAACGCCGCGTCGCGCTCCGTCACCGCCGCGTCGCGCTGCTGCACGGCCTCCTCGACGGCGGCCCGCGCCGCGTCGTGCTCCGCGGCGAGCCCCCTCCTCAGCGCGTCGACCTCGGCGCCGAGCGTCAGCTCCGCTCTTCTTCTCTCGTTGCGCTCCGCCTCCAAGGCGCCCGTCGCGCTCCCTAAGGCCAGGTTCTGCTCGTCGAGCGTCGCGCGGTGCCGCGCGAGCTCGGCGCGGTGGAGCGACCCCCGCGCGAGGGCGCAGGCCTCGGCGGCCTCGCAGCGGTCGCGCCACGCGTCCACTTTGCTTTGCTGGGCCTGGTGCTCCGCGTGCAGCGACCGTAATTGTTCGTCGCGGCGCTGGACGTCGCTCTTCAGGCGCGCCGCGGCCTTCTCGGCGTCGCGCCGCTCGCGCGCGGCCCGGTCGGCCTTCTGCTCGGCGGCCGCTCGCAGCGTCGCGTCGCGCTCGGCGCGCCGCGTCGCGTCCTC
The DNA here is from genome assembly GCA_918797485.1 of Pelagomonas calceolata. Lineage (NCBI taxonomy): Eukaryota > Pelagophyceae > Pelagomonadales > Pelagomonadaceae > Pelagomonas > Pelagomonas calceolata. The sequence goes on along the minus strand of CAKKNE010000006.1, from coordinate 2,018,527 downwards.
GGCCTCCTTCTGGGCCTCCGTCGAGGCGCGCTGCTCGGCCGTGCTCGTGGCCTGGAGCTGGCCGAGGACGCCGGCGACCTGGCTCAGGGCCCGCTGCCGCTGCGCGAGGCGCGCGAGGAGCCGCTGGTCCTCGGCGCCGCCGGCGCGCGCCGCCGCAGTCCACGACGTGTTGTCCGTTGTGGGAGGCGCGGTCATCGGCGTCGCCGCCGTCGCCTCCGTCAGCGTCGAGGGGGCTGTGGTGACTGCCGCTGGGGCCCGGCGCGACTTCTTGTGGCGCTGCGCGCCGGGCTTGCGGGTGGCGCGCATCGCCAGCGTGCCGGTTTGCGGCCGTCGACGGCTGCCTCGACGCCCAGGCCTAGGCGTGCGCCGCGACGGGCACAACGAGCCGGTCGCGTTGGGCAGCACAACTGTGCGGATGCTCCGGAAACATTTGGGCGCATCCGTGCGCGCACTCGGTCCGCGCGGAGGTATCTGTACACGGGTGCGAAATTTTCACGAAAAAAATGCCTGCCAGTGGGCACATTTACTAGATTTACTAGACCGCTTCTGGCTGGGGTGTACAAGACCAATCTTACACTAAACACCTCACAGCCGCATAAGCTTGTTCACCTCGCGGGACGAGTGGGAGACGGCCGGGAGGGAGGACCCCGATGGGCTGCCAGGCCCCCGCGCCGCCGCGCCGCGCGGCCCACGCCTTCACGTTCTTTAAGACCTTCGACAACGGCAAATACTTTCGGCTCAACACGTCGCTTTCTCTGAGCTGGGTTGCGCTGTAGAAGCACTTCTCGTACTCAGCCAGGTCGTTCCGAATGGCCTCGGTGTAGTCGGAGCCCTTGTCCAAGTTCGCGCGCCAGATCAGATACTGCAGGTTCTCGATGCGGTTGATAAACCGCAAAGCGTCGTTCGGCGTCTTGTCGCGGTTCCAGCCAGGCTTCTGGCGCAGCTCGCGGAGCCACTGAGCGACCTGTGGAACGTGGACCGTGAGTGTCGCGTCGAGTAGACACGCGGCGTACAGCGTCGCGTCGCGTCGATGGCGTACCCGCAATGATGGACGCCGGGTCTAACCGCCTTGATGTGGTCCTTGTGGATCACGCATACCGGGTGCCGAAATTGGCGCTGCATGCACTTCTTCTCCAGTAGTTCTTCGATGTTCACGTCATCAGGGATGGATGCTTGCAGGATTTGCTGGACCTCACCCGCAGGGAAGCCCGTGAGAAGTCTGCAATTTTCATCAGTGAGGTCGCCGCCCAGAGCGTCGGTTATTGCGAGATTGAGGCTCCGCCGGACAACTTGGGCTAGCTGTTTCTTTCCAGTACCCTTTCCACCGCAAATGCAAGCGGACACCTTGCAAGCCCTGCCACAGAAGCAGCAATACGGTTCGTAGTTCTCTCTCCATTCTCTCATCCGATCTTTATTATCTTCATGCCGTTGCTTCATGTATTTGGTGTGTGGATGATCGAGGTAGCCCTCCTCGTCGTCCCTCTTCTTGGGGGGCATGGAGCCCGAGGCGATTTGGGCTTCTCGTCTTTTTTTCGCAAACATATGCAGACGGTATGGGGCGGAGTGGAGGTAGTCCGGGTGCTTGCTGTTTGGCTGCCCCGAACTTTTAGTATAATACTCCGGATGGTCAACCTTGGAGAAGACACGAACGCGCTGTCGCACCTTCTTGAAGTCGACCGACATTTCTTCCAAGTCGTTCGTGGCGCGGACCCTGTTGACGACGTAAACCTGATCATCAGGATTTGACTCGACGATTTCCCAGAAGCCCTGGGAGTCCTGGGAGTTCACGGGATACCCGCTCACGTCGACGGGCGTTCCTTCAGGCAGCTCTACAAAACGGGGCGTAAGTAAGCCGGGGTCGTAGTGCGAGACAGACCCGTCCTCCTCGAAGCGCACCCTAATATAGCCGTCGGGCGTGTTGCACCCTTCCGGCAGCGCGGTGACTTCCCAGTACTCGGCGCTATCTTTGATGTCCACGGCATTGTAGGGGTTAAAGTATATCACGCGCTTGCCCTCGGAGTCCTTGTATTTGCTAGGAACGAACTCATTTGGCGGCGCCCTCTTCTTCTTCTTTGCTTTTTTGGCTTGTGTTTTTTTGGTGGCGGTGGTGGTGGCACTCGCTTTTTTCTTTTTAGAGTCTCTTTTGGCCCTGAGTTTGTGTTTCTTGGCCGTCCGGCCAGCGCGCTGACTCCGAAAAGTGGCGCGCCATCAAAGGCCGCGCGCAGCGTCTAGCGTACCCACAGCGCTTGCGCGGCAGCGAGGACTTTAATCCCGTGCGGGCTAGCGGTCTGTAAGGCACTAGTAGGTTTGCTGCGGCCGCCGCCGAGCCGCCCCCACCTGCCCCCACCTATCCGAGAGTTACATTGGTGGATCTGACTAGATTTTGTTGCGGCCTCTAGCCTTCAGCGCCGCGCGCTCTCCCTCCGCAGTACATCGCATTTGCGGGCGCGCGGGCCGGACGCGCAGCCGGGGAGGACCGGTCGTAGCGCGAGCGGGGCTGCCCCGGCGCGCGCCAGCCAGGCGGTCATCCGACGCGCCCCCTAATCGAATAGACCCCTACCACCGGCATTGCCGGCGCGCGACGAGTCGCATCTAAGGAAAATGGTGGCCCTGGACGACGACGACGCGGCCCTCACCTGCGTGGGCGGCGGCGCCAGGGCCGCGTTGGGCGCCATCGAGGCCATCGCGAAGCAGTTCGAGGCGAACCGCGCCGCCGCGGGCGTTCTGGAAAGGCTCGAGAAATTAGAGAGGGCCGACGCCGAGAAGAGTGAGAGGCTCGACCGCATGGAACTGCAGATCGAGTCGCTCTCGCACAACCTGAGCGGCGTCGCGGACGACGCCGCGCGGCGCGCCAAGGAGGAGGCCGAGCGCAAGCGGTACAAGGCCCTGCTGCTCGGGAGGCAGCTCGCGGGCATGGCCAAGATTAAAGCCGGGGCCAAGGCCGCGGCGGAGCGGGCGCGCCAGCGGTTGGCCGCGGCGCGCGAATCCGGCGAGGAGCCCGCGGATTTGGGGGCGGGCTTCAAGGCCGACGGGGCGCCGCGGAACCCCGAGGCCATTAAACGGTGGCACTGGGCGTTCCGTCAGATCAAGCTGAAGCGGAAGCTGGCGAAGTTGGGCGCCGACGTGCGCTGCGCGCCGCGGAACAGCGTCGCGGAGCGCTTGAAGGCCATGGAGGAGTTGGTGGGGAACCTGAGGAACCGCATCGAGTACTACGAGAAGCAGGAGGAGACGCGGGCGGAGTCGCCGGGCCCCGACGCTGATACTCAGAACGCGATGCTGCGCTTCGAGTACCAGCTCGAGAAGCAGGCGGAAACCGTGGGTGGTCTGGGCGAGCGCGTCGACGGCATCGATGGTCGGCTGCGCGAGGTCTCGACGAACGTCGAGCAGCTCTCGGGCGACGTCGCCGGCTCCATCGAGGGCCTCGGGGCCTTGCGGGAGGCGCAGCTCGCTCATTCGACGCCCAAGGACATCACGCAGGAGGTCCAGACCCTCGAGGGCCTCGCGAGGGACGCCGTGCCCATAATCGAGGGGCGGGCGCCGCTCGTCGCCTTCGTGAGCGACCTCGTGGGCGAGGCTGCTCTACAAGACGCCGCGGCCGACGCGGGCGAGGACGCCGCGTTATTCGTAAAGCCGACGATCTGCGACGCGGCGAGCGCGCCGAGCGTCGAGCGGCTGGCCTGGGCCTGCTACCGGCTCTTGGACTCGGACGTCCAGGACCTTCTGGAAGAGTACGAGGGCCCGCGGACGGCCGTGCGGGGGCCCTTCGGCAAGACGCTGCGGGCCGTCTACGACGCCCTGCTAAATGCTCTGGAGACGGTCACGTCTCCGGCGGCGGTGAAGCTCGACGTGCGCGCGCTGGAGACGCGGAGCTCGGCGCGCGTGTCCAGCGTCCGGGAGGATCTCCATGCACTCGAGAGCGACGCGAAGTCGGGGATGGACGCGCTCGGCGCTTCGCTAAACGCGGACGTGCGCGCGGTCGAGGAGAAGGACGCCGAGGCGCGCCGGGAGCTCGAGGAGCGCGCCTCGGAGCTCGAGGAGGCGTCGAAGAGTGGATTGAATGCCGTCGAGCAGGACGTGCGCGCGCTCGAGTATAGGATCGAGGCCGAGGCGGCGGCGGCCCGGGCGAAGCCGCGCTCTCCCTCGCCCAACCGGCCGCGGACCGCCGAGCGGCCGCGGACGCCGGGCGCGAACGCGGCCGGCGACGCGCTGGTACGGAAGTTGGATCAGGTGGCCAGCCTGGCCGACGACGCGCAGCGGCGGTCCATGGAGGCGCTGCCGCGGTCGGCCTTCGAGGAGTTCCGACAGGAGCAGTCGCGGGAGGCGGCGGAGCGCGCGCGGAAGAAGGCCGCGGCCGAGGCCGCCAAAGCTAAACGGCGGGCCCTGCGCGAGGCCGAGGCGGCGGCCGCCGCCGCCGCCGCGGACGACGCGTCCTTCGCGACCCAAGAATCGGCGCCGGCCGGCTACCTGCTCAAGCCCAAGCAGAATATTAAAAGGAGACCCAAGAACCCCCAGGAGTTGTTCGACGACCTCTACGAGCCCGTCCGGCCGCCGACGGCCGAGGAGACGCTCGAACGGCAGCGCGCGCTCATGGTCAAGATTCTCAGTCGGATGGCGAACGTCAAGGTCTGGGGCGTCTGGAACTGCTGGTACGACGCAACCCAGAAAGCGAAGGCCGCCGAGGCGCAGGCCAAGGCCGCGGCCGAGGCCGAGCGCCAGCGCCTGGAGGCGGAACGCATGCAGGCCGAGATCGAAAGGTTGGAGGCCGCGCGTCTGGCGGCCGAGGGCGCCGAGGCTGATAGATTAGCCGCCGAGGCGGAGAAGGCGCGCCTGGACGCGGAGCGCTTGGAGCGGGAGCGCCTCGAGGCCCAGCGCCTCGAAGCGGAGCGCCTCGAGGCCCAGCGGCTGGCCGAGGCCGAGCGCCGGGCCGCCGAGGAGGCCGCGCGGCGCGTGGACCGCGCCGCGAGCCCCATCCCCGTCGAGGAGGAAACCCAAACCATCGAGGAGCGGCCCTCGATCGAGTCCTTCGAGACGGGCACGGACACCTTCGACCTGGTCGAGAAGTTCAAGGGGCCGGCCGGGGCTTCCAGGGACGAGGTCAAGGCCCTCGAGAAGCGCCTGGTCGAGGCCCTCTCGTCCGTCGAGGGCAGGCTCGCGGAGCTCTCCGCGAGTTCATCGGACATGGGCCAAAAGGTGCCTGAATTACGGGACGCCCTGACGCTGCTCGGGTCGCAGCTCGCGTCCATGCAGCACAGCAAGGCCGACCGCGGCAAGATGGAGCGGCAGCTCAAGGGTAAGGTGGATAGGGACGAGATCGACGACATCGCCGCGCGCCTCGCGGGCGACAAGGACGACGACCTGGATCCGACCTTAGTTGCCAAACAACAAGTGCCCGCGTTGAAATGCCTGAGCTGCGACCGGCCTTTGACCATGGCGCCGCGGACGGAGGCCGGCATCTTTCCGCCGGCCGCCTACGCGGGCGCCGCACCATCAAAGGTCGAGTCGCTCGGCCGCGGGCCGACGCCGCTCGACGCGCTGTACGCCGCGGGCGCGCGGCCGCGGTCCGCGCACGCGCCGTTGCTCCGGCCGCCGCCGGGCACGTCGCAGAACCTGCTGGGGCGCTACCCGCCGCTGAACGGGACGCGGTCGCGGCCGACGAGCCGGGCGGGGGGGCGGTAGTAATCTCCTCGTTCTAAAAAACGGGTTTGCCAAGCCGAGTCAGCCGCAATAATAGGTCACCGCAAAAAACGCAAGATGATCCTCACAAATTGTGCCGTCTGCGCCGCCCACGACGCGCCGCATCTGTGTACGGTGTCAACTGAGATATTGTAGTCGTCAGGACTGTCAGCAACACTACTGGCGCAGCGGGCACCAGGAGAATTGCGAGATTATACACCGCGGCGGCGACGCGGAACAATACCACGCCGAGAAAAAATATAAGTGGGCCGTCGCGGTCGCGGTCAAGGCGTGCGCCGAGGACACGACCGGTCAAAGGTGCTATGTCTGCTTCGAAGGCGACGCGGAGGAGGGCCTCGTGCGCGGGTGCGCGTGCCGCGGGGCGGCGGGCTTTGCACACGTCTCGTGCTTGGTGCGGCAGGCGAAGATTTTAGTCGAGGACGCCGAGGCAAGGGACTTGGATGATGACAAGTGGGATCGGTGGTACACGTGCGGCCTGTGCGAGCAAACGTACCACGGCGTCGTGTATTGCGCGCTCGGGTGGGCGTGCTGGAAGACGTACGTGGGGCGGCCGGAGACGGACTGGGCTCGAGCTGGGGCGATGAATGTGCTTGGGCTCGGTTTCTTCGAGGCAGAACACTACGAGGACGCGTTGTCCGTGCTTGAGGCCGAGTTGTCCATGCGGCGGCGCCTTGGCGCTGACGAAGACCACATCCTATCCGTGCAGGGTAATCTCGCGACCACTTATCTACAGCTCGGACGACTCGAACAGGCCCTACGCATGCGGCAGGACGTATACTCTGGACTCTTGAGGATCAACGGCGAAGAAGATAGAGATTCCCTTTTAGAAGCTCACAACCTCGCGTCGTCCTTTATCAGTCTAGAGCGCTTCGAAGAAGCCAGGTCACTGATGCGCAAAACGATACCCGTGGCACAGCGCGTGGCCGGTGAGGATGCTGAAGTCACGCTCAGGATGAGGTGGAGATACGCGGAGGCGCTCTGCTGGGACACCGCCGCCACGCTCGACGATGTCCGCGAGGCCGTGACGACGCTCGAGGAGACGTTACCGACCGCGCGGCGCGTGCTCGGCGGCGCGCATCCGTTCACGGTGGAGGTTGAGCGCAACCTGGGGGATGTCCGAGCCGCGCTCCGCGCCCGCGAGACGCCGCCGCCGGGGAGCGCGTAACATCTTCGAGGGACGCGTCGCGTCGATCGCGCGGAGGAGATTTGATAAATACCCTTACCCGTAGGCCCCGACGCGCTGCAGCGCGAAGTCCAGCGCCACCACAGATAATACGGGGATGGCCAGGTTGTCGTTGACCCCGCACGGCGCGTAGAGCTCCACGAGCGTCGCCACGAGCGCCGAGAAGACGGCCACGTACTCCACCAGCGTCACGTCCGCGAGCATGACGCCGCACGAGCCGCAACACACGGCGAACATGGCCAGCGAGCCCTCGATGCTCTTCTTCTTCGTTTTGCTAATTTTGATGGGGTGCGCCCCGAAGGCCACACCCACTAACGCCGCCGCCGTGTCGCCGAGCGTGAGGTACATGAGCGCCGTGACGGCGACGGCCGGCCGCCGCGCGAGCATGATGGCCATGCTGTTGCCCACGGCGAAGAACGAGCAGCCGCAGAGCGTGTCGCGCTCCTCGGACCTCAGTAATTTCTGGACGAAGGCCAGGTCGTTGATCGCCGGGAAGACGCGTATCCTCAGCAGATCGAAACAAATGCCCAGCAACGTGATGGCCACGCAGAGGTAGACGCACGTCTCCTTCGGGTAGTTGTACGTCGTCGAGAGCGTGTAGTAGCCCCAGGGCACGAGTAACCCGAGGCAGTGGAAGAGCTTGCGCTCGATCTCCTGGATCGTCCGCGCCGTCCGCTGGAACGCGACGCCCGCGTCCGTGAGGAGCCGCGTGAGCCTCCTGGGGTACGTGTCCTCGTGCAGCAGGCCCATCGTGCCCGCGCCCAGCGTCGCGCAGACGACGAGCAGAGCCGTGAGGAACACGCCGGAGTTGTGCCAGTTTCGCGAGTACGGCGGCGGCTCGGGCGGCGGCGCGCCTCCTCGTTGATACCAGGCGAGGATGCGGCCGGGGTAGTCGTACCACTCGCGCGCGGCCGGCGGCTGGGTCGTCGTTGTTGTTGTTTGTTGCCAGAAGGGCGCCATCGTCGTTTGCTCGCAACCGCTTTGTGGCCTCGGTCGCCTGCGCGGCGCCGCAGACAGCGATGCCGCGCGCAGCGGTTGTCTGCTTGCACCCGCTTTGGACTCGCGCGCACCAGGCGATCAGTCGCCGCGCAGCAGACAGCAGTTGTTGGCTTGAAACGGCCGTGCACTGCCGCTACTTGCGCGTAGGAGTTGCGGAGTGAGCGGACCTGATTACTACGGATGTCCGCTTGAGTATGCGATTGCCACGGCTCCGAGCTTTGTCCACTGCCACTGGCCGCGACACCTTAGCTATAGTAAAAATTAAAAACGCTTGCTAGTGTGTCTACATGCTAGCTGCGACTCGAGATTTCAGCGGTGACGTATTTATTTTCCTAGCAAACGCCGTCGAGGAAAAAACCGGTCAGGGCGCGGCGCCCGCGGCGACGGCGCTCCACGACATGGCGCCGCCGCTCGTGGCCGCCGGCACAAACCCCAAACGCGCCGCCGGCGGCGCCGGCGGCGCGTCCGCCGTAGGAGCCGGGAACGGCTCCGTCACCCTAGCATCCAACGGCGGCAGGTCGTAATCCAAAGGCGCCGCCTCTTCCACGACGCCCGCGCGGCGGACGAACGCGTGCGAGCCCGCCTCCACATACACACCCGGTAAGCGTCTGATGAGGTCGCTGAGCTTGTTGTAGCCCAAATCCTTGAAGTTCAGGGGCTTGCCGTGCACCTTGTAGTAGCACTTGGGGAAGTTGCTCGCGAGCACCTGGCCCTCGTGCGCGTCGATGACCTCGAGTATTTCTTCGAGCATGACGTCGAGCTCCGCGTCCGTCGCGGAGCCGAGCATCACGTCACCCCGGGGCGACGCCGACCGCGCCTTGTGTTTTTGCGACGGCGGCTTCTTTACCGGTTGTTCCTCCTCGGAGAAGCCGGGCGGCGCCTGGCCCTTCGTCTCCATCTTGAGCAAGCGCTGGTGGTCGTCGGCGCGCGCGCATCTATCTTCCGCGACCTCCCTTGCTAACTCCGCGACGCGCCGCGCCAAAGCTCTCCTGCCATTGAGTTCCGCTTCAAAATGGCTCTCCATGGCGTGGAGGCGCTGCTGGTACTCGGCGGCGTCCTGGGCCCTACCCGCTCGCTCCTCCGCGAGCTGCGCCTCGATCGACGCCATGCGTTCCTCGACCGCGTTTAATCGGACTTGGATGGCCTTCTGCTCGACGGCCGTCTGGCTCGCGGCCTGGGCGAAGAGCTCCATCCTGATGCCGAGGACTGCTCTGCGCGCGCTCTCGGGAGGGGCTAGATGGCCTGGCTGCTGCTCCACTTCGTGATTGCCACACACACCGCTGGCTCGCAAATGCTTCTAGACTGCGCAACGAGCACGCAGAGACCTTGGCTGCAACCAGGCCAGCGCGTGCAGCTCCCGCAGCCCAAGGCGAAAGAGATCGATGAGGCTCGCTAGTGTCTTACCGCTAGGCGCAACACCCTTCTATGGCTCAGGAAAGCTGCCTGCGCACGATCTACGTGGTTCAACCGCGCTCGAGCTGTCGACGGCTCGACGGGCGACTGGACACACTGGACACAAGTTTGGCTGAGAACGAGCAAAAAGCCAGCTTAGGCGGCGCACCCGCGGCCAAAAGGTCTCACGGAGGGCCCAAGGCAGTAAGCGGCGACCCAGTTCCCCAGCCGATACGCTGGGTTCGAGGTAGCGCGTCTCGGATCGGCTTAAAACAACAAAACATCAACAAGGAGGCGTTACAAGCAGTGCGTCCCCGTACGTGGCGCAGCGTCCGCTCAACACCCCATCAGTAGCTCCGACCATGCGTGCCGTATTCACGGCGTTCGCGCTCTTACAGACGGCGGCGTTCCAGACGCCACGGCTGCGCCGGCCGCCCGCGTCGACGCGCATACGCCGACCACCGACGAAACTGAGAGGCGCGCCGATCGGCCCGGCCGAGGTCGAGGCCGCCGTCGACGCGGCCGTCAAGGCGGCGCTCGCCACGGCGAAGTCCTCGACCTTCTGGGAGGTCACGACGGCGTTCATCGCGGGCGGTCTGTTCTTCTCGGCTGCTGCCGCGTTTGCGGGAGCCGTATATACTTATGGTGAGGAGAACGTGAGGTATGGGCTGAAGCTAGTCCGAAGGATGATCCTGCGGAGCTGGGAGTTGTTCGTGGCGGGCCTGGGCGCGGCGAAGGACGAGTTCCTGACGCCCGGTGCGGGCAGAAAAAGGTGGCGCAAGGCGTGGAATAGGATTGGTTCCGGCGTTCTTGATGCGCGAAAAGCGGCGAGAGAAAGTGTCGAAGCCATCAAGGCGGAAGCTAGGTTGCAAGCCTTCGCGCTGGGCGCGCCGGGGCTCCAGTTCCTGAATCACATCGTCGACCGGTTGACGCCCTTGAAGCTCGCCGCGGCCTGCGAGGAAGCGATAAAAGGAGCGTGCGCCGACTTCCAGCACCCGTCGGCGCGCAAACTCGAGCTGAAATCGTTTCAGATGGGCGCGAAGCCGCCTCAATTGAAAGCGGCGAGAGCGTACGACGTGGGCAAGGACGCGATGGCCTTCGACTTTGACGTCAAGTGGCAGAGCGAGCTGGACGCGAATATCGAAGCCCATCTCAAAGGCCCGATGGGCATCCAGGCGGGGTCCGTGCCCGTTTCCTTGAAAAACGCGCGCGTCGAGGGCACGGTCCGGCTCGTGCTGACGCCGCTCGGGTCGGAGGGGCCGGGCTTCGGGGCGTCTCTACTCAGCTTCGCGAAGAAGCCCGCGATCGGGTTGGATTTGCGGGTGGCCGGTGGAGAGGTCACGAAGGTGCCGTGGCTCAAGAAGGAGCTCGAGGGCGGCGTTCTACAGGGTCTCGAAGATACGATGCTCTGGCCGAAACGGGTCGTGGCGCCCGCGGACGACGAGACGGGGCGGCCCTTGCTGTCGGCCGATCAATTGGCGGGGTTAGTGGATGACGACCCGTTACTCCGGTTGGAGCGGGAGTTGGAAGAAAAGCGGAGCGTGCTGGGAGTAAATGAAGAGGAAAAGGACGACGCCAAGGCCTTCCTCATCGAGCTCAACCCGCCCGAGGTGCGACGGGAGGAGACGAAACCGCCGCGGTGGCAGCGCCAGCTCGCGGGCATCAAGAAGGGCATCGCCGCGAAGACGCAGAAGAAGGTCGCGGCGAAGCACGACGCGGCGACAGCGGCACACGCGCAGCCGACGGCCGTCGACGTCGCCGAGGCGACGGTCGAGGAGCTCGCGCGGCGCGCGGACAAGGGCGTCAAGAAGGCCCAGGCCGAGGTCCACAGGGCGGCCCTGGACGCGTTCGACCTCAACGGCGACGGCAAGGTCGACGCCGAAGATTTTAAAATTGCCGCCGAGCGGGCGAAGAAGGCCCTCGACGAGCCGCCGGCCGCGGCGAGCCTCCTCCCCTTTGCTGACTAATTTTTACGTATTACACAGAGTCCTCCCCCGCTCAGTTGGACAGGTCGAGCGGCCCGAGGTCAATGCCGTCATCATCAGCAAAGCTCCCGAGGGCCATGCCGTCCGCCCAGCTGAAGTTCGCGGGCACCTCGAGCGGGTCGCCGTCGACGGGCGCGTGGTACTGCTGCCAGTTGCGCGAGTGGCGCGGCGACTCCTGCTGCGCGAGGCTGTGTCGCGCGCCGACCGAGCCGGCGTCGCTCAGGACGCTCTTCGAGGACGAACGCGCGGCCGGGTCGTCCCAGCTGAAGCGCGGCGGGAAGGAGTCCCGCGACGCGGCCGCGGCGGCCGCCGCCGCCGCGAAGTCGCTGCCGGCCGGGAACGCTGATGGCGGCAGCTCGTCGGAGTTGCGCGTCGTCGCGTCGGCGAAGACCGTGCGACCCTCATCAGATAAACCCCGCTTGACCTTGGGCCGGCCCTTGGGCGACTTCTTCTTGGCCTGGCCCGCGCGCCGGTCAGGCGGCGGCGGCGGCGGCCGCGCGGGCGCCCAGTGCTGGGCGTCGCCGGACTTCTTTTTGGTCGCGCGCGCGGCGGCCGCCGCGAAGGACGTCCAGAAGCGCGACGCCGAGGGCCGCTCCTCCTTCCGCGAGGGCGGCGGCGGCGGCGGGAGGACCGCGGGCTGGTTCAACGCGCGACACTCGCCCGTGTACGTCGAGGGGATGTCGCCCTTGGGCCCGCTCGGCAGGAGCTCGAGCTGCGGCGTCTCCTCGGGCATCTGGAAGTTCTTGAGCGTCTCCGCGCTCGGCTTGAAGGACGGCGGGTCCTTCTTGCGGCGCGGCGGCATGGTTGGTTGCGTTTTCTTGGGCTGCGCGGCGCGCGGGCGTACCTCGACGGAACGGACGGCCACGGCGACCCGCGGCGGCGGGCGTTTGGGCCGAGCGCCGGCAAAAGAGCGCTGCGTGACGTTGCCGCAGGCGCACGCGGTCGAGCTGAGACCGAGCGGGCGTGTCGGTGCTGCGTTGGGCTTGCTCGATGCTCCCCAGAGCGGTTTTACGCAGCGGGTGGGCCGACAGACAGCCAGCCAGCACACGCACTGGACCTTGATCGAAACCCGAACGCTTTTTTTTAATCTCCGGGATGCCTCTCTGGACCAAGGAGGGCATCTACATAACGCTCTGCTCCACCTTAGTCTAGTCGGCCGCTCAGCATTCATCTTTGACGACGTCGAGCAAGAGTATCCCCGTCGACACGGGCGGGGCCTCTATAGCGCAAGACTAGGTAAAGTGAAGAATTAGCCCGTGTGCTCATCAGATAGCCGCCAAAACGCGGTGTCCGTTCGTGCGTTTCGCCCCCTGCTATGACACACGACGCGCGAAGAGGCTCGAGGCGGTGCACGGTGGGCGCCGTAGGACAATACGGCCCGAAGAAGAGGAACAGCTGAGGTGAAACCCGTCCCATTAAAAGAAGCTGCTATCAGCATTCATCTTTGCCTCCCTTTGAGCGCTTGTGCGCTTGTGTCCGCATGATGCGCTAGCAGTGCGCCCGTCGCGCGCAAAGCTCGCTTGGACCCTTTGCCTCAGTGTTCGCTACTTTATCGGTGTAGCCCTCCAGCACCCAGTGCCAGCGGCAGTGCCAGCAGCAGCACTGGTTTGCCGATGTCCTCCTCCGACGACGACGACGACGCAGCCTCCACCGCAAGGAAAGCCCTCAAACGACTGCGCAAAGCCCTCGCCGCGCTCCCGCCGCGCGACGAGCAGCGCAACGCGCTGCCGCCCGCGGCGCGCGCGAGCTGCGACGTCGCCGCGGCGTTCGCGCTCTGCGCGGCACTGCACGCGAAGCATCGATTGGCCGGCGGCTGGCCCGTGCACGCGGAGCTGCAGCGCTGCAAGGCGTTGATGGTGCGCGCGCGCGCGGCCGAGGCGGAACTGCGGCCGCGCGTCGACGCCGCCGCGGCCGCGCGGCACGTCGCCGGCGCGCTGGGGGCGCAGCCGCGGCACGACGACGCCGCGCGGGCCGCGGCGAACGACGAGGCCGCGCTCCGGGCCCTGCTGCGCGACGCGCGGCGGACCGCCGAGTTCGACGAGGCCTGCGCGCCGCCGGCGCCGCCGCCGCGGCCGCCCGTCGCGCCGCCCGCCGCCGCGCCGGGCGCGTCGCTCCTCGCCGGCGCGAGCTTCCGGCTCGCGAAGAGACTGCGTAAAAGATAACGTGTTGGTACGTGGGACGCATCGATGGCGTGGCGGCCTTGACGAATCATTATCCTCCGCGAATGACGGGGTTGTTCGGGTTTGTATTGCTGTGCGCACGCCCTTTATTAAGACGGAGCGGCCAGGCCCGGCCGCTGCACGGGACGGACGAACTCCCCACGCGGTGCGTCGCGCGGCATCCAAAGGGCAGCCCGCCCCAACCTTCTCTCTCACCTCCAAGAGCTCGGGGAGAGTGTGTTCCAGTGTCAGTGCAGGAATCTGCTGAATCCTGCTGGTCGATTCGCGCACAGCGAGATGGCGGCCCAATCGATCTACAGCTCCCTCGAGGCGCTCTCGACGCCGGAGGCGACGAAGCTGGCCTGGACGCGCCTCGGCAAGACCTGCGAGGCCGAGGGCGCCGTCCTCACGAAGGTGCGAGGCGGCAGCTACCCGCGCCACGCGACGAACGGTAGGTTACTCACTACCGGTTTACACGTCTGGGAGTACGAGTTCACGTCGGCGGCCAAGGCGAACGGGAATAGGACGATGTACGTCGGCGTGGCCCAGGAGGGTTTGGACGTCGAGAAGGGCGGCCACTCGAAGTCCGGGAAGGCGTGGTACCTGCGGACGGACAACGGGACGCTGTACGGGAGCGGCGTCGCCGAGGCGTCGGACCAGACGCCCGTCGAGAAGTGCTTCGTGGTGGGTGACAAGATCGGCGTGACTCTGAACCTAGGTGATGGGTCCCTCGCCTTTTCGAAGAATGGCGTGCTGCTGGCCGGCGGCTTCCCCGCGGGACGCATCACGGGACCCGTCGTCGGCGCGGTCGAGCTGCTGACGGTCGGCCAGAGTCTCACCCTCTTAAAGTCTACCTAGAAACTACTTGCGCAGCTTGTCCCGCAGCTCCTCCACGAGTTTCTTCGAGTCGCCGTCGAGCTTCTTCGGGATCGCGACGTCCACCACGACGTAGTGGTCGCCGCGCTGCGTCGCCTTCCCCAACGCGGGCGCGCCCTTGCCCTTCAGCCGCAGCTTCGTGCCCGGCTGCGTGCCCGCCGGCACGTCCACGCTGAACGAGGGCTCGTCCAACGTTTCGATGGTTTCTGAAGAGCCTAGGATCGCGTCGTAGGCGTCGACGGACAGTCGCGTCGTGACGTCCACGCCGTCCCGTTCGAAACCATTCAGGTTCTTGACGCTCAGAAAGATGTACAGGTCGCCCGCCGGGCCGTTTCGCGACCCGGCGTCGCCCTCGCCGGCCACGCGGAGCTTGTTGCCCGTGTCGACGCCGCAGGGGATCGTCACGGACACCTGCTTCGCTTTCCTGGAGACGCCCTGGCCCGAGCACTGCGTGCAGTACGCGTCGACGCTCTGGCCGCCGCCGCGACACGTCGGGCAGACCGTCTGCGTCTGGAAACTCCCTAGAGGCGTCCGCGTGACCTGCATGACCACTCCACTCCCCTTGCAGGTCGCGCAGGACCGGACCTGCGCGCCCGGCTTCACGCCCGAGCCCTCGCACGTCTCGCACTTCTCCAAGTGACTGATTCGCACTTTTTCTTGCCCACCAAAACACGCCGTCTTGAAGTCTAGTTCCAGATCGGCTCTCAGATCGTCGCCTTGGATCGGACCGTTCTGCTGCCGCCTAGCTCCCCCAAACCCGCCGCCGCCGCCGCCGCCGAAGAAACTATCAAAAATGTCCTCCAGGTTCACTTCCACGCCGCCGCCCGGCCCGCCGCCGCCGCCCAGGCCCGTCTCGCCGTACATGTCGTAGCGCTGCTTCTTGTCCGGGTCGCTCAGCGTCGCGTACGCTTGACTAATTTCCTTGTAGCGCTCGGCGGCCTCCGGCGTGTCGTTCACGTCGGGATGCCATTTTCTCGCGGCGTCGCGGAAGGCGCGCTTGATCGTGCGTTCGTCGGAGCCGCGCGGCACGCCGAGCGTCTCGTAGAGGTCGCGGGCCATCTGCAGCGCGGTCGGTGGTCGCAGCTGTGGCCGGCGCGGCATGTGGAGGGCCGCGACGCGCGGCCCGGGCAGGACGAAGGGATTCGCCGCATGGAGCAGGCCCAGGACCAGCGCTGCGGCGCGCCGCCGGACCATCGTGGCAGGGTTGCGGTCTACGTGGAGTCCTGGGGCGGGAGCCGCTCGTGGCGGGCTACGTCGTCGAGGGCTTATGCGTGCTCAGGCCTCGTCGACCCGGCTATTGCAACGAACTATGTCGCTAATGCACCGCGTCCTTTGCAAAAAAAATGCCGCGCTGATGACAATCCGTCTCGTCGCTAACTAGTATGTCGATTACGCTAGCTAGCACGGGTCTTGCGGCTTCTGCAGGCGTCGATTGCAAGGCGCAGATCCGTCGTCGAGCAACCGAGCCCAGGCGCCGTCTCGGGCTCCAGTTGGCAAAGCAGCCAGCCTCACTGTGGCTTGCAACCATTGCATTCCCGTCGACATCATTGCAGGACGGCTCGTCACAGCGGGCCGTCGAAGCGGTCGAGCGCTCTGCAGTCAAAGCTGCGCCAGATTGCATCTGTAAGGGGTGAAACGACAAAGTGCTCTCTGAGTCTGAGACAGATGCGCCGCGTCGTCGCGCTCGCCGCCACGGCGCATGCCCTCCAACTGCAGCAGATCGCGCACTTCGAAAAAGTTTCCATAAAATCGCCCGAGGCCTACGCGCCGCGCCAGGAGGTGACGGTCGTGGACCTGATGCCCCACTTGCACCGACTAGTGAAAGAGTCTGGTATGAAACAGGGCTGCGTCAACGTCGTGAGCATGCACACGACGACGGCGATAACCATCAACGAGTGGGAGTCGCGGCTCGTGAGGGACGTGCGGGCGTGGCTGCTGAAGCTCGCACCCCCGGACGACAGAAGTTTTATCGGTACGGATCAGAAGATCTTCTACAAACACAACGACATCGAGGTGCGGCCCGACTCCGAGGACGAACGATTGAGGTGTCTGGAGAACGGGTGGAATGTCGACGATGAGGAGGAGTTGCAGCGGTGGCGCGACCAGGAGCCGATCAACGCGCACTCCCATTTGGGGAGCATGCTGCTTGGTTCATCAGAATCGATTCCGGTCGTGGACGGCGCGCTGGTGCTGGGCCAGTGGCAGTCGGTGATGCTGGTCGATTTGGACGGGCCGCGCGACCGGAGCGTGGGGATCCAGTGCCTGGGGTTCGGGTAACATCCAACTGAATTTAACTCTGCGGCGCACTGCTCCGGCGGCAGGTGGGAGATTGGTACGTCGTACTGGAGTGAGCCGAGCGACGCGTCCTCGCGGCGGTGCGGCACAATTTCGAAATACGCGTGGAAGCGCTCGGTGGATTGTAGAGAGGCGGAGTGCGCGACGAGGTTGAAGTCGGGGTCGTCCCAAGCTTGACACATGGCCCGCGCGACGGTCCGCAGGCCTTCTCCTATACTCCGGCACTCGTCGTCCGTCAGCTCTCCGATCCGCGCTCGCCGCCGCCGGGGCGCCACCCAGACCGTGCCCCTGCGCGGCGCGACGACCGCGAAGGCCCTGGCGTTCGCGTCCTCCCAGACCAGCGTCTCCGGCGCGTCCATCAGCGCGCGCACGGGGCAGGCGTCACCGCGGGCCTGCGCCGCCGCGCGACGGAGCGCGTTCGGCGGCACGAAGCCCAGGGCCACGCACTGCCAGTGCGCGTGCGAGATCGACGCGCCGGCCCGCGCGCCGTGGTTCTGGAAGACGCGCACGGACCGGACGCCGCGCCGCGCGGCCAGCGCGTTGAAGCGGTCGCGCGCGAGCGTGACGAGCTCGCCCGCGGCGGCGGGCGAGAGGTCGGCGAGGCCCTCGTTGTGGCCGCGCGCCGCCACGAGCACCTCCATCGCTCCGCGCGCCGCCAGGCGGTCGCCCGCGCCCAGGCGGTCGCCCGCGCCGGCGCCGTCGAGCGCGTGGAAGATGGGAAACGCGTTCTCGAACGCGCGCGCCGTCCACGCGCCGTTCGTCGTCACCGTGGCCAGGTCCGCGTTGCAGAGCTTTTCGTTGCCCGGGCAGAACGGGCACCGCGCGTCGACGGCGGGCCGGGCCCGCGTCGCGCACCGATTGCCGCCGCGCGACGCGTGCGAGTAGTGCCGCGGCTTCTGCGGGAGAGCCGGGTCCGGCAACACGTATAACACGACCTCGTCCGTCGCGGGGTTGCTGCGCAGCTCGAAGCGGCTCGGCGCGTCGCCTTTGCTACCGGCCGACGCGAGCACGGCTTCGAACTGCATGCTCTGCAGTGATGCTGTCGGCGTAGATCGAGCACTGCTGCCTAGTGTTTGCCAGCGGGCGGCCTGGCGCTCGGCCCGCGACATGACCCTTTGCTGTCGGCAGCGCTGCCTGTCAGGTGTGCCGCCCCGTTGAGCTTTCAGGAGCGTCGCGGTAGCTAGCTAGCGTCCTGTAAGACTCTAGGAACACGAGAAGAAAAAAGATCAGGCAAACGCCCGAGGCATTAAAAGGGCAGCTCGGCCGACCATAAATCAAAAAGAGGGCAGCCCGGGCAGGATGGCCGCCCAGGTCCTGGAGGCCAACGAGCGGGGCGGCTTCGACCTGTCGGCAGCCCCGACGACGCCCTGCGCCATCTGCGCGACGCCGCGGACCAGCGACGAGCTGCTCGCCCCGTCCTGCCAGCACCCGCGCCACGGCGCCTGCAAGAAGTGCATGGCCATGGCCCTCGCGCGGCCCCAGGGCCGCGGGGCCATCGACCGCGACGACGGGTCCATGGGCTGCGTGGCCGCGGGCTGCGACGGGCGCATCGCGCTGCGGGACCTGCTGTCTTGTGTTGACGACCCAAAAGTACAAAAGCAAGTCCTCCAGCGCGTGAAGGAGATCCGCGCGGCGAAGCCCCAAGTGGTGGACGCGACGTCGGCCGGGGGGTTGGACAGGCGGAAGCAGTACCTCGCGACGTGCGCGTTCCTGCTGAAGCCCGACATTAGTGGGCGGGACCGGGATACGATAAACGCGTACTTGCAGCGGAACGGCGTGCCCACGGATGTCATCGAGGCGGCGCGGGCGACGCTCGATCGGAAGGAGGACCCGAGAGCTTCTACGTGCTTCCTCGAGGCCGCGGCGCCTGTTGTTAATGTGGAGGTGGGCGGCCAGGCGCACGCGCCCGCTTTCGCCGATCTGGACGACGAGGAGGAGCTCGCGAGTGCGTTGGATGCCGAGGCCGAGGAGTTGTTGGTGGAGGCGTCCGACCTCACGACGGTCATGGCGCGGGCGGACCTGTCGAAGAAGAAGGCCACGAAGCGGACGGCGAAGCTGAGGGTCGGCCGCGCCGCGGACGGCGTCGCGGAAAGTCTGCAGGAGCGGGGCTGGGCGTGCCTCGACGGCTTTTGTGGAACGGACCTCGTGCAACGAGTGTTACGGGAGATCGGGGGCCTGGAGCCCTTCTACGACCCGTCGGAGATCTGGGTCGGGTCGTCGTCGACGGTCGGCGCGCAAGTGGTCGTACCGAGCGTTCGGGGCGACAAGGTGCTCTGGATGTGCGGCGCGCACCCCCAGGCGCAGGGCGACGCGAATTCAAGAGCTATAAGGGAGAAGGGCGGCGTCGAGCCCTGCGACACGGACGTCAAGCGGAAATTCGCCCTCGCGAAGGGCGGCGGCGTCTCGAAGATCGACCGCAGCCAGGTGGCGCGCTTCCCGTCCGTGCGCGACCTCTTCAAGGCCATGGACGCCTTCGTGCTGAAGGAGCTCTGTCCGAGGGTGGAGCGGTTGAACGACTGCGCCAGTCGTTCAGATGGGATGCTGGCCATCTACCCCGGCGGCGGCGCGCGCTTCCAGGCCCACGTCGACAACACGACGGATGACGGGAGAAGGTTGACCGTATTGTGCTACTTTAATGAAAAGTGGCACGAGGACCACGGCGGGGCGTTACGCCTGCACGGCGCGACGGGCCCCGTCGATGTTTTACCGAAAGCTGGTCGGTTGGCGTGCTTCTATTCCGACCTCATGAAGCACGAGGTGCGGCCGACGCACCGGCCGCGCGCGTCCGTCACGCTCTGGTACTACTCGGCGTCCGAGCGCAAGGAGGCCGTCGCGCGCGCGAAGGAGTCCGAGGCGACGGGCGACGCGCTCAAGGCGTCGGACGACGAGCGCGCGGCGGCGCGCATGTTCGCGGAGAAGCTCTGCGACCCGAACCTGGCCTCGGACGACGTGGGCGAATTGAGGAAGGAGGCCGAGGAGCTGCCCGAGGCGTCGCGCGCGATTTTGGCAG
Organism: Pelagomonas calceolata; assembly: GCA_918797485.1. Classification (NCBI taxonomy): domain Eukaryota; class Pelagophyceae; order Pelagomonadales; family Pelagomonadaceae; genus Pelagomonas; species Pelagomonas calceolata. The sequence goes on along the minus strand of CAKKNE010000006.1, from coordinate 1,998,934 downwards.
GTATGGCCGGCGTGCCGGACTTCTCGCTCGCGCTGAACCGGCTCGAGAGCGACGACCTCGCGAAGCTGCGGGGGCGGTTCGCGAAGATGGGCGTCGAGTAATAGACTTAGGCTCACGAGGACGCCTTCTCGGCGAGCATGCGCTGGACGGAGCCGTCGCGCAGGCCCCGCTGCGTGTCGTCGTTGCCGCCGACGTGCGTGCCCTTGATGAAGACCGAGGGCACGGTGCGCTGGCCCGTCATCTCGGCGAGCGCGTCCTGGATGTCCTGGCCGTCGTCGCGCTCGTCGAGCTCGACGGCCGTGAACGGGATCTCCTCGAGCGTGAGCGCCTTCTTCGTCTTCTGGCAGAAGGGGCACCAGCTCTTCGAGAAGACGACGACGTCCGACGCCGCGACCGTGTCCTGAATGCTGAAGGACATGGTGGTCTGGGACCGCCGCCAGAACGGCGCTCTCCGTGCGCTGCCGGCGCGGAGCGCGGTGGCTACCGTGCCAAGGAATGCTACGCGCGTCATGAGCATTGCTGCTGTGTTGTACTTGTCTTCTACTTCTACAGTGGCAGACTGCGACACAGCGTGCAATCCTGTGTGATGGTTAGTTGCAGACAAAACACGACACCCTCAGGAAGGTATCGTATGTACCTTATACCTCGGGGGTAGGGGCACGCGAATTTATAAAACCGATCGTTAGGCGAGGCGCGGTGCGACAGGCAGCGCGGCTCGGAGAGGGGGGGTGGATCTATCGGTCGTAGTTCAGGATGGGCGAGAGCCAGCGCTCGCAGACCTCGAGCTCCATGCCCTTGCGCTTCGCGTAGGACTCGACCTGGTCCTTCTGGACCTTGCCGACGGCGAAGTACGACGCGTCCGGGTGGGCGAAGACCAGCGCGCTCACCGACGCCGCCGGCATCATCGACAATGACGAGGAGAGCTTGATGCCGCACCTTTTTTCCACGTCCATCAAATCCCACATCGTGCGCTTCTCCGTGTGGTCCGGCTGCGACGGGTAGCCCGGCGCCGGTCTAATACCATCGTATTTCACCTTCAATAAGTCGTCATGCGATAAACTTTCGGAAGCGGCGTAGCCCCAGTGCGCCACGCGCATGTCCCTATGTAATTTCTCGGCGAAGGCCTCGACGAGGCGATCGGCCAAGGCCTGGACCATGATCTTCGAATAGTCGTCATTGGCGTCCTCGTGGCGTTTCGCGGCGGCCTCGGCCCCGAAACAAGCCACGGCGAACATGCCCAGGTGGTCCCGCGATCCTCGGGGAGTGACGAAGTCCGCCTGCGATAAGTAATGCTGCTGGCCGTCGACTTCCGCCTGCTGCCTTAGCATGCAGAAGGTGGCTGCGGGTTTGCCGCCGCGTTCACTCTCATTCTCCCACACGTCGACGTCTTCGCCCCCGTCGCTCCGGTTCGCCGCATACAAGCCGTAGCACCCCTTCAGCGACAACTCCTTCGTCTCCACGATTTTCTTCAGCATCGCTTGCGCGTCGTCGAAGAGCTTCTTGGCCTCCGCTCCTACCGTCTCATCATTGAAGATCTTCGGGTAGCCTCGGTTCGGGTACCTCCCCCGGAGCTCCCAGGTCTGGAAGAAGGGGTTCCAGTCGATGAACGGCACGACCGCCGCGAGGTCCTCCTCGACGACGCGGGCGCCGAGATGCGTCGGTACCGGTGCTACCTTCTCTATCGCTACGTCGCCGCGCTTGGCGATGGCTTGGTCCAGCGTCAAGTACTTCCTGTCTTCTAGCGACGCGTAGTACTCATCTCTCAATTCAGCATACTCGTCCTGGACGTCCGCGACGTAGTCGGGCTTCAACTCATCAGACAATAATGAGCTTACTACAGTAACCGCGCGACTGGCATCTAACACGTGGATCACGGGGTGCTCGTCCGAGGCGTACTGCGGGGCCACTTTGACTGCGGTGTGCATCTTACTGGTCGTAGCCCCACCTATCAGCAAGGGTACCTTGAAATTCCGCTTCGCCATCTCCTTGGCGACGTCGACCATTTCATCGAGCGACGGTGTGATGAGACCGGACAAGCCAATAGCATCCACATCATGCTCGATGGCCGCATCTAAGATACTCTCACACGTGCACATGACGCCAATATCGTAGACCTTGTAGTTGTTGCACCCTAGGACGACCGCGACGATGTTCTTCCCAATGTCGTGGACGTCACCCTTGACCGTCGCTATGAGGAATTTGCCCGCGTACTGCGAATCGTCATCCCCTTGCGCGTCCGGGTCCAGGCCCTGCGCGATCAAGTTGTCCCGCTTCTCCTTCTCCATGAACGGTAATAAGTACGCCACGGCCTTCTTCATCACCCGCGCACTCTTAATCACCTGCGGCAGGAACATTTTACCAGCTCCAAATAAATCACCAACGACGTTCATGCCCTGCATCAGCGGCCCCTCGATGACTTCCAGGGTTTTGCCGCCCCGCTGCTCGATCTCCGAACGCATCTCCTCCGTGTCCTTGTCGACGTGCTCGCTGATGCCCTTCACCAATGCATGGGTGAGTCTCTCAGCGATAGGTAGGTCGCGCCAGCTCTTCTTCTTGACCGCGACGGCGCCGCCGCCGCGCTTCCGCAGCTCCATGGCCTCCTTCTCGGCTTCTGTCGCTGCTAATAGGCGATCCGTGGCGTCCGGCCGCCGATTCAGCACCGCGTCCTCGCACACCTCTCGCAGTTGCGGAGGCACCTCGACGGGGTGGAGCATCTCCGCCGCGTTCACGATCCCGACGTCCATGCCCGACGACACGCACGCATGGTGCAAGAAATAGGCGTGGATCGACTCGCGGACGACATTGACGCCCCTAAACCCGAAACTCAGGTTCGACACGCCGCCGCTAATCTTGCACCAGGGGCACAGCTCCTTGATGGTCTTCGTCGCTTCGATGAAGTCCACTCCATAATTATTGTGCTCCTCGATGCCGGTGCCGATCGTCAAAATGTTCGGGTCGAAGATAATGTCCTCGGGCGGGAAGCAGACCGGCTCGTTCACGAGGATGTCGTAGCTTCTTTTACAAATACGAACCTTGTCCTCCTTCGTCGCCGCCTGGCCCTGCTCGTCGAACGCCATCACGACGACCGCCGCGCCGTGCTTTCTTAACAAAGTGGCGTGCTCGATGAATAACTCCTCGCCGACCTTCAGCGAAATGGAGTTCACGATCGCCTTGCCCTGGTTCCACTTCAGCCCCGCCAGCACGATGTCGAACTTGGACGAGTCGATCATGAACGGCACGCGCGACACGTCCGGCTCCGTCACCGCCATCTTGACGAACTTCTGCATGGCCGCCAGGCCGTCCAGCATGCCGTCGTCCACATTGATGTCCACCACGTGCGCGCCGGCCTCGACCTGGTCCTTGGCGATGTCCATCAGCTCCGGGTACTTGCCCTCCATGATCAGGCGCTTGAACTTGCGCGACCCCGCGATGTTGCACCGCTCGCCCACGTTCACGAAGGGCAGGCCGCAGTTGTTGTACGTGTCCGGGCCGATCTTGAAGTCCTCCAGGCCCGAGAGCCACATTTGCGGCGGGCCCAGCGTCGGCAGCGGCCGCGGCGCAAAGTCCTTGCAGGCCTCGTAGATCGCCTTGATGTGCGGCGGCGTCGAGCCGCAGCACCCGCCCATCATGTTGACCCACCCGTTCTTCGCGAACACCACGTTCTCGCGCGCCATGTCCGCCGGCGTGTCGTCGTAGCCGCCCATCGCGTTCGGCAGGCCCGCGTTCGAGTACACGTGCACGAAGCACTCCGCGCAGTCCGACAGGCGCTTCAGGAACGGCGCCATCGCCGACGCGCCCAGGGCGCAGTTCAGCCCGACGCACATGGGCTTGGCGTGCCGGATCGACGCGTAGAAGCCCTCGCCCGTCTGGCCCGACAGCGTCCGCCCGCTCTGGTCCACGAGCGTGCCCGAGATGAACAGCGGGATGTCGATGCCCGCGTCCTCCAGGAACTCGTTCACCGCGTACACCGCCGCCTTGGCGTTCAGCGTGTCGAAGATCGTCTCCACGATCAGGATGTCCGCGCCGCCGTCCACGAGTCCGACGCACTGCTCGTAGTACGCCTCGACCAGCTCGTCGAACGTGCAGTTCCGCGCCGTCGGGTCGTTCACGTCCGGCGAGATGGACGCCGTCCGGTTCGTCGGGCCGATGGCGCCGACGACGAAGCGCGGCTTCGTCGGGTCCATCTTCGTCACCTCGTCGCAGGCCTCGCGCGCCAGGCGCGCCGAGTCGTAGTTCAGCTCGTACACCAGGTCCTCCATCTTGTAGTCCGCCTGGGCGATCGTCGTCGACGAGAACGTGTTCGTGCCGATCAGCTGCGACCCGCCCTCGACCAGGTACTTCTTGTAGATGTCCTTGATGATCTGCGGCTGCGTGATCGACAGCAGGTCGTTGTTGCCCTTGATCAGCATGTCGTAGTCCTTGAACCGCTCCGCGCGGAACGCGTCCTCCTCGAGCTTGTGCTTCTGGATCATCGTGCCCATGGCGCCGTCGTACATGGTGATGCGCGTCTGGAACAGCTCCGAGATGTACGACCGCGCCGAGTCGCGCCCGCGCACGAAGTACGGGAAGCCCCGCGGGTAGAGGTCCGCGGGCTGCGTCCACGTCGTCCGCAGGTCGCCGAACTGCGACGTTTCTAACGAGGGCCGCTTCTTGCGCGCCTCGACCACGCGCGGGCTCGCCAGCGCGTCGTACACGTAGGGGTTCGGCGTGTGCTGCTGCGCGGGCTTCGACACGGGCAGCGGCGGCTCCGTCTGCTTCCGGGGGACGTAGTTCTTCTCCCAGTCAAACACGACGCGCGGCTGCTTCTTGCAGAAGCGCGGCCGTCGCGGCGGTTGTGTACCATCCTTCTTCGCCTGCTTGCAGTCGAAGAACCACTGGGACATCTCCGTGAGCTGCTCGGTCGCCTTATCCGTTCTATTCATGACGGCGTCCGTGCACATCTCGAGGAGGTCCTCCTCGACGTCCTTGAGCGCGAGCATCTCCGCCGCATTCACAATCCCCATGTCCATGCCCGAGCTCTTGGCGGCCTCAGTTAAGAAAACCGCGTGGATGCTCTCGCGGATGACGTTCGCGCCCCTAAACCCGAAGCTCAGGTTCGAGACGCCGCCACTGATCTTGCACCAGGGGCAGATCTCCTTGATGGTCTTGCACGCGTCGATGAAGTCGACGCCGTACGCGTTGTGCTCCTCGATGCCTGCGTCGATATACCATATGTATATATGTACGTATATGGTGCGGTGCCTCGCGCGCGTCGGGCGCCGACGTGGTCGCGCGGGCTAGGTTTGTGAATAAAATGCTGCGGTCGATCCGTCGGTTGAAGGCGCCTTGGGGCGCGGTTCGGTGCCGGTGCCGATCGTCAAAATGTTCGGGTCGAAGATAATGTCCTCGGGCGGGAAGCAGACCGGCTCGTTCACGAGGATGTCGTAGCTTCTTTTACAAATACGAACCTTGTCCTCCTTCGTCGCCGCCTGGCCCTGCTCGTCGAACGCCATCACGACGACCGCCGCGCCGTGCTTTCTTAACAAAGTGGCGTGCTCGATGAATAACTCCTCGCCGACCTTCAGCGAAATGGAGTTCACGATCGCCTTGCCCTGGTTCCACTTCAGCCCCGCCAGCACGATGTCGAACTTGGACGAGTCGATCATGAACGGCACGCGCGACACGTCCGGCTCCGTCACCGCCATCTTGACGAACTTCTGCATGGCCGCCAGGCCGTCCAGCATGCCGTCGTCCACATTGATGTCCACCACGTGCGCGCCGGCCTCGACCTGGTCCTTGGCGATGTCCATCAGCTCCGGGTACTTGCCCTCCATGATCAGGCGCTTGAACTTGCGCGACCCCGCGATGTTGCACCGCTCGCCCACGTTCACGAAGGGCAGGCCGCAGTTGTTGTACGTGTCCGGGCCGATCTTGAAGTCCTCCAGGCCCGAGAGCCACATTTGCGGCGGGCCCAGCGTCGGCAGCGGCCGCGGCGCAAAGTCCTTGCAGGCCTCGTAGATCGCCTTGATGTGCGGCGGCGTCGAGCCGCAGCACCCGCCCATCATGTTGACCCACCCGTTCTTCGCGAACACCACGTTCTCGCGCGCCATGTCCGCCGGCGTGTCGTCGTAGCCGCCCATCGCGTTCGGCAGGCCCGCGTTCGAGTACACGTGCACGAAGCACTCCGCGCAGTCCGACAGGCGCTTCAGGAACGGCGCCATCGCCGACGCGCCCAGGGCGCAGTTCAGCCCGACGCACATGGGCTTGGCGTGCCGGATCGACGCGTAGAAGCCCTCGCCCGTCTGGCCCGACAGCGTCCGCCCGCTCTGGTCCACGAGCGTGCCCGAGATGAACAGCGGGATGTCGATGCCCGCGTCCTCCAGGAACTCGTTCACCGCGTACACCGCCGCCTTGGCGTTCAGCGTGTCGAAGATCGTCTCCACGATCAGGATGTCCGCGCCGCCGTCCACGAGTCCGACGCACTGCTCGTAGTACGCCTCGACCAGCTCGTCGAACGTGCAGTTCCGCGCCGTCGGGTCGTTCACGTCCGGCGAGATGGACGCCGTCCGGTTCGTCGGGCCGATGGCGCCGACGACGAAGCGCGGCTTCGTCGGGTCCATCTTCGTCACCTCGTCGCAGGCCTCGCGCGCCAGGCGCGCCGAGTCGTAGTTCAGCTCGTACACCAGGTCCTCCATCTTGTAGTCCGCCTGGGCGATCGTCGTCGACGAGAACGTGTTCGTGCCGATCAGCTGCGACCCGCCCTCGACCAGGTACTTCTTGTAGATGTCCTTGATGATCTGCGGCTGCGTGATCGACAGCAGGTCGTTGTTGCCCTTGATCAGCATGTCGTAGTCCTTGAACCGCTCCGCGCGGAACGCGTCCTCCTCGAGCTTGTGCTTCTGGATCATCGTGCCCATGGCGCCGTCGTACATGGTGATGCGCGTCTGGAACAGCTCCGAGATGTACGACCGCGCCGAGTCGCGCCCGCGCACGAAGTACGGGAAGCCCCGCGGGTAGAGGTCCGCGGGCTGCGTCCACGTCGTCCGCAGGTCGCCGAACTGCGACGTTTCTAACGAGGGCCGCTTCTTGCGCGCCTCGACCACGCGCGGGCTCGCCAGCGCGTCGTACACGTAGGGGTTCGGCGTGTGCTGCTGCGCGGGCTTCGACACGGGCAGCGGCGGCTCCGTCTGCTTCCGGGGGACGTAGTTCTTCTCCCAGTCAAACACGACGCGCGGGATGCGCGGCACCTCCTTTTTAACCTCGGCCATGGTTATTCGTTTGCAGTGCTACGTCGAGCAAATGCAGCAAATGCAAGGTGCCGTCAACGCACTTTTTGCTCACGTAAACAGCTCCTGCGAAGCGTCAGCGGCGCGGAGCTGTAATAAGAACTCTGATCTGTGATTCCTGCTGCTATCAATAACTTTTTACCAGCGACAGCTCACCCGATAATTTGTGCTGGGGCTTACGCCTCTCGCCGCATCGTCGAGGGCCATATCCGATTCGCCCCCGAGAAGGAATCCTCTTCACCCTGTTTCTTGTACTGAAACCCGCATTGAAGTTTGTTTCCACAAGGAGGACTCCTGCTTGTCTAGTACCGGTAAAAAGTACCTGTGCTGTACAAGCTCGTAGAGAAGACGGCCGACAGCCTTTTTAGCGCAGCTAGCTACCGCGCGCCGCTGCAAAATACGCAGCAGGCAGCGCGATAACTGGCAGCAAAATCTCAGCAGCCGCGGTTGCACAGCGATCTCGCGCTAGCCCGTCGCTGTAAGGCTGTAACATCCCAGCAGCTGCACGCGCATCCCGCGCGACCGCAGCACCACCCATGGCGCAGTCCGCCGGCGCCGCGGGCCATGTGCTGAGGGCGCTCCTCCTGGCCCTCGCGTGCCACAACGCGTACGAGATCCGCATGCACGCCGTCCGGACGTACGGCCCCGTCATCCACGAGTTCGACCCGTGGTTCAATTATCGGGCGACGGAGTACCTCGCGGCGAACGGCTGGGGCAAGTTCTTCACGTGGTTCGACCACATGAGCTGGTATCCTCTCGGACGACCGGTAGGGACGACGATCTACCCGGGCATGCAGATCACGTCCGTGCTCATCTGGAGGATGCTCGGGTTGGTCGGGAGCGACATGTCGCTGAACGACGTGTGTGTGTACGTGCCGGTCTGGTTCGGGGTTCTAGCGACGCTGTTACTGGGCTTGCTCACGTTCGAGTGCTCCAAGTCGGCGAACGCCGCCGTGGCCTCGACATTGATCATGGCCGTCGTCCCGGCCCATTTGATGCGAAGTGTGGGCGGCGGCTACGACAACGAGTCCGTGGCGGTGACGGCCATGTGCCTCGTCTTTTTGTTGTGGTGTCGATCCTTGAGAAACGACGACTCCTGGCCGCTGGGAGCGGCCGCGGGTTTGGCCTACGTGAACATGGCGGCGGCCTGGGGCGGGTTCGTCTTCGTCGGCAACCTGGTCGCGTTACACGCGTTCGTACTAGTATTATTGGGACGGTACGGCGACAAGCTCCACCGGGCCTTCTCCCTCTTCTTCGTCGTGGGCACGCTGGGCGCGACGCGCGTGCCCGTCGTCGGCATGGGGCCCCTAAGAAGCTTGGAGCAGATCGCGCCGTTATTGACGTTCGGCGGTTTGCAGGTTTTGATGCTCGGGGAGAAGGCAGTAGAAAAAGCGAGACCCCTGTCCAAGGCCGAGGCCTGGAATAGGAGATTGAAGGTCTACGCGACGGCGGCGGGCGCCGGGCTGCTGGTTTTAGTGCTACTCTTTAGCGTCGGCTACTTTGGCCCTATATCATCGAGGGTCCGAGGTTTGTTTGTGAAGCACACTAGAACGGGCAATCCTCTCGTTGATTCAGTAGCGGAGCACCAGCCCGCGTCGGCGAACGCCTACTGGCACTATTTACATACGACGTGCTACGCCGCCCCGGTCGGGCTCTTCGTCCTCTTTAGCGGAGGGTTTAGATTGGAAGCGCGGTGCTTCATCGCGGTCTATGCGCTCGTGGCCTACTTCTTCTCCTCGAAGATGGTGCGCCTGATCATCTTCCTGGGCCCCGTGGCCTCGGCTCTCGCCGGCGTCGCGCTCGGCGCCGCCGTCGACGCGACCGCTCCCTCATTACTCGAAGCGCTGCTGGGGCCCGCCGACGAGGATCAAGAGAAGGAGAAGACGAAGAAGAAGCCCACCAGGGTGGAGAAGGACAAGTCGCCGCCTAGAAAAATCTCGGGACGGAGCGCCGCGGCCGCGGCCGCCGCGCGAAGAGGTAGAGAGCGCAAGGCGACGTCCATCAACGCGGGCTCCATCGTCGCTTCGATGATCGAGGGCGGCGAGGAGCTCGTCCAGGGCCTCTACGAGGCCGCGGCCCAGGCTCTGAGCCCGCTCGCGACCGCGCTGCAGGCGCCGGGGCTCAAGGTCGTACGGACGGTGTTAGCTGCTGCTTTAATAGCGGCGTCGATCCACTACTACAAGCAGTTCAGCGACTACGCCTGGTCCCTGTCCGAGGGCATGAGCCAGCCCTCCATCATGTTCCGCGCCCATTTACGGAACGGCCAGCCGGTCATCGTCGATGATTACAGGGAGGCCTACTGGTGGCTGCGGGACAACACGCCCGAGGACGCTAGGGTATTGGCCTGGTGGGATTATGGGTATCAGATCGCCGGTTTAGCTAACAGGACGACCTTAGCGGACGGCAACACGTGGAACCACGAGCACATCGCGACGATCGGGCGGTGTCTGACCTCTCCCGAAAAACAGGCCCACAAGATCGTGCGGCACCTCGCGGACTACGTCTTGGTCTGGACCGGTGGTGGTGGGGATGACCTAGCTAAGTCACCACATATGGCTCGGATTGGCAATTCTGTGTACAGAGACATCTGCCCCGACGACCCTACCTGTAGATCCTTCGGCTTTACCGATAGGCAGGGCACGCCCACGCCCATGATGGCCGAATCTTTACTATACAAGCTCCACTCGCACCAGCAGCGCCCCGGCGTCGCCGCCGACCCGACCCTGTTCCGCGAGGCCTACACGTCGCGCTTCAACAAGGTGCGCATCTTCAAGGTCCTCAAGGTGTCCAAGACCTCGAAGCAGTGGACGCGCGACCCGGCGAACCGCATCTGCGACGCGCCGGGGTCCTGGTACTGCGTCGGCCAGTACCCGCCGGCCCTGCGCGAGCTGATCTCGAGGCGCATCGACTTCGCGCAGCTCGAGGACTTCAACAAGCAGCGCGGGGGCGACGCCGACGCGTACGTCGCGCAGTACATGGCGCGCATGGAGGGCCGGGCCGCGTCGTCGGCGGGCCGCTACGAGGCCCCGAAGTACTTCGAGGTCGCCGACGTCGACGAGGACGACTACGAGGAGGACGACGACGTGCCGGCCGTCGACGAGGAGGCCTACGCCGCGTCGCAGAAGGAGAACGAGGAGCGCGCGCGGGCGTCCGTCGAGGCCCAGAAGGAGGAGTGGGCGCGCTGGTCGAACTCAGAAGATACGACGCTCATGTGGCAGATCGTGAGCTCGGGCGAGGTCTCTGAGTTGGAGGCATGGTTGAAACGTGCGCCCGGGCTGATCCACCTGCGGGCCGAGGACGGCCGCGGGCCGCTCTGGTGGGCCTACGAGTACGACCGGCCCGACATGGTCGCGCTCCTCGTCCGCGAGGGCGCGGACCCCGACGCGACGGACTCCCTCGGCATGGCGCCGCGCGAGATGGCGCCCTAGGCCTTGTTATGAGCGCATCCCCCGCACATCCCCCGCGCGTCTAACGAGCCCGAGTCTAGGTGTCCGAGTCACGATCTGTTGCGGTGCTGGGACTCGTCCACGGGCCCGCGCGCCCGTGGGGAGACATCCTGAAGACACCCTGAAGACACCCAAAGCCCGCGAGTTAGCCCCGTCGCCATGATAGCCATCGGTACTCATCATGTTACGGTGCTAGGACTAGTGGGCGGAGCCCTGTGCGGTGCCAGTTTTCCTAGTGTCTTACGGCCGCTAGCCTGCGTGACGCCATTGAAGTGCGGAGGAGCGGCTTGAGCTAGGTCTCGCTGCATGCCCAGAGTGAAGCGAGGCCCAGTTTCGCTGCCTGCGAAGGCTGATACGAGTCGCTCTGCTCGCGTATCTGCTGACACGACGTAGCAGCAAGGCGATATCGCCACGCGGAGCCTACGCGGCAGAGCGCCGACGCCGTACAAAAACAGGTAGATCCAACACCATGCGCGGACTCTGGCTGGTTGTCGCCGCCGCCGCGGCGGCGCGGCCGCCGACGCGCTGGCTCGCGAGTAGGGGAGGCGCGAAGAAGACCGTCGAGGAGGACGAGCCGGCCTCGATAAGATTGGAGGTCGACGCGGCCGTCGAGGACGCCGCGGACTTCGACGCGAGCGGCATCGAGCTGCCCGAGGGCCAGATGGACGCGTGCGGCGTTTTTGAAGGAGATGTGGTGGAGGTGAGCGGCGCCAAGGGCGCGCACACGCTGTGTGTCGTGAAGCAGCGCGAGGAGGATGGAGACGCTTGTGCGTTAGGTAGATTAGCGCGGCAGAACGCCGCGGTAAGAGTGGGAGGAGTCGTCACGGTGACGCCTCCCTCCGAAGGCGTCGCGGCGGCGACGCACGTGTATGTCGCGGCCTTCCTCGACTCGCTGGCGGCCGCGGGGTTCAAAAGCGACGTCTCCGACCAGGAATTGGTCGAAAAGTGCCTCGCGCCGCGATTGGAGCGAGGCAACGTTCCATTAAGAGCGGGCGACCGGATCGAGGCGAACGGCGTCGAATTCAAGGTGATTGACGTGGACACGGCCCTGACGGCGTCGGACGATAAGGGCGGCGTCGTGCCCGAGGGCGGGTGCGAGATTATTATAGAGGAGGAGCGGTTACTACGGAGTCAGGAAGTCGACGAGATTGGCTACGACGATCTTGGGGGTATCGACAAGGCCGTGGCGACGGTCCGGGAGTTGGTGGAGGCGCCGCTGAAGCGCCCGGAGTTCTTCGAGGCGGTCGGCGTCGCGCCGCCGAGGGGGGTTTTGCTGCACGGCGCGCCGGGCTGCGGCAAGACTAGTTTGGCGAGAGCCGTGGCGCGAGAGACCGGGGCGTTTTTCTTTTTGATCAACGGCGCGGAGATCCTGAGCAAGCAGCCCGGCGAGGCCGAGGCGAACCTGCGGAAGGCCTTCGATCAAGCGAGGGCGCACGCGCCGGCGATCGTCTTTCTCGACGAGGTCGACGCGATCGCGCCGCGGCGGGACAAGGGCGGCGGCGGCGGCGCCGAGGAGAAGCGCGTGGTGCGGACGCTGTGCGACCTTCTGGACGAACTCGAACGGGACCACGCGAACGCGGCGGTGATCGTCATGGCGGCGACGAATCGGCCGAACTCGGTGAATCCCATGTTGCGGAGATATGGGAGGTTGGACAAGGAGGTCGACGTCGGGGCGCCCGACGCCGACGCGAGGTTGGATATTCTGAGGGTGCGCACGCGGGACGTGGCCTTGGATGACGACGTGGACCTGGAGAGGCTAGCGCGGGACACGCACGGCTTCGTCGGTGCGGACGTCGCGCAGTTATGCCTCGAGGCTGCCTACGAGACGGTGCGCGAGCACTTCCCGGCGGGGTCGGACGCGCGGACGCAACTCCTCTGCGGCTACGCGGACGAAGGTGCGTCCAGAAAGGTCAAAATGGAGCACTTCACGAAAGCTTTAGACAGGGTGAACCCGTCGGCGTTACGGGAGACGGCCGCCTCGATCCCGAAGGCGTCGTGGGCCGACGTCGGCGGGCTCGAAGACGTGAAGCGGGAGCTCCACGAGACGGTGCAGTACCCCGTCGAGCACGCGGCGAAGTTCAAGGCCGTGGGGCTGCCCCCGTCCAAGGGCGTTTTGTTTTACGGCCCGCCGGGCTGCGGCAAGACGCTCCTGGCCCAGGCGGTGGCCCACGAGTGCGGCGCGAACTTCGTGAGCATCAAGGGCCCCGAGCTCCTCACGATGTGGTTCGGCGAGAGCGAGGCGAACGTCCGCGCGCTCTTCGAGAAGGCGCGCGCGTCGGCGCCCTGCATCCTCTTCTTCGACGAGATCGACGCCATCGCGAAGCAGCGCGGCTCGGGCCAGGGCGGCGCGTCCGAGGCCGGCGACCGCGTCATCAACCAGATCCTGACGGAGATCGACGGCGTCGGCGCGCGGAAGGACGTCTTCGTCATCGGCGCGACCAATAGACCGGAGGTTTTGGACGCGGCGATCACGCGGCCGGGACGCTTAGATACTTTAGTGTATATCCCGCTGCCCGACGAGGCGTCGCGCGCGGCGGTCTTCCGCGCGGCGCTCCGGAACTCGCCCGTTTCTGATGAGGTGGACCTTGATTTGTTAGCAAGGTGCACGCCGGGCTTCTCGGGCGCGGACTGCGCCGAGGTCGCGAAGCGGGCCGCGCGCTGCGCGATCCGGGACGCCGTGCACGCGGCGGCGGAAGGAGTAGAGGGCCCGACGGCCGTCTCCACCAAACACTTCGAGGAGGCCATGGCCACGGCGCGGCGCTCCGTCACGGACGCGGACCTCGCCAAGTACGACGCCTACGCGGCCAAGCAAAAGGTATCGGCCGACGCCGTCGACGGCGAGCCGGCCAAGGCGTTCTCGTTCGACGACGACGGCGACGAGGCCATGTTCGAGTAAGTGCTTCCGGATAATACTAAATATTAGAAGGTCCCGAGCGCCGTCGTCGCCGCGAACACCAGGAAGAGGACGCCGCCCACCAGGCCCACGGTCCTTTCGTTCGTGTACTTGGAGATGAACGCGCCCCCGACGACGGCGATGCCCGTCGCGAGGCCGTGGCCGAAGCACGCGCCCGCGCACACCAGGTAGGGGTTCTGCGCCGCCGACAGGGCGATCGTCGCGAGCTGCGACCGGTCGCCGACCTCCGCCGCCACCGTCAGCGCGAAGGCCTCGCCCGCGAGCCTCAGGGCCTTCCCGCGCGTCTTCTCGAGCACGTCACCCTCGGCGAGGACCTGCTCCGCCTCGTCCAACTCCTCGGCCATGCCTGCGCCCGCGTCCTCGTTGCCCAGCGCGTCGCTGATGGACTTGGCGCCAAAGTAGACGAAGGAGGCGATCGCGACGTAGTCGTCGATGGGCAGGCCGCCCGTGAACGAGTCCGGCACCTGGTGGAAGACCTGGCCGATCAGTACCGAAATGACCGTCATGACGACGAGCGCCCCGAAGCTGCCGACGAACGTGACGAGCCGGCTCGCCTTCGCCGCCAAGATCGACGCGATGAAGAAGGTCTTGTCGCCGATCTCCGACAGGAAGACGAGCGACGTCGACTGCAGGAACGTCGAGTCGAGCGGCGCCGCCATGGTCGATAAATCCGCCGCGTGCGCCGCCGCCGGCAGCAGCGCCGCGAGCGACGCGGCCGCCGCGGCCGCCCTCAGTTCGGGCCGCCGCCGCCGCTCGTGGCCCCGCTCGGCCGCGAGCGCGCAGGTCCGGCCCCGCGCCACGCGGGCCGGCGGCGCCACCAGCGCCGCCGCCGTGCTCAGCACTGCAAGGAGACGCATGTTGCAGCTGTGGCGTCCTCTCTCTGCAAAGGGTCAAGCTTGGGTTGTTGGCTGCGGAGCAGATAAGTCGCAATGCCCCGCGTACGGATGCGTAGCCGCTATGGCTACAGTTGTAGTCAAGTCTCCGCCAAGGAGGCACAAGCTACTCTCTCTCTCGTCTCTGGGAGGCAAGCTAACAAATAGCACACTTATCACGAGCGATGCCGCTTCGCCGGCGGCAGCATCGCGTTCTCGCGCATCTGGTCGAGCGTGATCGAGTTGTTGTCGGACTCGGAGTCGTCGTCGGCAGTAGCCTTCGGGTACGCGGCCCACGCTTGGGCCGCGGAGGGATAGCAGCCGAGATGCGTGCGCGCGATGAACACCCGCCAGTTCGACGACGGACCGGACGTTAATGAAATCCCGACGGGGCGATTCTCGGGCATGTCGTCCGTCCTTTCTGCCGCCCAGCGCAAATCGGCGGGGGAGCCGAGCGTCTCGAAGTCTTCTGGCACGACGGACACCCATCCTCCCGCAAAGTTATGCGTCGGGGTGGGCAAAGCGTCGCGCTCCGCCTGAGACCGCCCGCTCCAGTCCGTCGCGTACTTAAAGAAGGTCCGCCTCACGTCCAGGTCGTCGAGACCGCGGCCGATGAGGCCTCCGTCGCCCAGCTCGCGCGAACACTCGCGGGCGTCCTCTATCGAACGGATCCGGAAAGGCCAGCAGGAGGCCAAACAGCCCTCGATGAAATAGCCGCGCGTGCTCATACCGCTGATCCACTCGTAGTCGAGACCTTTCACAGCGTAATGCTCCCGCACGGTCTCGTCGAACGCGACCTTGACCCGCTCGTCCGCGTCGTAGCGCAGGCCGACGAGGACCTCGTCGACGAGGCGCGCCGACAGCGCCTCCGCGTAGTTCACGCGCGTGATCGGCTCGGGGGCGCCGTCCAAGAACCACCGGGCGTGGCCGTTGCTCCGGGGCTCGTACCGGAGGCCCTCCAGGCGGAGCCGCGCCGCCCGCACAGCATCGAGCGCCGCCGTGGGCGTCAAGGACGTGTCCGCCTCTAATGAAGCCGCCGCCGCGTATGCGTCGTCGGCGCGCGACGCGACGGCGCCGTCCCGCGCCACGAGTTTGAGGTGTCCAGAAACAATCTTGCGCTCGAAGCCCTCCGGCGGCTCCTGGACGCCCGCCGTCGTCGCTTGCGCGAGCGCGTCGGGCACCTTCATGCCGTGGGCGCCCATGATCGCCGCGACGCCCTGCGCCACCTGTGCGTAAATAAAATATGAGGTCGAGTAGATCGGTAGATCGGCGTTCGGACGCAGGGCGCCACGGCCGCATCCAACGTGACCTTCGAGGCCTGGCACATCCACGCTAAGCCTGGGTGGTGGCAGGTCGCCGAGCCGCAGACTCGCTCCACCAGACCATGGGCTTCGAGCGCGGTGAAGCGGCCCGAGTGGGCGCCGAGGATCGCGTCGCGGCCGGCGTCGACGAAGTAGATGGGCCCTCGGTCCTCAGAGGCCAGCACCATCACGTTGAGGCGCGCGGTCGCCTTCCGCACCGCTCGCCGTAGCGCAAGCGCCACCTTGTTGATCGCGCACTCCTGCTTGTTGATGGAGTACCTGCGTGCGAGGAGCCCGTCGCGTCGACGGCGTGGAGGCTCGCGCAAGTTGAAGACGCGTAAAGTGGTCCGACTCGGACAACTTACGTCACGACGTCGCCCTTCTCGGACCGCCGGACGCCTACTTGATCACAACCGTTGATCGCCCAGGACTCCTGTACAAGGACGATCTCCGGGAGGCACCCGGCCTCCGCGTAGACGCGTCGCAGCGACTCCACGATCGCCTTGCCGGTCTCGCACTTGTTACGGTCCCTAGCAAAAGAGTTGTGTCCGTCGCCGCGGCGACCGACGGCGAGGTGGAACACCATCACGCCCGGTATCACCTTCAGGTTCTTGTTGTCCAGGAGGTCGACGGTCCGATAGCACCCGCCGCCGAGGTTCACGCCGAGATGCGAGACGTCGCTCATGGCCTTCGAGGCCGAGTAGAGGTCCGGCGCGGCCTTGATCGCCTCCTCCACCTGGGGGACGAGGGTGTCGAGGAAATACTGGCAGAAATCTCCCTTAGGCGCCGACTTCTGGTAGGCGATCGCTGCGCTTAGTTTCGGCACGAGAATGTGCCCAGGAACATCCCTCACTAATAGCCACAAAGCCTCGGGGTTCGGCACACCTTCGAGCGCCACGAGCTCCTCGCAAAGTCTCGACGACTGCGGGTCCGGCACATAAACGTCCTCCCCTTTCTCGTCCTTCGCCAGTACTAGACCAGAGCCTTTCTTCGTTGGGACGTGGAATGGCAGGGGCATGGTCAGCGTCGAGAGTAGCTCCGGCCCGGGCTCGGCGAGGCTTGAAGCGACGTCCGCGCACCACTGCACGCCGGGGGTCGCGACCGTCTCGCAGGAGGTCGGGAGGGTCTTGTCGCCGGCGAAGCGCTCGTCGACGGCGATGGTGCTGTCCTGGTGGACAGCCTTGAAGGATATGGGTGCACGCGCGCTTACGCTCGGCGGAGCGAGTGCAGAGGCGGCGGCGGCGAGGAGGGCGCAGCGAATGTATTGCATTGGCGTCGTCAATCGGGATCGGTGAGCAGCACTAGAGCTAGTCACAGACCTTGCTTGATTTCTCAAAAGTCGCGACTGCTTGCTAGTGTGTCTCATCAAGCTACCGGCATAGGCTGCCCGACAGTGCGCCATGGTGGCGTACGCCAGGGGCTCGCCCTGCCGGCAGCCAAGCTGCCCGGGCGGCCCAATTGCAGCCGGTGCGCGCTATTTTAGCTGCTAAAAGTGGTAAATACAGGAGCACCAAAAATTCCACACCACGAGTCCTGGAGCCCGGGCGACGCGTGCACCAAGCCGCGTCGGGCGTTCAATTCCCTTCTAGAAAAAGAACCGAAATCAGACAAAGCCCTGGCCAGGGCCCGCCCGGCCGGACCTTCGGGGCATCAGCTGGGCCGCCACCCAAATCGCACCAGCCCGCCCGCGCTGCCCCACGCTGCTCTGGGATATTACGATAACGGCTCCGCGGGCTGCGGCCTTGCCCACGAAAACGGGTTGACGGCGGCGGCCAATCCATGGGGCTGCCCACCTCCTGGGGGCGGCGTGCAGCCTTCGAGCCCCGCGGGCGGTTCCCCAGGGCGTCGAAGAAGCCGGTCGTCGTGGTGGACGCGCCGGGCGACCCGCGCAACCTCGGGCGCCGATTTTGTGTCCACCCATTGGAATGCTCAAACGCCGTCGTTCGCGGTCGGCGCGGGGCAGAGCCAGAGCGAACGCCCATCGCCGCCGCGACGACGTCGGTCTGTAGCCTGTCCACGGCGACTCGCGAAGTCGTAGGAGGAGATGGACATCAATGCTCTCTGTTTCGCGGATACCAAAGCCTCGATACGCTGGCCGCAGCCCCAGAACGAGACGCGGACCACGGCGCCGCGAGCGCACCCGATCTGTGACGAATCTGCGGTGCGCCGTCGAGCACATGGTCACCGTGACCTACGCGACGGGCAGGCATCCCCAAGGCTCGGCTCGCTCAGCAGGAGACCTCCTCTAAACGTGTGGGGCTCCTGATCTCAGGGAGTGCTGGCGACGCGGCGTCTGCTCGACGGCGTGTGGCGGGCAACTTCTACGCCATCGACGCGCCGTCTGCTCGATGGCGTGGAGACGCGCTCACCGGAGTCGTAGTGCGGACCCTTCGGTTTTGTTATCCCCGGGGAAGCGCTCCAGTCTAAGACAGAAACTTACACTCCTCGGGGACGTCGGCGGGCAGTGGGAACTCGTATAGGGTCACCCGGAAGTAGTACGGACCACTGTACCGCTCAAGTCCACGTTTTTGTTTGCTTATATGAGACGTCTTCGGCGGCAACGACTGCAACACGTCCTGCTTCACCCGCCGCAAACAAAACGGCGCCAGCAGCTCCCGCAACTTCTTCACGCCTCCGACCGAGTCCATGGCCGTGATGACCTCCTCGAGCCGGTCCGTCACGCGGCAGTCTCTAAATAAATCGGGCATCAGGAAGAGCAAAATCGAGAGTAGATCAAGCGGCCGGTTCATGATGGGCGTGCCGGAGAGTACGGTCCGCGACCGCGCCCCCAAGCGCCGTAAATGGCGGCTCCGCGACGCGTCCGGGTTCCTCAAATTGTGACCTTCATCTAGCACGACGTGGGCCCAGGGCGCGTAATGCTTGAAGAAGCTTCTATCGTCTTCGCAGTCCTCGCGCTCCCACCACGTGTAGGTCGTGAGAATGACGTGCGCGGTTGTCACATCTTGATCGTAGCGAAGCAGGTGGCGCTCCTTCATGGACCCATGGTAGACAACGACGCGCTTTTCATAGGGCGCCCACCGCGCGAACTCGCGCTGCCAGTTGCCCAACGTCGACGCCGGCACGACGACGACGTCCCGGCCTTGATAACTAGGATTCTGCGCCAGCTTCCGCGCGCGCGACGCCGCTAAATAAGCGATGGTCTGGATCGTCTTGCCCAGGCCCATGTCGTCGGCCAGGACGCCGTTCGCGCCGACGCGCTCGAGGAGTAGCAGCCAATTCACGCCCACGATCTGGTGCTGCCGCAATTTCAGGTCCGGCCCGCAGCACCGCCGCACCTCGGCCTGGTCCAGGGGCACGAAGTCCGTCGAACTATTGGAGGAGACCATCTCGCCGGCGCAGAGCGCGCCGTGCCGCGTCGACGACGCTAGACCGGCCGATCTCAGTTCCGTGATCAGCTTCGCCGCGTACGCGCCGCACTCGCTCAGTAATCGCTCCGCTCTTTTATGAGCCGCGTCGTCGTCCTCGTCCTCGTCGTCCGACGTCCGGTGGCCGTCGCTCGCGTCTCCCGCGAGGTCGATCGGCTCGTGGGCCACGTTCTCCTGGGACGCGCAGTTGCTGAAGCGGCCGGAAGAAACGCAGGTCGTCGCGACCTTGCTCTTCTTCTTGCCCAGGGCCTCGGGGGTCATCGGGCCGTCGTCGCCGCTGCTTCCGGCGACGTGGCCGCGCTTCTTCGACTGGTTCTTCAGCCGCTCGGCCTCGGCCAGGCGCGCCTCGGCCTGCGCATAGCGCGCCTCGACGTCGTGCCTCTCGAGCAGATCCGCCGTCGAGAGGCCCGCGCGGCGGATGATTTCCTTCATGACTTTGATGGAGACCTTCACCGCTGCGGGCGCGGTGGCGTCCATGACTGGATTGTGCGGCTCGCGGCGACCGGTGCTCCTAGACGTGCGCAGCGCTGGTCGCGTGCAACAGACGTGATGAAATACTACTTTCTGCAGCTCTGTTACGCCGACGTGCACAATAGGCTAAAAAAGATAGCAAATCACAGGACACGGGTTGGGCATTTTGGCAATGTCTCTTTTTTTTTTTCCGGTTTGTGCTGCATACACGTACTAGGCAAGGATGTACCCAGGGCGGGGGGATGGGTGATCTAGGAGGGGTGCGCCATATATCAGGAAACTGAGTGCGTTACCAGTCGAGGGAGGGGCGGGGGGATCGTCTACGGATCATGAATCAGGAGGGGTACTCGTCGCGCCGCGCGAAGATGCGCACGAGCCCGCGCGTCGTCGCCGCGGGCGTGATGTCCTGGCGGCGCCAGGGGACCTTGCACCGCGGGCACGCGTGGCCGACCGTGTCGAAGTGGCCGTGGACGCACCCGTGGCAGAACGTGTGGCCGCACGGGAGCGTGCAGGCGTCGTCGAAGAGCTCGTGGCAGAGCGGGCACGACAGCGTCTTCTGGAGGCCCGCGATGAGTTGGGGCGTCGGCGGCGGCGCGCGGGGCCTCGGCGGCGGCGGCGGGGGGGGGGGCAGCATCTGGCCCTGGCGCGGCCGCGGCCACGACCGCGGCGGCGCGCCGGCCGACGGCGCCTCCTCGCCGTAGCGCTTGCCCGTGTCGACCAGGTCCTCGAACCGGCGCTTCGGCGCGTGCCGGGCCGGCTGGCGGCGGCGGGTCGGCGGGAGCGGCGCGAGGCCCGCGGCGCGGGCGCTCGGGGAAAGGCGCGCCGGCGGGCGTGTATCGTGAACGCTTATACTAGTAGAGGCGATACCGGGGGAGAATTTGCCCCCGCGTTTTATACCCTGGGGGACGTCTATGCCGCTTAGAAGTTTCCCGCTAGAGATATATCTATCCCGGGCGAGTTCTATCTAGTTACCTATACTAACTTTTGTGGCCCCGAGAGGAGCTTTTCCTCACCGCTCGCGCTCACGCGACAAGCCAATATGTCAATACTCTCGCGAAAATCTTCATCCTCCAGGCAACAATCCGGGTCAATAATTCTGCGAAACTGCGAAAAAAAACTCGTGGCTCCGCAGCCGAGGAGTAGTTAAGCGGTCACGCACGCTAGACTACCGACACAAAGCCGTCGACGCCTGATGGTCAACGGCGGAATCACGCGCAGGTCCTTCAGCGGCGCGGCGCCGCCGCCGCCGCCGGGCCGGCCCGCGGACGCGACGGCGTCGTTCGTCGGCGAGATGCTCGGCGCCGAGCGCAAGATCGAGGAGGACGCGGGTAAGCTCGTGCGCGCGCTCGAGGCCATCGAGCGCGACCCCAAGTCGGCCGTCGCGTACTACCACCTGGGCATCCTGCTGGAGGAGATCCGCGGCGACGAGGCCGGCGCCGAGACGGCGTACCGCAAGGCCTGCGAACTGGACCCTCAGTACGCGGACGCGTTCATCAACCTCGGCAACCTGCTCAAGGGCGACGGCATCCTGAAGGGCTCCGAGGACGTGCTCCAGGGCGTCGACCGCGGCCGGCCGGAGTGAGCTGCGTCTACTACGTAATTTACAAATACGCTGCAAATTAATTCAAAGATCATACGTCTTTTCGCTGACCGAGTACTTCGGATAGGCGTCGTCGGCGCCCGGCGACCGCTTCGCGGTCACGACGCGCGCCGCGATGGCCGCCGGCGACTCCGGTCGAGGCGGGCGGCCCGCGCGCGGCTTGGCCGGCGACTCCGTCCGCAGGACCTGCGCCGCCGCCGCCGCGACGAGGCGCTGGGCGTCGGCGGCGGCCGCGAAGACCGCGTCGGTCGCGGCGTCTGCCGCCGCCGTGCCGGGCGACGCCTCGTCCGCGGGCGCCGGCGCCGGCACCGCCGGGTCGGCCGCCGCCGCGCCGTCGTCCGCGAGCGGCACCGCTGGGTCGTCCGCGGGGGCGCCCTCGTCCGCGGGGGCGAAGGTGAACTCGGTCCGGAGCTCCGCGGGCAGGTCCGGCGGCGCCGCCGCGCCGGTCTCGGGCGCCACGAGTTCCTCGAAGAACTCGTCGACCTCGTCCTCGGGGTCGCCGCCGCCGCCGCCGCCGTCGTCGGTCGCGATGTCGACGTCCTCGAACTCGCCGTCGGACGCGGCCGAGGACTCGAAGGTGCGGGCCGAGAAGTTGGAACGCGTCGACGCCGGGGGCTCGGGCCCCCAGCTGCGCGCCGTCGACGCGGAGCGCTCGTCCCAGTCGGGCGCCGGCGACGCGCGGAGCGTCGACACCGTGTCCCAGGACGGCGCCGGCGCGGCGCGCGTCGACGACGGGGCCGGGGCGGCCGCCGCGGCCGCGGCCGCGCCGCGCGCGACGGCGACGACGTCGACGGGCGACACGAGCGGCCCGCCCGTCGCGAAGGCGCGGCGGCCGGGGCTCGCGTCGCGCGCGGGCCGCCGCCGCGCGTTCCCGAGGACCTCGGGCGCGGACCGGCTCCGCGACGCGCGCTGCGGCGGCGGCGGCGGCGGCGGCGGCGCGGGCGGCGGCGGCGGCCGGCCGCGGCGCGGGTCGTCCCACTGCGTGTGGCCCGTCGCGACGTGCTGGAAGTACGCGTACTGGTCGGCCTCGGACCAGAGCTCCTGCCACTCGTCGCCGTCGCAGAGGAACGTCGCGGGCGGCGGCGGCGGCGGCGGCGGCGGCGCGGCGCGCGTCATGGCCGCGGGCCAGTCGCCGTCGCGCGACCCGCGCGACGAGTCCGACGCGTAGCCCCGCCTGACGGGCGTCGTCTCGGCCGCGGCCACGACGGTCGCGCCGCGCCCGAGCCGCCGCTCCTCGGCGAGGGGCGCGGCCGCGCGCGGCGGCGGCGCCGCCGCCGCGGCCGCCGCGCCCTCGTAGCCGAGCACGAGGTCCGCGACGTCGGCGAAGCCCGCGCGCGCGGCGACGTCGCGCGGCGTCGCGCCCGCGCCGTCCCGCGCGCGCGCGTCGGCGGCCGACCGCAGCAGGAGCGCCGCGCAGCGCTTCGCGCCGCTCCGGCACGCGACGTGGAGCACGGCCTCGCCGCGGTCCGAGCCGTCGCGCGCGTCGACGGCGCCGGCGAAGCCCGCGTCGAGCAGCAGCGCGAGCACGTCGAGGCCCCGGTCGCGCCCGGCCGCGACGGCGACGTGCGCGGCCGTCCGGCCGCCGGCGTCGCGCGCGAGCGGGTCCGCGTGGTGCTCGAGCAGGAGCTGCGCCGTCGCCGCGTCGCAGGCGCGCGCGGCCGTGTGGAGCGGCGCGTCGCCCCGGCGCAGGTCCGCGCCGCCCCGGTCCTCGGACACGACGACGTGGTTCGCGACGGCGCGGTCGGCGCCCGACGCCGCCGCGGCCGCCAGGAGCGCGCGCGCCGCGGCGGTCTGGCCGTGCGCGACGGCGAGCTGGAGCGCCGTGCCGCCCCAGGTCGGGTGCGGGTCGTTGCGCGCGCCGGCCGCGAGGCACGTCTCCGCGCCGGCGGCGAAGCCCCGCCGGCAGCAGAGCAGCAGGGCCGTGTCGCCCGTCGCCTCGTCGAGGCACGCGTCGACGTCCGCCACCGTCCGCAGCGCGTCGCCCAGCGCGGCCGCGTCGCCGCTCCCCACCGCCCGCGCCAGGCGCCGCGCCTCGAGCGGGAGCACCGCCGGCACGGCGGGCGGCGCCGCCGCCGCCGCCGCGGGCGCCGCGGCGGCGCGCCCGCCGTCCAGGGCCCGCAGGAGCGCCCCGAGCGCCTCCTTCCAGAGCCGCGCCTCCTGGACCGTCTCCGCCGCGAGGTCGAGCGTCCGGCCGTCGCCCGCCACGAGCGACCAGCACAGGTCCTCGACGGGCAGCGCCGCGCGCGCGGCCGCCTGGCTCCACCACGCCGACGTCTGGTGGCCCGGCCGGAGCTCGCGCGCGTCCGCCAGCGCGAACTCGCGCACGCGCGGCGCCGGCGGCGCGAAGGGGCCGCCGCCCTGCTGCGCCCGCCGCAGCGCGCGCGGGTCGCACCACGTCAGCGCGACGTCGCCCCGGCGCGCGCGCGCCACGCGGAACCAGCGCCGCCGCGCGGCCGTCGCGACGTGGTGCGCCGGCACCTTCCAGAGGTAGCCGCCCTCGCGGATCAGGCGCGGCACGAGGGCCAGTAGCGGGTCGTCGTCGGCGGCGGGGGACGCCGCGCGCGCCCAGGCGCCCGCCGCCGCGCCGGCGCCGTCCCACGGCGACGCCGGCGCCGCGGGCGACGCCGGGGGCGACGCGGGCGACGTCGCGGGCCAGGGATCCGGCGGCGGCGACCGCGGCGGCCAGGCGCCGTCGCGCCGCCGCGGCGGCGACGGCGTCGCGACGGCCGCGTCCCGGAGCTCCTGCACCGTCCGCGCGAGCGACCGCTGCTCCGCGAGGAGCCGCTCGTTCGACCCGCGCAGGTCCGCGAGCTCCTGGTCGTAGCTCCGTGACAGCGACGTCCGCGAGTTGAACGAGGACGCCGCGTCGCTCAGGTCGCTGTAGGCCTGCTGCCGCCGCAGCTGCTCGTTCTCGGCGCGGAGCCGCGCGACCTCCTCGGCGAGGCGCGGGTCCGCCTCGCGCGCGCGGAAGCGCGGCGGCTTGCGCCGCGCCGCCATCGACGACGCCCCGCGCAGCCCCGCCCGAGCGACCGGCGTCCCGCAACGCAGCCCCGTCTGGTGCGCTCCCGGCTCCAGTCGATCACGGGCCCTCACGCACGCAGCCCCGCCCGAGCGATTGCATGCGTCGTCGGCCCGAGCGATGCGTCGTCGGTGTGACGCGCATATGGCGCCGCGCCGGCGTGCGCCATGAATTAAGCGTCAAAAATTATGGGCTCTCCGCTGCGCGTCGTCCGGGGTCATGGGGACGCGCGCACGGAGGCCGCCGGGAACTCTCGGAGGAGCCCTCGCGACGTGCCTTGACGGCGAGCCGGTGCGTGAGACTCGGCGTGTGTGAAACAGGAGCCGCCCGGGATCAGCAAGTCTGGGCGCGCCGAATTTTTTCCACGGACCGTCAACACGAATGTAGCGCCATATCCGGCTTCGTGGCCGAGCTCCGAGAGAGGCGGGGGGGGTTCAGCGATTTCTGTTATTAAGACTCTGAGATTGTTGGTGGCTGATTAGGCGCACAAAACTGGCCAAAACTGCACGAAAATGCCTGCGAGACGCTGCCCGCGCACGCTGGCGCTCCTCCTTGCTGCGGCCGCGCCGGCCGCGGTGAGCAGCGAGGCCGCGCACGAGTGGGCTGGTCCACAGCCTGCGTCCAAAGGAAACAAACCAACGCGCGCGCGTCCCCGGCCTCACCGCAGCCGCGACGCAGGCATCTTTAAATTTAATGCCGGCGAGACCTACACCTGGCGGGCGCAGAAGGTGCGCGCCGGCGTCCCCCCGCGCCGGGCTCGCTCAGCTCGACCCCCCCGCAGGCCGCCGGCTACGAGTGGGCGGGCGTTTTCGACCTGACGCCCGGCCACAAGTACGCGTGGATCGCGCAGAAGACGGACGGTAAATACGTGGACGACTCGATGGAGCTCTTCATCAAGGAGGTGACCGCGAACACCGAGGAGGCCGTCAAGGCCAACGACGACGCCCACTACGAGAACCTGAAGGACTACGCCGACCCGGCGATGAAGATCGTCGTGATGGCGGTGACGCCGGCGAGCGAGTCCGAGGACCACCTCGGGAAGGCGCTCGAGGGCGCCGAGGCGGCCGCCACGACCGCGCTCGAGGCGGCGTCGTGCGCGACGGTGGCCGCCGGCGGGTCCGTGGCAACCGACGGCACGTGCAAGCAGCTGACCTTCGACGCCGCCGCGGTGGAGACGACGTTCACGATGGCCGCGGACGGCTACGTCGCCATCTTCGCGGAGCACGTGCCCATCGAATTCGAACACAACAAACACTACCTCCAGGACTCCAACGACGTTGATGTGGAGCCGCTCTTCGAGGAGGGCGGCGGCGGCGGCCACTCCCACGGGCACCGCCGCCTCAGCGCCAACAACACCTGCGTGGACGTCCACTCGAGCGAGCCCATCGCGTTCGGTACGTGCAACAAGCTCATCTTCGACACGAACCTCTACACCTCGACCTACCTCCTGGAAGTGCCCACCGGCGGCTCGGGCAAGTACGGCTTCTACGCGCAGCACTTCCCCATCGAGTTCGAGCTCGACAGCCACTACCTGAAGGACGACCACGGCGACGACGTCGAGCCGGTCCTCGAGGTCCCCGCCGGGCCGCCGGAGACGGAGCTGTCCTTCGACGAGGGCTACGCGTGGCGCCACTCGATGCTCGCGACGTTCATCGTGCTGCTGTGCACCTTCGCCGGCGCGCTGTCGCGGCTCGCGCTCAAGGACGCGATCGTGCGCGCGCGCGCGATCATCCCCTTCGCGAGCGCCATGGGCACGGGCGCGCTCTTCGGCTGCGCGGTTTTTCTGATGATGATCGAGGGCAGCCACCTCGTGGGCGCGCGCTGGCCCGGCGAGGTCGACGTCGTCTGGCGCTGGGGCACGGCGGTGCTCGGCGGCTACCTGCTCGGGCTGCTGACCGAGCTCGCGTTCCCGCGCGAGGTCAAGGGCCTGGGCAGCGCGCTCAAGGCCGCCGAGGCGACGCCGGCCGACGCGAAGGACGTCGGGGTGGACGAGGCGGCCGTCGCCGAGGCGGAGGAGGCGGCGCCGGACTACGCGTTCTGCTTCAACATCTTCTTCGGCGACTTCCTGAGTGGAAATCAACCAGTGCGTCGGGTTCACTAAGTCATTTCTCGGCGATGACGCGGCCGTCTTGGCTCGGTCGAGCGGCGAGGAACCGGCATCGCCACGCCATCGAGCAGGCGTCGCATC
The DNA here is from genome assembly GCA_918797485.1 of Pelagomonas calceolata. Taxonomy (NCBI): domain Eukaryota; class Pelagophyceae; order Pelagomonadales; family Pelagomonadaceae; genus Pelagomonas; species Pelagomonas calceolata. The sequence continues at coordinate 1,972,472 of CAKKNE010000006.1, read as the reverse complement.
GATGGCGTGGAGGTCGACGCGAAGATTCAGCACGAACGCGCCGTAAAATTTTGATTTCCACACAGGCGACTTCTGGCACAACTTCGTCGACGGCATCTTCATCGCCCACTCGTTCCTGCGGTGCGAGAGCGGCCAGGGCTGGGTCGTGACGGCGGGTACAATTTATCACGAGCTCGTCCAGGAGTTCGGCGACTTCTTCCTGCTCGTCGGGCCCGGCGGCCTCACGGTGCCCCAGGCCTGCGCCGTGAATTTTGTGTCCGGCGTGTCGGTCATGATCGGCGCCATGTGGTACCTCTGGCTCGAGCCCGGCATGGGCACGCAGGGCATCCTGCTCGCCTTCTCCGCGGGCGTCTACACGTACGTCGCGTGCACCGAGGCCGCGGGCGAGATTCTCCACGAGGTCGGCCGGCTCTCGCCCGCGAAGCGGATGGGGCTCGTCGCCTGCTTCGCCCTCGGCGCGATCGGCATCGGCCTCATCCTCCTGGACCACGAGCACTGCGGCGTCAAGGTCGCCGACGGCGAGGCCGACCCGCACGCCGGCCACAACCACTAAGTCCCCCTCTCCGAGGCGGCGCCGCGACCGACGCTGACCCCCCTCCCCCTAAGTCTCATGCCAGCCAACGAGTCCGTGCGGAAGCTTTACGCCGACGGCCCGCGACTACTACGTGGAGGCGGACGCGACAGTTGCTGTCGCGTCTGGCCAACGAGTCCGTGCGGAAGCCTTACGCCGGCGGCCCGCGACTACTACGTGGAGGCGGACGCGACAGTTGCTGTCGCGTCTGGCCAACGAGTCCGTGCGGAAGCCTTACGCCGGCGGCCCGCGACTACTACGTGGAGGCGGACGCGACGTTGCGGTCGCGTCCGGGGGGGGGGGGGAGGGAGAGGGGTAGTGTTCGTTGAAGCGGCGCCTAGTGGTTGTGGCCCGCGTGCGCGTCGCCCGAGCCGCCCTCGTTGCCCGAGCAGTGCTCGTGGTCCAGGAGCACGAGGCCGATGGCCACCGCGCCGATGGCGAAGCAGATGAAGACGCCGAACTTCATGCAGATCGACAGCGGCTTGTGGAGGAACGTGTGCGCGGCCTCCGTCGCCGCGACGTAGACGTAGATGGTCGCGTCGGCGTACTTCTCGCCCACCTTGTCCGCCGTCCACGTGTAGGGCTCGCCGTCCGCGAGCTCGAAGACGCCGATCCACTCGTAGGGGCCGTGCCCGTGCCCGTGGTCGTCGTGGTCGTGGCCGTCGTGGCCGCCGCCGCCCTCCTCGACGACGGGTTCGACCTGTGTGGAAATCAACCAGTGAGTCGGGTGCGGTAAGACCCACACCGCCACGCCATCGAGCAGGCGTCGCGTCGATGGCGTGGAAGTTATGATTCAGCCGCAAGCGGAGATGCACCGCGAAATTTGATTTCTGCACAGGGTTCGACGTCGGCGCCCGCGGCGTCCTGGAGGTAGTGGATGTCGTTCTCGAACTCCGTGGGCACGTGCTCCGCGAAGAACGCGAAGAACGCGTCGTGGGGCTCCTGGCCGTCGTCCGTCGGGCGGACAACGAACGTGGTCTCGGCCGCCGCTGCGTCGAAGACGAGGTTGTAGCACGTCTCGCCCGGCGTGATGGTCTCGCCCGCCTTGACGTCCGTGCACGCGCCCTCCATGAGCTCGCCGGCCTCGCCCTCGAGCGCCTCGAGCGCCTCCATCGTGCCGTCCGTCGCCGGGTGGACCACCAATTTCATCATGGGATCGGCGTAGGCATTGTCCACCTTCTGCGCGCGCCAGGTGTAGTCCTCGCCCTTGTGGAGCTCGAAGATGGCGCCCCACCTGTGTGTTGAACGTGACCTTAGTAGTCGCACCTTCAGGACTCGTTGAAGCGCGTCGATTCAGACGCGGCCACTCGCTCATAAGAGGCTCCACCATGGTCGTGGCCGTCGTGACCCTCTGCGGCCGCCGATGCTATCAATGCTAGCGAGCAAAGCACTCTCATCTCTTCCTCACCTGCGAAAAGTAATACCTCTGCGTTTTGAGCGCCGCGAGCGGCACGGGGAAGACGTACTTGAGAAACGCTTTGCAGACTTGCGAGCAAACGCTTTTAATTAGTCGCGAGTTGGGTCAACTACGCTAATATGAGATTGAACAAACTATGCTATGTATATATTGTAATAATCAACAAAATATATTATTCTTTTTCGCGCGACGTCGTCAAAGGAGAGACAAGCGTCCGCTTCGTCGACGCGAGCGTGCGGAGGAACTGGCGCGGCGACGGAGCCGCCTTCGGCGGGCGCCGGCGCTCGACGACGGTCGCCAGGCGGTTCCGCGGCGGCGGCGTCCGCGCGCGCACGGCGCCCTCGCGCGCCGCCGCCGCCGCCGCGTCGCGCGCCGCGTAGACACGCGCGAGCGGCGTCGGACGCCACGCGTTGCCCTCGAGCGCCAGCCCCCAGAAGGCCGGGTCCCGCGCCAGCAGGGGCGCATATTGGCAGATCCAGGGCGCGAGCCGGTCGTCGGTGTGGTTGCGCGCGAGGTCGAGGCGGGCCGCGCCGCCGTCGCCGCCGGCCGGGCGCGTCCGCAGCGCGCCCAGGAGCGCCCCCAACCCGACGTTCGTGACGCAGTTGTCTGCGAGCCCCAGCACCCGCAGGCTCCCGTTGGCGGCGAGGCCGCCGGCCAGCGCCGCGGCGCCGCCGTCGCCGACGCGGTTGTCGTCCAGAAGCAACTCGACGAGGTCGCAGGCCGCGAGCGCGCGCCCGATCCACTCGACGGCGGCGTCCCCGAGGCCGCCCCGCACGAGCGCGACGGCGCGCAGGCGGCCGACCTGGCGGAAGACGTAGTCGCCGACGCACGCGCCGACCGCCCTTCCGACGTCGCCGTAGCGCGCGGCCCGCGCCGCGCCCGGCGCCAGGCGCCGGTGGTGGTGCGCGTCGTCGACGCGCACCGCCTCGAGCCGCAGCCCGGCCGCGCGGACCGCGCCCCAGAGCGCGGCGAGGGCCTCGGGGCCGAGCCGGCCGTCGACGAGGCACAGCTCCCGCAGCGTGCGGCAGCCGCCGAGCGCCGCCGCGAGGTCGGTGTCTACGGGCGCGGCGACGACTACGACCGTGCGCAGCGCGCAGTTCCACGCGCGGAGGTGCAGCGCGAAGAGCGCCGCGGCCGCGCCGGCCAGCGGGTGGCCGCCCTCCTTGGCGGCGTCGGGCAGCGCCGCGAGGCTCGTCCGCCGCGCGATGGCCTCGCCCCGGAGGCCCGGCGCCACCCAGACGGGCCGCGCGGCCGTCGTCGGCCGCTGGCCCGCGCCGGCGTCGGCCGCGGCGGCCGCGTCGCGGCGCGCCGCCTCGACGAGCCGCGCGACCGTCTCCATCGTCCGCGGCGGGACCGCGTCCCGCCGCCCGGCGAGCCGCCGCCGCAGGACCGCGTAGCGCCGCCGGTGCGCGAGGCACCGCCACTTCTCGGCGAACGTCGCGGCCGCGTTCGCGCGGACCCAGGCCAGGCGCGCGACCTTCCGGCCCGCGCGGCCGCGCCACCGCGCCTGTGCGAACAGGGCGCAGACGCCGCGCGCCGCCAGGCGCCGGCGGAGCCTGCGCGCGACGCGCCGGTGAGCCGTCGTCGATTGTGCGGATTAACGAAAACCACCGCTGGAAGCAAGGTCGGTCAATCAAGAAGGACGCGGAACGGCACGCGCGCTGCAGCGCGCGCGCGAGGACGATGCGGCCGTCGAAGGCCTCGGCCGCGCGCATCATGACCCGCCGCGCGTGGGCGAGCTGGCGCGTGGCGCGCAACACGACGCACGCCGCGTGGAAGACGCGGAGCGCGGCGACGCGCTTCGCGGTCGCGCGCGCGTTGACGCCCCGCGCCCGCGCCTGGATGCGCGTCGCCGCCGCGCGGCACGCCTCGAACCGCCAGCACCGCGCCACCGCGTCGTCGGCCTCGCGCCGCAGCGCGTCGAGGCGCATCTCGCGGTCGTACTCGGCGCACTCCCACTCGTCCTTGACGACCGCGAAGCGGGCCGCGGCCTGGCGGCGCCGCGCCAGGCACTGGAGCACGACGACCGCCGCGTCCTCCTCGACGATGCGGGCGGCGGCGCCGACAATAGCGTGGTCCGCGAGCGTCCGCGGATCGCGCGCGACCTCGCGGCAGCGGGCGCGCGCCGCGCCGTCGCACGGCGCCCTGGTAAAGGCGGACAGCGCCGCGTTCACCGTCCGCAGGTGGCGCGCCGCGTCGAGCAGCACCTTCGTCCGGTAGTCGAGGACCCGCCGTATGAACCGCTGGGCGACGGCGACGACGTGGTCCTCGTAGAGGAGCAGGCAAAACCACTTCTTGGGGTAGTAGTACCGCAGGTCCTCGCGCGCGGCGTAGTGGCCCCAGCGGTCGGCCTCCACGAGGGCCTCGGCCACCGCGATCCGGTGCGCCTTCACGCGGGCCCAGAACGGCGGCCACCACACGCGCCCGCGCCAGAACTTCTTCTGCAGGACGTTCGCCGCGGCCTCCTCGGCGCGCGCGCGGTCGAAGACCTCCGGGTCAAACGCCATCTGCACGCGCCGCGCGCGCGGGTCCCACTCGTCGAGGCCGAACGCGGCGTCGGCGCACCGCCGCGCCCGCGCGGGGTCCCGCAGCAGCATGTGCTGGCGCCCGGCCGCGAGCAGCAGCGCGACGTCGTCGTCGCGGTCGTACGCGGCGACGCGCTCGGGGTCCGTCTGGGCCCGCCGCAGCGGCGACACGTAGGCGAGGGCCAGGCCGCGCTCGTAGCACTCGACGGCGAGCACGGGCTCGCCGCGCGCCGCCGCGGCCTCGGCGAGCGCGCGCCACGTCCGGCGGTCGCCGAGCCAGCTCCGGGGGCCGTCGTGGCGCGCCGCGTCGAACTGGTCGAGGTCGCGGGACAGCCGGAACGCGCGGTCGCGGAGCGCGTCCGGCGTCCGCCACGGCCGCGGCGCCGCAGCCGGCGCCGGCGCCGGGGCCCCCGTTTCCGGGGCGGCGGCGGGCGCCGGGAGGTGCGCCTCGGGCGGCGCCGCCTCGCCGGTCGAGGCGAGCGACGCGTCGTCTCCGGCCGGCGCCTCGACGGCCGCCTCGGCGGGCGCCGCCTCGAGCGCCAGGGCGTAGAGGAGCAGGCACAGCGCGTCGTCGCCGTAGCGCGTCCGCCGCGGCCGCGCGCGCCACGCCGCCATGCGCTTGTCCAGGTCCGCGAGGATGTACTGGGCCTTGGCGCGCCGGTAGGCCGCCGACGCCGCGCGGCGCTCCGCGACGATGCGCTGCCGCTCCTCCTCCTCGGCCTTGGCCTTGGCCTCGAGCGCGGCGGCCTTGGCCTTCGCGCGCGCCATCTTCTTCACCTGCTGCGCGCGCGTCAGCGTGCCCTCCTCCTCGGACGACTCCGAGTCCGAGTCCGACTCCGACGACGAGGAGGACGACGACGACGAGTCCGAGTAGTCCGAGTCCGACTCGGCGGCGACCACGCGCGGGCCCAGGAGCCTCTGGTACCAGCGGAGCGCGCCGCCCTGCTCCGCGATCTGTTCGGGCGGCGGCGGCGGCGTCGGCGCGGGCGCCTCGTCGACGGCCTCGGCCGCGGCCGGCGCCGGCGCCGGCGCCGGCGCCGGCGGAGGCTCCGGCGCGGGTGCCGGCGCCGGGGTCGCCTCCTCCTCCGGGGTCGCGAGTTCCTCCGGCGCCTCCGATTCCTCCGGCGCCGCCGGCGCCTCCGGGCCGGGCTCCGGCGGGACGATCAGCGCGAGGAGGTCGCGCGCGCGCGCGGCGCCGCCCGCGTCGCCGCGCCGCCGCGCCCGCCACGCCGCGAGCGCGGCCCGGAAGCACGCGCGCCGGTAGCCCGGCCGCCGCGGGAAGAACTCGATCGCCGTGCCGTAGAGCTTCGCCGCCGCCGCCGCGCCGCGCCGGCCCCCGAGCCGCTCGTGGACCAGGCCCGCCTCGACGAGCAGCGGCGCGACGCGCGACGCCGCCGCGGGCCCCGGCGGCAGCCGCCCCAGGCACTGCTCGTACGCGGCCCGCGCGGCCCGCAGGCGCGCGTCCTCGAGCCACGCGCGCGCCGCCCGCGCGGCGGCCGCCGCCCGGCACCGGTCGACCGCCCCGTCGGCGAGGGCGCGGTCCCGCGCCAGCGCCTCGCGCGCGAGCTGCGCCTCCGACGGCGGCGGCGTCCGCAGGGCCTCGCGCCGCGCCTCCTCGCGCAGGCGCGCCGCCTCGAGGTCCCGGCGCTGCTCGTCGAGCGCCTGCTGCCGCTTCCGCTCCGCGCGGCTCAGGCCCATCTTCGGCCGGCTGTTCTTCGCGCGGCGCCGGCGCTCGGCCTCCTTGGCCTCGGCCGCCGCGGCCGCCGCCGCGAGGCGGTCCATGTCCCGGCGCTTCGCGACGAGCTTCGCGTGGCGCTCGCGCTGCAGGCGCTGCTTCGCGCGCTTCGCGTCGAGCGCCGCCGCGACGGCCTCGTCGCGCGCGAAGGGCAGCTCCAGCAGGGCCGTGTCGCGGAGGTGCAGCTCGCACTCGCAGACGGCGAGGCGGCGGTAGAACGCGGCGTCGAGCGGGGCGTGGGCGTACCACGCGTAGGCCGCGCGGCCGCGCAGCACCTCGTCGAGGTGCGCCTTGCAGAGCGCGTGCTCGCCGGCGGCGAGGTAGTGCGTCGCCAGGCGCACGTGCGCCTTCTCCAGGGCCCGGGGCGCGTGCGGCTGCGTCGGCAGGCCCGCCGCGGCCGCCGCGTCCCGCAGGACGACCTCGAGGTGGAGCCGCTTCATCATGACGCGGCGGCCCGCCTCGCGCCAGCCCCGCCGGAACGCGGCGGGTCGCCGCGGCGCCGCGCAGCCGCGGAGCGTCGCCGCCAGGCGAAACGGCGGCTGCACCTCCGCGCGCCGCTCGGCGGCCCCGAGGTCCGCGGCCTTGCGGCGCGCCTGCACCATGGGGATGGCCTCGAGCGCCGCCGAGGGCCGGCCCTTGCGCTTCCGCCGGCCGGTCTGGGCCGCCTCGCCGCCTTTCCGGAACGGCATCCTAGTTATTCATCGTGGTTCATCCTCCAGGGCAGCCTCGTCGCTCGCGGCTCGAGGGGCCGAGCAACACTTCACGAAGGACTCCCCGGCTGGCTCTTGTCGGGGAGCTTAGAGCCTCAGCACCGCGCTATAGCGCTAGCGCCGGCGCTTCGTGCGGGGCCGATTCGAAGAGAGGTACCGGCGATGCCTCGCCGTGTCCCGCCCCGGCGGATGGGAGTCGTGGGGGTGCCCGGTCCGCCGCCTGGATATTGGTGCGGGTTTCCTCCTAGGCCTCTCCTGAAATTTGTTAAGCTTGAACACAGTGCTCGCTGCAGGCGAGTCCTGGCTCGTCGCTGCCTCTGCCCCCGCGGTCGCGCCGGCAGCGCTGCCACCACCACTCGTTGGCCAGCCGGGGCTGCCCCATGGGCTGGCTCTTCCTCCTCCTGGCCCTCGCCGCGCCGCCGCCCGCGCGGCCGCTGCGCGCGATCGTCATGCGCGAGTCGCTCGCGGCGCCCTTCGTGCACTCGAACGAACTGGGCGACCGCCAGGCGTCGCCGCTCTGGGAGCTCTCGGGCGGGGCGCGGGTCTGGGAGCACTTCGTGCGGCTCACGGGCGGCGCGGCGCGGCGCGGCGCGCTCTGGTCCCGCGTGCCGCTGGGCGAGGTGGCGGTGGTGGGCGAGCTCGCGCTGCGCGTCCAGGGCGAGGGCGCGGCGCCCGTCGACCCCGCGCGCGCGGCGGGCCTGGCGCTGTGGGTCGCGCGGCGGCCCGAGGACGCGCCGTCACTCGAAGCGGCGTTCCGCGCGGCGCCGCTCGTCGACGACGCGCGCGTCGTGCCCGACGCCGCCGCCGTCGGCGTCGTGCTCTCGGCCGGCGCGGCGCGCGTCGTCGTCAGGGACGACCGCGGCGTCGTCGGCGTGGCCGGGTCCTGCCGCTGCGACCTGCGCACGCGCACGGCGCCGGGCGCGGACCTCGCGCGGGCGACGCGGACCGTGCGCCTCGAGGTCGTCGCCGGCGCGCCGCTCGTCGAGGACGGCGAGGCCTTCCCGCAGCCGGGCTTCGCGCGGCTGACCGTCGTCGCCGCGCGGCGGCCCGGCCAGCGCCGCGCCGCGACGCTCTGCGACTTCCGCGTGGACCTCGACGCGCTGCACGACCGCGCGTGGATGCGCGCGGCGCGGCTCGGCCTCGCGGCCGCGGCGCCGGCGCCGGACCCGGCCGACGCGCCGGGCGACGGCCTGCGGCCGCCGGACCGCCAGGACGTGCTCGCGCTCACGCTGCGGCGCCAGGCGGCGTCGGACGCCGACCGCGACCCGGTCGCGCCGGGCTACGCGCGGCACTCGCCGGCCGTGGACCCCGAGCGCGCGGACGCGCTCGAGCGCGGCGTCGACGCCGTGCTGCACGGCATCGAGGACGTCGAGGCGTCCTACGAGCACGAGCTCATCGCCGTGCGCGACGACTTGAGGCGGACGCTCGCGGAGCTCATCGCGGCGCGGACGAGCGCGGCGCGGCGCCTCGCGGCCCTCGAGGCGCGCGCGACGGCGGCGGCGACGTCGGACCTGGACCGGCGCGTCGCGAGGCTCGAGGGCCTCGTCGCGCGCGGCACGGACGCCAAGTACCGCGCGCTGGATCGGAAGCTCGCGGGCGCCGCGCGGCGCGCGGCCCAGACGTCGCTCGCGCGGCGGTGGCGCCTCTGGCGGCCCGCGTTCCTGAGCTTCGTCGTGGTCTTCGCGGTCTGGGCGGCGAAGATGCGCGGCTTCTACAAGTGGGTCAAGCGGACGCACATGCTCTAGGAAGGTATATTATTTTAAGGGAGTGCTAACACTCCCTTCGTCCGGCCGCCGGTAGGAGCTTCCGGTTCGCGCAGCCGGCGAGGCAGTTGTCGGGCCACGCGTCGTCGGCCTCGGGCGCCGGCGCGGCGACGCCCCAGGACCACTGGCACTCCTGCGTCTCGAAGTTCGGCGCGACGCGCAGCGGCACGCCCAGGTCGTCGAAGAGCCGCTCCGCCGGCCGCTTGCACTGGTGCAGGCACAGGCCCTTGCAGTTCGACTCCTGCAGGAACTTGCACTTGTCCACGACGAGGCCGCCCCGCGCGCCGTCGCCCCGCCGGTTGACCCGGCCGGGGCCCACGAGGAAGCCGAACACGAACGGCGCCACGACGCTCGTCAGCAGCGGCGCGTAGGGCGGCGGGCCGCGCCCGCCGAGCCAGCGCTCGCCCGGGCGGCGCAGCGACTGCCGCGCCGCGAGGTCCACGAGCCACGCGGGGTCGCCGCGCTCCGCCGACGGCACGAGGCCGCCCATGAAGAGCCGGTAGAACGGCGGCAGGGCCGGCGTCATCAGGTCCAGCAGCACGCGGATCACCAGGTCCTGCTGCGCCGCGTCCGTCCCGCGCTCGTCGAGCATGAGCACGCGCATCTCCTCGAGCAGCCCGAGGATGCCGGCCTGCCGCGAGCGGAAGGCCGGCCCGGGCGTGTGCTCGGCGTAGCGGTCCCGCGTGAACTGGAGGAGGAACGCGTCGAGCGGCGTCTCCGCGAACGTCTTGTTCGTCAAGGTGCAGTCGGGCACGAGGTCGTCGACCGCGGGCGGCGGCGCCGCGGCGAGGGGCACGCGCTCGAGGTTCGGCAGCTGGTCGCGCCCGACGCCACACGCGCCGTGGAGCCAGCCGGCGACGTCGGCGTACGCCGCCGCGTCCCGTTTGAGCAGCTCCGCGAGCAGCCCGTAGCGCTTGCGGCGGCGCAGGAAGCGCAGGGCGCCGTCGCCCGCGTCGCAGGCGTCGCTCAGCCGCACGATGTCGTCGCGCGTCGGGCGCAGCCGCGCGAGGTCGCGGACCTCGGCCAGGAGCTCGCCGGCGCCGGCGCTCCGCGTCGTGAGTGCGCGCCGTCTACTATCAGGTGGTGGCGCCGGCGCGAACGCGGCGGCGCTCGGGAGGAGCAGGCACCACGCCGCCGCCGTGCGCATGGATGCCCTACGTGCCACAACAGTGTGAGCACTAGTGTGACTCTCGCCCAGCGGTGCCAGCCCTTGCTGCTGGGCAGAGCTTGAGGCCAGCATCCGCATGATGATGCTTGCCCTCAAGGCCGTAGGTACCTACGGTACCTACGGTACCCTATAAGTACTAAGTACCTCTTGAATTTTGGTATACTAATACGAAGCCTCATGGCTCTAGGGTGTATCTCGTGCATCGGTATCGAAGAGATTGGAAGCGACGCGCAGCGTGCGCGTGCGTTTTTACGTCGCGGTTTTTGACCGCGTCGACGACGACGCGCTGCGGTGGGCTAGTACTAGTACTAGTAGTAGCATTTACTGTGCTCGGAGTTGATCCGTACCTGGGGGTGGGTTCAATAAGCGACTCTCTCTCTCTTGATGATAATTACCCGGGACGAGAAAAGAGAATTACTGCGGACTCGAGACCGCGTCGCCGCCGAGGTCTTCGAGGTCCTCCACCTCGTCCTCCGGGAAGTTCCGGCGCTCGTATCCTATCGACGCGAGATACTCGTCGACGGCTCGCGCGGCTTCCTGCTCTTCGTCGAAGCAGCCAATATATATATCATTTTTCCAATTTGAATATGTGATTCTTGCCCGCCAAACCACATCAGACTTGCGAATTTTCTTCGTCACTCCGTAATATCTAGAGGCAGGCGGTTCCGCACCCAGATCCCCGTCGCGAGGAAAATTGTGGACGGGCCGCCCATTCTCCCGACAGATTTGGTCGGAGCGCAGTGCTGCTGCCAGCTCGCCCTCAGTAGCCCATGTCCAATCAAAAATTACATCATAAAAGTATACTTACCTCCAGTCAACGAAGTGCTCTAGCACAGAGGCCACCGTCAAGCCGCTCATGTCCTCCCAAGTATCGGGGACGCTCCACTTCCAGGACGCGTGGATTGTGGATGGGCTCACGGAGCACCAATAGATGTGGAGGCACGGGTCCATGTAGGCATCTCTGTTCTTGCATTGTTCGCACACCACTCCTGTGAGCCATTGTTCGCAGGGAGCAATCAAACACCCGCGACAGTTGTGACGATTAATAATATAACGTATCTAGAAGGGCGTGGGTTTTTGCCCCACCATCCGCTGCACCAACAAGTATAGCGAAATGGTAAATTAATAGTCCCCAGGGTGGGTCGCGGCTATGCGGCCTAGCTCTAAGCAAAGCAATGCATTATTTACCTATTTTTAGTCATTCCTACTAGGCCAAGCGGACACCCGCCTGCGGAGGCCTCCGCCGCCATTTCCTCCTCAGCGGACAAAAGAGGCGGCTCGCCCCGAACCTTTTTGCGAAAACCCGCAGGCGGGCGCCAAGCGGATTGGCCAGCTGCAATACCGCAAGCCAGCATCAGGTCTCTGCCGAAATTTAAACAAAAAAGTGGGCCGGCGTCGCCAACAGCAACGTCTATCAAAACCCTCGTTCCGGCGTTGTACCAAAGTGCTGCTGGTGCTGATAAAAGCGGCTGCGCAGCGACGACGCAGTATGCCCTGGCCCCGCCTCTGCCAGACCGCGGAGCAGTCGCTGCCGGGCGCGTCCGGCGGCGCGACGACGCCGCGGCGCGCGCTGGCGCGCGGCGGCTGGGGCGGCGACGCGGAGCCGCTGCGGGCGAGATATGTCTTTGGCGCCGTGATCGCGCGCGGCGTCGCGGCGGACGTCGTCGAGGCGACGCGGACCGCGGACGGAACGCGGGTCGCGATCAAGGTGCTGGCGCGGCGCCGCCGCCGCCGCGACGCCGCGAGACTCCAGCGGGCGGACTCCGCCGCCCTGGCCGCGCCCGAGTCCGACTCCGAGCGGAAGCGGCAGAAGCCGCCGCCGTTCAGGGAGGCCGTCAAGCGCGAGCTGCTTCTCCAGCGCGCGCTGCCCTTCCACAAACACGTAGTGCAATGCCACGAGGTCGTCCTCTCGTCCGCCACGAACTACGTCGTGATGGAAAAGGCCGAAGGCGGCACGTTGTTGGACGTCGTAAGACACGGCACGCCGCCCGAAGCGGTCGCGAGGCGCGCCTCGGCCCAAATCCTTGACGCGCTGAGTTTCCTGCACGCGCGAGGCATCGTCCACCGCGACCTCAAGCTGGAGAACGTCCTGGTCAGGGACGCGGACGGGCCCCTGCACGTGCTGCTCTGCGACTTCGGCAGCGCGCGCTTCAGTTCCACGAGCGCGACGAACGGCAAGGCCGCGACGGCGCACGTCGGCACTCTGCCGTACATGGCGCCCGAGCAGCTGCGGGGCGGCACTTGCGATCCGTCGGTTGACCTTTGGTCCTTTGGGATCGTGCTCTGCGCGCTGTGCGTCGGCAGGCACCCGCTTTCGCGCGTGCCGCGCGAGGCCTGGGCCGACGCGATGGCGCGCGACGACCTCCCGCGCGACGCGAGCGGCTGGCCGCCGGAGGCCTTCGCGCTGGCGCGCGCGTGCCTGCGGCTCGCGCCCTGTGATCGCGTCGCCGCCGCCGCCGCGCGCGCGCACGCGTGGTTCGCCGCGCCGGACGCCGTCGCGCCGCCGCCGGTGCCGGTCCGGGGGCGCTTGCGCTCGGCGCGCGAGCTCCTCGACGACGAGCTCTAGCCCCCCCATCGTCATTTCCAAGATACCATCCACCACCTTCTTCACCATCCTCCTTCCTCCAAGTGTAAACAGACTAATAATTATGCGCGCCGCCTTCGACCGCTCCGCCGCCGGCCCGCGGCGGCTTCGGGGGCAGCGGCATCTGCGGCGGCCGCCTTGCGGAGCCGGCGGACCTCGTCGACAGCCGCCTCGAGGCGCTCCGCGAGCGAGTCGTTTTCCGCCACGAGCTCCTCGACCACGCGCGCCCGCCGCCTCGCCTCGCGCCGCCACCGCGAGCGCGCGGCCGCAAAGTCGTCGGCGAGCTGCGCCGACCGCGCGCGCTCGGCCCGCAGCGCGTCGACGAGCGCGCCGACGTCGCGCCGCAGGAGGCCGTCCGCGACCGCGCGGGCCGACGCCGCCGCCACCTCGAGCCGCGCGAAGCCCTGCAGGGCGACCGCTAGCGCCGCGGGCTGCCCCCCCAACAGCATCGTGTCATTATCATTGCTTGGCTCTCCCATGCGAGTACTGTGTGGGGCAGTGTCTCGTCGTGCCAACGAATTCCGGCAATCGTAGCAGCCGTGGGTCAGTATCTCGTCGTGCAATGAATTCCGGCGTATGGTATGTTTCATATGCAGGTAGGTACCTACACAGGTAAGACGGGTCGCTCGGCTCCATTGTCTCAACGCCGGTCGGCCAGGCGAGGTATTACAAGGTGCAGCTCGACGATCAGGCGGAGCCGCTGTCCTGTTTCAAATCAGCTCTCACCTTGATTCCGTCGACTGACGCCGAGGGGGAGGCCTCCGCCGAGGGGGAGGCCTCCGCCGAGCCGGCGCCGGAGTTCGGCTACATCGTCGACTACCGCGAATCGGACGGCATGTACCGCATCGTCTTCGACGACATCAAGGACGCGGAGGACGCCAACTACTGGTACAAACGCGGCGTGGACTGGTACAAACGCGGCGAGGACTTCGAGGTCCTCTGAGCTTTCACGAGCTTCACTTCCCTATCTCCCTAGGTCCTCTCCCCTGAATATAACGACTCTCTTGTAGATATATCCGGGGCAGCCAGTTGCCGCGTGATAACGAGCTAGCGGCCTGTCTAAGTACAGGCCGCTAGCCCATGCTCCACGCTCGTCGACGCATCGCATGCCGGACTGGCGGAGCGCGCGCGTTTGGACGCATCGACGCGGCGGCGGCAAGGAGACTACTGTGGGGGACGGTGGCGGCTCGTTACGCGCGCGCGGCGGAGGGGGGCGGGGAAAAACGCGCGCGCGGTCAGAGCTCGGGCGTGGGCGCCGGCCACGCGTAGGCGCGGCGCGCCGTAGTCTTGTACACGTTCGCCGTGGGCGTCGGGTAGCGCGGGTTTGAGAGGAGCGGCGACGTCGGTGCGTGCTTGTTGGCGCGCGGCGCCGCGTTGCGCAGGGCCCGCTGCTGCTTGCGCACGACGGTCTGCGCCTTGCCCGCGAAGGCGCGGCGGACGGCCGCGGGCCGGCCCGGCGGGCCGCCGTTGATGCGCATGTAGCGCCGGACCGGCGCGGCCTTCGGCGCCTTCGGCGCCTTCGGCGGCCGCCGCGGCACGACGGCCGTGGCGGCCGCGGCGTCGGCGAGCGCCGCGTCCTCGTCCACCTCCTCGGGCGGCGGCTCCGGCGCCGCGGCGGCGACGTCGAGCGGCGGCGCGGCGAGTTTCCGCAGCACGACGTCGACGCCCGCCGACGGCCCCGCCAGCGCTCGGAAGGCCGCCGCGACGGCCGGCGGCGGCGCCTCGATCGGCGGGGCGGGCGGCGGCGCCGCGAGCGTCGGCGGGGCCGGCGGCGCCGTCTCGATCGGCGGGCGCGGCAGCACGGGCGGCGCGGCGGGCGGCGCGCGCGGCGCCCAGTCGCCGCCGCGCGCGTAGGGCGGCTCGAGGGCGGCGCGCGGCGCGGCGGGCGGCGCGCGCGGCGCCCACTCGCCGTCGCGCGCGTAGGGCGGCTCGAGGACCACGTGCGCGGCCTGCTGCTCGCGCCGCTTCTTGCCACCGCTCCGCGGCGGCTGGGCGCTGGGCCACTCCGGCGTCGGCGGCGGCGGCGCCGTCGCCGGCGCCGGCGCCCAGACGAAGTAGGCCGGCCGCTCCGCGTTGTTCACGGTTCCGTTGCCCGCGCGGACGCAGCGCCCGTCGGGGCCGACGTAGTTGGGCCGCGCCTCCGCGAAGGCCGCCTTCGAGGCCTGTATGGCGGCTTTGCTTCTCATACTACTGCGCTTATCTCCTTGTTTGATTTAGCTTTGTAATTTATGGTGGCTACCGCGCGGCAAGGAGATGTCACCGTCCTCCTCGGCTTGTAATGGTGTGCACACGCGCAGCAGACGTAAAGCAACAGTTGCAAATATAAACAATTTAAGCGCCGCAGACCCCCAGCACCAGGGGGTCTAATATGGCACCAACCACAACCCAGGTTATTCCTGGGCTGCCCCTTGGGCTGGGACACCTCTGTGAGTGTACCAAATTTTAACACGAGGCTAGAAGCCAGCTAGCACAGTTATCCTGGCCACTGTACTAGCCTTACTTCCCCTGGGATCTTCCGGCCAATCCAAAGCCAAGTTGGCTGTGGTTTATGCGGTCCTCAGATTTATTTAGCCCGCCCTCCCTCCCTGTTTGATGGGGCCCGGGGAGAGCTACTACCTGTCCCCGGGTTGGTTGGCCCGATGGGCGGCAGCGGAGCAAAGAGTAAATTCCCAACTATTAGTCTGCTGCTACTTCACTAGCCACTAAGGAGCCTAGGGTAAGCTGAATTATTAGAGAGAGGGAGAAACATATCTAGGTAGGAAGGGCTAGTAGGTTTCTCTCTCTTCGGGGCAAGAGGACCTATCTTCTGGTCTTTCTACGTCGACAGCGTTGGTCCCAAGGGCGGCCGTAGAGCCAATTGACACGCAGTGCTCATATATCTCTCCCGGACGCCGCGCTACAAGGCGCTGTCACGAACATCTGGCACAGAAGATCATGCCGAGGAACGAACCCATACACAGAGCATGTGAAAGAGGCGACGTCGCCGCGTTGCGACGGGAGCTTGCGAATGGCGTCTTGCCAAATGTACCAGATCGGTCGGGCCGGACGCCTGCATACTATTGTTGCTCCCATGACTGCAGCTCGGAAAAACAAGTAGCCTGCTTAAATGTGCTCGTCGAAGCGGGAGCGGATTTGAATGTGCCGACGACCAGGTTGCAGAAGACACCTCTCCATAGGGCGACCCAGTGCTGCAACACGGACGTCGTCGCCGCCCTACTCAAAGCCGGTGCCGACGTAAACAGGGGTGCTCGATTTGCACGCAGGCGGTGGGTGACTGCCCCAGCAAGCTCCGTATCCTCAACGAGGAAGGCTGCCTGATGCGCCCGCGCTTTTCTCCAGAGGACCAAGACCTCGGCAGCAGCGCTACTTTGTATTGTTATCGTGAGCAGAGCGGCGGCGGCGGCGGCTCGACGGAGGCTCTCCCATCTGCAGATGTCCCAGAGGGTGAGAAGCCGTTGAAAGCTAAAGCCCACAAAGTCGGTCAGCTGAACCTTGGCACGACGCGCACGAGAACGACGCCATCGTCGTCGAGGTAGATCCCACATCTACACCATGCGGACGACGGACTGCTTCGCGGCTGCTTTCCGCTCGTGTGAAGTAATGGTGGAACCGCTCAGTTTACACCAATTTTACTACGATGGTAATCAGCTCAACAGAAGGTACTGTCCTCTGGACTTGCCAGACTTCGCGGAAGCCCCCAGGATCGACTACAAGCGCTCTTCGGAAGGTGGTGGTGGCAAGGAATACATGAGGGAGTATGGTTCTTATCATGAAATGCATGTGGGAGAGACCATCGCGTTGTGTTCGAGTGGCGACGGAAGAGCGTGTTGGGGTCAGGCGAAGTTGCATCGCGTCGAAGGGCCCTTGGAGGATGACCGTTTCAAAGAGCTCCAGGACCAACATTGTGTCCACGCGCCGAGCTGCGAGGCGGTGCAACACAAGATGTCGTGGAAGCACGTCTACGCGTGGCATCTTTCGGAGGTTGAGGTGTACGAGACGCCCCTTCCCTACAAGAACGAGCACTCTGTGATTTGGCTGGACGTCCGCAAGGCCGTCGCGGACTTTGCCGCCGCGTGAGTTTCCGAGGCCGGGACCTACGAAACGGCTTCTACGACCCCGAAACGAAGAGATCTAATAACCAATGTTGTATTAAGTCCGTCCGTCCCTATACCTATATACATAGACACAGTACCGGAACCTACCTACGGTACGGTACCATGGTACAGGCCAGTGGCGGGGCTTGCAAAGCTGCGAGGACTAGCAACGCGGTAAAGGCTGCCCAAGATGAAGTGGAAGTCGGACAGCGAGGTGCAGGCCATCGTGCAGAACTTCAGCCGGCGGTGCGGCGCGCGCACCGAGGGCGACGACTGGAACGTCTTCTGGGGCCACCCCTGGAACGTCCAGCGCCTCTTCCACCCGGACCTGGGCACGCGCCTGCGCGACGACCAGCTCGTGAACCACTTCCCGAACCACCTCGAGCTGACGCGCAAGGACCAGATGGTCAAGAACGTGAAGCGGTGGCTGCGCGAGCAGGGCCGCGACAAGCAGCGCGAGGTCTTCGACTTCGTGCCCGTGACGCACCTCCTGCCGGCGGACTACTCGCTCTTCGTCGAGGAGTTCCGGCGGTGCCCGCGCGCGACGTGGATCATGAAGCCGGCGAACGCGGCGCAGGGCCGGGGCATCTTCCTCGTCACGAAGCTCCACCAGCTCCGGAAGTGGTCCGCGGGCCGCTGGGCCGCGACGAAGGCGAGCGAGTCCTACGTCATCTCGCGCTACGTCGACCGGCCGCACCTCGTCGGCGGCCGGAAGTACGACCTGCGGCTCTACGTGCTCGTGACGTCGTACCGGCCGCTGCGCGTCTACAAGCACCGCGAGGGCTTCGCGCGCTTCTGCACGTCCAAGTACGACCCCTCGCCGGCGAACCTCGGGAACCCCTTCGTGCACCTGACGAACGTGGCCGTGCAGAAGCACGGCAAGGACTACAACCAGCACCACGGCGGCAAGTGGAACCTGCGGCACTGCCGGCTGCACGTCGAGGCGACGCGCGGCCGCGCGGCCGCGGCGCGGCTCTTCGCGGACATGGACCGGCTCATCGTCGACTCGCTGCGCGCCGTGCAGGCCCAGATCATCAACGACCGCCACTGCTTCGAGTGCTACGGCTACGACGTGCTCGTCGACGACGACCTGAAGCCGTGGCTCGTCGAGGTGAACGCGTCGCCCTCGCTGTCCGCGACGACGCGCGCCGACCGCGTCATGAAGCTGGCGCTGATCCGGGACGTGCTCGACGTCGTGCTGCGCGAGGGCACGGAGGCGCGCGACCGGCCGATGCGCGGCGCGGGGGGCTTCGCGGTGCTCTACGACGAGGCGGGGGAGCGCTCCGCGGCCGCGGCCGCGGCGGCGAAGCCCCGGAAGCGGGGGCGGTAGGAGGGCGCCTCCTAAAACTTATCCTTGCGCTTGCGCCCCGTGAACTTCGAGTCCGGCCGCACGCGGCCGCCCTTCTTCCGCTGGTGCGCCTTCTTGTCGAGGACCCAGTCGCGGCCGCGCTTCCGGCCGCCGCCGCGGCGCTGCGGCGCGCCCGCCGCGTCCCGCGCGTCCGGCGCGCGGTAGCGCCGCTCCGTGCTCAGGCACAGGTAGTGCTTGCGCGCCTTGGTCGACCGCGGGAAGTCGACCACGACGCCGCCGGCGAAGCCCGCGCGCTGCGCGGCCGCCGCGATGAGCGCCGCCTGCGCGTCGTTCTCGGGGTAGAACTGGAGCGCCGCGCGGCCGCCGGCGCGCAGGCAGCGGTAGAGCGAGGCGAAGAAGCGGTTCAGCCGCCGCGGCGCCGACGACGCCGCGTCGTTGTCGTAGCAGAGCCACTGCAGCGCCGAGACGCTCACCGCGCCGTCGAACGCGCCGTCGCGGAACGGCAGGCCCAGGCCCATGTCGTGCTCGAGGAGCTCCGCCGTGGCGTTCGCGGCGCGGTCGCCGGCGCCGCCGTCCGCCTCCTCCTCCGAGCCGTTCTCCTCCTCCGCCTCCTCCTCCTCCTCCTCCTCCTCCTCCTCCGAGTCGTCCATGTCCTCCGCCTCGCCGCCGTCGTCGTCCCGCGCCGCGCGCCGCGCCGCGACCCGCAGCATGTCGCGGGACACGTCGCAGCCGACCCACGCGTGGCCCGCGCGCTCGAGCGCCGCGCCCGAGAGGCCGCTCCCGCAGCCGACGTCGACCACGAGGCGCCGCGCCCCGGCCGGGAAGTTCAGCAACTCCACGCAGCGCGCGGCGATCTCCGCCTGCACGCGAATGATGCGGCTGCTCGACGTGTACTTGGCCGCCTCGGTGGCGTCGTAGTAGTTGGCAGGCGGGCCCGAGGCCTCCGGGCGCGGCATTGCAGTGCTGGCTGTCTTACAACAAAGCCGTCACCAGATACATCCTCGGCTTGCCACCTTCTAGCAATGGGCTTGGAGGTTGTGGGGGTTTGAGATCTGGGTTTGCGGTCGGAGATTTCGAGTTTCACCTCCAAGCTATCCTAGCTCTAGCCCCTCTAGCCCCTTATACCCGTTGCCGAGTTTGGACAGAGCCTCCTACCGCTGCCCCGGTGACCCGTCGAGGCGACACAGAGCCGGGCACGGGGCTGCCCGCAGGCCAAAGCCGCCCGGCGGCGATGGCTTCCTTCGCCGTGGGCGACGTCGTGGACTGCCTCGCGGACGCCGGCGCGGCCTGGGCGCCCTACCGCGTGGCGCGCGTCCGGTCCGACCGCCGCGTGGACCTCTTCTCCGCGGACGGCGCGCGGCTCCACCGCGTCGACCCGCGGCGCCTCCGGAGGCGCGGGACCGCCGCCGCGACGACGACGGACACGCCGCGGGCGCGCGGGCCGGCCTCCGCCGACGCGACGACGCCCGACGCCGAGGCGTCGCGGGACGGCGCGTCCCCGCGCGCCGCGGGCCGCCGCGTCGCCGTCGCGTTCCACGGCGGCCGGCGCCGCTGCGGCGAGGTGCTCCGGCGCGGCCGCTGCGACGAGAGGCGCCACGTCGTCGCGGCCGGCGCCGCGCCGAACGCGCGCGCGCGGTACGAAGTCGGCGCCGAGGGCCCCCTCCGCTTCGACGTCGCGTACGACGAGGGCGGCGTCGAGCACGGCGTCGCCGGCGACCGCGTGCGGCCGCTCTCGCCGGCGGACGACACGGCCGCGGCGGCGGACGACGCCGGCGCGGGGACGCTGCCGGCCGAGACCCTGCGCGCGCGCTGGCGCCGGCGCCGCGACGACGCGGCGGCGGACCCCGCGCCCGCGGCCGACGACGCGCGGCCCTGGCCGCGCTTCGCGCGCTGCGCGGTCCTGCTGGACGGCGAGTGGCGCCGCGGCGCCGTGACGAGCCGCCGGCCGGGCTTCCTCCTCGTGGCGCTCGACGGCGCCCGGCCCGGCGCGCCGGCCGTCGCGGCGTCCTACGACCAGGTCCTCCGGCTGCCGGACGCCCACGAGGCCCCCGGCGCCGCGGCCGCGCCGGCCGCCGCGCCGCCGGACCTCCGCGCGGGGTCGGACGTCGTCGTCGCGGACGCGGCCGGCGGCGAGAAGTCCGCGACGGTCACGCGCTGCCGCCTCGACGGCACGCTGGACGTCGCGTTCGCGGACGGCGGGACGCGCGACCGCGTCGCCCCCGGCGACGTGGCGGCGAAGACGGGCGGCCGGCCCCGGGCAAGCCGCGGGCCGGCCGGCGCGGCGGCGCCGGCGGTGGCGCCGGCGGTCGCGGCGCGCGTCCGCGCGGCGCTCGCCGCGGCGAGCCGCGGCGCGCCGGGCGGCGTCCGGTGGTGCCTTGCGCCGCTGGCGCGCGGCGGGCGCGTCGACCGGAGGGCCGTCGAGGCGCTCCTCGGCCGCCACGGACTCGCCGAGGCGGACGCGGCCGAGCTGTGGGCGGCCGCCGGGGGCGACGACCTCGAGGGTCTCGCGCGTTTCGCCGCCGCCGACGGCGCGGAGTCGAGGAGCGCGGCCAGCGCCATCGACGCGCTGCGGCACGAGCTGCGGCGCTGCGCGGCGCGTGCCGACGGCACGATCGACGCGGCGGCGGTCTTCCGCGAGGCGGCCGCGGGGCGGGCGGCGGTGGACGTGGGCCGGCTCCTGGACCGCGTCGGCGCGAGGCTCGGCTCGGCCTCGCGGCGGGCCGTCGCGGCGCGGCTCGACCGGCGGGGCGACGGCCGCGTCGACGAGGCCGACTTCGTCGCGTTCGTGCGGGGCGAGGACGAGGACGAGGACGGCGACGACGCGTCGTCGTCCGATTCGCCCCCCCGGGAGACCGGCCGCCTCGCCGACGACTGGGACGACCTGTTCGCCGGCGGCAACACGTACAGCGTGGAACGCGACGTCGCGAGCGACGACGACGGAGAGCGGGAGGAGCGGCGGCGGGCCGCCCTGCGCCACCTGCGGCGCGGCCTCGGGGCCTGGCTGGAGACGCCGCGGTACCGGGCGCAGCTTCGGCGCTGCCCGCGCGACGCGGGGGAGGCCCTCGAATGCCTCCGGCTGGGGCTCACGCGGCGGGACCTCGACGCGTGCGCGCGCGAATTCGCCGCCGAGGCGCCGCTCGGGCCGTCCGTCGGGAGGTTCATGGCGGCGACGGCGGCCTGGGCCGAGGGGGCCTTGGCCGAGTTGGGTTCGGCCTGGGCCGCGGGCCCCGCGGCGCTGTGCGCGGCCGTCGGCGCGCTGCGCGACCTGCCTCGCGGCGCGCTGCTCGACGACCCGGCCGCGTTGGAGGCGGCGGGCGTCGCACCGCCGCCCGGGGACCGCGCTTTCCTGCGAACGCTCGAGCGCCTCGCGGACGCGGAGCCATTGGGGCGGGCCCTGCCTCGACCGCGCCGCGAGAACCCCGGGGAGCTGACGGTCGGCGCCGCCGTCACCGTCAACGGCGCCACCGGCACCATCAAGTGCGTGCGCCCGAATGGCCGCGTCGACGTCGACCTCGCCGCCGGACAGACGCTCGCGGGCGTCAGGCGCGGCGACGTGACATTCGCCGGACAGGACGTGTCGGTCGTGGCGGACGCGGCCGTCCCGCCGCCCGTCCGCTGGAAGGAGCGGCGCGCGGCGCATACGGACGCCGGGCCTCCCCCCTGGGCGACGGCCCCGAAGAAGCGTGGCGTCCGGGAAAGGCGGTCTTAACTAACTTCGCATGTATTAAGTAGGACCTGGGCAGTGGCTGACCCCGCTAGTGGCTGACCCTATTATTGCTTAAACTTGAATATAATTGCAATGATCCGAACCTAATTAAGGTAAGTTATAATAATAATAATGCAATACAAATAATAAAGGAGCCACAGTATGGATACATACTAGTCAATGGTGGGGGTGTGATTATGCTAGGGACTAAAACCCCCGCGTGTCGCATCGAAAGAGAAAAAGAAAGCGTCCCCGAAACCGAGTCAAAAGATCCCTGGAAAGATAGAGAGCAACACAAGCGCTTTTGGGCAGCCTTTTGCGCATCTATATCTATCCTCCATTGTGATATCTTGGATATGAGACCAGCCTCAAGCCAAAAAACATATGCGGTCGCGGCGCGGCCAGGCGGCGGAGGTCCCACCGGAGCGGGTCTTCGGCATTCTCTGGGGGCAGATGTATGACCAGGGCTGGAGAGTACTGGCGAAGCCGCATTGGTTCGCCCGGGGCGACCCGCGGACGTGGATCTACTGCGCGCCCGAGGTCCTCGACGCGGCGGGGAAGCTCCGGTCCCGGGGCGCGGGGAAGCTGGGGGAAAGTATTTTTCTCGATAAGGGCGACCTTTGGGCGTGGGCCCAAAGAAGCGGTTGGGCCCTACCCGCCGATGACGATGACGATGCGACCGGCGATAGAGAAGGCTCGCCGTCCTCCGCCGACGAGCCCGACGACGCCGCCGCGCCGACCTCGGAGCACCATTACTATCGATTATGTATCGATCATCACAATCGTCTAGACGCATCTCGAGTGGAGGCGCGCGCGCTCGCGGCTGAGGCCGCGACCGTGCCGGAGCACGTGCTGCTCTCGCCACAGTCGCCGGAGGCGCCAGCGTCGGCCAAGTGGAAGGAGGACGACCGCATCGAGGCGTTCTGCCGGAAGGATATGGCACGCTATTATCCCGGGACGGTCCACGAAGTCAACGTGGATGGTACTTATGCTGTCATCTTCGACGGGGAAAAATACCGTGACGACTCCCCCCCGTACCTCTACGATGCTGATGTTTTGGAAGATCACATCCGCGAGCTGGCCGATGCACCGGCGACGCCTGCGCCCGCCGCACCAGTGACGGCAGCTGCGCTGCCGCCGCCCGGCACCCGCGTGGCCGTGCGCTTCGACGACGGCCAGGACTACGGGGGCACCATCGGCGACGCGCTGGACGAGCGCAGCGCCATGTGTCAGTTCGACGACGGCACGAGCGACGTCATCCGCTTCCCGGACCAGGACGTCCGCGTCCTGCGCGCCGGCGACAACGCCACCGCGCGGCCGCCGCCGCCGCCGGAGAGCCGCGTCGAAGTGCTATTTGACGACCGTTGGTACGCGGGCACTGTCGTCGGGGGCGCGCTCGACGAGCACCGCGCCACGGTATTCTTCGACGCCGACGGCCTGAGCCAAGTCATAAACTTCGCGGAAACCGGCATCCGCGTCCTGGGGACGACGGGCGAGCTGGGCGTCGGCGCGCGCGTCGCGCTGGGCGGCAAGGCCGGCAACGTCGTAGAACTTGGGAAGAGAGGTTGGTGGAGCGTGCGCCTCGAGGGCGAGAGCACGCTTCGGTCCGCGCGCGCCGGCAAGCTCACCGTACTGGGAAGAAAGATCCTGGTGCTCACCGCCGGCGGCCGCGTCGCCACGATCCTCGAAAGGAAGCAGCGCGGCTGGTTCGCAGTCGCGCTGGACGGCAACGTGAACGACGAGGGCGGCGCGTTCGAGCGCAAGAGCATGAGGAGGCCCATGTTCGCGCCGGGGCAAGACGCGTTGTTGGACCGCGCGCGCGAGTCGGCGCCATCGCAGCAATCGAAGCGGCCGCAGGCGGGGGCTCCGGAGGAGCGGGCGGCGCAGCGACAGCGCTTTGAACGATGAAGGTCGCCCGCGTCCGCCGCGCTGGAAGCCGAGAACGGCTAAGCAGCCTTGGCCGCGAAGGCGGCGGCGTAAATACAGTACGTAGTAGGACTTCGTTGTGTTTTTTAACACACTAGCGTCCTAGCGACAATCGCTAAGCGCACCCGGGCTGCCCCCAGCCCCTTTAGCGCACTCGCCCCCCATAGGGCGCTCGCCACAGCAGAAAACCGCAGCGAAATCGCACCAGAAATGGCCAAGAAAAGCAGAGATACCGGTAGTGACGATTTACCTCACGAGACTGAGAATACTGTGTATAGATACCTTATTGCTATTTCGAAGCTCCGGTTGGGCATCCTGACTGAGCAGGGAGAAGGCTCTTAGGAGCTTGTTCCTTTTTTTAGGTCTTCCTTAATTTATTTATTTATTATTTATTTATTTATGTACGTGTACGTGTATGGTATCTGACCGAGCAGGGAGAAGGCTCTTAGGAGTTACAGCTGTATGTCTTTTTCAGGCTCAGGCTAGTTACGTCGCGGGGTCCCCTGTACCCCTCCCGCTCTTATTTAGGCGCAGGCAGCTCTTTTTTTCTAGAGCCCATCGGCCGCTAGCTGCTCGGGTACGCCAAGTACGTGCTGTACGTGCTGGTACCCCGGCGCGTGGGTCTCTTCTCCTCGACCATCGTCACTTCCTCGGAGGCTGCGTGTGCTGGTCTGCCGCAAGTCTTTAAACGGCACGGACATTGCACAACGCCGCTGCAAAGACAGACACTAGCAAGCAGCCTGGGGAATATAGAGTTGGTAATTATGGATAGCACGCGAGCAGCAGCCGTGCGGTCCCGCGCCAGAACTCTTCGACGTGTCGCGGCGATGGCGTGCCGGTCGGGACGCCATCGATGTCGCTTCACACAGGAGCTCGTGAAAGTGCGCCCCGAGGCAGATGGTTGTGCTACTCGAGAGTCCGAGGCCTACGCGTCCGCGATCTACTGGGCCGACGACGACGGGGCCTGGTGCAAACTCGGGGCCACGCAGTGGCAGTGCTTGGTGCCGGGCACCGGCGGCCTGCGCGCCGCCGCGACCGCGCGGCCCCGGGCCTGGCGTCCGTGGACGCGGCTCGTCGACGACGCCGAGGCACCCTACCTGACGTGGTTTCGGGGAGCTATGACTAACATCGCGCTTAGCGCCGTCGACGCGCCCGCCGCGCTGGAGGGCGCCGCCGCGGCGTACGAGGCCGTGTCCGCGGAGCACGAGCGCGACCGGCTGACGCGCGCGGAGCTGCTCGCGGCCGTCCTGGCCTGCCGCGGCGCGCTCGACCTGACGCCGGCGTCGCGCGTCTACCTTCACGCGTCTACGGGCCTCGAGCAGGCGGTCGTCTGCCACGCGCTCGCGCGGGCGGCGGCGTGCTACACGTGCACGGCGCTGGACGCGACGGACGAGGCGCTCGCGCACCGGTTCCGGGAGCTGCGGCCCGACCTCGTCGTCGCCGCGAGCGACGCCGTGACGAGGGGCGAGGCCGCGGCCGCGCGGTGTGCGCGGCTCTTCGGGGACGCCGGGCCCCGCTTCGCGGTACGTCGGGGCGACGCCAAGGCGTGGGCGGCGCGGCGCGCGCCCTACGCGCCGCCCGTCGCCGTCGGCGACGCGGCCGCGCTCATGGTCGTCTTCACGAGCGGCTCCACGGGCAGGCCCAAGGGCCTCGTGCACGGCCACGGGGGCTACGGCGCGTGCGTCGCGCGGACGATGGACTACGTCTTCGCGGCGCGCGCGGGACATGATAGGGTCCTGACGCTGGGCACCTTCGCGTGGATCACGGGCCAGTCCTACATGCTCTACGGGCCGGCGCTCGCGGGGTGCGCGTCGATCCTCGTCGAGGGGTCGCTTCTCGGCGGCGACGGCCTGCGGTGGGCCCGCGTCGCGCTCATGACAAAGGCCACCATTCTAAAGTGCGCGGCGGCCTACGTGCGCCAGGCGATGGCGGACCCGGAGCGGCGCGCGGCCCTCGTGAAGCTGGACCTGCCCCGGTCGTCGTTAAGGATGGGCACGTTCTGCGCGGAGCCGCTGAGCGCCGACGTGCAGCGGTGGGCCGCGCGGCACGTCGTGGCGCCCTTCGTCAACTCGTACTGGGCCACGGAGCACGGCTCGATCGTCGCGTCGCGCGACCCGTCGGGGCGGTCCGCGCCCGACGCGAAGTGCTGGCCGGTGCCGTGGGTGTCGGCGGCCGTCGAGGGCGCGGGCCTCGGCGACTTCGTGCTCACGGCGCCCTACGCCGGCCTCGCGCGGACCGTCTTCGCGGCCGAGGGCTACGGATGTTCAGAGTGGCGCGGCGATGTTGAGAGGTACGCGGCGTACTTTCGGGGGGGGCGCTTCGTCCAGGGCGACGGCGCCCGCGCCCATCGAGACGGCGCCTTCACGTTCCACGGGCGCCGCGACGAGGTCCTGAACGTGGCGGGCGTCCGCGTCGGCGTCGAGGAGCTCGAGCGGGCCGCGTGGGCCGCGGCCGGCGGGGCCGCGCGGGACCTGGCCGTCGTCGGCGGGCCGGACGCCGTCGGCGGCCAGGTCCCCGTCGGCTGGGTCGTGCTGGCCCCCGGGGCCGCCGCGCCGGACCTGCTGCGGCGGTGGCGCGAGAGCGCGCGGGACGCCGTCGGCGGCCACGCCGAGCCCGGCGCGGTCATCGCGGTGCCGGCGCTGCCGAAGACGGTGACCGGCAAGACCCAGCGGGGCCTGCTCCAGGCGAGTTTGGAGGGCAAGGCGGCCCTCTGCCCGGCACGCGCGCGGACCGCCGTGGCGGACGCCGGCGCGTACGCCGCGTGCCACGCGGCGGCCCAGCGCTGGCGCTATTCGCGGGCCCGGCTCCGCGTGCCGCTGCCTCCGTCGACGTGGCGCCGGCTGGGCGTCGACGGCCACGACGTCGGCGGCTCGCCCGTGCTGCCCGCGGCGGGCTGGCTCTGCCTCCTCGCGACGGCCGCGTCCGACGCGCCGGTCGGCCTGCGGCGCGCGCGGTTCCTGCGGGGCGTCCGCGACGCCGGCGCGCCGCTGGTTCTGAGCCTGGACCGGGGGCGCGCCGCCGTCGAGGCCGGCGCCGAGACGTGCGCGACGTGCCTGTACGCCGGCGCCGCGCTCGTGGAGCTCGCGACGTGCGCGCCAACCTGCACCTACGTGCTGGACGAGGCGGGCAAGGCGCTGCACTACCGGCGCTGCGCGAGCATCGGGCTGCGCTACTCGGCGGCGTTCGAGTGCGTCGAGCGCGTGCGCTGGTTCGCGGATCGGAGTTTCGCCGTCGACGTCCGGCCCGAGAGCGTCGCGGCCCTAATGGACGCGCCCCTCCAAGCCGTCTGCGCCCTACACGCGCTGAGGGGCGCCACGTTCGTGCCCGTCGGCGTCGAGCGCTGCGAGCTGCTCGACGCGGCGCGCGCGCCCGCCTTCGCGGTGGCGACGGGCCGCCTGACGGCCGCGACCGACGCGGCGCTGGCCTGCGACGTCGCCCTCCGGACGCGCGACGGCACCCTCGTCGCCACGCTGCAGGGCGCGCGGTTCGCCCGGGTGGCCGACGCGCGGCCCGGGGCCGGCCCCGGCGGCGCGGCGCGGCCCCCGCCGACGGCGGGCGCCGGCGCCGGCGACCTGCGGGGCCGGATCCTCGCGCTCGGGGCGCAGGTCGCGGGCGCGCCGGTCGACGGCGCCAAGTCGCTCTTCGACAACGGGCTCCACTCGCTGCGCGCGGTCGAGCTCGTGGGGAAGATCAACCGCGCGTGGCACCGGTGTGGACGTCAGCCGCCCGCGGCCGCGAGCAGACGTCCCGTCGGCGACGCGAGGGCGCCGCAGACGTTGATGTCCGCGCAGGTTCGGCGTGGCGCTCGACGCGGCGCGGCTCGCGGACGCGGACTTCGGCGGACTGGTGGATGCGGTGCGCGCGGCGGCGGCGACGGCGGCCGCGCCCGCCGCGGGCCGCTTCGCGCACGTGGACCGGGAGGCGCTGCAGCGCATCGTGGACGCGCGGCTCGCGGGCGCCGAGGCGCCGCAGGCGGCGCGGTCGCTGCTCGCGGAGGCGGCGCGCGGCGTCGTCTACATGGCCCGGCGGGGCCTCTTCCACTACCTGCGGATCCAGTGGCGCGACGGGCTCTTCCGCTTCCTGCTCGACGCGCCGACGGCCGTCGACCTGGAGCGGGTCGTCGTCGTGCCGGGGCCGCGCGTCGCCTTCGCCCAGACGGACTACAACCGCCACTTCACGGTCCGGGAGATCGTGCGCGACTCGGAGCGCGGCTTCTACAACCTCGTGCACGCGTCGGGGCTGGCGCACCTCGAGCACTACTTCCGGGTCATGTTCTTCGCGAGCCGCCTCGAGGCCCGCTTCGACGCGGAGCTGCTCGAGGGCGAGGCCTACGAGATGCGGTGCCGCGTCGCGGAGATCACGGGGCCGCTCGTTGACGTCGAGGTCGCCTTCCACTCGCTGCGCGGCGGCCGGGACGACGACGCGGCGGCGTTCCGCGTCGTCTGGCGGCTCATGCTCGTCGTCGACCCGCGGCGGAAGCGCATGTACGACTTCGAGCGCGGCGAACTCGCGGGCGGCGCCGCGGCCGTGGCCCCGCCCGCGGTCGCGCGGAGGGCGTCGTCGCGGGGTCGGAAGTTCGCGCGGCGCGGCCGCCACGTGACGTCGGCGTCGGTCGCCCTCGTGCTGGTCCTCGTGGGCGCGTACGCGTTGGTGCCCGTCGGCGTCCGATTGGCGCTCCCGCTGCCCGAAATGGTGGCGGACGCGTTGGCGGATCTCTCGCCGCGCGAGGCCGTCGTCGCCTTCGCGTGCCTGGGCGTATGGCTGCGGACGCACCCCGGCCGCCGGCCGCTCCGCAGCTCCGTGGACGTGCTCCTGCCGCTCGGGTGAAGCCTGGAGGTTTGTAATATATTTAGTTTGTGGTTGTTGCCGGCCGGCGCGGCCGGCCGCCGATTTATTTATTTATTTAAAATTAGTTACTGCACCCCGAAAGGGGTAGTTATCATGAGAGTCTAGTCGTTGTAGGGGGGCGGCGCGACCCCTCGCCCATCCTGGCCGCGGGCTGGGGGCAGTTGTCGTTCCCACGGGACCTACGCACGCGAACAGCGTTTGCGACGTCCTTCGGCATCATGTCGTTGCGTTCGATCGGTCTTGGCCGGTCAAAAGACCCCGCGTCTCGAAAGAAACACACGTTGTTTGAGTGCGAGGCCTTTGAGGAAGAACGCAAGGTATTTCTTTCGAGACTATATTCGGTTTGCCCCCTCGCACGGCAATTGAATGACGAGTACCGTTGTCGGCTGGTCATGGGGGATAAGTTGCCCCGGGAGATTGAAAATCCGTTGTATCGTTATCTTATTGCTATTTCGAAGCTCCGGTTGGGTATCCTGACCGAGCAGGGAGAAGGCTTTTAGGAGCTTGTTCCTTTTTTTAGGTCTTCCTTTATTTATTTATTTATTTATTTATTTATCTAGTAGTTATTCAAAGTTGCTCGGTCGTCGTGCCCGCCCCCGGAGCGGGGCGCGCTACGCCTCCTCCTCCGCCTCGTCGTCCTCCTCGTCGTCCTCGTCCTCCTCGTCCTCCTCGTCGTCGTCCTCCTCCTCCGCGTCGACCGCGACCACCGCCCGGTCGATCCGCGCCGGCTCCGGCGCGAGCGCGCGCCGCCGGGAGAACGTGATGCGGAACGGCGTCAGCGCGTGGCGGTGCGCCGCGCCGCGCTCGCGCTCGCACGCGCGGCAGATGTTGAAGTCGACGCACGTCGCGCAGTGCCAGCGCACCCGCCGGATCTCGCGCGCGCAGGCCGCGCAGCTGATGCCCAGCGACTCCGCGCGCGGCACGTGGAGGTGGTACAGCAGCATCACCGTCGAGTGCTTCGCGCGGCGCAGCGAGTCGAACTGGTAGTGCCAGAACTGGCACATCTCCAGGAACGTGTGGCGCGAGTCGAGCAGCGGGCAGCTCAGCCGGAGGCCCGCGTCCGGGTCGCGGATCTCGCCCGACGCGTCCGCGCGGCCGTCCTGCAGGTAGAGCACGAAGAGCGACTCCTTCATGCGGTGCACGCTGCCGGCGAGCTCCGGCAGGAGCCGCGCGCGCACGGACGGCGCCCGGTCCTCCGCGTCCGCCGCCGCCCGGTCCAGGGGGTAGCCCGCGAGCCACGCGTCCGGCGACTCGGCCGCGCCCGTGCTCACGAGCCGCTCGAGCAGCTGGTCCAGCTTCCGCTCGAAGTGCGCGAGCAGCGTCCGCGCGGCCTCGTGCACCGGGTGGCCCGGGGGGTTGTAGCGCGAGGCGTTCCGGAAGACGAGCCGCACGTCGGCCACGACCCGGTCGGGCGTCGCGTACCGCTTCGCCTGGAGCTGCGTGGCCACGGTCCCCAGGTCCATCGGGTGCGGGCAGACGGTCCGGTAGTCCTTGAGCCCCAGCGCCTCGGGGTCGACGGGCCGGTTGAAGGGGTACGCCGCGGGCTGCGCCTTGAGCGAGAGCACGAGGCCCTCGAGCTGGTGCTCCGGCGCGCCCTCGGTCTGCGACCGCAGCGCGTGGTTGCCCCCGAAGAGGCCCCGCCGCCGCTCGATCAGGCCGCCCAGCCGCCCGCACTCCTCGGGCCAGTAGTCGCCGTCGAAGACGGGCGGGCAGACGGGCAGCCGCGGCGCCGGGGCGCCCTCGTCGGCGTCGGCGTTGTCGACCCAGACCGCCGGCCGCTGCGCGTGCTGCGGCTTGTGGCGCCGCCGCGTCGTGTCCCAGGCCGCGAAGCACTCGTCGTAGAGCGTCGCGACGCGCCGCACGGCGCCCGTCGCCGTCGCGCGCGCGACCATCGCCCGGTACCACTCCGTGAGCCGCTCGCGCGACGGCGTCCGCTGGTGCTGCGGGTGGCACCAGAAGATGAAGTTGTTGCCGCGCTGCGGCGGGCAGGCCCAGATGTGCGCCGCGTCGAAGCCGCGGCCGCGCGACCAGTCGAGGTAGGCCACGAGCAGCTCGTGGTAGACCTCCGTGCGCGCCGTGCGCGGCCGGAAGTACTCGACGCTGTCCAGGTAGGCGACGTAGACGCGCCCCGCCGAGGGCCCGCCCGCGGCCGTCGGGAACTCGTGCACGTACATCGAGAAGACCATGACGTCGCAGCCGTCCAGCTTCTGGAAGAGGACGACGGCCCGCGACTCGTACTTGAGGAACTCGGGCAGCGCCGCGCCGTCGCGCCCCCGGAAGTGCTCCCGCAGGATGTCCGGCGCGCGGAGCCGCCGCGGCACGCAGCTCACGAGCTTGACGGCCACGGTCGGCGCGAAGCCCGCCGCCGCGCCGCCCAGCTCGACCATGCGCTGGCGCACGCGCGCCTGCAGGAACGCCGTCATCCGCGTGTCCGCGAGGTCCGCCGCGCGCCACCAGCGCGCGGGCGCGG
The DNA here is from genome assembly GCA_918797485.1 of Pelagomonas calceolata. Taxonomy (NCBI): domain Eukaryota; class Pelagophyceae; order Pelagomonadales; family Pelagomonadaceae; genus Pelagomonas; species Pelagomonas calceolata. The sequence continues at coordinate 1,941,646 of CAKKNE010000006.1, read as the reverse complement.
CCGGCGCCCGGCGCCGCGCGCCCGCGACGGCGCCGGGCGCGGCCTCGGGCGGCCCCGGCGGCGGCGGGCCGTGCCACGCGTCGCCCTCGCGCAGCTCGAGCAGCGGCCCCGGGGCGGGGAACGACCGCAGCACCGTGTCGTCGCAGCGCCGCGCGCCCGTTGCCGGCGCGGGCCGCGCGCGCGGCGCGCCGCCGCCGCCGCCGCCGCCGTCGTCGTCCGAGGCCGCGTCGTCGTCGTCCTCGAGCGCGAGCCGCGTCTTCGTCAGCGCGCGCAGCCGCAGCGGCGCCGCGGCCTCCGCGCCGTCGCCCCGCCGCCGCTTCCCCCGCGGCGGCAGGTGCGCGTGCTGGAGCTCGCAGAGCGGGCAGACGAAGGCCCCGGCCGCGCCCCGCGCGTCGCGCTCGGCCTTGGCGTTGAAGAGCGCGCAGGCCTGGTGCGCCCAGCGCAGGCAGCAGTCGCACTGGACCCAGGGCTCGTGCACGTCGCAGTCGAAGCGCCGCTTGATCAGGTCGCGCTTGTACCAGAGGCCCGTGGCCTGCGCGTGCGCCGCGTCCTGGGCCCGCGGCCGCGCGTGCGCGTCGGCCGGCGGCGGGATGACCGCCTTGAGGCCCAGGTAGCACTTGTGGCACCAGAGCCGGCTCCCGTCGCGCGTCGCGTGGTACTGCTGGTCGCGGCGCACGCGCTGCTGGCACGGGCCCGAGCAGATGAGCGCCGGCGCCTCGAGCGTGATGCACTTGTCGCCGCAGAGGGCGCAGCGCCGCCCGCGGCAGAGGCCGCACGCGTGTTCGTGCGCCGCCTGGCTCGCGCGCGCGCAGCGCTCCAGCGCGCGCTCGAGGTCGGCGTCGAAGTCGCGCGCGAGCTCCGCCGCCGCGCGGTGCACGGCGTTGCGCGGCGGGTTGTAGCGCTGCGCGTTGTCGAAGACGCGGCGCACGTCCGCCGCGAGCGCCGGCACGTCGCTGTACGCGAACGCCGCGAGCCGCGACTTGACCGTGCCGAGGTCCATGGGCTCGCGGACGATGGCGAAGTAGTCCGGCAGGTTCAGCCGGACGGGGTCGACGGGCTCGTTGAACCAGTTCTGGTTGAGCGGGTGCTGCATGAGCCGCTGCACGAGCTGGCGCAGCGCGCGGTGGAGCTGCTCGCAGCGCAGCGCGCTCAGGTGCGCGGCGACCTCGCGCGCGTCGAAGGCCCCGACGGGGCTCAGCCGCGGCCCGGCCCGGCCCGGCGCCGCGCGCCGCGCCGACGGCGGCGCCGACGCGCGCCGTGCGTCGTCGTCGCCGTCCTCCGCCTCGGGCCCCGCGGCGGGCGCGTAGCGGACGCCGCGGCCGCACGCGCCGCAGCGCCGCGCGTTGTACGGGCAGAGCGCGCGGCAGTGCTGGCAGGCATAGCCGGGGGGCGCGCCGGGCGCCGCGCCCGGCGCCGCGCTCGCGTCGTCCTCCTCGTCCTCGCTGGCGCTGGTCTGCGCCGCCATGTGCGTGTTTTTCGCCTCCTCGCGTTCGGCGGGACGGCGTCCTCCAGGTGCCGCCTCCGGTCGGCGGGACTCTTCAGGTGCCGCGCGCTCGCGGCCGGGGTGTCTCGGCGCCGCTAGAAGCTAGAACCTCTATGCCTCGCGGACGACGTACAGGCTCGTACTTTCGGACGCACGGCCAAAGAGGCGTCCTGCTAGGCCCCGGCACGGATGGGTCTTGGTCCGCGGAGGCCTCCTGAGAGAATTTCAGTAAGGCAAGTCTGGCCTTTTTGCTCATCGTGAATGCCACTGAGACGCCGTATAACAGCGTGATCGCAGCCCCCGCGCCGCGGAGGACGCAGCACGCCGCGGCAGCACCCGACGGCACCTCGCCGCCCAGCGCATCGGCTCGGCACCCTCGCCGCGCCTGCACTCAAGCCCTGACACCAACGCCAGCACCAGCGCCTAAAAGGCGCTCTAACGGGGCCGTATAACGTCACCCACTCGCGCGCCACACCGCGTCGAAATCACCATGACGTCCTACACACACCGCTGCTTCGTTCTTGCCCTAAACTTCGCAGTCGCGCCGCGGCGGAGTGCGCGTCCCGCGCGCGCGGCGCCGCCCGGGCGCGCGGCGCGGCGAGGATGACGCCGCCGGCACGCCCGCCGACGCGGCACGGCCGGCGCGCGAGGCGGGCACCCCACGCCCGAGCCCACGACGGCCGACGGCCCCGTTCGTCGCGTCGGGTCCTTCTTCTGTCTGGCTCTCGGTGGCGCCGCCGACGCGACGCCCCGCTCGGGACCGCCCCCGCCGCCCGAATGAAATATTTTGATACTTATATCAAAACCCGCAGGTAAAACAACAAACGCGCGCAGCAGCCGACGCCGGCCGCTCTACTAGGTCGAACACCGTGCATGTAGACCGCAGCGTCAGGCGTAGGCACGGCCGTCGGGTAAGAATTATTACAAGTAAAAATATCACTCTGCAGATTTGTATTCCGGACCTGGAACCCGGCACATTATATGAATATTGATAATGTGGTAGCATTACTTTTTTTTCTTGATTTCTTCCCGAACGTCGGCTTCGGCGGCGTAGCTCCGACGCGACCGCTAGTCTCAGAGAGCTTTCAGAGGCCGCCGCCCGATACCGGTGAGGACGTTCACGTCCGCGTGCTCGAGCCCGTGCGTAGTCGCACGCCCGCATACATCCAATTCGTCTCCGTCTCTACCTGCTAACCTGCTATCCTACCTGCTAAATCCGTCCCGTCGGCGCCGCGCCGGCAGCTCCAGCCGGTACCAAGGTAAATTGAGGGCTGTGCGCTCGGACCCCCGGACTCGTTTTTCACAACGTCATCGCTGCTGTCCGCACTGCTGCGCGTCGTCTGAATCCCTCTTCCGCGCGTAGCGCGTCGAGACGTGCTGCCCAAAAACGGCTGCCTGTCGAGCTTGCTACTAGTATTACTAGTAGTCGCTTGTACGAGCTTGTAGCGAGCGCCTAAAGCTTTAGGCGACAGCCTAAGCTTTCCGCTGACAGCGCGAGCGCCGCGTCGGGACGAGCTGTGACTTCCCGAGGACGCCCGCGAGAGAGGCTTGCGCCGCGGTTGCGCTACGGTTTGTGCGTGCTCATTGCGCCTCCCCAAAGTGGCGGCGGCGCGTGCCCGCTCAAAGCCGGCGCCGGCGGCGCGAGCTCGCTCGCGCTTGAGACCGTCGTCGCCGGCAGTGGCACGGTCGAGCTCCGGCTCCGGCTCGCTCGGCCGTGCGCGAGAGGCCACAGGGTCGAGCGCGGGCGTCGGGCGGCGCGTGCGCGCTGCATCAGCCACAAGGGGGGCCGCCGTCGAGGCCGCGACGCTCACTCGTTCAAATCACAACGCAGGCGCCGCGCGGACCATGGGCAAGGGCAAGCCGAACGGCCTGCGCGCCGGGCGCAAGCTCAAGAACCACCGGCGGCTCCAGAAGTGGGCGAACAAGGAGTACGCCAAGGCGCACAACATCTCGCAGTACGCCAAGCCCTTCGGCGGCGCGTCGCACGCCAAGGGCATCGTGCTCGAGAAGATCGGCATCGAGGCCAAGCAGCCCAACTCGGCCATCCGCAAGTGCGTCCGCGTGCAGCTCATCAAGAACGGCAAGAAGATCGCCGCCTTCGTGCCGCGCGACGGCTGCCTCAACTACGTCGACGAGAACGACGAGGTCCTCGTCGCGGGCTTCGGCCGCCGCGGCCACGCCGTCGGCGACATCCCCGGCGTGCGCTTCAAGATCGCCAAGGTCGCCGGCGTGTCGCTGCTCGCGCTCTACAAGGAGAAGAAGGAGAAGCCGCGGTCCTAAGGCATCCTACTAGTAGTACGAGTACCTAGTTCGCCCCGAGGGCGCCCCCCTCTCGCGGGGTGAGGGGTGCCCGAAATCTGGTGATCGACGTCGCTGTTTGGGCTTACCTGACGAGCACATTTGGCTGCAGAGTAAAATAAGGCTAAAGATAAATCACTGGCGATTGAGCCCCGAGCCTCCAGAGCTCGCGGGTTTCTACGTCGATAGCGTAGATCGACCGCCTTTGGTGCCCCTGGCCGGTAGGATTCGCAAGCTACGGCGGCTCTTAGTGTAGGTTTGTTTGCCCAAACGTCGCCTGGTGCGGCTTCCGGCCCCTCGCTTGTTCAGGGCCCCACCCTCTGCCAGAATGTGGGGCAACCACTGGGGTCATTCGCAGTAAGATTCCCCGTTCGGGCTATGGACGGGGAGGCGCCACAGCCCCCGATGCAATCGGGGTCCGGCCCCTTGGCGGCGGCCCCCTCTCGGTGTGCGCGAAGTCGGCGGGACGCCTTTAGATTCGACTCGGAGGAGGAATTAATTATGAATACATAAATAAATAAATAAATAAATAAATAAATAAATAAATAAATAAATAAATAAGGTAGCTAGGCGGCCTAGCTCTAAGCAAAGCAAATAAATAAATAAATAAATAAATAAATTAAGGAAGACCTAAAAAAAGGAACAAGCTCCTAAGAGCCTTCTCCCTGCTCGGTCAGGATGCCCAACCGGAGCTTCGAAATAGCAGAAAGGTATCTATACACAGTATTCTCAGTCTCGTGAGGTAAATCGTCACGCATTAACTTGAAGAAGTCGCAGTGACCTTCGGGGCTCAAACCACGCGCGATAGGGTGCAACTCGTATAATCGTTCAAGGAACGTGTCACGTTCTTTCGTAAAAGCCGAGCATTCAAATAATTAAGGAAGGAAGGAATATCCTAAAGGAAAAGGACATACACCAAGCCTCTAGAGGCCTTCTCCCTGCGCGGCTAGGATACCCAGCCGGCGCTTAAAAAGAGACGTCAAGAAACGATAGAGCAAATAATTATGATTACAAACACGGGTCTAAACATGGGCACTTCATGAAGGAGAGGAGCTCGTGCCAGTACGCCGCGCGCGGACGGCGCGCGCCGTCACCCGATTTCGCTGCTGTGCGGCCCGCGGCGCCGGCGCCGCCGCGACCGTCGTCGTCGCGGCCGCCGCCGCGTCGCCGTAGAGCGCCCGCGCCCTCCGCACGAGCGCCTCGGCGGCCTCCACGTCCGCGCCCACCTCGTTCGCCAGCCGCGCGGCGAGCTCGGCGACGTCGCCAAGCCCGCGCCCACCTCGTTCGAGAGCGCGCGCGGCTTCCGCGTGCCGCGGGTGCTTCAACGCCTCGGCGAGCGCCGCGGCCCCCTCCCGCGTCGCGTCCGGCTGCGCCCGCGCGAGGTCCAGCGCGTCCGCCACGAAGGCTCCCGGCGGCAGGACCGCCCCGTCGTCGCCGGCGGCCTTGCAGAGCGCCCGTACCACCGCGCCCGCCGACGGGATCGCGTCGGCGCAAATGGCGTCGACGAGCGAGCACTCCCTGCTTCGCCGCGTCGCGGCCAGGCCGACGCACAGGTCGTCGAGCCAGGCCGCTCGATGGCGCCGCGCCGCGCTCAACAATTTCCGGCGCTCGTCGGGAGCTAGCGGCGGCGGCGCCGGCGGCGCCAGCAGGTCTGCCATACTTATCTTTCGAAAGGAGATCGCCAGTGATTTATCTTGAGCTTTGTCTTACAGCCATAGACCATGGGGCATATGCTATACACGGGAGGGAGCAGAAGCACCGGAGGAACCAGGCTACTTTTACCCCGCAGATGTATGTCTCCTTTTGGTGTTTTAGAGGCGGATGCCAGTGCGACCCAGCGGGTGCACCGCCACCAGCACCGCCCCGGGGGCAGAGGCATGCCCCCATGACGGCCTCGCATGCCAAGTTTCAGCAGCAACGGTGCTCGGGAAGGGCAGCCACGGTCGGCGGTTCCATTCGACGATCGACGCCCCGCGGCCCCCTCTCGTTGGATTTGTAACTGAGCGCGACACAGGGGCTCAGGACCGCATTTGCGTGAACTTTGCTATGAGAAAGTTACAAATCCACCGCGTAGATTTTCATCCATTCGTTCCCGAACACGGTCGCGAACGGGGGCACTATGGCTCATTTCCCGGCGGTTTTCGCTGGAACCAAAGGCGGACGCTGGTCGGTAGGGTATGAGAGGCTCCCTCGCGGCTCGACGACGCTCAACGGCTGCGTCAAGGCCATATGCACACCGTCGCCGCGATATAGTACTTTTTTTAAGTTTTTTTTTTTTACCCGTCTCGGGGCTCTAAAGCGGGAGGATGGAGCTCTGAAAGGGAGCTCTCGCGTCGGCGTCGCATCGTCTAAAATTGCTAACGTTTTCCGTCGTTCTCGGTCAATTTTGCGCCTGCGCGCAAAAGGAAAGCTGCCGACGGCCGCTTGGGTGCCCGTACGCCCTCTAGCGGCTGGTACCTTTGTCTCTTTGCTAGCGTCTCTGTCACTAGTCTACGCTCGCCGCGCGGCCCGCGCGCTTTACCCATAGAACGCGGTACCGCAGTAGCAGGGCCCAACTACGAGAGTGTTTTAGAGCAAATTGCTATGCGTGGCGGTCGCCTCATCATGCTCTGGCCCGGCGTCGTGGCCGCCGCCGTCCAGCTCGGCCGCGGGAGCTACGTCGCGCTCGTGACGCCCATGGACGCGGCCAACGCCGTGGACTACGGCGCCTTGCGCAACCTCCTCGAGTGGCACGTCGCGAGCGGCACGGACGGCGTCGTGGCGCTCGGCACGACGGGCGAGGCCTCGACGCTGGACGCCGCCGAGCGCGACCGCGTGCTCGAGACGTGCGTCGACGCGTGCCGCGGCCGCGTGCCCGTCGTGGCCGGCACGGGCGCCATCGACACGCGCGCCGTCGTGGCCATGGGCCGGCGGGCGAAAGCATTGGGGGCGGACGGCACGCTCGTCGTGACGCCGTACTACGTCAAGCCGCCGCAGCGCGCGCTCGAGGCGCACTTCCTCGCGGTCGCCGAGGCCGTCGACCTGCCCATGGTCCTCTACAACGTGCCGGGACGCACGGGCGTCGACCTGCTGCCCGAGACCGTCGCGCGATTGGCAGCGCACCCGAACGTCAGGGGGATCAAGGAGGCCACGGGCGACAACGGACGCGTCGCGGCGCTGCGGGACGCCTGCGGCGGCGACCTCCTGCTCTACTCGGGCGAGGACGCCATGGGCCGCGAGTTCGTCGAGCTCGGCGGCGACGGCGTCATCTCGGTCACGGCGAACGTCGCGCCGGCCGCCATGGCGCGCATGCTGCGGGCGCCGGCGGGCGCCGCCGCGCGGGCCATCGACGACTCGCTGCGGCCGCTCCACGAGAAGCTGTTCTGCCAGGCGAACCCCATCCCGGTGAAGTACGCGCTGCACCGCGCGCGGCCGCGAGGAAATCAAGTGCACGGCGCGTTCGTCCTGATATCTGCTCGATGGCGTGGCCATGTCGGGTCCTCGCCGCTCGACGGTGCGCCCGACACGCCGGTTGATTTCCACGCAGGCGCCCGGGGCCTCGCCACCGGCATCCGGCCCCCCCTGGCGCCCCTCGAGGCCGAGTTCCACGCCGACATCGACGCGGCGCTCGCCGCCGCGGACGCCGTGGCGGTGAAGTAATCGCGATAGATTAATCGTTGTCCCCGGGGTTGGTTGCGGTCCGGTCCGCCTAGGGGTGGAAGTCGGCGGCGAGGAGGCGGCGCAGCTCGTCCGGCGGGACCGTCCGGCGGTCCCGGAGCCGGCCGTCGAGGCGCCGCGCCATGCGGCGCGCGGCCGCCTCGACGATGTTCCGCGCGGCGCGGCCGTTGCCGCCGCCCGCGGCCGCGAGCGCCTCGTCGAGCGCCGCGCCGGCGCCGGGCGCGAGCTCGAGGTCCCGCGCGGCGAGCAGCCCGCGCGCGATGGCCCCCAGCTCCGCCGCCGTGTAGGCCTCGAAGTCGAAGACGTGCGGGAAGCGCGACGCCAGGCCGGGGTTCCGCCGGAACAGGGCGGCCATCTCCGCGGAGTACCCCGCGAGGACGACGACGACGTCGCCCCGCCGGTCCTCGAGGAGCTTCACGAGCGTGTCGAGGGCCTCGCGCCCGAACGCGTCCTTGTCGCTCTCCACGAGCGCGTGGGCCTCGTCCACGAACAGCACGCCGCCGCTCGCGCGGTCGAAGGCCTCCCGGACCTTGAGCGCCGTCTGCCCCATGTACGGCGCGACGAGCGCGCCCCGGTCGCACTCGACGACCCGGTCGCCCGCCCGCACGGCGCCGAGCGCGCCGAGCGCCCGCGCCAGCAGCCGCGCGACCGTCGTCTTGCCCGTGCCGGGCGGCCCCCGGAAGACGCAGTGCAGGCTCGCGCCCCGCTCCACGGGCATGCCGTGCCGCCGCCGCTCCCGGTCCAGCCGCACCTGCGCCGTCAGGGCCCGGACGTGCTCCTTCACGCCCGCGAGGCCCACGACGCCGTCGAGCGCCGCCAGCGCGGCGGCGCCCGCGTCGGCCCGCGCGCCGTCGTCCTCGAAGTCGGCGCGCCGGAGCCGCAGCAGGCTCTCGGACGACGCCGTGCCGCTCGCGTACACGCGGTCCGTCTGCCTCCGGAGCGCGCCGTCCACGCACGCCCGCGCCAGGATCACGCCCCCCTCGCCCTCGCCGGCGCCCGCGCGGCGCGGCGCCAGGCTCCGCACGAGCCAGTCCGGCCCGTCCCCGGCCGGGTCCACGGCGAAGCCCCGCGCCCGCGCGTCGCGCCGCACGAGCTCGGCCAGCTCCGCCTCGGAGTAGTCGGCCAGCTCCAGCGCCACGGGCCGCGCCGCCGCCAGCCGCGGCGCCGCGCGGAGGAGCGCCGCGCGCCGCGGCTCGTCCACCGCGACCGCGAGGACCGTCCGCTCCGAGCGCCACCCCTCGCAGAGAGCGTCCAGCGCCGCCGCCTGGCCGTCGCCGTCGCAGAGGTCGCCCGCGCCCCCAACCAGGAGGACGCCGCCCCCCGCCGCGTCGAGGGCGTCGGCGGCCGCCCGGGCCGCGGCCGCCGCGCGGTCGCGGTCGCCGCGGCCGCCGCACCTCCACCTCGTGGCCTCCTCCCGCGCCACCTTTGACGCGCCGACGACGCCCAGGTCGCCGAGCAGGCCGGCCAGCGCCCGGGCCACGGCGCCGAAGGCGGCCCCCGGCGCCCCCACCAGCAGGTAGAGGCGCGGCGGCGCGTCGACGACGCCGAGCGCCGCGCGCTTCTTGCCGACGACGAGCCGGTTCCGCAGGCTCCGTAGCGCATCCTTGGCGCCCGCCAGGCCCACAACGGCCTCTAACTCGGCCTCGAGGTCGAAGGGCGGCGCCGGTGGGGGCGCCGCCGCCGCCGCGGGCGCCGGGGCCGCCTCGTTCTCCTTGCCCGCGGCGCGGCGGTCCCGCCGCGGCGCGCGCGCGACGAGCCGGCACTGCGAGGGGCTCGCGAAGATGGCGTGGCCCGGCTCGCAGCGGAAGTGCCGCTCGCCGCTGCTCCGCTTGCCATCCCCGAGGCCCCGCTTGCGCTCGTCCAGGCGTATGCCCACAACCGCGCGCTGTGCACCGCTGGGCCCGACGTACCGCACCTCACCCCGGGACTCCTCCGTGGACTTGGCGTCGAGTCGGACCGCGACGCGGTCGCCCACGTGGATGGCGGCCTGCTTCGGCCCGGCCGCCATGATGAGTGGTGGGAGCGGGACGTTTTAAGTTTGCAGTCAACGGGCAAACACTAACATAGCGGTAGCTAACTTGACGAGTTGACATGCTTCATATACAACTAGTAATGTCACGGGACCGACACTCAGGCTGGCATGCGGTACCTTAGTGAACCCTCAACCCGAAATTCGACATCCCCGCTTGCACTTTGACTTGAAATTTCTGCTTTGAGGTGCCCAGTGCGGGAAATCTAGATGGAAATCTTGCCCTTGCCCTCTAGTAACGAGAAACCTATCACCAACGTGGTCAGGTATCTAGACGAGCAGCCGGCGGTAATCGTAAAAGCTATGGCGGGACAGGCTAAAGTGGCTCTGTGGTGCACCACCACAGCGGGCTGCGAGGCTGCCTGATGACTGGAGTTCGGCTGCATCTAAAAATAATAACTTTGTCGGAGAGTCCCGATCGGCTCGAAACGGCGCCAAAAAAGACGATCGCATGTCTTTTTTCTCTGCGATGTGGTTTTTGGAAAAGTAGGGGGGGTAAAACTACGAGCCAGCATCATGAGTGTCTCGTTTGGCTGCCGGTGCCGCCGATGCGCGCCTGCTGCGTCCCGCCCGCGCGCGGGAAGGGAGTCTATCGACGCTGACCAGCGAGTGAGGTGATTTGGCAGCATCCGGCGGCCGTGCAGAGCTCCGTGCGGAGCTCGTGCGGCCGATCGCACCGACGCATAGCACGCGAATAGTTTTGATCTCAGCTTCTGCGCAGCCCCCAAGGACGCGGACAGGACCTACGTGAAGCGAGACCCCATTGTTATATGGCAAAGTGTGGTTGCTTTCGCCCTCGGGAATCGGAAGGTGCCGAACGGTGGCAATATTCACTGGCCATCAGGTTTGAGCCGTTCACGCTGAAAAGGGGGGGGTAAAACAGCCAAATTTAGCTGTACTCACTGGCACGGCTCCAGCATTAAGTGTCGCAGGGTAATTCAGCACGAATTTACCTTGGGGAGGATCGCTCAGGATCTTACTGTAAAAAAAACTCCGAGTCGGTGCCAGTGAGGGTGCTAGGTTGCCATTTACCCGAGGGGTTATTAACCCCAATCGTGGCCCGGGGTCAGTAACCCGGGTAATTACCCGTTAGTATGGGTTATTAACCCCGGGATCTTATAGAGGGGTAGGGGAGGGGGCCTCACGGGCCACTGGCGCTGGCCTGGGCTGCGCCGGGCCACATGAGTTGGTACTTGCCCTGGCGCACCTGTACGTATCCAAAAGCCCAACGGGCTGCTTGCGCCCATCCGCTCGCCCGGAGGGGTCTTTCGCTAAACTCACTAAACGGGTTAGTCGAAAACCCGTCGGGTTAGCGGGTTATTAACCCCGGATCCCCTCCGAGGGGTAATTATAGGTTAATAACGGGTAATTAACAGGTTAATGGCAACCTAGTGAGGGTGTCGGCCTACTCCCTAGTAGGTTCCCTTATCCTCTTTCTACTGACTTTCTACTACATTCAATAAGCGTAATTACTTAGTATGAGACACTCCGAGTCCCAGGCTCATTCTAGTAATTTCTACCACATATTTAGTGCTAATGCCTTACGGGATCCTCCTATGACCTCAGTCGTCATACCCGCTGGGGTTCTCAGGTAGAAGGGTTGCCGTCGGCTGGTACAGGAGGTTCCGCCATCTTATGTTAATTTCGAGATTGCGAGCCTTCTGAGTTTTGCGTTTAATATATTAATTTGTGGAGTTTGGTAATTGAATAACGTTTAGTGATGTTTTATAATGATTTAGGTTAGGTTTTAAAACGTCCGGAGGGTTGTTCAATGCCTCTGGACAGTTCCGTTAGACACCACGCAGAGCGTGGGCCCATAACCTGCGATGCATAGGGAAATAGAGTGTGTAGCTCCGGACTTCCCCGGCAGCGTAGTGTAGTCGTCTAACGAAATAGTTTCTCCCATGTTTGATGGGGTTTGTGACGGGGAATTACGTCCGTCAATTAAAGGTGACTCAGGATGATAATAGTTAGGAGTGAGAGGCGACTTCCCCCTACTAAGGGGATATCGGAGTACCCTAGGATGGGAAGTAGCCTAGGCGGGTAATACAAGTACGGGTTGTGCTTGGATACGTCTCAGTTGAACCTTGAGATCCTACTAGACGTGTATTTCCATTGCACTCGCTTATGTTGCGCAGCAGGTCGCTAGACCTGTGGAGTGACAAGCCTGAGAGTGTCAACCCCCGGGCCTGCTCTCTCCGCCGCCCCGGCGTCCTGCTCGCTGGCCCATAGAATCATCGGACTCCGACAGTCCACCGCCATCGTCCTATGGGGACGATCATTCACTTAGGCATCCACTTCCTTCACTAGATTTTAAAATCCAGGCACTATCGGCAACTTTTGTTCGCGACGCACGGCGCTCCTGGCTTGGTGTCCGTGCCGGGCCAGGTCCTCGAGAACCCAAGGGAAGAACCTCAAGGCCTCAATTTTCTCCAAGCCGCAAATTTTGCGCTTCTTTTCTGCATGCAGAACTTGGGTCGTTTGTCCTAGTGACAGCTGGCGCAGCGTAAGTTCCCTAGAAGCCATGCTACCGGCACCACGCTGTGGTCAGAGCCGTATCTAAGGCCTTATGGGTCCTTCAGAGCCGCCGCCTTGGCCGCGGTGGTCGACTGCAGCAGCGCCAAAAGCGTCGTCGTGCCGCCAAAAGCGTCGTCGTGCACCGTGAGGCAGTGTATTTTTTAATGGAACCAACAATCAGCTTCCTCGTTTTTTTCATTCAATTTTTTTTCAGTCAATTTTAGCGAGGAACGCTTCGTGAATACCGGCTCTTTTAAGAAATAACTTGTCTACTAGCAATATGCCTGTGTTTGTGTTGGAGATGGCGCACCTGAACCCACTTTGGAAGTACTCAGTTGGCTGGAAAAGCGCAAGAGTGCGTGCCGCCTGGTCTTTAACCTCGGGAGTGACGCTGAGTAGGAGGGTGCGCGTGAGAGCAATAACTACGCCAGTATCTGCAATGGCGCTAATTTGCCATTTTGCTAAATTTTCGAGGATTTCAAATGAAAGTAGTGCACGTGCGTCGTCTGCTTGACCAAGTAAGCGGACAAGGGCAAAGGGCATTCCCACTTGAACCATTTTCAAGCAGCAACCAATATGGCGCTCGCTCAGAACTTTAAGCTTGCGGAGAATCGGGAGCGCAACATTTGGCTCGTTTGACTTGAGAGCATCACGTGCTGGTGTGAAGTTATACGCGGTGGCTGAAAATATGGCTCCATTAGCAATAATTGCAGAAAGTGAGCGAGTGGCCTTCACCAGATTATGAACTTCATCCAATACAACAGTATGAGTCGCGTGAAGTAGGTTTAGCTCATCTTGCATCCTAATAATAGTGGTGTCGGATGCAGCTAGAGCAGCCCGCAGATTGCCATCCGTTTTACGTGCCCGCATCAGCCGACTCGCCTTTGTCCTGGTTGCGCCCCCCAGGGATATAGGGCAAAAAGTAGCAGTCACTTGACACCTCGGTGATTTTAATTCTCTGGCTTTCTTGTCCCTGCGAAGCTGTTGCAGGGTCCGGGTCGCACGAAAATTGCTTAAAGATGTGGTTTGACAACACTTGGTCGTATACTCATATAAGAACTTGGTCTGTGTAGCTGTTATGGCTACTCTAAGAGAGCATCTATCCTTGAGTGCCGCGCTACACATGTGACGAGCGATAGTGGCACGCCATAAGGACTGTAATTTACAAATTTCACCACTAGGAGTGATCTTGAATGGCTGATACTTAGCCTCACGAAATCTTCTGATCCCCACCTCGTGTGCATTTGTCAGCAAAGCCTGCTGCGAGGGCTGAAGTTCTACGCACTTCGACTCGCTTTGGAGTTCAAGCTGTACTGATTCAGAGGGCTCTGATACTTTGTGCCACTCCTTTTCTAATAGCTCGACCACTGGCCTGCTGTCTTCCATGCCAAAATCAAACACTTGACCTTGCTTTCTGTAGTTTTGGGCATTGCCATGATGGCTGAGGTCGTCTCTGGAAGTATTGTATCTTGTTGGCACGGGCCCTGGTTTTTTTATGTTTTCGTCTTGGCTACTACCAGCCCCTGTCCAATAAGGATTGTGCTGCTCGGCGGCTGATCGACAGGCATGAAAAATCTGGGCCAAGCATCCCCATCCAGGATCTCCCACAGTTCGCGATCCCACTTCCCTTCTGAGTGGTCGCTCTGGTGCAAGCCTCCGTGCGCATTTGTAAATTTCCCTTGTTAAAAGCGTACCCAGCGCAGAGTTTCCCCGCCGTACTAGACTTTTTTGCCTCGCTCTCATCTTCTTGGTGCACGTTCGCCAGAGCTTGTTTGCTTCCATTCCCCAGAACTTGTCTCCGTGCCTCAGGTAGCAACTCTCCACCAAGTGACGCATCGCACAGCTGCCCGCCTCCTGCGCCAAAGCGCCATCTTTCGACGCTGCGAATCTTAAAGCCAGTCTTTCATATTCATGCCCGCACATCGTTCTCGTGCACAAATGCCATACGATTCAACTAGAGCGAACAACCGCGAACCTCATATGCTCGGGTCTAAAGCTTGGTCGATGCTCTTGTGCGTTGTGTGTTTGCGATGTTTCCACCTACGACCCCATTAAGTGAATACTGCGGTACCTCCTATGATATGGGCCACGTATCCTTGTATTTACGTCTATGGTGCTCCGGGTGTTCAACCCAGCTGCCTTTGGCAGTTAAGAAGCAGGGGATTTATATCCCTAAGCTGGGCTTAGTTCCCAAATAAATACATCCTGTTCGACCTGTCGCAGATCAACCTCAGGCTGACTCGGAATATAATGATCTCAGGCCCGGGCTGTTGGCGAGCCAAACTGTTATCAGCTTGCTCAGGCACTGCCAAAGGGGCTTTTGGTAATTCCCCTGAAGGTGTGGGGTTACCCCCGGAACTTCTTGTTCACCCTTCAAATCCTATTGGTGGGTCGTTCCGATCCCGCGGCGGCGCCCGTGTTGTAGAGGCCTCAACAGCCCTCTGTTTGCAGGAGGAGCTTTTTTTAGGGCCCCAGGGCTGTCCCGGACTTATATGAGGCTGACTCAGGTCTGTCAGCTAGGATCGGTATCTCAGTAGCAATATCGTCACACCTAGTGGCTCGCTACGAATATACTTTCTTCATTTTGCATGCAATTTAAACTGTCTGTTGTGTTTATTTTTGCCGCGGTCCAGCCGCTGCCCGGTGAAAATCGGGGCACCTGTGATTTGTTACGCGCCATACTGCAATTTAATACAAAAAGTTTACACGCCAAGCGTGACCGTCACGGCCCGGGTGACTTGAATGACCTAGTAACACTGGCAGTCCGGCAGGCGTCCGGAAGACCTCAATCCTCTTAAATGCTGAAGTAGCCCAGGCTAACGGTCACGGTCACGGTGTAGACTCCGACTCGGAGTCCAAGCCTGAGTCCGCCGACTCGGACTCCGCACTTAGACCCCCCCCCCCCTACCTAACGTGCCTATGGAGAAAAGGCCGAATATACGAGATATTCCCGCACGATGCGAATATAGCCGCGCAATTGAGCCGTATCGTATACTTGAAGCAGGTGCATCACTTGGGCTGCCCGAGCGCCCGGAAATGCGGGATACTCTGCTTTTCAGCATAAAAAAAGACGCACGTAGCGCCAAGATCCAGCTACAGTCGAATCCCCACCTTCGTACGCACAAAATCTCGCCGGGCATGCGCAGAAGCTGCCCTCCGCGCGGCTGCTATCCTGGTACGACCGGGCGAAGCTACGGTCATCTTGGCTTATCGTAGTGGCCGTCTTAGCATCGCGAGAGACCGATTCGAGGTTCTCGGCGTACGCGGCGACATAAATAAATCGACGACTTTCGGGACTGAGGACAAGTGCGACCCTTTAGAAGTCACAACCCTGCGGAGCCTCACTGCAACCGAAATCGGGGCGGGGACAGCGACTTAGGCATGTTACGTAAGGGGGGGGTCGTTGTGCGAGTCACGGTCGGAGTCAACTTGAAATATTAGAGAGTGGGCGCCCATCGACCACCTCACTTCTCACTTAACCAGCTCATAGGGGTATGAAGCCCCAACGATCGAGCGCGGGTGATTTCCGTCGTCTCGCCGCAGGAGTCATACGATTATTTCGTACCATTAATAGAGCCCGAGGCGGTGCGCAGATACATATCTGCAGCTTCTCTTGCCATCTTACAGCGCCTTGTCGAGCTAGTCAAGATGGCAACAATCGCGACTCAGAAGCGAATGAACCTGGAAATGAATGCGCTGCAGCTCAAGTCTGATTGGCATACACGACAGGTTGACATACACGAAACTCATTTAATACCCTAATCCAGTAGCACGTAGATGATCATTGAGCGAAAAAGGTTAAGCGATTTAGAAGGTGCACTAAGAAAGGCAGACGAACAGATCGCACATTTTCGCCTGTCTACGAAAAATACGGCTGTCGATTTATTGAATCAACACAGATTTACCTTGAGGCCAGCCAAAGCTCGAACAGATGGTATTGATCCTTCGAAGCTGGCGGAGATTTCCAGGAAAAAATTGATATCTTCGTTTGAGCATCGCCTGAATCATATGCACATAAGGCTGTCGCAATCAGAGAACTACAATGAAAAGCTCAGGTTGCAGATAAACTCCGTGCGGAGACATCGAATGTCGTCCGGTAAATCTCGCGCCAAAATTGAGCAATCGATCCGAGAGGTCAATTGTCGCGTCGAGAAGGTGTTAGAACGAAGCTATGCGATATCTGAAACGCGCGACAAGGTTGTCAAGCAATTACGCGAGCTACATCAATCACAGGCAGAAGATAGGGCAACTTTCTCAAAGAAAATGAAATCTTTGTCTGAATTTATTGACCAGCAAAACCGCGAGTTTGAAGAGTCTATGGCGGCAGCAGCAGCATCATCAGTGACGCACAACAATGGCCTAGGAGAGGAACCTTTAACGCGGGGGTTGATGACGATCGAAGAGGAGACAAAGAAGGCAGGTTTGGTCGAAGAGCTCGCGAAGCAGATCGCAAACGAAAAAGAAGTCATGCAACACACCAAAGATAAAATATTTCTCTACCGAACTTCGTTCGCTGAGCTTAAGCGTGTTAGTGGAATCAATGCGCTCGGGGACATTGTCCGCAAGTACGTTAAATCAGAGGAAGAAGCGTTTTCGCTTTTTAACTATGTCCAGGCTCAGAATCAGGAGACCGACTGGACTCTTAAACGTCGTGCAAGATTAGAAGCAGAGATATGCACATATGAAGATAAATTAAGTGAAGAGGAGACGCAGCGCGCAGATGCGATGGCCGATTTACAGGGTAAGTGGCGAAGCGCAAAAGAAAATGCAGATGAGTGCAAATACGCTGCGCTAGAGGCACAGCAAGCCCTCGAGCAGATTGCAAGAAAGATTCAGTCATTTTTTTTCAAAATACAGTGTGATCAGCTTGTTGCTCTTGCACATGACGCCAGTGGAAATAAAGGTGGACAAAGAGTCATTTTCAATCGGTCGGGTGGAAGTCTTGCTCTTCTTTCTGGCCAAGGAGTCACCAAATCTAATATCTTGGCTTACGCTGAGCTAATCGAACAGCGCGCGCTTGAAATTATGTCAGACTTCAACCGTCGTATCAGTAGCCGAGAAAAATGCGCCTCAGGACATACCTTGGAGCCCAGTCGTAGCCTGACGACGGCAACCAGTCAAGACTACATGTATCCACCTGACATGGAAGAGGATGATAACGAGTCGGCAAAAGATGTCAACCGCCGACCTGTCGGCTTAGAGGAAATACGCCGCCACACAGCGGCAAGAATATCCCAAAAGCGGTAATACAGGAGAGATAAAATGGCCTTGGCATGTGTATATAGTGATTGCTTGATATTGGGATTGTGTGTCTGTTCCAAGTTTTGCAGATCACATGCAAATCGCACATTAGCCGACGTGGTATGAGAGCAACACAACAAAACCCTTGCAGACCTCCGGCTAACCCTATCAATCATGATCGGTGCCCTAGACCCTCTATTTTGTCTTTTTCCTAACTTGAATGAAATCATGATAGCCATAGTCCGGGTCAATTCCGAGTCGGGTTCAAGTTCCGGGACGCAAATGCCCAGGGCCCGGGGGGGGTAGCGAGCCTAGAGGTCGCTCACGGACTGCACGGACTGGAAGTAGCCGGGTAGTCGCCCGAGTAGCCGACTCGGACTCGGAGGTAGTAGCCTGAGGGGGTTCCCGGGCCCACACTCCCACGTCTCCGAGTCAGTGAGAGTCCTTCCTGTTGGCATCTCCCGTGTCACATTGACACCCGAGAGACCTAGCTACCATAGCAGCATTGTGCATTTATTGCACCAAGCTCATCAGATCCAAGCACATACCTGTCGAGTATAGACCACGACTCCTCCGCGCCGAGAAATTAGGGTCCCCGGCAGCGTAGTGTAGTCGTCTAACGAAATAGGTTCTCCCATGTTTGATGGGGTTTGTGACGGGGAATTGCGTCCGTCAATAAAAGTGACTCAGGATGATAATAGTTAGGAGTGAGAGGCGACTTCCCCCTACTAAGGGGATATCGGAGTACCCTAGGATGGGAAGTAGCCTAGGCGGGTAATACAAGTACGGGTTGTGCTTGGATACGTCTCAGTTGAACCTTGGGATCCTACTAGACGTGTATTTCCATTGCATACTAGCTCACCACTGGCAGCCAGAGGCTCAGGCTGCCAGTGGGCCAACCTAAGTTGAACTACGAGAGTGTTTTATAGTAAATTGGTTCAAGTTTACACCGTAGCGTCGATAGACACTCAATGTATAGACTCAAATTTAGAGAGTTGGAGATACATATCTAGGGTAGGATAGGCTAGTAGGTTTCTCTCTCTAGTAGGTACTGCACGGTACCGTGGGTACCGTAGGTACTTGTACCCCAGGTACCTACCGTAGGGTACCTACGGTACAACGAAGAGAGGCGCTAAGTATTATACCTCGTATTAGTTGTCTCAAGCCGCCTATCAATCGACAAAGCGATGAACTCAGTTAACCTTGAACCTGTCAGCCTTGAAACATCACTTCTTGACGATGCAATTCGCCAGTCGATGCCTGTGGGTTTTTTTAGGCAAATGGAGCATGACGTCGAGAGTTCGCACGTCGACATGGTAGGAGCAACAAAGCACAGCATGCCATACGTGGCAGAAACGACTCTTTTGGAGACTCTTAGAGGACACAACGCTATCCTAGGTGCCATCCAGGAAACTGTTGATCGACACGACGAGTTACTTGAATCAGCCCGCCACGAGATGAAACAGTTGCGTGAATTCTTAGCTGCGGTTGAGCGAAGCACCAGGAAGCAATCCGAAGAGCTTGCTGGGACACGGCAGCAATTGATTGATAATAGAGATCAAATCTCAGTGTTGCAAGGCAGACTTTCAACTTTCAAGGATCTAGAGGACAAAGTGTGCAGTCAAGACGGGCAAATCACCGCGCTTCAGAAGCTGGCAAATGACATGGACGCACGGTTTACAAGACGTTTTGAAGGAACCCAAACATTCCTATCAAAGGTGGACATGCGTTTGGGGACTGTTGAAGAAGTTGTATCACATTTACAAGCCCGTGTAGCCAAGCTAAAAGAGAACTTGTTGGTTCCTGCGCAGAACGTGACACTACCGACGGAACTACAAGCTGATCTGACTGGAAACGTAGACGACAGAGGCTCTCAGTTGACTCACCTGCTAGCAAGTTTCCGGGATCAATTAGAAATCCACGAGGCCGATGTTGAGCGTCAGCGCAAGATGCTGCAAGATCATGCTATAGCCATCAGTGGTAAAGCCTCAATAGAAATTGAAAATATCGTTCACTCCCATTCATTGCATCTAGAAGGAGTTCAGGCAAAAATCGATGCAAATGCAGAGTGTCATTTACCATCTATGTTGGCCGCAATCGATGAAGCAGAAAAACAGCTTGTAGATATCCTGAACCAGCTCAAGTACAAAGTTTCTTATGAAGATGTGGACGTCAAGGTGGAAGCCAGATTTGGTGAGATATTAGTGTACCTACAATCGGCGTTACACGCCACAGAAGCTGATGACGACGATGTCCGCCGAGAAACGTCCCAGTTGCGACGCGGCCTGGATGAAATGCGCACGATCAAGGCAGACAGGGGTGACCTAGCTCAAATTCGTTCCCAGATTGCTTCGCAAGTTGATGATATCATGAGTGCCAATGAAATCAAGAATTTCAAGCATGAGCTAGACACCCGTCCAAAGCGAGCTGAAATCCTCGACTTACTTGCCAAGAAAACTTCGTTTTGGGACCTTAAACAGAGTCTTGATGCAGCCTTGGGAGACAGAATGCAAAAAAGCAACACCTCCGACAGCAATGCTGCTGCTATTGTGTCAAGGGAGCCTAAGCAAGCCCATGCGCCACTTCTGGAATTTACCAAAAAGCATCCTCTCAATTTTCTGGGGCAGTGCGTCTCGTGTGAAGCTTCATTGAATCACACAGATCGGCCTAACAAAATCCCGGGTATCAAGCCCCTTTATATCTCAGGCATAACTCCTGCTACCTTGGTGAGCCGCAATACTAGTCAACGAGAAGGGCGGTGACTCAAGTCCCTGTTCGTTGCGTGGCTGTCGTCGTCAATTGGAGACAATGTGCATCTACCTACTTCTTGGAAGCTGCCAAAGCTTAGCTCTTGTATCATGATCATAACTTCCGACTCAAGTCAAAGAAACTCAGCAGGCTAGTCCCGCGTATGTCCGTAAAAGTACGACTCGGGGTCTGGGGTGTAATAATAATAGTAAGGCAGTCACGGTGAAATCGGACAGTGTCGCAGTGGAGGAGCAGCAGGCTCGTACGGATGCACGAGGCTCCGAAGCGGCCCACGGGAGTACCTCAGACTGCTTTCGTGCCCCGGGCTACCTTACCAGTAGTTATATTATCAGTGTCCGGGAGTTTTGTCGCCCGGGTGGTTTCTTTGACCGCCGCGGCGGCGTGGTACTTCTTCACCGTGACTTGTCCTGACGAGCGCAAGCCTGCACCGTAGACTGCTTGTGTGATTCCGCACTGTTTTCAGTGAGTGGGTACAAGTAGACTCGGCGTGTATAATTCTGAGTAATCCGAGTCCAGACTCATAGGCCGGGCCGCGCCCCGGGCCCGGGCCATAGCCGGAGTGTCGCTCCTGGGAAGCCTGGGGTGGCGAAGACCGCTAAGCGGGGTGATGTGGAGCTCTCCTCCTCCGTCCTCGATTTCTAATTAATTACTAGTATGCCCTTTATTTATTTACCGCAGTATGCACATACCGGTATCCACCCAAGTATACCGTCATGCGCTGAAACACGAAACAACCATGTGTTTAAGGGCCTGTATTTAATATTAAACCTAGTTTAAGCATGCGTAAAGTTTACGTACTTGTAGCTTTAACAATTTTCAGCGCGGCTATGTCAACACGGCTGCCGCGGAAATTGACAACCGATCCGCCATGTGTAGGGTTCTCTTGCAACGGCAAATTGAAGAATCAGAATCATTTTCCTTTCCCGCCATGCTCGCAGGAATGTCCCGACCGCGAAATCCAGTCCCAAAGAAGAACTGGGTCGGCGGCTGGCGGGAATGTATTTGTGACTATTGTGGAAGCACAAAACCTAAACGATCAGGATGGTAAGGCAACTCCTGATGCAGGCATTGCGAAATGGAGTGATGCTTATGTCCGCGTTCAGGTGGGTATACCCGGCTTTTGGTCGACCAGAGAAACTGGTCGAATTGGGAACGAGAACAAACACTGGTTGGGCAAAAAAATGTCTATGGGATGGCATCGTTCAGGTGAGGCACTGGTGCTCTTTCAGGTGCTGGACTACGACACTGGCCTGGAACTATTAGATGGTGGCGATGATTTACTAGGGGCCGGATCCTTTTGGCTTCCTTTCTGCTCAAGCCTCGCCGTGGAGTACAACCACTCTGTTTGTGATGAGAGCGGCTGCTTTGAAAACGATATGCCCTGGGGTCTACAGCGCCGAAAGCTCTGTCGCGAAGAAGCCTGGATTCGCTTGAATGCAAACGCATCAGTTCGCGTAGTTATTGAAATTGTGCCCTTTCAGGTCCATGTTATTGAAGGAGAAGACTTCTTAACGACAGAGTTTATAGCTTATAGTACAACATCCGCTCTTGATGCAGATGGTGCTGTTTTGCTGCAGACAAAAAGCCATGTGAGCCGGTCTGTAAATGCACAGGTGGCTCTAAATGCACAGGTGGGTCTATATGCTGAGCTTTCTATAAACGCAGATGCCACGCTGACTCTCTGTCGCCCGACTAGCTGCCACAGGCTTCCAGATTGGCTTCGGGAATGGGAGTACGTTGTGTCGATCCCAATTGTGCAAGAGGAACAAAGTCTAGGCTACTCTTGCTACCAACACGACTTCGCTCCGGCGGTCCGTGACCAATATGGTATTATAGCACAAAATATGATAAATCTTGGATGGCCAGAGTGCGAAATGGACTACTTCATTGTGTTTGAACCACACTTTGGCACCAGTGCTAAAGGGCATCGATGGCAAATTCGTTTCGAATGTATTGCACTTCTTGTCAGGCTGACACAACTGGGAACTCCACTCCTGATTTATATGTCAGGCGCTCTTAGATTATTGTCAATGTGTAAGTTTAGGCTGCACCGTTTGGGCGCACACATGCTCACACCAGAGAAAGAAGGCGGGGGATCTACAGGGGCAACAATCATAACCAGCTTATTTCAAAGCGATGGCATTTCGATTAACAATTGCGAGTTTCGCCACAACTACTACTGGGCAACACGCTGCGCATTAAACATGCTTGCAGTGCCCTGGATTGTCTTCTGGACGTGCGGCATCATCATTACCATGACCGTGCGACCGCCACACTTGGGACTTTTCATAATGTTCGTTGGCACTGCCATTCAGTCACTTGGATTTGCTCTCGCTCTTTGGAAACTTGAGCGATGGCGTCTCACGCGAGCTATCTTGAGTGCTTTGGTGTGTAGTGTGACGTGTACATTTGGCTTCCTATTTGTCATTGTTGTGTTCGGTCCTTCACTAGCAAATGATAATGCCGAACAAGAGATTGACTTCCTCTCATTCGCAACGGTCTTTCTCGCTTTGGGGCTCATCCCATTCACCCTGGAAGTCATGGAATTCAATGCAGATATCTGTCGCGCAAAAAGTGACCTCGTGCGTGCACTTACGAATGCGGCAACTATTATTGAATCAAAGCACCCCGATGGTGCAAAACACGACTACTGGCTGATGAAGGAATGTTATAGTGCTTCGTCGTCTTCGCCTTATTTTGATTTCGTACCCGATATTGCAGGGCATCTCTGCGGGTTCAGCAATTGTTTGAATTCAAGAGAGATGGCTGCGGTGCGTTGTGCATTACTCCGCACAGCATCTCGACTAGTGCTTCTTATGCTTGTCGTTGGTGCTTTCATGCTGACTACAAAAGGATACCTAGCACTAGTTTATGCCCTCTTTTTTAGTTTGACTGACACCATCAGTTCTAATCTTGACCTTGATTGTGCCCGCTGGTCACCAAGTAAAACAGTTCATCTCATGATTGCTTCACGTGCAATTGTCGTCCTCATCGATACACGATTTTGGGTTCTTGGTATATCTATGGTGTACTGTGTATATGGAATATCTCTACTGCGCAATATTGTGAACAAACGCCTGCCGTATATTGATCATCTAGAAGCCTGCAGTATGATTTTCCTTGCGACAAGAAATAAGATGCCAAAAGTTGTTCACCCGCCCTCCTTTGATGTAGCTAGTACGCCAGAGTGTGCTTTGTTGGTGTTGACAGCAGCGCTGTTTGTTATCACTTCGGTTGCCGAGTACGCAAACCCACCTGGACTATCTTTGCCACTCTTGCGCTTTGGTGATCGTGCAGAGCTCCCTTCTCGCGTTATACCAATTGTGGTCTGGCTATTTGTTGCATTTGCCGGCTCAATACATGGCCATGTCCGAGCAGCCTACCTTGATACTCAAAGTCTGCTGATGGGTGGTGCAGCTATGGCATATGTTATCACTCCATCATTCAACTTACCCAAAATATTGGCAAGTCTTGCGTATCTATGTCTCATTGCAGTGGGCTTACTGTTGTGGGGAGCTACGGAGGCGCCTGCTGCCCTTGCTGTTTTTGCCCTTGGTCCGCTCTGTGTCATCATTTCTTTACGTGCCTTTTCGATTTGGCTAGCCAATGATTGTGAGGTCGTCATCTGGCCACCTGCCACTGAAGACGTTCCCGAAGTAGATGATTCCGAGTCAAAACTGGCCTTTGAAGTACTACAGGCAATGATGAACAAACCCCAGAAGGGATCGGGTGGCGTCAAAACTTTGAGAACTCTTCAAATGCCGCATGTCGTACAAGTCCGAAATGAGAATCAGCATGCCGAATGCTCTCCTACTGTTCAAATGCCGGTTCTGCCGCCAAAATCTATCATCAAGCAGCGCGCATTCTCGTCAAGGCGGCTGTACTCCCCCCCTGTTGATACATTGCCTCAGCGGCGAAAAGTAATTGAAACTGGCTTACATGCATGTCGTGTCACTAAACTAAAACGGAGCCTCAGTGATGATTCTCACAAACGCAAGGAATCCAAATCACTACCAAATCTTACCTTGATGGAAATTTGTACTCACTGCACTGGGCTTATATGTAAAAGTATGACCAATGAAACTTACGCTTGGCAAACAGCAGACCAGGTTTGGTTTCAGGTCCCGTTGTGGGAGGCTGTTCTGACAGGTTGCCTCCTCCAAGATGAATATATCACTGTGACTTGTGTCGTCCTTGTGCCTCTTCTGGTCATGGTTCTAGGCGGTCTACTTTCACATATTGCATATCCTCCGTACGTTGGTCACCTTCTCTGGACAGTGAACACGTTTCTATTTCTCACTATCTCTCCTATAATAAAATGGTTCAAAACCTACAAAGCTGAGCGCAACATGATTTTTGCCAGCTTGGTCGGATATTTGCTATTTGCCGGCACATTAGGGTGGGCATACAAAGCCTGGTTAGATGGGCGAATTGACGTTGTTGAAGCAATGTGGCTTATTGATACGCTTGTCCTGTACCCGGTGGGCCTGTATAACCTCTATCAAG
Source organism: Pelagomonas calceolata (assembly GCA_918797485.1). Lineage (NCBI taxonomy): Eukaryota > Pelagophyceae > Pelagomonadales > Pelagomonadaceae > Pelagomonas > Pelagomonas calceolata. The sequence continues at coordinate 1,917,146 of CAKKNE010000006.1, read as the reverse complement.
TAATAGCTTGGGTTGACCACGGCTGCAAAGATCCAGGTTCAATCTGGGGCAATCCAGAATTGAATGAGTCACACAAGAGGAAATCGAACTCAGGAAATTTTTGCGTGTCGCCTATTTTCCGCAGACTCTACTTGGGTTTGGTGCAGATAGCGAATTACTTACTTGTTTTTTTCATGTTGGCCCAAATCTATCTCTGGAGCTCACCGGCAATGGCACTAGCGTGCTGCTTTACTTTGCTATGGTTTGCGGGCGCATCATACTTTATATGCAAATGGGCAGAGAACGCCTTTTATCTACCGCCAAATCTGTTGCGCTCATCAGACATCGCGATCCGCAGTGTTTGCATTGTACTGATCTTGTGTGTTGTTGTTTTCACTGGTTCGTCATCTATACTGATTCTCTCAGTGGTTTTCGTGCTACAGCTGTGCAAATGCATTATAAAGATATTGGACCTGGTCCACCTAGATACAGATCGAGTATATTGGTTCGCTCCTACTCTCTTTCCGGTATACTCATATTCAGCACAGAATGGTATTCTAGTAGATGAAACGCGTCTCACTGTCCGGTGTGTCCTGTTTTGTGGAATAGGGGTGTGTTGGACTGCAGCTCTGGCTTGCTTCAGCCAATGTATTTCCATTGGGACCACTCTTTTCTTTTTCTTCATCTCGCTTTTTGTTTCAGTCTCTACCAATGCCTGCTCACAAGTGCCCCTGAAAATGGGCGTCGTCGCCTCGTATCCTTCCTCGGATATTTTTGTAGATGCCGCCCTAGCGACGTTGCGTAGACATGAGGAGGATATTTGCGCAGAGGCATCAAAATTTGAAGTTCGTTGTGATGAATGGGATGGTCCTGAAGGTCAGCATGAAGTCAATTCTCAGGGACACAGCAATTCAAAGACGACAGAGAGTGAACCAATCAGCACAGGTCATTCTGATTTCAGGTCATCGGCACAGGCAATCGCAATGAGGATCGATGTCGCAGAATTTGCATTGAGGCTAGTTACCCTCGGCGATGAACAGCAAGCGGTATGGCGCGCAGATGCCATCTACACCGACCGTGATGCTCTCGCAGAAACATGCGCATCTCGTGGCCCTTTTGGCTGTATTGGATCTGCGGCTTGGATGTTTCGCGGCTTGGAGTTGAAGATTTTGTGCAATTGCCTCAGAGATTTTGATAAGGAGGGGCAAAGAGTCGTCGCGCAAGATACTGTGGAAATGGAGGCTATGCAGGCGATCATTCAACTTATCGAGCTTGATATCTCTTTCCGCAATCATTTTGCAGGTGAGCTAAAGGCCCTGGCCCACTTTCATTTCCTTGTGATAACAGCCAACGATGCTCATTTGACACACAAGCAGATTACCTTCAGAAAGTTTGTTAGTGAGAGTCGTTTCAAATTAATTTCCAATGGAATCTTACCACCAAGCAAGGTGCTTCAAGCGCCCGACTCCACAATGCTCAACATGCGACTTGCTGCATCTTGGCTTCAGTCTCTTAGCCAGGATCAACGTGAGCGCTTCTACTTGCTACAAGACAATTTCACCGTAGAGCAGATAGATCACGAATTGAAAGTAGACCAGCAAGACCGTGAAGAGATTGTGGCTGCGCGTGCACTTTCCCAAATGCGCGCCTACACTGAGCAAGAGAATGCCGCCAAGAGCATGAGTGCTTGCTTAGTTCGGCGCTCTAGGCGCACCTCAAATTGGCTGGAGTCTCTCAGGCCAGAGGATCAAAATCGCTTTGTAACTGTACTTCAAAGGGAATGGGAAAGCAACATGCACCCTGCGATTGAAACTGGAGATGAGCCCATGCGCAAGTCTTATGAGCTGCATGTGCTCCTGAATAACGAGGAGACGGTGGGGAATTGCCGTGAGCGCCTTGCAGAGCTCGAGGCAGGTGAATCAGACTGTTATCCGTCAAGAGCACGTAAAGGGACTTTGCAGTTTATTGACCCTGAATTTCAGCCTAGCGCGTCAACGTTGGGGCCCTGCTTTGGAGCCAACTTTGTTGGCACATGGAATCACGCCCTCTCGGTTAATCCACATGCTGTCCTCTTCGCGGAAGGCGGCGAACCTGATGATGTCCGCCCAGGGGTCTGTGTCAATGATAATTGGCTTATTGCAGTGCTCGCTATGCTCTCCACGGTTGGTGTCAAAAATGATGCCGACGCAGGTGCTCAGATTAAAAAACTCTTCATCAACATGATTGATCTTGAAGGCAGCATCGTATATGACTCTGCCGTCGGAGCATTTGGCCTCCAATTATTTGCTAACGGTCAGTGGGAAGCCGTGGTTGTAGATGATGCGCTTCCAATGCTCGGCGATGGCTCAGGTGGCAGTGGTATTGATGCACTTGTTGCCCTTGACGCATTTGGGCGCGAACGGAACTCATTTCAGTATCCTGACTGCGTCGACCAAAATTTGAAGCTCGATGTGGCTGCTTCTTTAGATGCAATCTTACTAGAGACCTATAAAGAACGTTACAAGGACTGTGCGGGTTTTGCTATCGCACACGTCTCTGAGATGGCTGAGCTTTGGCTGTCCCTCCTAGAAAAGGGTGTCGCCAAATACTATGGCAGCTATGGTGCCATCGAGAGTGGATTCGTTCATCAAGGGCTTGAGCTATTCACTGGAAATCGTGCTGAGTGCCTGCACATCGCACAGGCTTCTCGTGGCTTTGGCAAACGAGCACTTTGGGGTAACCTCCTGCGCTCGCATCAAAGTGACTACATTCTGGGGGCTGGTGCTATTCCAGCTGAGCATGCTGCATTGTCGCTTCATCTCTCTGGACTTATGTTTGGAGCAACATATACTATTTATGACATCATCGATGTGTTTCCGGAAAGGCACAAATTGATCAAGCTGCGCAACCCTGCTGGCCACAGGGACATTTTCAGAGGTGCATGGTCGCACTCATCCACTCTCTGGACAAAACGCCTGCGCAACAAGTTATTTCACGGCTTAGAGCCCCATACATTCTGGATGTCATTTGATGAGTTTTGTAGTGTATTCCGATGCATTTTTATATGCCACTACTATTCAGAAAATGCTTTGTGTTGGAAGAGAAAGTGCTTATCTGGGGAGTGGAGTTGTGGTTATCCTGACAATCGTGAGAACACGGCGCCCGGTCTCCCCTCACGGCATAATCCATGCTGTGAGGTTGAACGTAACCCCCAATACTCTGTTGTTATTCATCGACCCACCACACTGCGCGTGTCTGTTAAGCAGGTTCACACGAAAGGCCATGCCGCGATGTTACCTGTAGCCAGCTACATTTGCCGTGCCACACGGCGAGATCACAGGCGTGTCAATCGTATCACCAAGCTAGAAAAGAACAACTTAATTAGCTCGACGGGCCGGGCAAGACGCGAACGTGTCATTGAGACTTGTGTGGATTGTCTAGATCGCGGTGTCTATGTTATATTGGTCGGCGCCTTCCAAGCTGAGATGGAGGGTCACTTTACGCTTTCTGTTATTTCCAATAATGAAGTCTTGATTGCTCAAATATGGCCCCCAACTTGGCGCTCACAAAACAGGCAAGTTACTGTAGAGCAAAAGCGATCGGGGCATGTGTAAAAGTAGCTTGGCACGAGAAATCCTGCCCTGCGTTAGATTGACGCTCTAGCTTGCCACATTCCGGTACATACTGGACTTGAGAGTCTTGTCGCAAAAGTTGTTGTGCTTATGCTAAGGACTAGGGACTTGAACTCATGAGGGGAGTAGGGTAGCCCCATAGGAATTGGCCGTACGTTGGTTTTGAGGTGTGCGAAGCGGGGCTTTGCTGCTGACGCACGCGCGAGGCGTCGCTACGTGTGTGTTCCTTATGATATTTGCGCATGCACCCTATCCATGTCTTTTTTGCGCATGCATTCTGTCGCGGCGCGCCGCACATGATCTCAGCGACGGAACCTTGGCTTCGGTACCTTCTCGGGCAGCCTTGGTTCAGCAAAATCTTTTCGCTGGGCCCTCACGAGGCCCGTTACAGGCGTGTCAGGCCTGTTTTTCTTGGCCGCATCGCGTGCCCTACTGCCACCACTACGGCTGCCACCTCACTATCGCTGGCATCGAAGCACATAGCCCAAGCGCATGGCGAACACACCTCCAATGGGGCTTGGCAACCACGGGAACCGGGACTCCAATTTTCGGCGTTGGACGACTGAATCCGAGGATGATTAGGGCGCCCCGGGAGGGAACTTACCCAGGTAGGTAATACTACTAGACGTAAAATGAATTGCACATTTTGGGCCCGGACGGGGGTGACACCAAACCCGATCCAAACCAACCCAATCCAAACCCGAATCCAATCCGAATGAATTTGTCACACCAAACCCAATCCAAACCCCGAGTTCTCCCTTAATTATTACCTACCTAGGTATGTCCTTTCCTTTAGGATATTCCTTCCTTAATTATTTATTTATTTATTTATTCAAGTTTATTTATTTATTTATTTGTAGGTAATTATTATTATTTATATTTGTAGGTACTTCCTCCCACTCGACCTACTTGACCGTTATGATAGACGTCTGAAAGCGTCCGGAAGAACCCAGCAGAAGTAGGAGTGAGTTTGAGGAGGTCTGAGGGGGGTCCGTGGCTACCTATGACTACCCTTACTTCAACTTGAGGTTGACGTGGGGGGGAGTTGAAGCTGAGACACTACGGAGAGCTAAACCCCGCGCGATAGGGGGGCTGTAGTCTTGGAGGGCCAGCGGTGCGCGAGGGGGGTGGTGCGGGTTTTCCTTGCACCAGAGAGTGCCCCCAACCCACCACCCGCGCTGGTATTCGAATATAGCCTATGATAATACGCCTAGCGCCCTAAAGGCCGTCTTGGACGAGTTCGACTCCTCGCGGTCGGCGTCGCGGGCCTTAAGTCCCTTCCACTGGCGCGGCGCGTCGGCGCGTCATTCCAACGTCCGCTGGAATGCATACGTACGTCATACCGGTCAAATTTTGCCGATAGGTGCCCAAGCGGCCCGCGATCGACATTCACCGAATATGCTCCCGACCGGCGCGGGTTGACATGTGGCGACGGATAGCTGGTGGACTCCTGGAGGTGCATCGCTGTTTGCGTTGGTCAGGCGCTTCTCTACCAGCAATTTGGAGATCTGTTCGCAGTCGCGCGCCGATTTAGGGCCTTCGCAGAGCACCAGCTTTTGGGCACTCGCAGACCGCCGAGGCGGCTAGCTTCCGACGCGCGCTCTTTACGCCAGGCGCGGACAAGTTCCTAGGACCTCCACACGCGCTGGCGGCACAAATGCGCCTCCGCGCTAGCCGTAGAGCGCCCTCAAACCTTATCGGTAGGGCTAGTGGGACTAGTAATATTTATATTTGCCATATTTCCATAACTATACGCCTTGGCCTCCGGCAAATCGAGAATAGGGGGCCCTCTAGGACCTGACCGAAACGGGCAAGCGAAACTATTTGATCTGGGAATTTTGGCCCGCGAATGTCGCGCCAGTCACGGTGGCGTTTCGTGCGGCCGCTTCAGGCGATCTATCTGGCAGCCCATCGGGGACCCGGCCGCGCGTGTGCATCCGCCTCACGCGGATAGTGGCACTGTGGCAGGGAGCTCAATCTCAAATTAGGGGACATCGCACTATGGCGAGACTAACTCAACTATATATTCGAAATAACCCCCTATTCATGAAATATACTAGAAATCATTAGACCCCCAAAATCGACCGCCCAGAACCATGGATTTTGGTCTCGATATATTTGAGTTGTGGCCCTTTTTTCATCAAAATGGAAAGTGAACGGGTTTTCCCGTGAACGTTCGTTTTGATGTAAAAAGGGCTACAACTCATATACTACTGTTCGCGGATCTCGGCCCGGGGGTCCAAACCACGGAGCCGCACAGAAGTTTCGGGAACCCCAAATATCATACTGATGGATCTCCCTAGGATCTCTCTAAAGGGACGAAGCTCTAATTAGTAAGCGGATAATTGATATTGGAGCTGGACGTGACTGAGATTGGCGGGCAAGATGATTTGGTCTGGGCATTCTAGTGGCGCACGCAACGTTCGTCAAGGTGGCGTTTCGTGCCGTGTCCCACAATGTCATTCGGGCGCATGGGACACACCAGAAAAAGGCGATTAGAGCAGTCCATATGGCCATTCGAATGCCGTGGGTAAAGCAGATTCATTGACAGCCCGAGCGAAATCATGAAACCTTGTAATTTGAGGCATGGTGCTGGGCTCTCGGTCTGCAAGCATGATGATACCATGCGTTTTGATTGTAGTGGCAACAGGAACGAAACGCTGTTCCAGGTCAAATTTGCAGGATTTCATCTGAATCTGAGTTAACCGCGACGGATTTGACAACCTGAACGAACTTCCTACAGTGACTTGAGCACAAGCGTCTAGTGGTTCTTGAGGGCTAGTGAGATCTGCATTTGACAACGAGATTGAAGTTGCATCTGGATCTGATGCTGAAGAAGACGCCTTGTGTTTATCTTTTGCCTTTTCTCTCACTTTGTGTTTCAACGTGGTTGAGAGAATGGCAGTTGCAACTCGTTCCTTCTTTGTTTCTTGTTTTTCTGTTGTCAGAGGAGGATATGCAAACAAATCAGGAGATCCTGAACAAATTACAGAGAAATCAGTGGGCATGTCAAAATTTGAATTTAGACCAATGAGGACAGTGGGCGTTAAAGCTAGAGAAAAAAAGTGAAACATGGGATACCAGTACCAACTTTGTACCCACAGAGCCATGCCCGCGCATGCACTGTGTTTCAAAAACCCACTGGAGGACTGCAATGCCACCGCACAATTACGACCACCAGCGTCCATGATACCTGCCGCTATGATTGCACCTACTTTTGTGAGTGTTGAAGGGTATTTGTCTTTGACAAGTTCTGTGATTTTATTCCGGAAAGAACCTAGCATATGCACCTGCGCGCTGGATTGTTGCATCACTACCAATGCTGTTGCCATGAGAGCCCCCTGACGTACAAAATCAATAGCATCCGTCTGCAAGGGCTGAAGTAATGCAATAGCATCAACGTCCCCTGAGGCCGGATGCGAAAGTCCGATTGCCATGCATGCTCCATACCGGACATGCGGATTGAAGCTTTCTAGTAGTAATCCCACAAGTGCTAAAATTCGTTTTGGATTTCGAAACAGGACGAAACCCAAGCAGGTTACTGCGGCACGCCTGACATCATCAGATACGTCAGAGACTGCCACATGAAGGAGACGTTTGACAGCTTGATTATTGGCTGTGCCGGCATACGCCAGACCAATTGCATGCATGCCCCCATACCGAATTATGGCATCTCTGTCTCGCAATAGCATCTCAATAGTTGTTTCCGCGGCTTTTTCCTTTCCACAAACAATAAGGCTTATCGCAAGTGCCACTGCACGGATGATCTTTTCATGACAAGTCTCATGCGCATATGAATACAATTCCGAGATTGCATTCTGAGAAAGCAGTGTCTCGTCACCATGCCCTAGTAACAATAAACCAATACCGTAGGCAGCTGCTTCACCTGCGATGGCGGAGTCAAAGTAGAGCACAGTACGCAGTTCATCATAGTATTGTGCCTTACCAGTTGACATTGCTGCCAACCCAAGGCCAAGGCATGCCCCGTGCTGCAATGGCTCGGAGTTCCCTGAGCTATGCAAGGCATCTATCAGGCGCGAAACCGCAGCTGAGGTGCTCAACTGCGCCTTATTTGCGTGAATCAGGCCAAGTGCATACAAGGCACCACCCTCTGAAAACGGTGAGTTAGATGCAGGTGTTTGCGGAAGGTAAGGTTGCAAGATGCGAATTGACTCCTCCACATGGCCTTGATGAATGACTCCTATTGATGAGGTGGCGATAAATTTTGCCCAATTTGATGCTTTGCCCATCCAATCCAAATTATTGCGCAAAAACGCAGTGTCTTTTGTGCTGGCGTTTGCGTAACTGTGCGAAATCACTGTTGCATTGTGCAACACAGAGTTTCGATTACCGTCAATGGATTCCTTAATTGCCTTAAATATCAGAGTGTCAGTTCGGGACCTTGTGCTCATAAAATCCAAGGATATTTTACTAGCTAAACCATCTGTGTCCATGATTCGGATAAGGTGGGATATATGATTTTGGTGTAAATCATTGAGTGTTGATGAGCCAGCAGGATCCCGCAGTTTTGATACAATGTCAAAAATAAATCTATGATTATCTGATTCAGCAATCAAGAAAGCGAGCTGGTATCCGAGGAGTGTTTCGTGGTGATTTTTCCCATCGACCAGCTTAAGTAGAAGATCTTGAACCTCATTTGAAGCTCCAAGGTACTGAAGTGCGCTGCAAAGAAATATGTAATCAGGCGACGGCAATAATGGATGCAGCGTCACTAACGTACGAACTACTAGCTGTCGAAATGCGCAGGTAGCAGTGACAGAGGGAATAACTTCCAAAACGTAAGAGAATAGAGCATGTCGGTCTCCCAGTGGACATCGAGTTACAATTTCCTCTACCTTATTTAGACGATGCGCTTCAAGTGCCACTCCTACTGCGTGAAAGTATTTGCCATCAGCATAGCAACGTTGAAACATGCGTTCAATGACATTGGCAAGACGTGGATCGAGGTCATGTGATTGTATGCCGATGGGAGAGCTTTGATGATTCTGGATATAAGTATCCATGCATTTTGAGATTAACATCTCAACATACTCTGTCCTTGCATCAATGTCAAAGAAATTTCCAGCTCCAAGAGCAAGTCGGAGCGCATCATCATACTCCTCAAGGTGGAAAAATATCTTGCTCGCAACTGCCGCGGCAAGTTCATGCGATCTAAAGGTATCGTCTTCACTGAGCTCTTCTATCAGGGGTATCGCGTCCGAGATCTCTGACCAGCATCGGTCAACAATGGAATAAAGCCTCCGAAGCGAACCCTCGCGCAATCGTGAGTTTTCTTCTTTCAGCCCAGCAACTATAGCATCTGCAGTCCCACTTCCAAATCGATGGTGTGTAGGCAAGGACCCCTCGTCCGTCGACTCCATGTTAAATCGACTACTAGTCGTAACCTAAACTCTCTAGAAATGAGTTTGAACTCTTTAAGGGAGGTTAAGGCATCTCCAAGAGGCATGATCCGGGTTTAAGGGTAGCTCCCCGGCGGACTGTTTCAGCCACTGCACTCCAAAAGGTGCGTACCTCTGACCCAGTTGCTGGTCCGCGGGTTAGCGCGGGGACGGGGCCCTGGGGGTCTAGTATGTTCAAATAGATGTATTAGGAACGTATCAGCAGGAACACACAACAGGCAGGCGGTGGACGACACTTTAGAGGCCGTTGACGTGGACGGCGGTCTCCGCGCGACGGCAGACGAAGAAAAGAAGTACCGTCCATAAAGGGAAGTGCCGATCCACGCAGCCACCGACCATCCCGAAAACGGTCTGAGGTCTCACGACGCGTCCCGCGTGATACTGTGCTGGGCACGCGGTGAGCCGCCGGACGACCGCGCGTCGGGAAGATGCTGTCAGCCGCGCAGCCCTCCAGAGGTAGTAGAACGTGTTTGGCGGGCCACGCGAAGCAAAGGGGGCGATCGCGACGGCGCCGCCAACTTGGAGGTCGTGCTGCTCACCGTGAGCGCCGCGGGCAGCCCCCAAAATCGGCAGGGACGTCGGCAAGCATGTCAGGTGGCTCCGTGACAATTATGGTGCGTCTTTGACCGCTTCCCAGTGCGCTAGGCTCGTGGCGCGATTTATTTTTGCTCTCCGCGGCGGTGCGGGTTTAATTTTTGAGTTTTGAGCTCCTATCTCCGCGCGGCGCTGCCCAAATTGCATCCTGCGCTGCATGCAGCCCACGGACATCATAAGGAACAGTTGCCCCAGCGGGACCTCCCCCCCATTCCCCCGTCTTCCCACCCATTTACACCTTGGCCCTCTCCCGAGTTTGCCGGATTATTCTGTGCCAGTATATAACATACTAGATTTTCTCGGTAGTCATGAGCAACAACTTGCGCGGCGAGATAGATCTTACTACATGGTTTCATGTTTCTGTTGCCAAAAGGAGGCCATAACGCAGGCTTGTTATGAGAAACGGCGTGGATGGCCCTAAATCTCGTTGGTAATTACAGTCTTGGTGCGGTCATTGGACAAGGTAGCAGTGCAGTGGTGCATCAGGCTTGGCAGCGCGAGACAGGCGCATTTGTAGCTATCAAAAAGTTTGAAAGAAGCAGCAATGACATCAAGGCGGTATTGACCGAGTTAGATCTTCTGAGCAAATTGGACCATCCTAATATTGTTAAATATTTGGGCGCTATAAATGACAGCGAGGGTCTGCATGTCGTTCTTGAATACATGGAAAATGGTAGCCTCGTATGTGAATTTCGCGGTTGCCATTCAATACAAGTTCCATGTTAGTAGGCCTCTGTGCGCAAGCTCTTTGGAGATTTCTCGGAGCCGGTATGTAGTTCATACGTTAACCAGGCTAGTATTAAGCGCAATAATTCACCTCACCTAATACTGCGGTTAGGTGCTCTTTGGGCTTGAGTACCTTCACGCACAAGGTGTGCTTCATCGAGATATCAAGGGGGCTAACATCTTAACAACCAAAACTGGTGTGGCAAAAGTAGCAGATTTTGGTGTAGCTGTCAACCCTTCAGAGTTGCTTAGAGGCGACCATGTTAACGCAATTTAATGGCTTGATGTAGGCACGAGCAGCGTCGTTTGCAGGTGCTGATCTTGATGATGACATGGTTGGGTCCCCCTACTGGATGGCACCTGAGATCATTGAGATGTCTGCAACACCCTCCGCGGCCTGTGACATCTGGAGTCTTGGTTGCACGATTCTTGAGCTCACAACAGGAAAGCCTCCACATTTCGATCTGGCACCCATGGCAGCACTGTTTCGGATTGTGCAAGATGACGTACCTAGGCTTCCTGCTGGTGCGAGTGAGGCTCTGCGCGACTTTTTACTTCAATGCTTTAATCGTGAAGCTGCGTTGCGCGCTAATGCCCGAGTACTTCTGGGTCATGCATGGCTGCAACGTGCACCCCCGCTAAGCCCCTCCGAGGCTGCTGGATTCCCAGCGACACCTCCTAGTTGTTTCCAGCCCCCAGTTTCAATGACTTCACAACAGCCGAGTCGCCATGTTTCGTCTCTTAACGGCAAGGATGAGCTGCAACGAACAAGTCGCGGCGCCAGTGGGTCAAAGTCAGTTTCAACTGAGCATATTAATTCTGCTGGCGTCGTTGCACCTACCCTAAAACCAGCAGTTGCGGACAGCCAGGCGTTGAGGAAATATCGAGAAGATGAAGAAGATCAAATTGAAGACGGCTTTGATGTCTGCAAGATTTTTGATGGAATTGGCTCCGTGTCTTGTCCAAATGGCCCAGTGGGGAATGGCTGGCAAGGTGCTAGGGATGAGGTCTTGCCATTAAACAACTCATTTTCAAGTGAAGCTAAGTGGGATGTTAAACCACACGATGCAGGCTCGCGTAGAGAATTGTCAAGAAGCAAGTTTGGGGCCTCTCTCGACACGAAGGCTGATGTTTTAGACCCGTTCACGGTCGGTTTCTTTGAAGATGCTGAAGATTTTGTTCACAATGACTTGCGGGACAGAAACATGAAGAAGCAAGAGGAGATTAACGAACTCCTGTTTGATTTTGCAGCGTCTGTTAAAAAAGGTGACCAGGTCTTATTAAGACTATTCACACTTGTTAAACCGATGGTTGACGAAGAGCATATTCTCTCTGAGCTGGGTGCAATTTCGCTTGTTGAAGCTTTGAGATCACAGGGATGTGCTATTGAAGTCCTCCAAGCGCTGCGCATCATCCTATTTGCTGTTCCGAACGCGGCAGACTTACTAACGGCCTTGGGGATCGCACCCGTGCTCACATCTCTGATACCAATTACCAAACTTGACGATAGAGTTTTGGGTCTGCTTGGCACCGTTTTGAACATTTTTGGCCTGCGCTGTTCAGGGCCTTGCCTGAGAGTATTTCTATTCAGTGGGGGCCTGCAGCTTGCTGTCGAATTGTTAATGCCACGTGACAAGGCCGCAGGACTTAGCTCTCAGTGCATAGCTATTCTGGCCAGCGTTGAATTTCTTGTTCGAGCTCTCGACGTCAAGACAGTGAAACTGCAATTACAGAATCCCTCGAGGGCTGCTCTCTGTCGTGCACTTGCATTGAGGGACACACCTTCAAAACTTGCTGCGTCCCTAGAGGCAAATCTTTGCGCTAATTCCTCCTCCCCAGACAGATATTCTGCAGAGTTGATGGCTAATGCTCTTGCTGCCCTTTCCGACGCAGATACTGTGGTAAAGGAGGCCATTGCCGCATCGAAGACAGCAACCATAGTCTTGGGTGTACTGGCTGAGTTTCCTCAGCGGGTCCGAGACGCCTGGGAGCAAGGCTCTGATGGGGACGCTGACGCTAAACTCACTGTGGGATTGCTCAAAACATTAAAGGCAATCAGTATGACAAGTGCAGCGGCATTAGATTCATTAGCTAGTTGTGGAGCTATTGAGACGGTTGTTGTTGTCCTTGAAGTTGCCCAGGTGGGCGCTGTCAAAGGTGATGGATTCACAAAGAGACTAGTCCCTCGTCGAGATGAGCTTGAAGATCAGCTAGTGCCAATTGTGTACTACCTGTGTCGCATCGATCGTTCGCGGCTGGCTCGGGCTGCAAGATGTGGTGCTGCAACCTTATTGGCTACATGTGTTGCAAGACGAAGGCATTTGAAACAATTTGCTCTTGCCATTCTGTGTGAACTCTGTCATGTGGCAGCCAGTGACAACCAAGGCGATGTTGCCGCAGAGCTCTGGCGTGCCGGAGGTGTCCGTCTTTACGTTCGACTATTGGATGAAGCTTACTGGTGTGTAAGAGCACTCGCTGCTCTGAGCTCTTGGCTTAAGGCCGACATTTCAGTCGAATCTGCGATGTCTGAACCCTATTGTGCAAAGTCAATGGTGTTTCTTTTTCAAAGATTGGATGGGGCGGAGTTTGAACAGGCTCTAGAACCACTACTTGATGCTTGCAATACATCTCCTCGTTTTGTAAGGGCGCTCCTAGATGTGTCAGCTGATTTAAAGAGGTATCTATTTGTTCTTGAAATCGGCCACAAACTCGAAAGATATACCAGCGCAATTACAAGGAAAACCCTACTTGAAATTCTCAGGGCGACTCTTGCTACAATGGACAATCCAAGAAATCTTCTCCTCGAGACCAACATCGACAATGTTCTCATCTCGCTGCTAACAGATGATGCGATCTCAGGCCAAGTGCTGGTCATGAATCTCGCAGGGAACATCCTGCTTGTAGCGGCTTGAAATGAAAGAGATACACTGAAGGGCGAATTTCCTCGGCTAACTCGGCGCTTCCCGGCCCGGGCACTCGCTAGTGTACGGACGCTTCCCCAAGTACACTTGGCAAACATACAAACTGTAAATTCTTGAGTTTATATTTTTCGAATTTTACCACAGACCCCCTTCCTTCGCTTGAGCGCTCCGGCATTTCAGGGATGCCAGTGCTGGCATTTAGTCTACTGTCGGCGACCTACGCCTGTCAATGGTGTTGGGCAGGTTTTTCTTGCTCAGAACCTGTCTTCGTGTCTCGTTGGTAACGACCCCCCCCCTCGCCCAGCGCAACCTTTTGGCTATTTTTAGCTAAAAATCTCTTACTGTTTCCCTGTCTTACTGCTGAGTGTCTTCCCGTCTCGTCGGAATCCCCACCCCGGGGGCCCCGGCCGCGATTTTGGCCTATGTTGCCGTCAATGACCCGCTCTTCCCGTCTTGACAGGAGGAGCGGCCTCTTGCTAGCTAGAGCCAGGAAAACAATTCCTACCTTGCAGTGTTCACTGGCAGACTGGTGAATGGTGCCATATGGTGCCAGTGGGCGACAACGTAAGATCAGATCAGTTAAGATCACACCACGCCACACCCCCCAGACATGTCGTTCGCTGCTCAACCCGCCGTGCGCTCCGGTCTCGCGTGGGTCACACCCCCGTTCTACGAGAGTTTGACAGACACGCGGCTAGCTCGCAATGGACCGTCAAATCTGGCCTCGTCCACATCTCCTGGTGACTAGGGAAACACGCGACGGACAAACCCAGGCGTTCTGTGACGTTCCGACGGTCGAAAGGCCGTGACTGCTGCTCGAACGGCTGTTTCCCAATCCGATGCCACTTTAGCCACAACCTCTTCTACCATGGAAATTCGATTGATAAACTTGCTGTCCAGATTATCCTCGAGGGTCTTGAGTTTCAAACTGAAAGCACTAATTGCATGAGTCATCTTTATGGCTTGTGTTTGCCTCTCGCGCTCGACTATGGCCTCTACCAGGCATCGAGAAACGTTATTAGACTCAATACGAGCTGCTAGTTCGACAGTCGCCTGGTATATGGTAGTATATTTGTCCTCTAAGTCAATTGTAGCCTGCTGAAAGTTATGCCTGTTGCCTTTGACTCGATCGAGGATCATCTTGTTGGCATTTTTCTGTTGCTTGTACCATAGACGGGCCTCAGCCCTGTCAGCATCTCGCATTTTTACAGCTTTGGCAGCAAGGGCTGCCTCCAAAATCTGAAATTGCTGCTTTCCAGATTGCACGTGGGCGGCATCCTTGGCGATGCACCCCGCCATAAATGTATCTAGGTTTTCCATAGACTCAGTCTCAGCCAGATGCATAACCATTTCTGCAAGAACCAACTTTACTTCAATTGTATTCTGCTTGCTCCTAAGATCGTCCGAGATGCATCTTGCACGCCTCTCAGCTTCCTCAAAGGACTTGGTGCATTTTGAGTTGATTTTGGCCAATTCCCTATCAATCTTGTTACCGAGGAATTTGATAGTCTCGGAAAGAGACTCTTCATGTTGCTGCTTCTGTGCATTGAGATCCTTTGCCAAAAGCCTGATGATTGCAATGTGCTGAACTTCGTGCGCCATTCTGCTCGCAGTGCACTGGATTTCATTGATTGAATTGAGCTGCTGTTTTGATTTACTTAGGTCAGTTACAGTAGAAAGCACACGTGCATCTTTCCCACGTACTAGCTCATCAAGAATTGAGTGCGTGATCTGCGTCGTTTCATCCCTGAGGATTCCTATGCTTTTCTTACATTCTGCATTTACAATCGCCAGAAATTCTTCGAGGCGCAAGCATCTCTTTTCTACCTTACCATGAATGGATGTATTAAATGAGCTGAGTTTTACGTCGAGTTGTCTTATTTTATTCATACAGCACAAAATCTCGTGGTTAGTGGCTTTTGCGACACCACACACAGCCTTTTCAATGACACCCGTCATCGATTCCTCAACTTTTAACCTCGCTACCCCCTCTAACTCAATATTTTGATGAAGCTCGTTCAGCTTTGCCGCTAGTTGCTCCATAGTCCATGCCATGCCTGATGATACTTTCTGAATCAAGCTCATGAGTCTAGTTTGCAGTCCTGCCTCCAGCTGCATTAAGTCGTTCTCACGTACATTGGTGTCTGGCCGCTCTACCTTGCCTGTGTCAAGAGTTTGTTGTTTTACGGCGGTTAAGACCGCAACCTGATCCTCGCACATGCGCAGACGCTCTTTAACTACATAAAATTCGGATTGGTTGACGGCATTCTGCTCTTGTTCAAGCAATTTTGTTCCAGGTACTGTATCCCGTAGCACCGATTGCATAGTCGCCATGCCAGTCTCGGCACGATTTTCCAACCTGGAGACTTCTCCTCTGAGTCGCTCGATCTTGCCTTCCACCGCAGAGACCGCAACAGGGTCGACGCGGCCCGTCGTTGCTGTGACACCAACCCTCGCAACGAGCGCCTCTTGGGTTTGTCGTAATTCTTCTACTTCTTGCACCAATGTTTCAACTCTTTTAATCACAGCCCCAACACGTCGGTGTGTACGATTCAATTCATTTGACAAATCACGGTTTGCCATATCGGTCACGGTTTGCTGGGGAGGAGTTAGGAACACACATCATACTAGCCACTGTACCTAGCCACTGAACTTTGAACTCAGGCTTGAACTACTCAAGGTCAGACCATTCGAAACTCGAAACTTAGAATGCCAGTGAGCCTGAGTAAACTCGAAGGCCCGCCGGGCTGTGACTGGCATGGGCTCTATGCCCGCCGGGCTGTGACTATCATAGAACCGCGCGCACGCAGCCCCGGGGTCCATTTGACACCAACACGGGTCAGCGTCGGTACATTCACCATAAGGCCGGATGTTCCCCGGGACGCCGCGGCGCCGATGAACAGCATGTTGCTCTCCGGCACCAAATCTCGCCGGGGCTTCTCCGACGCGGCGAATATCTGACCAGAAGGATTTTGTGCCGCGATGAGGATTTGACTGTAAACGAGTGCGTCGACGATTTGCGCTCTGCGGACGCGTTTGTGGATTGCGTCACGTACTTCACGACACGTATATATACGCCATCGACACGGACCGCTTGATTGCTCGGAAAAGCTCTATTTGCACTAATGTGCGGGGTTTTCCTGCCTGGGCGCGGGCGGTCCCCCTAGGTTCCCCGCTCGGTCTACGCCCCCTGCTCCGGTGTGGTAAGATCCATCCACCTAGTGAGGTTCCCAGCAAGTTCGGGGTTCAAGCTACTAGTATTAAAACGGAAAAGTTAGCGTCAGCCTGAGGCGCGTACACCTTTGGATCTTGCGTCATTCGCATGATAGCGAGTCTAGGTACGATGCCGTGCGGCGCCGCAAAATAATCGGGACGCTCAAGAGGTTTGGGGGGCGTCCGAGTCGGGCGGTTCTCGCCGCCACCGCGTCGCCCAGGGCAAAGAAGCTCGCGCTCACTCGTGACTGTATGGAGCAGTGTTTTCGCGGCGCACCAGGCCCGATCTGATGGGCGGGTACTATAGAAGGAATCTTAGTTTATGAGGTTGCTCACTTCAGGGCTACGTCAGCGGCTATGTCAGCGGCTATGAACTAAAGGACGAGCGCGGAACTCGTCGCAACATTCTGCATTAGCAGCGCCGGAAAAGCTGACTCACATCCGGACACATTCCATGCGCCTCACCGACACGTGACCACACTCTGAGAAACGGGTTCATCTCCAGGCTGCTACTACGGTTCTCCGTGGCCGTTGAGGTCGCGCGCCTGCGCGCCTGTCGCACGCCTGGGTCTGGCGGAACGGGGATGGCCCATCGGAGAAGTTCGGCGCGAGTCGAGCCCACCTCTGCCCGAGTCCAATTTGTAATTGCGCGTCTGCCGTTGCGCGTCTGTGGGGTCGCATCCATTCTCAACAATGACGCCACACTTTTTGGTTCGATTTCATTGAGACTTGGGCAGCTTTGAGTCAGGTCTTTCGGATCGACTTGGACTCTTCCGAGTCATCCGCTTGGCTAGGGATTTACCCAAGTCGAAGCTCTCTGCCGGGGCCCGGGGGTTGTCGATAACAATTAGAAATTATTCAGGGTTTACAGAATTTCAAATTCACCTTCTGCATGTCTACGGGTCCAAAATGCATCCTCAACATCGACATCCCGGTCTCCCTTTAGGGTCTTACAATAAATCTTTGGTCTCCTAAGATTGTCATAGATAGCCTGCCTCTCCCGTGGAAGGGATGCTAATGAAACCTGGCTAAATCCTCGCTCAATGAACCAATGCATAGTTTTGGTGGAAAGTGCAAATAGTTTCTGGACTCCGGCCGCAATAGCGACACGTTCCAAATATGATAAAAGAGCATCCCCCTTCGATTGTCGACGGTACTTTTGAGCAACAACAAGGCACCCTAGCTCGGCAAGTGTACCGGCAGCATCGAGCCTTTTGAGGGATGCGCAGGCGATGGGGAGGTCGTCTCTAGAGAGAACGTAAAAGCAACCGCGCTTGACTTCTTCAAGCAGTTTTGGCCTTGGACGTGCTAGGAGCGTCCCGTCAATTTCCAGTGGTGCTATAAGGCTAACTAAAGAGTCAATGTCAGACGAAGTAGCTGACCGAATGCCTTCGTAGATGTCACGAGAGATAAGCGTTCCCGCGCCATCCCGTGTATATAGCTCCCGGAGAAGAGCCCCGTCAGTTGGGGCAATAAGGTGTGCACGCGTGACGCCTTGTTCGAGCGCACTAACGCACCAGTGAGTGAGATCGAGAAGCTGAGCTGCAACACCACAGGAGCCAGCACGAGAAAGCTCCTCTCGACGTTCGAGAAGCTTGCGGGCATCATCGAGTCTGAGGCTAGCAACACGACGAGAAGTCGATTCAGGAGGAATATTTATATCTTTCCAAGCAAACTCGTGGCCTGCAGTAACAAAGATTAGCTTGCTCGCAAGCAAGGCAGGGGCTGCACGAGCTGCGATCTCTTCAGTGCGTACATTAAAGGTGTCCCCCCACGGCGAGTATGCGAGCGCAGACAACAAGACAATTTCACCTGCATCTAGATGCCTTGAAATTTTTGCTGCATCCACTAGTCGTGCTGCACCCGTAAATCCGGTGTCTATGCCATCAACTACCCCCACTGGTCGCCCACTAACGAACCCATTGCCGCTAACTACGTCCACTCCAATCGTCGACCGCCCATGAGATGCACCCCCACTTCGCAGCGCCCTAGACAGAGCAGCCTCAACTCGTGACCTGGCAAGGCCACACTCGACTTGAACCGCTGCCAGCTCTTTTGGGCCAGTAACCCGCAGGCCTCGTACACGGACCCCTACATCGCCTGTTTCCACTTGCAATCTTCTATCTACTTGAAATCGCACACTTGCTAGAATCACCAGCTTTACCCCGAGCACGTGTAACGTTGCTAGATCATCCATTATTCCCTGGAACATGTCTTCATCTTCAAGAACTTCGCTACCTGCACTCATGAATAACTCTACAAGGATCCTGTGAGACACAGCAGCTAACAAAGATGCACTACCATGCTAGAATCACGATGTAGGTCCATGTAGGGAGCTGATCCTCGCAGTTGTTGCACAACTCTTACCGCAACGGCTGTTACTTCGTGCTCTCCGTTAAAACCATCTGTTGCCACTTCGATGCGCTCCGCATCAATTGCCAGCTCTACAGGAGGCAGCGGTGCGCCAAAGGTATTCATGATGGAATCTCCACCCGTTGCTTCTTTTGCAAAACTAGCGCATAGCATCCGTTGGACACCTAGACCTGATGACGAAGTCCAACCTGTTAGTTCTCGCATTTTGCCCCGAGGTGTGAATATATTCCCGAGGCCACTGACAGAGATACACTGCCGTAGAACCCCCAAGCCCATGCTGCAGAGAGCTAGCCGAGCGCCAGTCATGCAGGTAAACAAATGGGTGTATTGGCTGTCTCGTTACGCACCACTGTGGCACATCCCGTAGGTACCGGCACTGGCACCACGAGATACCTACGGTACTTGTTGTTTTAACTTGAAGTTTCAAGTATTCCCCGTGGGATGCTGACACACTAGACTGACACACCTGTACGTGTTTCCTTGGTTCTTTGTTTATATATTGCTGCCACCAAGCCTGAACCGGCGCACTCGATGGGTCCAACTTGAACCCGCCCCCACATTTCGAGGGCCCTTTGACTCGCCGGAACTTGAACTTGAAACTTGAACACGCCAACGTCCACACTGTTGGCAATCGAGAGATCAGCGGCGCCCTTGTTCACACGCAGGTGTTGCACCTCCGTGGTGCTCCGGAGCCACGGATTGACGGCCCTACCAATATTGGACAGACGGAGAGGGCCCGGGATGCCACTATACTCAAGCACTCAAGCCAGTACTAGTATCATACTACTAGTAGCATCTACGTTTGATGGGAATGGGCCGTGGGTCGTGTCTATTAGTTTGATTTTTGCGCTTACGCGACCCCCTAGAGCCCTCTTGCCTAGAGGGTCGCGTTCGACGTCCGCGCGCACACTGCCCCTAAAAGACAAGGCTGCCCCGTAAATGTCCTCTTAATCAGAATCAATGACAATCCTCGGCAGTTTCAAGTTCAGAGTCTGACTCCGAGTCAGAGTCGGCTATCGCACCTTCCAACGGACCCAGCTATTAAACTTGAACTACCCGCTTTTATAGCCTACACTACTTTGCCGGCGAGCCCTCTGCATAGACCCTCTGAATCGCATAGATTCGTATTGTGGGGTGGGGTCACGGTGGGGGGGCTAGCCGGTTCAAGTTGCTTCCCGGGGAGCTTGTGCGGGGGTACTCCATCTTTGGACTCCCCTGGGGGCACAAAAGCGCCCCTCAACTTTTCATGGGGATTGGTACGATCGCAACCCGGCAACGGACTGATTCTAGTGCGCCACACCGGACTAGATGCGGAGGCTGCGGCAGTGCGCCGGCCCAAGCACCCCATCGACTACACGGAGCAAGCCCGCTTGGAATTTGATGTCGGCTGCGCATAGAACGCGGACGCTGAACTCGGCCTTTTTCCTAAAACGGCAAATCGTTATAAGCGTCACAGTAAGGTCGTATGGGACCACAAAAGGCGCACCGCGGCCTTAGGTTGCTCAGATTGGACCGGTGGTGCGCGTGAAGGCCCGGCCGAGACGTCGAGAGAGTTGTGTACGGCGGGCTGAATGGCGGCGCTGCGGGGTTGAAGACCTCTGTAGCGGCCTCAGAACCAACCAAGGGGCTATGGCCGAGGTCCGGAGCGGTCGAGCTATTGCTAGGGGCGATTTTGATCTTGCATCCGCGCCGTGGCAGTCGCCGAGAGATACTAATCAATCTGTTTTTCTTATGATAAGGCCGCTCCCCTACGCCTCAAGGACCACTCCCCGTCAGGGTACCAGACATCGGGCGCTAGGCCGGCTGCCCCCCCCCTCCCCCTTTGTGCGGGCCTGCCGTTCCCACTCGATACCTAACTAAATGTAATGAGTTCCAGGTCGAATACAAGAGCCGAGTTTCTTGGTATTAGCCCAGGAAAGCCACGCTCACCTAATGAGGCCTGGTGGGATAATATCAGGGATATACACAATACCGTAGGCCATATCTGAAGGAATCGATATTTTCGCACGTTCGCCAATGCTCAGCTGTGATACCCCAGCATCAAGTCCCGGGATGACCTGTTCGCCACCCAGCTTAAACTTGAATGGCTTGCCTCTGTCTCTTGATGAATCGAATATTTCACCATTAGGTAGCTGTGCAAGGTCGGCCGTACGTAAAATATCACACTATTATGCTTACGTAGCCACTGTAGTGGACAGTCACAGTTTGGCCTTGCCGCGGATAGTTCACCCCATCTCCAGCCTAGGTTGTCTTAGATAGTTACCCCAGCTCAATTAATCGAGATTACTAACAGCGAATATTTCGACCGCTATCTCCGTAAGCCTAAAACCCATATCGAGGGGAGATACCTGGTCTTCCACTTAAACCATGACTCGGTAGTCACGACCCGATTAAACACCGGCCTTAATCAGTGTGTGCCACCGAGAGTACCGTAGGTACCTACGGTACCGTAGGTACGTCGTACTCGGATCTACTACTGCGGTAGTATACTTGTGGGGAAGCCTGGGAAGCCAGCTGAAGCCTGGGAAGCCTGCTGGGCCGGACGACTGCGCAACACACGCAACACGTCGACGGAAAGAGCACACGGCGTACCGCTGTGACAGCCGCCGCCCTTTACTACTAGTAGTGAAATGCCATGACCGTGACGCGTCCTTGCCCGCAGGACGCTCCGGTCCACAGGTCCCCAGAGCCTGAGGGGGCTCCCTTACAGTTCGTCTGGGAACGCCAATATCGTGTAAAACCTGTAATGGGGTCGCCCGGCGGGCCCGGGCCCCGGGCCGGCCCGGGGCCGGCCGCCCCCCAGGAGAGGCCTCCAGACGGAGGGCTATAGAGGGATCGATCTGGACCGGCTGGGCTTGCCGAGACTCGGAACCCGAAGAACTTTGCCAAGCCAGGGTGGCTCGTCGGTTGAATATGATATTCTCGGCTGCCATGCAAAGTTTTCAAGTTCAACTTGAAGTTGTCACGGTGCAGCCTGAGCGTGGGCAGCCGGCGTCGCCGCGGCCGCGGCGGCCGGATGGAATTCAGAGTCGGTTCAATTTGCGGCGTCGTTGAACTTGAAATGTACTAACCCTATCATGATGCCGCTACTTCAAGTTCAAGTTCAAGTTCACTGGCACACCCCGGCTTCTATAGCTTATATCGTAGCCAAAGTAGCCCTTGGCAGTGAGGCCCAGGGATGCCAGTGGGCCCGGGGTCGACAGAAGGGCACTGGCACCGCCGGGTCCGTTAAACCACCGGCGATGTACTAGTACCGGACCTAGCTCTATAGGTTTGTATGCTGGGGCTCGTCGTAGGCTTGCGAGGTGAAACTTTGGAGCTCCGCAAATAGCTACGTGACTGCACGCAGTGCGGCCAATCGAGCCAGATCGTGTTTAAATCGATCTTGTACGACTCAGGGGGTGTCAGTCGCAATCGATGCTTGTTGTCGACATGTCGACGGTTCCGAAAAAATTTGTAATAAAGTACGCGACCGCTACTGTTCTGCTATTCACTCAGCCCGTAAATCTCAGGCCTTTTCGCGCTCATTGTCAAATGGATAAGGAGCAAGCCCAAAATATTTGGAAATCGTTGTCTTCAGCAGTGACTGAAATCTACAACAAAAATGCTTCATTGCTGTCTTTCGAAGAGTTGTACAGGTGAGTATTCTGGCACACTTCTCTTACTGACGTTATATGATAGGAATGCTTACAATCTGGTCCTACACAAGCACGGGGATATGCTATATGAAGGCGTGCAAGACACAGTTTATACACGCTTGCGCTCGGTATGTCTGTTTACGTCAGGAAACATAAGTAAGTGTATGTTTGATTGGCAGGTGGCTGAACAAGTAGCTGTCTGCCCCGATAATCAGCTTTTACAGGAGGTATGCGAGCAGTGGAAACAGCATCAAGTCACAATGATAATGGTGAGAGATATATTGATGTACATGGACAGAACGCTTGGCTCCGTGTCTTCTCAACTCCTCCATAACCAATATCTTAGGTACGTACCACAAAACAAAAAAATGGCAGTGTATGATCTGGGGCTATGGGCCTTCCGAGAGACCATAGCCCGGCATGGCCAAGTGCGAGACCGACTAAGGAAGCTACTTTTGGAAAATATACGTGATGAACGACTCGGCCGCCTGATCGATCATAATTGCATGAAATGTGCACTTTATATGCTTAGTGAACTAGGTATAGACAGTAGTAATGTCTATGAAGAGGAATTCGAAGTTTATTTTCTCAAAGAAACATGTCAATTTTATCGAAGTGAATCTCACCTTTTTCTATCTCAAAACACATGCCCTGACTATCTCAAAAAGGTGGAGTCTAGAATATGCGAAGAGATGCAAAGGGTACCAAATTACTTGCACGCCAATACAAGACCGAAGCTCCGTCATATTGTGGAGACCGAACTCATCTCTGCACATACTCCAGCCCTGATTGAATCTAAGAAGTCTGGGTTTTGTGATCTTCTGAGGCAGAGTGAAGAAAAAATGGCTGATATCACACGAATGTATGCTCTGTGTTTTCAAGTCCCAGCAACCCTGGATCTGCTGCGGTCTGCTCTTCATGAGCATGTCAGAGCAGCAGGGCAGCTTCTGTTGAATGACGAGATGAAAGATCCCGTCGTTCTTTTACGCAGCCTGCTTGCACTTCGCGAAAAGTATGATAATGTGGTGCGAAACGCCTTTCGGGGCGAAAACATTGCCCAAAAGAAGGTAAAAGAAGCTTTCGAGTCTGTTATCAATGCGGACACTCGCTGCGCGTCTTCTCTCGTGGCTTATATAGATGAGCTCATGAGGTCTGGGTTGAAGGGTGCTGCAGAGGGAGAAGTGGAATGTGAGTTGGAAAAGGTTATTATAATTTTTCGCTACCTTCACGATAAAGATGTTTTTGAAGTACTCTATAAGCAGTATCTCGCAAAGAGGCTTCTTAATCAGAGGTCAATATCTTCAGAAGCAGAGCGGCAAATGCTTGTCAAGCTAAAACGCGAATGTGGTTACCAGTACACCACAAAGCTTGAAGGGATGATTACGGACATAAGATTTTCGAGGGGGGCCATGGAAAAATATAATACCCATCGGGATGAAAAAAAAATGAATGAAGTGGATGTAAAGACAGCACGTGCTGCTTCGTGTGATATAGACGTAACAATGCTTACTGCCGGGTACTGGCCAATTCATCCTGCAATTCCGTGCGTCGTTCCAGATGTTGCCGCCTCCGCTTCTGAAAGTTTTAAAAATTTCTACCTAAAACAGCACACTGGCCGCAAACTGACTTGGCTCACAAGCTCCGGAACAGCTGAACTAAAAGCCATTTTCTCGGACGTAGCAAAGCACGAACTTACAGTTTCCACCTATCAAATGTGCATCCTTATTCTCTTCAATGCACTAGATTTTGGTGAAGAGCTTACTATGCAAAGTATTACAGATGCAACCAAGATTCCACACAACGACCTCAGGCGCCATCTCATATCTCTCTGCACTCCAAAATACCGAATTCTTCTGAAAAGATCGAAGGGGAAAGGATTTTCTAGTAATGACAAACTCAGGGTAAATAACTCATTCGCATCCAAGCTCAGGCGGGTCCGTGTGCCCCTGGTTGCCATGAAAGAGTTAAGTACCCACCCAAATTCAAGTCATAGTGTCCCTGCAGCCATAGAGGAAGACCGTCGTCATCTCTGCGAAGCCACTGTAGTTCGCATCATGAAAGCCCGCAAGCAAGCCCAACACAACGACCTAATTGCAGAGGTTAATTACTTTATATGAAACTTTGTAGAGATATTACGCACCCATTAGGTTACACGTCAACTCAGTCAACGATTTCACCCTCAACCTCAATTTATTAAAAAGTGCATTGAATCGCTTCTCGAGCGTGAGTACCTTGAACGCAATGCGAGTGATGCGCGTCTCTATGTTTACTTGGCCTAAGCGAACAGGCCTGGGCCCTGACAGAACAAAGATTTTGCACGGTCGATTTTGGAGCCTAGTCGACGCCGAGTGTTAAATGTGTGGGTGTCGCGCAAACGGCTAAGTGGCGAGTGTGAAATGTGTGGAAACTCAGGGTAGGAATTGCGAAGCATTAGTTACGGTGCCGGACGACTACTAAAAGTATGTCTGGCCTACGCGCACCAAAAAGGAAAAGGACACCTGAGGCCGCGATATACGCCGGAGGCCGCAATTTGCGTTGAGGCACAGGAAAAGAAGTAGGAAAAGGAAACCCAATTCAAACGTTTTACGATGACGTTAATAATAGCGTTTTGTGCGGGGGTGAACTAGTGGAGAGAGGTCACTTTCAAGTTTGGCGCGACGCAGTCGCGGATTACCCACTGGGGTCTCCCATGGGGGCCCCTAGGTTGGCATTTACCCGAGGGGTGATTAACCCCAATCGTGGCCCGGGGTCAGTAACCCGGGTAATTACCCGTTAGTATGGGTTATTAACCCCGGGATCTTATAGAGGGGTAGGGGAGGGGGCCTCACGGGCCACTGGCGCGGGCCTGGGCCGCGCCGGGCCACATGACTTGGTACTTGCCCTGGCGCACCTGTACGTATCCAAAAGCCCAACGGGCTGCTTGCGCCCATCCGCTCGCCCGGAGGGGTCTTTCGCTAAACTCACTAAACGGGTTTAGTCGAAAACCCGTCGGGTTATTGAGCGGGTTATTAACCCCGGATCCCCTCCGAGGGGTAATTATAGGTTAATAACGGGTAATTAACAGGTTAATGGCCGCATGGGGCCCATGATTAGCCCCAGACAAGCAAAACGGATTCCCGTAGTATCGTCCGGGGACCCCCTGCCATCTTGACCATCCTCTAGAGGGACCCAAATAAGTCGGAGTTGGTACTTGAATGGGAACAAACGGATCGGGTGGTGCGAAGCTATAGGCGGTAGACGGCCACGTTTTTTTTACGCGTTTTGGGAATGGGACCACGCGCGGTCGGTGATGATCCCAGGCGCCTCCGATATGTTCGTAGTGGCCTGAAAAGCATCCCCGGCATCGTGACGCCGCGATGTTGGCCGTCGGCGCGTCGATGGCAATCTCGGGCGGGAACTTGTTCGGGCCAATGCGGACTCGGTTGCAACGCCAGGACGGCATTAGGCCGCTCAAAGCCCACGCGCTGGTCGGGGCACGTTTTTCGACCACCCGCGATGGCGAACGACGCCGTCTTTGGCGTTCTCCACCGCCACGCTGCTAAGTGCTTGTTTTTGGCGGCGTGTCGCTACGTCAAGCTGCTCCCGGCTTTAGTCGCGACGCAACGTATGCCAGGCCACGCGCAGGGCTGTGGGGGCAGCCTTTTAGCCCGACGGGCGCCGATTAAAGGCGGGCGAGAGGACGCTCCGACGGCTAGCTACAACTCACTAGATTTTTGCCGTCTTTGGAGGCTCCCGCGACCCAATCCCGCTCCCCGTAA
Organism: Pelagomonas calceolata; assembly: GCA_918797485.1. NCBI lineage: Eukaryota > Pelagophyceae > Pelagomonadales > Pelagomonadaceae > Pelagomonas > Pelagomonas calceolata. The sequence goes on along the minus strand of CAKKNE010000006.1, from coordinate 1,890,913 downwards.
AACCCATCGGCCTCAGGATCCGTGAAGTCCCCCCCAAAGCCTCGAAAGCAAGAGTTGCGCCTAGATCAATCCGTGGGAAGGCGCAGTAGTGGCCGCTCATGATGCCAGTGCACGCGTAGTCTACTTGAGGGCAACTTCAAGTTAGACCCGAAGCTAGGCTACTTGATGTGTTTGATGACTAACGTTCGACTTTGCTGTGCAAACTTGAAGCGTTAAACTTTGCCGAAGCAAAGCGCCACACACCGACCGAATGGCGGCAAATTTTTGCTGAGGCGCAGGTTCCGTATGCTAAAATAATGGGCTGTGCGCATTTTGGTACTGTGCGGGCAGCCTCACGCTGAAAAATCAGCTGCTACGCGGTGCGATGGTCCGAGATAAAACCCGCCCGAAACCCGCTCCAACGGACGGGATAAATCGGCCTCTAATTCGCCACTAATTATTTCCCATCGTTCCATATCTATATAGGGCTGCTAGGGAATTTCCGGGGTCCGGCTCGGCTTAAATAAATAAATAAATAAATAAATTAAGGAAGACCTAAAAAAGGAACAAGCTCCTAGGAGCCTTCTCCCTGCTCGGTCAGGATGCCCAACCGGAGCCTCGAAATAGCAATAAGGTATCTATACAACGGATTTTCGATCTCCCGGGGTAACTCGTCCCCCATGACCAAGCGACATCGGCCCACATCGGTCAATCGCCGTGCCGAGGGGCAAACCGAGTATAATCTCGCAAGAAATGCCTGCCGTTCTTCCTCAAAGGCCTCGCATTCAAACAACGTGTGTTGGATTGTTTCCGACTCGCGAGATTCACAACAAGGGCATTGCGCGTTACGAACAAGCTGCGTTCGGCTGCTCGAACTCCGGAGGTCGTGGCAACCCAATCGGAACTTCGTCTTCAATCTCCGCCCTTCCCGAAGAGACCCGGGGCACGCTCTGAGTAAATATTCCGGCAAGCCGAAACGTTCCTTCTCGACCCAATTGCCCATGTTGCGGAGAGTCGACATTTCCTTGAAGCCATCGGCGAGCTCGGAAACTCGGCGCGATGCGACGAATTCATTGACGAACTTTTTCGCGGCCGGTTTTTTCAGAGGCCCGGGCCAATTCGCTTCTAACGCCAGATTTTCAAGGAACAAAGCTCCGTTCTTCGACGACCGCGACCTTTAGAATCATTCATCAGGCCGTCGTATACGCGGCGAACGAGGAAATCCCGAGGGTCCAACGACAAGATGTTGTTGCGGAATTTCAACGCCGCGGCGTTTATTCGAGTTGCGACGGACGCGACGCCCAGTTCGTGCCAGACGGCGACCGAAGCCGTTTTCGCTTCCACGCCGAGCAGGCGCCGGTAGATGATATTCAACGCGACCGCGATGTCGTGATATTGGCTTTCCGGACAAGACGACGACCAGACCTCGCTATTAGTGGTGGTGTTCCGCAACCCCCGGGCCCGCCGACGGGTGCGATGCTTCTGATTCTTCTGAGAGCGATTAGATATTTTATGCCAGTGGGGTTATTACAAAAGAATCCCAAACCCCTTGCCTGAACCCCTTTCTATAGAGCTTGCACGCCGCTGTCACTTGACTGGAGGGCCCTCAGGAGACCAAGTTCCCCAGCAAGCGGTATCTGCGCGATCCCCCTCCCTTAACCTGGGCAAGCTATGAACTTTCCTTAGCCATATATGCTTGCAGTCTGAGAGAAAGATGGGCAACATTTGCAGATGTTGCATTAATGAGATTCACAGTTTAACCCAGCTGTTGAATTTTATATTGCGTGATCGTGCGATTGAATCTTCCGAGGGCAATTAAATACTTGCCGTCACTTGTGAACCTGACCTTAGCAATGCTTGAACCATGGCCAGGAACCTAAAGCAGCACCAGTAAGGATAACGAATCTGGCGTCAAGAACCTTTATCATGGACATTCCAGGGGCGTGGGTTGGGTAGTTGTAAACAGCGACACTGCCATCAATGCATCCCTTAGCCAGATATTTCAGATCGGGTGAGCGATGAACGGAAGTGACATGGGGGGTGGCCAGATATCTCGTATTATTTGCAAATTGAATGGAGCTGGGAATTCTTGCCGACTCTTCCAAGCTGTTAGCTGCTAAGAGCTCTACAGATCTATCAGCATCTGGTTTCCAGCAGCCTTGGACGCTCCAGCCAATTGGCACTGTGATGGTTGCCCATTTCTTGTCGCGTACAGCTGCGGGAGATAGAACTCGAGTACCGTCAGCTATGGTGTAAAACTGTAGTTCATTAGTGCAGGTGGCCACTTGGAAATGGCTAGCATCAACACTCATGTCGATCGATGTCAAGGGGGCTCCGGCATTGGCACAAATCGTCCTCAGAGTGCAGTCGTGGGCATTGTGAATGTATACCTATAGTACATACCATCTCGACATCTAAGGATGAACCACTGGACTCCGCGTGATGTAGAACGCGTCCATCCTCAGATGCAACAAGAAAAAAGTCACCATCATGGCACCATTTAATATCAACTAGAGGAGCCTTGGATTTGCGAATTTCAGCAAGTATCTCAGGTAGCACACACTGTAAGAAGAAATTTAGTGCCCGCTATATGGCAAAGACGCTGTCTGGCGACTCCAGCTTGAATTCGTAGCATCACCAAAGTTCCATCTCTGGCCTTGTCCATAGGGTCACCACCAAGACCAACAGCGAGCTGAACACCATTAGGAGCCCAGGAGCAACAGCGCGCAGCAGCACCACCAAAAGTGTCTGGAGATGCACGCATTACACAACGTTTCAACAGACACGACCAAATGCGCACCGAACCATCATCTCCACTAGTTGCATAAACATCACTGCTTTCTGGGTTCACGTCAAGGCCCTGAGCTTCTGTTGCCTGCTTCTTGCGGCGAGCATGTGCTTCGGTCAAAAGTACTGCGCAGCCAAAAGAGGTCGCAAGCTCACACATTTCGCCAGATCGTGTAATAAACAGGAGTCTGGTTTCATGTTGACCACCAAAGCACAACGATGCAGCAATTGGAATTAATATCGAGATCTTCATGTTTGCAAGCTCAAAACTTTGGAGTGTTTGCAAACGATTGTTCCATGTCTTCACAACCCCATCACGCCCGGCTGTTGCGTACATAATTCTTTTTTGGGTTTTTGCAATTGCATAAACTGGTCCATTATGTGCATTTGGCACGTGTTCACCAACTTCCTTGCCTATCCACAAATATAATGAGCCAGCGCCAGTTCCCGTTAAAGCAAAAGAATCAAAATTGGTATCAAGGCCGTTGTTTTCAACCCCACATCCAATATCGGTACTCACCGGGTGTCCCCGCACAACACACAAAATGGCCATCTTTGGACATCTTTGTTCGTTAAATTCACCGCGTTGTCGCCGTATGCCGCCTGCTGCGGCTAGACGTATAAACTCTACAGTATCACACGCACCAACAAACAGCGGATAACTGGTATAACCCACAAATGCTGCACAGTGTACACGAGATCGCATGCCAGACCCTACAGCAACTCTAGTTCCATCCTCCCATCCCCCTGATCTAGTCACATATAGTGAGTATGAATGATCCTTATCGCCACCGATAGCCGCCAGATGCCGACCATTTTTTGAAAACGAAAGTAACAGCACACCACACCGCAGATGTCTTGGAAGAACAGAAATTGTGTTTCCAGTCAAGGCATCCCAAACCCGAACACGTGGGAATTTCCCTTGATCTCCAGATGCAGCAAAATGCCCATCAACAGTAATGGCTAATGAGCATATGTCAGCTAAGGCACTCTTCTTGATATCCCCTTTCTCTGAGATGTCAAAATCTGGAGCACCTCCCTTGTGATGATGGAAATGAAAGCATTGTGAATGTGTCCTGGCATCATATACGACTCCTAACCCACCACAAGCATACACAATTCCGCCCTGTGAGTTATATGCAGCACACCCCCTAATATCATCAGATCTTTGGCCATGTGCGCAATCCAAGGTCACCAAAATCTGTGGTAATGCTGGATTTTCATCTTCGAGATTTGAAGGTGGAGTTAACACCGACATCCAAGCGGTGATGTTGTGTTGTTTATCATCTCGAGCTCTCGGCGACTTCCTTTTAGCGTCGAAATGGTAGACAGTTGCTTTAAATGCACGCTCAATGGCAGTGGCCATAGCACGTCCACCATCAGCATCTATTGCGTCATCATAATCTTGAGCAGTCTGATTAGCTCCAATGGTATAATTATAGATTGAATCTGCTGAATCGGGTACAAAGCGCCAAATGCAGATGTTCCGGTCTAAGCCACCGACTGTGACAAGGTGTGAGTCATGGTCAGTCCAAGCCAGACGGCGCAACGTCCCCACGTGAGCAACTCCAACTCTTTCAGCAGAAGATTCAGTCGCACTTGTAGCTGGGTACTGCAGTAGCCGTAGAACTCCATGGTGATCACCTACTGCGACTACTTTGGCTGAATTTGAGCGGGCAAGGCATACTAAGCTGAGAACTGTTTTATTGTCTCCGTGAACGTCAATACTACTAGTCTCGTACCCCCCACCCTCTGGATTTGCCAGAACAGCATGTACCCCGACGGTTGCCCAGCCAAAAAGACAGCTGAAGGTTGCCCATCTGGCATTTTGTAAAGTTGAAGGGTCAGTTACACTGACCCCAACACGAAGATCACCATAGACTAATGTACGAGCTTCATCTGCAACTTGTATGTGCCGACCGTCAACGGTGAAATCAATAGCGCAGATAGCAGCACCATTTGAAAGCACCATGGAGGTCGTGCATGAAAACTGTCCGTGTTCATCTGATAGATAAACATGTACCCTTCCGTCTGTGCCACCAGCAACAAGAGTTTGACCATCAGGTGAAAATCTAACTTCACGTAGCCACTCGTGCGCATCTGTGAACTCGTGTACTAGAGCTCCAGTGCCTGACCGAATGAGCTGCAATGTTCCATCAACTTTAGCACTTGCAAATTTGAATGAAGTGTCAACATCGCCTCTCACTTTCTTTGTTGCTTCATCATCCAAGAAATCCCTGCGCTTCCTAGCCCAGTCCAAGGTCATTGCCTCCTGTCTCGGACCACCTAGACATGATGCAATCAGTTTTCCATCGGGAGAGTATGCCAGAGCTCGACAAGCGCCGGCCAGCATCGTCAAATATCTTCGTGCATCTCGGACATCAGGTGCCTCGATGTTCCAAACTGCCAATGCACCATCGTCGGAGGCAGTTGCCACACATTTCTCTACCGGATGTGGGGCTAGTCCCCATAATTCGCCAGCTGCAGCGCCACCACCGGCAAGAGCCACCGACGTAGGAACACCATCAGAGGTTCTGAATTCTCTTAGTTGTGCAGCTGCTTGAGAACCGACCAGAATTCTAGATGAATCTGCGGAAGTAAACACCGAGCGAATCGGACCAGCACCCCGATTGTCAAATTTGGAAATAATTTCAAGGGCACCGTTCCAGAGTTTGACGTCCCCATCACGAGCCCCAGTGACTAGCACAATTGCGCGTACCTGCTCCGCACGATGCCAAGGTGCATCCATGGAATATATAAATCCGTCGTGGGCTTTTATAGATTTTGCAAGCTCACGGGAAGAACCCTCAAACACATAGAGATGACCGTCGGCAGTACCAACGACACAAGTGGCATTAGGAAGATATGCGCAGCTGAGGTAGCTTTGAATCGTACCTAGTCGACCAATCCTTCCAAAAGATGCAGAAGCATGTCTCGTGGCGGCATGGTTGGCAAGAAATGTAAAAAAAAGGACATACTTGATACCAACGATGACTATTTCGCTTCCAAAGTTACCAAAGGCCACATCAAAGGGCTTGCGACAAGTAGTAGAAGACATAAACAGTAGATAACCCGATGTCACGTCATGGACAGCGACCATGTGACGGTCATCTGCCCCTAAACTTACTAGGGTCTTCCCTTTGTCGTCATCGAATGCAAGGAGTGTAATGGCATTCAAATGCGGACCGCGTATTACTCTGCTTGGCCCTTCTGCAACATTTAACGCCACCCATAGAGCAATTTTCGGCTCTGCGGAAATATCTGACGTTGCCAACATTAATCTGTCTTTTGATATGGCAAGAGCACAAATTTCAGAGCCGGCATGAAAAGTACCAAAAGATTGCCCACCGCTTCCAACATCCACACGAACTACAGTAGCCCCAGCTGGGTATACCACAGCACCACACGCGGTGTACTTTGCGTTATTTCGGCTTGCCTCACAGCTGTAGCCAAAAACCCGCGACAGAATTACAGCGTCAGTGGGCGCAGCTCCCATATGAAGCTCTGATTGTTGCGATGGAGGCATTGATATTCCAAGAAACCACGGATCATGCGAGTAGGGTGGTATTAAACTGTTACTTTCTGCATTCCCAGCCAACTCGAGTGTTTGCTCTACCTCATTGCACATCCTAAGTTCAGCAGCTAATGGACGCTCATTAATGAGGTCGACGGCAGTCTCAACGTCCTCGTGGCGTTGAAAATCACCACAGTCTCGCAACTCAGGAGCATAATCTTCTACTTCATCCTCATCTCTATCATCAGCGTCTTCCAGTCCACGTTCGTCTTCTCCCAGAGCCCACTGCATGACACAGCGATCGTCGCGACCGCCAGTCAACAGATGAGTTTCATCAGAGTCCAAGCTCATAGCTACCACAGAACCGGCATGCCCACGCCATTCAAGAAACGCTGCATCGTGCCTTGACGGGAAACGTGTAAGCCTAATTCGCCCGTAGGAGTCACCAACCAAGATGAACCCGCCACCTGTTTCTGGTCCTTCAGGATTATCACCCTGAGCTCGCGCGCAGGCTGTGAGTATGGCGCCATCTTGCTTGGCCGCAATATATGATCCAGCCACACCATAACCATAGAGACATGTTTCACTTGCCCAGCGAATGTCTTTGAGTGCACTCAGATTACTTTGGTATTGTGCCGAATTTGCATTGAAAAAATGCAAGTGGCCGCCATCACAGCAAGATCGCAACCAACGAGAATCACTAGAAAAGTCAATGTAGCGCACTGGTGACGAATGGCGTCTACATTGACCTATAGACTCATACTCTTCTCCACATGCATACAAATAGACAGATGAGTCTTCGCTTGCAAATGCAAGGATTTCCCCATCTGGCGAAAATTGGCTGGCAACAAGAGGGAGTGTAGAGTCTTTAGCCTCGAATGCAACAGATAGATCGCTATCATTCAAAACGCAAAATCCACCTATTTTCGATTGCGGCATGCCCGCTTCATTTGCAGTACTTGGGCAGCCGAAGCCTGACGCAAGGAGATCACCATTAGGGTGGTAAGCTATACAGCCGACGGGCGCCGCCAGCTTTGCTGTCCGCACAGGGCATTTGGTGACAATATCCCACGTTCGTACAGTACAGTCGCCGCCGCAAGATGCAAACTCTGGTTTCAGAGGATGGCATGCAACGCTGCACATGGCTCTGCCAAAATGGGAGGTAGTCACGGGACCACCAAGAGCATCCGACCCATCAACGGCAGATAGCTCATATATTTCATTTCCTCCGGTACCAACAAGCAGCCTTGTTCCATCATTAGACAAGCAGACTGATCGTATTGTTGGGTGCATGCCAAGCTCTGACAAATCAAAACTGGCACCAGGATTGAGTGTATGAGACCACTGTCTTACTTTTCCGTCTTTTCCTCCGGTAAGTACACCATACTTGCCCACATATACAGCGTTCAATGAGCCTCTATGTGCCTGGAAAGCCTGAACACAGTTACGTCCATGCCACACATACAAGTGTCCGGATGCCTGTCCGGATAGCACTACGTCGCCACACCGGGCGAGGCAAAGGGTTGGCTGCCTTCGAGCTCGTCTTCCAAATGCGGCACGGCGCCGAATGATATTCACGCCCTCACGTCGCCAGAAACAAGCAAAAGGTTCGCCAATACCACACGCAGCAATTGAATCTGGGCCATCATCTACAAATGACATGCCAAGAATAGAGCCCAAGATATTGGAGCGTGCTGAAAACATCCGAAGACCAACGCGCCAGTTATATATTACGAGTGTGCGTCCTACATCACCACCAATAGAAGCAAGGCGCTCGCCCGACTGCGAAAAGGCTATTTGCGTAATTGCAATAGCATGTAGACCGGCTATGATTGAAAGCGGCTTGCAAGAGGTTACATCCCAGCATATCAAATTAGGTCGAGCACCCGCCTCCCCAGTAGCCACCGTGTCTCCATCGGGAGCCACACCTAAACTGACAATTTCATTGGTATGACCTGTCATGTACCGTTGGCGATGCTCTAGCGGAGAGTAGATGATGCCCAGCTTTGCTACTGGATAAACGATCTCGCCTGTCAGCGTGTATCGCACATTACCCCTGCAATCTTCACCGCGATATCCGTGCACCCATTCGAGCGTAAGACTAGCGTCCGGAAAGCTTTGATTTGCGGTTGCATTTGCAAGCGCAGTCGGCGTTAACGAAGCAACGGACTTGACCCATGGTTCAGGGTCACCATGTGGATTTTGAAACTTAGCTGAAACCTCCGTTAGGTGAGCAGCTAGCTCGGGTGAGCCTTCAAGAGCCGCAAATGCGGCGGTAGTTGGAGAGGGATAGCAGCCGTCTTGAAAGTAATCAATATCTTGGAGTGTCGGGGTATAGTCTAATGATTCTAAGAGTATGGGGAGCTTAGTGTCGTCGCTAAATTTACCATCAATGCGACCTACAGCAATTTAAACATTGATTCATGTGGCGGGCATGTAAGCACACGTTCAAGTTCGCCACTATGAGAAGACATTGGGTCAGGATCATCAAAAAATTCAAGCCATGATACAGCTACTGGATCAAAGAGACAGAAAGCAACCAGGTCCTACAAAAATAGGGTGTCTAAAGGGCACAAGGCCAAGGTTCACCAGAGTTCGGAGCTTGGCCTCCTGGACAGAAGATTTTATGCTGGGCGAGTTTTTATTTGGGTCAATTTTCGCAAATGAAAATGCCCGCATAGCAACGAGCTCCACTTCATCTTCGCAGGGGCAGGTCTCACCAGTGAGCTTGCTCAAGCCCATTAGGGTGCAGCGAAATGCCAGGGTGATTTCGTCAACACTGAGTTGCCCAGCGCCATCAAAATCAAAGCATGTGAATGCGAATTCCAATTTATCGCGAAACGACATTCCCGACGCCATGGCAAGTGTTGAGAGAAACTCAATGCCATCCACGAGTGCATTCTCATCTGAATCGATTTGATTAAAGAGCGTCTGGACGTGTTTGTTGAGCGCTGATCGACTGATCTCTAGCTCAGTGGTGAGCTCCTGGCAAATCAGCTGCATTTCGCATAGACTTATTCCAAATCCATCTGCAACATCGTTGAAAGACTCCCACAATGCATTGATTGCGCCAGGAGGAAGATTCATAAATATCCGCGCTCTCGGATCCCACTTCGCCTTCCCGACCATCTGACCTGTGAAAACGTTGAATCGAGGGGATAAAGTCATAGTATTTTGGCTCGCTGCGGTTCGCCCATCGCAATATATCAGCGTTACCACGGCAATCCCATCCAGTATATTGGAAAGTAACTTTTGATATATCGCAAGATACGTGATCTGCGTTGCAGGATGGCAGGACGCAAGGTGGCAATCTATAATTGTGCACGAGCTTTGGATGATAATGACATATACATACTGCAAATGTTCGATACCTCTCCGTCGGGCCTTTTGGTAAAGGCTTATCGGCAAACCGAGTCAGTCGAGTATTTTATGCCCATCACGGAAAGCGAGTTGGATAATGCTGCCTTAAGCCGATCGCAACAGGCCCTGTCCAAGCTTGCGGAATCTCTCTCTCTCGTAGAACTGAGCGGTAAACTGGTTTTGATGTCTTCGATCACAGGTATCATCAAACCTAAGGTACTGCCAAGTGGAGATGGTGTGCGACAATTCATTGGTCGGACAAAAGCCGGTAGGGACACCTTGTCTGACTTTCTCTCCGAGGCCCTTTCCGAACTCTGCAAAGAGAAGCCAGTAGGCCTCGATGCGGTTCGCTGGCTAGGGCAATGGATCTTGAAAAATAATCCTAATCAGCCCACAGTAGAGGAACCAACAGACATGAATGCCACCCTGCAAACATGATGTCGGACCGCAATGAGATATGAGTTTACATACTAGTATATCACAGCAGAAGCCGTTTGAATACTAGATTGCAACATCTCCCAGGAGCCGCATATCTTACATGGCACCCAAGGACCAACATAAGCGCCCGAGGCGTCAAGATTCGAAGCGCCATTGGACACTTCCACCAAAATATACCCCAATTAGGTGGACTACTAGCACTAGTACCTCCATTCATAAGATATTCTACTACAACTTGAAAAACAGACGAAGAAGGGCGAGGACCCGGCCTAGCCAAAACACCGGAATTTAATCTCTTTCAAGTTGAGCCCTAGGTCCTTGCAGTAAGGACCTGTGTTCCTAACTCACCCCTTGTCAAGTTTTTTGCAAAAAACTTGACAAATGCTAGTGGGAAAAAACATACTAGGCCGCGTAAAAACCCGTGACTTAGGCTCTAAAACTCAAGTTTTTCTAGTAAACTTGACCTCTAACCTGCCTTAATATCAACCCTAACCTGCCTTAATTCAACCCTAACCCTAACCCTAAGAGCCGTTAAATTTCAGCGATTGTTTCAGCAATTTTACAAATGTACCCCAAGCGGACTTGGAAAGAGTGTATATAGTGTTCGTTGTTTCAAGTCTGATTGGGGTACATTAGTAAAAACCCGAAACTTGACTCAGCCAAAGTCAACCCAAGTTTAAGCCAAAGTCAACCCAAGTTTAAAGTGCGGACTTATGCGCGTACAGCCACGCGCCGGCCGAATGGCGGGAAATTTTTTACTGAGGCGCAGGTTCCGTATGCTAAAATAATGGGCTGTGCGCATTTTGGTGGATTCTGGGCAGCCTCGTGCTGAGAAAGCAGCTGCGACGCGGTGCGATGGTCCGAGATAAAACCCACCCCAAACCCAAATCGCCCCTGAGACGTATAAATTGAACCATGAATTTCCGGCTTCTGTCTAGGCCGACCTGAGAGAATTAGTTGACCATCCTCCATGATTCTTAATTAAGCCTGAGCGAGGAATCAGTACCCTGCGAATCCTAATACTACGCCGAGACCTCCACATTTATAGGGGGTTCAAGCGCTATGCAACGTTCAGGTTGACTCGGACTCCGAGCCTGAGTCGGAATTGTACCGGCATTTCAAGTTTAAAGTTGGCGTCACGGTCACGGTAATCATGATCATGATGAGCGTGCACCGTGACAGCCACTGGCCGCCGCACGCACGCCGGCCGAATGGCGGCAAGTTTTCGTTGAGGCACAGATCCCGTATGATAATAAAGGGCTGTGCCGCAATCATCATGATGGGCATGATGATGATGTGGCGTTGCCTAGCCCAAGGCCTTAACCAGGCTGTTCCACCAAGCCGCGCGTCACGGCAGCGCAAGAGGAGGCAGCCCATGTGCTAGTTAGATACTAGTTCCCCTTGAAGCAATTGATTGGTGCGAAGTTCATGTCATACGTGAACCCCCCCCCCTTGCTCAGTTAGCTTGGCGACGATCATTCGCTGTTACGATGAAGCAGACTGGAGCAAGCAGCCGCCGGAAATCGCGGAAGGCGCACTTCACTGCAGATTCCTCTTCGCGGTAAGAAAGGTTCAACGAATGATGTAATAGCACCCGAACTGTAGGCGCAAGATCATGTCAACCTCACTCTCAAAGGAGCTCCAGGCAAAGTACAATGTTCGATCCATCCCCGTTCGCAAAGATGATGAAGTGATGGTCGTCCGCGGTATCTATAAGAATCGCGAGGGCAAAGTCACAGCCTGCTACCGCGGTAAGTATGTAATCAATGTCGAGCGGATCACGCGTGATAAAGCTAATGGTGCTCAAGTGAATGTTGGTCTTCAGCCATCTAACTGCATCATTACTAAACTCAAGCTTGACAAGGATCGCAAGGCTATTCTCGACCGGAAGGATCGGTCGAACACTGGCTCCGTCGAAGGCACGAGTCTCGCTGGAGTTGACTAATATGCAACTTACACAAGACAGACGGCTATGTATTGGGCTACTTAATCAACATGGAGGACTATTTTCACCCCAATGTTTCCATAAGCCCACCCAAGAAGCAAGCGCTCACCCTTATCAAAAGGAGGAGTGCGATTAATAGGGCGAAATACTACCCCCCGGGCCCCTTGTCCTATCCCCTTCCTTATACACTTAGACTCACCGTGACCACACTGGCAGTGGCACCGTGACACGCTACGGCGCCGCGGCGTAATTAAACACCGCAAACCAAAACTAGTTAGTGTATTTTAAGGTAGCCGCGGCTCCCTGGCGGACAATTCCAGCCCGGTCTTGCGTTTCGCAGTGCCAGTGGGGCCCGGCCGCCCGGGTACTACTTAGTGGGGTTGCAGTGCACTGGCACCGGCACTCGGCACCGGCCCTTAGGCTGCTCTATATATCCCACTCTATACCTATCATATTTAATTTTGTTAACTTGAATTATCACGCACAAATTACGCGCACGGCCAGCCTACGAAGAAGACCCCCACTGGCACTCCGCAACATATGCATCACCAACCTTTCCGCAGCCTGAGGATTTCTGCTGCACACTTTGAACCCCGGATTCCGGGCCCGGTCCCCCTACCAAACCTAGGTTGGCATTTACCCGAGGGGTTATTAACCCCAATCGTGGCCCGGGGTCAGTAACCCGGGTAATTACCCGTTAGTATGGGTTATTAACCCCGGGATCTTATAGAGGGGTAGGGGAGGGGGCCTCACGGGCCACTGGCGCGGGCCTGGGCCGCGCCGGGCCACATGACTTGGTACTTGCCCTGGCGCACCTGTACGTATCCAAAAGCCCAACGGGCTGCTTGCGCCCATCCGCTCGCCCGGAGGGGTCTTTCGCTAAACTCACTAAACGGGTTTAGTCGAAAACCCGTCGGGTTATTGAGCGGGTTATTAACCCCGGATCCCCTCCGAGGGGTAATTATAGGTTAATAACGGGTAATTAACAGGTTAATGGCAACCTAGTACCAAACTGGGGTGAAACTACGGTCCACTTGGTGGTGGACTTTCCGAAAATCCCAAAACTTATGTCCATTGCCACTGTATTTTCAAGACGTTAATTTAGCATGGATTCATCATATCAAATAAGTAGCGGAGCTCACGCTCACTGTCCTCAGCGAGGTCAGTGCAATGAACGGCATTCTTCACTCCATCTATACCAAAGATGGCACGAATTGTTTTAGGTTGAATCTCTCTGGCGAAATTGACGTCCCATGGACCAGCGGTTTCCCTGAATTTAGAGACAGCGCCTACAGCTCGCACTTCAAGTGCGCAGCACGGTCCTGAACTGAGCTGTTTGACCGAAGCTCCGAACCCAGGCACGACTCCCTCATAAACTTCAAGGAACTCTGAGGCAGAGGGGATGTCGAGCCTAAAGAATGCCATGGCAGAAATCTCATAGATCTTAGGTGCCTCTATATGCGACAAAATTGCTCCGAGTGTATTGCTCACTAGAGCATGTGGACGTATGATGCAGCAAGTGCTATGCGGTCCGTACTGGGTGGTCGGCCAGTGTGAAAGACGCCGTGAATGTCCAAAGGCAAACTCGTCTAAATTTGTTGCTGCGGAGGTGTCTGGCGCGGCAACTGCGAAATTATCCACGCTGTCTCTTCCTAAGCTCTCATTTATTTCATTGCAGACTTGCTTTAGTGCATCAAGTGCATCTACACCCAACACGGTTACTGCGACGCATTTGCTCAACCTCAATAGCGCCACCATCTGAGAGTCCTCACGTAATAGCGAAGAACATTCACTTGCTTCGATGTCTGTAAACGCCACCATCTTGAGCTTAATGATTTTTAGGCCAGTTCCTTCTATAACACTTATTGCTGAGCCAAGCTCTCCATTCTTCAAACAATTGTGAGTCAAAATGCAGGTGCTCCTTTCCAGGGCTTTGGTCAGAATTTTTTCCGTGGCTAGATCTGCATACCGAATTATCTTCAAGGTCCGCGAATGTAAAACAATTTCGTTTCCTGGGTACAGATCATCCTTTTTTATCGATGCAGGTAAGGGGGACAGCTTGAGGAATGTTCGTCGAGACTTGACATCATACATTTCCACCTCACCCTCTTCGAAGTACACACGCAGCAAGTACTCTCGGGCCAGCATTGGCTGTGGATCATACCACTCAACGTACGCGCTGCATGCTTTCATGGTTGCTTGGGCGTTGTGTCTAGTACATAACGTATCCATATACGTATCCAAACCTGAGTGGGGTGCGCAGGGGCTTCCTCGGAGCGTGCCGGCAGACGTCGCTGAGCCGGAGGGATCCGAGTAAGTTTTCTATGGGGAGTCCCCCTCGTACGTCTCCGGTGACCTGTAGCCAGCCTGAGTGGGGGATGGGGGGGCGGCTCACTCAGGCTGGCAGCCTGAGCCTGAGCCTCTGAGGGCCGGGGCCGCCGCCCCCGGCTGGTGAAGCGCCGGGCCGGATGATATTTGCCTCTGCCGCCGCTGGGCCAGTCACGTGCCGTCACGGTGGGCGCGGTCGCGGCCGCGGCGACTAGTGTAGTAACTAATGGGACTGACTATGACCCCAGATGTGCCGTCCGCAGGCCCGGGCCCGGGCTGTTCGACTGCCATCAGCTTGAGTGAGTCTTATCAAGTCGCCGGTACTCACTACTACTAGTAGAATTGGAGGCTTCAGAGTAATAAGTGGCACTCAGAGCAATTTTTGGTAGGAATCAGGGCGACCGCACGCTGTTGAGCCAGAGACGCTGGGTTCTAGCGGCCCGAGCGTCGACGCCAAATACCTATCTTAGCCTCGGCTTTACTCTGCATCCTATGTGCTCCGAGTCGCCACTGGCACTGGCGGGCATCGATGGAGCGGCAGGTCATCCAAGTCAAGAGCCTGGCACTAGGATTGATTGATTCCCCCACAAGGCCACGCCAGTGCCCGCTACGAGCTCGTACTACCTGTAAGACTAAGTGGACTTTCAAGACCTCCAAAAAAGTGCAACCCCCAAGCCGGCGAGTGCTAAAAAATGTCCATGTGTAAGAAAATGCCGTTAGCCTGCCGGGGCCTCGCCGTTTGAACTGAAACGACCTCCATGACCGTGACTTATCTGACGTCTCTGCGGCCTGACTCTACGACGCACGCGCCCATATGGGAGAATACAATAATAACAAGAGGGTACTTTTCGCTGAAGATGTTGGCAGCAGAAAATGTGGGAAGCAAAGATCTGCGGCTATTTCAATATCCTCTATATCCGCGGCTGGGTGGGGTCTACGCTTCGGACACGGCTTCGCCCTGGGGTTCAAGGAAGCAAAATGTTTTGCGCAATGCTTGATCAGCCGCGTACGAGTTGAAACCAGAGAAAACAAGCGGTACATATGCCAAAGATCCGAATGCCCTTCGCTTCCAGCCTTTTGCGTAGAGGGCGAGGTCCCACTAGACTTGGATCAAGCCACGAATCGGTGTGGATGCACAGCTATTGTTCTATGCGGTGTTCGGATGAAAGTGCCAGAAAAAATATTTGCGCATTCTTTCGTTGAAGTTAGTTGCGGTGCGTTTCCGCTCACATCCATGTTTGTGTTGATATCATTGTTGGAGATCCTAGGACCAACTGTCTTCTGTGTGGATGCAGCAGGGGCTCTCCATCAATGGGCTCTGTCTGCCATCGGCAGTCTCGAGAAAAGGCACGCTGGTGATGCAAACGCCTGGGGTAGGTGGTGTGACGGGTATCGTGATCGTCTGTTTGCGCGTAGATAAACTAGTCCTTAGCTCGCCATAGCTCATTGCATGACTCGTTGTGATCACTACTATCGCACAGGCTTGTGGCCGGAAAATATCGTCAAATTGCAGCTGAGAGAGGAATGGGACTGGACGTTTCGTTGTGTGCTACCTTTGTAATAGGCTTTCAATATGTGAATTAGCCGCTTGTCGCAGGTGATTGCAAGTTCGAGATGCGCCCCGCAGGTTCTGGGGGCTGGTGGCAGCAACATGGAAGTTTAGTTTCCAATGGTGGTATCGCCAGCGAGGGGACATTGCTGGAGCAGCATGGCGAATGGGTCAGCGATGATTTTGCTCCCATTTGCCACTTCGCAGAAGGTGGATTGTTCAAGGAGCAAAGAGTCAAAATCTATGAAGATTTCCTCTCGGATCTGGGCATTTCTTCTTTAATCTGCCGTTGTCGCCATGATCCAAAAGGATTTGAGCTAAGACTTACTTGGTCCGGCGATGATGTGTCTTCTTCTTTTTAAGATGATGTTCAATGCATCGGATAGGTTATAGGTTCGCATCCGTAAATCCGGAGCATGAACCAAAACGTGGTATCCCGCGAGTCTCCGAGTTTAAAAGGATCAGTACACTACTGAGAAAGACCAGCTCAGGCATTGTCAAATGCGACACACAATCATTTGCTACAACGCACCCAGTGAAGTTCTGTGGAAGACGGCGTCTGAGCCAGCCCCATTTCTCTTCTTGGAGGGTAACATTCTGGAGCTAACCGCGGCGAAACGTCTCGATATTGATGCAATGAATGCACGTGTGCATCTTGCCGCACAACAGGGACATTCGCGGATGCCAAGTGTCCTCCGACATCGGTTTGTGCGGGACATGACTTCACATCAATTGTCGCTGCCAAATGAGATCAGTCCTAGGCACCCTCCTGCTACGATTTTGGTTTTTCAGTCACCTCGTAATATAGTGGATATTGTATGTGACCCTGATGATGATAATCGCATCGCAATTGTATCTGCTGATGGAGCCATCGTTGTGGTCGAAAGTCTTTCCGTCACGTGGCGATCAGAATGTAAGATTAATGATGCATTTCGCCTTGTCGAAGCCATCGTTTGGTGTGGGCCATGCCTTCTATCCTCTGGTAGTGGAGGTGAGCTCCGCTTTTTCAGTCCAGGCCCCCAAAATTCGAAAGAACCCTGTACATCACTTTCTATCTATGGTCCTGCATCCGTTGGTGCAGATTCATATCTTCAAGGAAAATCATGCGTCCAGAATGTTGCCGTCTGCTCGCGACTTGTGGTCTGTTCTGCAGGAAAAGCTGTTTCGCTGGTACATGTCGAGGTTAGGGGGAGAGAAAACCTTAGACTTGGTAGGCTTTTGACTCTCTTGCCTCTGTCTAGTACTATTGTTGCGCTCTCACTCATCCCAGAACTGCTTGTGGTGGCTACTCTGGGCCGGGGATGTGTCCTTTGGAAAGAGCCAGAATTTCTCGAGGCACCTGCACCACCAGATGTCTTTCTGTCCTGTGGAGGTCCATGCGTTACCACATACGTGCTTGACCAAATGGTTGTCGCCCCATGCAGAGATTCAACAGTCCGGTTTTGGAAGCAAGATTGGGATGCCTGCAAAAATGTAAGTGGCCTTCGTTGTCGAGCCCCTGAATGTTGCATCATGAGGGCCTCCTCAAATCCAGATTCTATCATTCTTGTTTTAGCAGATGGAGATGACGGGTTGCTTCTCTGGCCCCTTAGCTTATCCAATTCCCCTAGTGTAGTTTCAAGGCGGGCCCGGCGGATTCCAAATCAAAACTCTAGTATAAATACCATTAGACTAGCGGCAGTGGCAGCTAATCTATTTGTCATATATAATGACGGCTCTATGAACACTTTCATCCTCCATAATGGTAGTAACGGGCTCAGTGCAACACTTACACATGTTTATGGAACAGACCGCCATTGGCAAAGCACCAATATCATCTACACCATTAACCAGCGATGCCTAGCTGTCTACGCTGCATATGCATCTGGTCCAACTACAAAACTTGCTATCTACAACCCGTTTGAGATCCATGCAGGCAAAACCAATGAATGGTGCAAAAATCATCACAATGACGGGCTGCCAAAAATTCATATTTAACAAGAATCCTCAGAGGCCATTCGCCTAGACATGATGGTTTGGGCGAGGGCCATTTTTCCCAGCAGCACAGAACTATTTCTCGAGCTAGATAACAAAGGGCTAGATAACAAAGGGCGAAAACTGCGACGAGAATGACGCATCTTTGGCGCTGCCTGACAGGCAACTTTGGCAAAAGCTAGGGTAGCTAGGGTGTACAATTCACACGCGCCGCTTTTTATGCCAAGTGGTCTTCACATACGCCGTTTTTTGGCGAGATCGTCGAGTTAGGACACAACTGAAATCCACTTGCGAACTGAAGTGGGCCAGACGCTCGCGATCTATCGAAGTGTTCACGGGGCACGACGCGCGTGAGATGATTCTGCGGCAAACAGCTGCCAGCAGAGTGCACGAGCAAACTTTAGACAGGGTTCCTGCGCGCCGGTATCAGTTAATGCGGGTGCCGCGCCGGCGTTGCCAGTGGACAGTCTGAGGATGCCAGTGCGGCTGCATTAACTTGAAGGAATTAAGTTCGAGCCGCTCTGAGTACTACTAGTCAAATGCGCCATGAGGGGTATTTTGTAGAGGACACGAGGAGGGGGGTCTCGCCCCCCCCTCCCCCCACCCACTCCCGCTCGGAGGACTCCTGAGTGGGGGGTCTCCGACTCCCCCCCCCCCACCCACTCTATGGTACCCGCCCCCCCGCCTACGGTGAACCCCCCGGGGGACCCCTCTTCGGCCCGTCGAATTTGAACGGCCGTTGCGACCGGAGTGGTCCGGGGATGTCTGTAAGGCATAGCTGTCACTTTCTCCGGACCCAGCGGGATTTGGAAGCTAGCGTAATCGACATACTAGCAAATTCAAAGATACGCCTCAATAGCGTCAAAAGAATGACCCAAATTCAGAATACATCCTAGTCGTTCGCCGAGACCAAATATTTGAGAGTAGCGGTCCGGGAACATACCCTCGCGCCTCCCGGAAGGCACCGCCCGCGACATTCGCGGATGAGTCTTACGAGTTTCCAAAGTACACCAGCGATTGACGCCGCCATCCACTACCCAAATAGTACATCATATCAACTCCAGTCCAGTTTTCATACAAGTTCGACGGAACCGGAGCCGACGGCCCGCGCTCGGAGGGCGGGAGAAGAGTTCTACTAGACAACTCCCGAGTTTATGTTCGTTTCCTTCCGTTTGTTGGGGTTAGAGTCCATTTAGGCCGGATGGGCACAGGTCGACGTATATTAGGTGACCCGTTAGAGCCGCGCGATTCGGCAACTTCGCGACCTCGCGTTCTTGTGAATATGAGCACCAAGCCCAAATCTGCGAGTATGAGCGACGCCACTATCCAGATGGACCATAATGCCGTTGTTCTATTCACAATCGACCGACTTGCCCGTTCTCCGCGGACGACGGTGCGTAGACGGAGCACCAGAAAGGCCCCAGACCCGCGAGTTATGAAATAAATTTGCGTTTCAGGCGCTTTAGTTGTGGGACGGGCCAGATAACCGGCCTGGGCGACTACCACATTAGATGACCGGTCCCGTTTCCAACTCGCGCCTCGTCTGTCTTGCGAGTCCACGATCTCAATTATTCGGCGCTTCTACCCGGACCTGCGACCAGCAGCCCTTGTACCATCACCATGGACCCTGCCGCGATCGTTTGTTTTATGATCGACGGACTTACGCGAGGTCCAGATAAAGATGTTCACGTCCCGAGCGTGGGCAGCACCAGAGTACCCTTCTCGTGGTGTAGAACCCATATACTCGTGGTTGACTATCGGTGGGGTAGTATGGGGTCCGACGAGACCGCTATTACGATTCCTGGGGCCCTAGAGAAATTGACGTTTTTTACGGGAACGGGGCGCCATCGGGGCCAAATTATTTACTTTTTTCGGATGTAGATCGGCTCGCGGAGCTCTCTCCGGGTTGGTCTGGGGTCGGGTAGTCGCCTAGACCGCATGCGCCGGTGCTTGGTGCTCCCCAGAGAGCTCTGGATCGAAATCTTTGGCAAATCATGGTCCAGAGCAATAGAGCGCAAAGGACCTTGCTTATATGTATGCACCGATGGAAGCCGCCGCGCGTGCGGTGTAGGCGATTGCCCACGTCTAGTACCGACCCCAGGCGCCTCCCGAGAGACCTCCGGGCCACGAATCCACAGGATTCCACCGACGCGGCAGTCATACTGGGACCGTCAATATCGCGAATTAAAAAAATTAATTTTTTTGGCCCCCAGTACGTGTCCCATTGATCTCTTTGGACCATTAGCTAACTGAACGATACTCAGACACGAATTTTGTCGCGCAGCCTATACGAGCTTGTAGACCCCCGGTAACGACGCGGCGGCGGCTGTATTGGGGGGGTGCAGCACTCCCCCCCCCCACCCTCCCCGAAGACACGAGTCCCAATCGGGGGGGTGCGCGACACCCCTCCCCACCCCCCTCGAACCCCATACCCCACGTCTAGTGTCCTCTACAAAATACCCCTCATGGCGCATTTGTAGTATTACTAGTCCTGTAATCCTACTTGGTCACCTGGTTTTAACGCGCTCTCCTAGGGCCTCACCCGCATCGAAAGGTAATCGTGCCAGTGACCGTCACGGTCTGGGCGGTCTGCTGAGTGCCCAAACCGCAGCTCTGCGCGAGATCTCCACCGCCTGCTAGTGCATCGCGATCTTTGCGCCCAACGATCTATGACACTACGAGGGCTCGAGATGACCGCAAAGTTTGTCGCGCGCGCGCGCGCGGCGTTGCGCCGTCATCGCGCGCATCATCACGCGTAGCTTCTCTTGTCATGATGCACCCTCGTGTACGCCACAAACACGTGGACTACAGGACAGGCGAAGTGTCTCTGACAGCTTCGAAGAGAGGCGCACGCGAGCTAGTTTACTTCACGCGAGCCTGAGGTCGAGATGGCCGTGCCCCTTTTTCATTTCAGGCCGATTATGTGCGCGTGCGTGTGATGGGGCGCGGTTCGCCTGCTATGTACCTGCTAATATATTGGACTTTTAGTAAGAATAAGAATTGGTCATTTTTTGCACATGTGCCCCCTCTGGCAAAACCGAAATGAATATAGCTATTTCCTGGACATTTTATAGTAAAAAAGGGGTTCCCGAGCAACCAAGCGGTCTGCGCAGTCCCCACGATCCCTTCGAAGCTCCACGCCAACAGGTTTGGGTCGTGGAGCCCGTTTCGCACTTCGCGTATCGGTGGTCGACGCACCTCGTTTGACGCCCGCGTTTACGGTCAAACTTCATCGCATCCCAAATTCCTTGCGGTGAGCCGTTCGTGGGTTCTGGGTGAAGGTCATTTCGAAAGACGGTCATGGTACGACGTCATGCGGCGACGCACGGCGGAGGGTGCGTGCTGATGGGGCAGTGCCGTGTGGCGCCGCGGGCGCCCGTCTGCTGCTAAAAAATGGTCGAGACCCTGGCCGTGGAGCGCTCACAAAATGACGGGACGGAAGGCAGCCCAAGCGCGCTAATGGTCAATATGGTCGATGGTCCGAGCTGCCAATCTGAACCATCGACCATCGACGAAGCTGCCCCGCGCGGCCGAGGGCGTCCCACTAGACCTCGACGAGTGCGGCGGGCGAGCACTAGTCCGTCGACGGCTCGAAAATGGGCCTACGGGCGGCTGCCCTGCGCGGCCTTCCGCGCGGTGGCGTGGCGCGCGAGGGCGCCCGTAGGCCGTCGACCTCTTTTTGGTCGCGGAGCTAGCCGCCGCCGCAAACGGGGCCGTCGTCAGCGAGAACGGGCCATGGTCGCCATGGGAGACTCTTTGCCTTCACGCATGGGGTGGCGACCAAACGGCGGGACTTGTGGCTAGTGAATGAACAGCGGGACGGAGCATAAGCGCATAGATTTCGGATTACAAGGATGCAGGCCGCTTTGTCACTGCTGGAGGCTCAGCGTATACAGACCGGGCACGCCATTGTGATCGACGCCTGGTGTCGCCGGTTGGTGACGGCAATACCCCGCATAAGTTACAACGCGCGGGTTGCACTTCTTGAGGCATCCTGGTCGCACTCACATGTGCCCGAGCTTCGGGTTGTATCACTTGCTCTTCTCGAGACGTGGCCAGGACGTATACCCAGTGTTCTGGCCGAGGCTCTCCACAGGTTGTCCGAAGATGCTTTCAGAAAGTTGCCAAAACTTGTGCGTTGGAAGTCTCCATCTGCGTGCATCCTAAATGCTCAATGAAGTCTTTTGAACGTGTAGGTGTTGCGTAACAATCTCTGCGCGTTTTCGTATCATGCTGGCATCCTATGCTGAGCGTTGGTTTTCTAATGTCGCACCTAGTGCAAGCAGAAGCCTAGCAGTGAGTGGTGATTCCCGGCTAATGAAGGGGGGATGCACTGTGCGTCGGGCATTAGATCCATCCCTCTATTTGGTTCTTTACGAGTTGATTGGCCACAGCAAGGGGATTCTTTTTGCAGCCTTCGTGGAAGTAATATGGCGTGGTGTGAGGTACGACTTTTTGAACCATCGAGTCTCGCTCTACCCTATTTTGTTTATTGATATTCTGCTTGGTTTAAAGCCTCAAACTACTGGTGGTGTGAGGCGCATCGCTGCCATTCTGGACAGTGTGGCAATGAACGGCAATTGGGATGACGCATCTTTGACCCGCCTGATATCCAGAATGAAGCATATGATTGATGCGAACAGCTCCGTACCACCTTGCGACATTCGAGAGGTTCTTGAAGAATGTTGGAAACAATTACAGGAAGCAGACTCAACCGACTTATTTGCCTTTCCCGTCACTGACGCTATTGTCGTATTCACTGTCTGCAAGTATATAAACTAAAATTGCTCATTTATAGGCACCTGGCTATTCAAAAAAAATTAAAGAACCTATGGACCTCAGCACCATGCGATCAAAGATCCTGCGTGTTCACGCGCCCTACAGATCAATTGGCGCTTTTGAGTGCGATATCAAACTTATGGTGGAGAACTGTAGGGTTTATAATGGCCCGAACTCAATCTTGGCGCGGAGCCTCGGAGCAGTTTGTATTCTTGATTTTGTTTGTTGAATGGCTTCCATAGGCACGCAAAGCACGTGCGCTGTGGAAGGCCTGGCTTCAAATCAAAGCATCCTTTCAGGATCCTCGTGAAGTTTCCGAGCAGGGTGTCCATGTTCGTACAAATGATTCTCTGACTATGACCAAAACGATTCATCTTGCTCTTGCACTAGTACTTATTGAACCCTGTTCATTTGCTATTGCAAGTGCACAGCTCCGTGAGGAACTAGAGGCATGCATAAAACTCCACATGCTTCCAAATCAGCGGCCTCGACTTCCCAAGCTAAATTACGTTGTTGCTTTTCATTCAATTTCGAGGCATGCGATTGGTCTGAGCACAACCGAAGAGAGCATGATTGACATGCCAAAGCTGCTTGAGTCCCAATGGATACAAAACAGAAAACTGCTTGGCTGAAATACTTGCTCGTTTGCAGTCTTTACAGCCTGTGTGAAACTAAGAAACTGTCGTGGTTTGGCGAGCTAGGAAACACCAGGCGAAACACGCAGCGGCGGAGGACGACGCTTCTGACCAACTATTTGTTGACCAACTATTTGGAACTCTTTCTCGCACCTGAGCTCGAGGTGTTCGTGACCTGAGCTAGAGGGTAAGGTTCCAACACCATTCGGGTCGCTGTTAGGAGCTCTTTAAGGAGTACTAGTAACTTTCTTCTAGAACTAGAACTTCAGAAAACAGATGTTTTATGGGTTTATTGAGGTAAGGGGAAGGTGCTTGAGCATCGGCGGGAACTTGAAGCCTTTTGCCATTTAGGCCGGATGGGCACAGGTCGACGTATATTAGATGACCCGTTAGAGCCGCGCGATTCGGCAACTTCGCGACCTATAGAACCAGCCGCGACCGTCACAAATACGCCAATTACCCGAGGGCCCCCAGTAGTCGCCGTAGCGGTCTCGTCGGACCCTATACTACCCCGCCGATAGTCAACTACAATTGTACTACATCTACACCACGGGAAATGTACTTCGAGGCTGCCCGGCGGCAGCTCTTATTGCCATTGATCTGGACCTCGAGCAAGTCAATCGGCGACGAAACAAACGATCGCGTCCAGGTCCAGGATGACGGCAAAAGCGCCAATGGTCGCAGGTCCAAGTAATTCGCCGTTTTTACGAGATCGTGGGGTCGCGTGATCGAGCCGCCACGCCAAGCATAGGGTACGGCAACCGAGAGACCGTTGTACGCGGTACAACCTTTATGTAATGTATGGGAGAGTTCGTCAAGTTAGTCCTAGTCGTGTGGCGTCGTCGCGTGGCTCTAGTCCGAGTCCGGCTCCTCGGGCGGGAACTTGAAGCCCGCCCGGACCGCGGCGGTCCGCAAACGCGCCAGGTGCTGCTCGACTGACCCAGCGGCACCGTATTCGAGATATTCGGGCCGATCCATATGCGCACGCGTTTCTCTACGCCGTGGGGGGGGCAGTCCCACGGCGTGCGCCGGGCCGACCGAGCCATTGAACTCGAAACAAAACGGGTTTTCCCGAGTTCCACACAAGCATTATGAGAGAAACACGGACTCCTAGACATCGATCCCCACCACTGGAATGGCGTTTAGCTCCATCCTCAGCCGCCCTCGGGCCACCGCGCCCGCGTGCCGACGCCGCCGCGGCTGTATTGGGGTGCAGCACTCCCCCCCCCCACCCTCCCCGAAGACACGAGTCCCGATCGGGGGGGTGCGCGACATGGCGCATTTGCAAAGAAGACCATGAGGGGGTGGAAGTTTTGGCGCGAAGACCATGAGGGGGTGGGCATGGAAGTTTTGGCCATGAGGGTGCGCGAAGACCCCCCCCATACCCCTCATGGCGCATTTGCATGGAAGTTTTGGCGGCCCGGGCGCGCGGTTTGAAAGGGCGCAAAACTTGAACATACCCGTACTCTTAATTTCCTCTTTAAGTTTAGAATAGAAAGACGTCCCCACCGGTGTTTATTGGCCATGCTTGTGCTGGCCGACGCTGCCGGGAATTTCTTTCGCTGCCGGGAATTCCTTTCGACGCACACATGATTCCAGAGGTGCATAGCACTCCTAACACGTTTTTTTGTCCCGCGCTATGAGTCCATCGAACTCTGTGCCTCCCAACCATCCCACAACTAGCGATGATATCAGACAGCTCTGACCAACATCAAATCCAATGCTTTTTCATTGTTAAAACACCTCCTCTCTAACTTAAAAATGTAGGGTAGCCTGGAGAGTATCTAATTTATTTCCTTCCTGATTAATCATCATGACAACGATGGCCACTCGTCTTTTGTCTTTTTTATCATATCAATCTTCTTGAACAGTTCAGCGGATTATGTGCTTAGATTGGCGCCAAATGATCATTCTTGAGCCATCGGATTGAGCTTGATCATGTCATCAATACGCAAGATGGTGATTGCAGCTTCTGTTGCAAAGCGGAGGCACTTGATCTTAGATATAGCAGGCTCAAGGACACCTGCTGCGAGATTATTGCGAATACGTCCAGTGGTCAAATCTAACCCAGTAAACTTTTGAAGATCATCCTGGAGGTGCTGCTGTGCAGCATTGTGGCTTGCTCGAAGTTTTGCCACGAGCTCAATTGCGTCTTGAGCTGCGTTGACAGAAAGTGTCCGGGGAATAACGAGGAGCGCTTGTGCAAATTCAGCTACCGCCAAATGTTCGCGTGTGCCCAGGGTATGTGCCTGCTTCTCAAGGTAGATTGACAGGGCTGCTTCAACGGCGCCGCCACCAGCTACTACAGCAGCAGACTCAAGAACACGTTTCACAACCATCAATACATCGTGCAGCGCACGGTCTAGCTCGTCGAGGTGAAAGTCATTTGCACCACGAAGGACTATCGTCGTGGCCCTTGAACACGAAGTACCACGGACATAAAGCATTTCGCCATCCCCAACACGTTCCTCCTGCACCAGCTCGGCTGATCCTAGAGACTCCGAGTCAAACGTCTCGTTACCTTCCATATCCGCTAGTGTCACAACAACGCGACCACCAGTTGCACGGGCCAGGCGCGTGAGATCCTCTTTCTTGACTCGCCGGGCTGCCAATGCACCCGCCTCCACGAAGTATTTGAGGCAGGTATCGTCTATTCCCTTGGTTGTGAGGATTACATTTGCTCCAGACTGCAATATCTTCTGTATGCGTTCTTTTGTAATGTCTAGTTCGCGCTGACGAATTCCTTCCACCTCGGCAATGTCATCAACCTGGACAGCAATGCCCATTTGTACTTTGTGGCGCTGGAGTGGGAAGTCAAGCAGTGCAATCTTTGCATTTTTCACCACGGTAGGCATGCCCTGGGCTGCTCGTTGTATATTGATTGCAAACCCATTTACCAGTTCAGACTCTCTTGAAGATTTCCCATGGGCTTTAAGAATATGAATAGCCGAGACAGGGTAGCGAGCCTTGCCATTTGCTGCAAGCCTATTGTGCAAAATGTGTGTGTCCGACTTTTTTTTTTTTTTAATTTAGGCGCGGCTGTGAGCGTTTTGACCGAACGTACAGCATCAACTGCCAATCTAGACCAAAAGAGTTCATCCGCATTGAGAAGCTTGGAGGCCATAGATGTCTTAGCTGCAGAAACTACTGCATCATCGCCAAGTTGGCAAACGGGCACCATGAGACTGGATTTAACAAACCTGACTGCGTCTTTAAGAGCAAGACGAAACCCAGTCATTATTGTCGTTGGATGTATACCACTTTTGACGAGTTCAGTCCCCCGCTTCAGCAGCTCGGCTGCAACAATGACCACCGACGTAGTCCCATCACCAACTTCACTGTCCTGAAGCTCAGCCAACTCCACAAGCACCTTGGCAGCTGGGTGTTCAACCTCCAAACGCTGTAAAATGGTGGCGCCTGAAGAATCGAATTAATCATCGTTCACTGCTTTATCTCACCATCATTGGTTATGGTGACATCACCAATGTCATCGACGAGCATCTTGTCCAGTCCAACTGGTCCCAGAGACGACTTGACTATGTTTGATATTGCCATCGTCGCCTGTATTATAGATGCAACTATGAATTGGAAAACGACGCCGGCGACGCACAGTCACATGCTCGGCACGTATGTCGATCCCCGATTTTCGCTCGCCATCTATCCCAGCTAGGGACATCGGTTCCACGGTGTTCTACGCAATCGTAGAACGTCTAACCCGGTTATCCCGGCCAGATACTAGTTGTCCTGCGGCTAACCCTCTTCCTCGTGGATCCGTGCCTGGCGTCCTAACCCATCGCGAAAAAAACGCAGTCCCATCACCAACAATTACACCAACAATTACACCACAAAAAAAACAACGCCCCGGAGAGCGTCCAGGCGCCCTCGATGATCCGGCGCGCCACGTGGCGTGCCGTAGGGCTCACGGAGCTACCGGCGGCGCAACGCAAGAGGGCCGTTTGCAGGGTCGCGCGGCGCCCTTTCGAGGCCGCACGGCGCCCGAGGCCGGGGAAGTGGTCGCCGCCCCGCGGCGAGCCTCGGCGCACAGGTCGGCGGCCGCTCGACGCGGCGCGGCGCCTGCGGCGCCCGGCCGCCGGCCGCGGGCCCTCGCGACGGGCGCCGGCGCCTCGGAGCGCGCCGCCGCGGCCGTTGCACCCGTGGCGCGGGCCGGGCAGCGCGCGCCCTCGCCCGCGGACGGCTCCCGCGGGCTCGGGCTCGGCCGGCGACGCTTTCGTGGCGCGGTTGGCGCGCGCCGGGGCGCCGGGAGCGCCATCCGAGGCGACGCAGGCGCCGCAGGGCTCCCCGGGCCCCTACCGAACGCGGCGCCCGCGCCCGCGGCCGCGCGTGCACCCGATATCGCGCACATCGTAAAAATGCGAGGGCTGCGTTCGGCGCGCGCGGCGGCGTTTTTGCAGCGGAAAGACCTCGCACCCGAGCCAGGCGTGCTGACCATCGATCGCACGCGCTACATCCATGAATGGGGCCGGCGTTGGAGCGCTACAGCGCTCAAAGGCGAATGACACCGCTACAGCGCGCTACACTCTTCAGCTAACCCTTCTCTCGAAGGCCTTTTACGAGAGTAAAGGGTAGCGCATTGGTAGCGCCGCTGACCGTTGAACGACGTAGGAGAAGGGGGTGATCGACCTCTGATCGACCTTCAAAGTTCGACGATGTAGTAAGGGGGGGTCTTTGCGCACCACTGGGGGTTTGTCTAAAACTTTCAAGTTACCGCTGGCGAGCTAGAGGCAGTAAGTACTAACTTTGAATTGTTTCAATTGCATACTAAATTTAAAAATGATCACTCAACAGACAGCGAAGAAAACTTCAGGCTGTCGACTTCCTGATGTTGCAGATGCTGCGATCCAGGAAGCCTTGACAACGTGGGCGCTATTTGTATGCTGAGACCAGTGTGTTATTTGGTAGCTCGTTGGGCTTAGGTTTGGGGGGACAATGACATGTGTAACTGCAGCTGCAAGAACCGGAAGCCTCGTACCCTGTCCATAGCTCAGAAGTACGTCGATGTCAGATCTCACTGTGTCAGGGATGCTACATTCGGCGACAAAAGCAATAACGCTGTCAAAAGCCCTGCTAACGCATGTGTCGTGGGTGGCACGAACCAGCTCGGCGATGTTGTTTTCTATTTCAAGCCCGAGGTCTCGCTTGCGCTTTCCCATCAATTTCACGTCACTAAGTGTGTATTTACGCATATCACGTCGATGGCCATATATAAGACTGTCATCGAGCCATCCCCGGGAGACGCATGGAATGTTCCAGGCAGCAGCAGCGTGATACTTGGCACCTGTTGCTCGACGTGCAACAAGCACATCGGTTGTACCCGCGTTTAGTGTTGGTATGTACGCGCCGCCTGTAGCGACAATTGCTTCACGGAGCACCTCGCGTGAGGCGCTCTCAAAGCCAGAGATGGAAATTCTTAGGCCTGATAAAGCAAGAGTTGGATACTTTCTCTCGTCAAGGCGGGCAATAGTGGTGTGACAGCATCGGACATACTCGGGAGTCACCAGATAGATCTGGCCCCTCAAAGGAGAGTGCATGGTAGCATCGTACTTGGCTCCTTTGACAGTGGCGCAAACTAGGTGAGTCGTCATACGGCTCAGGTTATCGTTCACGGCCGCTCCCATTGCGCGAGCCATTTCGCATATCTCCTCTCGCTCTCCGGGCGGTAGTCCCGTCGTGCAAAGTACGACAGACTTCATCAACCCAGACAATCTTGTCGTCGCGGGCTCCCCGTTAAGGTTCATGCCGCGTTCACCTTTAGATGTCGCGGCATGTGCAGATCAAGCTGCAGGCCTCTAAAAGCTCTCAGGAGCGCGCGAGATATTTTAAATGAACAAGTAAGGGTTTAAAATGAACAAGCAAGTGATCGGTCACAACTCGCCGGGGGATCCGAGGAGGCCTACAGTACCAGGGTGCCAAAATCAATCTCCGACGGCGGGGGTCCAAGCGATGGGCAGCGGGTTGGCCCTCTACTAGTCGGAGTCGAGCGCGACGGGCCCCCTATCCTGTCGCTCCCCCCCCGTCATGCTCGTCGCCCGGGCTAGTAGGACAGGGGTTGTGCAGGAAACTAGCGTTAAGAAAATCCCCCCGGGCCGGGCACATCGTTGATCATTGCGGCCCCACATCGTAGCATGCAGTCATAGAGCACGTTGACCCAGTCGGCATATACGGACTCGGACTCCGTGCAAGTGCATTCACTGGCATTCAAGTTGTCTACGACCGTCACGGTGGCTCCTCCGCTCCGAGAAACCGTGACTCGGAACAACTTAAAATTGAATATACGTCGCAAAGGCACCTAGCCGCGTCAGTGGTCAGCGGCCCGGTCCCGGGCCAGGGCTCGGGACTCGGAGCCTGAACTTGAAGCAGGGACGTAAATCGAGTAGCACTTAGCTTCTTTTCGGGAACTCAAATTAATTTGGTTTTGGTCGGACTACCTTGGTTTCGGGTCAGGCCCGGGGCTGAAACCGCCGGGACTTAGTACTGGTAACCGCGCGGCGTTCCCGGGCCGCCAGTCGCGGCGTTCCCGGGCCGCCAGTCGCCGCGCTCGCGAGCCCCCCAGGCCCCCCAAGACACAGGCCGAGGCCTGCCGGAACCACATTTTGCCTAATTTCGCGCGTTTAACCCTGTGGCTTTTGGGCGCTCTAGAACACTAGATGGCGGGTTTTGCTAAATTTACCCTCCTGCCTCTACTTCAACTTTACGTTGAACTTCGCAGGACTTTTTGTTTCTTTTTGTTTCGGATTCATGGAGGCTGCCGGACAATTGGAATTGAGTTCAAATCTCGATTACGTCCTTATCGGGAGGAGTGGTCTAAACGCGACAGGCACGTGCATGGTCTCGAGTGCGTGCGTGGATTAAGCATGCTCCTCGTTAGCTTAGATTAAGCACATTCAGAAGTCGAATAGCGAGGGCCGGATCGCGATGGGAGAAACTAATTTCACTGACTTTCCTCGAGAGCATGACTTTGGCCAAGGGCCCCACGCTTCCAATAGTCAGAAGAGCCTGGAAGACTGCGCTCTGAACATTTACATTTGCATCATCGAGATGAACTAGAAAGTGTTCAATACAGTATTCAAGGATTGTCTCTGTTAGCGCGTTTGGCGGTGTCACCCTGGCAAATCTGCAGAATAAGAGAATAAGAGCAATAACGGGAGATATACACTTTACATACGCAGAAAATGTGGCGCAGGCTTCCAATCTAATGTCATCTAGCGAATCATCGAGGCGTTTCACGATAGCAGGATATAATTCCAAAACGCTGTTAAGCTGAAGACTGGTTGGTGGGAGGCAATTAAGCAAGGTGGTAAGGCAACTGTCCAGATGCAGGGCCGAGGGAAGGCAAGTTCAGATTGAAGCTGAAATCTGCTAAGTAAGATGTAAACGCACCTCAAGGAAATCTCTCGCGATGAAGTGTCGTACTCATCCAAGCTTGTTCCAAGAACAGGCAGTAATCTCAAAATGGGTTGAATCCCGGTTTGCTCCATTGATAGTCCCGTTGAGGGGGTGAGGGCACTATGGAGCACTCCGTGTAGCACAGCAAGTGCAGCTTTACCTAAATTTAGAAAATATATCTTGGCTTTCACCCTAGGTGACTGTGCAGGTTGCGCGTTGAGTTTGCGGTGCGACCAGTATACCAAACTAGATTAGGAAGCACAGCACCTATTTCAAAGGCACGAGTTAAAAGCACGGGTGTGTTGTGTTCTTTTTGAAACATACTTTCGATCAACGTTGCGATGGTAAATTCGCTAAACTTCCCTTGCGCATCCAATGCGCACATCAAAGTGTGTAGGAGGCTAAAAGTATTCTTGAGGCTTTATGCAATAGTCTTGGGGCCTTACCTTAATGCCTTGATTCGCGCTTCTGGATTTGGATTAGAGCATGGGTGCACATGCACCAAAAGGATTGGAGCTAGGACGGTGTCAAAGACAGAGGCGACAGCTCCTGGACAAATATGTACCAGCGCACTTAAAAGGAGCCATGACACAGTGTGGATCTCATAGCATGGATTTGGTTTTGGAAGCAAGCCAATAACAGCATCAAAAGAAATCTGAACAAAATCAGCTCGAGAAGATTGACCAAAATGCGCCAGGAGGATGACTAGGCTCTGGTTCACCATGTAGTTGGAACTTGGGCTTGCTTGCGTGTAAGTTGGTAAGAACGCATTAGTGAATGATGGTAGGAGGAGCAGACTACGCATGAGTTTTGCAAGTGAGAGCTCATCTAACTCAAGCCGTAAACCTGCGACAGCATGGTGAAACAAACCCCATTTGTAGATGTACTGACGGAGGAGGTTCCGCACGGCGTAGCAAAGGCAAATATCTGCAGCATCAGCGTTGAACGGCATGGGGCATGATGCTCGCTGTTCAGCAGAGACCTCTGCCAAGTGGCAGAATAAGGTGACCATTGTTGTTGCAGAAGAGGCTATCCGCCGAGCACTCACCCTCCCTGTTGGAAAAAGAGTTTATCAGTAATAAGCGTCATCATCTCACTTAAATGTTCCAAGATTACATTGACCAAGCTATCATTTCTGACGGCTATGGGTTCGAAGTCAGCACGGGGTAAGATATTTAATCGTCTGCACCTGCCAAGGGGGGCGTTCCAAAGTCAAGCAGTATACGGAGTGCTGGAGAATGATCAATCAGAACCGCACCCAATGCCCGAATGGCTGCCCGAGAGCCGCCCTGGACGCCTTCATCATTATCACTAATCCAGTTGCCTAGAGCTGAAGCGCTAACATATCATATACCCGGGTAGACAACTCACCATAGGTTTGAATCAGCTTCCCAACTTGAAATGAACTATTGACCTACAATTTATTCTGGTGCCTGCTATCATAGAAAAGCACAGAACTGGTAACAGCAGCCCCTGACGTTATAATCAATGATGCGAGAGCGTGAAGATTATGAGCCCCTGTAAATTGGGTTTTGGTACAATGCCCAAGTGGAACATGTGACATGCACACTGTTTCAGACGCATCGGCGGCATCCAACAACTCAACCAGGCGAGCTGGATATTCAAGATAGGTTGAAAGTGGAGTGTAACAAGCGTTGTAGCAGCACTGGATACCAAATATGCAGCATTGCAGGCAAAATCACGGGGCAGAACAGAGGGAACACACGGCAGGGGAAGTTCCGCAACGCACCACTTTGATATACTTTTGGAGGTGGCTAGTTGCCAATGTATGCCTACTGCCTAAGAAATATCGCAATGGAGAACAAGGTAGCAATCCCCGCACAGGAGGGACATTCAACTCAGAAACTGCCCTTGCTGCAACTTCCCGAGATTCGTCTGAGAGGAGCATGAAGAGAAAAGCGAGCAAGTCAGAGGCAAATTCATGCTATGCGAGTATTGCTAATAGGCAGGGGCGAGTTTTGTGGATACACCGGCGTTTACTAGCGCCCCTGGGGATTTCCCAATCGCTTCTTCCGCCACTGTAATGCAGTCAAGTCCTCGCACTAGCCAGACACCCAGGGAGCGAGCAAAGCACACTCGCACCTGAGCATTGGCATAAAGTAAACAAGGGTCCATTCTAACTCTACACGGGCCTGAGCTTTTTTGGATCGATCCATGCAAATACGCCCGAGTTTCGGCAGGACAATCTGCCAATGCGAACATCAGCAATGTAATTTTAAAAAAAAAGCCAAGCACCTGGCGAAACACATGTGGGAGCGCATTGCAAATGGTCGAAACACATGTGACCTAAAAAGAGCAGTAAGAGTCTTGCTGTGGAGCAAATGCTGCGACACAGTCAAGTAGGCATCCACAATGGCATCGAGAGTTAGAAGACGCGTCTTTGCCTAAAGCCAGGCAGGCCTTTTTCAAAACAACTCATTTGCATGACCCACGTGTTGATGTGACAGGTTTGTACTAAGTTCAATCATCAAGGCTACAAAATGAAGATTAATGCTCCAGGGGGCAATGCGGCACAAGTTGCTGATCGCGGTCGCAGCGGCTCGTTTACCCTCCGGGAATCTGTCTGTCAGAGCGGAAACAAGGGAAAATGCCAAAATGTCCGTGATCGGGTGGCTACGTTCATAACTAAGCTCGGAGGCAGCTTGATGCAAAATTTTAGTGCATGTCTCAATGAGCCTAGAAATAGGCAATCAAAGCGAAGAAACTAACCAT
The DNA here is from genome assembly GCA_918797485.1 of Pelagomonas calceolata. Classification (NCBI taxonomy): domain Eukaryota; class Pelagophyceae; order Pelagomonadales; family Pelagomonadaceae; genus Pelagomonas; species Pelagomonas calceolata. The sequence goes on along the minus strand of CAKKNE010000006.1, from coordinate 1,857,488 downwards.
GCGTGCGCACTTCAGCCTAAGCTCTTCTACTGGTTCTCTGAACGGCTGGCTTCCGAATCTCTCAGCAGCTGCCGGGACTATGCAGCGAGCTGACCTCACGATTTTTGCGGGGTCCATGTCACGGAGACACTCGGCTATGATGGTAAGCGAAAGCTCTCTGCATCGTTCTGCAGGATCATTGACGAGCCTATTAGCCAGAGCGTCTATCAGATTATAATTCATAGAGTGATCGCCAACATCCGATGATCCCGGTGCTAAAGTCAGCTTGTCTTTCAGTAGACTGAGCGTACGAATTCGCGAAGCCTTGTCTTTACTCTCCAGATCTCCAAGGTAGTGCTGCAAATCGGGGATTTCCGGCATGGCGAGACCAATTACAACCACGCCTGCTCAAATTTGAACGGCCTCGATAACGGCCGCAGCACACGCAGCATATGATTAAATTTTGTAAATTGTAAGTACCGGTAGGCATTGTACCTACGGTACCTACGGCACCGTAGGTACTCTACCTACCGTGACCGTGCCATAGTACTGGAGTCATCTGAGTCCCCCTAGCCGGACATTCGACCAGCGGCGGCGTGCTAGTGACCTCCGAGTCACGGTCAGGTTAAACTCGAAAATTCATAGGCCCTCAGGGCCGGGGGGGTCAGGCGCTTAGCCTGTGCCTTTTGTTGACGTCACTTCGGCCCCGCCCCTTGCCTAACATGCCTAAGAGAAAAGGCCGAATAAACGAGATAATCCTGCTCGAGCCCCAGAAAATGCGGAATACTCTGTTTTCAGCATAAAAAAAGACTCGGACGGACCTAGCGCCAACTTCAAGGCAAGATCAAGCCTAAGCGGCAAGCGAATACCCGGCCCCACCTTCGTACGCATAAAATCTCGCCGGGCGTGCGCAGAAGCTGCCCCCGCGCGGTTGCTACCGTGAGACCCCCCCCCCCCCCCCCGGTATGATAAAATAATGGGCTGTAGTTTGGTGCAGTCGGAGATGCTGTCGGGCGTGGTTAAATCCCGCCCGAAACCCAATCGCTCCAAATCATTGATGGTCGGCCTCTAATTCCCCACTAATTATTTCCTATCGCTTCATATCTATATAGGGCTCCTAGGGAACATCCGTTGTCCGGCTCCGTTTTTTTAAATTGAGACCGTGATCATACCGTCGCCTACTGCGGGACCCGTGAGGCCTGCGCCCCGGACTCGGTCCAAGAGTCGGAAATATATACCAATATACTTTGTTTTTAAATATCCCTCTCCCCTGCCCCCCGGATTTCCCCCCGGGCCCCAGCCCCCAAAAAAAAATCCACTGGCAATGGGCGAGCTTGGGGGGGCGTCCGTTTGGTGATGTCGTTGCAACGAGTCCATCGCATACGACCGCTGTAGAGGGGAACATGCAATACTTTCAAATGATAATGCGATGTACCGGTCTGAACTTCGAAAGTTGGGGACGTATTCTGTTCTCCGTGCTGCCTTTGTCCATTTAGCTGCCACGTCAAGTCTGCCCAAGTATATGCACTAGTTGTTATTTTTCTCCTCTCTCTCACGGGCTTTCGCATTGTGAGAGCACAGAACTTGCCCCATGAGGCCAGCAAACGAGAAGAGAGTGCTGAAGTATTTCCTTCACGCAAAAACTCAAAGATTCCTTGCATCTCTCGGAAGGTATGTATAAGGAGGAGTGCGGCTTCATGCATCAGTTTTCTGGGCACATTAAACAGTCCTGTAGTGTCATGACTGATTTCTTGACTAGCCTCGTGACTGGTAGTTAAGGGCGCGCCACCTATATGGGACAATCGACGGAAATCAACCAAAGGAGAGGATTGACGTGTCAAATTTACGAGCCAACCTACGCGCGCTGCAAGTTCTACTTTGATGACATCGGTGCTGTCGGACGACATGACACTTCTTTCAGTCGATGAATGCAAGTCGTCTCCCTCATGTCGGCACAGCAAAATTCCTCCCGACCTATTCGGAGGGCAAATTAACACCATTCCATGTGGAACTTTATCATCTTGAGGTTCCAATGGTGCCGTTGAATTACCAGCGTTCTCTGGCGCAAGATGAAGGGTACCAGTCGATGCGTTTGCGTTAGTACATTTACAACATACAGTTGGGGGAGGGCTTAGGACGTTCTGACAAAACCCCATGTTGGGATGGATCATCTCCACTTCAAGTCTAATACCATGGTCGTGTGCAAACGTAGCCAGGTCTCTGTCTATAAATCCAACTCCTGGTTGCATCTGTAATATGCTTTGAGTGAGTGCAGAGCGGACAACCTCCACAGCGGAGACATAACGCTGAGCCGAGGCGACACGCACTTCCACAGTTTGAAGATTCTCTTCAAGCTGTTTACACTTAGCATCGCGGTCAGGCAACAGTCGCGCAAGCCTTGCTGCACGCTCATGTGCATCTTTTACCACATGTTCGAGTTCTCCACGAACAATATAATGGTCATCTACACATTTTTCTAATCGTCGGATATGACCTTTCTGTTCAGAAAGCGCCGCAATAAGTTCCCTGCGTGTGTATCGGGCCTCAAAATGATTAAACTGAGCGGCATGTCTCCAGGCGCGCAATGCTGTCGCTGCACTGTGTCGGCATTTTAGACGAGCAAACATGGCAACTAGGCGGTTAGAATCTTGGTGGCGTGTTCTTCGCATATTTGCCCAGAGGTACCATGCTCGCAGAGGACCGGAAGTTTCTCTTGCAACGTGTGCGCACCATCGATCAAGAGCCACCTGACGTGCTGCTTTGAGCTGAGCTGCATAAATATTCCAAGCTGACAATTGAAGACGAAGATGATCTGTAAGTAACATCCGTTGTTTTTTAGTGATACTACCCAAAAGGGCGGCGCGTGAGCGCCAGGCATCGGTATATCTAAGTAACTGAAAGGAGCGTGATATCCTAGCCGCTGTTTGGAAGTCATGAGGGGCCCTGAAGCGTGTTTCCAATGACGCTTTTGTTCCCTGAGCCGGTGCTGTTAAAGGAACCCTTAGTATCAAACGGCCTTCAGACAAACTTTTGACCCATCCAGCCCACGACACAAAAGAGTTCTTCAAGAAACCAGTATCAACACTCAAACAGCGCCTGGCAATGGCTAGATTACGAGCGACCTCAGCTAAAGATATTTCAGTAAAATGCATGGCTCTGCATACCAAGCTCGCCATCTGAGCAACACGATCAGCTACCGAGTCGATACTACATCGAGGCTCAACAGAAGTCTGATAGGCCAGATATTTAGTGTCGGCCAATTCCGGATAGCCACATAAGTTGGTTTGTGAGAACACCAACGAGCGCCACTTTTTGAATAGACTTTTCTTTTTAGCAAGAATCTTTGAGCAGATTACTTGATTAGGTGGGACCTTGGTCTTGTTATATCGGTGCCCCCTGTCACCGGAATAGGATGATTCATGTAACTCCGTTCCAAGCGCAAGCCAGCACGTATACAGAAACTTCCGTGAATATCGGCGTCTGATTCTAGTGATACTTCGGTCCAGCTCACAAAAGCGGACACAAGGCTGAGATACGGCCTTTAATATTTCCCTGCACTGTAATTGTTTAATGGCCACGTTCATATCTATAAGCTTTTGAAATCGTTTCCGCGCCAACCAGCTCCTGATGATAGTCAGGACTTTCGTGGCTAAGTTGCGCATTCTTAATTCACAGAGACCAATGCTGTGCACACTCTTGATTTCCTCGTGAATATAATCAAGGGCAATAGTGCGAGTATTTGCGTCTGGGATCTCAGCATTTCTCCACATACTAGCATTGAGTGATGGGTTAGATGGATCAATTTGTGACGCTGAAGAACGAATATGTGAGCTTCCAAATTCTTTCAAACGATGACAAGGCTGCAACTCTATCCAGCATCGGGAACGATCGGGGCTATCGCTCGATGTATCCAGATCGCAGCGAGTATAACTTCCAACCGCGTGTGAACCGCGACAATAAGCACACTCTTGCATTGCCGTCGGGCATTGAAGGTCAGCTCTACTCCTTTGCAAGCTTAGTAACAACGATTCGAGCGACTGAGATCGGACGCGCAGGGAATGGATCAGTCTTTGGCGCATATCATTATCTCGCGGCGCCATAAGTAGCGGGTTCCGTGGCGAGGCTGCGGGCGACTCTCACGGGGCTCTAGTCCCCAATCCCCAGCATAAGCACGCGTGCAGCGGAGTGGCTAGATACCGTAGGGATGAGGCATACCTAGCATACCTACGTACTTATGAGGCGCCTGTCGGGATAAGAAGTCGGACTAGAGGCAAAGTCAATAGAAAAACTGTGTAGGCTCAAATCTTAGGGAATGAGGAGATAGAATGAAAGGTATTCACTTCTAGTTCAGGCCTGGGGGTACAATTCCGAGTCTCAGGCTCCGACTCAGGACTCGGACTCGGAGTCACGGTCGGCCCGAGATTTCAAAAATCGAATTTTGTTACCCCATTTATGATCCGTCAGGATGGGACGGAGGTAGGGTGCCAATGGTCGACTTTCAAGTTTTGGTCTGATTGATTTTTTAGTGACTTCCCCGTGTGATCGCCGGCCGTGATCGCCGGCCGTGACTCGGACGCTAAGCATGGGACCACTGGCATCTGTCAGTGAGATGGCCATGTGCACTGCCGTCTGTAACCGTTCGCTGCACTCAGGCAAACCATCAGGTGGCCTTAGTCAACTGCTCAGCCTTGAAAGAGGTCCAGGGCTTGCATTCTGGCCTCACTGAGTCAGAGGCTCTCGAGGCAAATTGAATCTCCACAGACTGGTCATCATAGGTAGTAGATAACCTGAACTAGAAGTGCGGGATTCTGATGCATCTTCTCCTCTTATTATTTTAATTGCGTTGAGCAACCTGGGTAGAGATCCGGACTCGAACTCAGCATTCCGTTCTGGCAGATGGGTAATCTTGGGGCTGTCACCAGAATTCCATCAATCCAATGACACAGTGCGAGGTATCCGCTGTTCAAGCCGGTTTAGGCCTCAAAAAAAAAGAAATACCATCACCGGATCCACCAGATGATACTTCAATCGTTGTGCTGATGCTCAATTAAGACTTAAGCTCGGCACGAAGAGAATGGCGTTCGTTATCTATAGTTATTCGGTTCATGTAGTACTCTATCTCAGAGGCCGGCTGTCCATACTCAATGCAGACCCGCACAAATGGCGCGTAGCCAATGGCAGATTTTTCAGCGGAAAAAACACGAAGTGCGTGCCATTGTCCAGAAGCAGCAAGCGCTGTTAACTTCAAGTATGAAAAACGGCGATCTGGTATTTTAAACCTCCTTCGTAATCTATTAGTGTCTGAAAGCAAATCAACTGCACGCTTTTGTTGAGTTGAGCAAAGCACAATCAAGTTGTATACTGTCTCACTAAGGGACATGTCGAAAAAACACCCAGTTCCATACTTCTTTTCTAGATCAGATTGAAACTCAAGCAAAGCTACTTGATCCTCAGTTGCCCTACGCTGAAATTGCGATTCGCGCCCCTGCGCATACAATGAAATTACTTCACGCAGCTTTTTAAATCTATCTGCGCGCCGTGTTTGCAGATAGCTGATTCTTAGTGCCAAGTTTCCAGCTTGTTTGAAGCAAGGACGACCAGCGTTGTGGTGAACTAGAAAGTTGTGTAAGTTTCTGCTGCTTGCTGTTGGAATGCGTGACTGATAATACACACGCAGCAGGTTGGATAGGTCTTCGTGACGAGCAATTGTATCAAAAAGTGAACTGCAGTTTGACGATGGACTCGTGTTCCTCGTCATCCAGGGACACATGCGCTCAGTACATATAAGAGCAAGATAGATAGCGTCAACCTCCTTGCCCTGAGCAGCTTTTTTCAATGCTAATTCATGCTCGTGCATAGCAAGTAATAATTTGACTTGGTCTATCATAGAACACTCAGACTGCAACAAAGCCATTGCGAATTGACGACACCCAAGGACATCGGCAGTTGTTACGATGGGGATTTGCGATATATAGCAAGGAATCTTCAAACAAGCGTTATTCATTGATGGTCTCATCTGTCCGTCCAGGCTTTTGTGTGCTACAGAACTTCGTAATTTTACGCATGCCCAGTGAATGATTACCCTGTCTCTTTGGACTCCAAGGTATTCACTGACGCGTAGTGCTAAGGAGTGATAATTTCTAGCCAGAAGACGGTCCATCAAGGAGCTCGTTGCTAGTCGATCATACTGGGTCGTGGTTAAGCACAAAGCAGGAATACGTCGACGCAAATGGTTGAGCACCCTAAGCTTGCGAGCCGCAGCAACAAAATTTTCTGTGTAAGCCGAGGATACTTTTATAAATGCCTTGCCACAGGCAGCGGCGCGGAGGTAGCACTTCTGCTGGACTGTTGTGAGTTCAACAGCTGCAGCTGCAATGTTTGCTTGAATCGCATGCAAGATTTCGGCTGATAAACATGCTTGGCCTGGTGGGTCCTTTGAGCGCACATGATCCACCTTTACATCTACAACTTTGCACATTTCCAGAGTGTTATACAGCATGGCTGAGGGATTATCTGCACTCAATTGGCGAATCAGCGCAATCGGCCCAGGCACCCTTTGAAGTAACTCACAACTTCGATCAGTGATAATGCGGCAACAGTCTATTTCGGGTATCAGAAACAAGGGGGCCCTGTATTTGAATTTAAGCCAATGTCCATATGGTCCAACCATCAATAAACAATCTTCCCAACTGAGCAGGACGGAATCTTCCCCACACCACTGCATGTCAAGGAGTCTTGAATCCGCTAAAGTGTCAAACTCCAGCACTTTTGTCGTAAAAGATGTAGATACAACTGTTAATAATCCCAGAGTAAAACACGCTAGAAAACGACCATTTGGAGCTATTGCCATTGAAGTCACAGGAGCAGGGAGACGACCGTGAATGAGCTGATCATGGGGGCCGTTCACGTCGACAGCTAGAATCGAGCTATCAGCTGTACCAAGAAAAACTTCAACAAGACCAGAGGAAGAAAAACATGGTTGTAAAACGACCATGGTAATAGCTAATCGCTCCTCAGACAGCCCCGTTGGCATAGTATAAACAGCTGGCGAGAAAGCATGAACAGTATCACATACTTGAAGATTCATGGCACTTGTCAAGGCGACAAGACCAGACCCCCAGATGTAGACTTGAATAATGGTCTCCTCTAAAGGAAGCTTTGATGTGAGCAACAGAAATGATCGCACAAAGTTGCCCAACACATCATAGATGAATACCACGCCATCTTCAAAACAAAGAAGCAACAGTTCTTCTTCCACCCAGCCCATGCCCACCAGACAACTTTCGTTCCAAGTAATTGTCGCCAAAGGCTCGCCTGCATTCGTGTAGAGTAGTAACTTGTTCTCAGCAAGGCACTTGCGACCCATCTGAAATCAATTTGAGTTTAAAATAAAAAAGTGTCATACCTGGTGGCGATGCAGCAAGGCCAATGCCCCCCCAGCAGGTGCGCCAGTCACCACCTTGTTCGAGAGTTCAATATTCCAGGCCATCTGAAAAAAAAAGTAACTTGCATTGCTAGTGGAGGTCGACTACCGTGTGCAGATTCCGTTTCTGATAACTCACATCACCAAGGACGTGCCAGTTCATAGTTCTGCTCTCAGATGAGGACAATGACGGCACCTAATCTGAGAAGCACGGCCGCATTGCGCCAGCTGTGGGACCTAGTGGCTTACAAGACGCCCGTTCCCCGTGGGCTATATCTCTCTGAGGACGCAGCGCATATGTCCCCAGTCCAAGGCTGGCCCGTGTAGGGCTAGAGTAATCATAGAAAACCCGCACCAAATAGCCCAACATCTTGCATCTCCCCGGCACCCGCATACGCATCCGAGGGTTCTCTTCTTGCGTGCTTCAGCCAGGGAGGGAGAGGCTGCCGACGTCACCGGCCGAATTTGGTCATTTGAGGTCTCGCCCGGGCGCGGCGCTTTCGTCCACGATTATTCTGAAGGCCGGCCATAAAGTAGGTGGGGAGTAGTATGAGGTAGTGGGGGTAGTAGGATATGGGGTAGGAAGTATAGTAGGGGCCGCCGTCAACAATTTGAAACCGACGGCCACGGCGCGGCGCTTTCGTCCAGCGCGGCGCTTTCGTCCACGATTATTCTGAAGGCCGGCCATGAAGTAGGTGGGGAGTAGTAGTGAGGTAGTGGGGGTAGTAGGATATGGGGGCAGTAGGGGCCGCCGTCAACAATTTGAAACCGACGGCCACGGCGCGGCGCTTTCGTCCACGATTATTCTGAAGGCCGGCCATAAAGTAGGTGGGGAGTAGTATGAGGTAGTGGGGGTAGTAGGATATGGGGTAGGGAGTATAGTAGGGTCGACTCGGGCCGCCGTCAACACCTGCGGCGAATCCACCGGTGACGTTTGCGAGCTCGTGTTGTATTTTCACGCCGCGTCACGCATGGTGGCGATACCACCGTGATTCTTTTAAGTGCATTACATCCACCGTGACCTGAGACCCGAGCCTGGGCGGGACCGACCGTCGGCGACGCGCGAACGGAAATTCTGGCGCCGACCGCCCACCGACCAACGATTAGGGAGGGGCGGCTTGGATCGCGCCACTGTGGACGAAGCGCTCTGCTGTGCGGGACGAAGTTTCTGCTGCGGCTGCTACAACCTGCGCGTAATCATCTGTGCGCGCGGGCGCGCTTCAAGTTTTTTTTGTCGGCGCGGCGCGAGCTGCGCGGCTGCGCGATTTTTTGGGGGCGCGTCGCGACGGGGTCTCGCAACAGGCCGCGGCGGTGCTGTACGCAGCGACGCGCGTGGTTCTACGGCCGCGCGTGCGCTATTTAGGACAGCGGCAATGCCATCGTGGCGAAGGTCGTGTGTGTACGCGCGCGGCGCGGCTGCGCGCGCGGTTTTTTGGCGCGGGGCAGCAATGTTAGGTGTGTGGGCGATGATTAGACGCGGTTTTAGTGCGCGCGGCGCGCGTTTGGTACACGCACTGGCCCTTTTTGCGCTCAGTAACCAACGGGCGCGACTGCAGCCTAGTATAGAGAAAAGTAGTTAAAGAATTATTGGGTAGGAGGCGAACAGTCTGCTTCTGATGATTTTCGTGGCCCGCGCCAGTAGGCCGGGACTTCGGGGACAAGTCCGGGGCGGATAGAAGCGACTCGGATTTGTTTTTCACAGTAATTGCCCGGATAGTACTTATGCCAGTGACCCTATATACGTTCTCAGCTAGCGTGGAGACCCGGGCCACGGTGATTTTTCTTCAAATTGAGACCCTGGCCTTCTTGTCCCGTCTCGCCTCAGCCGTCGTTTTGACAAGGCAGATCATTAATGTCGAACCGACTGTGCTCGCTATCTGGACTCAGACTGGAGCGTAGCGAGCCTCTCGTGCCACGACCCGGGCTGCTCGGACGTCAGTAAGGCGCTTGAGGGCGTGTGAATGAGCACCCCTGTTGAACTCGGCGGCTACTGCGCGACGAAGCAAGGTTTCGGCAATAGTGTAATGTCCGAGCTGAAAGTAGGCATTTCCGAGCTCCCGGAGGAGACCACGGTCGTTAAGACCAAAGTTTACTGAAACATCAAGAAGACTTCCTGCACAACAGGTAGCATTCCCATCATGTGTGAGATGGCTCAGCATAAGCAGGCCATAAGGCTGCGCACTGTGCGGTGAACGGACTGTTGCGCGACGTAGATGGCGGTCAGTTGAGGTTAATGCACCCAGGCGGAGTGCCACAGTGCCTGCGCCGAGCCAAAGCGACGAATCCTGTAGCTCCTCTGCCACAGTGACGTATGTATCCCGCGCAGCACAATTTTGATTAGTCCGAAGGAGACAGCGTGCATGTTTGACGCATAAGTCCAATGGCGTCTTTGCGTGCGGAAAGCGCTCCGCATGCCTCACTAATGCATCAGCGTATGGTTCAACTGCCCCGGCTACGTCATTTGCCATACAGAGCAAGTCGCCAAGTGCTGTCAACGTAAAAATGGTTTTGCAAGCCCTAACTGCAGAATGCGCTAGCTGCACAGCAGTCCTGGTGTCGACGCTGAGGCGTGCGTGGAGAACACGTCGATGGGCTGCAATCTGCGGTGACCCTACCCACGAAGTGAGCATAGAGTTGTGTTTATACGCCAACGCAAGAGCACGATCAGCAATCGCGAGAGCTGAAGCTGCGGATTTGGCCAGGCCGAAAGTCATTAGGTAGTTAGATGCATCATCTAGGGCACATATCGCACGAAGCACACCGGGATCGGGCGATACTTTGGCGCCTGCTGCACAAGTTGCAGCACGCTTGGCCTTAAGGCCATCTTCGCGCATGTCGGCAATGACACAGAGAAATGCTGCATCGATTGCGTTATTAGTGCCTGATAGCGCGCGCGCCGAAAATATTGCTTCGGAATCATCGAGACTTCCTTCTTCGAGTAGCACAGCACCTTGCAGGCGCACGGCTGCATCTCTTGAATCTGTACTACCGCACGCCAGGCACTCGCTGAGTGCTTGTTTCGCCACGTTAAGCTGCGTGTATGTGGTCCTTGGAATATTATTTGAGTTTATATTGCAGGACAGAAGCACTGATTTAGCAAGATCAAACCATCCATTGGCAATGGCGGTCTGGTTCGATGATTCTACCATCGCCCGGCTAAGTCGGGTCTTGTGTTCGGTAGCAGCTACGCCCCATAGACTATTGGTCGCAGCATCATAAGCTCGTGCGAGGCTACATTTTCTGGAAGATCGTCCTGGCTCTGCACCTTCTTGGAACAATGTAACAAGGTCCATAATGTGCGTATAGCACTCGCTAACAGCAGCTTCTTCAGTTGCGATATTTGTAGGCTGTATTGGGTGCCATTTGCGAACTACACGCTGAAGACAGGGGGTAAGACCAAGGCGGAAGCTGTGAAAAGCAGTGCTCTGACCGAGGCCTGCTTTCATTTGGCGGTGCAATGTCCCTGTACTAGATGTTGCGGCACAGTTCTGATTTTGGAGAGAATCATGCTTGATCAAGATGCTTGAAAAAATTTTGTTAACCTCTTGGTGAAGCTCAACGTATGCGTCAACACGTCTCCTCTTCCACGACACGCGTCTTGGCGCAACGCAATCGGAGAGTCTAGAATCGTGTATTAGTTCTTCAGCAGGATTGGTGCCTTTCCAGGTGTCCGAAGTAGAACTGGAAATTATTGTAGAGCCAGTGATACTACATTCAATTGCAGCTGTTGCTGTTGCAATGGTACACTCACGGGCGGAGGTAGTAGATTTTTCTTGGGGAGATTGTACCGCAGCAAACACTTTTTGTCCAGCACCAGCCTCGGTGGCAAAAAACGACGCTTTGACCATTGATGAACCCATCAGTGCATCTACGGATGAAACTGCCGTAACTCTCGCTTCAGTTGTGTCATGTTGCTGCAGCTCAAGGACAAACACCCATTTATTTGGGTTGAACGCAACATCGAGCAGGGTCTTGGCAGTCACAAAGAGCGCCACCGGTAAATCTAGGTCAGCAGCCCATTCGAGACGGCAGATGTTGCTTGGTGTCGCAGTATCTTTGTTCCGATGCTCTGCAATTGGACGATCTAGTTGTTTGGGCACGCCACCTGAAATTGTCGCATGTGGTCCCACGACAGCGGAAAGGCCATTCGCAACACCACCTGCACCTGTATGTTCCGTTCGCTGTTGTAGCCTAATGGCGAGCTTAACTTCGTTTGGTTGTGAAATTGTGGTAGTCATCCACTCAACAGGCATATTCTCGATATGTCCATTGCCAAATGTCAGCACTCTTCCGCCCACCATGAACGAAAACAACTTGTTTGACGCAGATAGACATAGATTCACCTTTGACGATCGTCCAGCATCGTGGAGGATCGAAGCTGAGGGGTCAACAGTTTGGCTGACGCACGTGGAGCTAAGAGCCACAGTTATATCTGCATGCAGCTGGTTTGTCGCAAGTGCTGCTCCTAGTGGTAGCCTCGCACAACCAATGTGCAAATCCACTTTATCGTCGGCAATCCCTCCGGTGGCAAGCCATAGCTCCACGACAGCAGTTTTACAGAGCAGTTCGGAAACTGATGCCTCGTCAATATTTTTGATTTCAGCCCCAAAGCTTCGATATTTTAGTGAATTGATCTTCGCTGTGGCGACACCTTCTGCGCCATCCGACTCTTTTACTACCTCTATAGTGGCCTCGCTTATGTTCGGAGTATCTTCTTTGATGTAGGGTGTGCCGCTTTCCCAGGGCTCGAGCGTCTCCAGGCCACTCGCCAGGAATGCACGCGCGTATACACGAACAGCTCTGTTTGGGGTGCGCTCAAGGAAGTCGGATGTAAATCGGAGCACTGGATGGGTCACCTCAAGCAGGACAGCCATGTTGCGTTATGACTCGTGGATATAGATATATGTAACTATGGCGACGTAGCCTCGGGTGCCTGCCGCGGCAGTTACACTGGGCGGGGACAACAGCCCGATCCTCCTCAGGACGGGCTCACGCACTCCTGCTATCGATCAGTGAATTACAAGCAGATTATCGGCCGGGCTCACTGTCACCGTGCCTGTGGCACCACGACCGTCACGGTGACCGTGACTCGGACGGACCGGGCCACGGTGACGCCGACTGGGACCATGACTCGGAGCCAATTGCTAGTTGTGCGCTCATAAGAACAATTTGTACAATCCGCGCCGTGCTCGCGTTGGTTTTGGCTACTACTAGTAGTAGCTGCGCGGCTACCACAAATCCCTTTTAGGCGCTCTGCGTGTGAGCGGCCCGGGGTTTTATTATATAATTTAAATCACGCGTAAATCACGCGTAAATCACGGCGCAATTTACGTTGGACGTTTTTCACGTAAGAAACGCCGTACTACTAAGTTAAACTGCACCCTCAGGCTAGGAAAGTGCCTATCTAATCCTAGATGGGGGGTAAAACCTAGTCATAGGTAGGTGCACGGGGAAAGTAAACCCGGTCAGTTACTACTACGAAATTGAATGGCGATTGGCGAGTTGACTGACGAGGATGCCCATCTCTATGGGTCCATCGATAAAGACCGAATTTTCCGGTGGATCATGGACGTTGCGGCCAGGCTGGCTGCCAAAATTTTCACTGCATGCAAGCGCAAGACGCGATGGTCTCCTGAGGAAGCTGGTCATTGTCGAGCCAAGACTGTTGCAAGATTTGAAGGTGGACATGCGGCCAAAGACGTATAAGCCTAGTCTCGCGCGGGACATGGCTACCACAATGCGACGTGCATCACGAAGGTGACCAACATGCTTTGTACGGACGAGCGATAGGAGGACGTAATCATTTTGAGAGCCTTGGTACTTATCAACAGTGTTAATTTGTGGGAGCCCATATTTTGGATCCTTTGCACACCTCTGTTTAAAGATATCGGCGAGAAGATCCTTCTGGCCGTTATATGTAGTTAAAACCGAAATGCGACCGGCAGGATAGCCAAGGAGCCGCATGTACATATAGACCGCCACCACAAATTCGGCTTCACCCAAATTCTGGAAGAAATGGGGCGTCGGGCAATATTCCCCACGTCCATGGAAGTCAGCCACGTTAACAAACTGATAAGCGAATGCAAAGCCCGGATTTGCAAGGCTGTACGCATGTTTCGTGACTATATCCAGATCACCGAGTCTGTCGTAGCGCCAGTTAAAAAGGTTTGCTATCTCAGGTCGAGATCGACCCTGTTTGTCGAGATGTATGGCTGGTACACCGAGACGAAGAAGTCGCGAGAAGAGCGACTGTTCGAGCAACGCGTGCCGGGCAAGCGCACGATTCCGGACTATAGGCGGGAGTTGGTGGTGGTCACCAATTAAAACCACCCGTTCAAGCTGCGACTTATTACCACTACAATGCTGCAGGACAAGCGGTATGAAGGCCTCGATTTCAAGCATCTGAGCCGCCTCCTCAACAACAATTGCGTCATATTTAAATCCGAGATCAACAAGATCTTTGCGAATTAGTGCCGCGTGCGTACACGTCATTGCAATAATACGAGCCTGATTTGTCAGAAGGTAGTTTGTACGCTGCTTTTGCGTTCGTAAAAGCTCGAAGCCTCTATATTGGCGGAGTTCGGAAAATATCTCTCGGATGTGTTGAAAGCACGCACGTGCTACATTCAGCGCCTGGCAAGATGTTTGGCAGGTATTGAACAGTGTGGATGCCATTTTCTCATCTCCGCTTACACCAGATCTTGTGGCTTGCGCAAAAAAATCACCAAATGGAAAGGCGTCTATTATGGCCATGACTGTTTGATTGCTACCAAGATTGTAAATTATCTGCTCAAACATATCGACGCGAACATCAACACAAGTTTGTTCTAGGTACTCAGCGGCTTCGCAGGTACAGAATGCAACCTCCACTTCGCTGCCAGAGTGCCCAAAACCGCCCCTTAAGCTTGTTACGAGCCGCTGAATCTCCTCTAGTAGCTCGAGGCGTCGCGCCAAAGTCGCGTCAACGCGCCCTAGTTGTGAGAATGAGCCGGTGACATCAAGTTCGCGCTCTCCTCCACCGAGGCGGACAAGATGTCTAGCTGGGACATTGCGCTCCAAAATTTTTTCAAATAGATCATTTAGTGCGGAATTGGAATGCGCGATGAGTAGCGTCCGGTTAGCTGGGAAGTTTTGGTAAATGTTTGCAATGATCTGGACGGCAACGTCAGTCTTTCCCGTTCCTGGGGGGCCAATGATGAGAGTCAGACCAGGATTCATGCCATCACGAATAGCTTCCACCTGCGAGCGCGTAAAGCGTACAGGATTGCACCGGAGTACATCAAATATCCGCGCACTTTGCATTGTAAGCGCTCCGCTGTTAACTTTCCGAGCTGCAACTGCGTAGGGCGTCACAACTACTGTCTTCGCTATGCGGTCCAGGCGCAGCTGGAACAGTGATCGTCCCGCCGCCGTCACTGGGACGCTTTCATCAGCAACAACCACGGCCATTTCGGGGAAGGATGACACGATATGATTGAGGTCGTGGAAAGTGTCGACAGCATCGAAGGCATCTAATTGATCATGTCGCTGCGAATAATGTGCTGCACTTGCGTCACCGTAACCAAGAAGTACGTCATGCAGCCACACAGGGATTGCGTTCTTGTGTGACTCGGTGTTCATTGTCTCGCGGATAGTCTCCAGGACGCGGCTAGAGTTATTGGCACGCGCGTCGCGTCGCAATAATATATTGGATGCGCCATAAATTGCTGTAATTGAGGCCTGAGAATCCTTATAGTACTGAATTGAATCCATTCTAAGTGTAACGGTGCACTGAGTACTAAATCCAGTTCTGTCAGCACCAGTGTAATCTGTGATTGCTACTACCTCTCCACCACGGACGGCTCGGATGCCGTATGTCTCTGAGATCTGCAAATCCTTCGTGGACTTAACGCTCCTATTTATTGGCAGCGGAGCCGGCGAGGGTTTGACGGCCAACCCCTCAACACACACCAAGAAGACGATGTCATGTTTGTGGATTTCCCAGTCCTCACCAAAACTAGCCAGATCGAGAGTGACATTGCATAGAACTTCACTAGGATGCTCCTTACCGAGGACCGATTTGGCGACGCGCGTAACCTCACATTTGCACGGGACAGCAAACCGGCTCCACCCAGCAAAGTATGTGCAACCGGCAGAGTTAATGTGTGGCTGGAGTCGTTGGACTGCTTGAGATACATCATCTCGTATCTCATGCGCGCTTTCTAGACGGTAGAGCGTAAAACAACGAGACAAATAGTCTTTGAAAGATAGGAACTGGAGAGCAAGCTTTGGCAGAGCGAGTGGGAAGTCAGTTTCGTGCGGAACCTCGCCCAACAGAGAAACTTCGTTTGGGTAGAGAGATATGTTGTTTACCTCTTTGAAGTTATTATTGTTGTCACTCAGCTCGTGTATCAAAGCCTCGATGAGGAGTTCAGGTCTGCGAAGCGCGATATTCCTTGGAAGTAAATGTAGCTTGTCACATGCGGCTGCGACGAGGGTCGTCAATGGTGTCTGTACCAGCAGTTTTCGGAGGCTTTTCTCAGATGCAAGCTGCGCTGACGCAATGTGTGCAATCTCAAGACTGAAATTATCTTTGGGATTTGCTGCAAAGCATGCGCACTGAAAGCGATGAAGGCGGATGTGATGCCTGGCCACGTCCTCGCTCTGAGTCATCAATTGACCAGTCTGGTCGATGATGGCGAAGCCCATGGCGCTGCGAAAGGCATTAAGCAGAGGTGCCATTCGCTGGTCAGCTGCCCATGCCGACAGTGTGGCCCGCTCAAGGATCCGAGAGTCCTCTATGACTACACGCAGGAATCTCCGCGTCGGTAGTTGCAACATCAAATCAATGCAGAGTTCCAAAAAGCGAGCAACGCACCTAATTGGCAAATCATTTGTATCGCTACCCATTTTTCTTTCGACGAGCCGTGTGATAGCATCAAGTAGTGCCGGGAAAAACAAAGCATCCACAGTAGCTTTGCGTTTTGCTCTTTTGGCAAGAAAATGTTGCCAATGCCGGCAAAGCTGAGGGAACAGTTGGAGCTCTTGCTTTCGGCGCGGGATACTTAATCGTTCCCAAAGTGGCAGGCCCGCTAATCGGAGTGCAGCCCGGCGAATCGAGGTGTGTTCAAGTCGAGAGTAGATATTGATGCAGAAAAGCAAAATAGAGTCCAAAATGTTCAGTGGGCAGGCCTCATCCATCACTTCAAGACAAACAGCTTCTAGAAGGCAGCCAAACGGCGACTCCCCCCCTCCCCCCGACGGTTCGAAGCGAGAGGTGAGCCTTTTTAGAACGTCCGTTAAGTGCCCACATCGCGCCGTCTCGTTTAAAAGCGCGACAGTGGATAGCGCGAGTACACGCGAAATTGATGCCCCACAGCATGCAGACAACCTCGCCCACAGTACCTTCTCCATGTAGCCGAGGCGTTCGAGACATTCAAGCGAACGCGATTTATGACAGAAGCCGGCATTGTAGATCTCACAAATGAGCTGCTCACTTTTAGCATTGCCATCGGATGCCACGCTGAGACGCACAGCAAGTGCAGCACATACAGCTTCCGTGGAAGGGATCTCCGCGAGCAGTTTTATCGACCCACAAGCCATCGCCCTACCCTCTGCGGTAGCGTATCAATGGCTCGACTCTTGCTCTCTGTTGTTTTTGACGCATGCGGTATGCCTAAGGGCAGATGATTCAGGCTAGCTACTAGACTGTTAATTAGTAGACACAACCTTGGCAAGACAATTGGTGTTTTCGCCCATCTTGGCGCCCCGCCCTGGCAATTTCCATGGCAAACTATTGCAGCGCTTGCTGCCCGCGGGACGCAGCCCGTTGGGGCGATGGGCCCATGGCAGTCCAGCGGCGCCTCGACCGTGACGCCATCTCTGCGACGCGTGAGAGCAGGCGCGCTCTGTGATATGCTGTTCAAAGTCCAGCAGCCCAAGCGGCCAGGCAAGGACTCGCGTGTTGGGCTGGAGGTATCTACGAGGAGTTAGGTGCAGGCCCCGGGGTGCGCCATGATGGGCGGGTGAAACTGCGGCTTTCAAGTGCGAACTAGATACCATGCATATGGCGAAGTGTGCTGCTTTCGCCCCCCGGCGGAGACTGGAAGTGCCGAACAGTGGCAATGTTCACCGGCCGTCGCCTCAAGTCGTTCCTGATTGGACAGCGTAGGTTTACTAGTACTAACTTGAATTGATTGGCCAACCGTGACTTCACTGGCAAGTTCAAGCGACTCGGAAGGCTATATTATAATCCCCTCAGGCTTAGGCTAGTAGTGCCAGTGACCCGCATTGGCCGCACTGACAGTTGACTCGGAATTTCCGAGTCCGCCGAGTCGTAAAAAAAAATCAACAACTTGGCCCTTGAAACTCACTCACCCGCATCACGGTCACGGCCCGCTGGTGACCGCCGCGGCCACTGTAGTATCACCCTACCATCCGACAGACGTCCAGAAGACCTCATACCTCTTTTGAGGCGACCAAAAGCTCGGCCCGGTAGGACCGACACCGGTGTGTGTATATTCACCTACCTCGTAGGTACCGTAGGTACCGACCCACGGTACCGTCGCCGTACCGCAGTAGGTACAGCTGATACATTCGAATAGCGTTGCACTCGAAAATTAATTATTACCTGTTTGGATTTGTCACCATGGCACATCAGGTAGTGGCGGACTACACCAAGGTAAGTGAAAATGCAAACGTCAAGGTCTTCGTGCGCGCACGGCCGGCAGAGCCACAAGACGAACCTGCAGAAGAACTGTTCGAACTTGGCGCACCTGAGCCAGGGGGGCGTGTGCGGAAGCTCTCCATGAAACAATGGAGGCGCACGCGAAATGAAGACGGAGAGCATGAGCAGTGGGGGGGTGTCGGGGGAAACGTGTTTCAGTTTGACAATGTGTTCTGGTGCGATGAGAAACAAACAACAATATTTGAGACAGTCTGTCGTGAACAAGTGGATCACATCCTTAAAGGGTATAACGCCTGCTGTTTTGCCTACGGTCAAACGGGTTCGGGTAAGACACACACCATGTTTTTTCCTCGAGGCGGCCAGGATCGCAGCGATCACAAGATGCATGGCCTGATTCCAAGGGCTGTCGACTACCTCTTCACTTGCCTCGAGTCTTCGGGAGGAACCAAAAGTGAAGTTAAAGTCTCGTTTCTCGAAGTATACTGTGATACGCTCCGCGACCTTGGCAAGGCATCCCTGTCAAATTCGACACGGCTCTCGATGAGTCGCGGTCCATCAACTGAG
Organism: Pelagomonas calceolata; assembly: GCA_918797485.1. Taxonomy (NCBI): domain Eukaryota; class Pelagophyceae; order Pelagomonadales; family Pelagomonadaceae; genus Pelagomonas; species Pelagomonas calceolata. Next base: position 1,838,856 of record CAKKNE010000006.1, on the reverse strand, counting down.
AAGACATCGGCGATCTACCAGGGCGCAGCAAAGCAACGTGGGGAGACATTTGGGCTCGGCATGCGTGGGTCATCAGTCCCTTCGACAAACACAGTTCAACCAGTAACTCCGATGCCTGACATGATCCACGAGAAAACAAAAGGACACTGGTATGAGCTTAAGGAAGAGATTCGTGAGGACAAGGATGGAAATGTTTTTGTCAAGAGCCTCGCAAAGATCCCTGTGAAGAATTCAGCTGAGGTGCTCCTGGTCATTGATCGTGGGCTTCGCCTCCGGGCCACAGAATCGACAAGTATGAATGATACAAGTTCACGAAGTCACACCGTGTTTACAATTGAAGTGGCGATGAAATGTGCAGAAACTAACGATGCTCTTGCCGGTAAGCTCCATCTAGTTGATCTTGCCGGCTCAGAGCGCCTCAAGAAGTCGGACTCCTCCGGCATTCGCATGGAAGAAGCACTTCATATTAATAAGTCGCTTACAGCACTGGGCAAAGTTATAGTATCGCTAGACCCGGCGCAGGCGGGTGCACATGTCCCATACCGAGACTCAAAGCTAACACGCCTGCTTCAGAATGCGCTTGGCGGGGACAGCTACACTTCGGTACTAGCCACGATTCGACCAACTCGATCTCATGCTGAAGAATGTCTCTCAACGCTGCAATTTGCTAATAGATGCCGAAAGGTGGCCAACAATCCCCGCGTTCACCGCTTGGGCGAAACAGATTTTCAGAGTAACAAGGCCAAAGACGAGCAGATCGTGCGGTTGAGGGCGGAGATCGAGCGGTTGAAAGAGTTTACACGGAAGCTTAAGCAGCGTCTGGCGCAAGCAGGTCTGAATTTAGAGGAGATAGCGGAGTGTGGCGGCACCGGCTCAGTTGAATCTCCTACTCACGACTATAGCCCGGCTCAGATACAGGCAGTCGTCTCAGGTGCAGTACTCGCCGCCATGCGTGCTGTTGGCATCCCAGGGGCAGTAATAGACGAGTCAACTGGAGGTGTCCGCCTAAGTGATGGTCGCCTACTCGAAGGTACGTTGCCTGGAGCATTTGTTCGTTATTATAGTGAAGCTGACCAGCCAAAGAATTCTAGCAACAACCATCCCAACAGACGTTCAGCCGTCTTGAACACAATTGCTGCCCGCATTGCGAAGGCAATGGGGTTTCCTAGCCCGCAAGACCTACCGCAGGCACTAATTACCCCCCTTGTTGAGCGCGAGGACGAGTTTTTGGTCCTCAAACGAAAACTAGAGTCGACACGGTGTGAATTAGAGATACTTCGAAAAGAGATTGACCTTGGGAAGCGCCAAATTACGTCGGTGACTCTTGGCGCACAGCGACTTGAAAGCGATTCCAAAAATAGTATCATTTCTGTGGCTAACCAAATGGGAGAGCAGCTCCGGGTACAAGAAGAGATCCATGCGCAGCAACTTCAGGCTCTGGTCCAGGAGAAAGATGCTATTATTAATGATATTACTCCCATGAAGCTAGCTGATGTTGGTACTTGCAGTAAGTTGCCACCGAATCCGGTCGTAGACATGTCTCGCAGGGTAACTGCAGCACGTGATGCTGTGCAGCGCGCTGAAGGCCGTTGCGCAGGCTCTGAGACGTCCATTGGCAACCTCAAGATGCAGTATGAGTATTGGCTCAACAAAAAGGACCGTGATTCAGCGCGATTTATTTCGCAGCTCAATCTTTACCGCACAAACATGAATGCACAACTTGAGACAGCCGATCGTGAGCTCCTTGTCCTATGGAATGCTGTCGAGCACCATTCTAGAGTTCTGCGTCGTGTCCGTCAGGGCAAATATCCACTTCATCAGCTCGGTACTAATGTTGCAGCTCCAGCCATCCCGCCTAATGACCTTCCGCTGTCAACCAAACACCTGATCCTCACACGGCTGCCTGCAACATTCCGTTCAATGCGGAAGGGGGAATGGAGTCAGTCGAGGGAGAAGAATTCAAGGTACAGAAATGAGACTGATATTGAATTTGATGCTGGCACAAGGGGACTGCCATCGAAGGCCAAGTCACTCGAACAAACGTGCTCAGCGACAGCACGGGCTACCCCTGACCCTCTTCATCAAAGCTTCCTTGAAAATATAAATGACTTAAACATACACACCCTGAGGAATGAGCTTGTGCAATCGAAGCTTAAGCTACGTGACTATGAGATGCGCCTAGACCGTGAGGTTAAGGAGTGCGTTGTGGCTGAGCTTTCTGCGCATACAACAGTCCAGTACATGCGTGATCTCGAGGAATTAAAAAAGGCAGCAGATAATAAGGCTTCTGCGCAAGCATGGCGTTACACTCAGCTTCGAGTGGCCTATGAAGCTCAAAAACAAAAACCTACTAAGTCTGTGGGAGGTCCGCACAGCGAACTTTGAATTAGTTACACGCGCCTCAGTAGTAGGTGTTAGTTGACACTAGTAGTAGGTTTGAGTCACTGACTTAGTCACTGAGTGCCAGTGGACTTGCCAGTGGGTGGCCCTTCAGGAGTGGGGGTTTTCTGCGGAGAATATACCCTAGTACCCATTGCAGCCCCATATTGTCTACATTTTCGTCTTGAGAACCGGCGCCGATGTGATGGCAGTCGCAAGATTCCGAACCTTGTCATCTGCTAGACCCGGGCCGTGACCGTACATGGATCTCAATGGATTTCGTTCAAATGTATCCCAAGATCGTTCTTCGTATTGAATAGGTGTGTATGCTTCATCTTCATCAGGGTCTTGAGCTCTTGGAGCAAGGCCTGATAGTGTGTCTCTTAGTTCTTCTTGGTGTTCAAGTTCTTCATGCTGCGGACTTCAAGTTGGAGATGAATCATTGATCGGACTCGTACTACAGTTCCTCTACACAGAAGTCCTCTACTTCAACAAAATATCTGATTATTATCATCGTCGGGCCCTAATATTACGAGCTTGTCCAGTACCGTAGGTACCTCAGGCTATCTACGGTACCGTAGGTACCTTAAGATGCATACTTGGTACCTACTGCGGTACCGTACCAGCAAGTACCGTACTGCGGTAGGTGGTACCGTAGTACTACGGTACATCAGGCTGCAGATTGCTTGCAAGTTTGCAAGTAGTGGTGTCAGGTGCCCGTATTGGTTGTAAATGTAAATTTTCATGAGCTCAAAACTTGTGAAGCCACTAAATGTACTCTACGTATGGGCTTGCTTGATGGCGCGATTAGGGAAGTCAATAGCTGAGGACATAGATCATAATATTCACAATATGACCATTAGAGTAAAGCAAGTGGAACAGGAGTTTATTAAAAATGGCAGTGAGAGTGTGGCGCTAGCGGCTCTGGTGGTGAGTGGCCATAAGGCCATCGATAGCAAATTCATTCAACAATCGGCGTGTGCAGCACTAACCATGATCAATAGTGCTCGGACTCCCGGGGGCTTTTATGGTGATGCAGTTGTGATGATGGGTCCTTTGGGTACTAGCACGCCGTTAGACCTAAACTCGTGGCGGAGTGCACGGCCAGGATGGCTATCTGAACATGATGATCATGCCAAGGAGCTCGCTGCGCTTATGGACGTCAAGGGACTACGAATCAGGGCGATGGACCTAGTACCACTTTTGTTAAGCAATACATACCCGTTCATGAAGCGCAACTTAAACTACATGAAACTTGCCGTTTATACCCTGGGCACCTACGACAAGGTCATGTTTGTCGACCTGGACATTGTAGTTGTTGGGCCACTCTCCGACATCCTGGCACTATCCACGAGGTCAACTGAGCTCGTCGGCTACCGAACATGCACAGCTCCGGTGAATAGTGGCTTTTTTATCGTTCGGCCCGGGGGCAGTAATGGAAAGCGACGACTGAGGCATCTTAATAATATTGCCCTACGGAACAATTGCCCGTGCAGGAGCTCAAGAGACCCCTTCGCCAGTTTCGGTTTTGACAACTGGGGCAGAATCACCAACGACCTTAAAAAACTCTGGAATTCTGGTACCTACGATGCACCGAACAGGCCTCAACATAAAAAAATGTGCCGCAGTGTTTTGGGTAAAACAGAGCGTACCTGGGACCTTGCTGGGTCAGGCACCGGTCAAGGATTGATGTGGTATTACTTTGCACTCAAAATCAATTCCTATGTATCTCTCACCTACTCAGACCTGCCCTTGGTTCACTACAATGCCCCCGGTCCGAAGCCTTGGGTACCCGGTGCACAAACAAAGGCCACTAATGACCCAGGGATACGCCAGCATTGCGACTTCATTTGGTGGTCAAGCTTTCTCAGAGCGGAGAATAAAATGCCCACGTCAGTTTTTGACAAATGTTTTGATCTCCTTTTACCTCATCTTGATACCAAGCGCGATGCCGGGCACTTCATTGGGCCTTCCTGTTGTCGAACTTGTCCAGGAGGTGGTCATTTTGCAACGTCACAGCGTTGCTCAGACCATAAATCGCTTGCAAGGTACTCAGTTGATCATTGCACCATTATCGCCGAGGTCAAAGCCCCGCCTACAAGAAAAGTTGACGTTTTAAGAGAAAACTTGCGTGCATTTAGCTAGTTGCGTGCACATTAGGCCTCGTATGGTTGTTCGGCCCATGGATTACTACAAAATCCACTGGACTAAGTTTGGGACAGCTGACTGGAGTTTTTGCGTGTGTGTTGGTGAGGACTAGCCTGCACAGAGCGGTATATTCTTCTGGCAGCCACGTATCTATTGCGGTTTTTCGATCATTGGGCGACCTTTCTGCAAAATTGAGCAGTGTTAAAACAAACCGTGATGCATCACCCACTTCGTCATTTAGTTCAGAGCCGACCGGCTCTAAGCGCCCCCTAAGCGCCCCCTAGAGAGTAGTGGTGATGTTGAATTATCCTGACAATGCCCACGAATAAAATGATACGCTTCTACATTTGATCATCATCAAAAGTAATAAACACGCACGAAATAAAAGGGAAAGGGCGGAACCAAAAATTGAGGAAATTTTCAATTGATAGGAAGGTCGCAATATGGGGCCGTTTTGTGACGCGGAGTACCGTGTCTTGGCCTACCATTTTTTTTATTTGCCTCGCCACTCACTAATGCGCTATCGGCGGAGGTTAAAGACGACCGGGCGCCGGTCTTTTGCCCTATCAGTAAGGCGAAATTTGCCGCTACGCTAGTAGTCTGGCGTTCGGCTCCGTCGTAGCCACCACTTTCTAATTAGCGGGCGGTTAGAACGGACGGTAACGATATCATATGATAGATTAGTTCAGGTTGGGCCCGGTTACTAGTACGTTAACATTTAGTGACGGGTGGTTCACCGAACCCCGAATTCTAACCGTCTCGGCCGGGGCCAACTTGAGCCAGAGGTCCCCCTTGAACAATCGATTAAACCATCTTACGTACGGGTTTTTCCTCCCTGCACGTCCCCTTCGGGGACGTGCCTACGCCTAGTCTAGTCCCTCGCCTAGTCTAGTCCCTCGAGTAGTTAGGCTACTTAGCCAAGGTTCCCCCAAAACCCGAAATCAATATAAGAATCAAAAAGTTCTATCAAAAAGTCTAAACCCGAACCACCGCCCCCCACGTCGGATTTGGCACCCCTGCGGAGCAGGCCCCCGGCAGGGAAATGGTGTGGACCACTCCACGGTAACCTGCCCTGGCTCCAAATTGCCGTATCTATAACTAGGCGGGTCGTTCACTCAGAAACATTGGGCACTAGGTTATTCTTGGTCTCGTGCCAAGCTAACTTTTGGACTTCGCCGTTGCTTATTGGCAGCACTAGCCTGGCGTTTGGTGCCAGGGGCTGGAACTTGAGCTTTAGAGCCAAGAATATCACGTTGTAGGAGAGATTCTTCCACCAGTGTATCCTCCGACTTCTTAAGAAGTGTGCAGTAACGCTTGGCCATCGCCTGGACATCCTTCATGTCCTCTTGAACTTGAATAGCCTCTAAAAGACCCAAAAGCTGGGTAGATACGTGCTTGTAGATTGGATAGACGCCAATTAGTTTTATTAGCACAAGGAGACAGGCACGGCCATGATCCTTGTAGTGGCTAAGCGAGTGAAGGGCAACTTTAGTTATCTTATCATGCCACTTGGTAAACACAGTGCAATATTGTTCATATGTACACCTAGAAGCAGAACCAATGGCAACAGAAAATCCAAGTTTTGATCCTGCTTCCATATCATAGCGACGTCTATCGAAGCGCCAATGCGTGAGGGGTTCAAAAGTTGCACGAAGAAAAATTCCAAGGCAACGAGCTTCCTGATCTGTCGCACAATAGATTACAGGAAAAACATCTTTGACTACCCGATCATAATATTGGAGGCTACTGAAGTTGGTTGTCTCGAGAGAATGAAGTTGCTTGAAAAAAATTGCACAGAAAAGTGCATCTTCTGGTGTGATCGTAACACGTGGCATGATGCAATTCTCAAGTAGTGCTTCTGAAATCGAGCGGCGTTGATCCTCCACCTACCATGGCACCTCAGTAGTCAACATAACTAGTTTAAAAGCAGCATATAATCTATGGACGTATTTTCACACAGGTGAGGACGATAGTACCAAGTAGACTATTACGCTGTGCCTCAAGATCAGTCATGATCTGCTGGTAATGATGCTTCTGGAATTCCAGCTCGGCCACAAGCGAGTTTATGGTGTTGAGGCAGCGTGCCATCTCTTTTTTCCGTCTGTCTGGCTCTAGAAACTCACGATGTGCCACATTGATCTTAGAGCGGATTAAGGCTATTTGCGCATCATATTCTCGCGTGGGCACTGTAATGTCATATAGCGATAGAGACCAGAAAACAAGGTATAGTTCGCTGCTCAATGCACCACAATCCCGTGCAGGTAGTGATGAGCGCAAAGCTTTACCACCTGGCTCCCATTTGCATAGAGAGCTCCCTGAGTCGGGTGAAATTGGAATTTTAGCTCTTGGTTCTTTGCGGTGAGCGCCAGCTGCTTCTGCTATTAGTGGTCTAGCCGCGTGGAGCGCAATCTGTGGTTCAATGTGCAACGCCTAAACGAGGTGGGAAGGTATATGTCGTGTGTGAAGTAGAAAATCATCGACACAGTGTACGGCACGGACATTTTACAGAGATCAGGAAGCAGCTCAAAGTACGGACATTTCTTACCTGTGCCTGTGACGGTGCTGTGCGCTGTAGAACGCGAAAGGAAATCTACGAGCTGAACCAGGACCATCTGACATCGATCAAAGAGTTGCCCAAGCAGCTTTACATGATTTACCTTCCCTTTGAAGAGACTGTACCCGCGCTGCCTGCAAGAATTCACATGATCTGCAGAGACAGACTTTATTGACGCCGAAGTGGCGCTGGGCAACAAGTGCAAGTATTGGAATGGCAGTGCTGGGCGTGCATAATGCTTCCTGAAGCTTTGAAACGGCGCGCTTAGAAGCCTTACTAAAAGCAAGCATTTCACGGCGGAGTGTTTCGCCGCCTGCCAAACCGCCAATTTGGGCATCAGATAGATCCTCTAAGACCTCACAACCACCCATTCGAGCGAGAAGCTCATTGAAAACAAGAAGGTACAAAGAATCTCCGTCCTCCAAACGCAGCATGAGAAATTCAATGAGAGCCTGGAGCTCAGTTTGGGGAAATGCGCGATAGTAGACACCAGTGAAATGAGAAAGGTGCTGAAACCAATGAGCAATATTTATGCCATCATTCTGTAGTTTATGACGTGACGTGTCGGCAAGGTGAGACGATAGCATGTAAGAAAGAACATCCAATGCAAGGGGGGACACAAAACCGAGCGACTCAACGATGGGCTGAATCATGTTGCCGTAAGATTCAACTTGAGAGAGAATGACACGAAAGACAACCAGCGGATTTGAGTGGGCTACTTTTGCCAATGCCCTTCCAACGTGCTTGGAGTTTTTTTTGTCATTTGCCACTCGCTTTAATGATTGTCGAGCATGATAACCAGCTTTACACTCTGCCTCTGCGACTTCAAAGTGCTTGGTACCCACGGATTCTCTTTCAAGGCTGCGACCGCGCCAGGTTGAGTAGAGCGAATGCCGTTCACAGCAAGGGAGTTGCTTTGTCGCAGCCCAAATCTCACATACGCAGCCAGGATTGACCGAAAGTATTGACATAGCCGGCAGTATGACATATCCAAGCAAGCGTTTTGCTTCATGCGCACCTCGAGCATCCCGCGGTCGTAGCAGATATTTGATGATGCGTGCAAGCTTGGTCACCAATGACGCATCAGAGGCTATACCAACGTGGAGATGACAACACAGTGGCTCTAGCACTTGAAAAAGACGATGAACCGATGCAATATCATCAAAAGTGCGACATCGGTGCTGTGAGCCCACGTGTACTAAGGGAATTCCTGACGGTTGCCAACGAGTTGCAAACTGTAGATAATTTGGCGTAAGCTTGCAATACAGAGGAGAGATAGCAAATTTTAGCATCGAACAGAGTGCCAATCGAGATTGACCGCAGACAGGCAGCGCACCTGTGTCCTCCAGGCAACTTAGAAGTGGTCGCACAAGAAGCCAACGTCGGTCCCACAATAATGCCTCAATAATCCCAACAATTGGTAAGGAGAGGCCTTCTGCCGGATAGCGGCATCGCGATACTGCTGTGGTTTGACTCGCGTCCTGCTCCGCGGAGTGCGATAGAGAAACAGTACCGGCAAGACGAGACGCGTCCTCGATCTTTTTAGCGTGTCTTTTTGTGGTTTCGGCAAGCTTCTCCATTGATGGCGCTAAATGGGGCAGCAGTGCGTCTACAGCTATGGCCCCAGCGCTGAGCAATGTTGCAGTGAGTCGGCAGAGCGATGTTAACATCTTAGCTCTGCAGTTTTGAAACTTGAAGCCCAGAATTTGGGGCAGGGATGCACCTAGCTTGACCTGCTCCAGTAACTTGAGGAGCGCATTTATTGTAGGCGATGTAGTGCTAGAAGCCATACAGCTGTGCTGAAGCGAGCTAAGCACCATGTCCATTACACGATTTGGATCAAGGTCAAAACCCCCAATTAAAGCCTGAAGTGACTTTGGCAGATATGCTGGAGCCGCTTGTATTTGTAGCCGAGACAACCTAATCAAATATGACAAAATAAGCGTAGAATATAGAATAAGCCGTGTAATAGACCCTGATACAAGCAGCGCTGTTACCTGTGATGGCATCTGATTGGTGATGAACGCAAGGGGGACGTCAGATTGAATTGGTTGTGACGCTGCAGTTCCTTGGAGTAGCCTTCACTTTCTTCGTGTAGAAGGTTATACTTATGTTGTCGATATACCTGGTCCGTATTCAACTTTTTCAAGCGCTTTGAAAACGTAATAGAATTTGTTAGGCCTGCTGAAGTCAAAAGTTCTTCATCTAGATGCTTCTTAAAATTAGTCAGCCTGGATCAAGCTTGGGCTTGCCTCATTGGGACGAGTTCAATTTCTCTGCGCTGAAGAACACGATACAACACCAGCTGCTTGCAAAGCCTCCACCAGTGCCGCAAGATGACAGTGTGCTGGCCTGAGTTTAGTTGCGCTGATTTGTACCTAAACGGGGGAAAGAATCTCAAACCAAGATGGAACCAATTAGGTACATCATGTAGCCAAATTGCGTCAACTATCGCTTCTGCTAGTTCAGTGGATTGACCAATTATTAACGACGCTTGTCTAATTACATCAAGGGCTGTTACTGATTCAATTTTCCCAATGGCCACATACCTGTGTAGTACCTTTCGACCAGTATAATAGAAATGATCAATAACATACGCAACAACTTCAAAAACCGTGTCACGCCAGCTATGAATGTCGGAGATTCGGAGCTCGCTGATGTTGTCGGCGGACGCAAAAAGAGAGTGAGCGATTTCCCAGCGTATTTCACAGTGCGCATCCCCGTCTGCAACCATACTCCACGACATGGGTGCAAGCTGCTCGGGCGACGCTGACCCGTGAGAAACCCGTTCTAGAGAAAAGCACATGATTTCTCAATCATTATTAAGCCCAATGTACTGTTCAAAAAGTCACCGGCCTGGTGGTCCTTACGGAGGAATCCGGCTCGCTTACTTACTTTGACCTGCCGTGAGACCCAGGCCCGCTTCAGGTGCTGTACGATGGCAGCCGCCCGAGGGACGAGACGGCACCTTTTTAGACGAAGTAGAGCTAAGGGGAGTACTGTGCGGCTCGCCTGCGCCCCACCGCACCCTTATCACATAGTTGCAACCCGCAACGGTGGACCTATGTCGAGCTGCTTGCTTTCAAGAGACGAGGGTAGCTTATAACAATTAATATAGAATTATCCTCCTCATCATCATCATCTAGGATCATCATCATCCCAGGCGTTGCCCATACGAGCTGAGCAGGACGCATCAGGGCACGCAGGTGAATGTTGGTCATGCGCCCTTTTCCTCCATATGCTCAATGCATGATTGTAATTTTTCATGCTCGTGAGAACTTTGATTGGAAAGTCCCCATGATAGTCGCCACACATGGACGTGACCAGCTGCATTGCCAGTTGCTAAGAAATTTCTCTGCTTATGATTGAACTGAAGAGCAAGGATTCGCCTGTCCGTATCATTGGCGGATGCTGGCATCGGTGCTTTAAGTTCGACAGCTGGGAGCATTGGCCGCCTGTTGCCCAGGTCGTGAATACGCACCACACCTCCATCACCCGCAACCGCAAAGACAAGAGGACGTGCCTTGGACCAACCTGATGCATACAGCCCATCAGCAAGGTGAATACAGCTTGTATCTCGCATGGTCATTAGAGCACGTCGCTGCATCGTCGACCACAGTTTTGCGTAGCCATCGACGCCAACAGACAAAAATACGCGGCGGTGAAATGGAGACATTGAAATCATTGTGATCGGACCAACCTAGATGAACAAGAATGGTGCGTTGATAAAAATCTAGGACATTGAACCAACATGCCCCTCATATTCAGTCACGCCAGTTGGAGCTGGGAACACATACCGGAGTGGGGGCTTAGAGACAAAGATGTCTTTTGCTGAAACCACTTGCCTACTTACACTATTTGCCCAAAGCTCAACATGCTTGATGAGTTTTGATGTGATGCAAGGTGGCAAATTATCAAAAAAGTCAATCGCGCTTTTGTCCCAATGTATATTACTATCGCTGCCAGCAAAGAGTTTCTTTATATTCTTTTTACGCGGATGGCAGCGCAAAATTTTCCCCCCTTCAGAGCCTATCATGACGCAAGATTCAGCTAGTGCCATAGAAGTGCCCCCCACTATCGGTGATGAAGCTGCCATATTGGTGAGCAATGTTAACTCAGGGTTGCATGCCAAAGTCACGCCACGTACCTAAGAAACTCTTAACTCAATTTTCATCGCGCCTTAGGCAGATATACCGGGTATGGCAGATGGCCGCTAATCTCGGCCGTTGCGTGTTTTATTGTCGCTAATGACCACCATAGGATCTTACCATCACTGGAGAGTGAAACAAGCTGATAAGCATCTATACTGGCAGTGAATGCACCTCTATTCCGATTCCATTGAAGAGAACTTACTGGTTCTCGATGCGAATAGTCGCTTATGTTTGAGCATGCTTTGAGGACGTCACAACTATCAGCTAGGTCATAGATAAGTACTTCCCCATCAAAAGACCCAGCGGCCATCAACGACGGTTGTGACGGATGGCAAGCAATAGTTGTAAAGCAAGAAGAGTGCTCTACGGAGCAGGTTGGGCACTCGGGATTAAATTCCGGACGAAACAGCGACCAACAACAGAGGATTCCAGACTTGTTGCACCATCCAGTGAGGTCCGATCGGCCAAACGCAGCACATAGCATAGCGCCGGTTGCATTCCAGGACAGCCCAGTACACTGCAGATCGCCTGACCGTCTGCACGTAAGCGTGTACTTGCAACAAATATCCTGGTCCTGTTTTGGTTGCGACCCAACGAAGCCAACAAATGCATCTTGCGGTTGGGAGAGCTCCTGAATCATCTGGGAGGCTAGATGTGCGATCAGATCTGATTGGAACTTGGGCTTTGTTGCCCCATCGAACGCTATCTGCGTCTGCACAAATACAGCAGAGCAGCCAACATTTCGTCCGGAGGCGGAACTAACCTGCTTCTGTGGAGGAGTCTGGGATCTTGTATATTTAAAACACTTCCTAGTTGCAGAGACGAAGCTGACCGAAAAGCAACTGGAATCGCCAAAATTATGTTGCCTTGTTGAAAGCACATTCGTCATGATTTAGCGGAGTTATTAGCACCACTTGGGTACCGCGTAGTACCTACGGTACCACGGTACCGTACGGTAAGACTCAACTTGAAGAGGCAAAAAAAGCCTGGTATCGAACAGGAGGGCATCAAGGGTGGCACTAGGACCCTCTGGGGCGTCACGACAGTACTACCTGACTAGTCCCCGGGAAAACTCAAATTTGAATTACCACGGAAACACGCTGTAGTAGTCACGGTCGTGCGCCCAGGCTACTTCGTCTCATGCAATCCCAAGCCGGCGAAACCCTATCCTAGTGAGCCGCGGGCTGAGTAGCTGTACCAGAGACGCGTACTCATTCCAGTTGGCTGTAACCCGCGGTTCGTCGAGGGCGGCCCGACCATGACCGCCCGGGCCCGGGCCCATACTAAGCCTCCTAATACCCCCACTAGGAGACTGCCATTCAGTGGGTAAAAACTCACCTGGCAGCGCTCCAAAAAAATCGACTAGGACACAACAATACTTCATTATTTTTATGCCCCGGGCCCGGGCGCCCGGGCCCGGGCCGCGGCGGGGCCTCCTCAGCCTCTCCGGGTCCGAATCTCAGGCTCAAGTTGTCACGGAACTTACGCTTAAACACTGGCAGGTAAAAGTACAGGAATTCCGTCAGGCTTTTATAAAAGGCCAACTGCCAGTGATACCAAATATAGTTTTATAAAATTTAATCTATTATAATTGGGCCAATTATACAATTAAAAGGTAGCAGGACTAAGGCTACTACAGTGGGGGCTAGAATATAAAAACGTGCTCTATTGCGAACCGCGCGCCTTTCGCCTCGAGTCGACGTCGCACGGATGGGGGAGTACGAGAGCTGCATCGCCGTTCACCTTCGCGAAGAGAAAAACCCGCGTTTCGTCGCTGATGCATCCTGGCGTCTTCCACTCGAGTGGACTCGGCGCTCCGGCATACCCGACCGCGACTTGGTAACAAAAGTGCGTTTTTCCCGCCAAGTGGCAGCCTTTGTTGGGTCGATATGAGTAGCTGATTTTCGATTTTTTTTTGATTTTTTTTAATATTTGCACGCAGCTAATTAAACCCTGCGTTCTTGTTGGGATTTGAGCTGCCTCGGAAAATGGCTAGGCAAATAAAGCCAAAGCGTGCAATCTGACCAATCTAAACAAAAGTCATTCCTTCCCCTGGAGCACTCTTGAGAGGCCCTCGGCCAACTCAAAAGGTGGTTGCAGTTAGTGAGACTTTCTCTACTCTCTCTGGCTTCTTAGCGACCGCCCCGCAGCTGCTTTCTCAACGCGCGGGCTGCTGTCTGCGTACTGAAATTTTCGCAGCCAGAAACTTGCAGCCATGGACCGGCGCAAAAAAACCAGCCAATGAGCCAACGTCGACTATTCCACTCGAGCCTCCATAAATTTCGAAGTCTTGTGGGAGTTATCTTGTTTAGGACTCGTTGTTTGGACTCGTTTTGAGGGGCGTTTCTGCCATGGTACGCGTATAGCACGGGGGTGACCCCAATTTCGGCTCATTTCTTCCGCGGCATCTGTTATGGGGATACTCCCCAGGGGACTTCTCTGGGGGCCTAAAACGGCTCCCTAATTTTTGGAGACATGTGTTTCGCAAAAGAATAAAGCGCTTTTAGCTAAAAACGCTAAAAGCAGGCCGCCGCAGCCGGTTTTGGGCGCCGGGCGCGGACCCGCTGGGAGAGACGTGGGGGCGCCGGGCGCGGACCCGCTGGGAGAGACGTGGCGCACCGGGCCCCAGCACCCCTTCGACTAACGAGGCGCGCAACGGTACTCCGTTGGTTTGATCGCTGGGCTTAGAACGAGGGCTGTGATTTTGTGGTCTCACCAGGCCCGTAAATGTGCGCCGCGGGACTGTGAGGCAAAAAGCGTGAAAGGCAGGTCGTATAGGACCATCCATAGTAGGCGCTCTGTGACCGTACCTTGCTCAGAAAGGACCGATAGTGCACGTGGAGGCCCCGCGAAGGCGTCCAAATCGTCGTCTACTGCGGCTGAATGGCGGCGCGGCGGGGTTGTAGACCTCCTAGCGGCATCAGTTCCAATCGAAGGGTCATAAACGAGATCCCAGGCGGCCGAACAAGTAAACTAGCTATTTTCTTATGATAAGGCCACTTTCCAGGACCGCAAGGACGCCAGCGGCTGCAGACCTTGTATCCAAATTTAGGCTATCCGACGTCGGGCGCTAGGCCGGCTTGTTTGGGTGGGGGTCACCCCCCTCGTATAACATACGCATGGACCAAAGCACATCACCTTCCTGGTATGGACACTAATTAAACGCTGCAAGGACAGGAGGGGACGCCAGCCAGTATACTACGCTGCACAATGGAGCGAACTCAAATTTACGAACGGCTTATACGCGTATTGTCGTCATCGGCGAAGACCAACTTTAATCCCTAGGGGTGGTATCAGCAAGCCTCCTTACTCTGTCCTTTTCTCTTGCGTTTGCTGCAGTTTCACCATCACTTTTTCGGTAAGCGAGTCTGCGACATGGTAGCGTGACGCCCAGGCTGGGTCTCATTTTCAACATTATATATGGGCCCTGGTCCGAGCTGTCTCGGAGCCGGCCAAAAATTGAACTTAGTACCTGTAGTTAGTTAGTAGGAGCGGAGCAGCCTAGGAGCCTAGTTGACCAGGATAATGAAAAAGGCGGCACGGTAGGCATACGCAAGCAACATGTCGACCTGTGCGACTGTAGTCCGTAGGGACACGACGTTCAGGGGCCGTACGGTTGGGGCATCGACGCGCTTGCGCTTATCCCCCATGTGTTCAGGGATCCAGGACAACAGATTATCAGGCTGCGTGCAGATTCTAGTTTCTGAGGCTGAGGGACTTTTATCATGGTCAGGGCCCGTCGGGCGGCTGGCCGTATTCGAAGCGTAGTTCGCCGCCGGGCAACGCCGAGTCTGCTCTTCCGTGCGCACATCCTCGCGCCGGCCGCCAGTGCAGCGCCCTAACCAAACGAAAAGCGTGTCGTGCGTAGTTGCTGTGGGCGAAACGCCGACGAGGAGGCGCTGTTTGCAGCAACCTGAATGAGCACATAGGCTGTAGAGCCTAAGACAAAGCTAAAGATAAATTACTTGCGATCGAGCCCGAGCCTCCAGAGCTCGCGGGTTTCTACGTCGACAGCGTTTTTACGTCTTTTATTCCGATGTGGCACTTTCCTAGCAACTTTGTCGGCCTCTCTCCCCAAGCGCGAGCAGTGCTCGCCGCCACAGACGCCCCTCAGCCTGAGTCCCGCCTATCAGAAAGTAAGTGCGTCTCGCTAGTGATAGCAGGACGGCTCATTCCGACAACCTTTTTGCTTGCAGCCTGAGTCTGTTGGTAATAGAGTAAAATTCAACGATCATCTTGCGTTGACGACCGTAACCGTAACCTTGCAAGGGCGAGTCCTGCTAAGGCTATTATTAGTCTCCGACATGCAGTATTTATATTCGCAGGGTAAGGATTCATCTATCTTAATTAGACCCATGGAGGATGGGTCAGTTCACGTTCTTATTCGAAACAATTACCCGCCGGGGTGTGGCGGCCCTAGAGTCTAGTAGTAGTAGCCTAGTACTAGTAGCAGACTAGCAGTCTAGTAGCAGAACATTCTATTGTGTTGTTATTACCCCAGGGAACACATGGCTACTTGCATGAGAGTCCATAATTGCAATTCTTTTCTCAAAATCAGCTTAGCTGGCTATGAGACCATGTGTTCGCAGCTTTCCTAGAAGATCATTCATTTGGGTCCTAATTTCATCGACTAGGTCCCGTAGCTTTTCAGATTGCGCTGCCAATGTCGCGACATCTGAACTCGCCGCCGCAAGCGTGCCATCACCAGGATCATTAGCTGCACTGACGTCGTCAACGGCGGCTTGCCGGGCACCAATGACTTGCTTATTTCCCACGATTATATTGGCATCATTCTTGACCGTAAGATTGCCTCCCTGGATGTCAACGCCTCCAGCCAAGATGAAGACTCCACCAGCAGAGACATTCAGTCCCGCGCTAGCTACCGTGATTCCACCCATCACACTAAGACCACCTCGGTCAATATACGTCCTGGGGAGACCGTTGACTCGGAAAATAGTTTTTGGCTTATGTATATTGTCCACATCCATCCCTGCTTTTATCAAATCTATGTTGCTGGATAGCCCTGCGGTGGACTCGATCGAAAGCACGGTACCATTGTCTTTATCACCGGCGGCATAATTGTGGTAAGCTCGAAGCACAGTCACATTATTGCTACGGATATCAGCACCACCATCATACACGACCACGCCATCTTCATAAAGACGTAGCCCCCCCTGATAAACTGTTAATCCACCCTTTGTGAGTTCGAGGCTGTAGACTGAAGTAACATTGTCGACATGTAGTTCACCTGCGATTTTGGTGTAGCCATCACCGCGGATGGAAAAGATATTGTGGCTTCCATCGGCTTGCTTGTAGGCAGTATTGAAGCGAGCAAACCAATAGCTTGCATCTTCATTCCGTATTGAATCTACCTGAAGCAGCGAGTCTGCAAAAACTTCGGAGCTACCAATGACATGAAGAACAGGTTCACCCGAAGCCATGCTCGAAATATCCACACCTCCATCTTTTATGCTGGCGCCGCCAGTCAGAACAGTAAGTCCGCCCTCTGAAATTGTTGTTCCATAGGTTGTAACATCAAGTTGTGCGATTGACAACAGCCCATCACCACGGATGCTCAAAAGATCCTCGTCATTTGCGACTATTTTCATGAAGGTGAAGTCAGATGAAGACGATTTGTCTGCGGTAAGCTTGAAGATATCTCCAATGTAGTCGGTTCCTGTTGCGTGAATATTCACACCAGGTAATGAATTTGAGGTTGATTCTGCATAAGTTGAATCAGTGCAAGTGGAGCCCTCGTACCCATCAATGCAGTAGCATGTTCCAGACGTAAAATCGCACTGACCACGCCGACCACAGTACTCGTATTCAGTTATATCGTCGCTTACGAGATCTGAAATGTTGCATAACACTTGCGAACCACTAGCAGAAAAGGCACCACTCACATCACAAGTAAAGTTTGAGAGTGCAGGGTTGCCTTTATGACTGAAATAGTTGTTTTCCATGGGCATAGTTGGCCATTGCTTAAATGTAACATTGTAAAAAGAGCCAGCACCGAAGTTCTCGGACTGACAGTCCACATCCTCAACATTTTCAAGAGCCTCCCAAGCCCCCTCGCATGTTACCGCTGAGACATGAGAAGCCGAATGAGAAGTGGTGTACCCAAGAAATTGGAAGATCACTGTGCCCTGAAGGCTGCTGCCATCAGCGGAAAACACTCCGATTCTAAGGGCACGGTAGTTTTGGTTGATAGTAAGTGGGTCATCAGCCTTGGCACACATGACTATGGATGTGCGTGCAGTTCAGGAAGTAAATACAAAAAAAAGGAAATGCGACTCGGGAGACGAACTTCGCGAACAGTCGGGCCCACTGAAGCCAGGGTCGCAGAAGCAACTAGTTACTGAATCCTTATCCCAATTTGCATAAGAAGGACCGGTTCCATCTCCACCAGTGCTGGGATGTTGGTGATCAATACCATACAATTGGCCCAGGCGGCTCAATGTCAAGCACATACCATTGGCATTGCAATCATTTGGGCACGTAGCTAAGCTGATCATCTCATGATGCACAACTACTTGTGTTTCAGACACTGAAATTTGCATCTCTGACAGGCAAGTCCAGTGTATCCGTCGAAGCACTCGCACTTCCCAGTGTCACGATTGCAGAGACCAGCACTCGAACACTCACTCGGAGAATGCGCAAGGTCTACAGCATATGCTTTGTCTGCCCAAGCTGCACCTTTCGAACATGTACCTAATGCACCGTCGTGAAATAGGCAAGATTTCACGCGGCAAAAAAACGCAATGAACAGTCGGGAGCATAGTCAAATCCTTCGAAGCACGAACATACATTCTCTGGGCCACAACTGCCGTGACCGCTGCACATATTTGGGCATTGCCCTAACAGTGTCGGCAAACCCACCAGACAGAGAATGTGCTGTCTGGCATAAATCATCGGCTGTTCCAACGACAGTACCTACGGTACAAGTCAGTATGACATTGTACAGTACCGTGGGTACCGTAGGTATACTAATACGTGATTCAGCTTACCCTAGTCTCCCTAGTGGCTAGTGAAATAGCAACAGACTAATAGTTGGGAATTTATTCTTTGCTCAGTTGCCGCCCATCGGGCCAACCAATCCCGGGGACAGGTAGGAAACGTCACCGGGGCCCCCTTCTTCAAACAGGGAGGGAGGGCGGGCTAAATAAATCTGAGGGCCGGCGCAAACCACAGCCAATTTGGCTTTGTGGTTGGCCGGAAATTCCGAGGGGAGCCTAAGGCTAGTACAGTAAGCAAGGTACTGTGCTAGCTGGCTCCTAGCCTAGTATTACCAGCGGGATAGACGTCTGGGTAATTCTATTAGACGTCTTGGCAGAGCCGGCCGATGGATGCCTCTCTGGATGCTGAGATCATGTCGATGTCACTCGATGAGATTCGCCAGCGCAGTCGGCTAGTGGAAAATGATGTATTTATTGCGTGAACAATGGACGCTCACTATGCTAATCATTAGGTTAGGATAATGCGCTCAGAGATACAACGCATTAAGCACGAATCCGAGTCTCACAAAGAACGCATCAAAGAGAATCAAGATAAGATAAAATTGAATAAACAACTTCCCTATCTTGTTGGTAACATCATCGAAGTGCTTGATTTGGGTTGTGAAGAGGACGAAGAGGTCGGCATGGCCCAAGATGTAGACGCTCAAAGGTAAGACTGGTGGATATAGGTCTGTAATATATGAGGTAAGCACTAGGTCAGGAAAATCTGTTGTGATTCGTACCTCGACTCGGCAGACTATCTATCTGCCAGTGCCTGGGCTCATTGACACCCAGGAATTGGTTCCAGGGGAGCTCGTCGGAACCAATAAAGATTCTTATCTTATTCTTGAAAAGCTCCCTGCTGAGTATGACTCGCGGGTGAAGGTATTTACTTGATTCACACACCACATGTGGAGTGTCATCGACGCAGGCCATGGAAGTTGATGAAAAGCCCACTGAAGAGTATTCAGATATCGGTGGCTGTGATAAACAAATTAACGAACTTATTGAGGCAGTGGTTCTACCCATGACGCACGCTGAAATGTTCACTTCAATTGGGGTACGGCCACCAAAGGGAGTTTTGTTGCATGGGCCTCCGGGAACAGGCAAAACTCTTCTAGCGCGAGCTTGTGCAAAGCAAACAGATGCTATATTCCTTAAATTGGCGGGGCCTCAATTAGTGCAGATGTTTATTGGGGATGGAGCAAAATTAGTGCGAGATGCATTTGAGTTGGCCAAAGAAAAAATCAAATCTGGCAAGTTCCTCGTAAAGAATCACTACGCCATGATATCGTCTTCTTAGGCAACAAAAGTGGGGCAATCGTCTTCATCGATGAGCTCGATGCCATTGGCACAAAGCGTTTTGGTGGCGAACAGTCAGGTGATCGCGAAGTGCAACGCACGATGCTTGAACTTCTCAGTCAGCTCGATGGGTTTTCATCGGATGAGAAAATTAAGGTGGCGCAGCGTCAAAAACAGAACCTTGGCAAAATAACTCGATGAATGCAGGTGATCGCCGCAACAAATCGCCCAGACGTGCTTGATCCTGCCCTCTTGCGTTCTGGCCGTCTAGATCGTCATTCCCGCGTATCAAATGAAACGGATGGACATAACGCTGCAATCAGGCAAGATTGAACTTCCGCATCCAACAGAGATGGCACGGGCACGGATCATGCAAATACATTCACGCAAGATGAATGTAGATAAAGATGACACCAATTTTGAGGAACTTGCACGTTGTTGTGATGACTTTAATGGTGCGCAGTGCAAGGCCATATGCGTAGAGGTAAGGCATAGCGTGCTTGAAAGTAAAATAATTTTGTCACTGCAGGCTGGTATGTTGGCATTACGGCGCGAGGCCAACACAGTGAAACATGAAGACTTCATGGAGGGCATTGCAGTCGTTGCTGCTAAAAAGAAAGGAGCTCTGGACTACTACGCGTGAAGTATCCAGGGATTTGGCTCCGTGAACGTTCTACTTGTGGAGACTCGAGAGTTTGAAAATTTATGTAGTGGCATGGCGTCTGATCAGTGCAGATCTCCTCCAGATAAAGTCGCCAGGAAATACCACCGGCTCTATCTATTCCCTACAAAAAGAGGAGACCCTTCGCCGAGTTGCCTTGTGTAGTCCAAGCCTTATTCATCGGCTCATCTCTTTGTTTAGCTCACGTGGAAACCAAGGACGCCGGCGGACGGCGGAAGAGAGAGAGACGGGAGCCTGAGGGCCCCGGGTGCTTATGCTACGGAATGGAGACTCGAGAGAGTCTCCTACTCCTAGTCCTTGGGCTACGAGACATGCTTGGCCGCAAGGTTTTGAGCAAGCTATCCGTGCGCGGGGCAGCCGCAGCCCGGGCCTAAGAAAAGTCCTGCCAGTGGTCATTCAGCACGATAATCACTCGATGCGCGAACGGCGAGAAACGCGGGCCACGCATAGACCGAAATCTCATGGGACGTCCGCGCCACTTAGTATCAGATCGCCGGACGCTGTGGTGGCCCGATCGGCTCGTAACGATCGCGTGTCTTTTTTTTTGTTTTGGGGCGTTTTCTCGGCGAGATGGGCAGCGTTGGCTGCCGTGTTTTCGGCATCGCGTCGTCCGGATTGGAAGCTGCTCGTCTCTGCTCAGTATCCTGTAACTTCCTGTAACTTCCCACGGCCCGGCCCCATGTCCGCCGAGTCACGGTCTTTTTTCGGGGGGGCCGGGCCCGGGGGGGGTTCGAACTTGAAGCGAGGTGCTGGGCAGTATACGTCGGACGTCGGGCCCCTTTCTTTAAACCTTAGCTAGCGAGTATCTTTCTTTCACACCTGCGCTGGCGATCAACAGCGTAAATAAAAAAGGCCCAAAAAAGGCAGCGGGCCCTCTGCGTCCATATCTTTTGGGCCTACGCTGTATCTATACTTGTCGATGTTCCTTCACGAAGTGAAGGTTAGTGCAAAAGGGAGAAATGAAGCACGTATTGTGTCCGCGTTTGGGGCGAGCATGTGCCCCAAGTTGGTGCGCGAAGTAATGTCCCATAATCGTCCTGTGCGAGTGAACGCATTATTAGCACTCTGCGAAGAGTTGCAAAATCCGGCGAGTCTGGTTGGTTGTGTAGATCTGGGAATCGTGTCCGTGCTTAACGCACAGGTCTCTGCAGATCAAGACCCGCTGACGCGCTTGCGTGCCGCCAAAGCTCTTGAAATTTGCTCTCGAAATGCTACTGGCGTTCACGCTCTTTTGCAAGGCAATACAGCCCAGATGATTGTTTCCGCATTAAGTGACGACGAGATAGAGGTGAGAGAATACGTGTACCGGGCTCTTATTGAGTTCTCTACTGGAAACCTATCATGTGTGCATGCGCTTGTTGCAGCCGACTATCCTGCCATTCTTATTAATCAGTTACGAACAGCAAAGGAAAAGACCGTTCTGCAGCCTCTGGCCTTACGGCTACTCCATAATTGTCTTTATTCTGGCTGCGGGCTTGAAAGTGCCCTAGGACACTCTGCAGTTGAAACATGCATTGAGTTGCTTGCGAGTATTGACACAGAAGTTCGCCGTGAAGCTGCAAGCACACTAATTGCGCTTTGCCTTGCGGATGTGGCAAAGATGTTGGCCATTGAGTGTGGAGCGATCGAGATCATCATAGAACTTCTGAAGGATAGTGATCGACTTGTCCGCTCTGCTGCCGCAGGGGCATTGATGACCATCACCACAGCTGATGAGGGCAAACAGGCAATTATTTCGTTGGACAAGATAAAAAAAAAGAATTCAGTTTCTCTGCTTGCTGAGCTTCTCAACGAGAAAGATGACATTCTTACAACCAACACGCTGAAGTGTATTGCAAATATTGCTGTGCATCCCAAGGCGCGCGAGATTCTTAAAAATAAAACTAAATTTATTGACCGGCTCACTACGCTGTGCATTTGCGATAATGCTGCAATTGGGAAGAATGCCCGTATTGTCAAGAAGGCCATTTTTTTGTGTCCGAAGGAAACATTATGATCGCCTGGTCCCGGATGCCCCCATATCCGTATACCTCTACTCTACTAAACTCCCGCGCCAACCAACCAACCACCTCCCAACCACCAGACTAGTAGTCTTAAGAGTGCATTGGCTGGGCCTAAACAGCTGCACTCCCAACTTGAAAGCGTCCTCTGGAGCTAGACTCTGGAGGTGCGTTATTCGCCGGCTAGACAAGGTACTGGGGATCTTACTGGGGTCATACTCAGGCTGGGGTCACTACCGCTGGCGCTAAATGTGGCGCAAGGAAGTGCGCAAGGCACCTAAAGACCGCCTAAGTAATACGTGGTCTTCAGGCAGCCGCAGCCGCTGAAGCGGTGCTCCCCTGAGACCTACCATCGATGCCCGCGCTTGATCTGGAGTGCGCCGAAACGCAGCCCCCACGCGGTTGCTGCTCGGCGACGACCGGATCAAGCTACTACAAGTACGGTCAACTCGGCGCGCCTGTCGAGTACAGACCACCACTCCTGCGGGGTAAACCCGAAATTCCGTGGCAAAGGTACGTAGACGCGTCAGCGGCTCGGGAGGCGTGGTCTAAACGCGACAGTCGGCGTGCCACGGTGATCGTCTTGCGTCGCGAGAGACCGATTTGGAGCTCTGGGGCTGTGGGCAAATTCGACCCCAGAGAAGCCACAGTCCGAGCTGCCCTACGATATTAAACGCTGCGAGGCCCTCAGTGCGATATCGGGGCCGGCATCTACGCGCGTCGCACCCCGCCGTGGCATTTTCGGTAGGTCGCAAGCATACATGTCATTTTTAAGCGAGGTCTAGTTCAACAATCTGGCCCGCCGGGTCGCTTTATTTATTTATTTGTGTATTTATTTATTTATTTATTTATTTATGGGCCTTTATTTATTTAGTAGGTAACAACAGGCAAATGCCCATGTGCTACTTGATGATATTTGCCAAAACGCACATTTCAATGAAAGGAACGACAAGGATAGAGGACAACTTTCACCCCATATTTTCCTAAGGGAAACAAGAGCTTACCCTCACTGACATGAAAAGGGGGAGCCTGAGTGCGATAAATAGGGCGAAATACCCCCCCCCCCTATCCTATACCCTTCCTATACACTTACATCACCCTTCAACACGCCACGCGTAATAAACACAGTTAAATCAAAACTACTTAGTGTATTTAAGGTAGCTCCGCGGCAAACTATCTCAGCCGCAGTACTCCCAAAGGTGCGTACTCCTCTGGTCTTGCATTATTCGCATATTCTTCATTTTACCAAGCCCCACTCTGCCACTGGCAGTGGTCACGGTCTTTTATAACCGGTGGCGCACTAGCACGGCCCGGGGGCAACTTTCATCGTGCAGCGCTTTTAGGCCGCTGTAGTACTAGACTAAGTTCCTTGCCCCGGCGTACTTGTCATGGTGCGCCCCAGGCGCCGTCAGGACAGCGCACCACACAACCTTGACAGCGCGGCGCTCTAATCGTACGCCTAGGGGGTTATTGTCCATCATTCCAGGCTGCGCTTGGGGCTGAGTCTTGCTCCCGCACAGCGCGTTGTCGTAGCAATCAGCTAGTCTGGCGTGTGCGCCCGCTTGGCTTTGGGACTCCAACACCTAGTCATAAAGACCTACTCCGCGAGCTTGTCGCGATTGATCTTCACCACCAGGCTGCGCACTTACGTCAAAGGCTCACTGTTATCAGGCTGTCGTAGACTCGTAGGACAGCGCATTGGCCTCGGAGCCCGAGGATGATCAGTATTTTACAGACCATAGCATAATGTCACTGGTTGTTTGCGAGGCCGCTCAGATACTGGCACTGGCCCAGTTCATGGTAAATATATATAATATTTTGGATTCACATCATCCCTCTTTAAATATCTAGACGTGCATTTTTGTGATCTGCAAAGGTCAATACATGTAGCTCGACACTGGGCATCTTAGCACTCGCGCTCAATCAGACCTTCTACTCGCTGTCGTATCAACCTACTCTCGGGCGCAAAGTTCTGAATCTGGTGGATCACTTCGCCGACGAGTTCTTGATGGGCAAGCCTGAGGGAAACGGGGGGATCACGCTCTTCACACCACCTAGCTTACCTTTTGCGAGATTTTAAAATACGCACAATCCTAACCAAAGCCACAGAAGGTAATATATATTGTATTGCTGATGATCACTTACGTTGCATCAATACCAAACCCACGCTGCTGTTGGATCTCCACGTTGACTTTTCTCTTAAAATCACCATCCAGCATTGACATCTGGACTTTAAATCGCTTCAACTTGGAATAAAATATAGCGTTTGATTCAAACAGGTCTGTCTTGCAATTTATAGTTCTGTGATGACCTGTTTTATCTAGCAATTTATACTTGCCACACGCAAGGGAGTGAAGAACTCTTTTGCCAGTCGGTTCATCTATCTGCATATGCTCACAAATCTCAGGAAAGGCAACCGCTTCTTTCTTGCAAGCAAAGGCAAGCAGAGCCATGGCCTGAAATGTAGTCATCGTCATGTCATATGATCTCCCCCCAAAGTTGCCTTTGACAACTACATCTCCAAGAATATACACCCACGATAGCACACGATGACTGTGGCGTTCTGTGTACCACGTGTTAAAGGCAGATTTTGCATCTCTCATCTCATGGGATAATTGCAGGTCGCGTTGCTTTTGTGAGGGCCAAAATCCTTGAGTGAGCACTTGAACGGAAAAGTCCATTCTCGTTCTATTAGCAAGCAAGTTTGCAGCTCTTAATTTGTTTAAATGCGCGGTCCAGGTTTGATCGATATCTTTTCCTAAGACAAAAAAGAAAATGAATTAAATAACGACAGCTGGTACGAGCCTACTGTAAAATCATTCACCATTCCCTCTAGCTTCGTGGTGAACGGAGCTCCTTGTTGTGTTTTCATTTTTACTATCATTGATTTTTCCGCATGAATAGAGGTATATTTCTTTGATAGCAGCCTTTTTGCCAACCTTTCTCGATACAGTTCAGCATATAAATCTTTGTCTGATACAAATTGAAAAAGTTGAATACAGTGCTCCAATCTATTCTCCACCTCCTCTTCATCCAATTTCAATTTCCCACTTAAAATACGGTCAGTGTGCACAACCAGCAACTCAACATTTGAATCATCAGAAGTTGTATCTGCATTCATGACTTCCTGGAACGCTTCTCGTAGTGCGCGCTGAAATTGAGCTTCGTTGTCGAAGAGCTCAAGGACAAGTCTACTCATCTTACTATGCAGCGTCATGAGCTGATCGATCAAATCTGGGTCATTTGAGCTTAATTTTCTGCCTTTCGATTTCAGAGAGTGAATAAGATCCCGACGTTCCTGAAGCAATTTGTTTCCTTCACTTTGTACAAATTTCTTCGTCATTAATGCCATCGGTGAAAGGCCATCAGCAAGACGTCGGAATAAATTAAACATGCGCCTTAGGTCTTCATTTCTGTCCTCAGCTAGCAAAGATCTAAGCCCACTTTGATCATGATTGATCAACGGCCCCTTGTACTTTTGTAGAAGTTCCTGTTCACAGGCACAGAGTAGCTTACTCTGAGTGGAGGGGTGGAGATATCGCTTAACTCGGTTTCGCTCTGCTTTGAGTGCCATCTCTGCCCGTGTCAAGTATTCAGGGGTAGTTTGGTCCTCCAACCACACCCTA
Organism: Pelagomonas calceolata; assembly: GCA_918797485.1. Classification (NCBI taxonomy): domain Eukaryota; class Pelagophyceae; order Pelagomonadales; family Pelagomonadaceae; genus Pelagomonas; species Pelagomonas calceolata. The sequence goes on along the minus strand of CAKKNE010000006.1, from coordinate 1,813,019 downwards.
CTTTTTCGTGCATAGTAGTCCGAGGTCCTCTTTAAGAGTGAAATTTCTAAATCAGATTCGTAGACACTAAGATCAGGCTGGGTGTTCAATGCCGACTGCACTGTCTTCAAAGTAGTGCACTTCGAAGATAAGCCCATGACGGGAAAAACCTCAACACAAGAACGCAGTAGATCTTGGTCGATATTTATTCCATCGCGCTCTGTGTCGATTGCATTCAGTAAAGATTCGCGAACTTCCGCCTTAAATTGAACAAAGACGATATCAAAAAAAAGTTTTAAGCCCACCGACGTAATTGTGGAGATTGAAGAATTTGCAATGTAGCCATTGTCAAGATGTCTAAACAGCTGTTGCATCCACTTGACAAAGACTTTATGATTCTCCCAGTGATGTGAGAATTTGTTGAGTATGGCGTTGCCTTCATCTGCATACTTATTTTTGTTGAGTTCGGGAACTACATAGTGCTGCAAGACGTGCTCGATTTCATCTTTGGTCCTGTCATACAATGCCTTTGAGTGATCGTACAATCCAGCATTTGAACACATTCGATAGGATATTGTGTAGAGAGACACATAGCCTTTATTACCAAACGGGCGTCTGTCGGATGCATTGCCCTGAAGTATGTCGACCAAAACACAAATGCCATTTTCCCTGAGCTTTTCCCATCCCTGTATTGTTTCTTCTTGATGCTAAGGTGATGCTGAAATTACCTCTTCTAAGGGGATTTCTCCAGTTTCGATAGATTTTTCCGTCGCGTAGGTAAGCAAAGTTTCTTCCCGATCTGTCCGCCTCATGGCGCGGGAATCGCGGGAATAATAGCGTAGGTCCTACGGTACCTACGGTACCGTAGGTACCTACCTACGGTACGGTACCGTAGGTACTACCTACGGTACCCGTAGGTATAAAATAAAATAAACACAGGGATACACATATATCTATCTACCTGTATCGGTCGCACGCCGGACATCCGAGTCGAGTAGGATGGGCCTGCCGCGCCGGGTGTGACGGGGGTAGATGCTGGCGTGGGCGAGCGGCCGGCCCGGGCGTCAGAGTACAACATCAACATTCGACCCACCCCCTTTCCGGTCGCTAAATTCAACTATACGAAAATATCGAGGTGGAGTCCTAGTGGCTAAACTGTAACATAGCGGTAATAAAATCGCCAGGTCGCTGACATGGGCCGGCTTCACAGCAAAGGTAAGGGCATCTCGCGATCGGCAAATCCCTACAAACGCTCACCGCCACAATGGCTGAAGACATCACCCTTGGATGTAGAGGAGCATGTGTGCAAATTAGCGAAGAAGGGCCTGACACCATCTCAAATTGGGGTCATATTGCGAGATTCCTCCGGTATCCCTGCCGTCAAGTCGGTGACCGGGTCAAAAATTCTGCGCCTCCTCAAGAAAAATGGTCTTGCCCCGGAAATTCCGGAGGATCTATACATGTTAATCAAGAAAGCGGTGTCTGTCCGCAAGCACATGGAGCGCAATCGCGCAGACAAAGATTCAAAATTTCGCCTCATCCTCATCGAGTCGCGTATCCATCGCCTCGCGCGTTACTATCGGACCACGCGCAAGCTTCATGCGGCTTGGAAGTAATTCTCGAAGTGTTGGTGGTGCATTTATAATAGTACATGTCCTGTAGGTATGAATCCGCAACTGCCTCTGCTCTTGTTGCATAACTGCCCCGGCGCACGAAATACCGGTATCGCCTTCCCTCGACGACGGCCCTGGGTGATTAGACCAAGAAAGGCGTGAGATCAGCGTCGCTTCTACTTCTAGTAGTTTTAAAAGCACCACTCCCTTCCGCCCCTCCCTGCTATGTAGTCATAGCTAGCCAGCGTACTCCGAAAGGAACGTCTGGGAGTTTGCCATCATATCTCGTCCATGGGATACTTCTACGGGATACTTCAAGTTAGACTCGGCCGGAATCCTAGTATATGCCCCTCCCGCTCGGGCTTGCTTCGGAGCCTGAGATCACTGGCAACAACGCCGCCTGCTGAAGGTCAAATCCGGCGGACAGTTAGCCCGCCGGCGGCGGCTCAGCTGCGAGCGGATTCAAGTTGAGCCCGAGCTTCCAACCGGTTGCTCACCCGGGCCGGTGACCTGGCCCGGGGCTTTTTTTTTCACTGGCATTGGCAAGCCTGAGTTCAATTTGCCAGTTGGTACAAGCTGTCGAGCCCCAAGCGGTTACTAGATTTGCCAGTGCCTGTGAACCACGCCTCTGGTCCGAGTCCTATCCTATTGACCTACCGTGACGCAACCGAGTCCACCCGGAGAAAGATCCCGGGCCGGCCCGAGGTAACTATCCCGGTCAGTAACCTCGAATAACTATACGAGCTTGTTCGGTTTTTGGGAGGCGGCCCGGGGCGCAGTGAGCTAAAAACTCCCCTAGCTAAAAACTGTGGCTACGTTACTCTCGCCTCTCAGCACGTTATACTCAGGCCGCTAGTAGCACCGGCCGGCCGTATTTCACTGGCACTTAGTGTCCAAGTTGGATCAAGCCCGGCGTTAGGTAGTCGCCGTAAAAACACCGGAGTGAACGAAAGTAAGTTCACTTTATCGGAGGTGCCGGCCCCGGGCCGGGCGTGTGACCGATTTGAGGCTCAGACTCGGACTGATCATGATCCGAGTCGGCCCCGGGCCGGGCGGATCATGATCATGATCATGCCAGTGATCATACCACAGACCGATACCGCAGACCGATCGCGCAGACCGGCCCGAGCGTACCACCACATTGGCTCCGGACCCCCCCCCCCGGGGAGGTCTAGATCGCACCCTTAGCATAAGCACATCAGCACCACGTTAGTTTAGGTTGGATAGATACCATGGTACAATATCATAATACCGCGGTAATATGATGAGAGAAAGCGTGGTATACTTATTCACTGGGCGGTATTCCGGCCAAAACATGTGGTAAGCTTGCTTTCCCTTTCTTAGGGAGGAATCGTCGCATGGGCGGAGGTCTGAGCCTGAACCCAAAGCCGGCGCCCGACGATGGGTACAATGTCTCCGTCGACGAACACGCCTTGCCGTGGACTTTTCAGGGTGAAACAGATGCCGACACAGTCATTATGTCTCGACGAGTAGGATCGATGGGCCTAAGTGGTGACAAAAAAGGCCCATCACGGCGAGGAGTTGGTGGGACGAAGTGGAATAAGGCGAAGCACACAGTCAAAAGCACGCATGCGTTCGGGCAGGCGGGAAGCGCTCTCGCGACGCGTAGAGCCGAGGCCCGTGCTGATGGCACGAATGGCTGGATCGCCACTCACTGTGTCCTTGGACCACGGTCGCATAGAGGCATTGAAAAGTTCGAACTCGTGCGCGTTATTGGCCGCGGCGTGATGGGTGAGGTCTCGCTCGCACGATTCAGGAAGGACGGGAAGTACATGGCGATCAAGGCAATCTCGAAGGGCTACGTGGTCAAGCACGATGACGAAAGGCATGTGCAGAACGAGCGCCTGATCTTAGGTCAATTGCGCCACCCATTTGTCGTGGGTCTCTTTGGTACGCTCCAGGACAAGCAAAAGATTTACTTCGTCCTGGAGTACGTGGCTGGCGGCGAGCTTTTCTCAAAACTGCGAGGTAACAGGTGCCTGAGTGCAGCCGTGGCCAAGTTCTACCTCGTCGAGATACTCGCAGCACTAGCACATGTACACGCGGGCGGATTTGTGTACCGAGACCTCAAGCCAGAAAATGTACTGTTGGATACCGAGGGTCATTGCCGCCTCGTTGACTTCGGTTTTGCATGTGCGCCGCCCGATGGGCCAGAGGGGCGAATGCGAACAAACTGCGGGACACCTGCATATCTATCACCGGAGCAACTATCGCGAAAAAAGACGGGCGGTTACACACGCATTGTCGACTGGTGGGCGTTTGGCTGCGTTGCGTACGAGCTCATGTCGGGGCATACGCCTTTTTGTCTTGGCCACCGTATGGATAATCTACTACCTATATTGATAAATGGCTCTGCTCCCTCGCAGGCAAAGATCACAAGACAGATTCGCATCATGCGATATATCTACGGGTCATCCAAGGACGCATCTCATTCCCGTCTTTCATGGGACCCACGCCGCGCGCCCTAGTCCGTTCTCTGCTGAAAGCTGATCTTCCAAAACGACTCACTGATGCGGCGAGTATCCAGGCCGCAGAATTTTTTCAGGATGTCGACTTTGTCGGAACCGGTGCCTTGCATACATACATAGGTGGCAGCCAACCATCCCCCTTTGCGTGTTCACATAGGTGGCAGTCAATCAAAAACGCATCCGGCCTCCACAGAAGCCGCTCATCCTCCCAATTGGGGATGCATCTCGCTTCGATGAGTACCATCCCCGGGAATGTCTTGAGGACGAATTTGACTCCGCAAAAAAAGTTTTTGCCGGATTTTGATTTATAATAGAGTAGAATAGAATTGACAAGGACCTGCTGATTAAATTGAGTGGAATGGGATCAGAACTTTAGAATACCTATTTTTGCCTGAGGGAAACTCAAATCACCGGCAGAGGACAAAAGGCACACGCGCACAGCATTTTACAACACAATGTAGCAAAAGAGAATCCCGAGTCAAGTTGAAGTCCCGCGACCCACTTCCAGGCCGCGTCTCAATCAGTCGCGTATTTACGGCCTGGCCCCCAGGGACAGTATTATGCCTCCTAAGTAAGTCTGCGATATGTGGTTCGGGCCGCCAGCCCTGACCGTGACTCAGATTGCACGGGGGGGGGGAATGTATACTTTATGTCCTCCCTGCCAGTGGGCCATGATCCTCAGGCTGACGGATGAGCCATAAAATATACATGTCCATTTTTTTTGAAATCCGACATAAAAACCATCCCCCCTTTTCTTACAAACTAATAAAATTATGTCAAAATCTGATACACAAATCGCCAAAACTTGAATATTTTGTCCGTTGGCTATCAATGGGGATCATGCCAGTGATATTCGTTAATAGTATAGACGAAACTTGAACGTATAAAATTAGTTCCCACGCCTAACGGCGTGGAACGAGTTTCCTACATTTCGTGGGGGACTCGGAGCCTGATGGTAATTGAATAACGTTTAGCCTGAGTGATGTTTCAAGTTTTCAAGCCTGAGTTATAACTTAGTAATGCCAGTGATTTAGGTTAGGTTTTAAAACGTCCGGAGGGTTGTTCAATGCCTCTGGACAGTTCCGTTAGACACCACGCAGAGCGTGGGCCCATAACCTGCGATGCATAGGGAAATAGAGTGTGTCACGGTAGCTCCGGATTTCCCCGGCAGCGTCACGGTAGTGTAGTCGTCTAACGAAATAGTTTCTCCCATGTTTGATGGGGTTTGTGACGGGGAATTACGTCCGTCAATAAAAGTGACTCAGGATGATAACAGTTAGGAGTGAGAGGCGACTTCCCCCTACTAGTAAGGGGATATCGGAGTACCGTGACCCTAGGATGGGCCGGGAAGTAGCCTAGGCGGGCAATACAAGTACGGGTTGTGCTTGGATACGTCTCAGTTGAACCTTGGGATCCTACTAGACGTGTATTTCCATTGCAAGCGGCCCTCGGCAGCTTTCTTTTTGCGCGCAGGCGCAAAATTGGCCGAGAACGACGGAAAAAACGTTTAGCAATTTTAGCTAAAAATTGCTATTATGAGGATCGGAGCCTGCACGCGAAACATCTCTTTCAGTGGCCTCTCCACCCCTCCCGCAGTCCCGGGACGGGTACAAAATTAATAAATTTATACAAGTACTCTTGCATATTATACACATGGGCCCCCACACGATGCGAGCGCAATTGAGCCGTATCGTATACTTGAAGCAGGTGCATCACTTGGGCTGCCCGAGCGCCCTGAAATGCGGGATACTCCGCTTTTCAGCATAAAAAAAGACGCACGTAGCGCCAAGATCCAGCTACAGTCGAATCCCCACCTACGCACAAAATCTCGCCGGGCGTGCGCAGAAGCTGCCCTCCGCGCGGCTGCTATCCTGGTACGACCGGGCGAAGCTACGGTCATCTTGGCGTATCTAGTGGCCGTCTTAGCGTCGCGAGAGACCGATTCGAGGTTCTCGGCGTACGCGGCGACATAAATAAATCGACGACTTTTGGGACTGAGGACAAGTGCAACCCTTTAGAAGCCACAATCGGAGCTGCGCTACGATACCAAACCCTGCGGAGCCTCACGGCAACCGAAATCGGGGCGGGAACCGTAAATGTGGCCAAGATGGTAAGGGGGTCGGCGGCGGCGGCGGCCGGGCCGGGCGGCGGCGGCGCGGCGGCGGCGGTGGCAGTGGCAGTGGCAGTGGCAGGCTGAGGCTGAGTCCCGAGTCCCCCCCCCCGGGCCTTTGTCGCAAGGAGCCCCCTTATTTTATGAAAATCCACACTACAGGGCTACCGTGACGTATGTATGCGCCGTGATCTGTCAAAATTTCACTGGCAGACCCCCCCCCTGATTGCACTTTCAGTACGAACCTGTAGATCCTGTAGTACCGTAGATACACCCATTACAAGAAAGTACAAGCTCGCGAGCTTGTACAAGCTGGTAGCTTGCACCATCTCCGAGCCCAGCGGGGCCCGGGCGGGTAATGAGAGAGGGCACGACCATGAAGTTTCTGCGCTCAGTAAAGCGCCGAAGATGTCAGTCTCAGCGTCAATGCGGCTGAGCCGTGGTGGTGCAGATCGGCCGCACACCGCATCGCGTCGCGCGAATGCGCGGCGCCGGGTCGAGGCGGCGACGCTGCGAGTACGCGCAGTGAATAAAGTTCGGGTGTACGTGGCGAAGCTCCTGCGCCGCGTCACGATAGGCGAGGCACTAGCAGTTATCGGGAATACGCGGCGGCGCCTACGTGCACCCAAGGCTTGCGGTAGCAGCGTAGCGGCAATAGGCAGCGGCGGAATTGACATCGCAATGCACGCGTGCTGTCAAATGCGCGCGCGGCGAGCGGCACTCCGAGAGGGCGCACGGCGCGCCGTCGAGCGGCGCCAGGCCGTGTTGAAGTTGAAAAGAATCTGTCCTCGAACGGCCCTGGGAACAACCGCCGGTCGTGATGCGAAGTAAGGCGTCATGAGCTTATGTAGGTGTTGGGAGGACGAGACTGATTCCGAGGCGGAGTCAGTCCCGCGTGGATGCGAGACGAACGACCTCGATTTGCGCGTCCCCAGAGTTTCAGCTACCGTTGCGACCCACTCGCGTACCATCGCGTCCGTCGCGGCAATCTGCTTTGATCAATTATGCGCACAGGCTTCGCATCGCACGCAATCGCCACCGCCTGCGCCATTACTATGGTCGGCCGCGACTATATCCCGCAGGTCTCGCCGCCGACGTTGAGCGGCTCCATACGCTCGCTCGCAACGGCGACGCGACAGCTGCGCGCCGCGCAAGTTCCGAGGCGCTCGTCTGGCATGGTCATCTTGCGCCGCCCGTCGCAGCCGGCGCACCATCGATCAGACGCTTGGCACCTGGGGCTCGCTGGCGGTACACCATCGGCGGCTGCTCGGGGAAAGAAAGGGCTTCATGGATGATGTCTCGTAGTCGACAACTCGCGCAGGTTGTAACACCAGATTCCTGGGTTCGAGACCCGCTGCACGCATACACGCCCGCCGCGCGGCACGAGATAGCATGCGCCGGGGCGCTGAGTATCAACGACATGCAAATTTTAGGCGCGCTCGATGGAAATGACACTACACAAGGCATTGACTTGGGCGATGCCGACGACGAAAAAGACCCTTACCACCCTCCGTTTCTCAGATATCTATGGAAAGTCGCGTCCTCACGCCCCTACCCATCGCCTTCTGCTAAGGGTCTATCGTCGCTGCTGCAGGAAAACATAGAGGATCTCTCTGCCACCATGGATTCCTGTGACGAGGCCAGAAGACCAAAATTGGCGAAATAATCTCGGCGGGCGAGTTGAGTTTCCACAAGGATGGTGCTGAACTGCTGGCGGGGGCTGGGGCACAGCCCGCATAAGTCGTGCAACAGAGACTCTTTTGGCGAAATGCGGATGTTTAGCCGGGCTTGGGATTGCCACGGGCAGCATTGATGCAAGACGAGTAGTATAGGGAAAATGTATACTTTATTTCCCATCCTTCGGATGAGCCATAAAATATACTTTTTCCATTTTTTAGAAATCCGACATAAAAACCATCCCCCCTTTTTTTCCACTGGCAACTTGAACTAACTCAGGCTAATAAAAAATATGTCCGAGTCAAAAAAAGAACGTATACTATATGTCCCTCCCCACGAAATGTAGGGAATTCGTTCCACGCCGTTAGGCGGGGGACTAATACTATACGTTTCGTCTATACTACTAATGCCAACGGTAAAATATTTGGCGATTTTTATGTCAGTTCCGACTCGGAGTCAACTTGAAGTTTTTTTGACATATTTTTTATTAGTTGGTAAAAAAGGGGGGATGGTTTTTATGTCGGATTTCTAAAAAATGGAAAAAGTATATTTTATGGCTCATTCGTCAGAATGGGACATAAAGTATACATTTTCCCTATACTCAGTGACTACTCCCCGCCCCGGGCCGCCCGGGGTGGACTCGTCACGGTAATGCTAGGATACAAATGACTGCGCCTTCCTTCTAAACACCAGTGCCTACATGCAGTTCAGGTTACCCTGGTGCCTCACTTATGACTTCACTTGTGCATAACCGGGGGGTTAACCTGGGATCCAACCCGCCCAATAACCCGACGGGTTTTCGACTAAACCCGTTTAGTGAGATTAGCGAAGACCCCTCCGGACGAGCGGATGGGCGCAAGCAGCCCGTTGAGCTTTTGGATACGTACAGGTGCGCCAAGGCAAGTACCAAGTCATGTGGCCCGGCGCGGCCCAGGCCCGCGCCAGTGGCCCGTGAGGCCCCCTCCCCTACCCCTCTATAAGATTCTGGGGTAAATTACCCGTACTGACCGGTAATTACCCGGGTTATTAACCCCGGGCGGCGCCAGGGGTAAAAAACCCCTCAGGTAAATGGCAACCTAGAGTCACGGTTAGCACCAGACTGGCCCTGAGAACACGGAGGGATGCGTGCTACAGTGGCGGATTCGGGTGAGTTCCGGCCCTTCATCTAGAGACGTCGGGCGCCATCCGAGTCCACTGCCGGCACTGGCACTGGCACTCTGCTTTTTTGAAGTAAACTGAGGTTCAACTTGAGTTCCAATCGGAGTTGGCCTGGACTCTTTGTATTTTTCAAAAATTAAGGTCAGTTGCGCGGCGCCTAGTCCGCGCACGCTCTAGCAACGCGAAGTTGGTAACCCGGGGACTGTAGCCTTCTGCCGTGCCAGCCAGGCAGGCTTCAGTAGGGCCCGGAGCGGCCACAGCATCATGATGATCTACTAGTAGAGCGCAAATGTCAACTTGGGAGATGCCTTATGGTTGATCTCTCGTCTTTGTTGTCTCTCAGGGAAGGCAGTCCACCATAACTGACAATGATGATCACGTCACTCCTACCGCCTCTGTTCCACTGGGCGGCACACGGCCTCATGATGAAGAATCCACTTCGCGTGACCGGTGGCGTTTGGCAGGGGTGGAGGCAGAGCACGTACAAGCCGCTCGCCACCCCCTGGCCGCCCCAGGCTAAATCCACTACTCAGTGCGCCTATTAATTTTTTGGACGGACTCAGAAGATACATCTTTGTATCCACCCGTCAGGATGAGGCAAGATTCTATGTACTACCGCCAACACTAGACGCAAGCACATCTCAGCTGACATCGTCCAAAGTTAAAAGTAAATTCGTGTATAGGTAGCTCCCCTCAGACGACCACAAAACTTAGTTCGACTTGTTTTGGGGCTGTAGCAGACGGTTTTAGACATCTAGTTTAGGCGCCATGCGGGAGGAAGCATAGCATTGCCGCGCCCGCCAGTAGAAGAATATCACAGTTGGGCTATATAGACTGGGACTACTCATCCCTGAGAACCCAAGCTCTGGTGGGGTGGGTTATTTTACTTCAGTCATAACTTCTAGTCCGAAAGTGCCGGTGAAGCTGTAAGTGCTTCCTGACCATCCACCATAGTTACCTATGAATCCGGCTCTCTGTCTCCTGCCGCGCACAACCTCCTGATCTAATCTACTCTATTCACAATATGGTGACTCGGTGACGGGCAACAGGTACATGATTGACGATCTTTAGGTTGTAGGCGTTGGCCTTATGTGGACGTTGGATACCCCGCATAATAAATCATGAGAAGTCGGAGGCAGAAAATGCAGATCGTGATCATGAGTTGTCTCGATCGCATGGACCCTCAATAGGGAAAAAAACATGTTGTAAACCTTTGCATGATTCGACTTTGTTTTGACAAACTGGACGGTTGAGAAAGCCCCCTGGGTGATTTGCAAGGGAGAAGAAACTTCTAGAGCTTTGATCCTACTTAATTGGCTAGAGAAATCACATGCATAGAATAGTTCGACCTGTCCAAGGAAATGTATGAGCACAGCGCCCGCAACAAAAAATCCGTGGCCGAACTGTTCATCGTCAGATACCAGGTTATGATTCTCTTCATGCCCAGAAAGTCCAAAAGAGAGCGAGAGTAAAGACCAAATATGGTAAAAGTTGCGCGTGGCATTCAAATCAAAAATGTGGCTTTCAAGGATATGCGCCGTTTGAAGTGACTTAGTTAGCTCACCAAGATGAGCGAGAGCTCCACAGGAGAGCTGGCCCAATGAAGCGTAAAATTGCTGAGTCGAGTCCAGTGTGGAGTTGAGAGTAGTTTTGGTGGGAAACTTGAAAGTGGTAAACCGAAGTGCACATAATTGCCCACGCAAACTTAGCCAATCCAGCACATTCGAGAGATCCATGATGAAGCAAATTGTATTACCGACCTCCTTAAAAGCCTGAAAAACTTCAGGTCTCAAGTCCACACCCGCATGAACGAAATTTTGTAGTACTGCCTCTAAGTGTCTGAAGCAAGTGGTGGGTCCATACATCATGTTATAGTTCCATGGCGGAAATCCTTTGATAATTGCGTAAAGATAAGTAAGGGTATTCTCGAGTTGTTCTTTGACGAATTGCAATAGACTTTTTGTAAGTAAGGGTATCCCAACAACCCCGAGAGTGCATATAATTGCCTCAATATGAACCATTCCTATGAAGCTCCTATGAAGCTTAGTTGCATTTTCGCAGACGTGCTTGGGTGGGGCGCAAAAGGTGGAATGATCATAGCTGGGGTTTGGGTGTCTACGTCGGGGAATATCCGCAAGTGATGATATCACAAATCTTCTTGTAAACCCATTGTAAGAGTAATTTGGGAAGACGTCAGTCACCAGGCATGCGAGAATATGCATTAAGGCTCTTCCTGCAAACGCTGTTGGTCCCACAGCTTCATCTACTGTGGTAATGATTTTAACGAATGGATCTAGTTCAAGATGCTCGTCGAGTAATTCGTGGGTCTCACGCACGACACGAATGGCTTTTTGGTAGTCCAACACTTGAGATAAATCACTTGCTTCAAGTTTCTTCGCACAGTAGTCAAGGTCATCATAAAACTTCCCGTTGACGTGATGCGCGATTAAAAAGTTAAGGTCAATAATCCGGCCAAGGACGTGAGTATTTCGCTGTGATATTGGCACGTGATACCTCTGAGCAGCAGGCACATCAGCGCACTTTAGAGTTGGATGCAAACGTTCGTGGTGTGGTGCATCAACGTGCCTCAATCCCACCATTTTTGTGTAATAGGAGTACACATGGTCGGACACCAGAAAGACAATTTGGTCGAAGATTAAATTAACTTCTGCCTCTATCTCATCGTACAGGAAGCGCTGGGAAAGAACACTTATGCTCCGGTGAGCTGCGTCATTGTAGGTGTCTAGTGTATACAAGATATTTTCAACCAGAGGCATCGACTTGTGCTGGTCTGTAATTACATGCTCCGCGAGAATCCATGCAAGTGAAAGTTCAATTGCAAATTGTACCTCCCCAGATAGTTCAAGGTAAAACTCCCGATACCAAAGGTCGCCCAGGTCGGAGTTTGAGGTTAAGGTGCCTGTATAGTTGAGTAAATATTGAAAGCACAATGACTCGCAGTAGAAATAATCCATAAGCTGCAAATCTTCTTTCTCTAAGTCCTTCTTGGAAAAAAATTGAACACGGAGCTGATTTCTCGGATCATACATGGCGCGCACCATGGTCCGCAAAAGTCGAAGCTGTGTAAATGTTGGACCAACAACACGGGCTGTGTGTGTAGGTTCAACTCTGCCATCCTGTCTGGAGTAATATATATAGTCCGTGATTGGCTCAATATTTTTGGGCCAGTCGCTGACTAAGCGTCGTAGTTTTAGAAGGGGATTGATTATTGCGCGTTTTCGCTTATGCGCACGATGCAACGGAGGTACTAGCCCTCCTGCTGAAAATTGCTGTATTTTGTGGTGGATATGAAGTCGGATGTAGGGGGCGACATGAGCCTCCGCTTGAGTCAGCATTGAGGTCAGCGATTTGATCATCGAGATTATGTCCACAAGAACCCCAAGTTCCCGTGGAGAATAGTTGTATCGAATTGCAAGCTCATAGGGGTGATCTGATTGCTTATCTAACTTAGTAATGATAGCTGCGGCGCAGGGATGTGTTAGCTTCCAATGGTAGGACTCGAGCACGGCACAGGTCCAGGACTGCAACAGCTTAAAGCCATCGAATACCATCTTCGACACAAAGGCTGCATATTTTGCAGTGGCAGTGTCTTTCTTGAAGAGATAAGTTGCTACCTCAGTTAGTGTTTGCGCCAAGTACGGCATATATTCTTGGTGCTGCAACTTGATTCTGCTCCACTGAGACGGTAGTGAGTAATGAGCGACAATTCTCCGGTCAGCGTTGCCGCCCCAACTTATCTCCATACTAGCATCCCAATGGGGGGATCGCTGAAGGATAATAAGCATGGTCATCGACATGTCCCCACACTCTGGAACAACTGGATAGGCTCTAAAAATAGACTGGAGCGGAGTGAGACTTATACGCCTGTCCTTAAATACGTTCACACTTTTTACGCTATCACCCAGGTCCCCATCAATTAGCAGCATAAGCCGCGGCAATGACCGTACTAACCGGTACTTCTCGTCTAGAAGCACATAGCGGCCATTCTCGATAAACTCGACATTTTGTTGAAGAATATCTATCAGCACGAGTTCATGATTGGGAATTCGCTTCAAGGCGTCTCTTAAATTATTAAGGATAAGCGAGTTTGAATATTTGAAGTTAGATAAAAATAGTTGCAGTTTGTGCTTCTCCCGGGCAAGACTATCTCCATTAGGCAAGTCCATTCGCAATACTTGCAACACACGGTTGTAACGAGAGAAATCAGTTGTCAGTGAGGCTTTAATGTCTTTGAGGTTGTCTAATTTTTGAAGTAGATCCATTAACTTTGTAATTGCATTGTAGTGGCGGTCAGTATTATTCCCGCGGACCTGTTTGATCGCAAGGTCCTGCATGCTTTGCAAAAGCATTGCGATGCATCTCTCCTGAAATTCCATAAAGCGTTTGATCTTCTCGATTTGTGGAGTCAGCACTTGAAACGTCTCCAGGTCCAACTTGTACTTATTCTCTATACTCAAATTATTTACCACTGGCACTGCGCGTCCCACACTCCTGAATGTGTACAACATCTTAATGTGTTCTAATCCTTCCACGACTAATGCCTCCATCCCTGCGGTCGCGATAGTCTCTTCAGCAAGTTCTGTCTGTAGGCCGATATGATCCTGGAATTGGATAGAATTTGTACCGGACAGCATTGCTAGCTCTAATCCGGTAGCATGGGACTGAATTTTTGGGCCATGCTCGACCATCGAGTACATCGAAAGAACATGTGCCTCGGTCACCCATATCTTTCCCAGGTCAGAGATTGCACTCAATCGCTGATCCATGCCTAATTACGAACGCAACGCATGCATAAAACAGCCGCAATTCTTTCTTACATATACCTCTCCATACCTCGCAATACTGGTACTGCGGTACCTACGGTACCAGCAAGTACCGTAGGTATCAGCGGATACAACCAAAAACATAGTAAGGGCCAAAATAATGTTGGGTATAAATTTGATTACCAGGGTTCCGTTTTGATGCGCCAAGGCCACCCGAAAGGCTGCATAGGAAGAGGAGGCGTGTACTCTGTGGCCGGACCTCCCGATTGTCCGAGCAAATCCGAGTCCCTTCAAGCGCCTTACTGGCAGGCTCAGGCTGAGTTCGTTTTCAAGTTCGAGGCGGAACGACACGAACCCGCGTGCCGCTCGACGGCTAACGCATTACTTTGGCTCGCTTGTGTCCACTCCTCTGCCTAATGTTCTATTTCAGCCCGCAACAACGGTTTCATACAGTTCAACTAAAGCTCAACAAGATGGGGTCCGCTGGAGACGCGGTCTGCGGCAGAAGAAGTTTTAGGAGGCGGTCTATCGATCATACAGAGGGTCACGGTTCCAACAAGACTAATACTACCAGCTGTGGGGGAGCTATGCCGATTTCCGGACCTCATATCTCTGATGTATGGAGAGGCAAGGATACAGTTTTAGGGTGCGACGTAAGGCCGTATTGAACCGAAATACCGCGGCAGCGTCAGGGGCGCATCGGGGGCCGCCGCGGGGTTGCCCAGAGGGGAAGCGTCACGGTCCCCGTGCCCGGGTCCTTCTTTACTTCAAGTTTCAATTTCACTGGCATGTTATTTGTTTATCTATCTATTAATTACCTCAAGTTACTGGTAGTACACTATCAGAGAGCAATGGCGAGCTGGACCTTTAAAGGTCCAGCTCGTATAAAACCTAACCCGCACGTTACGCAACCCTAACCCGGACGCGAACCCTAACCCGCACGTTACGAAAACCCGCGCGGCTAACCTGATTTATATAATACGAAATTACCTGATAAACCCGCCACTTGTCATTTCGGCGATAGTATGCCGAACCTACGGACTGTGAATGTTAAATATATAGTTGGTAGGTTCGACATTCGACAATTACCTGGTTAACTCGTCGAATGTCACTTCGGCGATAGTTTGTCGAACCTACGGACTGCGAATGTTAATATATAGTTGGTAGGTTCGACATTCGTCATTTCGGCGATAGTTTGTCGAACCTGCGGACTGCGAATGTTAAATATATAGTTGGTAGGTTCGACATTCGTCAAATGTCATTTCGGCGATAGTTTGCCGAACCTACAGACTGCGAATGTTAATATATCTCAAAAGTCCTCCGGGCAGAGGCCTTCCTCAGTACCAACACATCACATACTCGCCAAAAAGTCTAGCGATAACTTCACGTCACGTTCAGATGGCTGATCCAATCGACACGAAAAACAGGGAACTCATGGATTACCTCTTTGAGAAGAAGGAAGAGGTGCCAAATGAAATTTACGTCACCTTGACAAATATAGTCAAGAAAAAGCAGACTACCAGTAATAAATACTTTAAGGTTAAGTACAGTTTAACCGAAGCAATTGCTGTCGCCCACGGAGGAGGTGATGACGAGGACATGGAGATAACAATGAAATACAAGACCAAAAGTCGTGAGGGAATCCTTCGCCAACTAAAGTCAGGAGAACGGGTGGATAGATCTATTTTTGACGATATTTTGGACGGTTATGCTCCCATGGATATTACCGCGTTTAGAGACGCGACGGGAGTTGTGGGAGCAACATTTGTGAAGACAGAATGGCTACTAGACAACGTCAGTTATACTATCGGCAAACTATCGCCGAAATGACATTTGACGAATGTCGAACCTACCAACTATATATTTAACATTCGCAGTCCGCAGGTTCGACAAACTATCGCCGAAATGACGAATGTCGAACCTACCAACTATATATTAACATTCGCAGTCCGTAG
The DNA here is from genome assembly GCA_918797485.1 of Pelagomonas calceolata. Taxonomy (NCBI): domain Eukaryota; class Pelagophyceae; order Pelagomonadales; family Pelagomonadaceae; genus Pelagomonas; species Pelagomonas calceolata. The sequence continues at coordinate 1,797,254 of CAKKNE010000006.1, read as the reverse complement.
GTTCGACAAACTATCGCCGAAGTGACATTCGACGAGTTAACCAGGTAATTGTCGAATGTCGAACCTACCAACTATATATTTAACATTCACAGTCCGTAGGTTCGGCATACTATCGCCGAAATGACAAGTGGCGGGTTTATCAGGTAATTTCGTATTATATAAATCAGGTTAGCCGCGCGGGTTTTCGTAACGTGCGGGTTAGGGTTCGCGTCCGGGTTAGGGTTGCGTAACGTGCGGGTTAGGTTTTATACGAGCTGGACCTTTAAAGGTCCAGCTCGATGGGCGGGCGACAGCGACGGCGGGCCCACCGGCCCAGGAGACCCCAAAACCTACTTTAAAGGCCTCCGTGAAAGTGCGTGACGAGTTCTCGAGCGCTTAGGTTCAATTCGCCCTACCCGGCCCGGGCCGCGCGCGGTTTGAGTGTCACTGGCACAAGTTGAATTGAAGGCCATCATGATTCATTGATTGTCGTTTCCTCATGGGTGTCGTTTTGCCATGGCGACGCCGATGAGATACTGTTGGTGCGAACCAAGGTTTATCTTCACCTGGTTAGCGATCATGCATATAGGTTGCGCATTATTAATATATTCGTCACCGTGACATTCAGAGCGTCCAAGTTTATAAATATACTACTTGTCGTTTTTTATATCATTTTGGAGATCAGAGGTCGGTTGTCCTGTGAGCGCAGCAAATGGGGCTTAATCGACCTCTAAAATATCGAAAGGTGTAAAAAATGCTACGTCTGTGTCTGTCATCATCTATCGTTCATTGACGGTTCAAGTTACGTGACCGTGACCTTATCGCCGTGTCCGAGTTGAAGCTCGATTGGGCATCCTACCCCAAGCAGGATGAAGGCGCTTTAGGAGCTTGTTCCTTTTCTCAGGTCCCGCTTAATTAATAAATTAAAACTAACTTCCTTCATTCAAATGGACGATTGCTAGGCTAGGCTGTAGCATGGGTTTTCTGCAGGCTATTTTCCATTTCCATCACGAGAGTTTGGAGGAGCCCGGCGCCGTTAATCACGGCGGTGGCAGCAACTAGCACGGTGAATGGAAAGTCGGGCCGGCGCGAAAGCAGGCGCAGCGCTGCAATCTCGGCGTACGTCACTCCTCCAACAAAAACAACAACCAGAACGGGCTTGGCACCGGGGCTCGCTGGTGACCCGGGTGAAACACGGTGCAGCGCGCCGGCGGCGAGCACGCCCGCCCCGGCGTCGTCGAACGCGCATCCAAGTTCCTCGCGCGAGAACGCACGGGGTGCATATGCAAGATGCGGGAGGCCGGGAACTTGCGGGAGCGCCGTAGCGAGTGCGGCGTCATCCGGCGCGGCGATCGCTTCGACGAGGCGGACTGAGATCGGCGCATAGCCCGAGGAAACCTGTGCAAATGCGATCTGTCGGTGACAATTCCGCCTGTCCCCCTCAGTCTGGGCAGTGCAATATCCCATCCGGGGTCCGCTTAGGTATAGGCGCGCAGTGCAGGGAGCCCGGCACGGGGCGCCGACTACGAATTGAATGCAACTTGAGTGAAGACAGCTAGCGCCTCACGCCGGGGTGTCGCGTATGCGGCGTCGCTCGGCTGGCGTGGATTAACGTCGGCGACCACAAGGCGCAGCGCGCGCCGAAGTGCGGCAAAGGGCGTGCGGGCGCCGCCACCACCGAGGACGAGGCCTGCCGCCGTCGCGTCGCGAGCACGTGCGAGCAGGCCGACGCGTTCCAGGTGGTGGAGCGTGCCGAGGAGCTCGAAGCCATACGTCTGCAGTACGCCACGGCGGAGCGCGTCGTGCCGCGCGGCGCGAAGGCCGCCCGTCGTGAGCGACGCAAGACACGCGAGGCGAAGGAGCGAGAATGGCGGCTCTCGCGTCGCGAGGAGGTCATCGATTACGTCGAACGCGGGCTCGCCCTCGAGGAAAGTCCGCTCGGCATGCCATCGTGCGCGGAAGGCGCGTGCATCTGTCGCGCGTGCGACGCACTCCGCGAGGCGGATGTGCGTCTGGAGGCTCCGGTACGCCGCCGCTAGGCCCGGGATGCGCTTCACGAAGTCGTGGATCTCTGTGATGGACGCGTCGCGGCGGGCGCGGAATGCGTCATACCTGTACGAAACCGGCCTCTAAGGGAATCCTCTCGACACGATTGGGACTAAGGGTCAGGGCATCTCGCTGAAGCCACAAAAATCGGGGATAATCTCCGAACTTGGACATCTACGCTGTGTCGCACGCTGCGCGTATCGCCTTGGCGCGATCGCCCAGACGAGCGCCGAGTTCTTCGATGTTGAGGTCGCGGACCTCGGCGTAGAGCGCATCGCGTGAGTTGAGCGCGTAGGCGACGCGGTCGCCGTCGGCGTCTGCAGCGGCGGCGGAAGCTGTCTCATCGGCATCATCCGCGACAACAGCGCGGGGTAGGCGCGCACAGCCGTGGTGGATGCCACCCATCACCTCGTCGACGAGCCCCTCGTAGGTGAGAGGCGTCACCATGGGCGTGACGAGGTCGGCAAGTCGGTCAATAATCACCAACGTGTCAACGTCGCGGCGCGCGCGCGCATCAGCCGCGTCGCTAAGGTTGCACTGTGGCAGCACGCCGCCGAAGTCGCGCGGCCCCGCGGCGGTAGCAACCCCATCACCGCCGCTGCGCGCGCGGCAGCGCGCGCGCTCGGCCCGGAGGTCAGCGCGCGCGAGGCGCTCAGCAACGCCACGCGCTGCTGTGCCGAACGTCCGGACTTCACGCGGTGTCCCGTAAAGCTGTTCGAAACGCAGCAGAAATTGAGTAACACACTCGAGTGCTGTCGGGTCGCCATCGACCGCGACCTCGCGCAGGCTGTCTGGGAGTTCGAGCGAGAGTACGTCGGTGTCGAGCGCAATGGCATCGAGGCGGTACGCGCCGACGCGAACGTGCGGCAGAACGCCCGCTTCCTCAAGCACGTGTGTGCAGAGGACAGTGGTCCGCGGCACCATAAAGACGTGAAACCGTCGCGGTGTGACCTCGGCCATGTTTTCGTTCATCACGTGGCCAGCAATCAGCATCATCGCAGCAACCGTCGGACGGACGAGATACACAACTCGGTGTTCGCGCACTGCGTCGAGCTCTGGCCGCAGTGAGCGCACGAAACGGACGCCGTGCGACCGGAGTGCCTCTGCACCGCCAGGCACGACGTGATCCAGCTGTCCGCCGATGCCGCGATCCAGGACCAGGCATATTTGACCACCCACATCATCCAAGAGAAGATATAGCTCGGATCGTATCTCCGCAGTCAACTGCTCTAAGGCGAGAGCTGCCGAACGCCGGCTCGGAGCAGGGGCGGACATGCAGCTCTTTGTCTGCTAGCAGGTGCCGCTATGCAAACATCCTCGCGTACTAAAGAGTATGGTTCGTTGTTTGTTGTACACAGGCAGCACACACAGCAGCGCGGAGAAGCGAAGGCGGCCGGACAGCCAGGAGCCATCTCCCATACATCTGAGTCCCCCAGAGTAGTCCTATATTGCCTAACCGGGCCGTCCCTTATATTGCCGCGTCCGTTATATTGCCGTTCCCTCTAGGTACGGTATGTTCTGCGTCAAGTGATCCTAAGGCCTACCTAAACTTCGCCGATACTCTCAGCTACCTCGTGCCAGCGGACGCGTAGAGACGTCAGGGCCTCCTACGGACCTCTCAGGCTCAGAGTAGTGAAAAGTCGCATCGAGAAAATGGTGCCCCACACCGCCGGCGGCGACGACATCTTCGTGCAGATCGCCGACGGCGGCTTCGTCATGTTCGACGCGCATGCGAACGTGCCTCAGCCGTGCCCCGTCGGCGGCTCGCCGTTGTAGACCGGCCGAGCCCGTCAAGATTCCCTTTCCCCACGCTCAAGACGCAAGAACCCAAGAAGAAGCAACTGTAACTACCTTGTGCAACGTGCCCACACTTCATCGACGATAAAAAGACAGAGTACCATATACATATCTACCAGACGCCGCGGGTATATGTGCGTATACATTGGGGCTTTGGGATGAATTTTCCGCATGTGGTGCGTATTTTTATTATATAGCTCCGGGCGCCGAAAGATAAACATGCATGTAACAAAGCCCTGGAAAATCTAGTGCGTTATAACTAGCTCACTATTGAATTCAGCTGTGCGCGACTTACCGCTTGCGCATAGCCATTTGCTGACTGTGCGCAGTCGTCATCCATCAATCGCGTGAGCTGGCGCTAGACTTAATTAGATTGTTACTCCTCGGCGACGTTCCCGGTACGGTGGTGATGGCACAGTACGTGACGATTCGCGTCCTCGATGTCAAATCAAAAGATAACACGCACTTTAAACTGCGCCTCGATCAGAAGCTAGGCGTGATGTTTAGGGAATACAGTAGGAGGCGCGACAATCTCGCGTATTCCTTTCTCCTGGACGGCGACGTCATCGACGCAGAGCACACGGCGCGACTTCTTGTGTTGCGCGACCAGGACGTCATCGTAGCGGAGGAGAAGCCCGGCCGAGTACGGTATGGCTCTCTGTGTGGAAATCAAATTTTAGCGCCGCACGCATGGCGTGGAGGTCCGCGCTATCGACACGACGTTGTCCCGGTCACCGCGTCTGCTCGATGGCGTGGAGGTTCACGAAGGTCCCCGCATAATCCTAACTCACTGGTTGATATCCACACAGAGTCCCACTCCCGCAAAAGGACAGCGACGCACGCGCCCCCGTTGCGGCGCAGCATAAGACCCGTTCGGCAGCGAGCCCCGCCGCGCCAGGCGCGGCTGCGCCGGGCGCTGCCACCGAGACAGGGAACGACCTGGAAGATCCCGGACGTGTCCCTTCGGAACCTGCGACGCACGCGGAAGGTCAGGCCGTTGCCGGTAGCGCGAGTGTCATTGCGCGCGACGCTTCGGAAGACGTGCTTGCCGCGGTGGCGCGCGCGGTGGACAATGACGGCGATGACGACGCCTCGGCGCGTGCGCTGCGGCGCACGCTTGCTGCTGCGTCTCCCACGCGCCTTGCGAAAACCGTCAGCGCCGCCGCTGTCGACGTTCTGGGGACGACGTTCGCGCGGTTTTCTCGCGGCGCAGGACCGGCAGGCCGCGTCGTCGTTGTGTCGGGCCTTGCGGTCTCAGCGACCAGCGCCCATGTCGCCACGCTGCTCGAGCCGCACGGCGCCGTCGAGGCGTGTGCGCTCGTCGCCGGCGGCGGCGCTGCGTGCGTGCGCTTCGCGGCTGCCGAGGCGGCGAACCGTGCGGTGGTCGCTGGTGCGACAGAGGCTAGCGGCACGCGAGTCGCCATCACGCACCTCGTCGCCGCGCTGCCGCCACCTCCACGGCCGCCGCCGGGCGCCGCCAACAGCTCTGGCGGCACGGCGATGCCGGCGGCCCCGGCTGAGGCCGGCGGCGGCTCCGGCGAGGCAGCCGCGCGTGCGGCGGGCGCAGCGGGCGGTGGTACGACAGCTGCCGGCGGCTGGGCGCCGCAGGCACGTCCAACGACCGTAGTATGCCGCTGGGTCGTGCCCGATTTCGAGACGGCACGCAGGTCGGACGCCGCACGCGCGCACAAGGGCATGTACCATGACGCCGGCTTCGTTGACGCGGCGGGCAACCGATGGCTTTTGTACTACTTTCTCGACGGGGACGGTGCAGACAATGCCGGGCACGTTTCACTCTACCTCTCGGTTCGCGACGCCGCCACGCTCCCGTTCGGCTGGCAGAAACACGCGACGTGCGTTGCGCCGCCCTCATATGCGCCCACGCTTGTACCAACTGCTGCGCTGCCGCCGCCGCAGGTTCACCATGTCTGTCGACCATGCGTCGGGCGACGCGTCACGTGGATATGCGAAATGGGCAACACAGGTCTTCCGCGCCGCGCCGCCACCCGCGGTCCAGGATTGGGGCTGGCCGAAGTTTGCTGCGCACACAGAGCTGCGTGCGCGTGACCTCATCGGCACCGACGGCGCGCTACGCGTGCGCGCGACTGTCACTGTCAGTGTGTCGTCGACGGATATCGCGCGCAGCGACGCCGATGCGTGCCTGCTCGCGGCCGCGCGTACGGGCGCCGCGGACGCGGTCCGGCGGTGCCTGCGTGCAGGCGCCGACGCAGCGCACCGCGACGTCGCCGCTGGCTCGGCACGAACACCGTTGCACCTCGCGTGCGCGCGCGGTCACCGCGCGGATGCAGACACAGCGGCAGCGGCAATTGTGCCTGTGCTCGCGGCCGCCGGCGCTGACATCGACGCCGAGGATGCTCATGGCGAGACGGCGCTGCACCTTGCCGTCCGCACCCCGGCGTTGAATGCAAAGCACAGTTGCCTAACTCGTGCGCACACTCGGTGTGAGAGGAGGGTGGCACGCCGTCGATCAGAGCTGGCGCGCGTGTCACTCATCTTCGCCTGCCGCGAACCAGCAAAAAAGCGCGGCGAAGCGGAATCGTGCGCGAGTGGCACCAACACGAATGCGCGCAGGTCGCCAAGGGCGCATCGCGTGCAGCACGCGCGCTGCTTCGCGCTGGTGCGGACCCTGCAAGACCCGTCCGCGGCGCGACGCCACGTGAGGACGCGCTCACGCTTGCCGCAGGCGCCGGCCGCGCTGAGCTTGCGAGCGCGCTGATCAGCGCTGGAGCGCCGCCGTCGGGCGAGGCCGCACTCCTCGCCGCACGAAAGGGGCACCTCGACGTGCTCTGGCCCGTCCTGGATGCCGCACGCGCTGATGACCGCCTTCCCGAGCTCGTTGCCGCGCGCAACGCACGAGGAGATACGGCTGTCGCGCTTCTTGTCGCGCGTGGCGACGTTGACGCTGCCGCCCGTCTTGTGGCCGACTACCGTGCGCCGCTCGCTGACTGCTCACGCGACCGGAAGGCGAGCTTGCAGCGCCGCACGCCGTTGTACCTTTCCCAAAATTTGCTTGAGTCTCGCGCGTGGCGGCGGGGACGCACGCGCATACAGCTCCGTCCCAACCCCTACCAGTGCATCCTGCGCAGGCCGCGCGCCACGCACGCCTCAGGATCCTGCTCAAACAGCGCGAGCGGGCGCGATGCGACGGAAACGGTGGAAAGAGAGGCGAAACTGACGCTAACGTCGCGGCCGCGCCAGTAGCTGCAGACGGCCCGGCAGAGGCTGCACGGCGGAGCCTCGTCGAAGAGCTCGAGGCTGAGGAGGCTGAGCGCGAGGCGAGGTCGGCCAAAGCACGCGAGAAAAAGAAGGCGAAGCGCCAAAAGCAGCGCCGTAAGAAAGAGGCCGCCGCTCGCGCGGCGGGGCATGCGGACACGCCTGATGACGCTGGCACCTCGGCACCCCCGGTGCCGTCCACGCCACCCAGTCCGGACCGGCATTCCACGTCCGATGAGTCTGAGGGCTCCGATGTCCCCGCTGTCTCGCCACTTCAGCCCTCACCGCTGCCGCCCCCTATGCGTGCGTCGCGGCGTCCACCTGCCGAATCTGCGCCGTCTGAATCGGCGGTGGCGCGAAAGCGTCGCGTATCGGCTGTTGCGTTGCACGGGGGCGCCATGCTGCCAACCACGCGTCCATCGCCATCGACCGATCGTGCTGGCCGGCCCGCCACGCCGGCTACCATCAGGCCCCGTGCGCCGCCGACAGTCACGCGCGTCACCACATCATCGCCATTGACTTTGCGTGCGCCATCGCCTGTCCAGGATAGTGGTGCAGGAACGTCCGACGGTCAGGCCCTGTGGCAACGTGCACCCGCGGCTGCTCCTTCCGCCTGGCGGGTCACGCAGCCCGCGCCAGTCCCATGCTTGCCGGTCCCATCGCAACCTGATGTCGTGCACGCAGTGGCCAGTGGTGAGGAGGGCGGCGCTGATGAGATCGCTGCCCGCCTAAGCTGCCTCTTCGGCCGGCCCGCCAGGCCCGGCCTCGCTGCACCTGCTGGTCCACCAAGGCTGCCAGAAGTGCGCGCGCCTGGCGGTGCGATCGGTACCAGGTCTCCACATCAGCCCACTACAGTTGATGGCCGTGACCCTTCAACTGGCGCGAAATCATTGTTCGGCGCATTTGGGTCTTTTTTCTCTGACTCCAACACTGGTTTCTGAGCCACTCGCCTGACTACCAGCAGAATGCCAGCACGCTGCATCTAGAGTATCATCATAATCCACTGCCAGGTGGCACTCCAGTCACCGCCAGTCAGAGACCAGTCAGTGCCAGTGGGGAGAGGAGCTGGGGAGAGGGCTAGAGAGGTCGCCAGCGAGACAGAAATGAACTAGATTATTCCAGTCAAGGAAGAAGAACTAATAAAACAGACCGTGACTCGGACTTAAATTGGACACTGGCCGCCAGCACAAGCTGCTACTAGTAGGTACCTGTCTCCATGCCCCGCACTTCCGCCGCCGCCCGGGGCTGTTCAAACTACTTCTAGTACTAGTATCTAGATGCCGAAGGAAAGCTGCCCTTCTTTTGCCTTGCCCTACATATGCGGCGTTTTTTTTGCTGGCGATATTCGCCCGGAGGCTCGGGATATTCTCCTGAGGCCTTTAAGTGCGGCTGTCGAGCCCTATGCGCATATAACACACAGAATCTACCAGCGCTGTGCTAGGTATCTCACTAATCGAGCTATCTGCCTGGCAACTCAGAATATGCGACTGAGGAACTTGAGAAAGCGATCGCGGTACTCGTTTGGTGATACACAGGAGCATTCCTTGTAATGTTTAAGTCCCCTTGTGATGATATTGAGGTCGGTCTCTAGGTGCTTTCGAACAGTATACTTCTGCAAAATATCGATGATGCCGAGGTAGTAGAGTTCACGCTGGCCGCTGTCTGACAGGCCCTCAATGGCAACATCGTAAGCAGCAGGAAGCCTAGCCTCGTCTGCGTTTACTTTGGTGGATGTCTTGGTATTGCGCATACCGCATGGATTCTGATTCTCAGCAGCATTTAGACCCCATGGTGCCTTGGGCGACTGAGTGGTACTGATAGCATAAGTACTCTTCTCGTTTATTTCTTTGGGCGTACTGAGGGAGCTTGGTAGCCTTGAAAAATGACGAGAGTTGAATTCAGAGAGTTGCTCGCTGGCTGGTACTTCATTCAGAGAGGGTCTAGGAGAATCATTTGTCATTTGGATACTTGTGGTATAATCCGTCTCTCTGATTGGTGTCGGGTCAGACAATAGAGTGTTTTGAGGTGCGTCGTCGGGCTGGAATATGCCAACAAGGAGGGAATAGTCCATGACACCATGACGCGCAAGAAATGCTGCATCATGGCGTGCAGATTCTAGCAAAGCATCTGCTTTATCCCTGCTGACGCGCAACTTGACTCCCATGGCGATGCAATCATTATCTTTGAGGACTTTGTCTTCCTTCTGTGCACTTCGATTGTACTGGGAGCCCTTGAGGTCGAATTGGATCATCCGCGATGATGTGTTTGCACCATAGATCGATGACATTACAACAAAATGGACCTTTCGCCGGAGATGCCTCAGCTTTGTGCAATGAAGTCCATAAAAGCGAGTGAGAAGCGACGCGTTCCCATTAGGGTAGAAAGACACGTCGTTGGCCCCTGACAAATTATTTGGTCTCAGGGCATGCTTGAGCAGGTGCTTGTAGTAGCCGGGCAGTAGCCTGAGAAGAAAGTCCTTTTCGTCCTGTCGCACAGTCTTGATCATGAATACCCCGTCAAAAGAGTAGAAAAAGAACTGTCCACTCCGGGAATTGGCAATGAAGTCAATGAATGATAGTCCTGAGCACAGTGACTCTAGGTAGAGCTCTGGAGTCACGCCCATCAAAGCCCGGATACGAGAGAACACACAAGGCGCATAGTCCTTGACGGTAAAAGAATGTCGCATTGCGTGCTCTGGTGTCACATCGCTTCCTTCCGGAGGGAATTTCGTCTTAGTTGTCTCCACGCATGCTGCGTCAAAGCTGTCTGGTAGTGCCTAGCGCCAATGTTCTTAAGCGCACGAAAGAATTGCACACTGAAAACACTACCGAATGCGCATATTCAACAGACCTTTGAATTCCCAGTTGCATTGTGTATGATAAGGTGTACTGTTCGTGCCTTCCGTCGATCACCTTGCCTTTAGGAGGCTTCAAGCGCCGTGTTGGCTTCTTAATATGTCGTCGAAAGTATTTGCCGATGCGAGGCACGCGCTGTGGCCTGTGATTTTTGGGTACTTCATTACTTTGAGCAATCGCAGCTGCCGCATCGCCCGATACATCAAGAGTCCCGTGTGGTTTTTCGCCATGAACCCATGCGCCTGACGAATGGAGATGATCGCCTCCGTCGCATGTGAGACACTGTTGCGTGCCGCGGGGGCCACGGCCGCGCGGCGAGACGTCGTTGTGCTCCCACGCATCATCGACCTTTGACTCACACATAGCGATTTTACCTTGCACCTTCCCCGTGTCCGCCATGAGGCCATTACGGTACGGTGTACCCAACAGAAGGTGCGGGTAAGAATTGGGGGGGGGCTTACCGAGGCCACTGATACTCTATCTAGGGAGCTGTCGAGGGCCAACCACACTAAAAAAGTGTTGGCTCCAAGCACCTCTCTCAGGCCCTCCTCTCCAATCTACCCAACCCTAGACTGCCCTATCTCTACTACCCATCCCCTGGCAGCGCACCCAAGAGGCAGGCATTTGACTCCCCCGGGACGTCATGACAGTACAACCCGACTACTCCCCAGGACCCCTCCAACTTGAAACAACTTGCATTCAAGTGGAGACAAACTGAATTACCGTGGCAGCGCCGCGGCGCGCGGTACTACTAGGCTACTTCGTCTCATGCAACCACCCCAAGCCGGCACAACCCCGTCGTAATGGACCGCGTGATGAGCAGTGGTGCCAGGAACGCGCATTCACTGAAAGTTGGCCGTGACGCGCAGTTTGTCGACCCCCCTGCAAAGCCCGAATACCCCCCTTTACAACTCCGCCACTATCTACCTACTCTCCGGGAGGCCTCAGAAGGCTCCAGGAAGATCGCCATAACATAGCACATATCAGTTGTGTTCAGCCGCTCAACATCGCCCACTCATGCGCGTACCTTTTGGCGCCGAAGCGCTGCCACAGAGCGCAGCCCACGTCCGATTTGCGTCGCGGCAGGTTTGGGGTAAAGTGCGCTGCCCGCGGCCCTAGTCTTTTTATCTAGGACTTTCCAACGCAAACCCGAGGTTGTCGCTGGCAGTTTGGCTGTACACCAAAAATCTATTAGCATGACAATAAGTACACACCGATAGTTGGAGCACGCCATCGCCTGGAGATTGGGGGCTCGAGCTTGGGGGTGTAGAGGACGTGAGGTTGCTGAAAGGTGTCCCCGTGTGGCCGCTACTCGCGTATGACTGGCAGGCCGCACTCGAAGCCGCGGTGAATTTGGCGTGCCAAAGTGACCGTCTTAGCGTCGCAAGAGCCCGATTTGGCGTTTCAAGTTCTCGGCGTTTCGCCAGCGATGGGGTTATCTCGACTGCTTTTTGGGGCCGTGGACAACTGTGACCGTTTGGAACTCTAAGCCGAATCCTGAGCTGCGCTAACGATCCTATAAATCGCTGCGGGGCCCCACACATTAACCGATCCGGATTGCAGAAATCCTGTCGAAAGTCACTAATGCACTCCGGCGGCCGCTGCTCGCCACGACGGCACCTACTAGCACGCTCGTCGCAATGGCACCCCGTGATGTTTCGATAGTTTGTAAGCGTCGGGCCCACTTCGCAAGCCTGAGTGGGCTCGTGGTCTAACTCGACGATCATCTGGCCGCGATAGTGGATGGCCATTGCGCTAAGGCCGGTGTTGAAGAAATAGATTTACCTAGCGTATTCTGGTAGCGACGGCTTATGGGGACGGCGTAGAGGGACGGCGCCCGGGGAGGCGACAACTTGAACTTGCGACTTCCAGCCAGTGCCTCGGAATGTCGGTGAATTAAATATCACCCTTTCCACTCACTCTAGCGCCGGCATGAGACCCTCCTGCTCAGGTTTCACAAAGCAGGATTTGTTCGCGGAGGAGCGATGCCCCTAGTGGGATCCTTAGCTCTAGCGATCCAGTTCAGCAAGTAAGCTCAAGCAACAGCAAAATGAAGGTATTTCAATGTTGATTGCCTTAATAATTAGAGTCATCATAGGTCACTCTAGCGCTTGCCCTTTCTGCGCACGCACTCGCGTACGTTGCGCCGAAGCACAATACTGTGAGCGTGCTCTCGGCGACCAAAGAGGACATGGCGGCACTAGCTGAGTCAAATCCTGATTTCCTTGGCCAGTCTCTCGGTCTGTGGGACCCGCTCGGTGTGTTTCTGGCACCATATCACGTATCACCTGATCGACTTTGCTCCGCGCAGGGTGTCTAAATCTTGATTTCTGGACGCTTGGCAACGAAGCTACTATCGGTTATCTACGACATGCGGAGATCAAGCACGGTCGTGTGGCAATGGCAGCGTTTCTTGGATACCTTGCACAGTCGACCCCAGTTGTCTCTGGGCCACATGCCAAGCTTCCCTACTCGGGGTACGAACCTGGCCTCACCCCCCCGGAGCAGTGGGATGCGATCCCACTCGCTGGTAAGATTCAGATATTCGGGATAATCGGCATGCTCGAATCGTACGGCGAGATTCTTCCGCAGCACTACTGCAATGGTGGACTCCCTGGCTATTATCCGCCTATCAAAGGCAACCGTTTTGAGTTAATCTTTAACCTCTACGACCCATTCAATTGGTTTGATGAAAACAAAGACAAGATCCGTGGGCGTCAGGTCGAGATCAATAATGGTAGACTCGCCATGCTGGGTATTTTCAGCATCATTTCTGAGTCCAAGGTCCCTGGCTCGGTGCCCCTTATTACTGGCTTAATTCCGGAGTACAAGGGAGATTACATGGTACTCTTTCGGTGCAGAATTGAAGGCAAAATTTACTGTAGTGCAGTGTGTACTTCTTCGGAGGCGCAACCCCAGCCTTTTTTCAGCTCAACTCCCTCCATAACTGCTTTCACCTTTGCTCAGCTTATCTGACTTAATTTCTCTAAATATAGGTCCCTTTTGAAGCCGATTTTTCTATTTTTGCGTAGCAAATGTACATCAGCGCGATTGCGGAATGAGCACACAAACTTTATGCTTGGAATATATGCGTTGATTCCCACAATTCTGAGTCATGGGAAGGCACTTTGACGTTGAATATCTAGCATAACTGCGATGATAAACGGCCTCAAGCGCCGAATCTAGTAGCGCCGTTTCCTCTATCCAACTTCCTCCGGTCACTATATAGTGGACCGAGAACCAGCCCTCGACTAAACTTAAACCAGAGGTAATATAGATATAGAGGCATAGACTGGGCCGTGACTCCGAGTCCCCCAGGCGGGACACGGGTTCAACAAAGTTCAAGTTCATTCTTTGAATCTTCCTTAGAGCCACAGCACCCCGTGGCACTTCGATAAATCGCAAGCATCCAACCAGATAGATCGAAGTTCGTCGCGGCGAGTAGCCTGGGTAGTCGCCAGACTCCGAGTCTCCTACTGGGAGTCGGAGTGCCAGTGCGATTAGAGAACGAAATACAAGTTCGCACCCCCACCGTGACCGGGCCCCTATTTTTATACCCGGCCCTATACACACTCATACACACCACACATGATTCGAAATAAAACCGTAAACACCGTTAAACAAAACTAGGAGTGTATTTTAAGGTGGCTCTCCCCGGAGTCACGGTCTCCCGCCGTGGACGGTCTAAGAGCTGGTCTAAGCCACTCAGGCTGTCACGGTATTCCCAAAGGTGCGTACCCCTCTGGTCTTACACTCGCACGGAGTGCATTATCGACATTCGACAGCACTTCGACCTCCTACCATCCTGGCTTACGAGAAAAGGCCGAATAGACGAGATAATCCCGCACGATGCGAGGATGGCCGCCCGCTTGAGCCGTATCACTCGGGCTGCCCGAGCGCCCTGAAATGCGGGATACTCTGCTTTTCAGCAAAAAAAAAACGCAAGTAGCGCCAAGATCCAGCTGCTACAGGCAAATCCCCACCTTCGTACGCACGAAATCTCGCCGGGCGTGCGCAAAGCTGTCCTCCGCGCAGCTGCTACCCTGTACGATCGGGCGAAGCTACGGTCATCTGGGCGTATCTTAGTGTCCGTCTTAGCGTCGCGAGACCGATTCGAGGTTCTCGGTGTACGCGGCACATAAATAAATCGACGACTTTTGGGACTGAGGACAAATACAACCCCTTCAGAAGCCGCAATCTGAGCTGCGCTACGATACCAAACCCTGCGGAGCCTCACGGCAACCGAAATCGGGCGGGGACCGTGAATGTGGCCAAGGTGGTAGGGGGAGGGGGTCGTTGTGGGTCGTTGTAGGTCGTTGTAGCCCTTCCCGCCCCTATTTCGGCCCTATTTCGGCTGGTGGCGCCTCACAGCGTTCAAGTTGGATATCGCGTGAATTTGTTCATTGCGGCAGGGTAAAATGCAGTCTGTAGGTACCACGGTACGGTACGGTACGGTACGGGTATCTCTACGGTACCTACGGTACGTACCGTAGGTAGGTGAAGGTATAGGCTTTGCTATCTCTCTGCTCGCATAGGGCGCCAATTGGCTTACATGGTGGTATCTGATGCATTTATAACGATAGTTAAAGAGGACTCCCCTCGAATGACAGAAGAGGCAAATGGCACAGAGGGCCATGCTGGCGCGAATTCACATCTGAACATGATCGAGATGGCGGCCCCTGTGGAGATCCGCATATCATCAATATCACTGGTTGCAGATCTAAAGGACCAATTGAATAACCGGCTAGGTAGGATCGCTGGTTTTGAGAAGGAAGATGTAGCTGAGCTCCCACGAATGGCCTTGATGACGGGTCGAAAAATTTGGTCCGACGTCGAAGTCTTGAAAACTGTGTTGATTGAAAATGGCTGCCTTTCTGACATTAAATATGGGAACATTAAGTTGAAAGTTCAGCATTGTGACCTACGAGACCCACCTAGACAAAGCAAGGCAGAGCAAGAAGAAACACAACGAATTGAGATTGATAAGGACGCGAAAGCCCGTGAGCGAGGCAGGTCTCGGCGAGTTCGTCCAGGGAGGAGGAGGCAAAGCTAGTACCTCGGGTTGGTGGGGTCACCGTAGTACTAGTGGCGAGACCCCACCCCCGGGCCCCTGTGTCCCCAAGGCCGGAAATCGGTTTGTTCTTTGGACTAACATCCTGCCTTACCTTCCCTTAGCTCTAATCAATTAAGAATGAATTAGCCTGCGACTAACATATCAGACGACAGCTAACGTCACGGCGTCACCGTGACTTCGAGAGAGTAGGGGGTGTTGGTTTTGTCACTCCCCAGGTCATTCGACCTGAGTCGCATCAAAACAGAGCACCCCCGGGGCTGGGAGACTGCAAATCCATCGCGTTCCCCCTTGTTTCCCATTCCCCCGAAATTACCATAATCATGATGCGTAAAATAATTTATTACGGGATTTCAAGTTCGTCGGACGCCCCTTTCTTCCCATTCCCCCTTTCTAAAAGAGATTGCCCTACATAATTCGTCTCAACAAACAAATACAATTGAGAACAGAACACCCATTCGCTGAGATAATTATAAAAACACCCTCCTACCGTGACGACGACGTGCAACACTTCCATAGCTCAGGAGTTAGCAATCATCTTTCTCGCTAACTCGAACGCGGGCCCGGGTTTCTCGTCAAGACATAGTATTGGAAATGCTGTTCCTTTATAGACTCGGATGTGTCCATTGTTAGGATCCCGGCGGCGCCCCCTGCCCGACCGACTAGGTTGCCGTTATGGCCCGGGCCCGGGTGCGCCAACAAATCAACCTAGCCGCAGGAGGCGGGAGCTGGGGGATACCTCTTGTTCGGTGTCATTAAGGGGTCCCTTCGCACCTGGGTCTAGCCCGCGCACTCCTCCACTCGCACAGGCGGCCAACCCGTACGCTCTATTAAAAATTTTACCCACTCCCGGGGCGGCGTAGCCTGATGATGCTGATGGGGCTTCGTTATGTTCGACACGAGGTCATGCGCGCCAACGATCCGGCGCCGGACATCTATCGCATCAGCATCGTCGTCCACTTGATGTCGCTGCCGGAACAGCGGGAGGGCGCATGAGTTTTAAGTCTATGGTTTGTTCTCTGGCGTGAGGGAGTCGTGGAGAGTAGTACTAGTCAAGCCCGAGGACTGCGAGCTAAGCTTCGAGAGCCTCAAAAAATTAACTTCACACGGCGATGTTAAAGCCAACATCGCGAAAGTTCGACCTGCAAGAAGTGCAGGTGGACGTGGACTTTACCTCTACAAGGCTGAAACTTTAGCGGTCGAGTGGTCTGGCAAGTCGTCTTCTTCGGACGACGACAACTAAGACGTGCTTCTCTCGGATCTCTGGTAGGCGTCGACGGCGCCGCCGCTTTATTTCATCCGCCTCTGCCAGCGCGGGCGGCTTTCATGCCTGGGAAACCTTACCATGGCGACGTCTGTGTGAACGAGTGTCCTAACTATGGTATCATGTTATCAGTCTCCTCGTGGCCGGGACACAGCCAAACTAGACACACTAGCCTCACTGCCGTCCTGGTACACAAAGACGGCACGTCGATGGTGCAAAACACGATGCGGCCGCGACAGCGGCGGCGCGGCTCCAGTGCGGCCCAGTTCGTCCGGCTTTCGGCGCTGGCCCTCATCGTCTCGTGGACCGGCCTGCTCTTCTTCGTATGGGCCACGCCGTCCCGGCGCGCAAGCGCCGAGCCCGTGCCGCTGGCCTCGGAGTTTCCGCTGCGTGATGCCGCACGGCGCGCGCGCGAGGCTGCACGCATCGCAGCGGCGGCCTCCGCGGAGCAGCGACAGTCGGCGCCGAGCGCGAAACACGACACCGAAGCACAACCGCTCGACGCCGTGGCGCCGCTCGCCGTGCACCAGGAGCGCGATGGCTTCACGATGGAGCGTGATGAGCAGACGGGCCTCCTCGTGCCGACGTTCTGGGAGCCGCCGGTGGGCGTCGACGAGCTAGCGCACGTCGACGCCGTAAACGGCGAGCCGACGATTTTCCTAATGATCGCTTCGTACCGAGACTGGCAGTGCCGGGACACGGCGGCTTCCGCGTTAGCGCGGGCGACGCACCCGAGGCGAGTCGTTGTCGCGGCGGTGCAGCAGAACCGGCCCGGGGATGTGGGGTGTGCCGACCCACCCGTACCATGCAGCGAGGACCCACACCAGCCCCTCTGCAAGTACAGCTCTCAAGTACGGGTCTACGCGATGGACGCGAACGACGCGACAGGCCCGGTCTACGCGCGCCATGTCGGCTACCGCATGTACCGCGGCGAGGCCTTTGCGCTGCAGGTCGACGCGCATTGTGTGTTTGTCAATGGATGGGACGTCGGGATCATCGACCAGTGGAAGCGGACGCGGAACGAGATGGCTGTTTTGTCGACTTACTTGACCGACTTGGAAGGCAGCGTGTCGCCCTCTGGCGATTCTTTGCGTAAGACCCGCCCTATTATGTGCAACAGCGATTTCGAGGGCTCGCCGGGCTATCTGCGGCATGGCGCGCAGCCCGAGCGCGTTCCGGCCATCCGCGACGTGCCGATGCTCCAGCCGTACTGGGCCGCGGGCTTTTCTTTTGCCAGGGGCCACTTTGTACACCGCGTTCGGTACGATTGCTGCCTACCGATGGTCTTCATGGGCGAGGAGATCTCCATTGGTGTGCGCGCATGGACGCACGGCTATGACATGTACGCGCCGCAGGCTTCCGTTCTTTTCCACGAGTACGCACAGAAATCGTCTAGAAGGCGTCACGTGCCCAAGTTCTGGGAGTCGAAGGGCGCACGCAGAGCTAACGGGCAAAAAAGCCTGAGGCGCCTGACTTCGCTCATCAAAATGGCCCCGCCGGATATGCCCGACGACTGGGACCGGACCAAGGCATCGTTATATGGCCTTGGCACGGACAGACCGGTCGATCTCTTCTACAAGCTCGCGCTGGTCGACGTGTCGCGGCGGTCGGCCGTGCCTCTGTGCCAGTTCGTCGACAGCGGCGACATGCACCGGATGCTGCACGACGCTCATTTACGCGCCGACGGCCGCGGCATCGATTATACCGGGGCCGCTCGCCAATTAGATGTGATGAAGGTCATTGACAAGCGGCTCTACGACCCAATTTCAAACCAGCTCCGCAGGGCGGTAGAGCGCGGCGACAAGAATTTGGCGCGTAACGCTCTTTCCGAGGCACAGCGCACCAAGCTCGAAAAGCACCACCCTGAACTCCGGGAGCTCGTCGATGAAGCGCGACGACTCAAGGGTGCCCAGCGATCCTGAGCGGCGCATATATATCCCGGCCTATTAACAATTCAGTAGTATAGGGATTATGTATACTTTATGTCTCATTCTGACGGATGAGCCATAAAGCATACATAATCCATTTTTTTGAAATCTTTTTAAAACTATCCGAGTCCCCCCTTTTCTTACCAACTACTTCCTCCGACCTGACCTAGTTGGCGCGTCCCGAAGACGTCCAAAAGCGTCGGGAAGATCCCAGCAGAAGTAGGAGTAGTTTGTGGGGGTCAGTTTGTGGGGTTGGTCTGAGAGGGGTCTGTGGCTGCCTATGACTACCCTTACTTCAAATTGAGGTTGACGTCAATGGGGGTTGAAGCTGAGATACTACGGAGAGCTAAAACCCGCGCGGTGGGGGGCTGTAGTCTTGGAGGGCCAGCGGTGCGTGAGGGGGGTGGTGCGGGTTTTCCTTGCACCAGAGAATGCGCCCAACCCCCCACCCGCGCTGGCATTCGAATATAGCCTATGATAATACGCCTAGCGTCCTAAAGACCGCTCTCGGACGAGTTCGACTCCCCGCGGTCGGCGTCGCGGGCCTTAAGTCCCTTCCACTGGCGCGGCGCGTCGGGGCGTCATTCCAACATACGCTGGAATGCATACGTACGTCATACCGGTCGAATTTTGTCGATAGGTGCCCAAGCGGCCCGCGATCGACATTCACCGAATATGCTCTCCCGACCGGCCGCGGGTTGACATGTGGCGACGGATAGCTGGTGGACTTCTGGAGGTGCACCGCTGTTTGCGTTGGTCAGGTGCTCTCTACATTCGCATACGTATAACGATGTAATGGATACAGAATATATGATGATGTGCTACATGGATTTACCCAAACCTGAAACCCGCGTGGTACGCGCCGAGCGCGTCCCGGCGGGCCATTCATAGTCGATAATGGATGAGTTAGACCGATCGTCGGCGGCGCGCCCCCCCAGGGGGCATGACGATGCGGTCAAGGTAGTCGTCCGCGTACGGCCGCTACTCGCGCTGTCGGCGTGCGGGCGAAAAGCGCCGAGCGCTGTGATGTGGACCATTGCGTGTCCTCCATCCTCGACTCTAATTTATTACAAGTATACTACTCGCCCCGGTTTTACCTCACATTGACGCCCCTGGCTCTAACAAAAAGATCATTCTAGCAACAAGAACCCAAGCAACAAAACTCAGGGAAGTAGGCGGTGGCAACCAAAGCTCTAGTACCAAGAACTCACAGAGAAGTAGAGCCGACCTTCGCCCCTCCAAGCCTGCATCAATACTGCGTCGAAAAGACTTCTGGCCCCAGGGCGAGCCTCGGGCCGGTAGACAAACCCTCTAACTGAGAAGGCTCGTCGCTTGCCCAATCGCGATAATGTCGACCCACCTTATCGTTTGGTGCCAACTTGCAGCTGCCCGTTGTTGTTGAACAATCCCCAATATTTTCGATCCATTGGCACTGGAAGCACCCATTTCATAATTTGGATTGACAACTTTTAGGTCTTGCACTCTAAGGCACCTTGTGTACTCTGCTCAGGCTCAACAATAACAACGCCCTCTAGAATGTGAGATTTTGAACAGAGCTCATCGGATGCAAGCTCAGCGCGATCATCAACACCAAGAAGGACTGGAGTAGTGTGTGTCTGAAAACCGGTTATGGTTTTGGGGTTGCCTGCCTGACCAACAGTCTCAACTGCCTGCCCGACACGAACAGACACAGGAAGTAAGTTGAGATTGACATCAACTGTGAATAAAAATCTTGGTGCCATAGCAGAGGCAAGGTGGTACCTGCATGATCAGACATCGTTGGTACCCTTTCCCTCGCCGGGAATTCTATAGTACGCTGTTTCAGACAGAAGATAATGGTTTTTGTCCAGTATTGTTTGTTTCATGTCAAGGCAGCAATGTAGGAATGTCAGAATGGAGCCCATGGCGGCCTTGGATATGAGAGTTCGATCTGCATGAAAGGGAGATATGGTGAGGAGTCCCTTCCCCATATGAAGTAGGCCCTGAGCAAGACGAACAACAAAGAGTGTCGAGGGCTCACGCGCATGCTCAGCGAGCAAACGCAGAAGCCCCGCGATTCGGCTGTTGTTTGTGCCGGCGCCAACAAGTCCAAGGCCAACGATTGCGTTTAGGGAAACTTGGTTGTCAGCATCATGTGTTAGGCGGCTCATTTGGTCAACGATCCCATAATCAGGATATGAGATACGCAGTAGTGAAAGAGCAAGCGGAACAGCACAACGCACAGGGGGCTCACCATAATGAAGCAGATGATCAAAAGTACGCAAAGTCATTTCTGCCCCGATATCTTCGCCAGTTGCCACGAGCGCGATGCCAAGGACAGCCATGGACTGATGCCTGGCTACGAGATTAGGTTTTTTAGGTGCTGCTGACTGATTTTCTGTTGTTTCTACCGACCCAGGGAATATCAAAGGTGAATCACGTTGTTCCGCGCAAATGTGAAGCATTTTCTGGATTTGCAGCACATCACCCGTGGCAGCATATGCACAAGTTTCAAGGGTGACCGATGCGCAAAGGCCCACAGGGTGCTCTATCGTCTTTAGGACTTCAAGCATTGCGTCTCCTTTTTCGCCCCGACCAAAGAATAAGAGGCCAAGCCCAAGCCCAAGGAAATTTGACTCCGATATTTCAAGGCTGGCGTCAGACGCCTCCATCAGTTTCTGCACAATCAGGGATGCAATGTCCGAGTTGCATGTCCCAGTATAGATCTGACCAAGACTGACAGCGGCAAAGGCTACTTCAATCATGGCATCGGAGTTTGTAATTATAGGCGCTAAAGTATCAAGCACATCCTCTCGACCAGAGCCAGCGTATGCAACACCAAGACCAACAATAGCTGCTGAGCGTATAATGGAAGAAGAAGATTCAACGTGCTCAGGTAAGAGAGCAATAGGTGGGTCCGACTCGTGACGAATTGAAGACGAAACAATGCCGATAGCAAGGCAAGCACCGGCCCTGACATATTCCTCGTTGCTGTACAAAAACTTATCGATAATCGTTAGGCCCTCTTCTATATTCCACATCATTATCATCCCTAGAGATGCAGCAGCGGCTAGCATACCATGCTCTTTATTCTTGTACAACCATGTATTGCCATCAGGGGTCATGAGAAGGTCCTTGCAGAAACCAGCGTTCACAAAGGCATTGACAAATGTTGCGGCGAGGTTTGCTCGGGCGGAGTCTACATTGGGTGCACTTGTGCTGGATGCACGCGAGGATGCGGAGTCCCCAAGGTGGCTTTTGTATATATCTTCAGGTGTCTTCGCATCAAGAATATCTAGGTCTCGCCCAAGGTCAGCCTAAAGTGCTATTCACGTCAAAGGTGAAACCTGGCAAACACGGAATTTGCGCATAGTAGGACTTCAGTTTATTATTCCCAATGATTGCATCAACTTCCAAATCTTCAACGTACTCAAAGTTGCTATGGTGCCGCGCAAGCAAGAATGCCATCTGCTTACGCATCAGACCGTCCGTCGTATCAAAAAGCTCCTTACATCGTGTGTTGAATGGTGTGGCCTCATCATCATCTCCCATTTTTAAAGCAACGCCCAAGGCAGCGGAGCAATAGCCATGCCGCCGGTAAATCTGGAATGCACTCTGCCTCAAACACTTAAGGTCGTCTGGATCTGCGATATATGTTCCACACCGCAGCAAATAAAGACAGACCCTTTTGAAGTTACTATCATCCACTAGGGTCTTTTCAGGCCGCAGTGGGTAGTTACCTAGAAGTTTAGATATACTCTGTGTCTCAATAAGAAGATCAACTGCTTCTGCGTATGCATTGTGTTGCAGATGAAACCTGAGCCAAGTATACTGTGAAACTAGAGTCCTAATCACCAGCGCGGGCAAGCACGGGACGATTTCATCAACAAGACTGATAAGATCCGCGGTGAAGTTGTCCTTTCTTCCCTTCTTGTCACTTAATTGCCTTGCCGTGTATTCAGCCCCAAGCTCCCCAGCGAGCGCCCTCACAAATTCGTGGCCCCAGCTGCCAAGGTCATTGATGGTTCCCTGCTTTTTAAAATGGAGGATCTCGTGTGAACCTGGCTCCGACATGGTCATTGCCAAGACAGCAAGGAGATCTGCCATCAACTTCTTTGATGGCACTGATTCCTTCGCCATAGCGTGACAGTGTTTCAGAGTATCGTAGTGCGGACGCAAGTATTTCAATGGCTTGGGCACCGAAGTCATTGATGAGGTTGCATTCCGTACTTCCTTGACTAAATATTCCAAGGCGGTGCTAACTACCACTGGATTTGCCTACGAGCGAGAAAAGCTTGCCAGAATAAAATACTCATCGGACGTACGTCCTGTAAGCGTGCGACGGCGAGCTCTAGTCCCTCCATAAGAGTTTGATCTTCAGGCCTGTATCAGTTTGCGTCGTTAGCTTAGGAAACAATACGACGCAGCGCTTACGAGAGCCCACCGCATCGGCTAGCAGTAGTGTCCTTCGCATTCTGGCATGACGCAGCAGGCCGGTCCATTGTAACAAAAGCACAGCCGACCGTGCCGCAGTACCTGTCTCACTTTTTGTAAACGCCGCGCCAAGCCGACCCAACTCCTATCTCTGCCGTACGTGGCTGGCGGGGACTGCCTCGCCGCGGCGTGGTTGGCGGGGATGCCTCGCGCCCGGCACCTGAGGCGCGCGCGACGCAGGGTGGGCCCCGCCGGTGGCAGGCCTGAGGCCCAAATCCCCTTGAAGCCCACCCGTGGAAGAGGCACCCTTACCTTCCAGGGTAGGACGCAAACACTTACCAAACGTTTACTTCTCCCGTCAGAGAGGCCTCCAAACACTTGCCAACACTCAGGCTTGCCCAAACACTTGAATTTAGCTGAAAACACTTGCGCGCCGCAGTACCCGCACGTGCGATTGCCCCTATCAGCGCCCCTGAGCCTGCCACCGCCGCAACATAGCCACCAACGACGTGCCTTAGGCCGAACGCAGCCCTATACGCCGAGATATTCTGGTTTGTACTCCTTTTAGCCCCCTTTGTGCCTACTAGAACCCACTAAGACCAGCCCAAACACTTACAATTTCGTTTAAACACTTCTTATGTCAAACACTTAGATTCGGGCCCAAACGCTTACCAAACTCTCGCCAAAAGGTCATGCGTCCGCCCTGAAATTTTGACCTTCCACCAGTACCTACAAAAATGCGTAGTAGTTACCCGCGCAGGCGTCGTTGACGCAGCCCGGGCCCCCAGCGGACACCGAGAGAGACCAAATTTGCCGTATCTCTATAACTAGACGTCTGGTGCGATCGCGAATTGAGCCAGAGGGGACTCCCTACCCCTCTAGGACGTGACCGAAACGGGTAAGCGAAACGATTAGGTTTGGAAATTTTAGTGGCCTGCGAAGGTCGCGCCAGTGGCGTTTCGTGCCGCGTCAGGCGACCTATCTGGCAGCCCATCGGGTACCCGGCCGCGCCTACGCATCCGCCCCACGCCATAGGTACCCGAGGGCCCCTGGGAGACCAAATTACCAGCATAGAAGCGAGTTTTGATTTTTCAGTCCAGAGGTCCCTGAAATACCCGCACGTTAGGCCCCAGATGGGCAACTTCGCGACCGCGTCTCGCCTCGAAAGTGACCCCTCCCCCCCAGTCCGGTCTCGGGGCGTACAAAGGGACCCTTTGGGACCCCTTAGCCAAAATCGCGCTTGGACAAGTGGCTGGGAACTCGAATCTCAAATTTGGGGTCCGCCCCCGTCTCTATTTCCCTATGCATCACAGGCTCCCCTAATCCCGGGTTTGCGCGGACCCACTTGGAAAATTTACCTGCTGGAGATTCTGGCACTGAATTTACTGTAGGGGGCTCATCACATGACCCTCCGGATCCCCACAGCCGCCGGCCCTGACTCAGAGCACCACATCCCCGCGCCTACTTTCCCCTTCTGAAAGACGTCCAAAAGCGTGCTCAGATCAACGAAGTCTACGTTCAAGAATGGTCAAGCGGCGGTGCAAGGCGCGAAAGGCTTCAACGAGAAGGGGCGCAATCGCTTCGAGCTGCAAAGAACGGATGCCAAAACTGCTTTCTCTGACAATTTCTGGGAAAACAAGCTCCACCTCCTGGGCAATGAATCCAAAATGAGTCTCTTTGTCGAACCCAGAATCGCCTCGCCATTGGAAGCTCACGCCATTTAATTCCAGCAAGCGAGCAGCACGATTCCGCAGGGAAGTGACATTTGTCTTGTAACGTCCGTCTGAAGTGGTTGTGTAACTGCTAGCAGATACTCCGCCGGTACTGATTATCGATGGAGCCGTGATGGACCCAGTGGTCACAGTGATGGAGCCGGCAGATGTAATACCAACACTGGAGATAGTCAGACCACCAGATGTGATAGTTATGCCACCGGCTTCAATTAGTAGACCGCCAGACTTGACAACAGCAGCTCCCGTCACGGTGAGACCGCCATGCTTGATTGTGGTGCGACCCTGACCTGTGATAGCAAAAACTTCACGAGAAGATGGTCCGTTGTCTACTGTTACGCGAAATAAGTCGAAAGAGTCTGACCTATTGCGGTCTGCGCCAATTTCAAGAACAGCACCAGCAAATGCGTCCTGTGTTGCACGAACCTCCATAATACTTCCATCGTTGTGTCCGCTTGCATTCGAGGAGAAAATGTATGATCCGTTGTGAGCTAAAACATTGCCCCACAAAAGCGTATTGCCAATAACTTTTAGGCCACCTTCATTGATCGTAGTACCTCCGGAGAGGACGCGAAGACCCCCTGTTGTGATACTTGCGCCTCCATCAATGATCCGAAGACCGGAGTATAACGATAGTTCGCCCGTGAGAATCTTCACATCGCCCTTAGCAACCGTGATATCCCCGTCCCCTTCGATTGTAAACATGGTCACCTCACTACTACCAGAAACAATCTCAAGAAAATTAAACGAGTCTGAGGGATTAGCAGTAGCGTCTAACTTCAGCAGAGTATTTTGAAATGAATTCTCAGTTGCATACAGTAGCAACACATCAACGCCCTCCTCTGAAATAGTGGCAATACTGCTGCCGCAAGCAACACCCTCAAAATTAGCATAGCAGCTACATGATCCAGTAGAAAAGTCGCAGGTACCGCGGCCGCTGCAGAACTTGTACTCGCGAATATCAGTATTCGCAACATCCTCAACATGACATGCAGCGACGTTGCCGCCGCCACGTGGCCAGACTCTGGCATCAGATGCGTCACACGTAAAAGCTGTGAGCGGTGGATTGCCCTCGTGGCTAAAGATATTGTTCTGCATTGGGACTGCAGGCCAAGCTAGAAATTTAATGTTGTAAGTAGCACCCCCTGCTTGATTTATGGCACCACGAAAGCAAACTACTTGCTCAACATTGTCTAGCGATTCCCAGGCTGCTTCACATTCTGCCTCGCCAAAGAGTGTTGCATTGGCGTTGAACTCAAAGTCAAACCCATTGAAACTCATCACGAACGTTCCATTGATGCTTGATCCTACTGCTGTTGAATTTGTTGTCACGTTAATCTCGCGATAGTAAGTCGTAGTACTTCTCAGAAGAGGATCGAAACCTTTGGGGCACATGCGTGCCTCACACTCAGGCCCAAATACCCCCCAATCGCAAGCGCACATCATAAGAGATTCTGCTTCCCAATTGGTGTATAAAGGGCCCTTTATGTCATTCACATCATCAAGCTGGGTCATGCCCTGCCCAGGGCCGTAGTCTAGTGCAGCATGGTGCATAGTGATGCAGTTGCCATAGTTGCTGCACTCTTGAGGACATTCAACTACGGTATTGGCATCTAACATCTAGATAAATTAGTAACACTGGGGATGGACAGCGCTGGCAAGCTTCACCCGTAAAACCAGGTGGGCATGAGCAACTCCCCTAAAAACCAAAATCACGCAAGCAATCAACATAACTAATCTGTGCGCAGGTAAATGCGTCGTTCCGATTACATACGCCTATGTTTCCACATTCCATGTCACCATGCGCCCTGCCGGGAGCGCTAGCCTTGTCGACCCACGCAGTAGCAATTGGACAAAGACCTGTGAGTACTCTTCACTAAATAATAAGTGTACCCCATAAGGGCGCCGTCGCCGCACGACCAGAACAGTCAGCATAGTATGCCCAACCAGTATCGCACAAACACACGTTCTCGGCTGTGCATTCGCCGTGGCCGCTACACTGGTTCGGACAAGACGTGCTCGCACGGTACACAGAGGAAGATATAAGAAGTCGGCGAAGAGACCGTGACACCCATGTCATGTCAACTGGGTCCTGCGAGCGGACTAGCTATTTACGGGTAGGGCTTGTGCTTACCTGGTACTTGCTGGTACCTACGTAGCAAGAGTATGTCGCAGCGTTATGTAAGTAGCAGGGTCCTAGCTAACCAGCTTAGAGCTGATAGGCCTGACTGCGAGAGTGTTTTATAGTGAACTGTTGTTACACCGTAGTGCTTTTGACACTCGATGTATAGACTCAAATATTAGAGAGTGGGAGATACATATCTAGGGTAGGAAGGGCTAGTAGGTTTCTCTCTCTACTCCCCCTGGGCGCGAGCGTCCACTAGATGCGCTTCCACTAGAGGATGTATCAACTCAGTTTATTCACAGGCAAAGTCCATGTGACAAGTGATAGGCTTCATGAGGCCCGGCCCGCCGGGGCCGGGGGGATCTGGGGTGAATAACCCGCCGGTCATAACCCGGTCACGGTACTTAATCACTAAACGGTTTTCACTCAGGCCCTAGGCTATCGACGTGGAAACCCGCGAGCTCTGGAGGCTCCGAGTCCGAGTCGGGGCTCAATCGCCAGTGATTTATCTTTAGCTTTGTCTTAGACTCCACAGCCTATGTGCTCGTCAGGTTGCTCCAAACAGCGCCTCCTCGTCGGCGTTTCGCCCACAGCAACGACGCACGACACGCTTTCGTTTGGTTCAAGTTAGGGCGATGCACTCAGGCCCGGGCTGGCAAAGCAAAACCCGGGCCCGTTTAGCCTGAGTGTGATTAGCGAAAATGACCCCTCCGGGCGAGCGGATGGGCGCAAGTAGCCCCCATTGTGCCTTTGGATACGTGCAGGTGCGCCAAGCCCGCGCCAATGGCCCATTGGGCCCCTCCCCTACCCCTCTATAAGATCCTGAGGTAAATAACCCGTACTAACCGGTAATTACCCGGGTTATTTCAGGCGGCGCCAGGGGTGAATAACCCCTCAGGTAAGTGGGAACCTAGCAGCCCGGGCGCGCCCCGCACAAAGAAAGAACTTTGGCTAGTCAGGTGTTTGGGCCCGGGGGCCGCCAACACCATCCCCGTTCTCGTGGTCGTCAAAGTGGGACTAGTAGTCACGCTGCGGACATAAATGGCTAGTCCCGTGCACACCCGCAATCTATTTGCTGGCCTAGAGCCTCTGATTTTGATCCTATCTTCCTTTGATATGATTCCCAGGCAGGATTAACAAGGGTATGATTAATATAGCCGGGCTTGATTAGTATCCTCAGATGCAGATTCGTGGTGCAATGCACATCGCCATTAATTCCTACCAATATCAGGTGAGTTATTGAGAAAAGAAATGCACCATACCTGGAAGAGAAGCTTGCAAGCATATGGAATGTGCACACGCACGACGCTTGAGTTGGCGGCACGCTGGCAATTTTTGTTGTTACACCAGTAAATATGCTTCCGCAAATCAGCATGGGCGACTAGACCGCAACAAGTGCAAATGTGAATGGCATAGGGGTCAGAATTTGCAAACATTCGATCACGCAAAAAACTAGAAACGCCGTGAGAGACGAGGCAATCTCGTTCCATTTCACCCATTCGAAGACCACCATCTCGTGCGCGGCCTTCCATGGGCTGGCGTGTGAGCATTGTAACAGGACCACGTGAGCGAGCATGGATTTTGTCGTCAACGAGGTGTTTGAGCCGTTGGTAAAAGGTTGGGCCTAGAAAAACTTTGGCATGAATTGCTCGTCCTGTATGCCCAGAGTACATGACTTCATTTCCATGACGATGGTAGCCAAGTTCGTGCAAAACAGCAGCGATGTGATCAACAGAAACATCCGTAAATGGAGTGGCATCTCCCTCTTTACCTGTAAGAGCACCTACTTTAGACTGTAAACATTCTACCAAATGGCCGATCGTCATGCGTGAAGGAATCGCATGTGGATTGACGATAATGTCGGGTGATATACCATTACGCGTCCATGGCATATCTTCTTGAGCATAGGTCATGCCAATGGTTCCTTTTTGCCCGTGCCGTGAGGCAAATTTGTCTCCTATTTGCGGGATCCTGACAGAGCGTGTTCTTACCTTGGTAAACTTCATGCCATCTTGGTTTGTCGATAACATGACCTACCAGGAGGTGGCATTCATATGATAGCAATTGCAACTTAGATTACCTGATCAACTAGGCCAGACTCATTAGGACGCATTGCAGTCGAGGAGTCGCGTTTTACTAAGCCACTTGTTTCACCTCCATTTAGTACAGGAACTGTTTTCCCAATCAGGATGTCAGCACCGGATACACGCACCCCCGGAGAGACAAGGCCATCACAGTCAACTTTTTCGTATGATCCATGCCGCATGGCGACGCAGTGGTCTTGACCAGGCCGCTCAAAAGTTTCACAGTAAAGTCCAGCAGCGTCGCCAGTCACGTGACTGCGTTCTTGATCCACATAAGTCCGATAAAAAGAGGAACGAAAGAGGCCACGGTCAATCGCTGCTTGATTCATGATCAGGGAGTCTTCCTGCATATCAACAATAAAGTCAGTGGACCTGATTTTAAAGAAGAAAGGGCGCTGGAGGGGGCCTGATTATATCCCGTGTAGCACATGATAGCCACAATCGCGTTAACACCACTAGGAAGTTCACGAAAATGGAGATGTTCCATTGCTCGTGTCGTTGCTAATGGCTTCTGTGGGTAATGTAACACGTGAGCTAAGGTATCCATGCGCTGCTGAAAGTTCGATGCATAAATTCCCATGGCCTGCTTGCCCATTGCCGACTGATATGTATTGCGAGGTGATTGATTATGATCAGGGAATGGAATAATAGACCCACAAATGCCAAGTATCATTGAAGGATGGATCTCGCAATGTGTATATGTTGAGGAATATGGTTCGTTCAGGTCAGATGGAATCATTGCAATCATGGTTGCCTCCTCCTCCTCCGTGTCAACCAGCTCCACCAGACCTTTAACCAGGAGCTGCGTCCATCCCAACTCACCATTGACTAACTTATGAATGTGGGGCTTGCGTAGTTTGAGCTTTTGTGCAGGACTAGATGAACTATGATTCAGTGGATCTTTCCACGTAGATGCATGATCTGATTCAACAATCAAAAGTGGTCGACAGACCCGTCCTGCATCCGTATACACCCTAAGTTCCTTTTCCTTGATGTCACGTACTACAGAAACTTCGGGATCTATATCAATTTGTCGACGAAGAGACCTCAAGGTAGCCTCAAGCGTACATGGGTCACGATGCACACCAATCCAGCTACCGTTAACAAATATTTTTGTCGTCCCCGGATCTGCTATTGTCTGTGGTGAAATTTCTTCCAGATTCTCCATCGACCATTCCTCAAGAAATTCAAGGATAGGACTTTGAGGGCTACCTACTGATACATATGCCATCAATGCCAAATTCTTTACGAGACCAACTGCCTGTCCTTCTGGAGTCTCAGCTGGGCAGATAAACCCCCAATGTGTGTTATGTAGCTGCCTTGGCTTCGCCTGTTTACCCTCTCGTCCCAGAGGGGTATTTAATCGCCGAAGGTGAGAGAGAGTTGATGCATAGGTCAATCGATTCAACACTTGCGAAACTCCAGCACGTGACGCATCCTTTCTGTCGCCCCAATTTCCCGTGGCCAAAGAATATCGCAGTCCGTCGGTAATCAGTCGAGATTTAATTGCGGAGCTGTGGAGTTTTAACATCAATAAAATCATTTACTATATAGAATAATTAACGCACGCTAGATTGAAATCTCGAGCTTCGTCAATGCATTTTTGTAGGTAAGCGAGAACATCCTTGGTAAGTTTACGAAACAACATTCGGAATAAGCCACCCAATAATGGCCCAGCTAGGTCCAGCCGCTTCTTGCCGTAATGATCACGATCATCTTCATCAATGCGCTCGAGTGAACACATGAGCAACTTGTGTACTATGTAGCCAACAAAAAAAGCCTTCTTCGTGTCCGATTGCTCTTCTGTACCAACATGTGGCAAAACTTCCTTTTGTAGTAATTCTTTTGCATACTGTACACGCTTAGAGCGTCCAATGTTCGTGGCACTTCCTCTGCGCCCAATGAAGTCAAGGGCAATCGTTTGATTCTGAACCACAAACGCTTCGTCCAGAGATGGCCGTAGCCGTTCCATCATGTCTGTATCTGAAAAATCGTAAACAACGTGCTCGAGGATATCCCGGTCTGCAACAAAACCTAGTGCGCGAAAGACAATGATCACAGGAATGTCTACGCGAACATATGGCAATGTCATCCTGATTTGATTGCCTTGAGACTGACCACGACCTGCCTTGTTATACATCTGCATATATACGGTGCTAGTTGGTCGAGCACCATGTTCAACATGGGAACGGCATTCAACCACCCATGAGTATCTATAAAGGGTGATATTAGATAAATAGCAAAGTAAAGTAGTAGTGCGGCTTACTTGTGAGGCTGCTTCTTTCTAAAGCAGTACACGTGATTGTTAGACATGCGCTCTTGTGCTACCACAACCTTTTCTGAGCCATTGATGATAAAATAGCCCCCTTGATCATAAACACATTCGCCAAGCTCACAGAGTTCCCTGTCGGATTTATCAGCAAGAACACAGAAACGACTACGCAACATGATTGGAACATAGCCCAAAAACTCCTTTGGAGAATCTGTTCTATGTGCCTTAGCTAGGCCACTCGGTAACCGTATGCGGCTAGAAACTTCTACGTCGCTTTCTTTGACAATTACCACTTTATCGCTGTCTTGGAGTGGCCCGGCAGTTTCATAGGTAACGTTTGCACGCCCAGACTTGAGTTCATCAACTACGCAAGGATACCAGTCATTTTCTATGTAAAGTTCTGCCTGGCAGCCTTGGTGCAGTGTAGCTGTCGATTCTGGTTCAATACAGCTAATATCAACATATATGGGTGACGAGTATGTCATATTGCGCAGTCGTGCTTCGTGAGGGAACATGTTACTTGTAGTCCCATCCCGTTCAGTTGCTGTTGGTTTTGAGACGTAAACTTGATTGAATACCACCGTAAACTTATTTCGATGCAATGACTTCTGGCCAGGCAGGTATTGTGCCTCTGGTTCCACGTGCAATTCACCACTATCATCCACCAATTCTTGCATCGTGTTTTGTATGAACTCATCGAACGAATCTAGTTGTTGACGCACAAGGCCCTTCTCCGCGAAATATGCACTGATCACAGTCCAAGCGTCCTAGCACGTAGAATATCGTCGCTAATATACGCTCAAAATTTATATAGAATACCTCTTGCGTGATGTCCATCTTTAGCAGATTCCAGCCTACCTACGTTACTATATTTCCAGCTTCGTTGCGCTGCTAAAGGTTTAAAAGCAAGAATACTGACGACGGCAGACCACAATGGCCAGCTGTCGACGTAGAAACCCGCGAGCTCTGGACGGGAGGTCCGTGCGACCACCTTACTCTGTCCTAGCCCGACGGATGGGTCCCGGAGGAGCGGGAGCGACTAGGGGGTCGCGCGCCGTGTAAAACCCGAACCCGAACCCGAACCCGAACCCGACGCCGCGTGGCTCTTCGAGGCAGCGGGCCGGCCGCGCGCCGTCTCCTGCGCGGCGCGGCGCGCGCTCAGGGGTAGCCTCGCGGCGGCCGTCGCGCTGATGCTCCTGGCCGGCGGCGCGGAGCTCGTCTTTCCGTCGCGCGGCGCGCAGTTTCGCTCGCTCGACGAGCTCTGACGATATTATCACACGCGATGGCCCTGTCCGTCCATTTCGTGCTTGTTTCCGGCCGCGCGGAGCGTCGAAGCAATAATAAATTCTGTAACACTAGAGGGTAGAAGGGTGCTAAGCTGCGTGATGTGGAGCTCTACCTCTCCGTCCTCGATTTCTAATTTATTTATTTGCTTTGCATGGTGCTAGGCCGCCCCTAGAGCCGCGGAGCCGACGCGAAATGCGAGCTTGTATACCCGCGGTGCCGCCTCCGCGGCGGCTGCATTGGGGTGCAGCACCCCCCCCCCACCACCCTCCCTAAGACACGAACCCCGACGGTGGCATCTTGAACCCCATACCCCGCGTCTCGTGTCCTTTAGAAGCAAAATGTGGACCCCTCCGAGTCATACGGGGGCGGACCCCAAATTTGAGATTCGAGTTCCCAGCCACTTGTCCAAGCGCGATTTTGGCTAAGGGGTCCCAAAGAGTCCCTTTGTACGCCCCCTGACCGGGCTGGGGGGAAGGGGTCACTTTCGCGGCGAGACGCGGTCGCGAAGTTGCCCATCTGGGGCCTAACGTGCGGGTATTTCGGGGACCTCTGGACTGAAAAATCAAAACTCGCTTCTATGCTGGTAATTTGGTCTCCCAGGGGGGCTTGGGAACCTATGGCGTGGGGCGGATACGTAGGCGCGGCCGGGTACCCGATGGGCTGCCAGATAGGTCGCCTGATGCGGCAGGAAACCTAGGTTGGCATTTAACTGAGGGGTTATTACCCCAGGCGCCGTCCGGGGGTAATTACCGTGACCCGGGTAATTACCGGTTAATACGGGTTATTTACCTCAGGATCTTATAGAGGGGTAGGGGAGGGGGCCTCAAGGGCCACTGGCGCGGGCCTGGGCGGCCGCGCCGGGCCACATGACTTGGTACTTGCCTTGGCGCACCTGTACGTATACAAAAGCTCAACGGGCTGCTTGCGCCCATCCGCTCGTCCGGGAGGGGACTTTCGCTAATCTCACTAAACGGGTTTAGTCGAAAACCCGTCGGGTAATTGAGCGGGTTATTTACCCCAGATCCCCTCCGAGGAGTAATAATGGGTAAATTACCGGTTATTAACCGGTTAATGGCAACCTAGCTTGTTGGTAGTAAGCGCTACCAACCGTATAACATATCCCGTCGGACGGGATATGTTAAACTACCCGACGTGGGATGTGACCTACCCTTAATCTACCAGCACTGCCGGTCCCCACCCCTAGCCGGGCCCGGGGCCTCAGGCAGCGGCTAGTCACGGTGAGAGCAGAGCATTTGGTGTCATGATTGCTGGTAGGTGAGCATACTGTGAACAAGCAGACTTGAGATCGAAGCCTAGGGTCCGGCGCATCTTGCCGCGCGGTCTTCGTCCACGCCGCCAGACCACCTGAAAGAATAAGACTATAGTAATGTCTAACTTTGAACCTAGGAAGATGGATGAGCGATAGTTCACCAAAAATTCTAGAGGTGATCGTCTGAGCTCAACAACAAAGCTACACCGGCATTGATCCACTTAGTGGCGGGTTCTTCTGTGTCCAAAGTGGCAAGAAATACATACGTGGGACCACGGAAACTAGTATAATAACATGGGCAATTGTACATGTTTGGACGTAGATAACCGATTGACGTGGGTTCCCATTCTGCTTCAACAGAGACCGCTTTGACATACAAAACGGGCATCGGAGGCAGGAGATCTTTGGCATGACTGTCGACTATGACACCGGCACATTTTACACCAGAAGTTAGCCTAGTTTGATTTGCTGCGCTTGCTTCCTCGACTGTCATCCATCGTGCGCCTTGCATGAATAGTCCGTGAATAAAAGCGCCATCTGATGGCTCGTTTATCAAGGAGTTGAGGTCTTCCGGGCGACGATATATCGTGACGTCGGTGGAAATAGTCATATTATCAAGCGGCAGACTTCGCTTTCGAGCCACAACCTGCTGTACAGCTGTGAGAAATGCCATGGGGTTGAACAGACTCATCCACAAAGACCGAGGTAATTCAAGTCTCTCTTCCCAATTCACGAGTTGCTCGATGCGCCGCTCTAAATCACAAAACCAATGCTGAAGATTTTTTCTGCTGGGCCAAGCAAACTTTTCCCAAGATGCTAAGTGAAATGGATTGCGGCCTGGGACCTCATTAAGCGACAATGCCGTGGATAGGTCTTCCATCTGTTGGGACATATTCAATTGGCCATTTAAGCCTTTGTGCAACTCGCCAAGACTACGAGAAATTTCTTCAACAAGAAGATTCATTCGCGTGGCCTCTTGAGTGGCAACAACAACGTAGGGGGCAACCGATTTGGTCAAAAGTGGCTTGGCTTTTTCATGAGTCAATATTAGATTAAAGCATTTTGGTTGTCTTTTTACTAGTGAATCCAGGATCTCACGCACACCCCCAACTGCAATACTCCCATCCGGGATTGAAGTTCCGCCTTTGCGCAAGCGTAGCACAGTCCCCAAAATTTGTTCGCCTGTAGATGTCAAGTATCCGATTTCCGCGTTAGGATGAAGGCCAAAAACGACAGGTGTTTCTATGGGGAGCGCTTTTTCAATGTAAGTGGCGTATTCTTGGTGATCTAAGTTGCCATTTGGCAGTGGAAATCCTGGGGCAAGATGTTTTCCTGACTCCAAGAGTTTCTGGTTAAAAAAAAACTGCAGGTATGAAACATTTGTTCTACGATCCCAAAAATCTGTTATATGTCCTCCATACATAATTTCACCAAATATGTAACGAAGATCGTCCCACGGAACCAAGACACCTCCCCCCTCTGCGTGTTCGGGTGCCGCATCCAGATAGCTTGTTAGTACATTTGCGCATATTTTCAAGTCCCCTGTGTTGAATCCATATGCACGACTCCAGCCTTGTTGACCAAATCGACGGCGGCCAAGTATCAGGGCATGAAAAAAGCATAGACCAAAAAGACATTTTTTGAATTCCGTTGCATGATTGCAATCATCCAGCTGCTCTTGACAAAAACAGGCCCATGCACGTTGCAGATTTGACTTGAAGTCTGCTGGTGCTTCATTTGCCACTTTGATACAAGTCTGTAAGAGACTTTCAGGGATGTTACAGAGATGTGGGAGCGGCGGAGGCTCTGCGCTAAGAAAACAACGAAAATTCATCGCAGCTGCTTCGCTGGCCAGTTCGAGCTTGCGTTCTAATCTGCGCAGCCACGATTCCATCAGCTGTATGTTCTGAAGCATGATCCAACCTCCCTGCTTTGCCATCACATCAAGCGTTGCTTCCGCGGGTGATTCTTGTCCTTGGCCCATAGAAATGTTTCTGAGTGTCCCTTTCCGCAAGTTGACATCAAACTTTGACCCCAGCAACTCCACCCAGGGTGTAGGGTCTACACCGGGGAAAAGCACGAAAAAAATTGGAGTCGAGGCCGAACTTTCTGTGTATGTGTCCAGCATGTTAAAAGGCAGTGGCTCAGAAAAAGCGGGGCCTAGCATAGATGCAACATAGGCTTGTAGTCCAGCTGGGATTCTGTCAGCCCGCATAGTTCGTAGTAAAATTAGCATAGAGATCCCAGTAATAGACTTTAAACCCCCTGGTGGTGGCTGCGTTTCTGGTTTTGGATGCTCATACCATTTGTGCCATCCATCTGGATCACTATTCACTTGATCCCCCAGCCCTTCAAATGCAACCAATCCAATATTTTCGACAGCCCCTTTCTCCAATCCCTTGATTTGTGACCAAACCAATACTGGTAACCAAGCGCCCACATCTTCAGTCATGCCTCCAGCAGCTCCCCCTTGGGCTTTGACGGGCGAAAGCAAACAAAGAAATAAAGAATGTTCGAGCGTATCTGAAGCTTCGGCTACTGCGAATGAAAGAAGTGTTGCCACTGTAAGCAGGTCACGAGCAAAAATTCCACGTTCTATGTACCTGAAAAGAACCGACGTGATCGAAGCTGTAAGACTCAAGCATCTATGATTGAAGTCCTCCTCTGAAACGTCATTCTTTTCTTCCGCGGTCTTCTTCTCAAGTGCTCGTGTGCTGAGTGAAAGGAAATCCTGTTTTCCTGCAAGAAAAGATTGATGGAGTAGATCCTCATTCCAATTGAATCGTTGCATTTGAATGATCTTGGCAGTCACTGATTTTAATTTAGAAAGCATGGTTTTGGGTTTCTTAGGTGCTTTGGCTTTGCGCTCTGTATCATGCACTAGTTCAATGCCATGCAGAAACATAACCACAAATGAATTCAAGCTGTAAATGTAGTACCTATTTTACACGCGATCGCGGTAGTGAAGTATCAGGTCCAAATTACGTGTGGATGCAGTGTAGGGAATTCATCAGAAAAAAAATCGTGGCTCCTCGCTTTGCTACCATTCGGTATCTTTCTGCAGTCTTGTTGATGGAAGTGCTGATCTCCTTCCCTTCACTGAGTCTTGCCGATGCGTCCAGGCTCTGTTGCTTGGCGCTCTCTAATCCTTCAATGAGCGCGCGGTCTTCTGTAATGTCACCTTCTGCTGTACTTAATTTCACTAGAATGTCATCCTCAAGTTGTTTGATTCTGACCTTAAATTCATTCGCTTGGTGGATCACAGCTGCTTTCCTGGCTGCCAGGTCTGGGCGTTCCTTCCTGATTACAAGGCTTAACAATTGGTCTTCCAGCCCAAGGGGTGTAACCGTAAAATTTACAAGCGTCAGTTCGGCCTGCAACTCTGGAGGATAGTGCCTAAATGCCATTTGGATACAATGACGTGGTTACGAGGGAAATTATAATGCGCTGGTTTGGCGGATTTGAGAGTTTTGTGTGTAGGACAAGTCGAAAGCCTGGAGAATATTCTACCTCATCATCGCCGAGGGCAATATATTGATGGTCTCTCTTTGTCAAGATCGCGCGTTGCAGGAGGGGCAGCAGGACTGCGTCGATTTGCTCTCCAATATTTTCAATAAGAATAGTAGTACCTCCAGCCATAGCTGATCGCAGCCCAGGTATCAACTCTGTCTGTCCAAGTCTCTGTACCTGCAAACGCCCAGATTCCCGTGCCTTGACCCAGGCTACCCCCTGGAGCTGCGGGTCAATCATTAGTGGCCAGCGCGTTGAGGCAGTGACGATAGCACCGTTCTCGGAGGAGACCGGATCACGGGGGAGTCCCTGGGAATTCCAGCCTGCGACGTCCGCTTCAGTGGCAATTAAGGTCACAACTGTTGTTGTAGCATCGAGTTGGCGCATGGGCACAGAATTGCCTGCTACAGCTACTTGTAGATACGGTATGTACGATTCGAGGAGAAGTTCATCTCGAAACTTTTTGTTGAATGGGCCACCTAAAGTATACTGATGAATGCGATGTATCGCACGAAGTGAAAATTGTGTGTGGTGATGCGGGTCTGACAAAGTGAAGTTGATTTCAAAAGTCACTTTTTTTGCTGCTGGCAAAAACAATAATACTCAGTGCACCGCAAACTACAATACCTGAAATGCAAGTCACGCTTGGGCTTCCTAATTCACGCAAAGAAAAACATGAGACTCTGGAAGGAACGAAATAAATGCAGCCGCCACAAGAGCATCTCCAACCAGTGGGTCTCGTTCGAAACGAAATCGCTCCACGCCTTTTACCCATCTTACTTCCTCAGAGCCCAGAGCATTGATCAAGCGCTGGGCTAATTCGAGCTTAAGTTGGCCCTTTTCTGCAATATCTACTGCTTCTCTTTTAATTTTTTCAGCTTGCTCAAATTCAGAAGTAAGTTGTCGCAGTTGTGCCTGGAGTTCATTGACTCTTCCGCGCACCACAGCTAGCTCTGAGTTAGCTGCTTCTAGCTGGCGTGTTGACTCAACAACTTTGATACGCTTAGGCTCCACATCTTGCCAGATGTCATAATAACGAACAATATTCTCAACCCACTTTACCAGGCCTGCTGCCGCTGAGTTTTTTTTGTTCATTGCATCTTCATTGAAGTGGTCCATCTGCAGGTATGGTCTTACCTCATTAAAATTAATTTTTGGGACACATTCTTTATCTATAAGAGCTTTATACTGCTTCAGTTCGTCAACTAGGCCATTGATATTACCGAGCAGTGACTTTTTACACGCATCCCAACTGCGACCCTCCTTTTTCACCTTGCCATTGCGCTGGACGGCAATTGCTGGGTTTATCCCAGCCAACAGCACGCAGACTGCACTAAAAACATCTTCAACGCCGCTCGGCGGGGTGGCCATTGTCTTGCAGCTACCTAGGTCTCGTCGATCTAATGTATCAAGAGCTGCGGTGGCAGCTCGAATTGCAGGCTCAGCAGCAAGCAAGTCACGCTCGGCATCTTCGTTCTGGAGCTGCACTTCTCCTTGAATGTTGGCCACTTTCGCAGCCTCGCTATTTGCCTTATCTGTCTCTCGCTCCACAATCATCTTTTCAGATGCCACCCTCGCAGCGATAGCCTCACTGTGCTCTCGTTTTTCATCAGCTGCTTGTACCATTGCTGTTAATTCCAGCTCAAGTGTTCCGACGGCGGAAGCTGCTTCTCGTAAGCGTGATATTCCGTTTTCCAAGCGCATAGTTGCGGTCTCGTTCTCTTCACGCCGACGCAATAGAAGTGTGCGGTACAAGGCAAGCATTTCAAGATAACTCTTTGGCGTTAAGTAAACAAATCTGCCCTCTTCTCTTTTGTAGCGCACAGCCGCCTTAGTTGCCATTTCAAAGCTCAGAGGCATAAATCTCTCAATTGCAGATCGCAGGGCAGGTGATTTGAATTCTACATCGCTTAGCTGCTTCTCAGCTACAGATTCCAAAGCATCGTTCGGCCAGGGTTGAAACCAATCGATTGTGGTTCCAGAAATGAGTGCTGGGAAACGCTTTGCATAGGTCCCAAAATCAGGGCCAACTGGAGAGAAGCACACAGCAACATGAAGGTTGGCTCGAACTTGTGTTAAGAAATACTCCCAACATGATGCAGTGTCTGCGGGAAGGCCCGCTGCTTTCGCTTTACCCTCCACCATTGATGCCAAGTTATCTCGTTCGTCTTTGCTAAATAAATCAGGAATACTCCCAGCGAGTAGGTCATTAAGATAAACCAAAAACTTTTCGTCGATTATCTGAGAGTCTGTGAATAAGAAGACGATGCCCTCCGGTTTTGTGCCAGAACGAGTGAGCATGCTTTGCAGATCCAATCTAAAGTCCCCAAGTCCATAACTTGAGGTTATGCATATGCGCACCAACGCATGGCCACATATGTGAGTAGATAGGCGCGCAAGACTTTGCTTGCCACTTCCACCCACACCAACTAGAAGAATGTGCCCCCCGGGCTGAAATATGGTTCGCGTGATTCGCGCCACGTGTAAGAGCGCGTCTCTAAACAAAACAAGATCCATAGCAGGATGAAACTCGTTATAATCGCGGAGGACCCGCTCAAAACAGTTCCGTAGTGCATCAATATCTTCTACTAGCCCGTATGCTGGAGAATCAAGGGTGGCGACGTCGCGGAAATGAGAAAAGCATAGGGGAGTTGTAGCATGATCTCCCCAGAGGTGGGCTGTTCCTACTGCTGGGAATGCCTTTTTGGCCGTGCTTTGAAGGATTGCCCGAAATCGCAAGACATCTGATTCGCAGACAAGTCTATCGCCGTAAGTTCGCTCAGATTCATGGATCCAGAGAAATACAATACTATCTGGTATAGTAAATTGCGCAACATGGGAGCGAGCGAGTAACAGACCTCCAAAGACGCTTGCCAGGTGACGTCTGTGTGTTCATGCTGCCGCGGGAAACTCGTCTGGACACCGATGCGCACACATTGAACCTGTGAAGAGCAGACCATAAAGTAGTGTGGCCCAGATAATACGTGATGACACTGGATTGCACTCATAATGAAAATTTGACGCCGTCTTACGAAAAGTATCATGTACCTCTTTATGTAATGCAAGTGCCCCCTTGATGAGATTTGATACTTGATTGCACACATTGGCTGGGAATTGCTCAGCTTGAAAGTGTCCATCCAGGAAGGTCTGAAATATTGTCAACAGACTGGTGGCGCTTGGCATGCCAACGGCAAAAGTTGAGAAGTGCCGTTGAAGACGCGGATTGACTAAAAAGGATCCGGCCGTTGGGTTCATGCATGCCATGTATTGACAATCAATTACACTCTTGAGGGTGAGCTTGACTGGATCATACCAGCCGGCATAGTCCAGGTGTTGGCGCATCAGGGCAATTGCAGATTGTGTATTGTATTTATCTAGCTGCCTAGCAGTGTAGTACCATGCGGTGCTTACCACCCCAGCGACTACTTTCCCACTCGACAACAGAAAAAGGTGAGTATTCTTCGCGGCAGTGGTTCGCACGGTAGGTTTAAGTCATCTACACACAATGAATGGCATTGGTATCAAATGAAACCAGCACGCACCAATAAAATATATTAGTCGAGTTGAGCCAGGAGCTCCATATGTTGACCCGGTTCTTTTCTGAAGTGGCGCCTCCAATGAGCCGATTAGAATGGTTGCCGTGCTGTAATAATTCATATTGATGCCCACACTCGAAAACTCAGTAGGAAGTAATTCGCGCAGTATGCCGGTGACGAGTTGCGTTTTCCCAGTACCTGAACGAAGAAGTGTGCACCACAGCAATGGCCAGAAGAAATAGACTCTCTTTTGCCTAGCTTAGCATCTCATGGTCGACCACTAGGCCCAGCAAGCA
This sequence comes from Pelagomonas calceolata, assembly GCA_918797485.1. Lineage (NCBI taxonomy): Eukaryota > Pelagophyceae > Pelagomonadales > Pelagomonadaceae > Pelagomonas > Pelagomonas calceolata. The sequence goes on along the minus strand of CAKKNE010000006.1, from coordinate 1,756,557 downwards.
GCACAGGTTGGCGGCACTGAACGAGAAGGTTGATCCAATGACAAATACTGGCTGTTTCAGTTGTGGGAACTGTGACCTCATTCATTTTAGCTGTACGCGAGTCAAAATTTACTGCATGAAATGAAGGGTTCTGTCGCCATGGTTCGAATTTATTCGAGATTGGATCAAGCCAGTAGTCAAACACAGTATCGCGTGTTGGCAAACGCACTTGTTTGAATTGAGATTTCCACCACTCACTAAAATCCGCCTGATTGTCGTGACCGTCATCTGACAAAGTAAGTGCAGATCCAAATGCCCAGATAGCGCAGAAAACAAAAACCATTTCTAATTTGAATCGGTCGTTGGCGGTCTCAGCAACAATTGCGCCTTCTAGCATTTTCAAAAGTCCTGAGACTAACGCCATGTCCACAATAGGGACGACTGCTTTTGAGTTGTCACGCAAGTACTTCAAGCTTGGCAAAACATACTTCTGGAAAAGGTCGCTTAATACCTGATTGTAAAGAAGATGTGTCTCAAGGATCAAGACCAAAATCAACGTCGCATCTCGCCGACTTGCTTTGTGCCGAATAAACTTCATCCGGCTGTGACTGTACCCATGAGGCTATCATTGAATGCCACAGATTCCCGTCGTCGGAACTTATGTAAATAATCCCTGCCCGGCTTACTGTTGCTGGTGTGGCAAAACAAAGGTCACGGATTTCAAACAACATCCGCATACATGGCTTCAGGGGAATACGTTCATTGGACGCTAGGGTAAGCATTCTATTGTCGTCCATTACCTGCAGTGGCGAATAATATTTTAGTGCATACTACACTCAAGGTGGACACTGGCTGATACGGAGTTCATTGACTCAATCCAATTTGCATCAAGATCACCTTAAAACACAATGCTACCTCACGTCTGATAAAGGGGGCGTGGGGCGCATCTTGATAGCTCTTTGCAGCGAAGGGGGGCGGGAAGGTCAGACGAGTGATTCACTTACCATCAAGCACTATCCTGGGGGCGTATGATTGTGATTAAATGGGAGAGTGCACGTACCATTTGGGTTTGTCATCTTCAAGTTGTCCAAGGTCTCGCATAATTGAACTCAACAGTCCATCTTTCCATTCACGTGATTGAAGCATGATGTGACCATATAAAACTTCAGTTGGAATCACCTTAGGATTTAGATGTGCAATATAAACTTTTTGCTGTGGGTCTTTATCGTCACGTGCGCGGGCCAGCATCTTCCATGTCACTGATTTCCCAGCACCTGCAGGGCCCATGACAAAAACACAATGCCGGATCGCCAACAGTTCGTCGAGCTGCGCAACTTTGAGAGTAAAATGTTCATCAGGCCAAAGATCAGATTCTTCGATGGCTTTGATGATTGAAGTGGCAAGGCTCGAGTCTACTACTCGTGGTGGATTGACACCGGGAAATAAGTCATTAAGCAGACCTGTTTTTGCTGAGCTTGAGCATGAAATACAAAGCACATCACGCACCAAAAAACACGATTTCGTCTTGTTGGACAATTTTAGGGATGTTAAAATCCCTAAGGGCACGCATCAACAATTGATCTTCTGGCAGCTCTGGCTCGGCCCTTTTAAGCTGCCCTGCAACGACAAGGACTGATTTCACAGCGCGCAGACCCCAGTCATAATGCCTATCAAGTTGAATTTGTTGTGCTAATGTGCATAGGACAACAATGTAGGTAATACGACTGCTTCGAAAGTAAATCACGCAGCAATGAATATAGCCCATAGAATTTTGATGCTAAGCTTCGAGCACTTACGTATCCCTCGGCCATGAGCATGTTTTCGCCTGGAGAAGGATAGTATCAGATGTAAGAAAGCCATAACTTGAATATAGACGCGAATTCTCTACATATCAACACTAGATCTGGCACCTAGAACTCAAAAATTTGGCGTGGGGGTTTCGCAAGGACACGCACGCACCATTACAGTCATGGGGCGGAATAAAGCTTTGAGACCCTCAGGCAGTTCCGAGCGCCCCAAATATCCCTGCCACGTGAAGTCCTCACCGCCAGTAGAAATGTATGATTTCTTACCGGGTTCATTGTAATAAATGCGCCGCAAGTCGGATCTAGGTCGACCTGGTCACCCTCAATCAAGATGACGTGAGTGGTGACTTCATTGTGCTCGAAGCGAGCGTTGCCCTCGCAGACAGCCTTAAACTGAACAGTGCACACAGAAAGAACCGCAGGAATGAGTCGATTGAACTCATCAAAGCAGCCCCACGAGCCACTTGCAGCCAATCCCTTGAAAATGTTGCCTAGTGATTGGAAGTCCATTTCCGGAGAACCTGGGTTTTCAGATAAACACGTGGATAATCGACAATTGACATAGGCACTGTCATTTGACAATTGAATACGTAGCAACATTTTCCTAACGCAGATGCAAGATCCTTCGTTGTCTCTGTTTTGCCTAGTGATTGATAGATTTGCACTCAATTACCAACTCGAATAAAACACTAATCTTGAAAACCGGTCCCGGCAGGACCCGCGGGTGCACAACCCATTTTTAGATGGAGTGCTTGCGTCGCAGTGACATAAAACCGGTCTGTAAGCGGAGTAACGACAAGGCGGGGACCATTTCCGAGATATTCCAGACCATAGCTAAATCCTAACACAAGCAAAGGAATATATACAGTTTCAAGGCCTGAAAAGACTCGGGTGCCAGGAGGCTCAATCCGCACGAGCATCACAAACATGTATCTCTGTCAAAGCAACCACTAGGCCAGCTTCTTCTTTCTCAATAAAACGGTGCTTGAGTTGTGACTGCCATTGAAAATCATTTTTGTCAACGGAGACTTCTTTGATTAATTTACCAAGTATGTCGCGCGTGTGTGCATCCATTGTAATTAGGCACATCACGCGTTGTCGCTCGCTACCCTTCAGGTTTGTTTGTGTCAGCCTGACTAGATCGATGAGATCTTGCTTCTGTCGATCAGAGTATAGTACAAGTGTATTATTGTCCATGGCTCCTTCGATTACCATGACCGATTGAATACTTGCAACCAATATTGCAATCTGTGCCGGATCTAGTGAGTAACCAGCTGGATTTGATTCCAGTAACCACTCTGCTCTTGGTCTCAGAGGGTAACGTTTTTGGGATCTCTCAAGGTTCTTTTGTAATGTGTCTCGCTGAGCAGTGAGAATCGTGTGCATGTAAAATTCTACTTTGCCCTCCAAGGATACGGCTGGCTCAAAATCCACTTGCTCTTCGCCCACGCCGGATATAAAACTAATTGCACGTGGCTTGCTTGCAGACGAGCTTTCAAGACGCAAGCTAGCTGTTGCAAGAAGAACTTTATTGATGTGGCGCATAACCTTTGCTGGGCAGGACCCATTTGAAAGAATATCCAAAAGGTCCGCTTCACCTGTAAGAATTATATTCCTTATGATTGGGCTGAAACAATGGACGTGGGTGGCTGCTTGTGAAGTAGAACCTATACATCAGGTGTGATCGTGTGATCGTGTGATCGTGTGATCGACGACACTGAGAGTGCTGACCGGGGGAATTTGCAACGCTTCCCTGCCAGGAAGTCTGCAAGTGCCTTTTTGCAAAGGTCCTGGTCTGAATTAATACTGTCAAGACGCTCTATAAGCCCTCGATATTGAGATGCTTGTTTGACATTTTTAACATCAGCCATTGTCTTTAATGTTTTTCTAACTTGCTCATCAATCATAGTAAATCGCATTGCATCTTCGGGAAGTTCCCGCCTCACTTCATCTGATCCTATAAATAGTGGCTCTAGGTAGGACCACGTGCGTTGTATGTCGGATAGCATTTGCACAACTTCAGAAACTGCAACTAGTGCGCGTTGCCATTCCATTGCTTGTGCTCTGAAGTGATCGTAGCGGCTTGCGACCATACTCTGCAACGTAAGCTGGTCAGCCTCTAATTGATCGACATCATCTTCTGTCATCTTCAACAAAGGCACATCAGTGTCTTTGTAGTACACCACCCGAAAGTCTACATTATCCCAGGTTATAGAAAGAGCCCGTAGTGTTTCTTCATGTGCTGCTTCACGCGAGGCTTTGTCAGTAACGTCGACAATAGCGGCTATGTGCAGGTGGAGCTTTAAGCTCAAAACATCCGCTAACCGCATCCCATGGAAAGCACTAGGTTGTCCCAGTACGGTGCTTACCACGGTGATCTTTCTTATCTCGTCCCAGTGACGATCACGCATAGTTTGTTGTCGTAAACTAGAAATCACCGGGCATGTCATCAGAAATTCCTTTGCTGTACGCTCAAGGCCAAGATATGCATCCGACTGCTTTACAGAGGCAGGATGCTGCTTTACCTTTGTCAGTATTAATCTTGCGTTCTCCTCAAGTCCATCTGCGTCTAGGTCATCCCAAAGAAGATTGCCAGCTTCTTCAATATAAGTATCACATTCTCTCGCACATGCCCAAACCTCCTGATAACTCTTCAGCATTCTCCCGGCAGAAGAAAGCAAGTCCCTGGATGTAGCTACATCAGCTGGACATTCAAACATTTTTGAGAGGTGAATCATTTTTTTGCAGCGCTCTTCTTCTTCCTCATAAGCAGCAATCATCAAAGAAAGAAGCTCCATAGCCTTGAAAGTCCCTGTTTCATAGAGTACAAAAGGTGCAGACTCAACACTTTTTTGGAATTCACGCACCCGAGCTTCATAGTCCAGCAACTCGCCCTTTGTTCTAGTGCCTTCAGCCTTAACAAGTGGAGCTATTTTGAGAAATATGCTCGGGGCTGCACGCTGTGAGGCTTCCCAAGAAGTGCGGTACGATTCTACTAGTTTTTCTTGTGGCCCAATATTGATACCTTGCATTTTATGATGCGATAGAATGCATTCGAGACGGTCAAATAAAAGATCAATTTCTTGCTTCATTTCCTGGATCATATTTAGGTGCTCTTTTACAGATACTAATGCTGCTTGATTCTGTAAGTCTGTCCAGCCATTGTCACTAGGCTTTGCTTGGATACCAGTGGCAACTGACTTGCAGAACGCCGCTAGAGTTTGGATGTCCTGTTGCACGGCCAAGGAAACGAGCTTTCCTGTCATTGCATTATTCGATCTCGGGACAAATTCCTCAAAATGTACACTAACCTGACTCCCTCGTACCTGCCCCGGGGAGCCGCCAAACGTGCCTAAAAATTCAACCGCTACCATATAAGTTCCGGGAGAAGGAGCTGTAAAACCGACATAGTAGGTTCCATCATCATTGTCGCGTACTTCTACGCCATTGCGAAGCTGCACATCTTCACCATTCTCACCACCGCCCAAAAGGTTGATACTCGCGATGAATTCATCGCCTCCCGTTGTACGATTGCAATTTAAGTTGTCCTTGGCCTGGATAATAAACATGGTCTCTTCGTTGCAAGCTCCGCCATTTAAAAGCCCTGGGCCAAATATGAGAGAATTCTGCGCACTAGTTACAGCAAAAAATGTATAAACTTGAGATGTCGTGGTAAAGCTGTCGCCATTTAGAGCAACCCGTACATCAACTGCACCTGCAGGGTAAGCACTGAAGTCTGGTGCTGTGCAGACCAATTGCGTGCTGCTGAGAAATTCTCCATGCACATCAACTGTGCCAAACTGAGAAGAAAAACGAACGACAACGTCTTTCGTGTTGACAAAGTCAATTCCGGTGATTTGCAAAGCGGTTGAGCCAGTAATTGGCCCAGTTTGAGGATAAAGATCCATGATTGCATATGGGGGACCTACTAAGTGTGCCACATCAAGCGTAAATATGTCTCCTAGCCACTCGTTTGCCCATCCACCAAAAAGGATGAGCCTGGAAGACTTGCTGTCATAGACGAGGACTGAGTCTGCACGGGCTTTGGGTTGGACATGACCATCAATTAAAGGACAGGTCCAGCGATTAAGGCCCGCATCTAAAACAGTGATATCCCCACAAAGCACACCTTGTCTATTGTTATCACCATCTAACTCTCCCTCAAGACCGCCATAGACAAACACTTTCCAAGCAGGAATCGCCATTACAGAGCAGGCTGCGAAATTCCATCGCGGCGCCGAGAAAGAGCCTTCAACACAAGACCATACTGGTGGATTCAGCTTAGTTTCCATTATGAAAAGATCATCAAACTGTTGTGATGCATTCCAGCCCCCCAGAATGAACAATGATGCTTCAACCGCACAGGATTGGTGGCCAGAGCGCCGCTCTGGGCACCGTCCCTTCGCAATAACCCGCGACCATGTCCACGCTCGAACATCAAGGCAGTGAAGATCATCAAGGTCACGTCTTGCGTAACCTGCGGCACGGAAGCGATTAAGTATATTGCAGCAAAGAACAGAAAGAACAGACGCCAAATTGAACCGTGGCCGCCATAACCGCCAAATATGAACATTGAATGCCCAATAAGAGTTGCAGAATGACCTCCACGAGGGGCAGGAAGACCTGGCCAAGTGCTTGATGCAGGATGACTACCATTAGCGATAAAACCAGGATCTTGATCAAAATGCGGCTGCTGCCACTCCATGGCGACAGTGTCGAACACCCACACATCTGACAGACGGAGAGAGGCTGTATAGTATCCTCCAAAAATAATGATTTGGGTGCCGTCATAGATGCTGGCAGAATGACGCCACCTTGCCAAAGGCTTTTGCCCATCAGCAAGCTCTAGTAGGCACCACTCGAATTCTGAGCTACCCATTTTAAGAATGTGTAATTCATTGAGTGGCCGTGCTATTTTGTCATGCAAGCCTGCACTCAGCCCACCGAACAGGAATCCAGTGTTGCCAATCACCGACAAGGTGTGACCCGAGCGTGCGCATGGGACATTTTTTGTCTCACTGTCACTCGGGTGACAACGAGGCTTGTTCCAACGTATCTTCGGAGAGGACATTGAGAGCAACACAAGTGCGCTGGGAACGTACCTACGGTACTCAAGCTGGTAGGTATCGTAGGTACATGTACCTGCGGTACATGTACTTCGGTAATTGTAACCAAAGAGAGCCCGGGGAGCACTAGTACTGGAGTATCTCAAGGAGCCCGAGCCTGAGCCTGAGAAGAGCCGCATATTCTTAACTCGAACTTGACTCGGACTCGGAAGGGTACTAGTAACTTGAACTCTCCGGCGGACCGTCTCAGCCGCTGCACCGTGACTCCGAAACTCGAACTTGAAGGTGCGTGGTACCCCTTTGGTTCTTGCCTCATTCGCAGGTATTCACCGTCCTATAATTACAGACGTCGCACTCGGACCCGAACTCGGAGACCCGGGCCCAGTGCCGCCGCAGTGCTATACGGTCATACGGTATCGTGACCCAGCCTGAGGTTAGTACTAGTCATGGCGCCGTGGCCCCAGGGCCCCGGGCAGAATAGCCTGAGGTGGACGTTCCGCCCAGAGGAAGTAGAAAGAGGAAACCCTCTAGCCTATTCCCAAGGATGTATCTTCCCACTCAGGCTACTACGATTCCGAGTCCAAGTTCGAATTGAAGTTGAGTATACCGTGACTCGGACACTGGCACTGTCGCAGTTGTTCTATTGGCTTTGCCTCTATCATGATAGACCAACTTTTATCCAATACTCACGCCGGGTACCGCGAAACTCTCTCCCGAGGCAGCCCAGGGCCCTTGCTACATTATACAACGCTACGGCGTTCTCTTGCTAAGGATATATATGTATTTGTACCTACATGGTACCTACGGTATTGTTATAGAGGCGTGCACCGGCAACTGTACGATGGGGCCGATCAAACAAAGCTCGAAACGGTTGTCTACGATTTGGGTGGTGGCTCTATGTATGCTCACGCGAGATTGCAACCTAAGTGAAGAGTACAGGGTAGAATGGCCGTTTTTTATGTTCTCGAAAACGACTGAAATTACCTACCAGTCTTCGAAATATCCGCCCGCAACAAGCTCCTCCGGGGATGCATATGCTACAAATCGCGGGGTGCCGCCAAGTTGTGATTGTTGGGAGACAGGACGCGGAGACAGTGACTGCGAAGTCTTTGACTGCACTTGCATATGCGATTTGACCGCTGGTAAACAGTCTGGCTCTACGTTACCGTAAATTTACCTTGTAGGTGAATGTGACCACAATTGCTGTTGCGATAAGGAGTGCGATGAGGCACAGAGGCAAAGATTTGATGCAATACAGGCATGTCTGCCCGAGGGAACGCAAAATGGAGAGATAACCAGGCGCGGCAGTGCCAGCACTGACTACGTCGAATCATTATGCGGCGGACCCCAGGTGCTATTCAACAAAGGATGTGGATCAGGTCAACCCAAAATTTCCTCTATCGACGCGAGGTACCAACTCAGTGCAAGCAGAACATGAGGGAAGGGAGGATAGTTGACTAGTTGTGCAACCCAGGCACCGCGCGAGGTTCTGTAGACCGAATGCTCTGCGTTCAATATGACAACTCGAATTCCCAAAGAAAATTTTACAAGGTGCCCATCTCAAGCAAAGTTCATCCAGACGGGATCGCGATATTCAAAACACAACTCATTTAGGATCCTAACTTGCTTAGCGCAAGTACCGTCGACAAAGAGCTTGCACAAACCGAGCTTGGCTACTCCCAATGGAAAGCAAGCCTGCCAGTTGTGATTGTGTTGTGGCTTCCAATGATGTGATGCTAACGTATTTGTTGCAGGTCATAGTGGATAGATACTACGATTCCGGCGATTCCATTGGTGCTGTTTTTTCAAGCATTGAAGCAGATTCTGCTTTGGTTTGCGCATGCTGTGCGGTCAATGCTTTGCCTCGTTACATCATAAATCATAATCTGCTGGCCAGGTGGCAGCTTTTGCCGGGAGTCTTCCATTGCCAACGAACACACAACTCGGAGAGCACGTCTTCTTTGGGTACTAAGCAAATAAACAAGGCAACATAGGTGCTCTGAGTATGGTCTGGCCCAGTTTGCAACGTCAGTGGCTGTTTATAGAATAAAGTCGTATTTAAGTATATGTCATAGGGCCACAACAACCAAGTGCATTCGGGTTTTCGACGCCGAGAGCCTGAGCCGAGCTTGTCAGATTGGTATTCTTGGCATTAGCCGCTTTACTACAAAGCTACGTGTCGGGAGCAGCTTTACTACGAGCCACGGAAGTATGTCGGACGCGGGAAGTAACTGGGTAAATGTGCCAACATCAGTCACGAGTCCATGCGAACTCTCTCTTTCTCTTATGTACTCCTTTATCACACAGGTTGCTGTTGACCACATGAGTTGGCAAAACTTTACAACCGGAGAATTGAGCCGTCCTTTCCAGGGCAAAGATTGTGAATCTATCTATGACAGTGGCACGGAGCCCCTTACATCTGCACTGAGCTCAGAAGAATCGACAACACCATGCTTAATAGCAGATGCCCGGAGGCCACCAGCTCCAGCATGTCGCAATACCATTGCTAGTATCAAGTATACAATACATCACAACGGGGACGTGCAAAACAAAGGAAAACAACAAATTGTGGCAGTTAATGCTACCATTGCAAGCAAGCGTGTTACATACGATATGGACAAAACAAGTATGGAAGTTATAGGTGCTGACTGACATTCCAGCTGCAGTCACGGACGAAGATGGTCTAGTTGTCGTTCAGCAGGAGTATTCCGTTCAGTTCAGAAGTGATGCCGATGTTCCTCCGTCAATGAAATCAGGTAATCCGGGCTATATATTTGGACGCCCTATCCCCGTCATACCCCATCGGATTGGTTACCTCGGGGTGCTTGGCGCTATTGCTGATGAGGCTTGCACAGACCACAAGATCAATATGGTTTGACAGATATTGAATAAATTGCTTTAACTGAGCGTTGACATCACAGGTAACTTTTGGCGTAAATGTTCATTCCGGTTGCTTACTTAAGTTAAATCGGTCAGAACTGCGTGACTTTTGCGTAAGATCTCCCCTTTGCCTAACAAACAATTCGTCACTCTGAGCTTGTCCTTCAAGGTTGGCAATGGACCGCACGCTGCAGGAAAAGGCTTGCCGTATGTTCACAGCGAGAATACATATTATCACCCTTGAGAGTACACAAAATAGGCGATACTTCAATACATCGCATATTTTCAATGCAGCTTTTGAAATGACAGACTACCGCGTGATGTCCAAAGTCCTTCTACAACAAGACATCAGCCTGAGAAATACATTAGGTTGGAATTTTTGGGAATGCAGCGGACCCACGTGACAATTCACAATGGCTGAAACTTCCTCGTCCGACTCGCAATGACGCCGACTGGCAAGAGCGCAGTGGAAGTTGCAAAAATGCAATTACGAGCATGAACTACCGTGAGTGTACTAGATCTCTTCTACATTGAGCTACGGGAGATTTAGGGTTTATATGGACATATGTCGGTGCACAGGGTAACCCCCAGGCAAAAATTATCGGAGCGCGGATAAGCTTTGGTACTTCTGATATTAATTACCATCACAGCACAGTCCCTAGCACAAGTCAGAGTATTTCAATAACAGCAACCGCGACCTTTGTCAAGAAGGATTCGGATTTTGTTGATTACTCACCGCCCTCTCCCCCTGTTGCCATATCAGTTCCGCATGATGTCTGGTATCCGTTTAAGATAGATTCGCACAGCGACAGGAGAACCCCATTTCTGAGTCTCTCCTGGATCTTTGCTGCTAGCTTGGTAGTGGCAAATTAACAATCCCCGTGAGATAAGCAGAGAATGCACCCAAAAGCGAGCAAAATTACCGAGATGGTGTTGAAGGTTACCAGGGTTAAGCTAACAATTAAGCTCCAGGCACGCCAAAGCGTCGTCCAATGTCGGGTGTTTCGTTGATCTTGGCACTCTTCATAAAATCACGGGGTCGCGTCAATGCGAACTGCTTTATGACTGCTTGGCGACCTGAATACACACCCAGGGGTCCGCAAGTAAGAGAACTGCAAGTTATCACACGAGAGCAAAATTATAGTGGCTCGGCCCACCGCAGAAGTCACCGCAGAGGCCCACCGTACCGGGACTCGGCGATTGCGGCCCCCACCCATAATTACTTCTCGCTAAATTCGCAATTCACCGGTGTCAGTACACAGTCCAGGCATACCTCCTGGGGCTCGGGGCCATATTCCTCCGCACGCCGCCAGTACACCTCTAGAGTACCCCCTGAGGCTGAGTAACCGGCCGGCGCCGCGCACTTGAAACGATTGCCTCGTGTGGCGCACCTGAGGGCAGCCAGACCCCAAGCGCGCGGCGACGAGGAGCCTACCGGTAAGCCCCGGCCGTCAGGCTCCCTAGTACGTCAGTTACACAAGAGCAGATTGCCGCGAGGCAATGGGAGCATCGGCCGAGTTTGCCCCAAGAAATGGATCGCTATCAACGAATTGACAAAATTGGAGAAGGTTTGATGACAACCTTCTATCCATCACAACCTTCTATGAGCGCTCATAGGTACATATGGTGTTGTTTACAAAGCAACAGACAAAGTAGCTGCCAGCGCCACCACAGCGTTAGCATCAATTTCCGATTTAGGCAACTGGTGAGATTGTAGCATTGAAGAAAATTCGTCTAGAGGCAGAAGACGAAGGCATACCGTCGACTGTGTGTTCCAGCCAGTTAAAGCTGAAGATTAGACCAAAGAAGACATCATAGGCAATCCGGGAAATATCCCTTTTAAAGGAGCTTCAACATCCGAACATTGTCCGTCTCTACGATGTTGTGCACACAGATCGTCGGTTGACTCTGGTTTTTGAGTATCTGGACCAAGACCTTAAGAAGTACCTTGATATATGCGATGGTGGCCTCGAGACCGCGATCCTGAAAAGCTTTCTGTACCAGCTCCTGTGTGGCGTTGCGTTTTGCCACACCCACCGCGTTCTTCATCGTGACCTAAAACCCCAAAATCTTCTCATAAATCGCGAAGGAAAATTGAAGCTGGCTGACTTTGGCCTCGCCAGGGCCTTTGGTATTCCGGTCCGAAGTTATACGCATGAGGTGCGAATAATGATATTCAATCATGATTAACATGCTAATTAGGTTGTCACGCTGTGGTACCGAGCACCAGACGTTCTCATGGGTTCTCGCACATACTCCACACCTGTTGATATTTGGTCTATTGGCTGTATTTTTGCAGAAATGGCTACGTCGAGACCTCTATTTGTGCAGACCGTGCCTTATGAAACAACCTAGTTAGTCAACCGGCACCTTAGGCGGGTACATCAGAATCTGACCAATTGAAGCGCATCTTCAAGACCCTAGGATCGCCCATACAGCAAAGTTATCCTGGACTTGTCGAGCTCCCTGACTATAATAGAGACCCCAAAATCATGCAGTATCCTCCACCAAGGTCGTTTTCCGATGTTGTACCACGCATTGATGGTACTGGTCGCAGTCTACTTGAGAAGATGCTTGCCTATGATCCGTTGCAACGCTGCTCAGCTGCAGATGCGATGAAGCACGAATATTTTAACGCCAACATTGCGTCAAAAGTATAATAATAGACACTAGCTGAATTGGTGTCCTGCTTTAAGTCCAGAGAGCCAACCCGTTTTGAGACTTTTGCGCCGATCACACCCTCAGATCACACCCTCGCACATAGTGTGGCTGCCCCAAACGTGACGTTGTCAGGTCCGAGCCAGTTGCCAGTTGCATGCTGTTGCGAGTAATGTGCACGCTTATGCGCCGCGCTCGTGCTGCTTTTGGCTCGCTGCGTAGCTACCAAAAGTCCTTTCTAGGATCTCTAGCTGCATGTGTGCGGGTTTTGTTAATAAGCACCGCAAATTACGCGTAAATCACGGCGAAATATACGCAGCTGCCAGTGGACCGTTCTCACTTAAACTACTTCTAGTACTTGGTCCGACTCGACCTACTTGAGCGCCCAGATAAACGTCCAAAAGCGTCTGGAAGAACCCAGCAGAAGTAGGAGTGGGTTTGAGGAGGTCTGAGGGGGGTCCGTGGCTACCTATAACTACCCTTACTTCAACTTGAGGTTGACGTGGGGGGAAGTTGAAGCTGAGGGAGTATAGGGTGCGGGTATTGAAGGGCAGGGAGGCCTGTAGTCTCGGAGGGCCAGCGTTGCACGATGGGGGTGGTGCGGGTTTTCTATCGTACCAGAGAGTGGCCCCAACCCCCCGCCCGTCCTGGTATTCAAACAGGCCCTAGGATAGTACGCCTAACGTCCTAAATGCAGCTCTCGGACGAGTCCGATCCCCCGCGGTCGGCGTCGCCGGCTTAAAGTCTGTTCCACTTGCGCGGCGCGTCATTCGAACGTTCGCTGGAATGTACACGTACGTTCTGACGGTCGATCTTTTGTCGAGCGGCGTTCAAGTGGCCCGCCATGGACATCACCGAATATGCTCTCCCGACCGACCGCGGGTTGACATGTGGCGACGGACAACTGGTGAACTTCTTGAGGTACGTCGCTGTGCGCGTGGGTCACGCGCTTCTCTACCAGCAATTTGAGGATCTATTCGTGGTCGCGCGCCGGTTTAGAGCCTCGCGCAGAGCAGCAGCTTGTGGGGACTCGCAGACCGCCGAGACGGGTACCTTTCGACGCGCGCGCTTTAAGCATGGCGCGTATGAGTTCCTAGGACCTCCACACGCGCCCTGTGGCTGCCCCGTGCCGCGCGCGGGCACGGAGAGCGCGCTAAAAGCTGAACGCTCAAGAGGCCGAGTCGGACTAGTACCTTAACTACCCTGGATGCCCCGACATACCCCAACTTCAGGGCTGTAGTGCGGCGCCAGAGAGCGCTCCGTGCCACGGCCAAATCTACTGGAAGAGCCACGTCGCTACTTCCCACAACGTTCTGTCGCGAGAATCCTCTCCTCTGTCATGCATATCCATGCCGACCTATATAGTAGTGCAGAGTGTCTGCAGTGTCGAGAACTCCATATATGGGACAAACCTCATTGACCCAATCACGTAGTACATTTTCCTTCGCTGGACTCTCTACCGCATCATCAAAATGTAGTTTTAGGATTGCATAAGCTTCCTGAACCTACAATCACAGCGTGGTGATCGACATTTCACTAAATTATTCAAACAGATCCAAATTACTGAGAAGGCTCTTTCTTCGAGCTGTTTCATGATTTGGTCGCGAAAGAGCTCCTCTTCCTCTTCGCTGCGCAATAACCTGTGTTGCACCCGTAGGTAATCGTGTGAAGTAAAAGTAAATATCAAGGACGTGGATGTCTGCTGTATCTCTTGAATATTTTGACTTGGTGGCGTGGAAACGTCTACAGAACTTTGGGAGGAATGGCCGACAGCCTGCGATTTCAATGAAATAGAGTCAGCTGCAGATGCTTCAGGCGGCGAGATCGTTACGTCATATCTTGGTTTAGATTCATGAGTGATCTCATTATTCACGATATTTTGTAATCTTCGAGTCAGTGCGTTTCGGTACTCCTCGGCCTGCCTCGGTCGAATTTTATGAAGGAAAGGCTCAAGTGCTTGAAGTCGATCCGATTCAGATGCTGCAATGAACATTTCCACGATCAGATCTTTAGCTGCGGTTCTAACTTCCTCAAAAGTGTGAGAGGCACATCCATGGATTTCAACAAATCCAATCACTGACCCAAGATCAAGAGCATGCAATCCATTTCCAGAAGCTACCCCTCTGTTCAAGCCATATTCTCGAGCTAGACGCCTGAGTAGTTCTAGACGTGTTGCAAGTGGGCGCCACTTATTATGAGGTGGTCGTTTCTTGTCTAAGGAGTGCATCACTTTTGCTGCGATTTGACGAGCACCAATGACCCGGCAATAAGATGGCGAGGCAAGCGCATCGACAGCCTTCTCCCGGAGACGAGCTTGATTGTCGCCTAGCTTCGACACAATTGCATCTAAGGCAGGTTCCATGGCAGTAAGCATATCAGCGGATTTGAAGTCTTGACATGAAAACTTCTGAATCACGTCTTCAAGGAGCGCCAAGGCAGTCAAATACACCTGAGCAACTTTATCCTGAATGCCGAGTCGGGCAATGCTGCAAAGATGCGCCATATCTTCAGATCGGCCCCAGCAGCCTTCGCTCACAAGTAGACGTGTCTTGGCCAAAGCGGCTTCACGCAAAGCCCAATTTTTCGACATGAGACAACAAGCACGGTATTCACCAAGGAATACCGAAATAGCACTAAAATCTGCATCTGCAACAATGTCGGTAGCAGCAAACGCTTCAGGCGCTGGTAATTCAGCAACATTTGGCAAGCCACTGAGAGCCCCAGAGAAATGCGGCATTGAATCTATTGAGGGTGGTAAAGGAGGAATGTTGGGGGTGGTGCGGACTTGAATGTGTTCAAAAACATCACTAGACTGGTCACGATGCTCCTCCCCTCCAGTGTACTGTGGTGACTGTGGTGTCTTCAAGATGCCCGACTTTTTTCCTAAGTGACTGTCACTATTGTTCATCCCAAGTTGCTTTTGTTCTTCTAACTTTTCAGGGACAACAACAATAGGCTGCGGCTCACTAGATAGGCTGTGCCTCACCAAATCTTGCGCAACTTTGTTTTTGGAAGATAAATGAGGCATTAGCTGCTGTTGTTCAACGTGCATGTCAATATCACAATGCCCCACAGCTTCGTTGACACATTTTCGCAGAGAAGAAACCTCCTTCTTAAGAAGTTTTGCGCGGTCATAGTCTTCATCTCGCACAGCGCGGCGTTTAGCGATTTCAATTTGGGCAAGCTTAATGCCTAGTGTTTGTATTCTCTGCTCTGCTAGTTTAATCTTTTTTGCAGCTTCAAAATCCTCAGCCTCAATGGCAACACTTTTTGCTGCGACTAGGGATCGTATTTGCCTGGCAGTCAGTGGATCGACCTAGATCGTAAATTATAAAGAAGAAAATGGAAAATGGCTTTGTCTGCACATTAAAATCAAATGCAAGGTCATCAACACGGTCATCGTGGGAAATACACGCGCCTCGAGATAGATTTTTGATCTCTGTGAAGTGCCCAATAACCTAAATTACGCAATTATACCATGCCAAGCCCAACAACGCGCTAATACATTCAAAGCGATAATGCCAACCTGATTGAATAGGTTGGCTTGGTTTACATGGCAGCGATGCATAATGAGTTTGAGGTATTGGCCTCGCGCATTCACGTACACAGACTTCAGCTCCCTCGCTTTATACCTAGATGATTTTCAAGAGGGAATCGACACGAAGTACACACTGAAAGGCGACTGGCTTCGTTCATTTGGATCCAGAGATAGATAGCCTAAGCGCGTCCAAAGCACATCGTCTAGGTTGGCGGCTCTGGGTCCGATGAATATTTCAACACGAGTTGCCTAATCAGTCCCTAAGAATGAATCTCGAAGTGTCATTAACTCAGTATGACAACTATTTTGTGCTGATGACTTAACAGTTGAACCTGAGATATTGTCGCCGGCCGAGCTAATTCGATTGTGACCTCTTGTGGGTACCTTTGTGTTCACCCCGTGGCTCAAGGGAGGGGGGGGGACTCGGTAATTTGCTCGCAGAATCGCGAAGTTTGCCAGCCACGCGTTTGTGGTGAATGCACGTTTAACTCGCTTGCTGGGAATTCTGGATCACACCCAGACGAAGCAACAACCCCGTAGCTTAATTTCGCCATGCTACAAAAAAATACATTAAAGACTCTCCTGTGTTTACGACCGGCGCAGAGTCAAAGATACCTAGGTAGCAATAGTCACGGTATGTCGCAGCGTTATGTAAGGTAGCAGGGTCCTAGCTCACCAGCCAAAGGCTGGGCCAACCTAACTACGAGAGTGTTTTATGGTAAATTGGTTTACACCGTAGCGTCAATAGACACTCAATGTATAGACTCAAATTTAGAGAGTGGGAGATACACATCTAGGGTAGGAACTTCAAGTTGCCAGTGAAGGCCCTGGGCTAGTAGTAGTAGGTTTCTCTCTCTCTACTCCCCCTGGACGCGAGCGCATCAGATGCCCTTCTACTTGAAGATGTATCTCAACCTGCTCACTGGTAGAATCCATGTGACAAGTGATAGGCTTCGTGAGCGACAGATCTCCCAGGCACCGACGGCCCTCGTGCTAGCCGTAGCCGGGCGCAGCTGAACTAGCTAGCTGGACCTTCTAGTAGCCTGAGCCTGAGCCTGAGCCTGAGTAGGCCTGAAGTCTGAGTCAGGCTCCGAGTCAGTGGCCAGAACCCGGCGGCCCGGGAGTTCGCCGGAGCCGCCCCGGGCCCGACCACGACTCAGTGGATTCGGGCCGCCGGCGGAACTGGCACTCCTAGGTAGGCATAATAGTGTTGGGCGGCCATGGGGGATTAATAGTCTGAAGGGCCTGGAATGTCTTTCGCTACCTATGCCAGGCTGCCGCATACAGTCATTGTCCTCAACTGCAAAAATTTGGCAGGTCACGGTAAAGGGTTCAAATTTGTGCGTGCCAAACCCGGGCCCAAACCCGGGCCCGCCGGCGATCAACGACGATCAAGGACTATACTTAAAATGATGGACTCGTTTTAGACACACGAGACAAGACACAAGACTCCAGTGGGTGGGGGCGAGAAATATAACCCTGCCCCGATAGTCCTTATTCTCCCAACCTAAAAACGCCCCTAGCACTTAACAATACCTGGAGGACACTGATAATGTAACTAAGGTAGCCCAAATTATAGCCGAGACGTTGCGCCGGGGGGGAATTGGATTGGCAGCGCGAGAACTCAGTCTGAGGTGCATCTTTTCTAGCACCGGCTCGGTTTGGAGCTTCGTGCAGCCGTGTGAGCCTGTAGCTCGTCCAGTGCTAGGATTCATTGCCCAGGGGCAGCGCAACGAAAATCAGGCCGTTTCTCGTCTTCGAGGCACGAAATCTCGGCGCGAGGTGGCTAAAAACTGGCACTGGACGAGCTGCTGCCCGGACACGACAGGGCGAAGCTACGGTCAAGTCTATGCGCCATCGTGACTGTCTTAGCGTCGCGAGAGCCCGATCCGACGGTCTCGGTGTTTCGTGGTGATGGGGTGTACTCTACGAGTTTTGTCGCAGCTGCAGACGTTCTAAGATTCTGGAATCGCGACGGGAAGGGGCTATCGAATGTCTATAATGCACTCTGGAGGCTGCTCGCACCCCGTGACACTTCGATGGATCGCGAGCTCCGGGCCCACTTCGCAAGTGGGCTCATGGTCTAATTCGACGATCTAGCGAAGATAGCAGCCTGCCAGTTGCGACGATTTGTTTAGCTAAGTTTAGCAAGCGTACCGTCCGGGTATTCTCAGGGTAAGAGCTCAGGCTCTAAGAACAGGCAGTAGTACCCTTCTTCACGTAAGTAGTACGAACGGGGCCAGGCAGCACGGGGATCAGTGCACTGCTGTGCTCCTAGGCACATTGCAACCTAGTATTTTAGCAGCTTGAAAGTCAGACTCTGAGAAATTTCGGAATGTAGATTCCGGCAATGGTGTACTTT
The DNA here is from genome assembly GCA_918797485.1 of Pelagomonas calceolata. Classification (NCBI taxonomy): domain Eukaryota; class Pelagophyceae; order Pelagomonadales; family Pelagomonadaceae; genus Pelagomonas; species Pelagomonas calceolata. The sequence continues at coordinate 1,738,269 of CAKKNE010000006.1, read as the reverse complement.
TCGCGCCGGGCGGGCGCGAAGGAAAATGTTTCAGCCTGTCAGTTTGCTCGTCTTTAAGAAACAATTTCCAAAACAAAATTCGCCCATACGCTGGTAACTCGGTTTCCTGAGGGCCCTCAAGTACCAGCGATGTGGGGCAGATGCGCAAATGTGGTCATCAACCTGATCGCGTGCCAGAAGCATACGCGACGCGGCACGAAACGCCGCTGGCGCGACGTTCGCGGCCACTAAAAACGTCAGATCCCAGCCATTTCGGCCCGCTCTTCGTCATAAGGTGGGAACAGGCGTAAGTAATCTTAACCTAGAAACTTCCAGACTTGCAGACTGCGATCAGGCTTGCGATGTGAACCGTCAAATCTGGCTCCCCCCCCATTCGTAATTGATGCTACTGCACGAAGATTGACTAATAACCAGCCACTCTAACCAAGTATGCATATGACTCTAGTTCGTCACATTCCGGGTGATTGACTTTGGGCGGCGCCTCTTGTGACTGAATGTGGCCTTTTTCGATCATAAGGATATGGCACAATCGGAAGATCACATCATCGAAGAATTTCATATTTACTTCAGCACCCCAGTTGATATCACAAAGCAGCTCTTGGGCAGCAGACAGTGGTCCCATACCCACAAAGCAATCACGGACCATGGAGAGTTCAACTAGCCTAGCATATAGTTGTTCTGCAATGTAAGCACGGGTGCGCGGGTATGGGGAATGCAGACATTGGAGAAGCGTGGCAAGAGAACGGTGTGCAAGTACCGGAGCAGACACTGCCGCGGCAGAAAGATAGGCCAGGAGAGCATCCACTGCAGCACAGATTTTTTTAACATCACTCGAATGTTGATATGAAGCCAACAAGGTTAGCGAAATCACCAGATCAAGCCCAAGAGCATTTGGATCACTGTGCACACGACTCGCGGTTTGGAAAATCGGATTGAGAGCCCCTGCCTCAATCAGGGCAGTTAGGCATCTAAGAAGAGGTAGATGCATTCTGCTTCTCTCTTCGACAGAGGGTGCCTTCGATACCCTGGAACCAAGAGTACGTGTCTTGAGGACAAACGACCGGGCAAGGTAAGATGTATCTGAATTATCTTGAGTCTTGGCCTCTGTCATTGCATGGTGAACTAAAGCATGTCTAAACAGGCTACCCATCTTTGAGTCTCTGGAGCCAGCGGACTGAATCAAACCAGAGAGAATCGCACTATGATAGGCCCCCTTAAGCTGAAGACACGTGCATAGACGGCTTGGAAGCTCAGTACTTTTTCCATTAGCAAACAGCCTGACTTCAATCTCATTTCGCATTGGGACAGCGGGGGCGCGTTTAAAAAGCATTGGCAGTAACTGCAAGGAAATTTTCCGAACGGTGTCAAGCTTCTCGCTAAGATGCCGTAGTAGAGAGCAGCAAAGCTCCTGTGACTCCCTTGCCCCCCAACTGAAAATTGAGTCGACGTGCAGGAATGGCCTGGCTAGTACAAAATTGACACAGCCACAATCGGCAGTGATTCTTGCAGCTCGCGTGAGAAGACAAGGTACAATACGGGATTTGCAAGAGGTGGACGTAAGATTGCACTGCGGATTTATAACTGAAGCTAGAGACACAGCGGCTTTAAGTCCGCAAATACGACACCAGGACCCAACGTCACCACGCTTATCAAGGCCAAAGTCTCGGGCAGCATTGTGCACAAATGAAGCATGGAGCTTCAAGGCTCGCTTCCGTATCAGATGTCTTGAATCGATGATGGTGACTATTTCCTTGAGTGCAACTAAAGCACCGCGCCTTGTTTCAGCATCCTTTTCGCCAGCAACCATGTTGAAGCGCCATGCACGAACAATTAAGGTCTCAAATACTACATCAAGTGTTGATTTATCCCTGACAACAAGCCATGCAGGCAAGGCGCCGAGGCAGTTACACGAGCCTCTGGCGAGGCTCGCGGTTGTCCCTTTGCGCACAATGTCCAGATACTTGAATACGGTCTGAGATAATAGCACTTCATCTGGCTCATTAAAAGCGCCGTTTGTGTACGCAACCACTCCAAAATAGCTCATTGAGAGTACGCGCACTGCTGTAGCTGCAGCGGCGCGCACAGTCTCAAGGGCGTGACCACTTGAATCATCTAAGGAACCCAACAGCCTCAATTGAGTCGGGGCATTTAGTGGGCAAGAGCACGAAGCCAGGGCCGCAATGAAGCTGCAGGCAGCGATTCGCACTAAATCACCGTCTCTGCCTCGGTAAAGGCGTGATGATTCGAGACTAGGGACTACAGTACTCAGCTGTGCGGAAAGATAATTATCATCAAAAGTGCGAAGGGCACGCATTACATGTGCAAGAGCAAGAAGAGCGCCGTGGCGGAAGGCCAGGTCCCTGCTTCCACTCGCAAGAGGAGCCAGAACCAAGCTGGCTCTACGTGCAATATCCTGCAGCAGGGATCGATCATTGACAATGTTCACGAGAGCATAGAGGGATTTGGCCGAGAGAATGCGGATTCGAGTATCCCAATGCCCAACGAGTTCTCTGAGCAGCTTTGCAAAGGCTGCTTCCCAGTAGCCCATTTTGGCGATTACAGGGGTCATTTCAATATACGCACGCTCACATGAACCAAGGGCAGAAAAGCTCAAAGTCTGTGTCAGTTTGATGCCAATGGAACCAAAAGCCTGAATTCCCTGTCTACCAATGTTTTCTTGTAGGGCCGCTCCGGCAGCTCTTCGTACATGGACCTCTCGATCAAAGACCGCTGTCATTAGAATTTTTTCGATTAGAGCGGGTAGATAGAGACCGAGCACACAGGGAGGATATGCTCGTGCGAAGGCCCAAGCTACGTAGCAAGCAGCGTCTCGCACGTTGGCCCCAACAGAACGGCTCCCATGTCTTACCTCATATCTTAAGGCAACTTCAAGGGCAGAAAGCGATTCTGGAAGGCGCTTAGGCAACAGGATGCCAAGACGACCGAGCTCTGCGAGGGCGAGGCAAGATCCATGCCACGCATTATCATTATGATGGGACCCAGGATCCGTGAATATTGACAAAATATTTTTGACAATATCATCCGCCAGGCCACGTGGAAGTCTAGATGCTATTCGTGCAATCCCCTTCGCAGCAGACCACCTAATTTTTGTCTCAGAGTCGCATGTGGCTTGTAGGAGCACACCCACAGCTGATTCTACTATGTGCTTGAATCTCTCATCTTCGACCCCGACACTTGCCCTTTGCCCAGTCTCCTCATCAGCATCTGAGACTTCATAGCAGCTTTCAAAGCCATCCATCATCAAAGTCCTTTTTCCTCGGGTGTAGCACCAAGAAGCATTTCGTGGTTTAAGCACGGCAATGCCAAGGCGTGCGACCAGCTTGATAACGAAGTGTTTCAGAATTCGAATCGTACCGTATTTGGCATCCAAAAGGCAGGGTCGAACAGCTTCAAAGACTCTGTCGGCGAGCTTCTGAAGCAGAGTTCTGTCGCCACGCTTATATATTGCGGCTAGTGCCTGAACAGCGCCCATCGCAGCAAAGGGGGCTTGGCTTTCCAAGCTGCCAAGATCTGCAAGCAGACTAGATATCTGATGAACCAAGTCAACCATAAAGTGGATCGATACATCCTGCCGAGTTAAAGTCGTCGAAATGCAGAATGCAGCTGCTTGGCGAGATGGACCTGGTTCGTTGAGAGCTTCAGTACAGCATTGGACAATTCCGGCAACCAGCGTTGTGCCGTCGTCAACTAAAGAGTTCATGTCAAAAGGGTTTAGCAAGAGCACACCCAGCCACAGAAGAAGCAAATAGTGCGTTCGCCATCTTTTAGTCTGCGGCGACCCATCTAAACTTATAAGTGTAACATAAACTGCATGCAGATCCCGCACAGCATGCGGCACCGACTTGACCATGTTTTTATATCCCTGCGCACTACAAATCTCGTAAAGCATGTCGCATGCCCGGTCTAGTTTCCTGTCTTGGAACCCCAATTGGGGAGAGCATATTGGAGAACGTAACAGCCGCCTAGGCAGAGAAGTCTCAGAGAAACCCCATGTGCACACACTGCTATATCATGCGTGGATGCAAATGTAATGAGGCATTCGGTTGCATGAGTAATATCAGGTGACACTGTTGAGGTCGTGCAGTATTTTCGGACGGTATGTGCATTTTGCTCTCGTTCATTTTCGGACTCCCGAAAGCCATGTTTCTGATTCTTGTTTTGATCTTTTTCATCGAAACAGATCCTGTTGACCACCTGCAAAAATCCACTCTTATCGGCTGTCGAGGCAGAGTCCGGAGCATTTGTCAGCATGCTTACTAGTACACCAAACAAACAATGATACGATACTCAGATGATACTCATATAAACTAAAATAAAAAAATTATTAGAATCTGAACCCAAACTCTGTACGCCTAAGTAAACTGCATGCCACTGCTCAAACTTGCGGGGAGCACTCTGAGCAAACAGATCGCGGTGCACTAATGGCTTCGAGGGTAGCAACAATCAATCCAAAGGTGCAACGTTCTAAAGGTGCAACAGACCAGCATCGCTGAATCAACTGGGCGAGCGGTAGGTCCTTCTGTCGGAGAAGATCAAGCGAAGGACGACCTCCAGCAATTGTCCTCGCAATTGCTTCAGCTGGTGAGAATTTTGAGAAAGGCCTCGGCTCCCAGAGGGCAAGCTGCCAAGCACAAATGGCAAAGGAAAATACATCTGCCGGATATGCATAAGGCCTATGTTGAGCGACCTCTGGCGCCATCCATCGGAGGGTGCCGGTTCCTCCTGTGTGTTCATCGCTCAATGTTTTTGACGTGTGGAGGCATGAGAGGCCGAAGTCTGAGATTTTTGCCGCGCCCTCCGCATCAAGAAGGATGTTGTCTGGTTTGAGATCCCTATGCAGATGGCCCATGGCATGTATATACGCCATGCCTCGACTGACATCAAGCATGATGCCCAATCTAGTTTTGAATGGTGGGCCCGTCATATCGGGATTTTCACCAACCCGTGCGTCTAAGCGCAAGTGTTGCGCAACACTACCGCCAGCGAGGAACTCGAGTAGGATACCGCAAGAGACAGGCGGGGCACGTGCAATTCCAAGGATGCGTACACAATTAGGGTGACGGAGTGTTGCAAGAGTCGATATTTCGCGTACGAGTTGCTGGGCTGCCTGCGATGGTACGCCATTGGGCATTTGTCTCGCCAGTACAAGCTTGATGGCCACATGCTGGCCACGCCAGAGTGCAAGATGAGTGGAACCAGTTGAACCACTTCCTAGAACTTGACCAAAGGTGATATCATGCACACTGACCTGGATAAGCCCCTGCTGCGCATCCATTCCCGCCCATGTTCGAGTTGCGCTAATATTGTGCTCTCGGGGAAGAGGAGAGAACGCAGAATAATGCGAAGATGAGCGGGGTACTAGCAACATGTGATTGCACTGTTCTGCTGTCAAATTTTGCGTATTTGTTTCAATTTTGATATCTCTCTCGGTTTCACTATTTTCCTCAGGGGACATGCCACGTCTCGTCCATGTTGGTTTTCCGTGGGAACGGAGCTGGGACGCGTAAAGAATTTCGTAGATGTCGGGAGGAAGAACATGATGCAGCGCCGCAATTTCTACAACCTGAAGCTTGTCAATCCAATCTGTCATGAGCTGCCAAAGGCTCGCTGGGTCAAGATGCACGGCATTAGCTTGGTTCAACACACAACCACTTTGGCCAAGGGCAGCAGGTAAATAGTCAATGTGCGCTCTCCTATTGCCCTCATTTCCCCATGGACTTATGGCCCATGTATTCCCGAGCAAGGCGCAGTGGAGACTTACGATGTCGTCGGGAGCACGAGTTGCTGCCTCAAAATTCCGTGCATTTAGTATTTCTCTCACGTGGCGTGCAAGGCGGCTTAGAGCCTCTGTGTGCTCATCCTCGGGGAAAAACATGCAGCGGATGGCGCTGCAGTTATCCTTGAGCTCTGAAAATATAGCAATGGCAGCCCGAAGCTCATCTCGTCCTGGAAGCAGCTCTAAGCTCGATGACTGAGGACAGCCTTCACCAATAGAGCACGTGGGTCTATCTGAATCATACCTTACTGTCTCAGAATGCGGGATTGTTGCCAGCCTAAAACCTAGCATCCCGGCGGTCAGTGCACGCTGAAGACCTGCATATTCCTTCAGACGCAAAAGCATGTGAACAAAACTTAGCAATTTACTATTGCTACGAGGCAGAACAACAGCGCCATGGAGCTCCAATAATCGTCGCAGGACTACGGAATAGCTGCGTGCTACATCAGCATATCGCCGCTGGTCTACATGGCCTCCCAAGACAACTTGTCGAATGGAGTCTATATCTTTTTTCATCATGGCAAATTTCATCTCCACTTCAATCATGGCTCTGGCCCATGCCGCTTCTGCGGAGTCAAAACGTGATGTACAGCTCCTCTGCGACAATGGGTTTGAATGCTCACCAGATGCTTGTCCCACTTGCTCGCCAAACGGACGTGAAGCGTGACCCAGAGCTAACTTGACCTCTGGGACACTAGTCCGAAATGATTGCAACCACGCTACTGTCTCTTCCCACGCTGCTGTGGACACTGCATGCTGCTTTGCCAGAGACCTAATTTGCACAATCATCGTAGCGTGTATGATCCTGGCGCTGAGCACACTGTGCGCCCCATGATGCGTCAGCAACATGCAGCGTCATCAACCCACGCTCGCGCTGGAGTTGGTGCATCAGAAGACCCATACGCGCTGTCAGTTCCGCACCACGTGTCCAAAAGACAGCCAACTCATCGCTTTGAATATACCCAGCTCCGTCGCCCATGTTTGACAGCTTACCTCTCATCATGACAGGCCAACTACAGGCCCTCCTGTTTTGATACCCCTGTCTCGGTCCTGTCGACTAACTCAACACCTTCAGAAATCTCATGCCAGCGGTCGCCTAGACATCCCAAGGCCCCCTTATGAGCCCCTCGAAGATTTTTTTTGCAAAATCGTCGAGTAGGGAGGTAAATCGATACTTCCCCACCAGCCGCTCAGGCTTGACCAAGCCGGCCCGGGCTTGACCAGGCTGATCCAACTTGGCCCGGGCAGTTCGATGGCACCGGCAGCCCCAAATAACCACCGCGCTAGCATGGGCTCGTGAATGGCCGTGAATGGCCCAAGATAGGGGGGGGGGACCCAGGCACTGAACGAGTCTTAATCGATCCGAAATTACCGGCTTTCGCATGAAGCCTCCGAGAGGGGTCGGTAGCCCCGCCCGAGGTCGGGGGTCTGTACGGAGGTCATGACGATGAGAGGGAGAGCTCCAAAGTCGTCAAAAACCCGTTTAGTAGTCTTAGCGACGCCCGGCGCAGCAGCCTAGCTGAAGATAAGTCCACGTTTAAACTTCGATCGAATGGATACAGCCTCTCATAGCGACCACAAGAGCCAATTCACTGCGTTTCTTGACACGCAGCACAGGGGTGAATACGACCAGCAAATCAGAGAGATGGCCAAAGCGGCAGATGGGAGAACGTCCCAGCGACTACTTGTGAGTGTAAATGATATCCGGCAATTCGATCCCAAATTAGCAACACAATTGCTGCGGCAACCTCTTCGTTTTCTCGCGCCGTGGACAGAAGTCGTCACCGAGCGTGTGCAATATGCTACGGGGAAAAAAAACACAAGTGAAAGTATTTCTCTAGCTGCTCGGACGCATCTTGGTTTTATTGGCACCTTCGGTTCGCATCAAGTATCTCCGCGTGAACTGCGTGCATCCCAGCTAGGTACCATGGTTTGCGTTGAAGGTGTCATAACAAGGTGCTCAATCACGCGGCCCAAAGTGGTGCGCTCTGTTCATTGGTGTGCATCAACGCAACAACACATTACCCGTGAATACCGTGATTCGACAGCGCTTGACATGAATATTGTGGCGGTAGTGAATGCTGAAACTGAATCAAAGGACAATCCCAAAATTCACCCGCTGCAAGCCTCTAGGTCTTCACCCTCAAGTGATGCGGACGGCAATATACTAGAAACGGAATTTGGATTAAGTGTCTATAAGGATCATCAATGCGTAACAATCCAGGAACCTCCTGAAAGTGCTCCGCTAGGACAGCTCCCCCGCTCCGTCATATATCGCTGCGCGCAGTCAAAGGGCACGGTGATGTTTTGCGTTTAGGTAGAAGTTTTCCTTGACGATGATCTTGTGGATACAGTAAAGCCGGGGGACCGCGTTAAATGTTCAGGAATTTATCGTGCGTTGACTCACAGCAGTCCAATTACTTCCGGTGTTTTCCGCACGGTTGTCTTGGCGAATTCGCTTACTTTCCATGGTCATGGCAATACTGCGGCATCTTTAAGTCCGAGAGATTTAGCAAATATCAGAAAAATTGTAAGATAACCGGCTGCACTCCCAAAAAATCACTTCTTACCTTTCAGGCCAAGCAACTTGAACTTGAGCGCTCAATTCAAGACACCTCCGACGCCGTATCATCCGGATTTGGCCGCATACTCCACGCGCTTGGAGCTGGTTTTGCCCCCTCGATATGTGGTCACGAGTCAATAAAACGCGCTCTGATTCTACAACTTGTGCTACCCGATGCGTTATTCCAATGAACTCGATAATCCGACTCTAAGAAACATTGGTTTCAGGTTGGGGGGACCGAGAAGAGCCTGGTAAGTGGATCCCGTCTTCGTGGTGATATCAATGTACTTTTGGTTGGCGATCCATCAACGGCAAAGAGCCAATTACTTCGGGCTTCAATGCGCGTGGCACCACTAGCTGTTAGTCGGATGCTGAGCATATTTTTTAGCGTAATCAACTACATTCATCTGAATTGAGCTAGGTACCACTGGTCGAGGGTCTTCGGGAGTTGGGTTGACGGCTGCGGTTGCTCAGGATCCTGAGACTGGCGATCGACGTTTGGAAGCTGGCGCTGTTGTTCTTGCTGATCGCGGTCTAGTGTGTATAGACGAGTTTGATAAGATGTCGGCAGGTATGTAGCAAAGACGCCTATCTGGAATGCATGTGTACTCCCAGGTGATCGGGTGGCAATACACGAGGTTATGGAACAACAGACTGTGACTCTGGCTAAAGCAGGCATTCATGCCTCGTTAAACGCAAGATGTGCAGTACTGGCTGCCGCAAATCCTGTTTACGGTCAATATGATACTGATCGACGACCTCAGGAGAATGTGGGATTGCATGTAGCATTGTCCAGGACAGCCTTCTTACACGAATGCACTGCCTGGTGCTTTTAGGCCGGATTCATTGCTTTCTCGTTTTGACCTTATGTTTATAGTGCTTGATAACGTTGATGCTGAATCGGACAGGCATGTTGCAAATCATGTGCTCTCTTCTCACCAGTACCGGTTCCGTGATCAAGATACTTCAATCAAGTCTGTAGATGTGCTTAAGCCCCCAGATTTAATTGACCAAAATGAGTTTCACGGTGAAGGTTGGTCCATGACTTATTCATTTCTAATTTTCTAAACTGTTACAGAAAGTAAATCATGTTCTATCTGGCAGACACAACACCAGTCTAAAAGCATAGACTTCAACAAGTACGTAAAAAAGAATTCATCTTTAGTCTCCGAAGCTGACGTGGTACTTTTTTCTGTTTAATTAGGCATCTTATCACTGCTGCGGATACTGCCCCTGCATGTTCCTTCGCAGAAGATTCCTTTCCTAGGGGCACACAACATAATCTTACTCAGGCCAGTCTTCCACCCAAAGATGCAGTGCTAAATTTGGCCTTTGTGCGCAAGTACATATCATTCGCCCGGCACAATGTCGATCCGAAACTTAGCGAGGAGTCTCGCGAAAGTATCGCGAATGCTTATGCAGATCTTCGTTCCAAATCCGACGACCGTACCTTGCCGGTAACCACTCATTGTGCTCTTTACGTAACTTAAAAACAAAATTTTTTATCTTGTGTCCCACTCATACTAGGTGACGGCTCGATGCCTCGAGTCTCTCATTCGAATTGCAACGGCCCATTCCAAGGTGCGGCTCTCCAACATTGTGGATGGTCGTGATTGTCATGCAGCTCTCAAATTTCTTTCGTAAACTCCAGCGCAACCTCCAGTTGGTATATACATGACCACATATGTTCCACAGCTTCGCCCTGTACGGCGATGCAAAGCTTGGTCCTCATGAAGTTAATGCCTTGTCCAGGTCTTTTGTCAATAAGGATGATTTTGTAAAAAGATCTGAACGAATACCTACTGCGGAATATTGAACAATTAAATTTTAGGCCATTGAAGCGACGGGGAAGCGTCTACGAAAAACCAGCGATGCAGATAGTCAATCAAGTCACGCCAGCTTGCAACCGCACGTTGATGATGTTGGTCGTCATAAGATCTTGGTTGACGCATATACCCAGCTTGCGTCTATTAATGCTACACGGGGAAAAGTGCACATCAACGAGCTTTTGACCCTTGCCAATTCTTTTTTGAGCAAGAAAGACAGAATCTTCCAATCACCCGAAATTGAAGTCATTCTACATAAGTTGCAGGATGAGAACAGATTAATGTACGACGAATCGAAGCGCAACACGCAGTGATGTTTGATAGCACTTTTTTAGTTTACGTGACCTTGTTTTCTAGGTGATATACACTTCCTCTGATAGGACAATCCACTCGCCCCTTTCTTCTTTATCAACCCGAACCTGCCATTGGCCCAAAATAAAATCGAGTTGAGTTACATACAGCTTGATTACAGGAGTTTATACAAGATTTGGTTTCTCTCGAGGCTTGCGTAGAATATAGCATGTGTGTGTCTCGTCTGCGTTATACCATGAAGTCCACTTCCGATAGTGGGAACTCGTCCATCGGAGAGCACTGAGGCGACGGCGCATCGATAAGTACAACGTGCGCATAAGTTTAGCACAGTACGGGACTTTAGCATAGCAAGGGAGGGATCCCTTCACTTTGTGAACGAAATGCAAGGCAGCCTATAACGAGCTAGATAAAATATAGAGTCCCTGAAAAGTCGGCCCTCGCGCCCTAACAAAAATTGGCCTGAGGCCGTCGAGATTTGACGTTTTGGCAGAACGATCCCGCACTGGTGCGATATGACCCGGCTCCCTTCTAATCCGTCTTCTTGGCCCAAACGGCGTCCAGAGCCGCCACTTGGTCGCTCATCCTTACTGCAACCCCCCCCCGTTGCGACCGCCTTTCTGAATCCATGCAGTTGCAGCCGGCGTGCAGAATTTAAAAACGGGCTCAGGACTTCAAGTCCCAACAAGAACCGTGGCGACGCGCTTGGGATTTGTGCAAAGGGGCTAGCCACAATAAGCGACTCTCTCTCTCTTTCTTTCTTCTAGAGCCCGGGAATTTCAACTTTCCGACTCGGAGTCCGAGTCAAGTTTAACTGTTCAAGTCTTGGTCCTAGAGTCCAGATTTTGGACAGACTCGGACAAAGACTCACGGTTACCTGACCTCCTCTCCCACCGGGCCCGTCTTACTACTGCCAACGTAGGCGCCGTGACTAGCACCCCGGGGAGATGCCACCGCGCACTGGCAAGTGTACTGGCGTGCTTTAGACTCCGAGTCTGAGAGGATGGGCCCCCGGTCCTCAGCGGAATGTGCACTTATATAGATAGGTGCCTCTCCTTCCCCAGCCTCCCCAAGTATCGTGGCATCGGCAGGATGCGCGGCAATGGAGGTCGTCAGAACACCACCGTGAGCCAAATTAGCCAAAAAAATCGGATACTACTGCCAGTGAGGAGCATACAGTCCATTGCCTCAAACGTGGGTTCCTCGCTTATCCAGAATTGAGATCCAGTCTTGAATCTTAGAGGACCCGTAGGTTCTTGAAGAAACTCGCAGGTGTAAATAGGCCCGTGAATATTAATGTGGAGGATCCTCTGGGCTTTCTCTTGCTTATCGCTTCCTGGTCCAGACCACTGCGTCCAAATGGCGCTTTCGCGCTGCTAGACTAGCCTTCAATTTGATCATCATTTGCCAGCTAGGATAAATCACGCATGCAATACCATTTGAGAGTGATTAGTGTTGTCATCATCCCCCATATATAATCTGAAGAGGTCGGCGAGGGCAAGAATAGCACGCCCGCGGCGCACATCCTGGGGAAGCGCACCAAGTGGATTTCCAGTGCTAAAGCCAGTTTCAACTCTCATCCAACTGATGCGATCTGATTTATCAACTTCGTTGTTTCGGGAAACAGTGACGGGTCTTGCACCAAGACTCGTGCCTACAGAGATTTCTGCACGCATTCGAAATCTCTCTTCGCGCCTAAACGACAGTTTAGTAGGTTTCGCTCATGGGCAGTATGAACGGCCTCACCGGGCATATTCCATGATGTCATATTTCTTCTGAAGAATTCCATGTAGCTCTCGCTCTGTGCGAAGCAATTGTTCGCGGATCTTCTGATTCTTCAGCTCCTGCTGAGCATGTAATTTCCTGATATGGTATGTCATATCTCAAGCATTTTGGGACAATACTCGGCTGTGACGCGCACTTCCAACTTCCAGCCTCTTCAGCGAGTGCTTTATATTGCATCTTCCAATGTGCAAGCCTATATCCGTCGAATGATGATTAAATTGGAAGTTAAGCAACAAATTACGCGGCTGCTGCGTACGACTTTGCAGCATCCGACTCGAGTTGAATGTACTCTTTAGCCTGCGCCTCTAGCCGGGACTCGAGATCTACATTAATTGACTCCACATCAGCTATTCGCTGCAAGGTGATTCGCAACTGAGCTCGACACTCTTGCATCTCAGCTGCACGATACACATCTTTATGAGACGTACTCACACCAGCAGCCTACGGTGCAGGCTTGCGCTCGTCGAGGACAAGTGAAGACGTACCACGCGGTCAAAGAAGCCTCCACCAAAACTCTCCACCGTGGTTTCCGCACTGTATTCCGCGGAGTTCATAGAGCCACTGTATTCAGCTAGATTTCAGCTGGCCCGGTACGCAAGCCACTGGGGGGGCGCCAGCAGACCCATAGGATCACAAGTGGGGGCTCCTAGGCACCCTGGGCCACTAAATACGCTGATCATGATGCGCCCCACGTCGTGGACTCGGACTTCGTGGCGTATATGCAGTGCTGTCACGGTGACGGTGTAGTATTTCCGAGTCTGAGTCCGCCGAGTCACGGTAATTCAGAATCATAGGCCTCGGCCTCAGCCTGAGGCTGGCAACAATCATGATGACAGTGGCAGCCGCTGGTCACGGTATTGGCAATCATGATTTCAAGTTCTTCCACCCACCCACACTGTATTGTGGAAAACTTGAACTCTCGATTGGTGAGTCTGTCCAAGTCAAACCAAGCAAACCAAACAAAAACCAAAACTTGAACAAAACCAAACAAACCAAACCACACAAAACCATCATCATACTGCGTCATCATGATATGCGTGGGATCACTGATGGCATTCTCCGAATTTCTCTCCCGCCCGAGTAGTATAATGGGAATGAGATTAGCGAAAACCCTTCATATTCTAATCAACGGTGAGATTAGCGAGAACCCCTCCTAATCGAGCGGAAGTTACTGCAGCTGCAAGTTGTAGCTCGCGCCAATCTGCGACCCATGCGAAGGGACGCGATATTTCTCGCTTCTTTGCATTGCCGCCAGCGAGGGTTGGCGTCGTGTGCATTCAACTTGCCACCACTGAAACGTTACGGTCAGCTTCTTGTGTAGCTAGCAAGCATTTTAGTAAGATGATTATGACGGACTGTTTCGAGTCCGATTTTGTCAACTATTCGCACTAGTCTGTTTGCATTATCACGAAGGTGGCATTGAACTGCCTTATTCTTGGATATAAGAGCACGCTGGTGAAACTCATGATGCTGTCCCTGTAAGAAATCGTAAGTAGCAACTAAGCGCCTAATGTTTGTGGTAATTGCTTTGATGGGTAGCTCAGCAGCTGCACATTTATCATCGAGCAGGTAAAGCTCTTGGGCATGAGTCTGCTGCCTGCTCGTCTGGGTACAAAGGAGTTTGTAAGCATGCGACCCGGCCTCATAACTTGGTTTGGCAAGAGCCATCTCCATGTCATGCCAACGATTTTTAGTTTTGTCCCCGATGGCTTTGAGGGCACAGACCTCTTGATTCAGGGACTGAATTTCACGTATCAAGATTTTCGTTTGTTTAATCCAGTTAGTACGCTGTATTTGGAGTCTGGCAATAATAGCGCAGTGATAGTCTTTGCAACTTGTTTCGTATGCATCTGCGGCATGCATTATGCCGAGCTCCCAGGTGTGTGTTAACGCTTGGTCATGGTGAATTATATTGCCGATGGTAGTGTCCCGCCGGCGCAAGACTTCTTCTGTCCTCACTGAAAATGATTCCTTTGAAATTGTGTTGACGTGGGATATGGTTGCCTGAATCCAAACCGCATGGTCCGAATTTCGTGCCTCAGCAACTATTCTAGATCCAAAGCATTGAAGCTGATATACAGTATCCCGCACACAAGCGAGCTGGTCACGTCTCGTCCTGAGGCGATCTCTCTTCGTCACGCACAAATTCTGATGCATACGCTGAAATTTAGCACTATCCAAATGCAGCTTTTTCTGTAATTCGGCCTGCAATTTTTCAATGCGTCCAGATTGCGCTCTTGATGTGATTGTGCAACGATGTTGGAACTCACACTGAAGTGCTGTTATGGATTGACCAATGCGAATGTTTTCATTGAAATCGCGCTGTGCGTGGACACGACTCATTGTCTCACGTAGTGCCACCTGCTGATCAAAAAGTTTTCCACTCAACTTGGTGCGTATTGCGCTCCATGCTAAGTCCTGGGCAGTGCGCTGCGCTATTATATCCCTTTTTTGTTTCTGGATCAGTCGTTGAACCTCAGGCTCAAGTCCTATCACGGTCACCTGTCGGATGGACGCTGTCTGAGCCCTTACGTACTCTCGTCGCCGACAACTGATGTTTTGATTCCACCTGAAGCATGAAATAACTTATCCGCACTATGGTAAAAGGCACGGCGAGGCACTTGATCCGACAAGCTTCTAACCTAACATCATTCTTGTGCAAGACTGCGGCCAAAGCACGACAAATAGAGTCTTCATTGATCTGTGATGGGGCAGTAACACGTGATAATAATAGTTTCAAATGGAGTGACTCACATTTATCCCGAGGACAATTCTCGTACATTCAGCGGAGAGCTGCTTTTTGACAAGCAGAAGTGCCTACAAGCGTCCATTTGGTGCCCCGTCTTGCAATCCAAACTATACATCCACTTTTAGAAGCCCTTTCGTGAGCTCAAATTGTTTTTGCTCTCCTGCCGTCCTCATATGGGCTTCACAAAGAGCTTCGAGCTTTTCCACCTCTGCTCGACAATTCAACGTTTCCTGCTCGATGGCATCTGCCAGAAGAAGTATGGCTTTTTTTTTATCTTCTAGATCTAAGTTTATCCGCAGCAGACTCGAATCGAAAATCTCCATCGGTCAAACGTTGAATTGTACCGAGGTACCTGCGGTATATTCCACTCACCTACAAGCTCCGTACAGTATTGGAATCAAAACCGGGCCGCGACTTTTAATAGGAGATCCGAGGGCTGGGTACTAGTGGGAAGTGTCCGCGGGCCGCGGGAGAGCCACGGGATCTAGCTACGGGAGACGCGCAAGAGCGAGAGGTAAACCGGAATTTTACTAGCCTGAGTTCAAACTTGAAGTTTACCCCGGGCCGCCGGCGGCGCGGCAGCTGGCGAGGTGTTTTCGCCAAATCGGAACTGACCCAGAAGTGGGGTCCTCGGGAGTGAGCGGAAACGCTCGTTTCGTATCGAGGTCGAAGTGGCCGTGGCCGCCCGGGCGCACCGTCGGCGGGCTGCGGCACGTGTCGCACACGTTTTCGGAAGAAGCGAAACCGCAGCGTGGGCAAACTTCCGCCTGTACGTGGGTGTGGAAGCGATGCTACGAGCCGATAGCGCTTCGAGATCATCGGAAAGGCCCGCGCACGCCAAAATTCCTGGCGCATACGTCGCGGTGCGCGACGCATAGAGGTGCTCGTAAAGCCGGTGGCGTTGCGTAGACGCGGACTCGGACGTTTTAACAAGTTACCGTCACGGTGACTCGGACCTACTAGCGGCGGAACTAGCAGAGCTCGCCGAGTCCGACTCGGAATCGGCTGTCTGGCCCAGTGTGGCCCGGGCGCAGGGTTACAACTGAGCAGAGAATATAAAACCCCAATTATCATGGTTACTTTGGTTGTCATATCATGGTGTGCCCAAGTGCCTGGCCGGCCCAGGGGCGCCGTCCGGCGGTTTGTCGCCTCGTCTCTCGCCAAGCATATGCCGGCCGGGGGGGGGGGGGTTGGGATTTATGCCGGTGCTGTGGTTATAGCCCTCGCTCCACTCGCAAGCTTGGCTTCCTCCGTTGTAAACTTCGAGTTTTCTGGAGCCACCTCCTTTTGGTTTTAGGGTGGGGGGATCGCCGATGAATAATACGCGGGTCTGCCATGATGAATGAGCCAAGCTATCACAATAAATTCGTTCTACATGCATTACTACACAAAATAGACGTTCAGAATGGCTTCAGACACAGCGAGAATCTCGCGAATTACCGCATGTACGATAGTTGACGTTTATTTTTTAAGCTTCAACACAGGCGATGTACTCGTCAGTTACGACGTCTACGCAAGAAGCTCACAACCCCCCATAGCGATAGTAAATTAATGACTTTGGGGTCTCCTGGCCCTAAACGTGATTCATATCATCTGTTGATCCAAGCGTTTTTGGCGGAGCGGGCTCGGGCCCATGCTATGGAGTCAAAGCAATATCTGTCGGGGAATATCAAGATGAACGTTGCGACAGAACAAACACGAAAAAAATATGCGGAACGTCGCCTGTGCCAACGTTTAGTTAAAGCAGCCGCACATAGTAACACTCTTCGGGCATTGTGCATCACTATGGGTGACTATGCGCTCGCTCGTGAATGCAACGCTTATGCGGACTGGATCGACGGTCTTACACTGGAGTCGAAAGGCGACTATAATCACGCTGCCACGGCCTTTGAACGTGCTTGTGATATTTACAATATCTTTGCAAAATGCCATGGGGACACGGCATGCTTGGATCCATTTCAGAATCAAGCTATAGATTGCTCAAAGGCAACACGTCGCTGTAATCTTGCAGGCGGTAGTACTCACTCGTTAGAAATTTCTAACATGGATAAACAAGATAGTTGCAAGGTGGTAAATTTAACTTGCGGTTTAGAATCTTCGGGGAGTATTTTCGTCAACTGGTGCGGGTCATCTCCCGAAATCACAGCCGAAGAAGTTAAGCGCCGACTTCGGGTTTGTGGTCCATTAAAATATCCGAGGATATTTGACGTACCGTCAGGCGGCACAGCTGGATTGTGCTGTCAAAATATTCGGCAACCAGCTATCTCACTCTCATCACTACCAAATGAAGTGCAGTATGCCCAAAAGATGATACACCTGGAGGATATTATTCGTGCTGCTATTTCAGAGCAAGATGCAAAAACTCAAGGTGACTTTTCTCTGGAGCTCCTTGTGGCACGCACCACCTACGAGAAGCTCGACCTGCTTTATCAACGCTGTGACGCCGCAGTCATAGAGAGAGCTTCCGAGTGGCGTTGGGTAACGTTAGGTGCTATAATTGCTCAGGTATGTAACGCCTCACTTGATAGCGTAATTAATCCACGCATACCTGATGATGTCATTCACCTCTACGATAAGATGATAGAGGTAACGAAAGAAATGGCAGCTCTCACGGTCCTTCGAGATGCCAAGGATGAGACTCTCGCAGAGAGACTCCACGGGCGAAATGCAGCACTTCGTGCCTACAGATGTTACTTCCTTGCAGAAACATTTTGTGTGCACATGGACGAGAGTCACACGGCATCTGCTCTACTCCGTCACACTATCTACCTTGCTGATCATGCCTCCCAAGAGGCCGAGGCCTGTGAAGTGCCAGTTCTTAGCATAGAGACGGCACACCTCAGTGATGCCGCCCAGGCGTCCTTGTCCCGTGTCAAGGCTGCTCGTTGCCTTGACCATCTGCATCGCAAATATGCAAGGGAGTCCACTTTCTCTCAATCAACATTGACCATGTTCCTTGGCGTGCTTGATATTCACGTTTCAGATTTGTTAGCCGTATCTTCGGCAAGCTGCTTTCAGGCAAGTGGGGTTCCATGTAAGCCTATCTTGTTCAATCTGGGACATGTCTACCTGAATCTACCCTCTTTTCAAACAAAGACAAATGAAAAAGGCGTTAGTGGCCTCTTTGGTTGGTTCAGAAGCTGATAGAACCGGTGTCACTCTAGGATTGACGCTGTGCTAGCTATAACAATGCGGTTGGAATTTCCGTTACCCCACAGCAGAATTCTCTGGGTGTGTACATTAGCTGCTTTCATGGAGGAGTAAGATGACTAGACGCTGCGCTCTGGGGACCGGACTTCCAGGAAAACTCGACTATTTATTGCCCTATGTGCTCTGAGGGATCAGATTTTCAGTCAAATAAAAAAGAATTTGACTACGGCGGACGGGGAGGTTCCATATCAGACTTCAAGTTTCGCCTCCGCCGCGCCGGCGCACCAGGCTTCCTAGGAGCGACATTCCAGCTACGGCATAGAACCGGCATTCCGCGGCGTTGGGAAATATAGGGAGCGCTAGATGGCCGGTGGCATCTCGATGATGATATAGTTGTACTACTAGTAGTAGCGTTTTAAAGACCATTTTCGAGCTTGCCAGTAAGCATTTCCGATCATGATGAGTACTGGGGACGGCAGCATTCACCGGTCTGGGCCGGCCCGGGTGTCCGGGGCGCTTCTCCGGGAGCGAACTTGAACGACAAGGCCCGGGCTAGCTCGAAATACAGTCTAAAACGGCGGCTTTCCCGGGGCCGATCATCATGATGAGTACACTGGGCTAGCCTGAGTAATATTTGGTAAGCCTCCTGAGGAGGAAGGGGGAGGGGGTCTGATATTTTCTCATTTTCTACAGCCTGAGGGAGAAGGCTCTTAGGAGCTTGTTCCTTTTTTTTAGGTCTTCGAGTCCTCAGGCTTAATTAATTAATTAATCAATTAAACAACATCGGGCCCGGCCAGCTGCGGGTATCTAGAGGTAAATTGAGCCCTACTCTTCTCCATTCTTTTTCTTAATAACGCCGGTCTGTGAGTAATAATTCCCAGTCCGCCCCAAAACCAAATCGCTCCAACGGACGGGATAAAACCTGCCTCTATTCTCCACTAGTTAGTTAGAATGTACTACATAGCCCCAAGGGTAGGTAACCAGGTTTTGATTAGGCGAAGTAACCAAGTTTTGAGAGAGCTGCATCAGTGGCAGCTGTATTGGCCACGGCAGCTGCCTTGGCTTTCTCGACGTGTGCAAGTTTCTTGGCTGCGTAGAATTCGGCAGATTTGGAGATGCGTTTCGATTCCATTAGCTTGATCAGGTCTTCGTGCGCCCAGCCAAATTCCGTTGCGAGCCGTGCGAGGCCAGTGCACCGGCGTCCCGGCTTGAGCCGAACCACCTTGAGAGCTTCAGGGACGACTAGTTTCTTCATTGTGTCGTAGGGCGGTGGTATGCCCTCAAAGCACTGGAGGCGCGCGAGTGCGGCTTGACCACGTGCCGTCTTGTGCGGCAGCATGCCGCGGATCGTCCGCCAGACCATGCGCGCAGGAGAGCGGTAGTGGATAGGACCCTTTTTGGGATTCGTATTAGTCCGCTTCTTGAGGAACTGCGTAAATTTTACCTTATTACGGACCAAAGAGCCTGAGACAACAACCTGTTCGCAGCGGACGACAACAATCTTTTGGCCACTCAGGAGCTCCTTGGCCATAACGGACGCGAGGCGCCCCAGCATGTGTGTCCGGCCGTCGACGAGCACCACATCCTGGAACACCATTTTGCGTCGCCGATCGCTTTTGTCCAACTACAGGCTCGCTGGCTCGCTAGTGATCGCGCCGGGCCGGTGTACCTACCAATAAACGACAGTCTAAAACGACAGGTAACCCTAGCAAGTATTAAAAATTATCATCATGGTGCTAGTAAACTCAGAGCAAAAGTACGCGGCGGCGGGTGGTGTGTCCAAGGTGCCCCGTACCGTTAGCGGTACGGGGCACACAGGCCCTAGTGAGTTTTTTGCCACTAGCATTTAAGCTGTTTTGCGCCGCTCGTCAGAACGCTGTTCTTCGCCGCTCGCCCTTTCCGCCCTTATAAAAACGTTTCTCTCGCTCCCCGTGTTCCGATGAGCACCTTTTCAAAACCATTCGAGCCCACGTTGCCGCGAAACTGCCGCCGACACTAGGACCATTTCGGACCCGCTCTAACCCGACTCTCGCCGAGTCGCCCAACCCCAACCCCAACCCTACCCTAACCCTCGGCCTAGGCAAAAGCCGGAAATTCTCTTTGAGCCCTATATAGATATGGAGCGATTATGATAGGACCCTGAAACTTGCCAGTGAATAATTTAAATATATATATTTTTCGTAATTATGTTCAATTTATACGTCTCTAGGGGACATTAACGATGCCACCCTTGCCTGGCTGTATCACGGACGTGTGCAACCACAATTGAGAGGCTGGGTGTGTAACCCTGGATTTAATTCGCTTGTAGACAACAAAGCAGAGCTCTGTATCGTTTGCGTTTCTCTCCCCCAGAATTGAGTATGTCACTCACACTCAGGCTGTGTGGGACTCTCCCGTTGTACTTGAGGATTTTGCCATTGATGTCAAAACATTTAACATTATCCCCGTTATTTATGCACAGTTCGCCTCCTTCGTAGTTTCCTACTGCAAAACATGGGAGTTTGGGCTGCTTGGGTTCATGTTCCCATGCAACATCAATTGCTTGACCTCTTTCGCGAACAGCAGCTGGACTCCATGGTCCATCAGCCAATGCTGATGGGGTAGCATCATGATAGGCTAAAGTTTCATTGCAATGAATCATTGCTTCGGCAAGATTCAAGTTAATTGGTGCTACACGAATGAATTGCAGAATTAGGGGTAATATCTTGCTGCTGTGATCGGATAAGTAGGTATTGTGCTGAGTGAGAATTTCCCATGGACCGTGGGCCCATAACCTGCGAATAATGCAAGACCAAAGGAGTACGCACCTTTGGGAGTACGGCGGCTGAGATAGTCTGCCGCGGAGCTACCTTAAAATACACTAAGTAGTTTTGATTTAACTGTGTTTATTACGCGTTGCGTGTTGAAGGGTGATGTAAGTGTATAGGAAGGGTATATGATAGGGGGGGGTATTTCGACCTATTTATCGCAAGGTTTTTTCGGTCGTCGACCGCTCGGCCGGTACTAAGTTTTTTTTGTCAATTGCTACCTGCCCCTCGGCGGCCTCGGCCCCCGGGGGGCGGCCCGGCCGCGGAAAAACCGTCGGTGTTGTCTACCTATCCTGACCGGCGGGGTGGCGTGGGACCCGGTGGGCGATTCGCGCGGAACGCGTCGAGCACCCGGCCGGTCAGAGGCGCATTACGGGGGTGGGCGGGCGGGGGGCGCGGCCTCGCGCGGGGCGTCACGCGGCCCGCGCGGCGGCGACCTGGGTCGTGGAGTCGAACGCGTCGAGCCAGGCCGCGTCGTCGAGGTCGAGCGGCCCGTCGTCGCGCAGCGCGGCGAAGTCGTCCGGGGCGTCGGCGACGGTGAGGAGCAGCGCGCCCTCCGACGCGTGGCTGTCCGCGCGCGCGCGGCCGCCGCCGAGGGGCGCGAGCGCTCCGCTCGACGCGCCGCGCGCGATCGCCAGCGCGTAGAAGCCGGGTGCCTGACGCGCGCCGGCCGCGGCGGCGGCGCCCGACGGCGCGAGCTCGAGCAGCAGCTGCGCGGGCGGCGGCGTTGGGCCGCCGCCGGGCGGCGCCGCGGCCGCGGCGCCGCCGCCTGGGAAGCCGCCGCCGTCCGAGAGTGCCGCGGCCTCGGCGCGCCGGTGCGCCTCCGCGAGCGCGCGCGCCTCGCCGGCGAACGCGGCGCAGGCCGCGGCGGGCGCCGCGCCGGCGCCGCCGAGCCGGTCGAGGGCCGTCGCTGACCCGAGCCGCTTGAAGCGGACCGGCGACTCCCCGCGGCGCCGCGGGACCGCGGCACCGTAGCGCCGCGCGGCGGCGTCGTCGTCCGACGACGACGATGCCGCGTCGTCGGCGTCGCGGCCGGAGCCGACGGACTCGCTCGCCGACACGACGTGCCGCGGCGCGGCGCCGTGCGGCGCCGCGGGCGCGGGCGCGCGCGGGCGCCGCGGCGCTTTGCGTCGGCGGCCGTCGCCAGCGGCCTCGCCGCGCGGCCGCTTCGCCGGCGCGGCCGCTTGGCGCGTCGCCGCGGCGACGAACGCCGCCTCGAGCGCCGCGAGCGCGCGCGCCTCGGCCTCGGCCTCGGCCGCCGAGGCGGCGCGGCGGAGGTATATTTGCTTGCCGAGGCACTTGTCGCCGGCGAATTTCTTGGAGATGCGCATGGCCGAGCAGCGCAGGCGCCGCGAGAGGAAGGCTCGGAGTGTGGCGCCGTTTTCTAGATCGGTGAGCACCTGTGCGCAATCCAACAGAGTCAGAGTCGGGTGCACCGATGATTCCTCACTTAGTCCTTTCTCGGCGAGAACGCGGCTGTGCTGGCTGGCACGACCGGTAATAGACCACAACGCCACGCCATCGAGCTCGCGTCGCGTCGATGGCGTGGAGGTCATGATTCAGCAGTGGCGAAGATGCGCCGCGACAGTTTGATTTATGCGCTGGCCAGTACGCCCGCGTCGAAGGCGTGGATGAGACGCGCCGCATATGCCTCTTCTTCAGGAGACCACTTGCCGCGTCGCTGTTGCGACGAGGGCGACGGCGCGGGCCGTGCTGACGACGACGGCGCGGGCGAAGCCATGTCGCCTGCGACCTGAGCAAGGGAACGAGACGGCCACTACGCAGGGACACCTGCCACCTGAGCGCGACCCTGTGTCCAGCCGAGCAATTCAGATAGCAAACTCGCGTGACTGTGCACGAGCGTGACTGCAATCGCAGCCGCGTGCAGTACCTGTACCCGCAATCGCTTTATTGACGATCGGTGCTGAAAGTGCGTACGCGGGTGCACTAAATACCTACTAACATTGAGTGCGCCCCATCCTTTTGGACACCCGCCCGGCTTCGTGTGTCACGGACAAGCCACCATATGGAAATAATCCTCCTAGCTTCCAGAGACGCGATGCTACGACGTATGTTTTAGTTCTACCCCCGGCGACGGCGTTGTGGCGAGCCGACCGCCGCGGCGGTGGTGGAAGGTCGGCGGGCGCGATCCCGGCGACGGCCGCGCCGCGTTCGAACCAGTCTAGATATCCTCCTCCGGAGAGGCGCGCGAACTTCGTGGCCCTTTGCGCAACGAGACCTTCTTCTTTTCCTTCTTCGCCGAGACTACGCCCCGCTCCGGTTCTCGCTTCTTGGGGGGCGCCTTGCGCTTTTTGAAATCATCCACGTCGAACTTGGACCCGTATTCTCTCAGGTCCCCGAAGTCTAACTCTGAATCGTCAGCGAGTGCGTTGGCGGCGCATAACCCGAATTGACTATAGCTATAAGGACCCTGGAGCCCCTGGTCACTTTTCGCTCTCCTGCGCGAGCGGCCCCGACGGCCAAGCGGCACGCCGCCACGGTATGGCCAAGACGTAAACTTCTGGGACTCCGCTTCGAACGGGAGATCGATTTAGCTGACAAGCGGCCCTTCGCGAAAGGGGCCGAGATTCCTGGGTACAAGGCGGAGGTGTACCGGTCCTACGACAAAAGCGCGCGCGTCGGTGGTTTGAGCTTCGCCATCGACAGCGGCCGACAAGACAAAGCTCTACAAGAAGGACGGACTTTGCAAGTGGGACGCCAAGGACCTCGAGATCGCCGAGAAGGGCATGTGCGTCGCCGAGGACCTCGTGGAGACGATCGCGCCGTATGCGCGCGCGCACGCGGAGAAGCTCGCCCAGGTCGTATCGCGCGAGTAGAGGCGAGTGAGGATTACCTTCACGAATAACGAATGCGGCCGCGACGATACAAATTACGACTTTTTTGGCAGCGAGTTCCGAGAAACGAATTTGCTCAATTACGAGTCCCGAGTTTTGCTCGACGAATTTTTCTGACGAATTTCCCACGGGGAGGTCGCTGTTGCCCCCTATCACCCTATCACCGGAGACAGGCAGTGAGCAGGTCGACACGGCACACAGCAAAGCCAGGAACCAGCAGGTGGGCGCTGACGCGATCATCCAGGAAGAAGCGCAGACGAGTCAGGCCTGCGCGTGCGTGCCTGCGATTGCCATCGGGGGGGGAGAGAAGGAGCTCACGCAGCAAGGACATGGACGCCGCCCGGAAGTTCCGGGTCGCCCAGGTCTTCCGCGGCGCGGGCGCGCCCTGCGTGGGCCTCAGCTTCCACGGCGGCGGCCGCTGGTGCGTGGCGGCGACGGGCGACGGCGTGGTCCGCGTCCTCGACGGCCTGCGCGGCGTCCTGCGCAAGGAGGTCCGCTGCGCCGCCCGGGGCGTCGGCGCGGCGTGCTTCGGCCACGCCGAGCTCTGCGTGGTCGTCGCCGACGCGGCGCCCGGGACGGGCGTGCGCTACCTGTCGCTCCACGACAACCGCTACCTGCGCGCGTTCGAGGGCCACGCGGCGCCGGTCTGCGGCCTCGCGCCGTCGCCGGCCTCCGACGCCTTCTTCAGCCTCGGCGAGGACGGCACGTGCGTCCTCTGGGATGCGGCGCAGCGCCGCGCGGCCGTGGCGCGCCTGGACGTGTTCGGGGCCGACGCGTCGCGCCGGCCGCGCCACGCGCCCGTCGCCGCGTTCGCGCGCGACGCGCTCGTCTTCGCCGCCGGCGCGGCGTTCGCCGACGCGCGGGGCGGCGGCGCGCTGGCGCTCTACGACGCGCGGCACTACCGCGCGGGGCCTTTCGCGACGTTCCGCGTCGACCGCGGCGCGCTGGCGGCGGTCGCGGCGCCCGAGGCGGCGGCGCGCGCGGCGCGGGGCCGCTGGGCGCGCCTCGAGTTCGCGCCTGTGTGGAAATCAAATTTCGGGCGCCCCACGCCATGCAACCTAAGTCACTGGTTGATTTCCACACAGGTTCGCGCCCGACGGCGAGACGCTGCTGGTCGCCGGCGAGGCGGGCGTCCACACGCTGCTGGACGCGTTCGAGGGCGACGCGCTCGCGGCGTTCGCCGCGCCGCCGTCTGCGGCCGGCGGCGAGCGCGCGGCGGCGGCGGCGGCCGCGTTCGCGCCGGGCGGCGGCGCGGTCCTCGCCGGCGGCGGCGACGGCGTCCTGCGCGCGTGGGACCCGGCGGCGCCGCGGCGGCCGTGCGCGGCGCTGCCCGCGGGCCACGCCGGCCCCGTGGCGCGAATCGCGTGCTCGCCGCGCTTCGGCGTCGTCGCGACCGCGTGTGCCAACACGGCGCTCTGGCTTGCCGACGCGTAAGAGAGATATAGGGACTGGCAGATCATGCCGCAGATGCCCACCTCGCGTTGCTCGGTTGCATCTGCGAGCTAGGGTGCGATTTACGCACGGCGTTCTTTACGTGAGAAACGGTCCAGCGTCATTTACGCCGTAATTTACGCGTAATTTACGCGTGCATTTATTTATAAAACCCGCACACACGCAGCCAGAGCCCCTAAACAAGGCCTTGTGGCCACGCAGCTCAATAGCAGCACGAGCACGGCGCATAAGCGCACACCTAGAGTGCACACCTTGCTCGCAACAGCATGCAACTAGCAATTGGCTCGGCTCTGACAACGTTTGGGGCAGCCACACTCTGCGAGCTGCTGATCGCGAGCTAGAGTCTTAGAGGGCCGCTAGCGCCGGCTTCGGGAAGAGCCCTGGAAGGACTTTTGGATACCTCCTTTTTTACGCCGTTTTTTACGTGGGATCTCCTGTAGCGGTGCTTTACGTGTAACTTACGCGTTTTTTCCGCGTAAATCGCACCCCAGTCTGCGAGTCCCTAACAAATATTAATCCCAATAAACCCCAAAAATAGACAAAAGTTTTGACCATGTAACCCGCAATCCTTTAAAAAATAACATGGTGGAAATCATCGCAACCCTAAACCTTCTAGAAAGAAGTAGTAGTAGTCACACGGTAACATTTTTCTAGTTGATTTTTAGTCTCTAGCAAAATCGTCAGGATGCTTCGCATCAGCACCCCGCGCGATATAAGTATAAAAAAATGCAAAGATGTATCATGATGTTTGCAGTACCCACCCCCGGGCCTTGCAGAATCCGTCGGCAGCGAGAAGCAGCGGCGCATCAAAGTAGCGTCGATAGACACTCAGTGTATAGACTCAAATTTAGAGAGTAGGCCTCAGCCGGGGGGTGTGTATCATGTCGTTTTGTAGTAAAGTAGCGTAAGTAGCGTAAGTAGCGTTTTATTATAACGTAGCGTCGTTAGACACATACCGCAGTATTCTCATCATCTCTTCGAGCTCGCTCTCGCGGCCACCTGGGTGCCGGGGAAGGACCCAGTGGACGAATTCCAAGGGCTTCGAAGCCAACCCGAGGAGCCCATGTTCGGCGTGGACCGCTCGCACGTCGCGCAGGGGCGGGGCGACCCGGCGGGCAAGGCCAAGCCGTACAGCGGGCCCACGGACCCCGTCGGGTGGCTCGCCACGGCGGCGAGGCACGCGCTGTCGCACCACCACCCCGAGTCGTTCGCGCCCCACGTCGTGTTCCCGCCCTACCTCCTCGTCAAGGTGTGCGGACCGAAGCGCGCGGTCGCCGTGGCGACGGGCGCGGCCGCCGGGCGGGCCGCGTTCGCCGCCGCGGCCGCCCGGGGCCTCGCCCTCTCGCTCTGCTACGTCATGCACGCCGACTGGTTCAACGACGTCTGCGACGTCGACGTCGACGCGAAGAACAAACCGGAGCGCCCGCTGCCGTCGGGCGCCTGCAGCCGGGCGCAGGGCCTGCTCGTCGCCGCCTTCTACGGGTGCCTGGGCCTGGGCGTCACGCGGACGCCCCCGGAGCCGGCGCTGCGGCGCGCCTACGCCGCGGCCTTCGCCGCCATGGGCGCCGCCGCCTTCCTCTACTCGGACGACCGCCTGCCGACGCGCCGCCTCGCGCGGCGCGCGCCGCTGGGCCGGGCGCTGGCCTTCTGCGGCATCTACGCGGCCTTCGACGCGCTCATGTACGTCGAGGCCTGCGACGCGCTGGGCCTCGCCCCGGCGCCGTTCGCCGCCAACCCGCTCTTCGGCGCGTTCCTCTGGGCCGCCGCCGCGACGGTCCCCTGGAACCTGGCGCTCCTCGTGGCGAAGGACCTCGGCGACGTCCCGGGTGACGCCGCGGCCGGCCTCCGGACGCTGCCGGCCGCGCTGCCGGACGACCGGAGCGCGGGGTGCCTCGTGCTTGCCCTGCCGGGACCCGAGTGGAAATATCGCGTGGACCTTCGTGAACCTCCACGCCACGCCATCGAGCAGACGCGGTCACGGGGACAACGTCGCGTCGATGGCGTGGAGGTACGCTTTTACGCACCTCGAAGGCAACGTCGTGCGCTTCGCTCCACTCTACCAGCAGTACAACGGCGGCGCTGCGATGAAGACGCACTGGATGAAAAACCGCAATGCGACGATCTTCGAGCCCCCGCACCGGAAGCGCCGGGGCCGGGTCTCGCAGAACTACCGGGACGAGCTGCAGAGAAGGCGGGCGAAGAAGGCCCGTGGGGCGCCCGAAATTTGATTTCCACACAGGCTGGGACTAGTCCGCGTGATAGACGCCGCCGGACACGTCGCCGGCGCCTACGCGCCGGCCGTGGACCTCGGGCCCCTGGGCCGCGTGCCCGTCCAGGCGCCCGCGCTCCTCCTCGACGGCCTCGCGCTCGGCTACTACGCGGCGGTCGCGCGGACCCTCGACCTCGACGGCTCGCGGGCGAAGCGATCCGCGTTCCTGGGCCGCTTCTGGCGCCTCCAGGCAGGGTGCCTCGCGCTGGCATTTTACGAGCACCGCGCCCCCCAGACCGGAGCTTCGGATTGACGGTAGAGAATTCATTTACTATTATCATTTTACCAACAGCCGCCACACGTGAGTCAGGGCTCGAGCCGGGGACCCCGGCGTCGGGGCCAAGTTCGGGGCCTAGGCCCGACCCCCTCGCTTTACGCCGTGAAGGCCGGCCGCGAAGCGACGCACTGGCCCGAGGCGTCGAAGAGGCCCTGCCGGTCGCCGGCCGGCCGCTTCTGCACGAGTGGGGCCTCGACGGGTGCGCAGACGTGGTAGCACAGGACGGCGCCCAGCCCGAACGCCGCGGCGCACGCCAGGAGGCCCGCCACGACGATGAGGCCGATCAGGTTGTCGTCGTGCTCCCGCTCGGCCCGCTCCTCGCTCGCGTACTCGGGCCGCTCGTCCGCGAGGAAGAGGACGCACGCGACGACGCCGAAGCCGAGCGTGCCGACGACGTTGAAGATCCACTGCTCGCCGCGCTCCTGCGGCAGCAGCGCGCCGGCCCAGCAGAGCGCGCACATGGCGATGAAGAAGAAGCTGAGGAGGAAGACGCCCAGGCCGACGCCGAGGACGCGCTCCTTGCCGGCGCGCCTCAGGCCCTGCTCCTCGGCCGCCGCGCGGCACGCGCAGAGGAGGACGGCGCCGGCCCAGCGCCGGCGGAGGCCCATGCTCGCGGCGCCGGCGGGCCGGACGGGGCAGCGTGGGCGTTTTCGCGCCATTTCAGGGGGGGTGAAATTTTACCTGCTAGACACCATGTCGAACCTACTAGGGGGGTAGGTAGGTAGGTCACTGCTGAGATTCTGTTTTTACCAATAGAGGCTTTGCGTTTCCGCGCGCGCGGTTGACCGCCGCGGCACGGCGCACGCGCACGAACGCGTGATATGATGCGCCAGTGAATGGAGAAAGGTTTGGGGTCGCAGGGGCGCCACAAGCGACGCCTGGAACGTCGAAACTATTTTCGTGTTTTGCTAAAAATGCTAAAATTTTAATTACTTTTAAAGCAATTAAAGCCAATAGGCGCACCCCCACGGGCTGTGCGGTTCATTTCCACCCTTTTTCAGACGCGCAGGACGTCTTCCGGCCGAGATAGGTAGGTAGGTAGATCTGCCTGGCAGATTTCCGGTTTTGGTCATGGTGTATGGTACCGTCCCCCCCCCCCCTTGGCCGTTACCTATTCGTATACGAGCTGTAGCTCTTGGAAGGGGGGGGGGGAAGACGCGTCTTCTCGCGGCCTGCTTCAGGCGAAAACTGAGCTTGAACTTGACGCCGTATAGCACGGGTCCCGTGGACCCCTGGGATAATTAATCTTAAGCTTAGGTCTTTCTTCTTGGGTCTTGTTCTTTTGTGTATTCTTGGGTGGGCGTCCTAGCCCGAGCCTGATCCCGTCGGCGCCACCTCCGTCTACCGTCTGGTGGCCTTCCTCTCGCGTCCACTCCGGCTTCTTCCGCTGACGACGAACGACAACTCCATATCCTCCTCCGAGACGATCGCAGCCGCGTGCACGAGGTACTGCACGTCGACGAGCTCCACAAAGACGGTTGAAAGACCTTCTCCGTACCTTGAGGCGCCTCGACGCGACGCTCGAGCGAGTAGCAGACTGCGGCTCGCTGCGACAACTTTGCGTTGTTCCGTCTCATCACTCCCAAGAAGAAGTATAGTTGAGCACCAAATTACCAGGGTAATTACCGGCAATGGTAATTACCGGTAATTACCGACCCTGAGATTTCGCTACCGGGTAATTGCTCAACTATAAGAAGAAGCGCGTCGCCGGCTCCTTCGTACGTTATCGCGGCCTTCTTCGCCGTCGACCGCTCCCGATTCCTTATTCACCAGAAATATACGACAGGACCAGGGGGTCTGCAGCCGGACCCGTCCTAGAGCAACTTGGACAGCCGACGCCACCCTCGGCCCGAGACCGTCCCAGGAGGAAATAACTTGGTCTTGCTTTGGGGCCACGTCGTCTACAGCGTCGGACCAGCGAGGTACAGATCGTCACCGGGGGTCAAGCGCTGGAGTCTTGGAGCCAACCCGACACATCAACCTCTTTTGGGGGTGTGCCAGTGGGGCTCTATAGACGGCGGCCCGAGGCGAGGACTATATTCAGTAGGACGAGGGAGGAAGCCGGTTACTGAGGCGAGGTACGGCGGCGGGAGGGGTAGGCACGCGCGTCAGGCCTCACGGTCGGGCGCGGCGGCCTTCTTCTTCGACTTCTGCGCGGGGATCATGGATTTTGGCATGAGCAAAGCGGTCGTTGACGGACGGGCTATCTGGGTCCGCCGACGGCGGAAACTACGACGAAGGAAAACCATGGACCGGTGAGTCGACCGTTGCGGGCGCGGATATGAAGGCACCTCGCGGGACGCGGGAGTCTGACCTTCTTCTTTTTGCGGTTGGCCGTCGCCGGCGCGTCCGCCGCCCCGCCGGCGGCGGCGGGCGGCGGTGCGCTCGAGTCGGCCGGCGCGTCGATTGGCGGCGCGGGCGGCGCGCCGTCCGCGTCCAGGAGCTCCCGCGCCGGCGGTGGCAGGCCGCCCGTGTCGGCGCAGTAGCGCAGGAAGCCCAGGTAGGCGCGGCGCACGGCCTCGTCGGTCTGGCGCGCGTAGAGCTCGAGGCCCGCGATCTCGTCGGGCGCGCGGCCGTAGGCCGCGCCGTCGACGCCGACCTGCACCACGAGCAGCGTCATGTTGTCCTTGGAGTGCAGGTCCCGCAGGCACGCGCCCAGCACGCGCGCGCAGACGTCGCCGACGTCCGCGCCGCCGTCGAGCGCCGCCGCGACGGCGCGGCAGAGGCCCTCGTTGCTCATGACGTCGAAGACGCCGTCGCAGGCCAGGATCAGGAGGTCGCCGGCGCGGAGCTCCGCGCCGTAGAACTCGGGCGCGCAGCTCACCTTCTGGTCGCCGGGCGCGAGCCGCCCGTCGGCCTTGTAGGCGAAGTCGCCCAGGCCGCGCGACACGGCCAGGTTCCCGTCGAGGCGCGCGACGGCCGGCGGCGCCGCCGCGGGCCGGCGCGCGGCGTCGGCGTCGCTCACGAAGCCGCCCGCGCGCCTGCGCGCAGAATCGGTCGGCGCGTCGCGCGCGCCGCCCCCGCGACGGACGCGCCGCGACGATCCGATCTCTGCGCCGCCGCGCGCGCGATGCGAGCGAGCTCGTCGGGCCGGTCGGGCTTGTGGTCCTCGCTCGCGACGAGGGTCTCCGCGCCGCCGGCGCCCGGGCGGAAGAGGAGGCCCCGGCTGTCGCCCGCGTTCGCGACCCACGCGTCCCAGGTCGGCGCGCCCGCGCCCGCCTCCTGCGGCCGCCGGCGCAGGCCCGCCACGACGCACGTCGTGCCGCTCTGGTCGCGCTGGACGGCGGGGACCGTCCGCAGCCACGCGTCCGTCTCGACGAACGCGGCCGTCACGGCGGCCTCGTCGAGCGCGCCGCCGGCGGCGGTCGCGCGCCGCAGCGCCGCCGGCAGGCGGTCGTGCGCCGCCTCGCGCGCGGCCGCGCGGCCGCCGTGGCCGTCGAGCACGCCGAAGAGGCTCGTGCCGTCCTCGCCGCCGTCGGCCACGAAGTGCGCGTCCTCATGGTCCGCGCGCCAACCTTGCATCTCCGCGGCCGCGCCACGCCAGCCGGCGCCGCCGCAGCGCTGCACGCGGATCAGCTCCACCGGGGCCGAGCTGATCTGCCCCATTTCGCTTTGGCTGAAGCCGGTGGAAGTCTTCGGGGTTTAGAGACGTCGCGCGGCGGCTCGTTGCTCGGCCGCGGCGTTTTTGGTCAGTGGAGCGGTGGAAGCCTTTGCGGTACAACCGAGCGCGGCGCCGGCGCGCGGGCGCCCGCAGCTTCTCTTGCGCTTGAATCGCGCGAGCAGACAATCTTCAGGCGCATAAGCCCAATTGGATAAGTGTAGGCTCCAGGAGGGGCTTAACCATATAGACAGGCGTTAAAGGGTAAATTATAGTATGGGGGAAGCCTTAAGCCAAAATATGTCAATATAGAGAGCGACTTTGCAGACACCCCCTATTTCGAGCCCGCGTGCGCGCATAAGCCCAATTGGATAAGTAGCCATATGGCGATCTCATAGGATGGACCTCGGTCGCCGCCTACACCGTATTCGGGGAGATCGTGGCCGGAAGTAGAATTCTGGTTGCTGAATATCCTTCAAAGCCTGGAGGGTCTGGTATTTGGTACATATTGCCAAATGGAATCAAGCAAATTGCTTTCCCCAAGGCAGAGCTAGAAGCCTTTTTTAAAAGCCAGAATTTGGACATAGAAATCCAAGTGAATGATGGTGCTGAATTCGAGCGATTGATTTGGACAGAAGAGGATTTTACTACGTTATCCCTGGCGGCGGCGGCGTAACCCGGTGATGTCATTATCGTCATTATCGTCATTATCGTCATTATCGTCATTATTTCCATTTGCACAAGCACATGCTTTCGCCAAGCTTTTGTACAGGAGACAAGAGATTTCAAAAACACTGGCACTCAGGCTCTTCCGAAGTTCGTCAGTAGTAGGCGGAACCTTGTGGGCCCATAACCTAGCAAGAGTATGTCGCAGCGTTATGTAAAGTAGCAGGGTCCTAGCTCGCCGCCAGAGGCTGGGCCAAACCCGCTACGAGAGTGTTTTATTATAAACTGGTTTACACTGGGGCGTTATTAAGTCTCCAGAGTAGAGTACCGTAGGCCATAGGCAGACGGCAGCTTTTCAAACTCAAGTTAGCCTCTTAAGCGGGAGCCCGGTGGAGGGGCCGGCGCCAAAAAATCGCCAGCGGAGGTCACACTCTCGCGACCGCAAATTTGACGCAGTAAATCCAGTCGGGCAAAGATATTATCATTCAAAAAACACATCGCGAGAAAACATGGAGGAGCCGGAAGATGCCGGCGCGCTTCCCGGCCGCTGGGTCGAGGTGTACTGGGCCGGCGAAGCGCAATGGTATCTCGGCAAAATAGAGGCGGAGCGCGATGCCAAGCTCAAAATCGCCTATACTGATGGGGAAACGCACTATCAAATATTGCAGGAAGAACCATTCCGCGCCGGCGCCGACGTGCCGTGCGACAGCGGCGACGGCGAGCCCTGGCGCCCGGCCGAGCCGGCGCCGCCCAAGAAGCGCGCGAAGACCACGACCGCGGCGCCCGAGAGGCGCGCCAGGACCACGGATTCGGCGAAGCCCTGCGGCCCGCCCGAGGACCAGCGCCTCTGCAAGCTCGTTTACCAGTTCCTGTACCACCGCGCGACGACGCGGCGCCTCATGTACCCGTCGGAAGCCGTCGTGAGCGCCGACGGCAAGGCGCTCCCGGCAGCGGTGTTGCCGAAGGCGGGCAAAGACGGCTTCGACCACGGCCCGCTGATTCAGAGCCTGTGCAAGATGGGCAACGTCGGCCGGGGCCTCGACTCGGGCACGGTCACGATGGGCGACTTCGTCCGCGCGAAGCTGGAGCACGCGGGGATAGAACAGGGCAGCGACGCCTGGGTCGGCCAAGCCGTATTAATGTGCGTCCACGAGATGGACAACTGGCTCCTCGGCGTGAACAAGGCCTGGACGGCGACGACGCCGGAGGGCGGGTTCCGCGCACCGTCGAAATTCGGCGGGCTCGGCGGCGCGAACTTTCCGTCGTCGCGCGAGGAGGTCGTGAGCTTCGTGGCCTTCGCGGAGCGCCTCTGGGACCTCGACACGCCGAAGTTCGCGGGCTCGTTCCAGAACCAGGGCAAGCGCCTGTTGAAGTACCTGCCGGCGCGCCTGTACGAAATCGACAAGGTCGTCGCGGCGTTGAGGGCGGCCCGGTCCTGGAAGGACGCGTGCAAAGCGGTCTTGACCTTGTCCGGCGTCGGTGATTACGTGGGAGGACAGGCCTTGTGCACGTTCTTCTTCGGGGTCTGCGAGGGCGACGTCTCGAGATTTGCGCCGAACCTCGACGCCACGACGATGAAGTCGTTTTGCCTGTGCGGGCCGGGCCCGGAGGGCGTCGTAAAAAAGATGTGGGGGGGCGTGCAGCTCGGCAAGAGCGAGGCGGTAAAACGCCTCGCGTGGTTGGCCGAGAACTCCGAGGCGCAGTTCCAGGCGCTGGGGCTGCGCTTCCCCTTCCAGCGGGACGCCGACGGCGCGCGCAAGCGGCTCACCGCGGTGGACCTGGAACATGCGTTGTGCTACTTCTCGCGCTACCTCTCCGCGCACGATTCCCTGAAGGCCGCCGGCGCGCGGATCGTCTACGACAAGCTCGCGGGCCCCATCGCCCGCGACGAGTGCCCGCGGCCGTCGATCAAGTGGTTCGCGAAGCTGAAAGAGAAAACGGCCGCCGAGCGCTGCGACAAGTGGCTCGCGGACGCCGAGGCCGGCTTCCAGGAGGCCTTCACCTCGTAGGATCGGTCCTGTCGCGGTTAGATCACGCCTCCCGAGCCGCTGACGCGCCTAGGTCCTTTGCGACGTAATTTCGGGTTTACCCTGGTTTCTCGGAGCGGAGGAGTCGTGCCAGTGGTCTATACTTAGTCTCTACTCGACAGGGATCGATCTACTAGGCTAACAGTGCACTTCTCATTACTATTGCGACGCGCCTGTTGTGGGCCAGCGAGGGGGCGCCACGACGATCGCACCACCGGGCCAAACGACCGCATTCCGCAGGACCACGCACGCGGGGCGGCCTCGCGGGCCCTCACGCCTCCCGCGTCGCGTGCACGACGAAGTTGACGGCGCCGCGCGCGTCGCCGCCGAGCCAGGCCGCGCCGGGGCCCCGCGGCGCGGGAGCGAAGTGCAGCGCGCGCGCGTCGCGCACGCGGCAGCCCGCGGCGCCCAGCAGCGCGGCGACGTCGCCCGGCGTCCGGAACTTGGCCGCGTCGTGCGTGCCGCGCGGCAGGAGGCCCAGCGCGCCCTCCGCGATAGTAATGGAGGCGGCCGCGGCGAGCGGCGTCCGGTTGAGCGTCGAGAGGAACACGTCGCCGCCGGCCCGCGCGAGGCGCGCGCACGCGGCGACGAACGCGCCGTCGTCGGCGACGTGCTCGAGCACCTCGAGCGCGCACACGACGTCGAACGTCGCCTCCGAGAGCGTCCCGTCCGCGAGCAGCGCCTCGGGCGCGCCCGCGACCACGGCGAAGCGCGGCCCCGCCGCCGCGCGCGCGGCCGCGGCGGCGGCGGCGCGCGGGCTCGCGTCGAGGCCCACGACGTCGGCGCCCGCGGCCGCGAGCGCGCGCGCGAGGAGCCCGCCGCCGCAGCCGACGTCCGCCACCCGCTTCCCGCGCAGGCCGCCGGCCTGCGCCCGCACGTAGTCCGCGCGCGCGGGGTTCAGCGCGTGCAGCGGGCCGGCGCCGCTCGCGCTGGTCGGGTCGGCCCAGACGACGGCGCCGAACTTGGCCACCTCCGCCTCGCTGACCGTCGACGCGCCGCGCAGCGTCAGGCGAGGCGCGCCCCGCGTTGCCCTCGCCGCGAGGCGTGCGGCCCGCATCTCTAGTTTTTTGGCGGTTGCTGATGTCTGTAGTGCTTGCCCGTGCCTGGGCGCGTTGGTGAAGTCCGGGTTGCCGCCGACGAGCCGGAGGCCGTGGCTTCGGGCACTCGCGCGCCGTCTTGAGTCTTTCCCTGGGCATGCCTAGTGTCTTACAGGCCGCTAGCCTACGGGAGACGGTATCTCCTCAGATTGGCTCATTGCCGAACTGACTCATCGCCAGGCACACGGATTAAAACTTCAATATAGAGCCTACCTAGACGAAATAGCCATAGTCAATTCGGGTTTCGAAGCCACACACCTAGGGAGGGGTGACGGGGGAGCTATCCCCCGCGAGCGTGTACGTAAGCTTGTTGCCGGTCGTAGAAGCGTGCGTTGCGGGCCCCTCGGCCAGTCCTGGGCAGGGCCTGGAGCCTAGGCACCCCTAGTGTCTTACTGGTCGCAGCCGACGCGGCCGTGATTCAGGCCCAGATCTACCGGGAGTGGGGCGTGGCGATTGTCAAGGGTTCGGGCCGAGTGCCTACCGGCCTGTTGGAGTGTACGGTGCCGAACGCGTCGCCGAGACCTGTCCAAGGTCGCCTGCGGGAAGTCGTTGCACATTGTTCGGGGGGGTTGCCGAGGCGGTTCTGCTTAGAAGGAGGTATACCGTTATGAAAACGCGGCACGTGCCCGCCGCCGATGAATCGGCGACGCGCGGTGTCTCCCCCCAGGGGCTCCGCCCACTAGTCCTAGCACCGTAACATCAGTAAAATAAATGAATAAATAAATAATTAAGGAAGGAATATCCTAAAGGAAAAGGACATACACCAAGCCTCCCTCTAGAGGCCTTCTCCCTGCGCGGCTAGATACCCAGCCGGCGCCTAAAAAGAGACGTCAAGAAACGATAAAACAAATTCTCAATCTCCTGGGGCGGGTCATCTCCCATCAATAAAGCCAGACAACCCGCGTTCGTCATATTGTGCGTCTCGGGTAAATTCGTTTCTAATTTCTGGAAAAATAAATAAATACTTAGTAAATAAATAAATAAATAAATAAATTAAGGAAGACCTAAAAAAGGAACAAGCTCCTAAGGGCCTTCTCCCTGCTCGGTCAGGATGCCCAACCGGAGCTTCGAAATAGCAATAAGGTATCTAGTACATACGACCTACTTAGGGAATGGCCAACGAGGAAAAGTGCGCCGTTCGTTAGTTCCCGGCCCGTTCGCGGGCGAACAGCGACTCGCCGGCCGCGGGTGCGCGCGCGCGCCGCGGCAGCGGGGCGCCCGGTGGCCGGCCGTCGAAGACGGGCGGCCGCGACCGGGGCCGCGACCGGGTCGCGGCCGCCGGGCGCTCGACGACGCGGCGGACGCACGGGTTCGCGTTCGCCGGCGGAGCGGCCGCGCTCGCGTTCGCCGGCCGAGCGGCCGCGCCGATCGTTGGTTTCGACGCGCTCGCCACCACCCGCGCCGCCGGCGCGTCCTGGCGGTCTAGAAAGCCGCGCCGCCAGGCGTCGCGGCTCTCCGGGGCCGGCGGCGGCGCTGCGGCGGCCGCCGGCGCCGCCGCGGCCGGCGCCGCCGCGGCACCGAGTCCGCCGCGCGCGCGCGGGCCGCGCTGCATCAGCGCCGCCGCGGCCGGCGTGCTGTCGAGCGCGGGATTCGGCGCCGCCGGGCCCGGTCGGCCCTTTCCCTTGGCGCCGAGGAACCCGCCGCGCCAGCCCGCGCCGCCGACCGTCGCGCGCGCGCGCCGCGCGCGCGCGCCCGCGGCCTCCTCCTGGGCCGCGAGCGCGTCGAGGCGCGCCATGACCTCGGCGTGCGACGCCGGCGGCGGCGTTGGCGGCGCCACCGCCGCGGGCGGCGCCACGTCGCCGACCGCCGCCTCGACGAACTCCGCGACACGCGCCGCGGCGGCGCCGGCGGCGCCGGCGCCGGCGGCGCCGCCGAGCCTCGCCGTCATCTCCGCGAGCGCCGCCGTCGACTCGGCGAGCGCCGGCCGCAGCGGTTGTACCATGCCCGCGACGCGCTGCCCACGGCTATCCTCCTCCTCGCGGATCTCGCAGCAGGCCAGGGCCTCCATCGCTTAGCGCTTCAATGTATAGCGCCTCCTTGATATGGGCCGGCACAAGTCTTCGTTTGCAAACCAACGAGGGGGCGCAAGCCAGTGGCTCTCAGGTGGGATAGAGCCCCGGGGCCCCAGCTGGCCAGCGCAGCCGGACGGACCCTCGACGGGTTTGCGTGTCGCGAGTGCGGCCGTTTAGAGCAGGCTTCGTATGGGTTCCGGTGCGCTGCCGGGCCCAGACTCCGCGCGTGATGCCTCGCGCGTCTCGAAGGGGGGCTTTGGGGCGTACTAGAGCTTGGAGGGGGGGGTTTTCATTGATCAGCCCGCGGTCCTGTCGACCAGCGTCCCGGCTCAGCGCTCTAACTTTCCATTTCGCGGCGCAGCGCTGCCACCTGCCTCGCACTTCCGCCAAGCGCCACAAGGTTGCGGGTTGTCGGGGTGCGCCAGCGCCACAATGCGCTACCTGGCGCTAGCGTGGGCTGCGGCGCACGCGTTGCAGCACCCAGGGGCGCGCCGGCGGCGCGCGACGCCCTGCGCGGCGCTGAGCGCGGCGGACGAATTCGTGGTCAAGGTCGGCGTCGTCGACGCGCTGCGCGGCGTGGCCTACACCGACGAAGACGACGTCGTCGCGGCGGGCGTCGTTGCCGGCGTGCGCGCGACGAGCGCCGAACTCGGCGTCGAGCTCGCGCTCGCGCCGAAGGACGACGCGGACGCGATCGTCGCGGCGTGCGCCGCCGCGGCGCGCGCGTGCCGCGACGCGCTGGTCGCGGACGGGACGCTCGACGCGGCGTGCGAAGTCAGGGTGACGGACGCGGCCGCGGCGCCGGCGGCGGCGCCGGCGGCGGCGGTCGAGGCCGGGGCGGACGCGGGGGGGAACCCGCTCCGGAGCGACGCCTACGACCCGGGCCTCGGCAACTACCGGACCGGCGCGGCGCTGCGGGGCGTGCGGCACGTCGTCGCCGTGTCGAGCTGCAAGGGCGGCGTCGGCAAGTCGACGACCTGCGTCAACCTGGCGGCGGCGCTGCAGCGGCGGGGCCTGCGCGTGGGCGTCTGCGACGCCGACGTCCACGGCCCGTCGCTGCCGGCGCTGCTGGGCCCGCCCGCCGACGCGACCGTGCGCCTCGCGCCCGAGGTCGGCGAGGACGGGCGCGAGCTGCTGGAGCCGTTCGAGGCGCGGGGCTTCGCGGCGATGTCCTTCGGGTACCTGAACGACGCCCCGGCGTACATGCGCGGGAGCCGCCTCGCGGGCGTCGTGCAGCAGCTCTGCGCGTCCGTCGCGTGGCGCCGGCTGGACGTGCTGCTCGTCGACTGCCCGCCGGGCACGGGCGACGCGCAGCTGACGCTGGCGCAGGTCCTGGACTTCGACGGCGCCGTCGTCGTGACGACGCCGTCGCCGCTGGCGTTCGCGGACGTCGTCAAGGGCATCGCGCTCTTCGACGAGGTCGACGTGCCGGTCGTGGGCGTCGTGGAGAACATGGGCAGCGTGGCCGACGCGCGCGGCGGGGCCAAGGCCGCGGCCTTCGCGGCGCGGCACGGCCTATCGGCCGCGGCGGCGGCGGAGCTCGCGGCGCTGCTCGAGGCGCCCCTCGACCTGTTCGGCGCGTCGTCGGCGCGGAAGCTGCGGGACATGTGGGGCATCGAGGACGTCGTCGAGGTGCCGCTGCTGCCCGCCCTCGGGCCGACGCCCGTCGGGTTCGCGGGCCCGCGCGAGGCGCCCGCGGAGCGCGCGGCGCTCGCGGCGTACGACGACCTCGCGCGGCACCTGATGGAGTTCCTCGCGCGGGGGCGCCCGGCGCCGCCGGCGGTCGAGTTCGACGGCGCCGCGTTCGTCGTCGGCCACGCGAACCGGACGGCGCGCCTGGCGCCGCTGGACCTGTACCGGCGGTGCCGCTGCGCGCTCTGCGTCGACGAGAACAGCGGCCGCGCGCGGTCGCGGCCGCCGCCGCCGGCCGACGTCGTGCCCCTCACGCTGAAGCGGACGGGCAACTACGCGCTCGCCGTGGGCTGGTCCGACGGCCACCAGTCCCTCTTCCCCTACCGCGCGTTCGTCCCGGGCTACGGCGACGGCACGGCGGCGGGGGCCCCGGACTGATAAATACTAGGAACTAAATAGGGGCGGGGCGGGCGGGCGGTCTAAACACATTACTTTTTGCTTTGCTTAGAGCTGGGCAGCCTAGCCGCGGGGCCGACGCCTCCCTTGACCGCACGCCCGCCCCGCCCCCGGCCCTTATTTATAATTAAGGAAGGAATATCCTAAAGAAAAAGGACATACACCAAGCCTCTAGAGGCCTTCTCCCTGCGCGGCTAGGATACCCAGCCGGCGCCTAAAAAGCGACGTCAAGAAACGGTAGAGCAAATTCTCAATCTCCTGGGGCGGATCATCTCCCATCAACAAAGCCAGACAATCCGCGTTCGTCATATTTATTTTAATTTTATTTATATCCCGCCGTATAACATATCCCGTCGACGGGATATGTTAGGTCACGCAGGGAGGCGTCGGCTCCGCGGCTGCTAGGCGGCCTAGCTCTAAGCCAAACAAATGAGAAGAGACGAAGACTCGGCGGGGCCCCGGCCCCGGGGCGCCGGAGATGATATGTTTAATCTCAGCGCTTGGCGCTTGGCGCTTGCGCCCCCGACCGGGCTTCGAAGAAGCGACACTAAATTACACATCGGACTGCCGAGCGGCCTTCGCGCTTCGCCGGGGCCGGACCCGCGCCGGCGCCGCGACGACGACGCGCCCCGCCGCCGGCTCGTCGAGCGCCTCCTCGAGCACGGCCTCGGTGAGGTGCGCCGCGTCGTAGCTCAGGTCGTGGTAGCGCATGGAGATGCGCGCCGTCGACCCGCTGGCGCCGTGCTTGCCCCGACCCACGAGCCTCCGCCGCTGCGCCGCGGCGACGAG
The DNA here is from genome assembly GCA_918797485.1 of Pelagomonas calceolata. Lineage (NCBI taxonomy): Eukaryota > Pelagophyceae > Pelagomonadales > Pelagomonadaceae > Pelagomonas > Pelagomonas calceolata. The sequence continues at coordinate 1,698,153 of CAKKNE010000006.1, read as the reverse complement.
CGCGGCGCGGCTCAGCGCCTCGACGAAGGGCCGCCGGTCCTCGGGCAGCAGCTGCGACGGCGCGAGCGCCGCGGCCGCGGCGGCCCGGTGCGCCTCGAGCGAGGCGGGGATGGCCGCAGCTTGCATGGCGCGCCGCGCGGCGGCCGTGACCGTCGCGCGCGCCGGCTGGCGCGCCTCGACGGGCCGCAGGCGCGTCGGCCGGCCGGCCGCCGAGGCGATCGACATGGGGCTGCCCGACTCTGGCAACTCTACGCAGCGGACGAGTCCCTAGTCCTTATGAATACATAGCAGACGAGCGGCGAGCGAGTTTTTTTTATATGGGCGAGCGCACCCCGGCGCTCCAGAGCTGACGGTCCCGCCGCGCGGCCCGGGACTCCTGGTGGGTCCAAAAACCCGCAGGGGCAGCTAAACCCCCGGCGGCCCGGCCCCGAAAAGGGAACGGAGCGCGTCCAAGAAGCCGACTCGCGCCCCGCCGTCCCGGGCTGCCTCCCGTCTCCCCGTGCTCCATGGCTACCACGACGCCGTCGTCGCGCCTGGACCACCTGAAGATATGCATGGACTGCTCCGGCGAGGGCACGCGCCACGTGACGGACTCGGGCAAGGGGTCGCTGCCCATCCGGCGCACGGTCACCTGCGCGCGCTGCGACGGCGAGGGCCTCATCTACGTCGGGCCCGAGGAGGGCCGCGAGGAGGCGCTGCGGCGGCTGCGCGGCGGCCGCGGGGGCGGCGAGGCGAGCGGCGGCGGCCGCGCGCTCGCGGCCGCCGTCGACCTCAAGGAGGCCGGCGACGCGGCGTACGGCGCGCAGGACTACGCGGCTGCCGTCGCGAAGTACGACGCGGCGAGCCAACTGGACCGGGCGTACCTCGCGCCCGTGGCGAACCGCGCGGGCGCGTACCTGAAAATGGGCAGGTGGCGGGACTGCCGGCGCGACTGCGCGCGGGTCGTGGCCGCCGCCGCCCGGGGCTCGGACCTGCACCTGCGGGCGTGCCTGCGGCGCGCAGTCGCGAGCGAGAAGCTCGGGGGCGCCGAGGCGCTGCGCGCGGGCCTCGCCGACCTGGACGTCCTCCTGAAGTACCAGCCGGGCCACCCCGAGGCGGTGCGGCTCCGGGCCGCCGTGGAGGAGGCGCTCGGCGGCCTCGGGCCGGACGCGCCGCCGCCGGCGCCGGTCGAGGACCCCGTCGGCGCGGCCGTCGCGGCCTGCGAGGAGGTGGTCCGGGACGCGGCGGCTGCCGCGCCGCCGCCGCCGCCGCCCGCCGAGGCGACCAACTTCGACAGCCTCGAGTAAATATATTTCGCGTACGAGTCGTATCCGTCCCGAGGGAGGCCCGGAGGGGGGGAGAGAGAGTCGCGCATAGAGCTAGCCCCTACACAGTGACTGAATTGTTATGATGCTGGCGAGGGCGGAGCCCCCAGGTGATCAGCCTCAGATCTGGCTAGTGTCTTTCAGCCGCCAGATACAAATGGCTTCCAGGGCTCCCGCGCATTAGGCTTCGCGCGCTAGCGGCCTGTAAGACACTAGGGATGCCTAAGCCTGCAATATAAAATATAATATAGAAGCAATGCGCCAAGCCCCGGACTACCAGACCTAGCTCTAGACCTAGCCAGGTTTTTTTTCCGGACAGCGCACCGGGAGCCATCCAGGGAGCCATCCAGTATGAGCACTCCCGCCCTCGGCGCCCGCCGCCGCGCGGCCTGCGACGTAAAGACGGCGGCGCCGAAGCGCCGGAAGACTCCTCGACCGCCGCCGCCGCAGAAGAAGCGGGCCGCGCAGACGCTCCTCGACCTCGGCCAGCGGTCGCTCGGGCGCCGCGCGGAGTGCGCCCGCTGCGGGCTGCTCTACGTCGTCGGCGACGCGGCGGACGAGGCGGCGCACGCGCGGCGCTGCGACGCCTTCCGGCGCGGCGCGCCGGCGGCGCGCCTCGAGCGCGCCGACGCGCGCGTCGCGGCCGACGTCGACGACCGCACGCGCGTCGTCGAGGTCCGGCCGACGGACGCGAGGAGCCTGCGGGCCGTCGTGCGCGAGGCGCGGCGCACGGCCGCGCGCGACCTCGGCGCGCCGACCGACGACGGCGGCGGGGGCGAGGACGACGCGGCGACCGCGTACGTCGCCGTCGCGCGGGGCCGCGCGGTCGGGCTGTGCCTCGTCGAGCCCGTCCCCGGCGCCCCCCGCACGATGGGCGTGGCCGCGGTCTGGGTCCTCGCGGCGCGGCGGCGCCGCGGCCTGGGCACGGCGCTCGTCGACGCCGCGCGCGCGCGCTTCGCGCTCGCCGGGCCCGTGCCGCGACGGTCGATCGCGACGACGCACCGGACACGGGACGGGGCGGCCTTCTTCGCGGCCTACGGCGCCGGACGCGTCTACGCGCCCACCCCCGGTTAACATGAAACAGTGTTAGGACAGGGACTGCCAGAGCGTGTAGAAGCTGGTGAAGTACATGCCGAGGATGCCCATGACCACGAGCAGCAGCACGCAGCAGAGGCAGCAGAGGAGCTGGAAGGCGAGCCTCGGCCCCAGCAGCGCCGAGACGATCGCGAGCGGGTTGTACGAGAGCGACATGCGGCCCGTCGTCGGCGGGAGGAACGGGTTCGCGTTCGGCTCGGAGCGGCCCTGGCCCGCCGGGCGGTCCTCGGCCTCCTCCGGCGGCAGGATCTCGACGCTGAGCGCGACGGCGCCGCGCCGGCTCACGCGCCGCCGCCGCACGTCGTTGTACGTCATCGCGACCCACTGCGCCGTGTCGTCGATGTCGCCGAGGCCCACGAACTCCTTCAGCTGCTTCACGAAGAAGGCGGCCTCCTGGTTCGAGTCCGCGTCGGCCACGGGCGGGCCCGCGCCCCCCTCCTTCTCCTTCGCCTTCTCCTCCTTCTTCTTCTCCGCGGCCAGCAGCGGGTTCGTCGCCTCGTCGCCCGGGGGCGCCTCCTTGGTCTCCTCGCCGTCCCCGCCCCCCCCCTCGTCGCCGTCGTCGCCGTCGCCGCCGTCGTCGTCGTCGTCGTCGTCGTCGTCGTCCGACGACCCGTCGCTCTCCGCCAGGTCCTCGGCCGTCGCCAGGCCCTGCTCCTCGGCCTTTTTGCGGGCGACGGCCTCGTTGACCTCCCGGAAGACGTTCACCGCGCGGTTCTCGTGGTACGCCTTGAGCAGCCAGCGGTACAGGTCGACCGTGGCCTCGCCCACGATGTCGTTCCACTTCACGACGTCCTGGTCCCAGAGCTGCACGCTCAGGCGCCCGAGGTCGGGCGACGCGAGGGGCAGCTCGACCCCGATCTTGAGCCGCCAGTTCCACGAGGCCTTGCCGTTGCGGCACCGCCAGTGCACGTCCGTCTTCTGCGGCCGCGAGTTGCCGACCTGCGCCTGCACGTAGTAGTCGCCCATCTCGAAGGGCACGTCCTTCGAGGCCCACACGACGACGCGGACCTCGAACTCGCGCCGCTCGGGCCCCTCCAGCGCCACGGGCGGGTCCCGCCGCGCCGCCGCGTCCTTGCGGATCTCCACCCAGGCGTACAGCTGCCCCCGCGCGACGAGCGACCCGTCCCGCGTCAGGCGCCGGACCTCGATCGGCTTGAGCGGGTTCCCCGGGTTCGCCTCGGACCGCTCGTCGAGCGCCTGCCACTTCCGGTGGAACCACCGGTCCTCCAGGTCGAGCCGGCTCTCGCCGAGGACCGCGTGCGCCGGCCGCCACCGCGAGTGGTCCCGCAGCTGCACCTTGACCTGGGCCGGCCCGGGCAGCCGCGTGCTGAACTCGAAGCACTCGTAGAAGTCCGGCTTCAGGGTGGACCTCCGCACGGCGCCCGTCTGGACGTCGTCGCCGAGCTTGATGCGGACGTAGGGGTCGGCCGTCGGCCCGTCCTGCGGCTCGACGTTCGCCGCCCGGATCACGTAGACGCGGACGGCGTACGTCCCGACGCGCAGCACCGACAGCGGGAACAGCGGCTCCGAGAACTGGGGGTCCTCGTCGAGGACCCGAATCACGGCCTTGACGTGGCCCACCTCGCGCAGCGTCGACTTGGCCGGGTTCGGGTGCCGCCGGCCCCGGTAGAGCGTGTACGTCTCGAAGGGCCTCGTGTGCAGGTACTTCTCGAGCTCGCCGGACTCCTGGTGGAGCCACCACTCGCGGCCGTCGACGAAGTCGGCGGCGGCCCATTGCGAGGGGAAGTCGATGTCCAGGTCCTTGAGCGCGTACTGGGGCTCGCCCGGCGCCTCGCCGACGTCCGCCGCGGCCGCGAGGCGCGCGCCCAGCGTCTCGAGCAGGCCCCGCCGCTCCTCGCCCTGCTCGTGCAGGATCGCCTCCTCGCGCAGCGCGAGCTCCTCCCGGTACCGCGCGTCCTCGAGGACCGGCGGCAGGCTGTCGAGCATGTCCTGGCCGAAGGCGCCCGTGCCGCCGTCGTCGCGGCCCGCGTCCCCGCGGACCTCGAGCTCCCGGTGGACCACGCTCTCCCCGTCGCTCGACGAGAGGTCGTCGTTGTCGCCGTCGCCGGCGCCGAACGACACGCCGACGTTGCCCGGCTCCGCGTCCTCGTCGCTCGCGTCGTCCTCGTCCGCCTTCGCGGCCTTCGCCCGCTCCTCCCGCTCGCGCTGCTCCGCGAGGGCCCGCGCCTGGGCGTCGTCGAACAGCTCCGACTGCGGCGCGACGTAGTCGACGGGGTTCCACGGGAGCTTCGGCCGCAGGTCGACGGCGCACGACCCGAGCAGGGGCGCGGCGCCCACGCGGCTCGAGTCGAAGCAGCGGATGTCCAGCCGCGGCGCCAGCTCGGGGTCCTCGGGCAGCTCCACCTGCAGCACGCGCCGCACGAGGAAGTTCGCGTCGCGGCCGCTCGGCTGCGCCGACGCCGGCGTCCGGAACGTGCCGCCGCCGTCGCCCTTGTCGTCGGGCGCGGGCACGTCGAACCGGAGCCACGGCCGGCGCGGGCTGCTCCCGTAGGCGCTCCGCAGCCTCCGCACGCCGACGACGGTGACCTCGACCCACGCCATGCGGTTGAGCGGCGCGATCGAGGGCGGCTTCGAGAACTTTTCCTTGGCGTCGCGCTTGCGGATGCGCGCGGCGCAGCAGAGGAGTTCCGTCGCGAGCGCGCGGCCGGACGCGTCCACGCAGCCGTGCCACCGCGGGTCCGGCGCGCGCGCCGTGTCGTGCGCGAGCTCCGGGAGGTCGCCGAGCGGCAGCCGGAGCGAGCAGATCGCCGCGTTGCGCCGGCCCACCGCGCGCCGGTTCCAGACCTGCAGCACGACGTCCGGGCCGTAGCGCGCGTCCCGCGGCACGAGGGCGTGCAGGTCCAGCGTCTCGTAGAAGAGCGGGTTCGTCGTGTGGGCGTGCGCGCGCGTCTTCTCCTTGCGGCCGCAGAACCGGACCTTGACGTAGGGGTCGAGCAGGCCCTCGGCCGTCGCCGGCGGCAGGTTCCGCGCCTGGTACACGTACACGCGGACGCAGCAGGGCCGCTTGTCCGCGAACTTCTCGAGGAGCCCGAGGTCGTCCCACCTGAAGTGCGGGTCGTTCGCGTCCTCGCTCAGCCCCAGGCCGAGCTGCAGCAGCAGGGCGCCCGGGTTCTCGTCGCCGAGGCCGCCCCGCGCCGCCTCGGCCGTGAGCCGGTGCCACGTCGGCGCGCCGCGCATCTGCTCCTTGAGCAGCGCCGCCGCGGGGATGCGGCAGAAGCCGACGTGGCGCCGCCCGGCCACGACGCACGCGACGACGTCGGGCAGCTCCTCGAGCAGCACCGGCAGGTGCACGCCCTTGAGCGTCAGGAGCTCGTTCCACTCGACGACGCCCCGCGCGTTGGCCGCCGCGGCGTACTCCAGGACGTGGTTGCCGATGGCGACCGTCAGGCCGAGCTTCAGCGGCCGCGGCCGGCCGGGCGCCCGGACGACGGGCAGCTCCGAGCCCATCAGCGCGAGGGCCCGCAGGTGGTAGGGCGCCGTGGCCGGCTTCAGCCCGGGCGTCGGTCGGAAGGCGAAGGCCTTGCGGTGGGGCACGGTGGCCTCGCGCCGCGGCGGCCGCGTCAGCACCTCCAGGGACAGCAGGACGCGGCCGCGGTAGGTCGAGGCCCCGGCGCCGTACCGGTTCTGGGGCGCGCCGCGCCGGCCCTGGACGCCGCGCGGCGCCCCGTACAGGTTGTGCCACCGCGGCCGCGGGCCCTGATACGTCGTGCCGAAGAGCGACGTCTTGACCGCGCGGTCGCTCCGCGGCACGTCGTCCACGTCCAGGTACAGGTACGCGACGGTGCGGTCGCGCCCGCCCCAGACGTAGTCCGCCAGGCCGACGGCCACGCGCCGGAACTCGACCGGCTCGGTGACCGGGAACCAGAGCTCCTCGCCGAACTTCGGGTCGGCCCGGCACCGGCGCGTCTGCGTCCGGCAGGACGCGCCGCCCGCCTCCGCGACGACGTAGCACTTGAGCAGGTTCGACGCGAGGAGGTTCCGCTTCGTGGCCGGCAGGTCCTCCGCCTCCCAGCAGTACACGACGAGGAACGTCAGGCGCGCGGGCGGCAGCGTCGGCCCGCTCAGGGCGATGCCCCGCCCCTCCTCCTCCTCCCGCTCCAGCTCCCGCTGGTACTCCGCGTCGAGGTCGTGGGCCCGCTGCTCGTCGCCGGGCCCGAGCACGGTCACGGAGCACTTGAGGAAGCCCTGGTAGCCGTTGTCCGCGCTGTTCGTCGTGTCGACGAGCCCGACCCACTTGCGGTAGAACTCGTGGTCCGCGAGCGCGTGGACCTTCCGCAGGTCGAAGCTCGCGCTCCCGATCGTCGCGTGCCGGCCGATGGCGTCGTGGTCCAGGATGGCGATGTCGACGGCGGCCGCCTCGGCGGCCGCCGTCGTCAGGTTCGGCAGGGAGAAGTGCAGCACGTCGTCGAAGACGCACGACGTCACCTTTTTCACGACGCGCGTCTTGCGCTGGCGGCCGTGGACGCGCACGCGCGCGTAGGGGTCGCTCAGCCCGTTCAGGTCCTCCGCCTTGAGGTCCCGGCACTCGATGACGTGGACCTGCACGGCGTAGTCGCCGGGCTTCATGGCCGCGGCGCGGCGGCCCTCGAGCTCGTCGACGACGCGCCCGGCCATCATGGCGCCCGCGCTCCGCCGCTCGTCCAGCTCCTCCTGCTCCCGCGACGTGAGGTGCTGCGGCGCGAAGGCGTCCTCCTCGAGCAGCCAGTCCTCCTTCGGCCCCTCGTCCCGGTCCTCCGCGCCCTCCGTACGAGCCCCTAGGCCCGGGCCCCAGAGGCCGCCCGCGAGGTCCCCGAGGCTCGCGCCCAGCCGTGCGAGCGACCGCGCGTACTTGCGGTCGCGCACCCACGCGATCTGCAGCTCCACGGCGCCCCGCTCCTTCCCGACCTCCCCGTCCTTGCCCTCCAGCCGGCACCAGCGCGAGCAGCCCGGCTCGCCGTGCGCCGCGACCTCGACCATGGGCAGCACGGCCTCCCCGATCAGCGTCGAGCCGAACGCGGCGCGCGCCTTGACCTTGACCCGGACGCAGGCCGCGCCGTCGCCGCACGGGAGCTCGAACGCGTGGTCGAAGAGCGGCCCGTTGCTGCGGCGGACCGTCGCCGTCGAGGCCTTGTGCCGCCCGACGCGCACCGTGCAGTACGCGTCGACGGGGCCCGCGCGGTCCGGGTGCCGCAGCCCGCGCGCGCGGCAGATCGTGCCCCGGACCATGTTCGGCTCGCCGCCGCTCGCCGCCTCGTCGTCCGAGTCGTCCTCCGGGAAGTCGTCGTCCGCGTCCACGAAGTACGCCAGCTCGAGCCGGACCTCGCCGCAGGCCCGGCCGTCCGCGTCCTCGAGCGGGAACCAGTCGTCCTGCTCGACGCCGACGGCCTGGAAGCACGTCCGCAGGCTGATCACGGCGCGGCCCAGCGCCTGGTCCCGCGCCGCCGACAGGGCCTTGTGCATGACGGCGACGACGACGTCGTCCGCCGCGTCGGCGACGTCCGTGAAGATCATCGTGCTCGCGTTCCACTCGGGCGCCGACGTCGCCGAGGCGACGGCCGTCCGCTCCTCCTCGGCGCCGCACCGCACCAGCGCGAACGGGTTGCAGTCGCCGCCCTCGACCTCGCCGAGCCCCCGCGCGGCGACGACCTTGACCTCCAACCGGTCGCTGACGTCGCCCATCTTCCGCAATCTATACGCCGGGCTCGGGGGGCCGGCGGGCAGCACCTCGCTTAGAACCGGGCCGCCCTCAGAACTGGGCAGCCCCGCGCGCCCAGCGACGGTCGACACGTATGCTACGCTTTCGTGGCGGCGGCCGCCCCGGACGCCTTTCGGCACGCTCCCCGGCGTCGATGGCTACGCCTTGCCCAGGAGATGAAACCTCGGTTTCGGGGTCTCCGAGCTCGCGGCGCGGCGCGGGCCGGCCGGAGCGCCCCCCCCGCATCGATCGGGAGACATAAGGTGTCACGGATAGTGAGTACATGCCGCGGCAACCGACTCTCGCGGCGCCCGGCGCCCCCCCCCTCGCGCACGCATGACCGTCGCTAAAAAATCAACGCGGTTCCCTTAGGCCTTCACGCTCGCCTTGCGGCACGCGTCCTGCAGCAGCTCCGCGTCCACGTCGGCCGCGGGCAGCTGCACGTACCGCACCACGGAGCCGCGCACGAAGACCGACGACACGGCCACGAGCTGCGGGTGCCGCGCCGCGTCGACGACGCGCGCGTCCAGCAGCTTTATGTTCAGGTACTGGTCGATCGAGTGCAGCGTCCCCGTGAGCGCGACGTCGTTCTTGAGCTCCACCGCGATCTCCTTGCCCACTAGCGTCTTGAACATGCTGTAGAAGAGCATCCTCGCCGGCCGCGCGCCGGGCGATCCCGCTGCGGCGCTGGCGGCTCGCGACCGGTGCTACCCGCGGCGGCAGCTTGCGAGGGCTGGGTCCAACGGATCAAGCACGCGAACGCCCGTCGTCCGAGCTGCGCGAGTCCAATAAATGCGCTATTGGCCGTAGCGCTAGCGAGACGCGAATAATAGAGCGATTATGCGACGGCAATGGGTACCGCAGTACCGTGGTGCCTACGGTACGGGCTAGAGGGGCTTGGGTAGAGCTTTCCCGCGGGGGGGGGGTTATTTACCACGGTACGTTTGCGTTCCTACGGCTGGGTCTTTGCCACACCGGCCGAGGCAGCCCCGAGGCACGGTGCGGACCCCTGGTAGCTGAGGCAGCCCCATGGCGTCGGACGCCGCGCGCAAGGACGCGCGGGAGCGGTCGCTCGGCGGCGCCGCGCTCCGGCTGCTAGCCCTACTGGCGCTCGCCGCGGTCGTCATTAGGACTCGCGCCGTCCTGGCCGCGGCGCGCGTCGGCGACGCCGTCGGCGCGCGCGCGGAGCGAGTGCGCGCGCTCGAGCACGAGCTCCTCGAGCTCGCGGCGCGCCAGCGCGCGGTCGACGCCGAGCTCGCGGCGGCGGCGCCGGCGGCGCCGGCGTCGGCGCCCGCGGCGCCCGCGGCGCCGCCGGAAGCGAAACCGCGGGCGGCGGCGGCGGCGGCGCCCGCGGCGCGCCCGGCGACGCCCTTCGCGACGACGGCGACGTGGGGCGCCCGGGGCCCGCCGCCCGACGCGTTCTTCGCCACGGACCGCTGCGCGGCGCCGCGGCGCAACGCGAGCGCGGAGGGCATCTTCTGGTACGACCGGCCCGACGCGGAGGCCTGCGCGCGGGCGCGGATCTCGCTCCGGGGCGAGGCCGCGTGCCCGGGCGAGGGCGAGCGGCGCGGCCCCGCGAAGCGCCAGATTCTGGTCACGGGCGTGCAGCGGAGCGGCACGCACTTCACGTGGGAGATGCTCGCCCGGCTCGGCATACACGTGCACCACGAGGGCCTCGGGCCCGCGGGGTCCGTGTCGTGGCTGTTCACGTGGAAGGCGGCGACCTACGTCATCAACAACCCGGCGAGCCTCGACGCGCGGCGCCACCGCTTCTGCGTCGTGTTCCACCAGGTGCGGCACCCGCTCCGCGTCATCTCGTCGGTGGTCCGGGCGACGCGCGCCCACGACCGCTTCTGGGACTGGCTCTACGGCGTCGAGCCGGGCCTCGACCGGACCGACCCGCCGGTCCGGCGGGCCGCGCGGCTCTGGCTCCTCCAGAACCGGCGGCTCGAGAAAATCGCGGACGCGCGCTTCCTCGTCGAGGAGACGTCGCCGCGCGCCGTCTGCAGCGCGGCGGGGTTCCCCGACTTCCTCTGCCGGGGCGACGGCCGCCACCACGCCACGTCCTCGAAGGTGGTCCAGCCGATCCTCGAGCCGCGGCGGCTCGCGCGCAGCGAGGCGCTGCGGGTGCCGTCCAAGGTCCCGGCCGTGTCCTGGGCCGACGTGGAACGCCTCGACGCGGCGCTGGCCGCGGCGTGCCGCGACCTCGCGGCCGCCTACGGGTACGACGCCGACCCGCGGTACCACCCGCAGTCGCTCGACACGACGGCCTTCAAGGCGTGATGTGTACCCTGTCCTGTTCCGATGCTAATCATAGAGTTGTTATGGTGCTAGGACTGGCTGGAGAGAAAGAGAGAGAGAGAGTCGCTTATTGAACCCACCCCCAGGTAGTACGGACCCCGAACGCTTCGCCACCGTGTCTATTGGGATTGGCGATAGGGTGTTGTTTCACCCTGCCCCCCGAGAACCCAGACACGAATGGTGTGAGGTTTCGCTCCGAACAGAGGCCGGCCGGTCGCAAGCGACGTGCCTTGGCCTGTTCGACGGGCCGGGAAGATGGGCTGGGAAGCTAGCGCCTGTAAGACACTAGCAAGCAGCATTGCCAAGCACACACAAGCACCAAAAAGTCTAGACAGTGGTGAAACATCTTCGTGCAAGCGCGCGCTCTCATAAGGCACTTTCAAGCTCGTACCGCTCGGTCACCACCAGCTATATGCGCCGCGCCCTGCTCCTCGGCGGCCGGCGGCGGCTCCGGCCGATTAGACGGTGCAACTGGGAGACGTCACTCAAAGCCCTGGCGTCGAAGCCGCAGACGAGCGTGTCGCTGCGAGGTTTGGGGGAGGCGGGCAAGGAGCACCTCCGGCTGAGCAGAGGCGACGCGCGCGAGGCGACGACCGCCCTCTTGTCGATCGCGGGCTTCCTGCGCCACGAGCTGCCGATCCGGCTCGCGCGGCGCGTCGTCGAGCTCGACCGGCTGCCCGCGCTGCACGAGATGCCGTCGGTCAAAAAGGTGCGCGAGTGGTACGCGCGGTCCGCGCTGGAGATCCAGGAGGCGCCCAAGCCCGCGGATGCTACCACGGAGCGGGCCTTCGCCAAACTACTGGAGACGATCTACGAGCGGCACGCCGGCGTCCTGTACACCATGGCGCACGGCGCGTACGAGCTCCGGGAGAACTACGAGGGCGCGTTCGAGGACGACGCGTCGATCCACAGCTTCCTCGACAGCTTCTACACGTCGCGGATCGGCATTCGGATGATCATCGGGCAGTACCTCGCGCTGCGGGAGCCGGCCCACGGCGAGGACGCCGTCGGGTTGCTGAGCACGGCCGTGGCGCCGGCGCGCATCGCCGAGGACGCGGCGTTGCAGGCCCGGCACCTGTGCGAGCGGCAATTCGGCGTCGCGCCGGACGTGAAGATCGAGGGCCGCACGGACCTGGACTTCGAGTACGTGCCGGACCACGCCTTCTACATCCTGCTCGAACTGCTCAAGAACTCGATGCGCGCGTCGTGCGAGGCGAGCCCCGAGGACCCGCCGGCCGTGCGCGTCGTCGTCGCCGACGGCGAGGCGAACGAGGACGTCGCCCTCAAGGTCTCGGACGAGGGCGGCGGCATCGCGCGGTCCGACCTGCGGCGCGTCTGGTCCTACCTGTACACGACGGCGTCGCGCGACGTGCAGGCCCGGGGCTTCTCGGGCGGCGGGAGCGACTTCGCCGGCGCGCCGCTCGCGGGCCTCGGCTACGGCCTGCCCATCTCGCGGGCCTACGCGCGGTACTTCGGCGGCGACCTGACGCTCATGTCCATGGAGGGCTTCGGGACGGACGCGTTCGTGTACCTGTCGCGGCTCGGCGACCACGACGAGCCGCTCCCGTAGGTGGTAAATATAGTGTCGTTCTTTTTTTTTCTGGGCACGCACGCAGCATGTGCTGCCGCTGCCGCCATGCGCGCGCGAGGCTATGCGCGAGCTAGAATCCGCATAAGGGTTAGAGGAAATAGCTATAGTCAATTCGGGTTGCGGGGGCGCGCCTAGCCGTATAAGGGGTAGGGTTAGTTTAAAAAAAACCGGGTTTTAAAGCTTATTTTCTCGCAGCCAGCGACATGCCATCCTAAATAAGTAAATAGAGGACAAAAGGAAGCCAAGGAACAAGAGCTCCTAAGCTCTCTCTATGGCGAAAATTTACTTTGCTGATGGCATGGACTGTGAACTCGCGTTGCAGGACGGGGCAAGCGTCGGGGACGCGCTCGCGACCGCGGCGGCGCGCCTCGACGTGAAAAAACCGCACGCGCGGTTTCTCGCCCTCCACGCGGCGAGCGCGACCGGCGCCGTCGAGGCGGCGCCCCTCGGCCGCGCGACGGCGCTGGCGAACGGCGGCCGCCTCGTGATTCTGGTGCGACTTTGGACGGCCGGGCTCCGGGCCGCCGTGGAGGAGGACGCGGCGCTTCGGGACCTGGCCTTTCGCCAGGCGCGTTGCTGCGCGCTGGCCGACACGTGGCCGTGCCCCGTCCGCGACGGCGCGCGGGCGGCGGCCGCCCAGCTCGTCGACGGAAGCGCGCCGCCGCTCTCGTTGGCGGAGGTGCGCGCCGCGTTGCCGCGGTGCCTCAGCCGGCGCGTCCTCCGGGCGCGGGCCCTGGACGACTGGGCGGTCGACGTGGTGCTCGAGCTCGGCGCGCGGCGCCGCGACCCGCGGGCCGACGCCGCGCGCGACTTCCTCGCGCTCGCCGCAACGTGGCCGGCCTTTGGCACCGTGGCCTTCCGCGCGACGGCCGGGGCGCCCGCGCGGCTTGCCGGGCGGCGCGTCGTCTTGAGGGCGAGCTGCCGTGGCGCCGACGTGCTCGGCGCCGACGGCGCGGCGGTCGCGACGTGTCGCCCCCAGCGGTGGGTCGGGCGCGGGGCGAGCGTGCGGTTCGAGGCGGGCGACCGGCGTTTCGCGTTCCGGCTCGAGACGGCCGACGCCGCGCGCGCGCTGCTCCTCCTACTTGACGACTACGCCGCCGCGGCCTGGGCCGAGCGGCCGCCGCGGCCCCGCCTCGAGAAACCAAAACGACGCGACTCGCTCACGGCGCTCTACGAGGGCCTCGTCGCGGCGATCATCCGGCCGCCGCGCGCCGCATACGACGCGCAGAGTCTCGGCCCCACGTCGTTCGAAATCGCGGAGGGACGCGTGCTGCGGCGCGACATTACTTTAAGCAACGTCCGGCGCGAGCGCCTCGTCGCGAGCCACTGGGCGGTCGACGACGCCGCAAAGCGGCCCTGCGTCATCTTCTGCCACGCGAACTCGGCGTCGCGCGTTCAGGCGGTGCACTACTTGGCGCTCCTGCTCTCGCTCGGCTGCTCGGTGCTCGCGCTCGACTTCGCGGGCGCAGGGCTCTCGGAGGGCGACGTGGTCACGCTCGGGTTTCGCGAGGCGGACGACATTGCCGCAGCCGTGCAGTTTCTGCGCGGCGACGCGCGCGTGTCCCGGATCGCGGGCTGGGGCTCGTCGGCCGGAGCCGCGGCGTTGCTGTTCTGCATGGCGAAATACGACGCCGCGCTCGCGTGCTGCGTCCTCGATGGATCGTATGCAGACGTTCGGCAGGTCGCGGCCTGTGTGGAAATCAACCAGTGCGTCGGGTGCGAGGACGACGCGATGATTCAGCACGAACACGCCGTAAAATTTGATTTCCGCACAGGTTGCGGCGGAGCTGGCCGAGCGGAGCACGGTCGGCGGGTTTTCGGCGCCGTGGCCCGTCGCGCAGGCCGTCATCGCGCTCCTCGACGCGAGCGTGCGCGAGCGCGCCGGCGTCACGCTCGACGAGCTCCGGCCCGTGGCGCGCGCCCCTTTGTGCCACGCGCCCGCGCTCTTCCTCCGCGCCACGGGCGACGCCCTGCTCGGCGCCCAGCACACGGAGGCGCTCGCCCGCGCCTACGGCGGTTCGCGCGTCATCGCCGACGTCGAGGGCACGCACTCGTCGCCGCGGAACCGGCGCGCGCTCGACTACTGCGGCGCCTTCCTGCGCGAGCACCTCCACCTCGGAGCGGCGCCGCCGGCGGGACGCGTCGACCGCGTGCCGTGGGACGTAACCCTGTGATGATGTCGCCGTGTCTAATTAATTTCGTTACTCGAGGTACCGCAGCCGCGGCTTCGGCCGCGGGCGCCGCTTCGGCGGCGCCGCCGGCGCGGGCGCGGGCGGCGCGGGCGGCGCCGCGGCGCCGTCGTCCGCCGAGGCGAAAAAATCATCGAGGATGACGCAGGCGGCGACCGCGTCGAGCGCGGCGCCGGGCCGGTGCGCCAGCAGCGCCTCCGCCTCGCGCGACGAGAAGCGCTCGTCCCAGAGCACCAGGGGCGTCGCCGGGGCCGCGGCGGCGAGCGCGTCCGCGAAGCGCCGCGTCGCCGCGCACTGGAGGCCCTCGGCGCCGTCCTTCTCGAGCGGCAGGCCGACGACGATCGACGCGATGCGCTCGCGCCGCGCGATCTGCAGCAACCGGGCCACGACCGCGTCGATGTCCTCGTCGTGCTCGATGACCTCGAGCGGCCGGCTCGCGAAGCCGACGCCCACGCACACGCCGACGCGCCGCAGCCCGTAGTCCACGCCCAGCGTCGGCGGCGCGATCCGGGGCGGCGCCAGCGGCCGGGCGCCGGCGACGAGGGTCGCGACGAGCAGCCAGCGGCGCATCGAGCCTCGGTGAGCGGCTCTATTACGAATGCAGGAGCTCGAGACGAGCTTCCTACTCGGTGCCCTATTAATATGCCACTCTGTAGGTGCTACTACTCGCTGTCACCTCGTGCAGCCGTACAGCGCGTGCGTGAACACACTTCCGCACGGACACGCACGCGTGTATTGCGGTCAACGCGCGCGTCCCGTAGAGTTTTGCGACTACTGCGGTAGTCAAAGCATCGCGCACTCTAGAGTAAGTATAGTGTGCGCTCAGTAACCCCCTCTTACCCTAGCCCCTGAAACCCGCGCACAATGCCAGACTTCCACGAATGCTCGAGGACTCTTCGGAAACCCTCCTCGCAAAATGAACGGATACCAAACGCGCCCGTGAAGATGGCCCCCGAGTGGGGGAATGACATTTGTGCTGTGCCTTGTGGGCAGCGTTTCTCGCCGCCGGGCGGCGACAGAAGCGCGCACGTAGTCGCGCCCGGGACCGTCGTCACCGTCATCCGGCGGCGGCAGCGTCCCTTCGCGAGGCTGCCCCGCGCGCGCTAAAGGGTCCTGCTGCCCCTTCGAGAGCCATGGACGCCCCGCGCCTGCGCTCGAACCCCGCGGCCGCAGGCCCCGAGCGGGCGCTGCGCAAGGAGGTCACCGCGCTCGCGGACCGGCTGAAGGCGCTCACGGCGGAGGAGGAGCGCGCGCACGCCGCGACGCTCGCGCGCTTCGACGACACCGACGACGACGAGGACGACGGGGCGGTCCCGCCGCCGCCGCCGCCGCCGCCGCCCGCCCCGCCCGCGCCGCCCCCGCCGCTAGTCGAGACGACGGCCGCCGCGGCCGACGTGGCCTGCCCCGCGCTCGCGCGCGCGGTCTGCGCGTACAAGGCCGCCTGCCTCGGCGCGGAGGCGGCGGCGCAGCCCCGGGGCGGCGCGGAGCTCAAGGGCCTCGTGGCCGCCCTGCACCACCAGGGCGCCGCGCGCGTGCCGTACGACCCCGCGGCGGCGACGGCCGCGCACGCGTTGGCGCGCAAGCGGCCCCCGCGGCCGAAGCCGCCCGGGGGCTCCTCCTCGAGAAAGGCGCCGCCCGCGCCGATCAGCACGTCGCTGGCCGGGGCCCTCGCCGACGACCGCTGGGACGCCTGCCAGAAGTGGACCTTCGCGCACGCGGCGGCGCCGTACCCGAGCGCCGAGGAGAAGGCCGCGCTCGCGCGCAAGGCCGGCTGGCCGCCGGGCCGCGTCAACCACTGGTTCTCGAACATGCGCAAGCGCAAGTACCTCAAGCTCCGCGACGGCACGCGCGCGCCGCGCGACGCGTTCGAGGCGCAGCTCTACCACTTCCTCCGCCGGGGCGCGGACGCCGACGCGTCGCCCTAGGCCCCGCCCCCCCGCCCCGCCCCGGTGTTACCATTTTTCCCTAGAAAACTACCGGTGCCGGGCGCCCGCGACGACTCCCCGCAGCCACGCCGCGTCGTCCGAGCCGGCCGCGTCGCCGCGGTGCTCGCCGGCGGCGCGCGCGAGGAGGGCCGCGGCCTTGCGCGCCTCCGCCCTTGCGCGCGCGACGGCGCGTTCTAGCGCCTCGTCGGCCCCGTCCGGCTCGCGGCCGAGGAGCGCCTCGCGCTCGCGCGCCACGCGCAGGTCGCGCCGCGCCTTCGCGATGTCCGCGTGGAGCTGCGCTCGCCGGTCGGCCTCGGTGCGCGCGGGCGGCGGGCGGCGGGCGGCGTCGCGCGCGGGCGGCGCGTCTCCGGGCAGGTCGCGCGCGGCGGTCGCCGGCGACGACGGCGGCGACGACGCCCGTCGCAGCGCGTCGCGCTGCTCCGCGACCAAGTCCCGGTCGCGCCGGTCCAGGCGCCGGTTGGCTTGGATGGCGGACTGCAGCGACGCGGCGGCGGACGCGTCGTCGCCGGTCAGCGGCGGCGGCGGACTGCCCCTCCGGGGCTCGTCCGGCGGCGGCGCCCGCCTCGGCGGCGGCGGGGGCGGCGGTCCCGCGCGGCGACGGGGAGCCTCCGGCGGCGGCGCGGGCGCGGGCGGCGGCGCCGAGCGGCCGGCGAGGGCGCGGCCGAGCCGCTCGCGGAGTGCGTCGAACGCCGCCGGCGGGCGCGCGGGCGCGTCGTCGGCGCGCGTCCCGCGCGCCGGCACCGGCACCGGCACCGGGACGGTCGACGAGAGCCGCCGCCGGCGCGCGCGGATGAGCGCCGCGATGTCCTCGGGGGCGGCTCGTTGCCGAGCCTTGTCGAGCGACGAGCGCCGCCGCCGCGGGGGCGGCGGCGGGCCGGCGGGTGGCGGAGGCGCGCGCGGCGGCGGCGGCGGCGGCGGCGGCGGACCGCGCGGCGGCGGCGGGGGCGCGACGGCCACCGGCCGGCCCGGCGGCGGTCGCGGTATCGGTCGCGGCGGCGGCGGTGGGAGACCTGCCGCAGGCCGCGGCGGAGGCGGCGGGACGACCCTTGGTCTGGGCGGCATCGGCAGCCGCGGCGGCGGTGGACGAGCGGTCATCGGCCGGGCATCTTAGGCCGAGTCTTGGCTGCCCCTCGGTTGGCTCTGGGCACGGGAGGGGCTAGTCCCTATCCATACCTAGATAGTCAATTCGGGTTGCGGGGGCGCGCGCCCAGAGGGCTGACGGGGGAGCTATCCCCCGCGAGCGTGTACGTAAGCTTGCTGCCGGTCGTAGAAGCGTGCGTCGTCGTCGCCGTGCCCGGGCGCGTTGGTGGAGTCCCGGTTGCCGCCGACGAGCCGGAGGCCGTCGATCTTGATCCGGGCGTACTCGCGCGCCGTCTTGATGCCCCAGCGACGGTAAAGGCGGTTCTTGAGCAGGGCGGCCGCGTGCTCCTGCGAAGTCGCGCCGTCCTCGACCCAGGTCCGAGCGGCGGTCGCGTCCGCGGCGTAGAGCTAGAGCAAAACCACCTTGGCACGGGTTTTCCCCCTCCAAGCTCTTACCCTAGCCCCTCTAGCCCCCCTTCAAGGCACGCCAGGAATCGCGCGCAGGAGGTCTGGGCCCGGCAGCGCACCGGAACTCATATAAAGCCCGCTCTACACGGCCGCACTCGCGACACGCAAACACAGACGGCGTAGATAGCTCAACGGATTGGGGCGTTCCGCAACGCGGGCGAGGGGAGAGGGGGTTCTGCCAGAGCCCCGATTGGAAGCGGGGGTTTTCCCGGATCTATGCCGTGCTAGGCCTCGTGCTAGAGGGGCTAGCTCAATAAGCGACTCTCTCCGCTATTTTTCTCATCCTTATTCTATTCCATTCTACGTCGGCGGCCCGGCGTCGCCGGCGTCGCGCGCCCGCTGCGTCGCCGCCTGCAGCCGCCGCGCGAGGAGGGACGTGCCCCGCTTTGGCGCGGCCAGGAACGCGGACGCTGTGTCGCGGCGCAGGACGTCGCGCGTCGCGCGCGCCGCGCGCGCCGCGGCGACCTTGGACCGGACCGTGATCTCGTGGACGTTCTCGAAGGACGCGGCGCAGCCCGTGAAGCCGGCCATCGGGTCCGGGAGCTGCTTGAGCGGGCCGTCGACGAGGCGCACGGGCTCGACGAAGGCGGGGTCGGCCATGGTCCGCGCCGCGCGCCGCGCGTAGGGCCCCGGCGACCGGGGGGACGGCGGCGGCGGCGTGCGCGCCCGCGGCGGCGGGCGGGGGCGCGGCGGCGGCCGCGTCGCGGCGAGGCCGGGGTGCGCGTCGAGCGCGACGGCGGTGACGAGCGGCCGGCGCGGCGGCGGCGGCCCGACGGGCGCGCCGAGGCGCCGCCCGCGGCCCGCCCGCCGCCGGCGCGTCGCGCGGACCTCGGCCAGGCGCGCGTCGCGCTCGTCGTCGCTCGCGTCCCACGCGTCCGCGAGCGCGTTCACGTCCGCCGCCGCGTCGGCGAGCGTCGCGGCTGCGGCGCACTCCGCGGCCGTCATCGTCGGCACGAAGACCGGCGGCGGCGTCTTCGAGCGCGGCGCGGGCGCCGGCGCCGGGACCACGGCCGCCGGCGCGGGCTCGGGCTCGGGCTCGGGCGCGGGCGCGGGCTCGCGCGGCGCGGCGCCGCCGTGCAGCGCCAGGAGCGCCGCCTCCTCCTGGGCGCGCTTTTCCGCGGTCGCCTCCTCCGCGACCAGCCCCGACGCGTCCAAAAACAGTCCCATGGATCCGCCGACGTCCGAATCCGCCCGCCGCTTCGCGTCCGCCTGGGCCCGCCGCGCGGCCTCGGCGTCCGCGAGCGCCTTCTCGTGCGCGTCGATCTGGGCCCGGCGGTCGTCCTCGGAGGACGCGGAGGAGCGGTCGTCGTCGCCGTCCTCGTCCTCGTCCTCGCTGGCCTCGGGCGTCCGCTCCCAGAACGGCCGGTTCGCGCGGCGCAGCGCCTCGCGCTCGAGCGCGGCCTCGAGCTCGGCGCGGTGGTAGGCGGCCATGTCCACGTCCGCGGGCGCGGGCGCGGGCGCGGGCGCCTCGGCGGCCGCGGGCGCCTCGGTGGGCGCCGGTGCGGGCGCGGGCGCAGGCGCGGGCGCGGCGTCGGGCGCGGGCGCGGGCGCGGCGACCGGCGCGGGCTCGAGCGCCGCGCGCGCGCGGGCGGCCTCGGCGGCGTAGTCGACGTCCGGGGCGGGCGCGCGCGGCGCCGGCGCCGTCGGCGGCCGGCCGCGGCCCTCCTTCTCCGACGGCCCGAGCGCCATCAGCACGTCGCGCGCCAGGTGCGGGATGGGCACGCGCCGCGCGACGGCCCGCTGGGCGTCGAGGAGCCGCGCGTCCATGGTCAGCTGCTCCAGGCGTTCCGGGAGGGTCTTGCCCGAGCGGCCGCGCTTCTTGGACGCCGTGAGCATGCGCGCCGCGTCGGACCCGGGCACGCGCAGCACCGCCCGCAGCGCGACGAGGGCCTGCCGGAGCAGCGGCTGGCCCGTGCGCGGCTCGAGAATCAGCGCCCGCAGGTGCCGGAGGATGCCCTCCTTCCGCAGCAGCGGCCCCGCGGCGGCGACGTTCGCCGAGCAGAGCGCGGCCACGCAGAGCGTCGCGTTGTAGCAGCCGGCGTCGCCCGGCGGCGCGGGCCGCACGACCATGGCCCGCGGCGGCGGCTTCGGCGCCCCGGCGACCATCTTCGCCAGGCCGGGCGCGAGGCCGTGGCGCTCGTGCTGGAGCAGCCCGATGCACACGTGGGCGAAGGGCCCCAGCGCGTTCGGCTGCTCCCCGCAGACCGCGACGCGCGCGACGACGAGCGCGACGTGCGCCCGGATCGCCCGGTCGACGCCCGGCCGGTCGGTCGTGACCCCGAAGCGCTCCGCGCACCGCTGGACGACGTGGTGCTCCAGGAGCGCCTTCGCGCCGCGCTCGTGCAGCGCGAGCGCCGCCGCGCCGGCGAACCAGCTCACGGGCAGCCGCAGGAAGCGGCAGGCGTCGACGTCGCGGCCCTGCGTGGCGGACGCGTCGGCGGTGGCCATCGCCGCCCAGGGCCGCTTGTACAGGACCTCGTCGCAGTGCTTCTGCGAGACGGGGCCCGGCGGCGCGAGGCGGCCGAGCGCGCGCGCCACGTCCCGGCTCCACCGCGCGCCGGCCGGCGTCGCGGCGAGGCGCGCGAGCGCGGCGCAGGCCGCCGCGCGGCACTCGTAGGGCGCCTCGTGGGCCAGGCAGACCTGGAGGCCCGGCAACGCCGCCTCGCGGAGCGGCCGCAGCGTGGTCTCGGCGGCGACGTACGACTCCTCCTCCGCGACCGGGGGCTCCTCCCGCAGGGACGCCGCGAGGTCGACGACGGCGACGGGCGCCGCGGCCGCGACCAGCGCGCAGGCCGCGCCGGCCACGCGCGCCTCGGCCCCGGCGAGCGCGTCCAGCGCGGCGACGTCCGCCGACGGCGCGCGCCGCACGAGGCCGAGCACGTCGCCCAGCAGCGACGTGCCCAGCAGGAACCGCGCGACGAGGGCCCGGGCGCCCCGGTGCGGCTCGAGCAGCGCGTCGCTGATCCGCGGGTCCTCCTCGGCGAGCATGTCGTCGTCGTCGTCGGCCCCGCCGCCGCCGTCGTCGTCGGCGGCGGCGGCGTCGCGCCGCTGCACGGCGCCGATCGCGGCCGCGACGGTGTCGCCCTCGCTCGCGCTCCCGGCGGCGGCGGCGCACGCCAGCGCGCGCAGCGCGCTCTCCAGCGCCAGGTGGTGCAGCGCCTGGTCCTTCGGCGGCAGCGTCAACACCTGGCCGTCCTCGACGTCGTGGAAGCCGGCCTGGACGCCCAGCGCCAGGAACCGGACGACCGCCGTCGCGTCCCGCTTCAGCAGCTCCTCGGGCAGCGGCTCCGCCGAGTTCAGCAGGCGGTGGAGCACGACGAGGTGCGCCGCGCGCGCCTTCCGCGCCAGCGCGTACGGGAAGCCCTTCTCGCGCGGCCGGCACAGGAACTCGCGGCAGCCGCGCGCCGCGCCCAGCCGCGCCAGCTCCAGGCACGTCGCCGCCACCTCGTCGTCGCTCCTCAGGGACAGCGCGACGAACGCGGCGCGGACGTGGCGCGTCATCGCGAGGCTCGGGTCCGGCGCGTCGGGCACGAAGCGCGAGTCGGCCTGCGGGTCCACGTCGTCGCCGAGCGCGCCGGGCAGCACCACCTCCGTCGCCGGGCCGCTCCGCGCCGCCGCCAGCAGCACGTAGAGCGACCGCAGGTACGGCGGCGACGTCGGGTCGCCCGAGCTGAGCAGCGGCGCCACCATGAGCTCGACGCGGGCGGCCCGCAGGCCCTGCCGCCCGGCGGGCCGCGCGCACAGCGCGGCGAGCAGCTCCAGGGCGGCGGGCCCCGCGGGCGCGCCGCGGCCGCCGCGCGCGGTCGTCGCCGCGAGGCCGCCCAGCACGAGCCGCTCGAGCGGCCGCCCGCCGTAGGCCAGGACCTCGTCGAGCGCCCCCCGGTACGCCTGGAAGCCGCCGTTCGCGACGCGCTGCGCGAAGCGGATCGAGCCGAGGAAGAGCGCCTCGTCGCGCTCGCCGAGCAGCTCCATCACGCTCGCCACGACGCGCTTCTTCCCGAGCAGGGCGCCGACCTCCTCGGCCTCGACGAGGTCGAGCGGCGGGTAGTCGTCGTCCTCCTTCTCCTTCGGGACCCACTTCTGCGGCGACGGCGGCCGGTCCGCGTCCGCGGTGCCGGGGGGCGTCGGCCCGCCCAGCGGCCGCGACGGCGGCCGGTCCGACGCGCGCGAGCTCGGCCGCGTGCCCGGCCGCGACGAGGCCCGCGACCCGGCCGGCGACGCGGGCCGGGGCAGGTTGACGCACGTGAGGCAGCTGAGCGCGCCGGCCTGGAGCACGTCCAGCGCCGCGCGCCGCACCTCGACGGGCTCCCGCACGTTCAGGAGGCTGCGGCACAGGTCCGCGACGTTCGCGCGCAGCAGGGGCCGCGCGAGCCCCGGCTGCGCCGCGACGAGCAGCAGCACCCGCAGCGCGAGCGCCTGGATCTCCGGCCCCTCGGCGGCCTGCCGCGTCGCGAGCATGCAGATCGACGGCAGCGCCTCGCCCAGCCGCCCGCAGGTCCGCCGCCGCGCCGTCTCGGCGACGCCCGGCGCCGGCGACGCGCACAGCGCCTCGAGCAGGCCCAGGTGCGCGAGCGTGGCGCGCCGGACGAGCGTGCTCCGGGCGTCGTGCCGCCCCCGCGTCGCCTCCGCCGCGCGCCACCGCCGCACGAGCGCGTCCTGCTCCCAGCACTTGGCGACCCACTTCCGCCGGCAGTACTCCCGCGTCTCCTTCCGGATGTGCTCGGCCTCGTCCTCGCGGGCGTCGTCCGGAATCTTCGCCGCGTAGCGCGGCGCCTCTGGGTCGCAGAGGTACTTCATCTGGACGCGGCACTGGATGATCGCCGCGGCCAGGTTCGCGCGCCGCGCGACGCACCGGCACGCGCGCCGCACGGCGTGCACGTCCAGGAGCCGCCGCGCGAAGTCCTTCGCCGGCGCGAGCGCGGCCAGCAGCGGCGCCAGGTTCAGCGCCTCCGCGTCGTCCATGTGCACGACCGCCGCGGGCAGGCCCCGGTGGCAGAGCCCCTCGAGGACGCGCTCCACGTACTGCACCGCCTCGCGGTGCCGCTTGAGGAGCCGGAGGAACATCTTCTGGGCCTTGGCGCGCCGCTTCTGGCCCTCGTCCGTCGGCGCCGCGAGCCGCACCTCGCGCATCAGCGCGTTCAGCGCGCTCTCGATCTCGCGCGCCGACCACCCGTCCGTGTTCCAGTCGGCGTCCATCTTGAGCTGGTCGTCGCCGGCCGCCCCGCCCGGCGGGGCCGCGTCGCCGCGCGGCGTCTCCGCGGCGGCGGCGGCGTCGTCGTCGTCGCTGTCCAGGTCGCTCGCCTCGCTCGCCGGGGCCGGCGCGTCCTCGCGCGCGTAGCCCACGTCCTTCGCGTAGACCATCTGCAGCGCGTCCCGGCCCAGGTTCGCGCCGTAGTCGGGGCGCGCCGCCTCGCCCGGCGGCGCCTTCGCGCCGGTCTGCGCCAGGTACGCGAAGCGCGCGCGCCCGGTCGCCGCCGTCGCCGCGGCCGCCGCCTCGCTCGACGCGAGCGGCAGGACGACGCGGTCGATCTCCATGCCCTCCCCGAGCTCGGCCCCGTCCATCCTCGGACCGCTCGCGCCTCACGCGCGCGGGCGCTCCATCGCGGCGGCGGGGGCTGCCTCCGCGAGGCGTCTGGTGAGGCAGCGCCCTGCCCAGGGCGCAGCGTCGGTCGGGCCTGCCGGCGTTGTTGCCTGGGGGCTCTGCTTGCTAGTGTCTTACAGGACGCTAGCCCACACTACCTGGGGGTGGGTTCAATAAGTGGCTCTCTCTCTCTCTACCCTAAGCGCGGGGGAGCCCTGGAGGCCGCACCGGGGCCGTGTCGACACACTAGCGCGGTACGACCGCGTCCGAGACGCGGCCCGCGCCCGTCTCGCGCCGCGACAGGTCATTCCCGGGTCGAGGCAGGAGCTTCTTACGCGCCTCTTCTCTACACTGGCGACCGGCCCCCTACTTGAACCACGACACGGCATGCTTGCGCGTGCCCTTGAAGACGTTGCGGCCGTGCATCGTCTGGTAGTTGTCCACGAGGACCGCGTCGCCCGGCGCCATGCGCAGCGAGACCGTGTGCTTCCGCGTCAGCTCGTCGAGGTGGTCGAGGTCGCCCTCGGCGATGGACCCGTCGTCGCCGTAGTACATGTCGCTCTTGTTGATGCGCGACGCGCCGTCCTCGAACTTCTCGGCGCCGTAGATCGACTCGCGCTTCTTGCGCAGCACGGACGAGTGCGAGTGGACGTTGCAGAACCAGGTCGGCTCGCCCGTCGCCGGGTGGAGCACGACGGGCGGCTGCACCGGCGCGCGCGCCTGCAGCGTCTTGTCGTCGCCGTACGCCGAGGCCTCGTCGTCGAGCCACTGCATGTCGACGTCGAAGTCGACCTTGGCGTTGATCGCCGCCGCGACGACGCCGCGCACCGCCGACGCCGCGCCCGCCCGGAGCGGGATCTTGACGGGGCCGGCCGCGACCTCCTCCGGCAGGCCGTCCAGGAACGAGAAGAAGGGCAGCTCCATGACGCTGTACCGGATCCGCCGCCCGTAGAGCCGCGCCAGCAGCTCCTCGTCGCAGTCCCGGAAGACGCGCCGCCCGTCGCAGACCATGAACTCGCCGCCCTCCTCGGCCTGCTGGAAGCAGACGAACATGGCCGCGCGCGGCGCGCGCGTGCCCACGAACTCGTTGTGCATCCCGATGTAGAAGTTCGCCCGCGACTCCTTGTTCACGGCCTCGTACACCGCGCTGCCCTTGTCGACCATGGGCCGCGCGCTCACCGCGTCGAGCGGGTCGCGGCACGGCTCGAGGCCCAGCGCCTCGTAGGCCGCGCGGAAGCCCTCCGGCGTCCGGACGAGGTCCCAGCCCCGCAGGTTGACGGCGCCGTGGCTCGCGAGCTTCGCGTTCACCTCGTCCCGGTGGTCGGCTAGCCACCGCAGCTGGGCGTCGGGGTCCGCCGACGGCGGCTCGAGCACGTGCAGGAACGGCTGCTCGGGCGCCGCGCGCTTCGCCTGCTGCGCCGCCAGGATGTCCGGGATGCTCGCGCCCCACTGCGTCACCGGGCAGTCCGCCAGCTCGACGTCCTCCTTCTCGGCGACGGCGGCGGCGGCCCGCGCCGAGCGCGGCCGCGGGACGACGGGCGCGACGAGGGCCGACGCGGCGCCCGCGAGGAGCGTCCAGCGCAGCATGGCGCTTCTTTGCCGACGGCGCGCGAGTAGATTTGCCCCGCGCGAATGGGCCCTCACCACGTGGCAGAGCTCTCTGCGACGGCTCTCGTGACGTTTAGAAGCTGCGGAGGATGCCTGCTTGCAGTTCCCACAACGCCGCTGTCGCGTGGCAATAGTTTTGCAACCACGACCGAGATAGGGCTGGATCACAAAAAGCTGTGATCAACTTGCTGAACCCGAAGTTTTGCGGGAGTCCTGCCTACGACTGCCTTCCTTCCCTCCTCCGAAGTGTTGTCTTGCAAGCGGAGCGATGGATGATGGATGCCGGGCATAGCGTCGGGTCTGCGGATGGCCAGGAGCCTCACTGACTCTCACTGCACTTGCCGGAGCGCGCAACATTGCATCCTATTGCAACCGCGGAGCGCGCAACATTGCATCCGATTGCAGCCGGAGCAGCGCACCTGAGCAGCACCAATCTGCCTAAATCGAAATACACTGCACGCCGTCTTTCCATCGGTAGCCCTGAACTCGTAGAGCGCGCGCAAATGCGCCGTCGCTGCGCCTGCCTCGTCGCGGCGGTGGCGGCCGCGGACGCCCTGCGGAGCAGCTTCACGGCGACGCCGCCGCCCTGCGACCCGCGCACGGGCGCGGCGCTCCTGCCGTTCGACCGCCAGGGCGCCACGAGCTGGGAGGGCGCCCGGCGGCGGTTTTTGAGCCGGCGGCCGCGGGCGCCGGACCCCGGGCGCCCCGAGGCGCTGGACTGGCTCGACGCGGACCTCGAGGGCGTCGAGGCGATCTACGACGCGGACGGCGTCGTCGTCCGCGAGGCGAACGCCACGGGCGGCGCGTGGCGCCTCCTCTGCACGTCCGGCACGGTCGTCCAGTCGGCGGCGCTGCTCGTCGACGCCAAGATCCACGGCGGCTGCCTCGCCGGCTACACGCGGGGGCTCGGGGCCGCGGCGTTCGCCTGCACGACGTCGCGGAGCGCGCTCGTGCTGGGCCTCGGCTTCGGCTGCGTCGCGGCCTTCCTCGCCGCCCACGGCCCCCACGCCGTCACGGCCGTGGAGGTCGACCCCGCGGTCGTCGCGGCGGCGGCGCGGTGCGCACCGCTGCCCGCGAACGTGGACGTGATTCTCGCGGACGCGGTGGACTTCCTGCGCACCTGCGACGACGGCGCCTACGACGTGGTCGTCATCGACGTCTTCGACGCGGAGTCGCGGCTCCCAGCGGCGCTGTCGGCGCCGGCCTTCGCGGAAGACGTGGCGCGCGTCGCGCGGCGCGGCGTCGCCGCGAACCTGGTGCGGGAGACGTCCCTCGACACGGAGGCGGGCTGCGAGCGCCTCGCGCGGAACCTGGGCGACGCGACCGCGCGGCGGGGCGGCGACTGCTTCCTGGCGCCGGACCCCCGGACGGACAACGCGCAGCTCCTCGCGCTCTTCGGCGGCGGCGCGGCGCCGGCGCGCGTGCGCCGGCGCGCGGCGCGGCGCGGCCGGCGCGCCGGCGTGCTCTTCGACTGCGGCGCCGCGCTGCCCATCGTGCGCTGCGCGTCGGGGGGCGAGGTCGTGGCGCGGCTCCGGGCGGGGGCGCCGCCGTAGCGCGTAATGCGATAGCGCCGATTCTGCACGGATCTACGCGTGCTGGTTGTGCCTTCCCTCGATACCAAGGTACCTTACCCTACATAAGTATAGTACCTCTTGTTTACACCCAGCTACATACCTACGGTACTGCGGTACATGGCCTAAAAAATTCAGCAAAAGCCAGACCCTCAGGCGCGGCATCGGCCGGCATTCCTTCGCCGGCATGGCCGACGAGCCCGTGCCCAAGGAGGAGCGCGACCGCGTCTTCCGGAAGCTGCTGGCCAAGGCCGACAACCGGACGTGCTTCGACTGCCCGCAGCGCAAGCCCATCTGGGCGTCGTCGACGTTCGGCGTCTTCATCTGCCTCGACTGCGCGGGCGGCCAGCGCCGCCTGGGCACGCACCTCACGTTCGTGCGGAGCGTCGACATGGACACGTGGACGCGCGGCCAGCTCGAGGCCATGAAGCGGGGCGGCAACGGCCGCGCGCGCGACTTCTTCCGCGCGCACGGCGTGCGGGACCTGCACATCCGCCAGGACACGAAGTACGCGTCCTCCACGGCGAGGCAGTACCGCGACCGCCTCGCCAAGGAGGTCCAGCAGGCCCTGCAGGGCGGCGCGGCGCCGTCGCCGCTCGCGACGCCGGAGCTGCCCAAGAAGTCCTTCTTCGAGGACTTTGAGCCCATGGAGATGCCGCCGCGCACGCAGTCGTCGCCGGCCCTCGCGACGCCCGCGGCGTCGGTCAAGATGCCCGTGCCGCGCGCCGAGCCCGACGCGGCGCAGTTCCGCGTGCGCTCGGCGGCGCAGATGAAGCAGGCCCGGGCCGCCTCCGGCAAGCTCTCGGCCGCGGGCCTCTCGGCCGCGGGCCTCTCGGCCGCGGGCCTCTCGGCCGCGGGCCTGCGGGCGCCGGCGCCGAAGCCGGCGCCGGCGATGCCGCCGCCGCCGCCGCGCGCGCCGCCGCCGCGCGCCGCCGCGCCGCCGACGCCGCCGGCCGCGAAGCCCGCCGCCGCGCCGCCCTCGGCGACGACGTTCTCGGAGCTGGGCGAGGAGCCGGCCCCGGCCCCGGCCCCGGCGCCGGTGCTGCGCGCGCCGACGCAGCGGCGCGCGCCGGCGCTCGGCGCGCGGCGCGCCGGCGCGTCGCGCCGCGGCATCGGCGCGCGCAAGCTCACGGGCGCCGTCGACTTTTCCTCGCCGTCGCCGCGGCAGGCGTCGCCCAGGCTCGCGGGCGGGAAGGCCCCGGCCGCGCCCAAGCCCGGGTCGCCGCTCGACACCTCGGGCGGCCTCTACAGCGGCGGGTCGCTCTGGCAGCAGGCGCCGCCGCCGAAGCGGGCGCCGCCGCCGCCGCCGCCGCCCGCCGCGGACGACGACGACGACGACGACGACTGGTACTCGGACGCGCCCAAGAAGGGGGGCCGGGCCGAGGCCGCGCGGCGCGCCGAGGAGGCCGCGGCCGAGGGCTTCGACGACGCCGACGGCTTCTTCGACGCGCGCTCGGGCTCGTCGCGCCTGGCCGCGGCCTACGCGGAGGCCTCCGCGGCGCCGGCGCCGGCGGCGCCGGCGCCGGCGCCCCCGAAGAAGAAGGCCCCGGCCCGCGCGGCCGCGCCCGCGCCCGCGCCCGCCGCCTCGACGGCGGCCCGCGACCGCTTCGGGTCCAAGAAGGGCTTCGGGAGCGACTCCTTCTTCGACGAGCCGGGCGCGGCGGCGGCGCCGTCGGCGCCGTCGGCGCGCGACCGCGCCCTCTACCACGGCGGCATCGGCTCCGACGCGTTCTTCGGCGACGGCGCGCCCGAGGAGGAGGACGGCATCGCGGGCGCGCTCTCGTCCGCGTTCTCGTCGCTGAGCCGCCTCGGCTAGGGCGAGGCGCGGCCGCCGCCCCCCCCCCCCCCCACGTAACGTAACGTACTAACTAACCACGTACGTCGCCGGGCGACGTAAGACTTCCCCGATTACTCGAGGAGCGCGTTCAGGCGCGACGACGGGTCGGCCGCGAGCGCGCCGTAGGCGCCGCGCTCGACGAGCCGGCCGCGCTCGAGGACGACGACGTCGTCGCAGCGCGAGATCGCCGCGCGCGAGTGCGCCACGAGCAGCACGGCGCAGCCCCGCCTCCGCGCCGCGCCCAGCGCGCCGTCGAGCGCGGCCGCCTCGCCGGGGCCGTCGAGCGCGGCCGTCGGCTCGTCGAGCAGCAGCACGCGCGCGCCGGCCCGGTAGAGCGCGCGCGCGAGCGCCACGCGGTTCTTCTGGCCGCCCGACAGGTCGCCCGCGTCGCGGCCGACGCCGCCCTCGAGGCCGCCGACGCTCTCGCTCACCGGGCCCGCGCACGCGGCGACCGCGCCGCGGGCCCGCTCGACGTCGACGGGCGCCCCGAGGCCCAGGTACGCGACGGCGTCGAGGAGCCGCGGCCCGTGCGCCAGCAGCGGCGCGCCCTGCTGCACGTGGCTGGCCAGCGTCCGGCGGACCGCCGCGACGCGCGCGGCGTCGCCCCCGTGGACGTCGACGCCGCAGACGCGGACCGCGCCGGCCGCGGGCGCGACGAGCCCGGCGCAGCACCGCAGCAGCGTGGACTTGCCCGCGCCGCTCGCGCCGACGATCCCCGTGACCCGCCCGGCCGCCGCGCGCAGCGAGACGCCCCGGAGCGCGAGGTCGCCGCGCCCCGCGTAGGCGACGTCGACGCCGTCGAGGGCCACGGCCGCCTCTTCTGGATCCGGCGCGGCCGCCTCCGCCGCCTCCGCCGCCGCCGCGGCGCCGTCGGCGCCGGCCGCGTCGAGCGCGGCGAGGAGCCGCTCCTCCGCCCGCCGGAAGGCCTTCCGGTCGCCGAGCGCGACGCGCGCGAGGCCTGCGAGCCCCAGCGCGGCGTAGGCCGCGTAGAGCGCGAACGCGAGGAGGTCGCCGCCCGTCATGTCGCCGCGCTCGACGCGCGCGCCGCCGCGGAAGACGACGCCGAGCACCGTCAGCTTGCCGACGGCGTCGAGCGACCCCATGAGGCAGCCCCGCGCGACGCCGTGCGCCCGGCCCGCCGCCTCCGCGCGCGCGAGCAGCCCGGCGAAGCGCCGGTGCTCGACCGCCTCCGCGCCCGCGCACCGCACGACGTCGAACGCCTCCGGCCGCAGGCGGTCGCGCGCGAGCGCGACGGCGTCGCGCTCGGCGCGCTCCGCCGCGTCGCCGCGCCGGCTCACGCCGCGCGACGCCGCGCGCACGAGCCCCGCGCCGACGGGCAGCGCCACGAGCAGCTCGAGGCACAAATTCGGCGAGAGGAGGACGAGGCGCGCGCCGCCGTTGACGACCGAGGACGCGTACCGCAGGCCGTTCTGGAGGCTCTCCGTCAGGAACCGGGCGGCCGTCCGCGCGTCCGCGTCGACGGCGTCGGCCGCCGCCGCGGCGTCGTGCGCGCCGCGCCGCCGGACCAGGCACGCGCGGTACGCGTCCGCGCGCAGGCGCCGGAGCGCGCCCTGGCACGCGCCCGCGAAGCACGCCGTCCGCACGCCGGACGCGAGCGCGCCGCACGCGAAGACGAGGCCCGTCGCCGCGAGCTCGCGCCGGAGCGCCGCGCCGCCGTCCCGGCGCCGCGCCGCGTAGGCGTCGACGACGCGGCCCATGGCCCGGGGCGCGAAGGCGTTCGAGAAGGTCGACACGAGGAGGGCCGCGCCGCCGCAGGCCAGCGCCGGGCGCTCGGGCCGGAGGTAGGCCCACAGGTCCTTGGGCATCTCGGACGTAATCGAGGCTCTGACAAGGCCAGGCTCAGTTAAATCTACTACTGCCCCGCTGCTCGAAATCGAGCACTAGATAGAGGCACTAGGCTATTACGGCGTGAAGTGCAGTGACTCGCACTGTTCGGTGGCACCACCACGGCGCCGCCGACAATCAGAGCTAGTTTCTTACAGATATGAAGGCGTCCGGCGCGTCGACGCGCCGCGCGCGCGAGGCGAGATAAGGAGGGCATGATGGTAGACCGGAACGGCATAGGACTTGAAACACAATGCTCTTTCTTAGAGCTACTACCACTCCATCTCCATCTCCTCCGTGTCCTCCGCCGCTTCGCGCGAGGACTGCCGCGACGCCGGCGGCGCCGCTTTACACCCGCGTCTTCTTCGCCGGCCGGCCGGCGCCGTTCGTCACGTCCGCGAAGACCGCCGGGGGCGACGCCAGCAGCTTCAGCACCTCCGCGGCGCGCACGATATTTACCTTCAGCACACGAGCCATGTCGAGCTTGGTGCTCGACGCCCGGCCTCCCAAATCGCCCACGATTAATAGCGTCGTGTCGTCGGTCACGCGGTCCCACGTCTCGGCGCCGAGTGTGTCCCGCAGCGCCACGAGGAAGTCGACCTGGTCGTAGCCGTTGACCGCGCCCGTCACGACGCAGACGTGCCGCCTCCAGGGCCGGCGCGCGAGCGCGTCTTCCACCGTAATGTAGAGCGGCGCCGGCAGGCTCCCCCGCTTTTCCAGCAACACGTCCCCCACCTCGCCTTCCCGCAGCATCGCTTCCATTTCGTGTCCTCGAGGAACACGGCGTGGCCGCCGTTCTTCGGGTCCTCCGTCGGCGTACACAAGGCGCACTTTGCATTGGCTGACTGGTCCGCAGGGTCGCCCTCCAGGCAACTCGCCGGCCCGATGACCATGTGCGTCTTTGTGGATGCCTTGCTCGTGATATTCGCTCCAAAACTAATTTCCAGGACGAGCTCCAATATCGCTTGGGGCAAAAAGTTCTTGCCGGTCACGACGAGACGCCGCCCCGCAATATTAGCCCGCGTGATCTCGTGCGACTGCGGTAGCGAACCGCGCGGCGCCGTGGCAGCGTCCGGCGTGTCCTCGGGGAACGTCACCGCGAGCAGCGCGTCCTCGTCGACGGACGGCACGAACCGCGGCGCGAACATAGGCGCGGCGCCGGCAGCGCGCGCGCCGGCCACATAGGCCTCGCAGAGGCCGCCCGTCGCGTCGAGGCAGACCCAGCGGAGCGCGGGCCGCTGCTCGACCCACTGGAGCACCTCGCAAACCTCGCGCTCGGCGGCGCTGCCCGAGGAGGCCACGGCCGCGGTCGCGCGCAGCTTCTCGGCGCCAACCGCCCGGCCCAAGGCCGCCACGGCCCTGCGCGGCGCAGTCGAGGACACTACGACAACGCAGTCAGTCCTGCACGTGATGCGCTGCAGCGCGCTCAGGGACGCCGCGGCGGCGGCCGGCGTCGCTACCGGCGCCGGCGCTG
Organism: Pelagomonas calceolata; assembly: GCA_918797485.1. NCBI lineage: Eukaryota > Pelagophyceae > Pelagomonadales > Pelagomonadaceae > Pelagomonas > Pelagomonas calceolata. The sequence goes on along the minus strand of CAKKNE010000006.1, from coordinate 1,666,568 downwards.
CCGCCTCGTCGTCGGAACTGTCCGAGGAGGACTCGTCCGAGGAGGACTCGCCCGAGGAGGACTCGACAACGAAGAACGGCGCGGCGGCGCCCACGAAGAGCGCGTGCAGCTTCCCCAACGCCGACCGTTCGAGCCGGTGTTGGCGCGCGGCGCGCGCCGCGAGGACGTCGTCCGAGGCGTCACCAGCGGCGAGAGCGGCGGCGCTCGCCTTCAGCGATCGCACGACCTCCGGCGCGAGGCCCGCGAGATGCGACGCCGCGGACCGCTTCGCGGCGAGCGCCACGGCCACCTCAGCCTTCGAGACCGGCTCCTTCGCGGGCGAGGCCGTCTCGCGCCGCTCCGCGATCCGGCTGTACTTGTGGTAGACCGCGCTCCTCGTCAACTTCAGCCCGCAGGCCTCGTTGAGGGCCGCGGCGATGACCTCGAAGTCGCGCTGCGCCAGGCCGCGCGTGGCCACCAAATAGAGCAGCGCCTGCATCCAGTCCACCTCCCAGGTCGTCACGGGGCCCCTGCTGATGCCGCCGCCGCGCGTCACTGACCCGTCGCCGCCGCGCTGCGCCTCCTTCAGCAGATCGCGCGGCTCCGTCGGCGGCTTCGTCGCGAGGACCACGTACGTGTAGCCCGTTTTCGAGATCAGGTCGAAGTAGAAGTTGGCGCCGAGGTCGTCCTTGTTGCCGCACTCGATCGCCGGGTACCGCGGGCCGAAGGCCGCACCGACGTCCCGACACACCGTCGCCTCCAGACCAACGTCGGCCTGATGCATGCCGCCGTCGGCCAACAAGCCACAATTCGCTGAGAACTCGAAGGCGAACGAGGCGAAGGTCGAGTCGCCGCGTTTCGAGCCGCGGACGCCCCAGTCGCCGAAAATACCAGTGTGGTCGCCGACGCGGCGGCTATGGGACACGCTTCGTCGAACGCCGTCGGGCCGCACGCGGCCTCTCGACGGCGCGCGGCGCGTTTACGCCTCTTCAGAGCACGAACGCCGCGAGCAGTCTCTCTCGACGGCGTGCGCAACGTCTCGTAGCCGCCACGTGCCGCGGCCGACGTCGTCGAAGCGACCGAGCTCTTCCGACGGCGTGCGGGGCCTCTCTCAGGTCGGGCACGTGGTCGTTTGCGAGCGTGAAAAGCCGCAAGGCCGCCAGAAGTATTTGGATGGCGTGCGCGCGGTCTCACAGCTCGCGCGTGCAGCCGCCGTGCCGCGGCTCGCGGGCTCGAGCTAAAAAGGGGCGCTGGTACTCACTTTTCAGATCCGTTCGAGATCGGCGGTCTTCCGGCAGCGGAGTAAGTCCGCGTGATGACGACGGTGGGGGCTCTGGTTCTGGTCGTGGGCAATAATATGTCTGCGCGGTCAGTATCTTGAGTGAGGGCGGTCAGCGGGTCGCGGCCGCTCTCGATATCGCGTCAAATCGAGACTTGACGTAATCTCTTCGCAGAGGTGCGTAGCGGTCCCCGTTTGTGCTGTAAGCTTGGAAATGCCGCGGCGGTGACTAACAGACTCTGATCAAGCGCTTTATAGGGCTTTTTAGCGCTCCCGCGCGGATCCAGCGCCGGCCTCTCACGCCCGGTAGCTCTGAGCCCAAATCGAGCTCTGCAGGCCATGGCGGCCATTTTGACAGCGCTGCGCAGCATGACAGGCGCGGTGGAATCAGCCGGACCTCCTCCAGGTCCGCTGCCTGCCACCACGCCTGCACCGAGAGAGAGTGCAAGGGTAAAACGCAGAGACTAGAGCCCTAATGTAGCTAGGGGACGCGCCGCGCACGGGTGCGCGAAAAAAGGAGACGGTAAGGTCGGCGCTCGCGTTCACCGAATCGGAGGACGGCTGGCTACGCGTGGCAGGAACGCGCGTAGCGGCGGCGGCGGCGGCGCGGACGAAGTTCGACCCATCCCCCGCCTAACTAGCAGGGGTAGCCCGAGTCACGGAGTCTCGAAGGTAGTAGCAGGTCGGGGCTAATTACCCTAGCTAGCCCCTCTAGCATCAAAAAAGCAGAGGCATCGCGCGCAGGAGGCCTGGGCCCGGTAGCGCACCGGAACTCATACGATGCCCGCTCTGAACGCCCACACTCGCGAACGAAAACACAGACAACGTAGATAGCTCAACGGTTGGGGCCGCCCGCGACTATTGCCTTGGCTTATCTCATGGATCCCCCCGGCCGAGCTAGTGTCTACAAGCCGCTAGCGCGGATTTCCTAAACGAGCCCTGGAAGCCGCGCCCCGGGGACGGTATCTCCTTGGTAGTAGTGGACCCCTCGTGTCTCACAGGCCGCTAGCCTTACGCGCCTAGGAGAAGCTGTAGTAGGACACGGTCCCGATGGCGGCGATGAGGATCGCGGCGACGACAGTCAGGACCGCCTTCTGCTGGACCTCGCGCCGCTGCATGCGTCCGATGAGCCCCCGCGCGGCGCCGAGGTCGCCGCCGGCGTCGGCGACGTGGCCGCGGATCGAGCCGATCGTCTCGCGGTTGCGGCCGAGCTCGTCGGCGATGTCGATGGCCGTCTGCTCCGTGTCGCGCACCGTCTCGAGCGCGCCGCGGATGGCGTCGTTCTGGCCGCGCGCGCGGTCGCCCGCCGCCGCGAGGCGGCCCCGCGCGCCGGCCGACGCGTTCAGCGGGTTCCGCACGCCGAGCACGCGCTCGCGGTCCGCCTCCTCGGCCACGGCCTCGGCCTGGCGCCGCAGCGCCGCGAGGCGGTCGCCGAGCGGCCGCGCGCGCTCGCGCAGCGCGGCGCGCGCGTCCGGCGCCGCCGACCGGACCTCGACGTCGATCTGCTTTTCCAGGTCGCGCGCGGTCCGCACGAGGTCGTTCAGTTGCCGCACGGCCCCGGACCGGTCGGCGGTGTCGGCGGCCGCGAGCAGCGCGCCGAGCCGCGCCTCGGCGTCGGCCAGCACCTCCTGCAGCTCGGCCTCGTACTGCTGGAACATGGTTGCACCCTGACGCGACGACGTGTCTCCGCGTCTAGGTTCCTCTCCGCGTCTAGATTCAATGAGCGCGGGGCTCTTAAAAAAACGCGCAAGCCGGAAGCTTGATTATCTAGCGGAAAAAGACACTAGCAAATGAATTATTGTGCTGCGCGCGGTTTGAACGCTGAACGCTAGCCCGACCGCGCCTGCTGACTTAGGTCAACCGCGCCTGCTGTCACCGACATCTGTGTGTATTTTGAGCGCCGCCGCCAGATGATGCGCCTGGACTCCCTCCAGGGCCTGCCGCCGCCGGCCGCGGGCGGCGTTCCCGCGGACGACACCTCGGATTCGTCCGAGGACGTCCCGCTGGCGTCCCTGGCGCCGCCCGCGCGGCCGTCCGAGGCGCCCACGCAACCCTACGAGGCGCTCACGCAGCCGCACGAGGCGCTCACGCAGCCGCACGAGGCGCCCACGCAGCCCTACGAGGCGCCCACGCAGCCCTACGAGGCGCCCACGCAGCCGTACGTGGGCCCCGACGCCGCGCCGGATGCGGAGCCGGACGCACCCGAGGCGCCACCGGACGCGCCCGAGGCGCCGCCGGACGCGCCGGACCCGGCCGCGCCGGCGGCGCCGTTCGCCGTGGGCGCGCTCGTCGTGGCGCCGGCGCTGACGGGCGTGGGCGAGAACTTCGAGGGCGGCCTCGCCGAGGTGACGGCCGTCGACGCCGCGCGCGGCACGGTCGACGTGCGGCTCACGATCGGCGGCGCGCGCCAGCGGGGCATCGCCGCGTCGCGCGTCGCCGCGTTCGCGCTCGACGCGCCGCGGCGCAAGCGCCAGACGGCGGGGCGCTGCCGCCTCTTCGGCTGCGCCTGCCTCATCGTCGACTGCGGCCACGCGCAGCCCGACGAGCTCGCGGCGGCGCCGCGCGCGCCCGCCGACGCGCGGGCCCGGCGGGACCTCGAGGCCGCGGCCCAGGCCCTCGGCCTCGACGCCGACGGCTACGACTCGTCGTCGTCCGAGGACGTGCCGCTCGCGGCGCTCGGCCGGCCGCCGCCGGCGCGCGCCGCCGACGGCCTGAGCGAGAGCGACGACGACGCGGCGGCGGCGGCGGCGGCGCTGCTGCGGGCGCGGCCGCTCCACCCGCGGAACGCGCCCCCGGCGAAGAAGCGCCGCCGGACGCGGCCGGCGCCCCCGGCCGGCGGCGACGCCGCCGGCCCCGACGGCCTCGCGCGGCCCGGGCGGCGGCTCCCGCGGAAGCGCCGCGCGCTGAAGCGGGAAATCCGCGAGATCCACGCCCACCTCGAGCGGACGGCGGTGCCCTACCTGCGCGGGCGCGTCGGCCGGCTCGAGCGCCGCGTCTCGGCGCAGAAGCTCGCGCGCCGGCGGACGGGCGCGCTGGACGCGGCGGAGGCCGCGGGCATCCGCCGCGAGCTCGACGAGCTCCGGGACCTCGTCCTGGGCACCGTGCGCCGGGGCGTCGACGTCGCCGACCGCATCTACCGCCGGCTCGAGGACGGCGCGGCGCGGCGCGGCGCCGCGTCCGAGGGCCTCGCGGCGCTCGCGCTCGCGACGGAGCGCGTCGAGCGGGACATCCACGGCCTCGCGCGGCGGCTCAAGGGCATCCGCGACGAGGACCCGCGCGACGACGACGGCTTCGCGGCCATGCTCGAGCGCGAGGACGGGCCCGCGCCGGGCGGGGCGGCGCGGCGCCGCGGCGCCGATGGCGCGGCGCGGCGGCGCCGGGCGGCGCGCGGCGCGGCGCGGCGGCCGCCGCGGCGCGCGCCGCGGCCGGAGGCGCCGGGCGAGCTCGCTCCGGCGGGCGCGGCGGCGGCGCTGCGCGAAATTGCCGCCGTGTCGGACGAGCCGGTCGACGCGCCGTGGCCGGCGCACTCGTCGAGGCGGGCGCGCGCGGCGCTCGCGGCGCGCGAGATCGGGCGGCTCGCGCGCGGCGTCGCCGACGCGGCGCGCGACGAGGCGGACGCGGCGGCCCGGGGCGGCGCCGCGGCGGCCGACGCCGCGGCGAAACTCGCGCGGGCGGCGGAGGACGACGACGACGCGCGAGCCGCCGCCGCGGCCGCGGTCGTCGACGCGGCGCCGGCGGCGGCGTGGGCGGCGCGGGATCGAAGCGGCCCGGCCGCGGACGCGCTCGCCGCCGTCGCCGACGCGGGCGCGGCCCTCGGGGCCCTGCCGGCGGAGGCCCTATGTGTAGCACTCGTCGACGGCGCCGCGCACTACTCGGTGCGGGCGCTCGTCGACGGCGACGAGGCGTCGCGCGCGGCCGCGCGGCGCTGGCGCCGCTGCGACGCCGCGCTCGCCGGCGGCGCCGTCGCGTGGCTCGCGCGGCGCGCGGCGGGCGACGAGCGCGCGTTCTGGACGTGCCTCGTCTTCGCGGCGGCGGCGCTGCAGGCGGCGCCCGACGCCGCGTGGGCCGCCGGCGACTTCGCCGGCGGGGCCCTGGACTGGGCGTGCGCGGCGGCGGCGGCGCTCGCGCGGGTCCGCGGCGGCGGGCGCGGCGCCCTGCTCCCGCTGCAGGCGCGGTGCGCGGCCGCGTGCGCCGACGACGCGCGGTGGGACCGCGCGTCCGGCGAGCTGCTGGCGCTCGCGCGGCGCGGCGCGGGCGGCGACGCGGCGCTGCGGCGGGTCCTCGAGCGGCGGGCGCCGGCCGCGGCGGCGCCGCCGGCCCGCTTCGCGGGCGCCGCCGAGGCCATCGTGGGGGCGGCGAAGGCGGGCTCGCAGCGGACGCGGCTCGTGACGGGCCTCCTCGCCGCGTGCGACGCCGCGCGGACCGTCGGGGGACGCGACTCACGGCGCGCCGGCCGCGCAGGTTCAAGGGGGAGGCGCGCGGCCGGCCCCGCGTCGCGGCGCTCGCGGGCGCGACGTGGCGGCGGCTCGCGGCCGCGAGCCTCCTCCGCGTCGACCGCGACGGCCTCCGGGCCTGCGTCGCGGTGCTCGACGCCGCGGCGCCGCCGGGCGACGTCGCCGCGCTGGAGGTGCTGGCGCTCGTGGCGCTCGCCGGCGGGGACGAGGCGGTGGCGCGCGGCGCCTGCGCGTGGCTCGCGACGGCGCCGGGCCCGCTCGCCGCGGCAGCGCTCGCGGCGCTGGCCGAGCGCGGCTACGCCTCGACGCTGACGCCGGCCGAGCACCGCGAGGCGTGCGACGTCGCGGCGGCGGCCCTGGCGGCTCCGCCGTCAGACGCGGCGCGGCGCGCCGTCGCGGCCGCGCTCGCGCCGGCGGCGCGGCGCCTGGCGGGCGCCGCCGACGACGGCGCGCGGCGGGCCGCGGCGCGGGCGCTCGTCCGTCGTCCGGCGTCCCCGCGCTCGCGCGGAGACGCCTCACCGGTGTTGCCCCGCAGGCCGGCACCGTCGCCGTCGCGGTCGCCGCGGTCGCCGCCGGCGACGAGGCGGGCGACGTAGGGGTCCTGATCCGGAGCGGCCTCGTCGTCCACGCCGCGCGCGACGACAACGCGGCGGCGGCGGCGGCGGCGCGCCGCGCCGCGGGCGCGCTCGCGCGCGTCGCGGGCGCGGACCCGGCCGCGCGGGCCGCCGTCGACGCGGCGGCGGCCGCCCACGCCTGGGCCGCGGCGCTGTTCCCCGGCGGCGGCGACGACGCCCTCGACGCGGCGATGAGGGACTTCGTCGTCGAGTCATCACGGTAGTAATTTGTTAGTTTTACGCGCGCGAGGCGGCGTAGTAGTCCGCGGCGTCGACGACGGCGGCGCCGCCGTACATGTTGATGAGCCACGCCTGCTTGACGGCCATCTTGGCGAGGAAGAAGCCGTGGGAGCCGCCCGAGCCGCCCGCCTGGAAGCAGCCCCACGAGTTCAAGGTGGGATGCGTCGCGTTGAGCGCCGCGACGGCCGTGTTGAACTCGGGACTGCCCGTGACGTCGACGAAGTCGCCCGTCAGGGCCAGGCGGGCGCACGGCGGGTTCTCGGGGTCGCCGCGCCCCGACTCGGGCGCGCACGCCGCCGGCGCGCTTTGGCCCTGGGCCGCGGACAGCGTGAGCGAGAACTTGGGGTTCGCCTGCAGGTCCTTCACGCTCGAGTCGAGGGGCGAGACGCACATGTAGGGGTTGCCCGTGCCGCCGTCGGCGAAGCTCACGGGGTTGCCAAACGGGTACCCCGCGATCGAGGCTTGAGTCGAGATCGTCGACATCGTGCCCCAGGTCATGCTGCGCACCATCCAGCGCGCGTACGCGGCGTGGTCGCCTACCGCGGGCACCGGCACGCCTGTCTCCCGGGGCCTCCCGGGCGCCTGGCACGTAACGAGGCCGGCGAGCGCCAGGAGCAGGGTCGAGGTGGTTCCTGCCATGCTGCTTGACGTCGAAACACCTCCCCGCCGACTTGCGCGCGTGCAGTGCGGTTAGCTAGGTTACAAAGGTACTAGCGCTACTTGTTGATTTGACGGAGCGAGTCGAAGGAAGAAGGAAGTCGATGCTTCGGCTCGGACGCCACCAGAGGGGACACCCAACAACTAGACTCGGGCGCGTGGTCCCTGCTCGTTTTTGGAAGCACTCTTTGCGGCGTTACGCAAACGGGCTTCGGCGGCTGTCGGGGCAGCCGCCCTCGGACTGCAGGGCACGGTCTCCGGAGCGCCTTTGCTGCCTCTGGTCTCGTGCAGCACCGGACGCAGCAGTATCATGGAGAGCCTTACGGTCGAGGCCGGCGCGCCCGCCGCGGCGGTGCCCGATGACCGCTGCCGGCCCCCGCCGCAAGCCTCCGGTTTGCTGGACGAGGCGGAGGCGGCTGCGGCGCCGTACCCGTGCGGCTACTGCGGCGCGTTCCACGGCAGCGAGACCGGCTACTGCGCCGCGTGCTCCAGGAGCTGGCTCAAGCCCGAGATCGCCGCGCGGGCCGCGCGGTTCCAGCGGCGCGCGTACCTCGCGCTCGTGACGATGATGATGAGCTACTTCGAAACGGACGACAAAGCCGTGCTTTCGGTGTTCTGCGGCTCGATCGGGCTCGTCGTATTCTTCTGGTTCCTCACAAAAAGCGTCGCGACGGCCGCGCCGGAGTGGATCGCGCCCCTCGTCGTCTTATTCCTGGCGGCGGTGTACGTGATCCCGACGATCCGGCGCATGGTCGTGCTCATCGAGGACGTCGACGAAATCAGTGCGCTCTTCGAACGCACATGGCGGGAGCACGAAAACGACGAAAAGAAGGGCCCGGCGCCAGCCAAGCTCGCTGGCGCGCTGAGCCAGCCGACGGCCGACCTGCGCCGGCTCTACGTGCTGGCGCGCGCGCGCGTCGGAGGCTTCGAAGTGGACGTCGTTGAGCGCCTGGCGCGCGCGGGCCGCACACCGGCGGAGTCGTCGCGCGAGACGCGCGGGCCGCAGCTCAAGGGCCTCCTCCGGGCTCGCGAGAAGATCGCGATGGACTACGGCGGCGACGTGAGCCGCCTACGAGATATCCTCCGCGCCTCGATCGTCTGCGAGACGGTGGACGAGTTGCGGACGCTCGGCGACGAGCTCGCGGCCCTCGAGGTGGCCGGGACCGTCCGCGTCGTCCAGGTCAAGAATCGTTTCGTGGGCGCACCGACGCCTTCAGGCTATCGCGACGTCAACGTGAGCACGATCTATCACGGGCTCCTCTGCGAGATCCAGATCCATCTCGAGCCAATCCTGGCCATCGCGGACCAGCAGCACGTCGCCTACGAAGCCGCGCGGGAGCTGGATCTCATGGGGGCCCTGGAGAAACCCACCGAGGCGACGCACGAGACCTCGAGCCGCCCTCTCCGCTGGGGCTACGTCGCGGCGCGACTCGTGCCCGCGGTGCTGAGCGCGGCCATCGGGTGGCTCTACGTCGACGCGTTCGTGCTCAAGGGCGCCGACTCGCTGGTAACGCGCGCGGTGTTGCTGCCGACGCGGGGCTTCTCAAGGCCCTACGTCGTCCTGCGTCTGTACGGCCTGGCGCTGGCGGCGCCGTACGCGGCGAACACGTTTCTGTTGCTCCGAGCGGCGGGATGCTTCGGCGAGCGAGCGCGGTGCCAGCGGCGCGAGAAGACGCGAGTCGCGCTGCTATACGAGCGCTACTTTGGGTACGAGGGCACGTACTTCGTGTGGAAGGTGTTCTGGTTTCAGATGTTCGAAGTCGTCCTGCAGGCGTACGGAAAGGTCCCACTATTCCTGACCTACATGAACCCGTTCGAGGGTCTCAAGCGCGGCCGCGACGAGGTTTCGGTGGGCGATTCGGCGCGCAATCTTTCCAAAAGCGGAAGCGGGTTGCACGTCTTCGTCGTTGTGTTTCTTTGCGCGCTGCTGTTCAACGTCCTGTATCCGACGTTTCTAGGAAGATGTCAATACGGACGCGGCGTTTTGCGCCGAATACGAACACGTGCAGGCGGGGTTACGGCCGTGCAGCTACTACTGCGAGCAGAACAAGTGCAAACCAGTTGGTGAGACGAATCTTACCCGCGCCGAGCTCCTGGACGCGCAGGGGAGAATAGAAGGCTACGAATACACGGTCACGGGCTCGTACGAGGCTCGTTACCGGTTTTACGACAGCTACCCCGGCACGGGAACGGATCAAGACTCGACGGACGACGGGATGTGGGCCGTGGAGCAGGAAGTCTGCGAGCGCATGGGCGGCTCGATCGTCGCGATCAACTCGGAGGCGGAGAGCCAGGTGGTGAACACCATCGTGGGGTGCGAACCCACAGACGTGGGGTGGGTAGATGTGTGGATCGGCTACCGCGCCGCCGCTAGTAGTTCGACGTGGGAGTGGGCATCTGGCGAAACATCTGATTTCACTGTGTGGCGCGCGGGCGAGCCCCAGGCCGAGGCCCAGGCGGTTCCGCGGTGTGCCTTTCTCACCACCGACGATCAGACTCGCTCCTACACTACGCGAGAATGGCGAGAGGCCGATTGTAGTACTGCTACGATGACGAAAGGATGGAACAAACCGTTGCTTTGCGAACTCGGAACGGGTACAGCGGAGTGGCCGACGGCCGCCCCGACCACATCGGCACCGACTGCCCTTGTTACTGGTGGCGCATGCTTTAACACCACGACGGGGTCTTTTTCATGCGGGGTGGACGAAACAACGTGTACCAATCAAGGATATATCACCTGGATGGCGCCCGGGTACGTGACGCGCTCAGATGATGAAATAGTTATGCCCATTTTTACACCAAAATGACCTACCACCACCACCTACCACCACCCCGAGATCATTTGAAAGGTTGGTCGGAATGTAAGCGTGGGGTGTCCACGTCTGGATGGGGAGATTTACGTCGAAATTTATTTTCCTGATGTACCCCCTAGGAACGTCGGTTTCGGCGATTTTTCGGGGAAGGTTCGGGTTTGTGTTGCGCACAATTGGCAAAAAGGGGCACATGGTTATGACCCATTTTTATCAACGAAATGTGTTTTTTCGTGTCTGAAAATTTTCGCTCGTCTTAGAGCGAAAATCTTGCAGATTAGAGGAAAAACAGGTCATTTTGGTGTAAAAATGGGCATAACTATTTCATCATCGGTGGCTGTTGCATCTGCAGGGAAGACTGTGACCATGCGCTTGAGACGGGTACTGACTGCGAGGGGCAATATGCTGATTAGTAAGTTTCTGTTAATGTAATGTCGACCTTGGGCAGCTTCCGACGTTCTGATCTTCTAGCTCCCGGCCGCCTTTTAACTTAAGAGTAGTACTAGTACGAGTGCTAGTATAGACTTCGGTTCGGGGGTCATCGGTTAATATTACAGAGCCCCTACACCGTTATTTACTTGCCGTGTACTGGCGACCGGGGGCCAGTCGCGTGCGAATCATTGACCGTCGGATGATCAGAGTGGAAGCATATACGCTTCTCCGTGGGAAGGGACCGGACTTTAGTAGCGAGCTCGAGTTGGTGGACCACTGTGACCATTTTGGGCTTAATTGATTGATTTACTTGAGTCGGCCTAGGGCTCCGCATTTTTAGTACCTTTGAAGCGGAGACTCCAATACATGCCGCCGACTCAGACTCGGAGCGGATTGCGTGCCCCCTACCCTCGCGATGCCGCGGCAACATTCGCCAGGGCTATCACGAGGACCGCCGCAACTGCGAGCGGCGACGCGGCGATGCGCGCCGCAAAATCGGTACCGCCGCATGATGATTGCCACCACGGCGAACTTGATAACGAGGCAGTCGGTGATGGCGACGGCCCGGTGGGCTGAGGGGTCGGAAGTGACGGGTGTAAACAGTCGCAGCTGTAGCAAGAGCACGTCGCTCCATCGCAGGGACCGTCGCCTTTGGGACACCCGATGCAGTCGACGGGGGCACAGGTCCCACCGCCAAGATTGTCGCAGGAAGCCTCGCAGTCGATCACCGGTGGCCCTGCAGTGAGAATTGCGTAGGATATATCCGCTGAGGTCCCGTTGGCAATGTTGCCCTGGAACGTCGTGGATACAACGGTCAGGGCACTAGTCGCAGCATAGACGTGGATGGCTGGACCATCCTTTGACGCTTCATTGTTGACGAACGTGGATCCTGAGACGGTCGCCACGCCCGAGTGCAGCCAGATCCCGCCGCCCTCTCCTCCCCAGCACATATATGTCCCGTGTACATCCCCACTAAGACATGCAGCCTTGTTTCCGACAAATTGCGTCCCAGAGATCTCTGTGTCGCCGCCCAGAAACAAGCCCCCCGCCTTGGGGGCCGTGTTTGAGACAAATTTTGAGTCAACAATTTTAAGCGACTTGTGCCACTGCGTGTAGATCGCGCCGCCTGCCTCAGATAGAATCTGATTTCCTTCAAAGGTTGTCCCGTAGATTTCGACGTCGGATTTGTACGCGTACAGGCCGCCGCCGTAGCGTGCAGTCGAGTTCGCGATCACGCAATCCACCAAAACTAACTTCGCGTCCTCATCAACGTGCAGCGCACCGCCACCGCAACTATCGCCCGTCCCATCGTCATTATACGAACAGAAATTGTACGAGGCAGAGCCATTGGTCAACACCAGGTTCTCGAGGCGTAGCTTCCCGTCAATGCGAAAATGTGAAGCCGCGCTGGTCGCAATGAGAATCGCACGGTTTTTTGACATGATTTCGACGTCGTAGCCGGCGGGGATGACTATTTCTTCATTGATCACCATGTCGCTGGCAACCTCGATGTGCGCACCATCTTTAATGGCGCCCTTGAGCGCCTCAGGCGTCGACACCGTCTGGGGGCAATCGTGGGCGGCAGCCAAGGGGAGCAGCCCTACGAGGAAAGCACGCATCGTTGCGTTTCCTTGTTCGCAGTCGGAATTTCTGCGCTGGTCCGGCGGAGCACGTGCCTTTGATAGGCGGCAGGCACCTAACGTATCATATCCATATGTTGTTACCTAACGTAGCCTACAAGACACCTAGCACCCAGGCATGCGCCATTCCCTGTGCGGGGGACTGGTGTTATAAACATACTACTACTACAGGGGGGCGATTCAAGTTTACCTCGGTATGGCCGCCGGTTGGCCACAGTATGGGAAAGTTGCCAGTGTTACCGGGGGTTATCGTGACCGATCGCCGTGCAGTAGTATATTTATAACGCTAGTCCTCTTCTACACAGGGAATGGCGCATGCCTGGGGTTCTAGCTTAGTTTAGGTAGGTACCGTAGGTACCTACGGTACAAGCTCGTACCGATATATATATGTATCTGGGCGGCGCGGCGTGAGAGCTCCGCACGTGCGCCGCAAATCGCCGCTCTGACTCGCGCAAAGGGCTGCTCACGCCATGAGCAACTGCGCCGTCGGCCTCGAGACCAGCTGCCACGTGCTCTTCATTCTCGCCTTCGCCGGCTTTGTAGCATTTGACTGGTACCATAGAGACAACGAAGACCGACCGCAGCCCGCGCGGGACGATTGGGCGACGGTGCTCGCGCGCTTCGTCTGCCGGCGCCCGCTCGGCCTCGCCGCGCTGGTCACCGCCTACGCGGGGTACATCTCGCTCGCTGCGTTCGTCGACGTCGACTGCGGCCAAGCGCGCTCCTTGCACCTCGTGACGGCGCTGGAGCAGTACGCAAGGCAAGACGAACTCTCGTCGTTCTCGCTCGACAACTGGGAGAGCGCACATGAGGCCTCGCTCAACCTCGGCCTCTGCAACGCGAGGCGACGTCTCGGCACTGAGCCGCATCGCAGTCTCGCGGCCGTCGGCGTGACGGAAAGCCTCAAGATCATCTACGCGGCGCGGTCACGGCCGGGTAACGTGATCACAGCGAAGTCACTCTTAGATGCGCGCACCACCGAGCTGCGTGTCACATCGAACGAGTACTTCAACGACCACTGCTACATCGCCGGCGGTCCTGATGGCAAGGATCGACGGTGCTCGAACGCTGGCGTGCGATCATGGACCGAATTCTACTTCCAGAATAATGGGAACGTGGTCGAAGACGTCGACGCCGCGGCGCTGGAATTCGCCAAGACGCCCGAGGGCCGCTACTTCTTCGACGTCTACTTTAATATTTTCCACCCGCAGTCAAACGTCTCTGTATCAGAAATTTTCTTCAGCATCACAGACCGGGACATGTTCAGAAAGTGGGCCAAAGAATATGTCTTACCGATGTTAGAAAGCGCGTCGACAAAGGACACGCGGGTCTGCTGGCTGAATGGTGATCTGAACGATATAGAGGTCGAAGAGGCCGTGACGCACGATTCCTTGCTGGCGATTGGGTCCCTGATCTTCGTCGCGCTCTGCATGGTGATCCACACGCGGTCGCCCAGCGTCGCGGCCGTGGCCATGGCCCAGGTCCTCGTGTCCGTCCCGATCGGCGTGTACCTACACCGCGTGATCTTTGGTATCGAGCAATTTTATGTGCTAAACAGTGCACAAATCAAATCTGGCGGCGTTCTCGCCCACGGCTAAATCCTGGCCTCCATGCCATCGCCGCGACACCTGCTCGATGGCGTGGCGGTGTGGGCCTCCCGCCGCTCGATTCAACCAGCGCACCCGACTCAATTGTCGATTTGCACACAGGTGTTGAACTTCCTCGGTCTGTTCATCATCGCGGGAATCGGTGCGGACGACAGCTTTTTACTCTTCGACGTGTGGAAGGCAGAAGTGGACCGAGGACCGTCGAGAACATTACCAGAGATCCTGACGGCATCGTATCGCGCGGCGGGCGCGTCCATGGCCGTCACTTCTATTAGTAGTGCGGCGTCGTTCTTCACGAATGCCTATTCGACATTGCCAGCGCTCCGGTCGTTCGGCGTCTTCGTCGGGACACTGATCCTCGTCAACTTTGCGTTCGTGATGCTCGTCTTTCCCGCCGCGCTCGTGCTCCGCGCACGATGGCGACCGCCGACGCCAGCCTCTGTCGGTGTCGATGAACCTAGCGTCTGCGTGGCGCAATCCGTCGAGCTCACCGCGCGGTCCGCGGAGCCGGGCTCAAACCCGCTTCAAGCCGCGGCAGAGCCCCAGCCGGCCGAGGAAGAAGCTCGGCCCCTCTGGGGTCGGGTCTCGCTCATCGTCGCGACGCCCGCCGAACTTGGAGAGGCGTTCGAACGCTTCAAGTCCTGGGCGGCCGTGGACCAATTTTTTGGGCGCACGCTCCCGACGGCGGTGAAGCGCTTCCACAAGGTCATCCTCGTCGCGGCGCTGGCCCTGGCGGTCATGGGCTTCGTATCGACGGCGGCGACCCTCGAGGCCGACGACGAGCCACCACGCTTCTTTCTCCGGAGCCACAATTTGGGGCTGGTGCATGACCTCGCCGAATATTTTGGCGCCGAGGCGGACAGAGGCGGCCTCTCCTCCGCGGGCGGCGACGTCAGCGTGGACGTTGAAGCACCTAAGCCGGCGCCGACGTCGCGCCCAATCCCCGCGCCGACGACCAAAGTCACAAATACGGACCCTACACTGCGACCGACGCCGCGCCCGACGGCTTTTCCACGTCCGTCGCCTTCGCACGCCCCGACGATGACCAGAGCACCTGCCGGCACGACGAAACCAACAATTGCGCCTACGACCGTCGCGCCGACGAGAGCGCCCGTGCCGCTGCCTACCAAAGCGCCCGTTGGGCCGCAACCGACAATCGCGCCGACGACTTGTACTGACGACTTTTTTTGCAGCGGCGCCGGCGAATGTAACGACGACAGTGGCGGTGTAAATAGGTGCGAATGCTACGCTGGTTTTTCGGGGACGCGGTGTGAGACGGAGGACTCAAAGACGCTGGATCCCGGCGTGATGGTCTCGCTCGACCTCGTCCACGGCCTCAAGCAGCGGCCCGGTCGCCCTACGGCCCGGTTCCGTTCCGGGCGGCCTCGGTACCGCAGAGCCTTTGATCTGGCCGACCCGGACGTGCAAGTTTATGTGAGAGACTCGTGTCTGAACGCGGTTGGAAAGTCGAAACTAAAAGCAAACACCGCGCACTCCGTCTGCCTCCTCGACATCTTCGAGACCAAGTTCCTTGCGCCGAAAGGCCTGAGACTGCCGGTGGAGCCTCGCGACAAGTTCGTGGAGCTCTTCGCCGACTTTCGGCAGTCGAACGTGCTGTTGGATGGGTCTCGCGTCGAGGAGTGGATCGGTTTCGACTGCGCGACGAACGAGGCGACGTGGATTCGCGACCATATCGTGCTGACGGTGCGCCGGGACTCGTCCGTGGAGGACCGTCTCGATGTATTCCGCGAGTGGCGCGACTATCTGGACGAGCGCGCGGACGGGCGGCCGGCCGGCGTGGGACGGGCGCTGCTCGCCTCGTCGCAGGAGGTCATGGCGAGCCTCGAGGCGAACATCGTCGAGAATTCGCTCGTCGCCGCGACCTTGTCGGTCTGCTCGTGCTTCTTTTGCGTTTTGGCATTGACGCGGGCCGTCGCGCATACCGGTCTCATCCTGGCGTGTGTTGTGTGGATAAATGCTCTCCTAGCTTCGTTGATCACGTGGATGCTCGGCTGGAAGATCGGCATCATTGAGGCTATTTCCTTCACGATTTTCGTGGGGGTTTCGGTCGACTACGCATTGCACGTCGACCGCGCGTTCCGCTACGCGTGTGCGGGCGAGATGATCCGAGGCAGCCGCCTCCAGCAGCTCAGGCGCGCGCTCGGCGAGGTGGGCGCGCCCGTGGCGGCAGCAGCCGCCACAACCTTTGGCGCGGCCATCTTCCTGTTGTTCTGCATCATTCAGCCGTTCTACAAGCTCGGGACGCTCATTTGCGCGCACACGTTCCTCAGCGCCGTCGCCGCGCTGGTCGTACTGCCGGCCGTCCTCGTCGTCATGCCCGACCGCAGCGTGTCGCCGGCGCCGGTCGACGACAGCGAGGCGACCGCCGTCGACGTGCCGACGACCGACGCGTTCGAGCTTCCGGGCCTCGGGCACGCCGCCACGGACGCCGGCGAGGGAGACACGGCGCGCGCGTCGCGCGACGACGTCAAGGGTCCCAGGCACGAGCCTGGAGAAGACCTGCTCTGAAATCCTTACTGCTACTCTGCATCTAATTGAAGTTTTAGCTGCTGCTACTACGGCTAGTGCTCGATGCGCTGGTCTTCAAGTTGGTACTACTTGTAGTGCTAGAGTCCAATTCTACGACCAGTCCGGGGTCTGACCGTCTGAGGCTCGGGTCTCGACTCGAGTCAGGCTTTCGAGAGGACCATTGCTCCGAGGGCCCCGGGCCCGGGTTCGGAAAGCGGTTCGGAGCTCGGCTGGCCAGCGAAGTGGCCAGGCACCGACTTCAGCGCCACAAGACGGGGTAAGTTCAGGGGCGATTGCTGGGATAATCCCGTTCTCAGGCTGTATCATATCAACTAGATCAAGTGGGGACTTAGCAAGGGAGCTCAAGGAGGACCCGCGCGCTGGGGTCGGCGGTCCTACTCCAGCCTGCAAGAGGCGAGCTGATCAGGGGGGGCGTGAATTTTCATGTGGCCTTCCGTCCAGGCTTGGAGGCCACATTCTGGTGTCGCTTAGAGGAGCGCCGCGGCGCCAGCTGCGGCGGCAGCGAGGATGCCCACGGTAGTTGCAGCGGCAGCGTCGGCCGCTACAGTCTTGGCGGCGGTCGGACCGCGGGTCGGCGAGGGTGATACGTCGTAGTACCTTGTGGAGCAGTCAACACCATCAGCCGGCGTCTCGAGATCGTGGTTGCAAGATTCTTCGCAGTGGCAGCAGCCCGAGTAACCGGACATGTAGCCCGGGGCGTACCAGGCGTGACCCAGGGCTTCACAGTCTGCGTGTCCGACATCACACGTGACCACGTGCGTCGTTCCGTCGTAGCACGAGCCGTCGCTCTGGGACTCGTCGTAGTACGAGGCCTGGCAGTTCGTCCCAGTCTCTTGCGAGTGGTCGCAGGTCTCGTCACCTGTGTGAATTATAATTTCAGGCGCCCCGCGCATTCGACGTGATGTTATCCCACAACTGTGTCAAATTTATGGCGTGGAGGTGCCAAACCATCAACGCGACGCTGTCCCCGAGACTGAGTCTGCTCGATGGCATTGAGGTTGACGAAGGTGTGTCTCGCAATAGTCCTCAGGATACCCTGACTCACTGTTGATTTCCGCACAGCTCGCCACAGTGGCAGCAACCGTTACTTCCCACAGTACCCGCAGCGTACCACACGTTGCCGGTGGTGGCCTCGCACGTCGATTGCGTCACGTCGCACGTGATAGCGTGCGTCGATCCGTCATAGCAGCTTCCGGAGCTTGTGTCGTAGTAGCTGCAGTCCGTGCCTGTCTCCTTAGTGTGGTCGCAGTTCGAATTACAATGGCAGCAGCCGCCGTAGTTGGAAATGAACCCCGCTTCGTACGGCGTATTACCCATCGCCGCGCACGTCACGTTGTCGATGAAGCACGTTACCTATGGGGTGGGGACGGATAAACAAACAACCCGTGTTTGGGGGGCGCGACGCACCACATGCGTCGTCCCATCGTAGCAGCTCCCCTGGCTACCTTTATCGAGATTGATGATCTCGGCAGCCGCGTAGGGGGCGGTGAGAAACAAAAGGGCGGCTAGCATGTTGCCGTTTGTAGTTCACCGGCGTTGGCGGCAAGCGAGTGAGAAACTGAGGCTCAGAAAACTGGCACGTGCAACCCGTGCGCAGCCTCCCCCTGTCGCGTTTAGACCACGCCTTCCGAGCCGCTAACACGTCCAGGTAAATTCGGGTTACCCTGGATTTCTCGGAGCGGAGGAGTCGTGGTCTATACTCCGAGTCCGAGCCTGAGTCGACAGGATCACCCCCGGGCCCGGGCCCTCAATGTATATATATTGTATATATATGTTCGTTTCTTGGCGCGCCAGAAATCCCACGCTGCACCGAAATTTTGAGGCCCGGGACTGAAAAACACCGGCCGGTGGACATAACCGTTAAGTATCGGTATCTCACCGTATCCTAACATACCTACACAGTATCGTGATTTGAGACATGTCGTGGCAGCGCACGCAATACGCAGCGAAGATGCTTCGCAGCTAGCGCATATACACATGCCCCGCGGCGAGATTCTTGGCCGAACCGGCCATGTCGTGCGGAGCCTCGAGCACCTCGCTGCGCCCCGCAAGGGGACCCAGTGCGCACTACTCTCACGCGAGGTGCTCGTCGCCGCGAGCGAGACGGACCCAGCAGTCCACCGCCTCCGATTTGCCTGGCCAAGCACGTTCGGGGGGGCGCCGTCGTGCTGCGAAGGGGCCGACGGAGTCATCCACGTGCACGTCCGCGCCCCGGCGCCTGACGGAGTTTTCCGCAAAAATTTGTCACGCTCGGTGCCTAGAATTCGCCCAGTTGCCTCTTTTTGTTGTCTTCATGGAACAGGACCGGAAATTCTCGCAGGCTCCGGCCGTACAGCCTCGTGGTGATGGATGCCGACGGGTTTGAGCTCGCCGTCAAGATCTACGTCGACAGACAAGGGGTGTCTGCGTATCTGGGGGCGCTCGAAGTCGGCGCGCTTGCGCACGCGCCACCCGGCGTTTTTTTTTAAACACGCCACGTTTAACGCCGTGGCCTAGGTTCCAGAGATCCGCGCGATGGACTACCACCGAGATTCGCGTCGAGTCGCGATGATGTGCTTTGGCATCGGTGTCAATGAGTGCCTCCCGCTCGGCAAACGCCTATTGGAACGCGGCGCGGAGGTAAGGATGGCCATCTTGGACCGCGACGCCTCTAGAGTGGTGTTCGGGCGCGAATTCGCCAAGCTCGAAGCAGCTTACCCGACTAGCCTCCGCGTGCGGCGCTATTTTTCGCGGCCGAGACCCGGCGACCTAGAGCAAGGTTACCCGCGGATAGACGTCGCAGCAGTCAGCGATTTCTTCGGTGGCAATTGGATCGATGGCAAACCAGCGGACTATCTGGAGATTGTTGGATCTGGGCGCAACGAAAGGGACGCGTATGAAATGGTGCTTGAGGCTGGGATCTGGTCGAAGGCGCACGTTGGTAAGGGCCATCCGCCATTTATCATTATGAAAGGCCCTGATGGCTTTAATGCGCCCTGGCGGCCTCTCTCACCGCCTGAGATTCCTGAGACGCCAAGGTCCACTTCTAGATTCGTGGCTGCGGGGATATCTGCTTTGGTCGTCGTGGGACTCACATGGTTCGCTCGTTTTGTCGCGCGGCGGCGGTGTAGGAAACGAGCGTGACCGTGCTGGCAAGCATTTGGTGCCTATATGTAGTCTTCACGGTAGTTTTTTGTTGTAAATACTACAAGTATTACCTTTGGTCCCTTCAACTTCATGTAGTCCCCCGCCGTCACGGTGACCAATCTCGGCAGCATCATGATGAGGCCGGGCCCGTGCTCGCTGAGTCAGAGGTACTGAACTTTTAAGTCACGGTTGACCGTTGCCACTCAACGTCAGGCTGGTGCTCAGTCGCGCAAGGAGGCGGCTTGTGGACTCAATGTGGAGCCTCCGAGTCCGAGTCACGGTCAGGCTGAGGCTATACTATAACCGCCAGAACCTCGGGCCCGGGGAATTCCCAGGCGATTATCATTGGGGATTAGTGGGGGATGGGCAAGCATTTACCCAAATTGAATGATACTAGGAAGTAGTATCCGTCAGGATCATGATCATGATGGCCCCGGGCCGGGGACTCCGAGTCGGACATAAAGTATGGTATACAAACCCCCCGGCCCGACGGGCCTATACTACTGCTCCGGTTGGGTATCCTGACTGAGCAGGGAGAGGGCTCTTAGGAGCTTGTTCCTTTCTTTTTTAGGTCTCAGGCTTCATTTATTTATTTATATCATGATGATTTGATTTATTTAATTAATTTATTATTTACTGACGTGGGACCGTGACTACTCTCACACCGGCCCGGCCCGGGCGTAAAAAGCGGGTACCGCTATATATGATCAGGGTCTAATCGTAGATTTGTCTTAGTGATACTAAAAATGCGTTACCGATTCCTTAAGACCCTCTATTCACAGATTCCCTTTGGCGCACGGGCACGTGCCGAAATTTGACGACTGGTCCCCGAAAGTCGGCATGAGTCCGCGCGTTGCCACTGAAAGCAGCACATAAAAACGCTCCGCAGCGAGGCAAACGCCTAGCGTTTTGCAAAAATCATGAAGGGCGGGTTCGACATGTACCGCAAAGTAACGCCAGACCTGGTGGTCGCTACTTTTAGGGGAGGCGTATTCTCGCTCATAGCTGTAGCATTAATGGGTTGCCTGGCCTTTGTGGAGACGTGGGCGTTTATTGGCACCGGCGACATACGGGAAATAATCGACGTCGAGCTAGGAGTGTCTCCCGCCAGGATCAACATCGAGGTGGAATTCCCTCGCTTGAACTGCGACGATGCTGCCGTCGAACTATGGCGGGGGAAGTCGCGGGCGGCCACGCACGGGTTGGAGCGCACGTTGCGCGTGTGGCGGTTTGATGACGCGACGAAACGCTCCCATCCTTATAGAAAGATACCCGAGGGCGCTAAAAAAGTGGACCACGAGGTAGGCGACTCCATGGGTGGATGTAAACTGAAGGGCTATATTGCCTACGAGCACACCTCTCCTGGAACTGTCGCGATTTCGGCCCCGGCCGGCTCCGACTTGTCGCACCACGTCGTCGACTTTACCTTTGGCATGCCGTTGACGCAGAATCAAGCGCGCTCTTTGAAATCTTTACCAGAAAGGTATTCCAAAGTAGTCGCCTCGACGCTGCAGCGAATCCGGTACGAGTCGCCGTCGCGTGACAAGGTCTTCCATCACTTCGTGCACGTCGTCCCAACGAAGTACCAACTGGCAAAACGGAAAGGTTTCACGGCCTTCCAGCTGTTACATCAGTCCCATCTGAGTCATATGGACGGCGCGCAGGAGGCCATGACGCGCTTCGGGTTTGACATCTCGCCCATGACCGCTCTGGTCTCAAATCGCAGCGCGAAGCGGTGGTACGACTTCCTGACCTCACTACTGTCGATCATCGGCGGCGCGTTCACCGTCGTGTCGCTGCTGGAGCGGGGGGCGGCGGCGCTCGGCGGCTAGGACGCCTGCTGGGGCTCGTGCGGGGTAAGCCAAGTAAAAGCTAGTACCTGTCTCCCGGGCTGGTCCGTCGAGTCCTTGGAGAAACTTGCAGCCTTCAAGTTGGTCCTTCTAGTTGCCAGTCCGAGTCTGCGATCTTCTGAGTTATATGTCGCCGCGGCTCCGAGAGTCCAGGCCGTCGGGCCCAAATCCCTGGGCGGGCAGCTGTCTGGCCAGACTTAGACTCGTTAATCGTTACCGTAGAAGAGGCTTTCGCTCCATCAGGCTTTAACTACTACTCGATACTCCTCTCCCGGAGATTCGAAAGCGCCGAGAGCTGGTGTTCGTACCGGAGGGCTATCTCGATGGACAGGGCATCCGAGTTGGGGGTAGCGTGCCAGGTTCCAAATATGCCAGCAAACTCTCGATCGACGCCGCGGCAGCTGCCGGCACCGGCGGGTTTTACGGGCGGGCTGCCGGGACGAACCCCGCCGGCGGCAGCGGCAAGTCTAGGCTCCGTGTGTGAGCTCGCACCGCGACGCGGGGTCACGTCAGAGATGGGCAGGCCTTTGATCGGATTGATCGGCGCGCGATCGCCGCGTTTTTTCTCGGAAGTTTGCTGTAATTGGGATCGCTGCGTGCTAGCTGTATATCACGGCGCTAGTACATGCATGCAAGCACGTGGAGAAACGAGCCTATGGTGGTAGCGGCCTATACATATACCAAGCCCGTCTTACTAATAGCAATTCTGCGGCCGTCCATCGCCCCACGGCCTCCTTGGCTTAGGATCTAATTGCCTCCAGCGGCGACCGCGGCCGGGACCCGGGACAACTCCACCGCCACCAGCCATGGCGCTCGTCCTCCTCGCGCTGGGGCTCTCCGCCGGGGGCGCCGCCGCCGTTTTGTGCCCGTCGGCGAACCACGGCGGCGCCTTCATCGGCATGGCCTCGGACACGTCGAGCTACACCGTAACACCTGCGCAGGATGGTCGCGACGACGTCGCGGTCCGGCGCGACACCAACAGTTATTATGTATAGGTCAGCTTCAACCCTGCGCAGGTCTGGACGCTCGTCGACGAGGCGAAGCCGCCGCCCGGCGGCGCGGTCGTGCACTCCTTCACGGGCAAGTACCTCCAGGTGCTGCCGGACAACGGCGACAACTACAACGAGGTCCACTCGTACGAGTCGTTCGTCTGGACGGCGCTCGAGTTCCGCCTCAAGGTGCCGGCCGCGGACACGTACACGCTCTTCGTGCGCTGGTCCGGCGGCGACACGGGCGGCGCCGGCGACTCGATGTACGCGACGATGGCGAACGCCGACGGCAGTGTCGTGCGCGGCCGCGTGGATATCCACTTGTTTTGTGACTGCGTCGGCTCGATGGCGTGGAGCTCACTGGTTGATTTCCACTCAGGTCCGCGGCGTGCCCACGTGGCGCGACCAGAAGGTCGGCATCGGCGACACCCCGGGCATGTTCTCGGGCTGCTGCTACAGCATGACGACGCATGCGTGCCCGTGCTACACCGAAGACGCGGCGACCGCGGAGGCGGCCTGCACCGCCGACGAGGGCTACTGGCAAACGACGGCGGACGCCGTCGGCTTCGGCGCGACGTGCGTCGCCGGCGAGGGCAAAATGGAGCAGCTCGCGCCGGAGTGGTACGAGTTCGCGGGCCAGGAGTACGGCAACGTCATGGACTTCGCCTCGGAGCCGTGGGACGCGACCTGCGAGGCCCAGGGCACGGGAACGGCCGACTCGGGCCGCGACGAGGCGGTCTGGCAGCTCGCGGCGGGCAACTACGTGCTCAAGTTCTATCCGCGCGAGGACGGGACCGCCCTGGACGCGATCTACCTCGCCCCGTTCAACGCCCGGAACCCCGACAGTGTGGTCTTAGCGCCCGGCGAGTCCTCGATCTGCGCCGACACGTCGTGGCCAGCCGGTGCGGCGTCTAAATCGAACGACGACGACGACGCCGCCGACGGCCCCGGCCGGGCGGCGGTGGCTGTCGGCGTCGTGCTCGTGCTGCTCGTCGTCGCGCTCCTCGCGGGGCTCCTCTTTTTCACGCCCCGGGGCCGCGTGCTCCTCGAGCGCGCCCGCGGCCGCCGGGCCGAGGCCACGCCGCGGAGCTATTTCGAGATGGAGGGCGGGCCCGAGCCCGCCGGGGGGCTCACCGTCACCACGGAGAACAAAATGCTCGCGTGATCCGCCTCCCCCCTCCTTGGGCGGCCGCCTCCTGGGGAGGCAATCGAAATTAATTTTTTATCACTCGAAGCTGCGGGCTTTGGACCTTCGCGTCTCTCCTGTGTACACGATTTTTTTTAGGGTCACGGCATGCCCCTAGCGCTCCTAATATAGCTAGCGGTACCTTAGTGTGGTTTGCGAGAAATACACCAAATCTCTCCGTGGGCTAGGCGGTGAAGACACTAGGACGGCCAAGGACTGCACAGCTCATCCTGTCACCGTGTGGAACCCACAGTGCCCCACGGAAGTAACCGATAGGTTGCGTCGCCGTGGACAGCCCGAACGCGGGCCACGCCCGTGTGCCTTCCCCCCTGACCCCAGGACACCCTGATCCCCAGGACCAAAAACAAGAGCAACAGCACGCCGCACCTCCCCCGCGCCATCGCGGCGGCGGCGCCGGCAGAGAACATGCTCGGCTTCCTCATCGACGCGCACGAGAAGCGCCCGGGCGTCGAGCACGAGCTGATACGGGAGGCGCGAGACCGGGAGCGCTGGCTCATCTTCTTCCTCGTCTGCGCGGGCTACGCCGTCCTCCAGACGGCGGCGCGCTTCCCCGACGAGTTCGACGCGCTCACGTCGTTCCCGGCGTCGGAGCGCCAGTACTACAAAGCCTTGGCCTGGGCGCGCGCCGCGCGCGGGTCTTTGCTCAACTCGCTGGCGGCGCTGCTCGCGGCCTTGCTGCTGGAACGGATACGGCGGCGGGTCGCGCGGCGCGGCGCGAGCAGCGCCCGGAAGTACGAGCGGCGCCGGCGCCAGCAGCGGCCGCGGCTCCCGCCGGAGCTCTGGGCGCACGTGCTCGGCGACTTCCTGCCCGCCCAGCAGGTCGCCCTCCTCGCGTGCTGCGGCGGCGACGTCGGCGCCGCCTCGGCCTCCGAAGAGACGTGGCGCGTGGTGCACCGTCGGGACGCGGGCGTCGTCGCCGCGTACCCGCTCCCGACGGCCCACGCGGCGCACACCGCCGGCGACAAGCCGGGCGCGCAGTCGTACAAGGAGGCCCACTCGCGCCTCGCGGCGTCCTGGGCCGCGCGCGCGGTGCTCGGCGGCAACGTCGAGGGCGAGAACGTGCTCGTGGCCCTGCGCGGCGCCGTCTACGACCTCACCAGGTTCGCGCCGGACCACCCCGGGTCCACGGACACGCTGCTGGACTTCGCCGGCGCGGGACCCGTGCCGGAATCCTCGCGCCGTCGCCGCGACGCCGGACGCCGCGCGTCGGCTCGACGGCGCGGAGGCGGACGAAAGGTCTCACGCGGTCGACGTCCGCGCAGGCACGGACGCCTCGGAGACGTTCGAGGCCGTCGGCCACTCGAGCGAGGCCCGGCGGCTCGCCGCGACGCTCCGCGTGGCCGGGACGCTCGGCGGCGCGCTCGCGTCCGTGGTGGCGGAGCTGCGGCGGGAGCGCGCCGCGCTCGCCGCGTCGTCGTCCCACGTCTGCGGCGCCTGCGGGCTCGTCGGCTCGCGGCGCGAGGCCGTCCTCGCGTACGACGCGCGCACGGGCGAGTGGCTGCGCTGGTGGCCCTGCTGCGGCGCGCGGCCCGCCGGCCCGCCGCCGCCGAGGCGACCATGGCATAAGCTCATGTTCTAACAGTGCGCGGAGGCGATTTGCTTCCAGAAGACACTTCCTTCACGGGACTGAGGCTCGGACCCCCCAGGGTGAGTTCGGGTTATCGTCGACTCCCCAAGGCTTACGAAGTCGATGTTACGGTGCTAGGACTAGTGGGCGGAGCCCCTGGGGGGGAGACACCGCGCGTCGCCGATTCATCGGCGGCCAAGGCTTACCCTATAAGTATAGTACGGTACCTACGGTACCATTAGTACCAGTACCTCTTGGACTCCCGGCGCCGGGGCTGAGAGACGCGATTTTGGGCAAAAACTGCACTCGATCATTCAATTGGCGAATACATCGCTGCAGCACTGAAGCAGGGCGACGATGCTGCGTTTCGTGCTGCTGCTGATCACGAGCTGCGCCGCCGCGCTGGCCCCGCCAACTGTGCTGCTCGTCTCGGGCAGCGACAGCGGCGGCGGCGCGGGCCTGCAGGCGGAGATCAAGACCTGCGAGGCCCTGGGCGTGTTCAGCACGAACGCGGTGACGGCGATCACGGCGCAGAACACGGTCGGCGTGCACGGCGTGCACGGGCTGCCGCCCGCGTTCGTCGTGGAGCAGATGGACGCCGTCTTCGACGACTTCGCGGTGGACGCCGTGAAGACGGGCCTGCTCGCTTCCGTGGACGTCGTCGAGGCGGTCGCGCGGCGGCTTCGCGCGGCGGACGTCGGCGGCGTGGTCGTCGACCCGGTCGTGTGCGCGGCGTCCGGCGACGTCTTCGTCGACGACGCGACGATCGAAGCGATCAAGGCCGAGCTGCTGCCGCTCGCGACCGTGATCACGCCGAACGCGGCCGAGGCGCAGCTGCTGGGCGGCGAAGCGGTCGAGGGAACGCTCTCGGTGGACCGCGCGCGGGCGCTCGCGGCGCGGCTCCTCGAGCACGGGCCGCGCGCCGTCGTGGTCAAGGGCGCGCGCCTGGGCGAGGACGAGGCCCCGTCGATGGCGTGGATCGGGCCGCCGCGGGCTCCGGGCGACGACGTCATCGTCGACGTGTGCGCCTTCGCGGACGGCGCCGTCGCGACCCTCGCGTGTCCCGCCCGGTGTGAGACTCGACCTCCGCGCCCCCCAGATGATCTCCGCGCAGGCCCCGCCGTCGCCACGCGGAACACGCACGGCACGGGCTGCACCTTCAGCGCGGCCGTCGCGGCGCGCCTCGCGGCCGGCGACGCGCCGCGGGCGGCGATCGAAGGGGCGAAGGTCTATTTGGACGCGGCGCTGCGCGCGTCCGCGTCTTTGAACATTGGGCGCGGCGCGCACGGGCCGCTGCACCACGGCTTCCGGCACAACGCGTGGCCGGCGTAGTGCTGGCGTGTGGAAGGGGGAGCCGTCTGCCGTTCGAGTAACGTATGTCATTGTGTTTGTGTTGACACTCATGGTGTGTCCCGCCCGGATTCTCGTTTCTTTGTCATGTCTGTTACGATGCTAGGACGAGTGGGCGGCGCCCCCCCTGGCCCCAAGTAGGGACCACCATTTGACTTGGCTTTCGTGCGGGTTTCTCACCGAATGTGTAAAAGCGTCCTTAAGAGTCCTCTCGTGCCCAGAGAATTCGTTTCGCAATTGATGCGCAATTGAGAGAGGGCCGAGGGGTTTGCTCAAAGTCCACGCATGCGATCTATAAGCCGCGCCACCTCGCCCCAAGCCCCGTAAACGCACACGCGGAGGGTAGGAAGCACGTTCAACAGGTCACGTGCAGCGCCAACGCTAAAAAAAAGCGGCGCGCGACGTGCCAGAGGCTCATTCTCCGCTGTCACGCAGTCAGCCAGCAAAAGCCGTCAGAGAGACGCCCCCGCGCCGTAAAATCATGGCGACGTCCTCCCCCGTCGTCGCGGCGAGCGCCGCCAAGGCCGCCACGCCCGCGGAAGCGGCGGCGAAGCTCGGCGCGACGTACCCGCACGAGCAGATGGCGACGCGGCCCCTGGACCTGAACCCCGCGCACTGGTACGCGGCGATCAAGTGGCACTACGACGGCGGCACGCTGAACTGGCCCATGATCATCTACATCGGGCTCTGCCACTACTGGGCCGTGCTGGGCCTCACGCGCCTCGCGACGGTCCACACGTACACGCTGCTGTGGGCCTACGTGCTGTGGCCCATCACGGGCCTGGGCATCACGGCGGGCGTCCACCGCCTCTGGTCCCACCGCTCCTACACGGCCGGGCCGGCGCTGCGCTGCCTGCTCATGCTCATGAACAGCATCGCGAACCAGGGCTCCATCTTCCACTGGGCGCGCGACCACCGCGTGCACCACAAGCACTCCGAGACGACGGCCGACCCGCACAACGCCCAGCGCGGCTTCTTCTACGCGCACGTCGGCTGGCTGCTCTGCAAGAAGCACCCCGACGTCGTCAAGGAGGGGAAGAAGCTCGACTTCAACGACCTGAAGCGGGACGGCTTCGTCATGTTCCAGCGCAAGCTGGACCCGTGGTTCACCATGTTCATGTGCTTCGCGTTCCCCGGCCTCGTCGCCAAGTTCGGCTGGGGCGAGCGCTTCTGGGACGCGGTCTGGGTCGCCGGCTTCCTGCGCTACATCTTCGTGCTGCACTCGACGTGGCTCGTCAACAGCGCGGCGCACATCTTCGGCGACCACCCCTACAACGAGCAGTGGCCCGCCGAGAACCCGATCGTCTCGTTCTTCGCGGTCGGCGAGGGCTGGCACAACTGGCACCACCAGTACCCCTACGACTACGCCGCGTCGGAATTCGGCATCACGTCGCAGTTCAACCCGACGAAGCTCTTCATCGACTTCTTCTGCTTGCTCGGCATGGCCTCGAACCCGAAGCGAGCGACGTCCTCGTGGGAGCGCACGAAGATGAAGCGCGACAAGGGCGTCTTCGAGAAGTCGAACTTCGTCCTGTGCATGGAGGGCTACGCCGCGCGCGGCGCGGACGCGGCCGAGGCCTACCCCGCGAAGAAGCAGGACTAGTCCGGCGCCTTCTTCCCCATTGTGTAATTATGCACGTTCGTAGACACGACACTCGGCGCGCGATGCGTCGCGTCGAATTTGGTGGCGCCAGTGTTCCGGGCCCGCAACGATAGCAGCCTCGCCGCCCAAAGCCAAAAAACGCAAAATCGCAAAGTACTACTAGTAGATACATGTAAGCTGATTTTAGCTAGTATTCTTAAAAAGGGGAATCTGAGTGCGCGTTTGCGAGGGCATTTGCGGATCGTCTCCGTATGGAAAATAAGAGCGTCACGGGCAGCGCGGCCCGTCGTAGAGACGCTTGACCTCATCTTGGCTTAAAGCGGCGCCGTTCCATATCGTCAGGGACGCGATGCTTCCTTTGAAGTACGCGTCGTAGGGTTTTGTCGGGCGTCCCGAAGCAATACTCGACCAATCTGGAACATCGGTCGCTCCTTCGGCCATGCCGCCGAGGTAGCTTCGGGGACGATCTGCCTTCTCCACAGTATCCGAACTAGAGTCACTAGACGATACTGATTCACCATTCCTGTACACTGCTGAGTGACTACCCCCGCTTTCATAATTCCTGATCGTGACCACGATATGCAGGTCTGCTGTGTTTGCGTCCTCGGTGGGCTCCACAAGGTCTCCTACTCCGCTCCACAGTTCGTCCTCGGAGGACCACGAAATGCCCGTGTTACCCTTTGATTCGATTGTGATGTGAGGTGGACGATACGAGACACTATCCTGCAAGTCCTGTGTTCGTGAGCCGTTGCCGAACGTGACGAGCGTCTTCCAGGCGTCGTTGTTCTGACCGGGGTCTGGCGCCACCCATAGCGCGATAGTGAAATCTCCGCCCCCGAGCTCGACTGGCGCCAGCTCCGCAAAGTCATCTTCGCCGTCGAAGACGAGGCCCACGCCCGGGTCGCAGGTAAGCCCGTTGTGTCGCGTCGCGTCCATCTCACCCACGGCGTCGGTGAGAACGCACGTCTCGAAGCATAGCGCGTGCGAACGACGGGACTCGACGCTCTGCGTTGGCACGGGCGTCACCGTCGGCATTTGTGTGAAGCTTGGCTTCAGCGTCGGCGCGTCGGTGGGCTTTTGTGTCGGGCCCGGCGTCGGCCACTCCGCTATATCCGTTCCGAGTTCGCAGAGCAACGGTGTTTCCCATCCTTTCCTCATCGTAGTAAAGTTACAATCGGCCTCCCGCCATTCTCGCGTCGTGTAGGAGCGAGACTCATCGTCGGTGGTGACATAGGCGCAACGTGGAACCGTCCGAGCCTCGGCCTTGGGCTCGCCCGCGCGCCACACCGTGAAATCAGATCTTTCGCCAGATGCCCACTCCCACGTCGAACTACTAGCAGCGGCGCGGTAGCCGATCCATATGTCTGTGTCGTACCCCACGATGGTATTAATGACCTGGCTCTCCTCCTCCGAGCTAATCGCAACGATCGATGCGCCCATACGTTCGCAGTACCTCTGCGCATCGTCCCATGTACCGTCATAGTCCCAATTATTTTCATAATACCTGTAACGAGCTTCGTACGAGCCGGTAACGGTGTATTCGTAACCAAGTTTGTTACCCCACGAGTCCGTGATCTCAGCTTGCGTAAGATTCGTCTCGCCAACTAGTTGGCATTTATTCGGTTCCCAGTAGTAGCTGCACGGCCGTAACCCGGCCTGCACGTGTTCGTATTCGGCGCAAAACGCCGCGTCCGTATTGACATCTTCCTCTTCCTCGCTTAAGCAGCAGTCACTCAAGGTCTGGTTCATCCAGAACTCTTGCAAATGGGGACACCACAGATCACCTTCGTGTAGTCCGGCTTCGCGAATTTCAGTCGAGTTTGCCCAGAACCCCGCCTTCTGTTCGCACGTGTATGGTTCCCAAACATTCGAAGGATCATCCTGGAGGCATTCGGCTTCCGTGTTCTTGGTCAGTATTAATATGAACTCATACGCCCAAGTAATCGAATCATATGTGCCGGAGCCTATTTTGTCCATGCTGTCGCCAATTATTGTGCCATTGCCGTCTTTGCAGTGGTGACCCGCAGCGGCGTTGGCCTTTACACTACGGCCCTGGCAAATGTCACAAGTAAATGCCTGCTCCGGTTCATAATAAGCTTCATCACACGACAAAGCAGAGGTTTCCAGCGTATGGTCGCAGCTTCCCTTGCAGTGGCAGCAACCGGAACCAAAAGACACAAATCCTGGCTGGTACCAATAAGCCCCCATCCCGGCACATGTATAATAGTCCACGTCACACGTAACCAGAAACGTGGTTGTGCTAAAGCAAGACCCGGCACTAGTCAAGGCCACCGTCGGCGCCAAGGTCGGCGCTGCCGTCGGACATTCCTCGGCTCCAAGGTCCGGGAGCACGGTACCTAAGCTCGTGATAACGTGCGTGTTGTTGGAACACCACCCGACGTCCGACATGTACCTACATTCGTCCTGACAGGTGCACTCGCCGTTCTCCATCCAATCGACGGCGACGAGGCCACTTCCGATAGTATTCTGGCACAGGGTCCAACAATCTCCGGGCGATTTTGCGCACCCCGCGCGTTTGTTCAAATCGGACTTGCATCGTCCCTTGCCAAAGCCCCAGTAGGTTGTGCCCGCCGGAGCCACGACCGTCCCGCCGTCAAAGTCCTCGTTGCACTCCTCGAGCCACCTGACCGTGAGATCGGCGCCCGAGACGTTCAGCGTGCCGCAACCCACGCTTTGGACCGGATTATCGACGAGATCGATTTGTGCCAGCGACGTCAGGCCCGAGAAGCTGCTCGTGTTGAGATGGACAGCTGCGTTCTCCGACAGGTCGAGCCTCGAAAGGCGGCCGAGGTCCCGGAACGCGCCGTCGAAATGCCGCAACAAATTCCGGTAGAGAGACAGCCAGGTCAGGCGATCGAGGCCACGGAATGTATCGACCTCGATGCGAGTGAGGCTGTTGCGACTGAGATCGAGCGTCTCGAGGGCGCCGAGCCCGTCGAAGGTCCCCGGCCGCAGACTCGTGAATCCGTATCCGGCGAGGTTTAGCTGCTCGAGCTTCCCAAGGCCCCGAAAGGCGCCGGCCGAGATTTCACGCAGTGGATTGTCCGTGAGGGTCAACACTTTACATGAGGCCAGACCCTCGAAGGTTTCTGCCTTCAGTACCTTAATCTTGTTGCCTTCGAGGCTGAGTTCCTTCACCGACGAAAGACCCAAAAACGAGCCGGGCTTTATTTCTTTGATGCCTTTGTTGGCGAGGTCCAGGTAGTCCGCAAAGGGCGGCGCGTTCAGACCGCGCGTCATTCGCAACGACTCCGCGTGTCGGAAGACCTCGCAGCTGGAGAGGATCCCGTCCTGTGTGCATTCGCACGGCATGCAGGTCGAGACTAAGGTTCCACCCAGCGTGTAAACCGCGACGACCGCGGCAAGGAAGCCGCCCGTTACGCAGAAGTATAGAACCGAGCCCCAGCGCGGCAAACGGTTCGCCTTCGTCGCCGCGCTCGCGCGTGTGTCCGGGAGACCGCGACTCGCTTCGTCGGGCGCCGCGAACAAGACGAGTGCGCCGTGGAATGCGAGAGCCATGTTCATCAGGATGTGGCTTTGGAATTTCGAGCTTAAGCAGAACAACAGGTAGAAGCCGGAACATAACACCGCGGGCTCCCACACCGAGAAGCGGGGACGGCCGGCGTGGCGCGCCGCGAGAGGGAGCAACAGGCTCGCAAGCACAAACGCGGCCGCGAATATGAGCTGATTTTTGAACGACACCGCAAAAAACGCGAGGAACCACAGCACGAGGCACGAAGCGACGAGCGCGCCGTAGAGCGCTTCGCCCGGACAAGTCCCGTACTTCGCGGTGCTGCTGGGCGAGGGCTCGGCGGATTTCTCGTCGAGGTCGGCCTCGGGCGGGCGGGGCGCGACTTTGCGGAGCGCGCGGGACTCGTCGGCGGCCGCTTCCAGTGTTGAAATCACAAAGTGCGTGTGTAGCATTGGCAGCAAATTCGACGTGTACTCGAGGGGGTCGTGCGGGATGATCATCTGTTGCGATCGAACGCCCAGAACGAGGAACACAAAGGGAACGCACGCATAGACCAAATCGAGGACCGTGTCGGCCACGAAGGAAAAATTGCGCTGATACCTCACGTCGCGGCTCCGCAGCAGAAACGTCGGATACAGGACGTTGAACAGCAGCGCGCAGAAAAACACGACGACGAAAATGTGCAGCCCGCTTCGACTGTCAGAGAGGTCGCGCGCCGAATCGCCTACCGAAACCTCGTCGCGGCCGCGCTTGAGACCCTCGAACGGGTTCATGTAGGTCAGGAATAGTGGGACCTTTCCGTACGCCTGCAGGACGACTTCGAAAATTTGAAACCAGAACACCTTCCACACGAAGTACGTGCCCTCGTACCCAAAGTAGCGCTCGTACAGCAGCGCGACTCGCGTCTTCCCGCGCCGCTGGCACCGCGCTCGCTCGCCGAAGCATCCCGCCGCTCGGAGCAACAGAAACGTGTTCGCCGCGTACGGCGCCGCCAGCGCCAGGCCGTACAGACGCAGGACGACGTAGGGCCTTGAGAAGCCCCGCGTCGGCAGCAACATCGCGCGCGCCACCAGCGAGTCGGCGCCCTTGAGCACGAACGCGTCGACGTAGAGCCACCCGATGACCACGCTCAGCACCGCGGGCACGAGTCGCGCCGCGACGTAGCCCCAGCGGAGAGGGCGGCTCGAGGTCTCGTGCGTCGCCTCGGTGGGTTTCTCCAGGGCCCCCATGAGATCCAGCTCCCGCGCGGCTTCGTAGGCGACGTGCTGCTGGTCCGCGATGGCCAGGATTGGCTCGAGATGGATCTGGATCTCGCAGAGGAGCCCGTGATAGATCGTGCTCACGTTGACGTCGCGATAGCCTGAAGGCGTCGGTGCGCCCACGAAACGATTCTTGACCTGGACGACGCGGATGGTCCCGGCCGTCTCGAGGGCCGCGAGCTCGTCGCCGAGCGTCCGCAACTCGTCCACCGTCTCGCAGACGATCGAGGCGCGAAGGATGTCTCGTAGGCGGCTCACGTCGCCGCCGTAGTCCATCGCGATCTTCTCGCGCGCCCGGAGGAGGCCCTTAATCTGCGGACCGCGCGTGTTGCGCGACGACTCCGCCGGCGTCTTGCCCGCGCGCGCCAGGCGCTCAACGACGTCCACTTCGAAGCCTCCGACGCGCGCGCGCGCCAGCACGTAGAGCCGGTGCAGGTCGGCCGTCGGCTGGCTCAATTCGCCGGCTAGTTTGGCTGGCGCCGGGCCCTTCTTTTCGTCGTTTTCGTGCTCCCGCCATGTGCGTTCGAAGAGCGCACTGATTTCGTCGACGTCCTCGATGAGCACGACCATGCGCCGCATCGTCGGGATCATGTACACCGCCGCCAGGGATAAGATGACGAGGGGCGCGATCCACTCCGGCGCGGCCGTCGCGACGCTTTTGGTGAGGAACCAGAAGAACACGACGAGCCCGATCGAGCCGCAGAACACCGAGAGCACGGCCTTGTCGTCCGTTTCGAAGTAGCTCATCATCATCGTCACGAGCGCGAGGTACGCCCGCCGCTGGAACCGCGCGGCCCGCGCGGCGATCTCGGGCTTGAGCCAGCTCCTGGAGCACGCGGCGCAGTAGCCGGTCTCGCTGCCGTGGAACGCGCCGCAGTAGCCGCACGGGTACGGCGCCGCAGCCGCCTCCGCCTCGTCCAGCAAAGCACCGGAGGCTTGCGGCGGGGGCCGGCAGCGGTCATCGGGCACCGCCGCGGCGGGCGCGCCGGCCTCGGCCGTAAGGCTCTCCATAAGACGATGTGGGACTGCGCGAGACCAGAGGCAGCAAAGGCGCTCCGGAGACCGTGCCCTGCAGTCCGAGGGCGGCTGCCCCGGCAGGCGTCGATGACAGAGCGCGCGCGCAACGCGGGTATACAATAAAGCTGCCAATCGGAAGGCAGGCTGCGCACGCGCACGGGCTAGTGGCTTTTCTCGGCTCGTTTGATTCAGAGATGCCTATTAGCCTGCTACTCGCCCGTGGCACATACACATACAGGGCGTGCTAACCAAAACACCCCAGGTGCTCTAAAAATAAGCGCGGCGGCGGTGCCTGGAAAGGTGAGCGCTCCTGACTAGCGCAAAGACTCAAGCGCCGTCGTGCAGCCTTACCCCATACAGGGCGTCGCCGACGTATTGTAGGGCGGCTACAAGCTCGTAGTGTTTTTTTTTTCGGCGCGGGTCGGCGACCGTGACGCGGAGCTCGTCGGGGACTGCGGGCGGCACAACTCGTGCGCCCCCTCGGAAGGCCAGACCCTGTGAATTTCGTACGTACACGACTCGCGAGAAAATTTTGGGCTAGCTGTAAGACACTAGCAAGACAGCAGCCCTCTGTGCCAGACACACTTAAGCTCATTGTTTTCTCCCCATTCGTGACCAAACGCAATGCGCCGGCTCGCGCGACGCGGCCTGGCACGCGCCGCGAGGCCGCCCATAACCGCCTGGCCGAAGCGGAGAGCCGTCGAGGCAGCAGTACCACCGCAGCAACGCGACCGCGGTGCGGTGTTCCTGACGGCGCTCGGCGGCGGCGGTCTCGCCGTCGTGAGCGCGGCCGCGGCCTACACGTACACGACCAGTTCGGAGCCGATCGACGTAGACGCCCACCCGCGCTGCGGCTGCTGCGCGCGCGTCGAGCGCTTCGACGCGCTGGCGGAGACGTACGACGACGAGATCGGCGTCGACGAACTGGTCATGGGCCTGCCGCTGTTGAGGCGGTGGCTGCTGCGGCGGGCGCGCGGCGACGTGCTGGAGGTCGCGTGCGGCACGGGCCGCAATTTGGAGCTGTACCCCGCCGCCGTGACGTCCATCGTCGCAACGGACGCGTCCGACGCAATGGTCCGCGTGACGGCGGCGAAGGCAGCGACGCTGGGCGACGGCCGCATCAGCGTGCGGCGAGCCGCGGTCGAGACCGTCGCGGGCGCGTACGACACGGTCGTCGACACGTTCGGGCTGTGTTCCGTCGACGACCCGGTGGCCGCGTTACAAGCCATGGCCGGCGCGGTCCGGCCCGGCGGCGAGGTCCTCCTCCTCGAGCACGGACGGGCGCACTACGCGTGGCTCAACCGGCTCCTGGACCGGCACGCCGCGCAGCACCTGCTGCGCTGGGGCTGCTCCTGGAACCGCGATTACGTACGGGTCATCGAGCAGGCGGGGCTGGAGGTCGTGTCGCTGCGGCGCTTCCACCTCGGGACGACGGTCCTCGCCGTCGTGCGGGCGCCGCCGCCCGGCGCGTCGTGTGCGTGTGCGTGTGGTAAATAGTAATGAATTTTGCACTTGAAGCTGGGGACGGAGGGCGCAAAGGTCCAAATATCACTATATAATTAACAAAGCTTCAAACGGTTCATCACAGGCGGCCCTTCGCCCGGCGCCGCCGCGGCGCTGGCGGGGGGCCTTCGCGACGGCGCAGCGCTCGCAGGGTCAACGCCGCCGCAACGGCTGCCGCGACGGCCGCCGCGACGACCAGCGCCGCGCGGCGGCGCAGCGCGGCCGCCGCGCGCGCCGCGGCGAGGGGGTGGCGGCCCGCCGCGGCCGCGAGGAAGGCGCGGAGGTCGTCCGCGTCCCCGCCGGCGTCGCCCCCGAAGAGCACGTCGGCGTTGGCCCGCGCGGCCGCGACCGCGGTGCGCCGCAGGTCCCTCTGCGTCGCGAGGCGGAGCGCCGCCCGCCCGAACGCGGCGTCGTCGTCCGCGACCAGGGCCTGGCCCCGGCCCGCGAGCGCGTCGACGACGCCGGAGCGCCGCGACACGACGGGCGCGTGCTCCTGCGCGGCGAGGAGGAGCCCGTCCGCGTGGCCCGCGACCGTCGGGTCGAGGACGGCGACCGACGCCCGCGCGAGCGCGCGCAGCTCCGACACCGGGAGCGGACGGAGCACGCGGAGGCGGCCGCACGCCTCGGACGCCAGGCTCCAGCCGCCGCTCGTGCAAATGCGCCGCTGGAGGGCCGCGGCGACGGGCGGCGCCGCCGCGGGGGGCTCGTCGGCGCGGTCGGGGAAGTCCTCCGAGGGCGCCTTCGCGGCGGCGACCACGACGACGGCCTTCGGGTCCGCGGCGAGCACCGCCGCCAGCGCGCCGTCGCCCGCGGGGTGCGCCAGCCGGTCGAGCGCCGCGGGCACGACGAACAGGTGCGCGTCGGGCGCCGCGTGCCGCCGCCGGAGCCGGCGCCGCGCCTCCGCGTCCGCGCCGCGCCTCCGTTCGCGCTCGCCCAGCGCCGGCGGGTCCGGGGGCAGCGTCATGGGACGGAGCCGCACGACCTGCTCCGCGAACTTGGATTGGTCGGCGGCGCCGTCGAGCCCGAGGTAGTAGTCGAGCTGCGGCAGGCCCGGGCTCCCCCCGAAGTGCGCCCAGACGAGCGCGGCCTGGACGCGCGCGAAGCGTTTCGAGGCGAACGGCAGCGCACGCGCGTCGAGCGGCAGGTCCACGAACAGCAACACGTCTAGGCGCGCCTCCACCAGCACCCGCGCCGCGCCCGGGCCGTCGGCGGGCAGCGGCGCGGCCTCGGCGAACGCGGCGAGGGCCGCGCGCGTCCACTCGTCCGCGGGACTCGTAGGGAAGCAGCACGCGACCGTCCGGAACGCGCCGTCCCTGCCCAGCGCCGCCGCCGCCGCGACGGCCAACCGGACGGCCGGCGACCGCCGCAGGCGCCCGCTGAAGAACCCGACGCGGATCGGCTCGCCCGCCGGCGTCGCGGGCCGCGGCGCGCCGCCGTCGACGGAGGCGGCGGGGCAGGCGCGGCGCACGCGCTCGAGGAGCCGCCTCACGAGGGAGGGCCCGCGCGGCGCCGCGTCGTAGAACGTGGCCACGTCGACGTCGTCGTCGACGTGGAGGTGGTGCAGCTTCGCCAGGACCGCGTCGAGGAGCCGCGGCAGGTCTTGCAGGGTGCACTCGTCGTTCCTTTTAGGGGCCTCGTCCTCCTCGTCGGCGCCACCCACGAAGAGCGGGCCGCGGTAGCGGCCCTCGTCGTCCCTCGCGGCGAGCCCCGCCTCGAGCGCGTCGAGCGCCGCGGCGAGCCACCGCCGCGACCGCGGCACCTGCGCGCGCGTCGTTTCGGGCCGCGGGCCGGACGGGGGGCGCATTCGACGCCGCGGCGCACGGCCGGGAGCCGCAGGAAGGCCTTGAGGCGCGCGGCCGGCGTCGCCGCGCCGAAGGGCGCCGCGCGCGCCGCGTGCGCCGCCGCCGCCGCCTCGAGGCCGCGGCGCTCGAGCGCGTCGCTCAGGCGCTCCGCGTCGCGGCCGGCGGGCGGCCCGCGCGCGGCGGCGGCCGCCACGAGCCCGAGGCCCGGCGCGGCTTCCAGCGCCGCCCGGCCGCGCTCGAGGCCGTCGTCGGCCCACGGGGGGCCCGGCGCCGCCGCCGGCCGCCCGAGGCGCTCGAGCACGAAGCCGCGGAACGCCGCGGCGGCGCCGGTGCCGGCCGCCGTCGCGTCGTGCCCGAGCGCCGCCGTCGCGTTCGCGAGCAGCGCGGCGCCGTGGCCGGCGCCGTCGCCGCCCGCGGCGACGAGGACCGCGCCGAGCTGCAGCGCCGCGGCCGCGGCGAGCGCGCCGGCTTCGCCCCCGATGGCGGCGGCGACGGTACCCTCGGCGCCGCCGGCGTCGGCGTCGGCGAGCGCCGCGGCCGCGGCGTCGGCCGCCGCGGCCAAGTCGCCCGTCGCCGCGCAGGCGGCGGCGAGGTGCACGCGCGCGGCGCCGCGCGTGCGGCGTCTCTGTCCGGGGTCCCGCAGGGCCGCGGCGCCCGCGACGGCCGCCTCGTGGAGCGCCCGCGCCAGCAGCCCCGGCGCGGCCAGCGACGAGCCGCCCCGCGCGACGACGGCGCGCGCCGCGGCGGCGCGCAGCGCGCAGCCGTCCGCCGCGGAGAGGCGGCACCGCTCGACGCCGCCGGGCGCCGCGACGCACGCGTCGAGCAGGCACGCGTAGGCCTCGACCGCGGCGCGCGCGTCGAGGAGCGACGCCCGCGCCTCCTGCCCGCGGCGCCAGTCGTAGAGGTCGTCTCCCGGCGGCGGCGGCGGGCAGCGCGCGCGGGCGGCGCGCACGTAGCGCTGCTCGGCGGTCTCTTCCGCATGCGTGCCGCGCAAGAGGAGCGGCACGAGAGCCGCAGCCCTCATGGGCAGCCCTTTGGGGCAGCCTCACTGAGGGGGCCGGGGCCGGACGGCGGACGGCGGTTTTCGGGTTTTACATTCGTATTACACGGCGCGCACAATATCGGTGCCTTGACGGGTTCCGCTGCCCCGAGGCATCGGCCGGCAGCGGCACTGCGGCATGTGGGCTGCTCGAGTCGTCGCGAGCAAGCGACGCGTCCACTGATGCGCGGACCAAGCCTCCCTTGACGGCACCCATGCGCCTCACAGTACTCCTCGTCGGGGGCGCGGCCGCGGCGGCGCGCCCGGCGATCTTCGTGAAGCGCTCGAGCGGCCACAGCGGGTCCAAGTGGATCGCGACGACCTTCGCCGCGCACAACGTGTCGACGTTCTTCCAGTTCGGCGGCGTGTGCGACGGGCGGTGCTGCCGCACGCCGTCGCCGGAGACCCAGGCCCTTGCGCTCGCGGACCGCGTGGAGGCGCTGCGCCGACTCTTCGCGACGGGCTGCGCGTGCCTCGGCGCGCCCGGGCGGACGACGGCGGACGACGGCTGCGAGAACTGCGGCGGCGGCCACGCCCTCGCGCCGCCGGACGCCACCGCGGCCGAGCGGAACTGCCGCTGGAACGCGTACTGCCGCGGCTGCCCCGGGTCACGGAGCGCGTCCTGCGCGGGCGTCGCCGCCGTCGCGCCCGAGCCCGACGACGCCGACACGCTCCCGGCGCTCCCGCGCGCGCGGCGGCACAACGCGTACTTCCGCGCCGTCGCGGCCGCGCTCCCCGCGGTCCAGTTCGTGACGTGGGACCGCGCGAACGTCGCCAAGCACGCGCTCTCCTACCTCAAGCACAACCACGGGTCGGCGTGCACCCTGGCGGCGCTGGCGAACCACGCCCACGCGGCGGCGGCGGCGGCGGCGCCGCGCGCGTTCCTCCACGTGGCGCCCGCCCGGTTCCTGCAGAAGGCGACCGAGAAGGCCCTCGGGCGGCTCGGCCTGGCCGTCGCGTTCGAGGGCGTGCGCGTGGCCTTCCGCGCGCGCTACGAGGACTTCCAGCTCGACGCGGCCGGGGCCACGCGCGAGTTGTTCCGCGCCCTGGGCCTGCCGCCGCCGGCGCCGAAGCGCGCGGACCTCGTCAAGCTGACGCCCGAGGGTCTGTCAGACCTCGTCGTGAACTTCGACGAGGTCGCCGCGCTCTTCGCGCCCTGGCCGTGCCTCGCCGCGCAGCTCCACTCGGCGAAGCCGGAGCTCTTCGCCGCGTGCGCGTCGCGCGACCTGCCCGCGCCCCGCAACCTCTCCCACTCCAAGGGACGGGGCGCGGAGGTCGTGGACTGCGCCGCGCCGCCCGGCCGCGCGGCGGCGGAGGCGTGTCGGGGCGCCGACCGCCTCGCGCCCGGGCGGCCCGCGGCCGTCTGCATGGTCTCGTGATGATGATTAGAATGTGTTTTTCTTCCCTCGGTTCTCTGGGCCCGCAAGTGCGGGAGCTTCGGCTAGGGCAGCGCAAATTTCTGGTTCCTTGGGCACACCGTTGGACTGTAGGCCCCGGGTACTAGTAAGTGTGGTGTTCTTTAGAAGTGAGAGTAAGTAACTAGGACGAACGGCGCGCGCGGCACGGAAGGCGGGGAGAGCGGCACAAGGCGTAGAGCAGTCTTCGTAGAAAAAGGGTGGTTTCAGAAGAAACCGGGTGTGAATGAGATGGGCCGTGGGCAACCACCGCTGGTCTTGATCAGCGGCGGCGCGGCGGCCCGGGCTCGGGGGTAGATTTACCCGCCGAAGCCGTAGAGCGTGCGGCCCTGGCGCTTGAGCGCGTAGACGACGTCCATGGCGGTGACCGTCTTTCTGCGGGCGTGCTCCGTGTAGGTGACGGAGTCGCGGATGACGTTCTCGAGGAAGACCTTGAGCACGCCGCGGGTCTCCTCGTAGATGAGGCCCGAGATGCGCTTGACGCCGCCGCGGCGCGCGAGGCGGCGGATGGCGGGCTTGGTGATGCCCTGGATGTTGTCCCGGAGGACCTTGCGGTGGCGCTTCGCGCCGCCCTTGCCGAGGCCTTTGCCACCTTTGCCGCGTCCAGACATGATTTAGTGATGTGTGTTTGGTCCGATGTGTTGGAGCTGGGCAGAGGCCCGAGGCTGGGGACCGGGCTCACCGCGGCACCCCCACTCTTTAGGTCCGTTCAATTCCCCCACATACCCAAAGTCGGCCCGAACGCCTCGAAACGCTGCCTGCGGGCCGGCGCGGACGCGGGGGCCCCGGCGCGGACGCGTTTCCGGGGCGGCGCCGGAGTCTTGAGGCGTTTCGGCCTAGTTTGGGTATGTGGGGGAATTCAACGGACCTAAAGAGTGGGGGTGCCGCGGTGACCCGGTCTCCAGCCTCGGCGCTCGTCCAAGTACCAACACATCACGTAACAAAAATGGCCCGCACGAAGCAAACTGCCCGCAAGTCCACCGGTGGCAAGGCGCCCCGCAAGCAGCTCGCCACCAAGGCGGCGCGCAAGTCGGCCCCGGCCACGGGCGGCGTCAAGAAGCCGCACCGCTACCGCCCCGGCACGGTCGCGCTCCGCGAGATCCGCCGCTACCAGAAGTCCACGGAGCTCCTCGTGCGCAAGCTGCCGTTCCAGCGCCTCGTGCGCGAGATCGCGCAGGACTTCAAGACGGACCTCCGCTTCCAGGGCTCCGCCGTCCTCGCGCTCCAGGAGGCCGCCGAGGCCTACCTCGTGGGCCTCTTCGAGGACACGAACCTCTGCGCGATCCACGCCAAGCGCGTCACGATCATGCCCAAGGACATTCAGCTCGCGCGCCGCATCCGCGGCGAGCGCTCGTAAGCGTTTCGAACCTTATTGGTTTGTGGCGTCTTCCGTCCTCTCACAACTTACCCGGTTTCTTCAGAAACCACCCTTTTGGCAACGAAGAGACGTCCGACGTGGCTCTGTTGTTCCCCACCTCGCTCGCACGTCCCGCTCGCCTTTCATAGAGACTTCCTCGCGTCGTCGACAGCGCCGCGTGCCCCGTTCTTAGCTAACTTCAAACTCTGTCCTTGTTTCGACTGGTAGTGTACGTTGTCTGGATAGGTTTTTAGTAGTAAATTTTACTTCAAAGGGGAGAGTAAAAACGATCGCGCCAAGGTTCATAGTGACGGCACCGTCGCTGGTGCTCTCGTGGTCGATTTCTCAGCTTGTGACTACCATGTCCGGTGTGTGTCCTTTTCCTTTAGGATATTCCTTCCTTAAATATATAGTTATTTATTTATTTGGTACCTACGGTACGGTATCGTAGGTACCTTCGGTACGGCGGTGATAAAATTTGCGGTGCTGATGGAGCCGCTGCGCGCGAGCCGGGCACCATATATGGTACGCATGCGGCATTCAGCTACGCGCTAAACAGGGGCGCGATGCATTGCGCTGCCGGTTGATTGATCCGTGCAGCAAACAAGGTCATACAAAGGCGGAGCGGGGCAGCTCCGAAGCATCATGCGGCGAGCGTGGCGCGCGTTGCTGGCACTCCACGGCACGTTTGCGGCACAGATCGCACTCGTAGCGGTCTGGCTGGGCCCGAAACCGCTGCCGCGCTACGCGCGCGCGACGTGCGCGTCCCTCCAATTCAACACTGACGCGACGCTCGTGCTCGTCGTCGACGACAAAGCGATCGTCCCGCGCGAGTGCCTGGACCACGCGCGCGTGTGGGAGGTCGGTGCGGATGGCGTCGCGAAAGGGCTGGGCGAGGCGGCCGCGCGCGCGCTGCGGCTGGACCCGCCGTCGGCGAAAGCGACGAGGGAGAAAATTGTGGGCGCGTTGCGCAGAATGCCCTCCCTGGTCATCGAGCTCAAGCCGCTGTGGGTCTACGCCTGGCGCGAGCGCCTGATGCGGGAGGGTTTCGACCGGGCGACGTTCGCGGACCTCGACGTGGTCTGGGGCGACGTAAAGCCGTGGGCCGACGCGAGTCGCGGGTACGACGCGGCGACGTGGAGCTTCGCGGAGGGCGAGGACCCGATGCGGCTGTTCGCGCGGGGCCAGTGGTTCTTGCTGCGGTTGGACGACGACGCGGTGCAGCTGCGGTGGCTCCGGTGCGCCCACCTGTCGACGGCCCTCCTGCGGAACCTGGACCTGAAGGCCCGGGGGGGGCGGTTGAGCCTCGAGACGAGGCGGTCGTTCGACGCGACGCGCGGCTGCCCCACCGTCTACCCGGAAAAGCCCGCGAACCGCTACGTCTCGGCCGAGGCGTGCTACAGCTGCGCTTTCTTCGCGCCGGTCGTGGACGGAGAGGCCGCGGAGTTCGCGGCCCGGTCGCGTCCCGCGCGGAAACCCAACCCGAGAGTTCGACGGGCGCCTTGACGTGGGATCGCCCCGCAGGTTTCGACGACTGCCGGGGTCCCGCGGCTATTCGGCGGGGGAGGCTCAACGGTTGCTGCGGCCGCTGTCCGTAGTCGTGCTGCCCGCCGTCCTCAGCGACCACGGCCTCGGGCGCGTCTGGTGGACCGGGGGCCGCGTGTTCCGCTGCGCGCAGTTGACGGGAGCGCGGTGCGCGGCCGCCGTGGCGGCCCACGCGCAGGGC
The DNA here is from genome assembly GCA_918797485.1 of Pelagomonas calceolata. Classification (NCBI taxonomy): domain Eukaryota; class Pelagophyceae; order Pelagomonadales; family Pelagomonadaceae; genus Pelagomonas; species Pelagomonas calceolata. The sequence continues at coordinate 1,624,003 of CAKKNE010000006.1, read as the reverse complement.
CCGCGCGCCGCCCTGCGGCTGGCACCGACGGCCGTCCCGCTGCGCGTCGAGCGGCCCTGCGTCGCCCGGAAAATGGACTGGCTCGCCGAGTCGTGCCCGCGCGCCGCGGCGTGCGCGCGCCTGCCGGACGACCAGCACCTGCACGCCGTCGTCGCGAACGGCTCCTCGGCGGCGGCGCGCGCGGTCCAGCACCCTCAGACCGAGGTCACGGAGGCCGCGTTCTTCCACTACCGCATCTGGAGCGACCGCCGGGACGGCCTGGGCGGGACGTTCCGCGACGAGTTGCCGCGCATAAATCGCACGCTGGCCGTCGACGAGGACGGATTCTTGGACGCCAAAGCCGGCGAAGGCTTCTCGGACAGGGTGCTCGCGGGTCGGGTCTGGGACGGCGCCGCGACCGCGTGTCCGGGCGTCGCGCTGGGCGACCGGGCGCCCCTGGTCATACTCCAGACCGATTCGGAGCGCGTCTTCGACGCGCTCGCGCGGCACCCCGACGTCCTCCTGACGAAGGCGCCCCTCGCCTTCCACCACAAGAGCTTCGACCATAGGCGGCTGCGGGCGGCCGGTCGCGCGAAGTTCCACTTCGAGGCGGACGGCGACGCGTTCGAGACGCTGCCCCAGCTGGCCTGCCTCATCGCGAAGAAGGCGGGCGCGGCCCGCATCCCGCGGGTGCTGGGCCTGCCGCCGCCTTCCGACGACCTCGTCCAGCGCAAGTGGGCCAAGACGTTCGCGTACGAATCGACCGTGCGGTTCGTCCGCGTCGCCACGCAAGCCCATCAAACAAGTGGAGACGATGCCCTGGTCCTGGCGGAGAGCGACTTCGCCCGCGACGGCACCTCGGCCAAGCTGGCGCGCTTCCTCGGCGTCGCGCGGCCGCGCGAGGCCTACGCGACGCTCGTCTACGGCGACGGCCCCTTCGCGTGCGGCGCCGCGGTGCTCGGCCGCGCGCTGCGGGACGCGGACCCCGCGCGGCCGCGCGCGTGCGTCGTCTGGAACGTGAGCGAGGCGACGCGGAGTATTTTGCGAAGCACCTGGAGCCTGTTCGACGGCCCCCCCGTCGCCAAGGTCCGATACAGTAAGAGCGGCGCCCTCAAGGTCAAGGACGGCGTGCCGGCGAACCGCAAGGCGGGACTCTGGCTCCTGCCCTACGACCGGGTGCTGTTCTTCGACGTCGACGACGTCCCCCTGCCGGCGAGCGGCCCGCGGCTCGACGCGCTCTGGAAGACGTACGGCGACTCCGAGCGTCTCGCCGCGGTGCCGTTCGAGCGCAAGGGCCTCGCGCAACGCTGCTTCAACTCCGGGCTGATGCTCCTCCGGCCGGGCGCGCGGGCCTACGCCGCCTACACGGACGAGGCCCTCCGGCTGGGGCGCCACCAGCGCGGGCTCTGTCCCGGGCACGACCAGCCCGCCCTGAACCGCGCGTTCAGCGACTGGCGCGCGATCACGTCGAAGGACTGGTCGACCGCCACGCCGGGGCGGGCGAAGCGACGCTGCTCGTCGACGCTCGCGGATTTGTCCCGCGAGTTCGACGCGTACCACTTCTTTGAGGAGAGCGTGCCCTGGTGCGCGGACACGGCCGCGGGCTGCGCGCCCGGGCTGCACGACGCGTGCCCGCGTACCACCGTCTGCACCGCGCACGCGGCGGCGGCGCGGGCGTGGTGGGACGCGCTAGAACGACTGCCTACACCGGCCCGCGACGCGTGCCGCGCGCGGCTCTCGGGCAGGCCGCCGGCCTGCGCGCTCGAGTAATTGTTGCCTTTGTGTGGATCTGCCAGTGCCAGTGGACCCGGTCTCTAGACCTGGTCAGTGGCGGGATTAGTGGCGGTCACGTTCCCCGGCCCGAGCCCAGGGAAGTACTCAGGCTAGTACTAGTAGACACACTTAGCGCCGCCGCCCGCGCCGCCGCGACGAGCTTTTCCGCTGCCCCGTCGGCGGCAGAAACGCGCCGCCGGAATGGCCCGTCAGCCGCTGGTGCTCCGCCAGCGACGCCTCGTAGGCGAGCTCGGCCTCGGTCGGGCCGTCGCCGGTCGGCGCGGGGGGCGCGTGCTTGGCCAACCACGTCGCCTGGATGCGCCGCGCGGCGAACTTGCGCATCCAGTTCCGGTCGTTGAGCTTCAGGAAGGAAGCGGGGTCGTTCGTCATGAGGCACTTGTGCGACGGCGGCGCGACCGCGTCGACGACGTCCGACGCGGCCGAATCCCTGAGAAAGCTCAGGTTCGACCGCAGCAGCTGCTGGATATCAGAATCCAGGAAGCACACCTTCCGGAGTAACTCGCTCTTCGCGTCGCCGCTGCTTTCTAATTGCCACCGCACCGGCCGTTTGATGAGGTCCGGCAGGCATCTGTTCGCGCGGAGGCACCGACCGATCGCGCGCATGGCGTCGGGGTCGACGTCGCACCGACTTAACCGTACTTGCATCAACGCGCAGTTCCGCCGCAACGCGTCGAGCAACGCCTCGCTGGGACTCCGCCGGTAGCGCGGATCCTGGAGTAAAGGCTCGTCCCCGGCGAAGCACCGCCAGTTGCCGCTCAGGTCCAGCCCCCGCAGGCTCAAGCACCGCGGCAGCGCGTCGCAAAGATCGTAGAGCGCCGGCCGCGGCAGGTCCAGGTCGCAGAGGTCCGCGTCGAGTAGTGTCCGCGACAGTTCGCACGCCCGCGCGAGGCGCCGCGCGGTCCGCGCGCCGCAGAGCGGGTTGCCGCCCAGTCTTATCCGTTGGATACCGCCGCCGCCGATCGGCTTCTCCGTGCAGCGGTCGACGATGGCCACGGCCGCGGCATCGTCAAAACCGCCGTTCCGGCTGAGATCCAAGCCCGTCAAACTATAATGGCGTCCGCACGCCGCCGCCAGGGCCACCAGGCCCGACGGCGCGGCCCGCCCCGCCGCGTCCTGGCCGAGGTAGTTGTCGGACAGGTCCAGGGCTCGCAGCGCGGCGAGGCCGGGGGCGTCCAACATCTGCGCGACGAAGGCGCACGCGGCCTCGTGCAGTGCGTTGCGCCCGAGGCAGAGCTTCTCCAGATGGGCCGTATGCGCCGGCGCGCCCTCGAGGGCCTGCGTCAAGGCGGCCAGGCCGGTGTTGCGCATGCCGTCGGCCCCCAGCAACAGGTTTCCGCTGAGGTCCAGCCAGCGCAGGTGCGTGAACCCGGGGAGGTGGCCCTCGCGCGCCGCGGCGCCCAGCCGCGCGCCCACGCCCTCCGCGAGCTTCTGCAGGCCCAGCTGCGACCGCGCGCCGAGGTCGTTGTCGCTCAGCCCGAGGCCGGCGAAGCCCCAGTCGCAGTTCGTGATGATGTTCTCGGCCACGAAGACCGTCAGCGGCGGCGGCGGCACGAAGTGGCCCACGCCCTTCATGCGCGGCTGGTCGTCCACCCCGCGCGTGCCCAGCTCGTTGTCGCCCAGGTCGAGGGAGGCGTCGTCGTAGCCGTCCGACTCGTCGAAGAGGCCCGTGAGGTCCTCCAGACCCTGCAACGCGTCCCTGGCGGTCTCCGCGCCGGCGATGCGCGCATGCCTCCTCAAGTCGAGGCGCTTCTCCTCGTCGAACGGCTGCCACACCTCTTTGTAGGCGTCGAAGCGCCCGTCCTCGTCCAAGACGACGCACTCCTCGTCCAGCGTGCCGCCGTCCGCCGGCTCCTCGAGGGCTATGTCGTCGACGACTACCGCGCGCGAGCTAAAGGTCGTGGTCGAGGGAGAAGTGCCCCACATCATGGCGTCCCGCGCGGATCGGACAGCACTAGCGGGCCTGTCTCGTACGAGGGGCAGCCATCGGATAGCGCACTGCTAAGCATAGCTCTAGGGATGCCTAGTGTCTTACCTGTACGGGCCTAGGCCGCTAGCGCCTAAAAAACCGCCCCCCCCCCAAGGTGTGCACGTATCCCGATTCCCGGACGTACGTCTGCGCTTCGGCTATACCCGCCCGTGGTCCAAGATCACGGCCTCCGATTGTGACCGAAACGGGTGCGAGCCAGTCCCTCGGGCTACTTCTGGGCAAGAAGCCTCGGGCGGTGGGCCACCACGTTGTCCCATTCGCCCGTGCTGCCCGTCCTCCGGGGATCATTACCCCAGGGCCAAGTCCGAGGACGATACTAATGTACCGCATGCGGTACATTCGTGAAACTCATCCGGAAAATCCCTGGAATAACTCAACATCCCTTGCAAGCCTGGGAAGTGGATTTTGAGGGCCTTCACGTCCCAAGTCTCAATCGATCGGGTCTTAGGGCCAGTGTCTCAGCGACATGACCTTTTGGCGGTTTGAGGCCTAGACCCGCTCTCGCAGCATTCTTCAGAGCACTGTGTCGCGGCCTTCTGGGTCGAAGTGCGCGCCTCAATAATAGTCACTTTTGGACTTCAGCCTTGGGTCTCGCACGTGCATGAACAGGCCGAGCAAAAGGCCGCTGTTCGCCGCCACTGCGTCGCCCCCGTCGCCGCCCCCGGCCCTCAAGAGAGCCCCGCTGCCCCCCGAAGGCTGCCCCGCTGCGCGGTAAAACATCTCGCGGAAGTTACGGTACAATGACACCAGCTAAGCTCATCCTGGTATTGGCAGCCGCCGCCCGCGGCGCCGCCGCGACGGTGCAGGGCACGGGCTCGGGCACGGACGCCGACCCCTGCCACACGACTAACTGCGACGTCCGCTACGCGCTCAGCAAGGGCGTTTGCTACGGCGCAGGTGGCGCGCACGGCAGCTGGACGTGTAACGTCGACGAGGCGACTTGTACCGCGGCAAGTGGCCACCACTACCCCTCGACGACGCTCACCGGCGGCTGCTGCATGTGCGAGGGCGGCTGCCCCGCGTCGTTGGAGACTGGCACGAACTGCGCGGCAGGCTACGGCGCCGTCAGCAACCCCTACGAGACGACCTGCAAGTACACCGCCACGATCGACCCGTTCGCGGGCCCGACGGGCTACTTCAAGTTTGATGAGTGCGGCGACGTCGCCAACCCCGTCATCGCGATGAAGCAGGGCTCGACGTACGTCTTCGACCAGGCCGACGGGAGCAATTGGTACCACCCGCTCGGCATGGCTTATTTCCCCGACGGCGCGCACACGGGCGTCGACGAGCTCGAGCCCGGCATCGCGCAGACCGGCGGCAGCACCACCTGCGCCGCCGGCAACACGTGCCAGGCGCCGATGTACTACAAGAACGGCGTCTTCACGGGCACGACGTACGACAACACGGCGGCCACGCCCGTCGGCGGCGACGACTTCGGCCTCGACGTCTACGAGCCGGAGTTCTTCTACCCCAAGGACCAGTGGTCCGAGAATCTGTACTTCGTCGCGCTCACAGTCACGGACACGACCTACGCCAAGGATTTGTTCTACTTCTGCCACATCCACGCGGGCATGAGCGGCGTCATCAAGGTCCTCGACTCCTCGGCGGCCGCCGTCTCGACCGCCCACGCCACGTCTGTGTTCGACCCGGCCACCTACTACATGACGCCGTCAACCTACGACCAGTCGTGCGGCACCTACGGCCTCGACGGCGGCTCCACGTCGTACAAGTCGGGCGCCACGTGTACCGACGAGGAGTTCCTGTGCCACACCGGAACGCTCGCCGAGGGCTCGTTCGGCGACTGCCTCAAGGCGATGGACTGCCAGATGGACACGGAAATGATGACGACCCTGGACACGGCGAGCGACGTCGCCTCATTCATGCACCAGATGATCCCGCACCACGAGAACGCGATCAACATGGCCAAACTCCTCCTCAAGCAGAACGCGCTCACGATCACGCGCCGCAAGCTCCGCGAGGAGGGCCGCCGCCTCGACGACGACGGCGGCTGCGCGGACTGCGCCATCGAGGACATGCTCTGGTCGATCATCGTCGTGCAGGGCCACCAGGTCATCACGATGAAGGACTGGCTCGCCGCCAACTCCAAGCCCGAAAGCGCCACGTGCACGCACAGCCACCGCATGCTCTCCACCCCGAACCTCCGCGTCGCGCCCGCCGTCGAGGCGCCGCGGCGCCTGACCGGGCACGCGGGCACGGGCGCGGGCACGGAGGCCGACCCCTGCGTGACGACGAACTGTAACACGGCCGGCACCGAGTGCACGTTCACCGCCACGGTCGACCCGCACGCGGGTCCGTCGGGCTACTACAAGTTCAACGAGTGCGGCGACGTCGCCATGCCTGTCATCTCGATGAAGCGGGGCGTCAAGTACATCTTCGACCAGAGCGACGCGAGCAACTGGTACCACCCGCTCGGCATGGCTTACTTCCCCGACGGCGCCCACGCGGGCGTCGACGAGCTCGAGCCCGGCATCACGCAGACGACCGGCGACGCCTGCGCCGCCGGCAACACGTGCCAGGCGCCGAGATACTTCAAGGACAACGTCTTCGCCGGCACGACGTACGACAACACAGCGGCCACGCCCGTCGGCGGCGACGACTTCGGCCTCGACAACTACGAACCGGAGTTCTTCATCCCGAAGGGCGACTGGCTCGCGACGAAGTACAAGGTCGAGCTCACGATCACAGACACGGCCTATGCGACGGACATGTTCTACTTCTGCCACATCCACGCGGGCATGAGCGGCATCATCAAGATCGCTGATGCGACCACCGGCGCCGTCGTGTCGACGAAGACCGCCGCGACGACGCTGCCGGCCGACTACTACAAGACCCCCACGACCTACGACAAGTCGTGCGGCTCGTACGGTATCGATGCGTTCCAGACGTCCAAGGGCGCGTGCGGCAACGAGCACTTCGTGTGCACTACCGCTGCGACCCCGAGCGGCTCGTTCGGCGACTGCCTGAGCTCGATGGACTGCGCCATGGACTACAACATGAAGACGACGCTCGACTCGAACGACGTCGTTTCTTTCATGTGGCAGATGATCCCGCACCACGAGAACGCGGTCAATATGGCGAAGTTATTGATGAAGCAGAACGCGTTGACGCTCTCGCGCCGCAAGCTCCGCGGCGAGGGCCGCCGTCTCGACGACGATGGCGGCTGCGCGGACTGCGCCATCGACGACATGCTCTGGGACATCGTCTCGGTCCAGTCGCACCAGATCCTCACGATGAAGGACTGGCTCACCGCCAACGGCAAGGCCGAGTCCGGCACGTGCAGCGCGGCCCTCGGCGCCGCCGACGCCGCCGGCCACGTCGCCCCGACCATGCTCGCCGCCGGCCTCGCCGCCGCGGCCCTCCTCGCCGCCTAGTCGTCCCCATCGAAGGCGCGATCGACCCCTGTCCCCCTTTCGTGCAAAAAGCGCCGCCCTTAAGTCAACCGTCGCAAAATAGCCCTCCCATGGTACTTAGGCGTCTGAACAAGAAGTTCTGCCGAACCGCTAGCCAGTTCGCAGCCTCGATAGCGAGAAGTAAATGAGACACCAGATTCAAACTCACCATGGTTGTCCACCGAGACCAAATATAGACGGATAGGGGCCCAAGGACGTACCCTCGCGGCGGCTCGGCGGAAGTTCTAACCCAGATCCCCTCCGAGTCCGAGTCCTGGAGGTGATAATATTAGGTAAGTGGAAACAATGCACCAAATGGAGGATATTACTCAAACGAGGAGACGAACACGTGCCCTAAAACACCGACGTCGGCACCGCGGGCGGCGTGAATAGCTTGTCGAAGGCGTCGAAGGCACCGTAGGTCGCCGACGGCGTCACGGCGGCGCGCCGCCGTCGATGCGCGAAGCCGAGGCAGCACCCCACCGCGGCGATCGCAAAGACCACGAGCATCGCCTGGAAAAGCAGCGCAAGCTGCCAGGCGGTCAGCTGCGACTGCCACGTATCGCGGTCGCGCGTGTCGCGACGGTCCGTCCAGGGTGCGGTTTGCACGAAGTGCCCGGCTCGATACGTCGCGACTTTGGCCGCCGCGGCGACGCCCAGCGCCCGGGCGCCCAGCTCCGACAAGTGAATGTCCTCGTGCTTGTGCACTTCAGGGCAGTCGCACGTCTCCGGGAAGCAGTCCGACGCGTTGCGCCGCGACGCGCACGCGTCGACGAGCGTGCCGTACTGGTCGTTGATGATCACCTCCCGGTACTTGCCGGCCGGCCCGAAGAGGCTCCGGATGATGTCGTTCACCTCGAGCACGTCCGAGTTCTTCCGGTTATTGTACGAGGGCCTGTGTGGAAATCAACCAGAGAGTTAGGTTATCCTGAGAAATATTGCGTGGACCATCGTGAACCTCCACGCCATCGAGCCGACGCGGTCACGGGGACAGTGTCGCGTCGATGGCCTGAAAACTCCACGCCATCGAGCAGATGCAGTTTTTGGCGACGACGTCGCATCGATGGCGTGGGGCGCCCGAATTTCGATTTCCACACAGACAAGGACGGCACGGGGGTCGTCGTGGCCCAGATGATGGTGGCGTTGGGCGGCATCGAGCTCCGCAGCTTCCAGTAGAGCGTCTCCATGTGCGCGGCGTACGCGCCCCGGGTCACCTTGGCGTACATCTTCCAGGCGATGTCGCGCATGCCCCAGTTCACGTGCGCTACCGTGAAGTTGCCCGCGGCCAGGTAGGGGTCGACACAGGCGAGGAGCCCGACGCTCGTGCCGCAGTACCCGTCCTTGCCCGTGCTCGCGAAGAGCGTCGTGCCCAGGTCGTGCGCCGCGAGGAGCCGTCGCGCCTGCGGCTCGATCTGGCCCGAGATCGAGTCTCCGACGAAAAGCAAATTCGGCTTCGAATAATTTGCGTCTACCGCGTTGTCGCCGAACAGCACGTTCGCGTCGGCCGGGCACCGCGAGGCGCAATTGTGGTCGCCCTCCTGGTGCAGCGGGAAGTGATACAAAAGCAGGACGGTCCAAAACGCCGCCAGTAGAACGCAGATCGAGCACCAGCCTCCACACATGACCTTGCCGCCCTCGTGCACGCGCGCGCTTCTTTGGTCGAACACGACGCCGTGCGTGCGTTGCGAGTTTTCCACTAGTAACGGTTCCAGGAGCGCCTCGTCGTCGTCGATACGTCGGCGCTTCCGCCGCCGCCAAAAGAGCGCGACTGTGCCCGCGACGCCGACGAAGAGCAGACACGTCGAGTACGATATCCCGACGACCGCCCATTCGGGCAGCCCCTCGTCGCCGTCGCTCGACGACGACCCGCCCTCGTCGTGGACGTCGTTGATCTCGGCCGCCGCCGCCGAGATCGCAAGCGTACTCGCGGCGACGTTCAGGCCGAGCAGGTATGCACCGCGTTGCTTTAGCGCGCCGTCGCCGCGCTGCAGCCGCGGGCAGCCGGCCGTCTCCGGGTAGCCCGACCCGTTTTCCAGCCGGCAGTTCGTGTCCAGGACGGCGGAGAGGTCGTCGAACGACGCGTTCCGCGCGAAGACGCGCTCCGCGGCGGCGTCGAGGCGCCGGACGTCCGGAACGCCGCGCGGGACGCTCGACGCCCACGTGAGCTTCCACGTCGTCCGCGCCAGGAGCATGTCGCGGAGCGTCTCGAGGTTCCGCGCGTAGTCCGCCGCGGAGACGTTGCGTCGCGCGTCCTCGCGGCCGTAATTGACGTGGACGGCGCGCCAGGACCGCGCCAAATAGGGGTCGAGGCACGCGACCAGCCCCGCGGACGTGGCGCACGCGTCTTCGTTGCCGGCGTTCGGAAACGCGGCCAGCACCCGGCTCAAGTTTAGGTTTATGCGGGCCGCTTCCCGGCCGTACGCGGTCGCCGTCGCGTCTCCGATAATTAACGAGTCGTACGCGTGCAGGTTCGCCGGCGGCGCCGAGCAGTTGCAGTCAAGCGCTGCTGCCCACCGGAGGAGGGCTGCTGCTGCGACGAGGACCATTGCTTTGGGTTCCATTGCTTTGGGGCAGCTATCACGGCGCCGCGCTAGGCACGCGCGTCCTACGAGAACTGCATTGCTGGCACTGGTGGGCCGCTGCGTCGTCTGCGCGCTGCCCGCGGCCGCGGCAATCGCTTCTCATGCCGCCTTTTATGGAGCCCAACGAAATTGCGAACTAGAATGGCGTTTCGGCGCCTGGCCCTCCGCGCACGATTTTGTCACCGTGGACGAGTAGCGTGCCGGGAGACCTCGACGCAGAGACGTATACGGGTTGGCAAGCAAAGCGGGTTCGCCCTTCAAGTTTACGGTGCGCTACCTGACTTGCCTCCACCGCGAACTTTATCTATTAGTCTTAGATATTAGTCTGCTTTTCTTAGAGCGAGGCCGCCTAGCCACGACCCGCCGCGGGGACTGCGTGACCGAACAGTCTATTTAGAGAGTTATTGTCCGGGTCGACGGGACGGGCGGCGGCCGCCCCCTCCGAGAAAACCCCTCGCGCCCGTCGGAGTACTGCTGCGTGTTGGTCACGGGCTGCGCGCCGGCCGCCTCGGGGTAGACGAACTGCGTGAAGACGTCGCAGGGCGGCCGCGCCGTCCCCCGCACTGGCGCGCCGGGCTCGGTCGCCGCGACGGCCGGGCCCTGCCCCAGGAGCGCCAGCTTCGCCGCCTCCTCGGCCTCCGCGCGGCGCCGCCGAATCTTGGCGGCCTTGTTCAGCGCCATGCGCATGCACACCGAGACCTCGGGGCACGGCCTCGCGTTCGCCTCCGCCTCGAGCAGCTCCCGGATGTAGGGGTCGCGGCCCCGGTGGCCGCGCGGCTCGACGTCCTTGCAGAACCGCACGTATTCCATGTCGTCGTCGCCGGCCGCATAGGTCGCCACGAGGGCCTTGACGTCCCGGTCCCGCTCGGGCCACAGCGCGTAGATGCGGAGGACTTGCTCGAACTTGGCCCGATTGATAAGCCCGCGCTTCCTTCGATCGTCCTCGGCCCAGTGCGGTCGCAGCAGGATCCGCTTCTCGAGCACGCGGCGCTTGATCGGCGCGAGCGCGCGGGCCGCCCGCCTTTCGGCCTTCTCCGCGCGCTCGCGCTCGCGCTCGGCCGCGGCGCGCCGCTCCTCTTCCGTGAGTTGCGGGGGCGGCGGCTGCGTCGCGTCGAACGTCGGCCGCGTCACGCGCCGCGCCTTGGCGCGCTCGGCGTCCGTCACCGTCACCAGGTCGAGCTCCTCCAGCCAGGGCATGTGCTTGATCACGTGCAGCCGGTACTTCGTCTCGTGGGCCAGCGGGTTGCCCTTGAGGTCGAGGCGTTTCAAACGACGCAACTTCTTCAGCACCTCGATGTGCTCGTGCAGGTCCGTCAGCTGGTTGTCGCTCGCGTGGAGCTCCTCGAGGTTCTTGAGTTTCGCGAGCGACGAGTCGACGAAGGTCGTGAGGCGATTCTTGGAGAGATAGAGGCAGTGCAGGCGAAAGTTCTCGTCTAAATTTTCCAGCTTGGCGAGGTTGTTGCGCATGAGCCACAGATACTTCAGGTCGATGAAGCGCTCGAAGACGCCCTCGGGGAGGTAGTCGATGCCCCGGTCGTTCATGTACAGCTCGAGGCAGTTCTGGACGTGCTTGGCGTTCTTCGTGCCGATGCACGCGTAGGGGTCGGCGGCTTTGCCCGCCGGCGGGAGCAGCGTCGCCTCCATCGTCGACAGGACTTCGCTGTGTTCTTTGCTTACCACCCTTGCTGCCGCGGTAAACGTAAGGGCGCGCTGTGGGCTACCACGAGGAACTCCTCCGCCGGCGCTGCCCCGGGTACGAGCGCGTTCTGTTCGCACCACCGCCGCCTTTGGTAAGACAGATATATAAAAAAAGGATACATGGTGGTACCTACGGTACTTACAACACAACTTGCTGTGGATTCGCCTGTGGATTCGCCTGCTTGATCGCCCCCTTATCTCACATCGCGCACGCAGCACATATTATGGCTAGTCTCCGCCTTGCAATCAAGGCATCGCTTGAGCAATCACAGCCCCCCGCGCTCCCACAGCAAACAACTCGCAAGCGCGGCAAAGGACCGCCATCGAAGAAGAGCAAAGCCACCGCCGCGGGCCCGCCGTCGTGGACTCGCGGCGACGTACAGCTGCGGCCGACCCGGGCTACGCTGCGGGGGCTGAACGTGCAGCGCCCCTGGGCGCCGATGCTGCTCGACGGCTCAAAAGTGATCGAAACGCGAACTTATGACATCGACAAACAAAAATGCTTTGCTAATGAGTGGTTCTGGGTTGTCGAGACGCCGGGCAAAAAGCGGCAGCGGGGCCAGCGGGCGCACATCACCGGCTGTATTAAATTTTCGAGCGAGTCGGTGCGCTACACGTCGCTTGCACAGTGGCGCGCGGACGAAGATAAGCACCGCATTCCGGCCGGGTCGGAATACGACTGGAACGGACGCGGCGCCATGTACGGTTGGCGAGTCGAGGGCGCCTACGCGCTGCGCAGTCCCCTCCCGAGGCCCGATCCGAAGGGCGTCATTAACTCCAAGCCCGTCACGCGGACCGTGCCGCGGGGCGGGTGGCTCGCCTGAGTAAGCTTCTACTACATGAGTTTAAAGTTCGGCGGTGTTTTTTTAACATCATGATCAGAACGGACGCTGCTCACGGGCCCGGGGAAACCCCCGTTCGCCTAACGATGTAAAAAACGCCGGAACTCGAACTCTCTACTCGAACTCATATATAATACGACAAAAAATCCGTGCAAAGTGCTGCGGCAGTGGTCCTGAAGTCGCGGTCGATTCTGGAGTCTGGTGATGTCTACTAGTATATTTCATTGGGTTGTAAGCGAACGGGTTCCCGTGAGCATCCGATCTGACTCGGATGTAAAAATGCCGAAAATCAGATCTACCCCGTCGCTTGTCATGCCCAGGCTGTGCGTCACAGTCTTTATGGCTAGAACACATTAGTAATTCACGTATCGAGCGACGGTAAGGACGAGGCGTCACCCCGGCGCGGGCGCCGGCGCCGCGAGGCCGGTGGCGACCTCCTTGGCGTGGCTCACCTCTACGGCGAGCGCGCAGAGGTCGCGCTTCCGCGCGGCGTCGAGCGTCGCGCGCGCCGCCGCGAGCTCGCCGAGGAGCGCGTTCAGGCCCCGCTCGGCGTCGCGCGCGTGCGCCGCGCACCGGTCGGCGACCTCGGCCGCCGCCACGACGACCTCGGGGCGCCCGTCGACGTTGACCGCGACGTCGGCGGCCGGCGATTCGGCGAAGTGCGCGCCGAGCGCGGCGGCGAGGCCGGCGACGCAGCTGAGGTGGTGCACGCGGTCCTCGATATCCAAATCTGCGGCCGCGTCGTAGAACTCGACGCCGAGCGAGAACTCGGCGACGGCGTCGGCCCACTTGCGCTGGTCCACGGCGAGGCCCGCGAGCTGCTCGGCGCAGCGCGCCGCCGCGGCGCGGTCCCCCGCCTCGAGGAAGAGGCACCGCGCCTGGTCCACGAGCTGCCACGCGACCGCCGCGTCGTCCGCGTTTTCCTCGTCGTCGGCGTCGGCGTCCTCCTCGCCGCCCGCCTCGCCGGCCAGGCGCCGCCGCTTCGGCGACGGCGCGGCCTCGGCGTCCTCCTCGGCCGCCGCGGCCTCGCGCGCGACGCCCACGAGCGCGACGCCGTACTCGTAGTAGAGCGGCGCGAGCGCGGGGTCGAGCTGCCTTTCGTCGGGAGCGCCCTCGGTGGCCAGGGTCAGCACCTCGGCTAACAAATTGGCCGCGGCCTCGAAGCGGCCGCCGCGCCGCAGCCGAACGCCGGCGCGGTACCGCGGGTCACTCAGGGGGCTGGGTGTCGACGCCATCCGCGAGAGACGCTCTGCTTACAACTTATAAGGGAGCCTCGGGCTAGCGGATAGGTATACTAGTAGACGGCCAGTTCCACATCCTGACGGGGGGCGTCCCAAAGAGGGGGGCGTGCGAGTCCCTGCGACTCAGCCCTTGCGTCCTAGTCCAGCCGGACGGGTGGGCCCGGGGGGAGCGGGAGGGGTACGGGGACCCTGCGACGTAACTAGCCTGAGCCTGAGTATTAAATACTTGTAAAAATAAATAATTAAGGAAGGAATATCCTAAAGGAAAGGACATACACCAAGCCTCTAGAGGCCTTCTCCTATTATTACTAAATCGGCCTAGATTTCTCCGCGGACGCAGTCCCTTCCTCGTCGGACTCGTAGGCGACGGGCCTATACCTCGCACGCCGCGGGTGGAGATGCCCGCAGGCGCCGCCGCAGGCCCACGTGACCACGAGCGGGCCGCGCCGGACGCGCAAAGAAAAAACGTAGGCGAGGACGACGGAGAGGTACACACCGACGCATATGACGAGCTTCGCCGCTTCGAACTCGGCACGCGTGCAGCACGGTCGGCCCGTCCGGATCACCTCCTTGACGGCGTGGTGGTTCTTATCAATCACCTTCGTGCCGAAAGAATAGACGCCGGCGAATAGAATATAGGGACATCTATGGTACCTATGCGGCAATACATCTGAGTTCGAAGCCAAACGCCATTGTGGCCCGGGATGACGCTGGGCGGAACGCGCCGACGAGCGGGAGCACTAGGGTGCCCCAGAAGATGTGCGTGTCTGTTATGCCAACGTCCGTGTGCAAGAGGACCCAGGCGAGATGCTTGAAGAGCGTGCAGCCGATCGCCAGGATGCCAACGTAGGAGCGATGGGCTATCGCGCAAAGCAGAACCGCCAGCAACACGGTGCCTATCGTTGTCTCTCGTATCGCGTCGTCTGTGGCGCGGAGGCCTGGCGCCTTGCCCGACGCCCATCCCGCGTAACAGAGGGCGAAATGGACGAGCAGCGCGGCAACGTGTCTTCGATTCGCCATCGTTCTAGTCTCGCACCAACTTTTTTTGTCATCTGCCCCGCCGGCGGGTGCGGGCAAGCCGTATACAGGAGCTCGTAAAGTGTCTAAATGGATATTGACAAGCGTCTTTTTGGGTGATCGACCAATAACTGATTATCCTTATGCTCGAATGAGGCTACTTAAAGCGCAATCCCGTCCTGCCGGGGGCCGAGGTCCTTGCTGTCCTAGCCGAGTGGCGGGTTTTGGAACTTACGCTTCCTCCGATTGCTTAGACGCTGCGCCGCTGCCGCGCCGGGCGTCTTGGTCTCGCAGCTAGCCCAGGCGCATAGGGTTAGCCGCTCTGTGGAGCGGCCTGACCACCTTTTTTTGCAACAAAAAAAATATTTTACAAGAATCACCTAAGGTACAAACAGATAGAAGATCACTAAGCTAGTCGGGCAAAATGGAGTGGGACGCCGCCGAACAGGGCAGGAGCCTTTTGCCGAGTACTAAACCCGACGACGACGACGCGCCGCAGCTGATAGACGACCTGCGGCGCGCGGTGGCCGCGGCGACGGGCGCTCCGGCCGCGGCGCGGGCCGACGCGGTCGCGGCCGCGCGCGCCCTGGCGGACCGGGCGGCCGCGGCCCCGGACGCGCTGGACGAGCAGGCCCGGCGCGACCTACGGGCGGCGCTGCGGGCCCTCGAGCGCCTCGAGCGCGCCGACGCCCCGCCCGGCGAAGGGGCCCCGCCCGGCGCGGCGGGCGCGGCCGGCCCCCGCCAGGTCCAGCTGCAGATCGACGCCGAGGACGCGTACTCGGCGCAGCTCGAGCGCGAGCGCGCCGAGGAGATCGAGCGCCTCGCGGCCCAGGTCTCGACCGTGAACATGATCTACCGCGACATCGCCTCGCTCGTCGGCGCGCAGCAGGAGGACGTCGACGAGATCGAGGACCTCGTGTCGCGCTCGCACGACCGGACGACGAGCGGGCACCGTCAGCTGGAGAGAGCCGTCCGGCGCCGCGTGCAGAAGCACCGGTGCTGCGCCTATTTCCTGTGCTTCCTGCTCCTCCTCATCGTGCTCGTTGTACTCGCCGTCATCGTCGCGCGACACGTCCCCGCGGCCGCGCGGTGAGCGAGTCGGTTTTTACTATATTTGTGTCTTTCTTTCAAAGTCCTTGGAAAACACCTCCTCGACGGGATATGTTACTCCTGCTGGTCTACCCGCGGTACCTACGGTACCGCAGGTACCGTACCTACGGTAGGTACCGTAGGTACCTACGGTACCGATATACCAGGTAGTACTAGTAATAGTATCGGTACGAGAGTTTGCAGCCTCTCGCTGACCCTTTTGGTGGTTGCACCGCGGCAGTGGTTGCACACGACGCCGCGGGAGCAGCAGCGCCGTAGAGGAGGGTGCACCGAGGCCAAGAGACCCATGCTTGCCAGAGCAGCGCAGACGTGCGCGCGACGCGGTGCGCCCCGCGTCGCAGCGCGCGCCGCGTCGTCGGCGGCCCGGCAGCGCGCGCGCGCGCCGCGCGTGCTGGCGGGCGCGGCGGCGGGCCTGGGCCTCGGCTGGGCCGCGGTGCACCGCCCCGGCGCGGCGCCGGCGCGCTGCGAGGCCGCAATCGCGGACGAGCCCGCCGCGGAGGCGGCGGCGGCCGAGGCGGCGGTCCAGGCGGCGGCCCTCGCCGCGCGGAACCGCGCGTGGCGCGACGCGCTGCGCGAGGCGCTGGCGCACTGGGCGTCGTTCCTGAGCCTGTGCCTCGCGACGTTCGTCGCGACGGCCGTCGAGCGCGTCGCGCTCGCGAGCCAGGTGCAGCAGCTCGTGGCGCTGCCGGGCCAGGTCGGGCTCGACGACGCGCTGCGCCACGTCGCGGCGATCTTCGGCATCAAGGCGGTCCACCTGCTCGCGGAGGCGGTCAAGGGCCTCGTCGCGGGCCGGCTCGGCGCGGCGCTGGAGCGGCGCGGGCGCGCGCGGTGGCTCGCCGCGCGGCAGAAGGCCGGCGGGGCCGAGGGCGCCGACGACGCGCAGCTCGCCGCGGGCCCGAAGCTCCTCGTCGTCGACGCGGCGCCGCGCGTGGTGGTCGAGGGAACCTTCGGCGTCGTGGGCGCGGCCGGCGCGCTGCGCGCGTCGCCGTTCCAGGCGGTGTACTTCGTCGCGCACGAGGCGCTGCTGGGGCAGGTCGTCGGCGCGGTCGCGGCGGCGCTCGCGGCGGCGCGCGACGCGCGCCAGGCCGACGACGACGCCGCGCGCGCGGCGTGGGCCGCCGCCGCGACAACGGGGGCGGGCGAGCCGCCCGACGACGCGCACCTCCGCGCCACGGCCGTGGCCCTGGGCGACGCGCAACTCGCGTTCGAGCGCGCGGTCGACGCCAGCCAGCTCGCCGTGCTCGCGTCGTACGTGGTCACGTCCACGTGCTTCGTCGAGCGCCGTTTCCTGGGGGCCGACGCGGAGAAGTACCAGAAGGTCATGGGCTTCGCCGGCGGCGCGATGCAGGCGGCGCAGGAGATCGGGTCGTGCGCCGAGGCGCTGGGCCGCGGCACGGATCTGATGGTGAAGCTCCACGCGCTCGAGGACGCCGGCGCCGTGGACGCGCTCGCGGCGTCGCCGTACTTCGGGGGGGCGCTAGGGAAGCGCTGAACGCCAAGGCCGCCCGCGTATATGTCTAATTATCTTCTTAGCCCCGACTCGGGAGTACCTTCGATTTCTACGCCCTGATGATACTACTAGAAGTAGGCTAGAATAGATGCTACTAGTAGAACTATGTTCACGCCCACCAGGGGCTGTCGAGTATAGACCACGACTCCTCCGCGCCGAGAAATTAGGGTAAACCCGAATTTACGGCGCTACCTAGACGTGTCAGCGGCTCGAGAGGCGTGGTCTAAACGCGACAGCACCAGGGGTGCTCCTTACTTGGTGGTCTTCGGCGGAGACCAGAGCGGTGGGAGTTGGCGGGGGCCTGAGGCGGCTCAACGTCCTGGGACTTGACTTGGCTTGGTCGGACGTCGATCGCGGGGAACTTCGGGAGGGGTACGATGTGTCGATTTCGATGTCGATGTCGCGGTCCGCCAACTTAGAGAAGGAGCGCGGCGAGCGGGGCCAGAGCGCCGGCAACAAGCGCCTGCGCGCCGTCCGACTCCGAGAGCGTGCCGCCGCTCGCAGCCGTCGTCCTGTCCGGCGAGTCGCCCGAGTCAGTCGTGTCCGTCGTCGTGTCATCTGCTAGGCAGTCGTTCGGCATTGCTTCACCGGTAGCCGTGTAGCCATCGTTAACCGTCCATTCCGTAATCGACTGGGCAGGGTCGCAGGCACGGCATTCTGAGTATACATCGCAATATACACATCCCGTCGCCCGTCCCCCCCGATCAGTAAAGTAATCAAATTCAGCGGCCTGCACGCAATTGCCGTCAATAAAGCACTCTGTGACACCGAGGGTGGGACCGTCGCTCCACGACGTCTGCGACTTAGAGGGGTCGCAGACCTTGCAGCTGCGGCCGAGAGATTCGCCGGTGACCCCGTCAGCGTAGCAGAGACCATCGATATAGCAGAAGCCGGCCTCGATGACCGTCGTCGACCTGTCGTTCGTGCACGTGGAGATGCACGACGGCGTAGCTTTGGTGCCGGACGTTTCCACTTTCATTAGCATGAATTGTGTCTCTTGGTTCTCCTCGGGGTAAGTTAACGTGAAGCTCTCGTCAAAATAAATAGATGTCGCCGCCGAGTAACCGGCGATGATCAGGTCGCCGCCAGGCGTTGAGGCAGCGTCGTAGCAGACGGTAGAACCGGACCCGGTCGCGCTGCCAAATGCCTTGACAGACTTGCCCTTGCCCGTCGTGGCGTCGAGCTCCGCGTGCCAGGTCCAGGAGGTGGTCGTATCCGGCGTATAGACCGAGTCGAACTGCACCCCACGGCCATCTCCGATGGCGTGTAAGCTGCCGTCCGCCATCGTGACGATGGCATCAAGACCCCCGAACGTCGACGCCCAGATCGGCAGGCCGGTGTACGCGTGGTACTTCATCACGCAACCGTCATCTGAGTGGCGCGCGCAATGCACGCCCGTGTTCGCCGAGGCAGCCCAGACGGCGTCGGCGGAGTCGGTGTCGACGAACGTCGAGCCCGACGGGCAGTCCGAGGCGGTCACCATCTTGGCCGTGCTGACTTCGTAGGCCGGCATCACCACGCCGGTCGTGTCGTCCTTGCAGCCGGCGTAGGGCGTGCCCGAGTCCAGGGAGACGACGCCAGTTTGCGCTGCGTCCTTCATAGCCACGTAGATGTAGGGTGCGCCGGTGGCGTCGAGTTCAATCTCACCCGAAAAGTATCTCATGCTCCAGTCGGCGCCCTCGATCGTCCGAGCCCAGATGACAGCGCCATCGCTGGACATACGCGCGATGACACCACAGTCATCCGCCGCGCAAGCCACGCCAAAGGGCGTCGGGTTCTCCGCCGTGGGCTCGCCGGTTGTGGTAAAGAGCTTGCCCCGGACGAAGAAATCATCCGAGTCGTCGTTCGAGGTGGAAACGCGCTCGAAGTGCTGCGCGTCGGTGAAAACCTTCTCCCACACCTGTGAGCCGTCCGCCGCTGCCATCTTTGACATGACCCCGACGCACGAGTCCGTGCTGCACTGGTAGCCGACACCGTAGATATGATCAGAAGAGTCAAAGTCAACGTCCATGCAGCGCGAGCTATCCGTTGACCCGACCCCCGACTCAGGCCAGCGAGTTAACCAGCCTGGCACCAGATTGGCGTCGAATGTTGCCACCCAGCCGTCCATACCTAATCCTGCGGCGTTGTTCATACCACCATTAACGGTGTATATTGTCGGTAGCCCATCTAGGGTTAGATTTCCGATGAAATACCCCGAAGCCACAATCTTCGTGTTGTCAGAGTTTGCGTGGATGCCCCAGAGACCATCCTCACCATGGCCACCGAAGTGGATGATGTCCTGGGGCACGCCCGTGGTCGTGTCGACCTTGACAAAACCCATTTCGTACTCGTCCCAGCTGCGCCCGGGGGGGCTGTAGGCCTTGAGGTCCTCGTGGACGGACGTGCCCTCCGACGCGTCAGGGTCGGACCGCGAGAACGGCCCGCGAATTTCAAAGTCGTACCCATTCCTATCTTTCATATTTTCCTCATAGTCACTCTCCATTGATGTCGACTTGACATAGCCCCCGACGACGGCCATGTCGTCCATCATGACCATGCGCCGCGGGTACATGCGGCCCGTCGGCGCCTGCCCGAGCGTTGCCCACTGCGCCTGGTAGAACTCGCAGTCTTGGTAGGTGTCGGTGGGCACGTCGTACCTGTGGTCCTTTGAGGCATCACACTTCAGGTCGCAGGAAGTGAACTGCTTCACGCCACTCTGAATGTCGCCCATCATGTAGTGGCCGCCGGGTTCGGCCTCGCAGACCGCGGTGCCGCCGCTGCAATCGCTGGCTAATGCCATGGGACTGTAGACGCCGGACGACGAGCACGTACCGATGTTGTTGGGGTAATTTAGGATGTGCTCGCACGTACATTCTTCTCCCGCGTCGATGACATCTTGGGCGGTGAGCCAGTCCTCGGTGCTGCCGCAAAACGAACTATCATACGCGCAGGTAAGGGTACCGCCCGTGAGGGACTTGCAGGCGCCGTAGTTGCAGCCATTGTCGCCCGCGGGGCTGGTGACCACCGTCGACTGGCAGTCTTTCGTCGCGGTGGACTTGGGCGCCTGGCCCGCGGCCGGGGCAGCGAGCGCGAGGGCGAGCAGCAGGCGGAGCATCGTGGGGCGCCGGCGGGTGGGGCAGCGTGCTTTTAGTCGGCGAGGCAGCGCCCTTTCTTTGCATGCTCTGTTTTGTGGCACGCTCTTACTTCCTTAGCACGCTAAGAGTCACTATCTGGAAGGTTGTCATGTAATCTTGTGATATACTCCTCTATTTACGGACAGTCTACCGTTACCAGGATATATCCGTTGCAAGTAGAGAGCAGTTGTGATCACATTAGGACCAAGGCCCGGGACCCGCTGGGCAGACCCACCGGGAATTCGGACTCCAGTCTGCCCGTCAGTTGAGGGGAAATAAGTGCGGAGCGGAGCCGACGCCAAGGCCGCGCCGGCCGGGGGGCGGTAGAGAACGCACACGATTGCACGATGGCATCAATATACGAGCCGTGTGCGGCTGATACTCAGGACTGGAGCTGTGCCTAGACAGCTGCCGCAGCGCCTTCGCGGGGCGGTTTCGCCGGCCGCAGCTCGTCTGCTGAATAATCGGACGCCTTCATTGGCAGTGGCGCCGCGCGACGGTTCTTAAGAATAAAGTACCCAGCGAGGAGCACGAGAAGAACGACAGCAGCCCCTACGACCACGCCTGTGATGAGACCGGCCGAGGCAGCGTTTGCGTCACTAGACCCACTAGGGGAACTTTCTGGGCCGGGTGTCGGCGGTGTCGCGGGACAAGGGAAATGAATTGGATAATCTTTAAACGCGCCATGTTTTGCGTCGAAGACGATCGCTGTGGTCCAGTCGCCGCCATTGATCATATACTGGAGCGCGATGGACGGCGCGCACCCGGTCCCAGCGCACTGGTACAACTTGACGCACCGCGCCGTTGTGTTTGTCGCCGTGTAGAAACCGACGTGGGGACCGTAGGCCGCGCAGCCATCGCCCGAGTAGCCGCAATTGGCCTGCCAGAACGAGCCCGTGTCTCCGTCGACGATGACTTTCTTCGATGGATAACTCGGCTTCGAAAACACCGAGGTCGCTTGGATCGGGTCGCCTTCGCATTCACTGTCCTCATAGACGTGAAGCTCGCGTACCGTCCAGGCGTCGCCCATGTTGCCGGTTTGCTCCGCAGGAGTGATGCGCCATGCATCTGCGGCGTAGCCGCAGTGAGCATCATCAGTCTCGGCGCCCACTGTAGACGCCAGCAGTATAGCCGCCCCGCACCTCATGCTGCCGCTCCTGCCGCTCTTAAGCGCGTGAGCACGGAATGGGCAGCCTCCTCTCGGGCGGCGGCGTGCAAAAGGGCCCTCCCCGCACGGAGGCACGGGATGTGCACAGGCACGTTAAGACCTCCAGGATATTTAATATGAGAAAGGAGAGTGCTGGGCAGAGATGGGGAGACTGGGGTTAAATTCTCCGCTCCCTCGACGTACTCCCCCTGGTCCTGGACCTAGATGTGGCTGCATGTTCATATTAAAGTGGAAGGACCATGGAACCAAGGTGAGTAGTGTCCGAGGTTCGATCGATGTTACGTTGCGCGGTGCCCTTAAAACTCATACGCCGGGCGTGATGCTGACGAGCTTCATCTCGACTCGGAGGTCCGCCGGCCGCGTCCGGGGGCGGGGCGCCGGGCTGAGGCTGCGCAGAAGGCTACGCGAGCGCCGCGCGAGCTTCTGTAGTTTTGGCCGCGGTCGTTGCCAACAGCCCCGCTCTCGCCGGAGGCACGGCATCAGGTGCAGGAAGCACGGGAGGACGACGAGGGCCGTCAGGGCCGCGTAGGTCGTGTTGATCGACGCGATGACGCCAAGCCTCGAGAACGGCAGGAGCCGCGCGAAGATGAGGACGAACGTCGACGAGAACGTCGTCAACGCCGCCGCGAAGACTGGAGCGCCGACGGTCTCCAGCGCGCGCCGCACGAGCCTCGCCGGCTCGGCGTTGGGGTTGTCGTGCGCCGCGACGCGGTAGGCATGGTCGACGTGGAACGAGTAGTCGATGGACAGACCCAGGAAGATGGGCATCGAGATCGCCTCGAGGATGCCGATCTCGTAGCCCAGCAGGCACGTGACCGTGAACGTGAGCACGAGGCACTCGGCGACGACCAGTGAGAAGACGAGCGTCGTGTGGCCGAGCGAGCCCGACGCGACGAGGACGCAGAGGTATGCGCACGCGAGCGCGACGGCGGCGCCTATCAACGTGTCGCGGATAACGCCATCGAGCAGCGCCGTGAGCACGTAGTTGTCGGACGAGAGCACCGAGCGCGTGGCGCCGTGCGGCTTCCCGTGGTCGCGGCGGCGCAGGTACCGCACCCAGTTTCGGTAGACCTCGGCGCGCTTCGACAGCGCAGCGTCCGGTCGCACGTCCAGGAGGATCCGGTCCCGCATCCAGCGGACCGTCCGCCCCCCCCCGGCGTCGCAGTCGACGCCTACGTAGTCGAGGATCGAGTCGCCGCCGAGGCCTACCGTGGGGTTGCTGTCGACGTAGGCCAGGAACTCCGCCTCGAACTCGAACGGCGGTAGTGGCAGCATCTTTTGCTTCGGGGCGAGCCAGGAGGCTTCAAATAGTTCAACAATACAGGCCGAGTCCTCGCGGCGCATCTTGAGGTGCGCATGCTTGGCGTGCTCGGCGCACGCGTCGCGCGCGAAGGTCTGCACGTTCGGGTCGGACCAGTCGTACGACCGCCAGTACCGCGGTCGGCCGTGCGGATGCGCGTCCGACTGGCGGCCGGGCCGCGACCGCACGCCCTGCACGACGTCCAGCGTGATCGTGTGCTGGAGGTCGTAGGGGTAGTAGAACTCGCATAGCTCGCCGCGGTAGTCCGGGAAGCAATCGCACGCGCCGTCTGCCGTCTGACAGCCGTTCGAACTGCACGAGCAGCGGCCGCACGTATCGTCGACGCAGACCGGAGCGACGTCGTCCCCCGACTCCCCGGAAGCCGGGCTGGGCGCGGGCGCGGGCGACCCGGGCGAGGGCGACCTGGGCGAGAGCGACGCGGGCGCAGGCGTCGCCGACGGACCGGCCTGCGCCGCGTTCGGGTCGACGAACGTGACCGTCGGCACCGGCTCCGGCGTCGGAACGGGCGTTATCGTCGGCGGCGATGTGACTGGCGGTTCCGTGTACTCCTCGTCGAGAGATTCACACCTCAAGCCCATATAGCCGCCATAACACTGACAAAACCCGGTCGTGTGGGCGCATTTGCCATATCCGGAGCATATTTCGCCGTTCGTGCCGACCTTGTCGGAGCACTGCGGGCTCCACTGCGTCTCGTCGTAGCCGCCCGTCCCGCGCTGGGTCGCTGAACCGTACTCATAGTTCTCGTCGCCGGCGGCCTCCCCGAGCAACGTCGCGACGCCGCCGTCCGCCGGGAAGTATTTGTCCCGGATTTGATAGACGAGGCCCAGGTTGTGGTCGCGCCGGAAGAAGCGTGGCGGCGCGTAGTCGACGGCCGCGACCAGCCCGATGCTCACCGCGGCGGCGACCAACATCGCGACCGTGAGCACCACGACCAGCCCCGCGCGCTTTACGAGAACGCCGGGCAGGCTAACGCCAAAGAAGCGGTCGAGGCAACCCATCTTACCGGCGTTGACCTCCCCTTGGAGCGTCTGGCGCCACCGCGAGCCTCCCGCGCGGTCGCGGTCGAGGAACCCTCCGTGTTTCGAGCTAGGCGTGATCGCCTCGGACACGCGGTCCAGGCCCCTTCCAATTTTCTCCTGCGCAGCGTGCAGCGAGCTTGTCACGTACTTGACGGCCGGCCGGTCGAGGAACTTTCGCACGTTCTTGCTGAGCCGGACCCGGGCCAGGGGGTTGAGCACATCTTTCTGGGGCCGGTCGGGCGCCGGCGTTGCGCTCTCCGGGTCCGAGACGGGGGGCTCCGCCGGCTTCGGGCGGCCCGCGCGCAGCGAGCGGGGGAAAAGCACCAGTACGGCGGGAAAGACCGAGACGACGAGGACGAAGTTGACCATGATGAGCGTGCCCGTGAAGATGCCGAACGCCTGGATCGCCGGCAGCTCAGACACGGAGAGCGCATAGAAGGCGGCCGCCGACGTGAACGACGTCGTCGCCATCGACGCGCCGGCGCGCCGGTACGCCTCCGCGAGCGCGTTGCGCCCGACGGCGTCGAACGCCTCCGTCTCGTCGTCGGCGGCCACGTGCATCGCCGGGAAGACGCCCTTGGCGTGCACTAGGGACCCGACCCACCAGTCCGGGTCCGATTGATCGGAGACCTCGATGACGTCGCCTTCGTAGAAGCCGAGCTCGTCCTGCGCGTCGGCGTCGCAGTCGAACTTGGCCTTGTAGCGCTTCCCGCCAACGACATGCGCAGCCGGGAACCGACCGGAGGCGCCCCCGGTCTCGAGCGACCCGCTCCACGTCGTTGCGTCCGAGTCGTCCTCCACCAGGATTTTGGCGCCCGTCTGGAAGAAGAGCTCGCCCTCTTCGGTACGGCATCGGGGACTGCGGTCAACGATCGCAGTGACGCGCCGCGGGCCCTCGCAGGGCGCGACGTACGTCGCGGGGAACTTACCGACGCCGACGGCCAGGCGGCCGCGACACCAGCCGTCGCCGGCCTCGTCCTCGACGATCAACACGTCGCCCTTCTTGAAACTCAGCTCGTCCTTGCGGTCGCCCTTGCAGTCGTGGAGCGCGGTCACGCGCCGGAGCCCCTCCCGCTTGTGCTGCCGCTCGACCATGGTCTGCGCGAGCGTGTCGAAAAACAGGAACGCGTCGTCGGCGCCGATGCCCGCCACGATGAACACGCTGAGAAAGTTCAGCAGGTAGATGATGTAGACGTCGAAGACGCGCAGGTAGAAGTACTGCGCGACGGGGATCGACACCAGGACCTGGCCCATCGCGACGATCGCCAGCACCGGCGAGCGCATGTGCGCGATGAGCGCTGCGAACACCAGCACTAGCGCGATACCGCAAAGCACCATGTCGAGCCCCAGCGCGGACGCCACCTCCGCGCCGTTGATGTCGCCCTGCAGCCACAGGAGCCGCATTGTTGACGACGACGTCTCCCATTCCTGGAGTATTTTCGGCCAGACGTGGTCGACGAGCCACGTCTTGAACCCGGAGTCGTCTGTGGCCAGGAACGTGAACGTGGAGCGCATGATCTCCGACCTCGGGCGGACGGTCCCAAAATTCGCCGAGAAGAACGCGTTGCCGACGCCAGTCTGAGCCATCCAGGTCGTGACTTGTTCCACTTCTCGCAATTCCGAGTCCGTCGTTAGTCCCGAGCCCGTCCAGTAGTAGGGCACGCTCGAGTCGCGCGCCCAGGGCGCGCAGTCTCGCGGCGAAGCCGTTTCGTTCCAGTACGTGGGTAGGCAGTGGTCGCGCCAGCCCTGGTCCCCAAAGACGGTTAGGATCAAATCCTTCTCGACCCGCTGCGCGTCGTGGAGCGCGGGGGACCGAATGGCGTCCCGATGCAGCGGTTTCCGCAGGTACACCAGCGTGAGCGTGTCGACGCGGCCGCCGGACGACTCCTCGAGGCGCCGCCGCGACGTCGACCCCGCGGCGCAATACCGCGTGTCGGACTTTGCGGCCTCAAACGCCGAGTACCACTCCGACGCGCGATTGTCCGCCTTTGTGTAGGCGTCCACGTCCAGCAGCACGTCGATGGACTCGCGCAGCTCGCCGCAACCGACGTCGACGAAGGCCGAGACCGACAGCGCCGTGATCAGCCACACGTTGAGGGCGATGACCTTCAGGGGGTGCGAGACGACCAGATCGGCGGCGAACGCCTCGGGGCGCCGGTCCGCCGCCGCCGGGCGCCCGCCGATCAGCCCGAAGCGCCGCGCTCCGAAGAAGGCCATGGCGCAGATGATTGATATGACCGGCGCGAGCACCCACACAACCTCCGACGGCGTCGCACCCCGGCCCGCGGCGCAATCGGACCCCATAGTCCCTTTTTCTTACGCGCTTTGACTGAAAACTTCCTGCCGACTGCCGACTGCCGTGGCCTTGCGTCGCGGTGCAACTTGCCACTTGGGCTGCTCGCTGCACCCCGTCCTCGCTATACACGTGACGACTTTGGGCTGCCCTTCCATCAACACGTGAGGAAACCCGCACGCAATTTGATTCCCTGGTTGGAACGCGCGAATACTGCTAGCAATGACTCCCATAATATTGAGACAGATAGAAGAACAATTAGAACATTGTGCGAGAAGGTATTCATCACGTGCACATGGCTTCTCGCAATTGACGGCGTTAGTGCTACCAGCCTGTCCGCGTATTGTAGTAGTAATGCCGAAAGACGCCCCATGAAGAACGTGGGGTTTGTCCTCCTCGCAGCCGTCGGCGCAGCCGCCTTACCAGCAACACCCTGCTGTGGCACCAGCTGCCCCAGCTGCCCTTGGCGAGCTCCAGATGGAGTACGTGTACGACGAGAAGTCAGGGACCTGAGCGCCACAGAGTGGCAGCGCGTCACAAATGCAATGAACACCATGAAACGAGTAGCGACGACGAACGGCCAAGCGACCTACGGCGCCGCCTACCGGAGCTACGACTATTTCACGGCGAAGCACTACGCCGCCTGCGTTGACGCACGGGGAAATGGTGCACACTACGGCCCGCACTTCGCCACGTGGCACGCTGCGCTCGGCCTCGAGTTCGAACGGGCGCTCCGCGCGGTCGATCCGGCGATCGAAGCGTTGCCCTACTGGGACGCCTCGGAGACGTCCCCGTCGGTGTTTGGGGGGGCGTACTTTGGCTCGGCGCCAGGCCTCGGCGATGATTACGACGTGATTGACGGCCCGTTCGGGTCGTGGCGAGTGCCTCGACACAAATCGCTGGCGGACTACGCGCCCAATTCGTCGACGTTTTCAGCCTCGACCGCCGTCGCGGGCAACTCGGCCGGCTACCTGAGGCACCCCCATAGCATGACATCGGTTGTAGGGGTCGTCCGCTTCGGCGGCGACTACGCTCTAGAAAAAGACGTGTTCTGGCGCTGCGTCGAGGAGCCCACGACGTTCCTGGAATGGAACAAGTGCGTCGACCTCGGATTTGCGCCGGACGGCTCCGACCTAGGCGACTCGGTGCATCGCGGTGCGCACCCAGGGGTCGGCGGCTTTCAGGATGGTGGCACCGGGACCAGCCATGGCGACTTTGCGGATACTTTGGCAGAGCCCAGCGCGCAGATCAAACTCCCAACGCATTCAATTGAACTATCGAAGCACTGGTTGATGCGCACACAGGCGGGTCCGAACGACCCCGTGTTCTTCTTCCACCACGCAAACGTCGAGCGGTCTCGCCACTGGTGGACCTGGACGCGCGCTCATGACGCCGACGACTACTGGGCATACCCTTTGTTGGATCCTGACACCACGGTCGGGACGGACGCGTTTACGGGCCGGCGCGCGCCCGGCCAGCTCCTCAACGAGACGCTCAGCGACGGCTGGGGCTTTTCGATGGACGACCTCGGTTTCGAGCCGCGCGCCGGCGAATCACCAGAGACGTTAGTGACAAACGCGCGGCTCCTCTGCGAGCTGGCGCCGGGCGCGGCGCCGTACGCGTATGAGGACCTCGTACGATGTCGCGAATCTTCCGGAGATGCGTGCGCCGTTGCCGAGCCAGCGGAGCGATGTCCCACGATGGGTCCCTCTTTTGGCGAGCACCATACCGTCGACGGTCGCTTCGACGCGGTCGCGGTCGTCGACGTTGATAATGATGGCGACCCGGACGTCGTCACGGCGGAGGGGGACTGGCTCCGGATCCACGAGAACGTGGCGGGGCGGATGATCGCGCGAGATGTCGTCACGACTAAATACGCGAGCCCGGTCGCGCTCGACGCGGGAGAGGAAGACATCGTCGTCGGCTACGAGGCCGGCGCCGTGGTGGTGCACGCGCTCGACGGTGAGCAAATACGAATCGTGGATCGGGACGTCGCCTCTGGTGCTGTGGTCGTCCGGGCGGCAGACATCGACGGCGACGGCGTGCTGGACGTCGTCTCGGCGGCGGCCGAGGATGACACCGTCGCTGTGTATCGTGCGTCCAAGGGATTTTCGAAGCGTCTCGCTGCGTCTGACGCGGTGGGTGTTACTGACGTGGTCGTCCTAGACGTCGACGGCGACGGAGACCTGGACCTGCTCCCCACACTTCCTTGTTCCGGCACCGTGGTCGCGCTGAAGTCCATGCCGCGCAACCGCGAGGACGACGTTTGGATCGGTGACGACTGGCTCGAGTACCAGAGGACAGTGTTAAGGACGCGCGGTCGCGGCCAGCGCGCGGTCGCGGTCGTTGGCGACGACATTGTGGTCGCATATCGTACCGTCTACGTCCACGGCGGAGAAGCCGGCAAGCGGGCCGACGCGGAGGTGTCGACGGTCGACGGTGGTGTGCTGTACGACACCGACGATATGAGGTACGACGCCCTCCTGGGCGCGGATCTAAACGGGCGTGGGGCGGAGGACGTCGTCGCGCGCGGCAACGACGCCTTCGAGCGCGACGACCAGGCCGGCCTGTACTGGTTCGACGGGGCGGGGCTCGTCGTACGAAGGCGCAAGGTGTATACCGGCGCCGTGCTCGCCTTTGCGGCCGGGGATATCAACGGAGACGGCGCCGCGGACCTCGTGGTGGCGCCCGCCGCGGGGGGGCTCACGGTCCTCGAGAACGGCGGCGGTTCCGGGGCGGACGCTGACGCGTCGGTCGATGGGGCCGGCGGCCGGGGTGGTGAGGCTATCGACGACGCGGGCGTCGCTGGTGTCGGCGCGGCCGCTGTCGCAGTCCTGGCCGCGGGTGCCGCGTTCGCGCACCGGCGACGACGGCGGCCGACGCTTGTCGCGGATCCCCCCAAGGCGGCGCCTGGCGCCGCCTCATCAGAATCCGCCTAGGCACCGAGGGGCTACGAAGGCTCTTACTAGATTAAATGCATTTTAGAAGCCTTGGAAAATTCCAGAATGCCGGAGAAGCAGGCGAGATCACCAATTGAAACCGATTTCCGTAAGAGGCTACCGCAGAAGTATCGCGACTAGCGACGCGAGGGCCGCGGCGAAGCGATACGTGATCACGCTAACGGCGCCGCCCGACTCCTCTGACTCGGCGCTGGATGTTCTTTCGCGGCGGCAGTCGTCCGGCGGGTTCTTGCCCGGGAAACTTGAAGCCCGGATGATACTACAAGTATGTTCACGCCCACCAGAGGTCCTACTAGAACCGGGGGAGGGCTCTCAGTGTAGGTAACTATAGGATCATAGCACAATCGCTGTATTATTATTCTTTTTATCATACCTACCAAGGTACCGTGCTGGCGGTACGGTACCGGTACCGGTAACAAGTAACAACTTCTGGCGCATGCCCCGATGGCTGCCTCCCGTCGTAGTAGAGGCGGCGGATGCTAAGGAGTTTGAAAATAAGAAACTGACCGGAGGGCAGCCATGCGGGCCGCGCGCCTGCCGCTCCTGCCCGCGCTCGCCGCGGGCCTCAAGCTCCGGGGCGAGCTCGACACGCTGGCGCCCTGGGCCTTCGTGGACCGCTTCTGCTTCGTGCCGACGCCCCAGGCCGACGTGGACCTCGCGGCGGACGCGAAGAAGAAGAAGTACGGCTTCGTCGAGTTCGAGGTCACGTACCCGACCGGCGCGGCGCCCGCGCTCCTCTTCTACTACGACGGCTTCGACAAGTGGGTCGACGGCGTCGACGGCGGCGGGTCCTGTTCCGAGCGGCTGCGCGCGGCGGACAACGTCGTGTCGCTGCAGGCGCCGACGTCGTTCGTGACGAGCGTCGCGCCGGACTCGCTCGGCCGGACGACCACGGCTAAGGGCCGCGCGTACGTGCGCAACGAGGCCTACACGTGGTTCTTCGTGGCCCTCGCGAACTGCGCGGCGCAGTGCCCCGAGGCCGCGGGCTACCGCGACTGCCAGGGGCCGCTCGTCGCTTCTTATAAATTGCACTTCACGAACGGCGCCGCCGAGGAGCGGCGCGAGTTCTCGGCCGACGAGCTGGGGACGCTCGAGGTCGCGTGGTGCGCGCTCGCCGCGTACGCCGCGCTGGGCGCCTGGGCGCTGCGCGTGCGCGCGGCGCTCCGCCGGCGCCGCAAGTTCCACCACACGGTGGCCATGCTGTGCTGGTCGGCCTGGGTGCAGGCCGCGGGCTGCGCCTTCGCGCTGTGCCACGTCGCGACGTTCGCGCGGGACGGCGCGGGCGTGCCCTGGTGCCTCGCCGCGGCGCGCTTCCTGGGCCACGCGGCCGACATCCTCCTCGTGAGCCTGCTCGTGCTCCTGGCCAAGGGCTGGACGCTGGTGCGGCGCAAGCTGTCGGCGAACGGCCGCGTCCGCGTGACGGTCTACGCGACGGTCTTCCTCTGGGCGACGGTGGCGCTGGAGCTCTGGCGCCTGCACGCGTGGGACCGGTCGCGGTACGCGGACGCGGGCGAGTCGCCGCCGGGCTACGCGCTCGTCGCGCTGCGGGCCTACGCGGCGGCCTGGTTCCTGTACGCGGCGCACACGACGCGCCGGAACTACCCGCGCAAGGCGCGGTTCTACGGCAAGTTCAACCCGGCCGCGGCGCTGTGGCTCGTGTCGCGGCCCGCGCTCGCCCTGATCGGGCGGAGCGTGAGCGACCACGAGCGCGCCATCGTGCTCTACGCCTGCGACCAGGCGCTGGTCGTCGTGGCGCACGGCCTCCTGCTCTTCCTCTACGACCCGGCCTGGCCGGCCTGGAACGGGGGCTTCCCCTTCCACGCCGCGTCCGCCGCGGACCTCGGCCTCGCCTCGCGCGCGGCCGACGAGGACGACTACGCGCTGGCGCGCGACGAGGACGCCGGCGTCGACGTCGACACCGGCGCGCCGCTGCGGCGGTCGGCCGCGGCGACCGAGACGTACACGGTCTCGCGGTCGTCCGTGTTCCGGCGCATCTCCGTCCAGGGCGGCCGCACGGCGCGGCTCATGCGCGCCATGGCGCGGATCTCCGCGGACCTCGACCGCGCGCTGCTGGACCTCCAGGGCGAGATCGAGTGCGACGTCGACACGTGAGCGCCCGCGGGACGCCGCTTTCCTTCGCGCCGCGCGTTCCGTCCCCGGCTCGTATCTAAATAAATTCACCATCCTGTCTAGAGTCGCAGATCCCACGCCCGCAGATGTCGGGGAAACGCGGCGCCTCTCCAGTTAGTCGGCACTACAATGAGCTCCCGGAGGGATGGGGGGGGGAACTTACGCCGCTACGTGTCCAGGTCGCCGAGCGCCGGCGTCGGCTCCGGCGAGGGCGCCGGCGCCGGCGTCGCCGGGAGCCCCCCCGCGCACGCCGCGATGACCGCCGTCGCGTTGCCCGGCCCGTGCCGCGTCAGGTCCATGAGGACCTCGGACGACGCGAGCACGATCCTGTAATGGTCCGGCCCGCGGGGGGGCCAGGGCTCCGTCGCGACGACGCGCGTCGACCGGACCGTCTCGCACTCGTCCCGCGCCCGCGGGTCCGCCTCCTGGGCCAGCGCCGTGACGGCGCCCGCGAGCTCGCACGTCTCGGCGGGCGTCTTCTTGCAGAACGATGGCCGCCACTTCGGGTGCACGGCGTAGGCGCACCGCTTGACCGTCCGGAAGACGCTCTCCTCGCCGGCGCGCCCCGCCCAGACGTGCGAGTCGACGATGACCTGGCGCGGCGCCGTGCAGCACGTCTCGCACGGCCTGACGCCGCCGTGCCCATCCTTGCAGTAAGGCCCGACGCCCTGCGTGAAAAGGCACTTGCCCCGATCGTCGGCCGTGCAGACCGAGCAGTAGCCCGCGTGGGGGTCCAGCGCGGCGTCCTCGGCCTCGCACGGCGTGCAGGGGTCCCGCGCCGTGCACGCGGCGCCGCGGCCGTGGCGGCAGTCCCGGTCCGTCGGCTGGGTCCCGCGCTCGTGGATCCAGTGGGGCACGAACCGGCCGTCGAGCTCCTGGCAGTACGCCGAGCCGTCGGCCGGGCACGGGACGGCCGCGGGCGTCCCGTCGCCCGCGTGGTAGACGCGGCCCGTGGCGTGGTCGACGCACCGCGCGTAGGGGTGGCAGAAGCACGGGTTCACGGTCCCGCCCGCGGGGTTCAGCCGGTCCACGGTCGAGCGCTTGCCGCCCTTGCGGCTCCGCTCGCAGTCGTAGCGCCGCGTGTGCGCGGGCATGACCGACGGCGGCGCGTGGTTCGCCGCGAGGAAGACGTAGTACCACTGCACGCAGACCAGGCCGAGCAGGCACCCCGCCGAGAAGTAGTAGCCCATGTCGCTCCGCGCGCCCCGCCGGCTCGCGTAGGACGCGAAGATGGCCACGGCCCACGCCACCACCAGCCCCACGAAGAGCGCCGCCGCCACGTTCTGCACCGAGCCCTCGTCCAGCCCGTAGTCGTAGCACACGAGGCCCCCGAGCACGCACTCGCCGCCCCAGCTGGCGTGGCTGCCCCCGAGCTGCACGTCGCCGGCGTCGCGCGGGCCCGGCCGGAGCGAGCCCATGTTGGCGTAGGGCTGCCCCGCTTCGTCCGGTGGGCCGCGGGCTCAAAATAGTGAGTGCGGGTCCTACCGCAGTAGCAGCACACATCCCGTAGTCGCGTGGGATGCGGACATATAAATCAATATATATAAAGTAAGGATGACCTAAAAAAAGGAACAAGCTCCTACTCAAATAGCAGCAAGAGAACGGTACAACGGATTTTCATATATACCCGAGTGAGGAGCTTGTGAAGAGCTTCGAGATGATAGCTTATGCCGCGACTGGCGCCCGCCGCGCCGCTAGTAGTAGCCCGTGCAGCCCGTGCAGCTCGTGAGCGCCGCGTACCAGGGCAGGTCGCGGTCGTCGTCGGGCTCGGCGCCGTCGTAGGCGCCGCCGCCGCCGACGTGCTCGAGCGCCACGAGCTCGGGCGAGCGCGGCCGGTCCCCGGGCGCGGCGCCGCCGACCTCGAGCGGCGGCGCCGAGAGGCCCGCTTCGTAGGCCGACGGCGGCGGCGGCCGCGCGCGCGGCCGCGGCCGCGTCGCGCGCGGCGGCGGTCGGTAGGCGACGGGCGTGTTCTTCCGTCGTCGCTCGCGCGCGGCGGCGGCCGGCGGCTCCTCGGCTTCCGCGATCGCGTCGAGGCTCGACGGCGAATCCGGACGCCGCGGCACGCCTTCTAACCGCGTGCGCGTCCCCGCAATATAGGCGGCTTCGTCCTCGGCGTCGAGGACGTCAGTGGAGTCACCGCCGTGCCAGTCGTCCGCCAGGGGGCAGCGCTGCGGCGCCTCCATCGTGCCGAAGCGATGCGCGCCCCCGTCGAGGCAGCCGTATCGTGCCGAAGCGAACGAAGGCAGCCGTATCGTTCCGAAACGCGCCTGAGGCCGTGATGCAGCCCGAAAAAAGCACCCTTGCCACTCGAGGCATCCAAAGTTGTGTCCGCTCGCGAGAGTCGGGGAGATGTCGGGGAGCCGCCCGGAATGAGACACAGGCCGTGTGATGATTCGAAGTTTCATCATTACAACACAGCCCGAGGGCTAGGGCGACGCCTCGCGCCGCCGCCGCCGGAGGCAATCCAGGAGGCAGTTCGACCGCCGCCGCGCCGGCGCGGGCGCCGGCGCGGGGGCCTCCGGCGGCTCCTCGGGCACGAGCGAGAGGCGGCCGCCGCGCGGCGCGCGCGCGGGCCCGGGGGCGACGTCGCCCCAGGCCTCGGCCGTCGGCTCGAGCTCGGGCACGAGCGCGAGGCCGGGCTTCGCGGCGCGCGCGACGCGGACGTCGCCGAGCGCGTCGTCGACGGGCGACACCTCGGGCACGAGGTCCAGGCTCGGCCGGCGCGGCGCCGGCGCCGCGCGGGCGGCGCCGCCGAGCGCCTCGTCGACGGGCGACACCTCGGCCACGAGCGGCAGCGTCGCGGGCCGCCGCGCCCGCGGCCGCTCGACGACGCCGAGCGCGTCGGCGACGGGCGACACCTCGGCGACGGGCGCCAGGCCCGGCGCCGGGGGCGCGACGGCGCCGGCCACGAGGTCGCCCCAGGCCTCGGCCGTCGGCTCGAGCTCGGGCACGAGCGCGAGGCCGGGCTTCGCGGCGCGCGCGACGCGGACGTCGCCGAGCGCGTCGTCGACGGGCGAGACCTCGGCCACGAGGGCCAGCTTGCGGTCCGGGCTGCCCGCCGGCGACCGCCGCGGCCCGGCGGGCGCGAGGTCGTTGAGGGGCGCCTCGTCGACGGCCACCGGAGACGTGTTCCGCCGCCGCCGGGGGCTGCCCGGCGGCGGCGCCGGCGGCAGCGCCCCGCGCGGCGGCGCCGGGGGCGGCCCGGCGGCGTCTCGGAGCGGGGCGGCCATGCCGGAATGTTGTCTAGCGTTCGTGACCGCTTCTGTACTCCCTCTCCGGCCGGATGTTGTCTCGGTGCTGCACCGCCACCGCGGAGCCGGGCTCTCCCTACCAGGCGCGGTGCTCTGAATCGGTGCGAGGCGTCGTCCCTGGGCCGGCATCCGTGGGCGGGCCACTACGAAAAAAACCCGTCGTACCAGAGCTCGAGCTCACACTCGAGTACTCGCCCCATTTTCATTGTCGCGCAGTCTCGCCGCCATTCATTTTTCTGCCGGCGTTGCTGCCGCTGCCGAGTAAAGAGCCGTCCGGGTCTTCAGACGCACACGTACCGGCACGCGTAAGGACTCTCGTACGCACGCCTGGGCAGAGCCGAGGCAGTGGCTGCTGGGAGAGCAGCGTCACGAGCCATGCCCGCGACGCCCGACGCGGCGCCGCGGCCGCCGCCGCGCCTCGCGACGCCGAAGCGCACGACCCTGGGTGTCTGCGCCATGGCCAAGAAGACGCAGTCGAAGCCCATGCGCGAGATCCTGAGTCGGCTGCCGGGCGACGCGTTCGAAATCGTGATTTTCGAGGAGTCGGTGATTCTGGAGGCGGCCGTCGAGGCGTGGCCCGTCGTCGAGTGTCTGATCGCGTTCCATTCGTCGGGCTTTCCGCTGGACAAGGCGATCCAATACGCCAAACTCAGAAAGCCCTTCGTGGTCAACGATTTACGAAGGCAGCATTTGTTGCGAGATCGGCGGCTGGTCTATGCGACGCTAGCCAGGGCGGGCGTCCCAACCCCCAGACACGTCTGCGTCAATAGGGATAGGGACGTGGAGCAAAAAATCGAGGAGCTAGATGACGCCATAATCATCGACGGCGTGAAGATCGAGAAGCCCTTCGTCGAGAAGCCCGTGGATTCCGATGATCATAATATTCGGGTCTACTATCCTACCAGTGCGGGCGGCGGCTGCAAGCGACTGTTTCGGAAAGTTGGTAATCAAAGCTCGAAGTACGAACCTGATCTACACTCGATAAGACGGGAAGGGAGTTATTTGTACGAGGAGTTCGTGGACACGCAAGGTACCGATGTCAAGGTGTATAGCGTCGGGCCTTATTACGGCCACGCGGAAGCGCGGAAGTCCCCTACCTTAGATGGGGTTGTTTTGAGAGGTGCTGATGGTAAAGAACTAAGGTATCCCGTGATATTATCATGGGTCGAGAAAGATGTAGCCTTCAAGATCTACCACGCTTTTAGACAAACTGTGTGCGGGTTCGACATATTACGAACACATGATGGGGCGTGTCTCGTTTGCGACGTGAACGGCTGGTCCTTCGTGAAGAAGAGTAGGAAGTATTATGATGATTGCGCGGCGTTGTTGGCGGCGATTTTACGGGGTAGGGACGGCCGCATCGTGGACATGCGGCCGCCGCCCCGAGAACTGCCTCCAAGTCCACCAAAGATATGTAGCAGACCGCAGTCGCCCTCGGGCTTGGCGCCGTCCCGAAGAGAGTTAAGATGCGTCATCGCGGTCGTCCGCCATGGGGATAGGACGCCGAAACGAAAACTGAAGGTCAAGACGACTCACCCTTCAATCGTCCAGATCCATAGGGATAGGTGCAAGACGCCCAAGAAGGAGGTCAAGCTCAAAGAGTCGAAAGATCTGCGGGCGTTTTCTTCGACCCTCAAAGCTATCTTGCTGAAGGACGACATCGACGCGTTCCGCAAGATCCGGGAGGTGCTCAAGTCGCACAAACTCGACGACGAAGAGGAGCTGCTGGGCGGCGTCTTCTTCTCGGGCTGCAAGCTGCAGCTCAAGCCCCTCAAGTGGGAGGACGACGAGACAACAGAGGTCCAGGTCGTCCTCAAGTGGGGCGGCGTCCTCACGGAGTTAGGTGCGCAGCACGCGACGGCGCTCGGCGCGCATTTCAGACGTCATATGTACCCGACGACGGGCGGCCAAGGTCTCTTGAGATTGCATGCGACTTTTAGGCATGACTTGAAAATAAGAACCTCGGACGAAGGTCGGGTCATGAAGACGGGCGCGGCCTTCACCAAAGGATTGTTAGAATTGGAGGGCGAGATCTCGCCTATTCTCGTGTCTTTGATTCATCGCGGGCGCTCGGACGTGCACATGCTCGACCGCGCGGGCAACCACGAGGCCCAGGAATTGCTCGCTTTGTCGAAGGCCCACGTGTCGAGGTGTTTTCAGGTCGACGTCGAGTTACGAGGCCCCGACTCGGACGACGAGGACGCCGCTTCCAGTGACTCGAAATTCGCGCAACGTCGAAGGTTCATCGCGCCCGACGGTCCGGACTCTGTCCTGAGAGCTCTTAGAGATTTGGGCAACCCCCTGCGGGCTTTGCGGGACTTGTACGATGAGATGAGTTCGTTCATCGAGAAGGTCTCGCAAAAACCGTGCACTGAACAACTGTACATGGGCGAGAGCTTCGGCGTCTGGTTGGATTCGTGGAAGTGCATCCGCAAGGAGTTCTACGACCAAAAGGCGTACGACCTGTCGAAGATTCCGGAGATTTTCGACAAGCTGCGCTTCGACGCTAGACATAATGCTCTTACGTTATCTTTTGATGCTGGGTTCGGCGTGCTCGTGAAGAAGGCCTCTACCTTGTCTCAAGCGGTGGCGCCTTTAGAATTTGGGAGTGCGGCGGAACCCAGAAGGCAGGCGGCGTGGCACGTTAGTCGTGCGTTGCTAGATAAGATCTCCTTCGACCTGCGGACGGCGCGCGGCGACACGGAGGACTCGGGCCTCCATTTCCAGCTGGACGACCACCCCGAGCACCTGGCGGACTCTGAAATCAAGTCGCACTGGCGCGCGGTCCGGTCTCGACTCTATTTCACGTCCGAGTCGCACTTGCACGCGCTGTTGGACGCGCTGCGGCTCAACGAGCACGGCACGGAGTCCGTCGTTGATGATGCGGGGCGGCGGTGGCTCTCGGCCGTGCCAGAGCTGTCGTATTTGTCGCATGTGGTCTTCCGGTTGTGGGAGGACACGTCGTACGATACGAACGCCGAGGGCCGGTATTCGGTGGAAGTCCAGGTCTCGCCGGGGACGCCCTTCGTGCCGCTCGAGACGAGCGACGAGGCGCCGCCCACGCTACCGCTGCACAGCTTCGCGCGCGTGTCGTCGGCGGCGCTGGAGCGGTATCTTGGTGGGAAGCACGACGTCAACAGCGAGGAGAACGTCGCGAAGGCGCGAGTCTTGTACGAGGGCCTCGCGGACTCGCTCGAGGCGTGCGCGGGCGGCGGGGTCTTGCGGGGGGTCGCGAGGTTGAAGGTGTAAGTATAGTGTATTATATGCCTTAACGATGCGTTCCGTGTTGCCCTCGCGCTTCTCACAGCTCTGGCTTGGGCCTAGTGTCTTACCTGAAGTACAGGCCGCTAGCGGCGTCAAGTGGGGGGGAGCTTATGGGGACTAGGGACTAACCCCCTCGTCGCAAATCGCCCGGAGAGCGTCAAGTGCAGCGACATTGCGCGCGACGTGAGCAGCCGCAAGCAGGCATACACGGTGCAGGCATCGCGGACGCAGCGAACGGCTGAACGCTTGTGCAGCCTGCACGCCACAAGCGCCAAGCATCACCCATGGACCGCCAACAAAAGCGCGCGCGCCTCGACCTGGGGACGAACGTCGCTGCAACAAGCGCGGCCCACGGCCCTTTGTTAGCGCCCGGCTTCTCGGATCTCATCCAGCCGGGCTGCAATCCATTTAATGGCAAGCCGTACAGTAGGCGCTACCACGACATTTTGAGGGGAAGAAAAGAGTTACCCGTCTATGGTTTCTTGGAGAGACTGCTCGACGCCGTGAAGAACAACCAGACCGTGGTGGTCGAGGGCGAGACGGGTTCTGGGAAAACAACACAAATTCCTCAATTTCTAGTGAAAGATTATGCCCGAAGAGGTTCTAAATGTGTCGCTTGTACCCAACCGAGACGCGTGGCGGCCATGTCCATCGCGCAGCGCGTGGCGGACGAGATGGACGTCCAGTTAGGGGAAGAAGTGGGCTACTCGATCCGGTTTGAAGATACGACGGGGCCCAACACTTTACTAAAGTTCATGACCGACGGCATGCTGCTGCGGGAGGCCATGTCCGACCCGTTTTTAGAAAGGATGTCCGTCATTGTGTTAGATGAGGCGCACGAGAGGACGCTGTCCACCGATGTATTGATGGGCCTTCTGAAGGAACTCCTCCAACAGCGGAAAGACCTGAAGTGCGTCGTCATGTCCGCGACGCTAGATGCGGAGAAGTTCCAGACCTACTTCGAGGGGGCTCCATTACTAAGGGTACCGGGCCGAACGTTCCCCGTGGAAATCTTCTACACGCCGGAGCCCGAGCGGGACTACGTCGAAGCCGCCGTACGGACAGCCGCCCAGATCCACGCCTGCGAAAGTGCCGGAGATATTTTGGTTTTCCTCACTGGCGAGATCGAGATCGAGGACGTCTGCCAAAGGCTAAGGAATGAAGCGCAGAAGTGCGGGCCGGAAAGGGGCGAGCTCGTCGTCTATCCCTTGTACTCGTCGTTGCCACCTCGCCAGCAGAAGAGGATTTTTGATAAGGCGCCCGGGCCTCGCGTCGCGGGCGGGATGCCGGGCCGCAAGGTTGTCGTGTCCACGAACATCGCCGAGACGTCGTTGACGATCGACGGCATCGTGTATGTCGTGGACCCGGGCTTCTCGAAGCAAAAGGTCTACAATCCTCGGATCAGGGTCGAATCGTTACTTGTCTCGCCGATCTCGCGCGCCTCGGCGAAGCAACGGGCGGGTCGTGCTGGTAGAACGCGACCGGGGAAATGTTTTAGACTGTACACGGAAGCTTCTTTCAAGTCGGAGTTGCAGGAGCAGACCTACCCGGAGATTCTCCGGTCCAAGATGAGCAACGTGGTACTCACCCTAAAAAAATTAGGTATTGACGACCTCGTGCACTTCGACTTCATGGACCCGCCGGCGCCCGAGACGCTCATGCGCGCTTTGGAGCTGTTGAACTACCTCGGCGCTTTGGATGATGACGGCGCGCTCACCGATTTAGGAAGACAAATGGCCGAACTGCCCCTAGATCCTCAATTGGCCAAATTGCTATTGGCATCGCCGGAGTACAAGTGCTCGAACGAGGCTCTATCAGTAGTAGCTTGTATGAGTGTCCCGCAGATCTTCCAGCGACCTAGGCAGAAGCAACGCGAGGCCGACGACGCGAAAAACCAGTTCGCGCATCGCGACGGGGACCATCCCACGTTGTTGAATGCGTATCATGCGTATAAACATCATCATTCGGATCCGGCTTGGTGTTCCGAGAACTTTCTGTCTTCGCGGTCACTGGCCTCGGCCGATAGCGTAAGGCAGCAACTCCAACGTATCATGGAACGGCTGAACATCCCGCTCGTCAGTACGCCCTTCGACGATCCCGACTACTACGTGAATCTGCGGAAGTGCATACTGGCCGGCAATTTCTTACAGGTCGCTCACCTGGAGCGGGGCGGGTCCTACCTCACGGTCAAAGACAATCAAGTGGTTGCGTTGCATCCTTCGACCGTGCTGGACTCGAAACCCCCTTGGGTCTGCTACGAGGAGTTCGTGCTCACGTCGCGCAATTTCGTCCGCACGTGCACCGCGGTCGAATGCCGGTGGCTCTGCGAGATCGCGCCGCACTACTATGATTTACAAAACTTCCCGAAGGGCGAGGCGAAGGTTGCCTTAGAAAGGTGCTACCGGCAGATCATGGCCGAGCGGGCCAAGGAGTAAGTTTGCTCTCTACCTAGGTTGGCATTAACCGGTTAATAACCGGTAATTTACCCATTATCACTCCTCGGAGGGGATCTGGGGTAAATAACCCGGTAAATTACCCGACGGGTTTTCGACTAAACCCGTTAGTGCGATTAGCGAAGACCCCTCCGGGCGAGCGGATGGGCGCAAGCAGCCCGTTGAGCTTTTGGATACGTACAGGTGCGCCAAGGCAAGTACCAAGTCATGTGGTCCGGCGCGGCCCAGGCCCGCGCCAGTGGCCCGCGAGGCCCCCTCCCCCTCCCCCTCTATAAGATCCCGGGGTAAATAACCCGTACTCACCGGTAATTACCCGGGTAATTACCCCCGGCCGGCGCCTGGGGTAAATAACCCCTCAGGTAAATGCCAACCTAGCTCTCTACTAGACTAATGTTCACATAATGACTCGCTAGGTAGGGAATCCGCCACGCGCTCCTTACGCGCCACCTAGGGGTCGATGCCCACGCCCAGCACTTTTGCAGACTCGATGACGTCGCCCTCCTGCACCGCGCCGAGGAAGTCCTCGCCCTCCACGGAATACCCAAAACACGCGTAGCGCCCATCTAACAAATTCTTGCCCGCCGGCGTCAGGTCCGAGTCGAAGAGCAGCCAGAAGAATTGGCTTGAGGCCGAGTCGGCCTCGTACTCGTCGCGCGCCATGCCCAAAGCGCCGTACGCCTGGAACGGTAATACTGTGGCCGCCCCTCCCCTAGAGCCTTCCTCCGTCGTCTCGCCGTAGGTCGGCGCCTTGTCCCCATCCACAAACAGCTCGAGCGGTACCCTCCTCACCGGGTCGCCGTAGCCCACCAACGGCCCGTCGGGCCCATCGGGGTCGCCCGTCTGCACGACGAAGCCATCCGACCGCTGGATGGCCATGCCATCATAGAAGCCCTTCTTCACCAAGTCGACAAAGTTCCCGGACGTCAAAGGTGTGGTATAGCCGTCCACAATCATATCAATAACAGCTTTACTGTAGCCTTGGCCGTTGACTTTGAACGTGTCGGATTTGTCCGCTTTTCGTAAAGTGAAGCGGACGCGCGCTCTCGTATCGAGGCGGGGGACGCCCTTGTACTCGTCCGGTGTTGAATATTTGAAGCCTGGAGGTACTAACCTAGCTTCTGCAGAACCTATCAAGGAAGCACAGCGCTGCTGCGCGGCACCAGCCTTATCGAGCGACTCGCGCTCCTGCGGGCTTCCGGCGGGTCCCGTGTCCGCCAGGATGGCCGGTAAGGCGTCCAAGTTGGTTCTTACTTCGTCCAGCAACTTCGCGATATCACCGTTGCCCTTGGCGATGTCCTTGGCTTTCGAATTCAAGATAGTAGCGGCCTTCTGGACGTCGTTCTTCGCCGCCGAAATTCTTTTGACCTTCAAATCGTCGCCGAGCAGCTCCACAGCCGATTGGAGCTGCCGCACGTCCATTTTTTTGGTGGCCGAGCCGATCTGTCCATCAATAGGCAGGCCGTTCCGCAGTAGCGACTGGGGGTCCTTGTTGACGCGCGAGCCAGCACTACTCGCGGCGTTCGAGGGCTTCGCCGCGAGTGAAGGCAGCGGGTGGAGGACGAGGGACGCCGCGCCGAGGGCCGCCGCCGTGTTGCCCAGGGCATTCCTGAGCATGCGCCGCGGCGCTTGTTTCATGTCAAGGGCATGCGTTGCTGCTAGGACCGCGAGGAGGCGGCGCATGGTGGATGCCGTGTGCTGCAAAGCACACCAAGTACTCTGTGAGTAGATGGGCGCAGCAATGCGCCGGTGCTGAGTAAGTCAACGCTCGTGACGCGTGCGCAGAGTTGCGGGGTGACAAGCTTGATGCTGATTAAGAGCATGCACTAGCTATACGTACTAGCCACAGGGGCGGCGCAGCCGTAGCGGGCGACGAGGACCCCTCGCGAAGCGCCTGGCGACGGATCGCAGGCGAACCATCACCCAGCCTCGAGCACACAAAAAAAAATAGCTTGGGCATCCTAAATCGGCAGCAGCCATAGACGTGCACACGCTTGGTAACGACCGGCCAGCACGCGCAGCGATACCTAGGCGCGCGCAGCCGCCAAGCAGCAAACCACCGCTGGGAGCCAATCTAGGAGCCGTCAGGCCGAGCTGTCGAGCAGCGCGGCCCGCGCAAAAAACGCCGCCACCACGGCCATGGACGAGCATGGCCCCGGCGGCGAGTGCCGCCGCCTCAAGCAGTCTATAATTCTAAGACCAATACCTGCGTTGGGCATCGCAGCGATTCTCATTTTTTTGCTCACGACGGCCCTCCACACTCCCAGTACGGTACAGGATGGACCCGTCACGGAGCACGTCATCCAGGGCGTCGTGAAATCGGCCGTGGTCGAAGAGGTCGCGGCGATGCGCGCGCAAGCTACGAGAGGAGGAGCCACCGGCTACCCCCCGGTCAAGAAATTACACAGCACGAAGAAGCTGAGAGTGCTCATTACGGGCGGCGCCGGGTTTGTTGGTAGCAACTTGGTAGATAAATTGATGCGAGAAGGCCACGAGGTCACAGTACTGGACAACTTGTTTACGGGACGGAAAAAAAATATCGAGCACTGGCTCGGGCACCCGAATTTCAATCTAGTTATAGGTGATGTAGTAGAACCGGTCATGCTCGAGGTCGACCAGATTTATCACCTGGCCTGTCCCGCTTCTCCCCCACATTACCAGTACAACCCCATAAAAACCATCAAAACAAGTACCGAGGGTACTCTTAATATGTTGGGCTTGGCGAAACGAGTCAAAGCTAGAATATTATTAGCATCAACATCGGAGATCTACGGCGACCCCGAGGTCCACCCGCAACCGGAATCGTACTGGGGCCACGTGAATACCATAGGACCGAGAGCCTGTTACGACGAGGGCAAGCGCGTCGCGGAGACGATGATGTACGCCTACCAGCGGCAGGGTGGGGTTGAGGTGAGAGTGGCGAGGATCTTCAACACCTTTGGGAGACGCATGCACCCGAACGATGGGCGAGTTGTGTCGAATTTCATCATCCAAGCCTTGCAGAACAAAGATATCACGCTGTATGGCGACGGCTCCCAGACGCGCTCGTTCCAGTTCGTGGATGACTTGGTGGACGGCTTGCACGCGCTCATGAACTCGAATTATTCATTACCAGTCAACCTGGGCAATCCCGACGAGTACACGGTCGGCGACTTCGCGGCCACCATCAAGCGGCTGACGAAATCTTCGTCGCGCATTGTCAGACTGCCGTCGA
The DNA here is from genome assembly GCA_918797485.1 of Pelagomonas calceolata. NCBI lineage: Eukaryota > Pelagophyceae > Pelagomonadales > Pelagomonadaceae > Pelagomonas > Pelagomonas calceolata. Next base: position 1,580,647 of record CAKKNE010000006.1, on the reverse strand, counting down.
ACCAGGACGATCCGAAACAGCGCAAGCCCGTGATCACGACGGCGGAGACGCATATCGGCTGGCGGCCGAAGTGGAGCGTCGCTAGAGGGTTGGCCGAGACGATCGCGTATTTTGAAAGGGAGCTGGCGGACGCGGGCGGGGAGATCATCCCGACGGGGCCGCGCGCGGCGAAGCCGCGGCCGCGCGCGTCGTCCTAGGATCTCTGTCTAAGTATAAAAACGTAGACATTCAGGCTGGCATAAAAACTTCACGGCGTGGAGTTCACGCCGAGTCGTCATTTGACCCGCGCTATCGACGCGACACCTGCTCGGTGGCGCGAATGCATACAAGATCTATTTAACAAACGGTGAGCTAGGCGCACGCCTCGTCGACCCCCACGCGGCAGAGGTCCTCGGGCCACGCGTCCGGGCCCATCATCGGCACGACCCTCAAGACGTTCGACGCGCCCGGCGTCCCCCAGGGCAGGCCCGCTGTCACGACGGCCACGTCGGACTCATTCTCGAGCAACCCGTAGTCCACGGCGACGTCGACCGCCGCGCCCAAAACATCGGCGAAGATTTGGTTCTCATCAAACGTCTGCGGCGCCAGCAACCGCGCGTAGACGCCCCAGCACAGCGATAACGCGCGAGCCGTCTCCTCGTTCGGCGTCAGAGCTAAAATGGGCACGTTCGGCCGTAAAGAAGCCGCTGTTAATACGGTCGTACCTTCCGACGTGAAGACGATCAGCACTTTGGCGGAGATAGCTCCTGCAATTTGTCTCGCGGCGAGCGTCACGGCGTCCGTCGTCGTGGACCGTTCTTCCAACAAACGAAATCCAACCAAGGCGTCGTGGGCCTCTCTATAGTAAGGATCCGCTTCCACTCGCGAGATAACTCTACGCTGCATCGTCACCGCTTCCTCGGGGTAGGCGCCCGCGGCACTCTCCGCGGACAGCATGACGGCGTCGGCGCCGTCGTACAACGCTGTGGCGACGTCGCTACATTCCGCTCTGGTCGGGGTCGGCGACTCGATCATCGACTCGAGCATCTGCGTCGCTACGACCACAGGTACGCCCTTCGACCGACATAGGTTTATGATGGTCTTCTGGACCACTGGAACATCTTCCGGGTTCATTTCTACGCCTAGGTCACCTCGAGCCACCATAATACCATCGCACAACTCCACAATTCTCTCTATATCTTGGACCGCTTGCGGCTTCTCGATCTTCGCCATCAGCCGCACAAAGGGCCGTTCCGAGTTCTTGACGATGGTCCTCAACTCCTCGATGTCCTCCGGCCGTTGCACAAAACTTAGAGCGACCCAGTCGATGTTTTGCGTGAGAGCGAAGGCCAGATCAGCACGGTCTTTCGGCGTCAGGGGCGAGATCGGGATGGTTATAGAGGGGGTGTTGACTCCTTTCCTATCTGATATAGTACCGCCTACAATAACTTCGCAGTCCACTCCATCGTTGTCTTTGCTCGTCACTTGCAGCCGCAACTTACCATCATCGACCAACAAAATGTCATCTTCATTTAAAGTCTGGAGAATTTCCGGATGCGGCAGCCTGACCCTAGACGCGTCGCCCGGCTCGTCCACATCATCGAATCTGAAAGATTGGCCCTGTACTAACATAGCTTTGCCCTTGTCGAAGACCCCCACTCTCAGTTTGGGGCCCTGCAAGTCCGCCAATATGCCAATCGGGTGGCCGTGCGTCTTCTCCAATTGTCTTATCTTTTCGATGAGTTCGCGCTTCTCGTCGTGGCTGCCGTGGCTGAAATTGAGCCTGAAAACATCAACACCGGCGGCGAAGAGCTTCTCGAGCATCTCACTTGTACTGGAAGCGGGCCCGACCGTCGCCAGTTGTTTGGTGGATTTGCGCCAGCGCGCCGGCGTGCTTTCCGGGAGCGAGGCGGTCAAGGCGACGACCTGCGGCGCGTCTTCTAGCACCATGTTGATGCTGCTTCTGTATCGCTGCTTGTGGCCCGCCGCGGCGCGCAACGCTAACGCCGCGGCGCCTGGCGCATAGAACAGGAGGAAGAGGTGGCGCTGCATTATTGAGCTATGTTATACTTAAGTAATGGCGGCAGGAGCGCTGCACTTGCAACCCAGAAAAACCTAGCGTAGCGACACACTCTAGAGCAAACCTTGCGTCCTGGGAGCGGGAGGGGTACGGGGAACCCTGCGACGTAACTAGCCTCAGCCTCAGCCTCTAAACCGACCCGTAAGGTGAAACCGACCCGATCGCAGGGTGGCGTTTTGACTGCCCGGAACTTGGCGCGAATAGGGCTGCCGCCGCCGCGGCACCCACTAGATACTAGTAAGTACGATAGAAATCCACAAATCACACGTTACTCACAACGCCGCTGCGACCGCGACCGCGACCGCGACGACGCATCCGCCGAGCACAGGATACCACGGAAACGTTGATGAGGCGGGCGCCTCATCAACCGCCCCGTCGACCGCGAAGAGCGCGCCGGCCATGCTCCGGCTCATCTGCTTCCTCCGCTCCTTGTACTTCGCCCGCTGCGTTTTGAGAGCCGATTCCAGCCGGGGGAAGGCCGGTGACGCGGGGTATAAGGAGCGACCTCTCAAAATCGCGGCGTCGGCCTCGGCCCACTTCGACAGGTGGAGCGCGATCTTCGCAGCTCTATACAAGGCCTTCTCGTCGTCGGGCGCCACCCCCAGCACGTCGCAGACCGCCTGCTCGGCCTTGAGCCAGTCGCCTAATTTCATGAGCGCAAACACGAGGTTGTTGGCGCAGGCCACATATATCGAGACGGCCTCGTCCCGACACTCATCATAGGCCTCGGGATTTAAATCCTTGAGCACGTCCTGGTAGTTCTGCGCCGCCTTGCGCCAATTACTATGGCGGAAGTGGTTATTGCCCAGGTCCTTCTTCTCCCTTAACTCATTTAGTTTGTCCCGTCCCTCTGATTCGCCCTCGCCGCGGCCCAAGCTCAGGGTGGAGATGCGCCACGTCACGTCCGTCCTCGGTTCGACCGCCTTCGTGCCATCCATTGATGACGCCGGCCGGCCGTCCTCGCCGTACGCGAAGCGCCACTCCGCTTGGATGACGGCCCGCGTGCCCGCGCGCTGCCGTCTCAATGCCAGCTCGAGCCCGGGCGGCACGTCTGCGTCGCCGATTCGTAACGTTCGTTGCTCTACTTTCTCGAAGACCTCACCTGTTTTTGTACATTCGGCGGTGTACGAGCACGTCACGCTCTGCTTGTAGTCCGCCGCCGGGCCCTCGCCTCTTGCAATCTCCTTGTAGCGCACGCCGGGCAGGAGCGTCTCGAAGCCGTCCTCTGCGACTTCTGGCGCGCCGGCGTCGTCGGCCTGCGGCTCGCTCGGCGCTGTGGCGTCCATGCTGACCGTGCTGCTACGAGTGCTAGCGTGCGGTAGAGCTGTACGCCAGACGACGCACCGGCTGGCGATGTTGTACGACGTACAGAGACGCGCACTGGCCTAGCTGTGCGATGCGTAAAGCGCTTCCCCCGAGCTAGCGGCTGTAAGACACTAGCCAGATCATCTCAGGCCACAGTCCTCCTTAGGCGGGACATCTACGAGCGGGCCTTCTTCTTGGGCGGCGGCCCGCGCGGCTTCGTCGCCGGCGCAGGCAATGGTTCCGTGGGCGGCTCCCACGTCTCCACGCCCTTGGCCGTCTCGGAATCGACCAGTAAATGCGTCTGGCCCACGCTGGCCACAACCTGCCGCGCCACCAGGCCCTCCCCCACGTCCATCTTGTTCGCCGTGTGCGACGACTTGACGCCGTTGGGGCCAAATCCCAGTTGGCCGAACGCGACGGGCGAAAAGGCCCAGGCCACGCCGGCGCCCTCGCCACTCAGCGCGCAGTGCGTGCCGCCCAGCGCGAAGTTAGATTTGTCGATGGCCCAGCCCTGCACATCATAATTCGGCACGGGGTGCGTCGCGCCCTCGCCGTTCGACCCTTTGAGGACGCCCCAGACCCAGACCAATCCATCTCCACTCTGTTTGGAGAAGGGTCTTCCTTGATACTCGGGCCAGCCTAATCCTGCGGTCGAGACGTCGCCACATAAGAGCGTGGAGAACCTCGCGCCCTGGACGCGTGTAGGTGCGTTCCGCTGCTTCTGGTCCCGGTGCCCGAGCTTGCCATACCCATTGTCGCCCCAGGTATATCCCAAACCTTCGTCCGTCAGACAAGCAGCGTGGTGCTTGCCCGCCGAGACTTGTATAATTTTACCTTCCATGGGTATTTTGGAGATATCCGTGGCCGTATACGTGATCTTGATGGACGAGTCCCGCGTGTTGTAGGACCCGTCCGTGCCCGTGCCCAATTTACCGTACTCGGACCAGCCCCACGAGTATAAAGCACCACCTTCATCAGCGCATAGGGAGTAGTCGTGGCCCGCGGCGATGCAGGCTACTTTGGCTTCGATCGGTACTTTCTGGGGCTTGTTTTGATCGTTCAAAGCGGCGCCCTTATGACCTAAACCGAGCTGCGCGCGCTCGCCGGCGCCGCAAGATAGTATCGTACCGGACGCGTACAACACGAGCGTGTGCCGGTTGCCGGCCGCCACGGCAATGGGCGTGTCGCCGTCCACGTCCCACAGCTTCGCCCGCACGGGCCCGGGGTGGACGTAGCCACCTTTGGCGCCCAGCCCGAGCTGCCCGTTGCCGTTCAAACCCCATGCATAAGTCCCTTCTCCGGTTAATGCGACGATATGGCCCGCCGACGGCCCCACGCTCAAATACCGCACCTTCTTGTCGTTCAACGAGGCGATAATCACCGGCGCGCGGAACTCCTCACCGTTCGCGCCGTCTTTTTTCTGTTGGGCCTTGCCGCTCGCGCCCTTGGCCGCGGCGGCGAAGTCCGCGCTACCGCAAAACAAGACCGACGTGGCGTTGGGCGTCTCCACTTTGATGACCGAGCTGACGGCTTCGTTAGTTCCTTCCTTCGGCTCGGGCTTGCTTTCCTCCTGGAGGTCCGCGAGGGCGCCTAGCACGTTCTCGGCCATCCTTGCGCCTGCGTACGAATCGTGTGGTCAGGTGGGCGCCGCCGTCGCGTGCTGTGGGGGGCTCTGTGCTGCTGGATTTGCTCTCCAGACGTCTCTAGCGCGCGGCGGCGAGCCGTGCAGCGCGAGCGACTAGGGTGAGGCACTGGCTGCGCACTTGAGGTGCTGGGCCGCGCGTTAAGTGGGCTACAAAGGAGAGCGCGGCGGAGATGGCGCGAGCTTTGAGAAGTCGGGTTTGTCGTTCACTGCCGCGCCAGGCCCTTGACAGGTCCATGGGTTCCGCTTGGCCCCTTTCGACAATTAGTATGCTTCGTGCTGGGTTGCTAGTGTGTTTGCTAGTACCACAGCCGCTAGCGCGCCTGCTTTTGCTCACGCTCCAGTACTTCACAGCTCTCCAGCCACGCAGGCGTGGCGGTGGTACTAGTTGCGACTGCTCTACTGCGCCAGCGCAGCCGCAGCCGCATCTCTGCCCGCCGCCGCCGCTCGCGAACCAAGCCCAGGAAGGAACAAGGACTGGCCGCACCGCAGCGCGAGACACCGTAGCTCAGGCCAAGGCACTGTAGCTCAGTAAAGAACAACGCCGCGCCAAAGATGTCGAGCTACGACCGCCCGCCCAGCGCCGACCGCCCGCGCAAGAAGCGGAGCGAGCACAAGAAACGAAGCACGAAGAAGAAGCCCGCGGGTCCCGAGCCCGAGCACCGGAGGCTCGCCAAGCAATTGAAAGAGTTGGAAGCGCAGGGCAAGAAGAACTCGTCCCAGTACAAGAAGATTGCGTTAGATCACCGGAACGCGCTCTCGTCGGCTCTGAGGGAAATAGGCTGCGATCTGACGGACGCGGAACTACGAGGCCTCAATAGGCCCGACGCCGAGGGCGAGGTGCCACTACATAAGGTAGTGTACGAATATTTCGCGCTCCAGCAGGGCGCCAAAGGCTCGACACAAAGAAGCAGGATGGACGCCTGCGTCACGAAAGCAAGGGCTCTATGCGAGGCTGGAGCTAGAGTAGATCACAGGAATAAATACGGCGACACCCCATTATTAGCCGCTGCGCAAACCGACGCCGCGGAAATCGCTTCCGTATTACTAGAGTATGGTGCCGACTTAACAGCTAAAAACCGGCAGGGCTACGCTCCCCTGTTGATGGCGGCCTCCGAGAACCGTCCAGCAGCGGTCGCTGTGTTGACGCCCGAGATGGTCGCGCGACGGAAGTCGTTGGATGATCGTTCAGGAGGCTATGCTGCCCTCCACTGGTGCTGTATTAATGATGCCCCGCAAGCCGTTAAGATACTCCTCCAACATAAGGCGGACAAGAACTTGAGGACGGACCCCGACGGGCACACGCCGCTCATGAAGGCCGCGGCTTACAATGCGGCAGCTTGCGTTGAATTACTTTTGAGAGCGCGATGCGACGCCACGGCCACGGACAATGATGGGAGGACCGCCTTGCACCACGCGGCGAAGAACAAAGCTACGCTGTGCGCCCAGATGTTAGTTGCCAGTGGTGTTCCTGCGGACGTCGTCGACCACCACAACCAGAAAGCTATATTTTATGCGGCCGTCGCGCGGTCGAAGCCGTGCGTTGCTGCAATATCGGCTTCTATTCCGAACTTCTCCAAGACGCCCGATGCTGCTCGGGTGAAATTGATATTGGAGGGGAAGCGGGTCGCGGCGGACGACGACGAAGATTTGTCGGGGCAAGGAGGCTGCTTCGGCGTCGGGGGGTGCTTCTAACTCTGAGTATTGTGTCACAACATTATTAGTCCGAGACGTCGCGGCGACGGCGTGAAGGGTTCGACGCACGCCATCGCCGCAGCCACGCCAGCGCACAGATGTCGCGCCGATGGCGTCCAACGTGTCTCCTCATCGCCATCGCCGCAGACTACAACATGAGTCGAATCAGCGTCCTCCGCCAGAGCCGCGCGAGTCGCAGATAGACGTCCTCTCTTGTAACCTCGTCTGATTCGTCTTCATCTAATTCATCAAGGATAGATGAAGCGATCTCCTCGGCGCTCAAACCGCCGTCGCACAATCCATAAATCCTACATTCGAGCTCGTCCAGAAAGACATGACTCCCGCGGCCCGTCCGGTCCGCGTCCTCGAGGGCCTCGTCGAGGTCCCTCACGTACAGCGTCTGCGACGCGCCATCATCATTCCATATCTCGCGCACCTCCCAATCATCGTGGCGTTTGACAGGAAGGGACCGCGCCGCGTCCTCGAAGCGGCCCTCGTCGTCGATAGGGCACGGGCGGCTTCGCACCAGAATCCCGGGAAAACACAAAACCAGATCCCAAGCTCCCGCGCCGCGCGCCGCCGCAGCTAGAAAAGACGCTATCGCCCCCCTTGTCGTTTCCACGATCGGCTCGCCTGGCTTCGTGTTGAACGACGTGTTCAGGACGATGGGCACACCTATTAAACGAAACACGCCCTGGATGAGTCGACGGTACCGGGCGATATCTACCTCGTTCTCACCAACTGTCTGCGGCCGCGCGGTGCGATCCACATGCGCGCAAGCGGGCACTCGCCGAGCCGCCTCCTCTTTCAACACCCAGACCCGGGACATGAACGGCGACGCTCGGCAGCCACCCTCGAACCATTCATGAGCCTCCTCCGCCAAGACCGCCGGCGCCAGGGGCCGAAAATCTTCCCGACCTTTCACAACATCATTGATAAAATCCACCGTATCACATCTCGTCGCCGGCGCGATGATCGACCGGTGGCCGAGCGCCCGCGGCCCGAACTCTGATCTGCCTTCGAACCAGAACACTATTGTATTTTCCTTGGCGATCATCTCCGAGCATTCATCAATCAGTTTGTTATCATCGATCCGTTCCATGTCGAGCCACTCGCCAAAATGAGATAGGGCCTCGTCCGGCGCGTCCGGCGCCGCGCCGGCCCTCGGTAAGACGCGAGAGAAGTCCGGAATCGAATCTAGTGCAGCCACCGCACAGCCGAGCGCGCAGCCCTCGTCGCCCGGCGCCGGCGGCACCAGCACGTCCACGTCGGGAAACATGCCCTCTATCTTCCCGTTGAGCACCGAGTTCAGGGCCACGCCGCCGCAGAGTATGATACGACGTCCGTCGGGGACTTCATTTCTAGCCTTCTTTACGAAGTCCAGCGCCACGTCTTCCAAATCTTGCTGGATCGCATGGGCTAACACCGCGCCGCAGGCCCTGTGGACGTCGTCTCCTGTCTTCCAAAGATTTTTGACGGGAAAGGCGATCGACGGGTCGAGTTTCTTTGATGAGGCGTCCAGAATGGCGACGAGGGCCTCCCGGTCCACCCTCAACCCCTCCTCACCTGAACAAGGCCAGACGGCACCGTCATAAATCCGCGGGCGGTCTTCTAGCGAAGCCTCCGCGACGCGCGCCGCCCAGGAGTTTCTGGTCGCCGACCCCCAGCCCGCGTCGTAATGGCTGGAAGCAGCACCCCAGGGCGCGAGGCCCATGACCTTGCCGCAGGCGTTCCAGTCCCCAAATATCAAGTGGGACGCGTGCGAGTAGCCGGCCCCCAACGAATCTAGGGGTGACGCGAACCAGTCCCCGTAGGCGTTGAGCAGGTCGTTTTCTGGTTGTGTGTGACACCAGCGCTTGAAGATGGGTGTTAGGGAACCGTGGTCCTCCCGGTAGATTGTCTCGCACTCCCTCGCGGAATCTGGAACGTCCTTCCACGCCACTTGCCCACTATTGAGGACGTGGACGCACTCCGTCATGGAATCGCGAATATGAGCCGCATCAGACCCGCGGAAGCGTTTGGCACGGTCGCCCATCCCGTCCATGCACAGAACTAAACCGCATTCTGCAGTCCCGAACGTCGCGACGGCGCCGAGCGCGTGCGCTCGATGATGCGACATCTCCCGCTGCATGTCCCAGAAGTTGCACGGGTCGCGGACGTCCACCGGATCCATCAGCGACGAAATGCCTAACCTAGACGCGCGGATCGCCGCGGCCTCCGTCTCTTGTACGGGCCGGTGGTGGTCGTTCGCCACGACACTCACGACGTCCTCCGGCGTCCGTTGACACGCCTGGAGCGCGTGCCGCACCAAATCGCCGACGCAGCCGCCGTCATTTTTCACGCGCGTGAGTCGCTCCTTCTCGCCGGCGAAGAGCAGGCGTCCCGTCGTCGCGTCGACGACGCAGCAGCAGGCGTTGTGCGCGTACTTGACGAGGCCGAGCGCGACCGGGCGCGGTGCGAGCGCCCGGCTGCCGCCGGCGAGGAGCGCGAGCAGCACAAGTGGGGCACGCATCGCTGCGTAGCAATGCACAGCGGCAGAGACGCTCTAATTCACCACTCAGGGTCCCGGAGAGCTGCACAGCAGCAGAGACGCTCTCAATTCACCACTCAGGGTCCCGGAGAGCTGCACAGCAGCAGAGACGCTCTCAATTCACCACTCAGAGTCCCGGAGAGCTGCACAGCAGCAGTTTCACAACTCGGAGCCCACATGCATAGCGTAAGGTAAGGCACTAGCGCGAAAAGCCTCGGTCGAACCGCGTGAGCACGCATTACATCGTCACGCCTCAGGCTCGCTAGAGACTGGTGCTGCGCGACCAGCCGCACTACTTGCTGCGACGCAACTGGCCTGACCTCTTCCATGGCCGACCCCTTCGCGGCCGCGGACGACCCCCCCCCCGTCGCCGCCGACCCCTTCGCCGCGGCGGACGAGGCCGCGCCCCCGGCGCAAGAGGACGCCTTCGGCGCCGACCCTCTGGCCGCTGCGCCGGTACAGCAGGACGACCCCTTCGGCGCCGTCGACCCGCCCGAACCCCCGGCCGACCCCTTCCTCGCGGCCGACGCCAGCCCCCAAGCTGAGGCACAACGAGCCTTCGAGGCGAAGGTCGCGGAGCGCGCCGCGAAGGAGGAAGCTTTGACCAAGGAGCGCAAAGATAAAGCGGAACGAGACCTGGACACGTTCTACGACCAGAACACGGACAAAAAAGCGCAAAAACAAGCGTCGAACCGGGACCACGACGATGAGCTCAAAGCGATGTTGGAGAGACCGGTCCCGGCTAACCCCTTCGAGAAGGTCGTCGAGTTGATCGGCGGCGCGCAAGCCGACGTTGATAATGAGGACACGTCCATCATGCGCCGCCTGCTGGTGCGCCTCAAGAACGACCCGAAGCGGAGCAACGACGTCGACATGGACGCGCTGGGGTCGTCCTAGGGCTAAGGGCGCGCAAGTTTATCTCTCGCGTTGGCACCGCGTTTGGTGCAGGAGGGGCGTCGCCACGGCGTGCCGTTGCCGCTGGACCCGCGCGGAGCGGCCTAAGACACCCCGTCCAGTGGCAGGCCGGGCTTTCCCACCATCCTAGTATGTCAGGGCTAGGGTAGCAAGTAGTCCGCTGATCCAGCGCTTTTCAGCCTCGGACGGTGCCCCAGCGCACCCGGGCAGCCCGCACGCGCAGCAGAGACCTCTACGGGCCATCACGCGCGCGTCGACCGGCGACCGACACGGCTGGCGTCGGGCCTGAGTGCTGCCCCTCCCAGGGCCGAGCAGGGGAGCAAAGGATGGCCACCGCGGCCCACAGAAAAACGAGACGACGACGATGGCTCCTCTTACTAATCCCTAGCGTAGACGCCGCGAACTGGGCGCAGACGACGGGCGCGCTGCGCCAGAACCTGGCCGTGCCCTACATGGCGACGCCGTCGAAGAATCGGAGCCACTGGAGCGGCCGGTTGGGCCACGCCACGGCCGTTTCGAACGAAGCGTGCATGGCGACGCGCGCCTGCGCCGCCGAGACCGTCTGCATGTACGAGCGCAAGTGCAAGAAGACGGGCTCGGAGACCGTCGCGGACAGCGCGCAGCTGTGCAGGGTGGACGGCGACTGCGCGGGCGGCGACAGCGAGGAGTGCGTCGACATCGCCGTCCAGGGGTCGGACCCGGTCTGCTCGAGAGATCGGTGCTGCAAGGTGATCCACGACAACAGGTACCACCTGTACCTCGTGGGCGGCGACGACTTTAGCGCGACCTTCACGAAGGCGAACCGGAGGAAGCAGCACGACGCGGGCAACCCGTCGCACGGGTTCCGGAACGACGTGTGGCGATTACGGGCCAAGCCCCGGACGTGGCTGGGCATGTACGACATGATCGACCGGACGCGCTACGACCACAAGATGCCGAAGCTCTGGTCCTTGCTCCGGTGGGAGCAGCGCGCGCCGGGCCGCGTCCCTGACTCGGGCGAGACGTACGAGGAATTCATCCAGTGCCAGCTGCCGCTCCAGCAGTGGAGCGAGGGCAAGACGTCGGACAAGTACCCGTCACACGTGACCGCGGGCATCGACTGTCAGTCGAGGAAGTGGTTCACGCGGATGCCCCGTCAAACGTGGTTTGGCAAGAAAGGCGAGGTGGAGATCGACGGGATGTACCGGGGCTGGTTCTCGCCGCGACGGTTCCACCAGCTCGCCGAGCACAAGGGCAACCTTTTTCTGATCGGGGGCCGGGCGCGGGAGCACAAGCGCCTCGCGAACGACCGGACCGTGGGGCTCACGTCCCCCAAACAGATGCAGATGCGGGGCCGGGCCGGGCACTCGACGTGGCGCGAGCCGGCCGTGCTCAAGAACGACGTCTGGCTATCCGGGGACGGTGGCGCGAACTGGAGGCTCATCGAACCGGGCTGCCAGAACAACAAGGCCCTGCCGGGGTTGTTGTTGACGGGCGGCGACGGCAAAACCTACGTGAGCGACAAGAGCAACGTGTGCAAGGTTGACACGGACTGCTACAGCCCGTCCGAGGAGTGCACGGGCGTAGACAAGAGCCGAGACGAGTCGACGGGTATCTGCACCTGCAAGATCTGGTCGCCGCGCGAGCAGCACCGCGTGGCGATCCACCGCGGCATCATGTTTTTGGTGGGCGGGTTCGTGACGGTGCACCGGAGCTACTGCGAGGGCGACGCGTGCGGCGACGTCGACGCGGGCGGCTACCGCGAGTACCTGAGCGACGTCTGGTACTGGGACCTGAACACGTGGCTGTCCGAGGGCGACGACGGTCAAAAGAACACGTGGGAAGAGAATACCATTGGCGCAGGCTTCGCCGGGAGAGGCGGGCATTCGTTATCCGTGCTCGAGATGCTCCCGAAAGACGGTTTGGGTGTGCAGGCCAAGGGCATCTTCGCGCTGTGGGTGATCGGCGGGCGGACGGGCTCGGCCGACGACAAGTCGCGGGACGCCGTGCTCGACGACGCGTGGTACGCCGAGGTTCCCATGCACCCTTGCCCGGTTGGGACGATTCCCCCGGATGGTCTCGACGAGTGCGTGGACGTCGGGGCCGGTACGTGGGAGTGGCTGAACGCGTGCCCCGACGGGTGCGGGTTCCCGGCGCGATCGGGCCACGCCACGGTGGTCGACCTGCCCTCGGAAAGCAATTTATTCACGCAACGAGTCTATGTCATCGGGGGCGAAGGTCAGGATGGCTCGTTACTGGGAGACGTCTGGTCGACGGGCTGGGAGTGCACGCACGACGGGCAGCAGGCGGGCAGCCGGACGAAGGTGCCGACCGCCGCGGCCACGGACACGGTGAACGAACCGAGTCGGGGCGTCTGGCGCGGCTTCTGCACGTCGAAGATATGCCTCGAAGGCAAGTGCGAGGCGGGCGACCCGAACAACGACATTAACCTCGTCAAGACCGAGCTCCAGGACGGCCTGGACCAGGACAACAAGTACTGCTTCACGCGCAAGTGCAAGAAGACGGACGCGCTGACGGTCGCGAACAGCGCGCAGCTGTGCAGGGTGGACAGCGACTGCGCGGGCGGCGACAACGAGGAGTGCGTCGACATCACCTGGACGGAGGACGACGAGCAGCACTACGTGGCCTGCGTCGAGGAGGAGGACTGCCCGGCCATGGCGAGCTGCCGCGCGAAGCCGCGGTGGCGGCGGGACTACGACCCGGACGCGCTGTTCCGGGCGAAGGTGCCGGGCGGGGCGTTCATGCCCGAGTCGACGTTCGTCGAGGACGTCGAGGGCGCCGTCACGGGCACGCCCGGCGAGTACTACTCGCAGTGCGACTTCGACCCCATCGGCGCGTGGTTTTACGATGCGGGGGCGCCGCAGCAGCACTACGTCGACGGCGACTCGCCGGTCGAGAAGTTGGTGAAGGTGTACCTGCCGACCGCGGAGACGGAGCCGTCCCATGCGGGCGACCAGGGCTACCCGAGCGTGTACCAGCAGTGCCAGAACCACTACGGCATCGTGCCGCGGCGGAAGCAACTCATCACGGACGGCACGGACGGCACGCAAGATAGATTAGGTATGTTACATACGCTCGGCATCCATACGATCCGGGATTTGGCGGAAGCGACGCGGGAACAGATCGTGGAGCTGCGGGGCTACCGCAACCCCGGCGCGACGCCGCTCGTCGACGACGTCTACGAGGACGTCTGCGACCACAAGGCGTTCGCGGAGGCCTTGCTCGAGAAGTGCCACGTCACGCCGCACCAGCACCCGCTGACCCACTTCGACCTCGAGACCTTCGCGCCCTGGAACGTCGAGGTCGAGTTCGCGCCCGGGAGCCCGCCGCTCGGCGCGAAGCCGCGCGGCTTCGAGGACGACGACGAACGCGCGTTCGGCAAGGATGCAGTTTTGGACGGCGAGGCCTCGGGCAGCCTGAAGGAAGAGGACAAATTGAAGACCTGGGCCGTCGGCAGTCCTTTTAAGGCAAGGTGGCACTGCGGCCGGGACCAGTACCCGTGCCAGAACCCGCGGCCGGCCGTCCCGGCGGAGGAAATCATCGCGGGCTGGGACGGCTGCAAAACCATACTCGGTGGGGGAACGGTCGACGTGCCGGGCATCGGCGGCGTGCCGCCGCCCGACGACGTCAAGGACCCGGAACCGCTCGTGCGCGAGCTGATCTGCAAGCAGAACCCGGGGCCGCGGGCGTACCATACGGGCGTGTTCTTCGACGGCAAGGTTTACGTCTTAGGTGGTCTGGAGAATAAGACCTCCCTAAAAACGGCGCAGGACATGTGGTACAGGGATGATAATTTACCACGCGCCGAGCTCGGGGACCGCGTCCCGGCGAAGGCCGACCTCAGTACCATAACGACGATGTTCGACGTGCCGCAGTACCAGTTCCACGCCAAGGCGGCGGACGAAGCGGTTATGTTTGAATACCTAGTGTATGATGCTGATGAAAATCAAGTTGTGAGAACATGGGATAGATCACTAGGCAAAGCGCAGGTCAACTGGCTCGATAAGTACTACGAGAACGGCCCCGGGAGCGGGTTCTACATTTTTTATGTTAGGGCTGTCGATGCGGCGGGTAATGTGGACGTGGTCTTCGACGGTTTACGTTTCCGGAACATGTACAAGTGGAAGTACAACACGCGGCTGCCCTGGGATTATATTGGATATTCGGTCCTGTCGTTTCTGACGTGTGTACTAGTGGCCTACAAGGAGTACCAACGACGCAAAAGAAAAGCGGCCATGGAACGGTACGCTATTAAGAGGATGCGCCGCAAGTTCAAGGGCGCCCAGAAGGAGATGAACAAGGGAGGCGTCGACTGGCGCAAGATGATGGACGACGACAAGAAGAAGCGGAAGAAGAAGGATAAGAAGAAGGGCTCCGAGAAGAAGAAAGCGAAAGACCGGGAGAAACAGAAGGCTAAAAAAGCCAAACAGAAGGAGAAGGAGAAGCTCAAGAAAAAACGCGAGTAATATTTCTCTAGAACTCCTTACCCCTCTGTCGCGTGTCGACCTCGTTCAATGCGTAGATGCCGTTGCCGTAGCCGTCGACCGAGTAGGCGGCGACGCCCGCCGTCAAGGTGATGGTGCCTATTGTTTTGGTCTGGACATCCACCTCGTAGACGTGGCCCGCGAAGGAGTCCTCGTCGAGCCGCCCGTGCGGCTTCATCGTGCCCCGGTGGATCCTTTTTTCATCGTGAATCCAGTATACCTCGACTTTCTTGCCCGTTCTATTTAAAAACGCGACGTCCGCGGCCGCGGGGTCGTTGCGGTCCACGAATTTGTGCTTTTTCGGGCACGCCTGGAGGGGGCCATCATAAACGCACAGCTTCTGCACCGACGACCGGGACAGGGCCGAGTCCCGGTCGTCCTCCGCATCTTCCGCCAGCTCGACCATCTCCGCGCCAAAGCTCCTAAACCCATTCCGCGCGCGCCATCTTTCGCACCAGGGCCACTTTTTCGTCTCGCAGACCTCCTCCTCGAGCCGCTGGGCGAACGTTGTGGCGTTCGGCGGCTCGTCACCTGCTAAACGGGCCCGCACGCAGACGCGCGCGTAGGCCGCCGCCTCCGCCGCCAGATGGACGCAGGCCTCGCATTCGGTCGTCGGCTTGCCTTCGCCGGATCTCAAACGTTTCAGGAGGCCGGGGTCTTTTTCATCCGGTGTCGGGTGGTCGCCGAGTTTCCGTCGGCGCTTCCCGCGGGCGGTTGATAGGAGCGCGACGAGGAGCAGGCCGCCCCGCACCATGAGCAGTGCTGCCCTAGCGCCTCGGCAGCAGTAAGTGCTGCCCGGCAGCTACGGTGCGAATGCTATGGCTCTACCGTCGACGCCTTAGGCCCCTGCACGGCATAGACGTCACTGCTTGTGGCTCGCACTCGGACCGAGAGCTAGCGGCGGTAAGACACTAGGAGGCGCGTTTCGTGCAATTGCCGGCGCCGTGCCATCGAAGCGCTCAATTTCTGCCGTCGACAGCGTCGCCAGTGGCTGCCCGCAGCACCTGCCAAGAATCGATAGCCAGGATGAGTAGTTCCCCGCGCTACAACCACGTCCTCGAGGGCGAGAGGGTAAGGCGGCGCGGCTCGCTCCTCAAGCGCATGTCCACGAAGTTTCTGAAGCGAAAGGCGCAACAGACCGACGGCGACAGCAGCCCCCGCACGCCCATGTCTCCGGGCAGCGAGGCGGGCAGCCCGCGGCCGGCCATGGAGACGAGCGACCCGCCCCTGCACAAGTGGCGCGATTCTATTAGGAGGGACATGGTCTATCAGACCCAACCGAAAAAAAAATCGTTCTGCGGATGTAGTAGGGGAGACGCGACGCCGCCGGGCGAGCCGGAGACGATTATCGTGGGCGTGCGCATCCCGGAGGGCGCGGAGCCGGGCGACTTGATTCGCTTCGACGCGCGGGGGCTGGGGGCCGTCGCGCGGCTGACCTTCACACTGGATGGGTCGGAGCGAATCGTGGAGCGCGCGATCACCGTGTACTCCTCAGACTAATTTTATCGGACTAGCACGTTCGTCCCCACGAATGCGACGCCCGCCAATTTGAGCGCGTTGAGGATCACGGCGTCGCCCGGGAGCAATGTCGTCCGGCCGACCTTCCGCCGTCGCAACGAAGATAGCAGAAAGGGCGGCAGCACACAATATAAGAGAGGCACGGGCACGGCGCCCGCGAAGGCCAACAGCTCGTAGAACGCGTCGTCGCCGCCCAAACTGCCGACAGCCGGCAGCGCGGTCGCGAGGGCGCGCACGATCCGCCGGTCCCGCTCCGAGCACCAGCCCACGAAGCCGCAGACCACATCTGAGAGAAGTTGAGACGCGGCGAGCAACAACCCAATCACGGTCGTGGCGACCGCCGACGCCGCGAACAGTCGCAGAGTAAACGCGTCCATACCGCCTCTTTTCAAGAGAGGTGAAAGGGGGTCGGCGCCCGGCAGGTTCGAGGAGGCCAACGCCAGCGCGAGGGCCATCGCGAGCGGTACGACCGTGCCCAGGATCAACGCGCGCGGCACCCTCCGTGGCGTGGCCTCGTGCCGCGCCGCGGCCACCCCCACCACATCACCAAAACATAGGATCTGGACGACGACGGCCGCGGCCCAGGGCGTCCCGGGCGAGGGTAATAAGGCCCGCCAGGACGTCGGTGCTGTCGCTGCGACTTTCGGTAAAGCCGCGACGCGGCCCACCAGAAACAGAAACGAGGCCGCCATGGTGCCGGTACACGCGTAGGCGATCCTATGTGCTATGCGATCGCCAAAAGCGAAGGCCGCCGCATAGGCAGTCAACGCGATGCCCGTGACCGCCGGCACGCCGTTCAGAAGAGCACCGACGGAGCCAAGCAATTCCCGGCTTTTCGCGAACTGCGCTCCTAACGAGGAAAAGGTCGCCAGACAAAAGCACATGACCGATAACGGCAGGATGACCCTTTTTCTTCTACGATGCCGCGTCGCTTCGAGCGCGACGCCGTAGACCGACAGCCCCTCGTCATCCACATAATCGTCCCTATCGTGCGCCGCCTCCGTGCTGCGCACGGCGCCCTCGGCGAGCGCGACACCACACAACCCGAGCCAGGCCCAGGCTGAAACGAGAGCGAAGGCCGTCGGGCCGAGCCCGAGGCCGCGCGTCGCTCGCGGCACGGCGAGGAAGCCGCCGCCCACGGCGCCGCCCGTGATCAGCGCGGCCGTGCCCGCCACGCTGCGCGGCGGCGGGTCCTCATCCGTTATAGCGGTGGCTCGCGTCGTCGTCGTTCGTCGTCTTGTGTGGAGCGGGCGCGGGACGGCGAGGAGCGCCGACGCGCCGGTGGCGAGGCACAGTATATGCCGCATACGTTCACGAACTGTGCGCAGCAAATCCTCGTTGCAGGGCGTGACACGCCGCCGCTACGGGTGTTGCTTGCGAGCAGCGCTGCTCGAGGGCGTCTCAGAGGTGTGTTATGCGTCAGTAGCCCACCGAACGATGCGCCAACGGGACAGCGCGTAACCTTGGCCGGACCCGCAGCGTTGCAACGCAAGTGGGCTAGCGGCCTGTAAGGCACTAGGGATGCCTAGCAAAATCCGCAACGACTCACAAAAGGCGGTTCTGCTTAGAAGGAGGTACTCTGTTATGAAAGAAGCGGCCCGCGCCCGCCGCCGATGAATCGGCGACGCGCGGTGTCTCCCCCCCAGGGGCTCCGCCCACTAGTCCTAGCACCGTAACATCGACTACGACTCACAAAAACCGAAGCTTACTACTCCGTGTTCCCCACGAGCTGCGCCATCTCTCTAACAAGAGGAATCGGGTGGCCGCAGTCCTCGTGGGGCCCCGCGCCGCCCTGGCCGTCGGACGCGCCGTAGCCGGCAAAACACGTGCAGAGGCCGCTCATGCGGTCGCAGAGGCCCCTTCCGGAACATTCCTCCCATTCTTTGGTGCCCTGGCGGTAGTCCGAGACCGTGAAGGTGCCGCCGTCGGACACTTGCAGTAAGGGCACGTCGCCCGTCGGCCGCAGGAACTCGACCAATATATCAGTTCCACTATTGGAGCAGACGAACTGCGAATCGTCGTCGCCGCCCACTATACTGGACTTGAGGCGGACGTCGTCGATGGTCTCCAACGCTTCCAGGGCTTCCTCCAGGTCCTTGAGGGTCATGGTCGTCGGGTCCAACGCGTCGGTCACTTCCTCTCGGAAGGTAAACCTCACGGTAGCTTGGGTATCATCATCCAAATCGCAGTTCAGGTTCTGGAGCTCGTTGTACTGGGATGTAGACAATGGATCGTCCCCAAAGGGACACAACTTCTGGCTACAGTCCCAGCCGAATCGATCCCTATTACATTTGCACCCTCGGATGGAGTCGTAGTCCCACCGATATTTATCATTCGGCGTCTTGCCGTAGGTTCTTTTGGTAGCGACCCCATTATCCAGCGACGCCTCCGCCAAGAATGAGAGAGATAAACACTCGCCCTGGTTGAAGCACGGACCCTCGATGTCGGCCCCGGGGCACTTCATGTACTGGCAGGCCGCGCCCTCGAAGCCCGGCGCGCACTCGCACTCGCCGTAGTCCCGGTTGCAGTAGCCCATGTCGCTGCACTCCGTCATCTGGAGGTGGACGTCGTCGATCTCGTTCACTGGCGCCGAGAACCAACTCCTACCTTTAGGACAGGTCATCAACGTACAATCCGCGCCCGTAAAGCCATCGATGCATTGGCAGTCCCACGTGTCCTCGTCGCAGATACCTCGGTCGTTGCAGGGGACCTCGCCCGGGCAGGCCGGCATGATCGTCTCGCCCGTGACCGTGCCATCTCTATACCCACAGTCGCCTCGGCCGCCCGGATTCCCATGACCGTCCGACGTCGAGAAGCAGCCCTCCGCGCAGCTCAGGTCGCAGATGCACGTCCCCAGTTCGCCGTCGCAAATACCTCGACCCGAACACTCCAGAGATTCTTTGGCACCCGTCACGGTCTTCTCCATTTTTATGGACGGCGTGCCCGTCGTCAAGGATAGCTGGTCGACGTTCGCGAGCACTAGAGGCAGTTCCCCGTAGTCTTGTAAGAATTTCAGGTCCACGTAGACGCCGTCCTTGTCGCATAGCACTCTTGATGAGGTCTCAACCAACACGCCCTGGGACCAGTCTTGCGACGGCGGCGTGGTTATTGAAGGTAGATTATTCAAAGCCGCTTGCAATTGAGCCGGCGTCGCGCCGAAGGATAAGGCCTCAGTAGTATGGCCTCTGAAGGTGAGATAGAATGAACCACCGTCCGCCATACAAGTCATCCGCTGCACACTGTAGGACGAGGAAGAGGAAGGCAAGGGATCGTCGCCGACGGGACAGCTCCGTTTCAGGCAGTCGTAGCCATAATAGCCTTCGTCACACACGCAGCCATACATCTGCTCGTGGTCCCAGAGGTCCTGGGTGAGCGGTTTTTGCGGTCTGGAGCCGCCCTTCTCGAAGGTGTAGGACGTGAGACCCACTCCCAAATCTTGCGAGGTCGCAAAATCTTTCAGAGAGGTACATTTCCCCTGTCCGTTGCAGTCGTTGGGACACGCTTTTCGTTCGCAGGCCGCGCCCGTGAACCCGTCGACACACACACAGGCGCCCTGGGCCCTTTCACAATGGCCTCGGTTCGAGCATTCCACCTCCAAGTGAGCTACATCCGACACGGTGAGCGAGTCCGGGTGATCGGCCCAGGCCGGCCCGACGGGACACAGCCGTTCCGAACAATCGGGACCTTGGTAGCCCGCGTAGCACCGACACCTTCGATCCCCGGAATCGCACCAGCCGTGTCCTGAACACAGGTTCGGGCAGGGCTGGCTTAGGAGGGTCTGGATCTGGGCCTCGGCGCCTATCACGAGGAGGAGCCAGGGCCTCATGGTTTCAAAGCGGTTTTACGTGTATGCCGGCGAAGCCATAACGCCGCTGGGGCTGCTCAGGCACGGGCTAATAGCCACTCGCGCTCCCCCATGTCCGCTGGGCAGCTAGTGGGTTTCTCGCCGCCGCGTTTTTCGGGGCCGAGCCGTCACGGGGAGGGGTCCCCGGCTGAAGGAAGAAGGAGCCGTCCCGCCGCCGAGCCCAGGCGCCATGCCCATGGACCTCACTTGCTTATCTTCCCGACTGCTTTGCAAAGCTTGTTGCGCGCAGCGGCCGCTTGGCCGCGAGGTTGCCGCCGGAAGGCGTGCCGCAACACCCTTACTCGCGACGGAACGAAAGTCGCAGCGCTGGACCTGCTGCGGCCACTAAAAACCGATATTTCGGCTGAGGGGTCAATCCAAGCTTTGTTTGTCGCCCGCGCCCATTCAATGATGGCGGCGCTGGGCGGGCCGACGTCGCCGACGGCCAGCGCCCCCGCGGCACCGCCGCCGGACGTGTGGCCGCCCGGTGGGCCGCCGGCGCCGCCGGCCGGCGCGCCCGCGGCGCCGCCGCAAAGCGCGTGGCAGCCGGCACCGACAGCCGGTGCCCCCGCGGCGCCGCCGCAGAGCGCGTGGCAGTCGCCGGCGGCGAGCGGGCCGCCGGCGCCGCCGGCCGGCGCCCCCGCGGCGCCGCCGACGCAGAGCGCGTGGCAGCCGGCGCCGCCGGCCGGCGCCCCCGCGGCGGCGCCGCCGCCGAACCTCTGGCCGCCGACGCCGCCGGTGCCGCCCGCGCCGAACCCGCGCGTCCAGGGCATCCTGCTGGGCCTCATGCGCGAGCGCGGCGACATCTACGCCGGCTTCACGGACGTCGAGCTGCGGGGCCTCCTCCAGGCGCACTCGGGCGACGTCGCGGCCTGCCACGAGACGGTGCTGCGGCTCCAGGCCGCCGGCGCCGCGCGCGGCGTGTCGTCCTCCGAGCTCTTCCGGCAGACGGCGCCGCCGCCGCAGCAGCCCGGCACCGTCCTCCAGGGCCCCTACCAGCCCGGCGGCCCGCCGCCGCAGCAGCCCGCCGAGCCGCAGCGCCCGAAAAAGAAGCGGCACCGGCCGTCGCGCGACAAGGCGCGCGACCGCGTGCTGCGCCGCGTGCCCCTGACGCTGCAGGACGTCGACGCGCTCGACTGGAACGAGGCCTGCGAATACGCCAAGGCCATGGGCGTCTCGAAGAAGAGCCACACGACGCGCGACGCCTACCGCGACGCCTGCAAGACGTGGTTCGTCGGGCGCGAGACCGACGTCTTCGTGCCGGCCAAGGCGCCCGCGGCGCCGCGGCAGCGCTGGCAGCGCGCGCGGCCCGACTCGGGCCCGCGGCGGCGGCCGGCGCCGGCGCCGGCGCCGGGGCCGCCGCCGGCGCAGCGGCGGCGGCGGCGGCCGCTCGCGGCCGACACGATCGAGGCGTCGTCGAGCGAGGACGACGACGACGCGCGCGCGCGGTCGCAGCCGACGGCGCTCGACGCGCGCGAGATCGACGTCGTCGAGCTCATGGCGCGCGGCGTGCAGCCGCGGCGCTAGGTCGCCAGCAGACGGCGCCTACTTTTTTATCCGGCCGATGCGCCCGCATCGGCCGCACGTCCGGTCGCGAGCACCGGACCTGCAATCAGGCATCCTAAAGTGTTATTGAAGGTACTAGTTACTTACACACATCACAGGTCCGCCTGGGCGAAGTGCGCCGTTACCACTCCGGCGGTCCACGCGTTCGAGCCGTCGGCCGCCGCGCGGCAGGCCGCCTTGTCGGCGAGTGTTGCCCCGAGCGCGAGCATCGCCTCGACCGTCTCGGCGTGCCGCTGCTGCGTGCCCCAGCACGCGCGGTGGATCGGCGCGTAGCCGTCGGTGTGGACGTCGTTGACGTCGACGCCCGCCGCCGCCAGGAGTTTCGCGACCTTCGCTCGTCCCTGAAAGCCCGCGCCGTGCATGGGAGTGTAGCCGTCCTTCTCGGGCACCGTCAGGTCCGCGCCGAGCTTGATGAGCGTCGCGACCGCCTTCGCCTTGCCCTGCAGCACGCCGTGCATCGTCGGCGACTGGCCGCCCGGCCCGGTCTTGTCTAGTATTGATTTGTCCGCATTGTAGAGGCGTTCGATCGCCGCGGCGTCGTCGCGGCGGACGGCCGCAAAGATGTCATCTGCGACGCCGGCCGGGCCTTCGGCTGTTGCTTTTAGGGCGAGCACGCAGCAGAGCGCTGCGCGTAGGGCCATTGTGTTAGGGTGCTGGCTTAGGTGATCGCAGCGGCGTGCGCGGAGCGAGTTACGCTTGGTTGAGTGACAAAGCTGTCGACTCGGGGATGCGAAAAGCACAAAACATGGGGGAAGTACAAAAGCTTTAAGCCTAATGCTAGTGACAAAGACTCTAGCGCCGATTTCTACCCCCGCTCCATAGGGCTCCGTGGGATCACTAGCTGCCCAGCCAGGGATCTTTTGCAGGCCTCCCTTCCGTCCTCGTTCGTGGGCAGCCCGTTTGCCGGCGCGACGTAAAAGCGCTACGAAGCGCCATTACGCCGTCGCCGAAGGGCTGTAGGGCCGCCCTCCACGACCCCCCATGTCGCTCTTCCGCGTCGAGGGTGCCACCCCCGACGAAAACGACGAAAGTAAGGAGCACAGCCTGGCTGCCCGCCTCGCGGCCGTGCGCGCCACCGCCGAGGAGGCGCAGACGACCGTCGACGAGTCGGCGGCGCAGTACCAGACGCTGATCAGGGAGCAGGTCGACTTCCACGCGAACTACGTGCCGGCGTTCGACAACGATCCGGCGTTCGCGGCGGCGCCCGCGCCCGCGCCGGGCCTGCCCGCGGCGCCGGCCGCGCGGCGCGGCCTCCTCTGCGACGGCGACGATGACGATGTGGTGCCATTGATGGAGGCCCGGGCGCCGCCGCCGGCGGCCAGCGACAGCGAAAGCGACGACGAGGGCCCGGCCGCGCGCGCGGTGTCGCCCCGGCGGCGCGGTGGCGTGCTGGACGACGGCGGCGACGCCGATCCCGCGCGCGGCACTGACGACGGCGGCGCTCATCCGACGACGGCGCCGGCGCCGGTACTGGACGACGGCGCGGCCGACGCGGCGCCGGCGCCGCGGCGCGCGCCACGCGGCGGCATCCTGGACGACGGCGACGCCGCGCCCGCGGCGACGGAGGCGGCGCCCCCGCGGCCGCGCCGGCCGCCGCCGGTCCCGCCCGGGCGCGCCGCGAAGGCGCCGGCAAAGGCGCCAGCAAAACCGGTCGCGGCGCCGGCGCCCGCGCGCATCCCGCGGGGCACGATCGTCGGCGCGGCGCGGTCGCCCACAAAACAAGCGGCGCCGAAGCCGAAGCCGATCGCGCGCCGCCGGCCCTTCAAAAAGCCCGCCGCCGCCGAGCCGCGCCTCAAGGGCAAGCCCACGACGGCCGACCGCATGCGCGAGGCCATCCAGACGAAGCGCGTCCAGATCGCGAAGGAGAACCTCGAGCGGCTTTTGAGGGGCGAAGGACAGCCCCTCGAGAAGCTGCCGCCGCGGCCGAAGAACTTCCGGGCATAACAAACAACTGGCTTAAGTGACAAACGACTCCTCGGCCCGCAGCAACAACAACAGGCTCGCCTGGAGCGCGAAGTGCCAGCACGCCTGGAGCCGCGCGCGCGTCTTGAAATTATTCGATCGCTGCGACCGCAGGAAGCACAGGAGCGAGAGGACGAAGGGCGGGAACGCGGCGCCGTGCGCCCAGGACGCGAGGGCGAGGCGCCTTAACGCAAGGGCCACGTACCGCATTACCAACATGACGGCAAGCACCGTGTCGAGCGTCCTCCACCCATGATCGATGCCCAGGTACGTCACGTCGGCCTGCCAGCTCGTCACTGCCACGGCGCACAACAACAACATGTCAAAGCGCGGCGCGCCGAAGGTATAAAATGCGGCGAGGCCGCACAGCCCAAAAGTCAGCGAGGACAGCGCGTAGACACTCACCGTTTTCAGGTCCCGCCGCCAGCGCAGCGGGCAGCGCGTCTCGGGCCCGACGAGGCGCCACCACGCGAGCGGCTTGCCCTCCCGCTCGCGCGGGCTTCTTTCAAATCTCCGGTGGATGTCCCGCGCCGGGTAGAGCCAGCCGACCTGGCGGCGCCACTCTTCACCATTCTTCTCGCGGGCGCGCGTCCCGACCGCCATCGTGTGCACAGCTGTCTGCAGTGTGTCCTGCAGACAGCCTGTCTGCAGTCAGTGTCCTGCAGCAATGCCAGAGCAACTTGCGATCCACAGCTATCTCAGCAATGCAACAGCGATGCAACACTTGCTCCCAGGCGCATAAACAGTAGGAGCGCACCGCTGTGCCTCTCCTAAGCTTAAGCCCGCAAAGCCAAGCTAGGGATAGAGCTACTAGGACCACGCCAAACGACCTTCCAGCTTTTGAACGAAGCCTCGCAAGGCCGTTGTACGTAGTGTACGGAAGTATCGGGGGATAGGGGGTCGAGCAGAGGCAGTGGCCTCCAGTGTGCTTTGGCAATTAGTGTGGTCTAGAGAGCGCGTGCTCTGCAGTTGACAGCTCAGACAGTGAAAGCCTTCACGTCCGACCACCGGACAGCAGCAGCCCGCGCGCGTCGGGCAGCCCGCGAGCACGGCTCGACACATGATGCTGCTCTCCACCCTCCTCCTGGCCGGCACCTGCGTCTCCACGAAGGTTGGGTGGTTAGGTGATATCGAGGACGACACCTACGCCGTCTTCATGCACGCGGCGCAGCGTTACGATGTCACACCGCATTTCTGCGAGACCGCGGCGGCGTGCGGCGACCTCGACGGCCTGCGGGGCATCGTCACGCCGCTCACCGGGACACTTCTTGAAGTCGCCGCACAAAGCGCCTCGGATTTGAACCTCACGTTACTCACAACGCGTTCTACGGAAGAAGGAAGCTACTACCGCCTCGGACCGCAGCCCCGCCACCGCCTCCAAGCCTTGGTGGATCTGGCCGCCGTTTATGATTGGCGCGCGATCGGCGCCGTCGTCGACGTTGAGAATTTGCCCCTCGCGACGCAGCTCGATGCCATGCTGCGGCGCGCCGTCGGGACGGGATTGCAAGTACTGGCCACGACCTTGAATGATATCACACCCATATCGCTGTCGGGCGCCAAGGTCGCCTTCGCGCTCAGTCCATCAAAAACGCTGGCGCAGCGGGTCGGGTCTGTCGCCGCGTGGCTCGCGATAGATTCCACAAACGATGACTGGCTCGTGGCGTCGTACGACCCGCCGTGGGACGCCGGCAACGCAACCCTAAAAGCGGTGGAGCTCGCCGGGAACTGGACGGATATCTTCGACCGAGACGACGCCTACGTCCCCAGAATCATCATCAAATCGAACGGCACGCGCATCTGGGACGGCGTTACACTAACGCCGTCGCGCTTTGATAGTATAGAGGACGGCCGCGGCTGCGACTTTAGCCGGAGCGGCGCGGCGCGCTACTTCTGCGAGACGTGCCCCGCGGGGCGCTTTCATCGTCGGTTCCTCGCAGTATTTAAGGGCGGACTATGGCGTCCGGTGCGGCTCGTCCCAACATTACTGGAACAGGGCGTATGCTATCATATGTGTATTCGCGTACCCGCTCGGCGTGCCTTTGTTTTATTTCTACCTGTTGCGAAAAGATCGGGACGGCTTGGATCCCATCATTGATGGAAAGCGCGCGCGGAAACACGACGAGGAGCGGCTCGAGGCCGCACAAAGTCAGAGACTCGCGGACACGAGGCTAAGGTCGTCGTCGATGCTCTGGGGGCCGTACGAGCCGCAGCACTACCTCTGGGAGGTCTGGGAGTGTATCCGACGGTTACTGACGGGGGGCCTGGCTCCGTTATTGTTCCCGTTCCGGCCGGTGCTGCAGATCGCTCTATCTTTGACCATAGCGCTCGCGTCGCTGAAATTGTATGTCACCTACAAGCCGTTCTCGGTGGACGCGGACGATAGATTGGCCGAGCTCCTGTGCTGGATTTTAGTCTTGACGCAGCTCGCGGTGCTGGTCCACGAGGGAACGTATCGAAGGGACTCGGAGGCCGTCGGGTGGGCACTTATGGGGTTGCTCGTAAGCGCCCTGGCCACGGGCGCCTATCTTATATATGTTGATGTAAAACGAGAGCGGGAGGTGTTGCAGGATCTGGTCAAGCACCAGAAGCGGACTTTGGGGAGGCGTCTCTCGTCGCTGGGATCGCGGCTGGGCCTGAAGGTGGCCGAGGAGGACGTCGACGTCGAAGGACCCGCGTCGCCACTCGCGGCGGGGCGCGCGTGATCCCCCCCCTGTAAGTCACCGTTTTTTGTGTCCCCGGGAACCTCGCGGGCGCGTCGTGTAGATTTCAAGCCAGGGACTCACGCGCAGCCGCAGCCGCACAGCCGGCAACTGGGACGCGTTACGCCCCGGGGCACACGTGCGTCACAACGCCGCCGGTAAATCCTAACGTTGTCGTTAGGTCGCGCCCCGGGGGAGGAGGACGCTATAGAATTGGAGGCGGGTCGGCCGTGGTGCTTCGCGCGGCGCGGTGAGGAGGAGGGAGGGGACACATTCATCACAACCTCTAAAACTGCTGCGCCGGGTACTGGTAGCCGCCCGCCTGCATCTGCTGCTGCTGCTGGGCCAGCATCGCCTGTTGTTGGGCCACCTGCTGGCGGTACATTTCCGGGTTCTGCGCGTACTGCTGCTGCTGCGCCTGGATCATCTGCTGCTGGAGAGCTGCCGCCTGCTGCTGCTGCTGCGCGACCTGGGACGGGTCGTAGCTCCCCGCGGCCAACTGCGCTCCAGCCGCAGGTAATGAACCGCCGCCCATCTTCACTTGAATCAAGTACTGCGCCATCTGGATCTGGTCTGGGGTTCCTGTTACGGTGACCAAACGCATGGGCATGCCCGGCACGGACTGGGCAATGTCGACCTTCGCACCCGACATGCTTCGGATCTGATTGATCGTCGCACCAGCTCTCCCAATCACGGCGCCCATGCTTTCATTAGGTACCTGGAACTGCACGGGCATGGTCCCCGGGGCTAATTGAGCCGGCATGGCCCCTTGCGGGTACTGCTGCACGTACGGATTTTGCGCGTAGCCCTGCGCCATCGGCGGCGCGTCCGCGGCGCGAGCTGCTCCCGCCGGCGTCTCTTCCAATTTGTGCACGATCAACGTAAAGGCGGCCATGACCTGCTCTACCGCGCCGCTCACGATGCACTTCCGGACGTCTGGATCCCCGGCCACAACGTCTTCAGGGGCTCCCACCTTGACCGTGGCGCCCGAGTCCTGCCTGACGCGGTTGATCGAGGCGCCGCCTCGACCAATCAAGCCGCCCGTCTTGTTCCTCGGCACCAATACTACAGCTTCTACCGAACCAGGCGGTCTCGTCGTCAGTAGAGGGTCGGCCGGCTGCGCCGCCGCGAGATGTTGTAAAACCATTTGAAAAGCAGCATAAACACTCCCGAAGTCGCCTGATAACGTAATGATGCGCTCGGAGCCGCCCTGGACCCCACCAGCCATCGGCGGCGGCGCGGGAGATTCTTGCACATCTACTTGACACCCCGACGCATCCCTAATATGCGAGACCATGGCGCCGCCCTTGCCGATCACGATCCCACAAGCCGCGTGCGGCAGCAATAATTTGAACTCGACGGTGCGACCAGCCAGAGCTTGTATGGTATACTGGGCCATCGGAGCGACATTATAGACGGCCGGCTGCTGGTACATGCCATCTTGCGGCGGGCTGCCGTACTGGGCGGGAGGCGGCGGCGGCGCCTCGCCGGCCGCTTCCAAAGCGGCGGCCTCAGCGGGCGTCGGGTCCGTGGATTCCACGATAGGGGCGGGCGGGGCCTCCTCCGTCGGCGCGGGCTCGGCCGCGGCGGCGGCCTCGGGCTCCGGGGCCGCGGGCGCCTCCTCGGCGGGCGCCTCCTCGGCTGCCTCGGCCATGGCTTTTTTGGCGGCGGAGGGGGAGGGGGGCGGGGAGGGGGAGGGGGAGGGGGAGGCGGTCTTCTGCCGCTTGGGCGGTGCGCCGGGGTCGGCGGCCTCGCTCTCCCGCTTGTCGCCTGCGCGCGCGCGGGGGTCGGGGCCGAAGAGCAGGAGAGCTAGATTCGACGCCGCGCGGCACTGTTGGTGGCAGCCGGCTCCGAGGATTCTTCCTCGGCGGCTGCTGCCTTCCTTCTTGGCATTAAGAGCGCGGCGGAGCGCCGCTTCGCCTCTACAAAGCTGCTCCTGCCGCCGAGTCTCCGAGCTGCTGCCTAGTGTGTCCACACACGCTAGCTTCGAGTTATCTTCGGGTCGTCGCGTTCCCCGAACACGCGCTAGAAGCCGCGCGACGGTGCCCGCCAAGAGCCCCTACCGTAATACGCATTACATAGGGGGGAGGGTCGGGGGAGCTATCTAGCGGGGATCACTGCGACGGCTTCGCGCACGCCTTGACCGCGGCGGCCAGCGCCTCGACCTCGGTCAACGACACGTCGTGGCGGCCGCCCGCCACGACCTCCAAACGCGCGTCGGGCACAATCTCGGACAACCCGCCCACGACGCTCTCGCAAGACTGGACGGAGAAGGCCTCGTCGTCCGAGCCGCAAAGGAGCCGCACCGGAGTAGTAGGGAAGCGGGCCTTGGCCTTCAACACCTCGACGCGCACCGGCGGCCCGCCCAGGCTCATCGCGCCGGCCGTCCGCGCGCGGCACAGCGCCGCATATAAAGCGACGCAGCCCCCCTGCGCGAAGCCGCTCACGTAGACACCATTCGCTTCTTGTTCCACGAGCGCCGCTACTTTCGCCGCGCCCGCGTCGATCTGTTCTAGTACGCTCAAATCCGCCTCCGTCGCGCACGACCCTCCGATGACCTTGGACCAACTCAAATCCTCAAGATCGAACCACTTCTGCGAATCGGAGGAAGTGGGCGGCGCCGGCATGACGACCTTGACGTTCATTGGAGAAAAGACCTTGCGGAACATGGGCGCGTACTCCTGGGCGAGCTCGCCGTTGCCGTGGCACCAGATCAGCGTCGACGTCGGTGAAGGGCAGTCGATGACCAAAGCTTGGTCTACTTTTGACGACGAGCTAGGCGAAGCGAAGAGCCTCGAGGCCGCCGCGTCCAACGCGAGGGCGCGCTCCCTCTGGAGCTCCTTCTCGCGCCGCATGGATTGCTTCCGCGCGGCCTCGCGCGTCAATTCCTCCTGGAGCGACGGCATCGCGAAGACGACCTTCGTGTTCGGCTCCAGGGACGACAGCGCCCGGTGGAACGCGTGCAACGGCGCGTCCGTCGTCGAGACGCGCAGCTTCTGGGCGTTGACGAGCTTCGCCACTTGTGTCAGTATCGTCTTCAGCTTGTCTCTGTTTTTACGATCCTCCTTCAGCCAACTGAGCAGAGAAAAGCCGCTCACCGTAATACGGTTCCGCGCTAATACGCTCCAGTCGCCGCGCACCGGAGCCAACGAGCCGTAGGTCACGACGCTTCCACCCGGAGCCAACGCCTCCGCCAATACCAAACTAGAAGAACCACCAACACCGTCGAAGGCCAGCTTCGGCAGTGACGAATGTTCCCGCTTCAGTTCGTCGGCAATAACGTCCTCGTAACAGAACACGCGCGCCGCGCCCAGGAACTCGAGCCACGCCTTCGTGTCCTCGAAGGCGTCGGACTTTCGTACAATACATAACGTTCGGAGCTTCACGAGTCTGCATAATTGAATCAAGATCTGGCCGACGGCCCCGTTCGCCGCACTTATCAGGACAGCGTCGCCCGCTTTGAGCTCGGAAGCCTCCGTCTCCAGGAGATGGTAGGCCAACGCTAACTCTCTCCATAAAGCCGCGTACTCGACGGGCATGACGTCTCTCTCTATCTTCAATAAATCTTTCTCGTCCCAAACGCGTAAGGAAGAAAAGGTGCCCATCGTGTCAGATAGGGGCACGACCCAGTCGCTCTCCTTCAATAACGACGTGCCGGGCCCCACGGTCTCCACAACACCGACACAAGAGCAGCCCAATTCCAATGAAGAGTCCGCGGCGTTCCGCAGATCCGGTAAGGTGAGCGGCGCACTCCGGACGTTGACGAGGCACTCCTTCCAGTCCAAATGCTTGGGGAGCTTGCGGTAGTGGACCTCGGTGCGCTGCGCCGCTCGTTTTAGTAGGTCGCCCTTCGCGATGGACGGAGTGACGCGGATCGTGGTGGAACGCACCCGCGGCAGCAGGACCTTCTCGTAGGAGTCCGCGGCGATGTTCTTCTTGTCGTTGAGGAGGCTTTCCGTCGTGACGACCATGCTCTCGCCGTTGCCTGCGTTTGATTTGATACCGTCGTGTTCGTTCGCGAGGCGCGGGGACTCTCGTGTGGCCGCGTCGACGGCGTCGCGGCGACGCGGCACCGCGTCGACGCCATCGACGCGACCACGTCAGGTTCACGTTGACTCTCTGACGGCACGCCGACGGCGACGTGGTCTCGCGAAGGCGCCATCGCCTCCACCAGATCAGGACACCGCGGGCGACGGCTCCGCATCCACGCCTCGAAGGACGTGGCGTGCGACTCTTCGTGCGACGCGTCGAGGCGCTGCGCGAGCGCGGCGCTCTCGTCGCGCTTCGGGGTCTCCGTGGTCTTCTTGCCGAAGCAGTCGAGGAAGTCGTCCTCCGCCGTGCGTTCCGGGCGGCCCGTGCGGTCGTAGTACTTACGCCGCTCCTGATCGCTGAGGACGTCGTAGGCCTTGGACAACAAACGAAAACTTTCCTCGTCGCCGCCGCGGTCGGGGTGCTGCTCGAGGGCCTTGCCGCGGAAGGCCTTGCGCACCTCGGCGGTCGTGGCGTTGCGGGGCACGCCGAGCAGGGCGTAGTAGTCGGGGGCGGCCATGTTTTCCGGACCTGCGTTCGACGGTGCGATCGTGCGCCGCCGCGGCGCGGCGGCGAATTTTCGCGCGGCGCGCGGCGGGACTGGCGGATGCTTTCTGGCGCTGGTGCGCACCTCTGTTGGTGCTGTGCGGTGCAGAGAGTTCGACGCCGCTCGGGAGGTGCTGTGCAGCCCCCTGCTGCAGTGGTTTGCGGCTGCCTGCGCGGCGCGGGCTGCCGTTTTTTGCGCTGCATTGCAAGATCATGGGGCCAGGACGCGCGCGCACTGCATTGCATGACATTACGCACCTTATTTGACTGCCCACGCGCTCAAAAAGTCAGGGAGGCCACTTCCCTCTTGGAGCTGCGTGCGGGGCGCGCGCGATCAATCGGCGAGGAGATCTACAACAACGATTACTCACAACAGCGAAGACGCGCGCTCGGCCAGCGCGTTCGCGACGCCGAAGCTCAGGATGAGCGCGGCGGCCGCGAGGATCGGGTTATCTCCCGAGTTGAACTTCGACTTCGGCAGCATGGGCAGCGCCGGTTCTTTGCGCCGCGACGGCTCGCGCCAGTCCGTGAGGACCCAGCGCTCGAGCTTTCGGTCGCCTGTGGCCTCCGCCTCGTCGAGCTCGTCCAGCAGCTCGGCAATCTCGCCGCTCTTCTTCGACCGCGACACCTCGAG
This sequence comes from Pelagomonas calceolata, assembly GCA_918797485.1. NCBI lineage: Eukaryota > Pelagophyceae > Pelagomonadales > Pelagomonadaceae > Pelagomonas > Pelagomonas calceolata. Next base: position 1,549,219 of record CAKKNE010000006.1, on the reverse strand, counting down.
GCGTTTTGCAGGTACTGTCTGCGTCCACCATACGAAGGCCGCGGCGCCCGAGACGCCGATGACCGCGAGCTGCTGGGCGATCACCGACGGGTCCACGGGCGTCGGCGTGTAGTGCCTCATCGTGCGCGGCGTCCTCGGACGAGTGCTGCATCGGAACGACGACGCCAGCGTGACGACGCAGAGAGCTATAGTGCACCCAAGCATGCTCTCTGTGTTGTCCTGCCAGCTATGACGCAGTGATCGATGCAATTGGTGGCTAAATGACCAATGCAATTTGGAACTCGCAACAACTACAATTGATAACTAAGGATATCGATGATTTATGGCACGGCTGCACCAGCGTGGCAGAGTTTGCCAGCTGGGCCCACCCGGGCCGCTTGCTAGTGTCTTGCAAGCCGCTAGCGCACCTTTCCTATATATACTTAGTACATGTCGACGCCGTTCTTCGTCACCGTGCCGGACATGTACGACGGCAGCGCCAGGTCGCGCGGGCTCGGCTGGATGTACGACGCCGAATCCGACGACGCGTCGCTCTCGTCCTCGGCCGGCGCCGGCGCCGGCGCCTCGACGATGCCGAGGGCGTCCGGCTCCTCCGTTTCTCGTTTGATGTCGATCGTGTTGATGAACGGCGCTGTCGAGATGACGCACGTGCAATTAACAATCACGCCCTCGACCAGCGCGTCGGCGACCGTGTCCCCAAACGGATCGTGGGCATCCAATCTCTTTTGTGGGATATACAACCACAGCTCGCCGTCTTCGCCGTGGCCCTCTATTCTAGATTGGGCGCCCCCCAACCGCTCCAAGGACCGCAGCTCCTCGCGCTCCTGGTCCTTGAGGTTGTCCCCTTCCCCCGGCGGATCGAACTCGATCCGAATCGCCGCCACAACCCTTTGGAAGCGGTCGCGCGTGGCATGTGCTCGCTTGTAGTGGCCATGTATGAACTCGGCCGACGCGTCGTCCTTTCGCAGGAACAGGATATGCGGTATCACCTCGCAGACGCGTCCCCGGACCTCGTACCTCTTAAATAAGCCTCGCGGCGCCTGTTCGGGCGGCCAGTCTCCACTGTAGACGATGGTCGTGGGTCTGCCTGTCACCAGAGCTTGCTCCTCCTCGGGGGCTTGCTCCCCCTCGGCGCCCATGGTTGTCTGTGGTCACGCGGCGGCGGCGTTGAGGCTGCCCGAGTGACTGGCTGCCGGTCGCGTCGGCTTGGCTGCTTGCGGAGCAGCTCCTCTGCGTTGAGGGCGCTGAGAGGCCCGGAAAAATAGAGGCGTCGTCGGGAGCGGTGGCCGAGTCCTCCGCGCGCCACGCCTCGGCAGAACGGAGCTTTGCTCCAAGACAGAAAAACCCGTCACAAGCCAAGCTCAAACACCCGTGCCAGGTCCCGTGGGAGCCACTGTGGACCGCACTGCTCGTGTTTACAACTTCTCCTTTACTGTCTCGCACAGCCGAGACCGCTGCATCCTCAGAAAGCAGCTCTACAGGTCGTGCTCTCCCGCGGCCCGGAGAGCATGGCCGCCCAGACGGCCATCACGCTGCCCGTGCCCGAGTTCCTCGTCATCGGAGACGCGTTCCTGGACGTGCAGTGCGGCGGCCTCGCGCAGCTGCCGCGCTGGGACGCGGACGAGCTCGTGCCGCGGCCGATCGAATTCCTCGCGGGCGGCGGCGGCCTGAACACGGCGTGCCACCTCGCGCGCGCGGGCCGGCGCGTCGAGCTGCGCTGCGCCCTCGGCGACGACGACGCGGGTGCGAAGCTGCGGTCCGCGGCGGCGCACGCGGGTGTGGCGGTTGTGCCGCTCGCGGCGCCGGCGGGCGCGGCGACGGGCGTTTGTATTGTCTTATCTGGCCAGTCGGACAGAGCCTTCGCCACGCATCGGGGCGCGGTGGCCGTCGCTGGATTATCCGACGCGGACATCGAGCGCGCGCGCGAGGTCGGCGCGCGCGGTGGCCACGTCCACGTCGCGGGGTACTACAACATGCCGGCCGTGCGCGCGCGCGTCGGAGAATTGTTCCGGGCCGTGCGCGAGGCCGGCGGCTCGTCGTCCTTGAACCCGCAATGGGACGCCGACGAGCGCTGGGACGGCATCTGCGAGCTCTCGGTCGCCGCCGGCACCGCGCCGGGCGTGCTGATTTGTTCGGAAGCCGAGGTGGAGAATCTCGCCGGGACGGGACTTTCGCAGGCTCCTCTGGATCTTTTGGATGCCGGCAACACGCGCTGCGTCGTCACCACGCATGGCGCGCGGGGAGCAATTGTCTGGGGGCTCGAAAACGAGCAGGTCAAGTCGAACGCGCCAACACTAGCGCCGGGCGCTCTTCTCGACGCCACGGGCGCTGGTGACGCGTTCGCCGCCGGTTTCCTCACGGCCTTCGCGAGAGACCCGCCCGGAGTGGTCAACCTTTCGATCGGACTAAAGATGGGCTGCGCGTACGGCGCGGCGTGCTGCGGCGTCGTCGGCGCCTCCGCGGCCCTCGACCCAAGTCGAGTGGCCGCGTATGCCAGAGAAATCGTGCCGTCGCCTGGCCAGCAGGGCCCAGTATCCTGGTCCGCGCGCCCTCGACGGCCGCCGAGCCAGTAAGTAAAACAAAGCATGGTTAGCCTCCGGGCGCATCGTCCCCCAGCGCGTCGGTCCGGCACGTCGGGCAGCGCAGGTCGTGGACGAGCCACTTCTTGATGCAGGCGCTGTGGAACACGTGGCCGCACCGAAGTTTGGAGAGGCGCTCCCTATCATGAAACTCGTCGAGGCAGATGCAGCACTCGCACGGCTCGGCGCCCTTCCGATGGACCGTCGTTTCGACCGCCCGCGCGGCCGCGGCCTTCTTGGCGCGGCGCTGGGCCTGCGACGGCTCCGGCGGCCGATCCAACGCCAGGAGCGCGTCGTACGTGAGGGCGCTGTCGGGCAGCGCGTCGGCCTGGGAGAAGTTGGCCGGGAGCGCGCCGCCCAGGAGCGCGAGCCCCGCGAGCACAGACCGGGGCTCGGGGCGGGGCCGCGCGGATTGCGCGACGGCGCGCTCGCTCGGCCGCGGCGGCGGCGGGTAGCGCGGCTGCGGCGCCGGCGCCGCGCGCGCCGGGAAGGCGTCGCCGAGCGATCCCGCCGCGACGACGTTGCGCGGCCGGCGCACGGGCGCGTAGGCGGGGTCGGGCCCCGCGCGGCGCCGCTCCTGCCGCGGCGGGAGCGCGTCCGCGAGGCCGCCGGCGAACGCGGCCTCGGCGCGCGCGCGCTCCGTCGCGCGGCGCGGCGCCGGGCGCGGCTCCGCGCGGGCGGCCTCCTCCATGCCGAGCTGCGCGGCGAGCATGGCGTCGGCGTTGCCCGATGGTGAGGGTGGTTCCGGTTGCGGCGGCGGCGGCGAGGGCGACCGGCGGCAGGGCGGCGGCGGCGGCGACTGCCGCTGCGGCGGTGGGCGCCGCCGTGTCGTGGCGCGGCCCCGCGCGGGGAGCACGTCCGCCAGACCGCCGCCCCAGGTGTCAACGACTTCCACCGGCGACGCCGGCGCGCGGCGCCGTGGCAGTGGCTCAGTCGCCGTCGTGCGCCGTGGCGCCGACCCGCCGGGCCGCAAGACGTCCGCCAGACCGCCGCCCCACGCGGCATCGCTCGATTCCACCGGCGACGCCGGCGCGCGGCGCCGTGGTGGAAGTGGCTCCGTCGGTGCGAGCCGCCGGGGCGCCGGACCAACTGGCCGCAGGACGTCCGCGAGCCCGCCGCCCCAGTCGTACGACGCCGCGGGGCGGTGCGCGAGGCCCTCAGACAGCTCGTGGCTGTGGCGCACGGGCGACGGCGCCGGCTGCGGCCTCGTTTCGTTGCTGCCGGGCCGCCGCCGGCTCCGGCCGCGGCCCGACGCCAGCGTCGCCTCGAGGGACTCGCCGGCGAACGCGTCGGCCGGCGCGGGCCGGCGGACGCGCGGCGGCGACGCGACGGGCGACACGGCGCGCGTCGGCCGCGGCGCGCGGTAGCCGCGGTCCGCCAGCACGTCGGCGAAGGAGGAGGCGCCCCAGGCCTGCTGCGCCTCGGCCGCGGCGCGGGCCGTGCGCGTCGACGCCGCCTGCCGCGCCGCGCCGCGCGCCTCCCACTCGCGCTGCAGCTGGGCCCTTCGCCGCCGCGGCGTGCCCGGCGGCCGCAGCAGCTCCGCGAGGCCCGCCGGCGGCTCCGCCGTCGCCTCCTCGCGAGCGGCGCGCTCGGCCTGAATCGACGCGCGGACCGACGCGAGCAGCGCCGCCGTCCGTTCGCGGTCGTCGTCTTCGTGCGGCTCGGTCATGTTTGTTTCTGGTGGCTGCCTCGACCAATTCGTAGGCTGCCCCCCGCGCCGTTGCTCTGATGCGTTGACCCAGCCCTGCTTAGCGTAGTAAGGCACTAGCAGCAGCCCCGGCAAGCAAGCGTAGCAGCCATCTACGGATTAATGAAGGCTCTGAAAGCGTGCAGTTGACTATCACTTGGTAGCACGACAGCTCGCTTTAGTTAGACAACGATCTGTGCGGTAGAGAGCTCTGAGTGCTCCCAGCTTTATCTTTTTGTGAGCGCCGCGGCGACGCTGTCGACGCGAGGCAAGCCGCGACAACGCTAGATCATGCGAGGCCTCGCGCTCCTCGCGACGCTCGCCTCCGTCAACGCGGACTGGTCCGTGCCGCTGCCCCGGCGGCCCTACCCGGACAACAATGGATTCACGACCGGCCGGGACCGCGCGCCGAATTCCGTCTCCAAATACGACGAGCGCAACATTGATGAAGCCTTCCGCGCGGACGTTATTCGAGGAGAGGGCTGCTGGTGGGAGGGCGACGACTGGCCGTACGTCGTCGACTGCTGCGGCTGCGAGAAGTGCGACCGGAGCTGGCTCGCGAAGTGCTGCGCCTGGTCGGGGTCGTGGGCGAAGCGGTGCTGCCCGTGCAACCGGGACTACGCGCCCGCGCCCTAGTTTTGTAATTTTACGGTGATAGATCGGTGTTTGTAGTGATCTTACGGTGAGAGGTCCGAGAGGCCCACGTTCCGGAACCGCTCCCGCAGCTCCTCGGCGGACGTCGCGCGGGTCGGACGCGGCGGCGGCTCCGCGTACGCCGGCGAGCACTCGGGGAGTCTATAGGAGGAGCCGCGCGACGGCGGCGTGTCCAGCGGCGGCGGCGGGATCGCTCGCGAGTCCGACTTGTACTCCGGGAGCAGTTCGGACGACGTCGACGAGTGCAGCGCGTCCCTTCGAGCTTGCGCCGCGACCAGGGACGCCCGCTCCGACGCCTGGCGCTTGAACATCTCCCTCCTTTCCAAATTCGCGCGGCGCCGCCGCTCGCGCCGCTCCGCTTCCCTGCGCTCGACGCCCAGCCGCTCGCGCTCGTAGTCCCGCAACAGGGCCGTCCCGCCCGTCGCGTGGGCCGTCGCCACGGTGCAGAGCGCCGCCCAGTTCCGCACGTCGCCCGCGTCGGCGCCGCGCACAATTAACCTATCGTTCGCCGCAGTTAAGGCCAGTTCGAGCACGCCGTCCGTCTCGCGGATGCGCACCGTGCACTGGCGCGCCAATGAGAAGGAACCTTTCGGTTTCGAGGCGTTCCGTCCGGGCGAGGCCGACGGCGGCTCGGCCTCGTAATATGTGAGCTTGCCGCTCCTTAATACAAAAAAGCGCCGCTTCCAGCCCGTCAGGCCGCTGAATCTAGATGCAGACCGGCCGCGAGACTTCTTCCGCAGCCAGCCCTTGTGGAACGGGGCGCGCCGGAACGTGAGCGTGTACGGGACTCGAGACCGTCGCGCGGCCGCACAGAGCTTAAACGTGTCATCATAGGCTTCTAACAAACAAGGCACGCCGTCGACCTCGCTCAAAACATCACCTACTCTAACAGCCGTCGTTTGGGGCGTCTCGGCCACGACGGCCCAGTCGCCGACGCGCTCGAGCACCAATCCTAATTCAGCGCCCGGCGGGAGCGCTACCGTCCTATCTAAGCGCGAGAACACGGCGAGGAAGTCCCTGGCTCTGGCTTCGACGGCGCCCGTCCCCGACACTTCCAGACCTTCTAATTTGCGCGCCTTGGCGACGGACACTAAATCATCTCTACTCAAATTCGACAGCTCCGCGGCCTTGGCGCCGGCGTCCGCTAGTAATCGCCGCAGCTCGCCGCGCGTGAGGTCGCCGGGGCCGACGACGTATTTGACGGGCTCGTGGCCCGGCGGCGTGACGTCGTCCGGGAGGTCGCGGTGGGCCGGGGGCATCGTCGGGCGATCCATACTGGTGTCGCGCGTCGTCGTCGCGTGCAGAGCTCAGCTTTGAAGGTCAGATTTTTCGATAAAACGCTCGCCGACTCAGGAGACGTGATCGGCTCGCGCCGGCGGTGGAATTTAGGACTTGATCGTGACGATTTGCCCTGGTGCGAGTTTAGCTCGGCGCTTCGTGGCTGCTCGAGCGCTAGTGTCTTACTGCCGCTAGGCTGGAAAATGGGAGTTTTGCAGTGCACTGATAAGCCCACACTTGTGAGGTCAGCTACCAGCAGCCTGCGATATTCCCTTACCGTCCTCTTGCGCTGTCACAGCTGCGAAGTGTCAACGGGCGCCGCACCGCACTGCACGAGCCGAAACAGGCAAGGGCACCTTGCTGCGCATAGGCGTACGGCTGCAAAATGGCCGAGCAAAACACCCCCAAACTAGTGCAAGACGCGGCTGAGCCCGCGCCCGTGGCCCCGCCGACGCCCGGCCTCGACGCGCCGATGCGCGCCACGGCCGAGCGCCTCGTCGCCGAGGCGGCCGAGGCGGCGCCGAAGCCGGAGCCGCCGGCGCCCGTCGCCGAGCCGCCGTCCGTCACCGTATCTCCGCCCGTAACCGCACGGCCGCCCGTCGCCGCGCCGCCACCGCCGCCACCGCCGAAGCCGTCGCCGCCCCCGCCGCGCCGTCCGCCGAGGGCCTGCCGCAGCCGCTCGAACATCACGGATAGCGGCCTCGACGACGCGATGCCGCTCGCGGCCGCCGCCGATTTGATAAAGAACGCCAAAAAAGTCGTCGTCGTCAGCGGCAGCGGCATCTCGGCCGCCGCCGGCCTCTCGACGTACGTGGGCGGCAAGGACGGCCTCTACGAGAAGGCGCGGAAAAGGTATAAACTGGAAAAAGGCATCGATCTTTTTGGATGGCGCTTCTATTCCGAACGGCCGCGCGACGCCCAGAAGTTTCTGGCCGAATTGGCCGTCGCGGTGCAGAAAGCCACACCGACGCCGACGCACCGCGCGCTCGTGGATCTCGAGCGAAGCGGGGTGTTGATGAGGCATATCACGTTGAACATCGACGGTTTGCATGCCCAGGCCGGGGCGTCTTTATGGGACGGGTCGGACGGCACGACCGTCGAGCTGCACGGCGCGTTGCGAGAGGTCGTCGATTGTGAGAATGGGAACGTCTACGCTTTAGATGATGAGATGTTAAGACGAATAAGGGGAGGGAGGGACGCCGTCGACGGCAAGGACGCGCCGCGCGACGCGTTGCGAGTGAACGGTTCCAAAAAAAGACCGCTCGATCATGAGCCGCCGCTGCGAACACGGTTCCGCGTGCTGCTCTACGGCGACCGCGAGCACGCTCGAATATTAGATGGGCCGCAGGCTCTACAACGTCTGAAGGACGATTGTGGGGGAGCGGACCTCGTTTTATTTCTCGGGATCTCGTTCGAGCAGTCGGCGTCGTGCGAATATTTGAGGGACGTGGCGGCCGTCGTACAACGGGAGACGCCCGTCGTCCTGGTGAATCCCGACGCGGAGTGCCTCTACACGGCGGCGTCGGCGCTGCCGCGCGGGTCGCGCGCGGACGTGCGGAGCTGCGTGGCGACGAGCGACGAGCTTTTTGGGGCGGCTGTGTAAGGTCGTGGCCTTTGAGAGACGTCGGGGATGGGGCGGCCCACGCATGCCTCTGCTCAATTGTAACATAGTCCATATTCCTAGGAGAACTCTTAGAGAGGCGTTATCTCGACCGAACCACCGGGACTAACCACCGGGACTGGGCGACCGTGACCCCGTTCGCCGCCGCTGGCGACCAGGGGTCGGCGTCGAGGCGGGCCGCGCGCGCGTGCGCGGCGGCGGCGACCCAGGGGCCCGCGCGGGCGCGGGCGCGCCGGCCGCCATCGCCGCGATCAGCGCCAGTATTTCGGGCGGCGCATCGGGCGCATTTGCTAGATTGCGCGCCCCTTGCGTGGCGGCTTGGATGGCGGCGAGATCTTCCGGCGCCGCCGGCGGGGCGCTGGCGAGTGCAGGCCTGCTCAGCTGCGACGATGCGATAAGTTCCCGGGTCTGCCCTGGCCCCTCAGCTACGAGAAGCTGTCGCAGGCCTCCGGCTTCGCGTCGCTGGACGTCTAGGGCATCTCGCGCACCGCGTGCATCCTGCCGAGCTGTGACTATATCGATGATCACATGTTCTCGACGCTGTGGCCGATAGCGCGCAGCGTCCGCCTGGTCTGGCCGGGAATTCCACGAAAATAATTCGCTCCTCAATCACACTTGCTTTGAGTATACGAGAGGTATGATGCACATTTCCTTACCCCGTGACGACAGACCCCGTAGCGAGGCTCGACTCCTGCGACACCCCCGTTCGAGCGAGGCGCGACGCAGGCGCGGCCGGCTCGGGCGTCAGGCGCGACACGCCGCTGCGGCTCGCGCGGCTCGCGCGCCGCAGCGCCCTACTCGATGCCCGGGACCCGTTCAGGGATGTCCGGTCGCTGCCGCGCGATACGTTGAGCGCGGCTAGCACGTCGCTGCCCTGTTTCGCCATTTCATTGACGTCGCCCTTTTGCGTCAGACCTGTGTGGAAATCAACCAGTGAGTTAGGTTATCATAGTGCGTGGACCTTCGTGACAATCCACGCCATCGAGCCGACGCGGTCACGGGGACAACGTCGCGTCGACGGCCTGGAAACTCCACGCCATCGAGCAGACGCAGCTACGGATGATTTCCACACAGCGTCAGGCTCTCCGCACATGTCCGGTGCGTGTTCTCGAAGGCCTCCAACCACCGATTCGAGTAGGACAGGCAGAGCCGCGCCAATCGACGCGCGTTCTGGGCCGAGACGACGGCCTCCTCGAAGTGCCCCAGGCCCTGCTGTTCCACCTGTGTGGAAATCAAAATTTTACGGAGCGTTCGTGTTGAATCGTCGCCTCGTCCTCCACGCCATCGACGCGACGCCTGCTCGATGGCGTGGCGAGGCCGGTTCCTCACCGCTCGACCGAGCCAGGACGGCCGCGCCATCGCTGAGAAATGACTTAGTGAAGAATTGTCGGGTGCACCCGACGCACTGGTTGATTTCCACACAGTGTACCACGGCCATGTTGTGGTGCGCGATGGCGACCAAACAAATCAGGTGGGGCTGGTCGCCGCACATGTCCAGCTTCTCCGACTCCACTAAGAACAAAACTTGCCCCAGGCACCGCACGGCCTCCGGCCGCCTCCTAAGTCTCGACAGAATGCAGGCGCTGTGCACGTGGCACTTGGCGACGTGCGCGTGTTCTTCTTGTTTCACGTGGATCTTCATCGCCTTGACGACGCAGTGTAAGGCCGCGTGGTACTTGCCCCGACAATAGTAGTAATACGCATACGCGTCCTCGACGAACGCTTGCAATTCCCGCGCGTCCGCCTTGACTTGGACGTGTGCGGCACTCGAGACGGAGTACTGCTTCGCGCGGTCCAGCAACTTCATGGCCAGAGCCGGTCGCCTCTGGTCGACGGCCCGCGAGACAAACACACAAGCCGTGACGCAGAGCTGCCGCCACAGCCGCCCGAACAAGCGCCCCTGCTCGCCCTCGCCGTCGCAGCGCCGCCTTACGTAGGCATTGAGCGACGCCTCCACACAAGATAAGTATTCGACGTACTTGCCCGCTTCATCTAAGGCTTGCAGATCCAAGCGCATGTCGTCGCCCTCGGGCAGGCAGTCCCACTCGCTCTGGACGGGGCCCGTGCCCAAATACCAGACGGGCCGTAGAGGCTTGGCGTTCGGGTCCGCCGATATGGAGGGTTTCGAACTAGCAGCCTTGGACGCCTGCGACTTCTCGAACTCGACGACAGAATCGGGAGGTGACTCCCAGGGCGGCTTCCTCAACCTCTTAGGTCTTTTTTTCTTCTTTTCTCTGCGTTCCCTAGATGCAGCTTCGCGAGCCTTACCACTATCGATCTCGTCCTGGGTGACCTTCGAGCCCAGAGCTTTCACGGCGTCATTGTCGACGGCGAAGTCGTTCTCCTGGCCCGCGATCTCCTTGCCGCAGCCCATCGCGCTCCCGTAGAGGATTAAGATCGATCGCGCGAGCTCGTTCTCCCACTCGCCGTCGGCGAACGCCGCCTGCCGCTCCAAAATGCGCGGCGCCGGCGCCGGCCCTCGACTACTCCTCCGGGAACTCCGCGAGCTGCCCGAACTTCGGGAGCTGCGCGCGCTCTTCTTTCGTTTTGGCTTCGGGATCTGAGGCAGTGACGGAGGCAGCGCGGGCCGGGTGAGCTTGAAGACCCCGCCGCGGTCGTTCACGTCGACTCTATCAGGACTCAGGGCGCCCTCGCTCACAATCGGAGACAGCGCGCCCCGCGTCGCCGCCCCAATAGAATACGCCGAGTGGCTCGTCGACGGTCGGGACAGCGACGCCTCCCGTAACATGTCGCGCGAGCCGGGCCGCGAGGGCACGGAGGCCTCGGAGGCCTGGCGCGAGGCGGGCCTCGACATCGTTGGGGTGGGGGCGCCGCGGCGGCGTCGAGATTGTTGTTGGCTCCTGGCTTGCCTTGGTGTCCGGTGGGAGGTCTGTCGCCCCGGGGCTGCCTCTGTGGTGGTGGGAGGTCTGTCGCCCCGGGGCTGCCTCTGTGGTGGTCCGCCGCTTCCGGGCCGCCGAGGGTCAGCCTCGCCTCGATGCGGTAAGGCTCAGCAGCGGCGTCTCACAGGGCTAGGGCCAGGGACGGACCCGAACCTTTTGTCCGAGTCCGAGGCGGACTTGGCTCGGACTCGGACTCGGACGGACTCGGACTGAGACGGACTCAGACCCGGCTCAGACTCGGACCGGACTAGGACTCAGACTCGGCTAGGACTCAGACCGGACTAGGACTCAGACCAGCCTTCAGACTAGGACTCAGATTCGGACTAGGACTCAGACCGGAGAGCAGACTAAACTTCAGACGGAGAGCGGACTAGAGGGAAACTTTATCCCCCAACGGACCAAAATCGCCCTTTTGGTCGGAAATCTCAGACTAAAGTTCAGACTAGGACTCAGACCCGGGCTCGGGCTCAGACTCGGACTCAGACTCAGACTCAGACCAGGCTCGGACTCGGACAAAAGTCAGACTCGGACTAGGACTCAGACCAAGGTTGGGACGGACTCAGACCAGCCCGGACTCGGACACGGTTCAGACCCGAACTTTTTGTCCGTCCCTGGCCCTACAGGGCGCTCGAGCGCTGTTGTTTCTAGTGTGTCTGACACGCTAGGTTCCTCCCGCTGACAAAAGTGTTGGACAGGCCATCGCCCGAGCTAAGCGGTGACTGGCTCCTTGGATTCACACAACGTAATCTTCGTCGCATTGCTGCCGCGCTGCGCGACCGCTAGCGCCCAGCACCGCATCCGACCGCACCCGCAGCCGCCCCTCAAAACAAGGCCTCGTGCCGCGGGCCGGGGGTCCTCTTGCTTGGCATCATAAAAAAACCATGGCCGGCCACACGAACGCCGCCCAGTCCTTCTGGGACCGGGCCGCGAAGAAGCAAGAAGCGGAGCTCGAAAAGGTCGGCTACAAGTTCACCAAGGAAGAGGAGGAGGAGCGCCAGTCCATGCGCACGGTGCACGAGAACATGGCCGGGAGCCAGGACGCGCCCGAGTTCGAGGCCGACGGCGAGGCCGCCGTCAAGGTGCCGCACTGGCTCGATAAGTGCGGGGCCTTCGACCACAGCGACATGATGTACACGAAGGGCCAGCAGCAGGCCGACAACGAGCGGCGAGCGAAAGCGAAGGCGGCGGAGGACAGCGCCGTGCGGGCGTTCCGGGCGGACGCGGCGAAGGCGCCGGCGCCCTCGGTCGTCGTGGCGCCTCGTGTGAAGAATAAGGTGGACGAGGGTCCCGCGCCGGTCCTGAAGCGGCGGCGGGTGGACGCACCGGCGCCGGCGCCTGCTCCGGCGCCCTTGTCTGGGCTGGTCGCGTACGGCTCGTCGGATAGTGACTCGGACGACTCTTAGGCCCTCGCTGCTGAGTAATGTGCTGTTGTGCTCGCTCCCCGCTCCACGCGTGGCGCCGCGCGAAGTCGAAGTTGAGGCGCGGCCACCTGGCGAGGAGAATCATTATCAAGACTCTTTGAGACTTTCCGGCTCGTTGCCATCCGATTGCGCGTCGATATGGCGTTATCCAACAGCGCGTGCGCGGCGTCCATGCGAGCCATCGTAGGTGCTGCGCCGGGCGGTTGCGGCGGCATTGCGACGCCGCGCGTGCACGGCTGCCCTTGTTGCTGGGAGGCTGCCCGAGGGCTGCCCTCGCGCGCGCGCGCGCGAGGAACAATCGCCGTTGCAAACCAGCGCGAGACCGCGCCCGTCCCGCGCAGGCCTCATGCGCGTCCTCGTTGCCCTGGCGTCGTTTGGCGCCGCGGCGGCTGCGGGCGACACGTTCTCCTCCGCCGACGACACGTTGCTGGTGGGCCATCTCGTGCCGACGGCATCACAGGATCCCCGGCTTGATTCGAATGGGTGGGCGCTCGTGATGCACGGCGTCGCGGAGAAGCTCTTTACGCTGAATGCGGACGGCGAGATCGTCCCGGAGGTGGCCCAGTCGGCGGGGAAAGTGAGCGAGTTCGAGTGGGATATTGACCTGAAGCCGGACTACAAGTTCAGCGACGGGACCCCGGTCACGGCGCAAGACGTCGCGAACTGCCTGAACGAACTGCACACGATGAACGACAATACGCAGTCGTCGCTCGGCGACATCGAGGCAACGGTGCCGTGCGACGGGACGGTGCGGATCAAGAGCACGAAAGCCACGCCCATCATGGACGCGGTGCTCGCCGACTATGTCTTCGTAGTGTACAAGAAGGTTGGCACGGACTTCGTCTACACGGGCCCCTACAAGATCACCGAGTTCGTCGCCAACGACCACGTCGACCTGGTGCCCAACACGTATTACCCGCAGCACACCGAGCGCCGCCCGATCAAGATGACCAAGTACGAAAACGGGGCCGCGCTGGCCGCTGACGCAGCGAACCTGGACATCGCTTTTAAGGTGCCGGTCGACACCCTTGATACTTTAAGAAACACGACCGGCGTCAACGTCCGGTCCTTCGGGGTGAGCCAGACCTACATGCGCGCCCCCGCGTCTCGATCACTCGTTCGAACGAGAGAACGGCTCCCGACGGTCTCCCGCGCAGGATGTTCTACAACATGGCAAAAACAGCCCCCAGCCCCGTTGCGGACCTCAAGGTGCGCCAGGCGATCGATCTAGCTATCGACCGCGAAGATGCCATGGATTTATTGAAGGGAGGCCATGGCACGCGGAGCCTCTTCCCTCAAAACACGCCCTACTACCAGGACAACCTAGGCAGTTCCTTGGCCAAAGCGACCGAGGCCGGGGCACTCCTCGACGATGCCGGCTGGACGCTCGATTCATCCAACAAGCGCACGAAGGACGGCCAGGAGCTCACGATCGAGCTCTGTGCCTACGAGTTCCGCCCGGACTTGGGGCTCATGCAACCGGAGATCAAATCGAATCTAGAAGCTCTGGGGATCACTGTGAACGACCGCATGACCACAGACGGGACTTACCTTAACGCGACGGGGGGACTCTACGCCGACGACTGGGTCGAACTCACGGACCGCGTCGCCGCCGGGGACTTCGACATCCTCATGTGGTCGCAGAACGTGCTGGCCACGGGCGACCCCGCAGCGTTCCTCAACAATTTTTTTCACACCGACGGGGGCAGCACCAAGTACAACGGCGGCTTCTCGTCCACAAACGTCGACGTGAAGCTCGACGCCCTGAACGTGGCGGAGGGGCACACGGCGCGCGTCGCGGCGACGGCCGAGGCCCACGCGGCCATCCTGGCGGAGCAGCCTGTGAGCCACCTGGTGACGCCCTACTGGCACTACTCCCTGAGCGACCGCATGGTGACCGAGGGCTACACGGCCTACGGCGCCGACTACTACATCATCCACGCCGAGATGTTCCTCACGACGGTGCCGGTCCCGGCGCCGGTCGCGCACCGCGGCTGCCTGAGCACGGACGGCGCCGGCGCCACGAACGCTTTCGCCGCCGGCGCCGCGGCCCTGCTCGCCGCTGTCTTCCTCCACTAGGTGCCTTCCCCTACCTCCTCGCCGCACCTCCAACGAAGTCCCGGAGTCGTGCGCGAGTTAAGAAGATCCTAGAATCCTGCTAGTGTCTTACGTGCCGCTAGCTACTATTTCAGCACACTTTTCCAGCACGAGCAAAAGCCCCCGCACTGACTAAATCGCGAACAAAAGTTTGCCAGGTGGCTAAGCGTTGCTCAGGACTAAGCACCAGGCGTGCGCTAGCATTGCACGAGCTTTAGCAGCAGTGCCTGCTAGAACAATGCGCGGCGCGTGGTGCCTGCTCGCAACGTCACATGCGCTCAAACCGGCGCTAGACCGGCGATCAATCTTAGGCGCCTACGCCTCATTAGCCTCACTCCCCGCGAACGCCGCGGCTTTGCGCCAAGCCGAGTTAGAAACCATACAACTCTTCGAGAAGGCCACGAAGAGCGTAGTATTCATCGACACCTTCGCGGAGCAACGGGAAGCCGTGTCCATGAACATGGACGTGCCCCAGGGCACGGGGTCTGGATTCGTCTGGGATGATCGAGGGCACATCGTCACGAACTATCATGTTATAAGAAACGCCGCCGCCGCTGATGTTACATTGTTAGTGGACGGCGGGACGAAGCTGTCGCGGAAAGCGCAGCTGCGAGGCGTCGACCCGGACAAGGACATCGCTGTACTTACCGTAGACGATATACCTCGAGACAAACTAAGGAAGATCGCCGTCGGTACGTCTTCTAACTTACGAGTGGGGGCTTCCGTGTTTGCCGTGGGCAACCCCTTCGGCCTGGACCACACGCTGACGCAGGGCGTCATCTCGGGCCTAGGACGGGAAGTACGCAGTCCTACCGGAAGACCAATTACAAATGTCATCCAGACGGACGCCGCGATCAACCCCGGGAATTCCGGTGGGCCTCTCTTGGACTCGTCCGGCCGACTCATAGGCATGAACACGGCTATATATAGTCCTTCTGGGGCGTCCTCGGGTGTCGGCTTCGCGATTCCGGTGGACACTTTATCTACGGTCGTCAAGGCCTTAGTTGATGATGGTAGAGTGAGGAGGCCCGTGTTGGGTATTACCTTTCTGGGCGGCCAGCAGGCCAAGGCGCTGGGCATCGACGCGGGCGTGTTGGTGCTCGCCGGTGAGGAAATCAAACTTCAACAATTTGGGGTCTCTCGTGGTCTGCGTGAGGTGCTGCTCGCTCTACGCGGTCGAGTGTCCCAGTTTGAGCCGAAAACATGGCCGCGGTCACTGGTTGATTTCCACACAGGTACTAGCCGCGCCAGCGGACGGCCCCGCAGCTCTGGCGGGCGTCCGGGGCACTTCTCGGTCGCCAGACGGCGCGCTCACACTAGGAGACGTTATTGTGGACGTCGACGGGAGGAGTATTAACGGCGAGGCGGACCTATTCAAAGCATTAGATCGGAAGCGGCCGGGCGACAGCGTGAAGGTGACGGTCGCGCGGGGCCAGCGCGTGTCCGCCGACGGCGCGCCCGACGACGTCGTGACGGCGCGCGTGCCCGTCGACATTGTCCTGGGGGCGGCGGACGACGTCGCTTCGGTGCCGCCGCTATCCGGGCGGCAACGGACACCACCTATAAAGAGGGATTTCTAGTATTACTGTTGCGCGATGGCTTTGTTCCACGCGTCGACACCAGCATTGACGCCTTCCAGCCACTCCAAACACAGCTCCGTCGCGTCCGGCCGGAGCCGGCTCCGCCGCCCGAACCCATCCACATAACAAGCCCCATCAAAAGCCCAGCCCGGCGGCAGGGGCCGGTCCTCGGCGAGCTTGCAGATCCTGACGCGCTCGTCCCTCGTGAGTGATTTCTCCTCGCGCCGCGGCCGCGCGATTCTTGGGGTGGTCGCGGCCAGACCCAGCAGGTGATCTAATGCTTTACCGGCGACGCCTCGTCGTACCTTGAGGCCGACGAAGCGTTGCCCAGAGCAGGCGCCGTGCGTCTCGGGCAACGGCGTGCAGCCCACGACCCTGCGGTTCCCGTCGAGCGCCGCCGGTCGGAGTAAGGGCCGGCCATCGACGGACAAATCCACAAAACCGTCCAGCGCGTCCACACCACCTTGTAGAAGTGAAACGCTGTCCTTGTACAACGCCTTCCAGTGCTCGATATCTCTCGGTAATTCCTTGAGGCGCTGCTCGCCGTCCCTCTTGGCCCGGACTTTATTACGAGCAATGTCGAACAGCGCCTTGAGCGGGGGTCTCGAGGTGGTGCTGTTACTCTGAGCGGCGAAGGCCACGACGCCGTCGTCGAACGTCGCTGATGGTAACAACTCTTTGAGGACGACCTTGAGCAGTTCCCGATCTAAGGATCCTACACTACACTTGACGTAGGTCGACATAAAGTCTCGGGGCGTGCGAGGCGGCGCGTACAACGCCGAGAACAACCTCGAATTGTCTCGACCCAAAAACTGGTGGTCCGCGGGTTTCGACCACGTTGCCTCGTGCTCGTACGCCGCGCCACTTGCGGGTAGCAACGCGTCCACGACATTCGACGCCGTCGCGAAGCGCGACCGTCGACAAGCTTTTAATTGCAAACCTTCCGCCCTTAACCGCTTCTGGAGCAGCTTCTCCGCTTCACCGATATTCGGACCCGCTCGCGAGTCCTGCACCACTAGAGTCGTAGCGACGGCGTTCCGGTCCGAGACACCCGCACACAAATCAGGATACGCCTCCGCGAGTAACGCCGCCGAGTGCACCGACGCGATGCCGGCCACGGTGATCCCTGCTCTCGCGCAGGCCGTGGCGCAAGCTAACGACGAGTCGTTCACGCAGAAGCTTATTAACAGTCTGGACTTGTTTGCTGCTGCCGCCGCCCGCGCCAAATGCGCCACGCCCTCGACCGACAAATCGACGCGGTCATCCACTCGTAACGCCTCGCAGTGGTGCCACTTTACTTGATCGACTTCCGCGATTCTCCTGAGAACAGCGCAGGCGACGTCGGCCACGCCAGAACCGGGTTCGCCGATAATCAGATAGGCGGGCGGCCCCTTCTTGGCAGGGGCCTCATTACTCGAAGCGCCGAAGAGGCGATCTATAGTACGGGACCCGCTCCGCTCCGCATAGGCGTCGATTAACGCTTCTACTTTCGCATCCTGCACGTCAGATAAGCCGCGAGACAAGCCCAGGGCTTCTTCGGTCCAGCACCTCGCTGCCGCGTCCTGAGCTTGCTTCACTAACTCGCGAGCGTCCTCGCGCGAACAGTGGCGGCGCCACCGCTCTATCGAACCGTCCACGGCTCTTCTGGCGGGCGCATGCTTCCGCACCACAAGCACGGCATATGAGGCATCAACGATAGACCCCGCTCGTAAGTGAGAAGGATCCTTAAGCTCCATGGCCACGCCGTGGGCGTCCTTCGACACCTGCACGACGGCTATTTTAGAGCAGTCTTGTCTCGCAAACGACACGACGAGAGGCGCCAGGCCACCGTCCGCGAGGACGAATCCGTCTTCGTAGAGCTCCAACCGCCCGACGTGCGGGACGGGGTCTCTGTCAACAAAGCCGAGGACCAGCGTGGCGTGGGAGTAGGATTCTAGCCGCTTCCCCAGTTGCAGTTCCTCCGACCGCGGGCCGTGGGCATCTCTTAGCCTTCTTTTGATGGCCTCCGCGGCCTCTCGTTCTCGACCACTGGACGCGCCGACCACTTTGCAGTAGGGCGCGCAGCGGTCTCCGGTTAAGAGCCCACCGCCCTCCAAAAAGGTGTCGCCGACGGCCACGACGCCAAACTTCGTTTTTACAGAAACGCGGACGAACGTTAACGACCCTTCGGCCTCCTCTTGCAGGACGTTCCCGAGGCAGTCCGTCGTCTGCGCATAGAAAGCGGCCGAAGGAAAGGCCTTCTTCAGTCTATCTAGAGAGGGCGCCGCCCCCCTGAACTTAGAACATAGGTCGGCGTAGGTCGACGACAGTGTGAGAAGGGCCTCGTCCTCCTCTATCTTCGACCCATCTAACGTCGCGAACGCGCCGCTCCGCAGGAAGTAGGTTCTACAAACGCGCAGCCCCGTCGACGGCTCGCGCGCCTGGAAGACGACGTGAGCGTCGCCGTCACCCTCTTTCAGGTCTAGCGACGCACATCCGATGGACGCGAGGGGCCCGCCCTCCCCCTGAACGGCACCGTCGTACTCGTCGAAGGTCTCCAGCGGCTGCCTTATGGACTCGGCTGCGACGTCGCCTTTCACGCCCATCGGCCCTCGGCAGTTCTTGAAGGCCTCCTCGACGTGCCGTCTTAATGCCGGTGTGGCTCTCCGTAAAGCTTCCCGGAGTAAGTCGGCGTCCGGCGCTACCAACACTTGTCTCAGTATTTGCGACGCGTCGACGACGTCGTGCCTCCGCGACAAGAACGTTTTTTCACCACCAGCCGCTAAGGCTTGCACTAACGGCCAGTACTCGCACTCCTCTCGCGCTGACGAGGCGGCGGACGGGATGGCTACTCCCAATGTCCTTGATTCAGGACCTAGTCCAGCATCTAACATCCTTTCGAACTTCGCGACCTTATCTTTTTCTCGTTGTTCGGGATCGTCCGTGGATGGTAGCACGTACTCTGAAATGCCTCCCGCGCCACACGTCAGCAAAGGTGCCAACACGTCACCCGCCGCCGCGTCGTACAGCACCCTTAACGAATCCCGCGTCATGAGTAGAGCGGTCTCCTCGAGCGCGGCCCACTGGTCGTGGTTGAAGGGCCTCGGTCGTTCATCGATCAACGACGACCCGCTCTCTCCCAAGCAAAGCCACCGCACGACCGACGACGAGGCCCAATTGTCTTTCCCGTCGACGCCGCAGACGAACAAGAGCGCGCCCGGCGCGTCTCCACTTAAGTCCTTATTCAGTAAAGCTCGCAGGGCCCGGAGGCGCCGCCGCGCGGCGGCCTTGGTGGCCATCTTTTGGTGTTGGTTGGGTTGGGGCTGCGTCCTGCGCTGCCCGCTTTTTGTGGCGGTGGCGTGGCTCGTCGCGCGCGCGCTGTGGTTTTTGTGTACGCGCGGGCGGGCGGCGTGTTATATATCCACTGGCACGGTGCACAGTTTGTGTTGGGAAGCTTTCGATTCCTCTCGTCGATGCTGGTCTCGAGCGAGCGATCTCTGCCGCGGGTCTACGGCTCTCGGGTGGAGTCCTGGGTTGCGCTTTGACGACGAGTGCTTGCGCCTAGTAGGCCTATGAGCTAGCTAACTCGTCTCGGCTTGCACCAAGGCCAATAAGGTACTTGTGACCCTCGCTTGCTGTGCTGACCAGCGCTGCGCCTCGCTGCGCCTGTGCTACGTACTGCTGCATCGCTGAGCTGAGGTTACACATACAACCTACGCCGCAGCCGCCCACGCTCCGACGACTGCCGGTCCGATTCCAAGACATCTACTTTAGCGCCGAACATTCTGAGAAAGAAGAAATAACATGAGGCTCCTGCTCCTCGCCACGACAACCTACGCCGCCAAGCAAGCGACCCAGGCGCCGCGCGCGCCCGGCGCCCTCACGCCGGTCATACCTTTGACTAACTTAACGCAAGCCCTGGGCGGCTACAGACCTAAACAAGACTACGCCGTCTTCTTCTACTCGCCCTAC
Organism: Pelagomonas calceolata; assembly: GCA_918797485.1. NCBI lineage: Eukaryota > Pelagophyceae > Pelagomonadales > Pelagomonadaceae > Pelagomonas > Pelagomonas calceolata. Next base: position 1,529,451 of record CAKKNE010000006.1, on the reverse strand, counting down.
GGCGAGGCCGGCGCCTACTGCCAGCGCGTGCTGCCGCTGTGGGACGCCGTGTCGAAATGGCACGCCACGAAGAAGACGAAACGATTATCCGTGGTCAAGTTTTCCTGCGAGATGAGCACGGAGCATCGACGGCTCTGCCAGGCGGCGGGCGTGCGCCAGTTCCCCACGATATCTTTTATTGCCCATGGGTCGCTGAAATGGCGGCCGTTCGGCGGCAAGTTCTCGAAGGACAAGAGTCCGTCGCGCGTTGCGGTCTACAGAGGCATCGCCCTGGCCGACGCCCTGCGCGACTGGACCGTGGCCCTGCACCGCGTCTCCGAGCTCCAGCGGCTCTGGTCCGGGTTCCGCCAGATTTTAGGGAGGGAGCGGTCGCCCCAAAGTGTGGAGGTCGAGGCGCTGCGCGAGGAGTTGAGAAGGCGCGACGCCGAGGACCAGAACCGTCGGTTGGAGGCGTCCATCCAGAAGATGCGCGCGAAGTTGGCGGATGCCGGCGCCGAGCGCAACGCCGAGGCGTCTCCCACGGCGGCGAAGGCCGCGGCGTAAACTTGAAACATTACTAGGCTTTGGTCTTCTTTGGTCTTCAGGCGCGGGGAGGAGTCGCCCGCGCTCGGCGGCCCGCGAAGTCGCGCGATTTCTTGGCCGAGCCCGGCGGCGGCGTCGGTCGGACGTTCGAGGGCCCGAGCGGCGGCGTGGAGACGCGCTCGTCGTCGCGCAGCGTGTGGAGGCAGACGTCGTCGCGCGGCGTCCTTCCCACCAGTTCTCCCAGTCGGCCGAACTCGACGAAGGCCGCGAAGCTCCCGAGCACCATGGGTTCCTCGTAGAGCTCGAACCAGGCCGCCTCGACGGCGTCGACGGGCTGTCCCTTTGCTACGGCCGCCGCGTACCGTTCCTGCAGGAGCTTCTTCTGCTCGTGCGCGGCCGCCTTGCGCAGGTTGCGCTTGAACTCGGGCGTGAGGGCTTGCGCCGGCGGCGCGATGTCCATTTTGGGCCTCCCAGAGCAGCAGCAGCTTCACGAGCCGCTCGGAATGCGAGGAGAAGGCCGCCCTTCGATGCGCGCGCGTACGCGCGGCTCGGACGGGTGTCTCCGGCCCTCGAATCACGCTGCCGTCGCTTAGCGTCGTGCGCGGCGGCCTCAACGCATTGCCGAGCGCTGTGAATTCGCTTTCAAAAAATCGGAGCGGTCTCAATTGCCGACCGACGGCGTTGAAGGGTGCTTTGGAAGCCTGCATCTCGCCCGTCGCACGCGTCTACGGCGGGCCGTCTTCTAGTAGCTTGTTACCCCCTAGAGTTAGCGGCCGAGACAAGGTTAGCGGCCGCGAAGGGCGTAGCCGAGGACAGCCGCGAACGCAGCGTCGCTCGACGCGACGTCTGCGGGATCAGCCGAACGCCAACCCGAGGCCAGCCAAGCGCGTCGCGCAGCCAAGGGCAGCCTAGACAGGCAGCCTATAGACACACGAGCAAGCGAAGACACACAAGATGCCCCAGGACAACATAACAACGCTGGAGCCGACGGCCTGTTTAGGATTTAATGGCACGGTGCCGAACGGCCTGGTCGCCGTCGAGGTCGACGACGAGGCCTTCGTGGCGTATCCCTTGGGGGGCATGGTCGTCGTCCAGCACGCTACGAGACGAGACGGCGTTTGTTTCTTGAGAGGACATACCGAGGACGTCACGTGCGTGGCGGCGTCGAATGACGGAAGAGTGTTGTGCACGGGGCAGGACGCGCCGCTCGGTGTCGCCTCACCTGCCGTGTTGTGGGACCTCGAGGACGCCTGCGACCGCATCCTGCGACCCCGGGAGGACGCGGAACCGCCGAAGCCCCTCAAGATCCTCAACCAGCACGTCAGTGGCGTGCGGGCCGTCGGATTCAACTGCGACGACTCGATCCTCTTCACGATGGGCGCGCGGGACGACAACAAGATATGTCTGTGGGAGATGCCTACTGCCGAACCGAAGGTTTGCGTGCGAGCCGCTCTAGATACGGCTAGATGCGGCGCGTTCCTGAGGAATGACCCGTTCAGACTCGTCACGGGAGGCAAGGCGCACGTGAAAGTGTGGAGGATCGAACCAGGCACTTATAAAGTGCACGACATGGACGTCAAAGTAGGTAAATTGATCAGAGTGGTCGATTGTGTCACGATTAGCGGCGACGACAACTACGCGTTATGCGGTACCCAGTCCGGCGAAGTGATCCAGGTCAATATTAACCGCGACCCCATCAAGGACTACAACGAGCCCGACGCGATCGTACCCAAATTAGTACAAGTGTCTCGAGGACGGCACTCGGGAGGCGTCAAGGCTATTTGTTGCTTACCGGGCGCTTCGAAGGACAACGTTGATGTGGTGTGTGCGGGTGGGGGCGATGGCTCGCTGACCTTCTACTCGCCGGATTTGAGACAGTTCAAAAGGTGGGCGTGTGATGTGGACGGTCCGGTCACGTCATTATCGGCGACCTCGCGAGAAGGCAAACTGAGTGGTTATGCGGTCGGGACATCGACGGGCAACCGGTACACGTTAGCCATCGGCGGCACGCCGAAGCTGAGAGGTACCTCTCATGTAGGAGCCGTCTTCGACGTGTGCTACCCGGCTTACTCCTCCAGAGTCTTCGCGACGTGTGCCGTCGAAGACATTCGCGTGTGGGACGCGCGAAGCAAGTCCGAGTTGGTAAGGATTCGCGTGCCCAACCTGGAGTGCCGAGCCATCGCTATTACCGCTTCCGGCGCGACACTCGTCAGCGGCTGGTCCGACGGGAAAGTAAGGGCTTTTGGACCAGAAACAGGCAAATTAACCTGGGTCATGGCCGACGCCCACGACCTCAACAACAATGGAGGGCCCATGGACTGCACGGCGCTCGAGGTCGTCCCGGAAGGCATGGCCGAGGACCCTTCATCAGATGAGCCCTGGCGGTTGCTGTCGGGTGGTGTTGATGGCCGCGTCCGAGTGTGGCGCGTCACTCGCCAACATAGAGCCATGCTCTCGTCGACGAAGGAGCACCGAGGAGCGGTGACGTGCCTCAAGGTGACGTCTGATTTAAGGCAATTTATATCGGCATCAACAGATGGCAACTGCCTCGTCTGGGACCTGAGAAGATACACGCGCGTCGCGAACTTGTTCGAGGCCACCTGCTACCGGTCGTGCTTCTACCTGCCGGACGCGTCGCAGATCGTCACGACCGGGAGCAACTGCAAGGTCACCTTCTGGGAGGCGGTGGGCTGCGATGCCATTCGGGAGGTGCGCGGCGGGCCCGTGGAGATGACGGCCTTGGCCTGCTCCACATCAGGAAACCACTTCGTGAGCGGATCCCGCGACTCGCGACTGCGGCTGTGGGACTACGACGGCGGCATCTACGTCGCCGAGGGCGCGGCGCACAGTGGCGCGATCAACAAGGTCGCGATGGCCCCGAACCAGCGCGTCTGCGTCACGGCGGGCTCCGAGGGCGGCGTCATGCTCTGGCCGCTGCCCGACGAGGTCGCCGGCCCCGACGAGGACGACGAGTAGCTGGTTTCCCGCCTAAGAGATTACTTCTACTACTAGAGGTGCACACGATAGTCCCTTGAACTACGAGGGTTACTGCGGCGCGGCGTGTGCACGTGCTCTTCAAAACTTTTCTCGGGGCCTAGCGGCGCTTCCGCGCGGCGAGGCGCGGCGACGCGCGGCCCGGCGCCGGCGACGCGCTCCGAGAGCGCGCGGGCGAGGCGCCCCGTTTCGGCCGCTTGCCGCCCCCGTACTTGGCCCGAGCCATCTCGCCAAACAACACTAGTAATCCAGCCGCATAACACTGCATGAGGAAGAGCGCCCGCTTACTATACTGAGCGGCCTCGCACCCAAAAAAGTAAGTCGAAGTAGCACCTAAGATACCGACGACGAATTGGGTCATTTGAGCTCTGGTAAGGTACTTGGCGTAGGGGCTCTTGTAGCCTAGTGTAGCGGCCGCGTAGTACGAGTACATGGCCGTGTGGATCGCGCTATTCAAGACCGTGGGCCAGACGAGCCAGTTGCTCGACGTGGCGACTCCGGCCCACATCGTGATCACGATGCCGGCGTGGTGGTACTTCTGGAGGAAGGACGGCTGCTTGTTTTTTAGTACTAAGAGCCAGGTGTCCGCGAACTCGTAGAATTTCGACGCGTAGAAGACCTTGGCGAGGTAGCCAAACTCGTTGTCCCAGAAGGCTGGTGAGCAGTGTACTTCTCGCAACCCATCACTGGACCACGTGCCCAGGAAGAGCGGCCACGATCTCAACGCCATCCAGAGCGAGAAGACGGCCAAGGCGACGTTGTGGGCCACTACGGTTAACGTGAAGAGGCGCTTGTTGGCCTTTTTGCGGAGTTTTAGCTTGGTTCGGAGCTTCGCGACGTAGGGCTCGCTCTTCAGGTAGCCTATCACGAGCAACAGCATGACGAGCGGCCGCATCAGGAAGACGAGGAGCCAGCAGTCCTCCTCTATAATATGCTCCTCGCCGGTCATAACGCTCCGTCGGAACGGGTTCTTCGGGACGCGGAGCCCCCTGCGTGGCAATCGACCGGTGTGAGAGCGCGTCGCGTCGACGGCGCGGACGTCAAATTAGACACCGCTTCGTACAGGCTCCGCGATAGATTCTTCGGCAGCCGCGTCGGCAGGCGGGCCTTGATGGCTGTCGCATTGACCTTCGGCAGGCGGGGCATGGCACTGTTAGAGTTTCAGCTTCGGATGCGTCGTCTGGTGGGGGAACGGGTGCGTTCAGCCGCAGGGTCGTCGGAAGGCCTTTCGAATGAGCTGTACGAACGCGTTCAGCGTCCGAGTGCGACTGCGTACAGCAACAAAAGTCAGAGCAGATCCAGCTCGTCTCACCTCCGGCTCGGTCGCAGCCAGCCGAAACGACAAAGAAGGACCCCGGGAAGCGTGGAGGGCTCCCCGGGCGGAGGCGTCGGGTCGCGCGTCTGGTCTTACGTGCGGGTATAATACATACCCAGCTTTGCGCTGTCAAGAGCCAAAAAAACGACCGCGCCGTTCATGCGGGGACCTAATTCACGCGTTAGGCAAGCCACCGGATAGGTGCGCGCCAGCCGAGGCGCTCTCGAAGCCAGCAAGGCATCTCTGTGGTTCAGAGAGTGCCTAGCGCAAACCGCTCTCAGGAGCGGGTCGGGCTGTTTTAACGTCGTAGCTGCCGTCCGCGCGGCCCAGCAAGGGTGCCAGCCCCAAAACTCGAAGGCCAGGGCGTAGAGCCATGAGCCAGGCCCAGTGCACGGCCGAGGTCGAGGCCTGGCTCGTCCGCAACAACTTCACGGAGCCGCAGCGCGCGCACTTATTACAACAAGTCGATGCGCTGAGCGACTTCAGCGAAGCGGTGGACGAGGACATCCCGGCGATCACGGCGGGCTGGAGCTCCCTCGCGCGGAGCAAGCTCCGGCGCTGCGTGGCAAAGCTCTGCGCGGAGCGCGGCTGGGAGTGCAAGCTCGCGGCCGCGGCGCCGGCGCCGGCACCAGCAGCACCCACCGCGGAGATCACGCCGGCGCCGTCGCCGCCCCCGCAGCGGCCGATCCCGCGCGGGCGGCCGCCCAAGAAGCAGAGGAAGGCGGACACGTCCGGCGACGCCGCGCTCGCGCGGCAGCTCGCCGCGGCCGAGAGCCCGCGGCGCGCGCAGCCGCCGAAGAAGAAGCGGCCGGCGGCAAAGCCCGCGCCCAGGCCGAAGAAGAAGGCAAAGCCGCCCGCACAACCGGACGACGACGCCACGGCCGGCGACGCGGAGCTGGCGCGGCGCCTGTCGCTGGGCCTGCCCGTGCGGAGTGCGAGCGGCGCGGTCTCGATGGCCGTGTGGGACGTGCCGGCGGCGGCGCTCCCGAGCCGCCGGCGGAGCAGCGGCGCCGACGAGCGCCACCGGCGCATCGAGGCCCGCGTCCGCTCCAAGATTCTGCCCTACCGCGGCGCGCGCATCAAGTTCGCGACGCCAAACCCGAAGCAGAGCCTCGCGTCGGAGCACGGCAAAAAATCGAAAAGACGCTACGACGCCTACATGGGCGCGACGACGGTCGGCGAGTTCCTCTCGTGCGGCGGGCGGCCCGCCGACCTGTGCTACGACGTCGAGCGCGGCTACTGCGAGGTCACGGACGCGCGGTGGGCGGCGGCGGTGGCGGAGGAGGCCAAGGACGATGAAGCCGAGGAGGGCGCCGGCGCGGCGCGGCTGCGCGACGAGCGCTGGGCCGCGCGCTACGACGAGGTCTGCTGGGCGCGCGAGGGCGACGTCTGGTGGCCCGGCGTCGTCATGGACCCGGCGGCGATCGCCGGGGCCGCGGCGGCGCGCGCGCGGCGCGAGCAAGGGCAGCGCTACGCCGTCTACAACTTCGGGGTGGACTCGGCCGAGCAGTTCAGCTTCGCGGCGCCCGGTAATTTGGTGGGCTGGGCCGAGGGCCTGCGCGCCGGCCACGGCGCGCCCCGGGGCGGCAAGTACGGGCGGCTGCTGCCCCAGGCCGTGGCCGAGGCCGAGGCGGAGCTGAGCCGGCAGGAGGGCGCCGAGGAGGGCGCCGGGCCGCTCCCGATGCCGGCAGGAGGATGGCCGGGCGCTCCCGACGACGACGCGGAGGTCGACGCCGCCGCGCCCGCTGAGGCTGCTGCGCCGACAGACGGCGGCGACGACGCCGAGGTCGACGAGGTCGACGACTTTGTGATCTCGGCGCGCGCGGCGCCCGCGCCCGCGCCCGCGCGCGCGCCGCGGCCGCCGGCGGTCGCCGCGCCGCGGCCACCGGCGCGCGCGCGCGCGCGCCCCAGCTCGCCCCGAGCGTCGTCGATCGTCGACGGGCTGGTCGACCGCGGCGTGCGCGTCAAGCGCACCGGGAAGCCGCGGACGACGCAGCGCGCCGCGGCGATCGAGCGGGCGACGACGGCGCGCGAGTACGTCGACCGCGGCGGCAGGAAGCAGGACCTCCTGTACGACCTGAAGAACGACTACTTCCGCGTCGTCCGCGAGGAGGACGTGCCGGATGGCCTCGCCTGGCTGCCGCCGGGCGTCGTCTTCGACCGCGAGGTGCGTGACGCGGGCGGCCGGTGGAACTCCTCGAAGAGTAGCCCGTACCACGCGACCGTCGTCTGGTGCCGCTGGCTGCCCGACTTCGAGCTGCGCGACTCGGCGGGCAAGGTGACGCGGGGAGCTTGGCAGGTGCAGTGGAAGCACCGCGGCAGCCGCACGGTGTCGCACGTCCCGAAGGAGGACGTGCGCGTCCGGGCCGCGGCGCCGGCGCCCGCCGCGGTGCCGAACCACGCGCTGCTGGTCGGCGCGACAGCGCCTACGCCGGCGCCGGCGCCGGTGCCGCCGCGCCCGCGAGCACCTCCGCCCGCGGCAGCGGTAGTGGATCTGACCCAGGACGACGCGGCGCCGCCCGCGCCCGCGCCGGCGCGCGCGCGGAGTCCTCGCGCGCAGACCCTGGGGCCCTGCCGCCCGGGCGTCGAGGGGCCGAAGTCCATCTTCACGGCGCCCACCGGCCCGCGCCGCGCCCCGGCGCCCGCGCCCGCGCCCGCAGCGGCGCTGCCGCCGCTGCCGCCGTTCGACCCGCTCGCGACGGCACCGGCACCCGCCGCGCCCGCCGCGGACGACGACGACTGGCGCCGGAGGATGCTTTGAACGGAGAGGACCGCGCGGCGCGCTCCACGCAAGACCCTCCGGGGATGCAGCCCTTGCTAGCGCCTCGCGGTTCTCGGCCCATGCTGTCGTCTGCGGGCGGCGCGCTTCCCTCGCTGCGGGGTTGCAGAGTCTGGGTCATAACTACACTACCGAGTGTATCAAATGTCACGGTCGCGTCCGAGTCCACCTCCACGCCATCGACGCGACGGACGACGGACGAGTGAGTAAACTACACTTCCAACGATAGTATAAGCAGGGGTAGCGACCTAGCGGCTCTTGGTAAGCTTCGTCGTGTCCTCGGCCTTGAACGGTAACGCCTTCGTGGACACGCCCATGACCTGGCCCACGGTGGAGATGTAGGGACCGTAGGACGACATGACGTCGTGGTCCTGGTCGGGCAGCACCTTCTGGATGAACTTCTTCGCCGCGTCGACGTTGCGTTTTTCGCGCGTGCGGTACATCTTGTTCCGCACGACCTTGCGCCAGTACGTGCCGTCCTCGTTCGGCTGCACGACGGTGACTTCCGAGTTGTTCTCGTCATCATACAGGAGGCAGGTCGAGCCGCCGTAGCCGTTGTCGACGACGGCGACGCGGCGCCCCTGCAGCTCGTCGCGCGACACGACCATGCCCAGCGGCGCGAGCGTCGACTCGTCGTACTCGATGATCATGCCGTTGTGCACGCCGAGCACGGCGCCGTCCTTCATGTGCCACCAGCACACGGCGTTGGGGTCCGACAAATCGTCGAGCTCCGAACCGGGCATGTTAATAACGCCGTCGGGGTTCTCGATGTAGCAGCCGTCGCCCTCCTGGGGCACGTAGGCCTGGAACCAGAGGTCGTGGTCGTAGTCCTCGTGGTCGTGCGCGAAGACGAGGGTCGAGCACGCTTCGCCGTCCGCGGCGCACTCGTCCGCGTAGGTCACGGTCGCGTCGAGTCGCAACACGCCGCCCTTCGAGTGGTCGACGGTGCAGATCTCGAAGCCGTGCTCGTTGCCCCGGATGAAGCGCGAGTGGCGCCGCCCGTCTCGGGACGAGCGAGCCGTCATGCAGCCCGTCTGGGCGAAGACGCACGACCCGCGGTTGTTGCCGCCCGGGAACGTGATCGAGTCCTCGTAGTCGTGCGACAGGTGGAAGTGGCCGTTGAACCAGCCCTTGATCTGCGGGCTTCTGCGCACGATGTCGATGAAGTTCTGCGGGGCCGCGCCGGGCCCGCCGTTGTGGTTCAGCCAGCAGCAGCCGTTGACCACGTGGTTCTCCTGCAGGACGCGGACGCCGCTGCCGATGATCGGCGCGTGGGAGAAGCAAAAAATGGACCAGCCCTCCTCGGCCGGCTTCGAGGCCACGAGCTCCTCGAACCACTTGACCTGCTCGGCGTCGACGAAGACCTCGTGGGACGTGTAGGTCGCGTCGCGGAATTTGGTCGACCCGAGACCGACTAGCAGCGTCTTGGGGGCGATCTCGTGGCAGAACTGCGGCGTGTCCTTGCCCAAGTGATGGAGGTAGGCCTCCAGGTTCTCGGCGTCGGTGTTGAACTCGTCGATGCCCTCGAGGTCGTGGTTGCCGCCGACGACGTCGAACGGGACGCCGAAGCCGTCGAAGTAGTCCCTGACTAATTTGAAGCACGGCGTCGTGCCCGCGTACAACTGCTTCGACTCCGTGCAGTCCTTGGACTCTCCCAAATCACCTAGAGAGACGACGAAGTCGGGGTTGTGCGCCTTCATGTGTTCCCTTCCTTCCATGGTGTGGTCCAGGTCTCTCGGGTCGACCTGCGCGGTTATGACGCGTGTTCCGGCGTCGGTGCGGCTCGCGTCGCGCGCGGCGGCGCCGTCTCTTTGGGCTGTTCGGAAACGCTCTCCCGCGTCGCATCTTTCGGTAATAAACAACGTATGAATAACAACGCCGCTGTGCACGTGGAGATCACCAAGAATAGCCACGCGGTACTCGAACTCGCCCTCGGGCAGGGTCTCCGTCGCCTTGCGCGCCGCGAGCTTGGGCTTGTGGGCGCTCGTCGCCATGAAGGCAGACGCCGTGCCGAGGCAGAGCGCGGTGACCGTCCTCATGTTGCCGCTCCCGGAGAATGCAACCCTTCTTCAAGCAATGCTGCTGGGCGCCCCGTTGCAGCCCAATTCGTCAAGCTCGCGTGAAGCTGATGTCACAAAAGCTAGCTAAAAGTCACTAGGCAATTTACGAGCCGTCTGCGTCTGCGATGGAATCGAAAGCCCTCCGTCCGACGCGGTGCACGCCAGCAGCACTCTAACACGTCGAAGCTAGCGGCTGTAAGGCGCTAGCAAGCAGCTCCACAAGGCTTGAAATCGCTGGAGAACGTCGCAAATCGAGGCCGCGTTATCAAAGGACTGCACATTTCTTCGCGCGCAACGATGCGGCACCGGCGCGCACGCCTCGCAGCGCTGCTGGCGACGGCAGCCGCCCTCGCACCGCGCCCGCCCTTCCGGAGGCGGCGCACGCGCCTCCGCGCCACCGCCGAACCCATGACAACGCCGACATTAACGAGGTGGCTCCTCGACCACACGCGCCAAAACCCGAGCCAAGAAGATCTGGAAGCTCTACTTTCGTCGATCGCGATGGGATGTAAGACCATAAGTGGCATCGTCCAGAGAGCAGGAGTAGATGGCTTGGACGGCGCCGCGGACACCATTAATGTGCAAGATGAACAGCAGAAGCAGCTGGACATCATCGCCAACGAGGTGCTTAAGGACGCTTTACGATATACTGGAAAAGTAGGTTTAGCGGCCTCGGAAGAAGAAGCCGACCCCATGCTCGTCGAGGAGGCCTTCGGGAGTAAATATGTGGCGGTCTTCGACCCGCTCGATGGTAGTAGTAATGTGCAAGCGGCGGTCGCGACGGGGACGATCTTCGGGATCTTCAAGCAAAACGTCGAGTGTTTGGTGGACGACGACGACGAAAACATGGACGACGATCAGACGCGGTGTCTGCTGAACGCGCTGCAGCCGGGGCGGTCGCTGGTGGCCGCGGGCTACTGCATGTATTCTTCGTCCACGGTACTTGTTTTTAGCTTGGGTGATGGTGTCCACGGCTTCACGCTGGACCCGCGTTCCCAAGAATTTGTGTTGTCCCATGACGACGTCCGAATACCGGAGCGGGGGCCCTACTACTCGTTCAACGAGGGCAATGCGAAGGAGTGGGATGCGCACGTGCGAGGGTATTTAGATTCGCTCCAGGGCGTTAAAGGTTCGAGATATGTCGGTTCCATGGTCGCCGACGTCCATCGAACATTATTGTATGGCGGCATCTATGGGTATCCGGCCGATACGAAAAACAAGAATGGCAAATTGCGACTGCTGTATGAGGCCGCGCCGATGTCGTTTTTGGTAGAGCAGGCCGGCGGGCGGTGTTCAGATGGCAGAAGGCCGATCATGGACGTCGTCCCTTCCTCGGTGCACCAGCGCGTGCCCGTGTTCCTGGGGTCGTCCGAGGACGTCCGCGACCTCGAGGCGTTCTATTCTGATGATTTATAAGTAGTGTTTGTGTATCACAGAATTTAGACGGTCGCGTCGAATGGCGCACAGGCACGGAGGCATAGTGGAATTTGATTTGATCACGCGGGCACGGCGACGCGCTCCGGCCGCCGCGGCGCCGCCGGCACTGATGAAGGCGCCGCCGGCAGGCCGACGGGCGCCGCCGGCAACGACGACGGCGCCGCCGGCAGATCTAAGACAGGCGCCGCCATGGCATCCAGCTCCGCCAGCAAGTCCGAATCATCCGTTGTCTCCCCACTCAGCAGCGCGGACACCTCGCGCTCCATCTCGAGCTGATCTTGTGTCTCGTCCATCAGCGCCGCGACGTCGCCCATGTCCTCGTGTAACCTTTTGAGGGCGTCCGTGCCTTCTCGTAAAGCACTTATAACTTCTGACTGGCGCTCCTCCCACCGGATCGCGCTGACCATGTCTTCTAGACGTAATAACTGGCCGTCCACCTGATTGGCTTTGTCTTGGCGGAATCGCCGGAACTTTAAAGTTAGTAAAGCGCGGTCCTTCTTCCCGTCCCGCAACAATTGTGCTGCTCTTGTTGTTAATTGCTCGGACTCCGCGTCGAGTTTCGCCTGGAACCTTCTGAGTTTATCACGCGCGTTCTTGAGGTCGAGGACGGCGCGGTCCTGGGCCGTGATGCCTCCCTTGTTTTTCTTGCTTTTTTTCTTCTTCTTGCCCATGGCCGACCCCATGTTAAGCGTCTTCTCGGCAGCAGCGAGCACTTACACGATCGCTGGCTCACGCGGCGCTTCGCCGTCGACGCAGAGGCCCTGAGCGGCTGGATGCGTCGCGCAGCGTTCGCAACGCAGCTGTACGGCCGTGCAGAGGATGCCGAGAAGTGAATTAGCTAGCGGCCTGTAAGACACTAGAAAGCAGCAGCCAGGCCTGGGCCGGGGTCCCGAGCCCTAGCCCCGGGCCCGCAGCGCTCCGCACGGGTCCAAAAAAATAAAAAAAGCAAGATACACGGGCCCCATCCGGGAGAGCGCCAGGCTAGAAAAATGGCCCCGCGAGGCGCCGGGAGCAACCCATAAGCAGCCCCGCCGTGCGAGGTAACTCGGAAACCCAAGGGCCGTAGCAGGCGCGAGCGCAGGCAGCCCCGGCGGCGGCGCTAGCTGCACGGACCCGGCAGCAGGGAGCAGCAGCGGGAGCTCAGCGGGCCGGCGCGCGAAACTAACATGGCCAGCGCCATGGCCGCGGGCCTCAAGGCGCAGCTCGACGCGCAGATGGAGGCCGCGCGGCAGCAGGAGCTCGTGCGCATCCTGCAGCTCGACACGAGCCCTGTCCCCACGATGGTCGGGAGCGCTTTAAATCTCATGGTCGACGCCTTCGGGACGCTAGAGCAGCGTTGTTCTACGATGGAAACGGAATTGGGCGACGAGCGCGCGCAACGGTTGGAGGCCGAGCGGCTCGCGGCCGAGGCGGCGGCGGCGTCGAAGCAAGCGCTCGAGAAAGCGCTCGCCGACGAACGCCGGCGGGCCGAGGCCGCGATGGCCGCCGAGCGCGAGCGCGCGGAAAAGGCTTTGGCTAAGAGTGAGGCCGCGGCCCGCGAGGCCGCAGAACGCGAAGCGAAGGCTCAAGCCGAGCGCGACCGGTTGAGTAAAGAGCAGGCCGAGAAAGATAGACTCGAGCGAGGAGCGGCGGAGAAGGCCGAGCGCGAACGAGCTGAGAAAGAACGGGCCGAGCGCGAGGCGAGAGAAGCCGCGGCGCGCGAGGCTTTGGCCAAGGCGGCTCAAAGTGGCGACGCGCCGGACTTTGATCTGTTGATCCGCAACGCCGTGGACGCTAAACTCGCAAACCTCGAGGCGTCGATGCGAGCGGACCTCACTGATCAAATGCGATCGATGATCGACAAGGCCGTCTCTTCCATACAACCGGTGGAAGCACCGCCACCGGAGCCCGAACCTCTGGACCCCGAGGAGGAGCTGGAACGGCAACGGCGCCTCATGCTCAAGATCATGAACCGCATGGCGAACATGGTCATGTGGACCTCGTGGTCGCACTGGCTGTCGTTAGTTAAAGAGGCGAAGGCCGCGGAAGCGCGGCGGGCGTCGCGGGAGCTGGAGGGAAGTCTTGGGTCCGTCGGTAAGCGATGCGACCAGTTGGGGCGGGCCGTCGACGAGCTGCGGAGAACGAAGGCGACCAAGGACTCGGTGTCGGAAGCGGCGTCCGAACTACGTCAAAATATAGAGCAAGAAACCCAGTCAAGGACCAAGCGCCAGGACGCCTTGACGGGCCAGCTCGAGAAGTTGAATAGTGACGTGGGCGGCTTCCAGACTACTACTGATGGGAAGCTCCAGGAACAAAATGACCGCATCACCGCTCTGGAGCAGCAACTGAAAGACCAGCTCGAAGCGTTGAGTGCGGACGCGGACGTGGAAGTGATGGCGGCGCCCGCGGACGGCGAGCCCGTGAGCGCCGAGTGGGCCCAACAGATCTCGGAGATGGTGCGCAAGATGCAGGCGTCCTTCAAGTCGAAGATGGCCCAGCTCGAAAGCGCGCAGACGGAGCACAAGTCGAAGACCGACCGAGGGTTTGGCCAGTGCGACGAGTCGTTCGCTTCAACAGATAAGTCTCTGGCTGAACTGAGGGAGAAGCTCGCGTCCTTGTCGAACGACGGCGAATTGACAGAGCTCAAGCACGCGTTGTTTGATCGCGTCCATCAAGGTGAGCGAGACCTAAGAAGGCGCGCGGACCACGCGCTGCAGAGTTCGAAGCGAGCGATGGAGGCCGTGAAAACGCTGGGCTACAACGTCTCCGGTTTAGATAGCAATCTAGCGATGGCAGACCACTTCGCGCCCGTCGAACTAGGCGAGGAGGAGGACTGCGTCGAGATCGCGCTCACGCGGCGGTTGGAAGCGTCGCGGCGGTGCCACACGGAGGACGTGCCCGGCCACGTCGTCGATTTGCAGCGGTGCTATCTGGAATCCGAAGTCATATTAGCGAGGCGTGCTCGAACCGAGTTCGTCGCCGAGTTAACTAGGTTGCACGTCGACGGCGACGACCTCGAGACGGAGCAAGCGAAGCTAGAACAAGCGTCTCTCAGACGGTTGGACGACGCCTTCGCCAAGGCCAAGAAGGGCCGGGCGACTGTCTTAGCGTCCTTATTCCTCGCGAAATCGAAAGCGTCCCAGAAGAAGGACTGGCGCGAGCTAGCGGGCACCATCTTACAAGGCGCGGACTCGTCGCACTACGCGGACGTCACGCACGACGACCCGGCCTCGCATAAAGTAGCTACTTTATTGGAGTCGTTCGAGCGGGAGATCGACGAGCAGCGGCTCCATCTGAGGGACGAATTACATCATGCGTCGTTCGACCCCCGGGATCCGCGGTCGAGTGAACTGGAGTCGGACCCGCATCATACGCCCGTGGCGCACGCGGACCTGCCTCAGTTAGCGGACTTCAGCGCGAAGACCTTCGAGCGGCGTATTGATGAAGACAGCGAACCAGTTACTGGAAGATGCGCGGTCTCTCACAAACACGCGAGCGAGAATACCGTCGCGGCGCGCCTCCAGCGGCTCGAGGCGTCGATGCTCGGGGACCGGCCGCGCACGCCGGCTCCCGTGCCTGTGGCGACGGGCGGCGTCTCCGACGAGGCTCTCAGAGCTCTCGAAGCGGGCATCGCATGGAGGCGCCACGCGGCCGGCCGCGACACGTTACAACTTCTGAGCGGTTCCAGCGATGCACTGACGCTGCAGGACGCCCTGGAGAATTTTGGAAGGCGGCACCAGCGCCCCGGCGATGCGTTGGAAGGGGCCGGTCGGGCGTGCACGGAGGCGTCGGCCGCTCTCGCGCGAGGCGAGCCCGTCGAGGGGCTTTGGAGTCTGGCCGAGACGCTCTCATCCATAGACGACGTCGAGGTCAAGCAGGTCCACGGGCATGTGGCCGACGTGCTGGAGGCGGATTTAGCAAGACGCCAGTACGACAATGCGAATGAATTGAGGAAGAAGTACGAGGCGCTCGCCGAGGCCCAGAACGCCCTCGCTGTTACCTTGGCCGAGGTTTCGGGCCGGGAAGCGCCGCAAATCACCATCACGGCGGATGAGAGACCGCCGACCCCGGAAGTCATCGTCGATAGAAGTCCGGACCCGGAGATCATCGAGGCGTTGGAGAAGCTCGAGATGCTCGTTCCCACAAAAGCGCAGCAGTCGTCCGTGGATGATCTGCGGGACGGTCTGGCCGAGCTACGACGGGCCCAGTCCCGACTCATCGAGTCGTCGGAGATGGACGTCCTGAGGAGACTCCTGGAGACGAAGGCCGGCCGCGACCAGCTCGAGGACATTCTTAGAAGATTGAAGGAGCTCGAGGAGGCCGAGCCCGAGGAGTGGGAGGGCCTGGCTTCGACCAAGTGCTTATCTTGCAACCGCCCGGTGACGGCGCCCGAGTATGATGAAGACGAGTTCTCCGTCGTCACCGGTGCTACCGGCAGGACGTCTCTCGGAAGTCCAGTCAAGCTGGACCCTTCTATGTTAAAAAAGAGGCCGCTGACGGGCGGCCACAACGCGATGGGGAGTAGCGCGCGAGCGGTACTAAGGGACTACCCCTACCCGCCGCCGTTTCCCGGTCCGTTTTCTCCACCGAAGCGGAAGTCATCATTGACTCGAGCAAGGGAGCAGAAGGACGTGGAAGTTACCTTTGGCGAGATACCCCTGCACGAGCGGTTGGCTTCCATTGGTAAACGTCCGACAGGTTCGCAGTTCCTGTCGCCGGCCCAGCAGGCCCATTTATCTGCCGGGGTCTATCGAAGGCGCAAGGAGCTCGCTGTGAAAGGTTCTGGTCCCCGCAAGTTGCCTCACGTAGAGCGGCGGAACGTCGTCTCGCCGGACTCTTCGCATGAAGACGGGCTGTCGCTGGCGTCGTCGCCGCCGCCGTTCCGCGAGCGGCCGCGGTCGGTGCGGATGAGTAGCAGCGTGGCGGGCTAGTTTTTTTTCGGGTGTACTAAGGCTGGTATCTATCTACTACTAGTAGTACTACTAGTACCGTGACTCGGACGTGCTACTTTACAATGTCCTTACAATGTCCTTACAGATGTCCTTACAATGCCCCGGGCCTTACATTTTTCCTTCGCTTTTCCATTGTTTTGCATATTGAAGTGTGAGGCTCAACATTCTGTCCGCGAGATCAGCCTCCGACATCCCCTCCGGCGAGAGGCCGGCGGATTTCGCTTCCTTCACCCCGGCGAAAAGCATGGTATGCGGCACCTTCCTCATCCACGGATGACCCTCGTCCGGCATAGTATGAATGAGCGTGCAAGCCTCCTGGTGTTCAGGCCAGTCGGCTCGCTGACAAGCCTCGGAACAATAGCGCCCGACGCCTCGGCCAGCGGCACACCCCCCGCAGACCAAGAGCCGCGGTTCGGACAGGTCACTTCTCTTGCCACAGTAGGTACAGATTCTACGCCGCAGCCGTGGCCAGTACTTCCGTACACGGGGCCAGCGCGACATGAATTTCAACATCTTTTCATGCGGCCAGTACTTTTCGGGACCGTCATACTTTCGGCTCTGCATATACTCATAAAAGTTTTCTTCGTCAGAATCGTCTGTGGTGATTGCATCCCGTAGAGTTTGTACTGCTCTTATCCATCTCGCATTCTCAGTGATATTTTCGTGAGGCGGGATAGCCTTGGCTGCGGCCTTGGCGACCGCCACGGCAACCGAGATAGCACGCGCCCGCGGGTCGTCGACCGGTTCCGAGGCTGCTTTATAAGACGCCTGCTCGCGGGAAATGCGTGCCCGCTGCCTATCCTCGATGCGCCGCCTGACGATCGGCAATTCCAACGCCGCATGCCGGTATCGCGCAAAGTTCTCGCACCTGAGCAGCGTGTCGACCTTCTCGCGCGCCGCCGCGTCCATCGATGTCAATTCGGCATCGCTGGAGCACATCGCTTGGGCGGTCATCCAGAGGAACTCGACATCTACGTCTCTGTCTTTTGCGACCGCTTCGAGTTCGTCGAAATCGAGCTCAATTGTCTGCGGGACTGGTAGGCCGGAGCCCCGTGGGTAGTGCGGTTGCGGCGGCGGAGCCCCCGGCACGCGGCGCAGCGACCCGACAATCGACGGGAAGCAGACGTTTTCGGTGTCGCCGTTGTTCAGGCGCAGGATCACGTCCGCCTCCGGACTCTCGAGGAGCGCCGCCATCGTCCTCGTCGTACGCCCCTCCAGCTTTCCCACCGACTTATACTCAATGAGCCAGACGCTCTCAAAGGGCGAATCATGGCAGCTCTTGACCTCGACAGGGGCTTTGAACGTCGCGTCGTTCTCCTCCTCATGGTAATTCACGAATTCACACAATCGCTGCTTGCCCGAAGGGCTCCCTAAATCACGAATGTGAGCCGGCACCACATCCACTATGAGCGACGCGAAGCCAGGACCGCTTAACGCGCGGCGGCTGACGAACTGCTCCGACGGCCGGGCGTCGAAGCCGGACGCCAGGACTTCTGCCGGGTGCATCCAGCCCTGGGGTACTTGCAGTGAATAGCTGCCCCCGAACACGGTGGCGTCGACGAGCGGCGCGGCCTTGGGCACAGTGTTCTTGGCGGCGCCCCGCTTCTTTTTGGCCGTCTTGCGTCCCATCTTTGGCAGCCTTTCGATGGATAGCAGAGATGATGGGCCGATTTATATTTGCCAGCAGTCAATTTGCTAGTGTCTTACAGGCGCTAGCGCGCGCGCTATGACACGGTGGCGAAGCGTTCGGGGTCCGTACTACCTGGGGGTGGGTTCAATAAGTGGCCCTCTCTCTCGCCCGACATAACGCGCCGGGCCCACGCCGTCAACGCGCTCGACATCCAAATCCTACTTAGGTCACAGCTCGCGGGCCGCCTCGAGCTTCGCGAGGCGCTTCGCGTTGCGCGCGACGATGACGCGGCGCGTCTTTTCTTGCTCCGCCGGCGTCATCTCCGGCCAGTTCGTGATGCGCGCCGTCGTCCCGTCCGTGTTGATGACGATGGGCCCCAGCTCCTCCATCGCGACGGCTTCGCCGCCGACGGTCACACTTTGAGCACCATCGCTGGCGGGCAGCGCGAGCGGGTCGTCGTTCGATGAAGACACATCATCTGCGACGGCCAGCAGCTCGACGTCGTAGAACAGCGTCGCGCGCGGCGGCACGCGCCTTCGTCCCAGCCCCGCCTCGCCGAAACCTCTATCAAAACGCACCTCGAGGCGGCTCCGCTCCCCGACGCGCATCTCCGCCACCCCCAAATCCAAGCCGTCGCCCTCGTTACCGACCGTGATCGACCGCGCGGCGTCCTCCTCGATAACGGTCTCGTCGGCGAGGCGCAGCGCGTATTTCAGGCGCGCGACTTGCCCCGGTCGCGGCTTGCCGCCGGAGCCCGCCCTTACGATGGTCTTGAGCACGGAACCGTCGCCGAGGACGTCTTCGGGTTCGAGCGCGGCCATGACGCTGACGACGAGAAGTGCGACGCGAGCCGTGCGCATGCACTTCGTGCGACAAGTAGGCGGCGATGCTCTCCACCAGTCTGCTGGCTGCGAATTTTGTGCGCTCTGTGCACGACACGACGCGTAAGGGAGGCACACCTGAGTACGGGCTGTAGCTTGCCCCAGATGCGCAACCAATGCAACTAAGCACCGGTAGCGGATCTGAAGGGTACGAAACGCGAGAAGCGACGCTCTGCCACTTCGAATGAGCTGTACACGGCACTGGGGCTTTGGGCTGCGACTTGGCTAGTGTCGATGTACGCTAGGTCTCGCCGCCGGGCATTTTGCTCGCACGCCAGCCGCGCGCGAATCACTGAAGCTACAAGTCAACCGAGGCCACAGCCAGTGACCCGATCGAGGCCGCTGCCAGCGTAACCCAGCGCCGCGCCTTTTTACAGGCGAGTGGATCAAGGGCTAGGACCCAGCCGCCGCGCGCCGCGCCATGGCCACCTTCCAGCAGCTCACGGACGCCACAATAGGCGTGAGCGCCCACGCCTGGTCCCCGGACGGCTCCGAAGTGGCCTTCGCGCCCAATTCGAACGAACTGAGGATCGCGGACGCCAAGACCTTGGAGACCAAACACAGCTTAAAGGAGCACGACATGCTCATTAGTGCGATCGACTGGCACCCCCAGTCCAACTACATCGTGACCTGCGCCCACGACCGCAACGCGTTCGTCTGGTCCTTTGACGACGGAGAGAAGAAATGGAAACCGAGCCTGGTGATTTTGCGCATCGAGCGGGCCGCGCTCGATTGCAGGTGGTCCCTCGACGGCCAGAAGTTCGCCGTCGCCTCCTCCGCGAAATGTGTCCCAGTATGCTATTATGAGTCAGACAACAACTGGTGGGTCAGTAAAATGATCAAAAAACACAAGTCCTCTGTACTAAGTCTGGCGTGGCACCCCTGCTCCACGGTGTTGGCTACTGGGAGTTCGGACTTTCGCTGTAGAGTCTTTTCCGCTCATATTGACGGTGTCGACGGGGCGCAGACGGCTGTCGCGGGTTACGAAGCCAAGCCCTTTGGCGAGGTGCTGGCCGAGTTCGTGTGCAGCGGCTGGGTCCACGCCGTGGCCTATAGTCCTTCCGGTGCTTCCTTAGCCTTCGCCGGCCACGACGCTTCGATATCAGTCGTGACGAATGGTCAAGTGCAGACGATCAAGCTGCCGTGCTTGCCCTTGACGCAGCTCCTATTCCTCGACGAAGCGAAGCTCATCGGCGCGGGCCACGACGCGAATCCCGCCCTCTTCGCCAAGACGAACGCCTGGGCCTTCTCCCGCTTCTTAGACGAGAAGAAAGAAGCGGAAACGAAGGCCGCGAGTGGTGTGGCGGCGAAGATGGCCATGTGGCAGGCCAAGGACAAGACGGGGTCGGCCCAGGGCGCGTCGGCGGGGTCGACGGCCTGGAAGAAGCACCAGGGGCCCGTGACCTGCCTCAAAAAAAGTGGAAGCGGCGGGTTCTCGACGACGGCGTGCGACGGGCGCCTCGTGGCGTGGGCGCTCTGAGCCTCTTGTGTAACTAAGCTATATCCGATAACTTAGAAGGGGCCCCCTTTCGACGCCTGCTCGCGCGCAAGCGGGTTGACCCACGCCGCGGGCGGCGGCGGTCTTTCCGAAGGCGCGTCCGCGGGCTTCGAGTCCATCAGCTTCGCCAATAACGCGGCCTTCTCGTCGGCGGCCTGCCGCGGCGGCGGCGCGGCCGGCGGCGGGCCGCCGCCGCCGCCGAAGCTCGGCGCGACGGAGGGCGGCGGGCCCAGCGACGGCGCGGCCCGCGGCGCGCTGCCGTAGAGGCCCGCGGGCGGCGGCCGTTGATATTGAGGCGCGCCGCCGCCGCCGAACTGCGGAGGCGGCGGCCCGCCAAATTGAGGCGCGCCGCCGCCCCCAAACTGCGGCGCGCCGAACTGCGGCGGCGGCCCGCCGTACTGTTGCGGAGGCGGCGGCATCATCATGGGCGGCGCCCCCATGGGGGACGGCCCGCGCGCGCCGGCCGCGAGCCAGGGCCTATCATTTTGAGGCGCGCCGCGCTGGCGCCAGCCCGGCGGCGGCTCGGCCGCGCGCTGCACGGGCCGCGGCGGCGGCGCGCGCATTTGTGGTGGGGGA
The DNA here is from genome assembly GCA_918797485.1 of Pelagomonas calceolata. Lineage (NCBI taxonomy): Eukaryota > Pelagophyceae > Pelagomonadales > Pelagomonadaceae > Pelagomonas > Pelagomonas calceolata. Next base: position 1,508,828 of record CAKKNE010000006.1, on the reverse strand, counting down.
GCTTGCCCCGGCGTCGTCGCTCTCATCAGATCCATGGCCGACGGCCGCTTTCGGGCGTCGCTCTTGAAGCGCGGCACGGCTCTTTGTTGGGGCCGCGGCGCCGGCGCGCGTTTCGGGATTGCTGCCGATGCTCCAACTTTGGTAATCTTCTTGAGCGACTCCTTGAGGGGGTCCTTCTTCTTCTTGGGCACCGTCCTGACCCGCGGCGGCGGCGCGGGCGCGGGCGCCGGCGGCGGCGCCGCGGGCGGCGGCGAGGGTTTCCGCCGCGGCGCCTCTTCCGTGTCCAACGACGAGGCGAAGGACGCGAAGTCGTCGTCGCTAATCACGCGGCGCTTCTTGGGCGGCGCGCCGGACAAACCGGAGGCCTCGCGCGCGGCCTTGGCCTTGAGGCGCCGCCTATGATTCGCGATCCACTGCTGCACCTCGTCGACGGCCGAGTACTCGCAGTCGTCGACCGTGCCCTTGTCGCCTAATTTGGCATCAAAATAAAAGCACACGGGCTCCTCGTGCTCCGCGTCGAACGAGACCTTGAGGACGCGCCACCGCTCGCCGTCGTCGACGAACTCCACGCCTTTCAACTGGGCGTTGAGCCGCGCGATGTGGCGCTCGTCATACTCGACGCCGTCCGGCGGCAGCTCGGGCGCCTCGGTCTCCGCGAACGCGGCCGCCGCCGCGCCGTCGTCGTCCTCGCGGTCGAAGAGGTCGTCGGGCGGCGCGTCCTCGTCGTCGTCTTCCTCTTCGACGACCACCCGCTTCTTCTTCTTCGGCGGCGGCGCCGTGGGCGCGGGCGGCGGCGGCGCCGGCGCGGCCGTGGGCGTCGGCGCCGGCGGCGCGCCGAGGCTCGCGAACTTGGCCAGCTTCTTCTTCTTTTTCTTCTTGGGCTGCGGCGCCGGCGCGGCGGGCGCGGCGGGCGCGGCGGCCGGTGCTGGCGGCGCGGCGGCCGGCGCCTTCGCCTTCTGCGGAAATTTCTCGTCGAAGTCGTCCTCGTCGGACGACTGTTGAGGTAGAGGCGCCGGCGCCGGCGCCGGCGGCGCGAGCTTGTCGAGGATCTTCTTCTTCTTCTTCTTTTTGAGGATGCCTTTCGGGGGCGCGGGGCCGCCGGGCGGCGGCAGCGCGGCGAGGCTCTCGGGCTTGGCGGGCGACGCCGGCGCCGGTGCGGCCGGCGTCGGTGCTGCCGGTGCCGGCGCTTGTTGCTCGGGCTCAGCCATGCGTGCCGCGCGTGCAGCTGGCGAGGAGGGAGGCTATAGCGGTGTGGCTTTTCCAGGCAGCGACGCAGCGTAAGCGTACGCTGTCGGCGAAAAGTAGTAAGAAACTAGAGCGCTAACTGCGTCGCCCGGCAGGCGTGGCCAGTGCGCGAGGCGGATGCCTGGAGAGGCCACGAATTATGTTTTGGAGCTAGAAGAGGCACTAGCTTTATAGGTATAGCCATCGCGCGCCATGCGGGGAGACGCGCGCGATAGGGTGATAGAAAGGGCGAACGTTCCACATTGCTCGGGTGCGGACGTTGCTTAGACGGGTGTATGCTGTTATGAAAGACGCGGCCGCCCGACGCCGACGAATCGACACCACCCCCCACTTGCCCCAGCCCCGCAAAGAGGAACGCAACAACAAGACTTAGTACCCGCCGCGCGGCCGCCGCACGCTGGGAAACAGCAGGTCCGCGGGGAACTTCGCCCTAGTACCGCCCCCCGAGCAGTTGTTCCGCGACAGCGCCTTGCGCTCGCCGAGGCTCAGGGGCGGCATCGCGCGGACGCGCGCGCAGTCGCCGAGCGACCGCAGGAGCGGCACCAACGCGCCGCCCTCGCGCGCGAAGCGGCTCCGCTCGTACGCGTAGACGGGCTGCCGCACCTGCCACCGTCGCAACCCGTCGTTGTTGTTGAAGGACGGCACGCGCACCGCGGCGCTCTCGATGAACAACGACGGCGCGTCCGGCGACGCCAGGTGACCGGGCACGACCTGCTGCAGGATGCTCCGCGAGTCCACGGCGAAATCCGCCAGGTCCACGGTCCAGTCGCGCGCGCCCGGCCGCCGCCACCGCGCTTCTTTCTCCAGGACCTGGCATCTTTGTTTTGCCAAATACGTCGCCAACCGAGGCGACTCGGCGCACGCGCGCCGCATCAGGGACCAGATCTGGTTCGGGGCGTCGCGCGTGCAGAAGACCAGCCTCGCCGCGGGGAACCGGTTCCGCAGCCGCGCGAAGCGGTGCACGTCGCGGAGACCACTCAAACGCGTCCGGAAGACGGACCACTCCGGCGAGCACGCCTCCTCGTGGTGGTCCGTCGGCCACCTTTCGTCGGTCGTGGTCGGCACGGGCAGGCCGAGCCGCCGCGCGAGCTGGGCTTGCAGGATGGAGGTGCCCGAGTGGTGGTAGCCCGCGACCACTATGAGACGGTCGCCGTCGCACAGCATCTCGAGCGGGCTCCGTGCCCAGGCGGTCGTGACGAGGAGCGCTGCGAGGCGTGCCATTGGGCTGCCTTAATCTGTTGTCCGGCGCGGCGGCGGCGCGTTGCGTGTGTCGCGGCTGCCCACGGTACTGGATACCAGAGATTTAGGCCGCAGCGGGAGTGATTTCCGCTTTCCACAGCGCTTTTTGCTAGTGACTTACCGCCGCTAGCAAGCGCTCGGCCGAACAAAGCGTCTGCTACGCAGCGTGCTGCGCATAGCTGTTATCAGCGACGCGCGGGCAGTCCTCCTGATCCGCGGCTACGGTCTGACAGCGATCCCGGCGGTCCGGAGGACAATACTGCTCAAAACAGCCGGAGAGCGTGCTGCAGTGTGCAACAGTTTTTTCGGACGTGGTGCGAAACGCACTGACACGCGACCGCCGAGGACTCCGCGTACGCGCGCACGACGCGGAGAAGAACAGTAGAGGAGGCGACAATGCCATGCGGCTACTGCGGCGCGCCGAATCGCACGGTGCGCCAATGTTCGTGCGTCCGAGCGCGGCGCTACGTCGCCGCAAACTTAAAAGGCGGTGCGGCCAAGCATCCCAACCCGCCGCTGATGCCGCCGCCGCCGCCGCGGCTGAAGCCGCGCCGCCGGAGTCTGCGGCGCTTCGTTTGCCTGCCGCAACGCAAGCCACGACCGCCGCCGCCGCCGCCGCCGCCGCGCCGCGTCGTGACCAATATTAGAGGCCTCCCCGTCGAGCTCTACCAGCTCCGGAGGAGCCTCGGCGACGCAGTTAGGGACAGGAACGTGAGGCGGCTGCGGAGCGACATCGTCGATCGTGACGGCGAGCACTGCTACTATTTGAGGTCACGGCGGCCACGCACCGACGTCGACCACGCCTTCGAATGTCAGGCCATGGGCCATAGTCTGACGCAGTGCGAAAGCTGGCATCGCTTCTACCGCGAGGAGGCCTTCATCGATGGAAAGGTCTCCCGGCACGGCGCCCTGCGGAAGCTCTGCGACTCGGTCGCCTCCGTGCAAAATTCGCTCGAGAACCTGCACCTGCTCGACGACGGCCTCAATCGCAGCAAGCGCCACGCCTTCTCGGAGTCCTTGGACGCCCTGCGCGCCGGGGGACAAGACGTCGATCTGCCGCACCTTTTGACGGCACGGTGCGTGAAATACGCCGACGCTCATCTGCCGCCGGCCATCTCCGGCGAGCGCGCCGCGGCGAACTTAATAAGAGGCCTGCGCGCCGCCGAGGACCCGCTCGCCGACGGTCTCCGCGGCTTCCATGCGCCACTGTTAGCAGACGCGGCGGCGGCGGTCGTGCGGACGTACGAGGACCTCGGCGTAGCATGAGTTATGATGTGACTAGTATTATTTTATCCCCATCCCCGCCGGCGCCGAAGGTCTTCCTGCTTCTCCTTGTTCGTGATGTACTGCGTGAGCATCCGGGAATACGCCGTGGCGAGCTCGGGAAATCGCAACCCGAACGCCTTGAACTCGTCCGTGTGCGCGACCGCGCGCCGATCCGTCGTCGCGAGGACGCTGAAGAGCGGCGTCGCGCAATCCTCGACGTGGAGCTCGCCCGCCCGAGTCAGCGCTGCAACGATGGCGCTGCCCGAGAACTTTGGGTCGTTGGCCTCATGCTGACTCGCGCGGGGAAGCAAGTTCTGGATGCCCCACATGTTCATTTCGTCGATGTCTTGCAGGCAGTAGAGGATCGACTCCGCGAGGTCGAAAAGGGAAAAGCGGTGCGCCAACGCGAAGAGCTCGACGGCCGCCACGAAACTATCGCAGCGGTCCGGTTGGCCGGTCGACAGGAACTTCACGATGCCGCGCAGTGCCTCCGCGGACGGGATCTCCCCGACGTCCACGACGCGCTCCGTCGTGGCCATCGGTCCGAAGAACAGCGCGCGAAAATACTCCGAGCGCGCCGCAAGCAGGAAGCGACAGGAACTCACGTCAACGGAGCCTTCAGATGTAGCACCGCGCAGCACGCAGTCGTGGAACGCCTCGTCGGCCTGGAGCGCGTGGAGGTCGCGCAGGAACGAGGCCGCGCCCGGGGCGCCCGGAAACACCTCCTCGTACGCGACGCTGACCCGGCTCCGGACGAGGACGCGGGACAGGTTTTCCGGAAAACCGCCCCGGACCCTGGCTTCTAGGGCGCGGTCCTGGTCCATGTCGCGGCGCTCTCTGAGGCGAAAGTGGCGGCCGGCGACCGAGGGCTCTGAGTCATTAGCCGAAAGCGCTTTGATCATCTGGCCGCGGGCGACGCTCCGGCAGAACGCTGCCCGTTGCGCCGGGTCGCGCTGGTCGAGGACCTCCGCGCCAGGCATGTCATCGGCGCTTCGACAGGGCAGGTCGAATTCAGCGACGGTGTCGGGTCCGTAAAAACAACGCGACTCGTCGATCAAGCGGTCAAAGCCCGGCGTCTCGCCTTGGTTTGCGACCGCCTTCAGCTCGAGGCGCGTGTGCCCGAACGTGAAGCCCTCGAGGCTCACCGCGGTAATGACGACGTCGCGCTCGAACTTCAGTTCGAGCACCCAGAAATCTCCGTCGTCCGGCGCGTAGTCGTCCGGGTTCGGCCGGTCGAGGAAGAACGCCCACGCGCCGCCCGGGCCGGGACCCATGAGTGCCTCTGCCGTGGGGTCGGCCGCGATTAGTGATGACGTCGCGTCGTCCAGCGCGTCCCGGTAAACGACCTTCCAGTCCGCGACCGGGTTGCGGACCAGCTCGTCCGTCAATGGACGCGTTACTTGATAATCCTCGATGGCGCTGACAAGCTCGGCCTTCGTTTTGCAGCGCCGGACGTCACCATGACGGGAACCGATGTGGAATGTTGCGACCAGGGGCACCCGCCCGGTGCGCGCGACTGTTGTGTGCTCCGGCGGCGGCTCGGTGCGTGCCCTCTTCTCCTTGGGAGGCATGCTGCCCCAATGCTCACAATCGTAATAGCACGCGCTGCCGTGGGTCGCAGCGTTCAAAATGAATGGTAAAGAACCCAGCGCCGCCCTTACATCAATCGATGCGTGTGGGTCGCGGCAAAAAACCAAGCTCGAAAATCGAGCTAGCGTCCCGTAAGACACTAGCAAGCGAGCCGCTCCGCCCACGAGCCCTAGCACCGTAGCAATGTAAAAGAAACTCGTTATTCAACACCTCTTAGCGCCACCCCCATGGTCAACAAGCCTAGGAGCGGTTCCGCGCCGGGAGCACGTCGGGCACCGCGCCCGTGAACTCGACTGCGACCTCCTCGTCCTTCAGACCCGAGGCACCCGGCGTCCCGCTGTTCGTCGCCAGCACGATGGCGACGACGCGCTTCTCGGCGTCTACTTTCACAACCTCGGCGTCGATGTCCGGCCCGAAGAAGGTCTCGTACTTGCGCACGCGTTTCTCGTCGGCCCACAACGAAAAAGGGGCCTCCGGCGCGTTGAAGATCATGGAGTACGAGAGCTCGCCCTTGCTCGTCTCGCCCAACTTGACCTCGAGCAAGATCGGGTAGGGTCGCCCGGGCTCGACCAACCCTAAAGCTTTCGTGGTGGTGTCCAAGTGGGCGTCGTCGCCGTAACGATGTCTAGTGACATCTTCCCTCACCTTGCGCATGGCCTCGTTCGCCTTGCGCTCGAATAGAGCTTCTAATTTAGATTCGGAACCGTCGTAAGTGACGGGGACCGGCTCCAGCTCGGCGTACGCTAAAGCAGCGCCCACCAGCAGCGTGGGGATGCCGTAGATGAAGCCCAGCGACGACACGGACGCCGTGCCGCCGCCGCCGCCCGACGTGAAGAAGGCGGCGAAACTAGATAAAGTGATGAGCGCGCCGGCGGCGAGCGCCGCCGTGGCCAGGGAGAAGCCCCGGATCTTGATGGGCGGCTCGCCCGCCGCATTAAAACCGCCGCCCATGATCTTGCCGCCGCCGTCATTATTCAAAACGACGAGCTCCCGCGGCGCATTGGTGGGAGTGGTGCTGCGGGGCGTGGCGGGGCTCAGGCTCCGCGGCGCGACGAGCGCCGACGTGGCCGTGAGAGCACTGAGGACAACTAATCGTCGCGCCATGGTTGCTGAATCGTCACGAAACGTGAGTTCGCGCCGGACCAATGCCAGCTGATGACAAGCCAGCCTCTGAGTGTGCGCTTGACCCCCCCTCCGAACCAGGGGGCCGGAGCGGTCTTCGCCACTTTAAAGAGCCCTCGGTCCGTTTATTCTTGCTTTGCGGGTAAATCGATTCGAGTAAAACCCGCTGCAGGCTGTGGAGCCTGCGGCTGCAAACCACGCTGCTCGGCTCATAGAGATAACATTTGACCCACACGACTGCGTCAGCGTCGCCGCGTCCGCACGCTGCAGCCGTATCCTAAGCGAGCAGCGCTAACAACCAGCACACAACAAAAGCTCTCCCTACAGCATCTGACATCATGGCCTGGAAACGCGTCGCCGCGCTCTTCATAACGTGCCAGGCCCTGCACTACACACCAACAAAACACACGAGCCGGCGGCACCGGATAAGAATGCGGGCCACGGCCACCGCGGCCCGCCCGGCGAAGCTCGACACGTTGGTCACCGCCATGGCGGGCCTGCCCGACGACAAGTACAGGTATAAGCAGCTGTTGCACTGGGCCCAGGAGGCGCCCTCCTTACCTGCTTCGGATCAAATTGAATCCAACAAGGTCCCTGGGTGCCTGTCGACGGTCTACGTGGTCGCGTCCCTAGACGAGGACGGTACTGTACTACTACAAGGCGACTCGGACGCGCAGCTGACCAAAGGTTTAGTAGTGTTGCTCGTGAAGGGCTTGAGCGGCGCTTTGCCGGAGGAAATTCTGAGCGTCGACGCGTCGTTCATCAAGGAGTGTGGTGTGGCAGCATCATTAACGCCCGGACGGAACAACGGCTTCGTGAACATGTTGGGGGTCGTGAAGGCGAAGGTCGCTGCCCTGTCCGGCGGGACCGTCGGCGGCGCCATCGACGTGGACGCGCTATCGGCGAAATTAGCGGCGCTCCAGCCCACGGCCGTCGAGGCGAGCGGTTCCGGCGTGCGCGTCGTTGCGGCCTGCTTCGAGGGCCTCGCGCCGGAGAAGCGCCAGGCCCTTGTGAATGCGGTGCTTGGTCCTGACGCCGACGGCGTGGAGGTGGTTTGCGAGACGCCCGGCGAGGCTGGGTCTTAAAGTTTGATGTCTATATTCCCGCGTCGATGGCGTCAGGCTGTCGCATCGTGAAATCTCGTTTTGCTAGTGTCTTACAGGCCGCTAGCTCACGATTGTGATCTCGGCAAAATTGTATGCGGCAGGGCACCGATAATATCGGTACACACGCTTGACGGAGTCTCATCCGTGCGCTGTGTACAGTCGTTCAGGCTGCTGCCGCAATCGCTGCGCATAACACACCGGTGCTGAGGAGTGCTAAACAGGATAGGCATGGGCGCCTTCCCCCACCACGTCGAGGGAGACGCTCCCGCATCGGTCTACACGGTCCTCGGCGCATCTTTACTCATGGTCCTCGCTGGCGGCTTGGGCGGTTTGCCCTTTTTCTTCGTGCCCAAGGGACTCAGTAAGCGAGCGGCGGGCCTCGCGAACGCCCTGTCCGCCGGCGTCATGCTGTCGGCGTCGTATACGATGGTCTACGAGGCGCATAATGGCCCGCGAGGCTGCGTCTGCGGGTTATTACTAGGAGCGCTGTTCGTGCGGTGGTCGCGCTCGTTTATGGAGGAAGGCCACGATCTGCTCGGCGAGAAGAAGCGGGGCCTGCACGTGTTTCTCGCGACGATGGCTTTGCATTCGATCAGTGAAGGCGCCGGCGTCGGCGTGGCCTACGCACGTTCTGCTGGAGAGGCGTCCGGGGTCCGGAGGGGCGCTCTCGTGGCCACGGCCATCGGCGCGCACAATATCCCCGAGGGCTTCGGCGTTGCCCTTGCTTTGGTTGCAAGAGGCGTCGGGCCGGGCCGCGCGACGTGGTGGGCCGTGTTGACCTCAGCGCCGCAGCTCCTCGCGGCGGCACCCGCATTCCTCTTCTGCAACCTCTATGCGCCGCTCCACCCTCTCTGCCTGGGCTTCGCCGCGGGCTGCATGATATCCGTGGTGATAGGCGAGATGATCCCGGAAGCCCTCGAGACGGCTTCATCCGACGACGTCGCGTCATATACGACTCTAGCGTGCGGTTTATTCGAGGGGTTTCGCATGACGCTGGACTGGGCGGCGCACGAGCCGGACCACGCCGGACGGGTCTTAGCTGCCTTGGCCTGGTCCGTCGTGGCGGGCGGGGCTACGGCGGTCGGTGGCCTCGTCGTCGCGTGCGCGCCGCGGAAAGCGCGGCGCTTTGACGGCGCGGCGTTGGGGTTCGCGGCGGGCGTCATGTTGGCGTTGGCCGTATTGGATATTGCCCTGCCGCACTATTATGAGCGAGGAGCGAAGGCGGGCGGATCATATAAAGCCGTCGGGGCGTTTCTCGGGGGTGCTCTCTGCGTCCACGCCCTCAAGTCGTTGTTAGCTTCGTGTGATGATGCCACGCTACTGCTAGATGAGGCGCCGCTGCGTAGAAGTAGATCAGACGAGGAGCTCAAGGACGCGACAGCAGCTAGAACCGCGTGGCTCGTCACGCTGGCTTTGGCGGCGCATAATGCCCCTGAAGGGTTAGCTGTGGGCGTCGCGGCGGCCCACGAGGATACCGGAAGAGCAGCATTGATGGCCTTCGCGATTGGCATGCACAACGTCCCCGAGGGCGTCGCGGTGGCTTCGTCGGTGTATGCGGCGACGCGGTCGCGCGAGCGGGCGTTCGTCGTGGCCGCCGCGACGGGCTTGGTCGAGCCGCTGGCCGCCGGGTTGTCCGCCGCCGTATTATCGCCGTTCCTGTCGCCGGAGGTGCTGGAGCTGGCTTTATTGGGCGTCGCCGGCGCGATGATCGCCGTCTCGCTCCTGGAGCTCGTCCCGTCGGCGTGGCGCGCGGCGCCGCGGCCCGCAATTATAGGCGGCCTCGGCGGCTGGTGGGTGCTGCGGATAGGGCTCGACTTCGTGGCCGCCGCGCACGCGTAGTAGTATATCTGTGATCGTTTAGTAAGAATCGTAAAAGTAAATACGAGCACTCACTAATCAAGTCAGGCTCAGGCGGATTACGTCGCAGGGTCCCCCTAACCCTCCGCCAGCTGGTACGGGTTTTCGGGGCAACCACCAGTCGATTAAGCGCTCGCGCCGGCGAGTCAGCATCGTCAATCTGCCTCACGGCGGACGATCATCACTATAGCGTAACGGAGTAGCAGTGCCGGACAGTTTCAGTCTTACAGAGCCAGGGCTATTTGGAAAAGGCAAAAGACATGGCCAAAGCGACGGCTAAAGTGCCCACCACGGGCAAGGAGGACCTGTCCGGATGGGAGAAGAAGGTATATATTGCTGCGCCATCAATCAATTTCATCAAGATTCGTTTCGCGCCGCGGCGAGTCGACGCGTTGGGCTGTCGGCCGCTCACAAGGCATCGTCTCTGAGTGTCACACGCGGCCGCCGGCCTACCAGACGCCCCGTCGCGCAGGCCCTCCTGCTCTTCATCGCGGCCGTACTCATTGATATTCTGGGCGTTCTCGATCAGTCGATGCCGGCGCTCGACTGCATCTACGGGCCGGCGAGCGCCGCGCTCATGAAGAAGCTGTTCAACTCGAAGGCCGGAGCAGCCGTCGCCATGGTCGAGGAAAGTGTCCCCGGCCTGGACTGGATCCCGACGGCGACGATCACGTGGTGCGCCTGGACGTACTCGTGCTGGAACGCCGAGGCCAAGCAGAAGAAGCAGCAGGCCAAGGCGAAGAAACACGACATCCCCGTGGCGACACCCATCGGCTAGAGGTTTCGAGATAATATACATAAAATAAACAACCAACAGGACTAGCCCTCGCCGAACCTTCGCGTCTGAGACAAAGGCCGCGGCGCCGCCGGCCGCGACCGGTCCAGCGCGCGCCGCAGGCGCCTCCGGAACCGCCGGTCGCGCCCCCGCCGCGCCGGCGACCCGCCAAACAACGCCCGCCGCACGAGCCGCGCGGCGCAGACGCAGGCCACGGCCCGCGGCAGCTCGACGAGCGACCCCGCGAGGGCTTGACACGCCGCGGCGACGAGCGCCTCGCCGCGGAACGGGGCGCCGTCATCAATTTCAGAACACAACCAGGCGAGGCGCGCCGCCATCACACACGGCGCGAACACCGAGGACCGCCGCTCGACGCACGCGAAAAGGATGGAGACGCGCCAGCCCCGGTATGGCTCCACCGGTAAAACTCGCCCTTGGAGCAGCTTTATTGCGGCGCGCTCGAAGGGGTGGGCCGCGGCCGCCCGGATCGCTGACGAGAGCCAGTGCTCGTCCGTTATGACGATGCGCGCGCACCGTGCCAAACCGTACGGCACGATGCCTACCATTTGACCCAAACCGCATCTTCTGGACGTGCGCCAGGCGACGCGCTGGTACGCCGGGAACAAGGCGAGTTCGTCGCAGGCTCGCGCGGCCCAATCGGCGAGCGTCCGGCGCCAGGTCGATGGTGCGGGCGTGTCGTAGGTTTGTTGGGGAGGCGCGCTCGCGAACAACGCCTCGTCGTCGTCCTCATCCACATACGCCAGTACTGGTGGTGGTTGGACTCGCTTCTTTGGCGGCGGCGCGGCGTCCTTGTCCAGCGCGTAGAGCACGCCGGCCAGCAGCTCGTGGGCTCTGGGTCTTTGTGTGCTCTCGTTGTAGACCTCGGCGATGGACCACAGGAGGTTGACGTCGTCGCAGATTCTGCTTGCGGCACTGAGGAGGCCTAGGCTCATATTTTGTGTTTGGCGCTTTGGCGGCGTCTCTGTCCTTGTGGCTAGCGGCGCACGATGTGTAGTAATGTATTGCGCCAACAAAATGGTACCAGAAGCTATTAATGGGGCCGCGCTGGACGGTTTTAGAGCTGGCGTGCTTAATTGCTAGTGTCTTACTGCCGCTAGCGAGCTGTTTTGGCCGCATTTGAGCATCGTACGCGGCAGCTCGCGGCGAGCTAGCAGCTCTGTGTGTGTAGCATTTGTTCGATTCATAACAACGGAAGCTGAGACATCGCTGCGCACCATGCTCCTGCGCCGCGCAGCACCTCTGCTGCGTCGCGCAGCCGCGACGGCTACGCCGCGCGCGGCCACGCGGCCACAGCGCGCCTGCGCGTCGACCATGGACACGCGGCCGCCCGCGCGCAAGGCCTCCGCATTGCTAGGCCAACTCCAAAAGGAGGCGCTCGCGAAGGTCCATAGGCCGTGGCCCGATTTTAAAGCGGGAGACGCGATCGAGATGGAGATCCTCGTGGACGTGGACGCGCCAAAACCCCAAAAGGTCAAGGGCCTGGTGTTAGGAAGGCGCAATCGGGGCGCGGACTCGTCGGTCCAATTGTTTTGTCGAGTGATGGGCACGCCGATGCGCCGGCACGTGCCCTTGTATTCACCTTTGGTGAAGTCCATCACGGTGTTGCAGAAGGCGTGGCTGACGAAGGGCAAGAAGCGCGTCAAGCGGCGGAACCTGGACTACCTCTGGAAGCAGGGGAAGACGTTCCGCGTGCCGTAAGAGTAGGTCTTGTGTTACGTGATCGCTGTGCGGGGGCGCCGCGCTTTGGGGGGTTCGTCGACGCGCAGGGCCGAGCGCCGCGCTTCGGAGCGCTTTGGGGTTCCGTCGACGGCGCGCGGGCGGTGACCGCGATCTGACCGCGGCGGCCGCCTCTTGGGCCACCAAGGCCGAAGCGACTCCTGAAAAAGGTATTCGCGAGCGCTCCGACGGCTCCTGACGCGAGATTATCTTTTTGCATCGACTTTGCCAAGCTAGCTTTTTGGCCCACACTGGTGCCATACTCCGGTCTGGTACGGGCAAGCGCAGCCGCGGTAACCGCGCATTACACGTGTGAAGCCCTGCCGAAGTTTTCTTGTAAAAGGAGCAGCATGGCACGGCTGGCAAGAGTGGGAACAGCTGCCGCGCTGCTGCTAGGCCTCGCGGCGGCCTTCGCGCCCGTGCCGCGGCAACGGGCACCGCTGCGCGCGGCCCCGCTCTTCGCCAAGGAGACGCTCCAGGACAAGATCTACGCCTGGCAGGACCAATTTATTGCGGGTCTGACGAAGGACGACAAGGCGAAGACCACTCCTGCGCCGGCGCCGGCACCGGCGCCCAAGCCCGCGCCGAAGCCGGAGCCCGCACCGGCGCCAGCATCGGCACCGGCGGCGAAGACGGACGCGGACGTCGCCGCGGCCGAGAAGAAGCGCCTCGAGGACGTCGCGGCGGCGAAGGAAAAAGAGGCGCAGCGCGTGGCCGACGCCGAGGCCGCCCGGCTCGCGGACGTCGCCAAGGCGGCGGAGAAGAAGGCGGAAAAGGCCGCGGCGGCGCCGACGGCGACGAAGGCGGCCCCCGCGCCGGCGAAGGCGACCGCCGGCAAAGGCGACGTCACGGGCAAGTACGCGGAACCGGCGCGCGAGGCCGCCGCTATCAAAGCGAAGGAGGCGGAGAAGCGGCCGTTCCCCGTCGTGCCGCTCGCCGTCGGCGCCGTCGCGGTGTCGCTCGCGGCGCCGCCGGTGCGCGCGGCGGTCGGGCCGGCGGTCGCGGCCGTCGGCGCCAAGGCGGGCCCGGCCGCCGCGGCCGTCGCGGGCGGCGCCAAGGCCGGCGCCGGCGCCGTCGCCACCGGTGTGACGAAGGGCGCGGCCGCGGTCGCCTCTGGTGCCAAGGCGGGTGCGGGCGCGGTAGCCCCGGCCCTCGGCGCCTGCGTCGGCGGCGCGAAGGCCGGCGGCAGCTACGTCGCGGCCAAGGCGTGCGCGGGCGCCGGCGCCGTCGCCTCCGGCGCCAAGGCGGGCGTGTCCGCGGTGGCGGCGGGCGCGGGCCCGGCCCTCGGCGCGACGGTCGGCGGCGTCAAGGCCGGTGCCGGCTTTGTGGCGGCGAAGACCGCGGCGGGCGCGGGAGCCGTGGCCTCCGGCGCCAAAGCGAGTGCCGGCTTCGTGGCGACGAAGGCGTGCGCGGGCGCCGCTTGCGTGAAGAGCGGCGCGGGCCCGGCCCTCGGCGCGGCCGTTGGTGGCGCCAAGGCCGGCGCCGGTGCCGTCGCCGCCGGCGCCAAGGCCGGCGCCGGCGCCGTCGCCGCCGGCGCCAAGGCGGCCGCGGCGGGCGCGGGACCCGCGCTCAGCTCCTGCGTCGGCGGCGTCAAGTCCGGTGCTTGCTATATCACGAGCAACGCCGGCCCCGCCGTCAGCACGGCGTGCGCGAAGACGTCCGCCGCCGCCGGGGCGTGCTACGCGAAAACGACTGCAGTCGTCGGATCTGTCACCTCATTAGCGAACGAGGGCCTCCACGCGGCCTACGACCTGACCCTGGCCAAGGTGCCGACGTCGACGGACGGCTGGCTCAGGGGCTTCAACACTGCCTACGACCGTCTGCTAGGCTGGGTGCCCACGACGGGCAAGGGCTGGGTGACCGTCGCGGACAACGTGTATGAGGCGACCGTGGCGAAGGTGCCCCTGACCTGGAAGGGCTGGCGGAAGCTCGGGACGTCGTTCGTCAAGCGCCTCGACAAGTGGTACGCGCTCTCCCTGGGGAAACTCTAAGTATTATCAAGGCCCGCCTCAACCAAATCAGCGAGCGTCTTCATGTTCTTCTTCCGGTGCCCCTCGGCCGCGAGGTCGTCGAGCTGCCGCCGGAGGTCCTGTCTCGCGACGACGTCCAGGTCCGCGCCGTCGTCCAGGGCGCCCTGGGGGATGGGCATTTCCGGCAGCGCCGCGGCGGCGTCGTCGACGCGGCCCAGTTGCTGGAAGAAGGCGTCCATGTCCTTGCCCGGGCGCTTGCCCTCGTCGACGTCCTTCTCGACCGCGTCGAGGCACGCGAGGGCCTTTTCGAGCTCCTGGACGAGCGGGAGCGCATCCACAGCAGCCATGGGGTCGTCTTTTTTCTTGCGCGGCGGCATGGCGCTGCCACGGCACCGCGGTCACTGCTTGCACGTTGGCGCACGTCCACTCAGGCGTGCTCCCGCCGCTTGCAAGCCTCAGAGATGTCGAAAGGTGCGACGCCTGCGCAATTTTAGCAACCAGGGTGCTCTACTGCGGCAGCTTTGCCATGCACGCTTGCTAGCGTCCTGTAAGACACTAGGAATACGCAGCCGACATTTACACACTAAAAAGGCTGTGGCACGTTACGCCCGCCCCGAAGCGATCGAGAGACGCGGCCCAAGCGCCCAACCAACGCAGTACAGCCGCGCCGTCCAACGGCGCCGCCGCGGCTCCCGAAAAGCCACAACCAGGGAGCGCCTCTCGAGCGCCACATACGCCGCCGCGCGCGCGACGCAACCAACAAAACGCGAAGCCCGAGCGCCCTTTAGGGCGCCGGCCACAAGCAAGAAACCATGATGAACGGCCAGAGCCGCCAGGCGGACCGCGAGCGCATTGATAGACTCGCCAAAGCTACCGGAAGGAAGTTTTGGGAGGTCCAGGACGAGGTCGACGCGCGCGACTACCGCCCCACCAAACAAGCGAAGCTCTGGTCCGAGAACACGGGCCAGCACTACCCCGGTTTTGCGGACGAGCCGTCCAACCAACCAAAACCTAAACAAGTGACCATTCCCAAGGTGAAGCGGGATGTCGTGGTCGGCCCGCGCGGCGAGCGCAAGACCATGTCCGACGAAAAATACAAGGCGGAGCTCGACGCGCAGCGGAAGCGGGCGCAGGCCCTGGCGTACTTGGAGCAGGGCGACGACGGCGTGCCCGACGACTGCTTACGGGGCCGAGCCGCGGAGAAGCGCAAGCGAGAAAAGATGTCGCAGCTCGAGAGGACTCGAGACAACACGCTGAAGCAGGTTGCTGGTAGAGAACGGGACGAGGCCTACAAGGAGCTGCAGCACAAGTTACTAGGCGTGCAGGCGCAACTACGCAAGGCCGGGTCGTTGGTGAGGCAGGAAGCGCCGGCGGTCATGGTGCCGTCCGCAACACCGACGGCTCCGGTGGCGCTGCCGCCGGGCTGGAGCTCGCGCGTCCATCCCTCGTCGAACCAGGTCTACTACGTCAAGGACGCGACCGGGGAACGGCGGTGGGAGCCGCCTACACACGCAAATGATGCGGGCGACGGCGCGACGCGCCGGCCGGAGGGACCGAAGCCGCGGCCCCAGCCGCACCCTGCCTTGGCGGCCGCTCAGAAAAAGAAGAGGGACAAGTCCCAGATCGACCCCCTCGACCCGCTCGGCCTGAGCGGCGGCCGCTACTCGGACGGGCTCCACCACAAGGGCGAGCGCATGGCCGACTCGACGGCGTCGGGGCCGCTCTGGCAGCAGCGGCCCTACCCCGCGCCGGGATCGGTCCTCAAGATGCGGGGCCCGGGCGTGCGCGAGGGCTCGAGCATCGGCCCGCAGCGGCCCGGCGCGCCGCGCGGCCCGCCGGCGCGCATGATGCCGCCCCAGGCGAGGAGAAGGCGGCCGCCGCCTCCGCCGCCCCCGCCGCGCGCGAGCGGGCCGAGCCTGCCGCCGGGCCTGAAGCGCGGGGGAGACCTGCCGCCGGGCCTCGGCGGGCGGCGCTGATCAATGTGTAAGAGATGTCGATCGTACAGTACAAGTCTTACACACGCGCGGCTTCGAGCGGAGGCGCCGCCCGCTTCCGCACGACGCGCCCGAGCGCGCGCCGCCGCCGACACTCGACGCAGCAGACCACGACGCAGATCGCGATGAGCACAAACAAGCCCCCGGCGACGCCGGCGACAAAGTGAAAATCCGTCTCGCAGCAACTGTCTTCGTTCGCGGCGCAGCACGTGTTTCGGCAGTCACCGTCGTCGAAGGCGTCCTCGGTGACGACCCAGTCGCCCCAGCGCTCCCTGGCCTTGCGCCGCCCGACCGGGCAGCCGCCCGCGAAGAGCTTGTACTGGCAGACCTCGCATGCTTGCGCGGCGAGGACGAGGCAGGCGCCAAGCAGCGCATACATGCGGTGTAATGCCCTGAAGTGGCCCGGGCAGCACCTACGCGTCGTATGTAATGCCTTGAGGTCTCGGGCAGCACCTCCCGCGCGTCGACTGGCGTAGGGCTGCAAAAGTGCTCCTGAAGCCGATTGCAGGGCTTGTCCAGAGAACGTGTGTGGCCCAGCGTCCGATGCCGATGCGTTTTGCAGCCTGGGAGCCTGATGAGGTGGCCCTTGAGTGCTTGCTAGTGTGTTACATGCCGCTAGTGAAGATGCAAAGCCCAAAAAAAAGCTCCGTGAAACGCTGAACGCCAATAAGCTCTCGAGTTTTGAACGGCGCAGTGAATCATGGACGCCTCCGACGAGGAGCGCCTGCGCCAGTTGATGCTGGGCAGCGACAGCGACGAAGACGAGCTGGACGCGACCCCAGCAGTCCCAGCGGCGCCCGCGCCAGCGCAGTCCGCGCCGCCCGCGCCAACAGAGCCAGCGAACGCATCGGCGTTCGACTTCATGAACGCCGCTAGCGAACCCGCCGGCCTGCGGACGGACAAGCCGCTCCTCGATCTCTCGACGGCGCGGGACGCGCTGCGGACGGACGCGCCGGCGCCCGCCTCCTCCGCCTTCGACTTTCTGAAGGCGCCGAGCGAACCCGCCGTAGCGCCGCCGCCGCCGCCGCCGCCGCCGCCGGCCCCGAACCCCTTCGACTCGCCCGAGCAGCCCAAAACGCCACCAAAAACGGCCGCGGCGTTGGGTCTGGAGGAGGAGGCCGACGAGGACGAGCTCGACTTCACGCCGACGAAGGACACGGACGGCGACGAGGCGCTCGCGCGCGCGATCCAGGCGTCTCTGGACGATGCTGGAGCGATGACGTTCGGCGACGGTCCTATTGGTTTGAGGGTCAAGCTAGAAAAGGGCCGCCTCCGCGTCGTCGGCGTCAAGGGCGCCGCTGAAGCCAAAGGCATCCGTGTGAATGACATCATCGAGAGCGTCAACGGCGAAGCATTGATGAACGTGTCCGAGGCCGCCTTCGCCGAGAAATTAAGAGTGAGGCCGGCTGCATTAGCTGTGTCGCGTCCCCCTGTCCAACAACAGCCGAAGAAGAAGAAGCGCGAACCAGTAAGAAAGCCCCTCTCCTGGGCCGCGTCCGTCGACGCTCGCAAATGTTCGTTAGATGGCGTCCGCGCGTTCGCGCGGCCGTTTCCCGTGGGTGCGCCCTGGTCGAAGGCGGAGGCGATCATCGAGGCGGTGCTCGTGGGCCGCGGCTTTGTCAGAAGGAAGGATTGGCCGTCGGCGAGCGCCTTGGGCGCCGATTTATTCTTGGCGGATCGGTGCGGCGGCGGCGGCTCATTAATCGCTGGTTCTGGAGCGTCTGATGGAAAGCGTTGCCTTGTGATCGGCGCCCTCGCCCAACAGTCATGGGAGGCGAAGGCCGACGACAGCGTCTTCCAGGCTCTTATGAGTGTACGTGACGCGTTACAAAAGGAGACCTTTGAGAGTGATGGGCTCGACGACGGGTTTCTTAGGGATTTGCAGCGGGAAGCTGCGGTGAAACTAGAGCGACGGCTCGTGGACGCCGCGAGGCCCCTGGATGCGAAAGCTAAGAAAGCGGAAGTGGACGCAGCTCGGGTGGCCATTGCCTTGCAGCCGGCCTACGCTTCTGCGGGTGTGAAGCCGCCGCCACCGTCGCGGGCGCCTCCGCTAGCTTCGTATCCCCTGGAGCTGGAGACGGAGCCCGTGTCCACCTATCCTGGTGGCGGTGTATCATCTTTGCGTGAAGCGGGGAACAACGTCACCGCCTTACTGGAGTTAAGAGCCGGAAAAGAGTACGTCGCGCGCGTCGGCCGGAAGGAGAAGTCGGTTCAGGCGCGGGTCGAGAACGCTCTACAATCCTCGAAAGCTGTGGTCGGTGCCTTGGTGCAGCGACGGCGGCGGAACCTGCCGCCGTCGCCGCTCGAGACGGCCTTGGCCGAGAAATTCCGGACCGCCTCCCAGGACGCGTTCCTCTACGCGTGTAGGGCGATGATAATTACGGAAACCGCGCCGAAAGGTGGGACGCTGACCGTGACGTCCGACGCGCTGTACTTCTCCTCACAAGGCATAGCGGGCTTCGGGGCCGTGGCGCAAGTATTACCCTACAAGGCGATGCGTGCCGTCGACGTCACTTCGGGTTCGGGGTTCACGGAGCGCCTCGTGGCCAAGGGCGCCTCCGTCTTGGCCACGGAGGCGCCCTCCACGCTAGTCGTCGAAGACGTGTCCGGGAACTCGCAACGGTTCGTCGTGCCGCCGACGCCTTTAGTTGACGCGCACGCGGACCTAGTCCTGCAGATCGTCACTATCGCGCGCGCGCTGCCGGCGCCCTCATCAGAACCGTCGCGCCGCGTGTCCATCGACAACGCGCTGCCGCAGCCGCCGACGGGCGGTTCTCTTCGTGACTTCCTCGCGGCGTCGCGGACCTCTGGAAGTTCCAGCGACCCGCGGTCCGCACTGACTCCTGCTGAACGGCGGTCGAGCGGTGGGCCGACGTTCCTGTAGTAACTATTATGTGACTTATGAAGTCTTCTAGTTCGGCCCAGGAGGCCGCGCCCGCCCGGAAGTGTGGATCGGAGCTCCACCAGCACGCCGTCGCGGCGATAGCGTCGAGGCGGGCGGACGTCCACCCCACCAGCACGCCATCGCCGCGACAGTTACTAACCACCACTGGCAGTCTCGAAGTAGTCACGGTACAGTTAAATCAAAATTACCCCCGGAGCCTCCGCGTCCCCGGCGGCTCGTCCAGCGACGACACTTGAGCAGTGTGCCAGCCCCCGAGCTTCGCGCGGAGCCATCCTAATATAGATCGGTCCCGCGCGCGACACTCTGCGTGCGCACGTGACGCGATCTCGTGGCACGTCGTCTTCGCGAAGGTCGTGTTCGTGGTCAAACGCCGCTGCATGAACTCGCTGACGTCGAAGGAGCCCGCCGGCCGAGCTGTGGCCCGGATGATGACCAAGTCTCGCCTTTGACAGTTCAAGGCATCAAAGAAAGCATGTGTTGCACAGGGGTCATCCAACAACTTTCCCAGAGCGAAATGAGCGCGAACCTCGTCGATGACTTCGGACACATAAGCAGCTAAACAGGACGGGCACATGATCCGGTGGTCGACATCTGAAGCTTTCTCCCTTAGTACTTTGGCATCTTTCGGATTCTCCTCCAGCATGCGCACGGCGAGGGCGAGCGTCGAAGAATCCACAGTTAAATGGGTCGCGCCCTCGGTCAGCGCGGGAAAATACCACTCCGTGAACCGCGCCTTCCAGAACAGGACCACGCTCCCCAGGAACCAGAGGTGGTTCAGGTTCCGCGAGTAGCTTCCCGACGTACTTCCCGGCAGATTCAGCACGTACTTGTAGCGCGTGTAGTTCTCCTTCGCCACGTGGCCGTGGTCCGTAATCAGGCTCGAGTTCCGCTGCACCCGGCGCATCGTATCGCTATATAAATACTGCTCGTCGGGGCACGGCCTTTCGTCGGGGTCGCGCGCCCGACATTTGTGCTTCGAGAAGCACTTGACGTCTACTAAGTCTGGGTGTAAGACCGACTCCGCCATCGCCGCCAACCTCGCATGATTGCCAAATTCATTTTCACAACTGTCACCAGCATACCTGGGGTCGTCGGGCGCGTGCCACCGATCCAAGACATTGCCCCGCCAAAAGACTAGAGGTAATCTTGTTTTCCACGGCCTCGACGACGCTCGAGCTTTGATGTGATCTCGGAGAGCGCTCCAATAATCCAAATCATGGTGGTAGGGGTTCGGCACCAAGACCCCCGGTTGTTTCGTACCATAAGCTTTTGCGATGATCACGCAAGGGTAAGGTGCCCGTTTGGCGCCCATATCCCGCCCGCAGAGCCCAGTAGAGTTGCCAGAAAACGCGTAAGCAGCGTTCTTGATGGATTTCTGCTTCGCTACGATCGACGCGAGAAAATTAACATGTTTCCGGCTCTTCTCCGGGCGCAGGAAGCGTCTATCGACAATGACGTGATGATCGTACACGAGCACCGCGCTCTCCGGAAACGAGAGCACATCTCTCACGTAGTGGATGGCGTCATCCTTCGATTCTCCTTTCGGATAGGGCTCCAGCGATTTTTTGAGGGCCTTGCGGATGCGCGCGTCGACCTCGTTGTGTTGGTCGTAGGCACACGCTGCCGCCAGCCACAGGCCAGCGTAGAGCCGCATCGCTTCCGTACTTGTTTTTCTTATGATCGTATCATGATTTGCGCTTGGCGGGCTGCCTCGGCGGCTGCGCGCGAGCCGGTGATAGCAAAATTCGCATGCCTCTGTCGAGCCAAAAAAATGCCCCGCACGCCGGCGGTCTGAGTCAGCGGCCTCCCGGAGACATGCTCCAGCGCCCACGGACGCCTCGCGGCGGCGGAACGGCCTGGGCGGCCTGGTCTTTTTAGCTAAATAAAAAAACTGCCACTAAGCCAGAGCTGTGACTAAAGCCGACCTGACCGCCAGTATGACACCCTTTCGGAGTATACGGTGAGCGAGAGACCTCTCCAGGCTTGCGCTGTTACCTCAGTGGGCGCCCTGTTAAGCGAGAAGGGCCAGCGGTTACACTCTGCCGAGGCGAACCTGTTTCAGAGCGTTACCGTTGCTAGGCGCCGCGGTGCGTTGTTACACTAACCGAGGCCGCGCGGGACCGCTGCGCCGCAGCACAGCGTTACTCCGCCGCCGCCGCGCGGATTTTTACCGAAAGCCGCGGCCCCCGTGACCCGCCGGCCCGACGCCTGAAACAGAATGGCGCAGCACCGGCCCCACACGGAGCGGCCGCTCTACAAGATGAGCGTCCAGCTCATCGACACGTACAAGCTCATCAACAAGGTTTGGAGCGGCGTCCTAGAGACGTCAAACGCGCGCGCTGGGGCCGAGCCGGGCGAGAGGGCCGCGAGAGCGCCCCGTGGCGCCGTTATGACGGCGGAGGCGCGACGTACGAGCATGAGGCGCGCCGCGAGAGGCGCCGCCCGTCAAAACCCCACCCGCAGAAAACGCTTCAACGTCAACCGCACAGGTCTACTACGAGAAAAAAGCAAAAAGGAAGGTCCAGCAGCGCGCGGCGGAAGCCCCCCAGTCCCAGTGGGACGACGAGCACCACGACTACAAGCTCGAGATGGAGGACGCCTTCGGCGAGCACTATACCATCAAAGAGCGAATAGGCAAGGGTAGCTTCGGCCAAGTTGTTCGGGCACGAGACGAGCGCACGGGCACGGACGTCGCGATCAAGATCATCAAGTCCAAGAAGCCCTTCGCGCTGCAGGCCCAGACGGAGATCGAACTGTTACGAGCATTACGAAGTGCGGACAGAGACGACAAACAGAACATCGTACGGCTCCTGGACCACTTCGTGTATCGCGGCCACGAGTGTTTGGTCTTCGAGATGCTTTCCTATAATCTGTACGAGCTGCTGAAGAACACGCAATTCCACGGCGTTTCGTTGAATTTGGTTCGGAAATTCGCGAAGCAGATTTTACATGCGTTGGCGTTCCTCGCGCGGCCGGTGCGGACTCGGCGTCTGTTTCCGAACATTTCTGAACTTCACGTTGCGTCGACGGCGTCGTCGCGATGCCGCGCCGCCTCGACGCCGTCTTCGTGATCGTCCGAGAGTCGACGCGTCTCGTGACGGCGTCCGTGCCGCGCAGGACGTGGCCGTGATCCACTGCGACCTCAAGCCCGAGAACATTCTGTTGAGGCATCCCAAACGGAGCGCGATCAAAGTGATTGACTTTGGCTCGTCCTGTCGATCGGACCGGCGGATGTATTCTTACATCCAGTCGCGGTTCTACCGGTCGCCGGAGGTGATGTTGGGGTTGCCCTATACGGTCGCTATTGACGTGTGGTCGCTCGGTTGTATACTGATAGAGATGCATACCGGTGAACCTCTATTCTCCGGTTCGGATCAATTAGATCAAATGCGACGACTCGTGGAAGTCCTGGGCATGCCGCCCGAGAGCATGGTCGAGGCCGCCGATAGATCGACGCGGGACCAGTACTTCGTGGCCAATCCTGCTGCCAGTCAACAGGGCGTCGCGACGCGGAGTCGAAGCACGTCCCAGAAACCGCCTCATCGGTGGACGCTGAAGGCCAAGCCCGGGGAGCGAAACAAGCCCATGGGCGAGCCGCGGGGCTTGTCTGACGTCGTCGGCGCCGACACGGGCGGTCCCGGAGGAAGACGGCGCGGCGAGGCCGGGCACGCTCCAGAAAACTACCGCCTCTTCGTCGAGTTCGTGCGGCGCATGCTCGAGTACTCGCCGTCGGCGCGCGTCGAGCCCGCCGATGCTCTGAGACATCCGTTCTTGGACGATAGGGCCTGGCAGCGCACCGAGCCGCCGCAGCGGCGGCGCGGCGACGCCATGGACACGGAGCCGCCGCCGGCGCCGAGTGATGATAGGGACACGGAGGACGGCGCGACGCAGACGGAGCCAGGGGGGTCCTAAAAGTCTAGAAAAAAGCCATGGATGACTCGTCGACGACGCCGGGATGCGCGACGGCCGCCACCACGACGCCGCCGCCGCGGTAAGGTAGGACACACATCTTACTTCACAGCTCGCTACGCGAGTCATCCACGAGCCGCCGCCGCGCGTCGTGCGCGCCCCAGCACCGCTCGAGACTCCCGCTCAACCCGATGGAGTCGGGCCGCAGGGCCGTGGCCTTCGTCGGCCACTCCGGTAATTCGCCCGTCTCTAACACAAACCGAGGGTCGTGGAAGTCCTCGTTGATCGGCATGAGCCACGCGCTCTCGGCCTCGCAGCGCGCGCCTTGAAGAGCGCCATCAATGGTCGGGTCGCGCGTCGGGCCCGTTATTAGAGTTGATAGCCACGATGGTAGCACACTCACGTCGTCCCATGCTGCCGGCGGCGCGGGCGGGGCCATCGTCATGTCGGCGGGGCTCCGCAGCAAAGCGGCTAAAGCCTGCCAGTCCTTTGTTACACAAACGTCTGATGGGTCATTGGTAGCGCACGTGATGACAACATGAAGCGATTCGGCCAGGTCCGGCCTTCTCACGGCGAGTGCCGCGACGTTCGTGAGCGTGCCTAGCGCCACGACGGTCATCTTTTCGTTATCTTTGATGGCTTTCGCGAGCTCGTGCGTCATGGCACCGACCGCTTTATTTGCTGCTTGCGTGTCTTCGTAGTGTGAAGCGCCGGCGGTCACCTCGACGTCAATATTGGCCTTGCGCAGCACGTCGGAGCATTTCCGTTGCGCTTCGACAACTGTGGCGCTTCCGAAGACCGCCGAGGCACCGATGATGTTATATTTTGATAGCTGGCTGATTGCAGCCGCGTCGTGAAATCCATCACAATCGGCATCGATCCAAATACGCTGCGGCTGCCCCGCGGCGGCCGCGGCGAGCAGGTAGAGGTGGCGCATGGCGCTCTAGGGCTGCCCGGCCATCGCTGGTGGCGTGGTGGCTCGATTCGGCTGCCCAAAACAGCTCCTAGTATGCCTGTTTCACTAGAAGCAAAAAAATAAAGTTGGAAGTTTCCAGCGCTCGCGCCTTGCGTACCAGGTGTTAAAACGGCTGGTGCGTTACGGTTATTCATCACTCCGCCAGCGCACGAAAAGCTCTCGGCCGCGCGCCGCAGCGCTATCGACCCAATCTCTACACACCAGCCATGATGGGAGCAACGGAAGACGCCGGCGGCCCGCCCGCCGCCGTGGAAGAACTCCCGCCGCCAGCACAAAGCCAGTTCTCCATCTCCTCGCCCGACGAGGTCGTCATTCCCCCGACGACGCCCGACGACACCACCGTGCCGTCCGTGACGGGCGAGGGCACGATGTCCGACGGCAAGGGCAACCTGAAGAAGGTCCTCTTTCTTAGTGGAGGCGACGCCAACCAGCCGCCCAAGGAAAACGCCTCCAAGGGCTGGACCTTTAGCGACGTCTCGAGACGGGCCTCGGCCGCTCAAGCATCTCTACAACAGATGATGAAGAAGACAGAGCCGAAGGCGGCCGAGCTCGCTTCGAACGCGCGCAAGAACATGAATGACGCCGCGGAGGCCACGCGGAAAGCCGCGGGCGACGCGTCGGCGAAAATCTCGAAGCTCATGGGGTCGTCGCCCGAGCCCTCCTTCGACGAGTCCGGCGCCATGGCGCGCGAGGACGCGGCGCCCTCCGAGTCGCGCCTCGACAAATTGAAGGCGGCGTTCAAGCCGAAGGAGGACCCCTCGGTCGTTGCCCTGCGGGCCGAGGTGGCCGAATTGAGGGAGGAGGTCGCACGGCTCGCGGCGCGCGTCGAGGAGCTTTCGGCGGCTAAGTAGTGACTTGTTAGTTATGTGCTTACGAACCCCATCCCCATGGGGAGAAGAGGGCCGCGAGGCCCGCGCGGAGGCCGAACGGGTCAAGTATCGGGTCGTCCACCTCTTCGGGGGGCGGCGGCTCGTCGGTCCGCGCCTTCTTGCTCGGGCGCGACGCGCTATTCATGTCCTGCCAGTGATGCTGGACTGCCGCCGCCGTCCGCTTCGTGCCGAGCGCCGCCGCCGCGCCATCCCAGAACGACCCGCGACACTTGCCGCGATTTGCGGCGCGCTCCGCCTCGACGAGCCGCCTCAGCTTCTGCTCCTCGTCGGGCGTCCAACGAGCCGCGCCCGGCGCACCGGTGGCGGTGCCTCGATTCATCGCGCTCCAGTGTTGTGACACGGCGCCGCCTGTCCGACCCGTCCCGAGAGCTATAGCGACTCGATCCCACACGCCGGCTTTCGGCGCCCCACCCGCGATCGCCCTGCGTTCGTCCTCAACAACCTGGCGCAGGCGCGCCTCCTCGTCCGAGGACCAGCGGGGGGCGGCAGGTCCCTCCCGCGGCCGCTTCTTCCGGTCAGGATCGCCCGCGATCGACGGCGCGGGCGTCGGTTGGATAACTTCGATAAATCCCTTTCCAATGTCATGGTCCAGATCAGCAGGAGTGCCTTCCTTCTCATAGAATTCCTTGACAGTGGTAGCAGATTTATACTTTTCGTAGCGGTCGCGACATGCAGTGCCTTTTTGTTTCGGATTGTCCTGCAGACATCTAATCTTCTGTGATTTCTCTAATGTTTTTGATGGCGGCGCGGGCGCCGCCATGGCGTGTCGCTGCGCTTTTTTGTTACGATCCTTCCAGTGGTGCTCGACCGCCGACGCAGTACGATCGGGAAACGACAAGGCGATGCGGTCCCACATGCCTGGTCGCGCACTTCCCGACGCGCGCTCCGGAGCCGCGCGTACAAGCTCCGAGAGCCGCTCGTCCTCGTCGGCCGTCCAGCGCGGCTTCGTTCTCATCGGCTCGTCGGCGCGCAAGATCTGCCAGCGCGCCTCGACGCCCCCCGCCGTCCGGCCGTTGCCGAGCTGCACGGCGATGGCGGGCCAGTCGCTCCTCGCGCCCAAGTCGCCGACCATGGTTCGGAGTCGCTCGTCCTCGTTGGATGTCCAAGGCCGCGTCCTCGCGCCGGTGCCAGCGCGCAATGCCTTCCAACGCGACTCAACGGCCCCGGCCGTGCGACTGGTACCGAGGGCGGCGGCGGCGCGGGCCCAGAAATCGGCGCGCACCGACCTACCCTGTAGGCCGGCGGCGTCGACCGCGGCGCACTCATCGCTGTACAGCCGCTCCAGGCGCCAGTCCTCGTCGGGCGTCCAGAAAGAAGGCGGCGCCCACGTGATGCGCTCGGCGAGCTGCGTCTCCGAGGCGGCGACGTGCGTCGCGAGCTGGTGCGCCTTCAGGGCCAGGCGCGCGACCGGCCGCTTCATGGGGCCCTGGAAGTCGCTCGTCGCCAGCGCCTCGACGGCGTGGAGGGAATCTCTCAAATTGCGTAGCGCCAACGCCGACGCGGCGCGGAACGCGTTGTCAGCAGCGAGGCTCGCGGCACGGGGGCCGAGCGGCGGGATCGGCGCTTCGATCGGAGCCGGCCACGCCGGCACGGCCGGTGCCGGCGGCACGACGGGCGCGCCCGCCGTCACGCGGCGCGCTGGACGGACCTGGTTGACGACGACCGGCTCCGTGCCGACGGCGTGGTCGAACGTCTCGGCCATCCACGCGCCGAGACCGGCGTCGCGGCGGCTGTGGTTGACGACGACCGGTGGCTGCTGCGCCGCCCGCGCGAGCCTCTCGTTCTCCACGCGGAGCCTCCCGACCTCGGCCCGGAGCTTGGCCTCGCGCCGCGCGGCCGCCGCCGGGTCGTTCCGCAGCGCGTCGTTCTCGACCCGTAGCCGCTCGGCTTCCGCGCGGAGTCGTCTCTCCACAGGCGCGAGGCGGCACGCCGCCCAGGCGGCGCGGGAGACGGACGTGAATTCTTCGCCGCCGGGCGAGATAAAGCTGTACGTGGTTCCGTCTGCTCGTCGGCGCCGCGTCGCCTGCCACCCGGCGAGCAGGTTGTCCAGTTGGGACGCCTCGACGCCCGGCAGACCTCGCAGATGGTCGCGGAGCTCCTCGCGGGCGGCGACCTCCGAGACCAGGGACACCTTCAACGGCGGTGCGGCGGCCGTCGGCGCTGGCGCCTCGTCCGCGGCGCCCTCGTCAGTCGGCGCCGCGACGCCGAGGACGGCCGCGGCCGCGCTGGCAATCGACCGGAACTTGGCGCCGCCGGGGGCGGTGTAGCTGTAAGACCAGGCTCGTCCCGCGGAGACGAAGCTGTAAGTGTAGCCGGTTCGCCGTCTGCGCTGCCGCGACCCCGTCCAGCCGACGAGCAGGGCGTCGAGGCGCGCTGCCGTCATCGCGTCGCCGCCATCGCGCTCGACGCGTTCGCGCAGCGCCCGGAGCGCAGCGCCGTGGTCAAACACCGGCGGTTCGTCCGCCGCCGGCGCGTCGTCATTGTCTTCCTCCCTGGCCACCGGTGCGGGCGCGGGCGCTTCCGCCGCGGCGGCCTCGACGTCGGCCGCCGGCACGGCCTCGAGGACGGCCGCGGCCGCGCGGCCGATCGACGTGATCTCGGTTCCGTCGGGGGCGACGAAGCTGTAGGCAAAACCGTTCGGGCGGCCGTGTGTAACTTTTCGCTCGCGTGACCCTTTCCAGCCGGCCAGCAACGCATCGAGCCGCGCGGCCGTCATTTCGTCGCCACCGTCGCGCTCGACGCGCTCGCGCAGCGCCCGGAGCGCGGCCTCGTCGTCGTCCGCCGACGATTCTTCGTCCGCGTCGTCTCCCAGCCGCCGCGCCTCGAACTGTTCTCGCACCCACGCCGGGCACGCGGCGTCGTCGTTGACGAGTCGTGAGAAGTAGTTGCCGTGAATGTTGAACGCCCGGCCGGCGTCCCGACAAGACTCGAAGCGGCGCCATCTCGTGCCGCCGACCTGGCGGACCTCGCACCGGAAGCCCCCGGTTGGGTTCCGAGACTGACCCGGCGGGACCGAGCCGCCGCCTTCCTCCTCGCCCCGGCGCGACCGCGCCGCGGGCCGCGAAGGCGGCCGTTCCTCCTCCGCGGCGCGGTGCCGGATGCGCGCGGCGACGCGGATCGTCTCCAGGGACCCGTCGTCGTCGTACTTGACGCGGATCCCTTCCTCAACGACGGCGACGACCTCGGCCCCGTACCAGCGCGGCCCGCCCGAGAAGCGCGCCTCGACGCGATCGCCCTTCCGGAAGTCGTCCGGGGTCCGTTCCAGCACTTGCACGTCGCAGTCGTCGCAGCGAAAGCCCTCAAATCTCTTCACACACCCGCGGTGCCGCGACGTCTGGCCGCAGTGCGCGCACGTCGCGAGGGCCCACTTCTCTGTGTTACCGTGGCGCGTCAGCGGGTTCTCGGCCGCGTCGACGAACCGGCCGCCCGGCGCCTTGCATCGCGGCGCGTTGCAGCGCCTTCGTATCGTTAGATCGTCGCCGCTCGCGTAGCGCGGCGTCGCCTTCGCGTTCGCGACCACTCCTCTCCTCTTCGCCGCGATCACGAACGCGCCATCATCTCGACATAACGGGCAGCGAAACAGCGACCCCTGCGCCTTGGCCGCTCGCTGCAGACACGGCGTGCAGAGCGCCGCGGGGCAGCAGTCCATCCCCTCTCCATCATCACCGCAGACGAGGCACGGCGTCGTGGTCAGGGCGCGCGGCCCCGGCGCGTTGTGCGGGGCGATCTCCTTCAGGAGGCGGCTCATGCTCTCTCTTGCCACTTGACTCTGGAGGCTGATGCGTCGGCGGAGCGCGGGCGCCCGGACGGGCAACGCTCGGCAGCACACGGGCACCACGCGGCAGCACCTTGGGCAGCGCTGGGAGCGATTTGGCACTGTAGCGCGCGCTGAGATGAGATGAAATCTCGGGTTTTTCCACGTCGATCCGGTACGTTTCTACGGCAGCGCGCGTGGTCCCATAGCTAGCCCGTCGGCGCACTACGTATCTAGCCAGAGCGTCGTCCCAGCCGCGCCCCGATTTCAGTGGGTTTGGCTGGGACACTGCTGACATTACCGGTGCGCTCCTGAGCCGCGCGAGCACCCGCCAACTCATTGCAGCACACGTCTGTAAGCTAGCGAAGCTTACGACGCAGCGCCGCGCATCCCTGCGCCCTCACGAGCGCCACAGTGCTTTCAAACCCACCACAAACTGTATAGCACAAACCGCGGCGCGCCGACAACCATGGATCCCGCCGGCGGCCTGAAACGACAAAGGAGCATCAGCGACGAGGCCAACGCCCAGTCGCCGGGCGCCGCGGCCTACACGGCCGACGCGCAGCCCGCGCCCTCGCTCGCGACGGCGGCGCCTTTAACACCAAGAGACCCGCCGCCGGAGCGCGAAGACTCCGATTCGTCAGATGACGGCCCGTCGAAACTCGAACTCCTCGCGCGGCAGTTAGATGCATTGAGGCAGGCTGGGGAATTGCCTGATCACCTCGTCGATCCTCCCACGCCACCGCCCATCCTCTCGTCCTTCGACGCTGATGGGTTAGCGGCCTACATCAATGACGGCAACGAACGGGACATCGTCGTCATGGGCGGCGCCGGCATGTCGACGGCGGCGGGCATTCCGGACTTCAGAAGTCCAGGAACGGGCCTGTATGACAACCTCCAGAAGTACGACCTGCCGCACCCCCAGGCCATCTTCGAGCTCGCCTACTTCCGGGAACGGCCCGAGGCCTTCTACGCGCTGGCCAGAGAGCTGTGGCCCGGGACGTACTGTCCAACCACAACACATTTATTTATAAAGCTACTGCACGACAAAGGTAGACTCCTGCGATGCTTCACGCAGAACATCGACTCGCTCGAATCTGCAGCAGGGGTCCCGGCGGAGTTAACCGTAGCAGCCCACGGCAACTTCGACAGCGCGACGTGTATCGATACCGGTGCGTCGGTAGACCCAGCAGAGCTCAAAGCGGCCATCGACGCCGGACCCCAAGGCTGGCAGGCGCTCCGAGATAGAGAAGGCGGCCTCGTCAAACCCGACATCGTGTTCTTCGGCGAAGGGCTGCCGCGGCGGTTCTTCGAGCTCGCGACGCAGGACCTACCTAGGTGTAAGCTGCTGCTGGTCATCGGGACGTCGCTGAGCGTGCAGCCCTTCGCGCAATTAGTTGGCCATGTTCCTGAAAATTGTGTCAGGTGTCTCGTGAACCGCGATGCCGTGGGAAGAAGGGACCCGCGCATTCCCATCGCGGTCGCACGACATCTCGGATCCGGGTCTTTAGATTATGGGAACGCGGCGAATTATAGAGATGTGGCTTTATTGGGTGCGTGTGACGACGGCATTCGATCGCTCGCGGCTAGTTTGGGCTGGGCCGACGACCTGGATCGATTAGTAGCGTCAGCGACGGCGTTGTTCGCCGCACGGACGCCACCGCCTCCTCCGGAGTTGCCGCCGCCGCGGCAGCTCTCCGCGTCGGAGCTCGCGTCTATTGGTGATTTGCTCGTGGACGACGACGAGAACGCGGCGCCCGTGGTCTTCGAATAGTGTGTAATGGAGCATCTTTAGGGTACTACTGGGCTCGACGGCTCAAAGCTAGTGGGCTAATGCACGCTAGCCGGCGCCAGTTTGCTGAGTAAGTCCTTCTTATTCCAGGTGCGCGCAGTGTTACCGGTGTAAATAAGAACGTAAAACACGAGCACGGCCGCTGGAGACCTGCGAGGAGTAAACTAACACAATGATACTTGGCGCCGCGCGTAGAGCACTCCAAACGACAAGGCGGCAGCTCAGCACGAGCAGCGATGCGCTCCCGAAGATCCCGAAGCCACCGACCGCGGCGTTGGCGAAACGCAGCCAGCTCCTCCGCGACGTCCGCTCCCAGCGTCCGTTTTGGGTGAAAAGTCTTCCCGCGTTGGCGTCGAGGTGGCGTTGTACGTCGAGACGCCGTCGACGCGGCGCCGCGCCAGATCGATTGCGCGGGGAAACTCTCACGAATCGCGTCACCGGTCGTCTACACACAGTGCACGAAATACCTCGACGCGCTCGAGGATTTAGATTTGTTGTCGGCGAAGGAGATGCGCGTGGTCTTCGAGAAAAGCGAACGGGACCTCGTGCCCCTCGACGAGCACGTCGAGCGCCTCACGGCGTCGCGCAACCTGCTCGCCGCGCGCCTCCGCGAGGTCGAGGACGAGGACGTCGAGGGCCACTGCTGGCCGGGCGCGTGTTGATTTGTTGGTATTATATTTGTGATTACACCGGGCTCTGGTAGTCGAGCTCCGCGCTGTGGGCGAGCTCCGGACCGGTGTAATCGAGCTCGGCCGAGTGGCCGCCCGCGGCGTAGGCCGTGCCCGCGCCCGCCGCCGCGGCGCCGGCGCCTGCCGCGCCCGCGGGCCACGCGGCGCCCGCGCTGTCGTCGTCAGACGCGCCGGAGTACGACGCCGACGACGCCGTGTAGCTCTCGTAGGACGACGAGCCCGTCGACGCGTCATCATCATCAGACGCAGACGCAGACGCCTCGGAAGACGACGCCGCCGACGACGAGAGCACGGACTCCTCCTCCTCCTCCTTCGCCTCCTCGTCTATAATAGGTAAAGCGTCCTCCGCGAAGTAATTCTCGTAGCCCGGCACGTCCAGATACACTTCATCATTATCAGCGTCGGCGATGGTCATAAAAAAGGCCGTAGGTCGACGTCCTGCTGCCGTTTTGGGGCGTCCTGGAGCGCGTCCTCGTCTCTGATCGGTAGGAGGAGCACGAAGTCCCAGGACCACCGCTGGCCCTCTTTGCTGAAGGTGTCGGCCTGGACTAAACGTCTAGGTGGCGCGTCGAGGTGCGCGCGGGTCATGCGGACGACCTGCGACGGTCGCGAGACGCCTCGACGAAGCGGGGCCCTCGACGGGGTCGCGGCGATGGCGTAAAGGACACGAGACGCCATCGAGGCGACGGTGACCCGTAACCGCGGACGCCGGTCGCGTTACGAGGCTGAGCAGGATCAGCATCAGGACGCCGCACGCCGCGGTCAGTCCTAAATCGATGAACTGCGGTATGCGCTTGTCGGGCGAGTACTGGTTCGGTAGGGACGACGGGCTCGGCGTAACTTGTGCTGTGGTGAGGGTCACCAAAGAGATGAGGAGGCCGGCGGCGCGGCCGGGCGGCCGGCTCATGTTTTTGGTATGGTTGTAGCGTCGCGAATGACAGGTCTGTGGATTTTTTTACGCGCGGATGAGCCTCGCGTGGTACGCACGACCTGTAAAACCCGTTTTTTTCGACGCGACGCGCGCGTCGTAGCTTTGTTGTGGTTGTCGGAGGGGGGGGCTGAGAGCTCCCGGCCACCCTTATGCGGGCTGAGCTCCACAGGGATACATACTTGTATGTGCCCCGTTGACGGTACCGTCGGTACGGGGCACACAGGCCCTAGTGAGTTTGGGCCAGGCGTCCTTTGGTCACGGGGCACTCGAGTGCTGATGCGCAGCGATGGCGTGGCGATGGGGTAGCCCACTAGTACGCCATCGACGCGATGCGCCATCGACGAGGCCGTGGACAGCTCACATAAACTTAACAAAAAAACTATCCCCCGGCCGCGCGCAGCGCCCCGTGCAGGCGGACGATGCCGTCCCGCTCCGCCGCGGCGAGGTCGGGATGCCAGACCGTGAAGTGGAGCACGACGCGGTCCGCTTCACAATCGTTGCGCGTCGCGTGCACGAAGGACGTGTCCGCGAGTAATACATGACCCTCGCGCCACCGCCGCGTGGTCGACTCCACCATCACAAACTCGCAAACACCATCAGGCACGACGAGGCCGAGGTGGCCCGTCAACAGAAAGTTCGCGTTGTCCGAGTGCGGCGGCAGCCCCGAGCCCGCAGGCTGCCTATTCATGCTGACGGGCGCCGGGCCGAGCGGCGCACCGCTCACCCGCAGCAGCGCGAGCGTCCTCGCAAAATGGTCGCGGCCGACGCGCGTCGCCGTCTCAATCGCTCGGCTCCCGTCCTCGCACAATACCAGCTTCTCGAAGCGGCCCGTCTCGGGGCAGAGCGCCGTCTCCGGCTTCACAAAACCGCCTTCGTCCAGCAGCGCCAGGAAGGCCGTCAGCTCGTCCCGCGCTTCTCTCCAATCCTCCTCCAGACGTGCGACCCAGCCCAACTCTTCCGTCGCGTGCCAGGGCGTGGCGCGCAGCCCCGGGAACGGCACGTCGCACTCCTGCCCCTTGGCTAGTTCCGGCTTTTGTGGTGTGTCGCCCGCGAGGCGGGCGCAGTGCGCTCGCGCGAAGGCTTGGACGCGGTCGAGGCCGGCGACGGCGGCCGCCCTGACCACGGCTTGAGCTCCATTATCGTCGCTCGCCGCGGCGGCGCGGAGGCGTGTTGGTGAGCGCAGGTGGCACGGCCGCCGCCCGCTCGCCGCGGCGGCGCGGACGAGTGTTGGTGAGCGCAGGAGGCACGGCCGCCGCCGTGCGGACAAGGCCAGGGCGTGGACCACGAATGCGCTGAAGAGCGCGCCGCGCATGGTCAGGGGTAGATTTGTGTGAGCTGCATAGAGCCCTTAGCGGTGCGATTTTGCTGCGTCTGCGTCTCGCAGCGATCGAGAACAAGCACACACGCAGTTTTGCCAGCTCCAGACGGACGAGTATGGCGACGCGTCGCGCTCAGTGAGCTAGCATCCTGTAAGACACTAGCAAGCTCTCCTGCATCAAAGCCGACAGCGCAGTGGTCACGGGACTGTCAAAAGCCGCTGGCCGCCCTGTGCTCACTGTGTAATCAGTTCTCGGCGTACCGCTACGTACCGCTACAGCGGCGCACCTCACTGAGGTATTTGCTTCTCACTGCGCCACAGAGCGCACGGTCGGCTTTTTTTCTCCAAGCGGCGCGGCCGAAACCACACGCCGGAGCGCCAGTGAAATCACCAACAGCCAAGATGTCGCAGATGCGCTGCTCGAACCCCGAGTGCCGCAGCACGGACATCGACTTGAACGAGAGCTCGGCCGAAGCCGTCTGTGTGAGATGTGGTACCGTGTGCGAGGAGTCGACGATCGTCACCGCCGAGGGCACGGAAGGATATCTGGCCGACCGTCGACGTGATCCCTGGGGCGGTCGGCCTCCGCCGCCCCCCTTTTTTTTTGGTGTTGGCGACACCGGGGGCAAGGATTCACCCGTGGAGTCGATCCACGATGCCGCATCCCGTGGTGACGTCGAGGCGGTCCGCCGACTGCTTGCATCCGGAGCCTCGCCGAATTCCTTCTGCGAGGCGCCGGATTCCTTCCGCGAACGTCCGGAGTCCTTCTACTTTGGGGTAGACCCTCAGGGTGAAACGCCAATTCTTGCGTTGTGCAAAGTGCGACGCTTTACGGATGGTTGCGCGGCCTGTCTCGAGCTCCTTCGCGATGCTGGGGCAGACTTGGAAGCGACCGATGGTTATGGTCTTACACCACTTCACTACGCGGCTCGCAGAGGCGACACTAAAATGGTGTCGTTACTAGTCGAAGCGGGCGTTGATGTTGACGCGACGACCCTTGATAAAGAGACGGCGCTTCACTACGCGGCTCGTGGAGGCGACACTAAAATAGTCTCGTTACTAGTCGAAGCGGGCGTTGATGTTGACGCGAAGACCCCTGATGAAGAGACGGCGTTGTACCTTGCAGTACGTCATAGGGCTACCGGTTGCGTCGAAGTGCTCCTGGCCGCAGGCGCTTCTCTGAATCTAAGAGAAGGTCACGGGCTGACGCCTTCGCTTCACTACGCGGCTCGCAGAGGAAACACTAAAATAGTCTCGTTACTAGTCGAAGCGGGCCTTGATGTTGACGCGAAGACCCCTGATGGAGAGACGGCGCTGTACCTTGCAGTCTACCATAGGGCTACCAGTTGCGTCGAAGTGCTCCTGGCCGCAGGCGCTTCTCCGAATCTAAGAGAAGGTCACAGGCTGACGCCTTTCGACCTTGCACTCCGAAGAGAGTATCACCGTATGTGGCCTTTATTTCTCCGTGCCGGGGCCGAGCTGCCTGCCGCATATCCTCCGGACCCGTACCTCGGGCGAGTCGTCGCCGCGGGCGGCTTCAAGAGGTATGCGCAAGCCCACCTCGCGCGGATCAGGCCGACTTTTGCATCGATGCTTCGCCTTCCGGCCCAGCCAGCCCGCCGCGTCGCGGAGTTCTGGCTGCACGCGGGGTACTACTGAGTAAGATTTGTTGATTGTAGTTCCTACTAGTACTTCTATTAACAAAATCGCAAAACACTTCATAGTCAAAACACAGAACATCACAGAAACCCCCGCCCCCACCCGCCACCACCACCGGTCCGGGAGTCCTCGACGACCTCGTCGCTCTCGAACCCGTCCAGCAACGCCTCGGGCGGCGGCGGCGGCGCGGGCAGGAGCTTCTGCGGCGCGCCCGCCACGCGCAAAGTCCCGTCCGGCGGCGGCGCGACCCGCCGCGGCGTCGAGTCGAGCACGACGTCGGGCCGTCGCTGCCGCCGCCGCCGCGCCGCGCCGCAGGCCACGATCGTGTCGCGGTCCTCTTGTTCGTCCTTCTTCGCGTCGAGCGTGAGCGCGCCGATCGGCTTCCGCGGCGGCGGCGGCGCCTCGCCCGCGCTCCCGTCCGTCTGGCTCCAGCCGCGGCGCTGGCCTGCGTCGCGCGTACTCTTGTTCCGACCCGCCCCCGCTCGCGAGCTTCCATCCGTCGATGGCGTACTGGCGGGTACCGACGGCGTACTCCACCGCATCAGTACAACACCAGTACGCCATCGACGCGCATCAGCACAACGCAACCGTGTCTCTCACTCTCCGACGGCGTCAAAACGATACGTCCACCTCGACGCCATCGAGGCGACACGCCTTGATTCGGACGCGGGAAGACGCGCACTCGACCGAACAGAACCGGTGCGCCCGGCCTTCCGAGACGACCGTCCGGGCCGTCGGCCTTTTGCACGCGGCGCAGGGCTTCTCCTCCGGAGACATTTTGACGTGCTTCATCGCCGCGCCCCGCTCGGCGAGCGCGCGCAGCTTCGCGTCGATGGCGCGGCATTCGTCGGCCGACGTCGCCTTTTCTCGGTCGTTGGCCAGCGCGATCATCTCGGCTTGGAGCTGGCGCAGCTTGCGGGATTGGCGCTCGTCGTCCATCGTTCTCCCGCCCACGCGTCCGGACGCGCAAGAGCGGCCTGCAGCTATATGTGTTTTTTGCGTTTTGCTCCGCTTGACGGCGCTCGTTTTGCTGACGGATTTGTGAGGTGTGGCTGCGGGCTGCCTTCTTCGGCTTGTTGAGTTTTTCGGGCCTTCAAGCAGATCTTTGGTCCGGGCTGCACGTCAAATCGGTTTTAAAAAAGGCAAATAAAAAAAATAGGGTTTCCGCGATAAACATTTTAAGAACCAAAAATCACCATCTCTCCCACGCATGTGTCCTCTTTTCGGCACCGATAAGTGGCACAAGTACAAAACTGGGGAATTAGCTCAGGTCTAGCTAGAGAACGCTAGTGAGTTGGTAGAGCGATCGCTTCGCATGCGATAGGTCATGGGTTCGAATCCCCTATTCTCCATTTTTTTTTTGTTTTTTGCATCGCCGTGCGCACCCTTCGCTTTGGGGGGGTATGGCGGACTTTGCGGCTCGCTCCCCCTCGACATACAAGTTTGTGCATCGGCGCGCGCGACCATCAGGGGGCAGCTACGAGAGCACCCACACGCGAGGGCTAACCAAAAACCGGTGGGTTGTACGGTAGGGCTGCCCCCAGGGCCATTTTTGTGCCTTGTGCCTTCCTGACTGCGAACCAGCGCGGCGCGTTACCAAGCCAAGGGGCCCAAAACAAGCCTTTTACGCCGCCTAAAGTAGTGGCGTGTACTTGAAATGGCGGAGCTCGCACGCGAGGACGCGCCCGCGGCGGTCGAGCCGTCGCCGCGCTGCAATTTCCCTATGCATCGCACGCGCCCTCTCCCCAACACCGGCGCGGCTTCCGCGCCACTGGAGCTCGCGTCGTCGGACGAGGCGCCATCGCGCGAGACGCCCGCGGCGGCCGCGGTAGTATAGTGCAATCTTCCTTGATTCTGGTACCCACGCGTGTTTCACGGGGTAAACGACGTACGCCGATTGTCCTCAAACTCCGTCAATCGAAAGAACGTGTCTCCAGGAGCCCAAAAAAGCAAAAAAAAGAGAGAGGTTCTACTGGGAATTTCAGAGCGTTTTAAAACTCCTTCGAACCCAGGCTGTCAGAATCAGAACCTGAAGTCAGTGCTCGAGCCTTTTACGGCTCGTCTAACCAACTAAGATAGCGGTGTCTTGACCTAGACATCCGTGACTATAGAACCAGACCTCTGTTTAAAGAGATCGGTGGTTCCGTCGGAC
This sequence comes from Pelagomonas calceolata, assembly GCA_918797485.1. Lineage (NCBI taxonomy): Eukaryota > Pelagophyceae > Pelagomonadales > Pelagomonadaceae > Pelagomonas > Pelagomonas calceolata. The sequence continues at coordinate 1,471,952 of CAKKNE010000006.1, read as the reverse complement.
TACAAGGGACCCGAGACAAAACCCGTAAGACATAATTGAGCAGCTGCGCCGCGAGTCAAAAATCGCAGGGCGCGAAAAAAACGTCAACAGGCCGCCTCTGACCCTCTGCGCAACCCCCAAGCAGCCACAAAGCACCACACCGGACGAAACGAACTAGCAGCACCAGAAAACAAAAAACCACCTCCATGAGTTTCGCCGCCGCCGAGCGCGCGACGACGCAACCGGACGCCACGACGGACCGCGCGGCCAACGCCTTGCGCCAGCTGCGCCAGAACGTGGCCCTGCTCGAACGGCTCTGCGACATGGTCGACTCCGCGGGCGCGGCCGGCGCCGACGCCGAGCTGCGCCAGCAGGTCGCGGTCCAGCGCGGCGTCGTCGAGGACCTCACGCGGGCGACGCGGCGGCACCTCACGGAATTGCTGCGGGACGCCGAGAACAGCCCGCCCGCGACGGCCCCGCGGAGACGTGCCGCGCACGTTCCCACCGGCGTGGTACCTTTTGTGTTTTTACGTCGCGTCGACGGCGTGGAGGGGGCGCGAGATCCGCCACGGCCGCCGCTCATTCCCGTCGTCTGCGCGATGGCTTGAGGTGGACACTTGTGGTCTCCTCGACGCCATCATTGCGTTCATGTGAAGGTAACGTCGGCTGGGGCCAAGGTGGAGGTACCGTGGGCTAAACCGTAGGAGAGAGAGAGACGCGGTCGCGCGTATAGCACTCTCGTCGTGTCGGCTCGCGCGGCTCCCTGGAGAGGCGGTCTACGTCCACGGCTGGCGTGAGAGCCGCTGGTGCGGCGAACGCCGGCGCGACGGCGCCGCCGTCCGTCGAGCACCGCCGGCGCTGCCGACGCCGACGAGAGGAAACAATCGCCACACCGAGAGGACGTCGATCGCCGTACCGTAAAAGACAAACACAACACAGGCGCGCCTCCGCACGGACTTCGAGCGCGTCGAGGACCGGATCCGCCAGGCGACGCGGCGCCTCGGCCGCGTCGCCGCGGCGCCGCCGGTGCCGCCGGCGCGCCCCCCACCGGTCGGCGCCGCGGCGGGCCGCGACCGGTCGCCGCCGCGACCGCCGCCGGGCGACGTCGACCTCCTCGTGGGCGAGCAGCGCGTCCAGCTCCAGGTGCGGCGACCGGCGCGAGACTCGAGGTGGCTTCGCTCGACCTGACGCGTCGACGGCGTGCGAGAGGGGCCGAGATACTCGTCCGTGTCGCCTCCACGCCGTCGAGCGGACACGCGGACGCGGTGCACCCGCTGCCTCGACGGCGTAAAGGGGGGGCGGCCGCGTCGCCGCGCGTCGCCGCGCGTCGGCACGGAAGAGGCGGCTTCGGCCGGGCCGCCGGCGCGGCGAGGACGCGTCGATGACGTCGCGTCGATGGCATCACGCGCGAAAAAAAACACGCGAAAAACACACAGGTGGCGATGCAGGACGAGGACATCGACGAGGCTCTCGTAAGGGAGCGCGAGGCCGAGCTGCGCAACATCAACGCGGACGTGCACAAGGTCAACGAGATTTTTAGGGATCTCGCGACATTGGTCGACAAGCAGCAGGACGACGTCGACAAAATCGGGGAACTCGTCGAGCGGTCCCACGCGCACGCGGAGAAGGGTTTGGATCAAGTCCAGAAGGCGGCGGCCAACCAGAGCTCCTGTGCGCTCATGTAATTATCTCTAGTTATCTTGGGGGTCGCGGCGACGGCGTGCTGGGGTTTCGAACGTCTGTCGGCGCGCGCCGCGTTCACGATCCCGGGGTAAAAAGTGTGAGATGCGCCCTGGAGTTGTTTGAATATCGTTTGGGCCGTTTGTCGTCCGGGGCGATCGATACGACACTTACTGGGTGGCGAAAAAAAAAATTTAATTCGCGGCGCCGACGGGCCGCCAAAAGTGGTCGGCCGCGCCGGTGGAATCCTGTCGATTCGTGGCCCGGAGGCCTCCCGGGAGTCGCCTAGGGTCGATACTAGACGTGCGCAATCGCCTACACCGCATGCGCGGGCGCTTCCATCGGTGGATACATATCAGTACAGGTCCCCAGCAGTTTGCAGAGACCTATCATGATCCCCCAAAGTTTTCGATCCAGAGCTCTCTGGAGAGCCCCAAGCAGCGGCGCATGCGGTGTCGGCGACCACCCGACCCCAGACCTATCCCAGAGTAAGTCCGAGGGCCGATCTGCATCCAAAAAAAGTAAATAATTTGGGCCCGATAGCACCCCGTCACCGTCAAATACGCAATTACCCGAGGGCCCCCAGTAGTCGCTATAGCGGTATCGTTGGACACTATACTACCCCATCGATAGTCAATTACAAGTATGTGACATCTACATTATAAGAAGGGTACTTTTGGCTGCCCACGCCCGGGACGTGAACATCTTGATCTGGACCTCGCGTAAGTCCGTCGGTCATGAAACAAATGATCGCGTTATGGTCTATGGTGAAGGTACACGGGCTGATGGTCGCATATCCAGCTCTCCAGCCCATATAAGCGAGATCGTGGGCTCGCGAGATGGCCGAGGCGCGGGGAACATCTCGGGGTCTCGAAGCAATGTAGTAGACGCTCAGCCCGGTCAGATGGCCCGTCCCGCAACCGAACCGCCTGAAACGCAAATTTATTTCACAACTCACGGGTCTGGGGCTTTTCCGGGGGCCCGCGTACGCACCGTCGTCCGCGGAGAACGGGCAAGTCGGTCGATCGTGAATAGAACAACGGCGTTATGGTCCATCTGGATAGTGGCGTCGCTGATACTCGCGGATCCTACTTATTTACCCATCTTTCTGTAAACGCGGGGTACCAAAGTCGCCGAATCCCGCGGCTCATACGGATCAAGATACTGGGCTCAGTAAATGTTGAGGCGGGCTAGATGGACTCTACCACTAACAAACGGAAGGAAACGAACATAAACTCGGGAGTTGTCTAGTATAATTCTTTTCCCGCCCTCCGAGCGCGCGTTGTCGGCTCCGGTTCCGTCGAGTGTGTATGAAAACTGGGCTGGAGTTGATATAATGGGCTATCCGGACGGTAGACGACGGCGTCAATCGCTGGTGTATTTTGGCGAGTCATAAGATTCATCCGCGAATGTCGCCGCGGGGCGGTGTGTTCCGGGAGGCATGAGGGTATGTTCCCGGGCCGCTACTCTGAAATATTTGGGCGCGGCGAACGACTAGGGTGAATCCTGAATTTGGGAGGTCATTTTTTTTCGCTAGTTGACGCTATCGAGGCTGATCTGGGAATATCCCAGAGATAGGCTGAGTCTAGCAACAATCGCTTATGGGGCTGGCATGCGGGGGGGGGGGGAAGAAGGGCCGGGGGTAGAACGCCATCGATCAGACGATACCACGGGGGCGACGTCGCGTTGATGGCGTGGGGGAGCTGCCGCGCAAGCGCGGGATAGAAAATGAAAACAACTATTAATTTTACCCCGACCACTCATGGGCCAGCGGAGGAAGAAGAAGACAGCACCGACGGCGACGGCGTCACGCCGGCCACGGAATCTGAAGGAGGCACCGGCGGCCTGGGGGCAGGCCTCACCAATTCGGCAGGAACGTGGCCCATCTCCGCCAGGTCCCTTAAGAGCCGCGCGCACTTCTTGTTCTCCACATATAACTCGGCCATCTGCGTGCAGATGCTCCTCAAACTCCTCTCGGAGATCGCGAGCGCGCCATATAAAGCCGCCGTCCGCGGCCGATCATCCGGCAGCGCCCGCAGGAACACCACCGTCAAAAAAGCACACGCCGCCGCGATTTTTTGCGGCGGGAACTCGAGGCACAGCGCCGTCCGATATGAATCGGAGATGAAGTTGATGCCCACTTGCGAGAACGGCTGCTTCAGATCTTCTGAAAGCACGTCGCCCGCCCGCAGCTTATTGACGAGGTCAATGAAGGCCAGCAGGGGGTTCTCGACGCACACATCAAAGCCGATGGCCTAGATTGATCAAGGGCGTCGCGCGTCCTGTTTTATTCTCTCTTGGATGTGTGTGTGTTCCTCTCCCCCCTCTCGACGCCGTCGCGCGGTCCCTCGGCGCGCGGCACGCCACCGGCCCGCCGCGTCGATGGCGTGAAGGTAGTGTAGAACCATCACGCCGTCGCCGCGACGCGCCATCGATGCGACGGTCACCGCGCGGCGCGGAGCGAAAGGCGAAAGGAGACGCCGCGGCGCGCGTAGAGCACCGCGCGCTCCGCCATCACCACAGCTCGCTTCACGTCCCTCTCACTTGATTCATCAAGGGGCGCCCGGCTCTTCCCGGCGTAGCGCACGCCGTGGCACTCTCGCACCAACGATCGTAGAGACACGGCCGACTCCTCGACCTTCGCCGCGAGGAATAAGCAAGCTTGCGCCACCACGAAGCGGTCGTGTCTCCTAAAAGACTCGCGCGCGAAGAACTTGTGGAAGAAGCACTGCGCCGTCATCACCGGGAGTTTCGGGAGTTGCAGCCGCACGCCGCACTCGTCGATGAAGAAGCACGTTTTTCGTCTTCTTTGTTTTTCGTCGTGCGCGCTCATGCCGTCGCGCCGCGAGGGGCTGATATGTTGTGATGGAGGCATGGGCGGCGGCGCGCCGGGGGGGCGGTCCGCCATGGCGCGCGCGGGGCGGCGCCGCGCCGCGCTCGCAACGCGCGGCGACCAAGGGAGCGGCGGCCTCGCTAGCGCTAGCTTGGGCGCGGCCGCGCGTCAGGCCTTGTTGTTTTGAGGGTGGACCGAGGTGATGGACTGGATGTGTTGGAGGTCAGGAGGGTTAATTCTATCGGCCAGCGTGGCCGTACGCCGCAATATAAGCGCCGGCGTCGTCGATTACGCTATCGTGTGAGGCACTAGCATGGTTTTTCGGATAGATCCCGCTCCCGCGCGGGCCGACGCGTCCGAAGCAAAAAAAAAGATAGCTCCCACTGAGGATTGAACTCAGGACCTTTTGTTTACAAGACAAATGCTCTACCACTGAGCCATAGGAGCACTCGCGCGCGCAGCACCGATGGGTGCGCAGCGACGAGAGCTGATTTTCGCGATTTGGCTCCTATAAGAAAGCCTCCAACCTCGAGGGTTTTGGGCGTGTTTTTCGCCGCCGGAGACGGCCCACTGCAGGCGTTGGCGGCGTTGCTGGGTGGGAAAGTGTCCAAACCATTCGACCGTGGCAAAAGGTTCGGCGCGGAACGGCTAGCGGGCCGCTGAGAGCCCAGAAGCCGCAGTAGAGCCCAGTGCTCCTGACCTAGTGGTCGACCTGCGCGGCCGCGCGTAACGCACGGCTCGCAGCGAGTCGACGGGGCCTCGGCGCCGCTCTTGCGGAAGCGCTGCGGGGCGGAGGGCTGCTACGCATTCACCGAGTCGACCGCGATGCTCCGCGCCTCAAGACTCCTCGCCACGAGCGGCGGGACGACCAGTCGCGCCGCCGCGGCGACAACAAGCCGCACCGCGACGATTACTCGCGCCGCCGCAACAAAGCGGATAAGCGCCACCGAACATGTCGCGCCGTCTGCGCGATGGCGTGGGACGCTGGACGCGGTCGCACGGACAGCGAGGGCGCAGGCCGGGAGCAGCGTCGCGACGTCCGCGCGCTGGCGCCGGACGCTGCATCAAATGGCACGGACACCAATGCTGCCGGCCTGCGCCCTCGCGACCATCACACTAGCGCGGCCGCCGAACTGCGAAGTCGCCGTGGCCGTACCTCCCAAAAAAACGATGCCACCAAAAAACTGGCGCGTCGCCAGGACCTTAGGAGGCTGGTCGCTCCGCGTCGCGCCCGTCGCGCTCTGGGCGCCGTTTGCACTTCTGATACCGTTTTTGAGAAAGTGGTGGTGGCGCCACGTCCTCTACGCGATCGAGGGCTGCGGCCCGACGGCCGTGAAGCTCGCGCAGTGGTCGGCGACGCGGCCCGACGTCTTCCCCGAGGCTTGGTGCGCGGCCAGCGTCCGCCGAATCATGGTCGCCTCGATGGCGTGGATGTCGACGCGATGATTCAGCAAAGCGGGGATCGCGTCGACGGCGTTGGTGGGGGTAGAAGCTCGAAAGAACACAACACGCCATCACAACAACAGAAAACGCAGGTGCCAACGCTGCGGCCTCCTGCAGAACCGCGCGACGCGCGCGACGCAGACGCGACGCGAAGCCCTGCGGACGCTCGCCGACGCGTTCCCCGGCGGTGATACGGTCCTCGGCGCGACGGTCGGCGCGGGCTGCGTCGCGCACGTCCGGCGGTGCGTTACGCAGCGTCCTCCATGGTTTATGGCAATCGTGATATCGACAACGTCGCGGTGCAAGGACGAGACTCTCGCGCGGCCGCGTCGAGCGGCTCTGACGTCGCCTCGACGCCATCGACGCGTCGTCTCTGCCACGTATAGACACAACGCCGGACGCGCGCAGGGGCCTGCGCCGCGGCCGGGCGGTCGCCGTCAAGCTCGTGCACCCATCTACTAGATCGCGGGTCGAGGACGACGTCCGCGCTTTAAGGTGGCTCGCGCGGGCGGCGTCGCTCCTGATGCCGCGGACGTGCGAGGTGCTCGACCCCACTGGTTTAGTAGAGGACTTCGCCGACAAGATGTTGTTGAGTTGCGACATGATGAACGAGGCCGAGGCTTTACGACGCTTGCGACGCAACTTTGTTGGAGAGCAGGGCGTGGTGTTCCCGGAGCCTCTACTCTCATCAAGCGGTGTGTTGGTGGAGAGCTTCGAGCGCGGCGTGCCTTTGAATGAAGCCTTACCGTCGCTAGATCCCGAGACGAAACGTAAAGTAGCGCGGCGCGGCCTGCGAGCGTTACTCAAAATGCTCTTCGCCGACAACTATATTCACGGTGACCTCCACGCGGGCAATCTGTTACTTAGGTTTGACGGTCATGATTTTGATCTGGTGATCCTCGACGCGGGGTTGGTCATAGAGCTATCACCTAGAGACCGGCGGAACTTTATTGATTTATTTGGAGCGGTCGTGAAGCGCGACGGGCGGCGCGCGGGTCAATTAATAGCAGCTCGAGCGACGCATCGTGGAGGTGGTGAGGACGACGTCGAGGCCTTCGTCGACGAGTTGGACCGGCTGGTCAAGGACGCCACCGTCAGGGGCGTCACCTTGAAGGATTTGCGCGTCGCGGCGTTGTTAAATGACGTCCTCGCGGCCTGCCGGCGCCATAGGATACGCCTCGAGGCGAACTTCGCGACGACGGTCGTGGCCATCGCCGTCGTCGAAGGTATCGGAAGGCAGCTCGATCCTGAATTGGATCTGTTGAGGGAGGCGGGGCCGTTCCTGGCGCGGGCTGTTGTAAAGGGCGCGCGGGAGGGGTGGTGAGTAAGTGTTTTATGTGAGCGGGCGCAGCGACGGCGTCGTGGTGGAGGCGGCCGCACAGGTCGTCGGCGCGCCGGCGGCGGCCGCGCGGTGGTCGCACGCCAGGCGCCGGCGCCCGCGCACCAGCGTGGCCCACCGCTCGGCATTCACCCAGACGCACTGGAGGACCGGCGCCACGCCTCGTAGCGGAGTAGGGGGTCCCGCGATTCGGTTTGGCGGGTGGGTGGCAAAAAACGCACGCGGTCCCTGGCCGCGCACGGCCCAATTGGTGGACGGGGCAGCTTGTGAAGATGACTCCTACCTTAAGACGGCGCAACGGTGCCGCCCCGCACCCGGGCAGCAACGGCCGCGGCAGCCCGGCCGATTCCATGCTGAGCCGCAGCAGCTCTAGCAACTCGGAGGCCCTCGAGCCGCGCGACTGGCTCGGGCGAGGTGGTTTGATGGGCAACCCCTGGGACGCTTTTCCTGCCGACGTCAATGAGCAGGAGAAGGTCCATAGGAAAAGAATGAGGAACCGCGCGCCGGCTTTGTTCCTGCGACTGAAGGTCTATTTCCTGGCTTCCGTTTGGTTGAGCGTGGCGTTCCTCTACTTCCTGTGGCAGCTCCCACTCTTATTCTTGCATTTGATCCCGGACGGCGGCGCGCTGTATAAACGAGCTTGCACGCACTACGACAGACTCGTCCAACCGGCCATATTGGCGGTGCCCTTCTCGTGGTGCGGGTTTAGAGTGTGGTGCTGCACGCCTGCGGAACTGCGACGAGTGCCGGAGTGTGGTTCGTCCGTGTTCATGACGAATCATGGGAGCAGAGTGGATTGGCTCGTGGGTTTGCTCATGGGTTCGACGCTAGAACCGCAGGTGCGGGTGGGCTTCTGCGCCGAGTTCACGACGATGCTCATGCCGATCTTCGGCTGGTCTCGCGGGCTGTTCGGGGACATCTTTTTGAGACGGACGTTCCACCGGGACGGGCCCCGCATCCTGGACAACATAAGAAGCTTCAAGGAAGCGAAGGTCGATCGGGTCATCTTCTTGGCGCCGGAAGGGGCGATCGTCGACCCAGGAGTAGAAAAGGACGCCGAGTACGTCCAGCAGTGCTCCAAGTTCATGCTCGATCACGACCTACGACCGCTGAAGTATTTATTGACTCCAAGATACAAGGGCATGCAGCTCGTGACCACGCATAATCCCGAAGGCATCTTTAGTGTCACGATGGCCTTCGTCTGTCGGGACAAGGATTCCGTACAAGTGGATGACGTAACAGGAGCCGCGAGAGGGGGCTGCTTGTGCTCCCGACCGTTGGACGATCCAGCCCGCGTCATCCCCGACCTCCACACCATTTTTCGAGGGGGCCTCCACGTCTTCACGCACATCGTCAAGGTGCCTGGTGAGAAGATGAGTAACGATGATCCGAAAGGCGTGCGAGACACTTTATTGGACGACTACGCCCGCAAGGACGCGCTACTCCAGACCTTCCGGGAGACGGGCGCGTATTCATCAGATCCTGAACAGTACATGTTACCGATAAGACACGTGCGCATGAACGCGACCCTGGTGTTAATCGCGGCGTGGACGTGCTGGGTGGCCAAGTTCGTCCTAGGATGGTCGTTGAGAGTAGTCATGAGACGGGTCGGTATTAGCTTCGTCGTGCTCTTCCTGATGCACGCGTTCACGCACCTCCACGCGGAACGGATTTCTGGCGCCTCGCGCGAGTCGCTCTTGTTCGAGACGGTCCTAAAAATGCTCATGCAGCGCTGGATGGGCGGCAAGCTCGACCACGGCGGGGCTTCGTCGCAGGAGAAGGCCCGCCAGCAGAAGTCGCGCCTGGCGACTCTTTAGCACGCCAGTCGCTACGAAAAAAAAAAGAAACGTCCGCCCGCTCGCTCTCTCTCTCGCTTAAGTCCTAGGAAAGTATTACTCGGCGCCCTCCTTGGACTCGTCCTTGGACTCGCCCTTGGACTCGTCCTTCGCGCCCTCCTCACCTGTGTGGAAATCGACCAGTGAGTCGGGTGTCTGTGAGAGACCCCACCGCCACGCCGCCGAGCTGGCGTCGCGCCGCCACGCTTTGATTCACGCACCGCTCCGCACCCTCCGCCACGTGCCGCCCCTCGTCGTCGAAGCCGTCGGTGTTGGGCGGCCCGATCGTGCCCGCGGCCCAGTCCTCGTCGACCTTCTTCCTCAATTCTTCGATGGGCGGCATGGGGTTCTCCTGGAGCACCTCCACCAGGAACCGCGCTTCACAAAATCGAATGTTCGCCTTGGCGCAGCCTAGATCCAGTTCATCTCGCGTGCGATAGGCCGCGTCCATGAGCTCGGCGGGGCACTTCGCGTCCTCCTGCAACGTCCTGACCTTCTTGAAGGCCATCTTCCGCTGGTGCTTCATGAGGTCCAAAGCCGCGCTCCAGCCTATTACCAACATCTCCGCGTACTTATCGTGGGGCATGTAGGGCTGGCACTTGGCCACGTCCTCGACGCGCTCCATTAATTCTCTACCGTCGGGGGACCATCCTTTCGCGTCTTCCGTGTTGGTGATAAGGGCCTCGAGTTGTTCACATTGCTCGTCGGGGATTCGACATTCCTCGCGCAGGAAATTAATAACTTCCGTTCCTTTCTCTATGACTGCTTCTTCCAAGTCCGCCATTTGTTTAGGTGGGGGCAGCCCCGGCGGCGTTAAGCGGCAGCCTTTGTTTGGGCCGCTGCGGGCTAGTATGGGTGATGCTAGGTTTAGCTGCTTTGCCGCTTGCCAACTCGCTCCATTTGCGTTGCAGTGCATCACACGCGCGGCCGAGTTCGCAGAATTCGTGCACCGCGAGCTGTTCTTGAAGCGCTGCGGTACGCCTAGCAGGCTGATAATACGCAGCTCAGGAGAACATATTGCAGCGACCTGTAAATGCGACGCGACGCAACAACCATGCGCAAAGTCCTCACTTTAGTACTCGTCGCAACAGCAACGACCGCTGACGAAACAATCCCAGGCGTCCGCCTCACGCGCGACGACACCGACACAACACATACCTTCGCGGACCTCTGGCACGACGCCGGCGAGCAGCAGGACTGGGTCGTGGAAACGAGGCGCGAACTGCATAGGACGCCCGAGCTCTTGTTTGATGAAAAACAAACCGCAGCCAAGATCGCGCAAGTGCTGACGGCTTTACAAGTCAACTTCACCACGGGCTGGGCAAAAAATACAAAACGAGCGGAGTTGGCGGCGAAGGGCTTCGTGAGCGGCGAAGGTGGGACGGGCATCGTAGCACAGATAGGTTCGGGGAAGGAGCCTTGTGTTTTACTAAGGGCCGACATCGACGGCCTGCCCATCCACGAAAACGTGGACTCCCCCTGGAAGTCGACGGAGGACGGCAGGATGCACGCCTGCGGGCATGATGGTCATACTGCTATGCTGTTGGGGGCCGCGGCCGTGCTTAAACGGCGTGAGGCGGAGATCAAAGGGACCATACGTTTAATCTGGCAGCCGGCCGAGGAAGGCGGCGCCGGCGGGAAAAGGATGGTCGAAGAGGGCGTTTTGAGTATGGAACCGAAGCCGCAAGCCGCGTTCGGGTTCCACCAGTGGCCGTTCCTACCGCTCGGGTCGATCGGGGGCCGGCCCGGTCCGATGCTGGCAGCTACCGAACTGTTTGATATTGTCGTGAGCGGCGTCGGCGGCCACGCGGCCATGTGCGCGACCAGCGTCACTTGAGGGGCCTTTTTTCCGCACTTGAGATACATGAGAGACGCGGCTGCAACGGCCCCCAGATCAAATAGGGAGACAATTAGCGCTCGCACGCCATCGTCGTACGTAGCGTCAGTGGTCTTTCAACATAGGCCGCACCACGTCAAGGATCCTATTGTGGCGGCCGCGCACGTCGTCACGGCACTGCAGGCCATCGCCGCGCGGGAGACGGACCCGTTATCTTCGGCGGTGGTTTCCGTGACGATGTTCCACGCGGGCGACGCCTACAACGTCATCCCCCAGGGCGCGCGCATTGGGGGGACACTACGAAGTTTGTCGACCGAAGGTCTGCAGTCGCTCCGGGACCGCGTCGACGCGGTGGTGCACGCCACGGCCCTGGCTCATAGGTGCAACGCTTCTATTGCGTGGAGTGCCGACGCCTACCCGCCGACGATGAACGACCCGGAGCTGTGGAAGTGGGCGACAGAAATAGCGGCGCCGGCCTCCACCGAGAACGAAGTGAGAGTGATCGACCCGACCATGGGCGGCGAGGACTTCGCCTTTTATGCGCAGGAGATCCCGTCGGTCTTTCTTGCTTTAGGACAGGGGGCCAAGTCCTTCGCTCCGGAGCCCGGTTTGGAATTCGACACGACAGTAACAGTGCACAACGGGCGCTTCGTGCTCCACGAGGACTTGTTACGGCGCGGCGTCGCGCTGCACGCGCATCTGGCGCTGTCCTATTTGGATCGGGCCGCCTCGCCGTAAGGCTTAGTTGTTATCAGATACGCCTCTTAGGCCGGCGACTAGGCCTCGTCGAACTCGTCGTCGTCGTACGTGCCCGGCGCGGCGGCGGCGGGCGCCTCCGCGACCGGCGCCTCGGCCTCGTCATCCTCGTCGTCCTCGTCGGTCTCGTCCTCGTCGTAGGCCGCCCCGAGAGGCGGCGGCCCCGTGACGAGCATCGCGCGCTTGGCCTTGAAGGAATCAATAGGCGCCTCGCCCTCGGACTCGTCATCGTCAGTCTCGTCCTCGTCGTCGTACGCGGCACCGAGCGGCGGCGGCGGCGTGCGCAGCGCCCGGCGCTTGGCCTCGAACGAGGCGTCGTCGTCCTCTTCCTCCGGCGCGGCGGCGTCCTCGTCCTCTTCTTCTTCCTCGTCCTCGTCGTACGCGGCCCCTAGAGGAGGCCCCGTCACCAACATCGCGCGCTTCGCCTTGAAATTGGGCGGCGCCGCCGCCTCGACCACAATGCCCTCTTCATTGTCGTCGTCGTCCTCGGAATCGCCGTAGCCCCCGCGGACCTCCTCGTCGTTGAACGCAGTAGGGGGGCGGATCCAGACGTCCGCGCCGCCGAAGTCCTCTTCCTGGTTCGTGGCGCAGGCGCGCATGCACTCCTCGGTAGAAGGCGGCTGGAAGTCTTGCTGGAGCGTCTCCCAGGTGACCTTTTGTCTCCTTGCCGCGGGCGTGGCCTTCCTCTTTGGCGGTTCCGCGGGCACGGGCGGGCAGGGGCGCCGCGGCTTCATGTACGCGACCGGCGCGACGACGGGCGCCGGCGCCGGCGCCTCGACGGCGGGTTCGTCGGCCGTCATGACCGACGCGCCTCCATACACGGACGCGCGCGACGGGTCCCAGAGCGAGCCGCGCTCGTCGCGGCCGCGCGGGTCCAAGCTGTCGAGCCACGAGTCGCAGCCTCCTCCTAACACGTCGCGGCCGGCGTTCACGGACGGCGGCTTCCGCTCCCGCTTTGGTGCGACGGGGCGCTTCTCGCCCGCGTGCGCCGAGACGCTTCGTAAGGCCTGCACCGGCCGGTGCGTCCGCGGCGCCTGCACGGACTTGGCCCGGCGCCCATGGACTTGGCCCGGGCGGTTCACGCCGCGCTGGACCGGCTTGACGCCCAGCATCCGCAGACGCGACGCCTTGCGCCGCGGCGCGTCCATGGCCTTGGGCCGGCCGCAGTCGACCATGCTTTTAGTTTTGGGCTTGTAGCGGTTCTCCTTTTGCTGGCGGGCGGGCAGCGGCTTTGGCACGCCAAAAGATTTGTTGACGGCGTTGACTGGGGCGCGCGCGCACCACTCCGGCTTGAGGGGCGCCATTGTGCTCTTTTGTGGTGCTGCCCCGAGCGCTTGAAACGAACTACTAGAGCTGCGGGCCGCGGGTGACGCGGAGCGGGACCACTACTGAGGCGCTGGGCCCCGGCGGTCCTTTGTACGGCGCGCGAGGAGCTGCCCTTTTATCGGTTGCTGCCGGTTCGGCAACGGGTCCTGCCGCGCCGAGTCGTCGCGGAGCGCTCCAAGGGGCCGCGCGAAGAGCCCTCCCGCCCAGCGGACCGGTGAACTTGCGGTTTCCGGGAGTGCTGCATTTTTGGGCGCGGGGCGTCAGCACGCGTCCGCTGCGGTCGCGACGCGTCTTCTGGTGTGGGTGAGGCGTGAGGGGAGCGGAGCCTGCGTGCCCTCACGGCTTTTTGTCACGTTGGAGACGGGTCCCTCAAAGTGGTATTTTTAGCGATCTCTGGACACGTCGACAAAGAGCAGAGCTAGCCCGGCTTTGAGTAGCCGTACCAACATCAACGCAGCGTATACGTGCACGGAGACGCTACGGACGGCTAGCCGAGACCCCACGCTACGACATAGCAAGCGCTGCGCGCGCGCGGCGCACCATGGCCGAAGTACAGAGCTCCAGCCGGAGCCAGCAAGCGTACGCCGCCGGCGCCGTCTAAACGCGACGCGGTGCCTTCCGAGCGGCCGCAATCGAAGCGCCGCGCCCCCGCGCCGCTGCCGCGGCACGGGACCGCGGCCCGACGCCTCTTTGAGGTTCTGGCGTTCTGACGGGCCCGACGTCGAAACAGCAAAGCGCGCCCGCCGCGCGCCGCGGCCGCGCGTGCGCCTCGCCATGCACGGCGCGCGTCCCCCGACACGACATCGATACGAGAGAGTCGCTCATGCAAACACAAACCGCAAACGCGACGCGCGCCGCAGGCCCAAAGATTATTTCCTGCAACAGTTAGTTGGAAAAGGCGTCCGGGTCGACCCGAAGCCTTTGAGTTTCAAGAATCCCGACTCGAAGATCACGTGCGTCGCGCTGAAGTACCGAACGACGGACGAGCTCCCTGAAATGTACGACAAGCCTCTGCTGAAGCTCATGTACGAGGGCTCGCTCGAGGAGATCCGCGAGAAGGTCGCCCCCGAATCGAGGGTCGCGAACGCCCAGAACGCGAACGGCGAGACGGTGCTCATGAAGTGCTGCCGACGGGCGCTGTACACGACGTCGCGGAGCCCGCTCGCCGTCGTCTCCCTACTCCTGAAGAGTGGCGCGGACCCCATGGTCTGCTGCGACAGCGGCAAGAACGTCTTGCACGACCTGTTCTGGTCGGCCAAACCGCCGCCACCCGACGTCCTGGAAGCGATGGAGACCATGGTCGACATGCTCCACGAGTCGACCGGCAAGGAGGGCCTGCTCGAGCTCATGCTGAGCGAGGACAAGCACGGCTACACGCCCTTGGACTATGTGGTCCCAGAACAGCAGCCGAACTGGCGGAAAGTCGTCGACACCGTCGTGGCCTGGGCGGCGTCGGATGCGGAGCACGACGAGGCCTTCTCCTGTGTCACGGGGCCTCCTGGCTCGCAAGGTTCTTCTCAGACCTTGTCCGAGAGAGTGGTGTCGAATCTAGAACTCGTGACGGAGGCCGGAAGTACGGTGGCGGACTTCATGCGCGACATGGAGCCGGCCGACGTGCGCGTGGTCGCCCAGTTGTGCGCGAGAAGGTGCTCGTTCCTGGTGAGCGATTGCAGCGATCCCGACGCGGCCATTATTGCCGTGTCGCCTGCTTTTGTCGATAGAACGGGCTACGAGCCGGAGGACGTGTTGGGGAGGAACTGCCGGTTCCTCCAAGGTCCCGGGACGTCCGTGCAGCAAGTAGATCGCATCCGACGAGCTCTAGCTACTCGTAGTACGGCGGACGTATCCTTACTAAACTACAGGAAGGACGGCACGACCTTCACGAACAGATTCTTGCTCACACCGCTACGGGCCGCAGGGCAAGTTAGGTACTACGTGGGCATCCAGAACTGCCCCGACGTAATTGCTGATGATCGCCGGCGAAACGTCGCGCGCCTGCGCCGCGAGGGCATCGACGCGGGCGGCTGGATCGACGACGAGGACGAGCCCTCGACGTCCGCGAAGCGGGGCGCGCCGTCTTCCCCTGCGGCGCCGGACGCGAAGAGGCGGAAAGAGGGCTGCGCCATCTGCTGAGTTCGTTCCCCCTTGTCCTAACCTTCCTCGTATCGAGTTTTGTTTCTTCTTAGGGGTGCGCGTCGCGTCGATGGCCGAATTGATCTGGCTCTGCTCTCGGCGCGCAATAGCGCGCTGTCGCAGCATACCACGAGCAGTTTCATCCACAGCACTACGAGTAATTATCCACAGCGCAGAGCTGCGCGTACCGCTTTCCCTGCAAAAAACCGTGTGAGAGCACAGAGCGCCCGAGGCGCCAAGTCTGTGGAGCACAAATTACTCGCGCCGCGACGCCAGTCGGCGCGAGCGCATTCAAGAGACGCCAGTCGGCGCGAGCGCGGAAAAAAGAGAGCGCGAGCGCGGTTAAAAAGAGATGGCATCCATCGCGACGCCGGCTGCGCGCGCGACGCAGCACCGCTCGCCGCCGCTGTCGCTGCGCAGCCAAGGCGGCACGGTCACGCCTATCCCCGATTTGGACGTCGTCGACCTCGGCCGGCGCGGCCTCCTCGCGCCGGACATCACGTCGCCGCGGGTCTCCCGTCGCCAGGCGACGCTGCTGCGTGACGAAGGTGGGAATCTGCGTGTCGTGGCCCAGGGCGTGAACCCGACGGCCGTGCTGACCTGTCGCGGCGAACTGGTAAGATTGGCAGGAGGGTCCGGAGCGGACGTAGAGGTCGGTGACACCATCATTTTGTGCCCGGGGCGCATGCTGCGCGACGGCGGCGCACGTGTGCTGGACGGCGACGAGGCGTATACGATTGTGGAGGCGGAGATCGACAACCTACCCGCGGCCCTGCGCGAGATCAAGCGTCTGCGGACGGAGCTGGCCGCGCGGCCGCCGGCGCCGCCCTGGCTCGGGCGGCGGACGCCGGCCGCCGAAGGCGAGGCTGCCGCTGACGGTGACGACGGTGACGCCGCGGCCGCGGCCGCCGACACGGAGGGCGAGGCCGCCGCCGACGATGACGCCGACGCGGACGACAAGACGGAGGACGCGCGCGGCGGCGCCAGCGACGACGACGCCGACGATGGAGACCGGGGCACGAAGCGCCGCGCCGACGATGGCGATGCGGCGCCTCCAGAGGCCAAGCGGCGGCGCGGGAACTGCGTGATCTGCTAGCGACCGGCGCAGGCGCTGTGTAAGGTGATAGTGTGCGACGAGCGTTACGCTTTGTCGTGGAGCCGTCTGCTGGGGGGCGAGGCGTCCAACTCGAAGGAGACTGGGCGAGACGGGGCGCGTCCGCGGGGCCCGGCGCGCGCGTCCCTCATCTCCACCGCCCAGGCGCCTCCAAGACGATACTGAAAATGCTCGAAGGAGTCTCCTTCCCGCGACCGGTGCGTGGATGCGCCCCGGAGCTCTCGGGGAAGCCACGCCCGTGCGCGGGGTCTGTTGAGTTTTTTTTTTGCTCAATTAAAAGGCGGTTTCCCAGCTTGTTCTTGCACCCTCCTGGACCCCTACCGCGGCCGGAGACGTCCGCTAAGCCCGCTTCACCTCACTTAGCTGGTCGATTTGGCTATCTTTTAGCACCTCAAATTAGCGGGCCAAACGAGCGAATCATAGCACGTCAACGCTGCAATTGCATGCGTCGAGGCTCGAAATCCTTTTGCACCGTCGCTCTGCAGCCGGTAGGTGCATGCGTGCAGCAGGGAAGCCGCGATCCTTACCAGTGCGTCAATCACTGAGGCAGCCAAGGTGCGCGGACGCGCAAAGGTGTGGCTAGCGTGCAAGCCGGTGGACGCAATTTTGCAACAGCGCAACGGCAGCCCTGCAACCACAGCCGCAAATACGAAAGATGTCCCTCAAGCGCTCGCGCGGAGAAGGCGACCTCACGGCCCTGGCGCCGCCGACCTTCGCGGCGTCCAGCGCCGCCAAAAGACGTCGCACGGACAGCGGTCCCTCCAATGACAGGAGGGAGTCCTTCGACGTGCTCACGTCGACAGCTCAAAGTTGGGACTCCGCACTGTTGAGCGCGTATATGGTCGACCACACGTCAACACCCGTATCAATAGATGAGGAGGACGCGCCCCAGTGGAGCGGGTCCTGGGCCGGCCACAGCGCGCAGATGGCGTTTCTGTTCGGGAAGCGCGCGCCGCCGCCGCGGCCACCTTCGAGGACAGTTGAAGAGGTCGACTACGACGCGTCAGACGACGAGGCCGCCGAGGGCGACGTGAACAAGGTCGCGCGGGCCTTCGCGAAGGGCCATAGACTGAGACGAGGGTTTTTCGCGTCCGCTCTCCGACGACGGCTCCAGACGCTCCAGGAGACGAATCAGAGGTTGAAAGCAATAGCTCGAGAACATTTGGACGAAAGCGAACGCGCGAAGCTCTTCGCAGAGTTAGGGAGCGAGGACAATTCAGCGATTACGTCGAGGGACGAGTCGATGGCCCGCGGTGACCTATGCTTAGTGAAAGTCATCCAGGAGGCCCAGCGATCTTTCTGCGTCACGGACCCGCGACAGCCGGACAATCCGATCGTCTGGGCGTCGGACGCCTTCCTGCGGATGACCGGCTATGCTCGAGAGGAAGTCATCGGCCGGAACTGCCGGTTCCTGCAAGGTCCTCGGACGGACCCTAGACGAGTGGGAGAGATCCGCGACGCCGTCGCCGGCGAGCACGAGTGCCTCGTGACGCTACTAAACTACCGCAAGGACGGCGAAACCTTCTGGAACCGCTTCTTCATCGCGCCCTTAAGGGACAGCGAAGGAGCGGTGACATACTACGTCGGCGTGCAGGTCGACGTGAGCGAGGCGATCGCGGCGTCGTCGGCGGGGATCGGGGCTTTGGGTTAAGTAATCTAATTGTTTGGAGGTTATCGTACGCACGTGGTGGCGGCGTGCGTATCGTGCGCGTCGACGGCGTACCCGCGGGCGAAGACGCCGTCGGCGCGGCTACTGCTATAAAAGATGCGTCCTTAGACGGCGGGAAGAGGGCGGGAGATATTTTCAAGGGGTTTTGTGCAGCAATGTCCATCATGTAAGGCCATCATTGCTGGGTTTTGCGCGCCTTTACCAGCGCCTTTGCCCATCGTCGCGCTTGTCGCCGGTCTCACGAGTACTCAGGAGACCCGTTTGACCCTCGACGCTTGCTGACAGTCGCGCTATACGACAACTGCAGCTCACAAATTGCCTTGTCGAATGCACCTGTCAGAGGCGGCTTTTGGGACCTGGCTAACTGCGAGACCTGGTACTCGAAGACCCGTGGACGCGTCGGATCAATCTTCCGGCCAGCCACCCCGCACCCAAAGAAAGTTGGCGTCGACGCGGCGCCGTCCAACTCGCATCTCGAACCGCGCACACGCGCCGCCAGAGAAATTCGACTATAGCAGAGCTGTGCCACACGTCTCAGCGTACCAGCTGCACCCGTCCGCGGCACAAATCACGACGTATCAGACGTCCAGCGCAGCGCCAGCTCGAAAGTTTGCAGCAGCAACTGCATCGCTTCGGCACCACGCGCGCGCGGCCCCGACGCGCGCCGTACAACGCCAGCGCACCCCCGTAGACGTATAGCGTTACGGGACAGCAGCCAGACCTCTGAAAAGACAGCCGACGCGCTACCGGCCAAACGATGGGCAAGGGCGCGCGAGCCCAACCGTTAGAAAGGCCCTGGGACTTCGTCTACCGCACGCAAGAGGAGCCGCACGCGATAAGAAGACGAGCCATCCTCAAGGTCCACCCGGAAATCCAGAAATTGTTCGGTTATGAACCCCTCACGAAATACCTCGTTGTGTTGACCGTGGCCCTCCAGGTCTGGGTCGCGTCGTATGTGAAGGAGTGGCGGTGGCCCTACTACCTCGCCGCGACCTACGTGATCGGAGCGACGGCGAACCACTCGCTGTTCCTCGCGATCCACGAGCTCGCGCACGGCCTGGGGGCCAAGTCCTGGGCCGAGAATCGATTGATAGCCATGGTCGCGAACTGTCCCATTACGATAGCCTACGCGGTCACATTTAAACCCTACCACATGGCCCACCATGCCCAGCAAGGTGATGATGGTATTGATACCGATATACCCACATACCTCGAAGCGTGGTTGATTTCTGGCACGGCGACCTCCTACATAGATCACACTCTACGAAAGTTCGTCTTCATGTTCTGCCAGATTTTTGGGTACGCCTTGAGGCCCATGATCGTGAAGCCCGACTTGGTCCCGGTCGATCGGTGGATATTGCTGAACTGGGCCGTGGTCCTGGCCTTCGACGCGGTCATACTCACGTGCTTCGGGCGGTCAGCTTTATTATATTTGCTGCTGTCCACCTTCTTCGCCGGGTCGATCCATCCCACCGCCGGCCACTTCATCGCGGAACATTATGTTTTTGAGGGCACGGCCGAGACCTACTCCTACTACGGGCCCTTGAACGCCCTGGCGTACAACGTGGGCTACCACAACGAGCACCACGACTTCCCGAGCGTGCCCTGGTCGCGGCTGCCGCTGGTGACGCAGATCGCGCCGGAATTTTATAGTGACCTGCCGCAGTGCTATAGTTGGCCGGGCACGGTCCTGCGCTACATCTTCGACGACGCCATCTCGCCCTTCTCGCGCGTCAAGAAGCGGCGCGACGAGAAGGCGGACTAGTTTTGCGCGTAAATCTGTAGTATCTATTGCCGTTTCAACGCCCTCGCCGAGCAGGACCACAGAGACCGTCCCCCGCGATAGATAAGGTTACTTACACACGGCTAGGAAGGCAGCCACGGCGGCGCCTGCGCCAGAAACGACACGACCCGCAGGTCGAAGGCGCCGTCGCAGCGCGACCGCCGCCAGCGGTCCTCGACGGCCCGCAAGACCGACGTGCCCACGGAGACCTTGGGCCGCTCGAACACCGTGGCCTGTTCGGCGCCGACGTCGCGCGCTTCCGCGACCAAGGCTCTTACCACATCCTCCAGCCGCCTGGAAGCGGAGTGCTTCACCTCACGCAGGTGCACCTCCCGCAGCACCCGTTTTTGCTGGTAGTCCACATCAGCAACTAACATGACAGTCGCCTCGTCTCTGATCTCGATCGCGGCCCTTCGCGTGGGGAGGCGGCGCCGTTGCAGGTATAAGAGGAGCATGCAGCTCAAAGCTGCTGCGGTGAGGACCTGGGTCGTGCTCGGCTGCATCGCTGCCGCTCGCGCGCTCCTGGGACAGGCTCTGGCGGCGAGGTGCCCAAACGCGTGCGCGGGCGGGCCCGGAGCTTTGAGGATTGGGTTGCGGCGTTCAGAAACAAGTCGTGCGACTCCGCAACGCGTCGATGGCGTTACAAGGGCAATTTTGGAACTGTGCGGTCGTTTTTGCTCTGCTTGCTAGTGCCTTACAGCCCGCTAGCATTCTGTGCATACATTTGTGGCTTAACTCGACGCAGACCCGAGCTGAGGTGCTGAACGCAGCTAAGGAGCTCTAAACTATCGAACGGCAGCGAACGGACCGTGTACAAAGCCGCCCACAGGCCAGTACAGACTGCTGCACTTTGTCAGGCAGCATAGCTCGTCGCAGCCGTCCGCGCGCGGGAGCAGCAGTCGTGCAGCATAAATTCGTGCCGCGACCCATTCGCTCGCAACGCAGCCGTGCCGTGCAAGTTACGTCGCAGAAGTGCAAAGATGCGCTACGCCTTCACCACGACCGTCAAAGACGGCAAGATGGAGGAGTACCTCCACTACCACGACCACATCTGGCCCGAGGTCTGCCGGGGGCTCCGCGCCGCCGGCGTGACGCAGCTCACGATCTTCCGCGCTCCTAACACGTCGACGCTCTTCCTGTACGTCACGACGGCCGGCGCCACGGATCTTGGCGAAGCGACTGGCCCGCGGAGCCGCTACCGCGAGGACCCCAAGTGCCAGGAGTGGGAGGAGCTCATGGACGCGGACTTCCACGGGGGCTGGACCGCGCTCGACGAGGTCCACGCGAGCGACCGGGAGTGGGTCGGGGCGCTGAGGTAATGCGTTCATTTACTCTAGGAAATTACTCCACCGCCGGACTCCAGCGCCTCGAGCATTTGCTCAGCAGCGGATCTGTCATCATGGAACAGGAGCTTGAATTCGCACTCGCCGTCGACGGCCTTCTTCAGCCAGTATCGCGCTCGCACGGGGTCCTTCGGCAGGCCATCGCCACTGAAGAACGCGTGGCCAAGTATATACGCGCCATAGTCCGATCCGAGCTCCGCCGCCTGGGCCAAATTCATGATCCCAAATACATTGTCCTGGGGCCCACCGATGCCATCCAGGAGAAAGCAACCAAACGTCGCCAGCCCTCTTGGGTCGCGGGCCGCAGCGCTGCGCTCGTACCACGCGCGGGCTTGCGCCTTGTCCACCGCGAGGCCGTTCATGCCTAATTGGTACCACGCGCCGAGCAGATACATAGCGTCACCCTCACCGCCTTCCGCCTTCGCGCGCGTCTCCTTCACTAGCATCTCGTCCGCCCGCTTCTTCGCCGAGGCTTTCTGCCAGGCCTCGGCGATGTCGCCCTCGATAGCGCCGCTACTAACGAGCTTTTCGATTGAGTTCCTAATTATTGGCACCGGTGTCAATTCCGTTCCCATGGGCTCGCGGGTGACCGGACTCGTTGCGTTCCGGCTCAACCACGCGAGGATGTGGCTGCGTTCGTAGATCCGGCCATCTTTAGCCATGACGGGGTCGACCGGCAATTCCAGGGTGAGCGGACAGACATATTCAGCCGCGACGTCCTTGATAGACTCGCGCATCTGATTCGCTAACTCGGCGCAATAACGATGGTGAAGGATTGCTTCCTGCATCCGCGCGTCGATGAGTTCGGTCACCGCGGCCCAGCCGGCCGCCGCGTCCTCGACGCTCGGCGCGGGCGCGGGCGCCTCGGCGGCTTCTCGCGCGCGCGCCGCGGCGGGCGCCATCACGACGTGAGCACCGCAGCCCCCGTGCGCGTGCGTTGGTCCTACGTTCCTCTCCGTCCGGAACTGGCGCCTGCGGCGCGCAAGGGCAGCTCTCCTACAAGGCTCTTGGCCATCAAATCTGATCCTGCGCAAACCGTAACACTCTAGCACGGCACCTTACTTCCTAGTCCAGCCGGACGGGTGGGCCCGGGGGGAGCGGGAGGGGTACGGGGGACCCTGCGACGTAACTAGCCTGAGCCTTGGGCCTGGCCCCGCGAACGCGCACGGCGCCCGGACTCCTCCGACGACTCGGCAGGTCACCACAAAAACAACGCGTTACTACGAGACCCCGTCGAGCGCCGCGAGCGCCTCCGTGAAGTTCGGCCGGTCGCCCACGAGGGGCCGCTCCATCCAGACCTGGAGCCGCCGCAGCGCCAGCTTCCGCGCGGGCGCGAGCTCGACGAAGTTTAGGACATAGGGGAAGGCCCAGACCTTCGCCGCCACGTCAAAAACGTGGGTCTTCGCCGAGACGCGTTGACAAGAGCCGGCCGCGCAGCCGCCCGCCGCCTCGGGCGCGCCCTTGGCGCCCTTCTCGCAGCGCGTCTTCGCGCTAGTACCGCCGCAGCAGCAGTGCGCCGGCGACGTCGCCGGACACTTATCCTCGGAGGAGCACTTTCGTACCGGCCCGGCATACACGGTCGGCAGGTTACGGGCGGCGAAGACGTCGTATAAAGGCCCACTCAGCGCGTCGGGCCCGTCGATGAGGAAGACTTCGTCCTTACCCACCGTAAATTGGTGCGGCGAGAAGTCAGAGAGAAAGGAACCGCCAACTTCCGCGAAGGACCGGAAACACGTTAACAGCGCGCGCAGCGCCTCGACCGGTCGCGACGAGCACCAATTTTTCCATTCTTTCAGGAGCATGGTTCTGGAATGCCGTGTGCCTTTACCTCGGGCGAGCGGGTGGCCCGCGCGCTGCGCGACCAGCGACACTTTCGTGCCGTTGTCGGTGAAGAAGGCCCCATACAATCGTGGTATGCCCGGCGCGCCCCGCAGGTACTCGAGCCATAGTAATTCACCTCTGACATTTCTCTCGTTCCAGTGGCCCTTCGCGAGGGCCTCCTTGACGACGACGGGTCGAGACGCGTACGTCGTCGCTCGGACACGCTTGGAATTGCCGCTATTCAGGTCCGACCACTTATTGGACGGCGGCAGGTCGCGTTTGGACGTGATCTCCCAATTGCTCGGAGGCGGCGCGCCGGCGTAGAGCCAGCGTTCCGCCTCTTCGAGGCGGTGCCGGGCCGCGCCGTCGCCGTAGGCGTGGGCTGCCGTCAGTGCTGCCGCGGCGACGACGGCGCGCATCTTCAGGGCCACTGGTGACCCCGCATTGCAATCATTGCGGCTGCGGCGCGGCGGCAGCCCTACACAGAGCCTCTGCCAAAATGGCAAACATGGCCCGCTCCCGAGGACCGCCCCGCATTGCTCGCAGGCCCCGACGCGTCCGACGGAACACTAGAAAGAGGGCTCGGAAAGCTAGCGGCTGTAAGGCACTAGCCAAAACGGCCGCTGTCACCACCGGCCCCCTTTGGCGTGAGATCGCCCCACGGCCGCGAGGCTGCCCCGGAGCTTTGTGAAGCGGGGTCCATTCGACAACCTCACGCCCGCTCCAAGGCCCGCGCAGCTCCCATCGACGCTACGGTGGAGAAGAACAACCAAGAGCGACGCAAGGATGGTGCCCGCGCCCCTCAACCCGGCGCGCCTCAAGCAGATGAAGGCCGAGGCACAGACTGGAGACCCCCTCTCCGGCGTCCCGCCCGGCACGGACGCCTACCCGAAGAAGCGGAGCCGACGGCGGAGCATCGGCAAGAAGCCCGATTCCAACACCGAGACGCTCGTCCAGCGGCCCCCGCAAGGCAGTCGCGAGCACCGGCGGTCGCGGGATATTAGTTACGCCGCCAGCGAGATCTACGAGCCGGACTGGGCCCTGTCGCCGTTCCCGTCGAACATCGTCGGGACGTTTTCGTGCCACGGCATCGAACCGTCCTATTTCACGGACGGGGCCATGGCGAAGATCAATCAAGATCGCGGGTGTGTGGTGCAGCCCTACGGCGAGGACCCGCGACGGGCGTTGTTCGCCGTGTATGATGGGCACGGCGAGCACGGCCAGGAGGTCTCGCAGTTCGCGATGGAGTACATCCGCGACAACCTGCACAAACACCCTTCATTTAGTACGGACCTGCCGGTGGCTCTCAAGACGACTTTCCTGGCCTGCGACTTGGCCATGAAGAAGGATCCTACAGTTAGATGTAAGCACTCCGGCACTACTGCCGTCGTGGCCGTTCTCGTGGACAAGACTCTGACACTCGCGTCCGCGGGCGATAGCAGAGCCGTCCTCGCGACGAAGAAAGGCTCGAAAATCATAGCCAAGGACCTGACCGTGGACCACAACCCCGACGTGCCCGAGGAACAGGCTCGCATCGAAGCGGCTGGTGGTTTTGTGAAACCGCGGACGAAGGAAGGCTTCTCCGCGCGCGTGTATTTGAACGCTAATTTCACGCAAGTGGGGTTAGCAATGTCTAGATCATTAGGTGATCGATGCGTGAAACATGTGGGAGTGATTGCCGACCCCGCGATATCAACGTACACATTAACAAATAACGATGTCTTCTTCATCGTGGCTTCCGACGGCATCTGGGAGTTCATCCAATCAAAAAACGCCGTGGACTTATGCAAGGACTTAGTACAAAAAGATGACGCGACGGGAGCTTGCAGAGAATTAATTTTGGAAGCAGCAGCTAAATGGAACGAGGAGGAGGGCGACTACCGGGACGACATCACGTGCATGGTCGTGAGGGTGAATCCCTTGGATCATGCCGCCGCTGATTTAGCGTATTTGCCGGCGGCGGCCGATGAACTCGAACACCAGGCTGGGAACAGGCAACGGACCTCCAACCGAAAAGTCGGTTCCGGCAAAAAAACAGTATTGTTAGATACGAAGGGTGCGGGCACGATCGACACGGCCGGTGTGGATACGACCGGAGACGGTACCGCGGACACTTTTTACCCAGCGGAAAAAGTCGACGGCAACGTCGTCGTCCATACGGACATGGCGCGGAAGGCCTCGAACTTCATCGGTGGGAACAAAAACGCGTCTTCCGCCCAGAAGAAGGCTTTTGCCGATAAACAGAAGCAGCTCGCCGCGCTCGCGGCGAAGGTCGACGCGTCCATCGAGCCCGACGGCGAGAGCTACGAGGACGACTAAGCTAAGTGCTTACTAAATCATGGGCGGCCTGGAACTTGGCCACCAATAAGCGGAACAAGTACTTCCGCCGCGCGTCGACGTGCACGAGTTCCATCTGGGCCTGCTTCCGCGCTTCGAACGCTGAACGGTAGACGCGCTTCGCATCCCTAATTTTCGAGGACGCCACCGCATGCGCTGCTTCGGAGTCGTCGCCGAACTCGTCCGCGCCGCCCGTCGCCTGTAACGCTTGCAACTCCTCGTCGATGCGCGTCTTGGCGTCGTTGACATCTGTAACAAGTTTCTTGGATAGGGTCTTGAGCTCCTTCTTTCTAGAAGCGCACGCTCGTAAATCTTCCTCAACGTCAATAACTTCTTGATCTGTTGTCGACGACCGCCACCTTTTGAAGAGTTCCTCGTTCGTCATGGATTGGTGCGCTTCTAAATTAGATGACGTCAATTGCTCGGTTGGCGGCGGCGGACTTGCAAGAGGCGTCGCGAAGAGGCGCCGGCTTTGTCGAGCCGGCGTCTCGGAAGGCGGCGCCGCCGGCGTTGCCGCGGGCGGCGCCTGGCTGCACAAGTCACGAAGAGCCGCATACACGGCGCGCACTTGACCCACGGTAATGACGGGCGGCACCGTGCCGTCGTCGACATACGCTCGCGCGACTTTCGCACATTTCTGGACCTCGTCGGCGTCCGTCAGCGGCCCGTAGGCGTAGGCCGGCGGCGGCGTTCCCCTTATCAAGTCTCTAGCCGCCAGTTCGGCTCGTAGCACGGCCACCTCGTTGCGCAGTTTCCTTGCTACTACCTTAGACGCCGCGTCTTCCGAAGCACTTCTACGTCTACCAACGACCGGAGCGCACGTGATGCGGCCCATGCGCGCCGCGAATCTCAAGGTAGCCCTCGTTTGATCCGCTTGAGCTGCGGAGGGCCACACACACGCAATCAAAGTTGTTCTACAAGTGCCACCTAAGGCATCCTTGAGCGCATGCGTGAGCTTGGAAGAGCGGTAGGGGATGTGCAACCTCGGCTTGTCGTCTCCTAACGCGACGACAACTTGTTCTAGGAAGGCCAACGACTTGTTGATGTAGCCTGCCTCTCTGAGAGTCGCTGTACCATCCCTTGACTGTGTTTGATTGACGCGTTCAGCCCCAGCCAAGTCCACGATCGTTAGTTTCGCTTCCGTAACATCTTCCCCGTGACTACAGACGACGTGGCCCGTCACCACCAAGTGCGATCGAGAGGATGCGCAGTTCATCGCGTGAGAGGCGACCGCTCTGTTAATCTCCGCATCATAGAGCAACTGCAACGCGTCCGCGGCGCTAGCAACAGGAGCCTTCTCCAAGCCTTTGATCTCCGTCAACCCGTTCCTCTCGACGACGGGCAAGCCGACCGGCTGCCCCTTCTCCGGTGGAGGCCTCAACAAATCCACGACCGTCTCGTTGTATACTTCACAAACCGACAACCGCACGTCCACGACACGCCCTGAACGTCTTTTCCGCATGGCCGTCGCGAAGAGTCGCTCCAGGCACCGCGGTACCAAGCCGCGGTCGTCGTATTTCGCGCCACTGGCCGTCCCGCCTCTTCCGAGCACGGTGAAGGTCTTGCCCGCGCCGGTCTGCCCATAGGCTAACAACGTACCCGTGACGCCGTCGACGACGCCGTCGACTAATTTCGCCGCCTCGCCTTCAAAAACGGACACTTGCGACGCGCTCTGATCGTAGACGGCATCGACGCCAAACCGCAGCCCACCTTGAGCTGGTAACTCGTCCCGCGACTCGCGCACGCTGCGGTTCTTCGGCACGATGAGCGAGGCGCCTCGTACCTCCACGGCGGCGTCGTCGGCGGGCCTTAGTCTACAAACAACTCGAATGCGGTGCGGCGGCGGCGCGGCCATGGTAAAGGCAGCCTCCTTCCGTCGCAAGGCGTTTCGTGACGGCGTCCGGCGCTGTGGTGTTCCCCTTTCTAGGCTAGGCGGCGCGTGCGCTTTGCAGCGCCCAACAACCGGTTGACAGGTCTGGCGCTCCTGGCGCTACGCAAGCTGCGGGCCCTAACCGCAGCCCCCGGCCGCGAAACGGCGTCCAGGCGCCGTCGAGGCTGCCTGCAGCCCGAATACGCAGGCGCTGCGCCCCGCCGTCGTCGCGCGCGCGAGTAAACCTGGGTGTCGGACAGCATGTCCGACGCCGGTACGACGCCGGCGCCGGACGCGACGGACCCCGACGACGACGACGCGGTCTGCGACGCGCCCGGCGTCTTGCTGCGACAGGGCCGCGGCTACGCTACGGTACCGCCCTTCCTTGCCGAGGCCCCGTGGCCCGCCGCTTCCAAGCTCTGCCACCTGTCTCTATCCGCAAACAAGCTCACTTCTTTGTCTACACTACGATCGTTGCCGCACCTGCAAGTTTTAGATGTCTCGCGCAACGCCCTCGAGTCTCTGGACGGCGTCGCGCAACTGAGTAATCTGCGCGTACTACAAGCACATGAGAATAGGATCGGCAAGCGCGAGCGGTGCACCTTACCATTACAAGAACTCGACTTCCTCGAGGAGCTCTGGCTCGGCAGTAATGAAATAGAGGCCCCGTCCGAATTGCTGTGTCTGGAGCACGTAGCGACACTACGAGTGCTGGAACTCGGACCGAATCCAATACAAGACGCGTCCGAGTTGGGCGACTACCGGTCCTTTGTTGTGTCCTTATTTCCTCGACTGAGGTGGTGCGACGGCAATCCCGTGACGGTGGAGGATCGTACAGAAGCGGACGCCTTCTCCAGTAGTAAGGCGGGCGAGGTCGCGCGGCACCGGTTGCGCGCGGACGAGCGGAGTCGGGAGCTGCACAACCGCAAGATCGAGTCCGCAATGAAGACGCCGGCGCCCGCCGCCTCGTCGCGGACGCCCTCGGTGACGGCGACGCCGACGCCCGCCGCCCCGAGGCTGGTCTCGGGGTCGCGAGTTACGGAGTCGAGCCGCTCGGCGGAACCGACAACGGCGCCGACGCCGGCCTCGGACGCGGACGACCTGCCCGCGCTGAAGCGGAGCCCGTCTCCTGTACAACCGCGCCCTCGGCGCCTGCCGAGCGACGACATGTCGCTCGCCGACGCCGTCGCGGGCCTCGACACTAAAAAACCGCGAGAAAAACCGAAACGTAGAAGAAGGAAGAAGCCCAAGTCGCCTCCTTTGCCGCCCATCGTGCAGGACGCCACCAGGACAACGTGGCCCGCGGCACCCTCGAAATTTACCCCCTACGAGGCCTCCTACAAGAGCGGCAAGACCATTGCGGTGGCGGGCCACGCCGACGGTTCGGTGGTCTGCAGATGGCCTAGAGGAGGCGTCTCCGTCGCGTCGGACGCGCAGTGTCTGCGCTGTTTTTACGAGACCGGTCAACTCGCGCTGGTCGCGGACGCGCGCGGCGCCGTGGCCGTGACAAGACGAGATGGAAGGACCGTATTGGCGTTGCATGCTTCTGGGGGTGGTTTTCGAGGCGACGACAAAGGGAGTTGTGCGGAGGCGTGGGCGTCCGCGAGAGACGCGCCGCAGCAGCCGCTGTTTATCGAGTTACGGGCGGATCCTGGCAAGAAGGCGTCGCTGGGAGTTATTGTCGACGCCAAAGCCCACTACGCGACGGCCTTTTTTTGCCACAAAAATGTTAGGGTCGCGTGCCCGCAAAACGGCGGCGTGCGACAACTACCGCCGGGCACGGACGTCTTTGGGAGGGCGCGGTCGCTCCCGCCGCCGTCATCACGGAAAAAACAGTTGCCTCTCGATTTGCCGCCGGGCTCGCCGGCTGCGTCGCACGCCGACCTGCTGGCGCGGATCCGCGAGTCGACGACGCGGCTCGCGGGGCTGACGGCGGGGCTGGACGACTAATGGACCTTTTGTGTTTTTCCGGCTTGTTTGATCCGCCGAACCCGTCACAGTAGGCGCTGCTACGCGTATACGTTTGATTGCTAGTGTCTTACAGGCCGCTAGCTCGGCTGCCCTGACAAACATCGGAGCTAACGCTTCATTTGGGTCTGCCAGCTACCGCGCGTTGCTGCCGCAGCGTTCGTTTGAGCCATGGCTGCTCTACGTGCGCACAAAAGCAGCCAGGAGAGCTCACCCTCTCGATTCGTTGCTCTGCCGCAGGAGCTGCAGATTCGTTGCGTCGAATTCCTCGCGCTGGGTGATGCCGCTTCGCTAGCGAAGCAGCTATCCAAAGGCACGCGCACCGCGGCGCGGCGCGCCCTCACCCGCGGCCGCTGGCGCCCCGTCTGCGAGGTGGCGCGAAACGGAAAAGCGACCATCGAAGGCGTCATGGGCAGTTATATGACCGATAACGGTACGCCTCTGGGGCGCGCGAGGACCTGGCAGGAGCGACTGGCCGGATTGTCCGACGCGTCGCGGGCTCTCTTCCGGGAGGCCTGGGCGCTCGAGCCGGCCGAGGTACTCTTCATCCTCCTTTTGTGGACGAGGGACTCCTACCATGAGGCCTACCTCTTCCTCTGTCTCGTGGAGCCGTCTACCGATGGCTTGCGCCGCATCCTTGCCGCGTGCGAATACTCGCACCGCGAGTTTGCGCGCCGCGCCGGCCACAGCGGCCGGCCCTCGCTCGCCGAAGATGCTGAAGAACGGGAGTGCCACCCCGGCGATCTCGTGGCCGCTTGGTCGCGGGCCATTGGCGCGCCGCTCTTTTTCCACCAGCAGCCGAATCTGCTCGGCGACGAGCTGGAGTGCTGGGAGGACCCGGCGCAGGCGGCGGGCTTCGTCTTGGACATGAGCGGTGAATATGGCCAGGTGTGGCTCGACGAAACTATGTATGGAGGGATCCCGAATTACATCATCGACAAGGCGCGGGCGTACTGCGCGCGCTGGGAAGACCAGACCAAGGCGGCCGCCTTCATCTATCCCTTCATGAAGATCCAGTTCGCGGCCGACGAGTTGGAAAATGATTTCAGCGCCAACTTTGGAACGTGATTTCAGCAGTCGGCGCTGATCCCGCCGGCCTGGGAGTCGCGCGTGGCGGATCCGCATCTACCGCTTGGAGGCGTGTGCGTAAGAATGACATTGTAGACATATGTCTTTGCTCTCTGGCACTCTCGAGTGGTCCGCGTGTGGACCGTGGACGCTAGAGAGTAAAACCCGCACGATCGGGACGCCTCTTTGCTTCGGTTCAGGGCTCCTGGTACATCTCCCGCTTGCCCGTAGAAGTACTTTCCGTCCGCTTCCGGCCGCTAGTCTCGTGCCAGCTCCATCGCCTGCAGACTGCAGACAGCAGTGAGAGTAGCAGTCTGGTCACAGCGCAAACGAGCGCCGGACAGCACCGAATCACTTATAAAGCAACCATGGGCAAGGGCGAGGGCGCCAAGAACAAGACCAGCCGCCAGGCGACGACGGGCACGGCCGACGTCAAAATTGGGATGGCCAAGATGCTCAAAGGGGGCGTCATCATGGACGTCATCGACGCCGAGCAGGCGCGCATCGTGCGTTATCGGTGCCGAACCCTTGCAAACCTTTGCGCTGCGTTTTACCAACTTCCAGAGCTGTTGGGGAGGACAGCTCGGCGCCGCCGAGCGCGCGCTGAATCAGAGCGCCAGGACGCCGCGCCACGCCGCGCCACACCCCGGCCGGGCGGTCCGCGCCATCGATGCGCCGGTCCGCGGCGCACGCGTCTACAGAAGACGCCGCAAACCCAAGACCACACACACCCGGCCGCCGACCGCTGAATCAGAGCGCGGAAACGCCGCGCCACGCCATCGACGCGACCCCAACGCAGGCCGAGGCCGCCGGCGCCGTCGCCGTCATGGCTTTGGAGCGCATCCCCGCCGACATTAGAGCTGATGGCGGCGTCGCGCGCATGAGCGACCCGCAGATGATCGAGGGCATCAAGAAGGCCGTGACCATTCCGGTCATGGCGAAGGCGCGCATCGGCCACTTCGTCGAGGCCCAGGTCCTCGAGGCGGCGGAAGTCGATTATATTGATGAGTCCGAGGTCCTGACGATGGCCGACGAGGACAACCACATCAACAAGAACAAGTTCACGGTGCCCTTCGTGTGCGGGTGCCGCAATTTAGGTGAGGCGCTCCGTAGAGTGGCCGAGGGCGCCTCCATGCTCAGGACGAAGGGCGAGGCCGGCACGGGGAACGTCGTAGAGGCCGTGAGACACGCGCGCACGGTCCAGAAGCAGATCAAGATGCTCACGACCATGGACGAGGACGAGCTGTTTGTGGCGGCGAAGGAGATGCAGGCTCCGTACGAACTCGTGAAGCAAGTGGCCGAAGAGGGTAGACTGCCCGTCGTAAACTTCGCGGCCGGCGGCGTCGCCACGCCGGCGGACGCGGCGCTCATGATGCAGCTCGGCATGGACGGCGTGTTCGTGGGCTCCGGCATCTTCAAGTCCGAGGACCCGGAAAAAAGAGCCAAGGCCATCGTGCGCGCGGTCGCCCACTACAGCGACCCCAAAGTGCTGTTAGAGACGTCGACGAACCTCGGCAAGGCCATGGTCGGCATCTCCGACGTCAAAGGGGACGCCGTGAACTTCCGCGACCGCGAGGGCGGCGCCAAGGAGGCGACGGCCGAGGGCATCCCGAAGAAGCGCAAGCTCCACGGCCACACGGAGACGCAGCTCTACGGCTCGTCCTGGAAGTAGGCGTCTCGCTTTCCATCCCCCCCCCCGGTAACCGTCCTCTATGTCTCTACTACGTTTCCTACGGCCGTCGCCAGGGCGGCAAGAACTAGCCACGTATAGTTAGTCCCAGCCGCTCCCGCCCGCGAGACGCCGTCGCCGAGGTGCGGTAACTACAGCTACGTATAAGTTAGTCCCAGTCGCTCCCCGAGTCTGATGAAGACGACTCCGACGCCGCCGCGATCTTCGCCCGCAGGTTGAGGATCTTGTCGACCTCGTTTCCTAATAATCCGCCCCGACCCTGCGTCTTCGGCGGCTCGGCGGGCGGCGCGTCGGACACTTTCCGCAGGTTCGCGCCGCGCTTGATGGCGCTCAGCAGGTCGTTCGGCTTCTCTCGGACTTCTTCTTCCTCCACAACCGCTTTTTTTAGAGTAGTCCCTTGTTGAATAGCTGACAACAAATTGCCGGACATAAGACCCTGCGTCGGCGTCGCGGCTCGCACGGGCTCGTCCTCGACGACCACCGCCGGCCGCGGCAATGGGGGAGGCGGCGGCGCCGACGACCGCTTCGACGTCACGGACGAGTCCACACTACTGTCGTCGTCGCTATCGTCCAGGACCGAGGGATCCAACCCGTCGGTCCGCATCTTCTGGGCCACCGCGGGCTTCGGGACACCCGCTCTTGCTCGCGCGAGGCGCGGACGTGAACCACAGCGACCAACATGGGTACACGCCGCTCCATTACGCTGCACATGGTCGGAATTATGGCCGTGCCAGGGAGAGTAGCCATTCAGAATCCGGGCCCGAGGTCCCTCTAGCGGCTCTTTTGCTCAACGCGGGGGCAAACGTTCTCGCGCTGAATTATCGAAACCATAATCCGCTGTCGCTGGTGTACCAGAGAATGAGACAAGCCGGACCGTCACGTTCTGGCATGGAGATGTCACTCTTGCTAATGCGAGCTCTGCCGTCGCTGGATTGTGCTTGGAGGAACCCGGTAACTGGAACTATCCATTCCTCCGAACTGCTTCTGGATGAACAAGAAAACCGGGCTGACCCGCCCCTGCCCCCCGGCAACTGCTTCGATGCCCTGAGGGTCGTGGTCGCAGGGGTACGCGCGGCCGGCGGCTGGAGAGCTTACGACCGGAGACCTCGCGCGGCGGTCCTTCGGCTCCGGAGCCTCGCGCTTCGACGGCGCGCCGTCCTCCCGCGTGCGACGCGCCACAACGGCCCGAACATGCGAAGCCTCGAATTCCTCGTCCGGTGTCCGCCGGAGATCGCCTGGCACATCCTCGGCTACTGGCGTTGCCAGTACACGCCATTCATCTACCAGCTCGGCCACTAGGCGCCTAAGAAAACCACACAAAAATTAACCCGAGTCGCTCCCTGCGTCCCACTCGGAGCCGCTCGAGGAGTCCGTCTCGGCGCCGACGCGCGCGCGGAGCGCGAGGATCTTGTCCACCTCGCCGCCGAACAGGCCCCGCCGCGCGGGCCGCGGCTTCTGCTCTCGGACCACTTTCCGCAGCGTCCCGCCGGACTTGATGGCCTGGAGCAGCGCGCTCTCGGGCCGCTCCGGTCGCGGCGCCGATTCCACCTCCTTGAGCGCCGCGCCGCGCTGGATGGCTCCTAGTAAACCGGACGGCATCGCGGGCGCCTTCGCCTTGGGCATGGGCGGCGGCGGCGGCTTCTTCTTCGGTGGGGACGGCTGCGCCGCTGTCTTCGGCATCGGAGGCGGAGGAGGCTTCTTCCGCGGCATGGGCGGCGGCGGCGGCTTCTTGCGCGCGATTTGTGGTTGGACGGGCGACGCCGCGCTGTCGTCGTCGCTGTCGTCCAACACAGACGGATCCAGACCTTCGGCTTGCATCTTGGCCGCGACGGCTTGCTTGGGAACGCCCATGCGCAGCATGCGCGCGAAGCGCGCGTAGTCCTCGGACTCGCGCGCGGACGGCGAGTTGTCGATGGTCGGCGGCGGCACGACGGGCGGCGGCGTTTCTGGGATCTCGATCGTCGGCCGCTCCTCGCGCGTCGCTGGCGTAACAGGCGCGCTCTCCGCCGGAGGCGCTTGGTCCTCCGCAATAAGAGGCGGCGCCTCGACCTTCGGCACCGGCTTCCTCTCTCTTTTGGGAAGCGCCTTCCGCCGTCGCCGCCGCTCCTCGCGTTCCTCCTGGCGCCGCTTCTTCAACTCCTCCATCTTCCGCAGTTCTTCCTGAGCCCACTGGTCCAAGAATAGACCGGGGTGCGAGAACTTTTGCGACGACGGCCCTTCCTTCTCCAGGACCTCTGGAGGTAGTAAAGCATCAATTCTAGAAAAATCGGGCGGCGGCTCGAGCGCGTCGTACCGCTCCCGCAGCCCTCGCGGCATCGTCTCCACCGTAAACTGGACGCGCTGCGGGTGCTCCCGCTCCGGTAGCGTGCCACTTCTATGAACACTATCGCCGTCACATCTCGCCACAACATCACACACTCGAGGCAGCTGCGCGTTCAACGTGCGCACGCGCGACGTCGCGGAATCCAGGCGTTCCTGCAAGCCTTGTGCCGTCGTAAATAAGTCCGAGAACAGTTCGGTCGCGTAGTGGCTCAGGAGCCCAATTTGCGCGAGCGTGCCTGTCGACGAGGCCATCGTCACGTCTTGCAGCATCGTGTCCGCCTGGGAGTTCTGGTACAGGTCCGGGTGGCCATACTCGAAGGACGAGCCGATGCGCCGCCGGGCGAGAGGCATGCTTGCTTGGGCTGCCTTTGAGTGAGAGGGGCTGCCCCAGCGATGGGTTGCGCGGCAATGCGGGCTGCCTCGGGCGCGAGTAATGCGTCTGCTGCAGAAGCGACGAGTCCCTATGGCGCGGCGACGAGGCGTGCGGCCGGCGTCTCCCGCCCACTGCCTGTTTTTGCTTTGAGGGCTGCCCGGCGGGGCGGCCCGGGAGGCGTCCCGACCACTCCGGGCGCCGCCCGGACGGTTCAAACTCGTCCAGACGCGTCCGAACTCGAAATTTGCTGCTTGCTAGTGTCTTACAGGCCGCTAGCTAGCCGTGTTTTCGGCCGCGAGCTTTGGGAGGCTATAGCCAGCCTACTGCTGGGAGTTACTACTGGACAGCGTTCGCCTGCGTCGCCCACGACCGCGAGAGCAGCGCTTCCACGCGTAACGCGCCGCCAATCCGCTCCAGCCTCGGAGAGCCCACAGCCTCTCCCAACCATGACCGCCGTCGCGGCGAGCAACAACAGCGAAGAATTAATACTAGAGCTCTTCGACGTCTTAG
Source organism: Pelagomonas calceolata (assembly GCA_918797485.1). Lineage (NCBI taxonomy): Eukaryota > Pelagophyceae > Pelagomonadales > Pelagomonadaceae > Pelagomonas > Pelagomonas calceolata. The sequence goes on along the minus strand of CAKKNE010000006.1, from coordinate 1,436,923 downwards.
AAAGGTGCCCGGCCTCGGCAAGGGACGCCGCGACGGACGCGGCCCTCGAGGCCATTTCCAAAAGGGGAACCCCCGAGGAGCCCGAAGAGCCAGTACCGGAAGCGATTAAATCCGAACCGTCCTTCATGCAGCCCAAGTCGGCCTACGACCGCTATCGGGACGCCCAGCGCGACCGGTTGGCGCGGCAACATCCTGAGTTGGAACCGATGCAACTCAACGAGAAGATGCGGCTGACCTGGGCGGAGCTGGGCGAGGCAGCTAGAGCGCCCTACGTGCAACAGGCCCACGCCGAGCGCGACGCCTGGCAGGAGGCGCAGGGCGTCCAACCGGAGCCCTGGGATTCGGATCGACCGCGAAAGCCTCCTTCCGTTTTTGATTTATGGTCCCGCGCGACGAAGCCTCGGGAAACGATAGGTGCGCAGAAGAGCGAGGCCCAGGTCCGTAAACAGATTAGCGAGCTGTATAAAGCTTTGACACCAGAACAGAGGCAACCGTACCAAGCCGAATATGATAGAACGATGCCCAAATTCCTCGAGGACGAAAAGGCCTGGGCCGCGAAGTGGAACCTCGTCAAGACCTGCAAGGGCTTCGTTCCTTCCACTCATCCTGCGGCCATCAACAAGGCGAAGAGATTGTCAGGTGACGTGTCGACGAGTGGCGACACGCCGCCCCTACCGACAAGTTACCCCAAGGCCCTAGACATGTGGTCCCGCGACCTCAAGGAGACTTATAGAACGAAATTCCCCTCATTAAATCCTCCGGACCTGCTGAAGAAGATGAAGGCCGACTGGGCGGCGATGACTGACGAAGACCCCGTAAAATCGGACTACAAGCGTCGAAGCGCGAAGCTCAAGGAGGAGTACGCTTCGAGGTATAGCGAGTGGCAGGAGAAGCAGTGCGAGGACGGCCCGCGGAAGAAGCGGCGGGCCGCGGTGAACGCGGACCTGAGCGGCGACAGTCGAGTGACGGAGGAGGGGTCAGGCCTGGCGAACGCCGCGCACTTTTCCGACGCGCAGAAGGCGGTCCTGGAGAGTCAACGGGCGCTCTGGGAACGGGAGCCGACGCATGAAGACGCGCTGGATCTGTCGTCGCGCGCGCACGAGGCGCTCGCGCGGCGCTTCGCTTCTGAAATTTCGGAAGAGCCGCCGACGGATTTACTCAAGCACTACTACTCGATGATCGCGAACTGGCTGAAGAGGAGGTCCTGAGTAAGGCGTTTTTACCACGACTCTCCATTTGCCCGCGCCAGTCCCCACGCCGTCGACGCGACGATGCCCCTGGCGCTGCGTCTGCTCGATGGCGTGGAGAAGTGGACGAAGCTAGTGCTTATATATAACCCCCGGGCAACTAGGCGATCGCGGCCACCGCTTTTTTGGCAGCGTCGTCCAAGTCGTCCGCCGCGAGGATGTTCAGACCCGAGTTCCTAATAATGTCCTTGCCCGCGTCGACGTTCGTGCCCTCCAGTCTGACAATCAGCGGAATCTGCAACCCAACTTCCTCGACACCAGCGACAATACCGGCCGCAATCACGTCGCACTTCATGATCCCGCCAAAGATGTTCACGAGGATGGCTTTGACATTAGGGTCGGTGGTCACGATCTTGAAGGCCTCGACGATCTGTTCCTTCTTGGCCGAACCGCCCACGTCGAGGAAATTGGCCGGCGAGCCCCCGTGCATCTGGATGATGTCCATGGTGGCCATCGCGAGGCCCGCGCCGTTGACCATGCATCCAATCGAGCCATCTAACCCAATGTAGTTCAAATCCCACTTCTCGGCCGCCACATCGCGAGGATCTTCCTGCGAGTGGTCCCTTTGGGCAAATATATCTTTCTGGCGGAAGGCCGTGTTGTCGTCGAATCCTAACTTGGCATCGGCGGCAATCAGAGTACCGTTGCTGTCCTCCGCGAGGGGATTCACCTCGACCATGGTGCAATCACTATCGCGGAAGACGCCGTAGAGGGCCTTGACCTGTTCTATGGCTGCAGGTTTGCTACCAGAGATCTCCAACGCATCGACAATCTCCGACGCTTGCTGATCGGTCATGCCAGCAACAATATCAATAGGGACCTTTTTTATTTTTTCCGGGTACTTCTCCGCGAGATCCTCAATAGAAGTGCCTCCTTCCGCGCAGGCAATGACCACAGGACCGCCGAAGGCCCTATCTAACAATATAGCAAAGTACATCTCGTTCACCAAGTCCATCTTCTCCGCCATCAATACAGTATTGACGGGCTTGCCCTCCGGGCCGCTTTGTTTGGTCACGAGCGTCTGGCCGATCATCTTTTCGGCGTATTCTTGGGTTTTGGACTTCGGGATGACATGCACGCCGCCCTGGAAGCCGTTCGTGAACGTTCCTAGACCTCTTCCTCCCGCCAAAATCTGGGACTTGATGACGACTTCGTCTCCCTTCAATTGTGCCGCGGCTTTGACGCATTCCTCGACGGTGGTGGCGGCGATGCCCCGGGGCACGGTGACGCCGCCGGCAGCCAGGATCTGCGCGCTCTGGTACTCGTGCAGGTTGAGGAAGCGGCGGCCTCGGGCGGTGGCGCGCTGGCCGAGGCGCAGCGCTGATGCGATCGCGGCCATTGGTTATTAACTATACGTCGCGTTTGAGCGCGGCCTTCCGTGCGGACCACAGATGGGTTTGTGGTTTCAGCGCTGTTCGACGGCGCGGGAGCTTGGTGAATCGCTGGAGGCGTTCGGCAGAGCGACGTGTCTGTCACCAAATACCTTAGTGTGCAATCCCAGCGCGTGAAATCGCGTGAATTCCGCCGCCGAGCTAGCTAGCGTCTTGTAAGACACTAGGAAAAATCGAAACGAGCGCTATGGATCTTTCGGCCGCGGCCGAGTCATCTCGTCGAGCGCTCGACTGCCGGGGAATTACTTGAGTAACTCAGGCATGGGTGTGGTTAAGGTGGGTGTGGTTGGCAGGGTACCGCGCGGCGAAGGCGCTATTGAGACGAGTGAGGGCATTAATGATGATGCCGTGAAGGACGCAAACGAACCACAGTCGGAGAAAACGCCGGAAACAGGGACCACAGCCGCATACTGACAAGCCAGATATAAAAAAAATTATAGCGATGCGGCGCGCGCTTCTCATCACGTGCGCCTTGGCCTACGGTCAGGACCAAACGTGCGTCGACGACCCGACCTGGGTCAAGAACGGGGACGAGCCGTGGAAGGACTGCGCGTGGGTGGCCGAGTTCATCCCGACGCGCTGTGCGGTGCGCGGCGCCGACGGGCGGGACGCGCGGGAGGCGTGCCCGCGTGCCTGTGAAGAGCTGTGTGGAAATCAGGCAGTGCGTCGGGTGTACCCGACAATTCTGCACTAAGTCATTTCTCGGCGACGACGCGGCCGTCCTGGCTCGGTCGAGCGGTGAGGAACCGGCATCGCCACGCCATCGAGCAGGCGTCGCGTCGATGACGTGTAGAGATTGACGCGACGATCCAGCACGCGCCGTAAAATTCTGATTTCCACACAGGTGAAGAGTGCTTCCCGTTCGCGCCGACGGCAGTGCCGTCTGGCATTCCGACCTACGAGCCGACCACGGCCGCGCCGTCGGACCTGCCGACGGCCGCGCCGACGGCGGCGCCCTACGCACCGTCAGCAGTACCGACGGTCTGTCCGCATAAGGATGACGAGGACTGGTACAAGACGGGCGAGCCTTCCAAAAACTGCGACTGGGTCTCGGAATTTACGCCAACGCGGTGCGAAGCAGTGCACAAATCAAATTCGCGGCTGAATCACACTGGGTGATTGCGCACAGGTGCGAGGTGCGCGGCGAGGACGGCCGCACGGCCCAGCAAGCGTGCAAACTAAGTTGTGGCCACTGCGGCACCTACGCGCCGACGCATGGGGCGCGTCTGTCGTTGTCGGCGGCGGCCGAGAGGATCGCCTCGAGCCTCTCGGGCGGCTACCAGGAATATAAGGAATAGTTTCAACATACACGCTCCCCCAAGCTCTCGCAATGATCGTAGGAGATCTTTTTGGACCGGTTGTGCGTCACGTTGGGGTTGGCCCTTCCAGAATGGACCACCAACGAAACATCTTGAGTGCGCTGCTTCGCGACCTTGGCGCGCGCCGCGTAGCAGTGTAGTACGCCCTCCCTAACGGCCTGGGCAATAAAATCATCAATAGGGCAGTCCACGGGCAACCGTTTCAAGAGCACTTTGGCGGCCGGGGCCGTCAACCCATAGGCGTGGGCGCCCCAGAAGTACTGCGGCAGCTTGAAATCTAGTAACGCGGTCTCGTCGGCCAACGACAAATCCTTCTCTTCGCGGTGGAAGTAGCCCAGCAATAGTAGAGACGCCGATTGAATAGGCACCTTGGCGACGAGGTCTTTTATTGTAGAAGCACAGTCGGCCTCGAAGACCACGTCGTCCTCCAGGATGAACGTCATACTATCACCGCTACACGCGCGCCATAACTTAATATGCGACGCGGCGATGGCCCGTTCGGACGGCGACAGTTCGGGCGGCGGGCCCTTGGTCCGCTTCTCGCGCTGGCTGTCGTACCTAGTATTGATGTCGCGCGCCTCCTTGGACCATGATCTACAGACGTCGCACTCCGGTATGAAATCCGAGGCGCCGTCGACGGCTTGTACCCTTTGTACATTTAAGCCGTGCAAGAGGGCGAGCTTGCGCAACCGTTCTAACCGGTCCGGGCTCCTATCCAGATTTATCAACTGGAACGCCGGCGCCGCCTTCATGCATGCCGCGCGTCGCGCTATCATGTCAGGTACGTCTCGTATCTTGTCCCTACACATTTCAACAAGCTGCGACGGGTCGAGAGCGGCCACTTTCTGGAGGTCGCCGTCGTCTAAAGCTTTTTCCAGCAACCGCGGGACATCCTTGCCATCGCCTCGGGCCGCGGCCCACTCGCGATCCTCAGAAACCTCTTGGGGTGCCGGCCAGCCCTGTTCAATAATAGCCGCGCGGTCGACGCCCCGTCTTAGTAATTCACAGCTCAGGCGCCGCGCGTCTCTTGGAGACGTCGCAGAAAAGAACAGCGCGCCGCACGCGCCGACCGCGACGTCGGAGGCCTCGGCCGGCGCCTTCGCGGCCCAGAACGCCTCGGCCGCGTCGAGCTCCGCCCGCTGCGCCTCGTCCAGGGCGAACCGGAACGCCTCCCACGACAGCACGGCCTTCGCCAGCAACTCAAAAATGTTCGTCGACGCGAGCGCGTGCAAGTCGATGCGACACAAACCCAGTAAACATGAAGCGGCCTTTCTCCCGCCATCGTCAACGCCGCGCGCCCACGCCAGCAGCTCTATTAACAAACGGGCCCCGGTCCATGTACTAAAGGCGGCGCGCGTCTCCGCCGCGACGCGCCGCGCCTCCTGCTTCGGAGTCTCCGTGGCTTGGCCCTGCTTCGCGTGGCGCCGCCGCTGGTGGTCCCGCTGCTTCTTCTCGACGGGCGCGAAGCGCCGGTCGCGGAAGGCCGCGCCGAGCGCGAGCTTGGCTAGAGCTGCTTCGGGCGCCGCGTCCTCGGCCAGGACAGCTCTACAGTAGGCGTGCGCGTCGGCGACGTCCGCGGCACCCTTCAGGCCGAGCCGTTTCTTCACGACGGCCTGCGCGTCCTCCCGCTCCGGCTTGGCGGCGTCCGGCTTGGGGCGCTTCCGCGGCGGCGGCCGTTCGGCGCCGCCCGCATCAGCGGACTCCTCGTCGTCGTCGCTCTCGGCGACGGCGCGGCGCCGGCGCGGCGGTGGCTTCGCACCCTTGCGCGCGGGAAACTTCGCGTCGAAGTCGTCCTCGTCGGAGGACTGCTGCGACATGGGCTCCTTGCGCGACGGCGACGCGCGGCGCTTGCGCTGCACGCGGTTTAGTAAATCCTTGCGGTCGCGCGTGAAGAACTCGTGGGCGAACTCGTGGCGCGTGGACCGGGCGTTGCGCGGGCTCGTCGAGATCTTGCGGAACTCGTACATGTTCAGCATGCGCGAGAAGCTCGTCCACTTGCTGTGGCGGAAGTAGCGCGGGCAGACGTCGCGCGCGAACGCGTCCGAGTCCAAGAAGACGACGCGCTCGCCGTCTTCGGACCAGTGGCAGTGCACCTCCGACTTGTCCTCACCCAGGATCTCGTAGAGCGTGGCCGTGAACTGGGCCACCGTCGTCGGCGACGACGGCGCGGCCCCGGAGCAGCGCGCGTCCGACGCGCCGTCGTCGTCCGAGTCGCCGCTCTCGGCGGCCGCGCGGCGCGGCGCCGGCGCCGCGGCGTCGTCGTCCGACGACGACGCGAGCACGTCGTCCATGTCGTCGTCGAGCCCGTCGTCCAAAGCCAGCTCCGGCGGCGGCCGCCGCGGCGCCGCGGCCGCGACGCGCACGCCGCCGGCGCGCCGCGTCGACGCCGGCGGCGGCGCGTCGGCGATGATTGGCGTAGGGGGCGGCGGCGGCGGCTTGGCTTTCGGTTTCCGCGCGGCGGGTTTCTTCTTCGTGGCTGCCGCCGCCGTTTCCAGGGCGGCGTTGCGCTTGCGCAGCGCGTCGCACTCGGCGACCGCCGCGTCGCGCTCGCCCCTCATCTCCTTGATCTGCGTTCGCAGCTTTTTTATCCTACTCATCGACTGCGCAATCACGTCCTGGTACTCGCCTCGCAGCCGGCTCTCGACGTCGTCGCCGCTTTGTTGTTGTTGTCTGAGGCTTGCGTTCTCGGCCCGGAGCCGCTGAAGCTCGCCGTTCTCCGCGGGCGGCGCCGGCGGCGCGTAGTAGTTTTGTGCTGGTGCGCCACCAAAGGCCCAGGGCGGCGGCGGGCGGAAGCCGGGCGGCGTCGGCGGGATGTTGTCCTCTGCCATGCCAGTGCTGTGTTAGGTGCTGTGTTAGGTGCTGTGGCTAGTCATGATGTGGGGCGAGCGGCAGTGATGCGACTGGATCAGTGAGAGCGATGACAGCACTGGCAGCTTATTGAGTGCTTAAAAGCAGCGCTGTGCTCCCAGCGACGCTCCTCTGCTCCGCAAGCTGACCTAGCGACTGTAAGACACTAGCAAGCACCCTGGGGTGCATTTCACGGCGCATTTGTGCTCATAACAGCGAGCTGGGCGTGATAAAGAGGCGCCACGTTGCCTGTGCCAGCGCGCAGGCCGCCTTGCATTCATCCGTTGTGCCGGCTGCGCTAGGCCTCCAGCTCTCCTGCACTCCACAAGCTGTCAGAGCTCGTAAGCAGCGAGACGACGCATAAATGCGGGTTCTCCTGCTGCTAAAGGTAGCCGCCGCGCTCGTGTCGCCGCGGCGACCAGTCGCACCGACCACTGTCCGCCGCGGCAGCGAGGGCGGCCAGTTCGGCGGCCGCAAGGGCTGCTGCTGGAAGGCCGACTCGTATCTGAATGCGATGGAGTCGCCGGCCGAGCCTGAACAAATGGACTCGACGGCGCGGCGCCTCACGGCCGGCGGGCCGCCGGCCGCGTCGAACCTCTGGCACCACGAGTGGCTGCGGCTCTTGGATTCGAGCCTGCGCAAGTGCTCGGGCACGGCCATCCTGCCGGCGCCCGACGCGTCGCCGGCCCAGTGCTCGACGGTCGCCTCGTCCGACGATCTGGTGGTGGTCTCGCACGACGGCGCGGAGGATCCCGTGTTTAATTACGCGTCGAAGGCGGCGTTGGATCTGTGGGAGATGGACTGGGAGACGTTCACCTCCACCCCATCCCGCTTCAGCGCGGAACCCGACGAGCGCGAGGCGCGCGCCGAGCTATTGAGAAGGGTCACGGAGGACGGCTACGTCGACGACTACTGCGGCGTGCGCATCTCGTCGTCGGGCAGGCGCTTCGAGGTGCGCGACGCGTACGTCTGGAACGTGTACCAGGGCGAGGAGCGTGTCGGCCAGGCGGCGCTGTTTCGGAGGAGTGGGTGTAAGTTTCTGTAGTTTAATTCTTACTCTGCGCGAGCCTGAGAAGCTTGGCTCGCGCCATTCGTAAATTGTCTTCAATCCCCGTTGTGGTCGGGTGCGCGCCGCCGAGCACGCGTCGAACGATCGGTTCAATCTCCTCCAGCTTCGTCACGGCCTCACGGAGATCGTCGAGCGTGGCGTCATCGTCATGTTGGAGCGTCGTGGCGTAATTCCATCTCAGTTCTAACGTCCGTATATGATTTTCTCCGAGAGCGCGCCGCGCTACTGGCGTCGCCTTGCTCAGTAGAGATTTGGCTTCTCTAAAGCGCTTGAGTAAAATAAGGGACGACGCATAGTTGATGGCTGCTACGGCAGTCATTTCATGTTCCTCGCCATTGAGCTTCAGACGTCCGCGGTATATAGCTCGTTCCATCTGTGAGGCCTGTTCAAGCCGTCCAACTTGAGCATACGTGTTCGCGAGATTGCCCTGCGCAGCGAGAATAATGGTTTCTGGAGCGCCAAGGCGCCGCAGCATAGACAACTCGGTCTCTTTCACGGACAATGCGTCCTGATGGTGTCTTGCCTCGTATAAACCGTTCCCAAGGAGCCTCATCGCGGCTATCCGAACTCCGTGCTCCTCCGGTCGCCCCACGTACGTCTTCCAGCACGCCCACCCGAGCGCACACGAAACAACCCCGTGGTACTTTTGCTCGCACAGACTGCACGAGTCAAACCGTTCAAACCTCTCATCCATCATTTGGCCCCGAAAATTATTCCCCTCGGCCTCCGCGACCAAAATCTTCGCCTACGGCAGCGCGTCAGATTCCAGTCCTGAAGGTTACGCGTTCGAATCGCGTATCGGTCACTAGTCTCAAGTGATGAGGCGCCGCGAGCGGTACACCCACAGGCACGGCTTCCACAAGGTCATGAAGGCCGTCGACGAAGTCGTCGACGACAAGATCGCCTATTTCGCCCGCTCGTGTAACTACACATACAACTTAGGCTACTAGCTCACCGTCACCTCGCCCACCTCCGTGAACGTGAGGGACTCCGTGGGGACGGCCATGGGCTCCTCCATGCGGTGCTGGGCGCTCTCGCGCCAGGCGAGGATGGTGTCGGGCGGAGCCGGCGCTCGCGTCTCGAGGTCTTCGGGCGCGGCGGGGTCATCGTCAATAGGTGACGCGTAGAGGCGCGTCGACGGGCGTCCTCCGCCGCGCTGTCGCGAGGGAAACCCGCCCAGCGCCTGCCGCCAGTCGTAGGCGACGAGCTGGACGGCCGACGCCAGGTTGAGCGACCCGAAGTCGGGGTTCGTCGGGATCCCTAGGACGACGTCGCAGAGCGCCATGTCCTCCTCGGCCAAGCCCAGGCGCTCGTTGCCGAAGACGAACGCGACGGAGCCGACTTCGCCAATCTCTTGGAAGTATTCTCGGGGCTCGCGGAAGACTCGTGTCGAGCGGGACCGGGCCATGTCCGTTGGCATGCCGGTCGCGCAACGCAAATCAAAACCTTCGAGAGCGGCGGCGAGGCTGTCTTCGATTTTTGCCTTCTCTAGGATGCCGCGGGCGCCGCTCGCTCCATCAATAGCCTTCTGCCTATTTAGGATCTTGCGGTCCGCGGGGTCAACCAAAACCAGTTCGTCGAAGCCCATCGTCAAGAGCGCCCTCGCCGCCGCCCCGACGTTTCCCGGATGGCGCGTCTGCACGAGGACGAACCGCGTTTTCGTCGCCGTCAGAGCTGAGAAGTCGTCGTCGCGGGCCGTCGCGTAGAGTCGCGTCGACGGGCGTCCTCCGCCGCGCTTTGGCGTCGGCGCCGGCGGGGCGAGCCTCCCGTGCATCCTATCGGTGGCCTCCAACAGTTCGTGCTGCACGTCCGGGTCGTACTGCGAGTGGCCGCCGCCCGCCACGAGCACCAGTTCCATCTCCGGCCAGGCCTTATGGAGATCATACGCCGTCCGCGGCGGGCAGATCGGATCATTTGAACCCTGGACCGCGATGCAGGGGATGTCCCTTATCTTGTCGATCGAACCGAGTATCGAGTCCTCATGCAGGAAGCCGTTCTTCACGGAATACGCACACGTGAGCATTTGTTGGGCCGGCTGGCGTTTTGGCTTTGGGAGCGCTTTATCGACGGTCGACCCTAGCTCGGGCACGGTCGTCCCGTTGAAGTAGTCCTCCGACTGCGTCCGATTCGCTAGTGAAGCGACCTTGTCGCGCGTTCTATTCGCCATGTACTCCTGATACTCTGGTGAATGTTCAAAAGCCCACTCCCCTTTAGAGAAGGTGGCGACGCCGCTCCGTCGCGAGATCGACGACGCGGCGCCCTCCCAGCTAGCCCACGCTCTTGCTGCGGCGTCCCGCGTCTTCGGATCTGCAAACCGCTCGTAGTAGGCGTGCAGCACGGCTCTCTCATCGCAGCCCTCTTCTAGTGAAACGTGCTTCCGAAACGCTTCGAAACCTTTCGGAGCCAACGACGCGGCGCCGCCGTTCGGTGAAAATAACCAGTCGATCTCGAGGGGTCGCATCAAACACACGCCCCGCAGCACGAGGGATCTCACTGAAGAAGGGTGGGACTGGGCATAGGCTAAGGCGAGCGTCGAGCCCCAGGAGCCGCCCTGGACGCAGTCCCATGTCGTGACGTTGAGGTGCGCCCGCAGTAACTCGAGATCATGGACTAAGCGCGGCGTGTCATTAGCATCCCAGCACTCTCCGGTGTATTTCGACTTGCCGCAGCCTCTTTGATCCAACAACACTACTCTCCACTTCTCGGGGTCGAAGAAGCGGGCGTGGTTCGGATAGCAGCCCGCGCCGGGGCCGCCGTGGAGCCAGAGCGCTGTGGGTAACGGTTCTCCAAACTTCTTTTTGAGCGTCTTTACCTGATAGTAGATCTCGTGGCCGTCTCCAACTCCTAAATAGCCGTCCTGCTCTAAATCCGGCGACCGGTGCAGGCCTCGGCGGCGCGTGCTCGCGGCTTGCAAGCGCGTTATCCTGCGCGTCGGCAGTGGCGCGAGCAGGGCCGCGGCTTGCAGGGCGAGGAGGAGTAGTGGTGTTGGCATCGCGTCCAGTACTGCAGTGATGTGTCACCGTGCAAGCGATGCGAGATCGGGGTTGCAGGTATTGAGTACGTTACGCAGCGATGCGTGCGCGCACTGCTGCAGTGATGTGTCAGTGTACAGTATTGCGCAAACGGTGGCAACGAAAGTGCAGCGCTGCGAGCACGGGTGCACAGCGATCGAAGAAAACTCCGCACGGCCAGCACCTTCTCGGTTGCAGCGTACAGCTTACTGCATCATCAAGCACGGAGCTAGCGGCATGTAAGGCACTAGGAAACCGGCCCCAGGTGCTGCAGCTCGTGATATCGACCTATACGCGTGCAAATTGTTCGTCTGGCCAGCGCTTCGCATCTTAAGAAATAGGCTGGGACCTGCTTTGCATCCGTGCGCACCAAATGGGTGTCGTAGCGAGCGTCCCCGAGGACGCGCTGGACAAGGCCGCATGCTGGCTTAAACGAGATGACCTGCTGCGCCTGCGCGAACTCTCGCCGCACGGGCGAGACACCGCGAGACGCGCGATCGCGAGGAAGGCGATCCCGCACGTGCAGATCTTTAATTTTCAGTCTGTGCAATTCGTACCGCGGCAGGCGCGCGCGATGCGGGCTCCGCCCCGGGCCGTCGAGGCGATGGCGAAGGTGTTTGGAGCAGGCTGCGTACACCTCTACGCTAGCGGCACATCCGCGCCGTCGCTTGCTGCTCTGTATGATTTTGTGCGCTCCACGAACGGAGGTCTGCGGGAGCTTGACCTGGGGCCGTCCGGCATTTCGTCTGACCTGCTACTCGTGATGTGTCGCCACTGCCCGAATCTGATCAAATTGCACGGCCCAAGATACGTACATACCTCAGATGAAGCCATTGTAGCCATCGCCGCCGCCTGCCCAAGGCTTGAAGTGGTATCTTTTTCTGACGTAGTGACCGATGTTTCTCCCGCGGAAAGATATGAGCGACACTTCCCGCGGCTCAAGTACCTGGATATTCATGATGGTAGATCCGATAATGATCCTCCATACCGGCCAACGCAGCTCGAAAATATCGTCGCGGCTGCACGCAGCACCTCTGCCACGGAAATGGATATGGAAGGCTGCCACATCTTCCCCGACCTCATCAATGCCATCGTCGGCACGCCGCTCGGCGATCGTCTCACGAGCCTTAGCGAAAGAGAGAGTGGCTTGGAAACGAACATAGAGCCGGACGCCCTTCTGGCAGCGGCGCGCGGCTTTCCTCGCCTCGCGGAGCTGTGGATTCCCGAATTGACAAGAATTCCTAATCCAGGCTGGTTTGTTCTACTTGCTGGCGTTCGCACCTTCGAGACGGTGTATATCAGTTCCCACCACGCCACGGACTCGCAGGTCGTCGCGGCTTGCTCGCAAAACCCTCTGGTGGAGCTCGAGCTGAACTGGATAGGCGCATTAACCCGAGGCGTCGTTGAGGGGATAATCTCAAGCCAGTCCGCCGCGACGCTGCAGGGCCTCACCATCAGTTACTGTGAACCCGGCGACGTGGACGACATAGAGTCCTATATGGAGGATCGCGGTATTCGCGCCGCCGACATGCTCCGGCTCGTGATGGCGTGCCCGAGGCTCTCTCGGCTCTCCTGGCAACGGGAGTATAGCAACGATGCCTGGTTTGCTCAGGACGCTCAAGCGGAAATCACGGAGATCCTAGAACTTCGCGGTGGAATATACTACACTCCTTATGGCTAGGACGTAAGATGTTTTAATGTTACATTAGTCACGGCACCGCCGCCTCGGACCCGTCGTCGTGCCGCACGTTCGGGTAGGTCGCCGGCGCCGCCTGCCGCCGCAGCCGCGGCGCCTCCACATCTAAAATCTTCCGGAGCTTCTTGTGCGCGCCCATGGGCGCCGCCGGCGCCAACGCCGCGCCGCCGACGGGGACGACCTTCTCGAGCAGATGCTGCCGGACGACGTGCCACGTCGCGAGCGACTCGCCGTCGCCCCGCACGCTCTCCTTGGCGTAGATCTTGCGGTACAACGAATCCAGGCCCTCCTGCGAGTCCAGCCTTTCGAGATTCCGCCGGCAGTTCTTCGCGTTTAGGTAGTGTAGACCGGCCGTCGCCGCCAAGCCGCCCGCGCCACAAGCAACGGCAGGCGAGACCGCACCGGCAACGAACAACCCGCCGGCGCCACTTACACATGCGGCCGCCGCTAACACTGAAGGGGCATACAACGCAAACAACTCCTTCCGCCGCGCGCTCCGAGCCGCGGAACACACATCTAAATGCATCAAGAGCACGGAAGCCGCATCTCGTAGTCTAGTAACGGCGTTGTCCACTCGACGCGTCGGCGCACGAAACACCTCGGCCATGACATCATCTCTAGTTCGTCGCAAATCTTCCAGACCGTTCGCTAAGTCGCCGTGGCCCTCGCGCACTTCCCCTTCGGCCGGCGGGATACACGTCGTGTAGATGCGCGGCAAGTCCTTTCTTGGAATCACCTTCGACAGGTTCCAGCACAGCGCCCCGTAGGCTCTCGCGAAATCATGAATTTTTTCGAAGCGGTCAGCTTTGTTGAGGATGATGTGTAATTTATGATCACATCCCGACAGGGCATTCGTCAGCACGGACAACGTCTCGCCCGTCGTGCCCGGCTTGTCCGGGTCGAAGAACAGCAGGATGACGTCGGCCCGGTCGGCGAACCAACGGACCGACGCCTCGAAGTTGTAGCCTCTTTCATGTCCATGATCTAGAGTAGAGCCACCAGGCGCGTCGATCATGCCCGGCGAATCGATGAGACAGAAATTCGTTGCTGCTAGATCTGTTCTCAGTTTTAATTTAGCATGTTGTACTAAACCAGGACCAAATTGCCGGAGGCCCTCGAAGCCGAGATCCGGATCTGATACTAACGCGGGGCCGTCCTGGTCCGCGTCTTCTTCTCCGGGCGCTATGACCGTAAATCCATCATCTGTTGGGGCTACTCCACATTGCTGGACTCGTCGACCTAACGCGTAGTTCGCGAAGGAAGATTTACCGGAGGAGTGGTTGCCTAGGAGTAGGACGAAGGGTAGCATCGTCGGTTGATAATTCCTTTCTAAGGGTCCCATGGTTGTGTCATTTGTTGGGGCTATATGTGACTCGTAGAGTTGCGTGCAGGATCGGAGCGTGTCCAGCAAGGCGTCGTCGTCTTGCGGGCGTTTCTTGATCAGGGACTTGAGCGTGCGCGTCTGTCGCGCGGCTTGTAATATTCGTCGGCTGGCGTGGCGCCACATCGTTGCTCGCACCAAATGAGGAGCTTTCTAGGGGTGCTGTACCAGGGGTCCTTGCACGGGCGACGGCGCTACGTGACTTTCAAGCGCGCGCTCGTATGGTGCAGCGTGGACACTGTAATGAACTTCTGACGACGCGGTGACCCGCAGTAGCCCAATTTACGGCTGTGGTCAATAGCGTAGAGCTAGCGTAGCAAACTTGCTAGCGAGTGCTCATGCAGCCAAAAACCGGGCGAGCATCGGAGTGCTGATAGCTTTGAGCAGGAACAAGGCAACGCGTTGCCACATAGACATATTCGCGGCAGACTGAGCGAATTGCCGCATCAAGCAGTCTGCACTGCACGCACTGCACTGCAACCGCACGCCCAGAGCGCAGCGCTGAAAAATGGCCGCCATGCCCGGCATCGTGGCCGCGGCCGTCCTGCAAAAGTCCGACGATAGTGAGCTAAAAGACACGGCCGCGTGCCAAGGGCCGGACTTCGACAAAGACCGCTCTCTGGACGGCCTCTGCGCCAAACTACTAACAACAGGCTTCCAGGCCACGAATATCGGACTAGCAGTGAAAGAGATCGAAAGGATGCGCGCCTGGCGTCTAAGTGATGTGCCCATCACGGAAAACGAAGACGACGATTTCAAGAGCCCCGAGGTACGAAGAAATACGAAGGCAAAAATATTCCTAGCGTATACCTCGAACATGATCTCGTCGGGTGTGAGGGAAGTCATAAGATACCTCGTGCAACACAAACATGTCGATGTACTGGTAACGACGGGCGGAGGCATCGAAGAAGATTTAATGAAGTGCCTGGCACCGCACAAGATGGGCGACTTTGCATTAAGAGGTAAGGATTTGAGGCCGAAAGGTCTGAATAGGATCGGGAACTTGCTCGTGCCGAACGACACGTATTGTAAGTTCGAGGACTGGCTGCGGCCGATTTTACATAAGATGCACGACGAGGTCGACGCCAAAGCTTCTACTGAAGAAGCCTTCCACTGGACGCCCTCGAGCATGATCGACCGCTTCGGGAAGGAGATCAATGATCCTTCCTCCGTGTACTACTGGTGCCACAAGAACAACATCCCGGTTTTCTGTCCCGCGATCACGGATGGGAGTATAGGTGACATGTTGTATTTTCACTCGTATAAGAGGCCTGGCTTCATCGTCGACATCGCCAGAGATATCCGCCTCATCAACGACGAAGCCGTGAAGGCCAAGGCGACGGGCATGATTATTATTGGCGGTGGCCTCGTAAAACACCACACGTGCAACGCCAATTTAATGAGGAACGGCGCGAACTTCGCGGTCTTCGTGAACACGGGGCAGGAGTTCGACGGCTCGGACTCAGGCGCTAGACCGGACGAGGCCGTGAGTTGGGGCAAGATCAGGATGGAGGCCAAGCCCGTGAAAGTGTACGCGGACGCGACGCTCGCGTTCCCGCTCATCGTGTCGCAGACCTTCGCCAAGCGGCCATGACGCGTCACATATCCCCGGTCGACTACTACTAGTGTTGTAACTACGTCCCTCGATGAATTTAAATGCTAATGGTTAGGATATGACGCAACACGCCCTCCCTTGGGGCATCGCGTCCAGCTCGTCCAGCTGGCCCGACGCGCGCGCGGCCTGCCGCCGCGCGACCTCGCGGTCGCGGCTGTGCGGGCTGTAGTGGAGCTCCTCGGCGTAGTGCACCTCCGCGAGTTCCGGGCCGGGGGCATCATCAAAAGTACCGTCCTTCCAGCTCAGGCGCTTCGTGGGTTCCGGTGGTTTTCTCCCTCCTCGACTCCTTTCTGTGGGAGCTTTCAGGATGGACTGCGACGCGGGGTCGTCGCGCGGCGAGGGTTTCCGTCGAGGCGACTCGGCGCCGGGGCTGCCGCGCGGCGTCGGTTTCGGTTCGCGCGCGGGCGGCTCGGGCTCCTTGCGCTCGCCGTTTGTTGATGTTGATTCGCCGTCGCTGCCCATGGTGACGGCGCGGTCGCCGCGGTGGCTCGGCGGCGCGCGAGCGGCTCAAGCGGCGCGGGGCGGCGAGCGGCTCAGCGGCGGCGGCGCGGCACCACAGCGGCTCGGTGGCGCGCGAGCGGTGCGCAGCGGCTGGGCCGGGGGCGCGTACCGCGCGCGCGGCGGCTGACTTCAGGCCAGTATTTTTTTTCGCACCACGGCGTGCGGCGATTCCTGCCGTTGTCCCAGGGCTGTCAGCTCTAAAGGGCTATAATATGCCAAGAGCGAAACTCAGTGTTGGGCTTGCGCTTGCGTGCCAAACTTTGCGCTGCAGCTGTTTGCACATAATAGCTAGGTCATACAGGCACTAGGTCATCAGGCAGCTAGGTCATCTAGCCTGAGCCTGAGCCTGAGGGACGGCTCCGCCCACTGGCCCTAGTACCGTAACTGAATAATCGTTAACGGAAGCATCCTGTTTTGAAAAACGGTATCTGGGGCTCCGCCCACCAGTCCTAGCACCGTGGGCAGACGACAGAGGAAGTACGAACGAAAGCAACTTAATATGGACATCTACTATGAACACACGTCAAAAAACTCAGTCGAAGCCCTTCGGCCGCTTGCAGCTCCGCGCACAGTCGGTACGCGACCAGGGCGCCCGGGCGCAGCCGCCTTTGGCCGGACCCGCGTAGCACACGTGCGGCGCCGTCGCCGGGCAGGCCTTGGCGGCGGCACGGCCGGGGCCGTCGACGCAGTCGGGGACTGGCGACGCGACGGGCGCCGGCGATACCACATGCGAAGTGGGCACGGGCGTCGCCATCTTTTCCAGCCCCGGATCCCGCGTCGCGATCCAGTACAGCAAATTCGAGCGACTGTGGCCGTCGCCGCCGGCCTGGTCGAAGGCCTTCCCATCCAAAGCGAGCGCGGCGTCCCAGGCCCCGGCCCGGTCGCCCGCCGCCGCCTTCAACCCAATCATCGAGATGGACCAGCCCTCGTCCTCGCACACTTTGTCGCCTGCGTGGAAATCAAACAGTGAGTCGGGTGCTCTCGAGAATTTGATTTGGGCGCTGACGATCGCAGTCCCGCTCGTAGAACGGCAGCAGCGCACGAGAAAAGGCCGTCGAGTCGCGCACCTCAGCATATGGAGTTAATGGAATGAGTTGAATGCCGTACGCGAAGACGGGGTCCCCGCCGAACCACGTCCCGAATTGGGCGAGTGTCGACCAGCGCATGCCGACAACCGGCCTTTCGTAGGCGCGCGGGACCTGGGAGGAGGTCGCCGCGTGCCAGTAGCGCTGCGCCGCGTCGACCTCCGTGGCCGCGTACAGGCGCGAGGCCTGTTGTAAATGGCGGTCTCCTAACCTAGATGCTAAGAGATACGACGCCTCGTAGGCGTGGACGGCTTCCGACGAGGACTCCTGATTCCGACCATTCGGATTGGCCGGCTCGCAGGTGCCGGACGCCCAGCTGTGGCCCAAAAACCAGTCCTTGTGCCGCGCGGCGACGAAATCATCGGATTGTGGATTAGCGTAGTCCCGCGCTAAGAGTAGGAACCGTTCTTTGTCCTCCTTGCTACACACAGCGAACTCGCACGCCACCGCGGCGGCGTAGGCGAAGTAACCATAATGAAAATGATGGTCGTTGTAGAAGCCGTTGCCGAAGTCCGCACCACAAGCATCTAAGTTCGGGCACTCGTCCTTTTGTGGGTTGTTCGTGCATCGTTGCGACGACTCATCGAAATCACAACCGCAACTGACCAACCCTCCCCACTGCTCATCATACAAAAACGGCGTCTCCGCGTTTTTTGGATTGAGCCAGTTCCGTAAAGCAGCCAGCACCTCCGCCGCTAATAACGAAGCGGTGTCCGCATCGTCGACCTCGTCCGCGATGACCACCAGACGGGCGCGCCGCGCTAATTCTTTTCCAGAGAAGTAGGTGTCGCCCGCGCCGCGTGCGTAGTACGCGGGCAGTTTTCTCGAGGCGTCGGCCTTCAGAGCGTCGCGGATCGCCCGGCGGTCCTTGTTTGACATGGGCCGCCCCGCCTTCAGCGAGGGCGCGGGACCGAGGGGCACGCGCATCCTCCAAACCTTGCCTATCACAGGACACGCCGTGCCATGCAAACTGTCGACGCAGGGGCCGGCCGGCGTCAGCGCGCCCCACCCCACGTGCTGGTCGAGCGCGTAGAAGACGTCGGCCCCGTCGTGCGGGAACGAGAAGTCGACGAGCGCGTGATCATCGTGGAGCTCCCACGCGACGTCGCTAGCTGACGACGCCGAGGGTGCCGACGCCCGCGCCGCGGCCCCGGCGAACAGCGCCCGGTTCTGCTTGAGGCGCTCGGCGCGGACGGCGCCGTCGTCGGCACAGCCGCCCGTCGACGACGTGCCGTAGGCGCACGCTGTTAACAGTGCAGCGCGTAATGTCAACGTTTGCGGCGTTTTCCCTCGAATCTCCAGCGAGCCGTCGGACGTACACGTTACCTGGAGAGGGGCGTCGGCGTAGACGGCCCAGCGGTGGTCGGCGTCCGTGACGACCTCGATGACGTGGTCGACGTGCATGGGCGCACCGTCGCACGCCGCGCTCCGGCCGTCTATCGTAATGTTGCCCCTTGCTTGTCTGTGGAGCGGCGCGCCCGAGTAAATTGAGGGCGTCGCCCGCTCGTAGCGCATCGTGAGGAAGGCAGTTCCGCGCGTCACCGGCGCAAGAGCGCCCTTCCAAGCGAGCACCACGCCCAGCTCGCCCGCCCGCTTCACGACCGCGGGCCCCATCTTTTCCGTGGTCCCCAGCACGAGGCCACTCCTCGCGTCGTGCAACGTCAGCACCGAATCAGGCGAGGCCTGGAGGCGCGTGGGCGACGCCCGCAGCCCGCGGCCCGTCTTCTCGAACAGGTACGGCACGGCGTACGCCGCCGCGGCCGCGTCGTCGGCGTCGCTTCGTGCTAAATCGAGCCACCAGGCATTAGTCGGCAGCGGGCCGCGCAGGTGCGTCGTCAACGCGGCGCCGGGCGCGCGGCCCGAGCGCTTCTTCGCCGTGCGGTAGCCCAGCTCGCGCGGATGCAGGGAGTGCTGCAGCAGCTCCGCGGCCGGGCGCGGCTGGCGTCTCAGTGTTACTACTGCGAGGACCAGGCACGCCTGCACAGCGGCGAGGTGCACGAGCCACCGGCGACGCGGCTGCTCCGCGGCGTCGTGCATGGCTCTACAACAGCAAATTAGCCCTGCACTGAATGCCAGCGATGAGCAATGTCGCTGTATAGCAGTGGTTGCAACCCACTTGATGTTAAACGGATCAGACACAACACTCCGATGGCCAGCTCACTTCAATAGATGCTCCCAAGGCATGCTCCAACTGCAGCACTGATGAAGACTAAATCGACCTAGCTACGTAGACTTACTAGCATTTTTTCAGGGCTGGCCCGCGGGAGGGCGTGGCGGCTCATGCACCGAGTCCCACCCGGACGAGTACGGGCTTGCCGATCGGAGGCGGGTGGATTGCATGCTTGCCTGGCTCCAGTAATTATTGGGGGGCCACAAATCGGAGTGAGATCAACACGCTGCCCCCCCTAACCCGGGCGGAACCGTACCAAGGAGCTGCCCCGGCCCGGGCGGGAGGCGACCGCGCATTGGGGACAGGATGCGGCTCTGGGTGCTGGCCGCCCTCGTCGGCGGCGCGGCCCCGCGGGACCGCGAAGGGGCCCGCCCCGCCGGCGCGCGCCGTCGGCGGCTGAGCGACTCCGCCACCTTCAAGCTGCTCGCGACGCGGACGGCCTCGGACGCCGCGCCCCTGCGCAACTACGGCTTCGCGGTGGGCGTCGACGGCGACACCATCGTGAGCGGGGCGCCCGGCTGCGACCCCGCGCTGCCTGGACAGGAATCTTGCCCCATAATTATTGGCTCGGTCTACGTCCTCCGAGCGAGCGACGGCGAAGAGCTGTTCAAGCTGACGGCCGCCGACGGCGCGGCGGGCAACTTCTTCGGCGAATCCCTGGCTATCGACGGAGACACCGTCGTGGTCGGGGCCCGAGGCGACAACAACGTAACGGGGGCGGTCTACGTCTTCCGCGCGAGCGACGGCGCACAGCTGGCCAAGCTGACGGCCTCCGACGGCGCTGCGGGCGACCACTTCGGCCACTCCGTGGCGATCGACGGAGACACCGTCGTGGTCGGGGCCAGAGGCGCCAACACCCAAACCGGGGCGGCCTACGTCTTCCGCACGACCGACGGCTGGGACACGTTCGCCGAGGTGGACAAGTTGACGGCCTCCGATGGCTCTTATGAGGACCTCTTCGGCCAATCCGTGGCCATCAGCGGCGCCACCGTCGTAGTCGGGGCCAGCCAAAGTCGGAAAATCCCGGAGGGGTATTGCCCCTCCCTCGACTGCTCGGGCGCGGCCTACCTCTTCCGCACGAGCGACGACGGCGCCACGTACGGTCAGATGGCCAAGTTGACGGCCACAGACGCCGAGGGGGGCGACAGCTTTGGCTGGTCCGTGGCCTTCGACAGCGGCACCGTCGTGGTCGGGGCCCACAGCGACAACGACGCCTGCACCGACAATCCCCTCTGCAACTCGGGCTCGGCCTACGTCTACTCACTGAGCGATGCTGGCCTCGTGTACACCAAGCTGACGGCCCCCGACGCCGCGGCGGACGACTACTTCGGCGTCTCCGTGGCCATCGACGGTGAAACTATCGTGGTCGGAGCCTACGCCAAGAACTTCGGCACGGGCGCGGCCTACGTCTACCGCACGAGCGACGACGGCGCCACTCACGATCATTTTGCCAAGCTGACATCACCTGGAGCGATGGGCGACGCCTTCGGCATCTCCGTGGCAGTCGACGGCACCTCCGTCGTGGTCGGGGCCGGCCAATGGCTCAACCTCGGATCGGGCTCGGCCTACGTCTACGAGGAGAATCCTCAGAAGACTGCGTCTTCGAGTCAGTCGGCCTACAATTTAACCTCGGACGCGGCGCGATCGCTCCCCGCCGCCGCGACCCTCCTCGCCGCCGGCGCAGCTCTCGCTTTCTAGGCGGCACGTGGACCCCCATATCGCCCCCGTAAATTTTAAGAATACCAACTCGACCGTCGCCCACTTCGTCGACTCGGACTCTATCGTGTTTTTTCAAAAGTTTGCGGTGATCTTTCGTTCTCGCTTCGGCGAGACTTCGCTTCGACGGGCCGACGGCGGGTCGCGTCGATGGCACCGGGTGCCACCCATGCGCCATCGCCGCGACCCGAGACGCACTCCCGAGACGCCATCGCAGCGCCCCCGTAGTTCCCCAACTAACTAAAAGGAAGCCCTACTCGACCGTCGCCCACTTCGCCGCCTCGCGCAGGAAGCTCGATGGAGGCGCCGGCGGCAACGACGACACGTCGGCGCCGTCTAATCCTTCTGCCGGCGCCGGCGCGGCCTGGTGCGCCTGTCGGGCCGCGGCGGCCTCCTCGGCGTCGCGTTTTAACTCAATGTCGGCGCGTTCTTTGTCGTGGAAGCGGACCCGGCAATCGTCCGAACAACTCGCGAGTTGCGAGCCGTCCGGACTGTAGGCGACCTCCCAGATCTGATCAGTATGACCATCAATACGCGCGATCTCGTTCTTCATGTTCAGATCCCAGAACTTGACGAGTCTATCCGCTCCAGCCGTACAAAAATGTGTACCATCAGGAGACGCCCGGACCGTCATGCACCAGCTCTGGTTCACGTAGAATATGTAGGAAGGCTTCGCGTCGACTCTCCTATCGTAGTAGCGCACCGTGCCGCCGTCGTCCGCAAACAGCACGCCATGGCCGTCCCGCACGAAACATAGGGATCGGACCGGGTCCTCCCGTCCGTCCTGCTCGAACTTCGTGACCGAGCCGCTTCTCCTATCTACAATACAAAGCTGGCCGTCGTAGGTCGCCGCCGCGATCGTGTTTTCGTGTCTCCCAACAGACAGGACGAATTTGTCGTCCTCTACTATGGTATGTGATGCAGTTTTTTGTAGGGTTGATAAATCCCAGCAGTTGACGGCGCCTCGATTCGAACCCGACACAAGCTCCTGGTCCCCATCGGAACACAGCGTCCACGCGTCGACCTGGCCGTCAATTTTTCCCGTGTTTATGGTGCCTCGGCATTCACCAGATGCCGCGTCCCACACTTTCACGTGGCAGTCGACAGACGAACTGCAGATGGTGTTCCCAGTCCTATCGCTCACGACGGACACGGCGCCGCCGCCGCAGCCCCTCAGGACGTGCTTTTGGGCTCCAGTACTAGCGTCCCAGATCGCGCACGTCTCGTCATTCGACGCGGTGATGATTTCATCTCTAGCCGTCCAAGCTACACTCCAGATGCCCGACTCGTGGGCCTCTTTGATTTCTCGTTCCGAGTAGAGCATGGCCATTTTGTCTTTGCTTGTGCTGTCGCTTTTGCGTGCTGCTAGTGCGGCGGCGAAGCGCAAGGCGTTGCGGCGGCTGGCGAGGTGGCTCGTGGAGAGTCCCCAGACGTCGCGAACGCTTGCCAACGTGGAGATAGCGCGGCTTGTGGTCGACCGCGAGTTTGTGTACCTAGCGTTTGTAAGACACTAGTAATCCCGCCCAGCTGTCCGTAAGCGGGCCTATCCGTCCTCGAGGTGTTTCTGAGGGCTGCTTGGCGCTACACGCCGGCGCAAAAATCTTTCCAAAACCCGCGGCCGTCGCTCAACAAAATCGGAGATAAGCTTTGATTGCCGTCTCACGCGACAGCTGACAGCCGGTGCGTGCCGGCGTCCCGTCACAGGACCCAGGAGCCCCCTCGGAAGCGTCTCGCAAAGCGTCGAGGCACCGCGACGCGGAGCGAGCACGCAGCAGCGGCGAGGCAGCACCGCTCGAGCCGGCTCTGCGACGCCGCCGCGGCAGCGGTGCGCTCAAAACTAGGGCGCAAGCGGACGCCATCGACGCAGCAGCGAACAAGAGCGATGTTGTAGAGAGAAAGAGGCCCCCGCGCGCGACCGCCGCTCACCGCCCGCAGGCAAAATGTCCCAGATCTCGAAGAAGCGCAAGTTCGTGGCCGACGGCTTATTCTATGCCGAGCTCAACGAGCTCCTGACGCGCGAGCTCGCGGAGGACGGCTACGCGGGCGTGGAAGTTAGAGTGACGCCGCTGCGCACGGAGGTCATCATCCGCGCGACGCGCACGCAAAATGTGCTCGGCGAGAAGGGCCAGCGCATCCGCGAACTCACGAGCGTGGTCCAGAAGCGGTTCCACTTCCAGGACGGCGCCGTCGAATTGTACGCCGAGCGCGTGGCGAACCGAGGGTTGTGCTCGCAAGCCCAGGCCGAGTCTTTGAAGTACAAATTACTGGGCGGTTTGGCGGTACGGCGGGCGTGCTACGGCGTCGTGCGGTTCGTGATGGAGAGCGGCGCGAAGGGCGTCGAGGTCGTCGTCTCGGGCAAGCTGCGAGCGCAGCGCGCCAAGGCCATGAAGTTCACGGACGGCTACATGATCAAGACGGGCCACTCGAAGCGCGCGTACATCGACGCCGCGGTGCGACACGTGCTGATGCGCCAGGGCGTCCTCGGCGTCAAGGTGTCGATCATGCTGCCCCACGACGCGACGGGCAAGACGGGGCCCAAGGAGCCCCTCGCGGACGTGGTCACTATTTTAGAGCCGAAGGAGGAGGCGCCCGCGCCGGCGGCGCCCACGTTCGAGGACGGGCTCCAGAAGCCGCCGGCGGCGCAGCCGGGCTATTAGTTCTGGGGTAAGTCGGTGTTCCCTAAACTTGCGTCGACGACGGCGGCGGCGGCGTTGCGGCGTACGCCAATGCGCGCGCGCATCCCATGGGATGCGTCGCGGACGCAATCAAATCGGGTTTTTCATGCCTCGTATATTGCTGCAAATATTCACCATAACTGCTGTGTTTTCGCCGTTGCGCTTGGTTTGTGCACTCATACATCGGTGCTGTTCAGAATGCTGCGAGCCATTGCAGCGCTGCTTGCCGCGTCGGGCGCTGCAGGCCTGGTGCCCACAAGACGCAGCGTCGCACGCGTCATAAACGCGGGCGGAGAGGAAGATTACGTGAATCCCGTGACAGAATTTCTCGGGCGGTTCATCCCAAAACAGGCGCCGATTGAGCTCGGCGTGGATTGGGATCAACCGAAAACGCCGCTGCCCCTCGGCGAGCTGGTGGGCGCGCTCGACCGCGGCCTGCGGGAGCGCGAGTGGTTCGTGACTGGGAAAGTGCTCCCGGAATACTTCAGCGATGATTTCAAATTCGAGGACCCGGACGTCTCATTGACGGGCATTCAGAACTACGCCGAGGGCGTCGCGCGATTATTCGGCGAGGACGCGCGCTGCGAGGTCATCGCCTGCGCGCCCCGCGGCGAGGAGATCGCCGTCGACTGGCGCCTCTCGGGTTCCGTGCGCGTCGGGCCCGGCGCCACCATCAAACCTTATGTGGTGCACACGACGTTTCGCGTGCGCGACGGGCTCGTCGTCTTCCAGGAGGACGCGTTCTCGATCCCGGGCTGGCAGATCCTGCTCGGGGTGTTGCTTCCCGGGCTCCCTATTCCCGAGCCCGCGCCGCCGGTGGAGGAGCTGCGGCGGCGCGCGGGCACCTAAAAAAATTCACATCATCGGAGCTTACTCAATTCGTCCTCGACCATCTCCTCGTAGTATTTTTCTACCTGACCCGAGGTGATCACGCCCTGGTCGACGAGGATCAATACCTTCGCCATGCACCGCTCCTTGACCTTCGCCGTGTCCTCGCGCGACACGGGCTTCGGGCCGGCCTTTTTCGGCGGCGGCGGCGCGGCGGTCTTCGAAAGCGCGTCGGCGGAGCCCTTTTTGAAGGGGTTGAGCGCGTCGAGGAGGCCTGTCGCCGCGTTCTTCGCGGCATCCGCAGCGGCGCGGCCAGCCGCAGACGCAGCGCCGACGGCGGCACCTTGAGCCGCGGCAGCGGCCCCCTTCGCCGCGTCGGCGGCCGCCTGGCCCGTGGCGGCCGCGGCCCCTTTCGCCCCGTCGGCGACGGCGCCGGCAGCTTTGGAGGCCAATTTTCCGGGCAATTCCGCGGCGGCGCGGGCCGGCTTTGCCACCGCTTCTTCGACGATCTTTCCGGTCACGCCGTCGACCGTCGACTTCACCGACCGCGCGGCGCCGCTCACCGCGGCATCCGCGGCGTTGACAACAACGCCCGCGGCCGCGTCGGCGGCGCCCTTGGCGACATCTGCGGCTGCCGCCGCCGCCGCGTCGGCAGCCTCCTTTACCGCGGCCTCGCGCGCCATTCGAGCTTTCTCGGCGGCCACTATGCGTTGGGCCTCCCTTTCGGCCGCGCGTTCCTTCTCTCGTCTTTGCTTTTCCGCCTCGCGTCGCGCGACGCGTTCCTCCTCGCGTCGCCGCTTGTCGGCCTCGCGTTTGGCGGCGCGTTTCGCCTCGTTGGCTTTCTTGTCCGCGGCCCGCTGGGCCTTGCGCCGCTCTTCCGCCGCGGCCGCTTCGACGGCGCGGCGCGCCTCGGCTTCCCGTTGCGCTTCGTCGAACTTCTCCTTGAGGGCGTCGCCGGCCGCCGCGGCGGCCTGCGACGCCACCTGGCCTGCGGCGTCCGCGACCGGCGCTAGTGCCTTGCCAAACGCGCCGCTAAACGCGCCGAGCGCCTTCGCCGCGAGCGAATCGTCCTGTTTCTTCACGAGCGGCGCGGGCGCGGGCGCGGGCGCGGGCGCCGGTGCAGCCTCCTTTTTGAGGGCTTCGGCGGTCCGCGCCAGCGCCGCCTCCGCCGCCGCGAGCGCCTCGGCGTTGCGCGCGCGTTCGGCCTCGGCCGCGGCGCGCCGTGCCTCGCCGGCGGCCCGCATCTTGTCGGCGGCGGTCATCGTTTTGGCCGCCTCCTCGGCTTGCGCCTTCGCCTCGGCCTCGGCCTCGAGGCGCGCCCGCTCGGCCTCTTCCGCAGCGAGTCGTTCGGCCTCCGCGCGCTCGGCGGCGATCCTCTCCTGTTCTAACCGTTCGGCCTCGGCCTTTTCGGCCTTCAGACGTTCCTCTTCGGCCTTCGCTTCGGCGGCGAGGCGTGCCTCCTCCTCGGCGGCCACGCGCTTTGCCTCCTCGGCCGCTTCGCGTTCGCCGCGCTCCCGGTCCGCCTGTTCCGCGGCCACGCGGGCCTCGGTCTCGGCGCGCTGCTGCGCCTCGGCGGCTTTCTTCTCCTCGAGTTCCCGGCGCTCCCGTTCTGCGGCGGCCGCCTCCGCTTGCCGTTTCTCCTCCTCGGCGCGTTCCCGCGCCACCGCGGCTTCGGCTTCTTCGGCCCGCTCCTGCTCGGCGCGGCGCTCGGCTTCGGCACGCTGCTCCGCCTCGACGGCTTCGCGCCGCGCCGCTTCCGCTTCCTCCTGAGCGATGCGCGAGGCCTCGGCCTCCTCCGCCGCGACGCGCTCGGCATCGAGCCGTTCCACTTCCAGCCGTTCGGCCTCGAGCCGTGCCGTCTCGGCCTCCTGCTCGGCTTTCCGCGCCGCCGCGTCCGCCTCCGCTGCGACGCGGTCGGCCTCGGCTTGCTCCGCGGCGACGCGATCCCGTTCCGCCTGTTCCTCAGCAAGGCGCCGTTCCTCGGCCTCGGCCTGCTCGCGGTCCGCTGCGGCGCGCTTCTCAGCCGCCGCGCGCGCCGCCTCCGCCTCCGCCGCCGCGTCTTCCTCGGCCGCGCGCGCCGCCGCCGCCTCGGCCTCGTCGGCAATAGCCTTCACCTCTTCAACCAATGCCGCGGCCTCACGCTCGGCGGCGGCCGCAAGGTCAGCGACTGAGGGCCCCTCCTCGACCGGCGGTGCAGGTGCGGTATCTGGCTCGATGACCACCTCGACCTTCGTCGCAGCTGCCGCTTCTGCGAGCTGGTCGGCGGCGGCCTCACTCGCCGCCCTTGCTGCATCGCGCTCGGCCACGGCCCGCGCCTCCTCCGCGGCAGCGGCCGCCGCGCGCTGCTCGGCCGCCGCGAGTTCTGCCGCCTCGGAGGCGAGTCGTTCTTCCTCCTCGCGCGCCGCTTCGGCGGCCGCAGCGGCAGCCGCGGCGACCGCGGCCGCGTCGTCCTCGTCACGGTTTCGTTTAAATGCGTTGCCGAGCCGTTTCGCGACTTTTGTGGTCCTAGGGAATGCACCCGATAGACGATCGCGCAAGCCGTAAGTCACGGTGCGCGGCAAGCGCGACCGCTGCGGCGGCGCGACGAGAGCGGCTGCTGTTGCCACGATGTAGAGCAGTCGCAAGTGCATGGTTCAAGCGATGCCGCGCGGCGACGCACGGTTTAGGTCCGCAGCAATCGTCGCTGGCTCTCAGCAGCACCCTGCGATCTATGGAAGAGGATACGCTCCTCATCACGCAAAAGCTAGTGTGTCAATCGCGCTAGCTGCACTTGCCGCTGTGTCGTCGCCCGAGGCGCATCGGTGCCGCTCGGGTGCTTTGCGGCGTTTAAATACTCGAGCGGCTGCGCCGCAGCGAACGCTAGCAAAACACGCGCCGTGGTCTCACGCATTGGCCGTCATCGCCGCACAGCCTTGCATTGCAGCCATGCCGAGCGACCAGAAGTGGCTCGGCCAACTAGCGGTACTATGTGAATCAATAACAAGTGATCCGGATGCAGCGCTCGTGAAGCAGGACCACGAGGAACCTCTGATCAAGCAGTTGCAAGCGATGGCCGACGGCGCCACGTCCACGACGAGAAAGGCGAGGGCCTGGCTCTCGCAGTGCGCCGTTTTTCTCGACGTCTTGCCCGCGTATCGGGTACGCATAGCCTCCGCAAAAGAAAGGGACCAGACCCAGACGCGCGAGACGCAGAAACTCCGGCTCAAGGAGGAGTGGCTCGTCAAGGCCTACGGCGTGTTCGTCTCGTCTTTGAGCAAAGCCGCTAAGAATAAAGATACGGATGCATCATTAGTGGCTGTTGCTATGAGGTGTTGCGGGGAGTTGTATGCTCGAAGACCTTCCTTTAACCTGTCCGAGGATGTTTTGAGGGTGGCCGCACCTGGTCTAGATCACGCTGATGAGGTAGTGAGGGAATCAGCGCTCAAGTCCTTGCGAAGGGCCATATCAGATGACCGGAGCGGTGCCGCGTCACTAAGCGTCGCGAAGGCGATCCATGGCTTGTTACGCGATAGGAAGGGCGGTCTTAGAAGATGTGATGCTCTCGACCTGTTAGCCGACTTGGCAGCGCCCGCAGCTCTCGACGACGAAGCTTTTCTCGAGAAAAATCGCCTGAGGAAGCTCGCGACCAAAAAACAACCTCAAAAAGCCGCGAAGAAGGTCAAGACGAAGACGAGGAAAGCGCGCGACGACGAGATCCAGGCGGCCAAAGACATGAAGGAAACGGCCGCGCGCGTCGATGCCGAGGAGACGAGGCGGAACGCTCGCTCTCTAGTGCATGAGCTCGGGCTGATCTACGGGCGGGTCGTGCAGGCGGCGTACCGAGGCGACGCTCGTACGAGACGGGTTCTGTTGCCGTCGGCGTTGCGTGGGCTTAAAAAATTAGCACCAGCGGCGAACGCGGACGTCGTCGACGCATGTTTGAACCAGATACGAGGCATCGCTCGAGACGACCAGTGCGAGCCCGAGACGGCCTTGTGTTGCGCCGACGCCGCTCTCGTATTAGCTGACGTCTCGCGGAGTGCGTTGGAGTTGGACGACGACGGCGCGTTCGTCGATGGCGTGTTTCGCGCTTTATTACAAGCATGTGTCGATGGAAGTGTGGACTCACAAGCGCTGGAATGCGTTCTGAGGACCGCGGTAGAAAGGTCGCGCCTCGAGACGAGAAGGGCGGCCGCAGTACTAAGGCGCGCCCTACTCCTAGCTTTACACAGATACAACGGCGCCGCCTTCGTCGCGGCGGCCCGGAACATTATGAAGAGGGATCCCATCCTGGAATGCCTCCTCGAGGACGACGAGGCGCGCGGGCCCCACAGTGCGGGCGCTTCGTATAACGCCGCGGCGGCGTCCGCAGAACAGGCGAGCGCGCTCGGCGCGCCGGCCTGGGAGCTGCTGTTGTTGGCGCGCCACGTCGACGCGCGGGTCGCGGCCCAGGCTCGGGCCATGCTGGCGGGCACGCGGCCGGGCGCTTGCGACGATCCTCGAAAGTTGCTGGACGCGCGGCTCGTGCCGGAGCCGGTATCTAGACAGCCGCCGCGGAAGAAGAAGCGGCGGTAGGCGCCCGCGTCGACGGCGTCTGCTGGAGTAATTGTTGTTTGATTACTAGCGCCATTGGGCGACCGTGAGTCCGTGAAGTCGTCGTCCGCGTCCACGAAGTACGCCAGCTCGAGCCGGACCTCGCCGCAGGCCCGGCCGTCCGCGTCCTCGAGCGGGAACCAGTCGTCCTGCTCGACGGCGACGGCCTGGAAGCACGTCCGCAGGATGATCACGGCGCGGCCCAGCGCCTTGTCCCGCGCCGCCGACAGGGCCTTGTGCATGACGGCGACGACGACGTCGTCCGCCGCGTCGGCGACGTCCGTGAATATCATCGTGCTCGCGTTCCACTCGGGCGCCGACGACGTCGCCGAGGCGACGGCCGTCCGCTCCTCCTCGGCGCCGCACCGCACCAGCGCGAACGGGTTGCAGTCGCCGCCCTCGACCTCGCCGAGCCCCCGCGCGGCGACGACCTTGACCTCCAACCGGTCGCTGACGTCGCCCATCTTCCGCAATCTACGCCGGGCTCGGGGGGGCGGCGCCCGGCGCTGAATTCCGCGCGCCGAATGCCAATACGACTGGGCGCCGCGAAAGAAGAGGAAAGTATGGGAGACTTCTTATGCAGACAGGATGAGAGGATACGAAGCTACCAGGCGCCGAGCGCGGACAGCTCCGACGACGACGTCGACGAGACGACGCTGTCCGGCCGCGCCCACTTGCTTTGCGAAGCGCGCTGCAGGCGCTCCTTCAGGGCGCCGCTCAACAAAGAACCGTCTTCCAAAGCGGCCAAGAGCGTGGACGACGTGACACACGTCTCAAGAGATGTAATCGCGGCCGCGGCGTCCTTCTGCTTGCGGAGAGCCAGCTTTCTGAGAGCCGCAATACAATCAGGAGCCAGGTCCAACTCCTGGACCGCTTTTACGAGGAGCGGCTCCATCGGTCTACCTCTCAGTAACCTTCTGAGGGGGTCGCCTCGATCGTGGAAGCAGCATTTGACGAAGCCTTCCACGTTCCGCAGATCATCCAAGTAGCCCGGCTCCTCGAAGCGCGTCGCGACCTTGGACTGGTCCTCTCTACTTAGTGTGGAGAGCTTCGCGACGGCGTCTGAAGACAAAGCGAGGCGGTCCGCGACGGGTCTCAGACTATCCGTAAGCTTCTGCAACTCAGAAGCCGTGGCGGCGAAGTTGTTGTTGTCCTTGATGGAAGCTAGCACCAACACGCCGTCGACCTCGGACTTGTGCTGGTCCGCTTCCAATCTACGTACAAGTCTAATCTGTTTTCGCGGCTCCAACCTCCGAAGGGCCGCCGTGCCCCTTTTATCAACTTTGGGGTGCTTCAGGAGGAAGGCGTCGACCCTACGTCTCGCCGACTCGACGGTGGGCGGCGGATCGAACGCGGAGCCGGCGGTCCGCCGCGGCTTCGGCCGCGGCTTGCGCGCGGGTGGTGGTCTTTGTAGAGTAGCTCTATCATCAGCAAGCAACTTCTGAATCAAGGCCTGGGACGCCTCCTCATTTTTTGCTGACTGCTCGAAGGCCAGGCGGTCGCCGTTCAGCGCCGACCTGAGTGGGAATCAACCAGTGAGCGAGGTTACGGCATCGCGTCGACGGCGTAGAAGCTCTACGCCATCGAGCAGACGCGTCGCGTCGATGGCGTGGGGCGCCTGAAATTTGATTTTCACACAGGCGCCGACGGGCCGAGTCGTTCGTGCCCGTCCCCGTTCAAAGCGGAGGAGCCGAGTCTCTCCGGCACGAACCCGACCACAGACCGCGCCGGCGCCTCGCCGACCACGGCGTCCAACAAGGGGTTCCAGGGCATGGGCGCCGGCGCCGCCGCGGCTAACACGGGCGACCGGCCCATGTTCAGCTGGATTTCCGGCGCGGCGATCGGCGCCGGCGCCTTCTGGGGCGGCGCCGTCCACGCGTTCTGTACAATAGGTTTGGGGGCGTCGAGCTCCAGCACGCCGCCGTCCGGCGCCGGCAGTTTGCGGAACTTCATGCCATGGGTTGGTGCGTGCCTCTCTACCACTTTGGTCATGCGCTCCCTAGGCTTCGTCAATTCGGGGTGGGCCGTCCAGAAGTGGTGGACCTCGGACATCAATTGCTTCTTCTGGGGCTGCTTCGCGACCCACGCTCGGAGCGCGACCATCATGGCCGTCTGGGCGCGCTCGTCGGCCGTTTCTCGTTTGGGTGGAGGCACGGACCCGACGAACTTGATGGATTCCGAGGAGCTCGTACTGTCCTTGTGGACAAGCGGCGCGCCGGCGCTCGCGCCGGTGGTCCTCGCGGATAAAGGCGCGCCGGCGGCCCAGGCGTTGGCCTTCGGCGGCTCGGGAGGCGCCGGCTGGAGGCCCGGCGGCGCGGCCCAGGCGTTCGCCGGCGGCGCCGGCGCCGGCTCGGCGGGCTTGGGCAGGAGGCCCCAGGCGTTCGGGATTGGAGGAGGCACGGCCTTCTTTTGTACAGGTGCTGGAGCTTCGGGCGCGAGCGTCACGCCGCGGCGCCACCGACCTCCTTCTTCCTTGACGGGCGGAGCGACCTTCGCCAATGGTCTGACATCGGAAGCCTCGCCCAGGCGCGTCGTCACGTAGGACACCAAAGCGCCGGGGTCGACGCCTTTCACGCCCCGCGCGAAGGTGCTCATCTTGACCGGTTCGCTCTGACCCAGAGGTGTGATCATGTTGCTCGAGTTCACGCGCGTGAACAGGCCGAGCGACCGCGCCACGGCCGCGCGGAAGAGCGCCGCCTCTTGGGAGGTCATGCCGACGTCGGCGAGGTCGCTCGACTTCATGAGCCTTGCTGTTTCCCAGTCGATTTCATTTTGCGTCAGGCGCGGCGCGAGGTGTCCGAGGCCCACGCTGCCCAGTAAGGCGGGGAGGTGCTGGGTCTGCGCCATCGCGTCGGTGGTCGCGCGCTGACCTGGGTCCGCGTCTGCGGGCTCTGTGCGTCGCGCGCCGAGGTGGGTTGCGGGCGCCGCGTCTTTGGGTGCTGGCGCCGCAGTTTGAGCTTTGTTGCGGTCGCGCGCGCCGGGTTTGGCGCCCGTGGAACACTCTATGAGACTATTTGTGTTCTCCCGAGGCGCAATGACCACGCGTTTTCGCTGCGACCCTCGTTGCCAATACAGATCGTGCGCCTGAGATGCTCGCCGGATAATGGAGTGCGTCTCGCGGCGTGCAGCGGCGGGCGTTTAATGTCTCGTGCG
Organism: Pelagomonas calceolata; assembly: GCA_918797485.1. Lineage (NCBI taxonomy): Eukaryota > Pelagophyceae > Pelagomonadales > Pelagomonadaceae > Pelagomonas > Pelagomonas calceolata. The sequence goes on along the minus strand of CAKKNE010000006.1, from coordinate 1,404,647 downwards.
GAGTCTGGTCCCGCCCGTGCCTCGGCCTCACCCGCGGCGTACGGGCGCCATGCGAAGCCTAGGGCCGTGCTCTGGGCGGAACAGAGGCCTGCAGGCGTTCTTTGAGATTTAAACTTTTGGTACGGGTTTTTCTGGGCTGACATTTTCCAAAAAAAACGAGACTTACAGTGCGCACCGCTGGTGTGAATTTGCAGGAAGCATTTTCAGACAGTGCTCGAAGTGCAGCAAAAGTTTCGAGACCGCTAGCCACCGCAAAGCCATAAAGCCACTGCTGCAGCAGCGCCACAGCAGCACTCGCGCGCGCATACGTGGTGCTGGCAGGTGCAGACAGCAGCAGATGGCCGACTTCATCCGCCGCGACACCGCCCAACTCTTACAAGACGTCCCAGACGCCACGAGGGAAACTATAATAGGCGCGCTAGAAGTGGCCCTTGAGCACCGCGACTGGGAAGAGGACCGGGACGATATTTACGAGCTCCTCTTGCGAGCAGACGTGGCCGACGCCGCGCTACGCTGCGACAAGCTGGCCGCGGCGATCGGTTTACTGAGTGATGAGCTCCTCGACGACGACGACCGCGAACCCGCCTGGGTCTCCGTCGCCGTCAAGGTCTTCGTGGTCGGCGCGGCGACAGCGCTGGCAATAGCGACGCGCGACGAGCTGAGCTGGCCCATGGTCGCGACAGTAATAGCGCTGGGCGCGGCGGCCTACGCGCTGCGCGGCGAGACGCTCGGGGACAACGAGCACGTGTGAAGGTGGCTGCCAGCCCCGACGCCATCGACGAGAAATGTGAAGAGTAATTGTGTTTTAACGAACTCTAAGAAATCGGCCCGTCCGTGATCGACGCGCAGGAGCACGTCCCCTCCGACGTCTCGATCGGTTTGCCGTCGAACGTAGCAACACCACCGACAAGTTTGAGTTCGGCGGCCACCGGCGCCCAGAGCTTCTTCTTCTTCACCTGGTTCGGCGTGGCCAGGTCGGCGTCCACGCCCTCGAGATAAGCCGGCTCGCCGTCCTCGCAGGCCGCGGGCGGCTCCAACACCTCGACCTTCGCCTTCTCGTCCGCCGAACCGCACAACACCATGCCGGCGGAAGGCATGCCCCCCAACTTCGCCGTCGGTAAGTTTGCTACTACTAAAACCTTCTTCCCGACGAGCTCACTCGCTTTGTAGAAGTCCTGCAGCCCGGACACGATCTGCCGCGGCCCGTCGGGCTCGCCCAGGTCGATCTCCTCGACGATCAATTTCTCGGACTCGGGGTGGTTGAACGCGTCCACAATGGTCCCCACCCTTAAGTCGATGCGCGCGAACTGCTCGGGCGTCGCGGCGTCCATCCTTACTGTGGAACGAGTGGCGCTCCGTGCCATGGACGGCAGGCGCGGCGCGAGCGCGGCGGCCCGCGCGGCCAGGAGCATGGCTGCTACTCTCATTGCTTCGCCTGCGCGGACGTCAAATGGTCTCGAACAAATCGCTCGCGCCGATGGCGTGAGGAGACGGTGCCAACTCGACGCCAGCGAGCATACATCGCTGACGCCGCGTGGAGCAGCGCTACCGTCGCGCGTTTGGCTCCGGAGAGCGGTGACATCATATGGAGAGTGCAGCGGCTTGCACCATCTCTCGTGCCTTATGGCTCCGCGATCCGACGCGCATGGTTTCCCTCGTGCGTTGCACGATGTCTTTGGACGCTGCACCGCACGGCTTCGGCCTAAAATCCACAGCACAATTGCAATCAAAGTCAATACAAGCCCCCCAAAAACCCGGCGAATGGTTTCTGCTTTGCGAGGCCTCTCTCGGGTGCACACGTCTCCGCTCGGGCGAGGAAACGGTACCGGAAAGCCGCCGGCGCCGGCCTCATCTCAGCCACTGTCATCGCAAATCCACACCACCGTACGCGCGCGGCCGAGCGAGCGCAAGCACTCGACGTGCATTGCGTCCTTGATCCCAGCAATCCCTCAAATCCGAGCGATGGCGCGCCGCTGGACCAGCTGTGCCCTAGCATGCGTGGCTGTCTCAGCATTCGCGCCGCCGTCAACGCGCATAGCGCTGCGACACACAACAAGACGAGCAACGCCGGAACTCGAAGCGCCGCCCGACATCAGGTGGCTGGCCAAGCTCAACCCCCAGCAGCCCGATAGGGAACCGAGCGGCGCGAACGGCACGATGGTCCTACCACTCTTCCCGCTGGGAGCCGTGGCCTACACGCCTGGTTCTACCCAGGTCCTCAACATCTTCGAACCGAGGTACCGGAAGATGTACTCCGACATCCTCATGAGCGGTGGGAGAAGGTTCGTAACTACGATGGTTAACTCCGAGGACAGCGACACGCTCGCCGAGGTCGGTGTGGTACTGTACCTGGAGGATCTCAAAGAAGTAAGCCAACAGACGAATGATGCGGTGAAGTACGTCTGCAGCCACAAAGTGTTAGACTCTCGAGTACGTATAAAACACGTGTTAAACGAAGGCGATTCGCGTACCAGAGAGACGTATCTACGGTGCGAGGTCGAGGAGCTCGTAGACGACGACGAAACGGACGAAGAATCGTCGGAAGTGTCGCAACTGGAAGCGGCCGTGAGAGATTCACTGCGGGATGTCGCCGACATGCAGGACCAAGGCAAGGAAGACGTCCGCTTCTCCAGAGACGCCGTCGGCAAGCTCGAAGCTTCGAGAGGCGTCGGGTCTGGTTCTCTGTGGGGCGTCGTCGAGCTGTGGAAGAACTTTCTCGACGCGCGCGCGCAAGCGGCGGGCCGACGGGTGCAGCAGGACGTCCAGAACCGGCTCATCAAATATCTCTCCGAGAAGAACGGCGGTTCGGGTGATAAGCAGCTGCCTCAATCAGTGAACCTGTCCGAATTACCTGCTGATCTGCAAAGGGACGTTCGGACACTGAGAGATAGGGTGATGGAGGATGTAGGACCCTTAGTAGAGGAGCAGACGTCGGGCGTGCAACGATTAGTTCAGGCTTCGTCGCACGCGGAGCGGTTGCGGCTCTTCGAGCGCATGGTGGCCAATGAAAAAAATAGGTTGCTGGCGCGCAAAACGCTGCGCAATACGTTAGCTTCGTTGGAGGACAAGTTCAACGCGCCGGCGGCGGAGAAGCCGTCGTCCGATGAGGGTAAGTCGAGTTAGTAGTCTTCGCGGCGACGGCGTGGGGGGGGGGTTGTGCGACGCACGGCCGCGACCGTCTCCGATTGGAGGCGCGTTTCCAGTTGCCTTTCTAGAGAAACCGTCATCGCGGTGAGAGTCGTCGTGGGCGCCGCGGCCGTCGGCTGGACTTCGGCGCGGGGCGGGCCGCGACCGCGCGCGCTTGTCCGCGGCGCCCGCGTTTCGACCGGGGGCAATGGGAACAGGGGGTCCCGGCAAAAAAAGAGGGGGTCGCGCGCAAGGCGCGTGGTTACAAAGAGTCGGGGCGACCTTGCGATTAATACCCAGCTTCTTCTAGTAAAAGGCGAGCGCTTCCAACCGTAAAAACGGCCGTAGGAAGGATTGTTCGAGATTAATCACCGGTCTGGGAACGGGTTTTGTGGCTTTGTGGCTAATGAATAGGCTGTTGTGTCCGTGGTAGGCCGCCGGTTCCCGCCGCGGCATTACAGAATCGCCTTCAGGCTGCCCTGTTCGAGCAGCGGCGGCGGCGTCGGAACAACTTGTCAGGTGGAGCCCGAGGCTGCCCGGTTGGACGAAAGGCAGCCCGCGCGGTTTGTGAAGCGAAGCGGGCTGCCCCCTAGCTTGGCCTGGTCAGTGTGAAGCGCTACGACCAGGATGGCGGCGCCGCGCGCCGCCAGTCGCAGTCCCTCTCCACAGAGGGACATCATCACGGCGCCGCACCCCCACGCGGCCATTACGATAAGACCGCTTTCCCCATCACTGGAAGCGCCGCGGCTCGCGCGAAAACGCGTCTCGCTGGCGCAAGTCACGAAGCGCATGCAGTGGGACTCGGACATCGACGACGACCTGGATTCGACGGATAGTAGTGGAGCCTACTCTGTTAGAAGCGCCACCAGCAGTTTCATGAAGACGGCGCGGTGTCGCATTAATGTCAAACAGTTGACACCGTTAATCATAGCGGGCGTCCTCTGCGCCGCGGCTGCTATTTCTGTCCAGCCGATCGTCGCGCACGTCGTCGAGGAGCGCGCGCGGGAAGCTATTGTAATTGATACGGTGAACGAGTGGCGCCGGCTCCACGAAAATGTTGTTTCATCTGTTGATGTGACGCTCTGGAACGTGACCAATTCTGAGGAGGTGCTTGCCGGCGCGACGCCTTCGTTGGATCCTGTAAAGCTGGGGCTCGTCCACTCGTTGGTGGGGTCTGACCGGAGTTGGGTCGACTCGCGGAAATCATACGAATTCTCTCGACATAGCTACTATACGACTACTGAATCAATGGATGCGGAAATAGTGACCCTCGATACCGACGGCACCTTCGCGCGGCGCCCGATCCGAGACATGCTCTCGACAATCCTCCGGAACGCGACGGATCGAATTGGTCTCAGGACCGGCCGAGGAAACATAGATGATGTTGGGCGGTACACGCTCGCGCCGAACCCGTCAGCGGTCGGCGCGCGGACGCGAGTTAAACCATTACGCCGCGAGGACGCCAAGGTCAAAGGGACCGTCTGGTCCGACGCCCTCCAGAAGCACGTAGCTTTGGTCGACGACGGTGCGATGAACGTGAAGGGCGTGGCTTGTAGACGAGTAGTGTTCGAGGCCACGAATAGCACCGTCGACGGCTATGACATAGACGCCGACATAGACGGGACCCGCTTCGACGGCTTCGAAGAGGGCGCGGCGTCGTGGGCCGCCGTCGAGCCGCTCACCGGACGATTGGTAGAGTCTCAAATCAGTACGGAGCGGTCCCTGAACGGGTGGCCCCTCGTCACGACGGTCGAGTCCTACGAATGGGAGGGATCAGAAGCTAGACGACACATCGAGGATTACGACACACCAAAAAAGGCGGCCCGCGGCTGCATGGTCGCCTTCGCGGTCCTCGCTTTGCTGATCGGCGGCGCGACGTGCGCGCTGCATGTGGCCTTCAACCGGCCGCGTTCGCAGTCCCTCGCCTCGGTGATTTCCGTCATGCAAAACGACGACGCGGACCTCTGAACATATCGCTCCCCGTCGCGGCGCTTCTCCGCCCGCGGCTCCATCACGGCCTCCACGCCTGCTCGACGGCGCGGCGGTGCCGGTTCCTCACTGCTCGATGGCGTCCCATTGCTTATCTCTGTCCGGTCCCCTTACGAAAGCTGCCGGATACGCTTTCTCTCCCACGCTTACTCTCGTGTATAAAGTAACATTGATCCTGGTACTCCTCGTTATACCGTAGGGACGATTCGTCGGCGGCCGGCGCGTGCCGCGTTTACCACAACAGTACGAGCTTGGCTCAGGCTCAGGCTAGTTACGTCGCGGGGTCCCCCGTACCCCTCCCGCTCCCCCCGGGCCCACCCGAGCTTGTGCCAGTGTGTCTATCGGGCAGTCGACGTCCTTGGACGGCTGTGTGTGGCAATGCTAATGGAAGACGAGCGGGAGGGCAGCATATGCCAGTATCTACGCATTTCAATTAGCATGCGCTGCTGCAACTCGCAGCACCTCACGCCATCGCTGCGGCACAGTGCATCACAGTGACCAATTTGCTGCAGCAGCCCATTTGGCCACAATTACGGGCAGCATGGCACGATGAAGAGACGGCTCGCAGCGCTGCTCGCTGCAGCAGCAGCCGACGACTGCTGCTGGTTCGCGCGCAGCCCGAAGGGCACGACCTTCGAGAAGCCACGACAAGCCATCGACGCCTGCGACACGAAACATCTGTGCTTCGTCGCGTGCTCCCCGTCGCGGCGGCGCGTGGCCCAGACCTACTACAAAGAACGCATCGCACCCAAGGCCTGCACCTGCGATCCAAACCAAGTCGCACGCGAGGCGAACTTCTCGTCGCTGGCGAAAACGCCCGTGTCGAAGAGCCTGCGGGCCGTCTACGCGGGTGCGTTCCTCGCGCCCTACAAAGTCGCGGCGCGCGTCGACTGGCGGGGCCTCGCCGGCGAGCCGCTGGACGCCGCGAATAATGGCGTCCTACGGGAGGCGAGCGCGGTCTGGCGCCCGGCGCACCCCGAATCCATCAGGGTGATGCACTTGTCAGCGTACGAGCACGGCGTCGTCGCGCGCCACTCGTATGCGGAGGCGATGCGGCGCGTGGACGCGGTCATCCAATGGCAGCTTAGAGATTTGTGCGGTACGACGCCGAGGCGGTGGCCGCGCTACAACAGTACGGCTGCGGTCGTCCCCTTCCTCGGCGGCGTGCGGAAGCACGGCGTGGAGGCGCGGGCGCTCAAGGCGCGAGCCCTGAAAGCGAGCGTCTGCGGGTTGCGGCGGGACGTGGCCGCGCACGTGCGTCGCGGTCTGCGACGACGACGACCGGACGGCGGCGGCCGAGGCGCTTGGTGAGCTGGCGGATGTCGTGGTGGTGCCGTGCCCTGGGCGCCGGTCGTCGGGCGCTTTCCTTCCTCGCCCCGGGCACCTGACCTTCCTGGCCCTCGTAGACGCGATCGAGGCGTTCTCCTTCGTCGACTTTTTAGCGTTTGGCGAGGCCGACCTCACATGGAGATTATCAGAAGAAGCGGGCGCCGCCGCGGCGAAGTTGTTTGAGGTCGCGCCGGACGCCGTGCTGACGCCCCACCGCTGGTACAAGCGCCACGCGTCCGCGGCGGAGCGCGGCGACGCCGCCGGCACGCAGCCCACGGGCCAGAACCTGTGTTCCTTGCGGGCCGGCGCGCGCATGGCCGCCGTCGCGCGCGTGCCCGGGTAACACTAGTGTATTGTTAGTCCTTCTGCCGCAGCAGCCGCAGCGAGTCCGTCCCGAACAGATAAAGGACGCCCGCGTAGACCGTCTTCGGGAAGTACCGCCGCCACAGCCTCGAGAACTTGCGCAGGCCGCGGTAGGCCCCGACGGCTCGTTTCGCGCGCCGCGCCCACTTCTCCGCGCGGTCCTCGTCGAGGTCCTGTAAAGCGGCCGCGAGTTTTTCCGCGCGCTCCGCCGGGAGATTCAAGACGTTTTTGAGCGTCGACGCGGAGCCGAGCGTTTTTGCCAAGGGTACTAATTTTCGCGCTTGGGACGGGTCCTCCAACAAACCCTCCAATGCTTTTTTTGCACCACCCGCCGATTGCATCGTCCTTAGCGGTAGTAGTTGTTGTGGCGGCTCCGGCGGGGCGTGCTCCGCACAAGCGTCCACGATCTCGAAGGCTCGCTCGTGACCCAGGGACTGGGCCGTCTTCGCGTCCACATAGGCCTCACCAAGTTCTCCTATACTCTGTTTTGCACAAGCGCGCCGATACAGTGCCGTCGCTCTTAATGGCGAGCGACTCGAGACCTTGTCCACCACAACGTCGCAGACCTCAATACATTCAACGTCCTGCTCGAGCTTCAGGTGGCAGCGCGCCAGGTTTAACCTGATGGACGCCTCGAGCAAGTCGTCCCCGGAAGAATCCTCGAGCGCTTTCTCGTAGAGCGATACAGCGTCTTTGTATTTGTCGGCGCGCTGTGCGGCGTCGGCTTTTGTTTTTAAGTTTTGTGCTTTGGTCGCCTCGGCGCCGCCTTTTAGTAGCCAAGCGGGTGGTAAGGCGCCGCCGCGCGCTATCCGTCGTCGCTTTGGCGTGGCGCGCGCCGCGCTGGTGAGGACGAGGAGCCATGCGGCGGCTCTCATGGTGCGCGGGTGCAGCGCTGGTGTCTGAACGAGCCTGCTTTCTCCGCGCCTCGACTAAAAGATTTTAATTGCTAGCGGCTGTAAGACACTAATCTTGCTAATTATTTTGAACGAGATTGCTCCGCGGCCGCGCAAGCCGCTATCCTGACAGCTGACGCTGAAAGAAGCAGTGCTCCAGCCTAGTTATAGCCGCTGCGAGCCCTGGGCGGAAGACCGCGCGCCGCCTCGACGCCTACCGTTCAAATCACAGCTAGCTGGGAACCATGGACGTCGGCTTCACGCCCGTCAGCGACGCGCCGCCGCCGTCCACGCTCAAGCGCCCCTTGGAAAACCCGACGGTGACGCCCGCGCCGCGGAAGAAGGTGAGCTTCGCCGGCGAGACGCCCACGGCCACCGAAACTAGCCCGAAGCCCCCTCCGTCGACAGCCACCAAGTACAAAGACCGCACGAATGGCGGCGCCACCGTCGACGTGGCCAACAAACACCTGCAACGCAGAGCAGCTTGGGGCGACCTCGGTTCTGTTTCACAAAGAGCCGTCGTCGTCGCCGCGCCTACCGAAAAAGACGTCGACGCGTGGACCTCGAGCAAAGCCTACGGCGGCACGGAGAGTACGCAGTTGGCCGTGGGCACCGCCACGAGGTATCGCCACATGTTCACGCCGCCCGGCGAGCGGTGTGCGGCCTTAGATGCTTCGCTCGTAGAGGCGGCCCAGAAGATACGAGAAAACTTCTCTGAGAAAGATGTGGAGCCGTGTGCCATCGGCACGGCGACGCAGACGCCGGCGCTCTTCTGTGGGCGCGTGTGTCTGGATGCTCTTGATGGCCGGTTGAACAAATCATCAGTGTGCCTCGAGGGCGAGCGGTCGGAAGGTGGCTTCCGCGTGCCTCTCGATTTGACCGCCGTGGAAGGTAGCTACGCCTTGTTTCCGGGCCAGGTCGTTGGGGTCGTGGGATCGGCACCGGGTGAAGATGGTACGATCCTCGCGAGGTCCATTATTTTAGGGTCTCCAGCACCGCCCGCTTCTACTCCAGCCAAACAGATGCAGGAGTTCCACACGAAGCAGCAGAACAACCAGCCTCTCAGTATTTGGGCGGCGAGCGGCCCCTACACGACGTCGGACGACCTCGATTACAGCCCGCTAAAAGATTTACTAGCGGCTTGTAGAGCTGCAAAGCCCGACGCCGTCGTACTGTTAGGCCCCTTCGTGGACGCCGACCACCCGCTGGCCAAGAACAACGATCTGAAGGAAGGTGATGAAAGCGTCGATGCCGCGACGTTGTTTGTATTGAAGGTGGCCTGGGCCCTCGAGAAGTTAGTTATTGAGGAGGACTGCCCGACGCAATTCATCCTGGCTCCCGCTACTCGCGATCTAGTTGCGGAGCCGGTGTTCCCGCAGCCACCATTGGACGCGCCTCCGCTCGGTGCTCAGAATGACGCGCGGCCGTCGTGGCAGGACGAGATGCCTGTTGGTTCGTTGGAACTGCCTTCCCAGGTGCATGTTGTCGGCAACCCCGGTCTGTTCAAGATTAATGAAGTGGTGGTGGGTGTGACGGCTACTGATGTCTTATTTCAGCTGTCTTCGCAGGAGCTGTTCCACAACGGGCGCGACAATTCTGAAATAGCGAAGATGCCGCGCGTGGCTCGGTTAGCGTCTCACTTATTGTCACAGAGAAGCTTCTACCCGCTCTTCCCGCCGCCTTCTATGAGTTCGACCGTGGCCGACGCGCCCGTCGACCTGCGGCAGCACGGGAAGTGGAAGTTACCTTTACAGCCCGACGTCCTCATCACGCCCTCGAAGCTCCAGCCCTTCGCGCGCGACGTGCAAGGTTGTTTGGTGCTGAACCCGGGGCACTTGTCGAAAGGCGCGGGTGGCGGGACCTTCTCGCAGCTGACGGTCCATCCCTTGTCTGCGGAGGGTGACGAGACTGTCGTGCATGGCGTCCCGGCGCGCACGCGCGCGGAGATCACGCGCATCTAGGTCCTCTCCCCGCTTAACTATCCGAGACTTACTTCTCCGTCGCGGCTTGGAGCGCGGCTCGCGCGTCTCGTAGGGCACGCTCGATCTCTCCCGTGGTCGGGTGCACGCCGCCCAGCACCTGCCGCGCGGTCCGTTCCGCGTCCTCAAGCGTCGACACGGCCTCGCGGAGATCATCGAGCGTAGCGCGGTTGTCTTTGTAGAGCGCCTTCGCGTAAGTCCACCTCATCTTGAGCGTGAGTCTATTACCCTCTCCGAGAACACGACGCGCCACAGGCATCGTTTTGCGCAACAGTGCCTTGGCTTCTGCGTAGCGCTGTAGACTAAGAAGGGAGTTCGCGTAGTTGAAGGCCGCTCGGAGAGTCTCTTCATGTTCTTCGCCATTAAGCTTCAAACGTCCGGAGTATACCTCTCGACGCAGGTGCAGTGCCTCTTCCTCCCGTCCGAGCGCCCGATACGTCATCGCAAGATTGCTCCGCGTGGCGAGTATGTGCTCTTCTGGTCCGCCAACGCGCTGGTGCATTGACAACTCGGCCTCTTTCACGGTCAACGCGTCTACGTGATGGTTTGCAATGGCTAGACTATTCCCAAGCAGGTTCATCGCCAATTTCCGAGCCGTGTCCGTCTCCGGCCGGCCCAGGTACGTCTTCCAGCACGCCCACCCGAGCGCGCAGCCCACGACGCCATGGTATTGTTGCTCGCACAGGCTACATGAGTACCACCGTGCAAACCTCACATCCATCGCTTTGTCGCCCAAATTATTCTCCTCGACCTCCGCGACCAAAATCTTCGCCTGCTCCGCCAAGCACGACACGTGCGCGAAGCCCGCCGTCCCGCGGCACGCACACATGCGCACGAGGCCCTCCTTCGTCTTCCAGTGGAGGGCCTGCGTGCAGATGTAGCACGTCTGGCCCTTCGTGTCCTTGGCGCACGCCTCGACCGCGACCGCGACGGCCTCCTTGTATTTTTTGTCTGCATTATACTGTTCTGCGTTGCCGCCGCGGTGTATTTTCTTACACATCTGCTTGTGGCCGCGGCGCCAGTGGTCATGCTGGCAAGTCGAGTCACAATAGCGAATTTTACAGCGCACACAACGCGGCGCGTCGTGGGCCAGTGGGGCGGCGCAGGCGGCGCATGTTGTGAGGATCATCTTGCGTTTTGCGGTGAGTTATTGGGCTTGCGCGGCGGCTTGACTCGGCTTGGAAAACCCGTTTTTTCAACTCACCAAAAAGTCGCGAACGCTCTACAGACGCCCCACCAACGCCATCGACGCGAGAGGAACATTAAGTATATTACGCCAGCACGAGCGTCCCCGACCGCACCAGATACCAGAAGACGAACGCCGTCGACAGCATCAATGCAGAGGCAGTGACCACACAAACGATGACGAACGAGCTCTTCTCCTGGTGCAGGTTCATGCCGAAGAACCCGCCGACCATGGCCCCGGCGCCCACCACCATACCCAATAAAGTGAAGATCGTGTCCGCCGTGATCAACCGGTTTCGCGCGAGGTCGAGCTTCATCCCGAAGAGATCTTCCGCATTATCAATACGCAGTCGGATCAATTCCAGCCTCGTTTGCACCGCCTCCGCATCCTGTAGATAGGATTCGAGTAGCAATTCGACGTCCTCATGCTGCGTCAGTAACTCAGGACTGATAGGAGGATCGAACAACCGCGGCCGCTCCCTGAGTAAAGATAAACGCATCATGCACATGTCCTCGTCCTCGTCGAGGATCGCCTCCAACGCTTCGGCCGTGTCGCGCGTCCTCGCTTCTAGATGAGAGACGGCGTTCTTGACGTGGCGTAACCTTTCCAGGGAAGCTAATGCTACTTGTCTAGCTGTTTGGAGTTCGCGCATCGTTTCTTCCGCGACCGGTTCCACTTCTTCGCAAGCCGCGTCGAGTCTCAAAGTACAAGTCCTTAGAACCGCTTCCAACGCCCTTAGTTCGAAGGGCGCCTCGTCGTCCAGCTCCGGTAATGATTGCGAGGACTCATTCTCCTCTATACTAGTATTAACGTCGTCGGTGGAGACCTGTGCGCAAATCAAACGGTGAGTCGGGTGCCGTCCGTCGAGCGGTGAGGAACCGACAAATCCACGCCGTCGAGCAGGTGTCGCGTCGATGGCGTAGAGGCCATGATTCAGCAGTGGCGGAGGCGCCGCGAGAATTTGAGTTCCACACAGGTCGCGACCGGCTTTGCTGAAGTGTCAGGGTAGAGCTGGTCCGCGAGCTGTCTCTGCAACTCATCCGCCAACTCGTGGTCGTCCGCCGGTAGTAAGGCGAGTAATCTATCCCACACGACGACGCATCGTAAAGGTGGAAAATTGCACACGATCACATGTTGTCTCACGACCACGCTCGGATTCTTGCAGGCGTGCGGGTTCGTCGCGTCGACGGCCCGTAGATCTCGCGGGTGCAAGGCGTTGTGGGCCTTGCGCTTATGTAAATCCGTTTGCGACGGATGCCGCGCCTTCGGCACCGCGTCCCGCACGAGCTGCTGGAGCTCCCTCATTCGTAAAAAGAGTGTAGTTTGCTTGCCACTGGCGTGCATTTCTACGACGCGTGCGCGCTTCTGCCGTTGCAAGTTCCGCCGCGACGCCCGCGGTAACAAAGCCAAATCTAAACGCCTCCCAGATTCGTCATCATCATCATCGTCAAAGCTACCGGACTTGCGCCGCGACGACTTCACGGTGGCGCGCGCCGGCGGCGAGATGTTGGGCGCGGGCGTGCCTCTCAAAGAGTCACCGAAGGAGCCGCCGCGCCGTCGCCGCGGGCTCGCCTCGCCGGGCGAGGCGAGGGGCGTGGCGTGCGCCGTGGGCGTGGACTGCTGGGAAGACATGATGCTGCAGTTATGCGGTGCGTTTGCCGGTCGTTCGCTGCGTAGGAGCGCGTTTGCAGTGCTGTGATTTGTGTGCAAAATGCTCCTGGGTTGTTACGGCTGCTGCTTTTTGCTGCAGCGGCTCGTCACCCAAAGAGTTGTTGCACCACAGTCTTCTGCTCAATCCAAATGATCGATGCGGCTCGTTTGAGCCGCGCACAAAGGTTGCAAAAATCACAAATACCCGCACCCATCAAGGACAAATCAACAATGTTATATCGCGGCGGCGACGACGACGGCTCCTCACGCAGCGCCCGGACAACAGCAGGATCTAGCTCGTACTCCCAGAGCTGGTTCACGTTGTAGCCGCGCGACTTGATTGTGTGCGCCTCGTGGCGTGTTTCCGTCCACGTCGCCAGCGGGAAGCGCGCCGCTAACACACACGCGTCGGCTGGCAACTCCCGCGCGAGCTTTTTCTCGAGATCCGCCATCATCGCCGGGACGACGAAGAGCGCGACGGCGTCCGCGTCCGACACGTCCGCCTTGAAGAGGTCGCCGCGCTCGAACGTGCAGAGCTCGCCCACGTTCTCGCGCCAGGCCGAGTACCTTGAGTAGTAGACGAGCCAGGGGTTCAGTTCGACGCCCCGAGCCTCCACGCCCAATCGTTTTGCGAGCTCCACGCAGACGACGCCGTCGCCGCTGCCCAGGTCCACGATTCGTTTGGCCGCGCCTTCTACGCCGCGCCTCCTACAGGCCTTTTCGAGCAATTCGAGCTGCTGCGCGTTCGCCGCGACGTACGGCAAACAATGCTTGCGCAGCGCCGGCAGCAGGAAGGGCGCCGGGATGGCCACCAAGGCGAGCAGCGCGGCGCCGGCGCCGGCGAGCGCCGCCATCGGCAAGGCGGACTCATTGGTGGTCGTGTCCTTAGCTGTGGCTGTGTCCTTGGACATCGCGTATCGCTTCCAATGATACGTCTTTGCAGCAGCGATGCGGCGCCTGCGCACGCCGCTAAAAACCAATCCAGCGCGCTAGCCTGCTTTTTAGCTTTCACAGAGGCGCAGCGCTTGCTCTCTGTGCAGGCCAGTGCAGCGGTCCTGCCGCACTGCGTGGGCGAAACCAGCCACTGCACAACGTCTGCGGCAGTGCTTTGACCTGCCGGCATGAACGCCGAGGGTTGAGAGCAGCGATGCGGGCGCTCCCGCTGCTGTGCGTAGCCGTCAGCGGCCTGCAGCCATCGACGAGGCGGCAATTCGTCGCCGGCGCCACTTCTACGGCATTGGCGCCAGCCGCAGCGGTGGCGCGCGACCTCCAGTTCAAGGATCTTGGGGACGGTCTGACGGTGGCACAGATCACGGAGGGCCGCGGCGATGCCGTAGTGGGGCGGGACTCGATTGTGCTGGTGGAGCTCGTGGGGCGCCTCGTGGGCAAGCAGGGATGGACCTTCGAGGACTCGCGCGAGGACGGGGATCCTTACCGGCTGCAGCTCGGCCAAGGTTTGGTTGTCGAGGGTCTCGAGCGCGCGTTGGTGGGGGCGCGCGTGGGCGAGGTGCGGCGGACGGTCGTGCCCTCGAAGCTCGCGTACGTCGACCGCGTGAAGGAGCCCGTGCGTGACCCCGAGTCTGCTCGATGGCGTGAGGTAGTGCAATTTCTCACTCGTCGACGGCCACACAGGTGCCACGGTCGCCGGCCTTCCGGAACCGGCTCTACGGCACCGTGTTGAACGACAACCGGAAGACGCAGGAAACGGCGGGCCTCGGCGCCGACGTGGCCGGCGTTGTGGCCTTCGATGTCAAGGTCCTAAACATCAGGCCGCCGCGATAGGCGTAATGTGAGGTATTGTTTTTTTTGGCAGATGATTGGGATGTTTACTTTACACAGCGATGGGGGGTCATGCCGCTTTCGCGACATCGTCGTCGGCGTGTAGCCGCCGCGCGTCCTGGTCGGCGCGCAACGCAGCCGCGGCGTCTAAAGCGGCGACGGGGTCGGGGAAGAGCATGGCGTCCTCGTTCGATGGCCGCGCCGGATCCGGGAGCGCGATGGAGGCGGGGTGGCCGCCGCCGGGTCCCCGCGGCGGGTTTCTGTCGTCGTCGAGGGGAAAAGCGCCGCCGGGGGTGAAGTAGTAGGGCCCTTCGTAGGGGCGGGGCTGGGCCGAAAGCGCTCTAGCGGCGGCGCGGGCGGTGGGGCCGCCGGCGCCCCGCGCAGGGGCTGAAATAGCCCTAATTGAGGTAGGGGCTCTCCTAAGCGCTGCCGTCGAGTTTCTCGATGCGGTAAGGCCTGAGCGGCCGCCCGTTGCTGCCAGCCGTCTCCCCAGCATGTTGGGCGCGTTGGTTTTTTAGGCTATGGGTCAATATCCCGGCCTTCTGAAAGCAGCAATCGCCCTCTAGCCTGGCAAAGGCTAGTGTCTTACACGCCGCTAGCTGAAAACGCTGCGGCGACGTACACCTGCACCCAAGGGGCGGCAAACGTGCACATTTCAACACTACGACTCGCCAAGAGTAGCGGCTGCAGTCGTTGGCATCGCTGCTGGCTCATAAGCCACAGAGAGCCAGCGCGATGGCCCCACCACACCCGCTCCTCGCCATCCAAACGCCGCAACTCATCGGCATCGCGTGCGGCTGCGCCGTGTTCGTGGGCACAATCATCACCGTAGCCGTGCTCTTCGTGAAAGGCGGCTCGATAGATCGATTACGAGCCGAGGCGAACGGGGACAAGCCGGCGCCGCCGCGCCCGAAGCTGGTAGACGAGCTGCTCGAGGCCGCGAAGCGGCTTAAGGAAAAGCCCGAGCTCGGGACATCAACGGTCGTCGCGCGAACGAAGAAGGGCGAGGCGCCGCGGCGCATTATTGTTAGACGGGCTGATGAGGATGATGAGGATGACCCAAGTATTCCTACAACAGAATGGTTAGTAGTAGTCGACGCGTCGCTGAAGCCACCAAAAAGGGTCGGTACACTCGAGCTCACGGACCACCGGCCGCGGCATCTAGCCGTGCGGATCAACGACGTAAAAATAAGAAGCGAAGCCATCGCGCCACTCGCGCTCTTCGCGACCGTCGACGCCCTGGTCCAGCGCGGCTACCGGCGGATCGCGTGGCGCGTCCTCGAACCGACGGACGCGGCGCTCGCCGAGGCGACGGGCTTCGCGCTCGAGGGCGTCCTGCGCAAGTACTGCATCGAGGACGGATGTAGTAGGGACGCGCGGCTCTATTCCGTGCTGAACACGGAGTGGAGGGAAAGGCGGCCGGCGATCGCGGCGCGGCTGGACATTGTTGATGCGCAGTTAGATGCGGCCTGGACGCTGAAGGACTGCTGCGCGCCATCTACGAACATGGCAAAGGCAGCGCGCGCCGCGGCCGCCCGCCGGACCATGGCCTCGAGCAGCGGGCTGCCCGCGGCGCGGAAGAAGAACACGTGAGCGTCGATGGCGCCGAGGTGGACGGACCACTGGACGCCATAGACGCGACGCGATGAGAGTGCGACGCCATCGACGCCAAGATGTAGAGTGTAAAACGAAACTTGTGTTAAGCGAAAACTACTAGGCGTCCCGGTCCAGGTCCAACTGCTGAATCGGCGACTGCAGCTCCGTCCGCGCGACGTCCAAGACGCTCTTCGGCGACGCGGCGAAGGACCTGACCGAAGCGTGGTGCTCCGGGAACTCGCGCCTATAATAAGACAGCAAGTCCCGCGCGAGACGAGATAACTCCCCATCACCATAGCCCGTGAACCTTGATAACCGAGGAGGCCAAGCCGGCGCCACGTTCAATAACTCGCGCGTCGCCCGGATCACCGCGCTACATAATAAAGTGGGCGCCACCGTCTGGAACCTATTGGCTTGCAACGCCATGTTGCAGAAGAACCGCGCGTACGACGCGACGAACTTCGAGGCCTTGGGCGAGCGCTGCAACGGGGCGCCTCGCACCATGTCCGGTGAAGCCACTATCAAGTCGGAAGCCAAGTCAAGAGCGACGAGCGACGTGACCACACCCAAGCGCCAGCCTAGAACCTCCGCAACCTTCGCCTCAGCATCCCGCAACCGGAAGGCGTCCAAGCGCTCGTTGGACGCCGTCCGCAGCACGCGAGGTGGGGGCGCCTCGTGCTCGTCATACTTTGCTGCTAACAGGACACAAGCGACGCGTAATTCATCTAATGAAAACTCGTCGAATAATACGTCTTCGTTCTTCTGCAGCGCGAAGTCGAAGTACCGCGTCGCTAGGTGCGCCGTCGTCTCCGCCAAGCGGTGATCCTCGCAGAGCTGCCAGACGCCGTCCACGTACAAGCGGCGGTGCTTCACATAAGTAGCGTGACTCGAGAAGCCGGGGTCGCTCCGTTCTCTAGCTCTCAGTTGAGACCAGTAGCGCTTCTTGGCCGCCTCGTGCTCAAAGCCGACCCAGGTCGGGGTGGACTCCATGCTCTGCGGCGGTAGCGTACGCTTTGGAGCGATGCGGTGGCGGCGCGGCGGCGGCGCGGCGCTGTTTGGCGCGCTGCGTCGGGGCGTCGCCGGGCGGTGCGCTTCAAATTCAGATTTTGACCTGAACTGCCGTTTGCAGCAAATGGCAGCACTGCGCACGACGTAATTCTTGTGAGGCGCCCACAGCTCCTGCAGGCTTGTGTTGAACTCGCGAGAGCGTGCACTGGTGCACTGCTATGCGAGCAAAAGCAAATAACGACGCTCTTTTTGTCAATCCGCCTAAACACTAGCTGTGAGACACTAGAAACTAATTTGAGCTCTCGCTCTTCTGTTCCAAGGACCTCTCGGCCCGCGCAGGAAGTCTTCCGTCGAGGCTCTCGACGCTCGACTTCTCGCACAGCGACATTTTGCTGTAGCAGTCCAGAGCGGCCGCGCACACGGCCATACGCGTGTTATAAATCAGCGTACGCATCGCTGCTGGACGACATTTGTCGCAGACAGCGGTGCTGCAACGCTACCGGCGGCGAGCGACACACCGGAGAAGCACATCAGACAGCACTTCAGCAGCAGCCATGCTCCTGCGCGCCGCATTCGTCCTGGCGACCTGCGCCTCATTAACGCCGCCGCCGCGCGCCACGACAAATCAAGTCAGACGACACTCGACGCTCCTCGACGAGAAGGAAAGAAATAGGAGACGGCGCGCCGAAGAACTTGGGTTTTGGGATGAAGCTCGATTGGACGTCAGCGGCGGCGACGGCGGCGACGGCTGCTTGAGTTTCCGGAGGGAAAAGTACGTGGCCATGGGCGGTCCCAATGGTGGGAACGGCGCGCGCGGCGGTTCCGTGATCGTGGTCTGCGATCGGAATCTCAATACTTTGGGCGTGGCGCGACGGCGACGGGTCCGAACGGCGGAGCGGGGTCAGCATGGGCGAGGCTCGAACAAACACGCTCGCGCTCCTAGGGATTCGTATATCCGCGTGCCGCCCGGCACTGTGGTCCGAGAAGCCTCCTCAGGAAAAGTCGCCGGGGAATTACGTTCTCATGGAGACGCGTTGTTAGTCGCGAGAGGCGGTAGAGGCGGTCGGGGCAACGCGGCGTTCAAGACCGCTAGAAGGACGGCACCCAGAATAGCGGAGCGCGGCGAGCGCGGCGCGTCGCGCAGTATAGTGCTCGAATTGCAATTAGTCGCGGACGTGGGCCTCGTGGGCCTGCCCAATGCGGGCAAGTCGACGTTGTTGCGGTCCGCGACGGCGGCGAATCCCAAGGTCGCGGATTATGCCTTTACGACCTTGGTACCCAATCTAGGAGTCTGGGAGCCCTCTTTATCGAAAGATTCGCGGAAGAAGGTGCGTGGTAGACGTTCTGCCGTAGGAGGCGCGACGAAGAACGAGCTGAAGCGGCGGCAGAAGCTGCGGCGACGGTCGACGGGCCGCCGCGGCGACAAGCGGCCTTTCGTGGACCAGGCGGGCGCCGCGGAGGGCATCGATAAATCTACAGGCTCGAGTGCAGACGCCTTCGCGGACAGGCAGCTCGACGCCATCCTCGACGGTGTGGTGAATGAGGAACCCACCGTAGAGGAGGAAGTCGAGCGAGAGGAGGAGAAGGGCCTCGTGATCTGCGACATCCCGGGCCTCGTCGACAAGGCGTCGCAGGGCGTCGGGCTGGGCGACGCGTTCCTCAAGCACGTGGAACGCTGCGCTTGTCTCTTGCATGTGGTGGACGCATCGAGGGACGACCCTTGTGCGGACTACGACATCATCTCCAGGGAGCTCGAAAGTTACTCCGATACACTCGCGAAAAAACCTCGAGTCGTGCTCCTGAACAAGGTCGACGCATTAGATGCATCGAGGGAAGCTCAGCTAGTACAAGAATTACGAGCAAAGTGCGAGCATACTCGCGTCGCGACGGCCTCGGCCTTGAGCGGCAAGGGCGTCGATGCATTGATGACGAAGCTGCGAGGTTTTGTGGATAAGCACTCTTCCGATACGTACGCGCCGGTCGGCGAACGAGTCGACTTAGATCCGCCCTTCGCCAACTCGCCGGAGGCCGACAGCAGCTTCACGATCACCGATGGTACAAAGGAGGGCTACGCGGGCCAGTGGCGCGTCGACTCGCCGCGCTTGGAGAAGATCGCGGCGATGACGAAGTTCGACCAGCCCGACGCCGTCGCGCGGTTTGGAAGGGTCGTGGAAGCTTTAGGCGTGGCTGCCGAGCTTGAATCGCGAGGTGCGGTGCGGGGCGACCTCGTGATGATCGGCGACGACGTCGATTTGGAGTACGATCCCGTCGGCTGGTCGCCCTACTCGGAATTGAAGCAGGCGTCGGAAGAGGAGGACGAAGAGGTGCATGAAGAGGGCGAGTTCCTGGACTACGACGGGGAAGTGTTGGATGATTATGAAGAGGAGACGTACGGCGACGAGGACTTCCTGTTCCTGCTGGACGGGGATTCGTAAGTGTGTAGCATATATGAGTTACTACCTAGCGGCGTTTCTTGATGTTCTTCTCGACCTCGGCGTACTCCTGGAAGAGGCGCTTGCGGCGCTTCTCGGGGACGGGGAACTTGGGCCCGTAGGACGTGTAGTGGCCCGCGAGCACGTTGATCGCCGTGTAGAGCGTCGAGAAGGACTGCTTGCCGCTCACGTTCGTGAAGCGGCGGTAGAACGACACGAAGTCGATCATCTCCTTCTTGCAGTTCAGCGCGATCATCTCCATGTTCGGCGCGCCCTTCTCCAGGGACGTGGCCAGGCGCATGTGCGCGACGACCTTGGCCGCGTCCGTGTAGTAGTCGGACGTGATGCCCCAGTCCTTGGGGAACTCGACGGGCGCCGGGGCTTCCGCCTCGGCGGGCGGCGCGGCCGGCGCGTCGTCCGCGAAGGCGGGCAGCGCGACGGCGGCGGCGAAGGCGCCGAGCGTCGCCGCGACGTCGCGCCGCGCGATTACAGACTGTGCTGGTTTCACAGGGCTGGGTGCAAGCGCAGCCGCGGTGGCAAGAGTGGCAACGATTAACCTAGTCATGGTTAGCAAGATATACTGTGACTACTGCAGTACGTCAAGCTTGCGCGTGGGCCCAGTGGTAGGAGGCAGAGCACCACCGCGATGAGCTCCAGCTCGATTGTTGCATCGAGGTCGAGCGCTCGTTTTGGCCTCCGGGAGCCGTCTTTCGATCGCTCCCATGCGTCTCACGGTAACACAATCACTGATAGGAAGCGTGAGAGCTAGCGGCATGTAAGACACTAGGGATGAAAGCAAGCTGGGGCGCCGGCAAACGCGCACGCACGGCAAGCCTCGACACGTCGGCCCGGTTCTACTGCTCCTTTGTTCGCTGCGAAGGCCCCTTGAGATTGCTGCCATCGCTGCCGTCGCAACGCGCAAGATAGAGCTGCCAAGCCTTGTCGGCGGACGCGCAAGCTAACAGATTGAGCTGCCAAGTCTGTCGGCGGACGCGCAAGCTAACTAAAATGGCCGAATGGAACCAAACAAGGGACCCCGAAACAAGAGAAATCATAACCTGCCGCGGCACGATACGTCTAGCCGCCGCGACGGCCGCCAGCACGCCCTTTCGCGACTGGGCCCCGCCGCCGCCGCCCGAGACCAATAACCCGCAGCGGCCGAAGATCCTCGTGGTAGGGTTGGGCCCGGCGGGCTGCGCTTGTGCTGCACAATTGCGGAAAGCATTCGGAGCGCGTGTTGAGCTACGATGCGCCGAGGCCGGTAGAAGTATAGGAGAAAAGAGTTTTATCAGAAGATTGGGCGGTCCTAACGATGAGGTCGGGGACGCCGATATTGGTGCTCAGTGTCTGTCGGTGGACGGTGCGGACCCGGCTTCCGCAAATGTCTTGATGGACATTTTACAGCACGTCCCTGGCGTAGAACACGTCGACGACGGCTTGAGGTCCTACGGTAAACTCGCAAGGACCTCAGAACGGCCGGGCGGCTGGAACGCGGCGACGGGCCAGTGGGAGCACTTTCGTATTGCGGGAGGTAACGTAAATTTACTGCGGCATTTGTTGGACGAGGCGCGACCAGATAGGTTTTCATTTGGAAGGCCAGTACTGCTCGCCGCGGCGTCAGAGGAGAGTGTTTATGATATTGACGATCTGTCGTGCAAGTACGATGCGGTCATTGTGGCATGTGGTGCTGAGGCCTCTAGACGGTGCGCGATCAACCTCGACCGGGAGGGGCGCGTCGCGGCGGCGGCCAAGGCCGTCGGGTTTCGGGAGGTCAGCGTGCGGGCCTACGCCTCTGATAATGCTTCAAATGAGTCGGACGCGGATGGCGTCACGGTATCTACTGGTAACGTCGCCGTCGCGCGGTGCGGGGTCTTCGTGGACGGTGACGTCGTCGCCCGGCGCGGGGGTGGCGGTGCAAAGCTCTACGAGGCTGTTTTAACGCCGACGGCGCCGCCCGCCGCGGGCGCGAAAATTGGAGAGGCGCCTTTTGTTATTTGCTCGGAGCGGCCGCTGGTGGTCGTGTGCGGCGACTGGTGCGCGGGCGGCGGGACGGTCGATCGGGCGCTGGCGTCGGGGGCGGCCGCCGCGAATTGGGTGGCGGGGCGGCTCGAAATTCCCCCGGAGCCGCCCGCGTCTCCACCTTCTCCGGAGACGGTAAGTTGATAGTTATGTTACCCCAGGAGCTTGGCCTTGGCCGCGGCGAACTCGCCATCGGTCAGCGCGCCCTTCTGGTGCAGCGCAGCCAGCGCCTCGAGTTCGGACGAAATCCCCTGCGGCGCTGGCGCCGCCACGACCACGCCGTCGACCGCGTCGCCTGGAGTTGGCGCGCCGATCCCGTCTGGGTTATGGCGCCGCGGGTGCCGACGATGATGCAAGCGCGTCGCGTTCGCGTGCCGCCGGTGTCGCAGGAACCCGGTCGCATTGCCCCGATGGCGGCGCGCCAGGGTCGCGTTCGCGTGCCCGTGCCGCCTGTACCACGGTACTTTCTTCCGGATAGCGGTCGCGTTGTGCAGCCGCTTGGTCTTCTTCGTCGAATTAGTACCAAACCCGTAGGCGAAACCGCTCGCGTTGCGCGCCCGCAGCGCCGCCGCCGCCGCCGCGAACGACGGCTCCGGCTGATGCGCCCGGCGCGCGAGGTATCGCACCACCGCCACCGCCACGTCGATAACTTTATCGCCGTCGCCGAAGGGCTCGCCACTACCTTTATGCACGAGGGCACATCCGGGGTCCACGATCCGCTTCCGGCCAACCCCGACGCAAGTCGACCCGCATGTACTTGGATCTATCCCAGGGACCCCGTAGTACATGCAGGATTCAACGACAAATTCACATGAATTCACTTACACACACCTCGTTCTTCCCATTCTTCTTGCCCCGGTTGCGCGACCGTCTTGCTTGCGGGACGGGCTGGAGGACGAACGGGTTGAGGAGCGGCGCAGGTAGGAGCGGCACAGGTAGGGGCGGCGGCATGACATAGGCGCCCATGGGCACCGGCGACGGCGGCGGGGCCCTCCAGGAATACATGCCCGGGTGAGAATGGAAGGCAGGCACCGCCGGCGCCGCCGCCGGCGTCCAGGGAGCAGCCGTGGGGTCGGGGCTCACGCTGCGCGACGGCGCCGCGGATGCCGGCTCGGCGGCCGCCCCCTGCAGGATCCGGTGTACGTCGGCGGCAACCCGGGGGTTGGTTATCGGCGCGAGCGCGGTCGCCCGGCGTATCCATGACGGAAACCTAGCGCTAATGTCGTGGATCAATTCTACTCCAGGGAGGTCCTTGAGGAACGTTGTCAGCTTCCCTGGATAGTCGAGGTCCTTCCCATACCATTTTTTGTAGGCGTTCCCGAGGCTCGTCGTGCTTATCGTGCCGCCGTGCGCGTCGACAAGCATCAAGATCTCGCCGGCAATTTCAGTGAGTTCGGCGATCGCCGCGGCGGCGGCGTCCCGACGACAACTCGCGACAGCCTCGTCGACGAAGGCCGAGATAACAGCGGCGGCCGCGTTGTCCCGATCGACCGCCGCGTCGTGGGCACCGCGCGCGGCGGCCGCCGCGGCGGCCCGGTCCGCCGCGCGCGCCTCGGCGTCCTCAAAGGCACCGGTCACGGCCGCGACGTAGGCATCGACGTAAGCAGCGTGGTCGCCGCCGACGTCGGAGGGTTTCGTCACGCGGGCGCGCCGATGGGCTTCCTCACGCACGGCGGATCTGCCCTCATACGCACGCGACGCCCACACTCCTGCGTCCTTGGCCGCGACAGAGGTCGCGAGGGCCGCCGCGTTAAGTGCTGCGCGGGCCTCGGCCTCGCGCCGCCGCCGCGCCTCCGCCTCGGCGGCAGCGGCGTACATCTCCGCTTCGCGCCGTTCGCGAGCCCGCACCGCTTCGGCCTCGCGCCGCCGTCGCAGCGCGTCGGCGTCCGCGGCCGCGCGCGCCTCAGCTTCGCGCCGCCGCCGCGCCTCGGCCTCCGCGGCCCCGGGGAAGGGCACGACCGCCGGTGCGGCTCCTCCCCACGCCATCGCCCGCGGGGCGTCGAGCGGCCGGCCCTCCAGGTCCACGACTTCGAGCTGCCCCTCCTCTGGCTGGCGGCACGTCGGACAGCTCGAGCCCTGCGCCTTGGCAGTGCCCTGCCGCCGCCAGTTTGCAACGCATGCGCTGCAGAAGAAGGCCTTCTCGCAGTGTTTGCATTTGCAATCGATGGCGTTATCCCAGCACATCTGGCACAGGTCGTCGTCGTCGTCGTCGTTATCGAACGGCGGCGGCGTGGCGGCGCGCATCGACACCGGCAGTGGGGGCGGAGGCGGCAGCGACGGTGCGGCGGGCGCTGCCGCGGCCGACGGTGCGGCAGCCGCTGCCGCGGCGTTGCGCTCCCGGATCGCCCGCGCGAGGCGCGCGCGCGGTCCCATGGGCAGCCCGAGGTCGTGGAGGTCCTCCGGCGTCAGGGTGTTGAGGCAGGAGTCGTCGACGTCGTCATTCCTGAACGCCGGCAAGTAGCGCGCCAGGCCGCACTGCGCCAGCAGGTACGTGACCTCCTCGGCACGGTCTTCATAGGGCGCGGTGGCCATGGCAGCGGCTGTAGCGCAGCGGCTGGCACAGCGCAGCGCAGCGGCAAGTGCAGGATGATGCCCGCTTGTGCGCGGGCCGCAGGCCGTGCGCGGGCAGCCTACCGCGTCCAGACTCTGGCGATGGGCATTGCTTGCTTCATCTTTTGGTGCGCGGGCAGCTATACAAAGCGCTTTGCTTGCTTGATTTTCAAGTTCGCGTGACGCTAGCGGATAGTAAGACACTAGCAAAAAGGCACCCGCTCCCGATGGGGATTGAAAGCTCCCTGTAAGTATAAAAACACAACACTTACGTTACCCCTGCGCCGTCATGACGCGCAAACAAGCCGACCACGCGCTCCACCCCGCCTCGTAGCGCGCCCGCACCCTGATGTCGTAGGTCTCGCCCGGCGTCAATCTTTTGATCACAGTCTTGAACGTGGCCTTCGAACTCTTCTTGGGCGTGACCTGCCAGGCGTCGTCTTTATCGCGGATATCTCTGGAAGCGATCTCGTACGAGCCAGTACACTCGGCCGGCGGCGGGAACCGTTGATTGGGTTCGTTTTCCTCGTACTGCGTCACGATGGGCTTGCCCCCGCGACCGCCCGCCCGGAAGATCTTCCCGACGTCTATAGTACACGGCTTGCCGACTCGCAATTGTAATTGCCGTCCACTTTTATTTACAATACGCATGGTAGGGGGCGGACAGAGCCCGCACGGCGTCTTGATCTGTAGTGGTGGACTAAAACGGGACCAGCCCGCGCCGTTCCTGCATCTACTTCGTATTTCATAACTTCGGGCGGGTACCAAAAAGATAGTGGCAACGCCCTTGTCACCGTCTGTACTACAAGAGTGCCTCACTTCGACCTCGTCAGACTTGACCTCGACCTCCCACTTGTCCACTGCGGAACCGTTCGTATCTTTGGACGGCGGCAGTACTGTACGGCACCAGCCGAGATACGCGCCCTCGTCGCTGCCAGCGCCCAACCGCCGGTCGTCCGCTATTAAGCCATCTCTTCTAGAAGGTTCGCCGTACGCATCATCATCAGAGTCGGATTCGAAGGACCGCCTCCTCTCTATTGTCTTCTTAGAAGACCGTTGTCGAGCGATCTCGCCCAGCGTGTCCGAATCACCGGACGGCCTCCTATCAGTTCCCATCCTCATCGAGGTCAAATTACGTCTCTGCGTGTTCTTCCCCAGACCCTTGGCGAGGACCATCAGTAAAGCGTCGGCGTTCGTCGGGGGCAGTGGCGCCGGCGGCGCCTCGGGCCGTACCGGAGCCGTCTTCACTATTCCACACGCCGCGTTGCTCCAGTCGTCCGGCGGTCCCAGTAAGGGGCAGCTCCGGATCCGCACGTCATAGGAACGACCGGGTCGCAATCTCGTAGCCACGACTTCTGTGTCCGTCCGGTCCCTAGAAACGCGCGTCCAGACGTCGTCGTCGTCCCTCCAAGTCCGCTGGCCCCTCCGATTTTCGATGACAACCTCCTGTTGCGGCGGCTGCGGCGGGTAGCGCCTCCTCTGATTCAACAGGGGTAGGGTATTGAAGGCGAACAAAACGCGCTTCCGCCTTTCTACGACGTCGGGCCTCGATAGCCTTACGATGACCTCGTAGGCGGCACTTCTCCGATCCAACGCGTCCCACTTCAGGGACACGGACGTGGTGGACGCCGTGACCGCTTTAATGATGGGTTCGCGCGGCCGGCCCACCCTCGAAGCTTCAGAAAAAGGGCCCCATCCATATTTATTCCGGGCTCGACTACGAACATACAGCGCGGGCATCCGCAGCGGCTCCTCGAAGCCTCTTCCCACTAAAAATGACGCCACGTGTTGTCTCACGTCGATAAACTCCGCGAGGGGCGGCTCGTCGTCGAGGGAGTCAACCTCCACAAATACGGAAGCTACGGTCTGCAGGGACCACCTTGAAGGTGAGTGTTGTTCCTCGTCGTCGTCCGTGTCGACATCGGTCGCCCACTCGACGTCATCGACCGCGACCGGCTTTGCTTGTTTGAGCGCCCACGCACACAATTCACATTCAAACTCTAGGGGAGGCGCCCGCTCCTCGAAGGACTTGTCTTCCGTCTTTTCCACGGACTCGAATTCGACCCGTAACCAATCCAGACCGACGCCGGCTAAGTGCGGTACGTCACAAGGCCTCGGCCTTCGACCCTCCGTAAACGCGATGACCTTGTCCGATAGGGGCCCATACAAGCCATTCGTGCGCGCGCAGACACACACCTCCAAGCACACGAGAGAAGGCAGATCATGGAACGTCAGCTGGTAAACGCCACCTCTCTTCAGGCACTCGGCCCGCTTTCTTATTAAAGTCCTCTCCTCAGTCCCCACGCCCGATTCGATGGCCGTCGCCTTGTAGGCTTCTACTATTTGATCGGCTTCCAGCTTGTTCACCTTGTGTTCGGGAGGTACGGGCCATTCTATGGTTATGGATCTGTCCGTAGTTTGAGCGACATAGACGCCCTCTACTACGGTAGGTTCCAACCTTAATAACTCACAACATCTATCTAGAGCATCGCCACCTTCTTCAATCCATTTCTTCTTACATAGGGCGTGGGCCGTCTGGTTCTCGCTATTCACCGGATAGCGGTCGGCGCCTCTTTCTAACAATAATTTCGTGACGCGATGATAACCGTTGTACGCGGCGACATGTAGTGGATAAGGTAATAAATCGTTGTGGAGATCCCTCGTGTCCACAGCGGCGCCGTGGTCCAGCAAAGCAGCGACGGCGCCGACCGCTCCTGAACTTACCGCGGCAAATAAAGCCGAAATTTGAGCCGCGGAGTGGCAGACGTCCGCCGACGCGTAGCCTCGTCTCAAGAGATCTCGTAGTTTCCCCTCCTCGCCCCGCATCGCTAAACCGACGAAAATATCACCTCTTAGTGCTGAATCCGTTGATAACCGTTGGGCCTCGTGAACAAACAATCTCGTCTTATTGTTCTGCAGAATAAATAAGTTGACGCGAGCCGCAACACCCAATAGCAAAGTCCACAGGGCTTCGCGCGGATTGTGCGTCTCACACGCTGATCGGGCCAAAGCACCTAACAGTATCTCGGGCCGATACCGTAAATCCATCAACCGAGCTTTATCGATAGCCTCCTTCCGGGCCTTCGCGTGGACCTCTCTGGTAGCGTTCATGGCGGCAATTTCGTCGCCGTCGTCATTTAGCACAACCTCAGTAGCTTTTTTTCTGGCTTCGATACTCGTCTCGAGCTCGCGACAGATCGGTGCGAACATGCGGATCATGACGCGCCGTTCCTCTAATCTACGAGTGGCCCTCGCAATAAATGCGGCACAGCCGTTGACGTCCGCCTCGATCAACGCTAAGGCCGCGTCTTCCTCTATGGATTCGAAGGCGGCATGTTCTTTTCTACATAACTCGGCGTATTCGGCTCTCGTACACTCGGTAAGGACACTGACCTCCTCAAAACCAATCATATTCCTCATACTGCGAATCCAGACGCCCTCTTCGTTATCAGAGAGGTATGAAAACTCTTTCGGTATAATGCGTTCAAATTCATCCACACCAGAACCCGGCACCGGCGCATTTATTAAATACCACCTGATGTGTTTGCCCGACCTAGGATCTTCACGTGTGACGCGCTTGATACATCGCACGATACAGTGTTTATTGATGGGGTACACGGCCATCCTCGCGACCTCAGCTCCCGTTCGGGCGAGCACACCATCAGCCATGGTAATCCTCAAATACAAGGGGTTTGCCAACGACGGCACGCCCTGGATACCGTCGTCTTCGACCTCTAGCTCGTCTTCAGAAGAGCCGTCCGACTCTTCCGGAGCGACGTCCGCGGGCGTCTCCGGCCGGCTCTTTACGAGGGACGGCGCGGGGCCCGGCGCCGCGGCTTCCTGCTGCTGGGCATATTCATCTAACCGCGCGTACTGCTTCCGGCCCTTGTGTTTCCTCCTATTTTTTTTGTCTATTTTCCGTCGCCCGCCGAAGCCCTTCCTCCGCACCGTAATGCCTTCCAGGACACTTTCCTTGATTGGCGAATGCTCGGGACTCCGGCTGTGGCGGTGCTTCTTCCTCCGACGGTGCTTCCTCCGTCTGACGGGGCTGCCGCTGCCGTCGCTCCCGAGCGAGAGGCGCTCGCCTATCCTTCCGCCCTGGCCGTCGGGCGCGCCCAGTTCCAACTCGAGCGCGGCGTCCCTGCGACGTCGTGTGGGGCTCGCGTCGAAGCTCCCACGGCGCTGCGGGCTCAGCGCCGCGTCGAAGCTCCCTCTCCTATGAGGGCTCGGCAGTGACAGATGGGGGCTCAGGGCCGGCAGCCTTTGCTTGGTGGGTGAGGGGCTCCAGGCCAGGTCCGACGTGGGGCTGGGCAGCTCAAAGCTGTCTGTGGGCAGCTCCATCGTGGATTCCTGGGTCTCTAGACGTCAGGCTCTTGTTCGACAGCTTTCAGCCAGAGCCAGAGCCTGTGCGTGTGCGCTACCGTACCATTGTATCGGCAGGCTGCCCCGGCTTTGCCCGTCCCGGCCGCTGTGAAGATAATGTTTTGAAGCTAGCGGCATGTGGACACTAGGAATTCATTTTGAGCCGCAGAGCCGCGCCCGCGAGTCAAGCGGGAATTGCAGCTGGCAAGCGTTGCGCAGCGCTAAAAAGCGTTCATTCTTATTTGCGCGCAAGCGGGCCGGCCGCCGCAGCGTCGACGCGCACCCGAACCACAGGACCAGGATTGCTCGCCGCGCGGCGCGCGTCCGGACGCGCGCGCGCCTGCGATCAAAAAAGCTCGCCGCAGCGCGGACGAACCGCCGACGCCATGGCGACGGAACCGGACACGGCCGACGACGCCGCAATAGCTGCGGCATTAGCCGACGAGGAACCACCGTCGAAGATGCAAGAGGTCCTCGACTTCGAGAAGAGAATCGATGGCGACGATTTCGTCGGGTGCCGATTACGACACTACTGGGCGGGGGACAACGCCTGGTATTTCGCGCGCATCCTGACGTTCGACCACGAAAAACGACTACATATTGTACTGTACGACGACGGCGAAGTCCACGAAGTCAATTTACTAGATAGCAACGAGCTCTACATGATCGGAAGGGGCTGCTACGTCGTGAAGATGCCGGGCCATTCGCCGTGGCCCTGCATGGAGTGGGAGTGCTGCCAGGCGCTCGAGGACGCGGGCACGATGCGCATGTGGAATAGACGAACACCGAACAAGATGTTCATCATCTATTTCGGCACCGAGGAGCAAGGCTTAGTTCCCGTATTATCGGATGAGGACTACGCCGAGCAGCCGAAGAAGAAGAAGAAAGTTGCTACTACTCAGAAGGTGATGGTCAAGCCGTACATCTCTGGGGATCGCAGTCATGCTGGATTGGGCACGATCCTGAAACAGAAAGGGCGGAAGGCTGCGGAGCTACGAGCTGCCTTAGATGAGGCGGATCTAGAGGTCGACCTAGCCAAACAAACGAGGGAAGATTGGAGGGTGGGCAAGTCCGTGCCTACCGATATCCCGATCCATCGGTGGTCGGCAGCAGATGCTGCTGGACCCGTAGATGTGGCTCAATTGAGCGTTGCGGACCCGGGCTATGACGTCATCGTCACTACTTCGTCGCTGAAGCGACCGGCGCCTACTGAAAAGCCGTGCGCGAAATGCGGCGGCTTGGACCTGGATCTACATAGCAATGCGGCCGTCTGCGTGACGTGTGACAAGGCCTACCACTTGCACTGCTGGGGCGGTCCCGAGATCCTAAGGCCACCTCTGACCCAAAAGAACGGCCACCAGTGGCGGTGCGCGGACTGTCTGCGGTGTGCGTCCTGTAGCAAGACGCAAAGGCAATGTGGTACCTTCAATAAAATTAGCAAGCACAAGTTGGATGGGCGCGGCGATTCGGACCTGTGTAAAGATTGTGGTATCGACTACAAGGCGGGAAAGTACTGTCCTAGTTGCGGATTAATCATACAGGATACGGAGGCGGACCTGTTGATTAAATGTACTAATTGCAAACTGTTTACGCATGCGGGTTGTGAAGGGATTGGTCAAGAAGAGTACCTTACGATTAGGGGGAAGACGCACCCGGTCCTCGGGCGGCAGTTCCTGTGTGCGGGTGGGTGCGCTATTCGGAAGACCGTTACTCTCGTCAACAAAATGAAGGCCTGCGACAAGTTAGGATTATTTGCGATTCCTGTGGATGATACGATTGCTCCTACGTACCGGGAGGTCGTGAGAACACCCATGGATTTATCTACGATGCATGCCAAAGCTCGCGAAGGGCAGTACCGCTCTACTCAAGCGGTGCGCGACGACTTTGAATTGATGTGCCTGAACGCTATTAGGTTTAATCGGGCCGGTTTGTGGCGGTGTCTCGTGAACGACCTTGAACTTGATCGATGGCGTCCTCGCGAGACCGCCGTCGACGTGGTCGCGTCGATGGCGTGAGAACACGCCGCCGCGGCGCCGATGAGGCCGTCGTCACGCGACCACCGCGACCACGAGAGCGTCGCCGCGGCCCGCGAATGATCATTGAACAACACACAGGCGACAAGATCTGGAAGGAGGCCGCGCGCTTCTTCGCCGAGGTGTCCCAAATGTTCGAGGAGCTCGTAACGTACGAGGTCCGAGACGACCAG
Organism: Pelagomonas calceolata; assembly: GCA_918797485.1. Taxonomy (NCBI): domain Eukaryota; class Pelagophyceae; order Pelagomonadales; family Pelagomonadaceae; genus Pelagomonas; species Pelagomonas calceolata. Next base: position 1,374,180 of record CAKKNE010000006.1, on the reverse strand, counting down.
GAGATAGAGCACTGTACTTCGGTGCTATCCGCCTCGGGTCTCAAAGTCCAAGAGAAGAAGGCCCACTACGATAAGGTGCAAGCTACGATCAAGCGACATAAGGCGAATACCGTACTGAAAGATAGGATCGCGGGTTCAGCCGTAGGCAAGGTCCTCAAACTAGAAAGGTATGTGTGTCGGGATGCCTTGCCCTGCGTACCGACGACGGAAATCTCCTTCATCACGGAGGCCAATGCTCGCTCGTTAGCGTGGCGTGATTTATGTCTCATCTGCGGTTCGTCAGAATCGACCATCCTGCCGGGGGACGACCGACGGGCGGGCGCGTTCGTGTTTTGCTGCGACTGCGGCGAGGCCTACCACGGCGCCTGCGCGGCGTGTCCGCCGAACCTCCCGAACTGGGCCCTGGCGACGTGGCGCTGCCCGAACTGCAAACTCTGTGAGGCTTGTGGCGTCTGTGAGGACAACGACGAAGCTTCATTAGTGTATTGTGACGGCTGCGACAAGGCTTATCACTTGCATTGTTTGGATCCGCCGCTCACGGCCCCGCCGCCGGGCAAGTTCTTTTGCGACTTGTGCGTCGAGTGCCAATTTTGTGGCAGACACACGTCCCCAGACCCCTCGAAGCCGACTTATAGTACGAGACGGGACGCCTGTTCGGATTGCATGAAATCACAGAAACAGGGGTCGGTGCAGTACTACCAGCGGATGCCTTTGCATGGCAATTGTGGGGCTCGAGGCGATTGTCTTATGTCGAGGTATAGAAGGTCGTCCCAGGGCTATTTACGCGGTCGGGACCCCGTCGCGTGCGGCTTCTGCGGCCAGGGCTACCACGGCGAATGCGCGGAACAGTACCTCGGTTACTTGGAGGAAGGCTCGCCTCCGGCCTGCCCGAGGTGTCGATCTGATCCCGCGAACGGTATGTTCGAGTCGCACTTAGGCGAGGGCGAGTTCGCCTACACGGCCGCCTGCAAAGTCTCAGATGTCCAGAAACAACGGAAACTGAGACGAGCTCGACGGCCGGACGAGGTACGAGTGCCCATCCCGAGACCCGCGAATGGTGTGAGTGATAGACAATTGTTCGGCACCGACGATTTGAGAGAGATCTGCCTCTCAAAATATAAATCAGAGGACTATAGAATATGTGAGCTCTGTAAGAGAAACGGTGATTGTGCGTTCGCGGGAAGGCTAGTACCGGTGCGAGACCGAGAACTGAAAAAAGTCGAGGAGTCGAACACGATCAAGCCAACAGGCTTAGTCTTGGACTACTGGGTCCACGCGAACTGTGCTTTATGGTCTTCTGAGGTCTACGAACACACTCGACTCTTCAGACACGTCCAGGACGCGACGCGACGATCCCGAAACCTGAAATGCACGCACTGCCACAAACCGGGCGCGACGATGGGCTGCTGCTCGACGAATTGTAAGCGGAACTTCCATTTTCGGTGTGGTGCTCATGCCGGTGCTGTTTGTGTCGGCGGCTCGCACGTCTTCTGTTCGGATTGCGCCTCAGGCGCCAGAGCGCAAGCGCGACGCGAGAAGAAGAACGCTACATTGTTAAAAAATGCCACGGAAGCCGCCATCGCCGTTCGGAAAGCCCAGGCCCAGCTCAAGGGGATCCGCGCCGGGTCGGAGGTCATCGTAACAGCCGATACGGACGGCGACCCCGCTACTCGTAGAGTAGGCTCGCGCGCGACCGTTGTTGTTGATGAAAGCTTAGAAGGACGGGGCGTCATTCTGAGATACGCCGGTGACGGTGGTCGCCATACCTGTTCAGGCAACGGACTGGAGGTCTTCGCGGAAGTGTCGGAGTTACCACCTCCCGGTGTTCCTCTCCTACCGGAGATCGAAGCGCCTCCCGATCATTTGCAGACGCCGCTAGCTACGTATCTGGGAGACGTCGCCGGCGCCATCCGAGTGGCCTCCAACTTCGACGGGAAACGAAAAAAAGGGGAAAAGGCGGCCATGTCGTCGCAGGAGGCCTACGAAGCGGAAATGAAGGCGCGGAAAGATGACCTGATCCGGGAGGAGCAGGAAGCGAAAGAACGAGAGCGAGAAAGGGAGAAGGCTAGGGAGCGCGCGAAGAAGTCGAGGAAAGGTAAAATACCGGAAGGCGGCACCGGCCGAGGCAAGCGCCAGGTCAAGAAGAAGACCTACGATTTGGACGACGTGCTCGACGAGCCGAAGAAGAAGAAGACGCGCGGCAAGAAGAAGAAGGAAGAGCCGAAGCTTCCCGTGGAGAGTGCGGCGGTGCAGGCCCGGGCGCAGTGGCTCGAGGACCGGACGCGCATGTCGTTAGCCTTGCATCCTCAATTTAGAATAGGTGCTCTCTCTATCTTTCGGTTGGGCGAAGCTGCTCCGGCCGGCTACGTCGGCTTCCATACCTCAGACAGGATCTTCCCGTTGAACTACCGGGCTTGTAGAATTTTCTACTCCTTTACGCGTAACAATTGCCGAACACTGTACATGTGTCGGGTTGCTGCCGCTCCCGTTACTGTGGGAAGAAAGTTACAGTACAAGGCGCAGTTCATTATTCAAGCCGTCGACGCGCCCACGATCCCATGTGTGGGCGACACTGTTGGTGAGGCCGTCGGGGAAGTTTTACGACGTGTTAGGAATTTGAAGGAGCAAAGTATGTGGAAGGACCGCGTCAAAGGCGGGCGGCATCGCTTCCGGCGGAAGGCGCCTCCTTACGGGCTCTGTGACGACGGTTCTGGTTTCTTCGGGTTCTCGTTGCCAGCTGTACGTGCTAGGATAGAAACGATGCCTAGAGTGACATCTTATGCTTTAGAAGCTGAATTGATGCCCTTATCGGATCGGAAGAACCTCCATCAGTTAGAGGCCCAGGAACGGGGTAAAAATAGTAGAAGAATTATCTCGTATCGCTTCTGTTATGTCAGACCGACGCCCCACGATATTCTACTGGCTCAACGGCAGGCCGCGATCAGAGATGCGCAGGTCAAGCCGGCCATTTCCGGTTCGGCGCGATCCGAGCCTCGCGACGCGATCGACGACATTGCTAGACGCTCGAGGATCACGCGCGCACTAGCCCAAGCCGAGGAGGATTTAGAACAGGAAAAGGCCGAAGCGTTAGAGGCTGGAAGGCTGCGGGAAGAGCGCCAAGCTCGCTTAAATAATGCGGTCGTCAAGTCGAGAAAAGGGTACATAGAAGAAGTTAAGGAGGGTTCGAAGGAATGGGCGGCCCAGAAGTACCGCGAGTTGCGAGCCGTGCCCGTGCTTGAGCGACTGGCCGTGCGTCGCAGTCATATCCACGGCTGGGGCCTCTATACAAAAGTCGACGTTAGTAAGGACGATTTCATCATTGAGTACGTCGGCCAGGTCATTCGGAATAACATGGGCGACAAGCGGGAGGAGTACTACGACAAGGCCGGGGTTGGGAGTTGTTATTTGTTTCGGTTGGACGAGGACTGCATTGTCGACGCGACGCGGCGAGGTCACATCGGGAGGTTCATCAACCACTGTTGTAGTCCGAATGCGTATGCGAAGACCGTGGAAATAGGCCCGCACACGCGGAAGATCGTTATAATAGCCTTGAAAGACATCAAGGCGGGCGAGGAGGTCATGTACGACTACAAGTTTCCCATCGAAGATGATAAAATACCGTGCTACTGCGGCGCGCCGAACTGCAAGGGGACGATGAACTAATTTGGGCGTGGAACCGTGGACACGCCGGGGCGCGGAGGACGATCACGAATATAGGACTAATATTTATCACATACATGGTCGCGCGATGCGGTAGAGCTGCACATTGCCCGTTTTTCCGACTTCGGACACGTCCAGGTCGCAGCAGAGGTCGAGGAACGCATCTAATACATCGTCCGTCGCGTCCTGGACGGGGGAGCCGTCCTTCATGGACCAGGCGCGCCGCGGCTCGTGCGCGAGGTAGCACACGTCCTTCGGTGTTTGAAGTGCCGCGTTCAGCGTGTCCCCGAAGGGCGCGCAGTGCTTGCTCACATACAGCGCGTCGGCGGCGAGCACGACCGTCGGCAGGTTGGATTCCGACGGCGGCGGAGGAGCCGCGCCGTACGCCAGGGCCGCCGCCTCGACGGGACACTCCGACGACGGGTTCGCGGCAATATTTTTCTCGAGCAGCCGGACGGCGCGCGCGTCGCCGTCGGTGAGTAGCACCTCGGCGGCGCCGCAGCGCGCCGCGACGAGGCCCGGGAGCCCTGCGCCAGCACCGAGCTCCAGGACCCTGCATCCCCTGACGACGCCGGGCCGGATCGTCAGGAAGTTGGCCAGGTAGCGCCCGCCGCCCCATAATTCTAGACCTGTGCCGTCGGCGTCCGCGCCGTTCGCCGGCGGCGCTAATGTAGCGTCCGCCGCGCGGAGAAACAGCATCATCGCGTGGTCGCCGCAGCGCACCGTCGTCTTCTTCAGCGCCGCGCCGACGGCATCGTCCTCCCCGGCGCGCGGGATGACGGCTGCCCGCGGGGCCGCAACGGCGGCCTCAGACCGGGCGGCGGCAGGCCTCGTCCCGAGCCGCGCCACGGCGGCCTCGAGCCGCGCCAGCGCCGCGCCCTGCGCGTCGAGCTTGGCGCCGAGGTGGCGCTGCACGCGCGCGCAGGCCGCGTCGACGTGGGCCGTCAGGCGCCGCTCGGCGGCGTCGAGCAGCGCCGCGCCGGCGAGGAGCGTCTTCTGGTGGGACGATGACGACGCCGACGCGGCGGTGGCCGCGGCGCGCGCCGGAGGAGGCGGCGGCGCTGCCTCCGGCGTCCTGGCGGCGTCGACGACGATCTCTAGAGAATCGATGGAGAGCGTCCGCGCGTCACCTTTCCTCGATAGGAGCTTAAGCGTTACAAATGGCGCGTCGAGCGCCTTCAGCTCTGCCCGGAAGCGGTGCGGCTGCTTCTGCTGGTCGCCGCGGACCGTGCCCTTGTACGTCGTCGTTGCAGGTGTTGAGCCCCCCGACACCTCGACGCTGCGCGCGTTCGAGACGAGGGCGGTGCTGACGACGTGGGCGCCCGCGATGGCCAGCGTGCAGTCGGCGTCGGTGGCGACCAGCGCGAGCGGTTTTGTTAATGTTGCCCGGTCGGCCGCTTTCCAGTCGAAGTCGTCCTCGGTGAGACGTGTCGCGGCGCCGCCGGGGGCGGTCGGCCAGGCGAGTGTGACCTCCATTGGTGCTGTCTCGGCTGCGGAGAATGAGTGTTTTTGGTTGCCGGCGCGGCCACGCGCAGTGCAAAGGGATGTAACGCGAGCTTCCCCCACCACGAGAGCAAGTATGCGGCTGACAAGAGGCTGACAAAAACCCAGTCTGCATGCTAGTGTCTTACAGGCCGCTAGCCCACTAAGTCTGCTTCCTAGTGTGTTACAGGCCGCTAGATCCGATGCTGGCGCTGAGCTTAGGCAGCCCCTGCGCGTTTCCAGGCGGCCATCGGAGTGGTTTGGCACGCGCAGTGGGCGCACGCATCCTGCAGCTGGGCCTTGGGCTCAAAAAACGCGCGACAAAGTACCCCTCAGCTGGGGGGCGCTGCCCAGAGCGCCGGAAAGGAGTTCAGTGATGGACGTGGACGCGCTCGCGGCGATAGCGGGTTGCGTCGTGACGCGGCGCGGCGCGGCGTGCGCGACCGAGTGCCGCCAGAGCGTGCGGGTGGTGGACTCGGCGGACATCGTCCCGCAAATCCTCGACTACCTCGAGTTCTGCGACTGTTTCCCGGCGGCCGTGTCGCACTGCTGGAAGGCAGCGGCGACCGCGGACCCCCCAACGACAAATTCGCGGCGCTGGTCCGAACAGGCTTATCGCGCTGGCGGCAATAAGCATAGTAACGCTTGGGTCCCGAAGACGAATTACAAGTTCATGCGCATGTCGCTCGAGACGTTCAACACGTTCTCGGGCAGTATCGATGATTATTCGGAAATCAATTATAGGATGGACATAGGTTGGTATGAGTACGGCCGGGGGGACCTCGATGACATACTCGTATCTGGCGTTGACTCGGAGATAGTTTTTGAGAGCTACGAAAATTTTAAACGAGCCGAGCCGAAGGTGAGCAGGGTGTTCCGCGCTCCGGCGGGCGGATGGACGGTGAGGAGCCTTTTCGACGCCATCGCCGAGGGCGACGAGCGCGAATGGAGGGGCGACCACCATTTCTTCGAGGGTCTGGAGAAGTCCAGTAACGGGCGCTACCAAAGTTTTTGGGGGAGCTAATGTGACGTGTGTATTAAATTACGGTTGCCGCCGCGAGGCGATCGCGAACGCGTTCAGCAGCATCTCCAATTCATATAAGCGCCCGGCGTCCGCGTAGTGGTACGAGTTGTGCGCGTCGTGGGCCAGGACGCCCTCGGAGACGCCGCGCGCCGTCGCCTCGCCGATGGGCAGCGCCGCGACGCCGTCGAACGGTTTCGCCGCCTATGTTGACGACGGCGCGACTCTCGACGATCTCCGCGAGGCCGTGACGACGCTCGAGGAGACGGCGCGGATCGCGCGACTCGTGTTCGGCAGCGCGCATCCGATCACGTCGGGCGTTGAGATATCCCTGCGAAGCGCGCGAGTAGTCCTCCGCGAATGCGAGGCCGGGTAAGAAGGAAACAACTACAGAAAGACCCACTGTTACACGACGGCCTCCTCGAAGACCGGCTGCGGCGGCGGCATGGGAGGCGCGTCGAGCGGCGCATTGAGCAGGTCCACCGGCGGCGGCGCGAGCAAATCGACGGGCTCCCCAGAAGGGGCCCGCAGCGCGAGGCCCAGAAAATCCAGCAAAGCCGGCTGCGCGAGCGCCCGCGGCACCGTGATGATCTTCTTGACGTAGTCGTTGAGCTCTACTTGTCTATTTTGGACGAAGGTCGGCTCGAGCTGGTCGAAGAACGGATTTAAGATTTTTGCCGGAGGCGCGGGTAGCGACGCCCGCAGATGCGACCCGACGTACGCCTGCTTCATCTTGTCATGAACTTCCGCAAATTCGGAATAGCGCTTCCGGTACAATTTCGGCTCGCCGCCGTCCGCTTGGACCGCCAGTTGATAATAATTTTTTCCCGCTCGGAACTCGACGCGATCCTGCACACTGACGGAAACAGCCGTGGGCTGGAAGGCCTCCAGCCACGCGACGGGCCGTCGCTGGACCTCGGCGACCTGCTCGCCGCCGAACGTGCACGAATAATCAAACCCTGTCGTCTTCGGATGGACGGAACACCGCCCGACGTTACTCCCGACCGAGAACGGGATCGTGTGGCCCTTGCCGACGACGACGCGCGCGCGGCCCCCATCTACCACAACTTTCGAGTCCGCCCGCACGTCTAACTGGAGCTGGCCGGTCACGTTGTTATGAGTTAGATAAATCGTCGCGAGCAGTTGCTGGCGGCCTCGTTCCGCGTCCGTGTAGGGCACGAGCCAGGTGCGCGCGACCATCGCACCGCTGTATTAGCGCGTAATGAATCCTTCTGCTGCAGGGAGTCAGCAGTGTGTGTCCGCTGTGTCTGTTGCGCGTGCGCAAGCTTACGTAGAACGGTTGCGCGAGCTATGCTGTGCGTGAAAGCAGCTCTCGAGCTTCAGCGGTCGATGCACGGTGCCTCTTTTACCACAGGCTGCTTGCCAAAAACCAAAATGCTGGGCTTTTGGCCAATGGTGGCTGACCCGTCCCGCGGTGAAGGCGTCGGCAGAAGCGACGAGTCATCGTTTCGAAACGACCAAGGCTGCTTCTGCGCCAAATTTCGGGTTTTGTGGCTCCTCGGGGCTCGCTTAGAGTCCTGGGCTTAATTGGCCCAGCGGCTGGCCAAGCTGTCCTGGTCAGCGACCGTTTCACTGCCACGAGCAGCCGCCGAGACGCGGCACGACACTGCTGGACGGCCAGCGCTCCCGGGGTCGCCCACACCTTGCTTGCTGGGCCGACATCGCAGCCGGCCGGCGCCCTAAACAAAGATGCTCAACGGCCGCGCCCAGGGGCGGCGCGCCAACACGACGCCGACGAAGCAGAAGAACGGCCACGGCGACAGCCACGCCTTCATGAGCCAGCTCCGCGACCACGTCCGGCGCCACGGCCCTCTACTAGGCTCCCGGAGTGACGACTTTTTCAAGCAGTTGCCCGACGACGTCCACCACCCGAGACCTTTAAAGAGGCACATCCAGCAGCAGGCGGCGTCGTACGGCATGAGGTTTGAAGATAGGCAACCTCCGGACGGGTGGGTCGTAGAATTAGTGCCCGACGGCCGACAGTCATCAGACGAGCAGACCATCTGCACGGCGCTGGCGGCGTGGATCCTGTCGCGGAACGACAAGCGCATGCGGTCCGGCGAGATCGATCAATTCTACATCCAGCACAAGTCCCTGCCGCGGAAGAAAGGCGTCTCCTGGTTGAATGATGATTTACTGGAAAAATACGGCTTGCGAAGGCACATCCCCAAGGGCGACAAGTCCTTCTTCTACATCGAGGCCATACCCAAGAGCGTGACGCCGAAGCCTTTGAATTCTCCGTGGTCCTTAGTCGCTGCGGGCGCCAAGACCGAGCCGCCCCTCGGGAGCGATCCGGTCTACGACCCCACGTCGGCGCGGCGGCCCATCGGCGCCATCGGCGCGCCGCGCATCGACCACGAGGCGGAACGGAGAGAGGCGTTTTTGGCGGAACAGCGGCGGCTGCAGGCCCAAGCGCAAGCGGAGCGGGAATTGTTGCTCCAGAGAGAACGGGAGGAGGCCGAACGACGTCGAGTGGCCCAGGCCCAGTCCGAGGAGGCGTCGCTGGCGCTGGCGCGGCGCCTCATGGCCGAAGATGCCGCGGCTCTCGGCCAGCGCGCCGAGCCCGAGTTCCAGTCCGTGAGTTCGCAGCCGAAGCAGCGTTCGGCGCGGCAGGAGGAGGCCTCGGCGTCGTCGTCGGCGTTTGATCCAGTCCCGTCAGTGCACGTCGCGCGGCGGCGGACGGACGCGTTTGTCTCTTCACATGGTGTGGACGCGTCGGCCTGTGCTGCTCTCAGAGCGCTACCGCCGCTGGAGCAGGTCCGGCTCGTACGGCGCCTCGAGAAGGGCCGATCCGCGGACGGGTTCCAGAATTGGAGTGCGCTCGTACTCAGCGCCACCAAAAAGCGCGACAACTTCGCGGCGCTGGCGAAGGAGCTGAAGACGCTCGAGCCGGCGCTTTGTAGGGTCGCCGATCGCTACGCGCTGACTTCGCAGACCGTCCACGCGCTCTCGCAACTCGCGAAACACGATCAAACGAAGATCGGCCACCGCCTCGACGAGCCGGGCTACGTCGACAACGTGGCCAATGTGGAGGGCTTCGTGGCGCGGTGTTTCAGACAACGGGACGTCGTGCGAGCTTTGCTGCGGGAGGATAGACACGGGAGGTGTCTCGAGCCCGAACTCACCGTCGCCATCCGAGCCTTAGCTGTTGAGTTAGATGAACGATGCGTGCGCAAGCTACGCGCTTTACCCTCAAACAAGCAGCGGCACGCGGCCGCCTGTCTCGAGGTGATCGACTTCGCGGGCATCGCGAACGCGTCCGGTTTTGTTTCTGCGGCCGTGGACAAGGGCACGCTCTTCGAGCGCGCGCCGGAGCCGCCGGAGAAGCCCGTTGTGGCGCCGCCGCCGCCACCGAAACCTGCACAGCAACCGAAGGCGTGGGCGGCGCCCGCGCCGGCGCCGGAGCCGCCCATCATCCAGAAGGCGCCGGGGCCGGCCTGGGGCGCCGTCGGCCGCGCTCCTGGCGCGGACCGCGCGCCGCCGCCGGAACCGCCGCCGGCGCGCGCGCCGCCAGCAATGGCGCCGCCGCCGGCGCGCGCGGCGCCCGGCCCGCCCGCGCCTGTCGGCCCGCCGGGCGCGGGTCGGCCGGCGCCCGTCGGCGCTCCCGGTGCGCCGCCGGCGCCCGCGCGCGCGCCGGGCGCCGCCTGGGGCGCCGTCGGGCCGCCGCCGCCGCCGCGCCGGCCCGAGCCGGACCCGCGGATTGCGCCGCCCGCCTGGGGCGCGCCGGAGCCGCCGCCGGCCTGGGGCTCGAACGGCCCGCCGCCGCCGCCGCCGCAACAATCGAAGGCGCCGGGCTTCGACCGCGCCATCGGCGGCGGCAACGCGTTCGCGTCGGCCTGGGAGCCGGGTCGATTGGTCCAGACGCCCCGCTCTCCACCGCGGGACCTGGCGCCGCCGGGCCTGCCGCGGTCGCCGATCTCGCCGCCCCTCCAGCCGCGGGCGTCTCCGATGTCGTCGCCGCTGGGCGCGCCGCCGCCGGGCCTGCACGGCGACGACTACATCCCGCCCAATCTAGTTGATGTGCCGCGGCCGTCGGACGCCATACCGGAAGGGTTGGTCGACGTCCAGCGGCGGTCGAACTGCGCGTTGGACGCGATTGTCGCGGTGTTATGTCGCTGCCCGACGTTCGTAAGAGCCGCCGGGCGGCCCTCACAAGGCGACTCGCGGGCGTTGCGCGCGCTCGACGCCTCGCTCCAAGCGGCGGAGCGGGGCGCGAACTCCGACGCTGCTGTCGACGCGCTGCGGGAGGCCTTGGCTTCCAGTGGTGACGACACCGTCATCCGCGCCGAGCTCAAGACGCGGGGCGCGCATTTAGATGTCGCCGAGGTCCTCGGCGAGGTGGTGAACGTCGCGCGGCCGTCGGCTCAACAAGCGCTGCGGACGCGGGGCCGCGTGTCGCAACAGGCGTGTCGCCGGTGCGGGCACTTCAACGACGACTTCGTTGATGACGTGGAGCTGAACGAGCTCGCGCGGTCGGCGCCGGCCGCCGCTCTCGTCCATGCGGCCGAGACCAACGGGAGTCTGGAGCGCGTGTATCTGGAGGCGCACGCGCACGCGCCGAAGACGTGCGACAAGTGCCGCGCGCCGCAAGCGTGTGATGTGGACGTACTCCTAGAGCAGTCCGCGCGCGCTTTGGTGCTCAGCGTGGGCTGGCCGTCGTCGAACGTCTCGTCGGACGACGTGCTGGCGTTACTAGCCTTCGTCGGGCGCTCCGGCGCGCGCGACTGCGGCCGCGCGGGCGCCATCTGGCCGGACCGCGTCTTCGCCGCCGCGGGGAACAACGCGCGGCCCCTCGACCTGCTGGCCGTCGTTGTCTTCCAGAACGCGCACTACACGGCGTTCGTGCGGTCGCCCGACGGCGCCGACGCGTGGACGCACCACGACCGCCAGGCGCGCATCCACGTCGGCGCCTGGACGGACGTGGTCCGGCGCTGCGCGACGGCGACGTCGCCGATGCTGCCGTACCTCCTCGTCTACGATGAGCTCGTCGCCGCCGACCCGACGGCCATCTTCGACTCGCTCCGGATCTGATAGCTAGTGTATATCCTCGGGCGCGCTGTAGTTTGCGTTCTTCTTACCGGTCGGGGTGGGTGGGGACCCCTACTACAGCGTGGCTAGGCCACGGGTTTTTCATGCGTTTTGCATTTGCAACTCGGCACCAGATTATAAATAACCGTCGCCTGGATCAGCACCGCAACAACCGCTATTCAACCCGAGAACGAGCGATTCAACGGGTAGGACTCAGGGAGTCAATCTCAGTTTTAAGGAGAGCGATAATCGGTGCTGCAACTAAAGCCGAGCGGCGTCGACGTTCGGTACCCGCGAGCGGCGTCACACCGGAAGCATGCGTGCTATCGTGAACGGGGTCAAGACCCGCCTCGAGAACTTGACGGCTCGGCTCTCGGCGGCGGAGCAACCGCTGTGCCAATTACACCTGAAGATTTCGACGGTCGGCACTCTGGCTTATACCCTGAACCAAGGACTGCTGTGTGAATCGCTGATGTACATTTGTAATGTGTTCCTACAGCAGCTTACCAAGGAAAAGAAAGAGGGCCGCTCCGACTGGCCTTCGACGAGCTGGCGCGGTCGGCGCCGGCCGCCGCTCTGGTCCACGCCGCGCGGTCCGACGGCGGCAGCGTCGCGGACGTGTTCCGCGAGGCGCACGCGCACGCGGCCAAGTCGTGCGACAAGTGTCACGCGCCGGGGGCGTGCGAAGTCGACGTGGTCCTCGATCATGCCGCGAAGGCGCTCGTGCTGAGCCTCGCGTGGTACTCGACGGACCAGGAGGGCGACGACGTCGCGGCGCTGCTCGAGCTCGTGTGGCGCGACGCGCGGCTCCCGGCGAAACGCGTGTTCTCGTCGATCGGCAAGGTCAAGTTCGAGGTGGACCTCTTCGCGGTGGCGGTGTTCCAGAACGCGCACTACACGGCGTTCGTGCGGGCGAGGGACGGCTCGGACTCGTGGACGTACCACGACCGGCGCTCGGCCGTCGCCGTCGGATCGTTCGCGAACGTCTTGCAGCGGTGCCGCGACGGACCCATGCTGCCGTACTTGCTGTTCTACGACTCGCTCACGGCGGCGCCGGAGGCTCTAGGTAATGCATGCTAGTGTCTTACAGGCCGCTAGCCCACCTAAGCGCGGGAGCCCTGGAAGCCGCGCCCCGGGTAATGATTGCTAGTGTCTTACAGGCCGCTAGCCCCATTTGCTAATCGTGAACACATGAGCGCGAGCAGCGGCCTGCTCGTGCACCGCCGGTTGGTTTTGGCATCGCTTCACAGTTCTGGTGGTCGCTGTTACTGGCTCTAGCAGCGTGAGCCTGCGCCAGCTACTCGTTCACCCTGAGCTGTGAGGGGCCTCCTTGCGCACCACCCCTGCGCGGCGCGCCGCGGGTCCAATATGGGTGCGATGGCGAAGCTGAAGGCCCGTATCGCAGAGCTGGAGAGAAAGGCCGATGCGCTGTCGGTCTTGAGGCCCAGGGAGTATTTGAGCAGCTCGCTCGAGTTCAGCAACTTGGTGAGCCGATACAACGCCCTGGCCGAGGCCAAGGCGCATATCAAATTTGAATTGGCTCCGATTCCGGGAACGGCCCCGCTGACTATGAACCTGATGATGCTGTTCGAGGTCTCGCTGATGCGCGTCGCCCAGACGGCCTGCGACTTCTTTCGCAAGCACGACGACGCCGAAGAGGCCGCGGTCATGGGCGAGTTTCGGAGTGCGCTACTGACGCGCGAAGCGGAGCCCGTCGAAATTACGTTGACGGTGGATGGCGGCGCAGCGACTCCAGTGCTCGACGCCGAGGCGGCGCTGCTCGCGGAGATCCCGGAGCGCCCGCCGCGCGAGGTCACCGTCCGCGTGACGCAGCCGCGCGTCGCCGAGGCCCTCGCTGCGCCTCGGTGCTGCCTCGTCATCGTCGAACCCGAGACCGACTGCCGGCTCTTCCCGCTCGACGCGCGCGCCCTCGCGACGCCCGTGGCGGAGTTCCTGATGACGTCGTTCCTCGGTGAGGTGGACGCCGGCGACGAGCGGGACACGTTGCTGCGCGAGCTCCGGCAGACAATAGTCGTGAGCGCCGCCCACGAGAAAAATGCTGACGCGACGCCCGCCGGTCGCGCGCTGCGAACCCAGCTGGTTACGACATTCCGCTCGGGAAAGGCCAAAGTGACGAGCTCGAAGCTCGTCCGCACGGACGCCACGCTGGCCGACGCGACGGACGCGGCGGCGCCTCTAGTCGTGCTGCACGCCATCTCCCGGGTCGACAGCTGCGCCGCGCACGTGACGCTGACGCTCCGCGACCATGCCATGGAGGCGACGCTGCCCGACCTGCTCCTGCCGCAAGGGGCATTTCCTATCCCGTTCCAGGATCTGCTGGATGTATATATCCAGTCATCGGGGAGGTCGTCCAGCGCGGGCGCGCGCGACGCCTTCAGCAGGGAGACCGCCGCCCCACTCTTTAAATGGGTGTCCGCTCCGACATCGATGGTCCAGGTCTCCGTTAATGGAGGTGCGCCGGAGCGCATTCATACCGGACTGGAGACGATTGCCGCGCCGGAAGGCTTACAAGTGCCGCAGCAAGTGACGCGCGTGGCGGTCGACGTCATCGTGTCGCTGCTGCCGACGCCCGGCTCGAGGACGCCGGACCAGAAGTTCTGGCTCGAGCCCGAGCTCCCGGCGCTCGTGGCCGCGTCCGTCGCGGCCTTGGAGGCGGGCGAGGATCACCCGTCGAAGCCGTGGAAGAAACTCGAGGTCCTGGGCAAGTTGGGCGTCGAGGTCGCGACGGTCGAGCTGAAGTGGCTCGGGGTCCTGATCGCGCTGGGGACGTTTCCGCGGCCGTCGCGCGTCGCGTGGGGCGTGGAGGATCCACAGCTCCAGACGCTTAACACGCTCCTGAACCTGCGGCCGGGGCAGCGCCTCGACCACTCGCCCGCGTGCCGGCGCTTCCTCGACGAGCACTGCGGAGGGCGCGGCCCGGGAGCTCAGATGGACGCGCTGCGCCTGCTCGCGACGAAGCGCCTTTCGCTCTTCTTGTGCGGCCCCCGCGCGAACCTGAGTCACAACCTTGTGAATTTCGTCCTGGAGAACGCCTGCAAGTCGCCGCACCCGCACGCCGTGACGACGGCACTCGTCTTCGCGTACTGGGTCACCGAGACCAAGGGCGCGGGGGGCTTCCCGTTCCGGGGCTACAAACACAAACATGCCGACTTTGATACGACAGCCGCGGCCTTCCGCCGCAAGGTCGTCGAGGCCGTCCTGTCGGCGGGTCACGACGACCACTACGCCGACTACGGCGCCGGCGCCGACCGGGCAAAGCGGTCGCTGACGGACCTCGCGGTCTTATGGACGGCCCAGTCCGACCCGGACGCGCGTGTGTGCTACGAGGCCGCGGGCGCGGCGGGCAACGCGCTCGCGGCCGCCGTCGCGGCGCGCCTCGGGACCGAGTCGCCGGCGACGCTGAAGAAGCTCGTGCGCAAGTACCGGCTCGACGACTTCGCGACGAAGCACATGGAGACCCTGCCGGATGGTCTCACGCGGCTCGAGGCCGCCGTCCTCCGGCACGCGCCCGACGATGGCGCCGCCGCCGCGCCGCGACCCAAGAAGGAAAAACAGCGCGTAGTTGTATCGCGCGCGGACGCGGCGGCGGTGAGCGACAGCTTCGCCCTCGATGACCCCGGCGCCAGCGGCACGCTCTCGAAGAAGAAGCAGGCGGAGAGGGACCGGAAGGCGCGGGACAAGGAGAAGGAGGAGAAGCGGCGGGCCAAGCGGAAAAAGGCTGACGCGCGCCGCCGCGAGCAGGCGGAGCAGGAAGCTGCTGCGCGCGAGGAGGCTGCGCGTGAAGAGGCCGCGCGCGAGGAAGCCGAGCAGGCGGCCGCCGCTGCAGCATCGCCTGCGCCCGCACCGGTGGCCGCCGACGAGCCCGCAGACGAGCCTGCCGACGAGCTTGCCGACGACGCGCCGCTGGACGCCGCCACACCTCCGGACGACGGCGACTGGACCGACGTCCGGTCGCGGCGCGAGCGGCGCGCGGCCGCCGACGAGCCCCAGGCCCCCGCGCCGGCCGAGGACGAGGCGGCGGACCCGACGACCGCGGCGCTCGAGGCGGCGGAGCTGGATTGGGCCGCGGCCCAGGCGGCGCGCCGGGCGGCCGCCGACCGCGAGGCCGAGGCCGCGTCGCTGGCCCTCGCGCGGCGGCTCGAGGCCGAGGACCGCGCGGCCGCTGCCGCGGTCCCTCCGCCACAGGCGCCGGCTGCCGCGTACGGTGGCGCCGCGCCCGCGGTCCCTCCGCCAAAGGCGTCGGGCGCCGAGCACGGCGGCGGCCGGCGCGTGGCGCGCAGATTCTTCGTGGGGGCTCTGCCGAAGGCTTCGGTACGAGGCGCGGACCTCCGCGCGTACTTCGAGCGTTTCGGCGCCGTGAGCGAGGCTGTAGTCATGTTCGACCGCCCGACGCAACGGTCGAGGGGGTTTGGATTCGTGACGTTCGTGGAGGAAAGTGCTGCAAGGGCGTGCGCGGCGACGCACCACCACGAACTGCACGGCACGTTCATCGACGTGAAGGAGGACGAGAAATACCGCGACCGCTACAAGACGCGGATCTGCAAGTACGGGCCGCGCTGCCCCTACCTGCGGACGGGCGACTGCCAGTATCTACATCCTGAAGAGGAGGATTACGCCGCGACGCAGGCGCGGATCGAGCAGTACGCGCCCGCGCCGCCCGCACCCGCGCCGCCGCCCGCGCCGCCGCCGCCGCCGCGGACCGCGCCGCCGCCCCCCGAACCGCTCCCGGCGTGGGGCGCCCAGCCGCCGCCGCCGCCGCCGCTGCCGATCTCGCCGGTCGCGCCGCCGCCCGCGCGGGCGCCGCCGGCGCTGCCCGGGCTGCCCGGTCCGCCCGCCTGGGCCGCGCCGACGGCGCCCGAGGCGCCGTGGGCGCCGCCGCCCCCCTCGGCTTGGTCCGCGCCGAGCGCGCCGGCGCCGCCGGCGGACGCGCTCTGGCCCGCGACCGTCGAGGACCCACCGGCGTGGGAGGGCGTCGCCGCGCGCCCGCGCGCCCGCTCCGACTCGGACTTTGTGGTGCCCGAGGGTTTGGTGGACGTCGAGCGGCGGTCGAACTGCTCGCTCGACGCGATCATCGCCGTGCTCTCCCAGTCGCCGACCTTCCGCCGCGAGCTCGGCGACGGCGCGGAGGCCGCCGCGGCCCAGTCGGACGCGCTGCGGTACCTCGGCGACGCGTTCCAGGCGAGCGCCGAGGGCTCGGACGCGGGCGTGGACGCGGCGGTCGACGGTTTGCGTGCGGCGTTAGCCAAGCGGAGCAACGACGAGGCCGGCGAGGGCGTCCGGAGCGAGCTGGCGACGGGCGGCGCGCACCTCGACGTGGCCGAGGTATTGGGGGAAGTCGTCGCCGTTCTCGGTACGGCGAAGAAGTGCCGCTCTGCCGCCCTGGCCCTGCGCACCCGGGGCCACATCCACCAGCAGGCCTGCAGGAAGTGCGGCCACCGCAACGCCGACTTCCGCGACGACGTGGCCTTCGACGAGCTGGCGCGGTCCGCGCCGGCCGCCGCTCTGGTCCACGCCGCACGGTCCGACGGCGGCAGCGTCGCGGACGTGTTCCGCGACGCGCACGCGCACGCGGCCAAGTCGTGCGACGCGTGCCGGGCGCAGGGCGCGTGCGAAGTCGACGTGGTCCTCGATCATGCCGCGAAGGCGCTCGTGCTGAGCCTCGCGTGGTACTCGACGGACCAGGAGGGCGACGACGTCGCGGCGCTGCTCGAGCTCGTGTGGCGCGACGCGCGGCTCCCGGCGAAACGCGTGTTCTCGTCGATCGGCAAGGTCAAGTTCGAGGTGGACCTCTTCGCGGTTGCCGTGTTCCAGAACGCGCACTACACGGCGTTCGTGCGGGCGAGGGACGGCTCGGACTCGTGGACGTACCACGACCGGCGCTCGGCCGTCGCCGTCGGATCGTTCGCGAACGTCGTCCAGCAGTGCCGCGACGGGCCCATGCTGCCGTACCTCTTGTTCTACGACTCGCTCACGGCGGTGCCGGGGGCTTAGGTTAAATATATGTGTTTGGCTTGTAAACCCGTTTTGTTGCCTTTGCGGTCGACTGAGACGAGCTCGCGAGCTTGGACCGCCAAGGCGTGCGCGAGTGGGCGCAGGTGACGCTTTCTACTCGCGCCAGCATCGCTGAGACTTGGAACACACGTGGGACGCCGTCGCGCAATTATCTGTCGAGACTCGGCCTCCCCCATTGCCTCCCCCATTGAATGCCGACGATCCCATTGTGGAACCCATGTCGCCGATCACCCCGGCGTTGGAACCCAAGCCGCCGATCACCCCGCCGGAGCGGACGGCGCCGCCCGCACCAGCGTGGGGCGCGGCGCCCGCCGGGCCGCCTACACCGGCGCCGATGTGGGGCGCTATTGTACCACCCTCGCCGACTTCGCCCGCACCTGCGTGGGGCGCGATCGAGCCGCCGTCGGCGCCGCCCACGCCGGCCTGGGGCGCGACCGGGCCGCCGCCGCCGCCTCCGGCGCAGCCGTGGCCCGCGCCGGCGCCGACGTCCGCGTGGGCGCCTCCGGACGCATTCTCGCCGACGACGGCGTGGCCGGCGGTCACAATAGAGACCGCGCCGCCGCCGGCATGGAGCGCAGGCGACGCGATGGCGCGCCTCGGTGGCGGCGCCGACTCGGACGACGACTTCGTCGTGCCCGAGGGTCTCGTGGACGTGGAACGGCGGTCGAACTGCTCGCTCGACGCGATTGTGGCCGTGCTGTCGCAGTGCCCGACGTTCCGCCGCGCGCTCGGCAACGGCGCGGAGGCCGCGGAGTCGGACGCGCTGCGGTACCTCGGCGCGGCGTTCCGGGCGAGCGCCGAGGGCTCGGACGCGGGCGTCGACGCGGCAGTCGACGGCCTCCGCGCGGCGCTGGCCGCTCGCGGCGACCAGGACGAGGACGGCGAGGGCGTCCGGAGCGAGCTGGCGACGGGCGGCGCGCACCTCGACGTGGCCGAGGTCCTGGGAGAAGTCATGTCCGTCCTCAGTACGTCGGAGCGGTGTCAGAAGGCCGCGAGTGCCTTGAGAACCAAGGGTCACATCCACCAGCGGGCCTGCGTCAAGTGCGGGAAGCGGAATGAGGACTTCCGCGACGACGTGGCCTTCGACGAGCTGGCGCGGTCGGCGCCGGCGACCGCCCTCGTGGACGCCGCGCGAAGCGGCACCGGTAGGGTCGCGGACACTTTCCGCGACGCGCACGCTCACGCGGCCAAGTCGTGCGACGCGTGTCACGCGCCGGCCGCGTGCGAAGTCGACGTGATCCTGGACCACGCCGCAAAGGCCCTCGTTCTGAGTCTTGCGTGGTACTCGACGGATCAGGATGGCAACGACGTCGCGGCGCTGCTCGAGCTCGTCTGGCGCGACGCGCCGATGCCTGTGGAGAAAGTCTTTTCTAAGAACCCGAACGGGCGACAGCGCGGGAGCAAGGCAGGCCTGCGCAGATTAGACCTCTTCGCGGTGGCCGTGTTCCAGAACGCGCACTACACGGCTTTCGTGCGCGCGTCGGACGGGTCGGACTCGTGGACGTACCACGACCGGCGCTCGGCCGTCGCCGTCGGGCCGTTCGCGAACGTCGTGGCGCGGTGCCGCGCCGGGCCCATGCTGCCGTACTTGCTGTTCTACGACGCGCTGCCGGCGCCGCCGGGGAATTAACTATTGGTGGTAGTGTGATTGATCTCTCTCCTCTCCTCTCCTCCCTCGGAGTCGTCTTATTCGGATACTCAGGTTTAGTCACGAATACTCCAGCTAGCGTCAGTAAGACACTAGAGACCAGAAAAAAGCGGACGCGTTTTCAGGCGCTCAGCGAACCGCTGCTGCTATAGATTGCAGGAATAGCCATTTATATTTGCTGCGCGCTCGCAGTCTGCAGCGAAACGCATCGATTGCTCTAGGAGAGCCCCCTGAGCCTCTGAGCTCTCTGAGCCTTCGAGCCGCGGCGCGGCCCTTTCCAGCAGCGATGCCGTTGAACGAACGCGACGTGACTGCCGCGACGGTGGCCGAAGTCCGCGCCGCCGGCCCGCTCACGCCCCGGGCGCTGCGCCGCGCGGTCGCGGCGCGCCTGGGGCTGGACGCCCGCGACGAGGCCGTGCTGATTGAGAAGTACTCGCGATGCATGGATGATGCCGCAGCGGCGAGCTCCGACGCGGCCGCCGGCGAGGAGAAACTCGCCGCAGTGGCGGTCGCCGCGTCCGACGGCGACGACGCGAGCTATGAAGTGCGCCTAGGCATGACGGCCGCCGGCGAGGAGAAATTCGACGCCATCACGATCGAGGCCTCGGCCGGCTCCTTCGAGGATGATAGCTTCGCCAGCGCTTCCTCCGTGAACGAGCAAGACGGGGTCGAACTGCTAGCGGCCCTATGCGGAGAAGAAGATTATTTCGCCAGCGCCTCCAGCGACGCCGACACGCCCGCGCGGAAGAGCGAGGGGCGCATTGCCCGCGCTTATTCGATTAGTGAGGACGAGAAGGAATGTGATAATGTTCTCGACAAGTTGAGCGACTTAATTGCAGACCTGGAGTCCCAGCTCGCATTGCAGCGCGAGGCGGGCGACGACGAGGCGGCCGCCGCGACAGAGGCCAAAATAGAGGAGTGGACAAGGCGCTATGACGAGTTATATCATCAATTAAGAAACCTGCCGCGCTACGACTCTGCGAGCGACAGCGACGACGACGCGAGTACCGAGGCCGAAGACAATTCTTTGGACGCCAGGCTCGAAGAGCGGCTCGCGAAGGTGGCCGCCAGCATCGCGGAACAAGAGGCGCTGCTCGCGTCGCAGCGCGCGGCGGGCTACCGCGAAGCTGCGGACGCGACGGCCCACCTTGATTGGCTCAAGCGGCACGAGCGCGCGCTGCGGCGAATAGAGGCGACGAGGCACGAGACGGTCGACGTGCGTATCATCGTGCTCGGGGAGGGCGACGAGGAGATCAGTGCCCTGCCCCTCGTCAGCCTCCTGCGGCCGATTGCGCCCCTGCTGGAGGACCTGCTAATCGAAACGGAGCCCGCGAAGGAGGAGCTCTACTCGACCTTGAAGATTGCGGATGACATGATAGCTCTGCGGTCGAGCGAGCCCGTCACGGTCGAAATGTGGTGCGACCACGAATCTTTGGGGCCCGCGTCCGATTTCGACAAGAAGCCGGCACTGCTCTATTTGGCTGAACAGGTGGAGGTCTGGCCGCCGAGTCAGCTGACGGTCCGCGTGTCGTACCAACATGAGCTCGAGGCCGTCATGGCGCCGCGCTGCCTACTCGCGATCGTCGACCCGGGCATAAATTACGTTGCCATGCCGATGGACGGGGCCGTGCTCGACGCACCGCTGGTCAACATCGCCAGGTACGTGCTCTCAAAGGACGATCCATCCGAGGTGCGCGGCAGCGCACAGCAACAACGCTTACTGGAGCAGCTCAGGCGGACCGCGGTAGCGGGGCTCGTCTGCGACAAAGAGGCGGACAACACGAGGCACGGCCAGGCGGAGCGAGTCAGCCTGCTAAAGGAGGTGCGCAACGGGACATTTAAGGTGCCCGAACTACAACCTATCCACGCCATCGACGCGAAGCTGCGCGACGCGATTGACGAGACGGCGCCGTTCGCGGTCCTCTACTTTAGCTCTCCGCGGGAGGCCGTGGAACCGCGCGTGACGTTGTCCGTGCGCGACGCCGACAGCGCGCCGATGCTGCTCGCCGACGTCGTACTGAGGAAGGACTACTTTCCGAAAAGTCTATTTGAGCTATTGAGCTCTGTGATAAATATTACGAAGGGCCAGGCGACGATCCCTAGCAAAATTGAGAAGGAAGTAGGCATGGCATTGCTCGATTTTGCCATACAACCCAAGTACAGTGCTGTAATTCTCGTTGCCGTGAACGGCGAGGAGCCACGCAAGATGTCTTTTTCTTGCGTCGACGAGAAGATCGGCGCGCCGCCCGGCAAGGCCGTGGCGCGCGTGGCGATCAACGTCGTCGTCGCGGCGCTCCCGGCGCCCGGCACCCGCACGCCGGAGCAAAGGTTCTGGCTCGAGTCCAGGGCTGCCCGCCTCGCCGACGAGTGCGTCGCGGCCCTAGTCGCGGGCGAACCGATCCCGCGGGACCACCTCAAGAGGCTGAACGTCATGAAAGATTTGGGCGACGCCCGGGTGCGCGAGGACTTGACCTGGATCCAGTTCGTCGGCCACCTCCGGGCGAAACGAACCGCGAAGAAGATGAAGGAGATGGACGCGCAGCGGAAGGACATGTTCGATGGGCTCAGTCGTATACGGCTGTCGACCCTGTGTCGTATGTCCGCAGCCTGCCGGCGCTTTCTGGACGAGCACTGCCCGGCCCTCGATGTGCGCGCGTGCGCGGACGCGCTGCAGATGCTGGTGCTGAAGCGCTTCTCGCTCGAGGCCTCCAGCGGGCGCGGTCTGAAGGATCATGTGCATGATCTCGTAACCTACGTGATGGAGGGGCCCTCGGACGAGGCGTCGGACCACCCGCACGTGCTGGCGGCGCGCCTCGTCTTCTCGTACTGGATCGCGTCGGGCGAGCCCCACCGGACCGAGGAGGGGGAACCCTTCAGAAGGGTGAAGCTCCGCGGCGAGCCGGCGGTATGTTACGAAACCTTTCTCAACGAGGCCGGGCGCCGGGACATCGTCGCGCTCGTCCTGCGGGCGGACGTCTACGCGTGCGCGGAGTACGACGCCGACGGCCTGCGGCGGGCGCGGCACACGCTGGCGGACGCCGCATTCCTCTGGACGAAAAGATTTGACGCCGCCGCGACGCGGCGCTACGAGGTCGCGGCGGCCGCGGGAAACGTGCTGGCGGGCGAGATTGTAAAGCGCCTCGACAGCACCGACACCGCGACGCTGTCGCGCAAGTACAAGCTCGACGCCTTCGCGACGCGCCACCTCGAGACGCTCCCGCCGGGCCTCAGCGGCGTCGGGGCGGTGTTTGATCTCGCGTCGAAGAACGACGCCGCGGCGCGCGCGCCAACACCGCGCGCGGACGCCGCGGCGGCGGCCGCGGCGGCGACCGAGAGCTTCGCCGTCGACAGCGCCGCCGCGAAGACCGGAACCGGCAAGAAGAAGCAACAGAAAGCCAAAAAGCTGCGCGAGGAGAAGGAGAGAAAGGCAAAAAAGAAGCTCGAGGACGAGCGCCGGCGGCGCGAGGCCGCGGCGCGCGAGGAGGCCGAGCGCCCGGCGCGGGAAGCGGCGGCGCGCGCGGCCCGCGAAGCCGCCGAGGCCGCCGAGGCTGCTGAAGCCGCGGCGCGCGAGGCGGCGGCGCGCGAGGCGGCGGCGCGCGAGGCGGCGGCGCGCGAGGCGGCGGCGCGCGAGGCGGCGGCGCGGGCCGCGGACGAGACCGAGCCGTCCGAGGAGGCGTCGGCCGACGAGGCGCCGCCGGCCGAGGAGACCGCGCCGGACGACGGCGACTGGACCGGTGTGCGGTCGCGGCGCGAGCGCCGGGCGGCCGCCGAATTCGAGGCCGCGGTCGCGGCGGCGGACGAGGAGGCGCGCGCGGCCGCCGCCGCGCGCGACGACGAGGCCGCGTCGCTCGCCCTCGCGCGGCAGCTCTCGGCCGAGGACACGGCCGCGCCGCCGGCCGCGCCGGCCTCGCCGCCGCGACGACGGAGGGACGAGTTCATCGCGTCCACGGGCGTCGCCGGCGCGGCCGCGGACAAGCTCCGCTCGCTCGCGCCGGACCACCAGGCGCGGCTCGTGCGCCGCCTCGAGATCAGCGTCGCCGCGGGCGCGAGCGCCGTCGACCTCGAAGTCGTGATCATGAGGGCCGACGACCAGCAGTACGCGGCGACGGCGTCGGAGCTCGCCGCCCTGGACCCATCGCTGCGGCCCGTGGCCGACCGCCTCGCGCTGACGTCGGCGGCGGTGTGGTCCCTGTCGACGCTGGATTCGCTACAGCAGGAGGACCTCGCGTACCGCTTCGCCGAACCGGGCCTCCTCGACGACATCGTCGACCTCGATGATTTCATCGCCCGGGCTTTTGCGAGGGAGAAGACTTGTGATATCCTGCTGCGCGAGAGCATGTCGTTCATGGAGCCGGATCTCGTCAACGCGATTCACGGCCTCGCCGTCGACCTGTCGCGGAGCTGCGTCAAGGAGCTCCGGGCCCTCGATGAGCCGACGCAGCGCGACCTGGCACGCGCGTTGGCGACCCTAGACTTCCGAGACATTCGCGACCCGTCGGCCTACATCCTCCGGGGCCTGGAGAGGGGCTCGCTCCTCGGCCGCGTGGCCGCGCCGCCCGCCAGGCCGCCGCCGTCGCCCGTGGCGCCGCCGCGGTCGCCACTGGCGCCGCCACTGGCGCCACTGGCGCCGCCGCCCGTGGCGCTGCCGCCGCCGGCCGCGCCGTGGGCCGCGCCGACCGCCGCGCCGGCCGCGCCGGCGTGGGGCGGGCCGCTGGCGACAGCGTGGAACCCGGCGCCGCCGCCGCCGCCCGTTGCGCCGGCGTGGGGCGCCATCGAGCCGCCGGCCTCGGCGCCGCCGCCACCTCCCGCGGCGCCGGCCTGGAGTCCGATGGAGCCGGCGCCGCCCCCGGCTGCGCCCGTGCCGGCCTGGGGCGCGGTCGCGCCGCCACCGCCACCGCCGCCGGCCGCGTGGTCGACGCCGGACGCGGCGCCGCTCCGGCCCGCACCGGTCGATTCGGACGACGACTTCGTGGTGCCCGAGGGCCTCGTGGACGTGGAGCGGCGGTCGAACTGCTCGCTTGATGCCATCGTGGCCGTGCTGTCGCAGTGCCCCACGTTCCGCCGCGCGCTCGGCAATGGCGCCGAGGCCGAGGCCGCGCAGTCGGACGCGCTGCGGTACCTCGGCGCGGCGTTCCGCGCGAGCGCCGGGGGCACGGATGCCGAGGTCGACGCGGCGGTCGACGGTCTCCGCGCGGCGCTGGCCGCGCGGGGCAACGACGAGGACGGCGAGGGCGTCCGGAGCGAGCTGGCGACGGGCGGCGCGCACCTCGACGTGGCCGAGGTGTTGGGAGAGGTCGTTTCCGTCCTGACCTCGGCGAAGAAGTGCCGCAACTCCGCCTTAGCGCTACGCACCAAGGGTCACATCCACCAGCAAGCCTGCAAAAAGTGCGGCCACCGCAACGCCGACTTCCGCGACGACGTGGCCTTCGACGAGCTGGCGCGGTCGGCGCCGGCCGCCGCTCTGGTGCACGCCGCGCTCAGCGGCGCCGGTCGCCTCGCGAACGTGTCTGGTTGCGTCGCGAATGTGTTCCGCGACGCGCACGCGCACGCGGCCAAGTCGTGCGACAGGTGTCACACGCCGGCGGCGTGCGAAGTCGACGTGGTCCTCGACCAACCTGCCAAGGTGCTCGTGCTGAGCCTCGCGTGGTACTCGACGGATCAGGATGGCAACGACGTCGCGGCGCTGCTCGAGCTCGTGTGGCGCGACGCGCCGATGGCTGCGAGAAAGGCCTTTACTAAAAAGGATGCGTCGGGCCGCGCCAAGCACAGACAGCCGCGCAAATTGGACCTCTTTGCGGTGGCCGTGTACCAGAACGCGCACTACACGGCGTTCGTGCGCGCGAGGGACGGGTCGGACTCGTGGACGCACCACGACCGGCGCTCGGCCGTCGCGGTTGGGGCGTTTGCGAACGTCGTGGCGCGGTGCCGCGCCGGGCCCATGCTGCCGTACTTGCTGTTCTACGACTCGTTGGCGGGGCACTAGCTGTGAGTTAATTGTTTGTCAGTTTCAGGGACGAGTGGGTCTTTTTTCGCCAGAAGCCTGCCTTCGGCTGTCTTGTTGCGCACTCCCACGGGGCTGCCTATATCTGGCGTGCGGGTATTATTTTGTGCAGTGGCCTACCACTTTTGGGTGCCGTCTCTGTACGCATACGCTGCCCGGCAGCGCCCGACTGCCGCAGCTGGTCTGTTAAGCACATTGTACCAAACGCGGCTACACGCAGCACCCATATGGCAGATCTCCAGCGGGTATGGACGACACGCCGGATAAACATCGTTGGTAGCTTAGATGACGACAAACTATTGTCTTTGATTGATCGCCTCGTCACGTTAGAATCGCAGGATCCAGAAGCACCCATCCAATTGCTTCTCATCAACGCCCATAATGATATTAAGTTCGGACACGCGTGCGCCGTCATTGACGTGATGGCCTCCATCACGCCGCCGGTGTACACTTCCGCGCTCGGTTATTGCGAGTCGGCCGCCGTACTGATCCTCGCAGGGGGCGAGCCTGGTCACCGCGTGGTCCATCCGAGCACACTCCTCTTCCTTGACAAAGCCACTCTAGAAGATCACGAGGTAACTGCCGGATATGAAACCAAATGTGGTGAGCCTTTGTCCGACCTGCTGGCCAAGTTGACGCACCAGACGAAGGCAAAGGTGCACAAGGACCTGATGCGCGATAAGTACATGTCCCCCGCCGAAGCGGTCGACTACGGCCTCGCCGACATTGTGCCGGCGCCGAAGCAAACCCCGACGAAATAGCGCAAGGCTCCGGTCGCCGGCGGGGGCTGATTCTCCCGGCTCACTTCGGACACGTCCTGGTCCACTTCTAAGAACTTTTGTTTCCTAACATGCCACCCGCACGTGACCGCATTCGGTGGCAGCTATACGAAAGCTACCCGGGCGCGACTGGTCCCAGCCGACTCGTCGAAGATGCGTGCGGGTATTTCAAGTTTGGCCGTCGTTTAGGAAATCGCGCTAGCGGCATGTAAGACACTAGCAACTCTGGGGCAAGTCGTCTTTTGCTCTCTTGCTAACGCGTACGTGCGCTGCCCCCGTGCACCGGCCAAGCAGCGGCGCTTTTGCGGGCCCATATCGCAGCTCTGACAGGAGCCCCGCTCCGCAACGACATTGTGCAAAGTTGCTGCTCAGGTCACACTCCCCAAAAAGCCAATGGCCCAAGAACCGCCCGAGCCGCCGGTGCTCAGGTTCGGCGCGCGCGGCCTCGTTGTGGAATTCGTGCCGCCGAAGACTGCCGTGAATGCCGCTATATACCTCCACGTCGAGGGCGGCGCCAAACTCTACTATTGTCCCGCCGCCAAAAGCTTTGTTGCAGACGGTGCGTCCAACAAGATGCCGGAAGTAGGTCGTCGTAAGGAGAAGATCATCGTCGACAAGGGACTCGGCGAAGGCAAGGTCAGCGCGACGATTTGTTATCGGGCCGCGAACGAGATGGGCTGCGGGCCCGAAAGTCCGCACAGCAACACGTGCCACCTCGCGCGCCCCGCGAAGCCGTGCGCGCCACAAGTGACGCCTGTTGGGAAGGACCAAGTCCATGTCGAATTTGCTCTGCCCGCCCTGAGCTCCAAAGCCTCCGTGAAGGTCGAGGAGGGCGAGGAGGGCGAAAAAAAAACTATCTATCGCGTCGAACGGCCCCAGCGTAAGAGGGCGGAGCTGCCAGGTAAGGGCAACTCACCCTACGTCGTGGAGTTGCAGATTCCCGCGGGCGCCAAGGTAGGCGATACGGTTCGGGCGGAAAGTATGCCAACACGCGGCACGGTTCTGAACATGAAATTAAAGCAGGAACACCTCAGTGGCGTTCTAGTTAAGGGACTGTCGAGCCCGCTCAATACCTGCGAAGAAGCCGACGAGTTCGGACAAGGCAGCCTCCGGTTGACTTTACCCGCCAGTGAAGTCGAGTACCACATAAGTGTGGCGGCATCTAATGGAATAGCCTGGTCGGGTTTTGGGGATGCGACGATTGTGAGATTGGCCAACCACTTTCCGAAAGCACCGTGTGCGCCTACCCTAACAGAGATTGGGGAAGATAGGGTCCGCGTCAATTTCACGCGCCCTCCCGATGTTTTTTTCCCGGCCAAAATGAAAGTCGTGATGCGCGTCGTCCCCGGGGGTCCGGTCCTCTACTACAACGGCGACGGCGGACTCATTTGCACGACCGACGCCAATTTCAACGAAAAGACTTGTCAACTGGACTCAGCGAGGGTGAAAAGCTGTGTCGTCGGAGGTTTGGCCCCGAACACCGAGTACGAGGTCAACGTCCTGTCGGTCAACGACGTCGGCGAGGGCCCCGCGTCAGCTCCGACGCGGTTCAAGACGCTGCCGAGCGATGTTGAGATCACTGGAGTCCAGACGCAAGACGAGCGCGACGAGGAGGCGAAGAAGCATGCGGTCGACGTCGACGCCGCCGACGAGCCGGCGGCCAAGCGCGCGAAGTCTGAGTCGTAGGCTAGGATGTGCTAAGAATTGTAAGAAGAATCCCGCGGTGGGCTAGTAGGTTGGGCTAGTATCAAAGCTCCCTCGCTCCGCCATATCGCTCTCAAAGTGTCCCGGGAGGACCTCTTGGCGTGTGCGAGCGAGAACTACCTCCGAAAAAATCGAGGGTACTGAGATGTTCACTTCGGAGATCTCAATCGTTAGAGAAGACCACCACGCCAAATTGCGCGAAGCCAGCGTAGAAAATGCTGCGCGCGCCCCGCATCGCAGCCCCCTCGCCTCTAACACACTGTCGAACGCGCGCAAGAGCAAGCGCGGCGCCAAACGATGCTCGTACACAGGCAAAAAACAAGTCGTCTCCCAAGATGATCAAGAAACAAGTCCTTATCACGGCGCTCGCGCTCGCCCTGCACGGCGCCGCTGGAGACGATCTGTGCGCCCCGGCGTCTACTTCGGCCGCGCGTCGCGTCTACGTCGGCCGCGCGTCGCGCGCCGCGCACCGCGCCGCTCACCGCGTCCCCGCAGGGCCCCACCGCCACCGCCACCGGGCGCGTCGCCGTCCGCGGCGCCGACGGCCGCGCCGACCGTGCCGGGCTGGCGCGCAAACGGCGTCGAAACTCAACGTGCCTTCAAAAAACCCGATCTGGAGCAAACTGAGCAAGTCTGGAGCCGCCAGCGCTGCGCATCGGCTGCGCTCCGGCCTACGAGTGGACCGGACAACGCCACGGCGCTTGGCCGTGGGCCCTGCGACGCGCGGCTTGCCCGCGGGCTGCCCCGGAGAGCCCACCACCATATGGCAGCACATGCGCAGCACATGAGCAATCTTGAGACGATGCTCGCGCCGTGACGATGCTCGCGCCGTGCGCAGGATTCCGTACGACGGCGACTACAACTTGGCCACGACCCAGAACCACTCGTGCTTCGGCGACGCCACGTGCCCCTCGGCCTTTCAGCTCGGCGGCGGCATCAAGTCCTCGATCAACGCGTCCTCGATCTTCCTCCCCTCAGGGCTCGTCGAACTGAAGATGGCCATTACTACTACGTCCTCGCAAGATGCCCAGACGAGCATCGTGTCCGTCGCCGTGGAGTGCGTCCCTTTCCAGCTCGACCACGCCCATTGCCAGACCCCGTCGTGTGAGCAGGTCTCCACGTTTTCGGCCACTATCGATCCGGAGCTACTCCAGACTCAATGCCCCGACCAAACTACCTTGCCCACGAGCACGGAAGTCAAGCTCTCGTTACCCGTCACGGTGGGCGTGGGTCCCGTCGGCGCCGGCGAGCTCGCGTCCTCCAACCACTTGATCACGTACACCGTAGACGTGGTCGATAAGGTAGTGCTTAATGCGACGCATGACAGCAACGATATCAATGAGGTTCAAGAGGATCTCGATCTTGGCGTCGCCGCGTGGCGCGTCGAGCTGGCGAACGAACTGGCGACGCCCTGCAATGTCGACGAGCACGTCAGTGCCTCTGAATCGCTGGCCGCCAACGGCCGCGTCTGCATCAAGGTCAACTCCACCAAGCAGGACGCCGATGACTACGTCGCCTTCATCGAGTCCGCTACGCTCACGAACAACGACAAAGGTGTTTCTACGGTCCTCGTGGCCGGCCGCTCGCACGGTTCCTCTTCTACTGATGAAGCCTACGCGGGTGCGTTTTTCAACGACGCCCACCTCGACGGGGACCTCACGGACGACTACGTCGACTACCTGACGTTCTTCATTGATCCCGAGCTGAGACCTGCCGAGGGCGAAACCGCGTCGATCTCGCTTGTGATGGCGGTCGCGTATCACCACGTGGCCACGGGCCGCCGGGTGCTGGCGGAGCGCACCTCCATGCCCATGACCATGGACGCCGCCGGCGAGGACGAGACGGTGCTGGACCTCGGCACGACGTCGCCCACTCATTGCGTGGAAGGCGATGCCGCGGTCGATGCTACTCTGGCTCTGACGGGCCTCCCGATCAGCGACGCTACCACCGCCGCCATTGTCACGGTCGTAGCGGAAGCGGTCGGCACTGTTGATGAGTCTCAGGTCCGTGTCACGAGCGTCGCCCGCGACGACGAGGGATCCGCGGTCTATTCCGTGGAGGTGTCTGGCTGCGGCGAGGAGGCCGCGAACGACATCGTCCTGGCGCTCGAGGACGACGTGGCCAGCGGCAGCCTCTATTTCCGCTTACTGCTCGCCGGCGTGTCTCCGGAAGCCTTGGACGGCATTTCCATCGTGTATATCGACACGCGCTCGACGCCGGGGCAGCTCGTCGAGGTTTCTATCCAGGCCGCTGTTGTTTTGGACGGGGTCGATGCAGATGCGTTCAACGCCGACGCGGGCGCGCAGAGCCAGTTCAAGAAGGCCATCGTCGCGGCCGTCGACGACGTCGTTTCCACGGATCAGATCACGGAGCTTCACGCCAAGGCCACGGAGCGCCGGCGCCTCGCTACTTCTGACTCGACCTCGGCCATCGTCGAATACACGCTCACGATCACCAAGATCGTCACCGACGAGCTGGGCTCCGTCGAGGCCTTCGAAAAGGACTATCTCGACTCGGTCACTACGTCGCTCGCCACGGCCACGGCGGACGCTTACTTCCTCGAGATCCTCCAGGCCGAGCCGTTGTTCGCTGACGCAAGCGTCGATATCGGAGCCACCTTCAATTTCCTCAAGGGCGCTACTATCGAAGCCGACCCCGTCGAGGAGGACCAAGAGACGTCCGCCGACAGCGACGCCGAGCCGAAGACCGCGGGGCTGCCGATCGTCGCAGCCATCGTCGCCGGCGCCTCATTGCTAGGCGCTGCCACGGGTGCCTACATCGTCTCCAAGTACCGCGAGGCCTACCAGACCGAGCGCATCGCGCCCGAGGTCTACGTCAAGGACATCGACCTCGAGACGCCGCCGGCGACGCTGCCCGCGAACCCCGCGCTCTTCGTGCGCCGCTGAGCCCCGTCGCGCCGGCGCGCCCCGCCCGTCAAGAAGTTCCCCCGGGCGGCGCCGCCAGAGCGCCCTCCCCCCCATTCGTCAACTGTGTCCCTCCCCGCGTAACTACTGAAAATCTGAATCGTACGACCACAGTTACACACTCACAGCGGCTCCGGGCGGCCGCGCCGCGCCGCGAGCTTCTCCTGGATTTTCCGCGAGATGGCTGCCTTGCGCTTCGCGGCCGCGAGCGACGTCGACGACACCGGCTGGGCGCTGAGGGACTTGCGCTTCGCGCGGAACGCTGCCGCCTCGGCGGCGAGAGAACTCGGCGACTCGGGCGCGGCATTAGCTTCGATAGCCTCGGCGGCCTCGGAATCCACCGACGGGAGGCGACTAGGCCCAGTGACTTCGATCGGCGGTGCGCTCGTAGCGGCTTCCACAGGAATGGCCTCGGTGGTGGCGTCGACGGCGTTCAACGCCGCAGCAGCTTCCACGGCGGAGTCCACGAGGGCCACGACGACGCCGCGGACGGCGGGCTCGACGTCGAGCCCCTCGAGCCCGTCGGCGACGGCGCGCGCCACGGCCTCCGACGCGACGCGGCCCGCGACGGCGAGGCGCGCGGGCGGCGGCGGCGGCGGCATGGCCAGCGCGGCGAGCGCCGCGTCCCGCGCGCGGCTCGCGGCGAGGTACGCCGCGGCCCGCGCGGCGTTTGCCGCCGCGTCGGCGGCGCGCCGCGCGTCGATCGCGTCGCGCCGGCGCATCAAACGGGCCAGCTCGTCCTCTGTCGCCATCTTTAGGCGCTCGGCGTGCGTCTTTTCCAGCCCCGCGAGGCGCTCGCGCGACGCCGACCGCGCCTCTTCGAGCTCCTCCTTGAAGCGTTTAGCTTGCTCCTCCTTGAAGCGCTCCATGCGCTCGCGCTCCGCTATAATAAATTCCCGCGCGCGGCGCCGCGCCTCCTCCCGCTCCCGCGCGCGCTCCCTTTGTAATTCCTCCTCCTGCCGCCGCAACCGACGCGCGACGCGCTCCGTCTCCTCGCGCCGCTTCTGTATGCCCGCTTGTTTGGTCGCTTCCGTCTTGGCGCGCAATTTCTCGACGAATTCCGCGTCGGCCCGCCTTCTCAATGCCGTCGCCGCGTCTCTATGCACTTTCTGCGCGCGCACGCGCGCCGACGCCTCCTTGGCCGACGTCTCGCGCAGCCGCGCGGCCGCCGCCGCCGCCACGGCCGCCGCGAGCTTGGCGTCGCGCTCTTGGGCTTCACGGATAGAAGCCTCGGCCGCGGCCTGCCTCATGGCCGCGGCCTTGGCCTCGCGACGCTCCTCGCGCTTCTTCTCGTGGAGGACCTTCTTCGCCTTGCGCAGGCGGTCGGCCTCGTCCCGACTCTTGGCCACGGCGGCCTTGCGCGCTTTTTCTTCGTCGAGCGACGTCCGCGTCGGAATGTCGGGCTTCTCGCCGGGGCGGCGCGCGCGGCGCGGCTTCGCCGGCTTCGCGGGCTTCGGCGGCGGCGGCGCGGCGGCGGCCTCCGCTTTTCTACGCGCGCGCGGCCCCGGGTTTGATGGTTGCTGGACGGCCGGGCCGCCCATGGCTCTTTCCCAGTCCGCCTGGCGCCGCGCGGCCGCCGCCGCGGCCCGGTGCCGCGCGATCGCCGCCGCGTCCTGCGCCGCGCGCCCGAAATCAGCGCTCAGCCGGTCGTAGGCACCAGACAAACGCTGGAAGGCCTCGGTGGCGGCGGCCTCGTTGCCCTTGTTTCTATCCGGATGGAGTTGCTTCGCGAGCTCGCGGTAGCGCTTCTTGACGAGGGCCTCGTCGGCCGCCGGCGGCAGCTGTAATTCGCGGGCCGCGGCCCTGGGCGTCCACTGGCCGCCGCTGGCCATGGTGCTGGTCCGTGGGGCAGCGCTGCCTGGGCCCTGATGACCGGTTCCGTACCCAGAGGCTACGGCCCGAGGCTAGCCGTACGCCGATGCGGCGACTCGGGAACCGGTTTCGGCCGTCCTCCGTGCCGTCAGACCGTGAAGGGCAGCCTTAAACGCCACAGCGCCGCGACAATGCGAGCTAGCGGTGTAAGACACTAGCAATCAGCTAGCGGTAAGACACTAGCAAGCAGGCGGGCTCATATCGCGAGGGGCTTTGCTCAGCCTACGTGGACTGGACCATTGCGTTCGCTTTTGTGGGGACTCCTCCTTGAGCCCTCCAGCCGCCGACGCGGTTTCAAGCAGCAGCTCGCCCGCACGGCTGAGAAAGCGGACAGCAGTCCAAACCACCGCGCGCGCGACGCCGGCGACGCGCAACCAAGCAAGCCATGGACACCTCCTTCGCCGTCCTCGAGGGCGTCTCGACGCTGGCGTCGGGCCGCGAGGCCGCGCCGGACGTCGTCCGCTACCTCCAGTCGCCGCAGCTCGCGGACCTGGCCAAGTGTTTAGAACAGCCGCCGCCGGACGCGTCCAAGCGGCAGAAGCTCGCGGCCTCGCAACCACTGATGCTGCGGGGCAAGGAGCAGGCGCTGCAGCCGCGCACGGCGCGGCTCGTCGCAGCGTTGTCCGACGAGCTCCAGTTGGACGAAGAACTTGCTTTGGATTTCGTCGCGCGCGTCACGGAGCGGCAGCACCGCCGCGACCTGGCGGGCATGACTGGAAGGGCAGAAGCCTTCGACGACGACATCGGCGGCGCTGCGCGCCAGTTGTTCTACTTCGAGGCCGCTTGTTCCCTGAGAGCGCTGGGCGAGGTCGTACGAGGTGCGTTAGATGACAATCTGCCTCACAATGCACAACACTCATTACAACAAGCCGTCTGTGCGCTGGCCAAACAAAACCTGGCCGGCTGTCTGCTCG
The DNA here is from genome assembly GCA_918797485.1 of Pelagomonas calceolata. Classification (NCBI taxonomy): domain Eukaryota; class Pelagophyceae; order Pelagomonadales; family Pelagomonadaceae; genus Pelagomonas; species Pelagomonas calceolata. The sequence goes on along the minus strand of CAKKNE010000006.1, from coordinate 1,341,093 downwards.
CCGCGGTCAAAAGACTAGCGTCGTCCAGTTGGGCCCACCCCGTCGACCGGGCAGCGAGAGCGGGCGAGTTTGCCTCGCTCGTGAGCGAGGCGCACTACTACGGCTTCTACGAGACCCAGCTCGAAGCTAATGAGGCTAAGGAGTTGTTGGAGACGACGCGAGACGTCTCCCGATTATTAGATGACGCTTGTAGACCCCAGCAGGTCGGGCAGCTCGCGCCGCACGCGTCGCGATTGCGAGCTTGCAGAGACGTCTTGCTATTGGGTGCTCTGGGAGCGCTCGACGCCGGCGCGAAGCTACGCGACCGCAACGGCGCGACCAGGGACGACTCTTTATTAAGATACGGCGCGTCCAATGACGACGACCGTACGTCTAACAAGTTGGCGGCGAATGCGGCGGCACTGAGGAGCGCCATCCAACAATGGCCCTCGACTCTCGGAAATGAAGCGCGAGGTGCCAAAGCATCAGCTAATTTGGCCGCAGCTCTGTTAGCACGACCAAACCGCTGGGCCGACGCCACGTCGGATATCGAAGAAGCCGTACGAAGTGCTCTCCAGGACGCGTTCGAAGGAGGCGTGTGCCAGTTCCTCACGCGGACGCACGGGTTGTTGCGGGGCGATTTACGAGATGGTCATAGACCACCTACTACTTACTTGGCGGCCTTTACGGAGGTTATTGTAGCTGTTGTCGAGGCTGCTCTCGAGGTCGACGCGCTGCCGGAGCCCTCGTCCCAGTACGGCGACTCGCTGGAAGACGTGCTGGAGTTGATCCGTGTCTTATGTGGTAGATACCCGCAAGTGTGTGATCGATTTTTTAGTTCGGAGGATATGGACGAGGAGGCGCCAAGTGCCGCTTTAGCGCATCTCACGCTACGGGCCGGCGACGCCGCGCGGCACGGCGATGCTTGTAGGGCACCGTATCTACGATTACTAGCGTCCATCGCGCGCGGTTCTGAAAAATGTGCAACTGCAGTAGCGGACTTTCTGAGATCGGATGAAGAGGACTCCGACCTGCGCGATGGGTTGTTCTTGGATGGGGCCGCGCCGCCGCCGGGCTATGGCCTGCGCCACTTCTCGGCGTTAATTGACAGGTACGGCGAAGTCCTTAGAGCCGCGGAGCTCGAGACGCAATTAGCGACCACAACACCTTCTTCTATTTACGTCGCGGCGCCGCCGCCCCAGCGGGAACCTCTGTGGTTGGGCGGTGCCGACGCCGAGGCGCTAGCTGCGGTCGCGGACGTCTTGACGGCGTGCATGAAAACACCAGCGCATGCGAGGCGCGTCTGCGCGGCTTGTAGCAACGAGAGCAACGCGCCCAGTCGCCTCGCTGCGTCTGCTTTACGGTTAGTCTGTAGGGACGGCGACGCCGTCGCGCCGGACCTGAAGGGTGCTCTGTTCGCGCTGATCGCTTCATGCGCAAGTTCAGACGACGACGCGCGCACCTCGATCGCCCAGCTCGTCCAGAAGGCGTCGCTGACGTCTTCTTCCGGTCAATTGAGCGCACCGCCATCACAGTTAAGGTTACCGCGGCGCCTCGTGCCGAACGCGCCGCCCCTACCACCGACGCAGCTCTTCCCGGGCCAGGTGCAGAGGGCTCCGAAGGACCCGCTCCGGGACAACTGCCTCGCGCAACAGCTCTCGAGTGTGGCGAAGCCTGGAGTTGTCGAAAGGGACTGTCTTGCTGTTGAAACGCGCTTGAGGACCTTCTCGGGCTCCGAAGGTTATTTAAGGCTCGTCCACACGTTGGGCGACGCCCTGGACGACTCTTCTAGACGATCTTCAGTACGCTTTGCGGCGAGAGATATTCTGTTGAGATGTGCGGCGCGGGACGACGGCCAAATCTTAGCATTTCGATTCAAGGAGGAAAGGTGGCGCCTCGCGTGTCGCGCGTTGGCCGTGCTCAGGCAGGCGCTTGAGTCGTACGACCCGCTATCGGCAAGTTGGAAGCGCGACTTCGACGCCAAGTCCACGGAGGAGGCCTCGGCGTCGTTTGAAGTGCTGTATGACGCTTTATCTGATAGGGGAGGCCTCGCGGCGGCGCTCGCGTCGCTCATAAGTGCCGCTGGAAAGGAAGGCGACGCTTTTTTACCAGATGCAGACATCGACACGAGGGAGTTCCTCCCCGAACCAAAACCGCAAGGGTTGATCAAGGACGCGAACGACGACAAAAGACGTTTACTAAGGGCGGAGCTCGACGTGGCGTCAGTGGAACGCGCGCGTCGGTCGGGTCTGGGCGGTGCGGGTGTGGCCTGGTGGCGCCGACGGTGTGAAAGAGCTTCGTTGGATCTGCTGGAGGCCGTCGCGTCCAAAGAAGCGATCTTCATCAAGGCCTGCCGATCAGCTTCAGATTCACCAGCCCAAAGGGCGTTGGTCAAGGCGGCTCGCGGTCCTCCGAGGAGATTAGGTGACTTGTTACTAGCATCAAGAACACCTGCTGTGCAACAACAACCTTCCACCGGCGGTTCCTTCCTGAGGAACGACTTCGGTTCGCAATTGGACGGCTGGCACGACGACGATTTAGTATCATTGCCCTTCTTCGAGGCTCCGTTAGCTTCATTACTACCCGAACTAGCGAAGCGAGCCCAACCGGGCGACGCCCTGACGGCCGGGCCGTCCATACGGTTGCTCGGGGCGCTGGCTGGCGCGGCGTTGGACGGGGGCCGGTTCCTAGCCGCTCTAGCCGCGGCGGAGGACAAAGGGGCGGATGCTAGAAGCAAGTTCGCCGCGCGCGTCGCGGCCTGCACGGATAGAACCATGATCGACGAGGATGGCGTCGACACTGCTGATGCCGACGGTTTACCTATTCTAAAGCCGGCGGGCGACGCGGGCCATGCAGCTTTAGACTTATTAGTGGAGCCTCGGGCGAGGCATCTAGCAGGGTGGCTATTGGACGGCGGTTCACTCGAAGCTGCTGTGGACGTGGCCTTTCGGTCGGCGTCAGCCCTGGAGAATGGCGGTGACCTGGGGACGGCCGAAAGAGCTTTAAGGCTAGTAGCGGAGCTCGCGACGTCCCATAGATCATGTGTCGACTGCGTGTGCCGCGACGACGCTTTGGTTGACTTGGTCACTATGGTACGGGAGGCCTGCTCCACTTCTACCATTAGTGTACCAACAGCAAGATGTTTAGCATCAGCACTAGAGTGCCTGGCGGTCTGCACGCACACGGCCAAGCTCCCGGACGGCGTGCAAGACCAAGCTAGGGGCCGCTGCAGGAACGCCGTCGACGCGTTCTTGCGAGTAGACGTGCTCCAGGCGGTCTTCGGCGCCGCGTTCAAACTAGAAAGCGTGGCATCGTCGGACGCCATTCCCGAGGAAGCTCGGAAATGTGTTGAAAATGCGCCGCCACAACCGTCGTCCGTTCTGTACGAGAATTACGATCTAGTTGATGAGACGAAACTCGACGACCCACAAGTCAAACAATGGGCCAAGCACGCCAACCAGGCCCAGCGCGCCGTGACGGCCGCCGCTAGACTGGCTGATGCGGCCCAGCGGTTCGCCGCGGTCTGTGCGGGCTACGCGTTCGAGAGTGCTGCGCTCGAAGCCTCGTCGACCGACCAAAACATGGCATTTAGAACAGACGACGACCAACAGAGTGATGCTTTAGCGTTACTAAATGAACCCTACGGCGACCTGGCTGGTTTATCAAGGCCTCGACGAGCTTTAGCGGAGGTGAGAGATGCTGCAGCTAGGGCTCTGACCGAAAATCAATCGTCGGACGCGCGGCCGGCCGAGGCGCTCGCGCGCTGCGCCGCCGACGCCGCCGCCAATTTGAGATCCCTGGACAAGTTGCAAAGGTCCGTGACCGTCGGCGGCGCTAGACAATTAGCTTTGGCTCTAGATCGACCGCAACGGAGCACGTCGGAAGCATTGAGGGGCCACCTCTACGCGGCGCTAGCGCATACGCTGGCGCGCGCTAGGCACCGCGACCCACAGACGTCCATGGAAGCTTCAGATGCGGTGGGCGAGCGCGCGTGGGGCCGCGTCTGCGCGGACGCGGCGACGGCCGCGACGCCGTGGGTGAGATTGGCCGCGCGGGCGGCGCTCTGCGAGGGCGCGCCGGAGGACGGTGGACGGGGCCGCGGGGCTAGGGCGGCTCTAGCCGCCGACGCGCTGACGCACGGCGGGTTCCGGGGCTCGGGCGGCGAGGGGCCTTTGGTGGATGCGGCCGCCTTGGAGGCGTCCTGCGCGGCGTTATTGAAGTTGTGTCGCACGCGCGACGCGGCGGCGCGCGTCGCCGACGCTGGTTCTGTGGACGCGCTGGCGGCGGCCGGCGCCTTCGCGCCCCCGGATATCGACGGCGGCGGCCTGCGGTCGGGGCTGCTGGCGCTGGAGCTAGTCCGAGTTTTGCTGCGGCGGCTGCCGGCGCACCAGCGGCTACGAAGCTCGGCGCAGAAGCACTGTTGTGCTCGAGCGGCGGACGTTGGTAGGAGGTCATTGGCGCAAGCGTTGCTCGCGGTCGAAGCCCCTCCGAGAGATTTGGGCCACTTGCGGGGCCGCGCGGCGCTCGTTGGTGTCATAGCGGAGCTGGCCAAGGGCGAGCCGGCGGCGAACGGCGCGTCGCCTTCATATGTGCCCCTCGCTGACAAGTCGTCTGACGTCGTCGCGTGCCACGCGCGCTGCTGGCGCTTGCTCGCGGCGCTGGCGTCCGAAAATGAACCGGAGCGCGCGGGCTGGTGGCTCGCTTGTTTACCATCGAACGCGCGCGAGCGCAAGGACGCTTTGTCGAACGTTTTCGACGACGCCAAGCGGGCAGCCCATTCCGCTTTGTGGGTGCGCCTCGCGGACTTTGCGAAGAACGCCGCGGCCGCGGGCGCGCCGGCGGTGGACGTCGAGGTCCTCGCCGCTTCTACTAGACGCGGCGCCGACGGTAGCGGCGCGGCGGCGGCGTTCGCGCTCGAGGCGGGGCTCGTGGCGCTCAAGGACGCTTTGCGATCGCCGACGGACGCGGCGACGGCGTCCGCGGCCCTGCGGTGCGCGCCTCTGTTACGAGACACGTTCCGCAACGTGCCTGTGCTGCGGGACGCGGACCCGGACGGCCTCCTCGCGCGGCTCGTGCGCGTCGTCGGCGACGCTTTAGATAGGGTCGAGAAGGAGTCGAAGCAGCCGAAGGAGCAGCCTACGCTGCGGTTGATGAGTGGTGCGGCTTCGGTGATGGCGTGAGTAAGAGTGGCTATTTCTATACCAAAAACCCGTTTGAAAAAACCCGAATCGAGCCAATTCGCGGAGCTGCGAAGCCGCAGCTAAGGGTTGCTTACGTTAGGTAAACCCGTCAGTCATTAAGACTTTCGCAAGCAAGACAAGCTGCAGCGGCGCTCACAAAGGTGTCGTGCGCCGCAGCAATATATCTTGCTGATTCGCAGCGCGCACTGCAGCCCAGATAACCTAGCGAGCGACTGCACAAAAGCGAAGAAGACGCAAAAGGTGTCATGGCTTTGTCTGAAAGCCAACTCGCCAAGTTGGAGGGTGCTATTGCTAGGATGGTCGAAGACGACGACGCCCAATCGTCGGTACTAGACAAAGGCTGGCTCAGGAAGAAGCTTGAGGAAGACACGGCGAGCGACGAGGAGGAAGCCGACGATCTGGACGATCTGCAGAAGACTGGCGGCCGCTGGCGCATTTTGGTGTCCGTGTGGGGCCCCGCGGCGCAGAAATGGGGCGCAAAACTGATCCGGTTTAAGAGGATCATTTACATCATGAAGCAGTACGGACCCGGCAGCTGCGTGCCGCTGGCGTTCATGTACAAGCACCACGTCGGGTACTTCATCAAATTCGCCTCCGACGAGGCGCTAGCTCCGTTCGTGCCGACGTTCCCTCCGGGCGCGGCGGCCGACGATCCCGTGGATCGCGAGGACGGGTTCGACCTGGGCGAGGTGTCGGCCGAGGTCGTCGCTTCCGCGGCCATAAATTTGCAGCGGGCGAAGTACGGGGAAGGGCCCAAGGGCCTGATGGCGCGGCTACTCTGCGTCTGCCTGGCGGCCGAGAACGAGGGCCGGGGTTTTGGCACGTACACCGGCGGGGAGTGGATACTCGGGCAGTTGGCGGGCATCGTGCCCTATGAAAATTGTGATTGCTTCGAATGGTTGCACGAGAAGAGCCACGGGGACGTGCTCGCGAAGCTTTTTGAAGAACTCTTCGGGACGAGACTGGCTCCGCACGACGCGCGGATGTTAGGAGCCAACACGGAACTCAAGGCGCGGTTCCCCAATGACGACGGCCAGTTCACAGATAGCGGCAGCGGGCAGGTTATGTACATCAGCATTGGCGGCGGACGGAAAAAGAGCGGCTACGCGAATCTCCGGGAGCGGCTCCGCGCGCACGACGGTAGGTTATTATTGCTGGCGCGGACGTACCTAGGTAACAACCGGGCCCGGCAGTCGGCTGCCCTGGGGAACCCGCTCGCCGACGCCTGTGATGATTTGACGTACTACAACGACGGCGATCAGCCCCGGATTGTGCATGCGAGGCCGCCGTCGAGCCGTACCCGCCCGGACGAAAGATGTGTCATCGTCCGACAGCCTGGAGATGCGACTCCGAGATCCATTCCGTGGGACCCTGACCGCGACCCGCTCTATATTCACCAGGCCCGTCGGGGCCTCTTCGTTTGGCACGAGAGTATGGGGACAACTACCTTCAGAAAAATCCCGAAGTGTAAATTGGACACGGCGAAACTCTATTTGTGTTGTCAGAAGAACTCATGGGGCTCGAACATCGAGGGCACGCCTGCGGAGCTCGACGCGGCCACGGGCCGTCAAATCTTGGATCTCCTCCAAGCGTCCGGCGAGAAGGAGAGTTACCTGACGTCGATGGCGAGGGCAACTGCTACCGTCAATGGAAAGGACGGGAGACGGCTAACCTACAACACGGGGATGCTCACGGTCGCCCAGATCCTTGGGGCGGAGGCGTTCCGGCTCGTGACGGAATGCAAGGAACACATGGTGATCCTGCTCGCCGACGGTCGAAGAATTATTATTACTACAGCTACGTGCACGGCGGCAAATAGTGGAGACAACAGCATCTGCCAGTTCAGTATTGAGAGTAATGGAAGGCATCCACTCCTCTGGCGCCAGACCGCGGTATGTGTTCTTGTGATCAAGTTTCCCTCGGACACGTACGAGTTCTGCGAAGGCAACCAATACTGTAGGCGGCTCTCTGTAGCTACACCGCGCGATCGCAAGCTGTTCTGCGTCTTTTCTACTGACTTGTCGCTAGAGCTGCGTGAAAAAGTGATGAAGATTTATGTTCCCAAGAATTTGATGTACGAAAAACTTCTGGCCGTCCAAGGCATGAGACCCGACGCTCGCTACTTGTCTAAGCCCAGACTTGACCCGGCCTGGAAGGGTGGCGACGATCTCTACCGCGTGTTTCAGAACGGTCTCGTCGATAGCAGTGAGCTTTTGGATAAAGTGCGGGAGGTCGGGGCGCCCTGGGCGGACTGGCTCGACGCGGCATCGGTGCTCGGGCCCGGTTTAGATTTAGATGCGCTCTGCGCGAGGCTGCCGCCGGCGACGCACGCGGACGTCCGGCGGGCTTTTGGTGTGGAGACGCTCGCTACGGCGCCGCCGCAGCCGAGCGCCCTGGAGCGGACTATTGCAGGCGACCTCGGCGCCGCGCGGGAGCACCTCGCGCATCATTCGCAAGCGACGCGCCCGGCTCCGCCGCCGAACCTCGGCGCCGCTGCGCCCGTCGTCGCGGGGCGCCCCGTGCCGCGCTCGGGGTTCGAGAACGACGGCCCGCTCGGACCGAGCTTCACGACGCCGATGTTTCGTGCGCTGCCCAATGCGCCGTACAAGCCGCAAGGCCCGGGGGGCTACCGACCGCAAGATGACAGCTCCGCGCCGGTCCATCACTTCACCTTCAGCGACTCGGACGACGAAGAGGAGTGGTGAAGGAGCGTGGTGAGACGAGTACACTGTATGATATTTTACCTCTATAATGCAGCCCGCACGTACGGTCCGTGACAAGCCGGAGTCAATGCAGAGTCGGTGAGTAAAAATACAACAAGTCTTAGTCTAGTCTCGCCCTCCGTGGGCCCGTGGGCGCGTCGGCGGCGTCTTGTGGTACAGTGCTGATTCGTATCGTGACGAGCGCCCCCGACGCGTCGTAGGAACGCGTCAGGGAAATGTCGTCCGCGTGAACGACGACGTCCGTCGCGCCGTTGTTATCAATGCAGGCAATACACGCGCCGCCGGGGAGTGCTAAGGCGTCGGCCGGCAGGGTCGTCGCCTCGGGCGACCGCGTCCACTTGAGACGCGGCGCGAGCCAAGGCGTGCCCGCGGCCGCGAGTCCGCGTTCGGTCGCCGGCCGCACTGCGTCGGCGCGCTCCTCCACTACGACAGTCGCGTCGACCAAGTTGCCCGCGCTGACGGAGGCGGTGCAGCGCACGCGCGAGCCGCTCTGCGCCACGAGGCCGACGTCGAGGTTAAGCACGCCATCTGTGAGTTTGGTCGGCCCTTGCGTCCACGAGCCGCAGTCGAAGAAGCAGAACCCGTCGTCCTGTCGGTTGAGCAGGGGGCCATCGCCGACGCGTATCCCCTGCACGGCGCCGCCGCAGCTGCGCATGACCTCGTCGACGACGGCTTCGCACGCGACGCCATTTGCGTCGCCTGGCCATTGATACTGCGTGCCGGTCCAAGAGCCGGTCGCAGCTGCGGAGAAGGCGTCAAATGAAGGTGCGAGAGCACTTGTGTGCGCTGCTATGAGTGTTAACAATGCGATCTTGCACATTTGGCACAAATGAACTCCCAGGCCTCCCGGCTCTGAGAGCTTTTTTCTTCGCACGAGTTGCACCCGTGCGCAGCACAAGTTCTACCGAGCAATGCGCAGCGAGGCTGCTTCAAGCGCAAATATATGGAAGTGCAATCACGTGCGTATATCGTGCTCGTAGTACGAGCAGTGGCGGCTCTCATTGCTAGTGTCTTACAGGCCGCTAGACGGCTACGGGCGAACGTTGTACATTGTTCGGGGGGGGGGTTGCCGAGGCGGTTCTGCTTAGAAGGAGGTACGCTGTTATGAAAGAAGCGGCCCGCGCCCGCCGCCGATGAATCGGCGACGCGCGGACGCTAGAGGCGATTATAAATATAGACTAGTGTCGTGTTACCAGGGCCGAGTTCGAAGGTGAACGTCCTCGGACCGCTTCAGCATCTCCGTGGTTTGATGAGGTGGTGCGGTAGCAGGAACATCTCTCATCGTCACGGGATTGTACGAATCGCCAGGATGCTCCCGGTATTGCCTGTGTGGAAATAAAATTTCAGGCGCCCCACGCCAACGACGCGACGTTGATTTCCACACAGGCCTGAACGTCACGTTCAGCGTCCGCCGCGCCCCGTAAATCGCCCGCTTGCCCTCGCGGATGCCGGGGATCTCCTCGCCGGTAATCACGTTGAAGGAGATGCCCAGACACCCGGCGCCGCCGCCGCCGCCGCGCTTGATGCTATCGATCGCCTCCTGCTCCAATTTATAGGACCCGTCAGGGTGTTTCCAGCCCCCGATCTCGCCCTGGTCGACGCGAGGCTTCGTGAGCGGATGCGCAAACAGGACGTCGTTCGTCGTCTTCGTCTCGAAGGGCGCTTCTCCTAAGCTGTAGTTCGTGGCACAAGATGATTGCCTATCAAAACAGGGCTCCCTCTTGACGTATCGTCGCGAGAACGTCGTCGTGTCGCGATTAAATTCGGCGGTGTTCGTCGAGGTGAAGCAGGGCGGGAAGCCCGTCGAGTCGATGACCGCTTCCTTATCACTAGCGTTCTTGTCCACCCGAGGTATTCTAGGTATGGCCACGCCCTCGTGCGCCCGTTCCGTCGACGTCGTATATTCGGTCACGCCCGTCTTCTGCGTCGGGTCGAAGAGATACCGCAGCTGCGTGTCGAAGTCGCGCTTCTCTCCCGCGCCGCCGCCCATGGTGGTTTGTCTCCGGGCGCGGGGGCAGCGTCCAGGCTCTGCGGGCTTAACGGCACGCGGCAGCTCTGGCGTGTCGGGGCAGCGTGCACGGGCTGCAGCGGTGCGTTGGCTGCTTCACCAATGCCTCAATCGTGGGCGCGGGCAATGCGAGGCGCACGGGAGGTGCCGCGACAGGACGGCGTTGGCATTCCAGCCAGAGGCTCCGGCGCCGCTGGCCCCGGTAGTCGTCTCAGCCGAACCATAACAGTCTTTCGACGCGTGGCGGAGCGCTGGCCGGCACAAAATTCTAGTGTCTGGCAAACCTCGACGCCGGTTCACAGGTGCACGAATTGCGGCCACAGCGCGTCTTGTGCACAACACAGCTGCGTCTCAGAGCAGGCGACGGTCCCCTTCGAAAGGGCGCTGCCCCGGCACTCGGCAAAAACCACCGCTGCCGCCGCTGCCGCCGCAACACAATTATGTTGGAGCACCCGATGCAGCGCGCCGACGACGCGCTCTCGCCGAACACCATGTCCACCTCCATGCAGGACGACGACCACTCCGAGGCGTCGTCGCTGTCGTCCTTCGAGGGGCCTCTTCCGGAACGGCCGTCGGAAGCGCGCCGGCGCATCGCGCCGATCGTCCCCGGCTTCTTCGACCGAGCCGTCTTCGCGGACCGGCCGAATTCTGCGCTCGATAGCGCTAGACCGACGTCGGCGGCGAACGCCGAGGAATTAGGATGTACGCGGCTGAATCGGCTGATCTTTATTGGCGGCCGGGCCATAGCCTCAGATCTCATGGCTTTACGTAAAAGACGCATCACGCATGTCCTGAACATGGCCGTCGAGACCGAAAACTTCTTCGAGGAGGATTTGTTGTATTGCCACATCTCGTGTACTGATAAAAACGGCGATGGTGGGAACTTTCGGGCGGCTCTGCACCGCATCGTCGACTTCATCGACAGCGCGCGCGTGGCGCAGGGCCGGGTCCTGGTCCACTGCAACTCGGGCATTTCTCGCTCTTCTGCTGCTGTGTTAGCTTATCTCGTGCGACGCGGCCCGCGGAGCGGTTTGCCCGATTCGGGCCGCGCGCGCGACTCGCGACGGCCACCGTCCGCACGATCCGGCATGGCCCTCCTCGCGGCGCTGGAATGGCTCAAAGAGAGACGGCCCATCGCGAGTCCTCATCCCGCGTACATGGACGAACTTGTCGAGTGGGAGGTCGCCTGGCGGAAGCGCCCGTCCTTGGATTCAGAGCGCTACAGCGACAACCGCTACTCTAGGGCCGAGGACCTGAAGCTGCTGCTCACGCCGCGGAGCGCGCGCGCGGAGGCGAAGGAGGAGGACGTCTGGCGGCCGAGCGCTCCGCCGCCCGGGCAACGGCGGGAATGGAAGGAGTAAGTCCTAAAGATAAATTTAACTGAGAGGCACCATGACGTCGAAACTATTGGTACCGACCTTGACCGGCTGGCCCACGACGATCGACGCCGACGGGCTCTGGAGCGTGTCGACGGCCGACGATTGTGCTGCAGAAGTGAGGAACGACGCCGTCGTCTCGAAGGACATCTGGAGGTACGGGCTGCTGTGGTCCATCATCGCGCCGCGGTTCATGGCCCTATAGCCGCCGCCCGCCGTCATGAAGTCGGCAATCAGTGATAAGTGGTGCGGCTCGATGTCGATACCGTAGACGCCGAACACGCCCGTCACTTCCTGGATGATCGTAGCTCGCGCCGCCTCGACGCCGTACGTGTGCAGGATGGCCGAGATGTCGTTCGCCGTCAAGGCGTTCAAATCAACTGTGTCGCCATAATCACCGCAGAAGGCATGCACTGAATGGAAGTCGTTGCCCTCGACGATAAGACCTCGCCCCGGCACGAACGTCGCCCGCGATACCCCTGTACAACTTCGTACAGTGACTTTTGCCAGGGCGTCTTCGATATAACTACCCAGAGGGACGCGCTGCGCGCCGCCCGCGCAGTCGACCGTGATGTCAAAGACCAACCGGTCCTCGTCGTCGCGGCGGCCAGACACGCCGACCGCGAGCTTGCGCTCGCCCCGCGCCGCGCGCTTCTTCGGTGCTTCGTCCTCATCTACCGGTGCGGGCGCCGGCGCCGGCGCCTCGTCTGAATCGGACGAGTCGTCGTCGTAGCCCGCGACCTCCCGCGCCTTTCTGTTCAGCGTGCCGGCCTCGGCGTCGTCGACGTCGCTGTCGTCATCATCATCGTCGTCCGAGGAGTCCTTCTCCGGTACAGCTTTAGGTTTCGGCGCTTGCGCGGGCGCCGAACCGATGATCGACTGCTTCGCGCGCGCCGGCGCCGTCGCGCGCATGACCGCCCGCCGCACGAGCATCTCCAGGGAATGGGCCAAGACGCGCGGGTCGTCCGGGACCGTGCCAGCACCGAAGTGGCCGTCAATCAAGTCCGTCCCAAATAATGTGACGGACGCGGTGTACTTCCGCCGTATGAGGTCCTTGTCCACTAGTAGTGCTTCCTTGACGAGGATGCCTTCCGTGAGGTCCGCGACGTCGGATAGTCGGACGGGCGTCAACGACGACGCCAACGATTTCGCGCGGTCGTCATCGAGCACGGGAATGGTAATTTGGGGCGTTTTTATGGAAGCGGACGCCGTCATGATGATCTCTCGCAGCCGAGGTATGCCTAACGTCACATTCCCCGCCCCGTGGCCCGCCAGGTGGAAGGTGTTGAGCGTCATCTGCGTCGACGGCTCCCCTACACTTTGTGCCGCCAGCGCGCCGACGGCCTCGCCCGGCGCCGCCAAGGACCTCGCATACTTGTCGTAGACCGCGTCCCTCATGCCTTTCTCGGCGTCGACCTCATTTAGTAATGCCTCGACGCGATCGGACACCGCGCCTAGTCGCCAGGCCTCGAATCTTTGGTTCACGGGCGTACTAAGGTCGTCGTGAACAACGCCAGTCAGCTTCTTCTGCACGGTCCCATCACTATCGAAGCGCACGTCCACAGAATCGGACCGGACCTTGACGACGCTACCTTCGGAGTACTCGCGCGCGTCCTTCCGTCTCGCCCTTACGCGAGCGTGTAGCGCGAGGCCTTGGACGGAAGAAGCCTTGCGCGCCGCTTGCACGTCTTTAGCTAACTCTAGGACGTCCCTCCGCCCGATAGCGTCCTTGATCGTAGTCTCCCTACTATCGACATGATTCGCGGCGAGGAATCTCAGCTCCTTCGCGCCCGACAGGAAGTGCGTCTTCGTCGTATCGAGCCCATCGTCACCATATAAGAATTGAATAACGCTCCCCTCATCATCTCTAACGGTGTGGTCGTAGGCCACCCTCAAGCCTTCGAGGTGCTTCACGAGACACCTCTGGAGATAACCGCTTCGACTCGTCTTTACGGCCGTATCGATCAACCCTTCCCGCCCGGCCATGCAGTGGAAGTAGTACTCCTGCGGCCGTATTCCTGTTAGAAATCTATCGGCAATAAAACCGCCGGCTCTAGGCCTCGGGTCATGCGGGTCAAAACAAGGCAAGCTTCTCCCAGACGGCATCACCGGCACGCGCCGCCCCTCCAAGGATTGCTGGCCCAACGCGCAGCACACTTGCGACTGGTTCACGACGGAACCTTTCGCACCAGTGGTCACCATGAGCGCAAAAGCATTTCTCGGAAAGGGCGTGCCCAGGCCGTCCGGCAGGCAAGCTTTCACAATTTTGCTGTGTTGCGGAGCTAAGGCGCCCATCATGTGCGCATCTAGCGCTTCCCGCGCGCCGTCCTCCCCCAATGCCTTATGGGTCGCGTCGCGTCTTCTTCGCGCTCGTTCTGTCTGAGATATCCCTGCAGCATCCCAGTCCTTGTAGCCCCTTTCTTTAAGAAAGCTCTCCATGGCTTCAATCCCAACTTGTTCGGTTTCTTCCACTATTGCCTTGCGTGCTTGTTCGGCTTGGTCGGTCAGCACCAAATCGCCGATGCCGCACGTGTGACCTTCCACCGTCGCTAAGTATGATGTTAGTAATCGTGTAAGAGCATCTAATAAATCCGCCGCGGCTCTCCCGCCGTATAATTCAAAAATGGCATGCACCAAGCCATTGGCTGATGAACCAATAGAAGCTTTGTCCAAGACACCTCTGAGTATCAAGCCTTTCCTCACTAACACCGAAGGTTCATCTAAACCTTGGATCCCACCGATGGCTTTGGCCTGCACCTTGGCCTTGCCCTCGAAGTGCCTTAGCAGAGGTTCCCTCCTCGGTGACACGTGCTTCCGCGTGACGTGGGCGAGGACGCAGGACAGTAATTGTCGACCCGTGTACAGCACCTCCGGTTTCAAGAGAGCGGGTTGCACCGTAGACGTATCTAAGGAAGCCAGTCCTATGACCGGTCGGACACTCTCGTAAACCAACTGGCAGAACTGGTCCCTCGACAGAAAGCAATCCGCCATCGATAGCTTCACCGACGCGTCGATGTGGTCCTGGATTAACCCTCTAAGAGGCTTCCCGTCGGTCGGTACGATGTACTGCTCGTGCGTCCCGGCAATAACTTCGCACTCGGCGCGCGCGAGCTCCGACTGCGGGAAGTGGACATTTATTTCATCTCCGTCGAAGTCGGCGTTGTAGGCGTTGCAGTTCGCGTAGTGCATCCTCAGAGTTTGGTGGTGTTTTAGGGAGTCGGCGGAGAGGACCTTGACTCTATGAGCCATGATCGATGGTTTGTGTAAGCTCGGTTGCCTGTTGACGAGGACGGAATCTCCATCTAGTACATGGCGCCCGACTTTTTGGCCCGGTGTTGTGAGTAGTTGTTGCGCAATGGCCGCGCGTCGCTTCGCCGAAGCTACCCTAGATAAATCGGTGCGCTGCGTCCCACCGGAAGCTCTTGGCGTCTCGACCCAGTTGGCGCCCGGCCACTGGTCCGGCCCGTTCTGCACTAATCTTCTCAAATGGTCGACGTTGTGGGGCGTCACCGGTTCCGGGTAGGACAACTTTCTCGCAAAAACAACGGGCATGCCTATTTCTCCGGACGCTAAGAATGGATCAGGGCTGATGACCGATCGGCAGCAGAAGTCCACCCGTTTCCCCATCATGTGCTTCCGGAACAAGCCTTCCTTCTTCTCCAGTAGTTGTTTTATACCTGGCGGCTGGTCCCGATTCGTACTCTTCGAGCTATCGACGTAATTATTTACCTCGCCCTGCAGCCGTAGCCACAGATCCAATAACTTCGCTTCAGAGCCTTCGCCCTTCAGGGCGCGGATCTGCTTGCTTAACAACAGTACTTTGCCGAGGACCACATTCTGGGGGTGCTCCGCGAGGACGCCGCCCACGGTCTGCGCCGGCCGGAACCGAGGCGGGGGGACTCCTAGCACGTCCAGGAAGAACTTGTCCGCGGCCTTGTCGTCGTTCTTTTGTGAAGTACACACGATCGAACCCAACAAGGCGTCGCAGCCCTCGCCGTCATTTTTCCAGAGCAACTTTAATTGAGCTCGAGCTTCGGCTTGCGTAACAAATAAAGCTCGTCCCGTAGTAATGGGCGGCCGCTCGTCGTCGGAATCAGAAGAAGAGTCGTCGAAGACGCCCCCTGAAATGTCTCTACTCCCGACCGCTCTGGGCGCTTTGATGCCCTGCAGTCGCTCGTCTTGCACGTGCTTCGCGTCGAGCGGTAATTGAAATAACTTCGACGCGCCGTCCCGTCGCAGCTTTCTTTCGGAAGCGCCGCAGCGGTCGCACTTCTTCACGGCCCGGCACGCACTATAGAACTCCTTGGCCGCCTTTTGTCTTTCTACCCTTCCATGGGCCGAGGGCGTCGGCGTCAGTCTCCCGTCTTTGATGTCCTTCTCGACGCTCTCGATGCGTTCCGTCACTATTCTACGATACTCGACGGCCTCGGGCTCGTCCGCCGACGGCTTGCCCGGCCTCAGCAATTGATCTGCTCGTTGAAATTGGCCGGCGTCCAACAATGCTATCCTAGCTACGTGCCACCGCGTGTGCAGCTTATCCAGCCGTAGCTGGTGGCACGTCCCACACCTAATCTGGAGCAGTTTGTGCAAGGTAGGGAACAGCAGGGGGTTATAGCATGGTACGGGTAACTCAATCACACCCAGATGGCCGTCGCAGTGTCTTTCGGTTTGATTGCACGTCGGGCAGATCAGGCCCCTTTCTGTGGGTCCCAAGCGCGGATCGTAGAGGCCGTTCGTCGTCGGCGCGTTCGTTTGGTCGAACGTCCGCGGCTCGGTGATCGTGCAGACGGCAATCTCGCGCAGCTCGTCGGGGGCGTAAAAACCAAAAGTGACGCGGTCGATCTGGGCCATTTTTGCGTTCTAGCCTGCTGCGGTGCTGCCGCGCCGCGGCGGCGTAGGGCGGTGCTGCAGTGAAGCTCTTGCAGTCTCAGTTGTGCTGCGCAGTGTTCAGGAAGCGGTCTGCAGCGAGCCAAGGAGTCTGCTATGCGATTTCTGCGCTGTTCAGCGCAGTCCTCTTGCTCCAAAGGCCGAGCTTCCAGCTTCTCGCTCTCGAGCACCTTCAATCCTAGTGTGTCGATACCGCTAGCCTTAGCTAAGGTGCCTTGGGCCTCTCCGAGCCAGACGCGCATAACTGAACCTTCTGGGACCTCAGCAGTCCTCACACAGCTGCCCTGCAGCCGGCCGTTGAGCAAAACCGAGTCATCATGGCGCAGCAGCCCTCAGCAGCCTCCTGGGTCAAGCTCCCAGCAGCGGTGGTCCTCGTCGCGTGCGAGTTTCTCGACGCGGCATCACTGGGCCGGCTCGAGATCTGTGGCAAGTCATCACTCGGCGATAAAACGCGAGCGTGGAGCGAAAAGGCGGCCGGCGTCGCCCGCGGCACCCTCGCTCAGCTGTCAAACAAGCGGTTGCTCGCAGCCCAGGCCCGCGTCCAAGAGCTCATCCCGTCATCGGCGGGAGGGGTTGTTGGTTTTGCGCATAACGTACGCCGCTGGAGCGAAGAAGTCCCGTTTGATGAGTTTGCGTTCACTGTGGTTTTATCGTCGGAGTCTGACGGGTTTCAGACAACGGTCTTCCCATTCATGCGCCTCGTCGCCGATAGGAACGAGATGGGCGCGTATAACAATGTCGCCTCGTTCGTGCTATTTCCCTCGGGACAAGGCGCCGACAACATGTCTCCGCTCATGCGACGCGCCTCGCTTGCCTGCGCAGAAGGCACACAATTAGACACCTTCAAGGATGCGCATATGCCACGTGCCTACATGATCTGCACCAGGAAGGCGGACGGCGCCGCGGTCAAGGTGGCGTTTTGGGATACAGACGATGTTGACGAGGATGATTGGGCCGCAATGGCTTACGACCAAAATAGTAGTGAATGTACCGTTAGGTTCGACTATGGCGAGTTAATGATCGGGCACGGGTCGTCGCAGGACTACCAGTACCATATGACGCTCAACATTATGTTTGATCGACCCACCGGCCAGGTGCTTGCTTTTTGCTCGGGCATCTACCACAGCACACCAGACCTTTCTGGATCCAACATGTCGAATGAGATGTTCTTGGCGCTTCTCCACGCGCGCCTTGACGAGTCAATGCGCGCCCGGCCCCTACCAGTATCGGAAGTGGGCAGGCGTATCTTAAACCACGAGCACCCCACATCGCAAACCGCGGCAGACGTCGCCAATAGTTATGGAGTAATGTAACACATAAATTAAGACAAAGCTAGGCTCAGACGTCGCCAACAAAGTCGAACCGATCCACCGCGAGCACGCCGGCCTCGTGGATCGCGGCAACCGCAGCTGGCACGTCGGCCACGGCCCGGTAGCCCAATGCCAGCTCGCGCGCCAGGGCCTCGTCCCCACTCGTGCCGCCGACCTCGAGCACCAAGGTCCTCGGCCGGCACCGCAGCATGGCCGACGTCGTCTCGCGGCACCGCACGACGTCGCAGCGCTTCGCGCGTCCGGAGGCGACGACCTGTGTGGAAATCAACCAGTGCGACGGGTGCACCCGACAATTCTTCACTAAGTCATTTCTCGGCGATGACGCGGCCGTCCTGGCTCTGTCGAGCGGTGAGGAACCGGCATCACCCCGTTTTCGAGCAGGCGTCGCGTCGGTGGCGTGGAGGGACGCGACGATTCAGCACGAACGCGCCGTAAAATTTTGATTTCCACACAGGCGACGACGAGGACCCGCGCCGCGCCCAGGGCGCCCGCCATATCCTCCCACGGCGCCGCTCCCGTGAGTATCTTGACGCGCGCGTCCGGGAGCAGTCTCCTCACCTCGTCCGCGAGCGCCGCCTCGACCACCACCACAGGGCCCTCAGCAGCGTACTCCGGCGTCCCGAGCCGCTCGCGGACCAGCGCCGCGCCCTGGGCTCCGCCGCCGTGGCACGTGTAGAGCTCCGTCGCGTCGACATTATTCGCGGGAAAGAGCTCGACGCCGATCCGCGCCCAGTCGCCCCCCTCGTGGCCGACAACGACGAGCGGCGGCGCCGGGGCGCGCCGCGTCTCGTCTCCCATCTGAAACGTGGAGCAGGCCTCGAGGCACGCGAGCGCCCGCGGCGCGACGGAGGCCCAGAAGTCGTCTCCACTCGAGGCGACGAGGACGGCGAGCCGCGGCGCGGGCACTGGCTTCTCATCAGTATCTCCGCTGTCTGCTAGTATTAAGGACGACGCGCCGTCGACGACATGTCGTCCTCTTAGAGAAGCGCACTCGTGCGCGACGACGACGAGGTCGCCTTCCATGGCATGGACTTGCTTGTGGCCCTTTCTAACACCGACCTTCGGTGAAGGGAACGCGTCACTCAGGGATATGGAAGTCGAAGGTACGTCATCGCCGTGGGAACACAATAATGATGAAGCGTAGCCCTCGCCCGCGACGACCAACTCTGACAAGGGCCTTCGTACATTGACTAAAGCCGCGTCGGCGTCGCAGACTTCTCCAGTAGATTCGTAGACCTCGAGGAAGTTCACGGGCGTTTTGGAGGCGCCCGGCGCGTAGGTCTTCAACGCTTTGAGGCAATTCGCCAGCGCCGCGCGCGCATCACTTATAAGCTTTGACGCATCACTTACGGAGCGCAGCCGCTCGTGTTTCATATCAGGCACCTTCGTTAAGTACAGAGCGTGCCGCGCGAGCAGTAAATCCAGGAACTGCACGAGCATTGTGGGAGGCGTCGCTCCATCTGAATTACGGGCACCTCCGAATTGCCCCGCGTAGTGGATCACTCTCGTTTCTGAAGTCTCGTCGCCGTCCGGGGTCGGCGGCTCGTAGTCCTCGGTGGCCACGTAGTTCGTGCCGGAGGGGAAAGCATTTAAAATTGATTTCGAGTAGAGCTTCACATGTCTTTGGTGCTCATCTTTACTGAGACCATTCAACACCGTATTGAACGACCGCTGGTCGGACAACCCTTCGCCTCCATCATTGTCGGTCCAGACCTGTTCCAGGAAGTCGCGGCTCCATTGCGTGTTCCGCAGCGCGAAGAAGCCGGTGTTGACGCGCTCCTCAGAACCGCTATCTAACGTGAAGTGTACATCATACGCCGCGTCAAACACATCAACGACATCGTCAGTACGCGTAAAAAAACAATCTACATCGGTCCAGACGACCCAGTCATATTGAGGTAGTATTTCCCGGAGCCAAGCCACCTTCGTCCACCTCGCGGATCGATTGGACGTCTCCTTCCGGTCCGCGCCAACGACCAACTCGCATCTGTTAACAGCGCAGTAGCGCTGCTTGTTGTCTATGGACGTCGTGTAGACATAAGCTGCTTTGAGCTCGCCGTATTCACTCGAAAACGCCGCAACTTTTCGTTTCGTCGCCGTCATGAGGACCGCGACGCGTCTGGGCGACCGGAGCAGCCAGGCCGCCAGCGCGCAGGTGCCGAGTGCGACTATCAGAACGTGCCGCGCCGCGCGGCGCTGCTTGAGGGGCCGGTGTCTTGGTGGCCTTGGCGCCATCGTGCGGCTGCCCTTGCTTGGCGCAGCCGTGCTGCGCTCGCGTCGCATGCACCGGCCTGGCCGGGGCAGCAATGCTACGGCCTGTGGGCGCGTGAATTCGGGCGCAGCTGATCTGCTCTCTTTGAGTTGTTCGGGTTTGAGCGCGACTCGCGGAGGCGTTTTCCGGACCTATTGAGGGGTGCGTGGATGTGTGCGGTGCGCTTTTTTTGTGCCTTGTCATAAATCGCTCCCTGCAGCTGATAAAACGGGTTTTTCAGCGCATGCGCAAAATCGCCGATGCTGCTGGTAGAGAGACCTGGCTGCCGTATTCGTTGTTTTTGAACCATTTCTGCAGCGCTGCATCGATCCGGCATCGATTTTGCATCGATTCGTGAGTTTGCAGCGCCGGCCTGTGCGGTGCAGCACTCCCAAACGCAGTCGTAGCAGCGATGGCGAGCTTCGACGACGCCAGCGTCGACGGCGACACACTGGGCGGCGCCTTCGCTGCCTTAGAGTTGGTGCCCGATACATTAACCTACACGCGCTGCACGATCGCGCAAGACGCTGACAAAACATGGCGCGTCGCCTACGCGTACAGTTTTTGTGGAGGGCCCGAAGCCTGGATGAAGGTGACGCTGCCGCCCCGGGACGCCATGAATGACGAGTGTCGGCGCGTCCTGGCGCACGCGGGTTTAGTGTTGCTCTGCTGGCCGTGGATGGCGACGCCCTGCCGGAAAATAGTCTGCAAGGCCACGGCGTTGACGGCGGACCAACGGCAGTTCTGGGCGGACTTCTACCGCGAGGCCTTCGCCGAGTTCGCGCTGCACAACAACTTGGATGAGGACGCTTGTGATATCGAGGTCGAGGCTGAACTCGCGGAAGACGCGGAGCCGGTCGCAGCGCAGCACCAAGGTGATGTAAGGGTGCTCTGCGGGTTGGGTGGCGGCAAGGATTCGTTGGTCGCGTGGTTGCTGAGTACGAGGCAGCCGCGCGTCTCTACGGTGGATTGGCTCTACGTCGACGACGGCGGCGACGAATACGAGAACTCAAAACGATTGCAAGGTGTCGTGCGGACGGCGGGCGGCGCGGCGTACCTGGCGAAGCACGACTTCTCGAATCTAACGGAAAGTACGTATCGGACGCCGTGCGGCCACCCCTGGGCGGCGTTGTGTGCTTTCGACGGTGTGGGTGTGGCTGCACTGCTGGGCTACGACGGGTTCGTCGTGGGGCACGAGCGGTCCGCGGCCGAGGGCAACGGCGTCTTTTTTGGAGGTAGAGAGGTGAACCATCAGTTCGACAAGTCGTTGGCCTGGGAGGCGGCCCTGCGTTCGTATTTGGGGCGGCTGTCGTCGGTGAGCTACGTGTCGCCGCTGCAGCCGCTCTGGGACCTGCAGGTGGCCGGCGTCTTCTGCCTCGAGGTTTCGTTACGGCCCTTCTACTCGTTATTCCGGTCCTGCAACGACTCGGGCGATTGTGCGGAGCGGTGTGGAAATCAAGCAGTGAGCTAGGTTATGCTGTTACGAGGACAACGTCGCGTCGATGGCGTGGGGCGCCCGAAGTTTGATTCCCACATAGGTGATGCGTGGTGCGGGGCCTGCGCCAAGTGCGCCTTTGTGTTTTGTGCTTTGTCGGCGTTCCGCGACGACGCCTCCCGAATATTCCACGGCGTCGACCTGTACGGCGAGCCGGACATGATCCCCTTCTTCGAGGAACTGGTCGGGTCCGAAAAGGCGATGGACTGCGTCGGCACGGCCCGCGAGACCGCGCTGGCGTTGGCGTTGGCGCGGCGGCGGCGCAAAGTCATCGGCGTGGCGCTGGCCGCGTTTACTGATGGGAACGTTCGCCACGCGCATTTGTTGATTGAGCGGGGGGCCGCGGCCTCGGCGCCGGCGTGGTGGGATTCAAACGTGCTCGAGTCGCTCGACTCGGTCAAGGCGCTCGCGGCGCTGCATGCTCAGATCGAGGAAGAGCGCTCGAAAGGGACGTACGTGAACCGGCTCTGTGCGGCCCTGCCGACGGAGCCGGTCGACCCGAGCGGGTGGACGCGGCGGTCGGACGGGCAGTGATGTGTAAGTTTTGTAGTACGTTAGTTAGTCAGGGAATCGGTCAAGTCACTATGTGCACAGGCAGGCGAGCCGCAACTCACGCGGGGCAATGCATCGTTCGCTGTACGTCTCTCTCTGCAAAAGGCGAGGCGACGGCGATTTGCTCCTGAGGTAAAATTGCAAGTGTATACGACGCGGTTCGTGGACGTTGGCGGCGAGAAGTAGTGCAAGGGCGAGTCTGCAGGCCATGTTTGCTTGTCTGATCGTCGTCTTCGTGCGATCTAATTCAGTCTGATGCCAAACCAATGGAAGGGCTTGGATCTAACGAGAATCTGGGCCCGCCCCTCTCTCTCTATCACCTCTCTATCAAATGAAGACGACTAGTAATCTAGCAAGTACTCACTACGCATCACCCTAGAGCACGACGGGCTCGTTCGGCGAGTTGACCACAGAGCAGCCGCGCCGCGGCTTCTCGCGGTCCCAGAAGACGTCCGGCAATTTGGGCGCGTACTTTTCTTGTAAATCCGCGGGGCACCACTCCGCGAACGGCGCCAGATCAATACCCTGGGGCTGCGCGGAGCAGTACGGCCGCGCGCCCGGCTTCGCTAAATATTGCTGGTGGTACTGCTCCGCGAAGTACCACACGCCGCCGTACTGGTCGTAGTCACTGGCCGCGGCGACCTCCGTCGTGATGGGTCTTCCTAATTTTTTCTCGTAGAACTCCTTCGAGGCTTCGATCAACCGCTTCTGGTCGTCGTCAAAGTAATAAAAACCAGAGCGGTACTGCGTGCCTCTATCATTACCCTGGCCCATGCCACTCGTCGGGTCGTGGGCCTCCCAGAACCACCTCAAAATGTCCGCAAACGAAATCTGCTCGGGATCGTAGACCACCCGCACACCCTCGGTGTGGCCCGTCATGCCGCTGCACGCCTCGTTGTAGGTCGGGTTCGGCGTAAACCCCGCGCAGTAGCCTACTGCGGTCGAATAGATACCATACGGGAAGCGCCAGATGCCCTTCTCGCTGCCCCAGAAGCAGCCGTTCGCGAAGACGGCGACCTTGTGGCCCTCCGGGACCTGTGCGCAAATCAACAAGTGAGTCGGCGGTGCACGTCGCGTCGATGGCGTGGAGACGCGCCGCGACAATTTGATTTATGCACCGTCCGGGACCTTCACCTGGTCCGTGCCGAGCACAAAGTGCTTGCTACCCTCAATGTTCGGCATCGCTTCCTTGCGACCGGGCAGGGCCTTTTCCGGCGCGATGAGTTCGCCGCCGCCGCCTCCCAACAAATCCATGAGCGTGCCGAGGTGGCGCTTGGTCAGGGGCTTGGAGCGCGCGGCGGCCGGGCGCAGGGCGTAGGCCAAGGGCACGGCAGCCGCGAGGGCAGCAAAGCGCTGCATCCAGGTGCTCAGGTATGCTCCTATTGTGGCGCTTGTGCTCTGCGGCGTCCGGAGAGCTAGGATGCTAGTGTCTTACATGCCGCTAGCCGCGAACGCGCGGGAGCTGGAAGAGCCTGGCTCGCGCATAAGCCAACTAGTCATGATGTCGGGGGGTGTCGGGAGCGGTTCTACTTAGGAGGAGGTATGCTGTTACGAAAGACACGGCACGCGCCCGCGCCCGCCGCCGATGAATCGACGACGCGCGATGTCTTCCCCCCGTAACAATGACGCCATTATAACTCACAACTCACGAGCAAAAACACATTACATTCAGCTACTTCTTTTTGCAGTAGCAAGTGAGGCCCTGCACATGCTTGAGAGCGAGCTTTCCGGACGCCTCCTCGCAGTACTTGCGGCACACCTTGCGGGGCGACGCGTCGCGCACGGTCTTCTTGGACGAGTACGTGTGGGCGCCGATCGTGCACAGGTTCGGGGTGATGTAGTACGGGTGCGTCGTGCCAGCCTCGAAGATGATCGTCGGGCCCAGGGCGCACTGTTCCTGCATCAAATTAGCAAATGACGCGATGGCGATACCCGTCATCGTGACGCCCACCGTCGCGAGGCTCCATACTCCTGCGGACTCGACGAGGCCGCGGTGGAAGCGGTTGTCGTCGTCGTCGTCGTCGTGGGCGGCGACGCAGCAGCCCCCGGCTTCCCCGCCCGAGTCCCAGAAGTCTCGATGAAACTGGCACGTCCACCCTAGGTTCCATTGGTCCACGTCCTCCGCCCAGAAGTGGGCCGTTTCTTCGCACGTGTACGCGTTCCAGGAGTGGCCGGCAGTGAGGCAGTCGACCGCCGTGTTGAAGACCGCGAACGCCATCGCCGGATGAGTGTTCGAGTCGCCGACTTTCTCGCCGGCGGTCGTCTCGCACGTGTACCCGGCGACCGCGACCTTGACGCCGCGGCCGCCACAGATATCGCAGACCGGGCGCGGCGTGGGCCCGGGCGTCGAACCCCCGGGCGCCGCGGTCGGCGGGGCCGATGGCGGCGGCGTCGGAGCAAAGACCGGCGCCGCCGTGGGGTGACCGGGCAAGGGCGTCGGCGCCGGCGACGGCCTCGGCGTGGGCCGTGCCGTCGTGGGCGCCGGCCAGGGCACCCACGTCGGCCGCGTGGTCGGCCCCGGCGACGGCTGCGACGTCGGCGCCAGCGACGGCTGAACCGTCGTAGGCGCGGGCGTCGGCCCCGGCGAGGGCTGAAAGTCCACGAAATAGTTTGCGTCTGCCGCAGTCGTCGAGGCGGCGAACTCGGTCAGATGCGTGCACGCGCACGTCACGCCGGACGCCGTAGACGCGACGACGGCACAGCCATCAGAAGACCAGCTACTCGTCGCGTTGTCCCAGAACGAGCACGCGGCCGTCTTGGCGGGGCAGCTCACCGTGATTTCGAGCGGAAGGACATCTCCCGTCACGGTCGTCGTCGACCCGTCGGGGAGCGTCACTTCGCGAGACTCCCCGCAATCAAAGGTCGTGGGCACGTCGCAGTCGAAGCTCAGGACCTGGGACCGATTATAACACGTGCCCGTGCGGATGCCCGGGTCGTAGCCGGCTTCGAGTGTCGGGTCGTAGTCGAACGGGATGTCGAACACGATGGGTTCGGCGAGATTGTCAACCTTGACCGTGGCGCCTTCGCCGCCGAGCTCGATCTGCAGCAGGTCCGAAATGGCACCGTCGCCCTCAGAAGCGTAGACGTTCTTCAGCCGGGCCACCTTCACGTCCACATCGGCCGGCGCTCCCCCCTCGCAACTGTCGCCCCCGGCGGCGTCGAGGGCCGAGGCGGGCAGGTCCGTCACGCCGGCCCCCGAGGACAGTCGAAACGCCGCGTCCCGCGTCCCGCAGTCGGTCCGGAAGGCGCGTAGCTCCAGGTTATCCGTGACGACGCTCCTGTTCTGGCCGCCGTAGGCGCCCGCGATCATGCCGGTGGCCAGCGCTCCCACCGTGCCGGCCATCTGCCCGCCCAGGTCGGCATTAGCGGCCCCCAACGACCGCCGCGCGTCCGCCGCGACGGACGCGAACAGGCTCGCGCTCAGGAGGCTCGAGAGGGTGGCCGCCGTCGCCGCCGCCGTGTCAGCGTCGAAGCCAGTGCCTGCCGCGCCGCCGACGACGTCGCTGAGCAGCCCGATCGCGCCCGTCTGCGAGCTCTCAGAGATAGAGTCGGGGTCCCCGGTCAGCGTCGAGACGGTGGACAGGACCTGAGCTGCCGCCGCGGCGGACGAGCTCGTGCCCACCAGGCTCGCCGCGCTAATCGTGTGGGCCATCAGGTCGTCGATCAACTCCTGTTCGGCGGAAAGTCTCCGCCGACTCGCGTCGGTCCCGCCTATGACGCTCGCCACGTTCGAGACCAGAGACAGCGACGCCTCGCCGTCGCCCGTGTCCGCCGACGCCGACAACAGATCGCCGGCGAACGCCGAGAGGTCCTCGGTCGAGATCTCGAGCGGGTCCACCCGCACGGGCGTGAAGGCTTGCGCGTACGACAGGTAGCGGTCGAAGACGCGGCCGACGCACGTGATGTTGACATTCGGCGCTTGCGGCAGTGTCGTAAGGAACCACGCGCTCGCGTACTGGTCCGCAACCAGCGGCGTCAGCGCCGCGTCCTGGACCAGCCGATACCCGTACGTGTACGTGAGGGGGTAGTCGTCGACGTCGTCGGACCAGCCGTCCAGCAGGAATTCGAACTCCGTCTCCAGGGCGGTGCCCCGGTACGGCGCGACGGCGAACGTGCCCGAGGTGGGCGGGCCGTTCGTCGTCAGGGAAACGACGGTCGAGGACGTCGACCCGATGCTGTCCGTGACCATAAGTTTCAGCCGGTACACGGCGTTGGGCCGCGTCTTGCCGAGGTCGACGAGCATGGGAGACGGCGCCCCGCTGGGCTTGCCGAGGAGGCCCGCGGACTGCCCGTCGCCGACGGACCAGGCGGTTTGCTCGATCGTTCTATCAGGATCGGGTGACGTCGCCTCGAAGTAGATCGCAGCGAACGTGTCCGCCGTGGGATTGTACTTGATGCTCTCGTCGAATTCCGTGACCGTCGCGCGCGGCATGTACTGGTCCGACGAGACCGACACCAGCACGCTGTAGGCCGCGCTCCGCGCGCCATGGGAGACCGTTAGCGTGAATTCGTAGGTCGCGCCGCTCGCCCAGCCCGCGGCCGTCGTCGGCGTGAACGCGAGGACGGACTGCGTCGTGTCTGTGGAACTCAGTAGCGAGTTCGCGTCTTCCCTACTCCCGTCGTCCAGCACGCGCGCCGCGGTCCACGCGTACGCGAGCGCGCCCTGCTCGTCGGGGTCGTACGACTCGGACCCGTCCAGCTCGGTCGTGGCGCCGATCGCCACGGCCTGCTCGACGCCGCCTAAGATGGACGCGACGAGGGCCTGCGACCCGACAACAATCGTGGTAGTAGCGGAGCTGTTGATGGTCATGGTGTCCGCGAAGCCGACGGTCACCTGGAACTTGTAGGTCGTCTGCGCGGCCAGGGCGTCCGCCGGCAGGCGACACGACATGGGGTTGGCGGTGTACTCCGCCAAGTCCGGGATGTCTCGGATGTACGTCGCCCCCGCCAGCCGCCACGCGCGCCAGGCGAAGCCCAGCGCCGTGGATGACACGTTCGTGTCGACGCAGGCGAGCTTGGGCAGCGCGACGTCGAGTTTGAGCGACTTTTTGTCGGACCGGACCATCGTCTGCGTCGCGGCGCCCTGAAATTGGACGCCGGGCGCCGGCGAGGCCAGCTTGTCGACGGTCGCGTAGGCCGTGGTCGTCACGCCGAGAAAATTTGTCGCGGCGATGAGGAAGTCGTAGGCCCGGCCCGCGAGGAGGTCGTCAAAGCCGAGGCCCAAGGTCACGGCGCCGGCAGCGTCGGCCTGTTGAAGCTTGGCCTCGAGCGCCGCCACGCTGGCCATATCGGCGTCCGTCTCGGCGTCCCAGCTCGTCAGCATGCCCCAGTTGTACGTCAGAGCTCTCGAGCCGCCGCCCGTGGCGCCGCGCGCGTCGAGGACGACGCCGTCGCAGACGCCGACGCTCTCCGGTGCCGTGATCGAGATCGCCGGCGCCACGGGATGCAGCGGCTTCTGGGCCTCAGCGTACTGGGCGGCGCTCGTGAGCGTCGCGCCGTCGAGGTCGTTCTTCAGCACGCCGCCCTTGAGCCACGCGCTGTTGAGGGTCGTCGCGGCCACGTAGTCGAACGGGACGATCTGGGCGCCCGCGCCGAACGTTACGCGCAGCGCGCTCGAGTTCGTCCAGGAGCACGTACCGTCTGCGCCGAATTGCTGCGCCGCGTACTCGAAGAGCGTGGCGCAATCAATATCCCACTCGCCGTCGATCATGTTCGTCGGGCTGTCGAAGAGCACGTCGAGGCCGTTGCCGCCGTCCAAGAAGCGGACGAGTTCCAGCTTGGGCGGCGGCACACTATCCACAGAGAATTCGACGGCGATCTCGACGTCGGAGACGGCGAGGCCGTCGAAGAAGGCGTCGGCCGAGGCGACGGAATGCGTGAGTGTGGCCGTCCTACCCTCCAGGACGTCTGGGTCTGCGAGAGAGGCGTTGACGGCCACGTACTTCCGATCCCAGTTGTCCGGCGTAAACAGGAGCCGCTTCGTGTAGAACACGTTCGTGTCGGCGCAGTCGAGCGACACGACGACGTTGGCCGTCGGCGGCGCAGAGAGCGTGATCCAGTAGCCGTCGCCGAACGTCGGGCCGTCGATGCCGGCCCCGACCGTCAGCGCCTTGCCGCTCACGGTGGCGAAGGCGACGTCGTCCTCGATGACTTGGCACGTCATCGTAGCCGAGCGTCGACTGTCATAATTAGCATCGTCCGAGCGCGCCACGAACCAGACGGAGTAGTCGCGGTCGCCGGAGAGCACGGTGTCGTCGGCAACGCGGAACGTGTACGTCGCGAGTGAGGCCCAGTCGGCGGGCTCGATGGTGCGGTTCGTTGCATCGGCACCGTCGACGGAGATACTCTCGAACGCGTCGACGTCGCCTTCGACCTCGAGGCGCACGGCGGAAAACGGTAGGCTCGTCAGCGCCGCCGTGAAGACGAAGGTCGCGGCGTTCTCCTTTGCTTCCGCCGTTATGGCGCCGGACGTGACGGGGTCCGTCGTCGCCAGGAATTTTTTCACCGCGATCAGCGACTCGTCGACGTCCAGCACCGTCACTGCGAACGACCCGACAAAGTTCCGCTCGCGGCCGTAGATCGGATCGTCCGAATCAAGAGAGACCGTGATGGTCTGCACGACGCTGTGGCCGTTGTTGACTCGGTCCCGGAGCGCGCCGGCGGCGACCGTAAGATTGGTGTCGCCGGCGGGGATCCACCTCGCGACGGAGGCGCTTCCGGCGTCCGACGTGAGCGCGTAGCCCGGGTTGGCCGGGTCCTCGTCGTAGAAGCGGAGGGCACTCGCGCTCTGACCGCCGCCGCGCAGCGTCACCTTCACAGGCTCGGTCGCCGGGACCGTCAGATTGACGACCAGATGCTCTACTTTGAGACCCGTCCCCGTAAAGGCCGCCTCGGCCAGCTCCGCGGGCGCCGTCGCCGAGAAGTCCGCGAGGCGGTAATTTATGGTCGTCGGTGCTGTTGTAGGTACTGCCGACGGCGGCGACGAGATCGTGGGCACGCTCGTGGGCGCGGGCGACGGGAGCGCCGTCGTCGGGAGTGCCGTCGTCGGGGCGGGTGTCGGCTTACTCGACGGCTCCGGAGAGGGACTCGGGGTCGGGCGGGGCGTCGGCAGCGGTGTGGGTCGGGCCGACGGTGCGGGCGTCGGCACTTTTGTCGGCTTCGAACTCGGCTGCGAAGAGGGCCGCGGCGTCGGCGAAAATACGGGAGCCGCCGTGGGGTCTCCGGGCGTCGCCGTCGGCGAGGGCGTCGGTTTTGGCGTGGGAACTCGGGTTGGTTTTAGGGATGGCTCCGGCGAGGGCCGAGGCGTCGGTAGAGGCGTAGGCGCCGGCTTCGGAGCGTGCGAGGGCGCCGACGAGGGCCTGGCTGTCGGCCGCGGCGTCGGAGCGCGCGAGGGCCGGGGCGTCGGCCATTGGCTTGGCCGCAAGGTTGGTCGGTGCGATGGCCACGAGGTCGGCGACGACGTCGGTTTTGGGCTCGGCTGCGCCGTCGGAGCGTGCGAGGGCCGGGGCGTCGGCCATTGGCTTGGCCGCAAAGTCGGTCGGTGCGTGGGCCACGACGTCGGCGATGACGTGGGCTTTGCGCTTGGCCGCGGCCAGGGCACCCACGTCGGCCGTGAGGTCGGCCCTGGCGACGGATGAACCGTCGGCCAGCGCGTCGGAGACTGCGTTGGCCTAGACGAAGGCCGCGGAGTCGGCTTATGCGTTGGCGCGAAGACTGGTGCTGCCGTAGGATCGCCAGGCTCCGGCGTCGGGTCCGGCGAAGGTCTTGGGGTCGGGTGCGGCGACGGCGATGGTGTCGGCCGCGGCGACGGGCGCGCGCTGGGCGTGGATGTCGGCCGCGGCGAAGGTGCTGCCGTCCAGTCGACGCCGTGCTTGTAGCTGTACGAGTGCGAGTAGGAGTACGAGCCGATCCCCCCGTCGCCGCAGTCCGTGTAGGAGCACGGCTCGACCGTCCCCTCGTAGTCGACGCTGCCGTCGTCGTCGTAGTCGTGATAATAGACGATAGGCGACGTGCCGGGCTCGCAGGTCATGCGGCCACCGAAGTCGAACGTCGCATCGTGCAGCGCGCAGGCCGTCGCATCGCACGCGGCGCAGCCAACCCCGCGCATCGGCGTGCCATGCGTGCCATCGTCGCGGCACTCGAGGACCTCCCAGCCCGGGGTGCAGACGCCGCAGTCGTCGTACCAGCACTCCCCTGGAACCGAAAACTCGACGCCGCCGATGAAATAGGTCGCTGGGTGGTCGCGACCGTAGCTATACGAGTACGAGTACGAACCGTCTCGTTTGCACGTGATTAGGCCGCCCGTGGCCGCCGTGAAGTTTTGCAGATCGCAGTCGCCGCACGAGGCGCAGCCCTCGCCGTACATCACCGTCCCGTCCAGACAATTTATGGAGTGCCAGCCCGGGGTGCAGTCGTCGTCGCCCTCTTCCTCGTACTCGAACCACGGCGCGCACTGCCCACCCTCGGCGGCCTCTTCACGGGCGGCGTCTACCACCCAGTCCGGACACGACGTGTAGCCGACGTTAGCGAAAAACATGCCTATGGGAATGCCAAAGTCGGCGCATTCCGCGCAGGTGTCCCAGTCTGCCGAGCCGCAGTTCCCCGCGTCGATCGCCTCCTGGGAGCAATCGCGGAAGAGGGGCGCCGCCGCGCCGGCGTCGGAGTGTCCTGCCGTGCATAGGTCGCTCATCGTGGAGGCCTCCCACGGCGAGCGGCCCCCAAAGCACGTCGTTGAGGCCACCTCGCCGGTGGCGTGGAATGCGTGCTCGACGCAGCAGTGTGGATGATGCGAGTACGAGTAGGAGTACGAGTACGAGTACGAGTAGGATTCAGATTTTTTCGGGTCGCAGTCGCCGCCGTCGTTGTCGAAACAGCTCAGGTCGCAACCATCTACTTGGTCCACGCCGTCGCAAATTTCGTCGCCGATCCAACTCTCCAGGCAGCAGTCGCCGTCGCCCGAGCAGTCGGCTACGTAGCCGACGGCACACAAGTACAAGTACGAGTACGAGTACGAGTACGAGTACGAGTCTACGCCGACATGCTTGTGGCTGTATGAGTACGAGTACGAGTAGTCGGGGCTCTCGTCGTCCCAGTTGTCGTCGCCGTCGCAGTCCCCGCCGTCGTTAGCATAGCAAGTCAAGTCGCAATGCCACCTTTGGTCCTCGCCATCGCACCGGCCGTCGCCAATCCAACTCTGCAGGCAGCAGTCGCCGTCGCCCGAGCAGTCCGCTACGTAGCCGACGTCACACGTCGGCGTCGGTCCCGACGAGTAGGAGTAGGAGTAGGAGTAGGAGTACGAGTCGACGCCGCCATGCTTGTGGCTGTACGAGTACGAGTACGAGTAGTCGGGGCTCTCGTCGTCCCAGTTGTCGTCGCCGTCGCAGTCGCCGCCGTCGTTGTCGAAACAGCTCAGGTCGCAACCCCATTCCTGGTCCTCACCATCGCACAAGTCGTCGCCGATCCAACTCTCCGGGCAGCAGTCGCCGTCGCCCGAGCAGTCGGCTACTTGGCCGGCGCCACACGTCGGTGTCGGTCCCGACGAGTACGAGTACGAGTACGAGTACGAGTGTTCGTAGTTTGTTGGAAGATATGTTTCCACTGCAGTTGGCGCATGGCGGTTGGCGAGTACGAGTACGAGTACGAGCCTTGGAAGCAGCACGCGTGGCAATCTGCCGCGCCGTCGCTCGGTAGACCATCATCAAAGCAAGCGGTAGGTTCGCTAAAGGACGAGCACGGCTCACAGAATCCGGAGCTACCATGGTCAAAGTTGCAAAACTCGCCTGTTGCGCATGGGCTGCCGTCGGGGTAGCACGCCGTCTGTCCGAGGCACTTGTCGTCCCAGTTATCAGAGTAAGAGTAGGAGTACGAGTAGTCGGGGCTCTCGTCGTCCCAGTTGTCGTCGCCGTCGCAGTCGCCGCCGTCGTTGTCGAAACAGCTCAGGTCGCAACCCCATTCCTGGTCCTCGCCATCGCACAAGTCGTCGCCGATCCAACTCTCCGGGCAGCAGTCGCCGTCGCCCGAGCAGTCGGCTACTTGGCCGGCGCCACACGTCGGTGTCGGTCCCGACGAGTACGAGTACGAGTACGAGTACGAGTGTTCGTAGTTTGTTGGAAGATATGTTTCCACTGCAGTTGGCGCATATGTTGTTGGCGAGTACGAGTACGAGTACGAGCCTTGGAAGCAGCACGCGTGGCAATCTGCCGCGCCGTCGCTCGGTAGACCATCATCAAAGCAAGCGGTAGGTTCGCTAAAGGACGAGCACGGCTCACAGAATCCGGAGCTACCATGGTCAAAGTTGCAAAACTCGCCTGTTGCGCATGGGCTGCCGTCGGGGTAGCACGCCGTCTGTCCGAGGCACTTGTCGTCCCAGTTATCAGAGTAAGAGTAGGAGTACGAGTAGTCGGGGCTCTCGTCGTCCCAGTTGTCGTCGCCGTCGCAGTCGCCGCCGTCGTTGTCGAAACAGCTCAGGTCGCAACCATCTACTTGGTCCACGCCGTCGCAAATTTCGTCGCCGATCCAACTCTCCAGGCAGCAGTCGCCGTCGCCCGAGCAGTCGGCTACGTAGCCGACGGCACACGAGTCCGAGTCCGGGTACGAGTACGAGTACGAGTACGAGTCGACGCCGCCATGCGTCGCCGTCGGCGTGAACACGTAGGTCTCGAGCCCGCCGAACTCGCCGCCGCGGACCATCTCGACGCCGTTGAGCTGCAGGTAGTAGTAGCCTTCTCCGTACGCGCAGCAGATGCCGTCGCCGTACGAGTCGAAGATGTGGAAGGTGTACGTCACGCCCACGCAGACGGCGGTCTCTTTCGAGTAAAGGGTCCCATTCGCGGCGTACGGGCCGTCGGTCATCGACCCGTCCACGCAGTTTTCGGGCGCGGCGTCGTCCATGGTCAAGGACCAGGTCGTTTCTCCCGGCCAGTCGTCCGTGTAGACGCCAACCACAAGCGTCTGGTCGCAGACGCATGGCACTGTCGGCGCAGGCGTCGTCGTCGGTATAGGTGACGGCGCGGGCGTCGGCAAAGCCGACGGTACAGGCGTGAGCGTCGGCGCCCGTGTGCCCAAGCAGTCCAGGAATGCAAAGGCGTCGATCCTGCCCGCCCCTAATTTTCCCACGTAGCCCGGGTTCAGCGCGTCGATGTTCGTCGCCGTTGAATAGGCACAGTCGAGCAGCTCGTTCCTGCTTGCCGTCGTCTGCAACGAAAGACCGAGCGCCAGGACGCCCGCGACGTGCGGGCAGGCCATGGACGTGCCGCTGTACGAGTCGTAGTTCGAATCTACTGACCCCTCGCCCATGATGACTGTCGAGAGTACAGGATGCCCCGGGGCACTTATATCAACCGTGCCGCCGTAGTTCGAGAAATATGCCCGCGCGCCATTATCATCGAGTGCCGCGACCCCAACAACGCCGTCGTAGCAGCCCGGGTAGTAGCACGCTTCAGAATCGTCGTTGCCCGCCGCAAACACGACTATGCCGCCTTCGTCGTTGTAGTAGTCGATGGCGTCGATGACGGCCTGCTCGCACACGTCGGGCGAGGTGTAGCCCCACGAGTTCGACGAGATCTGAGCTCCGTTGTCCGCGCCGTAGACCAACGCCTCCGCAAAGCCGCCCGTAAAGGTCGATCCGAAGCCTACTGAGATCATGAGCGAGGCGCCCGAGCCGGGAGTACCGTCGCCGCCCGCGACGCCCGCGACTCCGACGCCGTTGTTGCTGTCCGCGGAGATTGTTCCGGCGCAGTGCGAGCCGTGCGAGCCGTCTCCCAAGAGGTCGGTTCCCGTGCCGTCGGCGTGGTTGTACCCGTGGCAGTCGTCGACATAGCCGTTATCATCGTCGTCCTCGCCGTTGCCGCAGATTTCGCCCGGATTCTGCCAGATATTGTTTTGGAGGTCCTCGTGGTCCAGGTCGAGGCCCGTGTCGAGGACCTGGACGACCACGCTTGGGTCGCCCTTCGTGAGCTCCCACGCGGCCTCGAGCTCGATTGAGGAGTAGTGGCTCTGCGACGAGAACAGCGGGTCGTTTGGCTCCCACGACGACATCTTGACCACGAGCGCGGGCTCGACGATCTCGATGCCGTCGCGGCTCTCCTTGGCGAGGAAGGCGTCGAGCTTCGACCAGGTCTCGTTCGCCTCGGAGCACTTCACCGTCCACCAGCGATCGAGGCCGGCGGCGCGGTGCTTGGCCTCATACCTTCCAGCGGGGCGGAAGACGCGCTTCGCCGACGAGCAGTCCACCGCGGCCGCGACCGTCGCCGCCCGAGCGGCGCTGGTCCCGGCGGCGAGCTTGAAGCGAATCTCCGTGCCCACCTGGCCTTCGTCGGCCAGGCGCCGGAGGTTTCCCATGTCGAGCGTGCCACACGTCGGCGTCGGCGGCGTCGGCGCAAGCGTCGCCGTTGGCGCAGGTGTCGCCGTCGGCACAACTGTCGGCGCTCGCGTCGACGGAACGACGAAGTCGTGCGAGTCGCCGGGCCCGTAGTCCCCACCCCTCTTAATCTCGACGCCGTTTAGCTGCAGGTAGTAGTATCCGTCGCCATTTTCGCCGCAACAAATGCCGTCGCCGTACGAGTCGAAGATCTCGAAGAGGTACCGTTGGCCGGTGCAGACAGTGATTGCATGCGTGTGCAGTGTCGAGGTCTCCGTGTACGGCCCGCCCGCCGACCCATCGACGCAGTTTATGGGAGCATCTTCGTCCAGGGTCACCTTCCACGTCGTCTCGCCCGGCCAGTTGTCCGTAAATACGCCAACCTCGAGCGTCTGGTCGCAGACGCATAGCACCGTCGGCGCAAGCGTCGTCGTCGGCCCGGGCGATGGCTCGGGCGTCGGCAAAGCCGACGGCACAGGCGTGAGCGTCGGCGCCCGCGTGCCCAAGCAGTCCAGGAATGCAAAGGCGTCGACCCTGCCCGCCCCGAGCTTCCCCTCGTACCCCGAGTTCAGCGCGTCGATGTTCGTCGCCGTCGAATAGGCACAGGCGAGCAGCTCGTCTCTGCTTGCCGTCGGATGGTACGAGAGACCGAGCGCCAGGACGCCCGAAACGTGCGGGCAGGCCATCGACGTGCCGCTCATGTAGCCGTATGATCCATCGCTTACGGTGATGGTCGAGACCACGTCGACGCCAGGAGCACTAATGTCAATCCAGCCGCCGTAGCAGGTAAAGGCGGCGCGGGCCCCGTCGTCGTCGAGGGCCGCGACGGCCACGGCTCCGTCGTGGTAGGCCGGGTACCACTCCTCGTCGGTGCCGTCGTTGCCCGCCGCAAACACGACCATGCCGCCGACGTCGTTGTAGTAGTCGATGGCGTCCAAGATGACTTGGTCGTAGACGCCTGGCGCGGTGTACCCCCAGCTGTTGCTCGAGATCTGGGCGCCGTTGTCGGCGCCGTACGCTAGGGCCTCCGCGAAGCCACTGACGCTCGTCTGTCCAAAGACTACGGACGTCATGAGCGATGCGCCCGAGCCCACAGAGCCGTCGCCGCCCGCGACGCCCGCGACTCCGACGCCGTTGTTGCTGTCCGCGGCAATCGTCCCTGCGCAGTGCGTCCCGTGCGAGCCGTCTCCCAGATAGTTGCCGCTCGACGCATCTCCAGCATGATTGTCGGCATGGTTGTACCCGTGGCAGTCGTCGATGAAACCATTTCCGTCGTTGTCGAGGCCGTCGTTGCAGTTGTCGGGCCATTCGCTCTCGCCCGTCTCCGGGTGCGTCTGCGCATTTTTCCAGATATTGTTTTGGAGGTCCTCGTGGGCCAGGTCGAGGCCCGAGTCGATGACCTGGACGACCACGCTTGGGTCGCCCTTCGTGAGCTCCCACGCATTCTCGAGCCCGATCGAGGAGTAGTGGCTCTGCAACGAGAAATGCGGGTCGTTTGGCTCCCACGGCGACATTTTGACCACGAGCGCGGGCTCGACGAACTCGACGCCGTCGTGGCTCGCGTCGCCCTTGGCGAGGAAGGCGTCGAGCTTCGACCAGGTCTCGTTTGACGCCCCGGAGCACTTGACCTTGTACCAGCGATCGAGCCCAGCAGCGACGTGCTTGTCTTCGTGTATGCCCGCCTTTCGGAAGACGCGCTTCGCCGACGAGCAGTCCACCGCGGCCGCGACCTTCGCCGCCCGCGCGGCGCTGGTCCCGGCGGCGAGCTTGAATCGAAGCTCCGTGCCGACCTGGCCGTCGTCGGCGAGGCGCCGGAGGTGTTCCATGTCGAGCGCGTCGCCGAGGCGCCGCCGCCGCGCGGCGGTGACGACAGGCAGCAGTAGGAGCAGGCGCGTCCACATCTCTACCGGGGGCTACTTCGCCCTTGCTAGCTTCGGGCTGCCATCACTGGCATCGGTTCTGCAGAGAGGCTGCCTGGGCTGCCTCCTCTGACTTTCTGGGGTGGCATGAACAGGCAATGAAACCACTGGCTGGCGCACTGGCATCAGCTGAGAAAGCACAACCCGCACGAGCGCTGGGGGCGCCCACTAGTCCTAGCAGCGTAATAGGAATCCCCATCGAGCCCCTGAAGAGCCGGTTTGTGCCACAACAACAACAGTTAGGCCCCGGCGCCGTCCGCCACGCAACTCGGCCGCCGCCGCGCCCCCGCCAGATACACGAGGTGCGTCGTATCGATCCCGTCCACGAAGTCCCCGAGCTCCGCGGCGACCGGCGGTTCGCCAAACAGGTAGTGCCAGAGCCACTCGAAGAGCAGGCCCAACCGCCGGTTCGCCTCGGAATCACCCTCCGGTAAAGGCTCCACGTCGTAGTACGCGTGCTGCAAGGCCTCCTCGAAGAAGGCCTTGGGTCGATGCAGGACGCGCTCCCGTCGCACGACAAACTGCGCGCAGCACCGATCTAGTAACAACGGAGGCAGGGGCCCGAGCCAGGCCTCGAGCCACGCTTTGTGTTCTTCGTAGAGCGGCTTTCGAGAAGGGTCCTCCTTCAGGCCCCACACAGCAAGGTTCAAATTGCAGTAGCCCGGTAGCGTCGACGGGTCCTCGATGGCGTCGAGCAACGTCAGCACGTCCTCCTGGTGGTAGGCGTACCGGTGGCCATGCAAGAAGACCATGACTTCCGGCAAATTATCGTAGTAGTCCACGATAAATTTCAGGAACGCGGATGCCTCGTTCGCCGTGTTCCGGGGCACGCCGTGCAGACCCGCTTGGGCGACGCGATCGCTGTGCTTCTCGTAGACGACAGCGGGGTGCGGCTGGTACCGCAGCCAGTCCAGGTCCTCGCCGTATCTACAGACGACGAGCACGAGTTGGCGTGTATGTAAGGATGCGTGCGGTTTCAACACCCAGCCCTCGGGGTAGCCCTCCGCATAGTTTTCGGGGAGCGGTGGTCGTCGCATGGCTGGGTCCACAGTCAAATCAAGAGGGAGCGACGTCCGCCCGTCGACGGACAAAGCAAGACCGATCCGCGTCTTCGTGACCCAGGGCACGCGGAACTCGAGGTGCTCCGTCTCCGCCGCGACCTCGACGCAGGACTCGACGAAGTCCCCTCTATCATCAAGCGACCGCATGGTGACGCAAGACGTGCCATCGGGTCGCGCGAGCGTGCCGTTGGGAAACGCAATATTGATGGACACGGCGACGGTCGGGCTCCGCACCAGACTCGACGGCCGCGGCCAGTTAATATCCAGCGCGCCGCGGTCCGACGCCTGGGCCTTGAGTTGTAGAGCTCGTCGCGTCGCTTCGGTCAGAGGAAAGGGGTCCCTGCCATCTTCACAAGTTAGGTGCGTGTCGTCCGTAGTTGTGGAGACGCGGGTCGTCGACGGCGTCGTCGCGCGCGTCGCGTTGCGCAGCTCCATCGTCGCTCCGAGCATCACGGTCGTGCCCTTGGGCAAATCTAGATGCGCCTCGCCGCCGCCAGGCACGGCGCAGCTCCTCGTGATTACTCCGGCGTCCGTAGATCCCGCGACGCAGATCCGCGCGTCCCGCAGCTGCCCCGCGACGTCATCCGGATCATCATGCTCGACGAGGACCTCCACTATTACTGCTGTCGTCGACGGCACGCAGGCATTATCCTCAGGTGACTGGATGCGCAGCAGTAAGGCGTGGGCGGTGAGCAGCACCGACGCGAGCGGCAGGCGCCGCATCGCGCCTGGGGCTGCCACGAAGAGCTGATGGGCAGCGGGCAGCCGTGCGGCCACGCAACGCGTCTGCAGAGCACAGCGGAAGTCTTGCTAGTGTCTTACAGTCGCTAGCAAGCAAGCGCGTGTTTTCCGCAGCGCACGGTAGATAGGTGTCTGAAATGCGAATTTACAAAGGTACTTTCTCAAGCGGGCGCCGGCGCCGGCGCGGGAGCGGGAGCGGGAGCGGGCGCGAGCGACAGGTCCCCGAGGTCCGGCGGGTCCTCGCTGCTCCCGGGCAGGAAGAGCCGCGCCTCGTAGACGGACCCGTGGTACATGTGCGGGTGCACGCTCTCGCCCCCGAATAAGAGCAGGACGCGCCGCGCCCCGTCCGGGATCGAGACCAGCGTCGCGTGCAGCCGCCCGAACGGCGGCGCCTCGGTCAAGCCCGAAGGCACGTCGCACGGTCTGACGGGTAGCGGCGCGCACGCTCTGAATTGGTCATCATACAGAACGCCGTCGCACGGGACCTCCGCCGCGATCGGCTGCTCGGCGACGTTCCCGCCCCACAGGATGAGGTGGTTGCCGGCGCGGCAGACCGCCGCGTCGACGCGCTTGAGGAGCGGGTCTCTATGTAATAAAGACCAGGCCATCGTCGTACAATCTAGCCGCCAGAGGTCGTCGAACAATTTCCGGGCATCTTCGTCCTCCTTATCCCTCACTCGTCCGCCCGTCAGCAAAAAACCATCCCCATCGGAAACCATGCCACACCCGTACCGCGCGTCCGGTTTCGAACCCGTCGTTTTCGCGCGCGACCAGGCGGCTTCCCCAATATTCCAAGCCCACAATTCGCCCAGCGCCTCGAGGCCGTCCGGCTCTTCACTCTCATCTCCACAGAGCCCGCCAAACGTATACACTTTGCCGGCGGCGCAGGCGCAGCCGCCCATGTGCGCCTTCCGCGGCACGTCCTGCCCCTCGACGGCGTTGTAGGTCTCGTCCGAGCCGCCGTGGAGCTTTTCCCACCGCGCCGACTCTTCGTTGAGTTGCAAGCGCCACAAATCATTAAACTCCGCTCTAGGGCCAAAAATAAAATTCTCGCCCTTGTTCACTCTGAGACCGCCATCGGTCCCGCCGAACAAGTACAAGTGAGAAGCGTCCCAGGCATATTGCACGTGGAAGCGCTTGCACGGCCTCACGGAACCGAGACTTCGGTAGCGCCACTTCTTGTGCGTCGTGTGGTACTCCCACGTGTCGTCCAGGAACATGGGCTTGCACCTTTCATGGTCAAAGTAGTACCCATGCGTTATCGTCATGATGTCCTCGGCGATGGCCGCGCCGTGCCCATACCGCGGCGCCGGCGTGTGCTCGTCGCCCCGCGCGTCGGTAGGCTGGGCGCTCGCGACCGTCCAGGTCGATGCCATAGCTTGGGGTCGCGACGGCGGCGTTCCACGGACTGCTCACTGTTTTGCGGTGGGGCTGCCTGATGGAGTCGCGGGCAGCGTCTTTTTGATAGCTATGGGACGGTAGTGGTCGATGCCTTTCGTGCGGCGAGCGATGGGGCGCTCCCGGTTGTGCCGCGGCGTCCTCGCTGTGCAGCGCCACGAGGCAGGGCGCGCGCATCTGTTGTGCTAATCTTGTCGCGCGCCCGTGCGTTGGTTGCCCGAGACGTTTCGCGGGCGCGGGCGAGTCCCTCCGATGGTTGGCTTCGGCCTTTCGTCCGCTGCAAAACCCGTGTCAATCACTTTCCAGCCGCGCGCACAGCGTGGCGCTCACCGCAAGACGAGCGGACGCTGCAGAGCTGCACACTATACACAGACACGTATTTTTCATCGCTGGCACGGTTCCGGTGCCGCCGTTCGGCGTCTGTCAGCTGGTGCAGAGAGCGCTCTCACTGGCTGCACCAAAATGCATTAATAGCGGTGCGAAACCTGCGTATTGCGCTGCCAAGCACATCAATCACAGCTCCGACCAGCGCAATGAAGCTCCTGCCACTAACGACGCTGTTGTGCCTCGCGCACGCCGGTAAGAAAACGGTCCGGAAACGCGTCCCTACCACGCCGAGGAGGCGCCGGCCTCCCGCGCCCACCGCGAACTACACGCTCTCCGCGAAAGTATCCTCGGCGGTGGACTGCCGGCAGATCTGGCATCTTCGCGGCCGCCGCTCCCGCGTCGTGAACCTGGCGATCGCGCGCACCGGCAGCGAGTCGGTCACGAGGACCATGGCCGCGGCCGGCGCCGCGGCGCACCACGACCACGCCTGTTCACTAAGAGACGCCAGTCGCGCGGGCTACGACCGCGTGGTCATCTCGCTGCGGGACCCCGCGGCGCGGCTCGTGTCCGGGTTCCAGCGGCGCGTCGCCGGTGGGGCGAAAAAACGGGCGAACCGAGACTTGGCCGACATTTTTGGTGACGACGTCGACGGCTACGTGGAGGCGCTGCGCGACGTCACACATGCGAAACACGCCGCCGCGCTCCGCGTCAGCCTCGCGCCGAACGCGCAGCACTGGCTCATGCCCATCGAGGAGTACTACCTGCGCGGCTTCGAGCCGCGGGCCAACGGGTCGCTCGCGGTCGCCTTCGTCTGCACCGAGGCGTTGGATGCCGGCGTCCGCGCCGTCGCGGCGCGCTGGGATTTACGAGCTCCGCCCGCCACCGAGGCGACGACGCACCACGCCTCGCCGAACAAATCGCATGGCGGCATGCTCGCACCGGCCAACGCGGCGTACGTGCGAGCACTGTACGCGCGCGACGCGGCCTTGCACGCGGCGCACTGCATGAATGACGTGTCATTTGTGCGCTACGGGCCCGTCACCGGCCCTAAGAAGGGGCCGAGGAGCGAGTGGGGTCCCTCGGAGCGGCGCGCCTACGGGCGGCTCACGGTCGACCACGCGCGGCGCTTCGTGGCCGCCGCGACGGTCGCGCGGCGCGCGGCGGTGGCGCGGCTCGCGCCCGAGAAGCGGCGCGAGGGCGTGCTCTTCGCTGCCGCGGGATCAGCTAGCTTCGTGGCCGCCGAGGTCGCGCCGGCGGTCGCTCATTTACAACGCGTTGTTGGGGTCAAGAACGCGACGGAACGGTCCCGTATAGGATACGCGCTCTACCTCGAATCAGAGCTGCACGCCGCCGCCGATTCACTGAGACCGTTCTTCGACCTCATCTTCGATATTAATGAGCCGATCCGGAAGATGGCCGCCGGAGCCTTGCGCTTGGACGGCATGTACAAGGCGTACAAACTGATGAGTGTCGCGGCGAGCCCCTTCGACCGGACGCTCTACCTCGACTTCGACTCGCGGGTCTGCGCGCCGAACTCGATGCGGCGCCTCCTCGATGCTGGTGTAGATGGGGATGTGATGGCGACCTCGAAGTACCTGGGGACGTCGGATCCCTGGGCAGTGCAACATAGTTCGAACGTCGTGGTCGTCAACGGGCCCCGCGGCCGCGCGCTGTTCTCGGTGGCGCTACTCGCGTATCGGCTCATTGGTGGGCCGCGAGGCACCCAACCCCCGGATCAACCGGCGCTCATGGTCGCGCTGCGCGCGGTCGCGTCGGCAGACGGAATACTGCGAGAGGCGTGGCCGCTCAACTTCACGGAGGCCTCTCCGGACTTGGTCTGTCGCGCGAAGATCTCGTCCTCGACGACGTGCTCACCAACGTCGCCGTGTGCCGTCGTGCACAAGCCGGCGAAGCACGACGCGTCGCGCAAGATCTTCGTCATCGGCTTCAAGAAGACGGGCACGACGACGATGGAGCGGATTTTATCCACACTCAAGATGACGCCGGCCCTGCCGGGCAAGATTCGGGTCGCGGCCTCGCGCGCGCTCGTGCGGCAGGGCGACCCCGAGCCCGCGCTCGCGGCGGCGGCGTCGCCCGCGCGCGCCTTCGAGGACTCGCCCTGGTGCAGCGCGGCGGCAATACCGCAGTTCGGCGGCGCGCGCCTCTACGAGGAGCTGGCCAAGCGGCACGAGAACGCTCGTTTCATTCTTACGGTGCGGGAGAGCCAGAGCTGGTGGGCGTCCGTGGAACGGTGGGTGGCCGTCAAAGCCAGCAAGAAGGAAAAGCTCATCAGAACGTACACGACGCTGCTAGGTGTCACGCGCTTCGACAACGAAACGTTCATCGAGGCCTACGAAGAGCACAACCGGCGCGTCCAGGATTTCTTCTCCGACCAGCCCGACCGTTTACTCGTGGTAGACCTACGCGAGGCGACGTGGTCGACGTTCTGCGTGTTCCTCGAGTACTGGTCGGGCTGCCCCAGCGGCGACCTGCCGCGCGAGAACACGTACCAGGCCCCGGCGCGGTCGAACTACCGGAGCCGGCGGAGCCGTAGCAAGTCTTCGGTCCCACCACACAGCAGCGCCTATGTGGGTCCGCTAGGTATGTGATGATAAGTGATATTGTATATATTGTATATTATGAGATGATGTTACGGTGCTAGAACTACTACAAGTAGTATCCGTACCTAGGGTAGTCGATGTTACGGTGTATCCGTACCTCTGTCGGTTTTTCTAGTGTGTCTTACTGCACGCTAGCTGCATCTCGCCAAGACGTTTCTGCCGCGATAATCGGCAGCGGGTGCATATCCAGTTGCAGCTACGCGTGTACGCCTCCTCTACCATAGGAGGACG
Organism: Pelagomonas calceolata; assembly: GCA_918797485.1. Classification (NCBI taxonomy): domain Eukaryota; class Pelagophyceae; order Pelagomonadales; family Pelagomonadaceae; genus Pelagomonas; species Pelagomonas calceolata. The sequence goes on along the minus strand of CAKKNE010000006.1, from coordinate 1,298,634 downwards.
CCGCAATCGCGAGCACCGCGGCCGCCAGAGGCACACAGACCCCAGTCGCCGATAGCTGCCATTGGCAGCCCAAACGCCGGCGGCGCGACGAGAAACCGCAGCGCGGCACCGCCTTACGCAAGCGCGCAACGCAACCATGCCCCGCCTCGCCCTCCTCTTGACGCTCGTGGCGCACGCCGGCGCGATCGCCTTCGTCACCAAGCCTGTTGGTGGCTTCCTGAGTCGCACGAAAGCTTTGGTTAATGAGCAGAAGGCCGCGAACAAGATACGGAAGCGCCGCAAGGACGGCGTGAACCTGCTGTATCCGGAGTGGGACCGCCTCGAGAACGCGAACAACGACATCGGGAAGTGCTTTTCTGTTTTATGGCTCGCGTTGTACGCGAAGTTGTACACGCCGCTAGCCTTGTACTTCTACCCGGGCATGCTGCCGTCGACCTACGAGACGCCGGTGACGCGCGCCAGACGCTTCGCCGACGGGGAAAAAAGACGGAAACAAGCTCTGGAAAAGATGCTCGACGCCTTCGACAAAGCCGCCCTCGACAAGAAGAAGGCGCAGACCCCGGCCGACATTTCTTTGGAACACGTCAACTGCCTCCAGGGTGTATTAGGAGCGTCGTCGAAGAAAGCGGCTTTACGCATAGCGATGAACGCCGAGGGCGAGGAACTACCATCAGTCGCGCTCAAGGCGGCGTCGCGCGCTTTAGATGGGCCCTACGGCTGGCTGCCGCGCTGGATGCACCGGGGCCACGTGCGCAAGGGCATGGAGCGGTTGGTCGACGGAGATGCGGCTTTACGGCGGAGCGAGATCGACGCGTTGCCCGTCGAATGCCTCGAGTCCGCGTGCGCCGCGCGCTCGTTGCTGCGACCGTCTTCGGAAGAAATGCGGTCGGGCCTGAAGGAGTGGCTCGCGCTCTGCGACCGGACGGATGCCGAGGGCGACGGCGCGGACGCGAAGCGCGCGCGCCTGGCGCTGCTAGCCGTGAACACGGCGGCGTCGGTCCGCGCGCGGGCGCCGAAGGCGCAGCCGGCGAAGACGCTGTTGTACGCGGGGGGCGGGTACTAGTTTCTTTAGTCTTAGGATTTCCCCGACAGCGTCTCGCGGGCGCGGAGCGCGGCTCGCGCGAGTCGCAGGCGGTGCTCAATCCCCGTTGTGGTCGGGTGCGCGCCACCGAGCACGCGCCGCGCGGTCCGTTCTATTTCCACGAGCGTCGCCACTGCCTCGCGTAGATCGTCGAGCGTGCTGGCGGGATCCTCGACAACCCCTCCGGCGAAATACCACCTCAGTCTGAGCGTAGTTTCATCATCGTCTCCGAGAACACGTCGCGCCACGGGCAGAGTTCTGCGCAATAGACTCTTGGCTTCTTGGTAGCGTTGTAGATGCATAAGGGACAGTGCGTAGTTGTTGGCTGCTATGAGAGTCGTTGTATGTTCCTCGCCGTCGCGGTTCACACGCCTGGAGTGTACGTCTCGCCGCAGAACCAGGGCCTCTTCATCCCGTCCAAGCACTTCATACGTGCTCGCAAGATTGCTCCGCACGACAAGTATGTGTTCTTCTGATGCGTCAAGGCGCCGCGCCATAGACAACTCTGCCTCTTGTACGGACAGCGCGTCCTCATAGCGTTCTACATCGAATAAAGCGTTCCCAAGCACGCTCATCGCACCACGCCGAGCCCAGTCCCACTCGGGCCGCCCCAAGTATGTCTTCCAGCACGCCCACCCGAGCGCGCACCACACGACGCCGTGGTATCGTTGCTCGCACAGACTACAGTTGAGCCACCGAACCCACCTCTCATTGAACGGCTTGTCATCCAAATTGTTCTCCTCGGCCTCCGCGACCAAAATCTTCGCCTGCTCCGCCAAGCACGACACGTGCGCGAAACCCGCCGTCCCGCGGCATGCACACATGCGCACGAGGCCCTCCTTTGTCTTCCAATGCAAAGCCTGCGTGCAGATGTAGCACGTCTGGCCCTTCGTGTCGTCCGCGCACGCCTCGACCGCGATCACGCCAGCGGCGCAGGTTCGTGCTGAGCTGGGTCATGATCATCTGCTGCTTCGCTCGGTGGCGCGGCGAGGGCCGCTTCGCGAAGTCGACGAAGGAGGCGCCGCTCGCCGTCGTCGGCAAGGTCTTCGACCTCGAGCAGCCGGTCTCGACCAAGTCCTTCGTCTTCTCCGAGGACACGCTCACGTCCGTCGACGAAGCGCCGCCGAAGGCCTCGCTCGTCTACGCGGACGCGCCGGCGGTTGAAGTTGTGGTGAAGACAGCGACGGCGCGGCCGGCGCGCGGCGTCGGCCACCACGGGCCCGCCTGAGGAAATCCAACCCCCGAGAGAATCCAACCGGAAATCATACGTAAAATCACATGCTACTCTGTATGGCCTCGCGACGCCATCGACGCGACGTCTCCCGTGATGAGTCTGCTGCTCGATGGCGTGGAGGGGTGGCGAGTAGCCTAGCTCGACCAAACGCCTTCCAAAGCCCTCTTCATTACCTAGCGTAAAACGACATATTAGCAAATTTAAAGATACGCCTCAATAGCGTCAAAAGAATGACCCAAATTCAGAATACATCCTATTCGTTCGCCGAGACCAAATATTTCAGAGTAGCGGCCCGGAAACATACCTTCGCGCCTCCCGGAAGGCACCGCCCGCGACATTCGCGGATGAGTCTTACGGCTCGCCAAAATACACCAGCGATTGACGATGCCTTCTACCGTTCAAATGGTACATCATATCAACTCCAGCCCAGTTTTCATACATAATCGACGGAACCGGAGCCGACGGCCCGCGCTCGGAGGGCGGGAAAAGAATTCTACTAGACAACTCCCGAGTTTATGTTCGTTTCCTTCCTTTTGTTGGTGGTAGAGGCCATCCTAGCCGCCTCGGCTCTACTGAGCTACATTAGATGGCCTGTTGGAGCCTCGCGATACGGAGATTTCGCGACCATGACTTTTAGCAAAGGGGGCCTTAGAACCTAGACCCGCGAGTATCAGCGACGCCACTATCCAGATGGACCATAACGCCGTTGTTTTATTCACAATCGACCGACTTGCCCGTTCTCCGCGGACGACGGTGCGTACGCGGGGCACTGAATTGGCCCCAGACCGGTGGTTTACAAAATAAATTTGCGTTTCAGGCGATTTAGTTGTGGGATGGGCCAGATACCCGGCTTGATTGTGTACTACATTGCTCCGAGACCCAAAGATGCTCGGCGCGGGTCGGCCAACTCGCGAGCCCACGATCTCGTTAATTGGGGCATAGATCCCGGACCTGCGACCATCAGCCCGTGTACCTTCACCATGGACCATAACGCGATCATTTGTTTCATGACCGACTGACTTGCGCGAGGTCCAGATCAAGATGTTCACGTCCCGAGCGTGGTCGGCCCAAAGTACCCTTCTTATAACGTAGATGTCATATACTCGTAATTGACTATCGGTGGGGTAGTATGGGGTCCAACGAGGCCGCTACGGCGACTACTGGGGGGCCTCGGGTAATTGACGTTTTTTACGGGAACGGGGCGCCATCGGGCCCAAATTATTTACTTTTTTCGGATGTAGATCGGTTCGCGGACTCCCTCTGGGGTAGCTCTAAGGTCGGGTAGTCGCCTACGCCGCATGCGCAAGAGCTTGGGGCTCTCCAGAGAGCTCTGGATCGAAAACTCTGGGGGATCATGGGACAGGTCCGCCTTCTGCTGGGGACCTGTACTGATATGTATCCACTGATAGAAGCGCCCACGCATGCGGCGTAGGCGAGTGCACGTGTACAGTACCGACCCTAAGCGGCCCCGGGGAGACCTCAGGACCACGAATTGACAGGTTTCCACCGACGCGGCCGCCATGGTGGGATCGTCAATATCGCGAATTAAAAAAATTACTTTTTTCGTCCCCCAGTAAGTGTCCCATTGATCTCTTTGGACCATTAGCGAACTGAACGGTACTCAAACAGCTGCATGAGCGTTCCGAGTTTCTTGCTAGTATCTTACACACCGCTAGCTGGTTTTCAGTGCGCCACCCTCGCAGCCTTGGAACGCGCAGAGATCATTTGTGCTTAAGATATGATCCTCACGCAGTGCGCCGCCTGCGCTGCCCCGCTCGGCTTATCATTGGGCAAGAAATGCGGCCGCTGCAGCACACGCTACTGTGGGCCCGAATGTCAGAAAAAATCCTGGGAAGAGGGCGGCCATGACAAGCTCTGCAAGAAGATAAAAAAGGCTGGCGGCGCCGAACAATACAACGCAAATAAGAAGCACGCGGAGGCCGTAGCCGTCGCGGTCGAGAAATGCGCCGACGACACGAAAGGTCAGACGTGCTTCATCTGCACGCAGGCCCTCCACTGGAAAACGAAGGAGGGCCTCGTGCGGGGGTGCTCGTGCCGCGGGACGGCGGGTTTCGCGCACGTGTCGTGCTTGGCGGAGCAGGCGAAGATTTTGGTCGCGGAGGCCGAGGAGAACAATTTGGACTGGAAAGCGAAGAGTTTGCGGTGGAAGCGGTGGCACACGTGTGGTCTGTGCGAGCAAGACTACCACGGCGTCGTGCGAGGCGCGCTCGGGTGGGCGTGCTGGAAGACGTACGTGGGGCGGCCGGAGACTGACGTGGATCGGGGCATGGCGATGGGGGTGCTCGCAAACGGCTTAGCCTCCGCAGACCACCATGAGGACGCGGTGTCCGTGTATGAGGCTGAGTTGTCCATGCGGCAGCGCCTTGGGGCATGCGGCAGCGCCTTTTGGGCATCAGAATACACCATGCTCACTTTGTATAGCAATCTTGCGAGAGCTTATCAAAGAGTCGAACGGTTCGACGAGTCCCTGCGCATGCGACGAGATGTATATTCCGGGTTCTCGAAGCTCTATGGCGAACAACACGGTGATACCCTTACGGTAGCCAGTAACTTGGCGAATTTGCTCGTTGACCTAGGGCGCATCGAAGAAGCCAAGGCACTGCTGCGCAAAACGACGCCCGTGGCGCGACGCGTTCTCGGCGATGGTCACGATATCACGCTCAAGCTGAGGCGGGCCTACGCGATGGCGCTCTACAGGGCCGACGGCGCCACACTCGACGACATCCGCGAGGCCGTGACGACGCTCGAGGACGCGGAACGGATCGCGCGGCGCGTGCTTGGAGGTGCGCACCCGGTCGTAGCGGGAGGATTTGAGGCGTCTCTGCAAGAGGCGCGAGCCGTGCTCCGCGCCCGCTCCGCCTAAGCCGTAGAGACTAGATAGTACATACTTAGAGCACCGCCGCCTCGTTCTTCAGCTTGTCCACCAAATCGTCGACGCTCTCAACTGTCACTCCAGCTTTGCGCGCGGCCGGCGGCGCGACCCCCTCGACCACAATCGACGGAGTCAAATCGACACCTAGGGAAGCCGCGTCGATGGCCTCCAACGGCTTCTTCTTCGCCTTCATGATGTTCGGGAGTTTCGGGTACCGCGGGGCATTTAACCTTAAGTCTGCGGAGACGACAGCAGGTAACTGGATCTTGATGACCTCCGTACCTGCATCTGTTTCTCTTTCCACTTCTGCGGTACCGCCGTCGACGTTCAGGGACGCCGCGAAGGTGGCCTGCGACCAGCCGAGTAGCTCCGCGAGCATGGGTGCAGTAGTGCCGTGGTCGCCGTCGATGGACTGCTTGCCTACTAACACGAGGTCGGGCTCCTCCTTCTCCACTATTTTTTGTAATAATTGAGCTACTGCGAGCGGATCCAACCCACCTTGATCCAATCGGGCATCCGTCGTGATGTGGATCGCTCGGTCGCAGCCCATGGCCAACGCCGATCGCAGCGTCTCCTGGGCCTGCTTCGGGCCGATGCTGACGGCGACGGCCTCCTCGCAGAGACCTGTGTGGTGATAATCGGCTCAAAATCGACAAAGAGACCACCCACGTCATCGGAAGATGGAGACGACGCGCGTAGGATCAGGACGCCGCGTCGCACCCTTCTCCTTCAGGCGGATCGCCTCCTCGCAGGCAATTTCACAAAAGGGGTTCATGCTCATTTTGACATTTGCCAGCTCGACGCCGGAGCCGTCGCCCGCGACGCGGACGCGCACCGCGTAGTCGACGACGCGCTTCACGCCGACGAGGACGCGTTTCAGGGACATGGTTCCTGGGCTGCGGCACTGCCTGGTGTCGCGCGCGGCGCGTTTCTGGACTTGTGCACTGCTGGGTGGAGGTGCTGGCGTCGCGTGCGCGGCCACCAACGCTCGGGATATGGAATGCTGGTGTGAAAGCGCTAACGTAGGGGCTCACGCTTCGTGTAAAATAAGCGTAGCGTCGATTACTACTGAGCTCGTGCTCCCGAGGTAGAAAGGCTAGCGGCCTTGTGCACGCTAGCTCGCCAGCATTAGCTTTTGGAAAGCGAGCGCTGCGGGCGCCATTAGTGGGCATTTCCCGCTGCGCAGCCGCAGCTCTGCAACAGCTCGCATCGCTGAGCAAGCATGGCTGCAGTAGCGAGAACGCTAGCCGCCACCCTCGCCTACTGCTGCCGCGCCGCGGCTCCCAGCAGCGCTCGAAGACTCGTGCGCACGCAAGCGACGCTGCCACCGACACGCGATGTAGATGGAGTGGCAACACTGCTCAAGGACGGCGCAAGATGTGTGGTGATGTTAGGGGCAGGAGCCTCGGTCGCGGCGGGCCTGCCCGACTTCCGGACACCAGGAACCGGGCTCTACGACACTCTAGAAATTAGTGGTTTACCTTACCCGGAAGCCGTCTTCGAGCTCGACTTCTTCCGCACGAACCCGCAGCCGTTCTACGAGTTGGCCAAAGCCTTGTGGCCGACTGACGATTCGCGTCCAACAAAGGCGCACAAGCTCGTGAAACTATTGGCGGATAAGAACCAGTTGATACGCTGTTATACCCAGAACATCGATTCTCTGGAACGAGCGGCAGGCGTCCCTGCGGAGTTCGTCGTGGCGGCCCACGGGAACTTCGACAGTGCGACGTGTATAGCGACGGGCGAGAAAGTAGACGCCGAAGCACTCAGGAGAGCCATTTATGAAGGAACGACGGATGCCTTCAACGCACAGAACGGCGGACTGTGCAAGGCGGACATCGTTTTTTTCGGCGAAGCTCTGCCCGATCGGTTCTGGGCGTCGTTAAGGGAGGACTTCGACGAAGCGGAGCTGTTGTTAGTCATAGGCACGTCGCTGGAGGTGCACCCCTTTGCGTCGCTCATCGATCTCGGGACGATGCCGCGCGTGTTAATAAACAGGGACCGCGTCGGCGAGCACCAGCCGGACGTGGCGTTCCCGCCGTCCATGGGGAAGCTGAGTGGGGGCTTCGACTTTAATGAGACGGCCCCCGTGCCGCGCGACGTCTTTCTCCAGGGCGACGCGGACGCGATTGTCGTCGACCTTGTTGAACGGGCGGGGTGGGCGCTCGACTAATTGTTGTTAATATTAGAACGTGGGGAAGGAAAGAAGAGTGGTCGGAGCCTACAAGTCCATCTGCCGCGACAACCGCTCGCGCCGGGCATACGACGACTCCCCGCGTGATGATGATGGCGTCGCCCGGAACGGGTTCGGCGGCGGCGGCGGCGGCGGCGGCGGCGCGGCGGCGGAGTAGGGGGGCGGGCGGCGCACCGACCGCGACGTCGACTGGCCGGACGTGACGCGTGACAGCGCCAGCGCGGCCGCCGTGTCATCCCTTTCCCGGCGGCGCGCGGCCTCGCGCCGTTGCGCGTAGCGCCGCTGGCGGTCGGCGTCCGCGGCCAGGGACGCCCTTCTAGCCGCCTCGAGCTCCTGGATCTCGCGCCGCGAGAACGACGTGCCCGTCGCCTGGCGCTGCGCCTCGTTCAGAGAGGCCACTCGAGCCCTTTCCAACTCCTGGGAGCCATCAAATATTTCCCTCCGGCGTCGTGGGGCATCCCTAAGTTATGGCCGAGCTCGTGGGCCACGATGGTCCCAACAAAGGCTTTTGAGGAGAAGGCCGACTGTTCTACGGCCGAAGACCTCCCAAGGGCGTCGCACATGCCCCCCGTCCAGGCCAGGCCGAAAAGGTCTTCGGTTCGGCCCAGACGTAATCATTGGAGGGAGCGTGCACGCGTTCGTAGGTGCCATCTTCTTCGTGAATTTCAACATGCTTTCCTGGTAATCGTACCACTAACGATTTCACGCGGCCTTGTTCTATGGTCGCGGTCGCGCGGCCGTCCGCAAAAAATTCGCCGTCCGCTTCACCAGAAGCGGTCCCGGCGTGGTGCGGGCGCGGGGTTCGCCGCGTGATGGTTGTTCTGCCGTCCGCGATGTGGACCTCACGGTAGCGGGCGTGAAATAGAGTGGCGTCCGCGGTCAGGGTCGCCTCGACGCGGAGGCCGGCGCCATTCACGCGCACCGTGGTCACGCCGACTAAATTGTTCGTGAGGGTTACGTTGAGTGTCGCTTCCGCGGCGACCGCTAACGCGAGGAGCGTCGCGTGGCGCATTTTTGGTGTCCAATGCCCGGCAACTTTTTGTCGGCCTAATTACGTGTCAAGAGAACCAGGCTTTTCGTTGCAAGGCGCGTGAGGCACACCCGTCGCGAGTGTTTTCGCGCGTCAGCTTGCCGACTCGAGCGTGCCCCGTACCGTTAACCTGTATATTGCTATCAAAGTTTGGGCATGCAAAAAATAGGCAGCAGACTAGCGCAGCTTTCTTTTCGTCGTATAACATGCTCTTAAAGAAACTTGAAGATGAGTGGTTGAGGAAATTCGATAGCGGCCGTGTACGCTAGTGCCTTACAGCCCGCTAGCTCTTTAGCTTAATTTGATGCTTCGCGGCTGTAAACGCAGCAAGCAGGTCACGCCGGCTCTCTGCGTACTGTGCAGAGCCAGATCTCATTGACGCGAGGCCACCGGAGCACAGGTTTCGCACGAAACGCCGCCCCAGGCGCTGTTCAGACGCCAGCCTCAGCTGCACTCGCATCTGCAGACGCCGAGCGCGCCAAAAACAAATAACAACAAACAACAAGAGAAATGGACCGAACGCGAAACGATAGCCAAGACACCTGGCGCGGCGCGAGCGGCGCCGAGGACATCGAGGTCCTGCACGGGAGGAGTCCGCACGCGAGCAAGCGCTGGCTCGGCGCAGGACTACTTATTGGAGCAGTATTGTTGTGCGGCGTCGTGTTCGTGTCCGTGCCGAACCCGAAGGCCATTAACAGCGTGCACGGCGGCGCGATTAGATGTGTGGACAACACCGCGTGTGTGGGGATGGGTCTGGTCGGAGACTGCTGCCCGGACGCTCATGGTCAATCACAATCGTGCTGCCACGATCCGTTAAATGTGGCTACCGTGACCACAACGAGGCGGGGCGCCTGCGACGACAACTCGGCCTGTGCCGCTCTCAAACTGCAGGGCGCATGTTGCCCGGACACTTCCGGAAATTACCTAGGGTGCTGCAAATCATCAAACAACACGGTGCGCGCCCCCCACGCCGTCGCCGCCTCCTGCGCCAAGAACACGGCCTGTAGAGCCATCGGATTGACGGGCGGCGACTGCTGCCCGACGGATGACGGCACGATGCTTGGGTGCTGTCCGCCGATACAATCTAAGTTACGATAAGTTGTTCTTATATGATTCGAGGTACCTCGGCACGGTCTCCTTTGGTATTTTTCTCATCATGAGGTAGCACGGCGCGTCTTCATGAAGAAAGCGGCACTCGCGCCGCGCGTCTCTCTCCGAGGCGGCCCACGCCGTGACTTTTGATAGGGGCGTTCGTATCGTCGAGTCCGCGTCGGCGAGCGGCGCTGGATCGGTCGAAAAGCGGCACCGGCCCCGCGCCACATCCAATAATTCGCGCGTGACGTCCGCGGGCTTGTACGTCGTCGCGCGCCAGTCGCGCTTCATGGGCTGCGTGATGTCCAAAGGAGCGAGGAGCCGTCGTCCTTCGCGACGGTAGGCGCCGAAGGAGATGTAGGTCGGCGAGGCCTGCGTTCGCACGCGTCGATGGCGTGAAGGTCGAAGGGACGCCGCAGCGAACAGGAACCAACTCGCCCTCGACGCCGTGGACGGCCAACGTCGTCGCCGCGAAGTGCTCATCAGCAAAACAGTGGTGCGTGTCGTCGGCTTCTTTTGCAGGCCCGCGCCACTCGCGCCGAAAGTCCGCCGCGCGCGACGACATCGCATGGGCCTTCCTAAATGTTTCGTACTGGGCCGCGTCCAGCAACGCCATGTGCTTCCGCGTCAGGGCGACCCACTGGTGGCCCTTGCGCCACCTTTTCCTGTAGAGGTCATCTTCCACACCAAAGTCGTACAACACTTTTCGTCGCTCGTCGGTGCGCCACGACGCCACGAAGGACCTCTCTGTCGAAAAGAGGTACGTGTGCAGGCACCAGAACGGGTGCAGTGGCACGCCGGCCTCGCTCATCAAAATGGACCGCTGCGTCCGCGGGTCTCGTAATGCTGATACGATGAGTCTCATCTCCGCGCGCGCGACCGTGACGGCGCCCCACTTGACGCGCGTCCGATTTGTAACCTCCGTCCCGTAAAATAGCGACGAGGGCGCGTATGCGAATCCCGGCCGCGGGTGCGTGTAGATTTTGTAGAGGCCCCGGGCGCCTTGTTCGTCGGCGTCGTCGAAGAAGGCCTTCCAGATTGGTGCTGTGGGGATCTGGTCGCGCACGAGGAACAGGAAGGCCATGCGGTCTCGGTTTACGCCTCGCAGGCGCGGCTGCGCGTCGTCCGTCTCGACGTCGCTCGTCGCCCAGAGCGCCGTGTAGATCGACAGGAGGATGGCAATGCATAAGCAGCCTACGAGGCAGCGCGCCGGGCTCGCGCGGCGGCGGCGGCGGCGGCGGCGGCGCTTGGTGGTTTGCATGGCTGCTGGCTTTGTGCGCTGCGCGTTTTATTTTTGCGTCTGGGAGAGCTGCTGCTGCACTGGTCTGGGCGTTCGCGGCGGCGGCGTAAAGCTGGTTTGCTTTACATGCCTCGTGATCTCTGCTACCTCTGTATAGCCATGCAGCAGCGTGGCGCAGCACTGCAGCGATGCTGTGCCTTTGCGATTACGGCGTTTTACGCATCGTTCGCCGCAGAACCGCTTTACTGAGCTTCAGCCGCCAGTGATGCTAGCGACAGTAAGACACTAGCAAAGACAAAAGCAGACAGTCAAAACACGCCGCGCTGGCGAGCATCGGTGCAAGACGACACGCTACACGCGCCCAGGGACACCCCAGCTGCAGTGTGAACGCCTGCGCACTTGCTGTCCGCGCAGAGAAAAGCAAAAGAGTCTCTGAGAGCCCCAAGTCATTTGCATCGGTCGTCGCACCATGGCGGGCTCGAAGCGAGCCACGTCAACAACATCGCCCGCGCCCCGCAAGCGCGCGCGCGCGCCCGCCGCCGCGCCGCAAAATGGCCAAGCCGCCGACGCGATGCGCGACGCGTCCCAACGATTAGAAAAGGAGGCGCCCGCGCTCTGGGCGAACCTCGCCGAGTTCCGCGAGGAGCTCGTGCCGCAGGCGCCCCATTCTTATGGGAGCGAGCGCGCGTACTTGAAACATCTTGAGTTGCTAGTCTACCTGCGAGCGTTACGCGTCACGCTGGCGGCGACGCTCCACGACTCCTCTTGTCGAGTGGACATCGTCAAAATAGATACCAAGGAAGGAACGGGCTGGGGGGGAAGTCGCACCAGCGACGGCCTGAAGATCTCGCGGAGGGAAGATAGGGACGGCCTGCAGCGCCGCCTCGAGGTCGTCGACGCCTTCTTGACGTCGTGTAGCGCCTGGCGCGATTCAAGACTAGAACAGACGGAGCGCAAGCCCCGCTTGTATCGACTAGCGAGAGCCTACGAGCTGGAACCGAACGGCCGCGACGACCGGCTCTTCACGTGCCTCTGCGTCATGGCGGCCTGCCAGACGGACGCCGTACGATGCACGCTCATCGAGGACGACCACGCGCGGCGGGCGAACCTGCTCTGCCGCCTCGCGGCCTGTAGTGAGCTGGAGGTCGAGGCGTTTGCCGACGCGGAACGGCTCTACGTGAAGGAAAACGTCGTCTTCGTGTCCGACGACGCGGACGCTTACTTGTCGCCCGGTGGCATACCACCCCTGCGCGTGGCGCGCGTGACGGCTCGAGTTTTACTAGGTGAAACACTACCTCCAGACGAATTATTGAAGACGTCTGGCAGTAAGCTGGAGGTTATTTTGCGGGAGGAAGGGGCCGCCATGGACGTCCTCGACACGCCGTCCGCAAAACAGAAGCCCCCGGTCAAGACGCCGTCTTCAACAGATGATACTCTGGCGGACGTCCTCAAGGCGGCCGCGACGTCGCCCGTCTCTCGGGCGCCGTCGCCGCCGGAGGACGACGAAGTGAAGCCCTACGCGTCCGACAATGAGCTGGAGTACCTGTCGGAGTTATTCGAGGTCGTCGCGCTGCACGTGCGGCTCGCCTCGGCCACCATCAAGAGTAATATCAAGGAGCAGTCCGGGACCACTCGAACGTGGTACGCCCAGGAAGAAGGCAATAAGGCTGGGGCTAGAGAACTGAAGGCTAAGCTGAGGGTGGCCCAGACCAAAGTGTCTCGACGATGTTCTGTCTCCACAAAACCGCGGTTGCTGCAGCTCGCGACGAAACTAGGTTTAGATGAGTGGGAGACGAAGGTAGTGGCTTTGTTAGTAGGTAGAACTATCTCGCCGGCCGTCAAAAGTCTCATGGATGGGATGGAGTCCGGGTCCGCTGTTCAAAGGTTGGACGATAGCACGACGGTCGGCGCTTTGTTATCAATATTCTGTCCGGAGGGCTTCGCCGACCAAGTCTCGCATCGGAGACGGTTCTACAAGGGCGCTACGCTTGTGAGACGAGGAGTAGTACGACTCCAAAGGTCGAGGTGGCACTCGTCGGGCTCGGCGGACCTAACGGAACAACGAGTAGAACTAGACCGACGAGTCCTGGACTTCGTCGTAGGCTTAGATACGGAGATCGATGAGCTAGTGGAAGGTTCGGAACTGTATGCCCCCACGACTCATCTCGAAGACGTCGTTCTGCCGAGAAAACAGAAATCACAACTCGTGGAGCTGTGCGCGGCGTTTTTTGACCTGGCGGACCACGCGAAGCGGACGGGCCTGTTCGACCGGGCAGTGCCCTACGGTAATGGTTTTGTGGTGCTCCTGTGCGGTCCCTCGGGAACGGGCAAGACGATGACCGTGCACGGTATTGGCGCGGCGTCCTTCGCACGCCATCGACGCGACGCGCCTCCGACGACCGTCGTTCGCCACGCAGGTGTAGCAAGAGAACTGAAAAAACGCGTCTTGCAAGTCGACTTCGCGTCGTTGCGAGGCAAGCACCACCAAGGGGGGGATGATGTGGATGCGGATCTGAGAGGCCTATTTCGCGAGGCGGAGATGTCCGATGCGGTGTTATTTTTTGATGAATGCGAGGCGTTGTTCCGCACGAGGGACCACGGCGGCGCGGACCGATTGTTGCGGGCGATGCTCCAGGAGATCGAGAAGTGCAAGGGTCTCGTGTTTCTGGCGACGAATCGACCGGCGGAGCTAGATGAGGCGATGCACCGGCGTATTAGTACTGTGGTAGAATATGCGCCCCCGGGCGCGTCCGAGAGAAAAGCAATCTGGGAGGGTCTGGTGGCGAAGGGGAAAGTAGTTACTGACGAGTCAGTAGATTGGGACGCCGTCGCGCTGAAATATGAGCTGTCTGGAGGTTTTATCAAGAACGCGCTCCTAGCTGCGGTGTTGTTCGCCCTGGCGCGGAGCAAATCTACACCAATTGTCAGCGAGCAAGACGTTCGAAGGGGTTGTGCTTTACAGCAAAGAGGAGCCATGCACAAGCACCACGCCTTGCTAGGTAAAAAAGATGAGGAGGATGACTCCGACGCGTCCTTCACGACGCTCGCGTTGCGGCCGGAATGTAGGAGAGAATTCGAGCATTTAGTGGTCTTCGAGCAGCAGCGCGGCATCGTCTACGGGCGCTGGGGCTTCGCGGACCACAAGGCGCCGAGTGCCACGATCTGTTTGTTATACGGTCCGCGCGGCGCCGGCAAGCGGACGTGCGGCCACGCCCTAGCGAAAGCGCTCGGGCGACGGACGTATGATGTGGACGCGAGGGACGCGCTCTGCGACGACGCGAAGAAGACGGAGCAGCGGCTCCAGGCGGCGCTCGACGACGCGCGCTTGTCGGATGCCGTGCCCGTGTTGGACGGGTTCGAACATGCGTTAGTCGTGCCGTCCGACTCCGGTGTTTTGGACTGCGCGCCGGGTCTAGCTCGCGCTCTAGATAGACTCGCGCGCTTCCCGGGACCTGTACTATTGGTGGCGCACATCGAGGACGTCAGAGGGGTGCGTCTGGCGCCGCAACTCACGAGACGGCTGCGCTTCTCGATGCCCATCGGAGCTCCCGATGCCAAACTCAGAGCGGCGGTCTGGCGGCGCGCGTTACCATCAAGCGTGCCTCTGGATGCCGACGTCGATCTCAATGTATTGGGAAGACGCCACGAGCTGCTTCCCGCCTCCATCGGACGGGCCGTGCTCGACGGCGCCGCGCGGGCCGCGGCGCGCGGCGGCAACGTGACGCATGGGGACCTGGACGCGGCGGCGGCGCGCGAGGCGAAGCGGCTCCGCGGCGACCACGCGGATGCTTTAGATCGGCTCTTCGTTTAACTTCTTTTCTAGTGTCTTACTTTGCCTTGCCGTGGAGCCGTCGCGCGTCCAGACGAAACTCTCCCTCAGCCTCAGGCTCTCTGGGCCCAGACGAAACTCTCCCTGCAAACCACGCGACGCGCGGGCACAAAAACTACCACCAGTCATAATATGACGCCCCCTCCTCCTCGCGGCCGCTTCTACGTCGAGAAGTTCCTCGGCCTGAAGCACAGCGTCGGCGTCGCCTGCATCGGCTGCGTCTACCTCTCGAAAGCCGCCGGCGCGTTCACGTTCGCCGTCGCTCTGCTCATTGCTCAGGCCCTCGAGCCCCGCTTCGAAAATTTATACGACCCGGTCGTCGGCGCGTTCTCGTGGGGCGGCTTCATCTACACGGACGAGTGCATCGCCGACGAGGTCTGCGCGCAAGACTTCCTCAACAAAACAAGAGACGCGATCGCCTTCGCCGCGTCGTACGGCGTCCTGTTCCTCCTGCTCACGGCGCTCGTCTTCCTCGTGTACGGCTGCCTCGCGCTCAAGGCCGCCGACGGGTCTGTGAGCGCCGCGCGCCGCGTCTACGTCTTCACGACGGCGCTGGCGGTGCTGTGCGTCTTCGGTCTGTTTGACGGGACCGGATTTGTCGCGTTGATCCTGACGGCGTACGCGGCCGTCGTGGGCCCGCTCGCACTGGATCCAGCTCGCCGAGGCCGCGACGCCGGCCTTGGGCTACGCGAGCGTCGTCGGCGAGGAGTCCGACGTCAAGCCCGCGGCCGACAAGGTCTAGTCCGTCTCTGTTCTCCCGTCCGTTCCCTCCTGTGCACTAAAGGTCTTGAATATCTATTACATTCAGTCAGTTACACATTCGCGAGCTTCTTGTCGAGGAGCCCCTTCAGCGCGCGCAGCCGGAACGCCTGGAGCATCTCGTTGCGGGGGCCCGGCGACGCGAAGGGGAGCCAGGCCATCCCGACGTTCAGGAGCGGCGCGAGCGGCAGGGACGTGGGGAAGAACCCCGTCGCGTAGAAGCTCGCCGTGGCCGCGGTGCCGGCGCGGCGGGGCTCGAGCCGCACGTCGAGGCTGTCGAGCCACTCGGCCTTCGTCCACGTGAGGACGTGGACGCCGCCGGCGTCGGCCCGCGCCACGCGGAACTCGGGGATGAGCAGCTTCGCGCGCCGC
This sequence comes from Pelagomonas calceolata, assembly GCA_918797485.1. Classification (NCBI taxonomy): domain Eukaryota; class Pelagophyceae; order Pelagomonadales; family Pelagomonadaceae; genus Pelagomonas; species Pelagomonas calceolata. The sequence goes on along the minus strand of CAKKNE010000006.1, from coordinate 1,282,910 downwards.
TCCGGCGTGAGCTCGTCCAGGACCGCGACGAGCGCGGCGGACACCTCCGCGGGGCTCCCGGCGAACTCCCACCGCTCCGTCCGGCTGTTCAGCCCGACGAACTGGCCGAGCCAGTGGCCCGGCGCGATGGCGTCCTGCAGCGGGCCCTGCACCGTCGAGAGGAGCGACGGGTCCGCAAGCGCCGCGCCGGGGACGACAAGCGCGGGCGCGCCGGCGAGCAGTGCGCGGCGTGACGCCATTGCGCGGCGCGCAGGCTGCCGCAGGGATCCGGCCAGTGCTGCGAGCAGCGCCCGCAGCATCAGGGTTATGTGTTTGGCCATGCGTGCTACGTTCTAGCTTTGCAGCTGCAGTGGTCAAGCTGAGCGATTCGCGACCGCTGCAAGAAGCTGGGCAGGGGTGCGCTACGACTGTGAGATGTGCTGAACGCCGTTTGCGTATTGATAATCAGCATTAGCTCGCAAAAGGCCAAAAGTTTAGCTCGTGTAGCTAGCGGCAATAAGACACTAGAAAGTCAAGGCAGAGAGAGCTCGTGCTCGGCTTTCACAGCACACTGGCGCAGTGCGGAAGCTGCCAGCTCGACAGTCTACCGAGCGACACGAATCGCTGATACCTCACGCCGCCGACGCGCGCACCAACGTAACCAGTAAGCACACCAGCACTTGTGACGCCGCCGACGCGTGCCACCGAGCCCTTCGCATCGCCGAAGCGTACGACGCCGCCGAAGCCGACGTAACCCAGCACGCACAACCAGCACACCGGCACACGCCGCCGACGCGCAGGACAGATGTCGCAGGCCGGCCTCGGTAAGCCCGCCTGCCAGTATAGTGGAGCCGAGTTCCGGCAGCGGGCCAAGGGCCTCGCTAAAAGATTAGGCGAGCCCGTCGAGCGCCTGGCCGCGTTGTGCGAAGCGCTCGCCACAACAAACGCTAGTAGATCAACAAAGCCGAAGCTCCCCGCGCGACTCTTAAGGGACGCGTCGGCGGATGGTGGGTTAGAAACCGCTTTGATAGCCTTGGACGCGAATCAACGAAAAAACGTAAACGAGGAAGCCCTACAATGTGTAGAAAAGGCCTGGCTGCAAGCGGGCTTAACCCAGGAGAAGCGCATCTGCTTCGACACGACGGTCGACGCGCGGAATAGGAGGGAATTGACGACGATAGCGCGAGACATGAATTGTACGGTAGTAAACGAGGAAGCGTCCGCAACACATATTGTATTTTTCAATCCGGCGGTGGATGCGATTGTGGACGAGTCCGAGTATCTGAGGACACTAGTAGTGGATGACGCGCGACATCTAGCGCTGGTGCACTGGTGGTACCGGCCCGATTCGAGTGACGAATGGATCCCGTTGGAGCGCGTCGAGGGCGCGCCGCCGCCTCTCAAGGACGTGGACGCCTGGGCAAGACCGCCACTAACCCAGGGAGGGCAGCCCTGGCGCGTCTGCTGCCGCTTTTTGCGAGACGCGAAAGTATATAACGAGTTCGGCGACGAAAGAGATTATGTGGAGGAGGAGGAGGTGCGTGTTTCCGCGTCTTACGCCATCTTCATGAATCGTCTCCGGGAATGATGGACGTGGGTGGTCTCTTTTTCGATTTTGAGCCGTTTGAGAGACCGCGGTCGCGGCGACGCCGTCGTCGTGAGCACGCGAGAGTCCACGCGTTGCGCGAGAGAGTCGAAGCGACTCCACGCCGCCGCGACGCCATCGACGCGACCGTCAGAGTCATTCAACGCAGGAGGACGAGCCCGAGCCGATCAAACCGGAGCCGAAGAAGTCTCGGAAACGCAAGAAGCGCGAGGACCAGCCGCCGCCGCGCCGCAAGTTCCGCGTCAAGGCGCACGAGGCGGCGCGGCCTTCAGGGGGATCGAACGCGCGCGTCGACATCACGAACGCGGGCCTGAGGGTCGGCGCGGACCGGCCGCGCGACATTCCCGCTGCACCGGCGGCAACACCACAAGCGCCGGCGCCTCCATCATCGTCTGTCGTCCTCGACGGGGAGGCGTTCCGGTCTTCTACCAGATTAGACAGAGCAGCGTGCCCGGAATGGTTTTGTGGAGACAGCTCAAAGACGCCGGCCGCGTTTTTAGCAGCAAAAGCCTGGATGGTGTCTCTCTCCAAACGGTCGGCGCCGGACCAGTTCCTGACCGCCACGATCTGCCGCCAGCGGTTGTCCGTCGACGCGGCGGCGGCGTTACGGCTGTGGAGCTATCTGGATGCGATCGGCGCGGTCAACGCCGCGGTGCCGCCCGACCGTCGGAGAAGGCCGCGGCAGCCCGCGCCCGTCGAGCCGCCGCCTTCCGAGAATGAAGATTTGTGGACGCCGGGGCGCCTCAAAGCGTTGGTGGCGTCGGCGTCGGTCGGCAGCGACTGGCAGACGTGCGCCTCGGACGTGTCCCAATCCGAGGGCGGCGTCGTCACGCCGATCCAGTGCTGCGCGAAGTTCGTCGATCTAGATCCTGCGAACGTGAAGGAGATCGCCAAGTCCGAGCCGGTATTGAAACCGCCTGTGCCGGTGGTGGTCGACGACGGCAAGGCGGCTTTGGACGCTTTAGTGGCAGCGCGCTTGGATCGGCTGGAGGACCGCGTGGCTCGTTTATCAGATCTAGAACGACAATTAGCCGACGACCAGGCGGCGCAGACCGTAGAAAGGGCGCGGCTCGCGGCCGAGTGGGCGGGCGTCGCGCTGAACCTCGAGCCCTAGTCCTGTCCATCCCCATTAAGTAAGTACATAACCAAGTCTCACGTTAGGCGATGTGGCCCGCGACCGCAGATCCGATAGGGACTACAAAGGGGAAAGCTATGAGTTCCGTCTCTTCACAAGAGTGGGAGTGCCACGTGCCGTCGTGCAGCACGTACGCCCTTCTGAAGTTATCGACCACGGCAAAGATGCGGTCCCCGGCAGAGACCACGACGTCGCAGTACTCAGGAGTAGGGAGGGGCGGTCCAGTCGACCACTCCTGGCCGTCGAACACCCGCACGTCAGCTATATCCTGTCTGACCATCGTATCTGTATAGACAAGGCCACCAATGCTATAAAGCTTTCCAGCGTGCGCTGCAGCTCCAGCATTCAACCCGTAGGCTTGGAGCAGAGGATCAGGCATACGCTGCCACGCGCCAGTGGCAGGATCATAACTATCCATGCGATAACTTGGAAGATCCGCATCAACTTGAGTCATTACGAACAGACGACCATTAATTGCGCACAGGACAGGAGCATCACCAAGGGGCCGACGAATGGCGTCGGGCTTCTGGATTGTCTCTAGCAGGTTTCCCTGCTTGTCATATCGCAATAATTCACTCTGGGCGTCATCGCTATGCATGTTATAGCAGCAATCCACATAAATCGATTCGCCCAGAGCACAAAGGGACGGCCTCCCACAGGGCGCCGGCAGGTCGGCCCAATGTCGCCACGTTGACCCCGCTTGCAGGTCGAGCACCCAGCCCGTGGCTGTAGGTTGATAGGCCCCGCCATAGCCTCCCATCACTAAGACGCCGAGACCGGGTATCACGGCGGAGCCCGTACTGTATGAGAGGCGCGGTGCCAGCTCGGCCACTTTTCGAAGCGAGCTGTCGAGCATATGGCATTTATCCAATACTCCACCGGTCGCTCCTTCCCGACCTCCCTTCACGAGCCACGCGGGCTCGGCGCACGCGCGGCGCGCGACCGTGTACGCACGTGAGGCGAAGGCCTCGTACCAGCCCTTACAGACGCGCTCCGCAGGTACGCGATCGGCCAGCGGTACGCGCGCGAGGCAGCGACACAGAAGGTCGTCGGGGAGGGTGTTCATGGTGAGTTTTTGGGCTGCCCCCTTGACTGCAAGCCCCTGAATCGATCAATGGCCGCGGCTCCCTAGTATGTCTATGCCACAAGCAAGCTGCAGCGTTGCTCGGCTGAACGCTTGGAAGGCAGCCGAAGGACTGGCCGAGGCAGCCCCCGCAAGACGCCGTCGATGCGCCATGGCCGCCGAGGAGGCCAAAAACGAAGTCGAGATTTTTGGCGGGGAGCTGCCCAACTTCCTGATAGACGATGACAAGTACAAAGCGCTCAAAGCGAAGCGCCAGGAGGCCATGCAGCGTTTGAAAGACGCCCACGAGGAGCTGTTCAAGAAGATGCCCGAGATGCCCACGGAGGTCGAAGGGATTTCGCGAGACGACCCGCCGTCGTGGGAGCAACTCTTCGAACAGCAGCAGGAGATACAAGTACTTGTCAACAAACTGAAGGAAAGGAATAGGAAGATGTATGAAGATAAGGACGAATATTATAGAACGGTAGAACAGATGAATGCGAAAATGGACTCCATCGAAGCTGTTATCGAGGAGAAGAAGCCGTTGCTCGAGGCGGCGCAGAAGCTCGTGGCCGAGGAGAAGGCGCTGGAGCAGGAACGCGTCGACGCGATGGATGATGATGAAAGGGCCGCCTGGGACGCGTCCGAGGCCGCCCGGATATACCTCGAGGAGAGCGAGAAGGCGCGCAAGGAGGCCGAAGAGGCCGAGGCCGAGCGCTGGGCGTCCTTGACGGAAGCCGAGCGCCAGGCCGAGGAGAAGGAGAAACGACGGCTCGCCGCCGAGGAGGAGGCCGCCGCGGAGGAGCGGCGGCTGCAGCAGGAGGAGGACGACGAGTGGTAAGATAGTTCATGTGTGTTTTATCCTACACCCCTGGGCTACACGCAGGGCCTCGAGCTCCTCCTGGAGCGCGAACGGCGCGTTCGACACGACGGAGACCGCGTCCGCGCCGCGGGACAGCAGCGCCCGGAGCGCCGCGCCCTCGTCGACGGTCCAGACCTGTGCACAAATCAACCAGTGCGTCGGGTGCGTCCGTCGAGCGGTGAGGAACCGGCATCGCCACGCCATCGAGCAGGCGTCGCATCGATGGCGTGGAGGTCGACGCGATAAGGCGTCGCGCGTAGGCTGGAAAACCCGATTTTTTCAACTCACAAAAAACACGCCGCGCGACGCTAACGTTCTACAGACGCCCCGCCAACGCAAGATGATCCTCACAAATTGCGCCGCCTGCGCCGCCCCACTGGCCCACGACGCGCCGCGATGTGTGCGGTGCGAAACCAGATATTGTAGTGCCACCTGCCAACAGGACCACTGGCGACGCGGCCACGAGCAGATCTGCGAGTTAATTCACCGCGGCGGCAACGCGGAGCAATACCACGCCGACAAAAAATACAAGGAGGCCGTCGCGGTCGCGGTCGAGGCGTAGGACCGCGGCGCCACGCTCGACGATCTCCGCGAGGCCGTGACGACGCTCGAGGACGCGGGGCGAATCGCGCGGCGCGTCTTTGGCGGCATGCACCCGCTCACCTCGGATGTTGAGAAGTATCTGCAAGAAGCGCGAGCGTTTCTCCGCGTCCGCGAAACGCCGCCGTCACTGGAGGACGTCTAATGGTAGCAATTTAGCGACTCTCTGGACAGTTGACCCGTCCGCACGCCATCGCCGCGACGCGTTTAGATACACAGTCAGGTTTTATTACTCCTCCTCGAGCTTGAGCCACCGGTTGCCGTCCTTCCAGCGGATGCCCGTCCACGGGTTCTCGGCGCCCTTGAAGTTCACGTTCCACGTGCCCGCGTGGACGCCGTCGCCCGCGTCGATGCGGTCGCCGACGATCTCGCCGTCGAAGGCCCAGGTCCGGAGCTTGTACTTCTCGACGTTGTCCGGCGAGCACGCGAGGAAGACCTTGTCGCCGATGCCCTTGGGGCCGACGTCGGTGCCTGCGTTTGGTTTTGGTGTCGAGGCGGCGCGGCGATGGCGTTGGGCGTTTGAGAGTACGTGCCTCAGCCCCGCGAGCGACGCACCGACGCCGTCTGCGTTCCCGTCGCGGCGGCGCGGCGTTGGCGGCGCGGCGCCACCGCACGCCATCGACGCGACGCCTCGTCGTTGTTGAGTTTGATGGACGCCGCGCCCGCACCGGCGAAGTGCGCGATGACGCGGTCGCCGTTCTTCTCGATGCTGATTTTCCGCTCGCAGCCGGGGTGGAGCTGGTCGGCGTAGGACGCCTGCCAGACGCTCGGCGAGGGCGGCCGAGCGCTAGCCGGCGGGGCTAGCGACAGCGCGGCGGCGAGCGCGGCGCCGGCCAAGGGCCTCAGTGGCGTGGAGGCCGCGAGGCGTGGTGCTCGCCTCGCGCCGGGCGCCAGGGCCGCGGCCGTCGCTAGGACTGCGAGCGCGCGGCGCATGGTGGCTGCTGCTGTTTTTGGTGCAGCTCTCTCTCTTGGCTTTGGGAGAGCACTTATTTGTGGACCTGGCTCGTTCGCCGCAGCTACCGCTCGTCGGATCCACTGATGGAACGCGCCCGTTCCCGAATCAATGCCGACCGGTGCGCTACGGCTGCGTCACGTGTCGCGGCCAAACTCTTGGATCCTGGCTAGATGCCTAGTGTCTTACATGACGCTAGCTAATCGGTCGCGTCATTGCTCACGCGCTCTTAACGTGCGTAGTCGGTTTTAGACGTTGCTGGCTGAGATTGCTTGCTGTTTGCGCTGCTCACAAGCGCCTCCATGAGCGTCGATGCACTCAAAGCAGCGTACGCTGCGGGTGATGTCACAGCGGTGCTCGAGTGGCTCAACTTTGATCAAGCGGACCCCCTCGCGGGCATCGTCAGGGTCCTGCGCGCGCACTGCGGCCGCGACAGCTGGCATCAACTCCTAAGAGAACATCTTGAAGACATACTAGCATGGTCGCCGGATGAAACCGAGGAGTTCCTACGAGGTATCGACTTCGTGGCAAACTCTGGTGAACTGACAGCGGACCTCTTCGTTAATGTGACGAACGCAGTCGAAGCCAGGTTGGGGGCCCGACGGGCAAAAGAAGCCTGCGAATTTAATACCCGGCACCGCGCGGAGCGCAACTATTGTGTGAAGCGCATGCCCGAGCGCCCGGCGCTGCCGCGCGTGTTTTGCTGGGGGCCCCTGGAGGACGTGGACGCGGAGCTCGCGGCGATCGACCAGGCCCTGTGGCGCGGACACAATTTGATTAAGCAGGCGCGTCGCGACGCGGCCGACGCTGTCGACGCCGGCTTCGTGCGCTTCCTCGTGGCCGCATGTCGGACCCAGTTGGCGGTGACCTCGGCTTTGTGGGCCAGGGCCGAACGAGACAGCTACTGCGACGCCGACGGCTTCGCGCGACGCCTTGTGCTGGAGCCGCCGTCGCGCGACGCCGACGGCGTTCCGCTCCTGTCGCGGAGCGAGATCGACCGCGTCCTGCCGGCGATCTTCGGCGTCGACATCGTGTGGGCCGCGCTCCCGATCGACGGCCCGCGCCGCGAGCGGCAGGCGCGCGCGATCCTCGTGGCGGAGGCCCTCTACGAGGCGCGGCGCAAGCAGCTCGTCGCGCATGCCGCTGCCTTCGGTCGCGAAGTTGTGTGAGAACCAGTAAGTGTTGTGTTGGATTTTTTCGCTAGTGTCTTACAGGCCGCTAGCTAATGTGCCAGGTCATAGGTTGACGCGCTGTTTGCGGGCGGCGTAGTCGGTTTTAGACGTTGCTGGCTGAGATTGCTTGCTATTTGCGCTGCTCACAAGCGCCTCCATGAACGTCGATGCACTCGAAGCAATGTACGCTGCGATCGAAGCAGCGTACGCTCTCAAATATGGTGATATCACAGCGGTGCGCGAGCGGCTCCACATAGATCAAGCGGACCCCCTCGCGGGCATCGTCAGGCTTTTGCGCGAGGACTGCGGCGTCGACAGTTGGCATCAACTCCTAAGCACACATCTTGAATGTGTACTAGCATGGTCGCCGGATCAAATCGAGGAGTTCATACAAGGTATCAACGGTTTGGGAAACGTGTATGAAGTGTTAGCAGACGGCCTCGTTAAAGCGACGAACGCGTTGGAAGCCAGGTTCGGCCGCGACCGCGCGATAGAGAACTACGAATTTAATACCTGGAAGCGCGCGGAGCTCAAGAAGAAGCGCGAGGAGCTCGGCGTGAAGAACTGGCTCTACCTGTGGGATGTTTTGGACCGGCAACTGGAATCCTATCGTGTGAAGCGCATGCCCGAGCGCCCGGCGCTGCCGCGCGTGTTTTGCTGGGGGCCCCTGGAGGACGTGGACGCGGAGCTCGCGGCGATCGACCAGGCCCTGTGGCGCGGACACAATTTTATTGAGCAGGCGCGTCGCGACGCCGCCGACGCTGTCGACGCCGGCTTCGTGCGCTACCTCGTGGCCGCCCTTCGGGTCCCGTTGGCGGTGACCCGTGTCTCGTGGGCCAGGGCCGAACGAGACAGCTACTGCGAAAGCTACGACAACTTCGAGAGCTACCGGCGCCTCGTGCTGGAGCGGCCGTCGCGCGACGCCGACGGCGTTCCCCTCCTGTCGCGAAGTGAGATCGACCGCGTCCTGCCGGCGATCTTCGGCGTCGACATCGTGTGGGCCGCGCTCCCGACCGACGGTCCCCGCCGCGAGCGGCAGGCGCGCGCGATCCTCGTGGCGGAGGTCCTCTACGAGGCGCGGCGCAAGCAGCTCGTCGCGCATGCCGCTGCCTCCGGTCGCGAAGTTGTGTGAGAACCAGTAAGTGTTGTGTTGGTATTTCGCTAGTGTCTTACAGGCCGCTAGCTATCATTAGCTTTACCACGACAAAATAGCACCATACGCGCGGCGTACGCACAACTAAGCCCTCGCACGCCGTCGAGGTGCCGTTCCGATCTCAACCAAGCCGCACAACCCATCGCTGCGACGCGCATCGCACTCGTGCGCCCTGGTTGCCAAGCTGCACAAGAGAGCACCGCTGTACGCCATCGACGCGATGCGCTTCACAAGGACCAGCTGCTGGCTCTGCGCACTCGTTCTACAAAGCCGCGCGCTCGCGCCGCTGCGGCTCGTCGTCCGGACGTGCGGCGCGTGCGCCACCGCCAAGTTCGACGCGCAGCAGGCCCTGGACGGGCTCGCCAAAAGCTCGGAGAACGCGGAAGTGACGAGCGGCGCCTGCGACGGCGAGTGCGCGGGGCCGAGCGTGTCCGTCGAGATCGACGGCGAGCCCGCGGTATGCGAGCGGCGTCCTGACGCATATTGAGAGGTCTTACTTGAACGCCACGCAGGTCTTCGGCGCCAACGCGATGACGTCGGAGGAACGCCGGCGGCGCCAGTTCGACGGCGTCGCGGACGTCGACGCGGCCGCGCGCGTCTGGACGGCGGCGTCGGAGCTGCGGGAGCGGCTCGCGGCGCTGTCTGAAGCGGCCGAAGCCCCAGCCAAGCCGGCGACGAGCGCGGGCTTCTACGGCGAGGACGAGCTCCAGGGCATCCTCGCGATGCACGAGCAGGTGCTGGACGTTGTCGACTCCGAGCCCGCCGTGACGGAGGCGTCGGTGTTTGATTTGCATGAGATCGTGAAGGGGATGGTGGAGGGGGATGAAGATGGTGGTTAAGTTTTTTCTGGACTTGGTTTCACTCGGCGCGCGGGTCCGGTAGACGTACCTGGGTAGATCGGTCCAGGGCGGGCGCTGTGCGAGCGCTGAGGACTAGCTAGCCCGTCGGTCGCGCGACGCCGGAGGGCTGAGGACTGGCTAGCCCGTGTCGCGGCGTCGTGGTTGGTTTTTCGTGTTTGCAGGGCGTCCGCCGTCCGACGCCCGGACCCGCCTGGTGCGAGCGTTGAGGGTCTGTTTACGCCACGTCGGGCTTCGGGGAAGTCCTGAGGACTAGCTAGGCCGGTCCCTGCGTCGACCAACCATATACAACGCAACAGGCCCTATTGACCCTCGATGGGCCCCGTTCGGGCTGGTTTTTGTCTAGAAAGGAGGGCGGTGTCGTGTAGGTTCAAAAAAAATGCAAAAAGAAGAACAGGCACTTGAGAGGATCGAACTCTCGACCTGACTGTGTGGACTTTTAGGGTCCAATATCAGCTTACGAGGCTGGTGCTCTGCCACTGGGTTAGACGCGACTAGTATGTAGCCACGCTAGCTAAAGCGCCATCACCAACTCGAGGAGGATACTCCCTCCTGATTTAGTCCTGCCATTCTTCTATCAAACAGGCGTACGAACACGCATGTTGCGAGGCTTCGGTCAATGCGCGCCCCCTGAAGAAGTCAAAATAAAAACCCGAGAAGCCCGATTTGACCCGCGTGCAGCGGGTCAATTCCCACAAAAAAACACCGGCCTTCGCCGAACCCCATCCAAGCCCTTCTGCGACGCCCCGCTCGACCGCTGCAACATCGAACCGGGCCCCGAGGTCGTGACGGCCCATTTGCGTGCTCCCCAGGTGCACGTGGCCCGGGCCGCCCCCGCGACGTCCCCGAGGGTAGAATTCAGTTTAAACTCCCCGTGTTCTTTACCTAATCGAAGGCCCTAATCGAGCGGACGACGCGCGCGGCTCGCCCGGAGTCCGTCGTCTGGCGTACGCTGTCTGAGCGCTGAGGACTAGCTAGCAGGCCGATCGGGCACCGTCGGAGTGCTGAGGACTAGCTAGCCACACAAAAATGCTAGTAGGTAAGATCCCACTAGACGACGTTTTAGTGCTGAGGACTAGCTAGCACGTCGTTCGCGCGTCGCCGGAGGGCTGAGGACTGGCTAGCCGGGTTACAAGGGTCACGGTGGATTTCGTTGTCACTCGGCGCGCGGGTCCGGTAGACGTACCTGGGTAGATCGGTCCAGGGCGGGCGCTGTGCGAGCGCTGAGGACTAGCTAGCCCGTCGGTCGCGCGACGCCGGAGGGCTGAGGACTGGCTAGCCCGTGTCGCGGCGTCGTGGTTGGTTTTTCGTGTTTGCAGGGCGTCCGCCGTCCGACGCCCGGACCCGCCTGGTGCGAGCGTTGAGGGTCTGTTTACGCCACGTCGGGCTTCGGGGAAGTCCTGAGGACTAGCTAGGCCGGTCCCTGCGTCGACCAACCATATACAACGCAACAGGCCCTATTGACCCTCGATGGGCCCCGTTCGGGCTGGTTTTTGTCTAGAAAGGAGGGCGGTGTCGTGTAGGTTCAAAAAAAATGCAAAAAGAAGAACAGGCACTTGAGAGGATCGAACTCTCGACCTGACTGTGTGGACTTTTAGGGTCCAATATCAGCTTACGAGGCTGGTGCTCTGCCACTGGGTTAGACGCGACTAGTATGTAGCCACGCTAGCTAAAGCGCCATCACCAACTCGAGGAGGATACTCCCTCCTGATTTAGTCCTGCCATTCTTCTATCAAACAGGCGTACGAACACGCATGTTGCGAGGCTTCGGTCAATGCGCGCCCCCTGAAGAAGTCAAAATAAAAACCCGAGAAGCCCGATTTGACCCGCGTGCAGCGGGTCAATTCCCACAAAAAAACACCGGCCTTCGCCGAACCCCATCCAAGCCCTTCTGCGACGCCCCGCTCGACCGCTGCAACAGCGACAGGCTAAAAAAAATCGCGCAAAAGCCAAATCCACCACTGAGAGCCAATATCGCCTACTTGACCTGCAGCCGCGCAGCGCTGACAAACACCATGGACGCCGCAGCAGCCAAAGCCGCGCGCAAGGAAGCAAAACGCAAGAAGAAGGAGGCCAAGCTCCTGAAGCGCAAGCTCGAGGGCGCCGCCGAGCCCGAGGCCGGCGGCCAGAGCCGGGCGGCCAAGAAGAAGAAGGCGAAGAAGGCGAAGAAGCGGGCCGCGGACGAAGCCGTGCCGCGCCGGCGTCATACAGGCCTTCGTCGCGTCGATGGCGTGGAAGCGGATGAGAGGACCCGTCGTTGATAGCGTGGAGGCGGACGCGCCTTTACTCCTCCGCCGCGCGCAGGCCGCACCGGCCGCGGACGAGCCCGCGGCGGACGAAGCCGACGCGGCGGACGCGGCGCCCGCCGAGGAGGCGCAGGCGCCGCCGCCGAAGTCCGACGCGAACGCCGCAAGCATGTTCGGCACGCTGACCTTCGACGCCTTACCGCTGGCGGAGGGCACGCAGGAAAGCATCAAGAAGATGGGTTTTGGAACCATGACGAAGATCCAGGAACGCGCGATCCCGCCGTTGTTAGAAGGACGCGACTTGTTAGGTAATGCCAAAACGGGCTCGGGCAAGACGCTCGCGTTCCTCGTGCCGATGGTATTGGAGCGGCGTCCTCTTACTTGTGACGGTCGCGGCGACGGCGTGGGCGGGTACGCCATCGACGCGAAGTGGAGAGAGCGGCCGAGGACGCCACGCGGCGAGAGAGCAATCGGCGGACGCGGGGCCGCGAGGCCGCGACGAGACAACGCGAGACCACGACGCGAAAAACACCACAAAACGCGCGCAGGTCGACCTCCTCACGAAAGCCCGCTTCCAGCAGAATAGAGGATTAGGCGGCCTCGTCATCTCGCCGACGCGCGAGCTGTCGCTGCAGATCTACAACGTGCTGCGCGAGCTCGTGGGAGGCTCGGGCGCGTCGCACACGCACGGGTTAGTTATAGGCGGCGCGAACAGGAGAGGCGAGGCGGAACGACTCGTGAAGGGTGTTTGTTTGTTGGTGGCGACGCCCGGTAGACTGTTGGACCACCTCCAGAACACGAGCGGGTTTATATATAGGAATTTGCTGATGTTCGTAATTGATGAAGCGGACCGCTTACTCGAGCAGGGCTTCGAGGAAGATCTGCGGGGTATTGTGAAGGCCCTACCGTCGCAGCGGCAGACGGCTTTATTTTCAGCAACACAAACGAGAAAGGTCGAAGACTTGGCGAGACTCGCGATCAAAACAGATCCAGTATATGTAGGAGTCCACGACTCGGAGCAGCACGCGACCGTCGCGGGTCTCGAGCAGGGCTACGTCGTCGTCGCGCCGAAGGATCGGTTCCGGCTCTTATTTACATTTCTAAAAAGACACCGCAAAAAAGAAAAGGTGATGGTGTTTTTTTCGTCGTGCAACGCGGTCAAGTACTACTCGGACCTGCTGAATTATGTTGACGTGCCGGTTTCTAAGCGGCGTCCCGTTTGATACTGTGAGACACGGCGACGGCGTACGAGAGCATGCGCCGCATCGCGTCGACGGCGTACGGGACGCGTCGACGGCGATGCCGTCGCGGTGATGCCGTCGCGGCGATGACGTCACGAAGCCAAGCGCGACCGCGCGGCCTCGGAGGCCGAGGCGCGCGCGCGGGCTGCGGCCGAGGCGCGAGAGCAGACACGCGTCGAGAGCGCCGCGGCGATGGCGTGGGGGCGCGAGAGACGCGGCGACAGCGTAGAGAGGGCAGACGACGGCCGGGAGCACGGCGGATAGGACGAGCGAGCCCAACGCTGACCGGTACGCCATCGACGCGATGGTGAGGCCACAACAAAGCCACACACAACGAAGCCACACAGCGAGACAACGCCACACGACGAGAAAAACACCACAAAAAAAAACGCACACAGGTCCTCGACATCCACGGCCGCCAGAAGCAGCAGAAGCGCACGTCGACGTTCTTCGAGTTCTGCCGGGCGACGTCGGGCGTGCTGCTGTGCACGGACGTCGCCGCGCGGGGCTTAGATATTCCGGAGGTCAATTGGATCGTGCAGTTCGACCCGCCAGATGACCCGCGCGAGTACGTCCACAGAGTCGGCCGGACGGCGCGCGGCGAGACGGGGACTGGGAGAGCGTTACTATTCTTGGCGCCGGCGGAGCTCGGGTTCTTGCGGTGGCTGCGCGACGCGCGCGTGGCCCTCCACGAGTACGAGTTCGACATGAGCAAGGTCACGAACATCCAGTCGGCACTTACCAAACTCGTGGAGAAGAATTATTATTTGCATCGCGCCGCGCGGGACGCCTACCGGTCGTACCTGCTGGCCTACGCGTCGCACGCGCACAAGGACATTTTTGACGTCCATTCATTAGATCTCCAGGCCGTCTCGGAGAGCTTCGGGTTTGCCGTGCCGCCGCGCGTCGACCTGAACCTGAGTCATAGGGGAGACAAGAAGACGCGGCGCAACCCGAAGAAGGGCGACCGGCGCAAGGGCCAGTCGGGCCACGCCTTCTCGGCGGCGAACCCGTACGGCAAGAAATCAGCTGGCGACGCGCGGCAGTTCTCCTACTAAGAATGATGTAACAAAAGCAATCTTACGAACGAAGGGGAACAATCAATCAGAGGTGCGCGACGCGGCCCAGGGCCGGCTCCTTCCTCCGTCGAATGCGAAGCTTCGTCTTCGCCGGCGGCGCGCGCGGCTCCTCGGGGGCCAGCACGTTGTGCACGTCGACGCAGCCCTCTGTTGGCCTGTGTGGAAATCAAAATTTACGGCGCGTTCGTGCTGAATCTTCGCGTCGACCTCCACGCCATCGATGCGACGCCTGCTCGATGGCGTGGCGATGCCGGTTCCTCACAGCTCGACCGAGCCAGGACGGCCGCGTCATCGCCGAAATGACTTAGTGCACCCGACGCAGTGGTTGATTTCCACACAGCAGTCGGCGAGTCGACCGAGCACAGCTCGAAGGCGTCGTCATCATCATCATCGATGGGAACCGCGCAGCTGCCGAGGTTGTCGAGGAGCCACGAGTCGAGCTTTTGTTCGATCGCGTCGTCGGTCGTCACGGCGGCGAGAGCGTGGAGGCGCGTCCGTGGCGGCGCGACGAAGGCGTTCGTCGTGAGTAATGTCGTAGCGACGGCGGTGAGCCAGCGCATGTTGGTAGCAGTTTGCTGTGCGCTGGCGCTGGGGCTCGTCTCAAGCTGGGACTTTCAGAAATGATTGATGGCAGTATGGGGGACTTGTGGGAGTCCACGTTTCTTGTCACCGTTCGTCACGAACTGTGTACGGACGGTCAGATCAAGCTCTGAACAAACACATCAGTCTGAACCCGCGCGAAAAACCAAAGAACCCCTCAAAAACACCCCTCGCAAACCTACAAGGCACACATAACAGCGTAAAAGAACCGAACCTATCGCATCTGGCGTGTGCGGCGAACGCGGCGCACGCCGATTGAGGCTTGTCATTTTACGCCGGGAGTGCAGCCCCAGCGACGGCGCGAGAGGCCCAGCAGCGCGGCATCTGGTCCGGCGCGGCCCGCGCACCCCACGCAAAGCAGGGGACGGTGGATTAACAGGTAACACAACAAAGCCCTATTCAGCCCCCTCCCCAGCCCTTCGCCGTCCGCCCCCGCCGCGGCGATGGCGTGGAGGTGGACGCGCGAGGCCTCCCTACCCGGCCGTGTCTCGCGCGCGGCTTCCAGACGGCCGCGCGACACCGCGCGAAGGCCCACGAGGCCCAGACGCGCCGCGCGTGGAAGCCCCCCCCCCAAAAGGCCGCGCGCGCCGCCCCCGCCGCGCCTTCATCTTGCTCATGCCACGTAGGTCATACCACCACCGTCCACCCTTTAGCTATAGACTCGGCGCGGTGCTGCCGCGATCGATCGACTGAGGACTAACTGGTCATCCCACCTCAGTATCCAGTAAAGAAGCTCGAGGATTAACAGGTCATTCCACCTCGCTTCGTAAGAGATGTTCGCCGCCGAGGACGAGGAGGACCTTTTTGCGGCATTACCATCAGCTTTGCGAGAAGCGTTGGAGTTTGGAAGTGCTCCTGTTGAGAGAGACAGAGAATCTCTAGACAAGTCGTCGACGGGCTCGGACCGGAGCGACAGCCCGCCCCGCGTGAAGAACAAGACGAGACGAGGGCGACGGAGTGCGGAGCGCAGAGGCGCGCCGCCTCGAGCCGCGGTCGAGCTCAACCGAAGGTACGCCGCTTGTACCAATGCGGAAGAAGTATTAAGGATCTATGCCGAGAAGGGTGTCAGAAATGATGTCAACGTGGCCACCGCGTTCACAAGATTGGCCCGGGGCGCCGGCGGCGATTCTAGGGGAAGAGGCCAGCGCGACGCTTGTAGAAGAGTCCGCCAGGACCCTAGGTTCAAGGGCCTACTGGAAGAGGCTTGTATGTCCTTCCCGGAGTACGGGCCGCAGGCACTTGCCAATTGTGCACACAGTCTAGCTCGGTTGGGCTGCGGCGGCGACGCGCAGGAGCGAAGAGCTTGGAGATGTTTGGTGGAGAGTGCGGAGGCGTCCTGCACGAAGTTCTCGGCGCGGGAGGGCGTCAATGTAGCATGGGCTTGCGCGACGGCGCGGACGGGTTCTGCCACTCTATTTGACGCTTTAGCTGTTGAGTGTGAAAGAAAAGCACCTAGACTAAATGCACAAGAACTATCCATAGCGGCCTGGGCCTTCGCGACGGCGGGTAGAGCTACCGAGAGATTGTTTCGTGTGCTCGCCGCGGAGGCGGCGCCGCGAGTGGGCACCTTCAACGAGCAAAATTTATCGAACACTGCTTATGCTTATGTTTTAGCCGGCGTGCGCGCTCCGGAACTCTTCGACGCCGTGGCGCGAGAAGCCGCGGCTCGAGCCGAAGAGTTGTCGGCGCAAGCTTTGGCCAATTTAGCGTGGGCCTTTGCGACGACGCGACACCCCGCTCCTGGGCTGTATGTGGCTCTAGCGGACCAGGCGGAGCGGCGGGTACAAGCATTGGGTGCCCAGAACCTCGCTTCGCTTGCCTGGGCGTTTTGTGCTGCTCGAAGGGCCCGCACTCATCCTAGATTGTACTCGGCGATTGGAAGAGAAGTGTGCGCAAGATTGCGGAACCCCGGGGCGCGGCGCCACTTCGCGCCGCAAGCTGTTGCGACTTTATTCTTAGCGTGTTCGGCGGCTCCCGGAGTACCCTACGAGCTCTTCGACGCTTTGTCGGCCCATGCTCTACGTAGATTAGATGAATTCAACGTCCAGGATCTCGCGAACTGCGCCGGGGCGCTGAACGCTGTTGGCCGGGACACGGCCTCTCGCGCATTACTGTGGTCGTCGATCGCCCAGGAAGCTGCTAGAAGAGGCGGCCGGTTGGGCGGTCTCGGATCCGCCGCTTTATTATCTGTATATTGCCGGTCCCAGCCCTTTGAACGCGAATTGTTCTTGGCCGTGGCCAGAGAATCGGCCTTACAGATTTCCGCGGTGGCACCGAGACACCTAGCGACGATCGTCTGGTGCCATGCGCGCGCTTCTAGATATGACCCGCAATTATTTGGCGCTGCATTAGGTGAGTTCTCCCGGACCAGTAGTGTGGTGCCGGCCGACGCCGCGTGTCGGGCGTGCTGGGCCTTTGCGCGTGTCGCACCGGTCAACGAGGCTTCCGCATTAGTCGATGCGTTAGCGCCTCGACTGTTGGCGGGCGTCGGCGCCGCTCTGAGGAACCAGCAGCAGCAGTACTCCTGTCGCCCGCAAGATCTCGCGTGTCTCGCCGAAACGCTGTGCGTCGTCGGCTTCACGCCTCAGCCACTGGGCCTGACGCATGCGTTGGATGCGGCCTTATCCGCGATCACGACGCCCTGGTCCGACGAAGATCTCGTCAGATTAGGCCTGGCGCGAGCCGCCGCACGACAACAGGGCCTCCCGTTCTCGGAACACGGCGACCCGCCTCCATCCAATGAAGCCAAGCCCTTCCAACTGTCGGTAAAGGCCGCCCCGGGCCTGACGATTGATGTGGGAGACGCGAGGAACAAGTCTGGATTCGATTGCTTTAAGTTAGACGACAGTGTCTATGACTCCAACAACATGCACCTGCGCGACGCCGGGCCCGTGGCCGTGCGTGCTCGACTGTTGCAGGGCCTCGGCTGGCGCGTGCGGCGCATCCTCCCGCAAGAATTAGTGAAATTGGTGCGGCCGCCGCCGCCGCCCATCGTGACACCGACGCCCGGTGCCGCGGGACTCCCCCCATCGGGAGAGTTTAACCCCGCGGCGTTCCTTCCAAGACCTCCAATTGGTGCCGCGGGACTCCCCCCGTCGGGAGAGTTTAACCCCGCGGCTGTACTACTTCCAAGACCCGGTGGCGCCGCGGGACTCCCTCTACCAGGAGAGTTTAACCCCGGCGGCCCGCCGCCCGCGCCGATCGCCACGACGATCGCGCCCCACTGCGCCTGAGGCCGCCGCGGGACTCTCGACCAGGAGAGTTTAACCCCGCGGCGCCGCGGCGCCAATTCCCCGTCGGCCTCGCTCCAAGCTCGAGCGCCGATCGTTTCTGTGTTGCCCGCGCCACTACGTCCGGCGCGCCTGACCACAAAATGCCCACCACAAGTCCCTGTGTATATAACCTATGCATTACATAAACCTTCGGTAGACTCGCGCCGCGTCGACGGCGCCGCGCGGCCGGCAGACACAGAGACATAGACGTCCCGGCCGCCGACCGGTCCTGAGGCGAGTCTATCTCGCGCTGCGTGGGACTCCGTGCGCGTCGAGGCTTGCGTGCGGGGCCGCAGCGCCATCGAGCTCGACGCCATTTTTCGGCTGCGCTGCGCCCTAGGAGCCGTAGCACTCGCGTTGCATTCGGTCGGCGTCGCGCAGGGCCGCAACTGCTGCCCGCGGACCCGGTGCGGCTGCGAAGGGCAGCACAAAAATGGCAGCCCAGGTGCTCGAGATGAGCGGAGGCGGCTTCGATTTGGACGACGTCGAGGCCGTAGATCTGGACGCGGCCCCGCCGCCGCCCGCCGAGGGCGTCAAGGTGGCCATCGCCGAGTCCGAGTCCGACGACGACGCCGCCCTGCCGCAGACGGCAGCGGCGCCCTCGGCAGCCGGCACGGCGGGGGCGTCGTCCGCGAAGGCGGGCAGCGCCGCGGCGGCGGCGAAGGCGCAGACGGCAGCGTCGCACACCTACGACAAGGGCTACAAGCGCTGGGAGGACTTCGACGTGGACGCGGCGGCCGACGCGGTCGACGTCGACGACTCCTTCCGGAAGGCCGAGACCTACGCCGGCTCGAAACCGGGCTACGTCTTCAAGACCGGTCCTAGAGGTACGGGCTACTATCGAGATGTAAAGCCGAAAGTAGTAGCACCCACAAAACCACAACAAAAGAAGAAACCTGCCCCGACAGTAACGGAGGACGGCGTCGACCTGACGCTGCCCCTATTCGCTTCCGTACCGGAGAACCAGCGGCCCGCCGCGGCCCGCGCGCTCTCCCTGAATGACGCTGCTCTCCAGCAACTCCCGGAGGACCAGCAGAAGACGATCCGCGACTTCAAGCGCTGCTACGAGAAGCAAAGAGCCGACAAAGCCGCAGGCAGACAGCCGGGCCGCGTCGACGCGCCCGAGCAGTCGCCCGAGGACATTGATTGGACTTTACCCATCCTCGCGAAGGTACCGGGGGACCAGAGACAATCAATAACCATGCTGCTGCTCATGGACGAGTCGCAGATGAAGACCCTGCCCGCCGAATCGCGGGAGACGGCCCAGTCCTTCCGGACGATGTACACCGAGGAGAAGGAGTTGAAGGCCCAGGGCCCCGAGGCCATATTAAAGCACGCCGAGCAAAAGAAGAAGCAGAAGACGCCCGAGGAGGAAGCGAAGGAAGCGCGAGATAGGGTCATGAAGCCCTTGGTGGACTTGCACAACGAAATGACGAAGATGAAGGGCTGGCAGCTGCGGGAATCCAGGGCGGCCTGGGACGCGCTCGTCGCGACGGAGCTCGCCGAGAAGCGCGCGGCGGAGGCGGCGGATTTACGGAGACGGACGAAGAACGTGAACGAGGCCCTCGACGAGGTCGCGGTGGACACGTCCAAGGGCGCCCTGCGCCTGGAGCGCGCGAAGGACAAGTCGCTCAAGAAGAAGGAGCGCGCGCGGCGGAAGGACCGGAAAGACCAGCTACAAAAAATGCGGGCGCTCGCGTCGGCGACGAGTAACTTGGTCATGTAGCCGTAGCTGTTCTCATGGTCGCGCGGGTATTTTGTTGGCTTGCAATTGGACCATTTTGAAACTCACGCGCAGCACGTAGCATAGCTGCGACCCTGCCTCTGTCGAACGCACGGCGTCAAAGCTGCGGTTGGGGCTGCCAAAGTGCTGCCCCAGCGGCAGGCTGCGGACATGGCATGGGGCCCGCGGGTCGCCGTCGCGCTGCTGGGAGCGGCCGCCGGCGCGCCCTCGCTCCGCGCGGCGCGCCGGACGGCCGATGCGTGTGGTACGCTTGTGCCCATTGCGGCCGACGAGTGCCCCGAAAGCCATTACTGGTCATATTCTAACTTTCTTGATTGCGACATTGCGTTCTGCGGCGACCTCTGCAATGGCGGCGGCACGTGCGGCACCGATCTCGGCCTGAACAACTGCGATCATATAGGGGGTGTTATGAACTTCGACATCTACAGGAAGTACTGCGGGACCCTACCCCCTACGCCACCACCAACGCCGCGCCCGACGGAAGCACCGACGCCAAGCCCGACGCCGCAGCCTACCATGAAAAACTTCATGACCGACAGCAGGATCAGAACGGCAGTCGCCGCGTGGCTCGCGGACGCGGCCGCCGCCGAGGCGGCGTACGGCCACATCTCGACGTGGGAGACGTCGGCCGTGACGGACATGTCGTATTTGTTTTGCGGCTATTCTTACTGCTCTTGTTCAAATTGTTGGTGCAGTGACTGCGACTCGGCCGCGGCGTCCTTCAACGAGGACATCGGCGCGTGGGACACCTCGGGCGTGAAGACGATGAATAGCATGTTCTATCGGACCAAGGCCTTTAACCGAGACATCGGTGCTTGGGCGGTCCAGAGCGTCACGCGCATGGACACGATGTTCGCCGAAGCCTCGGCCTTTAACCAGGACATCGGCGGATGGCAGGTCGACAGCGTCACGAGTATGAGGTCAATGTTCGGCAGCGCCCCGGCCTTCGACCAGGACCTCGGCTGGTGCGTGGACGACGGCGTCGACCTGGACAGAGCGTTCGGCGGCACCCCGTGCGCGTCGACGGATTGCGGCGTCACGCAAGTGGACGACCTCGACGATTGCCCGCCGCCGCCGCCGACGACCTCGCCAACGACGCTCGCGCCGACGACCTCGCCCGCGCCCACGGCGGCCCCGACGACCGCCGCGCCGTCGATCTCGCACGCGCCGACAGCACCGCCGACGTCGTGGGAAGACAGGCTCAACGCGTTGCAGGACGAACTGTGGGACGAACACAACCCGAGTGGCATCGGGATGGTCCTGGCCGTCGTCACCTGCCTGGTCTGCAGCGTATGCGTCCTCCTCGCCGTCTCGTTCTGCTTCGTGGGAAGCGCGCGCTTCGCAAAGCGCAAGACGACGCCCGGGGCGGCGCCGCCGACGGCGCTCCCGAAGCCGGTACCCTCGGCGCCGCCGCCGCCGCCCGTCCCGACGGCGCCGCCGCCGCCGCCCCAGAAGCATAGCTGTCGCAACTGTGGAGCCATATTTCGGAGCAAGAACGCCCTGTTCCGGCACCTGCGCGACGAGCGGTGCGGGCAGGTGCCGCGCGCCACCGCGCCGCCGCCGCCGCCGCCGCCGTCGGCGTTTCTCGTGACCTGTCCGCACGGGGCCGGACCGGGAAGTCACTTGCGCGTCCGCGCCCCGACCACGGGCCAGGAGATGACGGTGATCGTCCCTCGCGGCGTCAAACCCGGCAGCCGTTTCGCCGTGCCGCTTCCCTCCGGCCCAAGCCGCCCGGCGAGGGCTATTCCTACTAAGTAACCGGCCCAAGCCACCCGCCTCCGGCGAGGGCCATGATTCCTACTAATCATGATTAATTCATTTAGTCGCTATCCGCCTCCTCGGCGACCTTCCGCTCCAGGTGCCGCTCCCACGCCTCGGCGATGCGGCAGCGCTCGTCGGCCTCGTTATCGAAGATGAGGACCGCTCTTTGTATGGTCACTAGAGCTTCTCGTGACCGACCAACGTGATCCAAGAGCGACGCCAGATTGACCAGCGAGCCGCCGACCTCCGGATCCTTGGGCCCGCGACAGCTCTCCAACTTCTCGAGCCCCTCGCGCAGACACGCCTCGGCGCTCGTCAAATTGCCCTGCGCGCGCAGCACCTCGCCCAGAGCTTCCAAAGTTCGTGCGACCTCCAACGCGTCCCCGCCGTCGTGCTTCTCCCGTATTTCAAGGGACCGTCGGTACGCCTTCTCGGCGTCGTCGAACCGCCCAGTGGCCCTTAAAACACCACCGACTTTACACAGCGGCTTGCATAAATCAGGATGCTTAAAGCCGAGCGCGCGCTCTCTTATAGAAATAGCTTCGCACAACGGCGCGTGCGCCTGGTGCAGCCGGTCCTTCTCGATCAAGGAATCGGCCGCGCGCTCGTGGTCGGCCACCGCTTTCGCATCTGCCGGTGACAGATTAACTAATTGCCGCGTCTTGGGCTCCTCCTTGGTCTCGATCTCGTGGCCGTGGGCGTCGACCTCCGTGATGCGCACCATGCCGGTTCTCTGGGCGTTGCCGGTACCAATACGGCCTCGAAACAGCGTAAATGGCTGCCCCACCAGTTGGCTGCCGGCACAGTCCAAATGCCGGGCGTTGGAGCGGCCCGCGTCATCGACACGAGGAGGGCTCGAGACACGTCCGAGGACGCTTCGAGCGCTGTGCCAAAAACCCGCTAGTGTCTTACAGGCCGCTAGCTCGCATTTTTTTCAGCTGTGATTTGCCAAAATATTTTGCCAGCCGATTGGCGTGATCTTGTCGCTTGGCAATTTGTCATCATTTGTCGCAGTGCTGCAGTCACCGAAGCGCTGGAAGACGAAACGCCGGCCTAGGTCTCAAAATACAAGCACACACCCATCCAGCCAGCCATGCGCTACCTCGCGCTCGCGCTGGCCGCCCTCGCGAGCGCCGACGACGACCGGCTCGCAAGGCGCATCCACGGCGACAAGATCTTCGACACGAAGTCTTATGTGGATGAGCGCGACCGCGTCGCCGAGTTCCACCGCCGGTACGGCCAAAAATGGCCCCCGCCCAAATTAACGAGCAAGGAGCTGCCGTCCTACACCGAAGCCATGGTCCACCGAGAAGCGGAGATCATGCTTCTCCAAGATTCGCAAGCGAGGTGGGACGCGTGGATGTTCCTGGCCCAAGCGAGACTGATGCACAACTTCACGGTGCCGCAGTGGGAGGTCGTGCAAGCGCCTCCCGAGATCTACGCCAAACTCCTGAAGAATGTGCGCGACCATCTAGCTAATCCTAGACGAGAAAGGGAGGACGACGCGACGGCCCATAGCGGCGTCGAGGGTCCCAACGAGCCCGACTTCATCGACCAAGAAAGGTTGAACTACGAGGTGTTGGATGCCCTCAAACCATTACATGAAGCGTGGTGCCAATGCGAACTGGAGCCGACGTCCGTCTATGGCGTTCGACTGTATCGGGAAGGTGCGACACTCGTGGACCACTTAGACGTGCCCGAGACACATGTTATTAGTTCAATACTCCACATCGACAGCAAACTAGACGCGCCGTACCCCATCGAGATCCAGGACGTGACGGGAGACTACGCTGCCGTTAATCTCCAGCCGGGGCAGATGATGTTCTACGAGTCGGCCAAGTGCTTCCATCGTAGAAGCATACCGATGCGGGGCGACTACTACGGTTCGGTATTTTTACACTACCGTCCCAAAAACTGGACGTTCAACAGGGTGGACATTCGCGTCGCGATACCGCCGCACTGGGGCGAGGGGCTTGGGAGGCGGAGCGTTGCTGTTGGTGAGGATGGTGACGTGGAGGACACTTCTATTGTAGTGGAGTTCGCGCTGGGTCGCGGCGCGCCGGCCGGTGTGAGTGTGGAGCTGGCGTGGGCCGGGCCCGACGGGTTGGCGCCGGTGACGATTCTCTCATCGGAATCCCAGGACGCGCGGCTCGGGACGCACGTCGGCCATCGGTTCGTGGCGACGCCGTCCAATGACGACGCGGCGCGGGAGTTTGTCGTCTCGAGCTCGCCGGGGCAGCGGTTCGAGGTGTGGCCCTGATCGTTTTTTGTAATTGTTATAGTGTCGTAAAAAAGGAAGGGAGATCGTGGGAAGGGGACGGGGAGATGATGCTCACAACGCGTAGAAGAACAGAGCGACGGCCACAACAGTCACGCCCCGCGCCGCCGCGGCGTCCGTGGACGGATCGTCGTTGGGGTCGCGGTCGCCAACTTCACCGCCCAAGGGACTCGAGGCCACCGGCGCACCGGTCGCCGGCGTGGCCGTCGGAGCCGCCGTGGTCGACGGGGCGGCGGTCGTCGGCAGGCTTGTGGGCGCGGCCGTGAGCGACGGCTTGGCCGAGGGCGCGGGTACTGGGGCTACCGTGGGCTTCTTCGTCGTCGGCATGGGCGTGGCCTCGACCGGCGCCAGGGTCGGCTTGGCCGTCGGCGACAGGGGCACGGGCACGGGCTTGGGGTCGAGCACGGGGTCGCCGCACTCCTCCCACGACCAAATGCACGTCTCTGTCTCCTCGCACCAGGTCTGGAACATCTGGCACTCGCTGTCGCCGCCTTCCGGGCAGCCGAAGACCTTAAACTCGCAGGTTTTGGACTCCTCACAATAGATCTCGTGGTCTTTGAGGCAACATGTCTCCTGGTCGTACATCAGATCGCCGTCGTAGCCTGTGTGGAAATCAAATTTACGGCGCGTTCGTCCTGAATCGCAGCGTCGACCTCCACGCCATCGACGCGACACACTGGTTGATTTCCACACAGTTTGTAGCCCTCGCACGAGAAGTCGTCCGGCGACGAGTACCACTCTTTGCACGCCTCACCATAGAAGCACGTGTAGAAGGCGTCCTCTTTTTCGGAGCACTCGCAGCGGATCGAGCAGAGGGTGTCGATGAAATTTGCCGTGTTATCGCATATATCCTTGAGCCATAACGCGGACGTCGGCGGCGGCGTGAAGTCGTCCATCGGGGGCATCATGGCGTCATCATCGGCATCGGCGTCGGGCGTGCAGGCGTCCCACGCGAGGAACTCGCGCATGCACTTCTCGTGCGCGTCCTGGAACTTCTCGTGGTCCGACTTGAGGCGGCGGCCGGCGGACTCGTCGCGGCGGCCGGCGAAGTCCTCGCGGCGGCGCGCGAGCGGCGCGGATAGGGCTTGGCGCGCCGCTCTGGACGCCGCGATGAGCGCTTCGGCGTGCGCGGCCTTGTCGTCGCTGGTCGCGACCGCGTTCGACGCGGTCGCGAGCGCGTCTAACGACTCGAGGGCGCGCTTGAAGTCCTGGCGGTCCTTCGAGAGTGCGGCGGCGTCGGCATCCGAGTCGCGGGCCTCAGCCGAGGCGAGCAGAGCAATGACAATGATTTTTTTGAGCATGATTGCTGATTCCCTGTGTACGCTGTAGGCGGCGAGCGGGGTACTGAGGAGGATTGAACGAATGTACTTCGCGTGCGCAACGTTCGAGCAGTGCGGATCGCGACTTGTGTCGGCCTAATGCAGTGAAAATGAGCCTAAAAGGAACGAATTCCGGCTTGGGAACGAATTTCTTGTACACGCTTGGCAGTCCCCACCCCAGGCACCTCGCGACCGCCTCCGGACCCCTCCAAGGCGCCCAGACCCGGTGCACCGTTCGACGGGCGCGAGGAAACACCAGAAAGAGAAGGGAAATAAGATTAAGAGGAGAGAGTGCCCTCACTAGGGCCTGTGTGCCGCAACTACTACGTGCGGCTCCGCTTGCGGCCCTTGGCTAACCGCCCCCAGAAGATCAGCGCGAGCTCCGCTGCTGAAGTAGCTGCTAAAACACCTTTGGCGAGCGTGCCGTCGGCGCCGGCGTCGGCATACGTAATACAGTCCGAGGGCTCGGCGTTGGCCGACTGGATGACGATCGTGCCGCCGTAGGCGTTTCTACGTAAAGTCGACGCGAGGTCGGTGCCGAGGACGTCGCCGTCGGGATAGTTCAAGTTCTGATCTAAGATGACGACGACGTTTTCTTCGCCCAACTCGTGAGCTAACGTTCTAACCCTTTCAGGAACAGATAGAGCTTCCTGCCTCGACTCGCCCAACACGATGGAACGAGGATGAGGGCCGAATTTCGCAATTTGCTTGCGCGCCAACAACCGCGTGATCTTGTCATCATCTAAGACCACATAACACAACCCATCGGGCAAGTCACGACTACGCTTGACGCCCCGCTGCACGGGCTCCTCGTCCGACGCCACCTTCAACGTACACACCATGACGAACCTCACGCAATCCTCCTCGACGCGCAGCTCCACACTGGCAGGAGGCTCCATGGCCTTGGCAGCGAGCGTGATGTCCCGCAGACCCAAAAAAGTGGACTCGGCCGTCCCCATCCCGAGCGACGCGAAGTCGACGTCCGCAGCTAATAAATCCTGGACCCGGAGCGCTCTGAGCTGGGCGTGGTTCCGCCCCGCGACGTTGATCACTTCCAATCGCAAGTCGCAGTCGTCCTCGTGGCACGAGAAGGCCGCGCTGACTTGGACCGGGGCATCTCCACCGTGTAACCGCGCGTTCTGCGTCGCGTTGAATAATACGGTCTCCACCAACACTCGATCACCCGCAGGCCTGCAAAAAGTCCTAGGTTTCTGCACGATAAATTTCGCGGGCGGCCAACATACTGCTGTTAATAACTCATCAACGCCAAAGGGCTCCCGGATCGAATGGTGTAAGCGTCTTTGTAGTAAGTTTGCTCTACAAGCGTTGTAGCCCATGACCGTCGCGGCCCAGCAGCTCCGCAGCACCTCCTCGGACTCGGACCGCGCCGTGTGCCGCACGACGGGGTCGTCTGAGGCTAAATCATCTAGTTGAGATAAAACTAATTGCGCGGCCTGGGCCGTGTTGCACATCAGTCGCTTCGCCGTGTGGTTCAGGACGCGCTGCGCCTCGCGCTCGACCTCGACCTGGACCTGGGCCCGCTGCGCCTCGAGCGTTAATCCTAATAATTCCCCGAACGCGATGCCGCCCGCGACCAACAACCCCTCGATGGGCTGGCCCATGTCCGTGTAGGGCACGTGCGCCAGGAAGGACACGCTTACGACGGCGCCCGTCCACAGCCGGATCTCCGGCCGTAATCCGAGCTGCCTCTGATAAAGCCCGAAGATGACCCAGACCGTCGAGCCCAGCCCGTAGGCCCAGACCGGCGCCGAGAAGCGCCACGCCTCGTGGGCGCGCGTCATGGCCGCGTAGGGCAGCCACAGGTGCATCAGCAGCAGCCAGTGCCTTCCGAAGACGTCGCGCTTCTCCCGCTCGCTCTTCGCGGCGCACCGCACCTCCACGAATTTGATTGATCCGAGGAAGCCGATCAGTATCCCCATGGACAGGATCATGCAGTAGATCGACGCCGGGACGGCAATCAATAGTATAAAACAGTTGCCGATCTGGACGCAGCAGAAGCGTTTTGTGAGCGCGAAGAGCGCGTCCAAGTCAGTCCTCGGTTTTTGTGGTGGTGGTCGCGGCTCTGGTAGTACCGCGTCGTTCGGCGCGCTGCGGCTCATGAGCTGCTGCTCGAGTTCATTTTGTCTTTGTAACGAGTGGGCGTTCCGGTTCTCCATGTTCGGCCGTGTTTAACGAGCGAGAGGCGAGCTCGGCGCGGTGCGGCGGCGTTCCGGCGGGCGCGTCCACCGTTTTTGTCGCTGGGTGTGGGGCCACCCAGTTGCGTTTGCTCCTTTCAGTAAGGGAGCTTCGGCCGTGTTTAACGAGCGAGAGGCGAGCTCGGCGTGTAGCGGCGGCGGCGTCAAAACAGCCTGTTTCGCTGGGGGGCTGCCCGCGCGCGCGGCGGCCTGAATGAAGCGGCTGCCCGCAGCGAACGTCGGGAGGGCAACACCCAAGGCGCCTCGACGCGCCGCGCGGCGCCGGGCCGGCCTTTTACTAGTCGGGCCGTCTCTTTTACAGTCGGGCCGTCCTTGCATCATCTGACGAAACGAAAAAAATGAAAAATTATTGGGCCTTCCGAGGCCTCTTTGCGGCCTTTCGAGGTCTCCCTTATGGGCGTGGCGCGGGGCCGCGAAAAAGTTGACTCTAGCTAGGGTGCGGGTTTAAGATGAAAACTAGGGAGGCGTGGGGCCTTGCGCGCCGGCCCGAAGAGCCGCTCGCGGCGCCGACCACGGGCGCCCCCCCGATCTCCTCCCCGGGGCCCCGGCAAGGACGGTCACGCGGCCTAGCTTAGAGGCCTAGCTCTAAGCAAGACACGAGGAACGAAATCGCACCGTTACTGGACACAGGGAATGGGAGGGGTCGAAGCGAAGCGAGAGTCCTAGTAGCGGTCGCGGCCGCCGCCGCCGCGGTACCCGCCGCCGCCGCCGCCGCCGCCTCTATAACCACCGCCGCCGCCGCCGCCCCGGTAGCCGCCCTGGCGGTAGCCGCCGCCGCCGCCTCTCCCACCACCTCTATAACCGCCACCGCCGCGGTAGCCGCCGCCGCCGCCGCGCCCACCACGATAACCACCACCTCGATATCCACCGCCGCCGCCGTTGAAGTCGCGGCGCTGCTGCGGCTGCAGCTGCGGCAGGACCTCGCAGACCTCGAACGTGAACTTGTTGAAGTTCTGCTCCTCGCAGAAGGCTAATAACCGCTGCGCCGTCGTCGAACGAACGTCAAACACCGCTTGCGACGGTTCTTTACATACTCGTACGGCACCGACCCGATCATTATCGTTCGGCGTCGCGCCTTCCTGTTTGGGTACTCTCTCTAGGAGTTTGGAGACGGCGTACACGACGTCCGACGTCTTGAGCGGCCGCGGCGCGCTCATCAACAAGGTCGTCCGATCGGCCTCGCCCGTCAGCACGGACCGAGCCCTCAGCTCGTTCTGCCGCGCGACCGCGGCTAAGCATCGAGCAACTAACGACGCCGCCTCGTCCGACGTCTCGGCGAGCTCGTCCGCACATAACTGTTTGGCCGTCTCGAGGAAGTGCGGCACGACGTCGTCCTGCACCCGCGTCAAAGCGCGCGCCGCATCGAGCGACGCCGCCTCGAGCACGCGCCCGGCCGACGGCGGGCCGAGCCTTTGGAATTTCACACCCGTTTCTCGCTCGAGCGATCTCACGTCGCGTTCTTCCCGGTCGTCGTACAAGACCACCGCGGTCCCGTCCCTCCCGGCCCGGCCCGTTCGTCCCGAGCGATGCACGTATCCTTCGGCATCCCTCGGCGTGCGGAACTGCACCACCAGATCCACTCCTTTCACGTCAATTCCGCGAGCAGCCACATCAGTAGCTACTAATACTGAAAATTGGCCCCGTCGGAACTGCGCCAGCGTCGCTTCCCTCTGACTTTGGCCGATGTCGCCATGGAGCACTTGTGCCGATAGTCTCTGGAAGGCGGGACCGCCCGCGAGCTCGTCGCACTCCCTCTTGGTCGCGGTGAAGACAATAACGCGCCCGCCGCCGTTCTGCTGCTCGTCGGTTACTTGACCTTGCCTTTGGGACAGCTCCACCGAAATAATATCCTCGAGTAACGAGGCTCTGGCGTCGTTCGACCGAGGCACTAATACCGCTTTGTGCGTCACCGTAGTAGCAGCTTGTTGGGTGGCGTCTCCAACCACATCCACAAACACGTGGTCCGTCATGAAGCGCCGCGTCATCTTCTTGATCCATCCTGGTGATGTGGCGGAGAATAATAATGTTTGCGGTCTTCGGCTCTCGGCGACCGGCGCGGGCGGCGCCTCCTCGCCCAATAACTCGTCGAGGTCGAAGGCGTCGTCGGGGGCCGGCGCGCCGCCGCCCGAGCCCATGCCCTTGGCCTTGCCCGCCGGGCACTCCCCAAAAATGCGCTCCACATCATCAGCGAAGCCCATACTTAACATTTCATCAGCTTCATCCAAGACGACGTGGTAGGCGTCGTTGAGCTGTAAGTTGCCTCGATCAATATGGTCGATGACGCGGCCGACCGTCGCGACTAAGATATCTACTCCTCTTCTGAGGGCACCCTCCTGGGGGCCATAGCTGACACCACCGTGGAAGCACGTCGTCGAGAAGCCGTGCGTGTCCGCCAGGTACTTCAATTCATCATGGACCTGCTTCGCGAGTTCGCGCGTCGGCGTCAAGACCAGCATCGCGGGGCCGCGGCCGCGCCGCTTGTGGTCGTACTCGCCATTCGACCGCATCTCCGCGAGCTTCTCGATGATGGGCAGGCCGAAGGCCACGGTCTTGCCCGTGCCCGTTCTAGATTTACCTAGCAGGTCTCGGCCCTCGAACACGGGCTCGTAGCTTCGATGCTGGATCTCCGTGAAGGTGGTGATGCCTCGCTCCGCGAGTCTTTCGGCTTGGCGGTCGGAAATACGTCCTTCGATGGCCATGGGGTCCTTCTCCGGCTCCGCGTCGGGCACGACTTCTTCGCCGACAACGACGTCCTCCACAGGGGCGGCCAGCTCGGTGTCGACATCCACATAATCCATGGACTCCTTGTCGACGACGGACATGAGCGGCGCCGCTCTGGTACTGGACTTGAAGGCCGTGCGGATCGGCCGCGGCTTGAGCAATTGGCGCGCCGACCAGCCGCAGACTCGACGCGCCAGGAGCATGGTGAGGACGGTGCGCTTGTTCTTCATCTAGCGGCGCCGCGGTGTGGTGGGCTGTCGGGCCGGTGTTTTTATGCCTCGCCGCGCGCGGTGAGAGCAGTCAAGCCTGTTATGTCAGACCTGAAGCTGCAGGAGTAGGGCACCGAACGGGCTCTTTCTTAGCCGTGAACCGTCCCGGTACTATAGCTTAGCAATGCGATACACTGCACACGCTGTGTGCGCAAGCGGGCTGGTCTGGCGACGCGACAATAAGCGCTGATGTAGGTCGAGCTGCTTCCATCGCTCTGACCATCAATGCCCCCACAGGCCTCTTTGACCCGTCCATGGAAGCCTCACAAGCATCCAGGCACGGGCCAGAGGGGAATTGGCGCTAAAGCGCGCGGGTTTCGCTCCATTTTAGCAACTTTAGCAATAAGCCGCAAAAAAGAGGCTCGCGCGCGCCGACCTGGCACAAGTTCGCCGCCGCAGCAGCCGCCGCAATATTATATTTTTTTGCTGTCAAACGCCTGCTCCGCCGCGACGCGCCGCACACCCATACGCTGTGTCTGTAGGGAGCTCAGTAAGCGCCGCGCGGCAGGATGGCCTCCACGGACCCCGACGAGCTCTACACGCTCAGGAACCTCTTCTGGCTGGGCTCCTTCCAGCAGGCCATCAACGAGGGCGGCCGCCTGAACCGCTTGACGGATGAGTTAAAAATAGAGCGCGACGAATTTGTATACAGGAGCTACGTCGGCCAGGGCCAGTACGCCCTAGTTATCAGCGAGGTCGACGACGACGCCCCGGTTAGTTTGCGAGCGGTGAAATTATTAGCGGAGTACCTCGAGAACCCGTCCGGGACGCGCGACGGCGTCGTCGAGACTTTGGGAACGTGGCTCACCGAGAAGGAGACGCGCGAGAACTCTACCGTGCAGTTGGTAGCCGCCATCATCTACCAGAGAGAAGACCTGCAGAAGGAGGCCTTCACGGCCCTCAAAAAGCAATCAACCATGGAGCAGACCGCGCTGTGGGCGCAGATGTGCCTGCAGATCAATAGATGTGATTTAGCCGAGCAGTCCTTCAAGAAGCTCGAGGCGATCGACGAGGACGCGACGCTGACGCAGCTCGTGGGCGCGTGGATCAATCTGCACAAAGGTGGCGACAACACGAAGGAGGCGGCGTATACGTACGAGGAGCTCATCGACAAGTTCGGAAGTAGCTTGACGCTGCTGAACGGGTTGGCCGTCGCCAAGATGCACCAGAAGGATTATGAGGAAGCCCAGAAAAGATTGCAGGAGGCCCTCGGGAAGAAGAGTGATGATGCGGACGCTTTGATCAATTTGATCACGTGCAGCGCGCACATGGGCAAGGAGGAGAAGGAGATCAACCGCTACCAGCAATTACTGTACGGCGCGCACCCGAACCACCCCTACGTCGTCAACATGAAGGCGAAGGAGGCGGAGTTCGATCGGCTGGCCGCCGAATATTTGGAGAAGGAGGGGCTCGAGGAGGACGCGGAGGGGAATTTGGTCAAGGTCGGCAACTAGGGGCGTAAGAGTCGCGTTAGGAGTCGCGTCTCTTCGTAGTGACAGGGTGCCTCTGTAGTGATTACGCGCTCCCCGGCGTGTCGCGGGCGCGGAGCGCGGCTCGCGCGATTCGCAGGGATTTCTCAATCTCCGCTGCGACGGGGTGCGATCCGCCGAGCAAGCGCCGCGCGGTCCGCTCCGTGTCCTCGAGCGTTGTCACGGCCTCGCGGAGATCGTCGAGCGTGGCGGCGGGGTCCCGGCAGAGCGCTTGCGCGTACATCGACCTCATCTCGAGCGGAATGTCATGATTCTCTCCAAGAACGCGTCGCGCCGCGGGCATCGTTTTGCGCAGCAGCGCCTTGGCTTCTTTGAAACGCAGCATCTGAACAAGGCAATTCGCGTAGTTGATGCCTTCTCTGAGGGTTTCCGGATGTTCCTCGCCAAAGAGGTCCACCCATCCGGAGTATACGTCTCGCTTCATACTTAGGGACTTCTCAAGCTGTCCAAGCGCTTGATACGTGACCGCAAGATTGCCCAGCGTGACAAGTGTGTTGCTTTCTGAATCGCCAAGTCGCTGCTGCATAGAAAACATAGCCTCTTCCACGGTCAACGCGTCCTCATAGTGTTTTGCCTCGGATAAACCGTTTCCGAGCATTGTCATCGCCAAGCGCCGAGCCGAGTCCGCGTCCGGCCGGCCCACATACGTTTTCCAGCACGCCCACCCGAGCGCGCACGCCACGACGCCGTGGTATCCTTGCTCGCACAGACTACACGAATACCACCGCGTCCACCTCTCGTTAAACGCCTCGTGGCCCAAATTATTCTCCTCGACCTCCGCGACCAAAATCTTCGCCTGCTCCGCGAGACACGAAACATGCGCGAAGCCCGACGTCCCGCGGCACGCGCACATGCGCACGAGGCCCTCCTTTGTGTGCCGATGGACGGCCTGCGTGCAGATGTAGCACGTCTGGCCCTTCGTGTCGTCCGCGCACGCCTCCGCGGCGACCGTAACGGCCTCCGAGTACTTCTTATTTGCGTTGTATTGTTCGGCGCCGCCTGCTTTTTTTATTGGCTTACAGAGCTGGTCGTGGCCGCCCTCTTTCCAGTGCTGCACCTGGCATTCAGGCCCACAATAGCGTGTGCTGCAGCGGCCGCATTTCTTGCCCAAGGTTAGGCCTAGGTCGGTGGCGCAGACGGCGCACTGCGTGAGGATCATCTTTTGTATGGTCAACTCGCTCGGGGGCAGCCCTACGATGCAAAAAACCTTTAGCTCCAAAAGCTTGCCGCTAGTGCCTATACGGACGCTAGGTAGCTAAGGAAGCGGCGCTGAAACAGCGTATCGAGCGCGGTTACAGACGCGCAGACCGCATAAGCAGGAGGACAGAACCATTGGCTCGCAGGAATCCAAGCGGGAAGAGCCACCACCACCACCACTCCCTCCACCACCACCGCCTGGAGCAGCGGAAGCGGCTGCGCCAACGCCGGCCGCCGCGGCGACACAACAACAAGCCATGGGCCAAGGTTACAGCCCGTGGGCCGGCCGCCTGCCGGACCAGGCCCGCGTGGTCTGCGACGGGGCACGAGCTGCTACATTAGGTGCCGCCGCGGGCTTTGGCGCCGCCGCGGCCGTCGGCTACGCCGCGGGCGTCACCGCCGTCACGGCTAGAGTCGCGGAGGCAGCTCCAATGGCCACGGGCGCGGTCGCATGCGTCGCCGCCGGCACACTCCTAGCGAGACGACATCGACACAAGCCGCCGCCGCCGCCGCCGCCCATAGAACGACGAGGTCCACTCGTAGGGCCCGACTCAAAAGCGCTCAAGGAAGCGCCTCGAAAAGCATCAGATGCCATCCGGCGCTGTCTGGCCTTGTGTCGCGACGACGAGGACGAGGAACGCGACGGCCACCGTCTGGTCCTGAACTTCGAGCTGCAACTCGAGGCGGACGGCGTCTTCGACAAGTTCTGGCGCGACGACTTCTACGCGCGCGTATTGGAGGAAAAGTGCCACAACGAGGGGTTGGAGACTTCTGCGTGGACGCTGGTAGCCCACGACGCGCACCAGCGGAGCGTGACGACGCTGCACCCGCTCGCTGGGTCCGTGCGCATACCAGGCGTGCCTTTACATGTACCGACGGCCAAGGAGCAGATCATGGTGCACCACCCGGCGGCCGGCGTCGCTCTGGCCATTTTCGAGTCGTCTAGGTTCGAAAAAATACGGTACGCGAAAGCTCTATCCGTAGAAACGACCTGGCTCTTCTGCGACTCCGACCAACTCGACCAGTGCATGGCGCGCGTCTACTATCGGTGCGTGTTTGACGACGCCGTTTTGAGGGTCCCAGGCTGGCTCAAGGCTTTTTGTGATCAGCGGACGCGCGAGGAGCTGCGGGCGACGTACGGGCGGTGGGTCCACGCCGCCGGCGCGGATGAGGAGGACGAGCGGCCGCCGCTGCAGAAGGAGACTGTGTGCTGGGGGCTGGTGCGGGAGACGGAGCGCAGGCGCGAGACGTGCTGGTGCTTCGGCGGCGAGGCGGAGCCGGATCCCTCGTTCTCGGTGCGGGAGCCGGCCCGGGGGTAAGTTTTATACATGCATAGTCACTTACAGGCGTCAAGCGGCGCGGCACTGGACGACGTACTTGATGCGGTGGCGCGACGCGTCGTAGACGATGTACTCGTTGTGGCCCATGTAGCGCTGGGGCCCGTCCTCGGGCGGCGCGTAATCGGTCACTCGACCGAGCGGCAGCCTCGCCGAGCCGAGGCGCTCGTAGCCCGCCGACGGGTCCGGCTCCCTTAGACCCATGGCCACGACGCTATCCTTGCCCGAGAGACGTCTCGCGTTGTTGGAGTTGTGGTCCGGGGCGCGCTTCAGGAGCGGATCGCCAACCGCGACCTCAGCAAGGCAGAGCACCGCGGCGGCGCCCGAGTGGACGCGGCAATATTGAGCTGATTTCGCGCACACGTCGGCGAAATACAACCCTTTGTCGAAGTTGTAGCCGTTCACCGGCGCCTCGGGAGGGGCTATCCGCAAACCTCCACTCAATATGCCCGCCCAATTCGACAGAGAGCTTCCATGCCACAACAAATGTACGTTCGACTTCCGGTGCGGCTCGAAAGCTTCTGTTTGGCCCGCGAGCGTGGCCTCGAAGATAGCCTCCAGCGTACACTCGGCCCAGCCCCGACGCAGGTAGCCCGCGATGGCCGCGTAGGCCGCGGAGTCCCGCGGCACAGGTGTCAGGTCGCACTTGAGCGAGGCGTACTGTCTCCTCAAGACGTCGCCGGGCGCTTCGGAAATAGCTTGTTTCGGGGCCGCGCGGTCCAGCTGCAGACGCTTGAGGATCTGCTCCAAGGTTGAGACGAGGTCCGTCTTCTGGCGTATGACTTCAATATTATCGAGGCGCAGCGCCGCCATGCCGCCGCGGGGAACTTGATGCGGTATCGCCCGCAGGAAGTCGTTCGTCGCCGTCTGAATAGCCTGGGCGTCTCGGGCGCGCTGGACGTCGTCGGTTGCTGCCGAGGCGGGCCGGTCGAGCGCCGCGGATGCCGCGGACAGCGCGGCGTACGCCGCCCGGATACACGCCGGCGAGATCTCGCCCAGCGGGAACTTGCTCGTGTCGACGTTTCGCCGCGAGAGCTCGTCCTCCATGCGCTTCTTGGAAAAGATGAGCTCGACGAACTGCGCGACGCTCTCGGGCAGCGGGAGCGCCGGCGCCGCGAGAGCCGTCTCGGCCGCCGGCGCGGCGACGGCCGGCGCCGACGCCCGCAGCGCGTCGACGATGTCGCCCTTCTCGAGGCACCTCGAGACGTCGACGCCGCGTTCCGCGCAGAAACCCTTGAGCGCCTTGACGCCGAGACCGTCGAGATCTACAGGTAGCGGTGCGTCCGTCAGCGCCGGCCGCCCGGGTGCCGCCGCCTCGCCGTCCGCCAGCAATTCGGCGTCCGCGTGGCGCACAATATCATAACAGCCCGGCTGGTGCGTAAACTCCCGCGCCGCAGCATACGCCGCCCAATCCTGGCGCGTGTGCCGCTTGAAGACCTTGGCGAACTCCTCAGTCGCCGATTCCAGGTCATCGTGGAAATGCAGCATACATTTGTTCTGCGCCGAGCTTGCCCCGGCCATGTAATTGCGCAGACCGTCGTCCTCGCCGACGCGGCCCCATCTCGTAAAAATGCCAAATCCACCCCGCTCGAACTGGAAGCACTGGAGGCGGTAGAAGCTGTTCGTCTCCGAGGCGGCGTCGACGTAGGTCAGCTGCACGTTCATGGCCGTGCATCCGTTATGCGTGAGAACGATAGCAGCGTCGCGCGCGCCCGCGTTGCACCCAGCTTCCTGCAGCGCCATGGGATCGACGACGAGCAGCCGCGAGTCCGTCGGTACGGGCCGCAGGCGCGGCGAGACCGCTGGTAGCGGTGGCGGCGGCGGCGGCGCCGTCCGGGGCTTCTTTGACGCCCGAGCTTCGGGCTCCGGCGCCTCGCGCCGCGCCCGCGCGTCAGCCTCCGATAATAATGCAGCGAGAGCCCGGAGCGGCTTCGTATTCTTGCGCAAGCCTGCAGAGCCAGTCCAGCAGGCCTCTCGCGCCGGCGGTTCGCTCGTGACGAAGGCGCAGGGCGTCGACGCGGACGCCCACCCCGTGCACCACGTTATCGAGTGGGAGCCCTGCTCGGCCCCGGCGTGTCGGAGCGCTCGACCGCCGCACACGGCACATTTCGGTAGCCGTCCGAAGCAGAGGCCGTCGGCGGCGATCTCGACGAGAATCTCGAGTGGAATAGGCTTCGGGCCGCAGTGGAGCGAGTAGCCGTTCTCCTCTACGAGCTGCTTCACGTCCTTGGGTCTGCAGTCGTTCGCGAGGGCGGTACGCGTGCGGCAGAAGAGGTCGCTCGCCGCTTGCGCTCGCGCGTTGGAGCGGAGGTCATTCTTCTGGGACTCGTGGGAAGAGAAAGTGAGCTGGTCGCGCCACGGTAGCAACAAGGTAGCCTTCGGGTCGAAGCTACCGCGGGCCGATGCTGGTGCACAGAGCGCGTGGTAATGGGACGCGTCGTAGCCGTCGTGGAACGCGCTCGAGCTGAAGGTCGTCGCGCGCAGCGTTCCCTTCTCAATATTTGCGGCGCACTTCGAGCATTTCGCGCGACCGGTCGGGGCGGGACCGATCTTCGCTTGTGGCGGGCCGCCGTCGCCGCCGCCGCCGGCGCGTGCGATCTGGTCGAGATGGCTCATGTTTTATGTGTCAGTGGTTTCAGACGTGGCGTGCACGCGCCTTCGCGGACTCGTTCGGTCGCCCGCGGACTGTAGACGCAGGCGAATGTTGTCAGGGAGGCAGACCCCCCAGGATCTATTTTGTACGCGCGAGCCGCAGGGGTCAAAAGTTCGGCTGCGGAACTACTTTGGTGATCAATGCTGTGCAGATAAACCGGTTGGGCGCGTCTGACGGCCGTCTGAGGTCCCCTGCCCTGCTGCCTGGCTTGCTAGTGTCTTACAGGCCGCTAGCTTGCCCTGGAAGCGCCCGGGGGGGCGGGGCGGAGTCTCGATCGATCGATCGAGGTGCCTCAAAACGAGTATGTGGGCGGCCTACTGATGAGAGAAAATTACCCCTCGGGCGGCGACGGCGAAGAAGAGTGGCCGTGGTGCTGGTGCCGCAGGACCAATTCTTGCGGCGGCGCGTGGTAGCCGCACGCCGTCGTCCGCGGCGACTTGTGCTCCTCGCGCTTCTTGCGGTGGTTGTGCCACAGTAAGTAGGCGCAGGGGTCGCGGCCCGTCCGCCGCGTGCACCTTCTACATTGTGTTGTTTCCGGTAAATCGTACAAGACGTCGCGATACCGCCAGAGCACTTTGCGGAGGGGCATCTGGTCGTGGCCGTCCTTCGTGGTATTGAAGCGCATCTCCGCGACCCAGGCATCGGCCACTTTTGATGACCCCGGTCCCCAGAAGGCGACGCCGCCGTTGCGCTCGCCGAACCACTCCGGTATACTATCGACTTCGTGGCCGGGAGGGACGCCCGGATCTTTCAGTATGCCCACGGTCTTGCCTTGGGCTTGCATCGCGTCGAAGATCGCGAAGAGCTCATCCAGTACAGGTAAGCGCAGCTGCACGTCGTTGTCGATATATAACGTACCGCCCTCATAGATATTGCAGAACGCGGCGATGGCTCTCACTTTAAACAGGCGCATCGGGAAGATGGACCCGTCCTCGCGTAAATTCAGGCGGCGGCGGTCGGGCAACAAACGCGCTACAACGCGGTCGCAGGGCCGGTTGCGTTCGACGGTTGATACCTCCTTCGCATCCCCAACGACGACCGTCGCCGGGTACTTTTCTTGGGCGCAAATGTCCCGCAAGAGACCGCCGAGCTCGTCCCTGCGCCAGTCGGTGTCGGCGTCCCCTTGGAGGAGCAGGACGGGACGTTTAGTCGCCACGAGCAGGAAGCCGCGGGGTGGTGTTGAGGTGGCGGCCGCGGCGGCGAGGACGTGCGCGAGTCGCATCACTGGTCAATTTTGTGACTCGATCAAAATCGATCACAGAGCATGCGTAAACCGAGGCTTGGCCCAACCAGGCGGCACGAGTAGTCAAATACAATTATGCACCACCGCTTACATGCGTTCTCTCTATGCGGGCTATGGCCTACTCGACTGCTCGACAATATTAGCTAGCGGACTAAGACACTAGCAAAGTCGGAGGCAAATCGCAGCGCCGCATCCCGCCACAGGAGGCAGCCACCCGACGACCTACGACCCTCTCACGACGCCGACGCGATACCCCACAAGCTGGTAGCCACCCTAGATCCGCTCGCGCCAGCGAAAGGGCCACGGGGCAGCCGCCACCAGATAAGCCATGAGCGGCTCCGTCCTGCGCGAGGCCGCGGCCCAGGGCGACGTCGAGTACCTCAAAGAACTCCTCGAGACGGGCGGCAACCCCTGCTCGACCGACGACAACGGACTCAACGCATTGCACTTCGCGGTCTGGAACGGCCACGTCGAGGCCGTCGAGCTGCTCGTTGTTAATGATGTGGGCTGCCCGACCCTGCCGGCGAACACGCGCGCGAAATTGGAGGATGCCAAGTCCAAGTGGTTGCAAGGGTACATCGCGCGAGACAACCACGACGGGACGTACGACGTTAATTTCGAAGATGGGAGTAGCGAACAAGCCATCGAAAAGAGAAAAATCCGCCAGGCCGAGAAGGAGGACGGTACGCTCTACCCGAAACCGAAGGAAGGCAAGGCCTGGAAGGTGAACATGATCTGTCTGGCTCGTTATAGTCATAAGCGAGATACGTCGAACCTCGTTTCTACGGATGGTTCGTATGGCGGCGCCGCGTTTAATCAAGAGCAGTACGACGCCGAGCAAGCTATTGCTGCCGCTCAACAACATCTCGAACAGCTAGAGAAGAATAGACTGAAGAAGAAGCCGCAAGCGTCCTGTGTTACGGGCGTGACGGAGGCCGGGTGGTCGCCGCTACACATCTGCGCCATGGGGTCGCTCAACGACGTCGAGTGCGCCCAGATCCTGCTGGAGGCCGGCGTGTCGCCGTTGGTACCTGTGTGGAAATCAAAATTTCACGTCACGTTCGCGTCGTCCTCCACGCCATCGACGCGATGCCTGCTCGATGGCGTGGCGGTGCCGGTTCTTCACCGCTCGACGGAGCCAGCACGGCCGCGTGCACCCGACACACTGGTTGATGTCCACACAGGTTGATCCAAGATAAAGATGGCCGCACGGCCTACGACGTCGCTCTGGAATCGAGGAACGTGCCGCTGGCCGCTCTACTGCGACGGCCTCGGCCGGACTTCGACACGAGAAGACGGGCGATGCGTACGTATAGGAATCGATGCTTAATCCAAGATAAGCCGAAGCGGCCGCCGCCACCTTACTACGATACCATAGAAGGAGAACCGCCTTTACCGGAAGTGATTATCGAGACGGACGACGAGGCCGAGCCCGAGGAAAAGAACCTTCTCGAATTAGTAGTAGAGAAGAAAGCGAGGATCGACGCCGTGCTGTTCAACGCCTTTCCCGATCGCTCGAAACAGGAGTGGGGCGCCCTCGTGAAGCAGGGCCGGGTCCAAGTGGACGGCAAGACGATGACCAAAAAGAAAAGTGTAGAAGAGAACGCGTTAGTGGTCGTCGAGCTGCCGCCGCCGTCAAGGCCACAGACCGCCGTTGAAACCTTCGAGGTCGGCGATCTGGTCCAGGTGGGCGACGACCGCGGCGTCGTGACGGCGCTGCCGGTCAAGGGCAAGGGCCCCTGGAAAATTACAGTGGGGGACGAGCCCCACCCGCGGAAACTGAAGACGGGCGAATTCACGAAGCTGGACGAGCCCGAGGAGGAGGAGGAGAAGGATCTGGGCGGCGAGGAGCACGCGACGGACTGGGTCGCGCACGAAAAATTTTTAGCCGACGAACGGTTGGAGTCCTGGGACGGCACGACGCAAAGGCCCGTGCAACTCGCCGACCCGCCGAAAGAGTTGTTGATACCGGAGCACCTCCAGCTCAAATACGCCAAGGAGTCGTTCACGATCGGGACGGCGCGGAAAGATGGTAGTAGGAGAAAGCGAGGACCGCATATCATCCAGAATTTGATCTTCGCGGTGCGTGAAGCTGATAAAAATTTCGAGCGGCGGGAGTTATTGGCGGCGGAGCAGGAGCAGTTCCTGGACCACGAGGCCATCGCCAAGGCCGAAAGGAACAAGCTCAAGTCGACGCGCGACCGGCGGAACGTGCTCGAAGGGATGTCGATGCTCGGGGCCGCGACCGGGGGCGGCATGGAGACGGGGGGGTATGCCATCTAATTTGTTATTGTTATCTCGCACAAACAACATCGGCCGATATGTCGGCGAGCGACGCGCAGCCCGTCAAGGCCATCGCGACGCGTGTTTCCTCCGCGAGGATCTCGAACAACTTGTCGACGCCTCGCTCGCCGCCGACGGCGAGCGAAAAGAAGAGCGGTTTGCCGACGCCGACCGCCGTCGCGCCCAGAGCGAGGGCCTTCACGACGTCCGTGCCGCGGCGCACGCCCGAGTCCAGAAGCACAGGCGTGCCGGGCGGTACGGCCGCGGCGACCTCCGGGAGCGCGTCCAGCGCGCCGAGCGTCTCGTCGAGCTGGCGGCCGCCATGCGTGCTCACGTAGACGCCGTCGGCGCCGTGGGCCACGGCGAGCGCGGCGTCCTCGCCAGTCATGACGCCCTTGACAACTAAGGGTATCGACGGGTCGAGCTCCTCGCGGAGCCAAGAAACTGCGTCCCAGGAGGCCGCGGTGTCGAACAGCGCCTCGGAGTTCTGGTCCCACGCGCGATGCTCGCGCGCCTCCCAGGCCGCCGCGCCAATCCCTGGCGGCGTCGCGACGTAGTTCGCGAGCGTCAGCGGCGGCGGCAACGCGCAGAAGTTATTCCTCGCGTCCACCTCGCGGAAGCCGAAGCGCACGGAGTCGACGGTGAGGAAGACCCCGCGATACCCCGCGGCGACGGCGCGCCGCACCAAATCCAACGTCGCGGCGCGGTCCTTCAACAAATAGCTCTGGAACCAGCGATGCGCGCCCGGCGCCGCTGCCGCGACGTCCTCGATGCAGACAGTCGCGTGCTGGCTGAGTCCAAAGAGCACGCCGGCGCGGCCGCACGCGCGCGCGGTGGCGCACTCACCCTCGTCGTCGACGAGCGAATGCACGCCCGCGGGCGATGCGAAGACGGGCAGCGCGAGCTCGTTGCCGAAGAGCTCGCAGGTCGTCGAGAGCGCGTCGACCGGCCGCAGCGCGCGCGGCCGCAGCGCGTAACGGCCAAAGGCCGCGCGGTTCTCCCGCAGCGTGACCTCGTCGCCGGAGCCGGACGCGAGGTACTCGTAGAGCGGCCGCTCGAGCACATCTTTCGCTAGCCGCTGGAAGTCGTCGACGTTGTGCACCGCGTCCAAAGTTGCGAGTGATCGATGCGACGCTGTGCGTGTCACGACGCGACGGAGCAGCATGGCGCAACACAGTGCTGCTGTGCAGTGCAACCGCAGCAACTGAACCCAGCGATCAATGAATGATGAGACGTAGTTGGCGCATCGGTTTTGCACGGCTTTCGCGTCGCATGGCCATCAGTGCGACTCGGAGAGCTTGAAGGCAGAGCATCTTGCTAGTGTCTTACAGGCCGCTAGCGCGGACGCGCCCCGAGCCTTTTTGTGCGAGTTCGTGCCGAGAATCAAGATCTGCATTATGTGTTCACGTCGTTACAGACAGGGTGGGGATGGAGGAACGCTCAGCGCGACGAGCGGCGCCCGGAGCGCGCCGGGGCGATCTGCGCGATCGGCAGCTCCGCCTCGGGGTAAGCCGGGTTGTCCCACTTGACGCGGCCCGTCGTCGCGCCGACGGGGACGTCCTCGACGACCGTCCCGTGGGCGGCCTCCTTGATGTCGGGGCGCTCGAGGGCCCACACCGAGTCCCCTTCGCGGAAGAGTAACTCGGGCTCTTCGGCGCGGGCCCGCTTGATGGCGCGGCGCGGGCCGGTCGGCGGCGCGAAGAGGCTCTTCGGCCCCTGGGAGCGCGGTCGGCAGGGGCCCAGGTCGAGGGAGCGCGGGCGCTTCTTGGGCGCCGCAGGCCGCGGCGTCGCCGGCGTCTGCGCCAGCGCGGGCGCCGCGGGCTTGCCCTCGCTGTCCTCTTCCGGTTGAAACGGCCGTGCCGCCGCGCCACCCGCGGCCCGGCGCGGCGGTTTGGGCAGAGCCGGCGGTCGCGCGGCCGCGGGCGCCCTGATGCGTCGCATGAGCGCCGGGCGCACGTTCGACTCCTCATCGCCATCGTCGTATTCGATGTCGTACGAGCGGTCACACACTCCGAGCGATCGATGCTGTACGTTCACGGCGACGACGCGGCCGGGGTACCAGCGCTGTCCCCGCTGGTAGAGCGCCTTGACGCGGTCACCGACCTTGAACTCCTCGACCTGGCCCGTGGCCTTCCGCGGCGGCGGCGGCACCCTCACAATCGGCTGCGGCGGCGCGTGCGGGGCGTCGTCGTCGTCGCTCTCCAGCGCGGCGCGCCGCGCGTCCTCGCCCTCGTCCTTTTCGCGGTCGGCCTCCGTGCGGTACGCTCCACCAGCTTGCGCGAGGGCGATGCAGCCCTCGAAGTACTTGACGAGCTGGGGCTTCGACCGCAGCATGTCCTGGTTCGACGCGTAGTCCTTGCCGGCGACGTCGTAGCAGCAGGGGAAGGTGAGCGGCACGGAGATCTCGTAGTAACCACCTTTACTACACTTCACGATCGGCTGGCCGCAGCGGAAGCCGGCCTTCACGAGCCGGTTGCGGAAGCCCATGATGCCTTTCTGATTCTCGATCGCCGCCAACAAATCCGTGCAGACGTCGACCCACGGCGACGCCGCAGACGCGACGTGCGACTTTGCCGGCGCTGGCGGCTGCGTGGCGACTGTGGCCGGCGGCGGCGCGGCGGGCGACTGCGCGGCGATCTGCGTCTGGGCGACGGGCGGCTCCGCGGGCGGCAGAGGCGCCGCGGGTGGTGAGGGCGGAGGCGACGGCGCCGGCGGAAACCACACCGGCGCCTCCTGCGCGGCCTGATCCGGCGGAACCGCCTGCTCCGCGCCAGACTCGGAGTCCGAGCGGCGGCTCGTCATCGTCGTCTCGTCGTCGTCAGGAGGCGGCAGCGGCGGCGGCGCCTCTTCGAGCTCTCGGACGGGCGGCACGGCCGCCGGCAACGGCGGCGGCGGCGCGCGAGGCGGCGCTTGCATGGCCGGTGGCGGCGCGGCGACCGGCGCTGCTGCCGGCGGCGCGGCCTCC
The DNA here is from genome assembly GCA_918797485.1 of Pelagomonas calceolata. Taxonomy (NCBI): domain Eukaryota; class Pelagophyceae; order Pelagomonadales; family Pelagomonadaceae; genus Pelagomonas; species Pelagomonas calceolata. Next base: position 1,239,617 of record CAKKNE010000006.1, on the reverse strand, counting down.
GACGCGAAGGTCGCGACGATGTCGTCGACGTTGTCGGTGTCCAACAGATCGATTGAAAAGGTCGGGTGCAAGTCATACCCGTTGCAGGACAATACGACCCGTTCGTCGCCGCGGTGCATCGCGCGGGAGATCGTGCGACACAGGTCGTCGACCGTGCCGCCCGCCTGCCGCGGCACCTTCAAGGGCAACTTGCTCGTGCCCACCTGCACCGCCACGCGCAGGGGTGCCGGCGCGGGCGCCACGGCCGGTGCCACGGCCGGTGGCGCGGTCGGCGCCACGGCGACCGGAGGAGTGGCCGGCGCTACGGCCGGCGCGAGCGGCGTCACGGCCGGCGGCGCGGCAGGCGCCACGAGCGGCGGCGCGGCCAGCGGCGCTGCAGGCGCCACGAGCGGCGGCGCGGCCGGCGGCGCGACCAACGGCGCTGCCGGCGGCGCGACCGGCGCCACGACTGGCGCCGCAGCGATCGGCGGCACCACGGGCGCCACGGCCGGCGCCACGGCGACCGGCGGCGCCGCGGGCGCCACCACGGCCGGCGGCGCGGCCGGCGCCGCGGCCGCCGGTGGGGCGTCACCTTGCGACTCGTCCTTCAATTGCCGCCATGCCCTGAGGAATCGCCGCCGCGGTAGGGGCGCCCACGAATCGAGCCCGAGCGTGTCCGTTATCTCCGCCTCGTCGTCCGCGACCACGAGGTCGTCGATGCAATCGGCGGCGTCGAGCACCTCCTGGTGCCTCGTCGACGCTACGTTTTTATTCAGCCATTCTCCGAGGCAGCGGCCGCCGCCACAATCGCTGCCGTGGGGGCACAGCGACCTCATGCCTTCTGAATCCACCAGGGCCATAGAGCGCGCAGAGCGCTGGATCGCGATGCACAGGTTCTGTACGCGCTGTGAAAACGCTGTGAAAAGCACTTTCCGACCGAGCACAGCCTGTCGCGCGCAGAATCCACAAGCGCGCGCTGCAGATCCAAAAATGCGGAGAGCACTTAATCCTAGCGGCCTGTAACACTCTAGCAAAAAAGGCTGATGGCTTTGGCAGCCACAAGACGCCGTCGAGGCTGCCCATATCGCTGCGACGGCGCCGCGAGAGTAGCATCGGTCGCCGGCGCCCACGCGTCACGCATTGACGCGACCACCACTGGGGCCTGATGAGAGCAATGAGGCTGCTCCCCCTCGCCTACCTCACAACAGGACAAGCCTTCACGAACGGCACCTGCCTCGAGCATCTATCTGATAGCATCTCGTGTAGGTGGAACGACGCCGTGGAGGCGTGGGACGTTCCGAAACGCAATGGCCTCGGCCGCGTCGCGGTCGTTTATTACCAGCCGCCCACGCTGAAGCAGCCCGACCTCGGCCTTGCACGGGCCCTGGAGACGTGGACGCGGGCGACGAAGCGTCAAGTACTGATGCTGAATGTCGCCTCCCTAGAAAAGGCGCGCCCGGCGCATCCCGGAGAGCTGTGCCACTTTTTACAGAGAAGGGTCGACCATCTTATTGTAAAATCGAACTGGGACTACGTCGTGGACGTGTTTGTCAGGAGGCACCTCTGGGAGGACGACGGTAGCGCTTGTGCACTTACGAGATCCTTGCAGATCGCGGGGAGCTATCCCCCACCTACTGGTGTTGCACTGTCGCGGTTCTATGATGTGTTGTATCCAGAAACAAACTGGTACCTCGACGCGTTTTTGAGGGAGAAGCATCCACGATTAGTCCAAGCGTTTGGGATTAATGCCGACGGCGCGAGAGAAGCATGCACACCAACGGAAGAGACGTGGGACTACCTCTTCGTCGGCGCCTTCGGGGACCACCTCGGCTTCAAGCGGCCCGAGGCCCTGGCCCAGCTGAATGGGAGACGTCTGGCGATCGGCAAGATTCGGGACAACGGCGGCTCGATTTCCGACATCGCCCAGCGAGCTATAGATAAGTTACAGGCCTCGGGCGTCGAGGTGCGCGAGGCCGTATCTTGGATCGACATGATGGCGCTGGTCGCATCATCAAAAAACGTGCTCGTCCCCGACGACTGGCGCGGGGGTGGGGAACGGGCGGTGCTCGAAGCTAGAGCGTGCGGTGTCACTGTTCTTGTGGCGGAGGACAATCCCAAGCTTCAATCTTTAAGGGAGGGTCCGCTCTACACGACGCTCTTCTACGCGGGGCAGCTCGAGCTTGGCCTGCTAAAGGTCGAGGCGGCTTTGCTTCGACATCGTGCTGGAGACACGTGCGGCGTCGCCGCCGTCCGTGGGGATGGAGACGGCTGCGCCCTCGCCGACGAGTTCCACGCGCGGCTGCCTGCTGAGGTCCTGCGGGCGCCACTTGAAACACACCTCCGCGGCGGGGAACTGTGATAAGTGTCTGTGATGTTAAACCTAAGTACCCGGTGCCGGCGGCACGGGCGCGCCCGGCGTCGCGAGCGCCGCGGCGAGCGCGTCGGCCGCGGGATCTGCTGCCGGTGCAGGCGCTTCCGCGTTCGTCATCCAGGCCGGCAGGTTCGAGACGCCGCGGCCGCGACCGGCGGGCGCCGCCGGCGACGTCGCGGCGACGAACCCTGCCATGACGCCCGCCGCGGGCGCCGGCGGCGCTGCAGGAGGCGTCACGCCCGGCGGCGCCGCGGCGTAGTCCGGCGCGTAGGTCAGCGGCGCAGCCCCATAAGTCTGCGCGCCGGCGGCCGCGGCCGGCGCCGGCGCGGCGACGCCCGGCGCGGCGGGCTCGACGCCGGGCACCGCGGGCTCCGCGGCCGGCGGCTGCGAGCCTACCGGCGGCGCGTAGGCGCCGTATGTTTGTCGAGCCGCTTCTTCGCCGTACCAGCCCGCGTAGTTCCAGAAGTCCTGGTAGTAGGCGTCCGGCGCGAGCATCTGCGACTCGGCGTAGGGGTCGACCATCGCGCTACTTCCGAGGTACTGCGGGTTCCGCTGGTTGTGCTGCTCCACCAAGAGTTGGATCTCGTAGTAGGCGTTCTGGCGCTGCTGCGGCAAGCCCGCGACGAGGATCACGCGCATCGGCGGGTCGGAACCGGGCTGCGGGTCGTTGGGAATTTGGATCTTCGCGCCCGTGCCCTGCTGGAGCCTTTGAATCGTTTCTCCACCCTTCCCGATGATGAGACCGACACAGCCCTCGGGCACGGGTACCGGCGTCGGCGGCCCCCACAGACTATCGGACGCGTCGAAGCCGTTCGAGAGGTCGTGGTTCCGCAGCATGTTCTCGATCTCGACCGAGGCCTCCCGCACGGCCTCGTCGGTCTGGCCCGTGATGGTCAAAGTCCTTTTCAGAGGGTTGTCTGTATCGGCCTCGGACGGGATGGCCACATTCGCACCGGACCGCTCCTGGATCCCTTTGACGGTCAACCCACCCTTGCCTATTATCAAACCGATCTTGGAGTTGTCCACGACCAGCGTCTTGGCGCAGGGGCCCGTCGACCAGCCGCCGTTCGCCTTTCGGGTTTTGATCATCTCGGACAGGTCCTTTTTCGCCCTGTCAATACCTTCCGGCGTTCCTGTTATCGCGATTCTTCGCGTCTCGACGGCATCCGGGGTCTTCCTCGGTTCCGCTTCTTTGGCGACTTGCACGCGCACGCCAAAGTCCAGATTGAGCCGCTTGATGTTTTCCCCACCTCTCCCAATCACCAACCCTACCATGCCATTGGGTACTCTAGCTTCATACGTCTTCTCGCCCGGCCGCGGCGCCGACGGGATGACGCGCCAGTTGTCTCCGGATGATGATGCTACGACTAATGCCCCGTCCCTCAAAGCTAATTGCGTACCAGCCGTTTCTCCGGAGACCATCGTGTCCATCTGCCGCTGCTTGACTTCTCTTCTCTTCTCAGCATTCGTGAACATGGCGTGGTACTCCTTCTCCAGGAACTGGACCGCGTCTTGCGGGCCCGTCACGCTTACATGCATCGGCAGGTCGTCGTCGGGCGAAGGGTCGGGGTCGAACGCGCCGCCTCGCTGGATGCCCCGGCCCCTAACCACAATCTTGCAGCGGTACTTCTCCTGCATTTGCTTTAAGGAGCTCCCTTTGGGGCCCAGGACCAAGCCCATGTAGTTCGTCAGGCCGTCCTCGGGCGTAAAGATTTTCGTAGAAGTGATGGGTTGCGCTGAGCAGGCCAAAGCGACATGTAACTCCTTCAGCTCGAACTCCATGCCCGGCTCGTCCGTAAATAAAAATTTCTGGGCCGTAGGTAAGGCTACTGCCGGTTCCGCTATGTGAGTAGATCGTCCTGGCCCGTAGTGGTCGCCTTGCGATTGTTTTGGCTGGGGCGGCCCGCCGGACAGCCGTTCTCGCACCGCCGCGGCGGCGGCGGCGGCGATGTCGGCGAGGTGGGGCTTGCCCGCAGGGGGTCCGTCAGAGAAGCCGCCGCGGCGCCGCTTCTCGGGCGGCGGGCCCGTGTCGCTGAAGCCGCCCCGTAGCTTCGCGGCGATTTCTCGCGCTCTCGACATGGCGTCCGACATTGCGCTCTACGCCCGCGCGCCGTGTAGAGGCCGAAAGGATGCTGGGCTCTCAGTGGCGTGTCCAGGCGCGCGCAATGCTAAAGCAACCTTGGCGATGGAAAGCTGCTGTGAAATAATGATTGAACGACTGGCTGGCGTCCACTGAATGCAGCGCACAGGTGAGTAATCCGGCGTGGATGCGCGCGGCGCCGAGGCTCTAGTGTGTCAATTAACGCTATCCCTAAAGGGCCGCGTCCCGCACACGCCCTATAAGCTGCACTGGCAGCTACGCGGCGTCGTTCTGGGATATACAGTAACCCTCCGTAGCAGCGCTGCAGCTCAGTCCATCTGTGGTACCTCCTAAGCTGCTAGAGTAGCAGCGCAGCAGCAGCGCAGCGCAGCAGCAGCAGCACCCACGCTGCAGCATATACGCTAGCCGACGACAGCCATGCGAGCCATCCTGCTCTGCGCCGCGACCGCAGGAGCCGTCATAGTAGTCAGACAAGCCGCGCCCGACGAATTACTAAGAGTCGCGCGCTTCAGAGCAGCCGCCTTCTCGAGCGACGGCCGGACGGCCTCGCCCGCGCGGGCCCAGGCCGTCCACAAACTCGTGGAGGACCGCGTCGCGCGCGGCTCTACATTACTTTGTGCACTCGCCTCCGGTGAAGACGCGGCGTGCCTCGAGGAAGAAACAGAGGGCGATGGGTGGCATCCGGGCCTCGAGACGAGCCAGCCGATGAAACTGTTCCAGTCCTTCTTTAAGAGTGAGCCCGGCGCGACGCTGGACGAGTCGCTGGACGATTGTCGGATTGTGGGGGTCTGTGATGTTTCTAGACATGAGTTCGATTTACCCACGCACTCGCTCGCGCCGGACTACGCTCTATATTTGACGGCGCTGGCCGTGCATCCTGCTTTAAGGCGGCGGGGCGTCGCGTCTTCCTTGTTAGAGGCCGTCGACGCGCACGCGAAGCGCGAGGGCCTCGCGCAAGTGATCCTGCACGTCGAGGACGACAACGACGCGGCCATCGCGTTCTACGAGGCCCAAAACTTCGCGAGAGTCAAGGTCGACCGGGACCTGCGCCAGTTCGGGACGGCCCTCGGCCTGAACCCGGACATCCACTACCTGTTTTCGCGGAGCGTTGTAAGTTAATCTTAAATCCACACGCGCTCGCCCGGTCGATCGTCTGGTTCCGACGCGAAGAAGTCGAACCCGCTGCCCATCGTCTCGGGGTCGCCGGCGTAGCGCGCCGTACCGTCGTTGATTCCCCCCGAGAGGAACGCGTAGACGTAGAGCACGAACGACAGCGCGACGATAGCCCCGCCGGCCGCGAACGTCCGCGGGTCGCTGGCAAAATTGACGAGGCCCGGGATGTTGTCGTCGTTCCGCCGTCGCTCCTGGACGACGTCGCGGCCGCCCCGGACCTCCCGTCGCGTGAATGGCTCCGCGTCCTGGGCCTTCGTCACGGCGCGCCGCTTCGGCGGCGTCCATCGTGGCGTCCCACGGCCGAGGCGCGGCGGTTTTGGGGCGGCGGCTGGCGCGGGCGCATCCTCGGTCGCCGGCGCAGCTTCCGCCTCGGCGCCCGAGAACATGCCTTCCATGCGTTTGCGCATTTCTGCGATTCGTGCGGCCTCGTCGGCATCATTTTCATCCGTATTGTCATCTGCACTGCTTGCTCTCAGCACAGCTGACTGCTTGCGGACGCATAGTGGTGGTGCAAATGGCTGGCCCTGCTGAAGCAGTGTGCAGGCGAGAACGAAATGCTGGTAACGCATTGCTCTGATGCTTGGCGTGGCAGCAGCTCTCGGAGCGCCTGCACGAGCGCCGGCTTGGCTACCTAGGTACTTATGTATATGGTACCAGGTACCTATATAATATATACTTAATGCTTATCTCCCACGCTACACGCGCACGAGCTAGGCGATATAGATCAAAGCGATCTACTTCGCCTACTTTTAATTCGCAAGCTAGAGACGGTCGGACCACTCGTCAAAAATTCAGCCAAAAGCACCACCAAGCTGTTTTGGACGCGCGCCGAGGCGATAATTAAGCGTACGAAATTGCACGCCTCGACGCCGTCGACGCGAACGCGAGAGAGCACAAAAATAACCAATGAAGGGCCACGAGCGCGACCCGCGCTGGTCCCGCCGCCGCCGCGACACGTGCATTCTGTGGTCACTTGGCATCGGCGCCCTCGTAACGCTGCTCTGGCTCACGGTATTCATGACACTTTTACTCACAACGGGCGACCAGGTCTTCCGGCGCCGATACCCACGCCTCGCGCCACATCCCTTCGCCTTGGTCTTCGGCGCCGACGGCGCGTCGGCGCTCGCGCGGAAGATCGCCTCGCGCCCGCCGGACGCGCACGAGTCCGACGTGGCCTCGGTGGCGCATTCCATCGACGGGCGGAGGATTGTCGTGGTCGACGGCGCCATCAGCGAGAAAGCCAGAGCGCACGTCGCCGACACGTACGTGAAACTGACGGGCTCGCGCGCCGAGTCCGGCTGGAGCCGCGAGAAGGCCTCGGACGCGTCCGTCGAAGGCAACGCCATGGCGAAAGATTTACCTTATACGGAGTGCGGCGCCGGCGCTGGGCTCGATGCGGTGCGGGCCATCGCGCCCCACTTTTTTGATCAATGTTCCCCATTACGACCCATCTGGGCAACCCGTTGCACGGTCTACGCGCAGAACTTCGCGGACGTCGACGAGGCCCACGAGGACCGGAATCACGACGGCGACGCATTCAGTGTTACAGCAATATGGTATCCCCACGAGCGGTGGCATCCCCACTGGGGCGGCGAGACCGTGTTCCTGAGCGACTCGGGCGGCGGCGAGGACGCGGAATTGCTTTTGCCGGTCCTGCCGAAGCCCGCCCGGCTCGTCATGTTCGACTCGGAGCAGCCGCACATGTCCAAGCCGCCGACGGTCATCGCCGAGCCCTTCGCACCGCCTGTATTAAACCACGTCCCGTCTACGCGGACGCAGGGCAACCGCTTCGCCGTCGTGACGCGGGCGCTCTGCGGGCGGAAGACGTCCAAAGAGCTCGTCGCGGAATACGGCACGGACGGCTACCTGTCGCGGCACCAGGCCCAGTCCATGTTCGAGGAGCTGGACGTGGGCGCGTCGCACGAGCAGGCGACGCGACTGATGGGCGCCAACCAACGCGCCTCGGCGGCGGACCTGGACCGCCTCTTCCGGGTCCCGTCCACGGCTGATATGCACGAGCGGGTGTCGCTGCGGGGGAGCCTTCCGGCGCATAGATAACACATCACCTTACACAGCTAGGAGCGCGGGTTCCAGTACTCAGAGACCTTCCAGAAGAGCTCGTTCGGAAACGCCGGCGCGAAGAGGAGCGCGATCTCGCGCGGCGTCTTCGTGCGCGTCCGCACTTTCTCTCGTGCGCGGCCGCGCGCGACGAGCGACCGGAGGCGGAGCAGCTCCTTGGGTAGCGCTCGAACGTAGCCCTTCCAGGTTTGTCCGGCCGCTCGATAGTCTGATATGAGAGTTTTGCAGACGTAGAAGTCAGGGAACAATCTGGAATTATGCGCTTCCTCGCTACGCAGCATATCTTCAGCACTTCTATCGCGTTGGATTGCGTCCAGCCCCGCCCCGGCTCGAAGCAATCTGGTAACTACGTCTAGACACGAACTCGCCGTGTCCGTTCCGTTCCAAATTGAGCAGGCCAACGTCACACCCAAGGGAGTTTCTCCATCGCCAGTCTTCGCATGCACATTGGCGCCGGCCTCTAGGATGAGCCCTATTATGGGCCCGTACCAGCTGTGCTCTGGATAAACGGTACAACAATGTAGGGGGCCGAACCCATTCGATTCGGCACCATTGACGTCTGCACCGCGTGCTATTAGCAGACGCACCACGTCGAGGTGAGCCTCTGAGATCTCGCCTTGCCCGCCTGCCCCACAAACATCCGCGAGTAGCGCATTGCTGCCGTTTTGGCTCCTGTCATTCGCGTCGCCACCGCTCTCGAGCCACTCGCGCACTACTGTGATATTGCCAGCCTCCGCAGCGTCCATTACTTCCCGCGGTACGACCATCTTGGAGGCGCCTTGTGCACCGCTGGGGCGCAGTGTTCAAACAAGCGGGAAAACCGATACAGCGCAGCAAGACGGCTTCGACAGTGCAAAAGCGCAGGTCGACAGCCAGGCGCGGCCGTTGGATGGCCAGAGCGGCCTGGCAGACGATTTTGTTAGGGTGCGCTAGTGTCTTACATGCCGCTAGCCAGCCTGCGGCGCCGGCGCGTTGCAGGCGCTGCGTGGCTCTGGCAGCAGACCAACGCGGCAGTAAGAGTCTTCAGAAGCACCCCTTGTCGCACTACTCGCGTACGCTCAACCAAACCGCACGCTACCGTACCTCTGGAGCAATTAGCTCTGGCCTGCAGTTGCAGTCACCGGGCCAGCGCGAGCGCTACCCCGTAGACCGGCTGGCCATGGGCTGCCGCGCGCTACTCCTAGCGCTGCTGGTCGCACCGCTCGACTCGTTCTACCACCCGGTCTGCACGCGGGTCCCGCTCGCGCTCCGCGCGCAACAGCAGCGCCAGCAGCGCCCGAAGCGTTTACACAAGCGACGAGAGCCCGAACGCGAACCGGAGCGCCGGTCCTGGAACCCCCAGGCCATTAAGCTCAACCGCCAGATCGCGAACCGCGACGGGTCCCACGAGGACATCTTTCGGCTCTTCAATACGAGAAAAAAGGACTTCTGCGAGGTGAACTACGCGACGGCCTTAAATTGGCTCGCGAAGAAGCAGCCGCGGGGCGGCTACGCCGTGGACTCGCAGGACGCGCGGAACCTGGCGGAGCTCATCCTCGCGGCGTCGAACCAGCTCGACGCGAACCCCGACGGCTGGGACGCGCGGGCGCTCGCGAACGCGGCCTGGGGCGCCGCGAAGTTGTTGCAGCCCCGGAAGTACGCGAATCCTCGCGAAAGAAGGGCGGTCCAGGGCTCTGATATCGAGGAAGCTCTTAAAGCTGCCTGTGCTTCCTTGCTTAGGAAGATCGGCGACCTCGCGGAGACGCGGCCGGACGACTTCAAGGCCCAGGAGCTCGCCAATGTTGCGTGGTCCTTCGCGACGGCCGACCTGGACGCCCCTAGACTGTACGCGTCGCTCGCGACGTCGGCGACGCCGCGTCTGGCCCAGTTCTCCGCCCAGGAATTGGCGAACGTGCGACCTGCGCGGAAATCAGATCTTCCCACGGAATCGAGCGAGCTGGCGTCGCGTCGATGGCGTGGAGGTCACAGCGTCACCCGTCGGCGTCCACGCAGGTCGCCTGGGCCTTCGCGAAGAGACTCGGAACGGGCGCCGCCGGCGTACCCAACACCAACGCGCCGGACGACGTCGCCTGCGCGGAAGCCTCGCGCACGATGTTCGAGGCCTGGAGCGAGGAGTGCATCCTGCGCTTCCCCGACGGCGACTTTAAAGCTCAAGAGCTGGCGAACGCCGTCTGGGCCGTCGCGACCGCCGGCTTCGAGGCCTCGGACGAATTCTGGGATACGGCTGCAAGAGCCGCCGTGCCGCTCATGCGCGACCCCGAGCAGGCGCAGACGCAGAACATCGCGAACTGTCTGTGGTCCTACGCTAAAAGTGGAGACGGCACGCCCGCCGTCCGGAAGGAATTATTTTCGGAGCTCGCGGACGCCGCGTCAAAGCGCGTCGACGAGTTCAACGCCCAGGAGCTGGGCAACACGGTACGTTATTTAGTTGGAAGGAACGCTTACATGTCAACCGCGCAGGCCTGGGCGTACGCGACGGCGTCCATCGCGGCTCCAGAATTGTTCGACGCCATCGCGGCGAGCGCCGAGGGCCGCGTCGAGCGCTTCATCGCCCAGAACCTGGGCGCCTAGCTGTGTGGAAATCAAACAGTGAGTTAGTTACCTCGCCATCGAGCAGATGCAGTTACGGGGACGACGTCGCGTCGATGGCGGGGCATCCAAAATTTGATTTCCACACAGCCAATACGGCTTGGGCCTTCGCGACGGCGTCGCACCGGGCGCCTCGTTTATTGGATGCCGTCGCGCGCGAAGCGGCGCGGCGCGCGGACGAATTTAAACCTCAAGAACTGGTACGTGTCCCGTTAATGCAAAGCACTCTCACTACATACACATAGGCGAACACGGCCTGGGCCTTCGCCACCTGTAGCAGAGATGACTTTGTTGACGCCAAAATACAAAGGCAGCTCTTCGACAACATCGCGCGCGCGGCCTATAAACGATTGGACCGCTTCTCCGATCAAGGGTTATCGAATATTGCTTGGGCGTTCGCCGCCGCCGGCGAGGCCCAACGGCACGAGAAACTCTTCGGCGCCGTCGCGAGCGAAGCGGCGCCGCGCGTGGCCGAGTTCCAGCCCCAGGGCTTCTCGAATTTAGCCTGGGCATTCTCGACCGCCGAGCTCTCGTCCTCGGAGCTCTTCGACGCGATGGCGTCCGAGATCGCCAAGCAGAACCGCGCCGCGCGCTTCAACCCCCAGGAGATCGCGAACACGGCCTGGGCCTTCGCGAAGAACGCGGAGGGCTCGAAGCAGTTGTTCGACTCGCTGGCCACGATGACGCTCGTGCTCGGCGCCAAGAGCGGCGGCGACCTGACGAGGGCGGGCTTCACGCCGCAGGAGCTTTCAAACCTAGCGTGGGCCTACGCCTGCGCCGACCACGTCGATGGCGCTTTACTAAGAAAGCTCTGGAACGCGGTCGTCGAGGTCGCGGCCGACGACGCCACCCAGTGCTTCACGATCGAGGAGCTGCGGCAGCTCCAGCAAGTTGTCTTGCATGCGAGAAACTCGGGGCGCGGCACGAACATGGACGGGCTCGTTACGGACATCGCGCGCGCGCCGGCCGGCTTTACCGGGTTATTGCGGCGTTCTTTAGCGGAGGCCGACGCGTCTCCATCTAGAGCCCAGGACGAGGTCGCGCAGTCGTTGGAAGCGCTCGGGTTGGAGGTCGTCCACGAGTTCGTGATTCCCGACGGTCTGAGCGTCGACGTCGCGCTGAAGCCTTTGAGGTGGCGCGTCGCCGTGGAATTCGACGGCCCTCGGCACTACTTCCGGAATGAGAAGAGGTTACCGACGGGGCGGACGAATTTCAAGGTCCGCTTGTTGCGCGCTCTGGGGTGGCGGGTCTTACATGTCCCGTATTTTGACTGGGCTCGACTCCCGGACGAGAAGGCGCGGCAAAACTACCTCAAAACCGGTTTGGCGGCCATCGTCAAGAGCGCGCGGAAGGCGTCCAAGGTCGAGGTCGTGAGTGAAGACGACCGCGACGAGTTCTCCGCTCTCAAAGTGGCGGAGCTGCGGCGGCTGTGCGAGGCGCGCGGCCTGGAGTCGCGGGTCAAGCGGGGCCTGGACGCGCGCGCGACGCTGATCGAGCGGCTGCGGGCGCAGAAGTCTTCTTCACCGGAGGAGGGGGGCGGGTAAGTGGTGTTTATTTTATCCGATGCGTCCTGAAAAACCCGTTTTGGTCCGCTTTTTTTTTATCGGGGGGGCGCGTGTGTGTATATATAGTGTAATCGTAACCTGTGTGGCCTTGCGCGAGTTCCAGGCATTCCCACGCATCGGCCCAAACCCCTCGGCGAAGAGCCAGGGTCAGATATGGCCAAGGCAGGCGAGCTGATTCAGCTGAATGCCCCCAAGTCTTTGACAGCCCTAGGCGACGACCCGCTACGCGCGGCGCTGTCCTTCCTGTCTGTTTCAGAATGCCGTCGATCGGTCGGAGCGACCGCCAAGCACGTCCGCGCCCTCGCAACGTCGACGGCGCTCGCGCGGACGCGTTTCTCGGATCGCTACGTGTTGCGCGGCGATAGGCACGGCGTCGTACATTTCCTGGCGACGGCCTGCGGGACGCGCGTGCGGCCCACCAGACAAGTTCGTTTTGATTCAACTGGTCCCCATACCCGTACCGCCTGGAAGGTCGCAGCGGCGCCGCCAGCGGCGCTCCAAATAAATTCGCTTCGGATGCGCGCTGGCGGCGCCTCGCGACCTCAAAGAGACAGTCTGTTATGTTTCGAGTCTGCTGTCGTCGATTCAGTTTCCGATGTGGATTTGTCGTTTTTCACAGAGTGCTCTATCGTTGCTGGCTCTTACGTGGAGTATCAACTGCCTTTTGCGTTGCGAGTCAGAAGCTTTCGCCTAGCATTCGGGAGCTGCTATTTTCACAAATTTCAGGATTGGACGTTTGAGGCGTTCGATGCCGAGCGGGAAGAGTGGCGCGAGCTCTATTACTGCGACGAGAGCCCGTGGGCTCGCAGTACAGCAGCTTTTTTACTACGACGTGCCGTTAATATCCCCGTCGACGCCTCCTTCGGCTCCTCTCGATTTCGGATACGGCTGGCGGCCAGCGAGCGATACAGCGCGAGGTGCTTCCATCTCCGCGGCTTCGACCTGTTCGGAGCGATCCTTCCGCCCTGGCGAATCGACGTGTAATTGAGAATTCTGCTAGCGGCTGTAAGACACTAGCAAGCACTGTCCAATCTCCTGTCAAGCAGCCGCCTTAAAACAAACGAGTGTGCAGCTACGCGCCATCCATTCGTCATTTCGTCTCGGAGCTCCTGTTCTGCAGCCGCTGTGAAACAAGAGCTTTTGCTAGGTGTCACCCCCCAAGTTTCAAACAAGCTTTGCTCTCAGCTACGCGCGCGACGACCGCGTCGATCGGCAGCCACCGACTCAAAACCAGCCGCCGACCATGCTCGCAAGCTTGCTCGTGCTCCCGGCCACGCTACTCTGCACCACGCACGCCTTCCAGCCGCCGCAAAAACGACGCCTACCCACGACACGACGTCTTGCCCCGGAGGAGGCCTCCGTCGCCGTGCAGGCGTACGCCGACAAGGCCGCGTCCGCCATCGCGGCCGCCGTCGCGGGCGCCGACGCGTCCCTCTTGGCATCCACAGGATTCACGCTGGCCCAGGCCGGGATTGTGGTGGCGGCCGCGGCGCTCGGCGCCGCTGCGATGCGCTTATTCAACCGCGAGGAGCGGAAAGAAATGAAAACCACGCGCGACGAGGCCGTCGCGAAAGCTGAAGAACTAGAAGCGCGCGTCCAGAAGGTCGAAAGCGACTTCTTCGAGGCCGACGCGCAGTTCGAGGCGCGCACGGACGCCCTCAAAAAGGAATACGAAACAACTTTGAAAGTCCGAACGGACGTCCTGGAGCAGGAACTCCGCCGAGAGAAGGAGAGCGCCATCCGGGCCCTCGAGGAGGCCCAGAAGCTCCAGCTCGAGGAGATGCGCGGCTACTTCGCCGAGGAGACCGCCGAGATGAAAGTAGCACGGGAAAAGGCCGAGCGCGAGAAGCAAATCGCGCGGCAGCGGGCCGCGGAGGCGGCCGCGAAGGCCGAGGCCGAACGGGCCGCGCGGGCAAAGCGCATGTTCTAACAATTTTATCACATACTAGTCTTCTTGCCAAGACCTTCCACAGTCGAGACAGTCGAGGAACAGGATCTGCCGGAACTCGGACGTGCCGTATGAGGTTGTCGGCCGCGACTCCGTGGCGCACGTGATCCGCGTCGAGCCGCACGTCTCGCACACGTAGCCCTCGGCGAGGATCTCCTCCTCGACGACGGGCGGCGGCGCCTTGCGTTTCCGGTCCTCGCGGCATCGGTCGTCGGCGCCCATCGCTACCAGCGAAGCCGCGGAGAGTGCGCCCGTCGCGACGCGGCCTCGCAACGCGTCGTTGCGTTTGAGATCGGCAATGAGAGCTCGGACCTCCGCCGCGGGCTTGTTTCGGGCGGCGGCCGCGACGGCGGCGGCAATATCTTGCGGCAGGCCCAAGGCCACGAGCTTGGGCGTCGCGTCTGGCGGCAACGCCGCGGCGACGCGCTTCTTCGCCTCGGAAACCACCCGGCGCGCCAGCGCGGCTACATCAGGATCCGGAGATTTTTTGAGCGCCGCCGCCGCGCGCCCGACGCCCGAACTTGCGATCGCCGCGGCATCGTCGACGGCGAGGCGGTCCAATCGACGCAACGCCGCGAGCCTCGAAGCCGCGTCGGGCGCGGCCGCGAGGGCCGACGTCACGCTCGCTAATACGGACGCGAGGTGGCCGCGCGCCGCTCTCCGGGTGAGGTCCGCGAGCGACTCGCCGGGCCGCAACGACGGACCGGCGCCGCCGTGCGTCGGTAGGCAAGCGACCGCCTCGACGGCGAGCGTCGTGTTCCCGCCGTCGACGACGGCGCCGACGGTGACGGCCACGTTCGCGGCTTTAAACGTCGTCGCCGCGTCGGCGTCGTCGTCCTTCGCTTCGCCGATCGCGGCGGTAATTTGCCGCGCGTACGCCGCCGGGAACTCGGGGCAGGCCTCGTCCCTCGACGCCGCGACGATCGCGGCATCCGCTCCAAGAGCCGCCGCCGCGTCCGCGCCGAGCACCGTGGCGACGCGCGACGCGGCGTTTGAGGTGTCCAAATTCGCGGCGCCGGCGGCGTCAATATACGAGAGCGCGCGGAACGCCGCGGCGCCGAGCCGCGACCGGTCCCGCTCATCCAATTTGCGCTCGCGCCAGAACCGCCGGAACGCGAACGCCACGAAGTCGGCGCCGTTCGCGAAATCCACCACGCGCGGCGGTGGCTTGTTTGGTGACGCCCGGTTCACCCTTGAATAAATTTGGACGAGGCGCGCCGGCGAGCTGACGTGGCGGTCAACGATCAAACAAGCCAGTAAAGGGTCGTCGTAGCCAGCCTCCAGTTTCCCGCAGACCACCACGACCTCGGCCTCGTTCAACGCCAATAAGGGGTTGAGCTTGGACTCGTCGAGACCGTCGCTCAAGGCGCCGGAAAACGCGCCGTACGTCCGCAGCTCGAGGCGTCTCAACGAACGGGTCCAGGTCGCGACGGCCCTTCTCGATCTACAGATGACCATGGCACGGGCGCGCGGCCACGTCCGCTGGACGGCTCTGATTTCCAAGGCAGCGTGCGAAGCTTTTGCTTGGACGACCTGTGCCGTCTCGAGGGCGAGGCGCCGCAGGCGCGCGTCGTCCACAGGCCGCTTCGACACCGCATCTAACACAGTGACGGGCAGCCGCGGCGCCCGGAAGTCCCTGAGCACGTCGAGCACGAAGCCGTGCTGGATCGCGGACGAGAGCGGGAAGCAATGGAGTGGGTTGCCGAGCGTCGCCAACTCGCGGTCTTCGGGCGTCGCCGTGAAGCCCACCTGCGTGCAATCAACACCGTCACGCCATCGAGCAGACGTGTCAAATCTGATTTGCGCACGGAACCTGACGATCAGAGAGGGCGCGCCGAGCGCCTCGTCGAGCCGCCGCCACACCTGTTCATCAGCGTAGGACCGGTGGCACTCGTCGACGAGGACGGCGGTCTTCTTTGTGGAGCGTTGCGATTGAGAAACGCGACTCACCTTCTGGAGCGTCGTGCAGAGCACCGTCGCCGTCGCCGTCGCGAGGTCCGCGACCGATGCAGCGCGTCCGACGCTGTGGCGCCTCTGACACACGCGCCGCACCGTCGCGTAGATCTGCGCATCGAGCTGGCGTCTATCACAGATCACGACGACCCGGAAGCCGTCGTCCGCGAGCGACGACGCGAGTCCCGCGATGGTCAGCGACTTGCCGGAGCCGGCCGCGTGCTGGACGAGGCAGCGCTGGCTCTTCGTTTGTTGGATGGCGCGGATGGCGTCGAGCTGGTGCGGCCACGGTCGCACGTTTGCGGCATCGTAGTCCTCGAGCAGTGTGGCAGTGCTGGCGCCGGCTGCATCCATTGTTTGAGTCGTGCTCGGCGTAGCGTTGCTGTTGGCTGCTATCGCTTCACACATCGCGTAAGCTGTAATCAGCGGTCCTGCTGCCGAATTTCTGTTCCCATCATGTCAATTATTGCCGCGTTTGAGTAGCTCCAATTTGGACACGGCAGACCTTGGCAAAAATGAGCTCCGCGCTTGCCCCCCGCGAAACGCTCCCGACGCGCCAGGAGTCGTCTGCGGGATGTCTCCGGGAAGTAGCGCAGGGCGAGGACGTGTCCTGGGGCATGAAACGCGGGGCGCGACGCGGGGACGTCAAGTTCGCGCATGGCTATTTTCTGCCGTTCTACTTGTACAAGCAGCAAGTGCGACCATGCTGACGGTGTTTTGGACGGGGAAAATGGGGGGTCAAGTTATCGTGGTAACCCCGCACCTTAAGCTCGTGTTGCCACCGCAGACAGCTCATTTAGGTCATACACCGCCACCTGAACAGCAGCAAGGATACCACGCTGTGCAAAAGCTGCTCTACACATCCCTCACGCCTACGCGCACCGCTTTTTGCAAGCGCGCGCGCGAAAACACGCAAACCACGATGCCGAAAACTTCGCGCTCCCTCGCGCTAGCCGCGCTCCTCCTAGGCAATGAGGTGGCGGCCTTTTCGATGCAGCTGCCCACGACGGCCCGCCGCAGCGGCCCGCGGGCCAACGGCCCGCGGGCCAACACGGTAGCCATGTCGATGCAGGGCCGCCGCGCGTTCGGCGCCTCGCTGGCCGCCGGCGCCGCCCTCGCTTCCAGTAAAGCGGCCTTCGCCGCCGAAGGGTCCAGGTGGGCCGTCTCCGAATTTTTGGATGTGGTCGGCAAGGACGGCGTCGAGCGCGTCGTCTTCTCCGCCGACTCCAAGAATTTACTCGCGCTGGACGCCGACGGCGCCAGACACTCCGTAGAAATCCTCCCGACGGAGGTGCCCGAACTCGTGACGCAATTACGGGCCAAGTCCGTGCCCTTCGCGGTC
This sequence comes from Pelagomonas calceolata, assembly GCA_918797485.1. Classification (NCBI taxonomy): domain Eukaryota; class Pelagophyceae; order Pelagomonadales; family Pelagomonadaceae; genus Pelagomonas; species Pelagomonas calceolata. Next base: position 1,222,517 of record CAKKNE010000006.1, on the reverse strand, counting down.
CAGGCCGCGCCGACGGGCGACGGCGACGCCCTCGCTGGATTAGCCGCCAACCTCCTCTTCCCCTTGGTGCTGCTCGGAGGCCTCTTCTTCCTCGGCCGACGGGGCGGCGGCATGGGCGGCATGGGCGGCATGGGCGGCCCCGGCGGGCCCATGGGCATGCTCCAGCCCAAGAGCAAGATCGAGATGGAGCCCCAGACGGGCGTCACGTTCGACGACGTCGCCGGCTGCGACGCGTCCAAACTCGAGCTCGAGGAGGTCGTGGACTTCCTGTCGAACCCCGAGAAGTATGATAAAGTGGGCGCCCAGTCTCCCAGAGGCGTGATGCTCGAGGGTCCCCCGGGTACCGGTAAGACCTTACTCGCGCGCGCGGTCGCGGGCGAGGCCGGCGTGCCCTTCATCTCCTGCTCCGGTTCCGAGTTCGTCGAGATGTTCGTCGGCGTCGGCGCATCTCGTATCAGAAGCTTGTTTGCTGACGCGAAGAAGAACGCGCCGTGCATCATCTTCATCGACGAGATCGACGCCATTGGCCGGCAAAGATCGTCGGGAGGTGGCTTCGCGTCCAACGACGAGCGGGAACAGACTCTCAACCAGATCCTGACGGAGATGGACGGCTTCTCGGGGAACACGGGCGTGATCGTCATCGCGGCCACGAACCGCGCCGACATCCTCGACAACGCCTTGTTGAGACCGGGCCGCTTCGACCGCCGCGTCCCCGTGGACCTCCCGGACAAGGCTGGAAGGGTTGAGATCCTCAAGGTCCACTGCCGCGACAAGCCGCTCGCCCCGGACGTGGACTTAGATGCGATCGCCTCCCGGGCCATCGGCTTCTCCGGCGCGTCCCTCCAGAACCTCATGAACGAGGCGGCCATCGTCGCCGCGCGCCGCGAGAAGGAGGTCATCACTTTTGACGAGATCGACTTCGCCATCGACCGCCTGCAAGTCGGCATGCAGAAGCCGTCGACCCAGGGCTTCCAGAACAAGGACGCGGCGCGCAAGCGCCAGGAATTGGTCGCGTGGCACGAGGCGGGCCACGCGGTCATGGCGGCGCTCACGCCGGGCTACGACGGCGTCGCCAAGGTGACCATTATTCCCCGCACGAACGGCGCCGGCGGCTTCACGCTTTTCACGCCGTCCGAGGACCGCATGGAGTCGGGCCTGTACAGCTACAAGTTCCTCAAGAGCCAGCTCTCGGTGGCTCTGGGCGGCCGCGTCGCCGAGGAGTTGGCCGTGGGACGGGAGGACGTCACGACGGGCGCGTCCAACGACCTGCAACAGGTCCGCGACCTCGCGCGCCGCATGATCGCGCAGTGGGGCTTCCTCGCGGACGAGGCGAACCGCGGCAACGGCAACGCGCTCCGCGCGCCCGTCGCCTGGGAGACGCCCGACGGCGGCGGCCAGATGGGCGCGCCCCAGACGGCGTCGGACACGACCGAGCGGTTGATCGACGAGGAGACCAAGAAACTGGTCCAACAGGCGTACGACCACTGCTACAAGACGTTGTCCGATAACAAGGAGCTCATGCAGGTGCTCGTCGACCGGTTGGTGGACAAGGAGACGGTCGACGCGGGCGAGTTCCAGCAGATGGTTTTGGAGCACACGTCGTCCGAGAAGTTCCTCGCCGGCGCGGCGACCGTGTAGATTCCCTGTTCCCCTTCGTCTAACGGTTCCTTACATATAACTTTACCGCCGCGATGGCGTACGGTGAACTGGCTTACTCACTTGTATACTAGTCTGGGCGGGGTAACAGGCTTACGCGCTCCCCAGTGGCGCCTCGCGGGCGGCGAGCGTGGCTCGTACGTTTCGCAAGCAATCCTGAATATCAAGTGTGAGCGGGTGCCCGCCACCCATCACGCGCCGCGCGATCCGGTCCGTGTCCTCGAGCGTCGTCACGGCCTCGCGGAGATCATCGACCGTGGCTCCATCGTCCATGTAGAGCGCCGTCGCGTAATTCCAGCTCATTTTGAGCGTAAGTCTATCATTATCTCCAAGAACGCGCCGCGCCACGGGCATCAATCTGCGCAGCAGTCTCTTCACTTCTTCGAAGCGCTCCAGACAGCGAAGGTCTGCCGCGTAGTTGTTGGCTTCCAAGAAAGTATTTCTACTTTCCTCGCCGTCGAGCCTCAGAGTTCCAAAGTATGCGTCTTGCCGCAGGCGTAGGGCGTCATCGAGCCGTCCGAGTCTTTGATACGTGTTTGCAAGATTGCTCTGCGCGAGGAGTAGGCACCGTTCTGGTGCGCCAATTCGCAGCCGCATGACCAAATCGGCCTCTCTCACGGACAACGCGTCCTCGTCGTGTCCTGCATTGGATAAACCGTTCCCAAGCAGGCTCATCGCCAAGCTCCGAGCCATGCCCGTCTCCGGCCGGCCCACATAAGTCTTCCAGCACGCCCACCCGAGCGCGCACGCCACGACGCCGTGGTACCGTTGCTCGCACAGGCTGCACGTGTGCCACCGCTCCCATCTCTCAGTCATCACCTTGAAGCCCAAATTGTTCTCCTCAGCCTCGGCCCACAAAATCTTAGCCTGCTCCGCTAGACACGACACGTGTGCGAAACCCGCCGTCCCGCGGCACGCGCACATGCGCACGAGGCCCTCTTTCGTCTTCCAATGCAAGGCCTGCGTGCAGATGTAGCACGTCTGGCCCTTGGTGTCCTCCGCGCACGCCTCCGCCGCGACAGATACGGCCTCCGCGTACTTGTTATTTGCGTAGTATCGCTCAGCGCCGCCTGCTTTCTTTATCAATTTGCAGAGCTTGTCGTGCCCGCCTTCTTTCCAGTGCTGCACCTGGCATTCGGGCCCACAGTAGCGCGTGCTGCAGCGGCCGCATTTCTTGCCCAAGGTTAGCCCAAGCTCGGTGGCGCAGACGGCGCACTGCGTGAGGATCATCTTTTATGTGGTCGAATAGCTCGGGGGCAGCCCTACGAGGCAAATCGATGCGATGCTGTAAGGCTAGTGCCTTACAGCCGCTAGCTGCAGCCGTGCTCAGCTTGCAGTTGCAGGCGCTGTGCGCAATTCAGAGCTGTCTCGCTTCTCCTCTGCACTACCAGACGCCATCGCTGCGCGGTAGTCTACAGCAAGCGATGCGTTGCACGCTGCAAGTTGCATGCCTAGCCTGCACTGCAGCAGCCTACGCGCCGCAGCGCAGACGACGCGCCGTCGCACCGCGCTGCGCCCAACAAAGCGATGCCTGGGAGCAGCTCGGCCTCCAACCAACGACGGCCGACGCCGCGCGCCACCTCGGGCCCGAATTCCAAAGCCCGACGCCCGTGCAAGCGAGCGCGATTCCCTCCATCGTCAAGGACGAAAGCGATGCGTTGATCCATGCCCGGACGGGGTCCGGCAAGACGCTAGCCTACCTCCTGCCCTTGGTCGAGCGAATCGACAGTAGCAGGCAAGCGACGCAAGGGTGCGTCGTCGTGCCGACGCGCGAATTGGGACTGCAGGTCGCCAAAGTTTTACGAAGATTGACGAAGGGCACGGTCATGTCGTTGCTAGACGGGTCTTCGCTCAAGAGGCAACGGACGTGGGCGTGGGCGGAGCCTCCGCATATTGTGGTAGGGAATCCCACACCTCTCCGACGTATGGCTGATGAAGCTGGTTTAAAAAGTCTGGACGCGTGTGCGTTTGTGGTCATTGATGAAGTGGACTCGTTCCTCGATGATGATGAGAGGCGGGACGCTCTACATCGTCTGCTGAACGACCACTTGCCGAGGAAGCGGTCCACCGTCTTCGCGACGGCGTCCGTGGACGCGCCCCAGCGCCTGCCCGGCGACTTGCTGCGACGAAGGTGGGCGACGCGACCCGTCTCATATCTATCGTCGGAGCGCGGCATGCCGACCATCCAACATACTCTAGTGCTCTGCCCAAAACCAGAAGCTCGTTTGGCAGTGTTGAGACAGTTCCTCAAGGGCGTGAGAACACCTACAGTGGTCTTCTTCGACGAGAAACGTCTCGGACTGCTGCCGAAGATCGCTTCTGCCTTAAAACAGGACGACCTGCGGGTGGACGTATTGAACGAAGCCGACGATCTGGAAAGTCGATCGAGCGCCTTCGAGGCCTTTGTAAGAGGCGAGGTCGACGTTCTGCTGACAACGGACCTGGCGGCGCGAGGCCTCGACGCGCCGCGTACTTCACTGGTCGTGAATTTCGACGTTCCTCGCACGGCGACGGACTACCTGCACCGCGCGGGCCGGACGGCGCGCCTTGGAAGGAATGGTGCGGTCCTCACAATCTGCGAAGAGAATGAGAGATTTGTGGTGGAGCGGTTCGGGAACAAGCTCGGCGTGGGAATTGATGAAGTTGCGGCGGGTGCTGAGGCTTATCAACGGTTGGCTGGCGTTGGGGAGTAAGTGTTTTGTGTGTGGTATCTTATCCTTCCTTATCATGATTCCTACTAGTAATTCACATTCTTCTTACTAGTATCGTCAAATCTAGCCGAGGACGACGGACCCGAGGGCGTAAGAACCCTGGTGTGTTTGTGGCAATAGATCGGCAGGTTCGTACAAAGACCACGAGCCGTCAGAGGCTCGCGCGTATGCATCTCCAGTATTGAGGAAGATGATGATCCGGCCGTTATGGGCACAGGCAGTGTCCACACGACAAAATTGCCCATAACGCCAGGGCACCGTCTCTTCAGCCCAAGTATTGGACTGAGGGTCATACACCAACATAGAGCCATAAAGGCCTGGCATTGATACAAAGAATACATGGAACTTCCCGTCAAGGACGACGGCAGTCGTAGAGGAAAATGAGAGTGGAAGCGGAGCACCAAGCCGCCACGTGCGGGCGGCAGTGTCATAAATTTGCAATCTGTGCGCATATGTAGCTCCAGATCCGCATCCGCCAGCGATAAACAGCTGGTTCCCAATAACGCCCGACGCCTGGCACATACAAGAATACGGCATAGGAGGCAACTCCTCCCAAAGCCCAGTTGTTTCGTTAAACACGTGGAGAGAATTAAGGTCATTTGGGCCTTGTATGTATCCACCGGCGACATACAAGCGGCCGCCGCACCACTCCATGCAGTACGATCCTTGGCCCAATGGCGGAGTCGTGAGACGTCGCCATCGGCGCGAAGAGGCATCTATAGCCAAAATTTGATGGGGGTCCCTGGTGCTGACAAATAGCCGGGTACCACCGTTGGTCGTCGAGCCTGTCGAGGCGCGGGACTCGACTTCCCAATCTCCAGGAAATCTTGCCAGGACTCCTCCTTTGTGCGTCACTTGAATTCTCAAGGGCTTCTGAGCCACTCCTGTTGGTGATCCGACCACGACGATGCCGCGCTGCGCGAAGCCGTACCGTTGGCGGAGCGCTAGAAACCGCGGGCCGCAAATGACCGCGCGGAAGGTTTTGCAGACAGCTGCCGTAGGTATGTGGTCGTCGAGTGCCACGCCCGCAAGAACGCGATGCAGCACATCATCTGGCAGGGCCCTGAAACGCGAGCTATTTGTAGCCATCGGTGGTTTTATTCACCTGGGCCGGCGCCGCGCTGTAATTAGATGTCGTGCTAAGTTCCCTAGCGTGCCTCTTGCACTAATGCGCCCCATGCCTGCGCGGCGACCTGCTAGCGTCCTGTAAGGCACTAGCATTGCCCGGCAGCACAGCTTTTTGGGCTCCACGGCGCTTGGTTGCGCGCGCAGACGCCCAGAAGGCTTGAGGATTCTTCTCTCGCATCCTCCTCAGCAGACGCAAGCTCAGGAGGCGCCACTCGCTCCGCAGCGAGACAGCTGCTCTCACAGATTTGAATCGCAGCAAATCGCAGCAGCCATGTATCAACCGGCGGACCAAGGTTTCGCCACGTATTTCTTAGCCATGCTCGCCGACGAAGATCGAAACGTAAAATACGCCGAGGCCATAAAACAGTGCATCGGCCAGTTCCGGAAGCAACAGGGCAGAGCTCCATTAGTCTTAGATCTCGGCTGCGGCACGGGCCTATTAACACGATTAGCTTTGATGCACGGCGCGGCGAAGGTCGTCGGCGTCGACACGAACCACACGATGTGCTCACTCGCGACAAGGGCCCTGAAAGCCGCAAACATCCCAGCAGAAAAGTATGAAATATACCACGGCACGGTAGAAGAATATGCGGCCGATAAAGATGTCAAGTTCGACGTCATGGTCTCGGAAATTTTGGGTACCCTACATACCTCTGAAAATCTACCCGAGTATGCCAAGCAAGCTTCTAAATATTTAAATACGTTTAAGTTACACGGTTACGACACGTGCACCTACGTCGTGCCTTCCGTATGTTCTACTTATCTGAGAACGGTGGTCGTGAGAGACGACACGACACTCCCGCCCGTCTGCCAAGCGTACGGCCGCGAACTATTGAAACAGTGCACGGCCGCACCGAGCTGGACGCCGACGAACGAACTAGGAGCCTATTTCCTGGAACGGTGCGACGTCGAGGGTCGCGTGGAAGTCCGCACGGACTTTTTTGGGAAGGTCCCTTTTCAGAAGCACGAGGCGCTACGGTCCGCGGACTCGTTGGAGTGGCCCGAGAGCACCGATGGTGTTGATTTAGTAGTGTTGGAATTTGAATGTATTTTGTGGGGCACTATCCGACTGCACAACACGATCGACACGGTGCGGGAGATACATGAGACGATCGGAGCGGCGGAGGCGCTGGGGCGGTACGACGCGTGGGGCTTTTTATGTGCTTCTGTCGATTCGAGAAGCGCGACGGCCAAATTAACTTCTTATTCGGCGAACGGGTTACCTGCTATCAGGCTAGGTAACTTATCAATAAGCGCGGAGATCAACGAGGTGTCCTCGCGGCACGCTGCTGAGTTGCGAGCGTTAGCTGATTATACCGTCCCGGAGAACAAGGGCGAGAAGTGGCTCTGCGATAGGGACGCGCCTCGAGCCTTGTACTTACAGTCCATAGGGGCCGACGTTGTACTGTATGAGCCCGACGCCGTCTGTCGACGCTTGGCCGAAAGGCAGAGTCCTGATTTAAGAACAGCAAATACGTCGAGAGGGGTCCGATCGCTCTCGGAAGACCGCAACGCAGCTACTGTGCAGGACGCGTACCGAGCCGACGAGGTCATGACCGGCGCCTCGCAGAGCGCCGCCGTGCGCGCGTTCGATAGTCTAGAAGTGAAGTGGCCCGTCGTCGAACGCCGGCTCTCGAAAAAGATGGTACCTTTATATCACTGGTGCGCCAAATGGTCGCCTGGCGCGCCGGAACCCATACTAGTCGGCTTGGAAGGCATCATCCCGCAATGCGATCCTTCCAAGAGTGTGCAGAAGACGTTGCGGTGTGACGACAACGGCGCGCACTGGTGCCTGGACCTGCTAGGGAACGCTCCCGCCAACACTCCGGCTCGCTCGTTTGTCTGCGCGCAAGTGAAGAGGACCGATGGAGGGAGACGGGAGGATCTCGCGGCAAAGCACGCGAGGTGCCAGGTCTTCGGTCCTAGGATCTTGGACGTCATGGCCGTCGACGGCCAGGAGCACTGGACGGACGAGACCTGGTCCTGCGAAAGCGAACCGTCGAAGGGCACCGTCGTTTTTCGTAGTGATTGTGAGCTGCCCGTCGACGAGGCGCGGCGGTCCTGGTGTTACTCTTGGGCCCCCGCCGCCGCGGAGGCGCTGGCGGTCGGCGCGGCGGTCGAGGCGCGCTTCCGCGGCGACGTCGAGTGGTTCCCCGGCAAGATCGATGGTGTGAACGAGGACGGCACCTACGCCGTCGCCTACGACGACGGCGACCGCGAGGAGCGCGTGGCCCCGGCGCTCGTCCGGGCCGCGGCGAAGCCGGCGGCGAAGAAGCCGGCGAAGAGGGCTCGCAAGAAGTAGGTTTGTATAACATCGCGTCGTGTTATCGGTCGCATCGACGTCGTGGGGGGTTGCGTGTACTATTATGTCTAACAACAGTGACCTTAGGGCATGGCGGCGTCGGGCCGGCGTCTCCCCGGCAAGGGAAGGGCGTCGGCCGTCATCATGGCGCCATGGGCAGGTCGTCGGCGGCGGCCCACTCGCTGAGGCTCGCGTCGTATAGGGATAGCGTCGACGGGTCGCGGCCGAGCAATACGGCGGCAAACAAGAAGACCGTCGCGCTGATCCCGCTGCCTCAGTAGGCCACGAGCCCGTCCTCGGCGACGCCGGCGAAGGCGCGGCGTAGTTCGGGCTCGGGGAGGAAACAGCCTGCCTCGTCGAGGAGCGACGTGTATGGAACGTTGACCGCCGTGCGGATGTGGCCGCGGCGGCCGTAGCGCGACGGCTTCGAGCCGTCGAAGCTCGTGGGCTTGAGGGTGTCCACCAGTGTTTTTTCTTCGTCGATGGCGCGGAGGACGTCGTCCTTACCAGCAAATGCCGTCCGCCGCGCTTGGCGGATCGGCAGCGTCGTCGGCGTCGGCTTTGGCTCGACGCCGCTGACCGTGCCGCCGCCGGCGCGCGTCCAGGCCTTGAGGCCGCCGTCGAGCACCGAGACCTGGCCCTCGAAGCCGAAGGCGTTCATGAGGTACCAGACGCGCGTCGCCCACATGACCTTCGACGAGCTATATAAGACTACGTGAGAGTCGTCGTCGACGCCCTGGCGCGACAGCTCGGCGGCGAACTGCTCGGGAGACGGTGCTAAGTTGTGCAGCTTCGGATTTGGCGTAGAGAGCCGGCCGCCAACGTCCACGAATCGAGCGCCGGGGATGTGCGAGGTCATGTACGTGTCGACGCTCGGCGAGACTGTGTTTGTCGTCCGGTCGAGAGCTTGAGTCACGTCTAATACTCTAATCTTCGGGTCGTTTAGATTGATCTTGAGCCAGGGCGCCGAGACCAGGGAGGAGCGGCCGCGGCGCGCTATTATGGCGCTCGCACGCATCATCTGCAGGACTAAGAGGCCACGCATCTTGCTAATGCTCTGTGCCTTGCTCGCGCATCAGGCCGAGTTTCACGCCCCGGAGAGCTGCGGCAACTCAAGCTGTCTTTAATGTCTGGCCGTGCCTTGAAGCACGCGTCCCTGCGACGTCCTGGTGTGGCGTACAAGCCGCGTGAAAGTCGCGCTCTGTGCCGGCTAGCGGCTGTAAGACACTAGAAAGCCGAGCATTCGACCAAAGCGGCAAAGCACGAGTTACAGCGGCCAAGGAGGGACTACCGCAACAGCAGAGACACGCCTTGATAGACAGAGCACGACTGCGCCACCGGTGGGCCCAGCAATTTCACGCAGAGCCAATTCCAGTGTAGCTGTGCAGAACAATCGAGGCGCGCGGTCAGCAAGGATGAGCTCCAACACCGATAAAGACGAGCTCTGGGTCTCCGACGCCGCCACGAAGACCTGCTTCGGCTGCGAGCGCGTCTTTGCGGTGGCGCGGCGGCGGCACCACTGCCGGCGGTGCGGCGGCGTCTTCTGCGGGTCGTGCGCGCGCAATGCACTGAAAAACGACGACGAGAAGGACGAGCGCGTCTGCGACGGCTGCTGGACGGCGCATCACGAAAAACTCCTGGGGCAATCGGACGAAGAGAAGCGCCAGGCTTCGAATTCGAAGCTGAGACGGTTTGTGGACGAGGGGAGCCTCGTCGTAAACGACGACGAGAAGGTGCGGGTGTTTTTTGCTGATGGAAGTTGTAAGGTCTTTCCGATCCACGCGACGGAGACCCTAGCTGTCTTGTCGAGACGGTGCGGGAGGTATCTAGGGTTGAGTGCGGCAGTCGATGTCGTGCTGGTGGCGTCGACGGATACTGGGTTGTTACCGGTGGATTCCTCGCACTGTATAATAGACGTCCTGAACCGGTGGCGCATCTCGTCGCAAGCGAAGACGCAATTGTTATACCCGGCGTCGAAGCCTTCCACAACTTTCGATACTGATGATCAGGACGACTTCGAGCTGCATATCCAACAGTCGCGGTTGGACGCGAGGGCGGATGTCCGAAGGTGGACCCTGGCGCCCGTGCGCGAATGCCAGGTTTCTGTGAGAGTGGAGCGGTCTCTGGTCAGGTGGGCGGGGCCGGACAAACACACGTCGGGCGAACTCATGCATGCCGAGCTCGTGCGAAGCGTCTGCGGCGCGGACGCGTCTTGTGTGGTGCTCGTGCAGCGGGGCGGGCCGCGCGTCGTGTTTCGAGCTTCAGATCCCCTGGAGGCGCGGCGGTTTCGGAGGCGCGTCGATGCGCGACGAAGTGATTCTGTGCGCGTCGAGACGAAGGAGGATAGTACCTCGGAAGAGGAAGACGAGGAGGACGCGGAAGACGCCCTACAAGCGGTGGAACGGGCCCGACAGCACGTCGACCGGGCCTCGGTCTGCGCTGCCCGGGCCGCCGCTAGGAGGACCGCGTCCGCTTCGACGGTCGCGCAGCACCACGCCCTGGCGGATTCACTGAGAGCGCTAGCCTCCGAGGCGTCCCAAGCGGCGGAGGTCGCGGCGGCGGCGAGCATTGCAAGTGCAGCCAAGGCTGTGGCTGCGTGCGCGTTGCTGCCGGGGCAAAGAGGGGCGTCTCCATCAGATGCGGCGAAGGCGGCAAAGGCGGTCCAAGATGACACTGAGAGGCGCGACGCCTGGCGGCGCGCGTTGAGTAGAGCGGGCGAGCGCTGCGAGAACGCGCCGACGGCTGCGTCCGCAGTAGCTCTACATGCCAAGGCTTGTAGGAATGTCCTCGACCACGGCGGCGCGTCGGGCCGGGAAGCTGTTTTATTAGAGGCCGTGCCGCGGCTGCGTCTGAGAGCTGAGGACGCCCAAAAACGGGCGGCGGATTGTGACAGTACCGACCGCGTCGACCCTTTATTAAGGTGGGCCTCGGCGCTCCCGGACGACGCCTCCGTCCAAGCCATCGTCTCTGATTTGTCAGCGCTGCGCGCGCGCGCCGCGGCTTCTGATGTGGCTGCGCGATCAACCCCTGCCGAGGCCGCCAAGACCGCGAAACGGCTCGTGGACGAGTGTCCCGCGACCGCACGACCGGCGACGGCGGAAGCTTGTTTACAGGCGCTCGCCGACGCGGCGACGAAGCCCTCATCATCTACGGCTCACGCCGCCGCGGCGTTGAAACGCCTCTCTCATATCCGGCATTTTGCGGCCGAGTGGGGCCTCGCGATGCCGCCTGGTGTCGGTGCACATGTGCAGGAAGCAACTTCCTCCTCAGTGGTGGCTTTTACGCTGACGGCTTCGTCCGTTGCGGAGAGTGCGCGCCAATTAACGCAAGCGCTGAACGCCGTCCAAGCGCTGGAGCCCGACGACGCGGACCGGGCCTTCGTGGCCGCCTGTGCGTTGGAACGCGTCGCGATGCGTTGTTTAGCTCTACGGCTGGACCGCGTCGACAAAATAGCGCGGCCCTCCATACAACGAGGCACGTCGGCTTTTGAAAGGGCGGCGATGCACGCGCAGGCTTCGGTACGGCCGCCGACCCAAGCGGAGCTCGTCGCCTCGGCGTTCGTGCGGGATTCTGCCGCTTTAGATACAGCCGCGCGCGGCGCCTTGGAAGATGATTCAAGACGACGGGACGCCCTGCACGCGCATGACGTCTGTGCTCGATTGTGCGCTGGGGACGCGGAGGGGTTTGCCGACGCCTTCCGGCCGTCGGATGCCGAAAGTGCTTTGAAGGCGGTGATGGCTCTAGCTGAGCTCACGGATGAGGAGTTGACGGAGAAGGCGTCGGCGCGGCGGTCGTCCACCGTCGCGCTAGGTCTATTGCCAGCGTTACCGTTGGAGTCCCTCGCGCCATCACCACCACCGAAGACGCCGCCGAAGCCGCCCTCGAGCGACTACGCGTCGGCGCTCTCGTCCGTGTCTGATGGCGGGAACCCGCACCTGCTGCGGCGCGGCAGCTTCGACGCGCGGCCGAATCGGTGGGGCGAGACTGTGGTGTGAAATATAAGACAACAAACTATTACTCCTCGTCCTCGAACAACTGCTTGCTCTTGGGCGTGATGTTCACGTAGACGCTCCCGTCCTTCAGCTCGCGGTTCTCGAAGACGAGCAGACTCTTCTGCGGCTTGGCCTTCAAAAGAGCCCCAAATAACGGCTTGCCGGCGCCCTCGGCGGAGGGTTGCGGCGCGCCGTCCTCAACGTCGAAGGTCGCGCCACACATGTCGCAGCAGATGAACTCCGAGTCCTCGAAGGTTTTTTGTTCGGCTTGCAAGAGCGGGTACTCGCAGCGGCCGCACTCCGTTGATGTGGTGGCGAGCGCGCCGTTCGAGAGGCGTCTTACTAAATACGGCTTGCCCTGGATCGTGCGGCCGACCTGTGCACAAATCGACCAGTGAGACGGGTGCACTCCACGCCATCGACGCGACAATCTGATTTACGCACTGCGCCCGACGGCCTTCGCGGAGCCTAGCTCTACTCGCTCGGTGAGCTCGTCGAGCGGGACCCAGCCCTTGTCTGTGGTCAGCCCGGCGGCGTCCTTGCTCTTCGATCCCTTGCCCTTTTTGACTTTCTTTTTACGCGTCGTCGTCGCGAAGCCCGCCTGGAGCGGTGCTGTCCGCGTGACCGCGCGGCTGGTGGGTTGGAAGCTGGCTGCCGAGTGCAGGAGCCCAAGCGCCACGATAAGCGAACGAGGCATCGTTAAACTTCGCGAAGGCTGAGATCCGATGAGTGTTTAAGTGCTTCGCAGCTGCTTTTGATCAATAGGGCGCCAGATGATGAGGACGAGCGCAGAGTGGCGGTGTCAAGCTGGACACGCAATTTGCACCGATTTGTTTTTTAGGCGTCGACGCAGCTTTGAATGGCATGCGACGGGTCGTCATTCGACGCTGATCTACGGATGCAACAAGCTGGGGGCACAAAAACAGCCGAAACCGCCAGGGTCGCGCGGGAGGAGATGAGATAACTTACCACAGGCCTAGCGCCGCCGCCGCCGCCCCTTCGACGCCGGCGCCTCCCCGTTGTGCGACGCCTGCGCCGCCGCTTGCAAGGTAGAAGAGAACGAGGGGAACTGCCAGTAGACTTCCTCGTCGGCAAACGCCGGCGTGTGCAACCCAAACCTCAAATTCAGCGACTCGCGCGCCGCGTCCACTTTATGCGAACGGCGACCACCGCCCACACACAATACCCCATGGTCGCAGACGTTTCTCGCATCCCCCGACAGGATATAACAGTCGCCCACATTGAGAGAAAACGTCCAGCACCGCTCCTTCTCCTTCTCGACCGTGACGTCGAAATCGCTATCGGCACCCTTCAGCAACGCAATCACGGACTGCGGCCCCGCCATCTGGATGGTCACGATGACGACGCCAAAGCCATCATGCATCGGAAAGTCGAGGTGCGGTGGGAGGTGCTTCGCGTCGTTGTGCAGGTTTGGTTGTAGTGCTATGAGATTCTCCAGACTGACGTAGTCCTTGTATTTATCATCTACTCTTTGTTTAACTAACTCGATCAACGCGTGTAGCGCCGTCCGCGCTTCAGGAGAGACATCGCGAGGAAAGAGGTGGAACGACGACTTCCAGTTCGCCTCCTCGTCGTTCAAGAAGTCTTGACCCTCCTTCTGGGCCGCGCCGAAGCGCAGACCGCCTTTTTCTAGACGAGCGCGATCCCAGACGGGAATCATCGTAGGTGGTAGAAAAGCGAAGCCCCGTTCTCGCACATCTTTCCCCTTGCCCTCCCACGATTGTAACAGTTTGCCTCTTCTTAAAGCCGCTACTATATTGGCATGCAACTGCTGCAAAGGTGCAAAGATCGACGGATCGAGCGAGCAGAACCCCGCACCACTACACGTGTGGTCACTCGGAGCTCGACCTCCAACGAACTTGAGGGGCTTGGCCCGCTCGACCAACGCCTCGAGTTGTTCCCTATCTTTGCGCTCGTGCTTCGAATGGGCGGGATTCTCCCGTTTCTTTTTTTGAGGTGGTGGTGGCGGCGGTTCCTCGACCTTCTGCTTCTTCTTCTTCGGTTTATTCTTGCAGTCCTGGCAGAGCCACTCGCCGCGCGGCAGCCGTGTCAAACCGACGCACGCGAAGTGGAACCAGTTGTCGCAGTGCCCGTCGCAGCCCACCATCTCCCCATAATAACTCCCTCCACAAATACAACCCCGCCAGTCGGCCCACTCGTCGTCGACGCCCTGGACGAGGGGCGCTGCAGGTGGCGCAGGCGGCGCCGCGGCGGCCTGCTCGCGCGCGTAGGCCTCGCGGATCGCGGCGTGGTCCGCCGCGAGCTTGCGCGCCGCTGCGTCCGTTGCCGCGGCGGCCGGTGGTGCCGTCGTGACCGGCGCCGGCGCGGCGACGGCGTGAGGCGGCGCCGCGGCGGCCATCGGTGCCGCGGCGGCCATCAGTGCCGCGGTGGTCGGCGCCGGTGGAGCGACGGCGGCCACGGGCTGCGGCGCAGCGACGGTGGGCAATGCCATGTTCTGGGCCGCCGGCGCCGCGGCAGCGGCGGCCGCGGGGGCCGGAGGAGCATCGGGAACGGGCGCGGTCGCGAGCGGCGGCGTCACGCTCGCGCGCGGCGCCTCGAGCTTCGGTTCTGGCACCTCCGGCGGCGGCGCGCGCGCCGCCTCCGGACGGTCACCGGCGGACGCTTCGATGAGCGCAGAAAGGCCATCCATGGTGCAGGCCTGTTTGAGGGACTTCCGGCGCCTCGTCGACGCGCTCTTCGGGTGGCGGGCACGGGATAGGCTGGCTGCCGCTCTTGATTGCGTGTGTGCGAAGCTAGCTGATTTTTGCGGCAGAACTGCGTTTTTTGCCCAGCTCGCAGCTAGCGTCGAGTAAGGCACTAGCAGGCAGGCAAGGGGAGCAAAGCCAAAGACACTCAAAAGGACGCAGCGCACGCAATTGACCACAAGAGAGATGATACTCACGCAGTGCGCCGTCTGCGCTGCCCCACTGGGCTTATCATTGGGGAAGAAATGTGGCCGCTGCAGCACGCGCTATTGTGGGCCTGAATGCCAGGTGCAGCACTGGAAAGAAGGCGGGCACGACAAGCTCTGCAAATTGATTAAAAAAGCAGGCGGCGCAGAGCAATATAACGCAAATAAGAAGTACACGGAGGCCGTAGCCGTCGCGGCCGAGGCGTGCGCGGACGACACCAAGGGCCAGACGTGCTACATCTGCACGCAGGCCCTCCACTGGAAAACGAAGGAGGGCCTCGTGCGCGGGTGTGCGTGCCGCGGCACGGCGGGCTTCGCGCACGTGTCTTGCTTGGCGGAGCAGGCGAAGATTTTAGTCGCTGAAGCCGAGGAAAACAATTTGGGGCCTGAAAAGTTGCAAACGACGACTTGTCGATGGCACACGTGTAGCCTTTGCGAGCAAGAATACCACGGCGTCGTGAACTGCGCGCTCAGCTGGGCGTGCTGGAAGACGTACGTGGGCCGGCCAGAGGCACACTGGACTCGGTTGATGGCGATGAGGCAGCTTGGGAGCAGTTTCTCCCGTGCGAATCACCCCGAGGACGCCTTGTCCGTGCAAGAGGCCGAGTTGGCTATGCTGCAGCGCCATGGCGCATTAATAGAAAACATTCTCATCGTGCATGGAAATCTTGCAAACACGTATGAAGCGCTGCAACGGCCTGAAAGGGCCCTGCTATTGCGACGAGACGTCTACTCTGGATGGCTGAAGATCCACGGCGAAGAACATTATGAAACAATTCGAGAGGCCAACAACTACGCGCGTTTTCTTGTTGATCAAAAGCGCTTCGAAGAAGCCAAGAAGTTGCTGCGCAAAACGATACCCGTGGCGCGACGCATTCTTGGAGAGAGTCATCTACTTACGCTCTCGATGAGGGCGCATTATGCGCGGGCGCTCTATACGGACCCCGCGGCCACGCTCGATGATCTCCGCGAGGCCGTGACGACGTACGAGGACACGGTTCGGATCGCGCGGCGCGTGATGGGTGGCGGGCACCCGTTCTTAGGGCCAATAGAGCGCGACTTGGAAAGATCGCGAGCCGCCCTCCGCGAGGCGCCGCATTCCTAAGATTCCATAAACTACTTTACTTCTCCCGCCCGGACCGCCGCGACGCGAACGCCCGCGCCGACGCCGCCGCGGACTTCAGGCGGCCCACGCGGCTCCGCGGCGGCAATGTGGGAGGCGCCTCGCCGAGCTCCGACGCCTCGGAGGGCGGCGCCGACGAGTATTGGGAGGCGCGCTCGGAGGGTTGTATCGCGTCCATCGCCGCTTTGAGGTGCACGATTTCCATCTTCGCGTCCACTAGTAATTGCTCGAGGCGCGCCCGCTCCGTCGACGCGCGCTCCTCCGCGAGAGCGGCGTTCTGGACCTGCTCGCCCGACGCCGCGGCCGCCTCGGCCGCGTCGGCGACGGCCCGAGCTAAAGCAGCGTCGGCACGTGCGGCCGCGGCTTGCGATGATGCGGCCGCGGCGTCGGCCCGCTCGCGCCGCGCGGAAGCGTCTAATGCCGTAAACTCCGCGGCCGATATGTCGCCCGCCACGGTATCCGCCCGGCTCCGTTCAAATGAGAGGGCCTTTTCCAGCGTCAAGCAGCGCATCCGGTAAAACGCCTTCCGTTTCGCATCTTCGAGCCTTCTAGACACGTTGCCCCGCGCCCAGGCGTTCCGCGCGGCTTTCAAGGCACCGTCCGCTCCAGACGTCGTCAGCCGCGCGAGCACGCGCCTCATCCTATCTCGCCTACGACGCTCGCACGCGTCCGAGAGAGCCGTTAACTTCGTGCGCAGTTGTTGGTTGGCGCGGCCCGCGTCCCCGAGCTTGAGGAAGCCGCTCCTCACGGACTCGCGCCGCCGTCGTCTCCACGACGCGTCCAGCGCCGCCAGGCTCCGCCGCCGATCGAGCGTGCGCGCCCTTTCGGCGACCGCCTCAGCCGCCTCGGCCGCCGTCGCCGACGTCTCGCGGCCCTCCGCGCGGGCGCCGTCGAGCTCGGCTTGTAACCGCTCGACCTCGCCGCGCAGCTGTTCGGCCTCCGCCCGGGCGGCCGCGACGGCGCTCTCGGCCTCGGCGGCGTCGCCCTCGACGACCTCGGCGACCTCGACGGCGCGCCTGCGCGCCGCCTCGAGCTCGTCGGCGTGCCGCCGCCGCTGCTCGTCCAGCGCGGCCTCGGCCCGCGCGTCCGCCGCGGCGACGGCGCGGCGCACGGCCTCGGCCCGCGCCTCGTCGGCCGCCTCGCGGGCGCGCGCGATCCGCTCGTCGGCGTCGCCGGAGCGGGCCTCGAGCTCGCGCCGCGCGGCGTCGCGCTCCTCGGTCATAGCCTCGAGCTCGCCGCGAAGCTCTTGCGCCGCTGCGGTGCCGGTCTCGAGCGCCGCGTTCGCCGCGTCGCGCTCCGCCGACAAACTATCGATGTCGCCGCGGAGCGACTCCACCCGCGTGGCCGCCGTCGCGAGCTCCTCCCGCGCGGCGTCGCGTTCCTCGGTGACACTCGCGAGCTCGCCGCGGAGCGTCGCCGCCGCCGCCGCGTCCGCTTTCGCCGCGTCGCGCTCCCGCGTGACCTTCCCGAGCTGCTCTCTCGTATCATCGAGCTCGTCGCGGAGCGCCTCCGCCGCCGCCACGTCGACCGCGGCGCTCAGGGCCCGCCATGTACCGATCACGCGCCGCAGCCGCTCCCGCCGCCGCCGCCGCCAGGCGTCGTCGAGAGCCACGAGCGTCCGCCGCGCGTCCAGCGTGCGCTGCGCCTCGAAGAGCGCGCTCTCGAGGCCATTCGTGTGCTCCGTCCGGTGGCACGACGCCCACCTCCTAAAGGCGTCGGCCCGCCGCCGCCGCGACAACGACCGGCAGAGCGCCACGAGCCCGCAATTTTTGGCGATGACGTCAGCGAGCTCCCTTCGTTGATCAGACAGCGCGGGCGAGACGGGCGACTCGATGGGAGGCGGCGGCGGCGGCGGCGCGTCCTCCACGACCACGAAATCCTCGGTCAGAGATGAGAGAGCGGGCGACGCCGGCCGCTTCGTGATGGAGGACCACTGGCGCAACCGCGACCGCGCCTTCTGATCATCTAAGACGCGCTGCGCCAGGCGCGCGCCCAGATCCAGGGCGCGCGGGTCGTACTTGGCCTCGTCCGGAGCCCCGTTCGTCGCCGGCCGCGCGGGCAGGCTCGGAGGCGCCTTCGGCCGCGCCTCGAGGCTCCGCCACGCGTCGAAGGTCCGCTCTAACGCATGAATCTCGACAACTTGCGCCACCGTGCGCGCGAAGAGGCGCCGCGTCGCTTGGGCCGCGTCCTCGTCGAACGGCGACGGCGCCCTTTTTCGCACCTGGGCCGCGGCCTTCTGCAGGGCACCATCTCTCCGCTGGCGCGCGCGGTAGTGCCTATATCTCGCCTCCTCGAAGCTCACCGAGGTGATGCGCGCCTGTAGCAGGAGCGGCATCCTTTAGTTATCGACTCGTGCGACGGGCGAGCGGCATCGCTGCGGCGCGCCGGCGTGTGACGATTTGTACGCACGTTCGCACGCACGCGGGCTGCACAAAATTAGGCCGGGGCTGGCCTGAACAGCCACCGCAAAAATCGGCTGCTTGCTAGTGTCTTACAAGACGCTAGCGCGGGATTTCCGAGCGGAGCCCTTGGAAGCCGCGCCCCGGGGCGGATATCCGCACGCTTCGAGCCCGTATACATATATAGCTCCGCCAACTAGTCCTAGCACCGTAAGTTCAGCGTAACATAAGATGACGCGCCCTAGCAACAAACCGACGGTCAACGTTCACACATACTTAACTAGGCCAGCCGGTCCCCGACGCCGACGAGCCGCGCTGTTAATCGAATGGCCGGTTGCAGATCGGCAACCGAAGCAGCACTATTCGGGTCCAGCACGAAGACGTTCGGCGCCCAGCAAATCGCCAAGTTCTCGGGCGTCATGGCGTTGTCGGCCTCGCGCCGCGCCACGGCATTCAACAAGCTCAGTAAGTCGCGGACGACGGGGACGCCGTCCAGCAGCTCCCGCGCCTGCCCGGCGAAAACTTCATCATCAGCGCACGCCTCGGCCGCGGCCCGCAAAGCTTCATTCACAGATCTAGGTAGGAGGGCCGGCCGGTCGCGGAACCAGCCTTTTGCTAGAGTCGCGGCGTCGTCGACGTCCAGAGAACTAGCGATGTCGTCGCCCGCCGCCAGGCGCTCCCTCGCGGCGGCGCAATTTGTAGCGTCGCCCGGAATCCGGAAGAGGCCCTTCCGCGCCAGCGCGTCCTCGGCGCCGAGGCGCCGCAGGAGCGCCCTCAGTGCGGCCGCCTCCTGATCAGAGACGTCCGGGACAACGTCCGGAGTGAATGACGGGGGCGTCGCCGCTTCCGGCACCTCGGCTTGCTGCGACGCGACGGCCGCGAGGCGCTCGAGCTCCGGCGAGGCCGGCGCCGCCGGTCGAATGACCGACCCGTCCCGCCGCGCCGCCGCAACGTCCCGCAATAAATCGCGGGCCGCGCTCTCACTCTCCCCGGAGATGGTGGAGGCCGCCCACGGCCGCAATCTGGAAGCCGCGTCCTCGAGTTGTACTATTCTGGCAGCTGCCGCGCAGCGCAGCGCGTCACGCAACGCCGTCTCCGCCGCGCTCACAAACGCCTCGAGCAGCGGCTCCAGCCGCGCCGTCGCGGCTTTGACAGCTCGACACGCCTGCTCGAATTTAAATTGGCGCTCGTCTTCTTTTTTTCCTGAATCGAGCTTCCGTTTGCGTGCGAAATAATCTTGTAACAGAGACTCGCGCGACGCTATTGTGGAGTCGACCAGAGCCTCGTAGCGGCGTACAGATCTTAAAGGTTCCAGCGCCCAGCCTTCGGTCCGATCGAAGCGGTCCGTCCTCTCATCAGAACTTAAACAGGCCTCGATCAGCGCGTCGTCGTCGCCGAGCGCCCGCAAGGCGTCCTTCCGCCTGGCATCCGCTTTCCGCTCCGACGCCTCGGCGCTCTCCAGGGCTTTGACGGCCTCTTTTAGTTTCGAAGCCGCGGCTCTATAAGAAGACACACCGGCGGCCACGTCGCCCGTCACCTCGTCGGTCTCGTGCCGCGACAGGCCCAACTTGTTCCTGGCGGACTCGCCGACGCGTCTTCTCCAAGCGCTCGATCCTACTGAAGCTTTGGCGCTTGGCGGCGTCTCTATTGTATCAGTGCTCTTCTTGCTCTTGAACATGGACTTCATGGTTTTGTGGTGGCGTCCCGCGCTGGTCTTTTTGAGCTGTCGAGCTCGCGTAGCCCCGCCGCGCGGACGTGGGGACCCTCAATTAGTGTTTGGCAGCACTGCAGCTCTGGCAAGGCTCTGGAACCCAATGCGCGCAGTTTCTACAGCCACTGCTTGCAGTACGACAGCGTAGGCAGCTCTTAGCGTGCACCTGGTGCCGATGGTTCCGCTATTACGCGTAAAGCCAGAATTTTTCCGGCTGGCTTGTTTCTAGTGTCTTACACTCCGCTAGGTCCACACTTTGGCGCTCGCCTTAAAAACCAAGCCGTACGCATCCAGAAAAGCTCTCTTGCACCGCGTCGCTGACGCCGTCGATCCATTCACTTGTCTGCAAGACCAGCTTGCACGTCCACAGCGCTCCTGGCTCAAAACCAGGCACAGCTCGAGTTTTGCACTGCCACAATCAAACACACGCAAAATGACCACACGCCGCGCCCTCGACGGCAAGGTCTATTTTTCGTACGAGGACATCCACGACGCCGTCAGTTCGTCCGTAGCGCGCGTTAAAGCGTTTAAACCCGACGTCATCGTCGCGATCGGCGGCGGCGGCTTCATCCCGGCGCGCATGCTGCGGACGGAGGTGAAGGTGCCCATCGTCGCTGTTGGTTTAGAGCTCTACGACGACAATACGAACACGATCAACGAGAATGGCGTTCAAATAAAACAGTGGTTCTCGACGGACTACGGCCCGGGGGCTCTGGTGGAAAATGGTAGGGTTTTAATTGTTGATGAAGTCGACGACACGCGGACGACGTTAGCCGCGTGTGTGAGCGAGTTGCGGAAAAGGCACAAGCCTTCACAAGTAGGGTGTCTCGTCGTCCACAACAAGCTCAAGGCGAAAAGAGCCTCATTGCCAAGTGACGTCACCTACATCGCGTGCGAAGAGGTCCCGGACGAGTGGAATTGTTATCCGTGGGACGCGGCGGCCTACGGGCTGACGGCGCGCGCTCATACAAAGCGCGCCTGCGCGTGCCGCGGCGGCGCGCCGGTCGTCGTTATTGCCGCAGCGGTCGGGGCGCTTGCCGCGCTGCTGCGGCGATGACGATACGGCTGCGACGCCGTCGATGCGACCACCACAAATGTGCATAGAGAAGTTTTAGCGAACGCGAGGTAAACCAGCGATCCTGCGCGTCGGCGGCGGCGAGCTGTGGGACGACGCCTTTCGCGCAGTTGATAATTCGAATTTTAAACGGGGAACCAGCCTAGAGGAAGTACTTCGTCGCCGTCCTATTGAGAGCCAGCTCCCGCCTCAGACTCTGCGTCGCCCGCGCCGCCCGCGTCGCCACGCGTCGCGGCAGCGACCGGTCCCGTTCCCTAAACTGGCGCGGCTCCAACCAAGAAGCGGACAAATACCGCACGTCGCCGCGCAGCCGCCGCCAGAAGCGCCGCGTCCGCGGCCACGACTCCTTCGGAGAAGGCTCCTCGCTGTCGAAGAACAGCGACTCCTCGAGCAGCGACTCCTCCTCCTCCGCCGCGTCGGGCACGCCGGGGCCCGGCAGCGCTTCCCGCAGCTTCCTACGTCGTCGAGGCCGCCCGGACACGGTGGGCCCCATGTGCCGCGCGACCCGCGCGGCCCCGTCCCTCTTCCTTAGTCGCTCCTGGATGACCTTTGAGAGGCGATTCGCGTTCTTCAGGGCCTTGGAGGTGGTCGCTAAATTACGTCGCAGGATTTCCTGGAATTTCGAGTCGGACTCGTCCCCTCTTTTTAGCGACGAGAGACCGATGCTCCGTTCCCGCCACTCGCTCCAGGGCGTGTGCGGGCCGGCACCGCTCATCGTCAGAAATAAATCCAATGCGAGTGGCGAGGCCGTCATGCCCCAGTGGTACGAGTGCATCACGAGGGACGCGAGTGCCAGTCTTGCAGGTGGGGCTCGAGCGTCTAGTGCCGACGCTTGCACCAATCGGTCCGTAGCCGCGGCCCACGTTAATGGTTTCAACGAATCGGGGAGCTGGGAAGAGGCCCAGGGCTTGTACCTGACTCTATCTTGTGCCGCGGCATCGAGCGCGTGTTGCAACTGCCGCGAAAAGGCTTCCGAATCCCCAGGCGGCACCTTGTAACAGGTATCAAACTGGTAGAAGAACTCGTTCGACGGGTGCTCGGCGATGACGACGCGTTTGCCCATGGCCAACGCTTCGGCGGTGGCCGTACACAACACCTCCGAGATAGAGGGATTGACAAAAACGTCATAAGCCCCGAATATACTGGAGTCAGCATGGTCCGCCGGGCCCTTGAAATTTAAGGAGGTTTGTAGGACTCTTGATTTGTTCTGGATATCTGCCAGTTCCGGACCCCCACCATAGCAATCAATCTCGACATCTGTCGAATCCTGCAACAGAACTAACAACTGAGTATACCCTTTGGCCCACATGGCCTTGCCGACGAAGTAGCAGCGCGCGTTGCCCGGCTTCGGCTGGTACGCGGGCGGGCCGCCAGACGCTCCGACGTCGAGGAAGCATTTCCGGACCCCGTGCACGTTCTCGACGCGCGAATGCGGCAACGGCCTCAATGTGCGTGACAACTGCACCACCACGTCGCAGTGGGCCCGCGTCACCGTCTCCGTGAAGAACCGCTCCGCCTTGACCTGTGTGGAAAGCAACCAGTGAGTCTCGAGACTCATGTTTTCGGCTCAAACTCGGACACGACCTCCGAGAGATACACGCGACCGTATATAGACAGAAACACCTCACTCCGACCGCGAGAGACCCCAGATTGAAGGGCGCTTGAAGTTCCTCACTGGCCCTGACGTTAAAATACTCTTCGGGCGCGCCGTCCTTGTCCTCGTTGTCGGCGATGGCGTACGCTTCATAATTCGTGTGGGCGATGCCGCAGACGTGGCGGAAGCGCGACGTCCAGCGCGGGCCGTTGCGGTACCAGTTCAAATGCTCCGGCTCCTCTAATATAACAATATCATTTTTATCGGAAGGTATATGACTCGTGATGTCGTCCAGGTTGAGGATGCTACCTAAACCCGTGGCGTACCTCGAAGGATACCAGCCTAGCTTTAAGGTAGAAGCGTCGGCGTCGGGGGCATTTTTTTTAATCCAGTCTCGCACAAATAACTCCTGCTCGGATTTGTTGGCGAAGACCCGGCCATTGAAGAGTGTTCGTTGATCGTTGTCGTCCTCGAGCCACGGCAGTAACAGAGTGACGTCTTCGTACCCACCTCCGACCATGTACGCGGCGCGCAGCGCGGGGTTCACGGCCGTGCCCGTCATCCACGGCAGCGATGCGGTGGTCACAATAACTACCGATCTATCTTTGGTCAGTTTGCTATCTGCCGTGATGTATTCTTCCTCGACGACGTCGACGAGCGGTCTTAATGGTCTCAGGTCAATGCCCTGGCGGCCGAAGACGCGTCTTTGGATGGAGCGCCTCGGTTTCAACGAGCCCCTGCCGACGAGCGCCGCGCTCGTGGCCGCGAGCCAGAGGAGGCGCCGCATTTATGCCTGGCAGCGCCGGCTGGACTAGATGCTCTGGCAAGGCTGCAATGCAAGGTGCTGGATATCGG
The DNA here is from genome assembly GCA_918797485.1 of Pelagomonas calceolata. Classification (NCBI taxonomy): domain Eukaryota; class Pelagophyceae; order Pelagomonadales; family Pelagomonadaceae; genus Pelagomonas; species Pelagomonas calceolata. The sequence goes on along the minus strand of CAKKNE010000006.1, from coordinate 1,199,039 downwards.
GCCCGGCAGCGCGTAGAGCTGGAAATCCTGGCCGGTGGACCAAGGACTGCTGCGAGGTGAGAGCGTCGCGTCCACAAAGTCGCCTGAGGGCCACTGCAGGCTGGGTTGCGGCCAAGGTTTTGTGATTACTAGCGTCTGTAAGACACTAGCAAGCAAGCTCTCCGTTCTTTTTGGGCTCTGGTGGGCCGCCAGAGCACCCAAACGCTGGTCAGCGCGGCTGCAGTACACCCTTTTTCACCGCTCATAAGAATCCGTGCCAAAAGGCTGCCCTGGTGCGGAGGGATTAGCTGCCCTCTGCACATACCACACCTATAGCATCACGCCGCCGCAGCATCGAAGCCATGCCCCCCAAGGGCGTCGACGCGCAAGCTAGAGAAGCCATGACCCATGAAATCGCCTGGTGCCTCACGGCGATGCAGGCCGGCCAGAATATGATTGATGCCGCGCGCCAGATCGAAGCCAAATGCTACGACAGCGCGAAGGACGCGCAGGACTACGAACGAAAAGTAGAAAAACGGTTAGCGAAGGCGGCGAAGGCCCTCGAGGCGATGGCCACTCGACACATATATGGAGCGGCGCCTCCCGGGTTCAAGTGCTGCTTTTGCGGGGGTGATTCCTCCATCCGCGGATTCTGCCCTCTTTCTCCCGTCAATAACCCTGGGTACTTGGTATCGTTCGCGCCGGACCTGGTCGCGCACGAGATGTGCGCGCTCTACTCGTCTGGCGCCCAAGTGGACATCGACCTGCTCGGCGACAACCCGAGAATTCGCGTCGTGCTGGAGAACCCGGGCGTCGTCGACGTCGAGAGCCTGCGCAGCGAGCTGCGGCGGGGCAAGCGGCTGACCTGCGCGCTCTGCGGGCTCAAGGGCGCGACTGTCGGCTGCCACTCATGCTCTAGAAGGTCTTTCCATTTTCCCTGCGCGTTACGGGCGGGACTCGTTGAGTGGCACTGGTGGCGGACACGTCATAGACAAAGGGTCGTTCACTGCACGGAGCACCTCGACCCGCGGTGCCTCGTCTCCTGGGTCGAGGTTGTCGGGGAGGACGAGGAGGAGGAGACGTGGCACGAGGGCCGCGTGGCCGACGGGCCGCACGAAGGCAAGTACCGCGTGCTGTACGAGCGTGAGCTGTACGAGCGTGACCAGGAGTTAATGAACCCGTGCGAACTCGCGACCTGCGCCAGGATGCGTCGGCCGCCGCCGGGCGCGGCGCGCTGGGCAGCGTTTGCTGACCTGTGCCGGCGAAGCGGCGTCCCGGCCGCGGCGGCGAGCCAGAATAGATTTCCTAGCTACAGCAAGGTCCGCGTGCGCCTCGGCGGCGCGCCGTTCGACCAGGCCGCACGCGTTGCCGCCCGGAGGCCCAAGGCTGACGCTGACGCGGCCTGCGCGCGGCCCCTCGCCGTGACCGAGGGCGAGCGCGCGGCGAGCCGCGCTGTCGTTGCGTCGGTGCTAGGTCCAGCGCCGCGGACGCGCGGTGCCAAAATCACTGTCCCCACGCCGGCGCGCCGGAGTCTCGAGCCGCTGCCCTGGCGCGCCGGCGCGCCGGTTCTCGACTTGGCTGCGGCATGGCTCCAATGTCGCGATATCGATGCGCTCGCGACGACAGGGCGACTGGGCTACTCCACGATCAAAGGAGACGCAAATCGCTTGTTCACCACGATGCTGGCGCGTGACCACGGCGCCGACGGCGCGGCCGCGCTGCGGGCCGGCTACTACACGGACGCGTGGCAAGCTTGTCGCGCCCTGGATGGCGCGCATCTCCACTGGGCCGCGCGGCACGCTCCGACTGAGAACGCTGGTCCGGGAGCAACGAGCTTCCGCGCGACACGACCGCGTCCCGACCGCTTTGCGGCGGTGCAGAAGGTGGGCAACAGCGCCGGCGATCTCACCCTATGCGCGGAACACTTGCTGGAGGGTCCACTGTGTGCGTTCGAAATTGAGGTCTCGTCTGTTGTCGGCGTTGCCGCCGTCGGCGTCGCTCTAGGTGAGAGGAGGAGAAATCCATCGCCGTTCTGGCTAGGTTGCGAGCCGTGCGACGGCTCCGCTGGGATATCGTTCGCATTAGACCTGTACGGAGGTTTCTTCTACGGCACGAACGTGGAGCCGCGGTCCCTCGGGCCCTTCTTGCCGCGTCGGGCTTTGGATGAGGATAGTCTTGCCGAAAAATTGCGTGAGTCCCCTCTGCGTATTGGCGTCGTCGTCGACCGCCGCTTTCCGAGGCAAAGGCTGAGCTTCTACGTGGACGGAGAGTTCGTTGGTGTCGGCCTCGAGTCTATAACCGACGGCGTCGCTCTCGACCACGTGCGGCCCGCGGTCTCGCTCCGCGAGGGCGGCGACAGCGCAACGCTCCGGCCCGCGTTCCCAGTGGTAGACCCAGTGGCAGACGCAACATATGGAGCGCCGCCCCACCGGCTCCGCACCGACACGTCGGACGACGGGGCGGAACTTACCGAGGCGGAAGTGCGCGGCGCCTTGCAAGCGGCGGGCGGGCGCATGAAGACGAAGGACCTGCTGGTCCGGTTCAAGGCGCGGCTCAAGGCGAACCCGGCGAACAAGGACGCGATCAAGCGCATATTGAGGGCCGTCGCGGACGTCCAGGACTTGTCGGGCGTGCGCGTGCTCGTGCTGAAGGCGGAGTAAGTCCTTAGTCGCCCATTTGTGGTTGCTGTGGGAGACGCCGTGACGGCGACGTGAGGGGTGTGTTCCTATAGTAACTGCCTAACCGCCAGGCGCCTTAGGCGGGGGAGTAGTCAACACGAGCTCAGCAGCAGCCGCCGCTCTCCTTGCCGATGGCCTGGCCCTTGCCGATGTTCACCTTGGTCTGCGCGGCCGGCGCCGGCTGGCTCTGCATCCACTTGCGGATCTCCGACGCCATCGTCGTGAAGGCCTTCTCGACGTTGAGGGCGCTCTTCGCCGACGTCTCGAGGTACTCGACGCCCAACGATTCCGCGAATTCGGCCGCCTGCTCCGTCGGCACGGCCCGCTTCGACGCGAGGTCGCACTTGTTGCCCACGAGGAGCTTCTTGACGTTCGCGCAGGCGTATCGATCGATCTCGTGGAGCCACTGCTTCACGTTGTTGAATGATTCTTGATCGGTGACGTCGAAGACCACGATAATACCATGGGCGCCGCGGTAGTACGACGACGTGATCGTGCGGAAGCGCTCCTGGCCCGCCGTGTCCCAGATCTGCAGCTTGATCGTTTTGCCGTCGAGCTCGATCGTGCGGATCTTGAAATCGACGCCGATCGTCGAGATGTACGATTCGGTGTAGGTGTCGTCGGCGAAGCGGAGTAAAAGACACGACTTGCCGACGCCGGAGTCGCCGATTAACAACAGTTTGAACAGGTAGTCATATTCGCTGTTCATCGTAGCGCTGCCGCCGCCGCGTCACGCCTCCGCGTCGCGTAGGGACCTCCGCCGCGCCGCGCAGTGAAAAGAAAGGCGGCTGCGAGTTCCTCGGGTCCAGCCTGCGAACGGCGCGGGGCGTCGGCGTCGGGCGGCGTTCCGCGGCGCGTTGGACCAGAGGGAGGGCTCAGCGGGTAGCGGTCGGGTCAGTCACTCACCAGGGGGTGCGCTCGTAGGAGGCGCGGCTCGGCCACGACAAAAAATATTTCGAGATGCGCTAGCGTAAAGACACTAGTAAGCCCCACCAGTCCTAGCAGCTCCTAGCACCGTTCAGATAAACCAAGCCTGTTGAACGAACGCGTCGGGGGGTTGTCGGAGTGGTCCTGCTGGAGGCAGTATGCCATCACGAAGGCGCTGCCCGCGCCCCCCCAGTGCCCCGCCCCCAGACGCGACCCCAATCAAGAAACTTAGAACGAGTCGATCGCCGGCGCGCTCGCCGGCCGCTGGGACATGTCCGTGTTCTCGTTCGCGTCGAAGGAGCCGTCATCCACAAAAGTGACGGCCGCCGTCATGTCGAGCGGGCCCCGGCCCGGCACGTTGGGCGGGACCTTGCCCGACGGCAGATCCAGGTTCTTCGCCGCTTCGGCGGCGATGGCGTCCGCCTTCGATACGATCTCGTCGGCGCACATGAGGCCCGACTTCGTTGCGCCTTCCATCGAATCAATATAATCTTGATAAGTGTACGAGCCAGCCAGGAAGAAGTTCGGGATGGGCGTCGCTTGAGAAGGTCTATATTTGTCCTGGCCCGGCTTCTCTCGGTACAAAGATTGCCCTAGCTTCACGACGTTGCTCCACGTCATCGTCAGCTGCTTCGACGAGGGGAAGAGCATGTGGATCTGGTCGAGCGTATCTTGCACGATCTGCGCTTCGCTGCGGCCGTACGCTCTAGAATCCATGACGCACTGCATCAAAGACCCTTCGCCCTCCTTGTAGTATTCGGCCGGGGACGTAAGGGCCAGATCCGCGAAGCACGAGAACTCGGCGTCCGCTGAGTATAATAAGTTATCAATACCGGGGGCGCGCCCATCGCTCAAGTCGCCCTCGGTACTCTTCATTTTGTCTTGATCTTGCAACTCGGTGACCCAGCCTGCGTTGTTGAAAGGTGAGTCGCGTCGATGGCGTGCCACGGCTCTCGCGAGACGCGTAGACCCTCTCGGGCCCGCGTCGACGGCGTCGAGGCGACGTGATGGTCTCGTGAAGACGCCATCGACGCGACCCGTCTTCCACGATCACGAGCGCGTCTCGCGGCGACGGCGTCGGCGCGCCACGGCGTCCGGGCACTCGCGACGACGCCATCGCCGCGACCGTGTACAAAGGACGCCGCGCACGAACCGTCGAAGCGCAGCTGCACCGTCGCGATCGGCACGGCATCTAATTCGTAGATGCGATCAAACTCGGGATAGACCCGGAACGGCTCCGGGATCAATTTCTTAGCACCGGGCAGATCAACAGCGGCAACGACCGCGTCGAACTCCTTGAGCTCGGACTGCACTTGTAATCCAGTAACCTTGCACGGCTTGCCACTGCTATCAGTCTCGTACACTATATCCCGAATGCCCGTCCTCAGGTTGATCTTGACGCCTCGCTCCTCGAGATACTTGACGATCGGGTCATGGAGATAAGTCTGCGGAGAACCGTCCAACATCCGTAAAACAGAAGCTTCTGTTCTAATAGCGAAGAGCATAAAAATGGTGAGCATGCACCGCGCGCTGATGTGGTCGCAGTCGATGAAGCCCAGCGCGTAGGCGATGGGGTCCCACATGCGGTCGATGGAGCCGCGCGAGCCGCCAAACGACGTGAACCACTCGGTGAACGTGATGTCGTCTAAATCTCTCACCATGTCCATGCCGCCGTCGAAGTCGACCAAGGCCCGAACGATGGGCGACGTGCCCAGCCGCAGGGCGTTCGCGGCCTTGTCGCCCCATCCTAGTTGTTCCGTTCTCGCGAAGGCTTGTAAACCGCTCACCGGAGCGCCGACCGGGAACCGGAAATCCAAAGCACCCAACTCCCCACCCTTGTTCACAAAGGTGTGGATGTGCTCCTTCATCCTCAATAAATCATAGCTCCCAGTCCTTTCCATGATACCAAACAGGTTGTAATAGCAACCAAAAAACACGTGCAGGCCCATCTCGATGTGATTCCCCTCCTTGTCCTTCCACGACGAGACCTTCCCACCGACGAAGGGTCTTAGCTCGAAGATCTCCACCTCATGACCCGCGTCTGCGAGGTCCATCGCGCAGACCATGCCCGCGAGGCCCGCGCCCACAATTCCAATTTTCAGCTTCGCGTCGTTGACGACGCCCGTGCCGCCCCGCGCTCGTGCCCGCAGGTCCTTGTTGAGGAAGGCGTCGTTCCCTACTTGCCGTTTCGCATTCGCGGAGCTGACTTTGGCCTTGGCGTCGGGCTCCGAGACGACGGCTTGTCTACGTGTTTTGAGCGTGCGCGGGGCGCCGGGCGGCGCGAGGGCTACAGCGGTCGCGGCCAGCGCCGCTAGCGCGAGGCTCCGCATCATCTATGCGCAAATATCCAATAGAGCTACAGTGCGGCGTGTGCGTGGCTGCGCTCTTTGCTGGTTCTGCACGCGTATGAGCCCAGTGCAGCTATGCGTACGAGTGCACTTATGCTCTTACGCACTGACGCCTGCCGACTGGAGCAGCGTCCGTAGGTAGCAGCGGCACCGTCACAGACTCAAGCTGAGGCAGTCTAGTGTCTTAAAGCGCTAGCGCGGACGCGTCCCGGGGCGGCGAGGCTTCTCCCGTGGGTCGGTTGGACGAGTGGAGGAGGAATATTACCACGCGGAAGGAAGAGGAAGGCGGGCGGCGGCCGGCGGTCGCGCCGCGTCCATCTCTAGAAGCGCCACACCTTCAGCACGACTCGCTTAGGACACCGAGACGGAGGTGATTCAATTCTTCCATGGTATTGGTAGCTGACGAGGAGGTTGCCCACCATGAACGTCTGGAAGCGAATACTCGGGGAGGTTGCGCCGCACTTGATACACGAGCTGCGGCGCAGGTCGCCGCACGTCTCCTGCCACGCCACGGCCTCGTCGCCGCGCAGAATCTGGTCGCTGTCGAAAATGGCGTCGACGACGCCAAGCGTCGCCTCGCCTGTCGGCGACCGTTGCGCGTGCGCCTCCGCCGCGGCCTGTCCCTCGAGGCGCGCTAACTTGCGCTGGATCGCCGCGTCGTGGGCCGTGCCGTCGCGGTCCGGCGCGATACGGAGGATCTTCGCGCGCGACTCGCCGGTGGGGGCGTCTTCGTACGGCGACGGCACGAGGAACGAGCGCCCGTCGGGGCTCACCACGTCGGTGCGGGACGTGACGACGACCCAATCCGTGTCCGACACCGTAAGTCCCGACGTGGTGAGCTCGAGCGTCGCGAGGTCGAGACGGATCCACGAGCCTTTTCTTTTGTTCGAGGTCCACTCCTCGAGGGCGGCGACGAACGCCAGGCCGTTCGCCGAGCGGCTCGGGACGAGGCCGGAGAAGAACTGCGCGTCGTCCTCCCACCGCCAGCCGTGCTCGTCGGGTTCCGCCGTGAGGACCTCGACCCAGCGCGCCGGCCCGTGTTCGGCGATTGTGCGCCGCGCGCCAGGCGGTCTCCGGCAGCGCGCGCGTGACCGACAGGCTCAGCACGTCGCGACACTCCGGGAGAAAGCTCGTGACGATCAGCACCGTGTCGTCGTCCAGGCCTTCGAGCGACGCGGGCACGCTGGCGGTCACATCTTCTACTTTTGCCATATTTTGGATTTGTGGCTCAACGATTGGCTCCACGTGAGTTATCTGTTCTGCGCCGTAAATTTGACGGTCGAATGGACCACTAACACGGTTAGCGTGCAATGTGGTGATCTCGCGCGCGCGGTGGTGATCAAAACGGGTTTCCAGTGGACCAGATACATCCCACATTACTCCTACCGTCGCCAGTCCCCACCGCTACGTCCGTCGCCGCGCCGGTCGCCCCCGCGATTCGGTGGCGGCGCCTGCCCCCCGTACGACCGCGGCCGAGGAACCGCCGTCGACCCAAATTTCCCGTGAGGATCGTAGGTGGCGTAGTCGTCGACCGTGCCCGTGCGAAACAAGTCGTCGGTGTGTTTTCGGAACTTGAGCTTGCCCGCGAACCAGGCCTCGTCGTCGGACTCGCTGTCCGCGTCGAGCACTTGCCCGGAATACGTCACGGGCTCGACGGACGGCTCGCCGACCTCTTCCTTAGTAGCTTTCAAAGAAGAACTAAACGCGCTGAGCTTCGCCAAGGTGTCGGCCTCCCGCGACCGCGTCCTTCCAGACTTCGCCCTATGTTGCTGCCGTAGCGTCTCCGAGGGTGAGAGCAGTTGTCTCGCGGCGGCCACGGCCTCTCTCCTCTTATCATCGGAGGCTAGAGCGGCTTGTGCCGGTCTCGAGGACGGCGCCGACACCGTAGGCCGCAACGAGCGCGCTAAGGCCCGCCGCGCCTGCCGCGCTTCCTCGCGCTTGGCCTCCAGCGCCTGCTGCTGCACACCTTCATCCACATCGTCCTCCTCCTGCTCGAAGCCGTACTCGTTGTCGGCGTTGTCGCGCTTGCGCTTCTCCTGTGTGTATATAGAGTCACAGCGATGACGTCGCGGCGATGGCGCGCGGTGAGACAGGACGCCGATGCACACGGCCTTGCGCTTGTCCACGGCCTCGCGCTTCGCGACCGCCGCCCGCCGCTCCTTCAGTTTCTGAGCCATCTTCGCCGCGAAGCCCGCGGCGCCCGTCGGGCCCTTCTTCTCGAACGCGCGCGCGTTCCCCGTGCCTCCCCGTGCGACCGCGGACTTCACCGCGCCCCGCAACCGATCCTCCTCGTCCTCCTCATCTGACGAGGACTCGGCCTGCTCGAGCATGGGCCTGAGGGGCTTTTCTTCTTTCCGCGCCGGGGCCGGCTTCATTCTCTGCTGTGGCGCCTCGGAAGCCTCCTCCTCGCCGAAGGAGAGCAGCGTGAGATTCTTCGTGCCCCTGGGCTTCGGCTTCACCTCAACAACTTCCGCAGGAACGTTCTGCGAGATGCGCGGCACGACGTCGTCGAAAGGGTTCAACAGCACTTCGACCGTTTTGAGCGTAATACCGTCGACCGGTCTATCGTTGTCATCCGTTTCTACTTCCCCCATCCTTAACAAATTGAACACGGTGTCGCCGGCGACCGTGCCAAAGATCGTATGCTTCCCGTTAAGCCATTCGCAGGCGTCGAGCGTGAAGAAGAACTGCGCGCGATTCGTGTCCGGTCGGTTCTCGTTCGCCATGGCCAGCTGCCCTCTATGGTTAAAGCGGATGCGCGCATTGACTTCGTCCCTAAAATATTTGCCCCATACCGAATCCCCACCTTCTCCGGTACCGGTCGGGTCGCCGCCCTGCGCCATAAAACCCGGTATCACTCTATGAAAAGTCGTGCGGTCATAATACCCTTCCAACGCCAACTGGATGAAATTGCGACAGGCCTTCGGCGCTTCCTTCGACCACAGCTCGACGTCGATCGGTCCTACAGACGTCTGGAAGACGACCTTGCCCTTGGTCGGCGGCTCCGTGTGGTAGACGCTCGACATGGTGAGTTATGGTGTCGCGGCGATGGCGTTTTTGTGGCCGCGCGTCGCGGGGGCTGGCTGCAGCGTGTGCAGGTGTGGCCTGTGCGGCGGCGCAGCGCTGGCCAGAATCGCTTCCTATGCGTGTGTTGCGATAGGTTATGATCTCGAGACGCAACGTCGTCCCTTTTATTTTGCTGCTCCGCCCGGAGCCCGCCGCCTCGATTCTAGTGTCTTATAGCCGCTAGCCAACCGCGAGTTTGTACGCCCGTACGCGCGACCAGCAAGCGCTCTGGACGTCAGAGCAGCTGCAAACCATATATTTCGCTGGCTTGTTCATTCATGCGCTGCGGTGCGCCCGCGGAGCCGGTGCTTCATGAACAAGGCCTCAGACTGAGAGATGCTCTCGGAGATGAAATGAGTGCCTCGGAACGACTGCGACGCTCTCTGGCGGCCAGCGCGCGCGAGACGCAGCCCGCAAATGCTCCCACGAGCGTCGCCGCGCTCCGCCGCGAGATTGCCGCGCGCGGCCTCGACGACTCGGAGTGCGTGGAGAAGGCGGACCTCGAGGCGGTCCTGCGCCACAACGACCCCGGCTTGTTGCCGGTGCGAGAGCTGAAGCGGCTCATCGAGCTCCACGGTGGTACAGTTCCCGACGCCGTCGAGAAGGCAGAGTTCGCGAGGGCGCTGCGCGAGACGCTCAAAAATTGCCCCATCTGCCTCGACGAGATAGGCGAGGCATCGGAGGACGGCTGGCCCGCGGTCGTCCGCTGCGGCGCGTGTCGCGGGACTTTCCACCGCGCGTGCGCGTCGCAGCACTGCCTCGCGTCAGCCGACTCGGGGCGCCTGCCGCCGCGGTGCCCCACGTGCCCCGAGGCCTGGCCCGCGCGCACCGTCAAGGCGGCGCTCGGGCCCGACGCCGCCGCGAAGGCGCGCTACAATACTGCTGCCCGAGGCTTAAACGAGCTGAGGACACGCCGCCGCGCCGACAACGCGGCCACGGCGGCGGAGATGCGCGGGCTGGGCGTGCGGCCCTGCCCGACGTGCGGGGCTTTGGTAGAGAAGAGCGACGGCGGCTGCGACAACATGACCTGTCGGTGCGGCGCGAAGTTCTGTTTCCAATGCGGCGCGCTCGCGCGGAACGGCGTGGCTTCGTGCGCGTGTGCTCCGGGCCATGCTTTTCTGCCCCACGAATTGGTCATGAACAACTACGTGCCCTCTCTTGATGCCGCGGTCCGGGCGGGTCAAGAGTTCCTCGGTGAGGCCCTGCCCGGCGTCGCGAGCGCGATCGGCGAGGCCTCGGCGGTCATCGGCGGCGTCGCCGCGTCCCTGGGCGCCGCGGCGCTCGACGCCGTTCAGCGGGCCACGGAGCCCGACCGCGCGACTCCGTCGCGCGCGCCGAGCCGCGACTACGAGGACTTCTCCGAGACGCGCGATGTGTAAAGTGAAACTTGTGTGCGTGGGTGGTAGGAATAGTGAGCTGTGATCTCTGCGCGCGGGTACTGCCTGCTTGCCTGCTTGCCTCTTTGCAGCCTGCAGTGCCGCGCATGACTGCACCTAGCCAAAAGCAAAGACTGCTTTTTGCCATCATTTGTCGTGAAGATCACTGCTGTGAAAAATACGGCACGGCGAAGCACTTGCATCACATCTCCAGCACTTTGCACTCTGTGCTCTCCCATCTCTCAGAGGCAGTATGCTGCACAAACTACTCCTGCTGAGCGCCTGCGTGCACGCATTGGTGCCACCGCAAAGCCGCAGGACGCACCTAACGAAGCGGCACGCGGAACCGGACCTCGCCACCCTCTTCGCCGAGACGCCCTGCTTCGCCCTAGCGGACGCGGACGGCCAGCTCGCCCTGTTAGATGATGGCAAAAATAAAGCTATAGAGTTCTACATCGATGCAGACGTAGCAGTGAAAAGAAAACAATACTGGGACGTCGACGGCGACAAGCTTACCGTCAAGCCGCTGTCGCTGGGCAAAGCTTTAGCTGCCTACGGTGATGATGAAACGGCCGCGCGCTTCGTCGCGTCACCAGACGAGCTCAACGAAGCGCGGCGAATCTTCGTGCGGTGCAGTGGCGGCGACGTGCCCGAGTCCCTGGAAGAGCTCCTCGCGACGTACGAGGCGCTCGACCCGCGGAAGAGCTTCGCCACACCACTCGACGTGCCCTTGTTCTGCATCGACGCGCTGCGGCTCTCGGCGGACGAGCCGGCGCCCTGCTGTGTGGAAATCAAATTTCGGGCACCCCCCTCCGTCTGTGTGATGGCGTGGCGATTCCACGCCATCGACGCGACGTCGTGGGCGCGTCGGCTCGATGGCGTGGAGGATGACCTAACTCACTGGTTGATTTCCACACAGGCGCCCTGGTACTTCTCCTCCAAGGACCTCCTCGAGACGTGGGAGACCGCGTCGGGCAAACCGCGAGAGGAGGCCTACGACAGCATCTCGATGATGAATTTGAGAGAAATGCTCAAGGTGCTCCGGTCGCCCAAGGTGCCGGTGAAGCCCTCGACGTTCCTCGCGGCGATGGCTAATTTGGAAGCCGTCGGGCGGCGGTGACGACTGTTGTAACTTAAACTTAAACACACAATACTAATCTAAGAAGCGGCGGCGGAGCGCACTGTCGGTCGTCTGCTTGACGCCATCGACGGCTCGATGGCGTCGAGGTGACGTACCATAGCGTCGTGCTGACGGTCAGGAGCCACCGGCGACGTCCTCGAGGTTCTCCCGCTTGACCGCGAACTCCGTATGAGGCTCCGCCACGAGGCGCACGCGGACGCGCTGCGCCGACTCGACCGTCACGACGTCGACGAGCGCCCCGTTGAGCTCCGGCCGCGCCGTCAATCCAGTAATACGCCGTCGTTGCCGCGTGCCGACGGCGAAGTCGTCCTTTTTACCAACCGCGAGCAAGAACGCCTTCAATCTCACAAAAAAAGCATCACCGGCGACCTCCAACAGGTCGTTGTGCCCGGCGCCCGCGACCCAGAAGGGCTCGTGCGCCTGCTGAGCGTTCGCGACGATCATCTTGCCGTGCTCGATGGGCACTTCATCATCTCTCGTGCCGTGGACGACGTAGACGGGCGCTTTAATCCTTTTCGCCTCGCGCGCGTTGTTGAAGGGGTCCAGACACCCGTACACATAGACCGGCGAGCAGCAGCCCGGGGCCACCAATGCTCTAATGCCCGACGCTATTGGGGAGTGGAGGACCACTCCTCTACATGGTCTACGGGCCGCCAAATAGCACGCCGGTCCGCTCCCGACGGACTGGCCGTACAGTATCAACTGATCTGCCGCAAACCCCAACCGCAGAGCCTCATCATATAAAGCCTCGGCGTCGGCTTCCACGTTCCGAGGCGTCGCGGACTTCGTCGCCGGGCCATACCCCGAATACTCGCCGGCGAGGACGTGGACATCCAATCGACGAGAAAAGGCCGCATAGGTCGGCAGCATCGCGCCGCAATCGGTAGCATTCGCATGTAGGTAGAGCAAACAAGCATCTGCCCCAGGTCTAGCAAAATAAAAACACGGCGTCCGCGATCCTCGCTTCGTCGTGAGCAACCGGCCGGAACACCGCCCCGCAACACCGTCCGTCCGTCGCAAGGACGCGTACGCCGGGTCACAATCCAATTCCCGGTAGTTGAAGTCGATGCGTTGTATGTCGTCGTCTTCTGTCGGTACCGAATAAGTTGGAGGGTCCGGGGGGAAAAACGCAAAATCCGCGACGACCCTTCCCACGTCGCACCGCTTCGAGCAGAGGATGCCCGCCAGCGCCGTGGAGATCAGACAATTGTTCGCGCAGCCCTGGTCCTCGGACGCCGGGGATGGGCGCTGTTCTTGGATGGGCGTGAACGTCGTGTGCGCTAATGTCGCGTCGCCTTCCATCGGCTGCGCGGCGATGGGGGCTTCTGCGGCCATCTTTTTGGTCTGAGGCTCGGGGACGGCGCGGCGACGGCGTCTTCGCAGCTATACGAGCTGCGAGTGTTGGCAGCTTGGGGCAAAACTGGGTTTTTTGCCGAGGTGTGAGCGCGGTTTCGCGGCGCAGTCCGAGCAAACGTTGTTCTCTAGGAGCGATGCTACCCCAAATGCGCTATCTGCTTCAGCGGGTGTCTGCACGGCGTTTCGCACCGGCTTTGCGTTGGCCTTGTCGTTGCTTGCTCGACGCCGGGCGCCGCGAAACATCGGAGAGCTCGTTTGATCATTCTTTTCGACGTATTTACGGGTCTAAAAAAAGCTAGTGCCTCTATCTAGCTGCAGACTTGCAGGCTTAGCTTGTGTGTGCAGCTCTCTCGATCGAGGGATTGGCAGGGCGCGCGCCTTTTATCCGCTGCAGTTTCAGGCATCGCTGCGGTCGCAGACGTTGCATTACAGCGAGCTTCGTTGGCACCTTGCGGTTGCATAGCTCTCCCTGATTGAGAGAGCACCATGGTCCGCGTGCTCTCCCTCTTGCTGCCCGGCGCGGCCGCCTTCATGGCACCGGCCCCGGCACCACAAACACTCACGCGACACCATTTATTTGGAGGCAAGAAGGAGGGCGGCGGCGGCGGCGCGCTCGGCAACGTCGCCGGCGTCATGGACCAGTTCAAGAAGGCGCAGGAGATCGCCAAGAAGTCGCAGGAGCTGCAGACCGAGCTCGCCGCGGCCGAGTTCGAGGGCGCGAGCGCGGACGGCGCCGTGACCTTCAAGATGAACGGCCAGCAGCAGCCCGTGAGCGCGGCGGCGCCAGGCTTCGACGGCAAGTCCGCCGAGGACCTGTCCAAGGCCTTCTCGGAGGCCATGGCCGACGCGCAGGCCAAGAGCCTCGCGGCGATGAACGAGAAGATGCAGGCGTTGTATGCGTCCGTCGGGTTGGGCGGCGCGGGGATGTAGGTGCTTAACGGTCCTTACGTCGTCGTCGAGCCTTCTTCCACTTGTCGGGATTAGAGGATAGGGACGCGTCCACGGCCTGTTCGATGGCCTTCCGTCTCTCGTCCGTCTGCTCGTCGACCAATAATTGCGTCACCTTGCGTCGCGCTTGCGCCTTGAGGTTTCGAGCGCAGTTTTTCACGATTGACTTCGATCGGTCTTCCCGGACGACGCGAGAACAAAATGAGAGCGCCTCCTCCCCGAAATCCGCCCCTTCCGCATGCTCGAAGGTCCCGACGTCGCCCTCGACATTCAGCGACAGTGACGGAAGGGGCTCGTCCTCAGGCGTCCGCCGCAGAATCCGCTCGACCGTCGCGTGACTTGCGAGCTGCACGACGCAGTCCACCAAGCCGGCGCCGGGCCCCACCTCCTTCAGGCACAGTTTCAAGGCCGCGCCCTCGGGCTCCGCGCCCTTTGGGACGACGAGCTCGACCTCGCGGACGTCGCCCGTTGCATCGACGTCCGCAAAGGCGCGCTCGTGCATCGTCGCTTCGTCGATGACTGGAATGTTCACGCGTAAACGCAATTCCTCGTCCGCGTACACGAGCGCTGCGAGCACCGCGAGGCGGAGCATGGTTCGGCTGCTCTGGGGCGGGCTGCCCTGCCGAACGCGTGCGGAAACGTGGTCGCGGCGACAGATACGCCCCGTATGCGAACTCTGCGCGTCTCCTCTCCAGAGCAGTACGGCCCCTGCGCGCGGCGCCGAAGCCCAAGCTAGCGTCGTGTAAGACACTAGGAAGTGCACAAAACCTTGGGGGCGCTGACGATTGTGATTGAAAGCGCCGTCGTTTCGTGCGTATTAGGCGTGTCGGGACCGGCAGGACAGCCAGCGTTCAGAGCTTAGGGCATACACGCAGCCTGAGACTGCGTGGTGCATGGGGCAGCTCCTGTCCTCCCCAAGTCCCCAGCAAAGCGACGCGCCGGTGGCCTCCTCGGGCACCGCTTCCAGCATGCCCTCGTTCACTGTGGAATACGGGTACAACTGAGACGGCGGGGACCAGGAGCGCCGCAAGGCCGTGGAGCTCATCACGCGCGTCTTCCCCGGCGCCGAGGTGAAAACGCAAGGCTCGTCGTCGCTCGGCCAGGTCATCATCAAGCACAACGCCACGACGGTCATCGCCGTCAAGCAGCGCGACCTCTTCTCGAAGTACCGGTGGCCCGCGGCGCCGAAGATTTTGGAGCGGCTCGAGATGCTCAAAGAAGATTTAGAGGACTAATTGGTGGCGAGGCGCCCCGTGACGGGGCGGTACGTCTGCGTACGTACCGCTCCCGACTCGCGCCCCCGTCAGTCCTTTTAAAACATATGTATATTACAAGGGGAGCGCTCGCGCGCTCACCGGGGGACCATCCCGAAGAGGTTTGTCGAGGACTGGATGCGCCGCTTCGCGGAGAGCGGCGTCGGCGGCTTTGGTGCTTTTCGCGGCGACTGGGGCGGCGTTTTGGGGGTCGACGTGTCCGGCGTTTTTTCGGCGAATCTAGCGGCGTCGGCCGTCAGGCCCAGCACCGTTAATCTCAAAGTGGTTTCCGTGAGCCTCGCCTTCCTCAACAAAAGACGCGCGAGCGGCGTCTTCATGAAGCTTCGCGCCAACGCCGCGCATTCGAGAAACTTGGCGACAGGTAATAAACGGCCCTCGTAGCGCTTGACGACGCCGGCACCCAAGACCCTTGACGTCAAATCGCCGCCCCGCCCCAACCGCTCGATGGCCGCCCGCGCGTTCGACAGGAGCGCCTCCACTAGAGCTTCCCGTTTCACCTCTGAGGAAGCGTCGTCGTCGCATTCCGCGAGAGCGGCCTCGGCGACCTCGACGTCGCTCTCGAACAATAAGAGCAGTTGGCGCGCGACCGCGAAGCACCAAACTTGGCGGTACGCCTCCTCCGCATCTAAGAAATCATCATCATTCTCGTCGGCGATGCACCTTACCAATTCATAGTCGCCTTTCGGTAAACCCTTGTGGGGCGGCGGCTCCTTCGCCGCTAGTGTTAAAAATGCTAACGTCGTATGCGTCCCGTTCACGGTTAGTATTTTGCGCCGGTGCAGGAACTGGGCTGCAGCTGCTGAGGGTGGTCTATACACCCCTTCACCGCCGAAGGGGAACGCGCCGCCATCGTCTACGTCGTCCTCGCCGCGCATGACGACTATTTCCCCGCGCCACGGTTCTGTAGTTGTATCAACTACATACCCCGTCTCACTCTGTGTCAACTCCCGTCCCGTGCAGACCCGATCGACCAACAGAGGCACGAGCCGGAAAGGCACGTCGGTCTTCGCGTACCTTTCCACCGCGTCGTGGTCATTTTCCGCCGCGTAGCAAACGAGGCACGAGCCCTTCCTCCGCAGCGCCGCTGCTAGAGGTTCTAGGCCTTTGGCGAGGGCCGGTCCTAGGGATACGGAACTCGACGTCGCTACCGATGCGACGGCGTCCATGTGTTTTTGTGATGTGGAAAGTAACAGGAGCCCGTGTTCTGATTTCGAGAGCCGTTCGGCGACGTCCGCATCTGCAGCAGAACAAACCTCTAGCGTCAGCACTTTATGGGAATTGACGCAGCAGGCGATTTGAGAACCATCTTCCAGCACCTTCTCGTTCAGAGTCCACGCGGCCGAGGGCCGCTGCACTAAAATAATTTTGTCGCAGCCCTTCGCGAGCGAAGGCACTACTAGACCAAGACCTAACCTCCCACAACCCACATGCGCATGAATACACGACTTGGCTGAGGCCAGCTGTTTGCGTTGCGTCCGCACGTGCGCGGCCAACCGAGCGACGGGCAGCATCCGCAGCGTCTCCAGCGGCCATTTCTTGCCGGAGGCTCTTCCTTTGGCGCCCTTGGCGGCGCCGGCGCGGTAGGCCTGGTACTCGAGGCGCCACTCCAAGAGCTCGTTGAACGCGACCTCGGCAGCCTCCGAAGTCGAGGCGTGGCCGCTGTCTTCCTCGTCTTCGTCCAAGGCGAGTTGTCGTCTGGGATCGTCGGGGGCCTCGCCGATCACACCCGTCGCCGAGCCTCTCCTGTAGCTCTGGTACTGGAGGCGGTAGGCGCGCGCGGCGGCCTTATCTAATTCATCCGTGACGGCCTCGGCTAATCTAGGCGACGGCGGCGGCGGCGGGTCGAGCCGCGGGCTCGGGGCGCTCGGCGGGCACATGGCGCTTCGCGTCGCGCGGCAGCGCTCACGTGTGTGCTTGTGGTTGCTTGTGCAGCGGCGCGCGCGGCGGCAGCGCTTTTTTTTTTGCTGCCGACAGCGGTCTCGCAGCGCTATCAGCGCGTGTGTGTGAGCCGACGCGTCGCCGCGGCGGTATTCAGAGCGCAATGAGTCGGGGCCACAAACGCACGCTGCCGCTGAGCCTCAAATTGCTGCTTGAGCCGCGCGTAGCATCGCAGTGCTCGCGAAGCGCTCTTCGTGTTTGTCTACGTACGCTCCCAGGCGGGTTCCGAGGGTCCCGACGGCAGCGCGAGCGCAGCACAGCTTTGCACCTGTGAGGAGCCACCAGTGCATCTACCGCAGCGTTCACGGCCTCGACGCGGCGGCGACTCTGCACGACGAGGCGACCTTTCGTACTCGCAGCGGTGGCGGCGGCGGGCCACACCACGCGCGCGCTGACGATGGCGTCCTACCGGAACGGCCCGAAGGTCGCGGACGGCTTAGAAGAACGCTACGCCGCGATCAAGGCGGCCCAGCCGCAGCAGGAGCAGCACTACGCGGCGTGGCTCGCGTCCGGCACCGTTAATTGTCAAGGCTACGAGGAGATGGCGGCCGCGCTAGGTCTCGCCCTCGACGTCGCGAGCGGCACGATCTCCTACACCGATGCGTTCCAGGCCCCGTCCCTACCTTTTGAGTTGTGGTACTGCCGCCACGGCAAAACCACAGGAAACACGGAACCTCGAGTCTACCAGGGGTATGTGGATGAGCCCTCGAACGCACTCAATGAGGTCGGCCTCCAGCAGGCCCAGGACGCGGCGGACAAGCTCGAGGCTTTAGGATTGGACCCCGACCTCGTGGTCTTGTCGCCGCTGGCGCGGGCGGCGGACACCGGAAAAGCTTTCCTAGAACGAAAAAAAACGTTCCCGCAAGATCGCGTCCTGACCTGGGAGTCCTGCGCGGAGATGCGTTTTGGAGATTGGGACAACATGATGGTCAAGGACATGCCTACCGATAGCATCTGCCACTTGTTCTACCTCGGCCAGAACGCCGTCGTGAAATCAAGTGGATTATACGTCGACCCATCAAATGGCAACACCGTCCCGGGCGAGAACTTCGTCGAGGTGCTCCACCGGACGCGGGCCATGCTCACGACGCTGACGGAGACCGTGAACGGCCTGCCTTCACGTGCTGACGGCAAGCCCAAGCAGGTCATCATCTACGGCCACTCCATGGCCGGCGCCGCCCTCAGTGTCCTGACGGGCAACGGCAAGCAGGTCGACGGCAAGACCTATTTAGGATTTGACGGCAAGTACATCATGCCGAACGCGACGCCCGTCAAGCTCGTGGACGCGGCCTAACAATACTAGTCGTTGACACCTGGCGTCCCCCTTACGCCATCGACGCGACGTGTTGCCTTAGACTCGCGCCGATGGCGTCGATGGAATTCATACTTGTTAGTTAGTCCTCCAGCACTGGCATCTGCGACCGCCTCACGTCCTCGACGGCGTCGTCGAAATCTACGGAAGTGACCGCGCACGCAAAGACGTCGTCGGCCTCCACGCTTCGCGACAAGGCCCTAGCGACCGCAGCGCGCACGACGGCCGCCATCGACGCGCCGCTGAAGCCCTCGGTCTTCAAAGCAACTGAAGAAACCCACTCGGAGTACGTCGACTCGTCGACGGCCTGCAGCGTGCAGCCGTCCTGGAAGGGGTCGTGGTCGTCCAGCCGCAGCCGGCCCGACTGGCGCATCTTTTCGGCGTGGATTTTGAGGATTTGACCCCTCCCACTTAAATCAGGTAATGGTACTTCCACATGGGCCTCCAGCCGACCGGGTCGTAGTATAGCACCATCGATCAATTCCCTCCGATTCGTCAAAGCTAAGACGAACGTCGGCACGGGCATGGCCGCGATGCCGTCCATGAGCACCAGCAACTGGTTCACTACACTGTCTCTCGTAGCGGTATCAGACTTCTTCCCGTCGGAGCGCACGCGAGCTATCGCGTCGAATTCATCCAACACGACGACATGGAGTTCGTTGTTCTCCGCGATCTGCGCGACGTCCTCGGCGTCGCCCGGTCGCGGTGGCACCAAAGGTGGGGACGCGAATAAATCCCTGAGTTGCGCTTCTGATGATCCGACGTACTTGTCGATGATCTCCGGGCCGCTGACGACCGTCGCCGGCCTCCTCGAGAGAGATTTCGCTAACCGTTTGGCCAAGTAACTTTTACCACATCCGGGCGGACCGTACAACAGCACACCCTTCAACCTTTCGGCACCGAGCTCATCAAGTAAAGCAGTAGGCGCACACAACGGCGTCCAGACCCGTCGTCGAATCTCCTCCAGTGCCTTACGCATGCCACCGACATCTGAGACAACTTCGTCCCACCGGCCCGGTTCTAGGCTTCTATACTGCGCCGCGGCTTTGGCCGCACTCTCCCTAGCCTCGAAGTACTTCCCCCTAGACTTCTTCTCGGCCTCCATGTCCTTGGACAGGAGCTTGGCCTTGGACATACTCCGGGCCGCCTGGTCCATCTTCGCCTTTTGGAGCTCCTGGGCCCAGTCCTTCTCGCGCTGGGCGTGCTGGTCTCGTAGCAATCGCAATGCATCTTCGTTATCTTTCTCCTTTTGTTTTTGAGTAGCCTGCATCGAGAGGACGGAGGCCATGCCGCTCCGCTTCATGTAGGCCGCGTGGAACGGGCCCCAGTCGTGTAACGAGACCGGATCATCATCTGAATTTATTGAGAGTTCCCGTCGTAGTTCTGACAGTTGGCCCTCCTCCAGCGCGACGTTGTCGTTGTACAATTGCTCAAAAGCTAGGGAGAAGCCCTGGAAGTCGAGGGTAGCGTCCTGCACATTACTAGTGACGCCGCACATCCTTGCTAATGCACTAAAAGTGTCCGTGGCGCTACTTAAGTCGGGCTTCGTGTACCTTATTTTGGGCGCTACGGGTGCTTCTGCTCCGACGGAGGCGGAGTTTTTTATGCGGTACAAGCGTGTCGGCTGCCTTAGCTGCTGCGGTGATTGCCATGCCGTGGTCGTGGCGAGGAGTGCGAGCAGGCGTGCCATGGCTGCGGCTGCTTCGTCGACGCCGCGATGCGATCGGCGTCGCTTATGGCTGCTGTGAATGGGGACTGCAGGCTGCTGTCGCTCTGCTGCCGTACAGCTCAAATGTAATCACGCACGCGCAACGGCACTGAAGGGAGACAACAAATAGATGTCTCGAGCTACCAGACAGCACGAATGCTGGCCACGGGCGTGACTACGGCGTCGAATCCAGCACGCGGCGTCATCGAGATCAAATTTGTAAAACAGAGGTTTCTATCTATCAACCAGTCGCAACACTCGTGCAACCACGACTGTGGGAAAAATCGCTGTAAATCGCAGGCGTGGGATAGTCTAGTGTCTATCATCTAAGGCTTTAGGTAAGGCGCGATTCGAGTCAAACGCGCTGCATCGCGCGCGCATTGCACGGCGCGCACAGTAATTACTGCAAACGCATCGTAGACAACGCGCGCGCAGCGCTTCGGCCGCAAAAGCCACCGCAAAGCGCCCACCACAAAGGCCAGCAAGGCTGCTGACCCGCAGCAGCAGGCGCGCGCAGCCATGCAGCACCCCCTGCCACCGCAGCCGCCGGGACCAGATAGAGTAGCGATATTAAAATTCGACGACCGCAACCGTTATGGTACGGACGGCGTGCCCGCCACTTTACTGTACGGCGGAGGCGTCAAATACATCGTGACCTGCAAGACGCCAACGAAGCTCAACCAGTGGGCCAAAGTTAAATTAAGAGAGAATGATGACGACGTCAAGGGCGCACGGTATGCGGATCTCATCGAAATTTTAGGACCGGTCGGCGACCACGCTACGGAACTGTTAGCCTTTCAACTGCATTTCCGCGTGAAGCCCTGCCGGTATCCGGCACAGCCCTGGGCCTTGTCTGACCCAGATGATCGGAGGGACTGCCGCCACTTGCACTGCATGTCCATTGATAATGCCTCCACCAGAGATGTAGATGACGCCCTGTCAATCCATGAGGAGAATGGGAGAACGGTCCTCGGCATTCATATTGCGGACGTCGCTTGTCGGATTCCGCCGGGATCGCCCTTAGATGTCTGGGCCCTGCAACGAGCCGCGTCGGCCTACAACTCGGGCGTTTACACCGACGATGACCGCATGGAGGGCGGCGCAAGTGTCCCCATGCTCCCGCCCCAGTTGGCCCACGACGAGCTGTCGTTGAACCAGGACGTCGACCGTCATAGTGTCACGCTCTGGCTCACTATTGAGAATGACGCGGTCGTAAGCGCGCGGCACGAACGAACACTAATCAGAAACAGGGACAAGACGACCTACGACGCGATGCGCGTTGCGTCAGAAGGCCCGCTCCGGCAACTGAGGGAGCTGCTTGAAAAACTATCGCGGGAGGAGGACCCGGAAGACCTCGTCGCGTGGCGCCGCGGCGTCCGAGGTCGTCGCGTCGCGTCGATGGCGTCGGGCGCCACACATACGCCATCGCCGCGCGCAGGTGGGCCATGATCAAATACAACGCGCACATGGGTACGGTACTGGCTTCCAAAAAACAGTGGCCCGGCGGCATCCTGCGCGCGCAGCAGGAGCCGAAGACGGCCGCGTCGTATGTCTCGGCGATTGGGAGCGACGTGGGCCACGCGTCGCTGGAGCTGGATTTCTACGCGCATAGCTCGTCGCCGATCCGACGCTTCGCGGACCTCATAAACCAGCGGGCGATTTTTGATGAACCTCTACCATCTCATTGGGGCGATTCCGCATTAGCACAGTTGAACGAGCGGAACACCGAATTAGCACGCTACCATGCTTCTGTCGACGCCATGGAACTTGCGTACTCTTGTAGGAACGCGCCGCGAGTCTACGATGGTAGAATAGAAACGGACGACGAGGGCCTATGTCTCTTAGTCCACACTGAAAAAAGACGAGTGAGAATACCTCTACATGATTCGTATTTTGCTGAACCTATAGTTGAAACGGTCAAGAACGCCTCAGAAGTGAAGGTCGAGCTCTTCGGCGTGCTCATTGCGTCGCGAACGCGATTGCGGGCGCGGTTGGTGGGCGTCGGCGATACGCTACAAAGGGGCTTCTCCGACGAGGGGCGAAGCGCGTCGATGCAGCGCGTGCCCTCTACCTCATCTGCCCAGAAGCCCTTGCCATCTTCTGCTGACGCCTATATCCAGGCGGCGGCCTTGGCCGCCGAGGACAACGCGCCCGAAATCACGGGCGGAGCTTTGGAAGAGTCTTACGTGAATGAAACGCTCGGTTATCCGATCGACGACTTCCAGAGAAGAAGCTTAGCTGTTATCGTGAAGCAAGACATTGATTTGTTGGCCATGGCTCCTACGGGATCGGGGAAGACGGCCGTGGCACTCATAGCGATCCTCCAAGCCTTCAAGCGCGGTCTGCGGGCCGTGTATACCTCGCCGATCAAAGCCCTATCAAATCAGAAGTACGCCGAGTTCTGCGAGTGGTTCCGCAAGAAGGGTATTGATGCGCACGTGACGTTGCTGACGGGCGATGTTAAGATTCGCGCCCCGCCCGGGAGTGAGAAGGAGTTGATCATTTGCACGTCCGAGATCCTCAGAAACAAGCTCGTGAAGGCGTCCGGCACGCAACCGGCGGCCGTGCACTTCGCCGCCGCGAAGGCCGCGGCCGAGGCGGGAGATTCTGAGGCCGCGACGGCTCTCGCGGCGTTAATCCGGGACGGCTTCACGGGAGACGGCGATCCGGACCTAGAGCGCTTGGGCTGCGTCGTCTCCGACGAGATCCATTATATAAATGACGTGGACCGGGGCGCGGTCTGGGAGGAGACGCTGATGCACATGCCGGCGTCGATTCAGCTCGTGGCTCTCTCGGCGACGCTCAAGGACCCCGAGTCGTTCTTGCGGTGGATCGAGCGGGCGCGAGGCCGGAAGGGCGAGCTCGTGAGGAGGTTGGATCGGCACGTGCCGTTGCACGTGGGCGGGCTGGACCCGAAGACCGGCGCGTTCCTGGAGTTTTACGGGACCCACGATAGTACAGATCACAAAGCTGGCGTGTTTGACGGCGAGCAGTTCAACAAGCTCTTTTCCCTCAAAGTGTTGGAACGGAGTAATGAAAAGAGTGACAAGGCCAAAGCACAGGCGGCCTCGGCTCGAAGCGAACGCGACGCGGAGCATCAAGCTAGGCGCGACGCCTTCGCCGGTGGACGGGCGTCCACCTCTGGCCGATCCTTGAAGACCTTCGGGCGAGGCGGCCGAGGTGGTTCCTCGCGACAGCAGTCGAAGCCGCTGAACTTCAGTAACGAGTGCCAAAAATTGGCCAAGGCACTCGACGCCGCGGACAAGTGCCCGGCGATCGTGTTCTGCATGTCTCGCAAGCTTTGTTGCCAAGGCGCGCATGCTTGCAAGAGTCTCAACTTGCTATTAGGTACGAGGGGTCCTCCCCGACCCGGAGACGACGCCTCACCCTCGGAAATCTATGATTGGGAGCAGAACGAATTACTAAGGAGAGAAAGAGCTCGCACCGCCGAGACGCAGCGCCAGCAGATGCACCGCAAGTATTTGCAGAGGTATATGCCCGAACTTGGGGAACTCGAAGCTTACAGGGATATTAATTTTTTACTGGAGCGGGGTGTCGCGTATCACCACTCCGGCATGTTACCTATTTTAAGGGAGTTCGTCGAGTTGTGCTTCCAGCAGAAATTAGTACGACTCGTGTTCGCTACTGAAACGTTAGCTGTTGGCGTGAATATGCCGGCGCGGACCGTAGCTTTTACGCAGTTGGATAAACCGGACGACACGGGGGCGAAGCAGGGCCACCGGTGGCTGCGGGTCGACGAGTTCTGGCAGATGGCCGGTAGGGCGGGAAGACGAAGCTTAGATAGTGTTGGTTATGTTGTTTATGCACCTACATTAAGCGTGGCGGGTCTGAGGAACTTGTGTCCTTTACATGAAATGAACCGGATGCTGACGGCGGACGTCATGGGGGCCACTTCCCAGTTAGTTGTGGACCGGCCCTTTGTCCTGAGGCATGTGGCGCGAGGCCATGGGATTGAAGTTTTAGAGAAAACTTTGAAGGCCGACGAAGCTAGGCGTTTAAATGGTGTGCTCGAGAAGCGCATGGCGAAGGTTTCTATATCTGACGATGACAGAAATGCGTTCGAGCGGTATCGCAAGGTCGTCGGCAAGCTCGAACCGTCCTCGACGTCGTCGGGCATCGCCGTGCGCCTGTCCCAGAAGGAGGTCAAGAAGCTCCAGAAGGAAAGACGTACGATAGAGGAGGCGTATCCCGGCGGCTCGCAGGCCTTCCTCGACGCGCTCACCAAAGACCAACAAAGGCAGCGCCAGGTCGACGCCATCGCCGAGAACGCGTTAGCCTTACGGGACGCCTGGCACCGGTCGCGGACCTGGCTCGAGTCCTGCGGCTTTATCGATGTGAATGGTCAATTGACGCCGCGGGGGAAATGCGCTGCGGCCTTTGCTGATGGTGAACCGCTCATCGTCGGGACTTGTATTGCGGATGGTGCTTTACAAAGTCTGAAACGAGAAGAGATCATGGCCTGGCTGTGTCTCTTCATACCCGACCGCTCCGGCAAGGCTGAGGACCCCCTCCCGCGCGACGTCGCCCAGCCGTCCTCGGACTTACTAGCGACGTGCGCCTACGCCGACGAACTGGCTCAACAGCTGGATCTGGACCCGCCTCCTAGACGTTTGTTGTTGCTGGCTTTGGATTGGTGCCTCACGAAGGACATCCACCGCGTGGCGCGCGCGGTCGACCCGCACTTACTAGGGTCCTTCGTCAAGTCCGTCATGCGCATCCTGTCGTACGTCGACGTGGTGCGCGAGGTGCTTTTGGGGCTCGGGGAGTACGCGACGCACAACGCGCTCGACGCGCACGCGGACGCGCTGCTCGGGGGGCTCGTGACGAACGAGAGTTTGTACTTGCGGCTGGACTAGGGCGTCTTTCTTTGTGGTGATATAAGTTTATTCCTCAGTGCGGCTCCTCAGAACCCGGCTGAAAAACGGGTTTCCTTTAGTACTAACGGCGTCGCCCCGGCTCCCCTTCCCTATATGGCGGACGCGACGCAGCGCCTGGTCACCGCGCTGGCCGCCATATCCCCTTCCCTCCCTGGATAAGTCAGACCTGTATCCATCATCATGACTCCAACCAGCTTTGCCGCGGCCGCCCGGGCCGGCGTACTACTAGTGGGGAAGCAAGACACCCTTACGCGCCCCGGGCCGGAACTACTCCTCCGTCTGCTCCACGAGAAAGTCCACGAGCTCCGCGTACGTGACCTCGCCGTCGCCGTCCAAGTCGATCGCGTCGAAGAGCTTCTGGATCTGGTGCGGGCGCATGCCCGGCCGGTTGTCGCGCTCGCCCAGATCCGCGAGCGCGTCGCGCACCTCCCGCTTCGTCAGGACGCCGTCGCCGTCGGCGTCCATGTCGGCGAAGAGGTCCCGGAGCGACTGCGCGAAGGCGTCGCGGCCGCCCTCGGAGTCCGAGTCCGAGCCCTTGGCCTCGGAGCGAGCGGCCGCGTCGAGCAGCTGCTGCGCCGCGGCGCGAGCCAGCTTCGAATCGCGGTCGCGGGGGCTGTCGTCGGGAGCCTCGCCGGCCGCCTCGTCGACCGCCTTCAGCAGATTCCGCCAGTCCCTCACCAGGTCCGAGCCGCCCGCGTACTCGTCGCGGAGCAGCTCGAGGTCCCGCGACGACAGCGCGCGGACGACGCCCCGCCGCTTGAACGCCGCGTAGAGCTGGTCCCAGGTCACGCCGTGGCCCTCGCGCCGCTCGGACTTCTCGAGGTCGTCGTAGAGCGGCCGCGTGAGGTAGCCCTGGCGCGTCTTCCCCGCGTGGCCCTCCTCGTAGTCGCCGTCGCGATCTTCCACGAGCGCGCCGGCTATTCTCGACGCCACCGCCCGCATGTGCGGGGCGCCCCCCGTCCGCTTCGTCGACGTCTTCCGCTTGCGGAGCTGCTTCACGAGGGGCTCGAAGGCCACGCTCCGGTCGTCGTCGTCCTCGTCGCTGTACTGGGCCGAGACGTCGCCGTCCGACCGCGGCGAGATGTCCAGCGCCGCCGCGTCCAGACCCGCGCGCCGGCTCCAGGACTCCCCGGTATCGCGGACGAACTCAATGAGCTCCCGCCTGCCCAGGGCGCCGTCCTTGTCGTCGTCGACTAACCTGAAGAGCGCGTCGGCGTCCGCCGACGAGCAGCCCGCCAGCCGCGCGCAGCAGTCGCGGAACGCGGCGAGCGTCCCCTCCTCGAAGAGCTCGGGCTCCGCGTCCTCGAGCTCGCGCAGATCCAACCCTTTCTTTGACCCGGACGGCCGGGCCCGGTGGCACAACGCCCGGCGCAGGCGGCACGCGGCGCGCCCGAGGCGCTTCCGCTGCGTCGCGGACCCCGGGTCCTTGTCCCTCAAGAGATGCCGCAGCTTCGCCTCGCAGCGCCGCGGCGCCGCTTTCAGCAAAGCGCCAATCGGCACGCGCGCGCCGTCCGCGGACCGCCGCAACTTTTGCACGAGGCCGTCGTACTCGTCGTCGTTGAGAGCCCACGACGCGCCGGACCGCCGCGACGCGTCGTCGGCGTCGTCGTCGTCGTCGTCGTCGTCCGACCGGCTCGCCTTGCGCCCATCGCCGACGCGCTCGTCGATGTACTCGCAGACCTCGTCGTAGGACACGTGGCCGTCGCCGTCCAAATCTAGGTCCCGGAAGATGTCGTTGAGCTCCTTGAGCTTCGGGAATTTCCCCGCGCGGTCCTTCTTGGCAAACGTCTGGAGCGCCTGCTTGACCTCGCGCTTCGACAGGTCGCCGTCCCCGCTCTTATCGAGGTCGTCAAAATGCTTTTTGAGTTCTTTCGCAAAGGCCGCCCGCGGGTCGGCCTTGCCGCGCGGCGACCGGTCGTCATCGCTGCCGTCGTCCCTGCGGCGCCGCTTGCCGTCGACGCGCTCGTCGATGTAGTCGCAGATCTCCTCGTAGGACACGTGGCCGTCGCCGTCGAGGTCCATGTCCGCAAAAATCGACGCGATCTCCTTGAGCTTGGGGTATTTGCCTGATTTATCTTTGCGCGCGAAGGTCTGGAGCGCCTGCTTCACTTCCCGCTTGGACAAATCCCCATCACCGCTCTTATCGAGGTCGTCAAAATGCTTCTTCAGAGCTTTCGCGAACGTGGCGCGCGGGTCGGCCTTGCCGCGCGGCGACCGGTCGTCATCGCTGCCGTCGTCCCTGCGGCGCCGCTTGCCGTCGACGCGCTCATCGATGTAGTCGCAGATCTCCTCGTAGGACACGTGGCCGTCGCCGTCGAGGTCGAGGTCCGCAAAGATCGACGCGATCTCCTTGAGCTTGGGGTACTTGCCTGACTTGTCTTTCCGCGCAAAGGTCTGGAGCGCCTGCTTCACCTCCCGCTTGGACAAATCCCCATCACCGCTCTTATCGAGGTCGTCAAAATGCTTCTTCAACGCCTTGGCGAAGGTCGTGCGCGTATCGTCGCCCTTGCCCTCGGCGCGCCCGCGCCGCGCGCCGCCGCCGCCGACGCGCTCATCAATATAATCGCAGACCTCGTCGTAGGACACGTGGCCGTCTCCATTCAAATCCATGTCTGCGAAGATCGCCGCGATCTCCTTGAGCTTCGGATATTTCCCCGCCTTGTCCTTCTTGCTGAAGCTCTGCAGGGCTTGCTTCACTTCCCGTTTCGACAGGTCCCCATCACCAGACTTATCGAGATCGTCGAAGTGCTTCTTCAGCGCCTTGGCGAAGGCCGCCCGCGGGTCGGCCTTGTCGTCGCCGCGGCCCTTGCCGTCGACGCGCTCGTCAATGTACTCGCAGAGCTCCTCGTACGTGACGTAGCCGTCGCCATCCAGATCGAAGGCGTCGAACAGCGCCCGCAGCTCGCCGAGCTTCGGGTACTTGCCCGCGCGATCCTTCTTCGCGAAGCTCTGCAGGGCTTGCTTGACCTCGCGCTTCGACAGGTCGCCCTCGCCGGACTTGTCGAGATCATCGAAATGCTTCTTCAGCGCCTTCGCGAAGGTCACATCCTTCTTCGTGTCGCGGCCGCCCCCGATCCCGTCGATGAACTCGGTAAGCTCGTCGTACGACACGTGGCCGTCGCCGTTCAGATCCATGTCTCTAAATAGATCGGCGAGCTGCTTGAGCTTCGGGAACTTGCCCTGTTTATCCTTCTTCGTGAACGCGACCAAGGCTTGTTTCACTTCTTTTTTGGACAGGTCGTCATCACCGGACTTGTCGAGGTCGTCGAAGTGCTTCTTGAGGGCCTTGGCGAAGGTCTTGCGCGGGTCTGTTTCGTCGTCGTCGCTCGCGTCGTCCTTCTTGCGGCGGCGGGGCTTCTCGTCGTCGGCGTCGTCCTTGCGGCGCCGCTTGCCGTCGACGCGCTCGTCGATGTAGTCGCAGACCTCGTCGTAGGACACGTGGCCGTCTCCATCTAAGTCCATGTCTGCGAAAATCGACGTGATCTCCTTGAGCTTCGGGTATTTGCCCGATTTGTCTTTCCGCGCGAAGGTTTGCAGGGCTTGCTTGACTTCCCGCTTCGACAGGTCGCCGTCCCCGGACTTGTCGAGGTCGTCAAAGTGCTTCTTCAGCGCTTTCGCGAAGGTGACCTCGGCCTTGTCGTCGCCGCGGGACCGCTCCGGACTTTTCTTGCGAGAAGACACGCGCTCGTCGATAAAATCGCAGAGCTCGTCATAGGACACGTAGCCGTCGCCGTTCAGATCTAATTCATCGAACAGGTCCCGCAGCGCGTCTTTTTTCGGGAATTTCCCGGAGCGATCCTTCCGCGCGAACGAGACCAGGGCGTCGCGGACCTCCTTCTTGGACAGGTCGCCGCTTCCATCTTTATCGACGTCCTCGAAGTGCTTCTTGAGGGCCTTGACGAAGGTCGCCTCCTTCGCGGACGCCTTCTTGGCCGGCGAGTCGTCCTTGCGGCGCCGGTCGCCCTTCCGGGCCGTCCGGTCGCCCGCGACGTGCTCCACCAAAAAATCCACGAGCTCGTCGTACGACACCTTGCCGTCCCCGTTCAGATCCATGTCGTCGAAGAGGTCGCGCAGCTCCTTTGGTTTCAGGAACGCGTTCTCCTTGTCTCGTCGGCCCAGATCCAACAACGCGTCCCGGATCTCCCGCTTCGAGAGGACGCCGTCGCCGTTCACGTCCATGTCCTCGAAGAGCCTCCGCAGACTCCGCGCGAAGGCGTCGCGCGGGCTCCCGGCCTCGTGCCTGCTCCGCCTCTTGACGGCGTCCACGACCTTGCCCGTGACCCTTCTATTCGTGTCGCGCTTCTTCAGCGTCTTGCTGTCGTCGTCGCGGCGGCGGCGCGACTTCTCGTCCTCCGAGTCGTCCTTGCGGCGCCGCGACGTGGCGCGTTTGCGGGACCTCTCGTCCTCCGAGTCGTCCTTGCGGCGCCGCGACGTGGCGCGTTTGCGGGACTTCTCGTCCTCCGAGTCGTCCTTGCGGCGCCGCGACGTGGCGCGTTTGCGGGACTTCTCGTCCTCCGAGTCGTCCTTGCGGCGCCGCGACGTGGCGCGTTTGCGGGACCTCTCGTCCTCCGAGTCGTCTTTGCGGCGGCGCGACGTGGCGCGTTTGCGGGACCTCTCGTCCTCCGAGTCGTCCTTGCGGCGCCGCGACGTGGCGCGTTTGCGGGACTTCTCGTCCTCCGAGTCGTCCTTGCGGCGCCGCGACGTGGCGCGTTTGCGGGACCTCTCGTCCTCCGAGTCGTCTTTGCGGCGGCGCGACGTGGCGCGTTTGCGGGACTTTTCGTCCTCCGAGTCGTCTTTACGGCGGCGCGACGTGGCGCGTTTGCGGGACTTCTCGTCCTCCGAGTCGTCCTTGCGGCGGCGAGACGAGGTGCGGCGCCGAGACTTCTCGTCCTCGGAGTCGTCTTTACGGCGGCGAGACGAGGCGCGCCGACGGGACTTCTCGTCCTCGCTGTCGTCGCGGCGGCGCCGGGACTTGTCGCGCGACTCGAGCGTCGAGCTGTCGTCGTCCTTGCGGCGGCGCGAGCGGTCGCGGTCGCGCGTGTCGCGCCGGCCCTTGCCCACGGGGTAGCCGTCGCGGCCCGTGACCGCGCGGTCGCGCTTGGCCAGCACGCGCGACGACGCCGTCCGGCGCGACCGCGGCGAGTCGTCGCGGTCGCGGTCGCGGTCGCGGCGCGAGGAGCCGCGGCGGCGCGAGCGCGGCGAGTCCGAGGCGTCGCGGTCGCGGCGGCTGCGAGGCGACCGGTCGCGGTCGCGGCGGCTCCGCGGCGAGTCGTCGCGGCGGCGGCGCGAGCCGTCGCGCTTGGCGCGCAGGCGGTCGTAGAGGCGGCCCTCGGCGCCGCGCGAGCGCTTGTCGTCGCCGCGGCGCGACGACGAGCGCTTGTCCTTGTCGCGGCGCGACCGCGGCGACTTGTCGCGGTCCCTGCGGTCGCGGCGGCGCGACCGCGGCGAGTCCGAGCGCGAGCGCGACCGCTTGTCCCGGTCGCGGCGCGAGGAGCCGCGGCGGCGCGACCGCGGCGAGTCCGAGCGCGACCGCGACCGCTTGTCGCGGCGCGACTTCGAGGAGCGGCGCCGCGGCGACCGCGACCGCGAGCTTGAATCGGAGCGGGACCGCGACCGCGACGATCGCCTTTTTCGCCGGCGGCGCCTCCCGTCCTCGTCGTCGTCGTCGTCGTCATCGGGTTCGGGACGCTTGTCGCCGGACCAGCCCTCCGGCGGGCCGCCCGTCGCGGAGGGGCCGAAGCGCGAGATCAAATCCCCAGCCCCGAGGATGGACTCGGCGCACTCGTCGGCGACGTCCGCGCAGAGCCTGAGTAATTCGCCGACGTCGACGCGGCCGCGCTGGTCCATGGACAAACCCTTGCAGAGGTCGTCTTCCACGTCCCTTGGTGTGAGAGTGAGGAAGCCCGCATCTCTAAAAGCGCCGTAGATTCTCGACGTCGTCGTGTAGCCGTCCCGCTCGTTCACGCGGCTCACGGCGGCCCGCAGGCGGCTCACGCAGTCCAGCGACTGCGTTCTCGTAATTCTATCTTCGATGGCCGACGACACGGCCCGCTCGTGCGCGCCCCACACACTAATACGGGGGCCGCGCTTCGGCACCATGGTCCGCTCGGCAGACACCGCGCAGACGGGCGCCGCCGCACCGATCATTGGTACCTCCGCGAGCGTTCGCGTCGCCGGCCCCGCGCCCTGGTCTTCTAAACGAGACACCACATCTAAGGCGCGTCCGGGAGCGTCGCCATCAGCTAAAGACTGGGCCATCGTCGCCGCGGCGACGCCGCCGGCCGCGAGGACGTCCGCCGCCTTCAGGGACTGGGCCAATTCGTGGCGCAGCGCCGCGTTCTCGGTCTTCAACCGGTCGAAGGCCTCGGCGACGTCGTCGGGCGGCCGCGTCGTGGAGAACGGCACGGGCGACGCGCCGCCGTCCCGGACCGTATTCACGATAGCGTCGTCGCGCGCCTCTTCGATCACGCGCGGCGACCGCGCCGACGTGATCGTCGTGTTGCCGTCGTCGTCGACGTCGCGGACGCGCCACGTCGTCGTCTTGGTCCTCGACTTGAAAGCGTCGTCGTCGTCGTCTTGCGCGCGGCTCTTCCGGTCGCCCCAGACGTCGCTCTCGTCCGCCGGGCTCCGGGCGCGCGGCCTGTCGCTCTTCCTAGACTTGTCGCCGCCCCACGGGTCGCTGTCGTCGTCCCGGGCCCGGCTCTTGGCCCGCGACTTGTCGCCCCAGACGCCGCTGTCGTCCGCCCGGCTCTTCCTAGACTTGTCGCCCCAGACACCGCTGTCCTCGTCCCGGCCCTTGGCGCGGCTCTTGAAGACGTCGCTGTCGTCGTCCCGGCTCTTGGCGCGGCTCTTGAAGACGTCGCTGTCGTCGTCCCGGCTCTTGGCGCGGCTCTTGAAGACGTCGCTGTCCTCGTCCCGGCCCTTGGCGCGGCGCCGGCTGCCGAAGACGTCCTCGTCGTCCAGGTCCTTGGCCTTGCGCAGGCCGGCGAGCACGACGTCGTCGTCGTCGGCGTCGTCGTCTACGCGGCGCCGGGGCTTGTCGCGGGACCGGGGCTTCTCGTCGTCCGAATCGTCCTTGCGGCGCCGGGACTTCTCCGCGTGGCGGCGGAACTCCTCGTCGTCATCATCAGAGTCGTCCGAGGCGCCGCGCCGGCTCGTCGACTTGCGGGCCTTCTCCCGGTCCGTCAGCAGCAGGCGCCCGGCGTCGCCGCTGCGGGCCTTGCGCGCCGCGAGCGCCGCCCGCGCGCTCTTCGCCGCGCCGCCGTCGCGCTTCCGCGCCGCGGGCAGCGCGCGGCTCGCCTCGCGGTCGAGGTCCGCGCGGACTCTATCGGTCTCCTTCCGGACCAAGCCGAGCGCCGCGGACTTGGCCGGCGCGCGCTTCTTCGTTTTCGTGGCCGCGAAGCCGCGCTTCTTTGATCTGCTGTCGTCGCTCGGGCTGCGGCTGCGGCTGCTGTCGTCACTGTAGCTGTCGTCGCGATCACGCGGCGTCTTCCTGCCGCGCACCATGTAGGCGGGCGGTGCTCTGTCTCTATCGCGCTCGGCCTTCAAACTCTTGCTGGCGCGCTTCGGCGCCAGTGCTGGCATCGGCTGCCCCAATGGACGAGCGTGCGTGCGCGCGGAACTGGGTCTCGGCTGCCCAAACGACCTGCACCGGTCACACGGTTGCTGGTCGTTGGCGCTCTAACGAGCGTGCGTGCCCGCGTAACCGGTCTCTCGCGGCTGCCCTTTGGCCGGCACCGTTGCGGTTTGCCCACCGGGCGCTCCACAGGCACGACCCCCTGTTCCCCCGATGGCTCGCCCCGGAGACCCCTCCGCGACGGCTCCATGGAGTCCTGGACGGATGGCTCTTTCTCCAAATACCCGTACCTTGGCCCCATGCGCAAAATTGCCGAGTGCACCTCGCACGAGCAAGCACGCGTGGCTCAGGGTCGCGTCTTTGACAGTTCTCAGTCATAGCAAACACACTGCGGTCGGCTTCGGGCGCGGCACGCATCAGTGCCACAGCACAAGGTCCTCCAAGAGACTGTGTGCAACAAAGCGACAGCGCGACGCCAGACGCCGTCGACACGTTCCTACAAAAGATGACGCTGCTCGACCACGCGAGAGCCCAAGAGCGCGGCGCCGCACAAGAGGCCCACGAAAAGGACGCGAAGCAGGGCCTGCTCGTCCAGCCGAAGCCGCCCGCCCCGGCCCCGATGAAAGTCACCTTCGCCGCGGCCCTGCCGCCCTTCTACCGCGACACCGTGGCTGCGTGGCTCAGGGACGACTGCCCGTCGCTGGACGTAGGCGGGCTGGTCGTCGGTGATGCGGAGACGACTGCAACACTCTGGTGCAAGTCCAGCGGTGTCCTGGCGGGGCGGCCCTTCTTCGACGCTACTTTCGAGGAATTAGGATGTCGCGTCGCTTGGAAGGTCGAGGAGGGCACGTTGCTGGATGTATCGAAAGGTAAGGTTGCGGTGGCGACGGTGACGGGCCCGGCGCGAAGATTACTGCTAGGCGAGCGCACAGCATTGAACGCCCTGAGCCGCGCGTCGGGCGTCGCGTCGGCGGCCCGCCGGTGCGTCGAGGTGGCGCGTTCTTGCGGCTGGGCCGGCCACGTCGCCGGCACGCGGAAGACGACGCCGGGCTTTCGCATCGTCGAGAAGTACGCGCTGTTGGTGGGCGGCGCCGCGACGCACCGCCTGGACCTGTCGCAGATGGTCATGCTCAAGGATAATCATGTCTGGCAGGCCGGCTCCATCACGAAAGCCGTGCAGACGGCTAAAACAGCTGCGGGTTTTTCGGCGAAGATCGAGGTCGAAGCGAGAGATTTAAAGGAGGCTTTGGAAGCTGCGCGAGCAGGTGCGGACATCGTCATGCTCGACAACTTCACGCCGTCTTCGTTGAAGGCCGCGGCGCGGAGTCTGAAGGCGGCGTTTCCTTCGGTCTTGGTCGAGGCGTCCGGCGGTATTACCTTGAAAACGATGGCCCAGTATTTATCGGAGGACGTCGACGTCGTCTCGCAGGGCGCGCTGACGCAGGGCTACGCGTGCGTCGACTTCAGCCTGAAGCTGCCGAAGCCGGCGGGGGCGACGTGTAACGTATGAGTAGGACCATGCCCCACCCCTTGCCGTCGTGTCTGCTACGATGCTAGGGCACGTGGCCTGGGGAGGAGACACCGCGTCGCCGAGCAAACGTCGCGACAGGTGGAAAACTTAGGGCACAGGTAATCGGGGACTAGGAGGGCGTCACGATGCGGAAGAACCGCGACTCGACGTCCTCGAGGGACTCGAGGCGCACCTTGGACGCGCCGAGCGCCGTCAGGGCGCTTCCCGCCGCGCATCTCGCGCGGTCATCGCCGTCGGCCAGGAGGAGCTGCAGCGGCGCGCGCGCCGGCGCGAACGCGTCGGCGCCGTTCGTGACGAGGGTCTGGATCGCCGTCGCCGCCGCGGCCGCCGCCTCCGTGCTGAGTAGCGCGACGAGCGGCTCGGACGCGCCCGCGGCGACGATGATCTCGGCCATCCCGGGGTCGTGAGCGAGGACGCCCACCACTTGACAGGCGGCCCCGACGGCCGAGAAGCCCGGGCCGCCGCCACTTTCAGCGCCGTCGCGCAGCACCTCGACGAGGGGCTTGAGAGCGCCCGCTTGGATAATCTTGCTGCGGTGGTGCGGCGACGCGTACGCGAGCTTCACGAGGGCGCACGCGGCGTGCGCGCCAGCCGGACCGCGGTCGGTCTGCAGCGTCGCGACGTGGGCCGCGATGCCGCGGGCGGCCTTGGCGTCGATCGAAACCGTCGTGCGCCAGCGTGCCATGGTGTTAGCGTCGTACTGCGCGAGCTGCGCGAGGGGCACGCTGCGAGGGGCGTGAGCGTGGGCGTAAGAGCAGCGCTCTTTTAGCTTTCGGGTGCTTTTGGCTGCGTGCAGGCTCGCGCGGGCGCTGAACCGGAGCCGCAAGCGGTGGTGGTGGCAAGTGGACCGCGTTGCGCCGTGTCCGAGTACACTTACTTCCAATAGTGCTTCGCACTATCCGAGATGACTCGGGTCACAAAAACAACCTCTCAAATTCGACCTGAGCGGGTTAAGTCACTCTCGACGAGGCGTCTCCTGACAACATCCAGGGGTGTTCCTCGCTGGGAAATTGCGTCACGACGGCGAAGGCGTCGTGCGGGTATTGTGGGCTGTGTAGCTAGCTTAGACTTTGAAGCCGTCTGGTGCAGTCTGTGTCAGCTCTCTGGGCATGATAGACGAACATTTAACTGCCTGATCATCGCTGATCATCGCTGCCACGGCTTGCAGCTCGAAACAGCGCCTAAGTCCATTTCAGCTGGGAGAGCACTGATGTGCCAGCCTCGCAAACGCGGCCGCCGCGGACGGAGAAGAGACGGCGCCGTGCCGAAGCAGCTCAACCCGCTGAAGCCGCAGTTCTGCGACTTCGCGCAACGCTGGGGCGCCTGGCAGCAACGACTCGACACCTCGAAACCGCTCGTCGTCGACGTCGGCTGCGGCGAGGGCGAGTGGTGCGTCGCCGCCGCCGCGGTCCGCGGAGACCTCAACTTCATGGGCGTCGACGTGCGAGAAAACGTCTTCGCACGATGCGCAGCGCGAGCGCCGGCAAATTGCGCATTCCTACCCGCGAACACGGCGGCCGGCGACCTATCGCGGCTCCTGGCGGAGTGGCGCGACGCCGGAGGTGTGACGTTGCACGTCCTCTGCCAGTTCCCGGACCCGCACTGGAAAAACAGGAATAAGAACCGGCGCATGCTCACGCGGGCGTTCTTCGCGACGGCGGCGGCGCACGCGACCGGCGCAGTCATAATTCGGTCGGACGTCGCCGGCGTCGTCGACGATGCAGCGGCGTTAGTTGGTGATGCCCTCGTCGCGGCCGACGCGCCGGCCGATTTGCTGGCGATCCCGACGGAGCGCGCGATCTACGCGACCGGAAAAGGCGGCGCCGTGCATACAGCCGCGTTCCGGCCGTCGGCCGAGGCCTCGTCGCGCGGACGCGTCTGCGCCGAGCTGCGGCGGCCGCCGCGGAGCGCGCGCCCCGGGCCCGCATCTTCGAGCGGGGGGGGAGGGCCTCCTTTGTAAATTCACAGTGTTGTTATGGCGACCGCGTCGGGTCCCAGTGGGTCACGAAGTGCTCGTCGAGCGCGTCCAGCGATTTCATGTCGGCCGCGCTCAGGGGTGCGTCGCCGAGTTGCGCGTTCTCCTCGATGCGTGCGGGCGTCACGGACTTCGGGATCACAATACAGCCTCGCTGGAGGCACCACCGCACCATGACCTGGGCGGGCGACAAACTGCACCGTCGCGCGACGTCGAGCAAGCGAGGGTCGCGGAACTTGTTGGCCCGCGCGAGCGGCGAGTAGGCCTCCACGAGAATGCCCTTGGACGCGCAGAACTCACGGAGCGGCGTACGAGTGATGAACGGGTTGCACTCTACCTGTGAAATTCGACGCGTCGATGGCGTGGAGGCACCAGACGCTGAGGTCACGGACCTGGTTGACGCACGGCGGGACGGCGCATACCGCCAGCAATTCTTGCAGGTGGTGAATGCCGTAGTTGCTCACGCCGATGCTGCGACACCGCCCTTCCGCCCGCAACGCCTCCAGAGCGCTGTACTGCTCGATGCGCTCGCGCGTGTGCGGCGCGTGGATGAGATAGAGGTCCACGTACTGCAGACGGAGCTTGCGCAGCGAGTCTTTACAAGCCCTCACGACCGCGGCACGGCCGGCGCCGTGGCGCGGGAAAAACTTTGTCGTGATCCAGATATCCTCGCGCTGCACGTCGGGCCGCTCTTTCAAAAAGATAGCCAGCGCATCGCCCACGTCCTGCTCGTTCCCGTATACCTCCGCGGTATCGATGTGCCGGTAGCCGCAGCGCAGCGCGTGCAGCACTGCTGCCTTGCATTGGCCGAGCGGCGCCTGCCACACTCCTAAGCCGAAACTGGGCATCTGTCGGCCGTCGTTTAAAGCGATGCGCTGCTGGCAGGCTGTGCTCATGGCAGCCATTTTTGCAGTCAGAGACCGCACAGCTGCAAAAAAAGGTGCGGAGCGCAGTGCGCAGGCAAGAAATGAGTCGCAAAGGCTATGTGCACTGTTTAAATGGCCCAGGCGGCGTACTCGGCAAATATGAGTTTAGCTCGGAAAACCCGGCACATTCGCTGCCCTCGGAAAACGGCGGTTTCCCCGTACAGCTGTCTTTCGGAAAGCTCTCTCGTCGAGCTCCCGTCACGACTGCTCCGCATTGGCGCCGCTAGTCAAGGCCTTGACCGCGTGCCAGCAGCGCTATTTCAGTGCCACCGTACGCCGCCCCAAGGGCCTCAGACGACCCCGCGAGCCCGTTGGGAGTTCGCCCCTTTTATCTCTAGACGGCAGATCCGCGGGCGCCTTGTTTGACGCGCCCGCCACGCCCGAGAGAAGCCAAAAGCCAAAAGAGCTGCGAACTTCATCGAAGGAGCTGCGAGCGCGACTGACCTCCCTCGTTAGCGTACATTCGACGTCGCCAAGCCTATAAAAAACGATGATGCGCCTCGTCCTCGCCCTCGCTCTCGGAGCGTCGGCCCAGACGACCCGCATTTCCCTCACGGGGGCTGCGCGCCAGCCGACGCTGACCACCGATGATGTGGAACAACTACTAGCGGTCGCGCAACGACCGGTCACGCCCCAGGGCCTGGTCATCGTCGAGCGCACGGAGTACCAGGTGGAGGACCCCGGCGGCTTCGTGAGGTCCATGCTCCAGGACTTCTTCGGGCCGCCGCCCCAGCAGACGATGTACCAGCCGCGCTACTATTCTGATGATGGGCCGTCGCGCCACGACTTCGGGTGCCCGTGCGGCGAGGACGTCGACAGCTACTGCTCCAAGACCGACGACGACGACGCGTACGCGTCCATCTTCGAGAAGCGCCTTTGTTTAGGTGATCACTTCGACCAGCTCAGTGAGCAGTGCGCCGCCCACCTCGCGAGCGCGCCGACCGTCGTCGAGTACTGCCGCGGCGAGATCCTCGAGACGTGCCGCAACGTGCAGCCCGGCGAGAACCGCGTCCACGAGTGCCTGCTGGCGCGGCCCACCGTCGGCGACGCCTGCGCGTCGTACCTCGCGACGCTGGCGCCGCCCACGCCGCCCAAGCCGCCGATGCTCATGGGAGGCCTCCTCGATATGGTGGACGCGTTCTTCGGCGGAGACGCCTTCGTCCAGCAGGACGATACCATGTTGTATGATGAGGTCCTCGAGGTGCCTCCGGCACCGCGCCGCTTCGACGCGGGCGGTTTCGCGCCGCCGCCGCGCTTCTCGCGCGTCGAGGGCCCGCCGCCGCCGCGCGCGCGCGGCTTCGGCCCGCCGCAGCCGCCGCCGCCGATGCCGCGCTTCGACGACGTGGTGGACTACGTCCGGGAGCGGCCGCCGCCGCCGCCGACGCGCGAAGTCGTCGTCGAGGTCGAGGCGGAGGAGGAGGACGCCGCCCTCGAGGAAGAGGAGGCCGCTGCTGCCGCTTCTCTGCTCGTCCTCGCGTCCGCCGCGGCCTTGTGCCTCGCGTCGCTCTCGCTGGCCGTGCTGGCGTTGGGCGCAGCGCGGCGCCGCCAGCGCGAGCGCGAGGAGCTCGCAGCTTTCAAGGCCAACTACGCGCCGATGCTCTCGGAGAACGAGCAGGCGTGAGGCGCCTCTCGACGGCCGGACACCGCGACGAAGCGCGACCCGGCCACAACCCTGTCCCTCCCTCCCCCTCTCGTCCGTGTCGGATGTGTAAAGAACGTACTACGAACTCTGTTGCGGAAATAGACTCGAGCCCGATTTTTCACACGGACTCATGACTAGAACACATGATCGGCCCGGGATAGCTATAGGTACAAGTACCCATACATATCTACCAGATGCCGCGATTACATGTGTATATACATGAGGGGCGTAGGGTTATGCGTCCTTGGTGTGTGATATATTTAGAGACCGGTGTTCTTGAGATATATATGTTACGCCTGGTACCCCTAGCGGTCGTAAGACACTAGCAAAGCAGACGCCCCGGCTTTTGCAAGTATCGTAAAAGTATCAGCGGCTACCTCTGAAGCTACATAGGTGACGGTACCGATTCCTGATTCCTCGAAGCATACCCTATCGTGCAGCGAATACACGATCGGCATCACTGCGGTCGCACCACCAATTGGCTGCACACCTGTAAGGTGTAAGTAGCACAAAACAATGCCCGCCGAAGCGGCAACAAACGCCGTGCCGAACACAAGGATAGTGACCATCGGCCGCCAGGCCCGCGCGGAGCTCTCGAGCCTGCGCTTTCCATTCAAACGATTGGTGAGCGTCCGCGGTGCGACGAGGTTCGGCCTCGCCGCGTGCTACGGCTTGGCCGCATGTTCTTGCCTCGTCAAGATCGCGACGCAGCTCGAGTGCGATGCGAGGAAGCCACCCGCACCCTTCGACGCGTCGCGCGACCGCTTCGTCGACGTCGCGGCGACGTGGTTCGGCCTCAACGTGGCCGTGGCGCTGTTGCTCGCCACGGCCGATGCGGGCTGCGGCGTCGATAAATGTCAGAAACGCTTCCGGGAATATCCGCTCTTTGCCTGGTTGTACTCGGGCGTGTTCCAAGGGCTCTTCTTCACGCCCGCGTCCATCGTCATCGCGCTGACGGGGCTCGGTCTGTTGAAAGATGCGTCCTGGGCCTGCGCGCTGGCGGCGCAGGCACTGCCGGGCATCGCCGGGATGCAGCTCCGCGAATTACTACTGTTTAGGTCGGACTGGATGATGACGGCCCACCACAACCTCACAGCGTTGTTGGCGGCCGTCATCTGGGCCGGCTGCCGCGAACATCCGGAAGATGCCATTAGATGCCTCACGGCGGCCGGCGCCGCCGCGGCGATGGAGGGCGGGAGCGTCGGCTGCGTCATCTGGACCGTGAGCGGCGGCGGGCGCGTGGCGTCCGTCTTGTACGCCATTCTCATGACGGGCTGCCACGTGCTGATTTTGCCACTTTATGTCACTTACGTGCTTCGATGGGCGGGGGCCGGCTTCGACGGCGGCCCGCTCCTCTGCCTCCTGGTGGCCCTGGTGACCGTCGGCACGGCGCCCCTCATGTGGACGCGGACGACGTTCATGCTTGGCGAATTGCGGCGGGGCGTCGCGTCCGGGGTGTTTGTGGAGGAGGACTCGAAGAAAATTCGGTAATTTTTGCTTAGTCGACTTTTCTAGCCGGAATTTTCCGCGCTGTACGTCACGCCATCGGCGCGATGCGGTCCCTGCCGCCTCCTGTATACATATCGCGAGGCTACGATTACGCGCCGCGGGCCACACCTCCCTACATTTTTGCGAGGTACGCCGCCGCCTCGGCCTTGTAGCGCTTCGCGTCGGTCTGAGCTAGTTCCACGTACGGCGCCTTCGCCTCGTCGCCGAGCAAATCCCAGCGCCGCTGGCACGTCTCGCCTATTTTTCGCAGCGACCAGTCCGGGTGCTCGGCCCTCATCTTGTCGAGTTGCTCGAGGCCGAAGTAGACGAAGGCGGTCCGGGCCTCGCGCGGCGGCGCCGGCCGCGTCGGTTTCTGCGGCGACGCGGCCGTGCCGGGCGCGCCCCGCGGCGAGCCGGGCTTCGGCGGCCGCGACCGCGAGCGGCGGCGCGCCGGCGGCTGGCGCGACCGGCGCTCCTCGAAGGACTGGGGCGAGGCGAATTCCGGCGACTGCGCGCCGCGAAGTACGGCGCGGAAGCGGCTCGGGAGTGTCCGAGGCTCGGTCGGACCCTTGTCCTCGGGCGTGAGCGGCGGCGTCACGGAGCGGACGACGGCCTCGGGCCGCCGCTTGTAGCTCTGCCAGGCGACGAACGCCACGACGGCCAAGGCGCCGGCGAGGAGGAGCAGGTCGAAAGACGTGAAGAACCCCTCCGCGGGCGGCTCCGCGTCGAGCGGCGGGAAGAGCGGAGGACCCTCGGGCGCGCGAGACACGTTCTCGGGCGGCGGCGCGCCGAGGGCGAGCGTCTTCGGGCCGCGGCGCGCGACCTTGGCGAGCTGGCGGCCGAGCTGGTGCCTCAGGCGCGCGAGATGTTGTCCGAGAAATCTCAGCGCGGCCACGATTTCGCGCGCCCACGGCGGGAGCGGGCCCGGGGCCCGCGGCATGTCGAGGAGCGAGACGGCCCGCGCGCGCGGGATCGTCGCCAGCTTGGTGACGCGTCGACTTCTCTAGCCGGCGGCGGCCTCGCGCGCCGGGTGGTCTACCTGAAACGCGCCGCGCCGGGCCGGCTTGGGTTTCAATCGAAAACCCCAAACTCAAAGATTTCCTGAGCGTCCTGGGCGGCAGACGCCACGCGCGATCTCCACCGCCGCAAGAAGGTCACAAAATTTGCTCAGTCGCCTCGCTATGCTCGTAAGGACGCCCGCCGGGGCGCCGGACAAATGCTTGCTAGTGTCTTACAGCCGCTAGCTAGCTGTGTCTCGTACGTCCATTTTTCACCCACAGCAGCACGGAGCCCCATAGGGATCACAAAAATTGGACGAAGGGGTGATAAAATAATCATTTCATGAGTCCCGCGAGTGGTTACGACAAATAAAGGCCCGCGATGGCTGCACAGGCCACTGCTGCTGAGGAGGCTGCCACACCACAAACTGACGGCGGCGCGAATTACGCGGCCGAGCGGCAAGCAGCGAAACACAAATTCCAGCAAGGAGAATATGAAGACGCCATCAAAATCTGGACGGGCTGCCTCGCGCACGGCTGCGACGCGGCGACGCTGCACGCGAACCTCGCGGAGGCGTTTCTGAGGGTAGGGCGGCCCACGGAGGCGGAGAAGGCCTGCGACGCCGCCCTGGCAGTGGACGATGCGCCCGAGGCGACGACGAAGAAGGCGCTGCTGCGGCGCGCGAGGGCGCGGCTGTGCCGCCGCGATTTTGAGGGATGCATTGCCGACGCGAAACGCGTGGGCAAGGCGGCTGCGGCGATACTTCGGAGAGCCGAGAAGCGGATACCGACGCTGCTCGTGCCGCGCGACGCGCCGACGCTGCGGGCCGCGGTGAGCGACGCGTCGTGCGCGCTCGTCCTCGTCGCGCCCGGCCGCTACGAGGAAAAGCTCGTCATCAAGCGGGCGCTGGCCCTGGCGGGCGACAACGCCTTGGCCACGGTCGAGGGCATCGAAATTCATGCGAAAGGCGTGCGCCTCGACCGCATCGATACGACGGCCGGCGTCCGCGTGGCCCCCGACGCGGCCGTCGAGTGCCGGAGGTGCGTCTTCGCGCACGAGGCGGGCGTCGCCCTGACCGTCGCCGGGGCGTGCCTGCTCGACGATTCCGTGGTGGAACACGCCAAAATCGGTATCGTCGTGAACGAGGGGGCCTCGCTCCACGCGCGGGGGTCCACGATCCAGCTCTGCGGCCTCGGAATCAATTCGAAGGCGGCGATTATCCTCGAGAACGTGGTGGTCGAGGAGTGCGGCCGCGGCGTCGCCGCGAAGCAGATTGACGAGCGGGGCGACTGCGCGCTGCAGGAAGATCGAGCAGCGCCGGCGCTGGACGACCGCGCGCGCGCGCGGGCGCGGCTGCGCCTCGCGCGGCGCCAGGCATTTGGGGATGCGGCGTCGCCCGACGCGTCGTCCGACTCCGAGTCGGACGATATCGACGGCATCCTCGCATCGAAACTCAAGCGCCATGTATAGTAACTGTATTTTGAACGTACTTACAAAAGAGGGAGTCACTGGTGGCGCGGGACGAGGCGGAAGGACCCGATGAAGGCTGGCTCCGTCGACCAGCCGACGGCGACCTGGCCCTTGACCCGTCGGATTTTCGAGGCGTCGCCGGCGGCGCCCGTAATTCGGCCGAGGTACAGCCGGTCCTGGGACAGGTGCACGCCCGACGACGACGTTTGGCCGAAGCGCCGCAGCCAGAGCCATAATCTAGGCCCCGTGCCGTCGATGCCCGACGCCAGATTGACGTCACTGTCGAAGACGTTCCAGGAACCTGCTAGAGTCGCCGACAGCCCGACCGAGGTCCACGTCCGGTTCGGCAGCAATCGTATGTCGTAGGCCGAGATCGAGCCGTCGCCCTGGAATTCGAGGGTATATTCGCCGGCCACATCCGCGACGCGCCACTGCGTCTCGTTCTTCCGCAGGATGTTGTTCTTGACGACCGGTTGCAAAGAGGGAAAGGCCGGGGTTAATGAGAACCTACCAGCATATTC
Source organism: Pelagomonas calceolata (assembly GCA_918797485.1). NCBI lineage: Eukaryota > Pelagophyceae > Pelagomonadales > Pelagomonadaceae > Pelagomonas > Pelagomonas calceolata. The sequence goes on along the minus strand of CAKKNE010000006.1, from coordinate 1,155,962 downwards.
CGGCTCCGACGCGCCCTCGAGGACGACGCCCTCCACTCTATTCGCCGACGAGTCGTACTGGCCCGTCCACGTCTCCGTGACCTGTGCATAAATCAAGAGTTCACGGCGCGTTCGTCCTGAATCGTCGCATCGTCCTCCACGCCATCGACGCGACGCCTGCTCGATGGCGTGGCGGTGCCGGTTCCTCACCGCGCGACCGAGCCAGGACGGCCGCGTCATCGCCGAGAAATGACTTAGTGAAGAATTGTCGGATGCACCCGACGCACTGGTTGATTTCCACACAGTCCGTGACGTGGTTGCCGTGCCGCCCGAAGCGCGCCAATGTCACTTCCGCGTTCCCATCCATGCTCCATTTCCCACGGAGCTCGACCGAAGCGCCCGGCGGGCTCCGCCAGCCGCCCGCCGCGTCCAGTTGTAAAAGCTCCTGCTGGCGCTGCTTCCGCGCGAGTTCTCTTACAACGTCAGACCAGCGGTCGCCGGACCACGAAGGATTTGTGGGCTGGATCGGCACTTGTTCCACGGCGTCGTCGCTCTGTCGTTCTAGCTTCCAGACGCCGGAGAGCTGGAAGGCGCCGCTCAAGTCGCCCTCGGCGTGGAAGGCGGCGCGGAGCGGCGTGGCGCGGTGGAATGGTCTCGGGACGCGTTGCCAGCCGCTGGCGAGGCATGCGAGGGCCCAGCAGCGGCTGAGCGCGCGTCGGAGACCCATGGCTTTGGTTCGTGCGGCTGGAGACGGTAGAGACAGGCTTCTTTTCGCGGCTACTTGGTCGTGAGACTCCACACACGCTGAATCCTCCTCAAAAGAATATATTTTGAACGCGTTAGCTGGCCGCTGAACGGAACCGTGTAGACGATGGCTTTCGCTGTAGCGCAGCTAGACGAAGTGAAGGCAGCGATTCGCGGTATCAATAGGCTGTCGTCGTATCGTCTGACGCGAGTGGCGGGCCAAAACGTTGGGAGCCTAATTTGTCCAGCTAGCGGCATGTAAGCCACTAGCAACCCGGCAACATGTTCTGTAGTCGTTTGAGTATCCTTCAGTTCGCTACTGGTCCAAAGAGATCAATGGGACACGTACTGGGGGGCGAAAAAATTAATTTTTTTTAATTCGCGAAATTGACGACGCCACCATGGCGGGCGCGTCGGTGGAATCCTGTCGATTCGTGGTCCTGAGGTGTCCCCGAGAGCGCCTAGGGTCGTAGTGTACATGTGCAAGCGCCTACGCCGCATGCGCGGGCACTTCTCGCTTCAGATACATCTGCCAAGATGCATCTCATGCAAGTTTCTTATAGTACAAAATGCCAAGGTTTTCGATTCAGAGCTCTCTGGAGAGCCCCAAGAACCGGCGTATGCGGCGTAGGGGACCACCCGACCCCAGACCTATCCCGGAGGGCGTCCGAGAGCCGAGCTGCCCCCAAAAAAAGTAAACAATTTGGACCCGATGGCGCCCCGTTCCCGTAAAAAACGTAAATTACCCGAGGCCCCCAGTAGTCGCCGTAGCGGTCTCGTCGGACCCCATACTACCCCAGCGATAGTCAACTACGAGTATATGACATCTACACGGCGAGAAGGGTACTTTGGGCTGCCCACGCTCGGGACGTGAACATCTGCATCTGGAGCTCGCACAAGTCGGTCGGTCATGGAACAAACGATCGCATCATGGTCCATGGTGATGGTACACGGGCTGATGGTCGCAGGTCCAGGTCTTGAGCCCCGATTGACCGAGATCGTGGGGTCGCAAGTCGGCCAAGGCGCGGGAGCATTTGGCAATAGGAAATCAAATGTAGTAGACGCTTAGGCCGGTTATCTGGCCCGTTCCACTACTAAAGCGCCTGAAATGCAAATTTATTTCACAAACCACCGGTCTGGGGCCTTTCCGTGGCTCCGTCTACGTACCGTCGCCCGCGGAGAACGGGCAAGTCGGTCGATCGTGAATAGAACAACTGCGTTATGGTCCATCTGGATAGAGGCGTCGCTGATACCCGCCGATCTGGGTTCTGAATCCATCTTCGCATAAACTTGGGGGGCGCCGAGTCGCAGTTTCGCGAGGCTTTGAAGGGTAATCTAAAATAGCTCAGTAGCCACTTATTCGGCCTAAATGGACTCTAACACTAACAAACGGAAGGAAACGAACATAAACTCGGGAGTTGTCTAGTAGAATTCTTCTCCCGTCCTCCGAGCGCGGGTCGTCGGCTCCGGTTCCGTCGATTATGTATGAAAACAGGGCTGGAGTTGATATAATGTCCTATCTGGACGGTAGATGGCGGTGTCAATCGCTGGTGTATTTCGGCAACCCGTAAGTCTCATCCGCGAATGTCGCCGTGGGGCGGTGTCTTCCGGGAGCCTCGAGGGTATCTTCCCGGGCCGCTACTCTGGAACATTTGGTCGCGGCGACCGACTATGATGAATTGTGAATTTGGGGGTTCATTTACTTCGAGGCGGATCTACGAATTGGCCAGTCGAGCCGCGGGACTTCGGGGAGCGCGAGGGGTGCTTCTTCGGTCGCCCCCGCCCAGCCTTCTCCTCAACGCGAGGACCAGTATATGACTTCGACGACGCGAGGGGACGACTGCTTCGCGGGTTTTCTCGAACTTGTAAGCGGCCTCCAGCATTGGCACATTTTTCCTCACGCTTCGCAATCAACTCACAGGTAGCGTCAAGACCCCCGCAAGTCGTGCCCTTCAAATTCACTCGAACAGCGCGAAACTCTTTGCGCGCGGCACCTGGCGCCGAGAGAGTGAGTACTTAAGCGGTCACGAACGCTAGACTAACTCGTGCGCCGGCGAAGCTGCGTACACGGAGAAACGCTCAAAAGGGGCAAAACCCCTAAGAGCGCGAGAGAAAGAGACCTCGATGACACAGGCAAAAAGCATGTCTAACTCTTACTCCACGATCCCCGCCGCCGTCGAGTCGCCGCTCAACGACAAGCCCAAGCCGCAGGGCAAGCTGGTCGCGTCCGTCGCCGCCATCTGCCTCCTCTCCGCGGTCGTCGGCAGCGCCGCGCCGTCCGTCGCCTCCAAGGCCTACAACCTCGCGACGGTCAGCCCCGAAAAAGTTCAGTTCAAGCTCGCCTATAGTCCGCAGTGGTGCCTGGGCGTCCACAACCACAAGAAGTACGCCGCGGGGTCCCCTCTCGTCCTATACACGTGCATGGGCGAGGGCAACACCCAGGGCCAGGAATTCACGTACGAGGTCAAGAACGATAAAGCGCGCATCATGTACAAGAACCTCTGCGCCTCGAACTGGGGTGCCTATCCCGATTCGGCCAACAAGCGCGTCGTGCTCAAGACGTGTGACTGGAACGACCCCGAACAGGACATCATGTGGTATAAGGGCATGGACTCGAACCTCAAGATGGCGTCGCTGAAGGGCGACCTGTGCGTCGACGCCACGGCCCTCCGCAAAGAATCGTCGATCACGGGGCAGAAGTGCATCAAGTCCCGTCAGCAGAAGTGGAAGATCCAGAAGCTCTGATTGCGCGATCTCCACCGGCCCCGCTCGCCCAAGAGAGCGGGTTCCACGAAGCTCTTCCCTTTCCCGACCCCTCTTCCCGCCCGCGCGCCCCTCCGATGTACAGCTCTTTCACGTTACGCTATCACTGTCGGACTCGTCCCCAACCCCCAACGCGCCGAGCAGCTTCGTCGCGACGTCCGCGGCCCGCTCCCGGCGCGCCTCGTCGGACAGGCTCTCGGCGCAAGTCGCGCGCGCGGCGTCGACGGCCGCCTCGAAGGCGTCGACGCCGGAGCCCCCGGGCGGCGGCGGCGGCGGCGGCGGCGAGTCACTGGCGTTCACCAGGTGGTCGGATAACTCGCGGGACACCCGCGCCGCCGCCGGCTCTGGCGGCGCCACCGTCGACCAGAGCGTCGCCTCGAGGGCGCCGCGGCAGCGCGCGGCCGCGGCCGCCGGCGCCTCGGAAACCAGTTCGACGCCGCGCGCCGCGCACCACTCGCGCGCGGCCGTGTCGTAGCCCTGGACGACGAGGAGCCGCGTTTTTAAGTTGTTGGCGAAGAGCGCCGCGGCCTCGGAGGAAGGCGGGCCGCAGTAGACCAAAGCTTCGGTCTCAGGAGTTGAGGCAAGGGAGAGCGTCAGCGGCGTCTCGTAGTATTTCGTAGAGAGCGTGCAGGTGTGTACGTCGTCGACGGGCGCCGCACTTAACTTCAGGCACAGCGCCCGGTAGAGCGGCAGCGCGTCCGGGCCCAGGACGGCCACGTGCGGCCCCGCCGGCTCTTCTGCTTCAACCGGCGTCGTCGACGCCCAGTCCGCCTCGCGCAGCGCCTCGACGATGCGCGGGAGGCCGTCCTTGTCCCGCTCGTCGCAGCCTTTTTTCGGCCGCGACACGTCGACGCCGTGGACGTATTCAAAATCGACTTGGACGGCGCAGCGCGCGTGGTCCGCGTTGAAGGCGCCGGCGTCGGCCAGCAAGCGCAAAGGCGCATCACTTGTATGCGCGGCCGTCACGTAGTCCTTCCACCGCTCCGACGCCAGGACAATATAGCCGGCGAAGGGCCCCTCTCCACTCGTATGCAACGAAACGTTCATAACACCATAACGCGTGCGCGGGAAGCGCACCACGGCCTCGTCTACAGGTTGAGGCGCTTTGTCGTCCTCTTGTAAGAGATGGTATCGCGCGATGGCCCCCACCACTAACGAAGCGTCCCGTCCGACGACACACACCTTCACCGTTGCCACGCCGAGATCATACGCATATAAGGGCCACGCCGCCGACGGCTGGTGCGCCGGCGTCACCGTCGTCTTCTCGACATATTTCGCGCCGGGCAGTGGCGCCATGTACGTGACGACGCGGATCGGTTTTGTTTTTGATCGTTCGATCAATCTAGGTGCCACGAGGCGCAGCCCGCGCGGCACGAGGTACAAAAACGCGCACGTCACGCCGTCGTCGAAGGCTTTGCTCCACTCCGCCTCGTCCAGCGCGTTGCACGTGCGTACATCAACACACCCATTCGCCCTCGCCGCTTCTGCGCGTTCGGCGTCTATTTCTAATCCAACTGCGCTCGCGCCGCGCTTGGCCGCCTCGAGGAGGAAGCGGCCGTCGCCGCAGCCGACGTCAATGACTTTGTCCTGGGCGCCCAGGCGCAAGAGCTGACAGGCCGCTTCGACGCCGACGCCGGGCGTCGACCAGAGGGTCTTGCGCGGCGCCAGCATCTTTGACTGCTTTGACTGGTTTAGACGCTGCCTTATTTGTGCGTGCTTTTGCGCAGCGGTGCTCGCGAGGAAGGAACGCGTCCAGTAGCGCTGCAGCAGAGCTTTTCTCTTGCACAGGAGCGGTGAAAAGCCTCTTTTGAAACCCTGCTTTGGCTTTGGCCAGCTACCTAGCGGTGTAAGACACTAGAAAACAAGGAACAGATATACGCCCCCAGTCCTAGCACCGTAACAACACCAATAAAACACAGAACACGACATTACGACAAAATAAGGACGACCTCACTCCTCCTTCGCGCGACGCGACCCCAGCAGCGAAGTCACGAACGCGCGGTCCCGAACAAAAATCGCCGCGAGGCACAGCACCCCGAGCACAGCCGTCGCCGCGACGTGCGTCGCCAGGGACGCGACTGACGCCGACCGCCGCGCGGCGGCGCCCGCACCCAAGAAGACGAATACAGCCACGGCGTCGGGCGCGGCCGCCTTCACGAACGCGCCGCCGTGCTTGGGAAACGCGCGCGCCCGCGCCAAATACAATGCGACGAGCGCTCGGAGCGCCATGACCGCGCCGCCCGCCGCGACGAGGCCCGGCGGGCCCGTCGTCGCCAAAGCCGGCCTGGCGCACAACGCGAACAATAAAGCGCAGCCAACGTGAACTCCGGACAACAACGAGAGCGCCCGGGCGTCGGCGCGCGCGTGGGCGCAGGCCTCGCAGACGCCATTGAGGCTGAGGAAGGGCACCTGGAGGCAGAAGTAGGCGAGGGCCGCGCCGCACGCCGCGACGTCGGCGTCCGGTGCGTTCCCTTTGAGGATCCGGGCGGCCGCGGCGCCGAAGGGCGCGCCGACCGCGGCGCAGACGAGGCCGACGTAGAGCGACCCCTTCGCGAAGAGGCCGCCGATCCGTGCCGCGCGGTCGTGCGACGCGCACTTGGCCAGCGCCAAGCGACACGCGTCCTCGCCGGGCGCCAGCACGAGGCGCGCGATGATGGACCCGTAGTGCGTCGCGAAGGCGTACAAGCCGGCCTCGTAGGGCGTCGCGAGGAGCGCGATGGCCAATCGGTCCGCCTCCGTCGCGACGTGCTTGACGGCCGCCTGGCCCGCGAAGCGCCATGTATCCTTGACCAGCGCCGCGTCGAGATCATACAAGTGCAGGGCCGGCCGCGCCGGCAGGTCGCGGGGCCAGCTGACGACGCGCGCGAGGCCGGCGGCGGCGGCCGCGGCGACCTGGGCCCAGCCTAAAGCTGCCGCCTCGAGGTCCGGCCGGGCCCAGAGGAGCAACGCGGCGACGGCGCCCCGCGCCAGCGCCGCCGCGGGCTCCGCCACAGCTCTTGGCGCGGTGAGGACGTGGTGCCGCGCCAACGCTTCGAGCGGCTCCGAGCCCGCGTCGACCGCCGCCGCGAGGCAGTAGAGGGTCAGGGCGTCGCGCGCGCGGTAGGGGGCCGTGGCATCCACACCAAAGTGGGCGACGGCCGCACACGCGAGCGCGACGGCGCAGCCCATTAATGCAGAGGCCCAGGCGAGGGTCCGCGCGGTCTTTTCGGCGCACGTCGTGCACCGCGTCAGCGCGAGGCGCGCGCCGTCGCGCGTGACGCAGAGGAGCCCGTTCATGACGAGCTCGAGCCGCGCCGCCGCGACGCCGAGGACCTCGACGGGCGCCAATCTTAGTACTATTTGCGTGCAGGCCACGGACGCGATTTTGGATAATAGCGCGCCCAGGGCCACCCAGCGCGCGCCGCCGAGGGCGCGCGCCACGGCGTCATTGCTGGCCTGCCGGCCGCTGCGCGTACGCATGGCTGCGAACGGCTTGAGGGTGGCGTCCAAGGAGTGTCCTGACGAGTGTGTGGCAACTTGGCGCTGCCAGCAGCGCGTAAAAATACTTGACTTAAGTAAAAGCCTGAGCAGCTCGTAGTAAAAGCCTGAGCAGCTCGACCTAGCGCCCTGTAACACACTAGCAAGCCACAAACTGGACAAAAAGACCCATATTTTCAGCTCACAGCTCCCAAATTTCAGCGTGTGTGCGTCAGATATTGTACGCACTGCCACCTCTGCGCTCCATCCAAACCTAGCCCTCAAATCGCCTCAGAGACGCTGCACACGCCCCCAGCCTGCACGCCTCCGCGGATGGCCGAAGCCGCGCCGCCCTGGCAACAAAATACGCCTTACGAAGTGCGCGTGACCGCGAAACCCCTGCGCTCGTTGACCTACGACGTCCTGCCGCCGGCGCCGTCCAGTGACACGACCGCGGTCGTCCAGGAAGCGGGCGGCGCCGTCGTCGTCAAGCGCGCCGCAAGCGGCGCGGAGCGCGAGTTCCGCGGCCGCTCCGCGAAGACGACGCCCCTCGACGCGGCGCTCATCTTCGACGCGACGGCGGGGACCTTCGAGCTGCGGCGCGTGGCCGCGGCGGCCGTCAAGCTCGCGCCGCCGCCGCCGGCGAGCTTGGCGCCGAGCCCTAAAAAGAAGCCGGGCGCCCGCAAGCGCGCGCCGACGCAGCGCTTCTCGGCGATGACGGACGGCGGCAAGACCTACCGCGCGGCGCCGCCGGCCCCGGCCGACGAGGACGAGGAGGCCGAGCTCGTGTGCCAGCCGCGGAAGAAGGCGCGGCCGGCGACGGCGCCCGCCGCGGCGAAACCGACGGCGAAGAAGAAGGCGTCCGCGACGGGGGAGGACGCGAAAAGTCTGGTGGATCGCGCGGCGCCCATCGCGGTCGTCCAGAAGAACCCGAAGCGGGCGCCGAGACGGCGTCGAAATTCACGCCTTCGCCGCGGCGTCCCGGGTGTCTGCTCGGTGGCGTATGTCGAAACGAACCGGTCGCGTCCGCGCAGGGCGCCTCCGGCGAGCGCTTCGACAAATACATGGCCGCGACGACGGCGGCCGAGTTTCTTGAATTGGGCGGGACGCGGGCTGATTTAAAATACGACATCGCGCGCGGCTGGGTGACGGTGCTCGACCCGCGCTGAGACTGTGTGCGTGTGTTAAGACAAGACATTGTGTGTTACTCAGAGGTACTTCTCGAGCTTCGCCCGCGGCATGACGGCGAGCGCGTTGACCGCGGCCTTGTACTGCGCACTGCACGCCACGAGCTCCGCCAGCAACTCGGGCCGCTCCTTGAGCCCGTCCACAAAGACGTCCGGCGCCACGCGGCCGTCGAGGCCCCAGACGTCGGGTATTGGGTGCACCTTGGACGGCTTGTCCAGCCAGTGCCGCGGGTGGCCCGGCTCGTGAGACCCGACGAGCGCCGCGAGGCGGTCCGACGCCTCGCGGTCCACGCAGGGCGTATCTAATAACTCCGAGATCTCGTCCGACGAGAGGCCTCTTCCATCATAGTCGTAGCACTCGGCCGCGGCCCGCACCGCGCTCAGGACGTCGCGTTCCTCCTGCGAGTAGTCGGCGTCGCGGCCGTCGACGGGCCAGACTGGGTGTGCAAAGAGGAGGGCAGCCGTCGCGGCGCCGACGCGGCAGCGGTCGGCGAGGCGCGGGTCGAGCGACGAGTAGAGGGCGTCGGCCGCGCGGCGCGGGCCGCCGGACAGCCGTGCCCTAAAAGCGGTCACGAACTGCGTCCTCGCGATGACGGACGGGTCGGGATTTTCAGAGGCGGAGGCCCTCCACAAAGTATGAAGATCAAAAATCGCCGAGGCGCCGGGCGACCGAGACGACCGGAGTTGCTGCGAGCAGGCCGCCGCGCCGCTCAGCCGCAGCGCGTAGCGGCGCCGGTCCCGCGCGACGTGCGTCACGACGGCGTCGGCGACGGCGTCCTCCGGCGGCCGTTTCGCGTCAGGGTTCGTGAGCACGGTGTAGGAGCCGCAGCGCTTCGGGCGCGACGTTTTGGAGGGCGCGCCGGACCCCGTCGCGCGCATGACGCGGCGGTACGTGCTGTGCGGCGCCGCCGCGACGCCGAGGAGCCGGCCCCGGTCGTACGTCGCCCGCGCGAGGCCGCGCGGCTTTGGTGGTTCGCCCTTGACCCAGTCGACGTGCCGCGCCGCCTGCACTCTTCTTATTTCGCCGGCGACCGTCGCCATGCGCGCGCCGCGCTTCGAGGCCCGCGCCTCGGCCCGCCGCGACCCGCGCAGCGTCGTCACGCTCATTAATGAGGAGACGGTCGTCTCGCGTCTAAATGATGCGCCCGTGAGGGCCGAGGGCGCGTCGGCGCCCTTCGCGTACCCGGCCGGGTGGTTGGCCTCCGAGGGCCAGAGCCGCGGCGCCCCCCGAAACGTCGTCTCGCCGACGTCGTAGCCCAAGGGCGGCGCCCACTCGTCGCGGGGCACGCCGAGGCACTCGTCGACGTCCCGCAGACACGTGTCGTAGACGTCGAGGAAGCGGTGCGTCGCGCGGGCGACGGCGTGCGGCGGACCGTTCACTGCGTTCGGGTCGCGGCCGGTGGCCGCGCCGCGCCAGGCGGGGCTCTTGGTCTGCTTGGCGGAGCGCGCGACGGAGGCCTGGCCCTTGACGGAGGCGCGGCTGTCCCAGCGGTGCGTCGCGGCCGTCGCGGACGAGGCCTGCCCTACCATGGCGACGATGGGGGGGGGGGGCAGCCCCGCCGGGATGTCGCGCGGCCCGAAGGAGCGCCGCGCGGCCCGACGGGCGAGGAGCTGGCCCGGTTTGGGGCTGGACAGCGCTGAAGCTCGAGCGCTGATCGGGTTCGGGTTTTACACGGCGCGCGGATGCATACGTGCGGGAGTAGGGGGTGCGTCCCTCGACCGACGGCCCGAGACTAGTTTTTGACCGGAACACGTTACGACCGGCCGGGGGGGGGGGCGGGGGCGGCTCAGATGAGCGCCGTCTGCGTCTGGCAGCGGTCGCCCATGTAGCCCTCGAAGCACTCGCACTCGCCGGACGAGTAGTCGCACTTGCCGCGGCGGCCGCACTCGAACGAGTTGTAGTCGGCCTTGGTCGACTCCGAGACGCTCGAGAGGATGTCCGAGGACGCGTCTGGTACAAGGGCGCCGGCCGAGTCGGTGGCCAGGAGGAATACCTCCGATCCATCGGCCATTGTTGCTGGGGCGGTCGTGCTTTGTTGGGCGCGATCAACTGCCAGAGTGGGGGCACCGGAGGCGTCAGTCACTTTCAAAATCTCGCTGCCGATCAGGATGTGATCGTCATCAGCAATACCAGTACCATCAGCCACATCAATACTCACGATAGTATCAGCATACGTGCTGCCAGGCGTGGCGTGAGAAATCGTCGTCGCGACCGAGGCTTTGACGAAACCCGGAGCCGTCGAGGCCACCAAGGCGGACTTGAGCTGGACCGGGCTCGACAGCTGGGGCGTGCAGCCGGAGTCGCACTTGTCGGCCTCGACCTCCAGGAGGTACTGGGGGCCCGCGACGGACCCGCCGTTGAACCCGATGTCGCACGACACGGACGGGTAGAGCGCGCTGACGCCAATTTTGTACGCGTACGTGCAGGTCACGGTGCAGCCGTCGACGACGTAGTTGGGGAGCTCGTGCAGAGCAGCCTGCACGGCATCTTGCGTCGCAACCTGGGCGCCGGCCACGTCCGTGTTGGCCGTGATACCCGCGACGATGATGGGCTTCGTCGTGTAGGACTGGTTGAGCTTCGACGTGAAGGTGAGGGCGAACGACTTGCCGACGAGGTCGCCGAAGCACGCGTCGGTGGCGGCGGCGTCTGTGGTGTCGCCGCAGCCGGACACGGACACCTTGCCGTCGCCGAGGGCGCCGGCGCCGATGAGCGTCACGGTCTGCGTCTGGTACTTGAGCGACGTGGTCAGGTCCAAACGCTCGTCCATGACGTCGTTGCCCTTGGGGCACATGCGGCGCGAGCAGTCGATGTCCGTGTAGCCCGGCTCGCAGACGCACATGCGCACCTTGCCCGAGTCCCAGTTGGGCTTCTGGGGGACCTTGGAGGCGCCGACGCCGACGCCGCTGGCAACTATGTCGCCGTTGGCATCGGGGACGCCGGCGTAGTCGCCGTAGACGGTGCCGAAGGTCACGTCCTCGGCGTAGACGCACTCGCCGTGGCCCGAGCAGTCGTTCTGGCAGGTCTGGAGGCCGCAGCCGCGGCCCGTGTAGCCCTCGAAGCACTCGCAGTCGCCCGAGCCGCGGTCGCAGATGCCGACGCCGGCGCACTCGGCGTACGTGTGGATGTTGCCCGTCTTGTCGGGGCCGGCCGACCAGGCGACCTGGTAGGGGCAGCGGCGGTCCGAGCAGTCGCCGCCGTCCTGGTCGCCCATGACCCAGTCCTGGTAGCACGTGCACGTGTCGTCGGCGCCGCACGTGCCGTGGCCGGAGCAGGAGTTCGGGCAGGCGGCGTGCGCCGTCGTGGCCGCGAGGGCGAGGAGGGCGAGCTTCATGGTCGTCGTTGGCCTGCGGCGGGCGGCGGGTGAGTGTTCGGGATTCGAAGCGTCGGGAGAGCCTTCGCGCGCGCCGGCCCCGGCGCGCGGGAGGGCGGGGACGCTCTTGGCGCGGGCGCGTAAGGTGACCGGGAACGCGGGGGCTGCCTGTAGGCGGGGCCCGCGGCCGCGCCTGGCGCAGGGCCGGCAAGCGGAGAAGCTGCCCCCCGGCTTTGTTTGCGTCGCTGCCGCGCTTGTTTCTCGTGAAAGCGGGGTAGCGGGGGAGCTGTGGTCTTTTTACGTGTGTTGGGTGTTTTTCGTGCAGTTACGCGGGGCGGAACCTGGTCAAAAACGAGGTCAAAGGCTGCTCGAGAGCCGCTGAATTTCGTCCTACTGATCGTACCCTAGTTACACATTCGGGTTTTACGGTTTACCTAAAAAAAATGTTGCGGCCCCTCCCAGCTGCGACGGCTGCCCCGACGAGGGACGGATAGGGCAGGCACGCCGTCGACCCTGACGTCGAAAAAAATCGCCGCGCGTCCGGAGCGCCCGGCCGAGAGGGCTCGCGGGCACTACCGGGACCCGTCGCGACGGGGAGTGCTACCGGCGGGCCCTCGAGGCGTGCCGGGCGCGGCGACGGGCCACGGAGCTCCCGGCCTCTCACGAGCTGTGCCTTTTGGAGCTGCCCGCAATCGCGCGGCATTACTGCCACGCCGCGCGCGACCAGGCTGCCATCATGGCCCAGGACGTGGTAGCAGCCCCGCCGCCGCCGCCCGCCGCCGCCAAGCCGCCGGTGCCGCCCGCCTCCCCGCATCCCGGCGACCGGGATGCGGGGAACGCCGCGGCCGCCGTCGAGCAGCTCCTCGAGAGCTTCGAGCGCGTGCTCGCGGCCGTCGTCGACGGCCGGCTGCCGGGGTTCGGCTTCGAGAACGACGCGGCGTCGACGTCGCTGAAGGCCCTCGTCAAAAGGCTGGACGAGGCGGACGATGCGTCGACGGCGCTGGAGGATCTCATCAAAACGCTCGACACGGCGGACATTTCCGCGGACGAAGGTAGGAGGTTCAAGGAAAACCAAGGCAGGGCGTACCAGGAGCGCCTGGGCATGTGAGAGGGCGGGAAGCTGTTTCTCCGGGCCGGGAAGCCCTCCGACGACGAAGCCGCGGCGGCGCTCGACCGCGTCGAACTGCGCCGCGACGTGTTCGTCGCCGTGGTCGACGCCATTAAAGACCACGTGGAGGAGAAATACGGTAGCATCGGGTCGCACGGCGTTTCCACGAGAGAAGAAACGCACTGGGTCATCCGTCTGCAAAGGGTCGCGGAAGGCAAGGTCCTCGAGAAGTACTGGATCTGCGGCGAGTCGACGACGCTCGCCTCCGTGTCGGCGCTGCTCGCGCTGGTGCGCGAATGCGGCGGCGCGGCGCGGGCCGCCGGCGAGAGGCTCCAGGCGCGCCTCGCGGTGCCGCGCTTGAGCTTGAATTCCACGATGGCTAGGTGCGGGACGTGCAAGCTGGCCACCGACGTGGCGGCCATATCGGCCTCCGCGACGAAGCCGCGCGACCTGGACGAGGCCCTCGGCCCCATCACCTTTAAGACGCGCGGCGCGACGCCCCTCACGAAACAAGGCGACCGCGAGGCGCCGGTCTTGAAGTTCGCGGCCCCCGAGGCGCCGGCCGGCGGCGGCGCCGACGCGCGCGCGGTGCGCCGAGGCACGGGCTTCACGCTCAAGTTTCGTTCGCGGGCCGCGGGCCTCTAGCCCCTGGCAACGATCCCCCCCCTCCCACGCCGCGCGAAGGACCATCTGGAACCAGCAGTAAAAAAAATCATAAAACTAGACAAGGCAAAAGGCGCGCGCAAAAGGAAGAGGAATGGGTCGTCAGAACTTCGGCGGCGCGAGCGCGGCCGCCGCCGCCGGCGCGAGCGCCGCGACCTGGACGCCCGCGAGCGCGTGCCAGGTCGCGCCGTCGCGCGTGATGTACCAGGGCGCGCGGACGGCCTCGGGCGCCGCCGCGGCGTCGTAGCCCGACGCGAGGCCCGCCGCGTCCCGCGCCGGCCGCGAGCCCACGAGCCAGAGCGCGCCGCGGCCCTCCACGACGCACCGGAAGAGGTACGAGTCCTGGAAGGCCTCGGGCGGCTCCTGCGAGACGCGGCGGTAGACGCCCTCGTCGACGCGCGCGTAGAGGCCCGCGCGCCACGCCTGGGGCCCCGCCTCCGCGGGCAGGCGCAGGTAGACGCAGGGCGGGCCGTCGCCGCCGGTCGGACCCGCGCCGGCCGCGGCGCGCGCCGCGGCCACGGCGTGCGGCGCCGGCAGGCAGGCCGCGCCCCGCGCGACGACGCCCGCGGCACGCGTGCTCAGCCCCGCGTGCGCCGCGCTCCGCTGCAGGATGGACTCGTGCGCGCCGAGCGCCGCCGCGCCGGCCGCGAGCACGGCGCGGGCGTTCGCCGGCTGCGCTACGAGCGACCGCGCGACGAGCGCCGCGGCGCCCTGGGGCGCGCCCATCGCGGCCGCCGCGCGCGCGAAGGCGTCGGCCGCGACGGCCGCGGCCTCGTCGTCGGTCGGCGCCTCGGTTAGGCGCGCGAGCGTGACGTAGCGCGGGTCCTGGGCCACTGCGCGCACGCTCACCGCGTGGAAGACGTCTCTATACTGCGGGAAGTGTTCGAGGGAGCCGAGGACGATGGCCGCGAGCTGCGCGTCGTCGAGGCCGCGGCGGGGCTTTTGTGTTGGGAGCATGCTTCTCTCCGCGATGCCTTGAAAGCTTGGCGCGACTGTCTGCTCGATGGCGCCGCCTCGCTCGATGGCGCGAGGCGGCGGCGTCGTCGCGCGTGCTGCTGTAGGTCGCCGGGTGTATCTCCAGCAGTCGGAATCGCTCGCAGCCAAACCAAAGGTTCGCAGACCGACTCCTTGGACCTCTCGATAGGCTTTTTTGTGCCCACGCCTGGTACAACAAAGCTAGGAGTAAACCTGGTTGCAAAAGCTAGGTAAAAACTAGTATCTTACATGACGCTAGCTAAACCGCTGCGGCGCTGCCGCGGCTCGTAGATCGTGAATTCATCCGCATTGATGTATTTTGGTAGACCGCGAGCAAGGATGGTGCACTTTGCTACCGAACCTAAGGCTTGGGCAGCCTAATCATCCTAGCCAGGCAGTGCTACAGATGAGGACACTCCTCCTCCTCGTCACGCACGCGCTGGCAACGACCCGCGTCGTCGTCGACGACGTCACCACCACAACGCTGCGCGTCGACGCGCGCTACGTGAGCAGCGTCCTCGACCCGTCGAGCCTCGACTGCGGCGCGAGCCGCAATCAGTTCTCGGATCCAAGGGGAGCGGGCCTGGCGAACCTCACGCATACGAAGCTGCGAACATTTGTGAGGAGCCTCGCGCCGACGCTCGTCGTCATAACGGGCGGCCGGTCGAACTGCCTCGACGCCACGACTCGAAAAGCGTGGCGCTCGCCCTACTGCCAGGCACGCGGCTACGGCGGCGTGTGTGATCATGTGCTAAACGAGCTCGACGCGTTTAGTACGGCGACGGGCGCGGACGTCGCCTGGCACGTCAACCCGGCCTTCCGCGACGCTAGCGGGAACTTCGACGTCGACGCAGCGCCGGCGCCGTCTTCCGCATCTACGTTATTGCTCTACGAGGAGCTGCACGAAAAGCCGCCGCGGCCGTCGAAGCAAAAGTTGCCCGTGCAGGCATCTGCTGCCAGTGTCGCTATTGACTTTGCTTCCCTCAGAAAACGCTACAATCATCATACGATCATCGGCCTCCTCAACCAGGACACGGACCAGGCCCCGACCTGGACCGATGCTGTTTATAGGGCCTCAAAAAACTCCATCGACGTCGTGGCCTTCAGCTACTACGCGTCGACCGTGGCCCTCGGCCGCGCGAAAAAGAAGTACGGCTGCGGCGCCTACGCCGACGCGGCGGCTGGGATCGTGGACCCGAGCCACCGACCCCCGTTCGACCGCACGCTCGCGCGCTACGTGGACCTAGCAAGGAGCCTCGGCAAATTCGTTTGGGTCGTCGCGGCGGCGCCGTGCACGCACGCCCCCGAGGGCTCGGGCTGGGGCGCGGTCGACGCCGTCGCGGGCGGGCTGTGGTACGCGGATTTGTTGGGCCGGGCGGCGACTCGTCGGCGTCCACACGGGCGCCTTCAATATCTGTCGTCCACGCTTGGTCGATGGCGTGGGGGTGACACGTCGCCCTACAACGCAGGCGGCGGGCGGCGCGCGGCTCGTCGCGCGGCAGACGTTGGTGGGCGGCGTCTACGGCCTCCTAGATTCGCGGACCTACGCCGAGACGCCGTCGGCGGTCGTGGCGCGGGCCTTCGCCGAGCATTTCGGAAGCGAGGTGTTGCAGGTAAACGCGGCGACGCCGCCCCACCTCTCAATCTTCGCGCACTGCGGCCGCGGCGCCGCCACCGTCGCGTTTTTGGTCGTCAACGTCGGGAATCGCACGGAGTCGCTGATGCTGCCTCGCCACGGCGCGGGGCCCGTCGTCCTCTCCTATGTGGAAATCAACCAATGACGCGGCCGTGCTGGCTCCGTCGAGCGGCGAGGAATCGGCATCGCCACGCCATCGAGCAGGCGTCGCGTCGATGGCGTGGAGGACGACGCGATGATTCAGCACGAACTCGCCGTAAAATTTTGATTTCCACACAGGTCCTGTCGCTCGCCGGCGCCGCCCTCGCGGCGCCGGACTTCGCGCCGTCGCGGCTCGAGGCGCGCGACTCGAACGCGCCCCTCCACATCAAGCCGTTCTCGGCGACGGTCGCCGTCGTCGGCCGCCTCGCGGCGCCGCCGGCGACGTGTAGTCGCCCGACGCCGCAGCCCGAGCATCTTCCTCATCGGTCCAAGAAAAAGAAGAAGCACGGGTGGTTCTCCCATTAAATGTGTGTGCTACATGTACACAGTCATTACTCGCCGCCCTCGAGGAGCCCCCGGATGATAGGAGGAGGCGGCGCGTAGTCGAAGGCGAGGTCGAGCAGCGCCCGGTTCAGGAGGACGACTTCTTCCCCTTCATAAACCTCGACGCAGCTCGGGTCCAGGGGCACGAGGCAGTGCCGCGTCTCTTCCAGCTCGAGCTCGAGCAAGGGCGCGGCGAGCGCCGCGCCCTCGTTCGGGTCCAGCACGTCCCAGACGACGCCCACCGCTTCCCCCTGCGCGTCGACCACGCGCAACCCCTCGAGCCTCGTCGACGGCTCGTAGGCCTCCACGGGCTCTTCAGTATCCTCGTCGCGCCGGTACAGGACCGCGCCCGCCAGCCGCGCGGCCTCCTCCCGATCCCCCAACCCCTTCAGCGCCACGACATATCGCACCGTCGCCCCGAAGCGCTTCAGCTCGCGACAGCTCGCGACGACGACCGGCCGCGGCGTCCTTCGCGACGCGAGGCGCAGGTACCGCAGCCCCTCCGCCAGTAACGCCGCCTCGACGTCGACGGCGGACGGCGCGTCTACCCTCAAGGACCCGCGGACGCCGTGCGCGCCGACGACTTGTCCGAGCTCTTGAAAACCGAACGTCGACGGGTCCCGCGCGTCGAAGTCCAAGACCGGTTTTGTGCTCGAGCGGCGCTTCCGCGCCAGCGCCGCGCCTTCACAGAAGCAGTCGGCTTGCAACGCGTAGGTCGGCGGCGCCGGCGCGGCCTCGTCCTCCCGTGCCTCGGCCCGCCGCATGGCCCGCTCCCAGGGGTCCTCCTTGACGTCGTTCTTCTGGTACTTGTTGACGTGCTTGTTCTTCCGTTTCGCGGCCATGCCGCGCCCCACGCCGGCCGCCGCCGCGAGGAGGTCGGCGTCGCTGCCGCGGCGCGCGGTGGCGGCGCGCGGCCGCGGGCGCGCGACGAAGCCGCCGGCGGCGTGCACCAGGGCGAGCACCGCGAGTGTGCCGATCATCTTCGCACCTCGATTCGCGCCTCGCGCGGCGATGCAGAGGCACTGAACTGCACTGCAAACTTGTGAAACACCTCACAGACTACGGCGAAACGCTAGCCCTAGCTGCGGTGCTGGGTTCTAGGAGTCCCGTGTCGCTCTCCAATTGCCTGTACTGAGCCGTGGTGATGCGCTGTAGTTAACGAGCGGCGTGTGACCTAGACATAGATGATAGACACACTAGACTCAAAAACGCTTTGATGGCTTGTACGCGCTCGGGTCGGAGGAGTCCTCCGTCGAAGGGCTCGGAGGGCTCGCGGGGCGAGACCACGCCCCGCACGCGGGCGGATTCACGGGCACACTAGCCAGCCCGCGGCAAACCAGCAGGCGGACCCGCACGTTAGGCCCCATAATTGAGGCCGCCCGCGCGACGCGGGAAGTCGCATGGGGGGGGCGCTGGCTGGGCAACGTGGACCCGCCCGACCTCATCTGCTGCTGTGCCAAGTTTGGTGCCGGGTGGCGAGGCGGAAGGCGGGCAACGGCAGCCCTCTTTGGCAGGTCGTTTTTCAGACGGGCCACGGCCCGCCTTAAGTACCGAGATATTCCGTACTTCGGAGATATATCACGGCCGGGTCTGTGAACGTGCGCTGGGTGTCTTCAAACTTTGGGTTCCACGCATTTTCGCGTCGTTGCGGCCGTCGACGCGTATAATACGGCACAAAACGGGGAGCCCTTCGCTCGTATCGCAGCCGCACGATCTTCGGAGCAGTGTGGGACCGAGACATGATGTCCGCGCTCGAGCATGCCGGAGCTGTGGAGCTGTCGATGCGATCCTGGTGATTTATCAGCGGTCGAAGACGGTGCGCCGTCGACCGTCTTGAGGGCCCGCGTTCTCGGCGCCATCAAGTTGTTGTGTCCTCCTGCTTTGGCACGGCCATCGGCGCTATGAGACGCGGCTCCGGGCGCCTCGGCGGCGCCGAGGGGCCCCATTGCGCCTCGGTGGGCCCATTTCTCTGCCCATTTCTATGGGTCGTGAAGCAAAGGGGGGCTGTAGCTCGGTAGGGGGGCGTCGTATAACCCTTTCCTTCGGTATTCGATAGGTTTATGTACCCATTGGCCCAGACCGACCCGCTTTGCGCTGACCTGGGGAAGCTTTGTTCCCAATTTACAGCCTAGAATTTTACCCACCGAGGCGCAATGGGCCCACCGAGGCGCAATGGGGCCCCTCGGCGCCGCCGAGGCGCCCGGAGCCGCGTCTCATAGCGCCGATGGCCGTGCCAAAGCAGGAGGACACAACAACTTGATGGCGCCGAGAACGCGGGCCCTCAAGACGGTCGACGGCGCACCGTCTTCGACCGCTGATAAATCACCAGGATCGCATCGACAGCTCCACAGCTCCGGCATGCTCGAGCGCGGACATCATGTCTCGGTCCCACACTGCTCCGAAGATCGTGCGGCTGCGATACGAGCGAAGGGCTCCCCGTTTTGTGCCGGTCGACGGCCGCGCCGACGCGAAAGTTCATAGAACCCAAAGTTTGAAGACACCCAGCGCACGTTCACGTACCCGGCCATGATATATCTCCGAAGTAAGTACTTTCTCGCCACTTTCGGCCGACCGTGGCCCGTCTGTGAAAAAGTGGGCTGCCGTTGCCCGCCTTCCGCCGCGCTGCCCGGCACCAAACTCGGTACGGCGGTAGATGGGGTCGGCGAGGTCGCGTCAACCCGGTTTCACGCCCCCCACGCCGGTTCCCGCCTCGTGCGAAGGCCCTAAAGTCCCGCAGGCTGGTTTGATGAGAGGCTCTAGGAAACCGTCTAGTGTGCCGCGGGCCCGTGATCCGCGCCGCGGGGCAGCCTCACCCGCGGGGCAGCCTTCGACGCGTCGAGGAGGGACCACGAGGGACACCGCTCCCGGCCGCACGCGAGCCGTGGGCCGCGGGGCGCCGTAGGAGGAGGCCCTGGAGGCACTCTGGAGGCAGCATGAGCAGCCCCGCGCGGCCACAGCCGCCTAAAACCCAACCAGGCAAGCCCAAGAACTCGACGGACGCCTTCGCCCGGAGGCTTAGTAATTGGCGCCGCGAGCGGGCCAAGCTCGACCTCGACCTCGAGCAGGCGCCGCTCGAGAGCCGCTTCTCACCCCAGCTCGCCGATTTGATGGCCAGGGAAGAAGCCATCGTCGGCGAGGGCTGCGTCGACACGCCGGCGCGCAAGGCCGCGGCCGAGGATCTCTATAAAAGGGTCGACGATTTGCTCAAGCTCGAAACGCGGCGGTACTTCGAGAGCGCGACGGCGCACGCTCATAGGCGGTGGTCCCAGTTGTTTCAGAAGCAGGCGAGGGAAGCCACTAAAGTAAGGGAGGATTTGGAGCGGAAAACTAGGGCGTTACTCTTGAAGGCGGGGCGCGAGGACTTGCCGGTGAAGGCCGAAAATGATTTTGAGGCTCAAGAACGATTGATGCGGCGGAAGACCGCCGAGGCTTGGAGAGAGAGTGCGAGATTCGACCTGCGGGAGGCCTTCGCCTTGCAGCTCGCGCGGGTCGACGTCGAGTGGGAGGCGTACGAACATAGACTGAGGTTGGATGTCGACGAGAAGCTCGCTGAGCTCGGGTCGAGGGCGCCGCCCTCTCCTAATGTGGATTCGCCCACGCAACGATGGAAATCTAAAGAAAAACAGGAGCTCTTGGTCCACACGGCGCCAGTATTATCACCCGGCCAGACTCCAAAATTGCTGTCGCCCGGTAACAGACATGATAGTACAAAAGTCCTGTCGCCCGACCGCATGAACGCGCGCCAGGAGGTCGAAAATGCCTTCCACGACGCCATGGCGCGCGTCGCGTTCCAGAAGGAAACGGCTAGGCGGTGGATCCGGCGGCAGGCCGGGCGCATGACGTCACAAGTTGATTGTAGCGAGCCGGTGCGGCGGTTCCTCGCGACGCGGTTATACGCGGCGGAGGAGGCCGAGGACATTACGAGGTTACGGTGCGAGGCCTACGACGACGTGTCGCGCGAGTGCGCGCTCAATACGGCGGAGTCGCGCGAGGCGGTGCTGAGTCGCGAGACAATCAACGCGCCGGCACGACCGGCAGGGAAAGGGGATCCGATTTTAGTCCTGCCGCAGACGCGGCGCGCGACGCCGCCGCGCGCCTCACAACCGCAGCGGCGGCGGCCAGGGAGCAGCCAGAAGCGAACCTTCGCCGCCGACCGCGCGCCGCCCGTCGCGGGCCTGGGCGCGGCGCCCGTGCGCTTCGTAAAACGATAACTTAGTCGGGCTCTTCGAGCCATCGCGCGTGTTTCGCCGCCTCGCGCATGGACGCCGCGAAGAGAGCGTAGTCGTCGGCCTTTCTCACGACGGCGAGGAAGGCCAGCGCAGTGCTCCGCCGCGCGGCATCGCCGTCCGCGGCATCTCTCTCTAAGGCAGCATAAAACTTCTGCGGCGTCGCGCCGAGCGTCGTCTTCAGGTGCCTCTCGAGGGCCCGTTCGTACAAGTCGCGGTAGCGCCGATGCAAGGCGTGGTGCTCGTGGCTGTGCTCGTCGACGTCGGGCTCAAACCTCTCGAAGTGCCGCGCCTCAAATTCGAAGAGCTCGTCGAGGTTGGCATCTTGAAAATTGGCCCACAGGTTGCCCCAGTACGCGAGCGCGCTCTGGACGAGGGCGTTGTCGCGCCGGCGCGGCGACTCGTTGCGCCGTCGCGGCGGCGAGGCGCTGCGCGAGCGCAGGCCATGCCGTCGTCTGCGCGATGACGAGCGTGGTGACGCGTCCTTCGTCTCGGCGCGGCGCGGTGTGGCATAAGCAGGCACGGGGCTCTCGATGGTATCAAGGTCGAGCCGTGGCATTTTTGCTCCTCGTTCCTTAAGACCGAAGCAGCCCCGGGAGTCTTGCAGCCGGAATTGCGCCGGGTGAGGCAGTGTGTCCACTTGCGTGCTCGCGTGTGTTACGGCTGCGAGTGACGTCTCGGGGCTGCCCGTGACGTCTCGTCAGGCTGCCCACGCACTTCTTTCCAACGCTTGCGATGCAGGAGCACACTGCGGCGCTTGGCGGCGCTGTTCCGCAGGGCGCTGATCATGGAGAGAGACATACTAGATTTTGCTTTGCTAGAGCTAGGCCGCCTAGCTGCCACGACCGCGTACTTTGATTCAATGCCCGTCGTCGGCTGCGACCAGCCTCGTAAAATCGAGAAGCGCGGCGCCGGCGCGTCTATGACATCTCCCGCGGGCGCCGGCGCGGGCGCCCTCGACGACGCCGCGCCGACGCCCAGCGCGGAGGTCGCCGAAGCCAAGGCGCGCAAGGAGGGGGTCGCCGCGGCGGGCGCCGGCGCCGCGGCGGGCGCCGGCGCCGCGGCCCGGGGCGTCGCCTGGGGCGTGAGCCCGCCCCGCGGCATCTTGGGGGGCGGCCGCGGCAGCACAGAACCAATATACGTGAACTCGGCCGAGGCGTCCCACCCGGGCGGCGCCCTCGCCAGCCGTCGGGACGAGGTATGGCGCACGCGATTCACCGGTGATCTCTCAAGAGGCTTCCTGTGTAGAGCGGCATGCTGTTCCTTGGCGTAGAAGCGCGCCACTAAATCATCCCCAGCGCGTTCTGCCTCCGCCCGCAACCGCTCCGCGCGATCCTGCTGGCACTGTCTTCTCCAAGCAATGAAGATGCGCTTCTGGCCCTTGGCGAAGAGGTAGCCGCACAACCGCCGGCCCTTGACGCTCATGACCGTGAAGTCGCGCCACGCCTCATAATGATCCCTCAGATGGTTCCCGCAAAACAGCTTCATGAAGTGCCTAATGCGCTTCGCTCGTTTCGTGTAATCTCTCCACGCATAATAGTGGATGCGTTTCGAACCGCCGAAGACTCGATACGCGAGTCGCTTCGCTGCTTTGATGCGCTTCGTCCAGACCGCCCACGCGCTAAACCTTTTCTGCAAATGATTACACATGAGGAAGTCGCCGATCTTATTTCTCTGCTTCATCTGCTTGTCGGCGTTCTCCTTCCAGTCGTGGAACCACCTTCTACGCTCCATATTTAAATCTGTGACGGCCCGCCACGTCTCGACCACGTGCAGCTGCAGGTGCATGAAGACCTTGATCCTCAGTTTGCGCACGCGCTTCTCCGTGTAGGCGTACTTCTTCCAGCCCAGGAAGGTCAGGCGCTTGAGGCCGGCTAACCTGTGTGGACATCAAAATTTTACGGCACGTTCGTGCTGAATCGTCGCGTCGACCTCCACGCCATCAACGCGACGCCTGCTCGATAGCGTGGTGGTGCTCGTCCCTCACCGCTCGACCGAGCCAGGACGGCCGCGCCATCGCCGATGCACCCGAATCACTGTTTGATTTCCACACAGCAGCTAGCATCTTCGCGAACTTTTCTTTGACGTAGAAGCACCGCCGCATGTACTCCACAAACGCCTCGAAGTGCTCCGTGAGCATCCTCAGCTTCACGCGTACGATCAAGGCCTGCAGGCGCCGCTCGCGCTCGCGCTCCAATTCGGAACGTAGCGCGGCGTCGGCGTTGCCCGTGAGTTCTAAGAGTAAACGCGCGTACTCGCCGGAACCCGCGCCGTGTAGGGAGTCCAATCTCCGTTTTTGTAAAAGAGAGAAGTAATACGCCCGTCGCTTAAACGTCTTGTTGGGGGCCTTGTTCTTCCGCCGCGACACGCCGCCCTCCCAGTCGTCGTAGAGGATGGAGCCCTTGGGAATGAACGTATCGACGACCAACTCTTTTTTTCGTTGAATGATGGCGCGCGAGGCCTCCTCTCGGAAGAAGCTGCGGGACTGATCCGTAGCAGCGTCGAAGTCCAATGGACTAAGTACATCTGTTAACACGCCCGTCGAGCCCATGGACGCGTGCGACACGCGCGCCCACTCGTCGATGCAGGCCTGGGGCTTCAGTTCGTCGGGCGAGTGATAGAATCCTGGTAAAGGTAATTTCGGCCGTTTGACCGGCGTTTTTAGGTCGAGCATCCATTGTGGTACATCGGCCTTCTTCTCTTTGACCGCGAAGGAGGCCACGATGTCCTCACTTACGCCATGGGCTAACATGTCCTCATCGCGGATGTTCGCGGACCCGGTCGAGATGGCCGCGCGCCGGCGTTCTCTCTGTTGTTTGGTCTCCTTCTGGTCGCTCCGGATGCGGACCGAGAGCTTGCGCGAACTCGCCTCCTTCGTCGTGCGCTTCTTGAGGAAGGGGGGCGCCATCGTTTACCCTGCTTGCTGCTTCCCGCGTCGCGCGGCGGCGGCGTGCGCTCCGCGGCTGCCCCCGGCGCTCCCCAAGTCTGTGGGCAGCCCCGCGCGCGCGGGGCGGTCTTCGCCGGAAGCCGTCGCCGCGGTGGTATGCTGCGGTCCCCTCGGGCGGGTCTCACGCCGCAGTAGCGGTCGCCGCGCCGCGAGCGCCGCCGGAGAGCAAGCCCTCTGTCTGCAGCGCCACAACTCGAGCTGCGGGTGCGCCCGGGAACGCTGGGTTTCGTCGGCGATATGTGTCTTTGCGAGGTATGGCCTCGTTTGCGGAGCGTTGCGAGCTAGCGGTTGTAAGACACTAGCTTGCCAGCGTGGCCGTGACAAAACGCACGCGTCCACACCATCTACGCGGGACATCGGCAGCTCTTGCACGCATAGAGTACTCTGCGCAGCCATTGGACACCGGCATTGATCCCTCACTTGAGTTGCAACTTGTGCGAAGCTTGTGCAACACTCACTCAGTAACACCAGCCTTGCAGCCTCAGCCCAACACTCCGCAGCCATGACCAAATCAATCCTCATCGCATTGCTCGTCGCACCGGCGCTGTCGCTCGTCGCACCGCGGTCATGTATCAGGCGAAGCGCCTTGCACGCCGAGGTCGCTGAGGTAGATGAGGCGGCGCCGCCGCCCCTCACGGACGCGCAGGCCGACGCCAAGAAAGAAACGCTGGAATTCCTGCAGACGCGCTACTTCTTCGGACGAGTCTCGGTCTACCTCGGGCCGCAGTACAAGCCGCTCAACGAAATCTTCGAGCCTTCTCGCAAGGACGACACCACTGCTATTGCTTCTGTGGTGGTCCCGACGCCCCTCGGCATGGTCATCGAGGAGTCGGCGAATTACCGGGGGAAGATCGAGGTCATCGACGTCGTGCCCGATAGCAACGCGGCGAAGGCGGGCATTCGGGTCGGAGATATTTTAAGGGGCACGACGGGCATGGCGTTGAACATCCAGCAGGCGTCGGAAGAGGACTTTGGGTTCAGCGTGGGCTTGTCCGAGGGGACGAAGCAAATAGCCTTCCTGCCGACGGACCGGAAGAATTTTGATTCGGTGATGAGCGCGCTCCAGTCGAACGCGAACCGGGGCGAGGCGACGCTCGTCTTCGAGCGGGTGGTCAAGGCGGCGGCGCAGTAAGTTATGTCTGGTTCTTGCTTGTTTGGACCCCGTGAATCCAATTTTTTGCGGCGTTTCAGGGCTCCCAAGAGAGAGAGAGAGAGAGCCACTTATTGAACCCACCCCCAGGTAGTACTCCCATTGCTAGCGCCCGTAAGACACTAGGCATCCAGCAAGTCGAAAAGGTCACAAGCCGTGTAGCGCTCGCTACAGCTTGCGCTAGTCTTCGCAGAGCTTTTATCGAGACCCGCGCTGGGCGGGAGCTGGCGAGCTGCAAAAGCGCTGAAAGCGAGCCGTATAATATTGCCTACAAGGCACTCTCAGCAATTTGATCAAAGAGCTGCAGGAATGGCGAACGAGACACCTGCGGTGCGCGAAACTCTGTCGAGGGATGCTGAGTTACTCGAACCCTTGGCCTCGGAGGCGGCGGCGGAGGCGCCGCCGATGGCGCCCGCCTTCGTCATGGGGCCCGACGGCCTGATGTACCCGGCGCCGCCCGCCTACGACCCCTACGCGGCTATGCCCATGTACGGCGGGCCCATGTACCCCGGCGCCTACGCGCCGCCGCCTCCAATGGCGCTCGCGCCGCCGCCGCCGGACACAATCTTCCAGGGCACGGTGACGAACTTCGGGAACTTTAACAAGGACGGCAGGGCCTCCAGGCACTGCTACGGGTTCATCAAGATCGACCATTCGGGGAATGAGGTCTTTGTGTCGGAAGAGGACGCGCCGGACGGTTACTTGTCGCAGGGCGACCGCTGCAAGTTTAGAATTGTCGACGCGAGAACGAAGAACCGACGGACGGGCGCGCCCCAGTGGAAGGCCACGGACGTCGTCTGCATCCAGCGGGCGGAGTTCATGGGCCCGATCCAAATCAAGGCCATCGACCGCGAGCTCGTGGATCTTGTCGAAGCGAACGGCGGCGAGATGCGCGTCACGCGCTTAGCTGAGCGATACGTGGAACGCCACGGCAAGCCCCTCGACGTCAGGGCCGTCGGCTACAAAGATCTTAGGCAGTTTGTCATGAGTTCACGAAGGTTGATTTACGACCCCAGAGTCAGCCCCGGGGAACCCACCCTCGGCGGCCTCGTTCGCTTGGCGCCTGGCTCGGCTAAGCAACGAGATGCGGAGCTCAAGGCGCGCGAGCAGGCGCTGATAGAGCGGGAGGAGGCCCTGGCGAAACGCGAGGCCGACGCGCGCGACTTCCCGCCGCTCAAGAGTTCGCCGGCGGCGCCACGGGAGCCCGGCGTCTCCGAGGCGATGCGCCACCTCAGCCTCGAGCCGAAGCGCGACGAGTCGAAGACGGAGCCGGTACCCGCGGGCTACACGGTCGTCGCGGCCGTACTGCAGCACCTCGACGAGACGCGGCTGTTGCCGACGTTCCTGGCGCAGCAGATCGACGACGCCGCGCTACCGTATCTAGAGCCGACGGATCTGATTGAGCTCGGCGTCGCGCCGATGACGTGTCTGGCGATCCTGGGCGCGTCGGCCGCGGGCGGGAAGCAGAAGAAGCTGGAGACGCAGGACGTGCTGCACGACGTCGCGACTCATCAATCTGTGCTGGAAAAGGAGCTGGCGGAGCACCGGGCCGAGCTGCAGAGGCTACGCATATCGACCGCCGAGCTTCCCGAGGACATGTGTTGCAGTATCACCTGCGAACTGATGAAAGAACCGTACCTATGTGTCGGAGACTCGCACACGTACGAGCGAGTCGCTATTGAGCAGTGGTTCGCGACTGGAGCGCGTACCTCGCCGACGACGAACGAGCGGCTCGATAATCTCACGCTCGTCCCGAATCACGCCATGCGGCGCCTCATCTTGGCGCTGCTCGAGCGCCGCCGCGACGCGAGCGGCGCGGACGAGACGAAGGGTCCGTCTTGAGCCCTGTGCATGTGTATAAGAAGTGTAGTAGTCGTATTAACGTGGCCGGCCGCGCAGCGCGCGGCAGGCGTAGGGGTGCCGCGTGAAGGGTCACACAGGTTCAGTCAGTGGCCTGGGGCTTCTCCGGGAGCGAACGATATTGATTTACGCGCAATAAATATACTTATATACGCCGTGCGTATGCGCGGCCTACCTCGAATTAAAACGGGTTTACCAGATAGATAGCTGCAAACCAAGGCAAAGCTCAGGCGCGATGCCGCAAGGTTCAAGCGGCGAGTGGCACACGGGCGAGGTCGTCTCTCTGTGCGAGTCCTACGGCTTCATCCGCAAAAAAGGCGCGAGGCCTGACATCTTCATGCACTATAGCGTGCTGTGTAATAAAGACGCACTCGGCCTAGCCAAAAGCCGGAAATTCCCTTAGAGCCCTATATACCTATGGAACGTTAGGAAATAATTTTTCCGTAATTGTGGTTCAATTTATACGTCTCAGGGGCGATTTTTGGCTTGGGGTTCGGGTTTTATCGCAATGGTCGCACCGCGTCGCAGCTGCTTGCTCTGCGCGAGGCTGCCCGCATGGTACCAGATTGCGCACAGCCCATTATTTTAGCATACGGAACCTGCGCCTCAGCAAAAATTTCCCGCCATTCGGCCGGCGCGTGGCTAAACGCGCATTGCGCCAAAATCAAAATCAACGTCGACTAATTGCGCTTACCCCCCTATAAAATTCGAAGTCTCCACGCAGTATTAGGATTCGCAGGGTAATTTAGCTTAATTAGGACTCATGGAGTATGCCTCAAAATCGGGCGAGAAATAATTACCCGGCTTTACCCGGGCCCTAAAGACGCACTACTAGACCGCTCGTTCGTGAAGGCCCCGATCGGACCCCGCTCCTAGACCGCGCGGTACCGAAAAAACAAACGTTACCGCGAGCGCCACCGCCGTCGCGCCGCCGGGACCGCCAGCACGCCGCCGCCGCGCCCCACGCACACACGCCGCCGCCGGCCGCGTCTTATACGCCCTCCGTCGGCGCGTTGCCCCTCGCGTCCTTCGTCATCTCGTAGAGGGGCTCGCCCCCCACGCCGGCCTTCTGCCGGAAGTACTCCGCCGAAAAGGCGTAGATGTCGTCGGGGTTCTCGCGGATCAGCGCCTTCGAGTAGTCCTTGAGGATGCCAGGCAGCTCGGGCGAGACGACGATCTGCTCGGCCGAGAAGATGCGGTTGACCTCCATGGCGCGCGCGTCGGCTGCGTCCGGCGCCTGCCTCCGCGGCTCGGGCGGTGCGCGGTTTATACCGGCGCGGGCAGCCGCTGTGCTCGTCGAGGCTGGGCGGCTAGTGGGGCCTAGTGCCGGCGCAATCGCGGCGCAGGGAGGCCCTGGCAGGGCTTGCGGGACGCTCCGTGGGCCGCGGCGAGGGATTCCCGACGTTCGCGGAAAACCCGACCACTAAAAGTGCTAATTTTTCACGGCAAACCCCGACGCATTGCTCACTGTAATTTGCTCGCCAGACGTGTTACGCCAGTGGCGCCGAGTCGCCGCATACATAGCTAGCACTGGGCCGCGCAAAAAGCTGCAGAAACGCAGGCGCCAGCGCCTCTGGACGCAACGCACCGTAGCTCCACGCGGCGCTTTTAGCCGCGGCAGCAGCGTAGAAACGCTACGCGCGCTGCCCGTACCGTACCGGCTCCTACACGCGGTGCGTTAGACGCAGCAGCGGTGCAGAAACGCTACGCGCGGCGTTGAGTCCGGCCGGAACAGGACAGAATGTGGCGCGTCGCCGCGGCCCGGGCCACGGCGGCGACGTTAGGCGTGGGCTACCTCCAGAAAAAGGCCGAGAACTGCGGCATCGTGGGCGTCGTGGGGGAGGCGGACGACGCGCGAGACGTCTTGCTCGATGGCCTCTCCATCCTCCAGAACCGAGGCTATGACAGCGCGGGCATGGCCACCCTGAAGCGAGGCACGAACGAGCTGGCAGTCACGAAGTACGCGAGCAAGGGGAGCACGGCCGACAGTATCGCACTCGTCCGCGCCCACGCGGAAAAGCACGCGGGCCACCACGTGGGCATCGCCCACACGCGCTGGGCGACGCACGGCGGCAAGACCGACGAGAACGCCCATCCGCATTTTGACGCGAAGGAGAGGGTCGGCGTCGTGCACAACGGCGTGATTATGAACGCCGATCTGTTGAGGGAGCAGCTCCAGAGCGAAGGGATTATATTTAGATCCCAGACGGATACCGAGGTCATCGCCCAGTTGATAGGGAGGGAGCTCGATGCCCAACCCGATGTCGAGCTGAGGGACGCCGTCAGTCGCTCCCTCCAAAAGTGCGAGGGCACGTGGGGCGTCGCCGTCCTCAGCGTCAAGGATCCGGAGAGCGTGGTCGTGGCCTGCAACGGAAGCCCGATGAACATCGGGCTGGCGCCCGAAAAAACTTTTATCGCGTCGGAGACGTCGGCGTTCAACCGCCACACGAAGAATTTTATCGCGATGTCCGGATCTCGGCGTCCCGTACGGTGCCTTCATTCGATGTGACTCGTGGCCATCTCACGATGACGTGGGTCGTTTCTTTTTCGATTTCGAGCGTCACGGCCATCGACGCGACTCGTCCATCCACGCAGGCAGGACGGCGAGATCGGCGTCGTGCGGGCCGGCGGCACTTCGTTAGATATTCGTAGAGCAGAACTCGCACCTGATCTAGAATTGAGGCAAACACCGGCCCCTCATGCGCATTGGATGGAACGCGAGATCGTCGAATTGCGGCGTCCCGTGGCCTTTCCGAGATGATACGCCATCTCACAATGAAGTGGGTGGTCTCAATCTCGATTTTGAGCGCATTATCACACACGCAGGTCGAGCAGCCCGCGGCGATTGCTAGAGCGCTAGCTTACGGTGGAAGACTAGGAGAAGACCGCGTCTTCCTGGGCGGCCTCGACCGGCGGCGGGAGGACATGGACAACATCAAGCATTTGCTGCTGGTACTGATCGCGGCGTCCCGCGGCGCCTTCACGCCATCGACGCGCGTCGTCTCCACGAGACGAGTTCGTGGGTGGTCTCATTTTCGATTTTGAGCCGTTTCGGACACCATCGTCGCGGCGCGTCGGAGAGAGAGCGCGCGCGGTCGCGGCGATGGCGTCTTGGTGAGACGGCGTCGCCGCGACGCCGTCATCATGATCACACGAGAGTCTCCGCGTATTGGGAAGGTCCAGACGGTGTCCGTGCCACACAGGTGGGCTGCGGGACGTCGATGAACGCGTCTTTATATGGTGCGAAGTTGATGCGGGATCTCGGCGCGTTCGACACGGCGCAAGTCATGGACGCGTCGGAGGTGGACGCGCCGGACCTGCCCGTGAAGAACGGGGGCGTGCTCGCGGTCAGTCAGAGCGGCGAGACGAAGGACGTCCTGCGGTGCGTCCAGAAGGCCATGGGCCACGACGTGACGGCGCTGTCCGTCGTCAATTCTGTTGGATCTATTATTGCGAGAACTACCAAGCTCGGCGTCTACCTCAACGCGGGCCGGGAGAACGCCGTCGCCTCCACGAAGGCCTTCACGACGCAAGTGACGGTCATGGCTTTACTTGCTTGTTGGTTCCACGACCTGCGCAATGAAAACCACAGTCCAAAATTTGAGCAATTGATGGCGTCGCTCCACCGCCTGCCCATTAGCTTCGGCATGGGTCTGCGCCTCCAGGAGCAGTGTCGACGGTGGGCTCATAGATTAGTGGACGCGGAGCACATTTTTATCTTGGGCAAGGGCTACGCCGAGCCCATCGCGCGCGAAGGGGCTCTTAAAATAAAAGAATGTGCGTATGTGCATGCTGAAGGTTTGAGTGGTGGGGCCATGAAGCACGGGCCCTTCGCGTTGATATCGGAGGATTTGGAGCGGAAGACACCTATTATTATGTTGATTCTCGATGATGAGCACAGCCACTTGATGCGGACGGCCGCTGAAGAAGTAAAAGCGCGGCACGCGGAGGTGTTCGTGATCACGGACGCGCCGCACCTCGCCAAGGGGCTGGACGACGACCCCATCGTGATTCCTCGGAATGGGAAGCTGACGGCTCTATTAGCGGTGCTGCCGTTGCAGTTCCTCGCGTATGAGTTGGCTCTCTTGAGGGGAGTGAACCCGGACTTCCCGCGCCACCTGGCGAAGAGCGTGACGGTGGACTAAGTATTCTCTCTCGGATTTCTGGGTGTCGGCGGCGTCGACGGGTGTACGGCGTCTGTACCTAGCGTCGTCCCCCACTAGAAAAATCGGCCTTCCTTGAGCTGCTGAAAAAGCGGCTGCACACGGCCCCCGCGCGCCCGTTGCGCATTCAGAGGCCTCAAACTTAACCGCTACCAGCCCAGGAGCCCGCAGGAAGGATGTCTATCGCCGCCGCCGGCGTCCTCAGGCGAGCGGCCCTAAACGCCTTCAGGCTGAACAGCTTCCGCGCGCCGGTGCGGACCCTTTCGGCGGGGCCCAAGAAGCCAGCCGCCGAATTGACCTTCAAAGAGGCCTGGTTGTCTGATCCGGCGACCTACCCCATCGTCGTGATCATCAGCAGTTCGTATCAGCGTCCTTAATGAACAACCACGACCAAAAAAGCACGTCCCTTTACCGCGGCCCGTGCGACCGGGGCGCCGTCGTGTCGTGGGAGAGCACGAGCGTGGCCGCGCCCAAAGGCCAAAAGGGCCTCTTCGCGCGCGCGTTTTACGAGAGCCGCTGCACCGGGCCGGCCGCGCAACAATTTCTACCACACAGCCGCGGTCATCGGCTGCTTCAGCTACTGCACCTTCTGCCTCTTCTGCTCGCCGGACGTGCGCATCACCAAGACGGCGCGGTCGCAGGTCATTAGAGATTGGACGTAGGGAGCGTCGTCCTCGTATGAATCCCCCCGTCTAATATTGTCCATCTACCTTTCTCCGCTGACGACTGTGTGGGGCGTCGATCCCTCCGCGCTCAGCGGCGCCCGCGCGAAGCTAAGCTGCGCATTGGCATTGCCCTGCGCCCAGGGCGGTGAAACGCGCGCGTACTCACCGGACAAACAGAGCCGGCCCGGCAAATTAATAGACGAGCATAGATCCGGGAGCCAAGAACTGTGCGATTTGGCTAGCTCTGCGCAGAGTTATAGGCGCACGTTGCAAACCGGTGCTATTGCTAAAAGCACCAGCGCGACGCAAGAGACGCCAGCGCCGCGCCAGCGACCGCCACACGCACGCGTACGGCTCGGCAGCGGGGCCACGCATCACTGACGGTACGCGAACAACAAAAAATGCCGGCCCTCACGCCGAGCCGCGCAAGGAGATCCCCAGGCGCCGGCGCACGCGCGGTCCTCGCAAGACGGACGACGGGCCCGCCGGCGACGCGGCCCGGCGAGGCCTGGAACCGCGCCAAGCGCCTGGCGAGGGAACGGGCGCGGCCGCCGGGGAGTCCGAAGCCGCGGAGCCCCTCGCCGACCAAGGTCGCGGCCGCCGCGCGCCGCGCCCAGGGCCTCGCGGGCCGCTTCAGCAAGGCCGACACGGACGAGGACGACAGCGACGGCCCGCCGGCGACGCCCGCGCTGCGGCGGAGCCCGCTCGCGGCGGCGAACGGGTCGCCGGAGCGGCGGCGGCCGGCGAGCCCGGCCCTCGCGCCCGGCACGTTAACCGAAAGACGCAAGCGCGACGAGGAGCGGCGCGCGGCGCGGGCCGCGGCGATTTTGAGAGGAGACGACGCGGCCGCCGCCGCGAGGCCGCCGTCCGTGGCGAAGTCGCCGCTGTTGCGCGACGACGACGGCAAGGACGACGACGCCCCCGCGCCGCGCGCGCGGTTCACGCCCCGGCCGCGGGAGGCGGCGACGCCGAGCGCGCCGCGAAGCCGCCAGAGCGCGGCGCCCTCGTCCGCCGCCTCGTCGACGACGGCGACGAACGCGCGCGTCGCCGCCCTCGAGGGCACGGAGACGCGCCTCCTGGCCGCTTTAGATGCCGCTGCCTTGGCGGCCAAGGACCGCCTCGACGCGTCGGAACGGGAGCGCCAACGGACGCTCGACGCCGAGCGCGCGCTATCCGAGGCGAACGCCCTCGTCGAGACGTTGCGCATCGAGCGCGACCGGCTGCGCGAGGCGCACGCCTGCGGCGAGGCGTCGTCGTCGTCCTCCACGGAGACGCGGGAGAAGCTCGAGGGGCAGCTCGACCAGGCGCTGCGGGCGCTGCGGGCCGCCGAGGCGCGCGCGTCCGAATCCGACGCGACGATTGCTGCTTTGAAAGCGGAGATGGTCCAGCTGCGCGCCTCCGCGACGAAGGACCGCGCCGCGGCGCGCGACGCCGCGGAGAGTCTGCGGCGGGCGCGGCTGGATCTCGATCGGGCCGTCGCGGCGCGAAAAGATGCCGAGGCCGACGCCGCGTCCAGCAGAGCGGACGCCGACGACGCGCGGAAGGCGTCAGAGGCGGACCGCCGCGCCTGTATGGCCCTCGAATCGAAGTGCCGGGAGTTAGGGGCTAGCGACGTCGACGTCGCGGCGGCGCGCGTCCCCCGAAGGACGGTCCTGGAGGCGATCCGGGCGCACCGCGAGGTCTGCGGCCTGGTTTGTGCTTTGGTCGTGCTGCTGGACCCCTCTCCAGTACGAGTGGGCGTCGGGCTCGGCGCGCTCGGGGTCCTGGCCTTAATGTAAGTTACTCTCTACCAGGGGATCCGGAGCCCGTCCTCGCAGTTTATGTAGGAACCGGACTCGTGCTTTCTCCCCACTTCAAACAGCACGCGCATAGCACCTACATCAGCATCAACCGCCCCCTCGGCGTCCCAGATCGACTCGTACTTCCGCGTCATTTCCGTGCGACAAAACCCGGGGTGTAACAACACCACGCTCATACCATCGGCCCTCAACTCCTCCCCCAGCAGCACGGCGCCCATGTTGCACGCCGCCCGCGACATGTGGTGCCCGTAATCGCCGCCCACGTTCCTATTTTGCGTGAAGCGCCACTGCACGGACCCGGCCTGCGACGTAATTATGATAATCTGGGCGTCCTTCTTCAACGCATGAGCCTGGCGCAAGCAGGCCGAGACGCGCAACGGCCCGACGGCGCAGACGTCAATTTGTTTTAATTGCTCATCATAATGCATCGTGTCCGTCGGCGTCACGGCCTCGCGCGGCCCGTAGAAGTAGCCCGCGTTGTTTATGACGATATCGAGCTGGTAGCCCTGCTCGACGACTTTTCGACACGCGTTTTTTACGGCACTCGTGTTCGTCACGTCGACGCCTGTCATCTGGACGCAGCCTAGCTCTTTCAACTCGTCAGATTGTTTTCTACCGAAGACCAAAACAGTAGCTCCGTCCGCCACACAGCGCTTGCACAGGGCGAGGCCCAAACCTCTATTACCTCCTGTTACCAATACGGTCTTGTCTTTTAAGTAACTCCCGTCGTAGACCGACGCCACATCGAGGTAGCGCTCGTTGCCATCGCTTATAGCTTTGGAGAACCGAGCTACTTGGTCCGCTATCGAGTAGGTGCCGCCGCGCGTCTCGTCCTTGTAGAGGTCCACACCAAAACACTGCATCTCTGGATAGTGCGGGGGCGCGGTCGCGGGGGTCGCGGCGGCAGCCTCCTTCGGCGCGTCGGGTGCGCGGCGGCGGCGTGGGCGGCGCCGGAAGGCCGGGAGAGCGGCTCGGATCCAGCCCGAACCGTGCGTTTCCGCACGGGCGCCCCGGACGGTTCGGACGCATCGGGATGGGTCCTCGGCTCCGGGACCAACTGGGTAGCGCGCGGACGTCAAACAACAGATAGTTAAGAGGGCCGATCCCACGTCGTCGCGTCGGACGCCGCGTTGTGGTAGTAGACGCAGCCGCGCGCCGCGTCGAAGTGCCGCCGCCAGCCCGGCGGCAGCGGCGGAAGGTGGGCAACGGAGGGCGCCCGCTCCGTCGGCCGCGCCCACGTCACGTGGGACCCGTCCTCGTCGTGGTAGTACGTACGACGCGACGCCGCGTCGTACGTGCTGCACCAGCCCTCGGGCAGCGATTCCGCGGGCGGCGTCGGTTGAGCCCTTCCCGCGTGGACGTCCACAAAACTAAATTTCCCCGTCTCGGACGTCGACGCCTGCTCCTTCGCCCAGCGGACCTGCACGAGCTCGCCGCCGTCCGGCCGCAGCGACTGGCCGGTCATGGCCTCCTTGGCGAATTCCGCCGCCGACCTAGAGCTATAAGCGACGGTGCACTTGTGGCCCCGCACACTATCCAACACGACGCGCGTCTCGACCACTTCCCCGAAGGCCCCGAACGCTTTTCGTACCGCACTGTCAAGATCGCCCGCGATCGACTTCGCTCCACTACCTTTTCTTCCTCCACAGAGCTCCGTCCTTTGTCGAGCCGGTGCCCTTAACCCAGTCACGAACAGCGCCGTCAACCGCAACGAGTTGGCCCCTTCCTCCTTTTTGCCGTGGTGCCGCTCCCAGTGGCTCGTCAACAGACTCCGTTTCCTCCCGAAGATGTCGTAGTCCTCGTTCAGGATCTCGAGATCCTCGTCGTCGCGCGGCCTCGGGATCTCATGTCTATGAGTACACTGAGGGCCGTCGGGGCACCGCCCCCGCGCGAAGTCGAGGCAGAAGAGCTTGGCGCCCTCATCACTCCCTTGGGTGGCGCCGCAGTCCTGGAGGGGTCGGCATCTTGTAGAGGACCGCTTTCTATGCGCGGGTCGGGCGTCCGCGATGCGCTCGGCGCCGCCGCGCTCTTCGGAGCCGTACTGGCTTCTTATTTCTCGGAGTTTGTTGGCATCCAAACCCATGGCGTGCAGCGACTTCTCGTCCTCCTTTCTTAGTGCAATGTCCTCGTGCTCTTCCACCTGGACGCGTGCGCGCTTCGCGGGTCGCGCCGACACTTTTGAACCGCCATACCCATGATTCTCGGGCAGGCGTTCGTTCCCCTCCTCGGCCTCCTTCTGTAATCTCGCGTAGGACTTGGGGCGGTTCATTTGTGCTGTGGCAGTGTTTTGCCAAATGGGGTGCTGGCGTCGCGCGGCCGCAGCACCGATGCTCTGGGCGTTGCGACTGCTGTCGCTGCGTTATGAGAGCACAATGTGCAGCGACTGTGACGCCAGAGACCGCTGTGCCGGCGCCCAGCCCAGCACTTTTGCTAGTGTCTTACTGCCGCTAGCTGCGGGTTCGGCGCCTGTTGGTTTTTGCCACATTCAAGCGCATCGATACGTTAGTGCGGGCTACGGCAGCCAGTAGGCCACTACTTCGACGCAGGACTACTGCCCGCAAAGGACTACCGCCCGCAAGCGCGCGCATTGCTAGGATGATCCCCGACGACGTAGCCGAAGCGGCCAGGTACGCGGACAAGGACGAGGTGGCGGCGTGGCTCGACGAACACCCGCAGTCTGTGAACGACGTTGACACCGATGGAACGTCTCTGCTTCACGTATGCCTAGCAAGGGACGGAAATTACGACGCCAATCGACTTGACCTGGTCAAGTACCTCATCAGTCGTGGAGCGGACGTTAACCGCATTGCCGTAGGGGAAGAAAACGAGGGCCTTTGCCCGTTGCATCTGGCCTGCGGCGGCAAGGGGACATTTGCAAACAAATTTGTGGTCCTATTGATCGGCGCCGGTAGCCAGGTAAACCGGAGAGTAGCTGGCGGGGAATTCCCGGACCGCTTTGGAGCGCTTACCCAGGTAATAAGGAGTCCGCTTGGAGCAGCAATTGACAGCTTCTTGTGTGATCGTGGTCACAGCGGCAAGCTCGCCATGGTCTGCATTTTGCTTCGCGCTGGGGCGTCCCTGGACAACTGCGCAGGCGATAATTCGGCTGAGGAGTTGGTGACAGCGGAAGAACAGTATAAGAACTTGATTAAGGGAAACTGGCACTTCGCGGCTCTTAAGACGTTGATCAAGGATGTGAGCGCGGCGGGATCCTGGAAAAAGTACTGCCGGAGACGGGGCCCGCACCGCGAGATACTGGCGCTACGGAGTCTCGCGATGCGGGGCTACATCACTCCGTATCAGAAGCGTCGCATGCGAGGGGCCGACTGGAAGGCGGCCGTCGCGTTCGTCGCGCGCCTCGGCGACAACGGGGTGGTGTGGAACATCCTGTCGTTCTGGCGCGACCCCGACGACGTCGAGGAGATCGAAACGACGCTGGCCGGCGCCTCGCGTGTTGTAAGAGTGTATGACTAGTACTTGAGTAGAGTACTTGAGCAAAAACCTTACTCACTGCGCCGGCTGCTCGGGCTGCGGCTCGTAGGACCAGTCCCTCAACCCGGACTCGAGCAAGCGGATGTCCATCTCCTGGGCGAGCTTCCGCTGCAGCTTCGCGTAGGCCGCGTTGTCCGCCTCGAGCTCGGCCTCCGAGAAGTCGAACTCGCCGTCCTTCGGGGCCTCCTCTTCTGCCGCGGGCTCCTCCTCGGCGTCCCCCTCGGCCGGCGCCGCGGCCTTCGCGTTTTCCGCCGCCTCCTTCTGCGCCGCCATGCGCTCCTGCGACTTGACCTCCCAGTCGATCTCGGCCTGGATGAAGGCCTTGAACGTATCGATGTCCGAAGCTTTCGGCTTTCTTAAAGGTAGGGGAACGTCGAAGACGTGGAGGTTGCCCTGCTCATCTCCTAACGCCAGTAATTGATCATATTCTCCTGGTAGTAGATCTGATTGAAACGACATCGACGTGATGGCCGACGACGCGACTCGGAACGAGCCAATAGGTCGCTCCGGATCATCACACAGATCCCAGACGTCTAGGCCACCATCAGCTCGACCACAGAACACAACCCCCGCCCTCGTCGGCGACCAAGCCACACAAGATAACTTGGCTGTTCGGGGAGACTTGAAGGCCGGTTGCTTTTGCCCGAAGAGCCAGACGTGGAAATGGCGTTCCGCACAAGTCAGTAAGTGATCCCTGAGCAACGCACACTGCTGTAGCGCGAGGGCGGGTCGCGGGTGGTCCTTCGCCGCCCAGGTGACATAAGCGGGTTCCGAGTCGTCCTCGGAAACAGCGGCCCAGTCTCCACTGAGGAGTTCGCCATCTTCACTGCAAGCAATAAACCTGCAGCGGTGATCTGGTACCACATCAGGTACGTCCTCCTCTGTCGAGGGGATGGGGTCGTCACCGACCCCAACAAAGGCATTGACCATGTGACAGAGCCCTAACTCACCAACACCAGCAGGATGGGCCAGATGACATTTCCAGAGCGGCTGCCAGGGCACGGCCTTGAGCTTGCCGTCGGCGCCGACGTCCGTGCTGCCGCGCATGCGTCGGCCTACTTTCGGGTGCTTGCCGCGCGCGATGTCCTCGAAGCGCAGGTCCCAAAAGAGCAGCTGGCCGTCCAGAGAAATGGACACGAACTGGTTGCTGTGTTCGCCCTGGTACTCTTCTTCCAGCAGTCTACCTTTGTAGTCGATCTGTGCGTTCTTCGGCAGCCACACGACTTGCGTCACGGACCGCCGGTGGCAGTGTTCCACTTTGTGGTCGCCCAGCGACGCCATCGCAAGCGCCTCGAGGGGAGGTCGGACCTCGTCATCAAAGAGAGCCGCTTCCTCGTCGTCCTTCGTGCTTTCTCCCGCGAGTCGCCGCTTCTCTCGCTGTCGCTTCGCGTCGATAGCTTGTGTGGATGCCGACGTGTCCCAGACGAGCACCTGGCCGTTCTCGAGGCCGCCACAGACGAGGTGGGGCCGCTCTGT
Source organism: Pelagomonas calceolata (assembly GCA_918797485.1). Taxonomy (NCBI): domain Eukaryota; class Pelagophyceae; order Pelagomonadales; family Pelagomonadaceae; genus Pelagomonas; species Pelagomonas calceolata. The sequence continues at coordinate 1,117,837 of CAKKNE010000006.1, read as the reverse complement.
GTTAATCGCAAAGGCTTCCACGCTATAAGGCGCCTCCAACACGAGTAACGGCGTTATTAAATCAGCAAAGTCCCAGTACAGGACGTGCGACGACGACGAAAAGCCACTCGACGGTAAACGGTCCTCGAAGGTTAAGTTGGAGCGCGGGCCGACGGCGACGACGCCCTTGCGAGCGGGGTGCCACTGCAAGCTGTGTAAGTGTTTTCCTTTCGTCCTGTTGATGTCGGCGAAGGTCCGTAATTCTTTCAATTCACCGAGCGCACCTTTGGACGCTTCCAGGTCTTCGGCGCCGGCCCCAGTACCTGCGCGGGGCCGCGGTCGCGACGCGACGCTCACGAGACCCGTGGACTCTCACACGGCCCCGTCGACGGCGCCGCGGTGGCGTGGCGTCGCGCCGACGCCATCGACGCGACCTTGAAGTTCATTCATCAAAAACGGACGCTGAGTCAGCACCCTTAAAAAGATCCCCGAACACGTCGACCGTCTCGTTCTGTTCCAGCGCGTTCTCCATCAGCCCAAAGGTCTTGGCGAGGAACCGGGCGACGTGCGCGTAGCTCCTGTCTCGCTCCGCAGCCTTCTTTCTTTCGTTGAGCTGGTCCTCGGTCATCAGACTAGTGTCCTCCTCGACCTGGCCCTTTTTACCGTTCACGAGCTTCTGTCGGGACGCCTGGCGTTCTCTTTTCGACTCTGGGGGAGGTGGTGGGAGCTGGTAGGCGTCTCCAACAGGGTGGTACTGCGTACTGGCCTGGATGGGCCGCGTCCAGGTCTGCGAACCCGTATCTTTCTTGACCTTGCAGGCCTGGACGGAGACGGACATTTCCCGTCGTTCCAGGGCGAAATCAGGATTTTTCGTCGAGCGCGATTCCGTGAACATCTCGTTGTCCGCCGAGAGGTCGGCAAACACGCGAGGCTCGCCGATCGAGTCGGCCGGTCGCGACCTGTGTTGAAATCAACCAGTGCGTCGGCCGATATCCTGGCTCGCTCGAGCGGCGAGGAACCGGCATCGCCACGCCATCGAGCCGGCATCGCGTCGATGGCGTGGAGGTTGACGCGACGATTCAGCACGAACGCGCCGTAAAATTTTGATTTCCACACAGGTCGCGACAGCTGGAACTGCATCAGCGGCCGTTCGGGCACGACGTCCAACGCCGCGACGTCCTCGAACGTCTCATCCCTCGTCTCCGACGCGTAGGCCTTCGCTACAATAGGCGAGTCGTCGTACACGGCCGTCGCTGCCTTTCTAGCTTCCTCCTCGACGCGCAGCCGCTCCGCCTCGATGGCCTCGGCCAGAAGTCGCGCCTCTTCTTGCTCAGCATTAATGGCCTTCATCTCCCGTTCTTGGGCCTCGGCGGTCAAGCAAACGCGCCAGAAGTCGCCGTAGGTTTGTTCTCGGTCGACAATAACTAAAATCTTCGGCGAGGGGTCCGCCACGAGGTCCTTGTTGAAGGGGTGGAAGTCGCTCATCCATCCCACCGCTACTATTTCCTCGAGGGTTTCGTGCCTGCGCGGAGCGTCGCGGTCGCGCGGCGGCGTGCGGCGGTCGACGCGCGTCGTCTCCAGGAATGATGGACGCGGTCCGAATCGGCCCAAATTTGGACCAGAGACCACCCCCGGCATCGTGAGATGGACACGAGTCGCGTCGATGGCGTGAAGGCGCCGCAGCACCGCAGGACGCCGAGATCGCACCTATCGATGAGCTGATAGTCGACGAAATTCTCCGCAAGAAACCCGCCCTCGTTGTCCTTGAGCAGGCCATACTTGGCCAGGTTCTTGTTCTGTATAAACGCATTAATCGTCCCTTCAGGTAACTCGGGCATCTTGACGTCTGTTTATTTACACGGCGTCGGAGCGGGGCCTAGCTAGCTCTATCAGCAAACCTTAGTAGTGTCGCTGCGGCAGCTTTGTTCCACCGCGTCGAGGCGTCGACGGCGTCGGACGGCCGAGCTAGCTAGTATTGGTAGCGTTCCGGCAGCCCTCCCGGCGTTGCTGCCGTCTTATGGCGTCGACTGGCGTCGGCGGGCAGCCCTACGCGCGATGCAAGCGACTAGACGGGCGCGTCCGCCGTGCCGCCGCTCAGCGCTTGGTTTTGGGGGGGGATGTTGCCGTGAACCCGCACGTCTGGCGCGGGCGCAATTCGGGGGATTGAGGACGTTTAGAGGCGTTGCGGGACGGCTCCGCGGCGGGCCCGGGAGCCCAACCCGTCCCGGCGCCCGGCAGAGCTGCCCATCTGAGCTGCCCCAGGCTCGAATTGGAATTGCCGGCTCTCCGCAACCATGCGACGATGCATGCTCTCGGCGGCGTGCACCATCGTGGCTGCCGCCGCCGCCGCGGCTCGCGCAAGCCCAGTAAGCACCGATGCTCACAGGTGGGGCAAGAAGCTTAGCTCCTTAGGATCATCGGGCAGCAGCCCCGAGGGCGCACCGAGCCGTGAAAACGTGTATGTTTGGGGCCTGCTCCTCTTCGTCGTCGCGTTTAACGTCGTATGCTTCGACTTGACGCGCGACGCGGCAGCAGCAGCGGACGATGAACTGCGCGCCGCCGTGGCGGACGCCCTGCTACCGGATACGGAAGACGAGGAAGGAGTGACGCGAGAGTCGCTGGAGGCCGTCTACCAGGAAGAGACCGCCCTACCATCAACGGCGTCAAAACTGACGCAGCTCGCGGACCGATGCGACTGGAACGCCTGGAACCTGGCCACGATTACCGGAGACTACGACCCCGACCATTCAACACTTCCTCGCCGGCGGATCCAGGGCCGCGTCGCATTAATACGGGATACGGCGGCGCGCCTGGGCGTCGACGAGGAGGAGGTCCGCCGACGGGCCGCGCGCCGCGGCTGGATGGGCGAGGCGTTCGAGCGCGACGTCGAGCTCTCGGAGCTCGGCCCGCCGGACGACGGCTGCCGGACGTGGCCGCGAGTTCATTACCCCATACCCTAGTTCGCTCTGGAAAGCCGGGGGCGCAAGGCGAAGGTATGTATGTTGTAAGGTATACTAGTAGGTAGTAGTACCGTATATATATGTATATACTAGTAGGTCACGCCGTCACGGTATACTAGGTATTCAGTAAAACGATTAGTGCGCCCCCAGGATCATCCGTAGCCGCTTCTTCGGCTCGGACCGCGCGACCGGCGCGCCGGCCTTGTCCACGAAGATGCGCGTCGCCCGCGCTTCGCCAATGATCTTGTCGAAGGCCCACGCGAAGGCATCTCGTTCCTTCGCGTCACCGAGCACCTCCAGATCTATCGTCTTGGAACCCGCACAAAATAGCGACAAACACCGGTCCTGAGGCGCCTTCTTCGACGCATAGCGCTTGAACGACGACGAGATCTTGCCCACGCGCACGTACCGCAGATCGTACAAACCGACACCCTTAGTGAGATCATATTTGAGACCTGTGTGGAAATCAAAATTTTACGGCGCGTTCGTGCTGAATCGTCGCGTCGACCTCCACGCCATCGACGCGACGCCTGCTCGATGGCGTGGCGATGCCGGTCCCTCACCGCTCGACCTTGCCAGGACGGCCACGTCATCGCCGAGAAATGACTTAGTGAAGAATTGTCGGGTGCACCCGACGCACTGGTTGATTTCCACACAGTTTGAGACTCAAACCGCGCACCTCCTCCTGGACGTCCTCGGTCTTCTTCTTCTTGCGCACCTTGGAATTGGCCTGCTGCTTAAGGGCGTCGCGGACCTGCGCGGAGCATTTCCGTCAAAGCGGTCCGAACGGCCTCGTGAGATGGACACGAGTCGCGTCGATGGCGTGAAGGCACCGCAACACTTCAAAACGCCGAGATCGCACCCGCCAGAAGAGCATCGTCTCGTTGAGGTACACGACCGTGTCGTACGCCTGCTTCCTGGAGCCGTGTTTCCTGACCGCGACGCCCTTGCTGAGGAGCCGCTTGAGCATCTGCAGCTTCAGGTCGTCGGGCAGTTCGCCCTGCTGTTCCAGCTGCAAGCATCGCGCGAGGGGTGTCACGTCGCTATCGGTGAGTGGTCTCGAAAATCTAAGCGTGACGGGCCATTTTGCCGAACGTAACCGGTGCATGACCTGGTCGTGCGCCAACGACGACACGGGGTAGGACTGGACCACCAATAACACGGAGTCGGGCACCTGCGAGGCGCGACACGACGCTCGCGAGACGCCATCGCCGCGACCCGCTCTCGCGCGACGCGTGGACCCCTCGCGTGATCATGAAGACGGCGTCGACGCCATCGCGGCGACCGGCGGCCCGAATCGGCCTGCTCTCCCCCCGACGCCATCGACGCGACGCGCGAGAAGACCAACGGACGCCGCGTCCGCACCAATTGATCCCGCCCCTTCTTCATCGCCATGTCCTTCCCGACGGAGTGGACATACGTCAGCTCCGAACAGGAATGGCGCTTGAACACGACGGGCAAGGAAGGACCATCCGACTCGGTAAACTTGATCTCGTACTGCTCCGTCGCGCCGACCTGCACGATCCTCTCCCCCTCCTCGACGACGAAGGGCGCGCCCGCCGACGCGTGCTCGACCTCCCCGTCGGCCCGCGCGAAGATCTCCTGCGCGTGCTTCATCACTTTTACGTTCTCGTCGTTGAACGCGTACGCGCGCTTCGACCGCCACATGCGCTGCGTGTAGCGAGCCGCTAACCTCAATCTCCCTTCCGTGCGCTTGTTCCGCGCCGCGCCCAGGGTCCTATCCACTCTATCTCTTATACGCCTCTCAGCAGCATCAGCTAAGACCTCCCTCACTCCAGCAGCGGTACCTGATAAATGATTCCAGAACTTCGCGATGCGTCGCTGTTTGGAGATGCACATCCTCCCGAAGCGTTGCAAGCGAGACACGGCCTCCTGGCCGGGGCCGCAGGCCGGCGGAGAGGTGATTTCCTTCGTCTTGCGCGAGATGCAGGGGCCTGCGCGGGGACGACGCTCGTGTGATCCTCGGGACGGCGCCGCGGCGACCACGTCGCGACGCGGTCCGAACGGCCCCAAATTCGAAAAAGAAACCATTCTCTCGTGGAGACGATTCATGAAGATGGCGTGAAGACGCTGACTCGGCACCGCCGCCGTGCACCATCCGCCAGTACGTCCACAGGTCGTAGTTGATCGCCCGATAATGTTTTCCTATCGTCGCGGGCTCCGGTTGTACGGGTTCCTCCTTGCTATCCTCGTCCAATGGCGTCTGGTACTTGTCCACCGCGGCACTCCGCTGGTCGAATTCTAACCGAGCTTCTCTACGTATTGGTGGTGGGACGGTCGTCGCGCGCTCGTCGAGCTCCTTCTGGCGCTTCTTCCTTTCCTCCACCGTGAGCGATTCGGTCAGTAGATAGCGCGTGCGCGCCACACTCTCGAGGAGGTGTTCGTTGGAAATCGGCCCCGGCGGCTCATAACGTCGCGCCGCCCGCCCTAGCACGAACTTGCGCCACTTTTTCAGCCAGAACTCGTCGACCATGTGCCAGACGCTCCCCGAGACCTGGGACGTGGAGTCGAGCATCTTCGAGACGCGACCTGTGCGGAACGACTGCGTGAGCATCGTGGTCCCTCGACGCGGTCTGAAACGGCTCAAATTTGGACCAGAGACCACCCACTTCCAGCATTCCTGGAGACGACGCGCGTCGATGGCGTGAAGGCACCGCGGGACGCCGAGACCGCACCGTCCTCCTCGATATGAACACGAGCCGCGTCGATCTCCAGGAACGCGAGCAAGCGCGGCGAGAACATGCCCCGCGCGCCCAATGAGGCGTGCACTCTACAAGCGTATCTACAGAGAGCCTTGCCTCTCGCTGAATAATCGCCAAGGCCAACTTTGTAGGACACATCAGCACTCGGAAAGCCCGGCACCACAAGTAATTCTTTTTGTAATTTATCGTGTAGTAATTTAAACTCCGAGAACCGTCTCCTCACGAAATGTTGTCTTCCACAATAGGACACCTTGCAGACGTACTGCTGGTGCGGCAGCGCGTCGCCCGGGTCCTGGCACAGGACGTAATCATCGTAGATGACGTGCAACATCGCGCCCGCTCGGACACGACTATTCGTGGGCACGCCGGCGCAGTGGACCGGCCTCAGAATCTGCAGCATGTCCGTGGGCCGGCCTGCGCGGAACGACGGCGTCGCGACGCGGTCCGAAACGGCTCAAAGTCGCGAAAAAGACCGCCCGACGCCTTCTCTCCTGGAGACGACGCGGCTCGATGGCGTGAAGGCACCTGCGCGCGACGCGGGACCGCACCAGAGAACAAGTGCGGTTCCTCGTCCAGGAGCCTTTTGAGGTCCTGCGCCTTCGTCACCTTGATGGTTTTCGCCGCGAGGTGGTAGGCGATGAGCGCGTATTTATGCGGTAGTAGAGGTTTATCTCGTCGGTTCAGAGACGATTGCGCTACTAAATTCAAGCAGTTCGTCCGCAGCGCGTCTCTCGTGTCCCACGGTTGTGCGGTTTGTTTGAGACCTAGACCCTTCAAAGGATCTTCGTACAGCGCCATGGTCACGGGGTCCTTCAGACAGGACGGGTCGTCGTCCTCTTCTCCGACGACAATTCTCTTTAAGGAATTGTAGAGGTACGAGGCCATGGTCCCGTTTTATCGCGACGCTCTGCGCGGTCCTTGTCTTGAGTGAGCGGGCTCGCGCGCGGCCCTGCAGCGGCGGCGGCGCCGGACCAATACGGCTCCGCGGCGCCCCGCCGGCAGCGTCCAAAAGAGACGCTGCCGGTCGGCAGGGCTGTGGGCGCTCCGGGCCCGGTTTCGCGCGTCCCAACGCGGTCGCGGGCGGTCTGTCTCAACAAAAGCAATCTAAAACAGATGCTCCGAGCCTGACCGGCCGCACACAGGCTATGAAATTGGCTTGGCTGCGGAGGCTGTGTGCTAGCGTCCTGTAAGACACACTAGCAAGCAGCATCCGTCGCGGCGACCGCTCCGCCGGCGCGTCGGGCCGGAGAGCTCCTCGCCGAGGGTTCGAATATCAACAGAAATTGAGGGAAAGAGTAACCCACGCTCTCCCGGGACGCGCCAGGGCTGCCCTCGCGCGCGCGAGGAGACCGCGGGGCTGCACCGACGCCACCGCCGCAGCGCGTCCGGGCGCCGCCCGACCCCGCACCCCACGAGGGAGCGCTCCCGGCGGCAGCGCCGGCATGTCCCTCATGCAGAGCAGCCAATTGGGCGGCTACGTCCACGCGCTGCCGTCGCCGGCCCTCAAGGACCACTCGCTCCTCCAGAACGGGAGCGACATCCACCACTACGCGCGGGCGCACCTGCCGGTCAGGTACTCGCGCCGGTCCAAGAAGCCGTTCCTCACGGGGGGCAGCGTCATCTCGAAGACGCGGCGGAAGCTCTCGGAGCCTTCCCTCGAATTCGTCGACGTGCCCTCGTGCTACGACATTCCGTCTGGGTTTGAATTCTTCTCTCCAAGTCAATTGCAAAGACCACAAAGTTCGTGGGCTCGGTCGTCCGGACGGTCGTCGCGCCTGGACCCGAACGGCCTCAACTACGTCGCATCGGCGCCCATGGAGTGGGGCTTCGACGGCCACCACCTCGGGCCCGGCTCCTACACGTCGCCGCTGGCCAAGTCCGGCTCAGTGGTCCTGAGCCGGACCGTCGGCCTGTCGAGCGTATCACAGCGAGGGCGCATGCTCGTGTCGCGCCACTAGCCGTAACATTATTGTCTCGTCATCGAGTAGTGCAGACAACGGTGTTATGTTCACTTGTGAGGGAGCCGCGGGTAGGGAGGGGGGCTTGCGACGAATTGGGCGGCTCACGACCTCACAACTCAGGGGTCGAGGCGGATGCCGACCTTCGCACCACTACCGTCCATCTCCTCCGTCTTCTCGGGGCCCCGCGCGGCGCTCTTCTTCGGCTTCGCGTCGTCATCATCAGAATTGTGCGCGAGCATGCCGTGCATCGAGTAGTCGAGGCCCGACCGCACCATTTCCACGTCCGGGACGACGTCCATCACCAGCATCAAACCCTTCATGAGCGCGAAGGCCACGACGAAACTGTAAATAGCACAAAGCAACGCCGCCGCGAGTTGCTTCTTGAACTGATTCCAGTCGCCTGCGCGGAGCATCGCGGTCACTCGCCGCGGTCCGAACGGCCTCAAATTCGAAAAACGAACCACCCACTTCATTGTGAGATGGAGACGAGTCGCGTCGACGGCGTGAAGGCGCCGCAGCACCGCGGGACGCCGAGATCGCGCCGGACACCCCGTTCACGTCGTGTTCCGCCAGCACGCCCAACAGACACGTCCCGAGGAAGCCGCCCATGCCGTGGACGCCCCACACATCTAACGCGTCGTCGTAGCCCATCTTCGTCAATCCATAAACGCAGGCGTAGCAGAAGATGGCCGAGGCGGTGCCAATCACGACCGCCGCCCACGGCTTGACGAAGCCCGCCGCCGGCGTGATCGTGGCGAGGCCGGCGATGGCGCCGACGCAGACGCCTACCAAACTCGGTTTTCCCTCGAGCTTCCACTCGATGAACATCCAGACCAATAGAGCTACACTGGCAGAAATCTCCGTGTTGATCAAAGCATATGCGGCAACACTGTCCGAGCCGAGGGCGCTCCCGCCGTTGAAGCCGAACCAGCCGAACCAGAGCAAGGCCGTCCCTAAAGCTACATACGGAACATTGTGCGGCGTCGTGTCGACCGGGGCGCCCTCGAGCTTTTCTCTCGACGGCAGGGCCATGACCGTAGCCAGAGCCGAGAACCCAGCCGTCACGTGCACAACTAAACCTCCAGCAAAGTCGCAGACGCCCCAGGTCATCAGCCAGCCGTTCGGGCCCCAGACCCAGTGGCACCAGGGAAAGTACACGAGGTGCACCCAGAGCACCACGAACACGAGAAACGGCGCGAACTTAATCCTTTCGGCAAAAGCGCCAGTCATCAGCGCCGGCGTAATCACGGCGAACATCCCTTGATACGCGGCGAAGACCAAGCCCGGGATGCCCTCGACGTAGGCCTCGCCCATCTTGCCGCGGCCCTCGTGCGGCAGCGGCGCGCCGGAGACGCGGTTGAGCATCACGAAGTCGCCCGGGTCGCCGTAGAACCAGCCGGACGCGCCGAAGCAGAGCGAGAAGCCCCAGACGACCCAGATCAGCGTGATGATTCCCATGCAAACGTAATTCTGGATGATGATCGAGAGCACGTGGTTGCGCCGGACGAGGCCGCCGTAGAAGAAGGCCAGGCCCGGCGTCATGAAGTTCACGAGGGCGCAGGACATGAGGATCCACGCCGTATGACCAGCATCAATGCCGCCCGGCGCGACGGCGTCGGCGACGGCGTCCGCAGTGATTGTCTCGGCCATGATCGAGAGGAGCACCTGCGCGCAAATCAACCAGTGAGTCGGGTGCACGCCATCGCGCTGGCGTCGCGTCGGTGGCGTGGATGCCAGGATTCAGCAATGGCGGCGACGCGCGCAGCGACATTTGAGTTACGCACTGAGCAGCGACGTGTGCACGGGGTAAGCGTTGGCTGGGGGTCGGCGGGGGCAGCGCTTTGGCAGCTGTTCGTTGCTGCTTTTGCCTAACAGGCGATGAAAGCGGAAGGCGCTGCCCACGGGGAGCGATTTCGTCCATCGGAATGTGGTCACGCGCGGCGGGGCGTCCGCTGGTGGGCGAATGCGGAGCGGTCGCACGGGTGCGACCGCTCCTCTGTTCAGGCTGGACCGATGGTGGAGCCGCGCGCGGTTGCCACGCCGGCCAGCTGCGTCGCGCGACGCGTCCGACGGGGACTGATGGGGTGCGATCTAGGTCGCAAAGCCCGCCACAGCGTGCGGGGCGCGCCGTGAGAAACCCACTAGGGGTCCCTGCCAAAGGTGTGTGCCGGCTTGTTGTGGGCAGCCCTCTCGGCTCCTAGGCGCCCAACTCCGACTCGAGTGTAGTGCCATCGATCAGCACTGCGCGGGGCGCAACACGTACGTGCGTCTCACCCTGGGCAGCCACTGGACAGCTTGCTCGCAGCCGCACCATCACAAGCAGCATTACCCATGGGCGGCAGCGCCTCGTCGCCGGAGGCGCGCGTGAGCAGCGAATATCGACGAAGGGAGGCCGAGCGCGCGCGGCGGATCATGAACCCCAGGCGCTACGGTTCTCCGGACGAGCTCCCGGAGACGGCGTACGTGCCGCCCGTCCGAACAACACAACCGTCGGCACCGCAGAAGGTCGCACCGTCGCCGGAGCGCGAGCCGCAGCCGGCGCCGCCGCAACCGGAGCAGCCGGCGCCGCCGCAACCGGAGCAGCCGGCGCCGCCGCAGCCGGCGCCCGGCGGGCCGCCAGCCGGCCAGGTCCTGATCGCGCTGCAGGTGCCGCCGGGCTGCCAGGCAGGCCAGGTCATCTCGGCGCAGCACAACGGCCAGACGATCCGGGTCGCCTGCCCGCCGGGCTGTCCGCCGGGCGCGACGTTCCAGGTCCAGGTGCCCGCGGCGCAGCCCGTCGAGGCGCGCGTCGCGCCCGAGGCGAGGTGACATTGGCGCGTAAAAACTGTTGTCTATCTGAAGACCTAGAGCGGAGCGACGCGCGACAACCGACACCTAGCCCTGGTAGGCCAGCGCCGCAGCGACGGACCCCGTAGGAGCCGACCATCTTCGCGGAGCCCATGTCGAGAGAAGGGCCCTTCTGCGGGATCCTAGCGCCGGCTTGTAGGCGTCCTTGTGCGACCTGCCCTCGACGGCGCCGCGGCGGCGCCCGTAACGACATAGTAGTGTAGAAACCTCTCTTAGGAAGGGGGAAGGAGGCAACTACTCTTCCGCAGGAGCGTCCTCCGCCTCCGGCTCGACCTCGGTCACGACGACGGGGTCGGGCGGCGGCGGCGGCGCCGCCGTAGCAGGCGCCACGTTCCACTGCAGCACGCAGCCGTCGAACGCGCCGGCCGACGCGACGGTCGACGCGTAGACGATCGACGCGCAGGGCCCGCCGTGGCCCCTTGTGGATGGTGCCGACGCGGCGTCCGTCGCCGGCCAGACTCGAGCTGAAACGGAGCCAAAATGTGATGCAGAAACAATGGTACCGTCGTTCACTGCACAAGCGACGGGCGGATCCGACGCGTTCGATAAGCCTGAGACTAAAGCACCAACCGGGCACCTAGCTGTCGCCCACGCAATATCCGACAGAGGCACTTCGTCGCCCGACGCGCTCTTACAAGACTTGAGGACGTTGTTGACACACACCGCTCTGATAGTACTACTATCGGACGAGAAGTCCAGGCATCGGATCGGCGCCTCGTGCTTGTCGAAGACGGCGAAGAGCTCATACGGAGTTGAACCATTGACGCCATGTAAGTAAATCACATTATCAGCAGCTCCAAGAGCAAGAGTCTGGCCATCGGGAGAATAGGAAGCGCAGGTTATGTAAGCCTTGGCGTTGTGGCCCTCCGCGATCTTCGACAAAGATACTCCATGCTCGTCGGGGACGAGATCGAGGACGTAAAACTTGCCGTCGACATCGAGTGACGGCGCGCCGGAACCGATCCCTATAGCTAAATGGGTACTCTCACCGGGCGCGAAGGCACAAGCGCGCGACGGGAATCCTGTGAGTGAGAAGGCTGTCTTCAGTTGCCTCGTGGTTGAAGAGAATAATCTCACATAACCGCCGTCGCCCGTAATACACAAAGTGCCGTCCTTTTCGTCTAAACCACATTGTCCACTACCATCACCCTGCAAGAGTGTGGAAGCACATCCACTGTCGGCCACAATTTCCACCAATGCACCATCGCACACGGTCGCGATTTTGGTGAGAGAAACCGCTAGTGACGTAATACCCGCGGTCCCCACGAAATACGACCGCAGACACTCCAAGTCACTCGACCAGACCTTGACCCAGCCGTCGCGGCCGGCAGATATATTTCCGGAGACGCACGTCACGCCGCCCGCATGGGCCTCTGTGGTTTGAGTGCGTTTCACTTCCGTAGCACCGGCCCAGACCTCCAATTGACCAGAGGGTGTGCCCGCCAGGATAGTATCTGAGACGGAACCGCCGGCCGTATAAGCGGCGAAACTCAGAGATTGCGTTTTTCGTTGAGACACGTTCTTGCCCGAAACGTCGCAAAATAAAATATCTGGTGCATCCGTATCGCCGACGCCGCCAATAGCTAATGAAGAGGGGCCGCCCCAGCAGGCGAATCCTACATTAGTCAACGGGATTGGTGATGCTGCCGCAGCGACAGAGTCCTCCCAGCGACCCGACATCGAGGTCCAGGAAGCCACCGTCAACAATTTGTTGAGACCGACGCCCACTCCTACCAACGTAGAGCCGTCGTCCGAGAAGACCAAGTGGGACACGGCCTTCAACGACGGAGGCAACGAGCCGCACTTCCGACCGGTCTCCGCGTCAAAAACGTGTACTGTACCTTGTACTTCCGCGACGGCGCCGTACGCACCGGAGCAGGCAAAAGCAGAGACTAAATTCTTCGAGGAGAAGAAGCGCATCGTGTGCGAGCTCTTGTCGTACACAACGCCCTTGCTACCGAGACCCAGTACAATATCACCATGCGTAGAGTACCCCACCCTGTTGAGTTGGGGCGGCACGCCGTAGCAGAAGCTTAATTGAGGTGGTGTAGAGGGTGCAACCAACTCGGAAGGTTCTGCGGAAGAAGGATCCTCGGGCTCGAGGTAATCGGGAGGAGGCGGCACGTCACTCATCGTTTGTGGAGGCAGCGCCCCCTTGGACTTGGCACAGGAACCATTCGACCGCCGGGCCCACTGCAATAGACAGCGGTCGCTCTCGCCGACCGTAGCTAGGTAAGCGCCATCAGGGGTAAAGCGACACATCGCGACACCACCGCCGTGGCCCTTGTAGGTCTTCGCCGGCAATTTTTGAGAGCAGGGCCATCTGTATAAGCTGACGAGTCCCGATCGATCGGCCGTAGCCAACAGTGTACTATCGGACGACTTGCAGACCGCGTTGATGTCCGTAGCGTCAGAATGAGGAGGATAACAGCCGAGGACGGGCCAGCCCAGCGGCGCCGTCCACCCATCATAGTCGCTGATCTCCATCGTCGCGTCGTAGCCACAAATGTCCCCGTTCCGGGCGTCATGACACCGCATCTCAGCAAACGAAGTGGACATAATTCGTAGCGAGTCGGAAGAATAATCTAATGTGCGAGGTATGTCACTATGGCCCTCGCACGTGCACTTCAAGACAAAGGAATTCAAAGTGTCGTAGACGTAAATGTTCGAGTCGGCGCTCCCGACGGCCATGCAACAACCGTCGGGACTAAAGGAAATGCACGTGATGGCACCATTGGCGTCCTTGAGCTCCTTGGCGATCTCCAAGGATGGTTTTAACATGGACACAATGAGGACCTTGCCCGCGTCCTTACTATCCGTACCTTCGATGCCTAAGCCCACACCTATCTCGTGGCCGTTGGGCAGAAAAGCGAGCGCGCGCGACGCGTGGCCCACATTTAATTTTCTTAGTTGTTTATGGGAAGACAGACTCCACGTTCGCAGGTAGCCGTCGTCGCCGACCGTGGCCACTTCCTGTAGTATGGGATGACACGCGACGGCCTTGAGTGAACCGGAGCAGTGGCCACTCACCAACGGTCCTTTATTGAGGTCCGACTCGTCGTTCGTCGCGAATTCAAAAATCTCGGAACCGGCCGTCCCGACGAGGACCTTCCTCCTGTCATAATTGAGGCACGCGGAACTGACCGAGCCGTCGACGCTGTGCTGCCGCGCGTCGAACTCTAATCGAAGCTCCATGTCGTAGGAGAAGAGCTTGACCTTGCCGTCGTAGCCGCCCGTCACGAGGACGACACTGTCCAAGTCTGATTCACCTTCAACAGAAGTGCAACTCCACATCGTATAGCAAGGTCCTCCCATGTGCGAGTGGTTCTCCTCGGCTAACGAACGACCGTCCAACGTAAAAATGGAACCGGACTGGGTCCCGACGACGCCCTTCTCCTCGTCGCCGTTGGAAACGAAAGCGCAGCAAAAGACGGCCTGCCTCTTCTGGCCCGCGAATAAGCCTCTTTTTACTGTTAGTAGCGACCCATTTAACGTGCAGACACCGAAACTGTTCGAAGCACCATAGACTATCGTCGTCGCGTCCTTGGAGAAGGCTACATCTAGAATCTTGTCTTTACCAGTAGAGGCCGTGGCGACCAAACCTTGCTTCGCGCCCAGGCCAAACACATGGAGAGTGTGAGCGTCGTCGCACGACGCCGCCGCTAAATAACGACCGTCTTGACTAAATGCTAAGGCGGAACAACCCTCATGTAAGAGTGAAAAGCCTTGCACACCACTCGTATCGGCAGAAGACCAAATTAACACCGAAGCATTAGCTGACGTGGCGCAGAGGTCCCCCAAGGTCGTCAGGGCCGTGATCGGGCCCGCATGGACGCTCATCATTTTCTGACTGCGGACCATCCGCTCGGACACGGCCGTCTTGTCCAGAACCAGTCCCAGCGACGCGGCGGGGTAGACGACCTCCCCCGTCGACGCGTAGCGGGCGTTGCCCCGCATGGACTGTCCAGAATAACCGTGGACCCACTCGAGCGACAAATCATCTACAGGGACGACTTGTGCGGAAGAGCCTTTTCCTTCGACCACTGCGTCCCGCCAGGCTGCCGTGGGGTCCTCTCCATCTTGGTCTTCTAGATCGTAGAGAGTTTGAGAATCGTTGGCTCTTATAGCTCTGATTCGTTCCGAAACATCTTCAGCACTCTCGGCGAGGTGCGCATCTTGCGTGGCGTCGTACTTGTCAAATCCGAGGTCCTCCTCCTCCTCTTCTTCTTCAGGAGCGGCCGCGTCGTCCTCGACTTCATCGGACTCGACCTTCCACAGGATCAGACAACCGTCCGTGAGACCGGCGCTCACGAAGCCGTCGTCGCCGTAGAAACTCACACCGGCGACGCCCGCGCCGTGGCCTGACACGGTGACTTTACTGCTTTTCTCCGTGCACGGGTAGGGTAGTAAGTCTATCGAACCGAACCGGTTCCCGACCGCACACAGGTTTCCTGAAGCAGCATAGCACAAAGGATCGTCGCGACCCGAGTGCGGGAGACTGGCGAGGACGCCCTTGAAGCCGTACGCTATCGCTACCGTGGACGTGGCCCACGCGCCGTTCCGGCCCTTCCTGTCTGGTAGCGTAGAGCCGTCCTCCGCCGAGATGAAGGCGAGGTCGAAATCAGCCGTGGCGACCATCAAGACCGATCCGTCGGCCTTGAAGTCCATGGCCGTGACGTCCGCATTTAATGAAGCGGAGCCCTTCGGTGCGAAATCACTACCGTATAAGTATACTGTAGCGCCACAGGCTAGTGCTAGCGTGCCTTCGGCCCAGCGGCAGACCTGAGCCGCGGAGATCGGTGCGACGGTCGCCGGTTCCTCGACGGGAGCGGGCTCCTCGCCTGTGTGGGAACGATGCCGTCGCGACGTGGCCGTGACTCCCGCGCGAGACGCGTAGACTCTCATGCGGCCGCGTCGAGGGCGTCAAGGCGGTGCGGCATCGCGGCGACGCCATCGACGCGACCTTGAAGTTCGGAAACGTTCGGAAACAGACGCTGAGTCAGCACCTTCCTCGCCCTCCGCGGGCTCGGGAGCCGGCTCGGGCTCGGGCTCCGGCGGCGTCAGGACCCCCGCCTGCGTCATGATGCCGTCCGCAATGCCAAACACTAGACCAGACCCGTTCTCCTTGCCCACGAGCACTTGCGACCCGTCCGGGGACAAGCAGCACGACGTCCCGCCGATGACGACCTCTCTCCCAACAATGGATTTCGCCTCCAAATCCAAAACCACGACCGTGCCGTCCCTTCCAATCCCGTCGGCGTCTAGGGTCGCGACCTTCGTCGACGCGGAAGAAAAGTCCGTGATTCCCGAGCCGGACGGGCCGATCGCGATCGTATTGAGCAACTCGCCCACGGGTACCTCCTCCGTCGGTCCTCCTTCCTCTTCGTCTTTCGGTTCGAGCGCACCTTCACCTAAAGCTGAGAGTTCGTACAATTCCCGTTCGGACGTCCCGACTAATACCTTCGAACCTGATTTGTGGAGTGAAACCGTCGTGGCGGCACCAATCGCGGGGATCGTCGTCAGATCGAGCTGCATCACTACTTCTAATTCGGCAGCTTTCCAGATCTTTACTTTGCTGCCTTCGCAGGTCGCGAGGAGCGGGATCTCGCCCGAGACTAGTGAGAGGTCCGCAATCGCGTTGTCGTGCGCTCCGTCGACGCTCCTTAGGTAGTTCCGGCCGCGCCAGACGACGAAGCCGCCTCCACCAGTAGTCGTTAATACGTCACCCGAAGGTAAGGTAACGCACCCCGTATAGGCCTCGGCCGGCCCGTTCAAGCCGCATCGAGACACATATTTCCCCCGGTGCCGCGTCCAGAACAGCACGCCCTCTTCAGAACAGGTCACGAAGCCCGTCTGGGTCCAGCACAGGCCGAGCGCCGGCGTCGTCAATGAAGCGGAAGCTACTCGTTTCATGTCTTCCCACACACATAAACCGCCATTGGAGTCGATCGAAGCTAGTTTCCCATCCTCGGAGAAGGCTAGTAACGATACAGCGCCGGTGTGTGATTTCAATACTCCCAGGACACTCTGTGTAGAAGAGGACCACACAACAATCCTGGAATCGCCACGCTGCCCCGTGGCGACGGTCGCGCCGTCAGAAGACACGGCTAGCGCCGTCACCGTGGCATCGTGGGCTCTCACAAATTGTTGCGAAACGCCGTCGTCACCCGAACTCCGCAGGATAGCTAATTCCGCGGCGTGGAAGGCGACGTCGTCGCCAGTCGTGTAGGCCGCGGATCCCCTACTTCCAGGAGCGCCGAAGCCGAAGACGTAATCGAGCTCGAGCGACGCGTCCGTCGCCGTCCGCGGTACGAATTCTTCACCTTCGGGAACTTTCGGTGTGAGTGCGGCGTACTTCGCGAGACACGGAGCTTCATTCAAGCCCGGTCTCGGTTCGAACGCGCCTTTACGCTTATACAAGTCGTACTCGTCACTCACCGGTAGCAGCTGCAACCCAAATTCAGTGGAAACGGCAACGGGCGCCGTTAAGTCGTCGTAGTGGTTCAGCCAGGAACTGATCGTGGGGTTCGCGACGGCGTAGGCGACGAATTGAGCTCTACTAATCGTACTTGTGACGTCCCGCACGGCTTTCCCGTCTTTCGACGGCTCCAGCTTCAGCGCGAGGCGTGCCAAATCCTCGAACTCCTTGAGCGACGGTATGGACTCGCCTTCAGAAATCTTGCACAGGCCGGTCACGGTAGACTTCAACAGTAAAGTAACTTCATCTAACAGTAACTCGCCGCTCTCCGAGAAGTCGTAGAGGTCGAACACAAAAGTTAATTTGCGTTGCGGCTTCATCCCAGAAGCTGACGCGAGCGTCGCGAGGCACTCGAGGGCGTCGATTAAGTCGTTTCTGTCCGTGTCCAATTTAGCGAACAACGCGCGGCATTTCTGCTCGAAGGCCTCGTCGTCCTCGTATATAATTTTGAGGACGTGTTGTAACGCGTCCGGGTCCAGGGCGAAGCCGTCGGAATGTAATTTGTAGTGGCTCCACAGCTTCTCGACGCGGTCCGGCTCCAAGTTGATAAATGGAATAGCGTCGGCGTGGATGCGGCCCTTGCCGATGACCTGGCCCATGTTGGTCTACTTGTTGTCTGTCGTCGCTTGGCGTCGTGTGGGCAGCAAGCGCTGTGTGTCCTTTGGGCAGCCTGCGACGAAGCTGCCCGCCGTGCGCGCGCGCGCGTCGTCCGGCGTCACGAAGCTGCTCAAGTGCTTCACGGGTTCGTCCGCGGACGTCGCCTCGACCCCCGTATAAGGAAGGGCAGCGCGTCCAGGGCTGGGCCGAGGGCAGTTTTCAGGCTCAACTTCGACTCCGTGCGGGGTTTGCCTCGAAACGCCGGCGTTGCCCTTGTATAGGCCTGTTACGCCCCGGAGCGACGCCGTTCGTGCGGTTCAGGTGGTCCCCGGGACAGGCCCACCGCAGCTCCCCACGAGCAGCCGGCGTCGAGCGCTGCCTAGCGCCGACCAGAGCAGGTACAGGGGCAGCCCCCCCGCGCGCCGCCGCCGCGCCTTCATCAAACGCGCCGCCGCCGACGAGGCAGTCGCACGCACCGACGAGCCGCGCGCGGCCCGCGGCGACCGCCACACTAAACGATGGACGTCGACGTCGAGGGCGAAGGAGCGTCGAGCGGCCTCAAGGGCTTATTGGAGGACGACGACCAGGCCCTCTCGCTCTCCGCCTTCGAGACCCTCGAGAAGGAGTTCCAGGACGTCCTCGCGACGCTCGCTGGAGATGAATCTTTAGACGAGTTTAGGGCCGAATACGAGAAGGTCCACCGCGCTTTAGTTCGCAGCCACGTGCGCTCGCGGCGTCCCGTCTTGCGGTGCCTTCGACTCGTGGCCATCTCACGAGGCCGTGGGTGGTCTCTTTTCCGATTTCGAGCGACCGCGACGCCCCGCGCAGGACCACGAAAGAAAACTCATTAAAAAAGTCAAGGACCTGAATAATGAGATCGTGAACAACGCCTCCAAGGTCCACACGGCCCTCAAACTCAGTCAAGATGATCAACAGACCATCACGACGCTGCGGAGCGAGGTCGAGAAGGCCTGGAAGATGGTGCGATCTCGGCGTTTTGAGGTGTTGCGGTGCCTTCACTTCCTTGGATGGACTCGTGGCCATCGCACGATGCCGGGGGTCGTTTCTTTTTCGATTACGATGCTCCGCGCAGGTCGACACCGCGCAATCGAAAGAAACGAGCGCCAAAGAAACGATCACGTCGCTCAAGGAGGAGATCGCGAATTTGAGCGGTCTCGTCGAGAAGAGCGCCGCGTTGACGGGCACGCAAGAGGGCCTGGTCCAAGAATTGACCGCGGCGAGGGACGAGCTCCAACGGCAGACGGACGAAGCGACCGGGACGTGCAAGGTCCTCGAGACGCAGTTGACCAACATGACCGAGGTCCTTGAGAGCGAGCGTGTCGAGTGCGCCACGCTCCGAGGGGACAAGGCGGACCTCGAGCAAAGTCTCCAAGCTCGGTCGGCAGAAGTCCAGAGGGGTCAAAGGTCGAAGGAGCGCCTCGACAAGGAGCTCAAGAACACGCTCAAGCTCCTCGAGGCTCGCACGGGCGAGCAGGAAGCTTTGCAGGCCGAAGCGACGGAGGCGAAAACCCACGGGAAAGAGCTCGAAACGCAATTAAACGACGCCAGGAACACCATGGACAAATATTTAAGGGACTACGACACGCTCTACCAGCGCACGCAAAAGCTCACGGAGGACCTCGAGGAGCAGATCACGAAGAACCAGCAGCAGCACCTCGAGGGTGCGTATCTCGGCGTTTTGACGTGTTCATGTGACTCGTGGCCATCTCACGAGGTCGTGGGTGGTTTTATATGCGATTTTGAGGCCCTTCGGACCGCGTCGGGGCCGCTCGGTCGCCGTCGACGCGACGCCTCGACGTTGTCACGCTCTCCCTGAGACGACACCGTCATCCCGCCGCAGGCGTGCAACACCAAAAAACGATCAAGCAGACGAATGAAGCTGTTATAAGGTTAGATCTGGAGAAGAAGCAGGCCGTCCGCAAAGCTGACAGAGAACATAGAACCATGCTCCAGTACAAGACACTACTTGCTGAAAGTAAGACGCCATTGCTACTCGCGCAGAAGGAGATCGCGTCGCTGCAGAAGGAGCTCGACGGCTTCCGGAAGGCGGTGGATGCCAAAGCGAAGGAAAGGGACGCGATGGAGCGCGCGGCGAAATTTGCGAAAGCGGAGACGGAGAAGGTGCTGCGACGGCGTCCTTGCGCCATCGACGCGACGCTTCGACGTCGTCACTTGACCCTCAGAGAGGCTTCACGAGAGAGCCGCGGTCGCGTGTCGCGACGCGGTCCGAACCGGCTCGAAATCCAAAAACAAACGACCCACGACCCGCACTCCCGGAGACGACGCGCATCGACGCCCCTCGACCGTATTTATGAACACAGGCCGAGCAGCAGATCGTGGTCACGGAAACGCGCGCGAAGGAACAGGAAAGAATTGCGTATTCGCTGGAGGCCGAGATGGCGACCTTCAAGGACGAGACGGTGAAGCAGCGCAAGCGGATCTACCAGTTGGAGAAGGAGCGGGAAAGGTACGGCGTCGAGGCGGCGGAGCAGCGGAACCTGTGCGCTCGCCGCGTGTTGACGTGTTGCCTTCGACTCGTCGCCAGGAACGATGGCCGGGGGTGGTCTCTTTTTTGCTGAAGAGGCCGTTCGGACCGCGTCGAGACGCGACGGCCCCGACGCGGTCCGAGACGGCTCAAAATCGACGAAAAGACCAGCCACGGCCCGCTCTCCCCCCGACGCCATCGACGCGACGCGTGAGAGGAGACGAAGACACGAAATGCGCCGCGCAGGTACACGGCGTGCCTCGAGGAAGTCAAGCTGCGAGACATGCAGCTCTTACAGCTCCAGAAGGAGATTTCTGAATGGGAAGCGAAGCTCAAGCAGCAGCAGCACCTGTACGAGGCCGTTCGCTCGGACCGAAATTTATATAGTAAAAACCTCCTCGAGGCGCAGGACGAAATTTCGGAGATGAAACGAAAGGCGAAAATTCAAGCGCACCAGCTCGGCCAATTGAAGGAGGAGATCAGTGGCAAGGACGCGGCGCTCGTGAAAATAAGCTTCGCGCACAAGAAAATCGACAAGCAGTGCTGACTCGGCGTCCAATGCTTAACTTGAACTTTGGGAAGATGGCGTCGACGCGACGCCGTCTCCATGATCATCGGAGCGTCTACGCGTCGCGCGAGCGAGCCGCGGCCGTGTCGCGACGGTCTCGACGCGCAGGTACGAGACGACGCGGAACGAGGTCTCGAAGATGAAGAAATTCATTTCGGCGAACGAAGAAATTGTAGCTAAACAAGATGCGGAGATCCGGCGGCTGGCGTCGATGATTCGCCGCATGGACGACGACGCGCGCTCGCGGCGTTTTACGAAGGTGCCTTCGCTTCGATGCGACTCCAGCGCTGGGTGTTTTTTTTTCGACTTTTGGGGCCATTCGGACCCCGAATCGCGCCCGAATGCCCTCGAAATCAAAAACGAAACCACTCTCATGGAAGTGAGGTGGACACGACGCGCGTCACGACCGCGACGCTCCGCGCAGGCCCTCACGCAGCGGAAGGAGTACGACTCGGTCATTAATGAGAGAGATATTCTGGGGGCGCAGGTGATCCGTCGCAACGACGAGATCGGCTTGCTCCAGGAGAAGCTCAAGATTCAGCATTCTACTCTCACTCGTGGCGAGGAGCAGTACAGCGCTCGGGTCCACGACGTGCAGGTCTTGCGGCTCAAGATCCGGGACATGCAGCGCGAGGTCGCCGTGGCGTCCGGCGGTGCGCAGCTCAGTGACGATTTAAGAAGGGACCTGTTGCAGTGCCGGCGAGACTTGTTGGAGGAGAAGGCCAAGTGCGAGCTCCGCGTCTTGACGTGTTTTGGTGGTTTCCCTTCGTTGCTGGGACTCGTATCATGTTGTGGGTGATTTCTTTTTTGCTGAAGAGGCGATTCGGACCGCGTCGGGGCCGTCGCGGCGTGTCACGCGTCGATGGCGTCAGCGCGACGCCACGCCACCGCGACGCCGTCTTCATGATCCCACGAGAGTCTACGGACCGCGTCGAGCGACCGCGACGCCCCGCGCAGGTGCAAGGCCCTCTCCGAGGAGATCGAGACACCGTTAAATATTCATAGATGGAGGCAATTGGAAGGCAGCGACCCGGCCCAGCTCGAGATGATCCAGAAGGTCCAAACTCTGCAAAAACGGCTCATCCAGAAGACCGAAGAGGTCGTGGAACGCGACTTATCGTTACAAGAGAAGGAACGGTTGTACGACGAGCTGAAGGCGATTCTGGCCAGACAGCCCGGTCCCGAGGTGGCCGAGCAGCTGTCGGTCTACCAGTCGTCGCTGCGCGGCAAGACCCGCCAGATGAAGTCGATGGCGTCGGAGCTCAACATGTACCAGGCCCAGCTGTCCGAGTACAAGTACGAGGTCGAGCGGCTGACGCGCGAGTTGCAAGATGCGAAAAGGAAGTACTACGAGTCGAAGCGGCGAGATCAGTTGGCGCGGGAACTCGATGCGGAAGAGCGGGATCTCGGGGCGCTGCAGGCCCAGACGCAGTTGGCTGCTTCACAAAGCGCGAAGACGCGGTTTACCGGTGGCGGGTTCGCGATCCGATGAACATTTGGCGTGGGTAAGTGGTTTTACTGCTAGATGAGTCGGCGTAGTAGTACTAGCTGGCGTATCGTACGGGGCGTATCAGCGAGGGCGCACGGTGGTACGTAGCATACTGCTGGGAGTGGCTTTTTGGGGGTGTTCCGCGGCGATGGCGTGGGGGGTGGTGCGTAGCTTGCTGCGAGTCGTAGCTTGGGGCGTTCGCGGGCCCGCGGCGCGCGCGTCGTGGTCCGAGGCTCAGTCTGCAGGGTGCCGGGACCTGGCATTCTTCCTTGCGGTCCCCACGACGTCGAACTCTCGTCCGCCAAGCGTGGTTGATCCCGCTCGGACCCGTACGTATGGCGTGTCATTTTGTCGATACAAATTTTGGGCTTTGAAATTCGCCGGTGAAGATCAAACCACACGCAGCGCTGCGGCATTCATCGCTGCACTACCGCTGCACCACCGTCGAGGCAAGAAACTGCACGCGAAACGCTAGCGACGCGCACTGCTTGCACGGCGCCAAAAGCTGCAGCACCAGCATCTCACGCCGTCGCCGCGACCGACGCACGCACGCACCACGCACGCACGCCGCCGCAGCACTAAACCATGTCCGGCTGGGCCGCCAAGCAGGCCAAGAAGGCCGAGTGGGCCGAAGCGAGAAAATTGGACGGCCTCGACGCGACGCACAAGGAAGTGAACGACACGAGAGACGCCGCCATGGGCAAGGGCGAGGACCAGTTGTTTGAAAAAAAACTAAGCAAAGAAGAGCAGAAGGCGGAAAAAGAGCGGAAGAAGGCCGAGGCGAAGGCGAAACGCGACGCGAAGAAGGCGGCCAAGGGAAAGCCCCTTTCTAAAAAGAAGTCGAAGGAGAATTTGGAGAAACTCGCGCAGCAAGAAGCTGCGATGGCGGCACGCGTCGACGAGTCCGAGGCTGATAGATTAGCGAGGGAAGAGCACATCATCGCGACCTTCGCGTCCCAAAAGGAGCAACATGCCCACGCGAAAGACATTTCGGTGAGAGACGTCACGATCTCGTTCCACGGCGCCAATTTGATCGAAAATACGGACTTCGCCCTGAACTACGGCAACCGCTACGGCTTCATCGGGCCGAACGGGAGCGGCAAGAGCACGATCATGAAGGCGATAGCTGCCAGGTGTTTACCGATCCCCGAGTCGATCGACTTGTTTTTTTTAGATCAGGAGTACCCGGCGACGGACACGCCGGCGCTGGATGCGGTCTTCGAGGTCGACGACGAGCGCAAGGCCCTCGTGCGGACTCGGCGTCTGTTTCCGACCTTCGAGTTGCGTCGACGTGGCCGTCAGAGAGTCTGCGCGTCTCGCGAGTGAACGGTGTCCGTGCCACACAGGAAGCCGAGGCCGAGAAGATCAACGACGCATTAGCAGATGCTGATGAAGAAGAACAAGAACAATTAAATCAGAGGTTGCAAGCGCTGTATGAGCGCCTCGATGAACTCGACGCGGCGACGGCCGAAGCGCGAGCCTCGGCCATCCTCCACGGCCTCGGCTTCACGCCAAAGATGCAGAAGATGCCCACGAAGTCGTTCAGCGGTGGCTGGCGCATGCGCGTAGCTCTAGCACGAGCTTTATTTTTACAACCGACCTGCTTAGTACTGGACGAGCCGACGAACCACCTGGTGCTGACTCAGCGTCTTGCCCTCAGCATGACCCGAAGTTGAAGTTCGCGTCGATGGTCACGCCACCTCTACACAATCGACGGGGCCGTGAGAGAGTCGACGCGTCTCGTGAGCGAGCCGCGGCGGTGTCGCGACGGCGTCCGTGCCACACAGGACATGGAGGCCGTCTTCTGGCTGGAAGACTACCTCGCGGGGTGGTCGAAGATCTTGTTTTTCGTGAGTCATAGCCAGGACTTCATGAACGGGGTGTGTACGCATATTGTGCGGTGCCGCCGCGGCGTCCCACGACCTCGTCTGACGGAGACGAGTCGCGTCGACGGCGTCTCACACAGGTTGAACGAGCACACGAAGAAGCTCGACTATTACACGGGCAACTACGATTCGTACGTGCGCGAGCGGTCGATCCGCGACGACGAGCAGCAACGGAAATATGACGCGGAGCAGCGGGACATCGCGGAAATTAAAGATTTTATCGCGCGGTTAGAAGCGGCGTCCGAATCCACTCAAAATCGAATTTGAGACCACCCACGACCTCGTGAGATGGCCACGAGTCGCGTCCACACACAGGTTCGGCCACGGCACGGTCAAGATGGTGCGCCAGGCGCAATCGCGAGAGAAATTACTACAAAAAAAGTTGGAGGAGGGCCTCACGGAAAAGCCGCAAAGGGACGCGGAGTGGGACTTCTCGTTCCCGGACCCAGGTCAGTAGCGCAGCGTCGACATTGAACCTTACGCCATCGACGCGCGTCGGCTCCACCAGAGAAGGCGATGGGTGGTCTCTGGTCCAAATTTGGGCCGATTCGGACCGTGTGGCGTGTCGGAGCGTACGCGGTCGCGTCGATGGCGTCGCCGTGACCGCACGCACGCAGGCGAGTTACCTACTCCAGTATTGATGATTCAAGACGTGTCCTTCGCCTACCCGAACAGCGAGCCGCTCTACCACAACTTGGATCTTGGTATTGACTTACAATCACGAATAGCGTTGGTGGGCCCGAACGGCGCCGGCAAGACGACCTTCGTCAAGCTGATGACGGGCGAACTGCAACCGACGTCGGTGACTCAGAGTAGAAAATGAACTTGAACTTGCCGGGGTCGCGGCGATGGCGTCGAGGCGGTGCCGCGTCGCCTCAACGCCGTCGACGTGGCCGTCAGAGAGTCTGCGCGTCGCGTGAGAGAGCCGCGGCAGTTTCGCGACGCGGTCGTTCGACGCAGGTCGGGCGCCGTGCGGCCGCATAGCCACCTGAGGATGGCGAAGTTCACGCAGCACTTCGAGGACGTGTTAGATTTAGATAAAAATGCATTGGAGTGGATCCACGCCTTGTACCCCAAAGTTTTCACTAAATTAGAAATGGCTAGAACTTGGCTTGGAAGGTACGGGTGCACTGCCAAACAACAAGAAATGCCCATGAAGCAGTTGTCGGACGGCCAGAAGGCGCGGATCGTGTTTGCGAAGTTGGCCATGGACAAGCCCCACTTACTCATGCTCGACGAGCCGACGAACCACTTAGATATGGAGTCGATCGATTCGTTGGCCAAAATGATCAATAATTTCAAGGGTGGACTCGTGCTGGTCAGTCACGACATGCGCCTCATCTCGCAAGTGGCCAAGGAGATCTGGATCTGCGACAAGAAGAAGGTGGAAAGGTATCAAGGGGACATCTTGAAGTTTAAATTAGCTGCCAAGAAAGCTCAACGGAAGAAGCTCGACCAGCACGCGAACGGTTAAGTGCGGCGACGGCGTAGGGGGGAGGGTTGTTTATTTATCCAAGTCTATCTAGGATGACCCATAGCTCGGGGCGCGCTCGCGCGGCGCCGACGGACGACGCGTGCGGGCGCCACGAAGGGTATCAGTGCCTGCGACAGGCTCCTGACCCCGAGGTACCGTGGTACAAGCTGGTACCACCGATACCACGGTACCATACCTTCAGGTTCAGCCTTCAGGCGATGAGCTTGGCCCAGCGTTGAGCGCGTCGAGAGTCAAGCACAAATCGCTGGTGCATCTGCAGCTCATTGCTGCTGCAAAGGCGCCACAGCAACCGCAACGCGCTTAGCAGTACGAACCTCGCCACACGCACTGTGCAGCAACCAGCACGCCGCCGACGCGATGTCCCTCACCCTCGACGACCTCGCGGCGACGAGCGGCACGGCCGCCCAGGACCTCGCCCTCAAATCGAAGGAACTAACGCAGAAACAAGTCGTAGCCGTCCCGGTCGCCCACGCGACCGAGCGCCGCGCCCAGCGACAATTAGCTTATGACGAGACGAAAAAGACTGCTGATCAGTGGGATGATACCATAGACGCAGAAAGAAAAACGTCTTCCCTGAATTTTGGGAAAAGAGAGGCCGAACAGACGTCCACGTCTCAATTAGCCTCGTCTTTTTTTGCAGACACGCCGCTCGAGCGGCGCGTCGAGCAGATCCTGCAGCAAGCGTCGGCCCATACGGATCAAGCGGTGCAAGCGCGGGAGGACGAAGCGCTCGAGGAGAGAGATGACGCTGATGAGAGAAGAAAAGAGCTGGCCAAGACACGTTCTTTACTCTTCTTCGCCGAACGGAAAGCCAAGTACCACGCTAAAGTCAAGTCTAAAGCGTACGCTCGACTTAGAAGGAAGCGCCTGAAGAAGCGCGACGAGGCGGCGCGCGAGGCGGCCGCCGAGGCCGATCCCTCACTCCGGGAAGCTAGAGATGACGAGCTCGCGACGAAACGAGCCCAAGAGAGGATGGATTTGCGACACGCATCCACCTCGGCCTGGGCGCGGTCCACGAAGATGCGGGGTCGAGGTGCGGTCGAGTCTCGTCGTCGAGAAATGAGAGATAATGAAGCTCTACGTAGGGAGCTCGCGAAGAAGCAGGAGCAGTCCTCATCTGAGGACGAGTCGGATTCCGACGAGAGTCGCGAGGAGTTGATCGCGAAGGCCAAGGCTTCGCTCGGGGAGTGTGTCGATGAAGAACAACCTGGTGGCGCGTTGCTGAACATGAAGTTCATGGTGAAGGCGCGCGAGGCGCAACGAGCTAGAGCAAGGGAGGACGCCGAGAGGCTGCTGGAGGAGCTCGAGGCGGGAAACGCGTCTTCGGACGACGACGACGAGGACGGCGCGGCGTTGCGGGAGCTCGCGGCGCTGTCCGGCGACGCGCCCGCCGAAGCGGAAGCGCCGCCAACCGTGGCGCTCCAGGGCAACTCGCTCAAGGTGCGCCGGAAGCGCGGCGCGGCCGCCGCGGCCGCGGCGCCGGCGGCCGCGCCGGCGGCGGCCGATGGCACCGGCGCGGCCACGAAGAAAGCGCGGGCGGCCGCCGCGGAGGCCCCAGCGTCCGGGGGCGAGGGCGCCTGGCTCGCGGCGGCGCGCAAGGCCCGCGCGCGCGGCCGCGCCGTCTCCCAGAAGCATGTGGAAGTCGAGCCGCCGAGACTGCGGACGGGCTCCGTCACGCAAGCGCCCGAAGAGAGCGCGCCACCTCCTCCGACCGAGAACGCGCCGCTCACGAAGCTGTCGCAGCAAGACTTATTACACATGGCCTTCGACGACAAGGACCAGGAGGACTTCGCGGCGCAACGCAGCGAGGAGCTCGCGCCGGAGAGGCCGCCGGAGCAGCCCGACCTGCTTGGTTGGGGCTCGTGGGCCGGCGAGGGCGCGCCCGCGGCGCGACCGAAGAAGAAGCGCAAGGAAGCACCTGTGACCATCGTACCGCCGACGCGCGCCGCCGCGAACCCGCGCGTCATCCTGAACGCGAAACGCCACAAGAAGGCCGGCCTGCTCAAGGTCGCCCAGGTGCCCTACCCTTTCACTTCACGAAGTGAATATGAGCGCTACATGGCGCGGCCCGTTGGTAATGATTGGAACGCCGCGCCGGCGGTCAAGAAGTTGACGCGGCCCGCGGTGTCGGTCCGCGCGGGCGCGGCGGTCGAGCCCATCCGCAAGGGCGGCGGGAAGAAGAAGGGGCTCGTGTAAGGTAGTGAATGTTTTTCCGCGGTGACGGCGTGCCGCTGTTCGCAGACGCATCGCGGAAGAGAGCCGATATCAGGCTCAGGCTAGTTACGTCGCAGGGTCCCCCGTACCCCTCCCGCTCCCCCCGGGCCCTCCCGTCCGGATATAAATTGCTAGTACCTGACACGACGCTAGCTCCTGGTCAATGCCGGGTCATCCGCATCGCAGGCAAATCGCGACAGGAGCCCCCAAAAGTTGGTCTTAGTTCGTGCCGCAGCGCCTGTGCGCAGTACTCGGCTGTTCCATGATCGCTGACTCATAACAACAATTATACATGGCATACATGGCTCCCATCCACAAGGCTGCACGCGAAGGGAATGTTGCGGCGCTCCGCCGAATCCTTGCAGGCGGGGTCTCGCCAGATGTGCTCGATGATAATCCGGGTGAACGGTGGTCGCCTTTGCTTCATTTGCTCGAGCACCATGACCGCGACGACAGCGATACAAGTGATCGCGTCGCCTGCTTCAAGCTCCTTCGGGACGCCGGGGCAAATCTGGAAGCGAGAACCGGGGGACACCCACAAGCCAGTACTGTACTTCACTTTGCCGCTAAAGGGAGAACAACAATTTTGTCGCTTCTACTCGAAGCGGGCGTGAATGTCAATGTGACGAACTCCGGTGGTTATACACCGCTCCACTGGGCAGCGGCCGGCCACATAGGAGTTAGGAGGTCCACCGAGTGCGTTGAGTTGCTCCTGAAAGCAGGCGCCGCCGTGAACGTGGCAACCACGTCAGGGGGCCCGCTTCTTCTTGGGGCTACGCCTTTTGCCGTCGCACTCCGTGAAGAAACGCTTCGCCACATGTGGCCAGTATTCTTGCGCGCCGGTGCTGATATCCCCACCAATAACACGGACCCGTACATCCAACGAGTCAAAAGCGCCGGCGGCTTCAAACGGTACGAGCAGGCCCACCTCGCGCGGCTCACGGCGATCCTAGAGACGCCCCTGCTTCCGCCGGAGCTCGTCCGGAAGATCCTCGAGTTCTGGCTCCACGCGGGCTACTACTAACTTTGTTCACATGTAATTACGCCCGCCGCTTCTTCGACGGCTGGAAGGCCCGCGCCGTCCGCTTTTGAGAGAGGCCCTGCGGCGCCGGGGCCTCCGTCTTCGCCGGCGCGAAGTGCGCGGCCAGGTCGTCGAGCAGGCCCACCGACACCTTCCCGTCCGCGCGCAGCCTCAGTTTCGCCGAACCGACGCCGGCGCCCGAGAAGTCCAACGTCAAATCCAGGTCGTCGTCGCACGGGGACAGAAGTGGTTGTATGCACAGCGCCCGGGCGAAATCTTCGGCGAACGCCGCGACGGCGTCGGCCTCATAATCTAAACCCACGCGGTCCTGGAACTTGTCGATTTGGGCGTCGTCCAACCGGGCGGCGTAGGTCGCGCACGTCAGCGCCTCGCTTCTTACCAAGGCTCTTATTCGTAGCGCGTCCTTGCCGCAGCGGACGAGCACCAAACTCCCATCATCTAACCAGTGCCTAATTTCGGCGCCGTCTCGCGTTAGGAGTGCGATCCTCAAGGCGTCGCAGGGCTGCATGGTCGCGTCGGCCATGGCTGCTCGACGGCGTGCTCGACGGCGTGCTCGACGGCGTGCTCGACGGCGTGCTGGGTGTGAGAGCTGGGTACTGGATACGAAAGTTATAGTGTATGCCACCCGCGGTGGGACGCGTGGCTGCGGTGGCGCAACGAAAAGGGTTGGTAGCGCTGCTCTGCCGCCTTGGTGGACACCGGGACGAGTTGTACGCCCGCCAAAAAGTCCAAAAAGCTTAAAGGCCGCGCTGGCTAGCGTCCTGTAAGACACTAGCGCGCCAAAGGCCGATAGGCACACGCAAAACCGGAAGATAAGAATAATAATATACAAAGTTAGGGTCACCACGTGTACTCGCACGCATATAAGTTGAGGAGCTCCTTCACCTTCGGCCGGTTGTTTTTCTCCGCGTATTCTAATGCTGTATCGTCATTTTTATCCTTCATCCGGACATCCGCTCCTGAATCGACAATCAATTTAACGATCTTGTCGTGGCCCGCGGCCGCCGCGAGCATGAGCGCCGTACATCCCTTCGAATCTTTCTGGTTCAGGAAGCAGTTCCGCTTCATGAGTTCCCGGATCATATCTCTATCACCGTTCCTGCAGGCGATGTGGATGGCCCGCGTGCCCGACTTGTCGTCGAGTGGTGAATTCGTAAGCTCGGTTTTTTTGCTGAGCAAATCCGCGACGCCGCGGACGTTGCCGCCCTGGACCAGCCGCTCGAGCTGGGCGCGGGGGTCGTTCTTCTTTCTTTTGGTATTCTTCGGCGCATTGGCTTTCGAGGCGCCGGAGCCCATCCTGGCTCTGTGGGTCTGGGAGGCTGCCCCGCGCCCGCCGCGGCGCCGTGCTTGCGGACCAGGCCTTTGATGGACACGTCTGGGGTTGCCTCGGTGCTCCGTGCCCAGCCCTTCGGTGCCCGGATGCGTATTGCCAGAGGCACACGCTTGCAAAAAGCTGAAACCCCCAAACCCCTGCAAACCCGCGCGGAAGTTACCCGCTCGCGAGCGCTACGACGGGCCCTTTGATCGCGTGGCGCGCGCCCCGACGGCTGGCGGGGTGGCGCCGCGAGCACGCAAAACCGCAGCAGCGCCATTTTGCTCTCCCGACCAAAACGCGCGCGACGGCTGCGAGCGACGTGAATCACCGCGCAGGGAACGTCGACGCGCCGTCCTTGATCGCTGCGCGCTGCCCCGGACGCGCCGAGACAAGCACCCCCATACCCAGGGCAGCAGCAGCAGTGGGGCAGCAGCTCACACCATCTCCGCGACGCGACAGGGACATGGCCGCCGCCCCGCTGGCCGCCGCCGGCGAGCAGACGCTCCGCGAGAAGTTGAGGAGGGACGCCCACGGCACGGAGCAAACCTACGTCGCGCGGCAAAGACGAGCGCAAAGGATGGCTCACCTTACGGGCGCGGCCGTCGCGCGCGTCTACCGCGTCTCGCCGACCCGAAACCCGGCGGACTACGACCCCGAGGAGCTCTATTTACATTTGCGCGACGAGCACGACTTGAGAGTTGAGGCGGCGAAGGCGCAGCCGTACTCTCCGCCCCGTTCTGATGCGACTCACAAGGCGCCATCACGGCGCGTGCGCCTCGCCACGGCCGACCAAGTCGGACGGGCCTTGCTCGAGGCGTCGAAGCGTCGGAAACGTGAGGCGGCGCTGGGCGTGCCGCCTCCGCTAGAGGTGCTTGATTCATTACGGCACGAGACGCTCGGGGGCGACTAATCACATCATAAGTTAGGGCCTACTGCTCCAGCCCGCTAGAAGGCCAGCGACGGGTCCTGGCCCGGCGCCGACGACTCGGCCAGCGGCGGGTCCTGCCCCGCCGTGTCCGCCAACTCCAGCACCTTGAGCGCCCGGTCCAGCCGCCGCGCCGAGTTCGCCAGCCGCACGGCCTGGTTCAGCGCGTTGACGAACTCGCGCTTCGCCTTGCGTAGTGCTGGAGGCGGCATGCCCGCGAAGAGCAGCATCGTGTCCTGCTCGCCGGTGGTCCCCTCGTCCGCCGAAGACACGCTCTCGGACGGGCTGTCGCCGTTGTTGCGCTGGCGCAGGCGCCGCTCAGAAGGTTCCGGGAGGGCCGGTTCGCGCGCCTCGCCGGGCGGGCCCCGTCGCAGTCGGAACGGCGTCGCCGCGGACAGGTCCTGGATGCTACATTTTTCGAAATCTTCCACAGGTACGACCGACTGCTGGGCTTCCAGGTCCTTCCTCAGGTTCAGCGCGGAGATGCTCCCGGCTCCGTGCTGCTGCCTGGCTTTCGCTAAATCGAGGAAGCCTCGCCGCACGGTCCGCCCTAGCCGCTGCTGCTCGCGGTAGAACGCGTCGGCCTCCCGCAGCACGGTAAGCACGGCGGCGTTCTCGGTGTCGACGTCGGCGGTCGGCATGCTTTTGGTTGCTCTCCGATGTAGGGAGCACTTGCGGCTGCGGCGCAGCGCAGGGCTTCTGAGGCAGTATCCAAGGACCACGCACAAGCGTTGTGACCACCGCTCGGGCGGCTGCGAGCTCTACCGACGCGGGCGCCGGCGGGCAAATGACCACTAATTTTTTCAGGCTAGCGGGATGAGAGGCACTAGGGTTTATTTAGCCGTACCAGATAGAGAGGGGCTGTTTTTCCGAGGCGGTTCTGCTTAGAAGGAGGTACGCAGTCATGAAGGACGCGGCCCACGAGTCCAGAGAACCGAGAAAGAGTCGCCCGCCACTTACCCGGGGAGACGACCTAGCGGCCGAGCCGCTTGAGGAAGCCCGACTTCTTCGCCGGCGCCACCGGATTAGCTGCAGGCGCCGCCGGCGCTGCCGGTTCGCCGCCGAAGTAGGGCATGCCCCCCTCGGCAGACACCTCATCCCCTAACGCGTCCATCAAGCCCGTCTCGAAGCCCGTCGCCAGCACGGTCACCGACACGTCCTGGCCCATGTTCTCGTCGACGGACGCGCCAAATATAATATTGGCATCAGCCGCCACGTTTTCGTAAATCACGCCCGCGGCGGCGTTGACCTCGGCGAGCGTCAGGTCCGGCGGGCCGCAGATGTTGAAGACCACGGCTTTCGCCGCCGTGAACTGCGAATCGAGCAGCGGACACGACGTCGCCAAGCCCGCCGCCTCGGCGGCTCGGTCCTTGCCCTTGGACTGGCCGATGCCCATCAACGCCGTGCCCGCGTCCGTCATGATCGACCGAACGTCGGCGAAGTCCACATTAATCAACCCGGGCTTGATGATGATCTCGCTGATGCCGACGACGCCCTGCCTCAGGATGTCGTCGGCGACGAGGAAGGCGCCCTCCATCGTCGTCCCTTCCGGCACGATTTGTAGTAACCGATCATTGGAGATCACAATTAATGTGTCGACGGCCTCCTGCAACCGCGCCGTGGCCTGCGCCGCCTGCTGCGCCCGTTTCCTACCTTCGAAGCCGAAGGGTTTGGTAACAACACCCACGGTCAGCGCCCCGAGCTCCTTCGCTACGGAAGCCACGATCGGCGCGGCGCCGCTCCCGGTGCCGCCGCCCATGCCCGCGGTGACGAAAACCATGTCCGCGCCCGACAAGGCGGCGGCGATCTCCGCGCGCGACTCTTCCGCCGCGGCCTGGCCCACATCAGGCGTGCCGCCCGCACCGAGGCCCCGCGTCGTCTCTCTTCCGATATTCATCGTGTTCCCCGCCAGCGACCGCGACAGCGCCTGCGCGGATCGATTCCATCATTCCTGGAGACGAGTCGTATTGAAGAAGTGAAGGCACCGTAACACCGCGACCTTGCCTGCGCGTCCGTGTTCATCGCCCAAAAATCCACAAAACTCCCCGCGTCCGTCTCGACCATGCGATTCACCGCGTTGCCGCCGCCGCCGCCGACGCCGACCACTTTAATGCAGCAGGGCGCCGTCATGAGCGGCGCGCCGTCCGCCGTGAAGAGCTGCGGGTTTCCCGGTGCCGCGGCGCCCTCGTCCGTGCTGAACTCGTCGAAGGTCGCCGCTTCCAGCGGCTCCGTGCGGAACTGCTTGCCGTCGAAGCGGCCGCGGAAGAACTGCGTGGGCTTCACGGGCGCGCGCGGCGCCAAGGCGCTGCAGCTCGCCGCGAGGACGATGAGCCGCCGCGCCATTGGAGAGCTAGGTGCGGCACGCGCGCGGGCACAGCGGTCGAAGGGCGTTGCAGAGGCGCGCTCTGAGCCGCGTAACGCAGCGCTAAGCTGCCTTCCGGACGCGCGTGGCGTCTTTTTTTACGCAACATGAAAAGCTGATTTTGGTCGGGTTTTGTGCGATTTTTACCGGCTCGCCGAGGCGTCGCCCCGTCGCAGAAGCATCGGCGGTACGCGTGCCTGGGTGCGGATTTCGGCGCTCTCCGTCGTCGTGAGACGCACACAAGGAGCTGCCCCAAAAAGCTGCCCCAAAAAAGGACAATGATCCTCACGCAATGCCCCGTCTGCGCCGCCGAGCTCCCACCACTCTCAGCCAAGCAATGCAGCCGCTGCAAGACGCGCTACTGCGGCGCCGACTGCCAGAAACAACACTGGGAGGCAGGCGGCCATGACCAGCTCTGCAAGAAAATAAGGAGAGGCGGCGGCGCCGAGCAGTACAATGCGAATAAGAAGTACACAGAGGCTGTCGTTGTCGCGGCGGAGGCGTGCGCCGAGGACACGAAGGGCCAGACGTGCTACATCTGCACGCAGGCGCTCCACTGGAAGACGAAGGAGGGCCTCGTGCGCGGGTGTGCGTGCCGTGGAACGGCGGGCTTCGCGCACGTGTCGTGTCTGGCGGAGCAGGCGAAGATTTTGGTCGCGGAGAGCGAGGAGAACAATTTGGACGACACGCAGTGGCATCGGTGGTACAAGTGCAGTTTGTGCGAGCAGGACTACCACGGCGTCGTGTCCTGTGCGCTTGGCTGGGCTTGCTGGAAGACGTACTTGGGGCGGCCGGAGGCGGACTGGACTCGGTGGTGTGCAATGGGGCAGCTTGGGCGCGGTTTACTCGCTTCAGAGCACTACGAGGACGCGTTGTCCGTGCAAGAGGCGGAGCTTTCCACGCTGCGGCGCATTGGCGTACCAGAAGGACAGATGCTCGTCGCGCAGAGCAATATCGCGAACACGTATGATTTGCTCGGACGTTTCGAGGAGGCACTATCGATGCGGCAAGACACATATTCTAGATGGTTGAAGCTAAAGGGCGATGCACATGAAGAGACGCTCAGAGAAGCCACGTCCTGCGCGATTACCCTCTCTAATCTACATCGCTACGCAGAAGCCAAGGCATTGCTACGCAAGATGATACCCGTCGCGCGGCGCGTTCTCGCTGAGAGTGATGATCTCCAATTTAGGATGAGGATGGCTTGCAATCGGGCGCTCTGCGAGGACCCTGCCAAAACGCTTGACGATCTTCGCGAGGCCGTGTCGATGCTCGAGGAGATAGAACCGACCGCGCGGCGCGTGCTCGGTGGCGCGCACCCGATCACAGCGGGGATTGAGCGCGATTTGCAAGAGGCGCGAGAAGTACTCCGCTCCCGCGAGACCCCACTCAGGTTCAAAGTGGGTGATAGAGTCATATGCTGTGGGGGCCCGAATCACTGGGAATCCGGCACGGTCATCAAGCTCTGGTACACCGAGGATGGCTTCGCGCAAGGTTTCTACGCCCCGTACCAGGTTGAATTGGATGAGGGACGTTTGGTCTTCGCGCCGGACGACTCGGACGGGTGCGTCCGGAGGGAGGCGCCGCCGGAGGCGTCATAATTAACAACTCCCTTCTCCCTCGGCGAGGCGATGGATGCGATGACGCCGGAGGAGGCAGAAAAGAAGTAGCAAGGAAGATAAGTCTAGTTTACACGCCCCGTAAGTATCTAGTCCGACTCCTCGCCGCCGTCGCCGCCGCCGCCGGCCGCGGCCTTGGCCGCGGCCCGCTTGCGGGCCACGCGGCCCGGCCGGCCCTGGCCGTAGGGCGACGTCGCCGCGAAGTCGACGTGCTTCTCGCTGTCCAACCGGACCATGAACGACGGGACATTAACAACTTGCTTGCCCACTCTAATGTGGCGCTGCTTGATGAGCACGCGCGCGTGGTGGATGCTCTTGGCGAGGCCCTGCTTGAACACCTTCGTCTGCAGGCGGCGCTCGAGCAGCCGCTGCGTCGTCATCTGGAGGACGGAGTCGAGGTCCATCTCGGAGTCCTCGACGAGGCCGTACCTCTGCAATCTCCTCAATAAAGCGGGCGCCTCGAACATGCGCTTGGGGTCCTTGGGTTCCAACGTTAAGAGAGCGCGCGCCGACTTGCGGATTTTGGCCAACGCGAGCTGCGTGCGCCAGAGCTCGCGCTTGTTGCGCAGGCCGTACTCGCCGACGAGCTTGAGCTCGCCGTCGATGCGCTCCTTCTCGAAGGGGCGGCGGGGCGTCTTCGACGTCTTGGAGTAGTTGCGGAGGAACGACGTCTTCGGCATGGTTTATGGCGCGCTGATCTACTTTATGTGATGTCGCTGATCTACTCTGTATCTGCGTCTCCGGGCGGCGCGGCGCGGCGGCGGCGGCGGCTCGGGTGGCTGGCTGGGACCTCTATTGACCAGCTGTGGTGACCGGCGGTACTCTACAAGAGCAGCGCGGACGACAAAAAAGGCTATGGCGATTGCTTACCCAAAAAATGGTTCGGGTTTAGGAGCGGTGTTTTGGGAACCCTTGAGGCTTCTCGAGGTCTCGCTGGACGCCTCCACAAGCTGGCGCGGGCGCCTCGACGAGAGCTGGAGCTAGTGTCTTACGCCGCTAGATCTGGCGGTTCGTCCTCGCAATTGCCTGCATATACAGCACGCAATCGCGGCCGCACGCTACATAACGCCGCGCAGCAGTGCTCCCGACAGCTGTCTTCGCTGCTCAAGAGACGCCGCCGCGAACGGAAGCGTCCTCGCGCCGCCGTACGCCCAAAACAACTGCCTGCTTTTCCGCCGCCGCCCGCCGCCGCTGCGCCAAAAGGAAGCACAAAAATGGGTAGAGCCAACCGCACGGCCAAGCGCCGCCGCGCTCAGGTTGAAACGACGCAGCAGAGCGAACTCTATCAAAGTGGCGCCGGCCTGCGGGGCGGCGAGGCCCGCGCGCGCCTGCGGGAGCAGCTATGGAAGCGCAAACTCGCCCAGTGGAGCCGCGTCGGCGACAGCGCCGAGAAGCTCGAGGCGTTGAAGCGCGCCGGCATTAACTTAGAAGAATTTGACCTGAGCAGCGTCTTCCGCAAGGACGGCGACGGCGTCGAGGGCGACGCTTCGACGGAACCGCCCTTCGTGCTCGAGACCGGCGGCGAGACCTTCCGCGTCCACGCGCCGCCCGAGGTCATCGAGGCGTTATGGAAGCGCCTCCAGGAGCTACGGGAGAAGGTCGCCGATCTGGCCAAGAAATACGGCCTGGAGCCGTCGCAGTCGGACGTCAACTCCCTCGCGGAGCTGCTGAACGAGGCGATCGCGCACATCATGTGCTTCGACCCCGACACCGACGACCACCTGCGGGACGGCAAGACCAACAAGGCGAACGTGTGCGTGGGCAAGGTCATCGGCCCGAACTCCTTCATCAAGAGCACGGAGAAGCACGACGAGATCGCGAAGGGCGACGCGGAGAAGAATGGGGGCTTCGTCCAGGACATCTACCCGATCTTGATGAGGAAGAAGGACGACAACGACAACTCGATCACGCCCTCGACCGAGTTCCGCCGGGCGTGCGGCGGCGCCGAGCGGGCCGACGCGCTCATGGAGGTCCACCTCGAAGCCATCGCCGTGACGTTCTTGATCTACGAGCTGGCCCACGGCGAGAAGCCGGCCGTGGCGACGTGGGGCGAGGACGCGTGCGCTGCGATGGAGGCGGTGTTCGGCGACGCCGTGAACAACCTCGGCCGCCACATCCATCCCATGGCGGGGACTTTGATTTACCGGGGTTGCTGGGGCCACCTCGACTTCGAGAAGCACATCGTGGCCTCGGACCGCTGCCTCACGGCCATCGCGAAGCACCTGGGGATGACGGTGCTGGGCGCCGGCGGCGAGATCAATTACTGGCGCCGCATGTACGCCAACGACGCCGACGTTATCGCCGAGGCGAGGGAGGAGACGTAGCGGTCTGCGTGGAAATCATCAACCAGGAGTTGCCCGCGGTGCTGCGGCGCCTTCACGCCATCGACGCGCGTCGTCTCTAGGAGAGGAGGTCGTGGGTGGTTTCTTTTCCGATTTTGAGGCCATTCAGACGGTGATACTGAGAATTATTGTGGAGACCATCGTAAACCTCCACGCCATTGAGAAGACGCAGTCACGGGGCGACGTCGCGTCGATGGCGTGGGACTACGTCGTGTCGATGGCGTGGGACGACGTCGTGTCGATGGCGTGGGACGACGTCGTGTCGATGGCGTGGGACGCCTGAAATTTGATTTCCACACAGGTCGCGGTTTATGAAGAAGCTCTGGGCGGACCCGGACGGCGTCTTCCGCAAGTCGCTGGAGGACGGGGCGATGCGGGAGGCGCTCGAGAAGCTGCTCGAGGAGGGCTGGGCGCCGGGCGGCGTGTTCCGGCGCATGGTCGAGGTATGTGTGGAAATCAACCAGTGAGTTAGGTTCCGTGGGGCGTCCGAAGTTTGATTTCCACACAGGTCGAGGACCGGGACAGCGCGTGGTGGGCGGGCATCGCGCGGCGCCGCGCGGCCACGGAGGCCCGGTGGGCCGAGAAACGGGCGGCCCACGAGGCCTCGGGCCGCGGCGGCAACTTCGCGAGGTACGGGACCGAGTTCGCGTGCGTGGCGGGTCGCTACGATACGTTTCGGGTGCGGGTGTACCTCGGCGACGGGTCGAGGCTGGAAGCAACCTACAGCGATGTGCACGTGGCGGCGCTCGTAGCCGACATCGCGCAGATGGCGCGCGGCCGCGAGGCGCTCAACTACCCGACGCGCGCCGTGTGCCTCGCCGTGCCGCCGCCGCCGGACGTGTTAGAAGAGATGATGCGGCAGGCGGCCGGCGGCGGCCCCGCGGCCGGCGGCGGTCCCACGATTCGGGTCGTTCTCAGAGAGACGATCGAGCAGTGCCGCGTGCGCTGGGTCGTCTCGCAGACGCTGGCGCGCGAGCTGTCGAAGATTCGGTCGACGGAGGTTCGACGCGAACTCGTGAAGCTGCGCGAGCGGGACGGCGTCCTGGACGACGTCGTCTGCGACGCGATCGCGGCGCGTGTCGACGCGCTGGACCTCGAGCGGATGCTGGGCGACCGGCTCCGTGCCGAGGGCTTCGCCGAGCCTCCGGGAGACGGCCGCGTCGCGAACGGGAAGAAACGCGGCCGCGCCTCGTCTGCGTCGACGGGCCAGTGGGCGACCCGCGCTGAACGCGCGGCGAAAAGGGCCAAACGCGACGCCTGAACCAACACCTGAGCGGACGTCCGCACGAGAGCTTGAGTCAACACTCAAGCCGACGCGCGGGACGTCGCCTGGGTTGAGGTACAGGTAAGATAAGATCCCCCTGAGAGCACATCACAGACCTGGTGTTTTTCAATACCATTCGTACTCGAAGTTTAATAGGCAGTAGTAGCTGTTACTCCATAGATTGGATTGGTAGATTGTTTAAAACTCGCGGGTTTTGGGCGTCGCTTTGGAAGCTGTGGAGGCGCGAGACGGTCCAAGACGACGTCGTCAATGACGGCGAGCGGCGCTTCGGCTGTCGGCAATAGCTTCCTGCCACTAGAGTTGGCGGTCCTGCTGATCAGCGAGGCCAATTTACGGCACCATGGTACGTTACGACACAACTAACCGACACGCGTGCGCGACGCCTATAAGGACTATCGATGGCGCCACGAGCCGGTTTGCAACGAAACGCCGCAGTCAGCGAGCGCGGGCCGGCCTCAGCTCCATGGCCTCATAGGGCTGCGGCGCGGCCCTTAGCCCGCGCGCGAGCAGTTCCGGGGCCCACCGCGAGCCACACGACCTTGCTGCGTCATCGCGCAAATCCCTGACGCTTGTGTGTGCCGCGAACGAGCGGAGCGGCGGAGCGGTGGACCGGCCGACGCCAAAAAGCGCCACCGAGACGCCCGCCTGCGCTCGCAACACACACCAAACTCCCGAGAGCACGCCACGCCCCGCGCAAACCGCTCACCCGCCGCGCCCCTCCGCAGCCGTCCCACAAGACCTTCCGCACGAAGCGGACGCTCGCGAAGAAGATGGCCCAGAACCGGCCCATCCCCCAGTGGATCCGCATGCGCACGGGCAACAAGATCCGCTGGAACTCGAAGCGGCGGCACTGGCGCCGCACGAAGCTCGGCCTCTAGTCGAGTTGCCTAAAAAAACGTGTTCGTCTTAGTCTATAGTAGTACGGGGATTTCGCGTCGATGGCGTGCCAGTGGATGACAAGTAGTATAGACAACATATGTACATTAGGTATAAATTTTCAGCGCCACCGGCAAAAGCCTCCGCTTCGGGCGTCGGCGGCCATTAGTTCTGTTCCGAAAAGAACATGGCCCACGCGCACGCCTCGCCCTCGTCGAGGAACTCCGACGACGGGTGCGGGTCGTGGACCAGCCGAAACGCCCCGGCGTCCGTCAGGAGCATTTTATGTAAAGACGTGTCGCAGCTGCCCACGAAGCGCGCCACGACGACGTGCCCGAAGTCGCCCCGCGGCGACTTGCCCCGCAAGATGCACATGCGCCCGTCATAAGCCTCGGGGATGTCCATCACGGAAAACTTTTCGAACGCGACGCGCCGCACGTCGCAGAAGGCTCGGATCGAGGCCTCGTAGCCTTCCGGTAAAGTGACGAAGTTCGGGACGTCCTGGAGCTCCAAGCCAAATAACGACGCGACGCAGGCCTGCAGGGCGTTGCCGCGGCCCGGTCTAAAATCGTCCTGGAGCACGGATCTATATCTAAGCCGCGGCTCCTGTTGCGTTGCCGTCTGGGCCCTCCGGCACTTCACGCGCTGCCGCCGCACGTCATCCAGGACCGATTCCGTGGACGTGACGTCGTCGACGTGGTCCTCGTCGCTAAAGTCGTCGCCCATTTCGTCGAAGTCGTCGACACGCGTCGCGTCGGGCCAGTGGTGTCCCGCGTCGTCAGGAGGTAGGAGTGCGGAACCGAACTCGTCGGGCACACCAATTGTCACTCTTTTAACTAATCGGCGCAGCAAGACATGTTGCTGCTCCTGCGGTGTGGACGGCGGCGCCGTCTCGCTCGTTTGTAAGGCCCCGTCTCTTCGGACTTCCAGACTCCTCCACGTTAATGTAAGTAGAGCGCCGTCCCGTCCGAAGGCCAGCTTCACGGAAGCCGTTGCTAGCGGCGCGCCGAGCTCGAACACGTGGAGCCGCTTCGAACCGTCCCCCGAGAACAACGTCAGCGTCCGATGACGCGCGAGCACGATCACTGCGTCCGTCGCGACGATGGATGCGTCGCCCGTGCTCGAGTCGAGGACGCGCGCATTCTTAGGATTTGAACGCTCGATAAGCCAAGCGCCCTCGCGGCACGCGACGGCGGCGCCGCGCGACGACAAGGCCACCGTCAGGACATCTCCTAAATTGCGGACGCGCCAGCAGGGTTCGCTGTTCTTGTATAAAGCGACGTCGCGTCCCACACTTACTAAGGTGTAATTGTCGGTGCAATCTAAGGATCCGTCGCTGCCGGTCCCGACTCTTCTTTGCCGTCCCACTATTCTTGAACGTGCGCAGTCGTAGGCCGCGAGATAGATCTCCGTGGCGTGGCGCTCCAGGGCCAGACACACGTCCCCGCGATGTGCTAACGCTAGTACGATACGCCCGGACGTCCAGCACGCGTCACACGCGTCCTTCAACACATCATACCTCCAGATCTCGCCCTCGACACTCGCGAAGTAGACGCGCCGGTCGCCCCTTTTCAAGGCGCAGCGCGCGACGTGCGTCGCCGGCCACGCGCGCGGCGGCGCGGTCGCTTGTGATACGGCGCGCGGCAGGCGGGGCGGGGCCGGCGGCTCGTCGGAGGCCGTCGACATCTTATTTTGCGCAACGCTATCGAGCAGACAATGGAGATATCGCGTCGATGGCTTGGAGGTGGTGCTCAGCTTTGCCGTGCTCTAGCCTTCGCAGAACTTGGACGACGGCTGCGGAAGGATCAGTAAGGCCTCGAACGCTGCGCAGAGCACCACTGATCCTCGCTACGCGCGCGCGTCGCGTAAAAGCTTGCTTGGCTGTGCGCGGCGGGTTTTTTCGAGGCAAAAAAAAAAAAAACTTGCATATCTCAGTCTGCTGCAATTCAGACGCACAGATTAACGCTTCGATACATGCGTGACATGGCAGCTTGCAGCGGCTGAAAAGTTTGGCAATTCAAGAGCGCTCCGGACAGCAGGCAGCACTGCCCAAAATGGGCCGCCCGCATGGTGTAGCGGTTGCGACGCCCCGTATGGTCATAGCGGTGGTGGCCACGTTGATCACCTGCCTGGCATTACTGGCGACGCAGCTCGAGTTCGATCATAGGGATCCGCACGAGACCATCCACCACAACCGGCCGCACCCGCGCCACGCGACGCCGCGGCCGCGGCCCATGCGCGTCAAGGGCGAGAACGTCTTGCTTAAAATACAGAACAAGCTCGTGGCGACGACCGACGCGCCCTACGTGTGTGTGTCTTTGGACTGGTGGCCCGATGAAAAAGTAGATTGGAGCCACCACACCTGGAACGCGTCGAGCGTCGTCGCCTTGCAGGAGGTGCGGACCGAGCTGAAGAGAGCTCTCGCTTCGTTGCACCCCGTGGCGTTAAGGGTCGGCGGCACGCTGCAGGATTTAGTAGCTTATGATTCGGAAGATCGAGCGAGCCCGTTCGACATGTCCTGTCCATCAAGTTTCCGACCGGCCGGCGACCGGGCGGCGTTCGAAGGGGCGTGCGTCACCTTAGACCTGTACGATGCGATAGAAACGCTCGCTTACGATACGAAAACACCCTTAGTTTTTGGCCTCTCGGGCCTCCACGGTCGCGTACGAGAGGAAGGCGCGTGCCCCAAGTGCGACTCTAAAAATTGCGACAAGTGCTGGACCGGCAGATGGTCCGCTACTAGTGGAGGCGCGCGGTCGTTGCTGCAACGAGCCGCATTTCATGCGAAGCGTGGACGGGGCGCGTTGGCCGCCGTCTCATTGGGCAACGAGCTGTGTGGCCAGGGCGGCATCGCCGCGCACCTATCACCGGCAGAGTTGGCGGCCGACTTCCGGCGACTACGGGTGGAAATAGACGCTTTATTTGAAGGGACGAGGACGTCTATATCTTCCAAAGGACGACCCTACGTCGTCGGCCCGGACTGCCAGCTGCCTCTGGAGAGGGCCTACGATTTCTACTCAAACTTCGAAAAAGAAGCGAACGTCGATGCGTTAGCGTTTCATTTGTACTGGCTCGGCGCTGGTAAGTTATGGAGACCGTTCAAGAAAAAATTATTCGATAAAATTCTGGGAAGCGCCTGGCCGCTGGGCCGGGGCTTTTATGCGTTCGTGAACGCCTACACGAAGGCCTCCCGGGATACGCCGCTGTGGATCACGGAGGCCGGCGGCATGTATGGGTCTGGTGGGATAAATGTGACGTCCTCCTTCGCGTCGGCGTTTTGGTATCTGGACGAGCTCGGGGAATCGGCCAAGAAGTCCATCCAAGTTCATTGTAGGCAGGCATTAGTTGGCGGTCATTATGGGTTGACGAGGCGTCTTGGTGATCGCCTGGTGCCGCGGCCTGATTACTTTGCTACAAAGCTGTGGGCGGCGGTCATGGGGCCCCGCGTTTTAAGCGCCCAGATCCGTGATCCATCAATCGAGGATGCCTACGCGCCCGCGCCCGTGGCCGATTGTCGGGCCTACGCGCACTGCCACCGGACACAAATCGGCGACGTTTCACTGGTTGTGTTGAACGGGGCGTCTCGCGTCGCGCGGCGCGTCGCGCTGCCCGACGAGTTCGCGTCCTTATCGCGCCTCGAGTACCACATGACGGCGCCGTTGGACGTCTTCGACGATCGGGTGCTGCTGAACGGTGTTCTGCTGAATACGGTCGACGCGGAGCTGGTGCCGCGGCGCGTCGCGGGCGGGCCGCTGACGCTGGCGCCGGCGTCGTACGTCGTCGTCGTCGTGGAGGGGGCGAAGTTTGGGCCTTGTTTGGGGTAGTTTAGTTTTGCTTAGCGCTACTTATGCTGTGAGGGCGAGCTTCACTCGTGCCTCCGCTAAGCAGTGGCGGGTGTAACCTGTCTGCGGGTGGGCGGCTCCGTATGTACGGGTCATTCGTTTGTCGAGGTCCTCGAGCTGTGCGATCGCCTCGGTCAGGTCGCTGCGGGACGCGCCGGCGTTTTGGTAGAGGCACTGTGCGTATGACCACTGGCGCCGCGGCCACAAGCAGATTTGTAAACGGATCCAAGCCGACGGCGCCACGCTCGACGACCTCCGCGAAGCCTTGACGACGCTCGAGGACACGGACCGGATCGCGCGGCGCGTGCTCGGCGCCGCGCACCCGACCGCAGTTAGGATTGAGCAGGCTTTGCGAGCGGTACGACAACGCCATGAGGCACGAAAGTAAGACTAGATCAAAGTTAGTCCACGGGAGGGGCAAACGCCTAGAGCTTCAGCAGCACCGGCGCGAGCTTCTCGACGTCGAACTCCTCCTCGGTCGGCTCGTCCGTGTCCATCGCCGAGGGCGAGGCCCGCGTGACCGAGCACGACAGCCCATCTAAAATCACGCGGCGCTTGTGGCCGAGCTGCATCTTGCCCTTGACCTCCAGGATCTCTCGGAGCGTCATCTCCGCCGTACTTCTTTCGGGCTCCGGGATGTTGTCCGGTAAGGACCCGAGCTGCTTGTATCTGCTCCACTCGCTCAGGTACTTCATCATGAGCCCGCCCACGCGCTGCTTCTGCAGGGCCATCATGGCCTGGGGTTTTGAGAGTTCTAGAGAAGGCAGCTTCCGCAGATCCACCGCGACCGGCGCGGGATACACTCTAGCACTGACAGCTCGTTTCTCCCCATCCGAATCCGTCACCTCGCCGCAAGGCAGGTTCCAGGCTGTTAATGAAAGCTTGTGCTCGTCCGACAACCAGGCCTTCAGGTCGG
The DNA here is from genome assembly GCA_918797485.1 of Pelagomonas calceolata. Lineage (NCBI taxonomy): Eukaryota > Pelagophyceae > Pelagomonadales > Pelagomonadaceae > Pelagomonas > Pelagomonas calceolata. The sequence goes on along the minus strand of CAKKNE010000006.1, from coordinate 1,073,610 downwards.
CGACCTTCCAGTCCGCAGCACCCTCGGGAAGCTCAATTTTCGACCAGACCGAGTGCCCTTCCGGATAAGCTACAATCGTCGTAACTTCGTAGAACTCGGGCTTGATGTCGCCCTTCGCGTCGAAGGCCTGCTCCGGCAGAGACACGGCGTCGGGCTTCGTCTTCACCTGCGCGGACTCAAAATCGCAAAAGAAACCACCCACAACATGATACGAGTCCCAGCGACAAAGTGAAGACACCACAGGACGCCGCGAGCGCACGTCCTTCGTCTTGAACGTGACCAAATTGTCGGCGTCGAAGGACGGGTAGTAATTCAGCGCGAGGCCGACCTGTCTTGTTCTTAAATCCGTCGCGGGCTTGTCCTGGAGGATCTTGAACATTTCGAGCAATACCAAACCCGTCACGGCGGCCGTGGTGGTCGCGATCGCGGGGATGATCCGACCAGCCGTGAGTTTCGCTTTGTCGAAGTCGGTCGGCGGGATGGCGTAGTTCCTGGCCCTACAATTCGCGCAGGCCGTGACGAAGTCGATCTGTGTGATATCACTCGTGGGCTCGTGACGACGGCGGCGCGGCGACCGCGTCACGTAAGACACGGAAAACGCACGTGGAAGTTGTAGTCGTCATCTTTCTCGAAGTCGGCCGGTTCCACATCTACCGAAGTGAGATTTACGGAAGACAGGCGCTGCAAGGCTTCCAAACCCTTTGATCGGGCCACATCTACCGAATTGTCCGGCGTCGCTACATCAGAAGTGTCGCCCTCGATGTCCTTGTCGACGGTGCCCGGGATGTACGGCGGGATGACACAAGTCTGGGCCACGGAAGCGGCAAAGACCTCATTCCTCTCGGAAGAAGCGTAGTCGTCGTCGCCCTCCGTTTTACGAGGCTGCGCGCCCATGCTCTGCGCCAGGATGTGCGTCGCGCTCACCAGAAAGCGCCACTGGTCCGCGTCGTCGCCGTAAGTGGCCGCCGTGGGGAAGCGCTTGTGGCCGGACCAGAACGGGCCCTTGTCCTGGCCATTTTTCATCACTCTCGCATCTTTGGGATAGGCCCGTATGAGATCGCAAATTTGATCCCGAAAAAAGCCGTGGAACGCATCATAACATCTTTGAGCACATAACTGTCGCCTTTGTTCTAATGGTGCAGTGGCGACCTCCAACGCCTGCCACAGCAACAACGCTTCGGCCGACGCACCTTCCACATCCGCCGGATCGCTGGACTCCAATCTCCGCTGTAAATCGGTCAAGGTAGCCTGCGGCTCTGAACAGAACTTCTTGACGCGCCGTTGCGGTTTTTCAAACAACTCGGCAAATTTATCGCGAGCCCACTCGATGCAATGATCAATGAGATGGGGAAAGTTCCGCAAAGTGCACATGGGCACGCCCTGGCCCTCCGCCGCATTACCTCCTTCTCTGTAAGTTTTTGTTTTATGCGGCACGACGGGGTCGACCTGCGCGGAGCATTGCGGTTCGGTCCGAATTCACTCAAATTCGACAAAGAAACCACTCTCATGGAAGTGAGATGCACACGAGTCACACCAACAAAGTGAAGGCACCGCAACACCTCAAAACGCGGAGATCGCACGTTCCCCGAAGTACCCATCGTGCCCGACTCCAACAGGCTCTTCTCGAAGGTCACGCAGGCCTTGTCGACGTAGAACCGCGCCTCCATGTTGTCCAAGGCGTTGCAGACGCCGTCCAAACCCTCCCAGAACTCGTCCGTGAACGGGCTTACCTCGGTCGCGGGTCCGACGTACGCTTCATGACACGTCACTTTCAAATGTTCGTTCATGGGCGGCGCGCGCGTGCGTCCTCCCGGATTCGTCGCCATGGCCGCCGCCGCTAGCGCTTTCGACTGGCCCACGTTGTGTTCTCGGAACAGAAACTGTCGCGTGAGGTTCGATAGCTCGATGCGATCCGCATCGGCAATCGTGAGCGAACCTTCCGGACCGCAACACACGCCACACAGCGCAAAGTTCTTCACGAACTCGCAGCCTAAAGCACCGCTTCCAACTAAAAAATAAGTCAAATCACCGAGCTTCTCGACGAAGCTTCTCCCAAACACCGCCGCGAGGTCGTCATACCTGTCACCGCGCGGCGCCCGATCAGCTAAGGCTGGAGGGGGATCGGGCATCGTCTCGAGAAACGCAAAGTGCGCGAAGCCATCAATCGGCGTGTATTTTCCGGACCTTTTGACGACCTCTTGGGCCACGACGCCGCCCGCGAACGTCGCCACGGGCTGCAACTCCACGGACGCGTGCCTCGCGTAGGCTCTCACTACAGACTCATCAATCGTGACGTCCAGCGCCTTCGCGCCGTCGGCCGTCGCCGTGTTCAAAACTTGACACGCGGCCGCATACGTTTTTGCCGCAGACAAAACATCTTCGGCATCTTGCTCGTCGTTCGCGTTGGGCAGTCTCTTTTGACTGGCTTCGAACTCCATCAATCCAACAAGACCGGCGTGGACCTGCGCCTCCTTGCCCGAAAACGTGTAATCGGTCATCGGTATTCCGTCACTCCCAAAAGGCGTGCCGGGCGCTACTAACCGCTCACCTAAGCTTCTAAAGCGTAGTGTTTTCGGTCGTTTCGTTTCCGTGATGAGACCACCTCCCTCATAAGGTGACAACGAAGTAGTGTCCCCAATTCTAAAGGAGTTCGCCGGGTCTCCACTGTTGGTAGTAAAAGGGAAGGGGGCGCAGTCGTTCAACCCACTACCTCCTAGAGCAGACCCGCAGCACCCCTGCACATCAGAAAAGGCGTACAACGAGTCGACCGGCGGCGACGTCGCGGGCACGCCGTCGGGCACGGCGTATCGTACCAAACCTTGTTTTTCACATGAGATCGACTCCACCAATCTCACCACAGGCCTTTCACCGTCGGCGTCGCGGCACTCGAACTGATCCCCATGGTCCACGAAAATCGACAGACATAACCCGGCACAGACCGCCCACACAAAACTGATCGGTGCCGCTACGGTCATAGAAACGCCGCGCTCGTCCACGACGTCCGTCATGCGGGACCGGCAGAACTCGTTCCACCTTACTAATTCCGCTCTATTGACACCATCTGTGAAAACGACACAAGTACACGACTCCACCAAGTCTTCGTCCAACGCCTCGGCGACGTGGACGACAGCATCAGGATTGAGTTCCTGCAAGCGCGGCGCGCAGACCTGGTCCCTCGGCCGGCCGACGTCCGGCGCGCCGATAAAGAAATTGGCACCTCTGTCACTTTCGGCGCAGGGCTTCGGGTCATAGAGTGATAAGTGGCCGACGCCCTGCAACAAGCAGTTCTTCGCCGTCTCGACGCCTGTGCGAATCGACCGGTGAGGCGGGTGTGCAGGCGCCTAAATTTGATTCGTGCGCCGCTCGATGCCGGCGCCGCGCAGGCCGACGACGAGGACCTTGGCCTCGCGCAGGAATTTTGTGGTTTCCGCTCCTAGCGCGGCGTTCTGGCGCGAGAACTTGTTCGCCGCGCGCTTCTCGGCCGCGGCGTCCGCCATGGCTGTGCCAGGTGTCCTAAGGGTCACTTCCAGGGAGCGCCTTGCTGGGGCCGCGGCACGGCGCAGCGGTCACGGTATTGAAACTGGTGTTCCTGCGCGCGCTGCGGCTTGCACCAGCGCCACACACGCACTCCAGGCCTTCTAATTTTATAGCGCGAAGGAGCTCGAGCTGGACTGCGCTAGTATGTCTATGTCTAGTTTTTTAAGTAGTCATGCCTAGAAGGGACCTTCTTTCGGAGCTATCGAGCGGAGCGGTGGGTAAAATCAATTGACCTACTAGCCTCCCAGACGAGCTGAGATCACACAGCCAAAGGAATTGGCAGCGGTGAGTGCTGCCCGAACGCATCATCGATGGTGCCTCGACGCCACCGACGCGTGTAATTGATTGCCGGTGATCGGTATGCCGCAGGAAGACCCGGGGCAGTGGTCCGTGCGCGAACTGAGGGCCTTCCTGGCGGCGCGCAACGACGCGACCTGCGCGCACGCGACGGAGAAGAAGGAGCTCGCGGACCGCGTGCGCGTCTTGCTGCGCGAGCGGGCGGCGGCACCGCGGGCGCCGGCGCCGGCCGCGGCGCCGGCGCCGGCGGCCGACGTGCCCCAAGACGTCGCCGCGGCCATTGAGCGAGCGCTCGCCGCCGCCGACGCGTACGAAGCGCTCGGTGTAGAGAGAGGCGCGTCGCCGGCCGCCTGCAAGAAGGCGTACCGGCGGCTCGCGCTGCGCCTCCACCCCGACAAGTGCCGGGCACCGCACGCCGAGGAGGCCTTCAAGCGCGTGTCGGCGGCCTACGCCGCGCTCCAGGACGGGCGGAACGTACGCTTCGGCGAGGACGGTGCGTCGTCGGAGACGACCTACAATTACGGGGCCTATTCCGACGAGGCGGAGCTGTTTCGGGCGATGTTCGCGGGCGACGGGTCCTTGCTGACGCGCCTGGTATCGGTCTTCCGCGCGAACCCCTGGACGCTGCTGGCCCTCGTGTCGGCGCTGCAGTCGCTCGGCAACGTCGTCTCCATGGTTATGACGCGGCCCGAGGCATTATTACGCTGTGTTGTGGTCGTGGGCGCGCTCTACGCCGCCTCCGATAGATTAAGATAAGGTTATTAGACGAGCGGTACAGACAAGGGGGGCGACGAGCGGCGGCGTCACCTCTCGAGTCGCCGTTTTCGAGGCTTGACAAAGACCTCGTCGTCCGAGTCGTCGGACGACGTACTTGTAGATACACGTTTCAAGGCGTCGGGCTCGAGGCCGCCCGCTACGAAGAGCAGGTCCCGCAGACGCGCGCGTTGTTCCGCGGGCAACTCGTCAACGCGGCCCCTGCCGTCGCTAGGCCGGCGCGGGCGGTCCGGCAGGGGCGTCGTCGCCGCGGAGACGCGCACAGGAGACGGCGGCGACGCGCTGCGGTCGCTCGTGCTGGCCATGGGGCGAGGTGCTTGAGTTTGGCGCCAGTGGGGCAGCCAACGGATTCAAAATGTTCTGCGGCCCGCGGCCCCGGGGCGTGGGGTTGCTCTGCCGCGCCGGCGGCGTTGGTGGTCCCGGCTGCGTGGCGCGCGGGGGCCGTCTCACCAACAGTGCGAGAGCACCGGAGCTGTGACGCCACTGCCTCAAGCGACTAGTGTCCCCGCATTTCCGCGCCCGGGAGCCGCCGTTGCGCGTCGCGAGCGCTCGCTCGTTGGTGGGAGAGACCTCTCCACCGGATTTTCAAACTTTTGCTCTGCGCATCCTGAGAGCTTTGGCAAGGCTGGTCGGGCAAAACCTACCTTCAGGCTACCGCGACGTTATAAAGCTGCAGATATCCACGTGCGAGGACCGGATCGACGCCTGGCGAGTGCTCCTGATTAATGGGCCGCTACGCGACGGCCCTCCTCCTCGCCGCCGCGCCGCGGCCGGCGCGGGCCGTGTGGAACTGCTTCCCCTTCTGGCAAGTGGTCCCTGCACAGAGTATTTATTGATCGTCGGCACGCTCGTCCTCCTCGGCACGTCGTCCTGTTACTTCGCGCACGGATGCTGTCGTGCGCGACGCAGACCCAAAGAGCCAGCGGCGCCACCGCGGCCGCGTGCAGACGTGCGCTTGCACCAACGCCGTTGTGGCCATCATTTTTACGGCCATATTCGGCCTCTGGTTGATGGGGACCGGGGATTGGGCCTACCCCGTGGCATGCCTCTTCTTCGCGCTCGCCGCGCTCGCCGCAGTCCTCGGCTCGGTTGGCGCGCAGCGCCGGTGCGACGCGGGCGGGCCGGACGCGGACGAGCCGCCCGTCGTCTCGGCGGCGAAGGACACCGCCTGACCGCCCACGACGCGAAATTTGATTTCTACGCCCCGATTCCCGGGCTTTCGTTTCTAACAAGTCTTCTAACTTACCACACTACCCTTCGCGAAGGTCACGCAGTGCGCCGTCGACGCGCGGTCGGGGATGGACACGTGGTCGTCGCACGGCTCCTCCGCCAACACGGCGCAGCCCCGCTCCGTCAGGTGGCGCGTCGCCTCGTCCAGCGGCAGGAAGTGGAGCTGCATGCCCCGCTCCTCCACGGCTAACCTCCAATCACAGTCCCGCTCCACGTAAGGGGAGTCGCTATACCCGGTAAGCAGCTGGACGCGCCCCAGCCCGCCCACGCGCAGCGCGTCGCACAAATGCTCGAGAGCCGCGACCTGCAGCTGGGGCACCATGTGCTGCAACGAGAGCAGCGACAAGACGAAGTCCGCGGCCTCATTTATTATTTCGGCACCGGCTTGCGATGTCGCCACGTAATGGAGCCGCGAGGCCTCCCGGCCTTGTATAGATCGAGCGGCGAGCCCCAGATGGGCCGTGGAGTGGTCCACACAATAGACGCTCGCGAAGCGCCCTGCGAGGGCCCGCGCCAACCTCCCGACACCGCAGCCAAAATCAATAGCTGTACTCCCAATGCCGCCGCCGGACCAGACCGCGCGCGCGCCGTGGGTACGAGCTATTTCCGCCGTCCGGGCCAAGGCCTTGGCGACGGCCTCCTCGCCCGTGTCGTAGAAGGTCCGCATTTTATCTTCATTAAGGGTGTTGGTGCCGTCGAACTCGGGACTACTCAGCACGCTCCACCAGGGCACGACGCTCCCCAGCTCCTCCCAGACGCCGCGCTGGCTGCCCGCGATCGTCGCTAAGTCGCTCATGTGATAGGTTTGGTTGCTGCAGCCTGCCAGCGCCATGGCGTAGCTCCGGGCTCGTACGCGTGCGGCGAGGGCGAGGGGCAGCCAGGCGCGCAGGGCTCGCATGGCCGCCGGTCGATGGGATCGCGTCGACGGCGTAAACGCTGCCTATGAGAGCTATTCGGCAGCGCTAGCCGGCCGGGCAGCCAGATTACTAGTATGTCGATACGCTAGTCTCGGCGCCGAAGTTTGTCACTCGTACGCGCCATCTGCGCACGCTGGTGGGAATCCTTGCCGTCCACAGCCGCACGACTCGCCCCACAGCCACATAAGCTAACAAACCGCTGCCGAAAGCACGGCGCACGGCCAAAGAGCCACAAGGCGCAGCTCGACACTCGCTGGACTCATACGCGGCGCACGCGTGCCCCTTTTGAATCTACGCCGCACGTAGCTTTTCGCTGGGCATATTCTCGCTGCAGGCGGTTCGTTTGGCCAGCACCCCAAGCACCGTACTCATTTACAAGAAACGCGATGGCGGCCCTCGACGCCGCGAAGCGCGCCGACCAATTGAAAGACGACGCGAACCGCTCGCTGCACGAGGACCGCCCGCAGGAGGCCTTGTCGTTGTACACGAAAGCCATTGGGATCCAACCGTCCGCGGTGCTCTACGCGAATCGAGCGGCCGCGCAGATGCGCATAGGCCGCCTACAAAAAGCCATTGATGACGCCAATGAAGCTTTACAGTTAGATAAGACCTACGCCAAGGCCTACTACCGCAAAGCCAGAGCTCTTTGTGATGACAAGCAGTACGATGCTGCGGATAGATGTCTAGACGAAGCCTTTCAGAACCTGCCACCGAATGATGATTACCGACGGGAAAAGGAACGAGAAGCGCTCGAAAAATTGCGAGATCTCGTAGAACAGAAGCGGGACGAGGCGCGCGGCGCGCCGACGGCGAAACATTTCGAGTTTTTGGGCGAACTCGGCACGGGCAACTACTCCTCCGTCTACGAGGTCGCGCGGAAGAGCGACGCCCAACGATTCGCCCTCAAGCTCGTCGAGAAGGCCCAGGTCGATAAAATAAAAAGGAGGCATCCCAACGTGCATAATGAAGTGAAGATGGAGAAGGTGCGCACGCGGCGTCCTCGCGGCGGTTTTACGCCGTCGACGCGACTCGTCTCCGGGAGAGCGGGTCGGGGCTGTTTTTATTTTTGATTTTGAGGCCGTTCGAACAGCGCCTCGCGGCGATGGCGTCATCACGAGACCCCCCGCGCAGGCCGCCCTCAAGCGACTGAGTGACGACCCGCACCCGAACATCATCCTGCTCCACGCGACCTTCCAGGACTACGCGACGCTATACTTCTTACTAGAATTATGTCCCGGCGGCGAGATGTGGTCGCGCACTTTGAACGCGGACGGGTCGAAGGCCGGCATACCAGCCCCCTACTCGTTAGCGCGGTGCTGGGTCGCCGAGTTAATAGATGCCGTCGAGCACTGCCACGCGCACAATTTAGTACATAGAGATCTAAAACCGGAAAATATGATGCTCGACGCGCGCGGCCACGTCAAGCTCATCGACTTCGGGACCTCGAAGGACCTCGAAGATTCTAGGTTGAACGGGCCCGAATTTGTGGGGACTCCAGAATACATGTCGCCCGAGGCCGTCGATTCCCTGAATGCGGGGATTGAGAGCGACCTGTGGAGCATTGGGGTCGTCGCGCATGTGTTCTTGACCGGTCATAGTCCGTTCCGAGCTCAATCACCTTACTTTTCATTTTTGAAAATACGACGGGGCAACGCGGCCGACCGCTTCCCGGCTTGTTTGCGGCTGTCGCCCGCTTTGGGATTCGTGGATGCGTTGTTGAGGAAGGAGCCTGCTCAGAGATTAGGCGCCGGGTCGCGGGGCGACCTATCGTTGTTGAGAGACACGGAGTTCCTGCGCGACGAGTATTCAAATTGTGAAAGAAGGTGCGACCGGCCGGCGTCGAGAATAGCTACGTTGAAGGAACTTGCACTGCGAGCGCTCGGTGACGCTTTGGCGATGCGCAAGGCCGACGCTATTCCAGAGAAGAGACTCGCGCCTTCAGCCAAGAACCTGTCACCGTTGGAGCGAGCCACGCTGAAGCGTTATGTGGAGAGGTTGGGCGCCTTACAAAAGCCCCACGTCCACAAGTTATTTTTCGACAGTCCCGTGGACGCGCGGGCTTTGCGGAGTGACGTTGATACGTTGTCGTACTTAGGATGCGACTTTTCGACAGAAGGCCAGTACGAGCAGCCGGCGGCCTTCTGTCTCATGGGGGGTCCTCGGATCGGCTACACGGACAAGGACCAGGAATTGGCACAGTTATCCCGAGCGACGCGGGCCATTAACAGATTACGGCCGCCATTGGTCTTTGTGGTGGGGACCTTCGCGACGTCGTCAGAAAACTTGGTACTCTTCCGCAAGGCCATGGCGCGCATCTCGGAGGCGATCCCCGTGGCCTACGTCTGTTCTCTGAGTGACGCGCCGACACCGGCAGCCCTGGACGCGTGGGAGGCGCAGTTCGGCGCGTCCTTTTATTGTCTGTGGCGCAAGGGGGCCAGATTCGTTATTCTAAACGCGGCATTGATGACCAATGAAGCTTTCGCCGACGACCCTCGACGCGCGAAGCAACAGCGTTTTCTGGACGAGGAGCTCGAGGTCGGAAAAGTAGGGCAACATGCGAACTTCGTGGTCATGCACGCGCCGCCCTTCCGCGGCAAGGGCTGTGAGGGTGTCGAACTCGAGTGGGCGCGGAAGTTCGTGCAGAGGCGCGTCGACGCGGTTCTATGTGGCGACGCGGAGGAGCCCGAGACGCGCGCTAGAATAACATCTTCAGACGTCAAGGACACCACAAAACCGAAGAAGAAGCGGCCGCTGGTCTGCCCGAAGGGCGATTTGAGCGATAGCTCGTCCTACGAGGACGACTCCGACAGGGACGAGAAAATCACAAAAATAGTGAACACACCACCAGTCTCGGGCGGCTTCGGCGACGACGAGCCCGTGCCGCCGGGCCTCGTCTTCGTGACGGCCTTCGAGGCCCACTGCGACGCGCGGTTCCACGAGTTGGAGGACCTGCCGTCGATCTCGAACATCGCCGAGCGGCCGCCGCCGTTCAAGTGGATGGACTAGCGTTTTTTGTATAACTTTAACTACTATGGGCTCGTGGACTTGTGGGATGGCGTCTTCATGAGACCACGTCGCCTCGACGACGGTGCCAGTGTGGAGCGGGTTCGGACGTCCACCTCCACGCCATCGACGCGACAGGCCCCCTAGTCTTCCCCTTCTATTTTTTAGAATACATAAGGAATTTATACATTGGATTCTTCTGGGACGGTGGGGCCGTCGGGGGTATATGTGCAAAGGGCGCCGCGGGGTTAGACTCGAAACCACGAGTCCCGCGGCGGCTCCAACTAAAAGGACTCGGGCGACGAGCCGTAGTTCGTGCTGTCCATGGCGTCCGTCTCCTTCCACGATCTAGTAGATTCATAAGAACCGACACTCACGTCGGACCGCGCGAGCTCCGACGCCATCTCGTACGGGTCCGCGTCAAGTGCCGACGCGAGGCCGCCCTTGGCGCCCTTGGCGAGCTTGATCGAGTCGCCGAACAAGTCGAGCCGCGCGAGCGAGTCGCGTCTCTGTAAACACTCTAACGGCATGTCCGGCGTCGCGACCTCGGTCATCACGGCCCGGTGGTCGGCGTCGCCCATCTGCCGCGCGACGGCGACGGCCTCCGCCGAGAGCGACTGGGCGAGGTGCGCGACGTCGTCGCCGTCGGCGACCGCGGCGGCGGCCAAAACGCCCCTTCTATGTTGAGCGATCTTCTCGGCGCGGATCGACGGCGTCGACGGCTCGCAGGCGATGCCCAGACCTCGCCTCGATTCCCCGGGGATCGGGTCCCGCGGCTCGTCGAGCAACCGTCGCTTCGTCTCGAGGGCCACGACCCACTCCGTCCGCGCGAGCTGGTCGCGCCGCTCGTCGGCCGTCCACCATAGGAGCGCGGGGTCCTCGATCGCCGCCGCCTCGTGGACCGTGTTCTTCGACTGGTCGAAGCGGACGCGCGAAGGCGCCTTGTAGGCGACCTCGGACCGCGTCGACGAGTCTAAGGAGATCGAATCGCAGGACTCGGGCGACGAGCCGCGGGACCGGCCGCGGTAGACGGTGTCGTCGAGCGGCGGCGAGCGCGACGCGTCCCAGCGGCCGCCCTTCTTCGACCGGCGGTCCGGGTCGCCCCGTCTTGGAGACGCGCCGCCTCCTCTAAAGAACTTGGCGACGCGCGCGCCGTAACTCGAGGGCGAGCCGGGCATGGTGGAGCGGGGTCACGGGGTCCGGGCCCGGGAGGGCCGGGGCCAGGTCACAGTCGGTTCCGTCGCGGCCGCGCGGCGGTCCAAACCCCGGGCGCGCGGCCTGCACAGCCAAAAATGGCCTTGGCGGTCAACTTGCGGTGCGGCGTCACGCGGGCGCGCGGCGCGGCCGTCAAACGTTGCAGCAGCCACGGTAGGGATGCGTCGGACCTACGAGCAGCGTTTGGCGTCTGGCGCGCGGCTCAGAGCCTTGTATCGCTGCACTTTCAGTCGTACGCCGTCGTCCAAATTGACGTATTAAATTCAGTCAGCCAAAAAAACCACCCATCCATGCATCCCAAAAACCCCACCACCCATCCCGGGTCGCGATAGAACCTCAGACAAGGCCCCTCCGGAGCTCGGCTCCGGCTGCAGAGCGCCAGGCTGCGCTGCGAGAGAGACGCGCGCCCGAGGCAGCGGAGGAGCACCGCAGCAGCGGAGCACGAAACGGTAACACACACACCACCGCAGTTACGCCGTCGGGGCAGCCCAAAGGCAAAGCATGCCCCCCAAGCCCACCAAGGCCGACCTCCTCCACGAGCCCGTCCCCGCCAACCCGCCGGCGCGCCCCCCTCCGTTTGGTACCTTCGACGACTTGAAGGACGAGGAGCTTTATTATCATCGGAGCCGGGAGGACGACGTGGACCAGGAACTAAGAAATGCCGAGTACAGGCACGCGAAAGCGGTCTACGAGGGCGAAAGAAGAGATGGCGACGGCCAGGTCCGCGTCGCGGATGATGGGTTTGGGAGCTTCGTCAAGTTTAGGAGTCTGCATGTTTATGGAGCACCATCAAAGCATACTGCAGAAGAGGCTAGGGAGAGTCATGAACAACGTCTGCAGAACCGGCGGAACAATGCAGGATCGAGGGCCTACCCGGGGCCTGTGGGGAGGACCAAGCCTCCCTTCAGGATCAAGCGCGTGCCGGCGCAGGACCAGTGCGTGTCGCCGGACATGCGGTCGATCATGCACATCCCTCCCAGAAAGTGCGGCATCAAAAAGGAGGAGCAGCCCGAACCAAGGCGGCCGACGCCGCCCCACGACATGCGCCGCACGATCCCGCCCTACGGCGAGATGTTCCGCGAGGCCTTCTACCTGAAAGGCAGCAACCACGACGCGTACGGCCACGAGCGGTTCTCGCACGATACCCATAGGAGGACCTTCGCGCACTACGACCGCGTCACGCGCACGACGCAGCCGCGGCGGCGCGACCTGCGGTTCGGCGCGAACACGTGGAACAAGCTCAAGGGGCTCGGGTAAGGTGTTTTCTTGGAGTCGCGGCGATGGCGTCCGAGTCTAGGTGGGGGGGTGCTTATGCTACTTGTAGTAGGTGCACACTCGCCGGGGCATCTCTCGCGGATTTGTGTTGTGAGTCGCGGCGATGGCGTACGGGTGGACGCGACGCGACCGCCTCGGACGCCATCGACGCGTGCTCACGCCGCCGAGCGGAAGGCAAATATACTACAACCCTTACCTCGACCGCCGCGTCTTCGGCTTCGGCTTCCGCGCGCGGCTCAAATCCCTCCTCGCCCGGCCCTTGGCCGACTTCGAGGGGACATGTAAAGCACCGCCCTTCAGGTACGCCTTCTTGTCCGCGCTCAAGGCATCGACGGGCTCGCCGTTCAGCACCGCCCTCTGGATGGCGCTCGCCAGGACGCGATCGGCCTTGGCGACGAGCGCCGTCACCTTGCCCGACTTTCCCGCGCGCGCGGTCCGGCCCGCTCGATGTAAGTAGTCCACGGGGTTCCGCGGGAAGTCGAACATGACGACGTGGTCGACGTCCGGGATATCTAGGCCTCGTGCTGCTAAATCGGTACAGACCAGGGCACCATCTCTGTCATCGTCCCGGAACGCCTTGAGCGACGCCTCCCTCTCTCGCGAATTCAACTCGCCGTGGTACGAGAACGTCTCGCACGCATTCCTCTCGGAAAGGAAGTGCTCCGCCGCCCGACAGGAATTCACGGTGTTGCAGAAGATCAGACACTTCTCCGGCGCCCTTTTTAGTACAACTAATAGCTCCTCGAGCTTGTCCTTCCCCACCACATCTACTAGCTCCAAGCGGCACCTATCGGTCGCTTTATGCAAGCCGCGCGTCTCGACGGTCCGCAGCTCCGGCAGGAACCGCCACCGCTCGTCCCTCTCACTAAGATCGCCGAAGGCCCTCCTTACAGCTTTCGTCAGCGTCGCCGTCGTCGTGACCACCGTCGCCGGCTTCTCGCGCTCCGTCGTAGCTTTTAAAACTTTCTCGAGCTCGGCCCCAAAACCCTGGCTCAGCATCGTGTCGACCTCGTCGACGACGACCACCGAACACTTCGACAGGTGGACATCACCTAAATCCCAGAGCTTCTCGAAGCGGCCCGGCGTCGCTATTAATAAGTCGTAGGCGCCGCCTTTTTTGAGCGTATTTCGCTGCTTGCCGACTCCATCAGAACCGCCGAAGGCGCCTCTGACTGAAAGTTTCGCGTGGTGGCTCAGCTCCTTGGCGACGGCTTGCACTTGCGCCGCGAGTTCTCTCGTGGGCACCAGCACTAAAGCGCGGGGCCGGTTCGGCCGCCTTAATTCGTCGAGCTTGTCTACATTAAATTCCTCGGCCTTGAGCCGGGCGATTGTTGGTAAGAGATACGCCAGGGTCTTGCCGGAGCCCGTCTCCGCCGCAAACAACAAGTCCTCGCCGTTCAGCACGCCGGGGATGGCGTCGCGCTGCGCGTCCGTCGGCGCGCTCAGGCCCATCGCGCCGACGGCCTCGACTAGTTTATCGCCGATGCCGAGCTTCTCCCAGTCTTGCGTTGCCGTGAGGGCGACGCGGCGGCGCGGCGCGCGCTGCAGCGCCGGTCGCACGCCCGCTCGGAGTGCGCGCGCGCCTCGCAGGCACAGAATCATCGCCGCTGCACTTATGGGGTGCATCCGGCGCAGGCGTGTCGTTGACGCGCGAGCGCGGCCCGTATCGATGCAAGGCGTATCGCTACGCTATGTACCAGTGCCTCAGCGGTCTACAACGTACTGAACCCCTGTGCTGCTGGTGGCGCTAGCGGCTGTAAGGCTCTAGCCAGCTTGCCTCGGCCAACCTTTGCCTTGCGGCGCATTATTTTTGACGCGGTAAACTTCTGATACACGCACGGTACGCTGTCACAGTGCCCCGGGCTGCGGACTTCGCTTGGCGCCACGCCGCGCAGGCCCTCACGCCGTACAGCGAGGCCTGCAGCTCCTTGACATCTGGGCCAATACTAGTTGACAGAGAGAGCTCGAGGATAATAGGCGGTTTTGCTTTTGCCGGCCAGCTCGCCGACCAGCCGACCAAGCGCGAGACCTGCGTCGAAAATAAACCGCACGCCGTCGCCCACGCGCTCACTGTCGCCCCACGCGCAGGTTGTTTATAACATGGCAGACGACGAGGGGGCCTTCGACGCCGCCGACGTCATGAGCAACATAGTGCGCACGAATACGGTCCCTCCGCCGAAACGCAAACCCTCGCGCCTCCTAGCTCTTAGCATGCTCGCCGCTGTGACCGCCGCCACCCTTTCAGACAACCGCGGCCTGCGCAACGCGGTTGGTGTTGTTATTGCCCGCGAGGGCACTGATGCATCAGCCAAGCCCATATGGAAGGCACTGTCACCAAAAAACACAAGAGAAGGAATAAGCGGGTCACTCCACTCCATTATGCTCAAACCTGCGACGGCAGCGGGGAGGAAACTGGCCCAGGCCGCTAGAGGCACCAAATGTTTCATGTTCAAACAGGACCAGTGCCCCAGCATGATCTACAAGGATACTGTCTTCATGCTGACAGCATCAGGCTTGCTTTGCGTCGCTTACACGATATCTTACGTCAATGGCAAGGTCGGCTGTAGTAAAAATTACACCAAACATAACAAAGGTCGCAAGTGTAAGGGCTGGCAATGTTTTGTTGACTTACATCATGTGGCGACTCGTAGCTACCTTTCTGGTTTGTGTTTTGTCCCGAACGCCATCAACAAACTCATCGAGAAGATCGTTAACCCGAGGCCTGTACATGGGTTACCAGACAAGAACATTGAAGCCTCCTACAAAGCCCACAAGCCTCATGTTATACTCGATAATATATCCGAACTCAAGGGGCACGAAGATAGTATTCGAGCTGGAGACGTCGATTGTGTGGAGTGCCAGCGCGGCACGTCAAAGGGACATCCCTCAAAACTACTCCTCACTTCGCTCATGCCCGGCCAGCCCAACTTTGTATATTTGAAGAGGGCCGATTCCGCTCACCGGCGGCTCGCTGGGGTCGGCACGCGCGACGAGGGCATCTACCAGTTCGTGTCCACGTCCCGGCCCGACTTTATTCATCCTTCTTGTGTTATCCAAGTATACACGCACATACCGCCGAAGGGGTCGGGCCAACCAAAGAATCAAAAGCTGATTCGTGTTCTGCACTGCCGGTGCCCCATTCTCGGAATTGGCGGCACCAAGGTTGGCGGCGGCTCCAGCGGCGAGGAATCGAAGAGCAAGACGTGGCCGGTGGTCCTTCATCATCTTGGCAAGGATGATTTGAGCTTGGTAGTCTTTTGCCACAACGAGGTCAACCTAGCCCTAGATTTCATTCCTTGAGTAACTATTTGATCCCTACGTAGCACTAGTATACACAATACGCTAACGCCGTCCGGCGAGGAGCGCTTCGCCAATGGCGCCCCGTCCCTGTCAAAAACAAACGTCATGACGGACTCGAGCGGGTGCTCCTCCGCCATGCAGTGTTCTTTGGGGATATCTGCTGCCGTTCGAGGTATTGTGTACTAGTGGATGATGCGTCGTAATGCCACCACGCGATGCCGCGGAGCCGCGCGCGACGCGACTCGGCCAAAGCACTGGTTTTCCATGCGTGCCTATAAGGGTTCACTAGCAGTCAGTGTTCCATAGGCCTCCCCGCATAGGACTGAAATGCCCGCAAATTGCGCAGATGTGGTGCCCGCACGACCGGTCGGCTGCCTTCGGTTTTGCCTCGTAAAAATACCGGCAGCACAAACAAAAAGCAGTGGCTTGGTCACAATACGTCGACACGAACTCATGGAGACCAGAACGAATCGTGGGGACCGGTGCGAGAAGAGTTTGAGGCAGCCTGAACTCTACTAAGCCAAGGCAGCAGGAGGGCAGCCTGGCTTGGAGAAGATGCGCGCTGCCCGAGAAATCCAGGCGCAGCGCGCCGAGACGGCCGAGACCGCCGAGGTCCTCGTCCAGCTCGACTCCATCGGAGGCCGCGACACGGCAGCACTCGCACAGCTCGAGCGCGCGGGCGCGCGGCTCCTCGCGAGTGGGAGCCTCACTACAACTCTCCAGACCTACCTCAAGAAGCAGCAGGGCCTCGTCCAGCAGGAGCTCGCGACGCGCCGCGTGCTGGCGCGCCTCGCCGGCGAGGAGCCCGAGCCGACGCCTGCTCCGGAACCCGCGGCGGTCGCGCCGGCCGAAAAGGCGGCCTTCGCCGGCCCGCTGCCGCTGCCATCGCAGCGGCGGCCACGCGCGGCGTCGCCCGCTCCCGAGGCCGCGGCGGACGAGGCCCACCGAGAAGAGCGCGGGACCGAGGGCCGGCGCGGCGAGACCAGCGACGGCGCGGCGCCGAACCCAGCGGCGCCCGCGAGCGAAGCCAGCGACGGCGACGAGGCGGCAGAACCAGAAATGTTCGCGAGCGCGACCACTGGCACCGCGTCGCCCACGAGGCGCCGAATGAACAAACCCCAGCAGCGACCCGGCGCGCGCGCGCGCGTGTCGTCGCGGCGCGCGACCGCGGACGCGACGCCGAACGCCGCCGAGTACGCCCACTGGGGCGCCACGGCGGTCGTCGCGGGCGGCGCGGGCGGCATCTTCGCGCGGCACCGCGCGCGCAAGAAGCCGGTCGTCGAGTCGGAGGAGGCCGCGCGCGAGCGGCGGCGCAAGGAGCGCCGCGCGGCGGCCGCGGCGCGCCTCGAGCAGGCGCGCGCGCGGCGCGACGCGCAACGGAAGCTGCGGAGGCGGCGGCCGAAGAAGCCCGCGGCGTCGTCCGAGTCCGAGTCCGTGTCGGGCGGCGACTCGGACGACGACGACGAGCCGGCGGCGGCGGCGCCCGCCGCCGCGTCGCCCCCGCGGGGCCCGCGGCGGCTCGTCGTCGACGCGGCGACGGGCCTGGTCGTGGCCGAGGTGGCCCCTGCGCCGGCGCCGGTCGCCGCCGCGCCGCCGGAAGCGGGGCCCGAGCCGCCGGCCGCCGCCGCGCCGGCCGCCGCGCCGGCCGCGGCGCCGCCGACCTTCGCGATGCGATTCGCGCGACGCACGGCGGCGGGCGCGGTGCCGTCGCCGCGGCGGAGGGTGGAGTCGCCGCGGCGACCGGCGCCGGACGAGGACGACGGCGCGGCACCGTCGCCGCGTCGGCCCGAGGCGCCGGACTCGCCGCCGGAACGGCAGCGCGAGGCGCCGGCGTCGCCGCGCCAGCTCGCGGCGGCGCTGCCGACGCCGGAGCTCCGCGTCGAGCTGCGGTCCCGCGACGACGGCGTGGCCGTGCGGCTCCGGACCGACGGCCACCGCGCCGCCGCCGCCGCGAGCGACGACGACGCGCCGGCGCGGCAAGCGCAGCGGCGGTGGCAGGGGGCCGGTGCCGCGGCGCCCGCGGAGCCTACCGCGGCCGACACAGACACGGTCCGGCCCGACGCGCTGGCGGCCGAGGGGCCCGCGCCGCGCGGCGCGGCGGACACGCGCAAGCGCGTGCCGACGTCGGATGGCGCGCCGGCCGAGCCGGTCGTCGAGTGCGCGACGCAAGCTGCGGAGGCCGACGCGGGGGCCGGTCGCGACGCGAGCCGCCCGCCGGCCGCCGAGCCGCGCGCCGGCGCCGACGCCGCCTCGTCGTCCGACGACGACGCGAGCTCCGGCGGTGCGGCCGCGGCGCCGGTGCCGCAGGATTCCCGCGACGACGCATCGACCGCGTCGTCGTCGCCGCGGCCGCCGTCGGCCGGGCGCACGGCGACGGCCGCGCCCGGGCCGCGGTCGGAGTCGGACTCGGACGCCGACATGCTCGTGCCGACGCCCCGCGAGGAGCCGCCGCGCCCTACGCAACGACGCGCCGCCATCTCCCTCTCCGCGGCGGACGCCGCGGCGGTCGCCGCGGCGGTCGCGGCCGACACCGTCGCGGACGCCGACGGCTTCGTGGGGCGCCTGCGGGGCGGGAAGGCGAGGTCGCCGGTGGAAGCGCCGTTGCCGGCGCGAGATGAGCCGACGCCGCCGGCGCGCGAGGAGCCACCGGAACTGGAGCCACCAACACTAAAAGACGAGCCACCGCGCCCGCCGCCGCCGCCGGCCGGCGACCTCGAAGCGAAAGGCGAATTGTGCCTCAGGGCCCACCCGGACCTCGCCTCGCTCTTCTCCAAGTGGGCCGTCCTCCGGGGCCAGACGCGAACGAGGCCGAACCCGACGGACGTCCGGCTCCACATGAACCGCCAGTGGAAGTTATATACGAATTATAGGGAGGTCATGGACGACTACGGCGAGGTCTTCATGTCAGATAGAGACGGGTCGAGCGAAGTTTATCAAGGGAGCCCGTCTACTCTCCATTTCCGAGTCAACAGCTCGCGGCCGGAGGTGTTCGACATCGTGACCACTGTACTCTCAGATATGCATAATTGGGTCGAGCTCCCCGCAGACCTAGGATTGAAGACGACGTGGAACTTGTTGTGGACGTGGTCGCGGCCGCGCGTCGACTACGACCGGCTTCTGTCGTGGCAGCGCGTGAACCACTACCCGCACGCGCGGCACCTGACGCGCAAGGACCTGTTGGCTCGAGCCATCCAGCGCTTCCAGGGGTTGTGTGAGAGAGGCAAGTACGACGGGTATTTTGATATCACCCCGGAGACGTTCCTGCTGCCCCAGGACTACGCGAAGCTCGTGCAGGCGTTCCGGAGGAAGATGGGTGAACGGAACCTGTGGATCCTGAAGCCCGCGTCGTCGTCGCGGGGGCGCGGGATCACGGTCGTGGATTCGCTGGAAGATATCACCTATGATCAGTTGGTCGTGGCGCAGTCGTACATTCCAAAGCCCATGTGCCTCGGGGGCCACAAGTTCGATCTGCGACTGTATGTTTTGGTCACATCGTTCAACCCGCTCGAGGCGTGGTTGTATGACGAGGGGTTTGCGCGGGTCGCGACGCGGCCCTTCAGTAGCGATGACGTCTCGGACAAGTTCGTGCACCTGACGAACGCCTCGATCCAGCGCCACAACGCGACGACGCATGAATTGTATGGACCCCTCGTCGGCGCGGCGGAGGACGAGGCGGCCGGCACGAAATGTACCTTACAATATCTGTGGAAGCAACTCGCGAAGGACCGCGACGTCGTTAAAATCAGGGAGGATATCGATGGGCTCATTCTCAAGTCGCTGGTCTGCGCCGAGGACCGGATCCCGCACCAGGCCTGCGCCTTCGAACTGTTTGGCTACGACGTGCTGCTCGACGAGGACGCGCGGCCCTGGCTTTTGGAAGTTAACGCGTCGCCGTCCATGGCGCGCGACACGCCCCTGGACAAGCGCGTCAAGGAGAGTTTGATAAGGGACACCGTCCGACTGGTCGACCCGAAGCCGTACGATCGCGGCGCGGTCGCGGACATTTTCGACCGGCGCCTCGCGGCGACACAGCAGGCGCCCCTCGCGCGCGACCTCGGCGCGCTCTTACCGGCGGGGCCGCCGCGAGTTATTGGAGACGCCCCCGCGGCGCCGGGCGCGTACCGGCGCCTCGCGCCGTCGGCTCGCCACGACGCCGTGCGCCGCGTGAAGCGGGCCGTCTGCCGTAGTGGTTAATGTGTGTGATCTCTATCATATGATAACAACAAAGACAAGTTACCCCCCACAGCTCCCCGGCAGCGCCGCGCGCCCGACGGCCGCGACGTCGGCCGCGATCGTGCGGCAGTCGTCGAGCGCGAATTGGTGCATTATATTCTTGTTCGATTCGTGGAGCGAGACGCGGCCCTCGGGGTCCGACCCGTTGACGACGCAGACGTCGCCGAAGCCCTCCGCCTGTTTACAGTCGTCAAAAACGACCGCGAGCGTCCGATCGTCGATCGTGAACTCGTAGGCGACGCGCTCCACCTCATCCCTGGAATTGTTGAAGCACACGAGGCGCTCCAACCCGCAGACGCCTTCCGGCGAGAGGAGGAAGCGGTCGTAGTTCCCGGTCAGCGCCGCGGCGTGCATCGCCTCCAAAAAATCCACCACGCCCATCGCGTGCTTGAAGTCGTGCCGGTCCACGAGTAAAGATGTCTGAGACGGCGGGATGCCCGGCGCGCCGTCGTATCGTTCCGAGGGCGGCCCGGGCACGACGTGGAAGCGCTTGTCGTGCACGAGCTGGTAGCGGAACGGCGTCAGCAACATCCCGAGCAAATTGTCTTCGTAGATCCAGACGCGCTTCAGGCACACGCCCTGGACGCGGGGGTCCGCGTCGTCGCAGGCGCGCTCGCACGTGATGTTCGTGCCGTCGTCGCGCACGCTTTTACAAGGCGGCCCGAGCTCGAGCGGCACGGTCGCGTTCATCGCGGCCAGAGCGTGTGCTAGATCCGCGGTCAGGACCTTCCCAAAACCCGCCGCGAAGGGCCAGGGGCCGAACTTCGGGTGCTCCATGAAGTATCCCCACACAAAGGTATCCTCGAGCGCGATACTGATAGCGGGGCCGACGCCGCGGCCCGCCGGCGCGTGCATCGCCCGTTTCTCGACGAGGCTTTGCGTAAGACGGTCGAGGAACGGGTACGCGTCGTCGTCGAGCGCGAGGAAGTGCGTCGCGCGGCGCGCCCATGCGTCGTACCGCAGGAGGGCGTAGAGCCGCAGGTGCGGCACGGCGGACGGCCCGTCCGGCACGTCCACGACGGTCACATCCATCATATGGGCGTCGTCCCCGCCTTCCACCGTATCTAAACCCACGAAGAAGCGCACGACAACAGACACGTCGTCCGACGCGACGCGGCGGGCCGTCGCGCACCACGTCCGCCGGACGGCGTCGCGCACGTCCACGTCGCGGCGCCGCGACACGACGTAGCCCGCGAGGCGCACGCCGGCGTCTTCATGAATCAACGTGGGGCACTCCGTCGCCGCCGCCGCACCCGCGGCAACGAGGAGCCACCGCCCCACCATCGATCGACGCTTCGACCAGCGTGTCCTCGATGCGGCGGAGGTGGAACGAACTGTCGTGTGAGCACTTCTTGCCAGCAAGGGCAGCTGCCGCGGAATCTCTGCCCAGCCCGAGAGGCAAGAGTCGGCCGCGCAGGAGCTCTTCGAGCTTCGTACGGGTTCATGGGATTTCGATTTCACCGCCCGCGGCGAGGAGTCCTCAGGACGCCATAGTGGCTTGGGTGATTCGTGCGTCGGGCCGAATGTTTCGGGGGGCCAAATTTGACGCCAACCCGTCGACGTCGCGCGCTTTCCCCGAGCGTTACCACCCGGAAGGGGCTGCCCCGGGGCCGCACACCGCGCACAGCACCCGTAGCCGGGCTCGCGCGCCACCGCTCGCCGCCGGCGGGGTTTGACTTCAGGTGAAATCCACTCGCTGCCTCCAGCCCCGGCGCGCCGCTCGCGCTACGCCGCGGCGAGATCCCTGGGCGACGCCCGAGACAGGAATCGCCTATGGGCGGCATGCGCCGACGCCTCGCGGCATTGCTAACCGTGCGGCTGGCCGCGTCGCTCGCGCCGCCGTCGCCGCCGACGAACCAACTGGTCCCCTCGCCGCTGGTCTTCGGCACGCTGCGGCTGCACGAGGCGCCCCAGCCGTTCCAACTCCTGACGAAAGCGTGGGACCTGGGCATCGCGGCCTTCGACACGGCCGCGGTCTACGGCGGGGGCGAATCCGAGCGGATCCTCGGGGCCTGGCTGCGGGACGCGGCGACGCCGGCGGACGCGAGACGGAACGCGGTCGTCATCTCGAAGGGCGGCTGCGGCCCGCCGTCGTCGGGCTGGGCGCCGCGGCTCGACCGGCGCGACCTCGAGCGCGAGCTCGACGAGAGCCTGCGGCGCCTCGGGCGCGTCGACGTCTACTTGCTGCATAGGGACGACCCCGCGAAGGACATCAGCGAGATCGTGGACAATGTCTCCCAATTGTGCGCGGCCCGGGGCGTCAAGACGTGGGGCTGCAGCAACTGGAGCACGCGGCGCTTCGCGGCGGCGCGGCGGTACGCCGTCGAGACCGGCCAGGCGCCGCCCCGGTGCGCGTCCGTGCAGGAGAGCCTGGCGACGCCGCGGCACGCGCCCTGGCCGGGCACGACGTGCATGGGCAAAACGGATCGGAGGTGGTACGCCGACCACCGCGACGACGTTGTGGTGGTCGGCTGGGAGTGCCTCGCCAAGGGCTTCCTGGCGGGCCGCTGGTCGCGGGACGACATGTTCGCCCCGTCGGCGCCGCTGCCGCCGGACGAGCCCGCGGACGACTACGAGTCTTGGCGCGACGCGCGGCTGCGGTCCGCCTACCTCACGCCCGAGAACTTCGCGCGGCGCGACCGGGCGCGGCGCCTCGGCCAGGTGCACGGCCTCGCCGCCGAGCACGTCGCGCTCGCCTGGGCGCGGCACCAGCCCTACGCGTCCCGCGTCTGCGTCGCCACGACCTCCGTCGCGCGGCTGGCGGACGACGCGCGGGCCCTGTCGCTGCCCCTGTCGCCCTCGGACCTGGCGTGGCTCGAGTCGGGCGACCCGGCGCTGCTGCCGGCGCGGCTCCGGAGCCGCGTCAAGGTACGGTGAAATGTAAATCGCGCCGCGCGTCGCGTCGCGCGGGAATTGTACGTATAATTCTTTCTCTTCACGTATCCGAATTCGCACGGACGTTCGGGTTCGCCGGGTCCAGACCTCCTGCGCGTGATTCCTCGCGCGTCTCGAAGGGGCTGAGGCTAGAGGGGCTAGGGGTAAGAGCTTGGAGGGGGGGGTTCGTCGAGTTTGCCATGGGGCAGCCTCGAGTCTCGACGCCGTCGATGCGGCACCATAGATGATCATGCGTAGTCGCCATGCGTAGCGCCGTCGTGCTGTTCCTCCTGCTGCTCGTCGCCGCGCCGCTGCTCTGGCTCACGAAGCAGCAGCACGAGCCGCCGGCACCGCGGGACGGCTGCCCCTCGCCCCGGCCGCGCGTCGCGCTGTGCTTCTACGGTTTAAACCGCGCGCTGCGACATACCGTGCATGGTATAGCGGACAAAATTTGGAAACCACTACACGACGCGTGCGCGGCCGTCGACGTTTACTATCACGTCTGGGAAACGGAGACAGCCTTCGTGGACACGGCGGCGCGGGGCGGCGAGCGCATGGAAGTGGCGGTGGGCGACGGCGCCGCGGAAATGGTAAAGTTATTGAGGCCCTTCGGCGCGCGCGGTATGACGGAGAAACAAGCGGCGTTCGACGCGGCGTTCGCCCTCAATGCGTCCTCCTACGCGGCGCTGGACAGGCGCTACGCGGGGCCGAACTTCCGCAATTTGATGCGGCAGCTCGAGAGCCTGCGGCGCGTCGCGGCGCTCTGGCGGCGCTCCGGCGTATCGTACGAAGCCGTCGTCTACGCGCGGCCGGACCTCAAGTTCCTCGACGCCATCGACGCGGGCCAGGTGCTCGCGGTCCCGTCGAAAACAATCCTCGACCCCTACTGGCACCGCTGGTCCGGCCTGAACGACCGCGTGCTCGTCTGTAGCCGCGACGCCGCCGCGGTCGTCGCGGCGCGCATCGAGCTCGCGCCGGCCTACGCCGCGCGCACGTTCCTCCGCGCGGAGTCGTTCCTGCAGTTCGTCGTCAGGGCGCACGGGCTCCGCGTCGGCGACCTGGCGCTGCGGGCGCAGCGCGTCCGCGCCGACGGCGCCGTGGCCTCGAACGACCTGTGCCTCGAGTACTGCTCGCCCGCGCGCCGGGACGTCTGCCGGGGGGACTGCCGGCGCCTGTCGCCGGAGCCGGCGCCGCTCGCCGCGTGGGCGGCGAAGCAGAAGGCCCGCGACGACGCGAAGCGGCGGGCCGGCACGCTCCGGCACGGTGTTCCGCGTGCGGACCGCGTGGGGATTCAGTAATGTGTTTGCTAAGTACTTAGCCCCGCGCGCGCGGCCGCGAGGTCCAGCGCGAGGACGACGAAGGGCCGGCCGTCCGCCGACGCGAACTCGCCGAGCGTCGTGCAGCCGTCGAGCCGCCGGTGCGCCGTGAGCGACGCGTGGTTCTCGGCGTGGATCAGGACGACGCCCTCGGCGACGTCGTCCAGGTCCCCCGACCGCACGAGGAGCGCGTCGTAGAGGTCGCGGAAGAGGCCCGAGCCCCGCACCGACGCCTCGACGCAGATCGGCCCCAGCAGGCACCGGTTCCGGCCGTCCTCGAGATCGAAAAACGTCTTCCACTCCACCAGTGGCCCCAGGTTGTTGAAGGGCTCGTCCGCGGCCGTGGCGGCCGCGAAACCCGCGAGTCGCCGGTCCTCGTCATAGGCAACGACGGACGTCGCGGCGGCACGGCCGTCGCGCGTCTTGCGGTACACGAAGGCCGTCTCGATGCCGCCCGGCGACCAGGCCTCGCCCAGCGAATTGGGCGCCACGTTCGCGGCCCAGAGCTGGCGGATGCGCGGCGCGTCCTCGCGCGTGCCCCGCCTCAGGCGCATGCCGTCTTTTTCTCGTACGAGGAGTGGTTGTGGCTGAGGTGTGAAGAACGCATCCCACCAATTCGTGGCTTTCGGTGGTGGTGTCGCGGTGGTACCGGGGGTGAGAGCCGCAGCGGGCAAGGCTGTGGGCAAGGCTGTGAGCAGCCACGCGGTGGTGCCGGGGGTGAGAGCCGCAGCCGGCAATGCAGTGGGGAGGGCTGTGAGCAGCCAGAGCAGCCTTGCTCTTCGCATTTTTGCGACGGCACTGGTTGATTGCAAGTGGGTAAGTCTTCAGCGGTGTGAGAGCTTGAGTTTTACGCGTGCACTGAGGTCTCTACAAGCTTTTTTAGCTCGGTCTACAAGTCTTTTGCTCGGCTCCGCATCCTGCGTGTACAGATGCCCCAGATCAAACGCCCAGCAGGGAGGCTTATTCGCGTGTTAAGACTCGTGCGGGAGAGAGATCCATGGGCGTTTTGCGTTTTTTAGTGGCCGTCGCGGCCACCGCATTTCAGCAGCTCGATCACCGCCGAGCCGCAGAAGGCAGAAGCCGCGGCGCGCGGGGACGAGAAACAAGCCAGAGCCTTGTGGTAGACGCTACGCAACGGCGTTCGAGCAACCCCACCTTTGTTAGTGCTTTTAGCGCCGTGGCAGCGAGAACAGCTGCGAGGAGCGGGGTTGAGTCTGGCAGGGTTGCGGCGCTAGCGGGCGCCGAATACCGCCAAGAAAGACTCCAGTGACCTTCCCAGTGACCTTCGCGAACATGGACGAGAATTCTGAAGAGGACGAACAGGAGCGCAAGAAGCGTCTCAAGCGGGAAGCGAATAGACGCTCCGCACAACTGTCGAGGCAGCGAAAAAAGGCCTTCGTCGAGGACCTCAAAGCCAAAAACGCCGAGTACCTGCACGCAAGGAGCGTCCTCACCAGTGCATAAATCAATATGTCGTGACGCGTCTCCACCACTACTGAATCATGACCTCCACGCCATCGTCACGACGATGGCGTGACGTTGTGGTCTACTACCGCTCTGCACCCGACTCACTGTTTGATTTCCGCACAGGTCCTCGCCTGCCATCCCGACGCCGTCTTCGCGACCGACGGGTCTGGCGTCATCGCTTACGCCAATCCCGCGGCGGCGAAGCGCGCACATGCCGACGCGACGCGATTGACCGGAACCTCGTTCCCAAACCTCCTGGACCAGGACTCGCGGCGCCGCTTCGTGGCCGCGCTGCGGGAATCCGAGGGCGCGCCACCGTCGACGTCCATTTCGCTGGGCGGTCCGCTGCAACTGATGAAAAACGGCGCCCTCGAGGTCACCGTCGAGTGCGCGGCGGCGCCGCGGCCCGACGCGCCCGAGGAGCGCTTCGCCGTCGCGGCGGGCCGGCCCGCGCGAAAGCGTGCGCGGGCCTGAGCGGCGTCAAACTACTCTCTCAGTAGAGCCTAAAGATACGATACATCACATTACGCACGTCTAGCCGCGAAGAGGTGCGCCAGGGAGGAGCTCAAGGCAGCTCCGCAAACAAATCCAGCCCCTCGAGGGCCACCTCGACCTTGGTCGCGTTCGAGTGCAACGTAATTTGCGAGACGCCGTAGACCAGCGACGTCGCCCGGCGGTACATCTCCAGGACCCGCCGCTGCGTCTTCGCGTGGCGCTTTCGGAGCCTCCGGACGAAGTCGACCTCGCCCTCGTCCTCGGGCGCCTCCTCCTCCTCGGACTCGTCGCCGTCCTTCTTCTTCTTCTTCGGGTCGTCCGGCTCGATGCCCAGCTTGCGGTTCGCCGCGTCGACCTCGGCTTTGAGGATCTTGGCCTCCAGGGCCTGCTTCTCCCTTTCAAACGTGCGCCGCCGCCGCTCCTCCGCGTCCAGCGCGTTCCACGCGTCGAGCTCGGCCTGGACGATCGCGTCGGCGCGCGCCTGGATCGCGCCCTCGACGCCTTCGACCTCGCCCCACAAATCGCCGAGCTCCTCCTCCATCGTCGATTGGACGCGGTGCCACCACTTGGCGACGCCGCCTCGGCTTTCCAGAAGCGCTCTAAGAGCGGGCAGCCACGTCGCCGGCACGCGCGCGAGCACCGCGGGGCTCCCCAGGATGCACTCGCGCAGGTCCCTAAATGACAGGTCGAGCTTTTGCGCCTTCGTGCTGCCGAGCCTGCGCGTATGAGATCATCGTCGCGTCGATGGCGTGGAATATCAAAAGAACACGGCATCGGCACCACCGGACGAAACCCCACAGCAGGCCCCGCGTCACTTTTGCTTCGGCAGTATCGAACGCCTCACGGGCCTTCGATACGTTGACAGCCGGCGCCTCGTAGCCCGTGATGCCCGCGATGGGCCGCTCGCCCTCTTTCAGCAAAGCGCCGTGCGACTCAACCGACCGCCGCAGCGCCCGCGCGTGCGCCAGTTGCCGACCATCGCGATCCGCCTTCTTGAGGGCGGCGTCCTCGTCGCGCGCGTGCAGGACCTCCTCCCCGACGCGGTGGAGCACGGACCGCGCGTAGATGGCGTGCACCGCCAATCGCAGCGAGAAGTCCGGCGCGCCGACCACGACGCGCGTGTTCTCCAGCAGGTCCTCGAGGGGCGTGGCGCACCGCAGCGAGCAGGCGAACTCCGGCAAGAGGGAAGCCAGGCCCAGCCCCAACCCCACGCGCCGCCGCAGGAAATAATCCACGTTCGCCTCGGACTTCCACAGGAACTGCACGCGGATGGTCTCGGGCTCGTCCTCTTCGTCCTCGTCGACGGGCTCCGGCGTGTTGAACTTCTTCTTCGAGGCGGCGGCGTCGTCCTCGGGCGGCACGTAGGGCAGCACCTTGACGACCCGCACCTGCTGGAAGCCCGGCGTGAGCTCCTGGACATGCGGCACCACGTACTTGTCCAGAAAGAGTTTCAGGTCCTTCCGCAACCGGCGCACCTCGTCGGGGTCCGCGTCCTCGCGCGCGGGCAGGTCGATCGAGACGGAGGCCGCGCACTGCGACGGCACCTGCAGTTTCGCTTTCGTGGACGTGGCGTCGTCGCCGTGCTCGACGTCGATCTCGACGCCGATCTTCCCCTCCTCGTCCTGTAAATCTTTGCCCTCGTCGCCCACTTCAAAACTAAAGTCCAGCGTCGCGAGGCGTTCCTTGACCATGGCCAGCTTAACCTTATCCAACAAACCCCGGTCCACGGCCCGCTTGACGCGCTCGTAGCCCCGTCTTCCCATAGTGAAGGCGCCTCTCAGAAAGGACCGCAGCCCGAGCAGCGACCCCGTCGCCTTTTCCCTAAAGTAGGCCCGCTTCTCGTGCGCGCGGCCGGCGAACCACCACGCCACGAAGGCGTCCTTGTAGACGAACGCCGCATCGCTCGTTACGGAAGATGGCTGGTGGAAGCCGAAGCGGTGCTTGTGTTTGTACTCCTCGCGCAGCTCGACCATCAGGCCGTTCTTACGGACGTGCACGCGCCAGCACATGTCGCATTCCTCCTCCGTCAGCGTCAGGCGGCAGTCGTAGCAGAGCTCGCGGAAACATGATGCGGGTAGCGTGTGCGGCGGCCGATCCGCGTCCTCGTAGTGGCCCTCGAGCGCGTCCCACGCGTCGCGGACGCGCGCCCACTCGTCCAGGGCCGCCGGCGCCGCCGACAGGCCGCAGGCCAGGACGTCGGCCTCGACCGGCGCCGCGGCTTCGACGTCTTCGCGGTAGGCGAGGAAGTGCTCGAAGGCCAGCAGGCCGCGCTCGTCCGTGCCGAAGAGGTCGTCGCAGTAGCACCGGAACGCCTCCGCGGAGTCGAGGACGACGGGCTCGAACTCACCCGGGCGGCCCACGGCCTCGAGATACCTCTTGAAGTCGGAGTAGGTCCACCGCCCGTCGGCGTCGGCGTCGAAGGCGTCGAAGAGCGTCCGCGCCAGGTCGACGCCGCGCCAGCTCAGCCGCGCCCCGCCGTCGTAGTCGGACCGCGTCGCGCCGGCGAACTTGGGCTGGGCGGCCCAGGTCTCGCCGAGGGCCTCGGCGTCCCGGGACAGCGGCGGGTTCTTCGTCTTGCGGAGCTGCTCGCCGACGCTCCGCAGCAACGATATGACGGCGCTGCGCCGGTCCTTCTTCCGCATCCACTCGGCCTGCTGGTTTTCGAGGAGTCGATCGTAGGGGTTCCGCGCCGCGGCGCGCGCGTGCTCCCGCTGCTTGAGCTTCTGCCGGCGCTCGTCGTCCCGCCGCGCGGCCTCCTGCTGCTGGTGCTGCGCCAGGACGTTCGTGATGGCCTCGCCGGCGAACTTCGACTCCTTCCGGTCGCGGCCGCGGCTGTCCGGCGTCGTCGGCCGCGGCCGGCGGGGGGGCGAGAGGGCCTCCATGAACTCGGGGCAGCCTCGACGCGTGAGTTTGCGAGCGGATTGCTTGCCACCGCTTGGGCTGCCAATGCTCGTTCGGCGTTGGTTCCTGCCTTGCGTTACGCGCCGAGGCGCTCCTGCTAGTGACTTACAGCCGCTAGATCGGCTGCCACCCCGCGTACGGCTGCATAAATCACTAGCGATTGAGCCCCGAGCCTCCAGAGCTCGCGGGTTTCTACGTCGACAGCGTTTACGGCTGCCCCGCGCTGCCCTGCGGCGACAGACGATGGCTCCGTGATTCATGGGGCGCCGCAGCACCAATGCGGGGCTGCCGCGCGTCGCCCTGGCGCTGGGCCTGTGCGCACTGCTCACGCTCCTGGCACCCCTGCTGCTCGGACGCGACGCGCCGCCGCGCATCGACGCCCACGAGTTGGCGCGCGTCGTGGATCGACAGAACCGGACCATCGCGCGGTTGCAGGAGCAGCTCCGACGGCCGGCCGCGCCGCCGCCGCGGCGCGCCGACGCGAGCCGCGAGCCACAGCGCGCTCCGCCGCCGCCGCGCCGCGTCGACCGCGCACCGCAACGCCCCGCGCCGGCGCCTGGACGAAACGACGCCTGGCGCCCGGTAGAAATCACAAAAGACGACTGGGTCGTCTACCTGCGGGCCCAGAAGACGGGCTCGCAGACGCTCTGGACGACGCTGTTGGACGTTTTTGATGGAGGCGCCTGGGGCCCGCGGCGGTGCGTGCGGGGGCCCTTCTGCGGCCACCGGTGCGAGAACGTCCTCAGGGACGCGTTCATAAAAGCGTCGAAGGAGCGCAAGTGCCACCTCTTCGTGCGGGCCCACGCGAACCTCCATGATTATCAGCGGGCCTTCGAGAGCGTCAACAGGAACGGGAGGGTCCACTACCTGGCCTTCCTGCGGGACCCCGTCAAACGCGCGCTCAGCGAGCACGACCACATCACGAACGGCCTCGTGGCCCAGTTCGGGCCGCACGTCTTCGGGAAGGCGTGGGACTACGACTTCACGGACCGGACCAGGGCGTCTTTGTCAGATTGGTTGATGTGTACAGCGTGCCGCGTGGGCGCCTCGAACCGGCAGGCGCGGTTCCTGGCGGGCCTGGCGACGACCGGCGAACTCGCCGAGGGCGAGGGCACGGCAGCCGGCGACGCGCGCCTCTACGACGCCGCCTCCCAAAATTTGCGGGCGTGCGTCTTCGTGGGCGTCCTCGACCGCTTCGATGAGTCCATGCTGCTGCTCAAGGAGACGTTCCCCGGGCCGCTTCGCAACTTCCGGAGCTTCGCGGACGCGCCGCACCCGAAGCTCGGCCGGCGGCGCGCGCCGGACGCGGCGGCGCTCGCGCGCCTCCGGGAGCTCAACGCCGTCGACCAGCGCCTCTACGACGAGGCGAAGGTCCTGTTCGACGCGCGCTTCGCGGGCATGCTCGCCGCGACGGCTACGTCGCAGCGGTTCCGGAAGCGCGGGGGGCGGTATGTACTAAGCTAACTAACTATTATGCCAGGACATGGGCCAGTCCGTCCACTCCTTCACGGGCGGCCGCTTCGGCCCGCGGAACGCGGCGATGTCCGCTAACGTGTCGTTGCGGATCCAGTGCGCGTCGGCCTCGTGGCAGCCCGTCGTCGGCGTCGGATAGAGGGCCAGGTCCTCCGCGCACCTCGCGTGCGGGTCCGCTGCCCAGGGCGCCGACCA
Organism: Pelagomonas calceolata; assembly: GCA_918797485.1. Classification (NCBI taxonomy): domain Eukaryota; class Pelagophyceae; order Pelagomonadales; family Pelagomonadaceae; genus Pelagomonas; species Pelagomonas calceolata. The sequence continues at coordinate 1,043,108 of CAKKNE010000006.1, read as the reverse complement.
GGCGTCCCGCTGCGTTTGATCTAAATCGTTGTCGTGCTCTCTATATATCAAACGCATGAATTGGAGCGAGTAGCCCGCGGCCGTCATGAAGGGCAGCCAGTCCCGGCAGAAGTCGTTCCGAAACCCGACGTAGGACTGCACGTTCTCGAGCCACACCTCCGTCAGGAGGAAGGGCGTCCTGCGTAAAACGTCCACGGGCAGCGACGAGATCGCGGCGTAGTCGGCGCCCTGCATGTCCGTCTTGATGTACGGGACATGTATATCAGGCCCGAGGCTGGCGTAGATGCTCCGGAGCGACAGCACGGGCACGACGAACTGGTCGCCGTCGCCGCGCGCGGGGTCGTCGTTCCAGTCCATCTCCTTCGCACGCGCGCCGAGGCTCGAGGACTGCGCGTTCTTGGCGTAGGTGTGCATCGTCGCCACGCCGTCGAAGGAGGAGACCGCCGCCGGGATCGTCCTCAGCCGCGGGTGCGCGGGGATGCGTCTGACCACGGACGGGATCGGCTCGAAGCACAGCACCACCGCGTCGTCGTTGGCGTCGTCCGGCAGCACAGGCGCCAGGTTACAGCCAAGGTTCAGCAGCACTTGGCTCGCGTTCCGCGGGAGGTCGACGCCCCAGCCGGCAGCATGGGACAGGGCCGGGAGCCAGAGCAGGGCTCGTAGCATTGCTGGGCCAGGGCTGCACGAGCTGGGCTGCCCCACATCGTCGAGACGGGACAGCTAGCGGCTGTAAGACGCTAGCAAATCTAGCAACAGCGCCCGTCAGTGACGCGCGGGTTCCTCCCCCTGCCTGGGGGTCCGCCCACGAGTCCTACCCGGATTGCCTTCTCCAAGCGCATGTGAAAAAGCTTGGCAATTCCAAGAAGACCATGATATTCATACACAAAGGCGGGCCTCCCAGTCTACAATTCATCGGATACGGTGTACTCAAGAACTACCACATTAACCCACAAGCGCGAGCGCGGCCCCGAGCGCCTCCGCCGGCGAGGCGTACACGGCCGCGCACGAGCGCGGCGCGTCGCGGAGCCACGTGTCGACGAAGCGCGACACTTTCCGGTTGCGCACATCTAGGGCCGCGACGGACCGGCCCGCGAGCAGCGCAAGGATGACGCCGTGGAGTCGGTCCGTGACGACCGCCGCCGAGTGCCCAAGGGACGCAAAGGCCTCGCCCACGCGGTGCGCGGCGAGGAGGTGGGGCTCGCCCCGGAGGTCGTCGAGGACGCAGTGGCCCTCGTCGGAGCAGAAGGCCTCGACGTCGCCCGGCCCCTCGCCCGGCTGGAGGTCGTCCCACCTTATACTCACATCCGCCGCCGCCGCCGCCATCGCGGCCCGGTCGACGGTTTGGGCCCGTTCCGCGTCGCCCCGCGCGAGCCAGAGGACCTCCCTCTCTGATGGAGACGGCGCGACGGACGTCAGCGCGAAGGCGGCGTCGGGCGCCAGCGCCGCTCGACAAAAAACGCCCCCGCCGCACGCGTGGACGTGGAGCAACTTGGCTGAAAGCGCGTCCCGGCCGAGCAGCGTCGCGTTCGCCGCCGCGCGCCAGAAGTTCAATGAAGACGCCATCTCGTCCGCGTACGTCACCGTCTGCGGCATGAGCACGATGCGGTAGTCCCGGCCGAACGTCTCTACAACATTTTTGCGGAACTCTTCGTACGGGGGGTACTCGGGCCCGACGTTGCCGCCGCCGTGCAGCACGAGCGCCCGTTTTGAGGACGGCGGGAACGCGCGCCGGAGCCTTTGACCTTCGTCCTCCAACCACCCGTCGCAGGCCGGCGCCGCCGCGACCGGCACGAAGGACGAACATACGAGGTCCGTCCGCACGCTCACGTTCAGTCGGCGAAGCAGCGCGACCTCGCCGCTCCAGATCGCCGAGTCGCCCCGGTTGCCGTGCGCCGGAAAGTCCCACAGCGCGACTTCTTCGACGCCGCGCAGGGCCCCGCGCGCCGCCTCGACCAGAGCGTCCCGCAAGTCATATCGCACCTCGGCGCAGGCGCCCCCGCTTGCTTCCGAGCCGTTCATGAGCTCGTCGTGCGTGCGCCGCAGCGCGCGCCGCCGGAGCGCCGCTTGCGCTCGCTGCGCGTCGCAGGCGCCGTCGCCGTCCTCGTCCTCAAAAGCGCAGCGCTTCCACAGGTCGACGGTCGACGCGTCGCCGAAACCCAACGTCATGATCGGTCTTGTGGGACGCGCCGCGCGGCAGGGCGCGCCTCCCATCGTGCAGTTCGCCACGCCGTGTAGCCGCCGGGCCAGGCGCCCGACGCCGTCGAGGACGGCGCCACATTTCTCACCGATCTCGGCGCAGGCGGCGCAGACGCGGTCCCTTATTATATTGCGCGCCGCGCACGTCGCCGGGACCTCGACCCTTACGTTCTCTTCCACGACCCACTCGTGGACTCGACCATCATCATGATACGTGAGCGCGGCGTCGACGTCCTCACCCTGCTCCAGAAGGGCGAACTCGCCGGGCTCGAAGCCGGCCACCGCCACGGTGTCCGTGGAGACGCGGCGCGCGTTCTCGGGGGTGCGGCGCCCGCGGGCCGCGTGGAAGAGGTGTGAGGCGTCGTCACACGCGCCAAGCCACGGTTCCGCGCTCAGAGCCGCCACCGCCGCGGCGCGTCCCAGTAAAGCGCTGCCGCCCGCCCGCCGACACGTCTTCTCATCTGCCGACGCCAGGCTCGCCGCGAGGCGGTCGACGTAAACATACGTGGCGTCGTCGACGGTCGCCCAGTGCGTCGGCGCCGCCGCGTGCAGGTCGAACGAGCGGAGCGCCGCTTGAGCGAGCGCCACATCGTCGTCCGCAGCGATATGTGTCGTGTGCGCCACGTCTCCGAAGAGCTCCGACTCCGCACCATATCTGGCGTCCTCCACCAAGCTGCCCCCGCCGACCCAGAAACGGACCGCTATTGATACATTGCTCCACGCGGCGACGCGGGCGGCCGCTTGACACCACGTGTCGCGGATGGCGTCGCGCCGCTCGCGCCGCGTCGACCGCACCGCGACCAAGACGCGGACGGGCTTGGTCATCTCCACCGATTGCGGACAGGCCTGGGGCTGCTCCATCTCGATTTCGGGGCATGTCTGCGGCTCGGCGGCGGGCGTCCGAAGTAAAAGCAGGAGTATGAGCCGCCGCATTTGTGTGGTATTGCTGCCCCCCGCTATTTAGTGCTGTCCCTTGGCACGCATCGGCAGCAATCACACGCGGGGCAGCCGCTACTGTCTTACAGGCCGCTTGTCGGGCCCGCGGGCCGAAGCGCATCGAAACCCGTTTTGTTTTTTCAGCTCGGGTTTTCATTCGCGCGGAATCTGAGATCGTGGGTAGTTGGCAGCTTTACACCCCGGGTCGCTGCTCCAGTTTCGCTTTTTGCCGTCTGCGCGGGCCAAAGGGCTGCCCCCAGGACAATGAGATGACGCGCCATGGGTTCCTGGCCGCAGTTGTCGCCGGCTGGGCAGCCGCGGAACAGCTCAGCCTCGAGATCCACGTCGCGGGCCGCTACCGGCCGCTGCACTTCTCGCGCGGCGACGACTACGAAGCGGTCGCGCGCGCCTGGCTCGAGGAGAACCCGAAGGCGGCCAACGGCGCCTGCGCCAAGGACGCCTCCGACTGCATCGTCGAGACGCGCACGACGGACGCGCCCGACAGCTTCTGTGCGGACAAGTACCGCGACTGCATGGTCGCGGCGCTCGCGCAGGAGCTCCGCGAGCGTGTCGCGGCGTCCTAGGATGTTCTTGGCGGCATTGCTGCTGGGGGCGGCGCGTGCGGAAAGAAATTGCTTCCTCACGCTGGTCGTCGACCACGTCGACCACGTGCTCGCCGCGGACACGTCATACGAAGACGTCGTGACGTTCGTCCGCACCCACCTCGGCGATGCGGAAATCATGGGCGAGGGGTGCGCCACGGAGGAGTGCGTGGTCGAGGAATTGGTCACGCAGCTGGCGGCGCGCCGCCGCCACTGCCTTGAAAGCGACGAGGCGGCCAAGACGCGCGCGATCGTGGGAGTGGCGGAGGCGCTGGCGGCGCCCTGGTTCCCTGGTCTACAACCGCAGCCGACGGCTGAAGAGTATGCCGCCTGCCGTAGCGCGGACCCGTTGAGCGGTTATGATGCGGTCGATCTGCGGCCCTACGACGAGCTCACGAAGGCGCTGGACGCCGCGGTGCCCTGGAACACGAGTCAAGAGGGCGGCTCGTATCAACTCCAAAAAGAGCGCCAGGCCTATATCAAGGCCGCGGCGTCCCCGTGCGTGCGCCGGGTCTGCGAGATCGGGTTTAACCGCGGCCACTCGGCGGCGTTGTGGCTGCGGGCGAATCCGGAGGTCGAGGTGCTCGCGTTCGACCTCTGGCAGTACGAGGGAGCGGAACTGGCGGAGAAATGGTTCAGGTCGCCCGCCGCGGCCGTACACGTGAAAAACGCGTCACACCGATTGCGCGTCGTCAGGGGCAACTCGCGCGCGACGGTACCGAGTTTCGCTCGGGCGCACCCGTCGATCAAGTGCGAAGTCTTAGTGGTCGACGGCGACCACACCATCGAGGGCGCCTTCGACGACATGTCGAATTTGGCCGCGCTGGCGAACCCGGATTATCACGTTGCGTTTCTGGACGACTTCGAGTGGCCCGGGCCGGCGGCGGCGTTGCGGCGCCACGAGGCGAGCGGCGCCGTCCGGCGAGTTTCCGAAGTTCGCGAGACCTTCGAGGAAGACGGGGGCGAATCGAACAGAGGAGCTGCCATGTATCAATACGCGGCGTTCCCGGTGCCCGGCGCCGTCGATTTCGACGATCCGCGCGTCGCGAGCTACCAGACGCGGTGGGACGCGCCAGTTGGTGACGGGATGCGAGCGAGCGGCGGCGCCGCGGAGGCGTCGGAAGCGCTCTGGTACTGGCCTGCATTGGATACGCCGGACTTACCCGAAACGACACAGCACCTCGATGCCCTAAGGAAGCCCGTACCAGAAAATCAAACGATGGTGAGCGTCTTCTCCGGCCACGACGCGCACCTCGCGGTCGCGCGGGCCGGCCGCGTCCTGGGCGTCGTCGAACTCGAGCGGCGCGAGCGCCGGCGCTACTTCCACCCCGGATTCGTCGACGACGCCGACGGCGCGTGGGCGCGCGCGCTGCGCGACGCGCGACGCCTGGCGGGCGTCGACGTCTTCGACGTGGGCGTCTACGTCGCCGTGCCGACCGCCGTCTTCCCCTCCGCGTTAGCCTCCATCGCGAGGGATTGGTACGCGGCGGACCACCACGCGAGCCACGCGAGCCTGGCGTACTACGACGCGTTGAGTCGGGGCTACGTCTGGCCGCTGGTGCTTTCGTACGACGGCGGCGGCAACGACGGCTTCTTTGCGGTGTTCGAGCCCACCGGAGATCTTGCGAGGCCCCTCCGGCGCCTCGACGCGAGTAGTCGACGGTGGGAGCGGCTCAACCTGGGCAGCGGGTACGCGCTGGTCGCGGAGCAGATTCCAGAAGTTGCGAAGTGCGCCCCGCGGAACCGCCGCGACGATCCCGGGGTAGACGCGTACTGCCGAAATAGGACAGCTTCGCAACGCGACCGGGAGCACCTCGCCGGCCCAGGAAAAATGAACGGGTACGCGTCGCTCGGGACTCCGACCGAACACGACGTCTCGTTATTGACGCAGAACATCCGCGACGCCCTGAAGATCTCCTTGCGAAGCCTGGACGTGGACTACGCCGACATCGCGGCGTCGGCTCAGCGCGCGTTCGAGGAGATCGTCGCCGACGAGATCCGCGGCGCGTTGGAGCTCGCCGGACGCCGGCCGGACGCGCTCGCCGTCGCCGGCGGCTGCGCGCTGAACGTCGGATGCAACACGGCGCTGCACCGCGCGCTCGCCTTGCCCGTCACGATCCCGGCGGCGCCTTCAGATTGTGGCATTGGCGTCGGGGCGCTCTACTCAGCGCAGCCGCCGCCCCTGGACGCGCCCCGCGATCTCATGTTCGCTGGACCGGGCCTCTTTGACCTGGATGACCTACCCAGTCTCGCGGCGGATCGTCGCGCCGAGACTTTTACTGACGACCACGCGTTGGCAAATAAGGTGGCGCAGCTCGTCGCCGCGGGCGCAATCGTGGGAATTGCGCGCGGCCGCAGCGAGCACGGCCCGCGGGCCCTGGGCCACCGGAGCCTCTTCGCAGACGCGACGTCCCCGCGTGCGAAAGCGCGGCTCAACCGCCTGAAGTACCGCGAGGCGTGGCGGCCTGTCGCTCCCATCGTCGCTGCCGCTGCGGCGCCCGCTCTTTTTGAGGCCGGCGAGCACTGGCGCTCGCCGCACATGTCGGTCGCTCCGCGCTTCACCCCAGAGGCGTGCGCGCAGCTGCCCGCGGTATGCCACGTCGACGGCACCGCGCGGCTGCAGAGTCTCGAGCGGGTCGACGAGCCCTGGGTCTACGCCGTCCTAGAGGCGCTCGCCGAACTGACTGGTGAACCGGTCGTCTGCAACACATCTTTCAATCGGCGAGGCGAGCCGATCCTTAACACGGCCGCCGAGGCGCTGAGTCTCCTGTGCGAGGAGCCGGAACTCGGCTACGTGGTCGTCGAGGACGCGCTCTTCGAGAAATGCGCGGCGTGCCCGGGGGCCTGCAGCGATCCGCGCGACGACCTTTGAGCTAAGATTAACTCATTATGACATTATTGGCACCGCCCCTCGCGATGCTGTTCCGTGCTTCGAACACGCGGACGAGCGCGTCGACCGGCTTTGAGAGAATATCCGCGTACGCGCGCCGGCCCGCGCGCTGCATCGCGCACCACCGCTCGTCCGAGACGGTTCGTAAGATGTCGGCGACGCGCCCCGCGTCGGCCTCCGCCACGCGAATGGCAACAGCTGCCCAGTCGACCAAATCATGTTCGAACGGGAGGACCCACCCGTCGGAGACCACGACGGGCACGGCGCCAATCGACAGCGCCTCGAGCAGCCGCGACGAGTGCAGCATGTGGCCCCGCGGCGCGAGCACGAAGCGCGAGCACGCCATCACCGCGACGGCCGCGTCCGGCGACGTCCGCTCGCACCGGAGCGCGTCGAGTCGAGACTTGAGGTAGTCGTCCCGCTCGCCGCCGGTGCGGCCGTCCGCCATGTCCTTGGTCGGGTCACGCGCCGACGCGAGCGCGTCGTTTTGAGTAGAGAGCGCGGCCGCCAGGGTCGCGCGGACCGCGTGCGACGCCGTCCCGAGGATCGACGCGAAGACCGGCCGCGCGGCGCGGTCGCAGGCACCCGTGTCCGGCGCCGCCCGGGCGGCCTTCTCGTCGAAGCGCGGATGGAGCGGCGCGGGCCAGGCGATGTCGGTACCGGGCACGAAATGCGTCGTCGCGGCCCCCACGAAGGCCTGCACGACGCCGGGGCGCCGTACCTCGTCCACGTGCACGCAGTGCAGCGACTCCGGCGCGGCGGGCACCATGACGCAGATCGGCGCGGCGAAGTTAAAAACGACCAGGGGCGCGTCGGGCGTCCCCAGGCCGGACGCGGGCGCCAGCAGCGCGTCGGCGGCGTGCTTCGGTCGGTCCGCGGGCGTCCGCGCCCCGAATATGTGAGGCGGCCGCTGGCGCGGGTCCTTGAGCGCGTTGGCCACGTCTTCCGACGAGAGCGACGGGGCCATCACGAGCTGTCCCGTGAAGGGCCAGGGGTAGCACGTCGGTCGGTCGCCCGCAATCCAGCTCGTGGGGCCCACCAAGCCTAGATTTGGGTTCGGCCAGGACCACATCATCGTGTCGAGGTCCGCCAGCACGAAGGTTACGTCTTCCGCGTTCGTCGCGCGCTGCGGGTGCCTCTTCAATTCACTCCAGATCTTGTCGAAGTACGCCGTGCGGCACCTCTCGCCAGCGTCCGTCTCGTAGAGCGCGAACGTCACTTCATTACGAGGCGGTTCTCTCCCGCCGGGAAGGAAGCGAGGTGGCGGCTCCTCCGTACCACGCCCGAACCAGGCCCCCGCGGTGCGCAGCACTTCCCTTTTCGAAGCCAAACACGTCGCGTCGATGAGCGGCGGGATCAGGTGCCCGTCCTCGAACCAAGCGGCGTCCAGGCGCGCCGGGTAGACCAGGGTCACGTTGTCGGACGCGGGCGAGGTCCAGTCGCCCACGAACCACTGGAAATGTTTTTCCTTTGCATCCAGCATCCAGAAGTGAAATGGTGTCGCGAAGCCGTCCTCCAAACGCAAACCACAAAAATCAAAGCCCGCCAGCGCCGCCTCGGCCAGCGCGGCCTCGAGCGCCGCGTGGAACGCGCATTTTGATGCATACCGCGCCCACGCGTCGGCGATCGCCGCGGCGGCGGGATCGTTTGCTCGTAGATATGCCACGCCGACGACGTGGCGCCAGTGCGCCCGCTTTTGGGCCGCGCAGGTCAAGAAGGGGTTGTGCCGGTGGCTCGACGACCACCGCCGCACCTCGTCCGCGAGGTGCCTTTCGGCGGTGCTATCCTCGAAGCCCGACGGGAGGAGCTGCGCGCCGCACGGCCGCCGCGCGAGCGCCGGCCACGGGTCGCCGCGGAAACCGACCTCGGGCACCGTCGCGAGCACGTCCTTTCCTAGGTCGTGCGCCGCCCGCGCGAGCGCCGCGAGCGTCGTGCCCGCGGCCACGCGCGCGACCCGGTCCGCGCCCACCGCTTTGGTGAGCGTCGCCGCCGCGTCCTCGTCATAGACCGCGACCACGAACTGCGGCGCGCCCGCATCCAATAACCCGCGGCCCCACGACGCGGCGAAGTCGAGGACGTCGCGCGCGGCGACCGTGACGGCGACGCGCGTCCACTTTGCAACGAGGCGCGCGAAGGCCGCGTCTACGGCGGGCGCCGGTCCCTCTCCATTCAACGCGCAGCCGAACTTCTCTCCGACAAACGTCCCCTCGCCGGCCATTTTCTGCCGCTGCGCCTCGGCGAGTTCCCGGCCCCGCCTTACAAAGATGTCCTTCAAACACCCCACGTCGCCCGGCACGCAGCCCAGCCCGCCGACGCCCGACGTGCGCGCCGCGGCGGCCGCGGCGCGCGCCTCCAGATTTACGAGGTGCGTGAACGTGACGAGGTCGTGGCCGCTCACGGGCGTCGAGTAGCCCATCGCGCTGATCACGCGAGTTTCCTCGTGCAGCCAGACCTCGCCATCGTCTGCACGCTTCGACGCGCACGCATGATCGTCGATCTTGCTCGCCAGCATCGGTCGGAGCCGGTTGACGTGGTCGCGACGCGCCTCGTCGGTGAGATCCGTGAGATGCTCGTCGACGAACGCGCGCGCCGCTTTGGTTATGTTGCCGCACGGCGCGTAGTTGATCGTCTCCGCGCGGCCGTCGACGACGACCGCGTGCCGTAAAACCTCCTTCGGCGCGCCGCCCCGCAGCGCGTCGAGGAGCGCGCGGCGCTCGAGGAGCTTGACGTAGGCCGCGTCTCCCGTGTCGTCACGGAGCGCGTCCTCCGGCGGGAGCGCGAGGAGGGCGCCCTCGAGCGCGCGCCGCGCGTCCTCGCCGTCGAGGCGCGCGAGGGCCGCGGCGTCCGCCGGGAGCTCGAACACCTCGCCGCGGACGCGCACGCGCGCGCACACGACGACTTTTTGCGCGTCGCGCGGCACGAAGCCGAAGGTGATGAGCCAGTCCCAGGCGCACGCGCCCCCGGTGGAGGAACTCAACTGGTAGTCGTGGACGAGCTCGCCGCCGTCGGACGGCGCGTCCCGGACGTACGCGACGCGCTCGTCGTCCACGACCTCGCGCTTGGCCGCGTACGCGCCGTGGTTGATGAGGTCCCAGAACGGCACCAGGCACCGTCCGAGCGAGGAGAGGTGGACGGCGCGCGTGGCGACGACGGCCTTGGCCCACAGGACCGTCCGCAGGGCCCGCGTCGCCTCGACGCCGGCGTGGTCCGCGAACGCCGCGGCCACGAGGCGGGAGAAGTAGAGCCACTTCGACGCTTCTTTTTGTACGACGTCCCGGAGCGCGCCCCCTTCGAACGCGTCGGCCGCGTCCATCGCCCGGACGGCCTCCTCCGCCGAGCCGCCGACCGCCGCGACGGCCAGCAGGTAAGGAGGCAGCGTGTCGAAGCTGGCGGGGAGCGAGTCCAGGTAGGGCGCCCACGGGCTCGCGGCGCCCAGTAACCTGTGGTGCGCGACGAACACGACCAGGGTGTTGCCGTCCCAGGCTTCAAAGCCGCCGGCGAAGCGCATGGACGTCCGGCCCACGCCGTCTTCGCAGCCCGTGAACGCGACGACGCCGGGCAGCTCCAAGGCGACGCGTGCGACCGCGTCGCAGCCCATGATCAGGTGGCGGGGCAGCGAGAGGAGCTCTCCCTGGCTGCCGTCGACGGCCGCGAGGCCGCGCCCGTACACGCCCGTCGTCGGAACGATGCGCGAGACGTTTGCACCCTGTGATTCGGCCCAGGTCCAGAGTGCCGTTTCCGTCGGCGTCAGGGCTGCCGCCCGGGCAAGTGCGGCCGCCGTCAGGGCTGCCCACCATGCTGCCCACCATGCCATCATCTTGTCGCCATGGAGGCTGCCCTCAACGCTCGTTAACGCTCGATCTCGATCTGTTCGGTCGAATCCGGGCGCAGGGCTCCGGGTTTCGCCTCAAAGCTAGCGGCCGGTGTGCGCAAAGAGCTAGCGGCCTGTAAGACACTAGCAAGGGGCGCGATCCACTTAAAACCACTCGGTTTCGCACGGTTGGGCTGGGATGGCGCCTGTAAGACGACACTAGCAACAAGTGGGGCTGAGAGAGGCTGCCCCGCAGGATCTACTGCCGATCGATGCGTGGCGCGACGACGTGGCTGGCGCTTGCCTGCGGCGCGGCACGCGCCGCGGACGTCGTCGAGACGTGCGCGTGGAACGTGCACGAGGCGACGTGCGCCGGACCGCGCGCGTACGCCGCGCAGCGCGCGTACTACGACGAGGTCGTCGCCCTGGACGCGCACCTGCGGTCGGTGGGCGCGCCGCCGGCGGAAGGGCACTCGGCCATGTGCCCGCGCGCGGTCGCGCACATGCGGGCCGTCGCGCGCGCCGCGGCCGAGACGTCGCAACTCGTGCGCGTCTGCGAGGTCGGCTTCAACGCCGGCCACTCGGCGCTCAACTGGCTCGCGGCGGATCCCCGGACCGCCGTGGACGCGTTCGACCTCGGCGCGCACCCATCGGCGGCGGCGGCCTTCGCGTACCTCTCCAAAAAATACCCGGGCCGGCTCCGGCTGACGCTGGGCGATTCGCGCGCCACCCTTCCCCTCGTCGACCACGCGAAGGCCTGCGATGTCGTCTTCATAGACGGTGGCCACGACGGTGACGTGCCCGCCGCCGACCTCGGCAACCTCGCGCCGCTCGCGGCACGCGGCGCGCCCCTGCTCGTCGACAACGCGAACATGGCTCCCGTGCGCGCCGCAATCTCCAACGCGACGGCGCGCGGCATGATCCGCGAAGCGGGTACGCTCCGAGAGTCGTGCTCGCCGTCGCTCGCCGCGTCGGCCTTCGCGACGGACGACCCGAACCCGCCGGTCGACCCCGCGTTACTCGGCGCCGTCGACCACATGCACTGGTGGAATGAGCTCTGGATCGGCGAGTACGTGGTAGCGTGAGCTGCTGCCGGCTTTTTTTATGTCCTGTTAAAACAACTGGTGTCGTGACACAAAAGACACATTAGTACTAAGCGCTCCCCGCCGCATCCGCCTCGACGCGACAGACGCCGGGGGCGCGGGCGTGGGCGACGCCCCGGAACAGCATGTGAGTCCCCACGCCGAGATCGCACGCGGTGATGTTGTTGTACAGCAGCCACGCGATGAAGTCGCTCTCGGCCGCGAAGTAGCGCGGCCACGTGTCCCACCGGTCGTTGGCCAGGCGCCCGAAGTCGAGATCGACGTCGCCGGGCGTCACGTAACTTACACCTTGTTGGTGGAGTGCCGCCAGGGCGGTCCGCGCTTCGTCGACGGAGGGCCGCGCGCCGCCCGGCGCAGCGAGCACGCCGACCTTCGAGTAAAAGGTCCACGTGTCGTGCGAGCGGGCCTCCGCCGGCAGCGACGCCAGCGAGTCGCGGAACGCGCGCACGGAGAAGGCCACGTTCGGCGTGGCCGACGCCGCGAAGAGCCCGCCGATGGCCGGCCAGAGGCGCGCAGCGACGGCCACGGCCGGCCTGCTGCCCCAGAACGCATGGTCCGTCGCCGCGAAGACGACGTCGCGCCGCGCCGCGGCCGCCGCGCGCACGAGCGCCGCGTCCCAGGGGTACGGCGTGGCGTCGGGCCGCAGGCGCACGACGACGCTGTAGGTCTCGGCGCGTGCCGCCTCCCGCGCCTCCATGAGCTCCCAGGCGCACTGGACGCGGAACCACTGCTGCATGCCGGGAAACGCGGGCCCCGCCCACGGGGGCGGCGGGAAGCCGCGACACCCGTCGGCGCCCGCGCCGACGACGCCCGCCGCGACAGCCTCGAGGTACTCCCGCGCGTACGCGACGATCCCCCCGCCGCACTCGTCGCCGACGGCAAACGTCTCGGCCCGGAGCCTGTCCGCGACCTCGTCGCGCATCAGCACGAAGTGGGCGCGCGCGACGGCCTCGTCGGCCACGTCGTAATCCGCGCCGACCAGCAGCACCGCCACGTCCGGGCCCGCCGCCGCGCCGAGGGGGGCGTGGCGCGTCGACGAGTGGATCACGCGCGCCTTCGCGCCCGCGTGCTCGGCGACGGTCCCGCCCGCGCGCTTGATCGCGTGCGCGACGAAGTCCTCGGGCCACCACGTGTTCGGCATCATGTCGTAGTTTGGGCTGTAGAACGCGCGGGGCCAATTTGGCGGCCGCGGGACGGGCGCACCCCGCGTCATGTTCCAGCCGCTCCAGGCGTCGGGGTCCTGCAGGACCTCGGCCCGGCGCATCGCGGCCCGGGCGACGTCCGCGCGCGCCGCCATGAAGTTGTCCTCGTTGCCCCCGACGTACGTCGCGCGCGCCACGACGTACAGATTCGGACTCTCATCGAAGAGCGTGGCGGGCAGGGGCTGCCACACGGCGAGGTCCGGTCGCAACCTGAGGACGTGCGAGTACGCCGCGCCCGTCGCCCGCTCCCTCGCTTCCCGCATCTCGTCCACGCGCACCAGGTCGTGGAGCATGGCGAGAAAATTCCGGATGCGCGTCTCCGACGGGTCCAAGAAGGTCGACCACACCGCCGGCCACGCCCGCGCCGCGTCGACGCGCAGCAGCGGGTCGCCGGCGTCTCGCACCCGGACGACGCATTCGTAGGACGCGCCCGCGGCGGCCGGCGGCCGGAGGAGCGGGCAAGCGAGCCGTTCGAGGGGCCCGACGTCGGCCGCCGTCCGCGCGTGGAGCCACCAGAACGCGTCGAATTCGACGCCCTGGCGCTGGAGCGCGAGGTACACGTTCTCGCGGAAGAGATCCACCAGACTCGCGTGCGCCGCGAACGCTGCGTTGTGCGCCGGCGGCGGCGCCGGCGCTGCCCACTCGTATATGCCTTCGTTCCGCATGGCGGACTTTATGGCGTCGACGGGGAGGCGGTCGTCGGGCCCGTCGAGCCGAAGCCACTCGTCGAGCCTAAAGTTGAATCCCGCGTCGTCGAACGTCGCCGACAGCACGCGCGGCGCACCCGCGAACAGGATGGCGACGCGCTTCGGCCCGTGGATGACGTCCGCGCACCGCCACCGCGCGTCGAACGGCGCGTCGCACGCGTCGCAGCCCGCCGGGTGCGTCGCCGCGTCGGTCCCTGCGAGGATGCCGCCCCAGTTGACGCATTGCGTCGGCTTCCAACGGTCCGCGCGGACGACGACGCATGGCACCTCCGTCCGCGCGAGCGGGACCCGCTCTTGCGCGAGGTGGCACGGCACGAACATCTCCGGCTTGTCCGTGAAGCAGCACGCGTCGCCGGGGCGCAGCCGGGCCCAGGCCGCGGCCGGCTCCCGGAACGCCCGCCGGAGGAACTGGCGCGGCGCAAAGAACGGGAAGTCGACGACGTCGGACACGGACTGCGGGCCGTCCTTGAGCCCCTGGTTCGGGCCCGGCGGCGCGTGCACGGCCCGGTCGTCCCAGAGACACCACGGGCGGACCGACGCGTAGAAGGCGAGGTCCGGCCGCGCGTAGACGACCCAGTCGAAGTCGACTCCTCTATTCATTTCGATCGCTTCCACGTCGTCGTGGCACCGGGCGAGCCGCGCGTAGAGCCGCGCGTCGCGCGCCGCGTGCGGCGTGGCGTAGCACCCGCCCTGCGCCGCGCGCGCGCTCTCGAATGGGCCGTGGCTGAGCGCCTCGAACGTTGCCGCCGCTGTCTCGTTGCGGGGATCGTAGCGCTCGACGGCGGGCCGGAGCGCCCGCCGCGCGCCCGCCAGCCGGTCGCGGCTCCCGTCGTCCTCGAGGGCGAGCGACCAGAGCACCGTCGCCTCGCCGCCGAACGCCTCGACCAGGTTTCTTGCGAGCGAGAGGTGCACCTGCGGCTTCGCGAGCGTCCGCGCCGCGCCGTAGATGCAGTACGCCACGCGCGGCGCTTTCCGCCCGGGGCAGAGGGCCGCCGCCAGCTGCGCGTCCCTCGGCTCCGCTGGGCACGAGGCTGCTGCCGCGTCGTCGGCCGCGGCTGGCTCCGGCTCGTCGGCCGCGGGCGCGGCGGGCGCCGCGGCCACCTCGGGCTTGGGCGCCGACTCCTCGGTGGCGGCCGGCTCCTCACCGGTCCAGGTCTCGTCGAAGCCGGCGGTGAGGCAGGCGTCCTCCTCGTCGGTCGCGGGGACGAAGCCGAGCCAGAGGCCCTTGTGCGGCAGGTCGCAGCGGATCGTCGCGCGTACGTCGGTGCCGGCGACGGCGAGTTCGACCCAGAGCGGGCGCTTGCGCCACGCGGGCCGCGCCTGCGCCACGAGCGCCGCGAGGGCCTCGCGGGGCCGGAGCGTCGCGGTAGCGGCGAGGGCCGGGAGGGACGCCACGAAGCTGCGGTTCGTCTGGTGCCTGCCGAAGCGTGCGTAGGTCTCGCGCGCGTAGGCGGCGCCGTTGTCGTAGGCGGCGCGGAAGTCGTCGGTCCGGAGCCACGGCACGCACGGGAACGCGGCCACGTAGTCCTCGTGAAGAAAGACCGCGTCGGGGAAGTCGTACTGGAGGAGGCGGTAGCCCCAGGGCTTGAGGACGTCGCGCGCCGCCTGCATCGAGCAGCCGTAGACGTCGAGGTTGTCCGCGTAGGGGACGACGCTCCGGCCGGGCGCGTCGCGCGCGCACATGTCTCGGTACGAGAGCGGCGGCGGCACCGCGTGGGTCACCTCGACGTGGACGACCTTGGGGTTGGGCCAGCCCGGGTCCCGCGCGAGCTCCTCGAGCACGTGGCACTCGCACCCGTCGATGTCCAGCTTCAGCACGTCCAGCGAGCCCCGCGACGCGTCGTACGCGAGCGCGCGCGACGCGGTCGACGGCGCGACCGCCTCGTGCCGCGCCTCGAGGAGCGGCAGGGCCCGCGCGGTCTCGCTGAGCGCCGCGAAGGTGGCGTCGACGGGCTCCACCGCGATGCCCTGGATAGCGTCGGGGTACGCTGCGAGGAGGCCGTACAGCGGGTCGTCCGAGACGCCGTCGCCCGCGCCCGCGTTGACGACGGCGTGCGACATGGGAAACGTCCGATTAAGCTCCTCCCAGATCCGCTTGAGCGGCAGGAACGCCGACGGACACACGTCCTCGCTCCCGCGGCAGTCGCCCGTCGGCTCCGCGGGCGACACCATGTCGATCACGCGGTGCGCGCCCTCGAGGGGCGGGCACGCCTCGCGCCGCGCCGCGATGACGGCCGAGCCGTCCGCGACCAGCGCGCACGCGGCGGTGACGACTCGCAGCAGGCGACGCATCGTCCGCGGTCCCACGGGCGCGGCGAGCCCACCGCGCCGACTGCGACCGCAGGTCGATTCTCCGCCGATCGCGGTAGAATTTTCGCCCGCGCGCATCGCCGTTGCTCGGCGAGCTTTGCTGTTAGAAGTCCGCTCCGCTGGCTCTACCATGCCCTGGCAGCCCAGCTGCGACAAGCAGCAATGGGCAGCATCACCGGCGGAAGCTGTCGACGAACTTGGCCGGGGTTTATGCGGGGTCAATGTGCCAATTATCCAATGCGCCCAATTGTTAGATCCATTAAATATATGGGCCCAACAAACACTCACGGGGCGGACTGCAGCTGAGAGCGGAGGTCCCGGGTTTTGCAGTGGATTCAGCCGCCCGCGCGCTGCCCATCGAAACTTCTATGCACCAAGAAAAGCGTACGTCTTTTAATATCACCATCACTGCTGCCTCGCAAATTTTGGGCATTTATAACAGCTGCGCACGTTGTCAACAATGGCTGCAAAGATGGGCTGCTTTTGCGCGGCCACGCTGCTCCCGCTGGCGTGCGCCTACCTCGCGGTGCCGGGCGAGGTCGGCCGTCGAGTGGGCCTACGGCGCGTCGGCATGAATCGCGAGACGGGCAACGTGAGCTTCTGGGTTGCCGCGCCGCTGGGCGTCGAGGCCATGGACCGCCGGAACTTCGGCATCGTTGCGGCCAGCCTGTGGCACCACGGCCGCTGGGGCGGTGCCGAGTCCGTGATCGCGCGGCGAATCTTCGAGCGGCACTGCGCGGCGGACGGCGTCGTCGCCGACTTGGGCAGCCACGTCGGCTACTTCACGCTTCTCGCGGCCGCGCACGGCTGCGCGACGCGGTCCGCGGAGATCGACGCAGACTTCGTCGCGCTGCTCGGTTTGGCACTCCGCGCGAACGGTTTCGACGACGCGGCGCGGCACCGCGTATTTACGGGAGCCGTGCCGGCGGAGCACTCGCTGGACGCCGTGGCCGCCGGCGTCCGTCAAATTCTCTACGCAAAGGTGGACCTAGAGGGCTACGAGGCGGCGGCGGTGTCGACGAACGCCTCCGCGCTCAATCGCACGTCGTTCGCGTACGTCGAGTGCCCCTTCGTGGCTGGCGACGAGCGTATCTGCCAGACCGGAAGCAAGTGCATGACCATCCTCGGGAGCCTGCGGCGCGCGGGCTTCCGCCTGAGCGCGCTCGTCGCCGCAAGCAAGGGCCCCGGCGCGACGGGCGGCTTCGTGCCCCATGGGCGCCTCCGCGCGCTCCCCGGCGATTTGCACGAGGCGTGCTTATTTCTGCAGTCCCTCGGGAACGTGAACGACCTGTACGGCGACCGGCCGCCCGTGCACGATCTGCACGGAATCCTGGCGGCGGACGACTCCCCGGTCGCGGCGGTCGCCGTCGACGAGCTCGGCGACACCCGCCCCGACGAGGACTACGTCCTCACCAAAATCGCCCCGGCCGACGCCCGCGAGGGCGTCCGCGTCGTGGGGGATGCTTTCATCTTCGACGTCCAGGTCTACAACCAGGACACGCGCCAGACGACCCACTGGCGGATCCACGCGCTGCGAGCGGCCTTCCGGGAGACCATGGTCCACCGCGTCTGCGGCGTCATAGATCTCGACGTAAACGTCTGCGACATCCTCGTCTCGCGCGTCGAAGATCAAATCCAGCATAAGTAGCTGTATGTGGACGTCGCCCGCGAACGAGATCGTCCGGTTCCAATATCTATGGGCGATCTAGACATGCGCACGATATCATCCGGGGCGCGGATTCCAGGGCTCCCGCGCTTAGGAAATCCCGCGCTTCTATTGTTACGGTTAACATATAACGCCGACGGGATATGTTACGGTGCTAGGAATAGTGGGCGGGAGCTGGGGCGCGTCGTGCGCTAGCGGCCTGTAAGACACTAGGCTTCCCTAGCAAAAGCTGCCCGCGGACGGGGCCTGGGGCGATAACGGAGTCCACTAGATCCGTTCGGCTGCCCATAGATGGTGTGGCGCCGCTGGCTTCTCGTCGTCCTCGGGGCGCGTGCGCATGCGCACTACCAGGCTCATGAGAAGTGGCTCTGGTGGGAAGTCCAAGGACGAGCGGGCGCGGTCCTCGTGGCCTATGAGGAAGATCTCAACGGTGGCGGCCTCGCCTTTGGCATGGATCTGGTGAGATACGCTTATAACGCAGTAGGATTTAACATAGGACGCTGCCTCGAGTTCTGCGCCGGGCCGGCCTTCATCGGGTTTGCCTTGGTGGCCGCGGGTGTGTGTGATACGCTGGCGCTGAGCGACCGGAACCCGGAGGCAGTGGCGGCCATCAACGAGACGCTCGCGCACCCGTCCAATGCGTGGCTCGCCGGCCGCGTCCAACCGTACCTCTCGGACGGGTTGGCGGCGATTCCCTCACATGAGATATGGGATTTAGTCGTGGCGAACCCGCCGCACTTTGCAAGCGCGGAGTGGGACCCGACAATATTGGAGTTTGGGGTGACCGGCGACCGCGGCTGGGCGTTGCACAGAGCTTTCTATGCTGGCGTGAGGGCGCATCTGCGTGGTAACGGCCGCATCATCTTCCAGGAGAACGGCCAGACCTCCGAGATCGCATCCTTCTACGACATGATCCGCGCGGGCGGGCTCAAGCTCATGCGCGCCGAACCGTCGGTGGCGCCGGCGACGCGCGAGATGATGTATTTGGAGTCGGTGCGCGACGACGCGACATTCGGCCCGCCGGGCCGCGCGTTCGCGGCGACGGCGCCGGCGACGCCGGCCGTGTGGGCCCGATGCGCCTCTCACAAACCGGCGCGACCGCGCGCGCCCGCGGCGCTGCCCGTACGAGTCGCCGTGGGAAATGCGTCGGCGACCTACTTTTACGACGTCGGCGGGACCTGCGACGCCCAGACGTGCGACGCGGGCGAACAATTCCTGGCGTCGGCCCTCGGTCGCGAGACACGTGCGCATGAGACGGCCCAGCTGGCCGCCGCCGTCGCCCTCGCGCGCGAGCGCGCCGTCGTCGACGACGACGCCCGCGCCTCGGACGACCGCGAGTGCCGCGGCCGCTTCCTGACGACGCACGACCACGACTATCCGCCCGACATGCCCGACGGCGTCGCCTGGCGCGGCGGCGCCGCGCGGGCCGGTTGGTGCCTCGTCTTCGACGGCGACGCAGTGGCCAAGCACGCGGCCGCGCCCTCGGTCGCGCTGCCCACGGCCTCGACGAAGAGGTGCTTCCCGCAGCGGCGCGACTCATTATAATGATGTGTTTGTGTGTGGACTCGGAGTGCTAGAAAACCACAGTTACTTGTTCGTGGTGCCGCGGAGGCTCGGCGACGCTGCGGGGACATCATCCGCGCAGGACCGATCCCCCGCAAGCGCCTGAGGCCGGTCCGGGAGCTCCACGACACGGTCGTCGAAGACGACGGCGCTCATGGCCGGCGAGTCGCGGAGGAGCGCCAACGCCTCGCGCGCGGTGTTGAGGATTGGCTTCCCTCGCGCGTTGAAGGACGTGTTGATGAGAACGGCCCAGCCAGTCCGCGCCTTCACGGCGAGCAACAGCTTGTGCAGCCAGGCGTCATCCGTCGGGGCCACGGTCTGCGGCCGCGCGGTGCCGTCGAAGTGGACTATGTCCGGGAGCGCCGCGGCCGCGGCCGCGGTGAGCTTGGGCGCGAAGCTCATGTACGGGGACCGCGGCAGCGTCGTGAAGACTCGGAGCGCGTCCTCAACGGCGACCACAGGCGCGCAGGGCCGCCACCACTCCCGAAACTTGACGACGTTCATCGCGTGGCGCGCACCGACGACGGGCACGGCAAGGAGACTCCGCCGCCCCAGCGCGCGCGGCCCGAACTCCGTCCGCGACCGCGCGACCCCGATGATCGCGCCGCCCGCCAGCGCGTCCGCGACCGCCTCGATCAACGCGTCCTCGTCGAGGCGACGGACACGTACGTTCTCCGTGTGATTTTCCGAAAATGCGTCGATGTGCGCCTCCAGCGAGTCCAGATCAAAGAGCGCCGGCCCAGCGTGCTGGAGCGGTTTCCTGGAAGCCGGCCGCCGCAACTGCCACGCGGCGCCCACGCTTAACCCGCCGTCGCCCGGGTGCGGCGGCGCGTACACGTTGACGGCGAAGACCCGCTCCAGGTACGAGTTCGCGATGACGTTGAGCGCGCAGCCGCCCGTCATCGCGAGGCCGTCGTACGGGGCGCCAGTCAGAAAGTAGGGCTCGAGCAGCGCCCGCACCTCCAGCTCGAACGCGCGCTGGGCCGTGGCGGCCCAGTCTCGGTCAAGCGTCGTGGCGTTGGACGCGTCGTCCACGGGGAGGTGCTTCCAGACGTCGTCGCGCGTAATGCCCCGCTCCCACGGCTCGCCCCACTCGTCCCTCCCGAGCCACGGCTCGTCTATTCGTTCCATCGGCGCGATGCGAATCAATCCGTCCGAATACTTCATGAAGTGCCGCGCGTACTCGAGCCACTCGTCCCGCACCCGGCCGAGCCCGGCGTAGCCCATGACCTTGCCCGCCAGGCCCAGCGCGCACCGCAGGATGGTCGAGTAGTCCCGGTTCGCGCACCGCCGTCGGTACGCGTCGATGCCGCCGCTGACCTCTTCGAGAAAGACGCCCAGTTTCGCGTAGCTCGCCCCGAAGTTGTACTCTATTTTCTCCAGCGTCCGCAGGGTGTCGTTGGCGCGTTCGTAGACGAACCCCACGCCGTCGTTGCCGCCCCCGTCGAAACTCAACATGAGGGGGTTGGAAAAGGGCGCGTCGTGCAGCACGAGCGTCGCGTGCGACGCGTGGTGGTCGACCTCGACCCAGGTCGGGGCCACGTCGTGGTTCGCTCTGGATACCGCGCTTCTCAAATCCCGCTTGCACGCGTCGTCGACGGGCCACATGGGCACCCACGACACGTGATCTACAACATACTCGCGCAGCGCCTCCCGCAAGACCCGTTCCAAGTCCTCGCCGCGCGTCGCCGACTCGCACAGCAGCCCGAAGAAGCGCACCTCGAAGAAGCGCTCGAACTCTATTACGCGCTCCACCCGGCCATCGATCACCAATGCCGCAGACGCGTCGTGCCCGAGCCACAGACCCAAGACGTTCTTCGCCGCCAGTTCGTCCCCGCGGCCCAAGACGCGCGCTTCCAGGCTCGACGCGTCATTTGATCCGTCTGCAGAGCCGATCCAGCACGTGATCACGCATTTCCCAGGTTTGTCGCCCGTCAACGTGTATACCTTGATCGACTGCGCCTCCGCTATCGATACGCACCGCTGCTCGACCTGGTCGCCGCACACGACGCGCGCGCACGCCTCGTGGCCCTCGACGGACCGGGTTTCGATTTCTCCCGTCGTCCTATAGACCTCGACTGCTAACGACCCCGGCGCGGGCGCGTCCAGAAGCTCGAGCGCCAGAGTCAAGGGCCGTGTTTTCATCAAGAAGGCGTCGCCATCTACTAGCCCTTCTATTTTGGCCACGAGGTGTTTCTGTATGGTGTCTTGCGCAGCCGCGGCCGTGATGGCGCATGCGAAAGCCAGGTTTTGCAGCCGCATCGCTGTGTTTCTGCGTCGCCGCGCGGCGAAGGCATGCGGAGGCGTGCGCCTACGGTCGGAGCCGGCTGCCTCGCGCCTGCAGCTTGCGACGCCGAAAGGGCAGCCCTGATGCTGGCAAGAGGTACCGTACTGGTACTATACTTATGTAGGGTAAGGTACCTTGCTGCTGGACGCTTACGCAACCCGCACGCGACCTAACCTGGTAAGCTTACGTAAGGGAAGCCCCACCAAACCCGCACAAACCCTGATAGGACGGTATTAGGACCTGCCGCCGATAAGTCGGCGACGCGCGGTCCCCCCAAGGAAGGGGCTCCGCTTACTAGTCCTAGCACCATAGCAGATAGAATAGGACCTACTTTACTATCCTACCGCTTCGCGAAGACGAGCGATAGCGCATCCGTCGGCGTCAGCTTGAACCCGTCGAGGCCCTGGCGCGCGAGCGACGCCTGCGTCTCGTCCGCGAACTCCACGAAGGCGATGCCCTTGTTCCCCGGCACCATCCGGACCTCCTTGAAGCCGGCGTACTGCTGGAACAGGATCCCCAGCATCATGTCGCTGCAGTCCTCCGGTAGATTCGAGGCGAACAATACGTTGGACGGCGGCGCGTTCGACGGCTTCGGGACCTTCGGCGGCGGCGCGTCGCCGGGCGCGGGGAGCGCCTTGGCGGCCGCGGGCGCGGCCGGCTTCGGGTCCTCGCGCTTCCGCTTCTCGCGCGGCTTGAACGTGCCGTCGCGTTTCGCGATCATGTCCGACTTCGATTTCGCGAACGCGATCCGCATCGGCTTGTCGTAAAAGGGAAAGCCCTGCATCTGGCGCAGCGCGTTCGTGGCCGCGCCCACGTCCGCGAAGACGACCCAGGCCTGGCCGCGCAGCTTGAGGCCGCGGCAGCAGACGACGTCCAGGATCTTGCCGAACTGGCTGAAGACGCTGTAGATCGACTTCTTGAGGGCGTCCTTCTTGATCTTCTCGTTGAGATTGTTGATGTAGACCGTCTGGTTCGGCTCGATCGCCGCCATGGCGCGCGGGCGGGCGCGCGGCGCCTGGCCCCTCTCGGCAGCCCTTAGCAGCTTGGCGCGGCCTCAAAAGAGCCGCGGGCGAAGAGCGGACTGCGTCGCGAAGATGTGTGGTGCAAATGTGCGAACGTCCACTGCGCAAGGTCTGCGCGTCCTGAATTAAGTCGCTCGCGAGCGCAAAAGCGGCGAAACCCGCGAGTAAAAAAACCCGTATATTTTGGAAAGCTTTACGGATCAGAAACTTGATCAGAACCAGATCTTCTTAATACCGATCTCTCGCCGGCACGCCGGCGACTGGTAGGCAGCAGGGGTCGGGTTGGTTTTGGGCTGCCCCTTCGAATACCGAGCTTGTGAGGCTACAAGCTGGTCCTGGCTGCCTTCGCATGAAAAGGCTGCCCTACGGCGACACAAAAACTTCTGCGGCGACGCAAAACTTAGCCAACACCACCAATAATGCCAGCGCGGCGGCGGTCCAACAACGGCGGCGGCGAAACGTACCTCGAGCGCCTCCTGGCCGAGTTCTCGGGGTGCTGCCGCCCCGAGGAGGCGCAGCGCCCGAGCTACCGCGCCGCGTCGCCGGCGGCCGCGGCCGCGCCGCGGCCGGGCTGGCCCGCGCCCGACGCCGCGGCGGACGCGCCCGACGCCGCGGCGGACGCGCCGACGCCGCCGGCGCCTCCGCAAACGCGCCGCTCGTCGTCGATCGTGAGCGACCCGGACGCGCTGTCGCCGCGGGCCGTATCGCTACTGATCGCCGCCGCGGAGCTGGACAAGCTGTCGCTGGGGGCGCTGCGCGAGGCGCTGGCGCCGCTCGCGGCCGACGGGCGGCCGCCGGATGGCGCCGCCGTCGCGCAGCGCTGCGCTCGGGCGACGGGGCGCGGCGGCTTCACCGACGCGACAGCCACGGACGCGCTGCCGGGCGACGCCCTCGCCCACGTCGTGCTCGGGATCTGCGCGGCGGCGGACGCGAGCGACGCGCAGGTGCTGGGCCTGGCGGCGGCCGCCGCGTCGGAGCTGGGCGAAGTGGACGCCGTCGCGTCCACGATTGCGCCGGGCGCCTTCCAGTCGCGGGCCGCGCTGGCGGACGACCTCCGCGCCGCGATCCGCGAAGCGGGAGCATCGGAAACGGACGTGTCGCCGAATGCGTTCGCGGCGGTCGTCGAGGCGTGCCTGGCGCGCGACGTCGCGCTCGATCGCGCGGCCGCCGACGAGCGCGAGGCCGCGGAGCGCGAACGGCGCCGCCGGACGGCCGCGCAAGCCGCACGCGAGGAGCAGGTCCGGCGCTCGACGGTCACACAACCTCAGCGACCGCCGACTGCCGTGTCCGCGCCGCACGTCGCCGCCGTCGACGTCGTCGTCGCGGCGGCGACCCTCGGCCAGCGCACGTTGCGGGAGGCGGCCGATATCCTGGGTGATGATTTGGACGCGGCGGCGGCGCGCCTCGCCCGACATACGGCGCTGCCCTCGTCGTACTTTTCGCCCTCCTTCGTGCCGTCGACCGCGCTGTCGCCGGAGCAGATTCGAGCATGGGCCTTCCAGACGCTCGCTGCCAGAGGTGCCGACGACGCGGCGGTCACGGACATTTTGGTCCGCGTCGTCGCGAATCGGACGCTCGACGACATCTCGAAATCCGTCGAAAGCGCCTGCGTCGCGCCGCACCGGTCGGGTCGCGCGTCCGCCGACGTTCTCCGCGACCTGGTCGCCGCCGTCTGTCAAAAAGGCGAAGAAGCGCTCCCCCCGGGTTTCGTCAACGAGCGCCTCGTCGCGTCCGCGTGCCTGCCTCCGGAGCGTCTCCGCGGCGTTGTGGCGACCGCGCTGGTCGCGCCCGAGGTGCGGGCCGAGGACGACTACTACGCGGCTCAAGAGACGAGGGACCGCGAGGCGAACCGGCTGCGGATCAAGGCCGCCGCGGACACGGAGCGGCGGCGCCGCGTCGACGAGCTCGAGGCCGGCGCGTCCGACGACGACTAACAGTCCGGGTTAAATAAACTTTGAATTTAGAAATTCATTAATATTAATTAATTAATTAGGGAAGACCTAAAAGAAGGAGCAAGCTCTTTAGACCGTAGTGGCCACGTAGTAGTGGAATAATATTTCAAGTTCAAGTTCAAGTTATCGTTGCCGTGGCAACACATACAAGACCGCCTGCTCAGGCTCGCGAGCGCTGGACATCATCGTGGCGTTTCAGATCTTGCCCCCCCCCCGCCCCGCTGCCGTGGCCACCTTGTTGGTCATGGCCTCGAGCACGGCGTCGACGGCGGCGGCGCGGGGTTGGAGGCTCGCGGCGCCGTCGTAGGAGTCGACGAAGGCGGCGGCGATGGCCTCCAGGTCGTCGTCCTCGTGGAAGGCGATGACGTCCGTCGCGCCGTCGACGCTGACCTCGAGGTCGAGGCGCGCGTGGCCCCGGAGGTACGCGCGGCCGATGGGCGTCGCGAGCCGGTGCTTCGTCGCACGCTGGGCGGCGAGGTGGAGGACGAGAGCGTAGCGGTAGTCGCCGATGTCCGCAGCGGCGCCCGGGAACGCCCCCGTCGCGTGGAGCGTCGCGCCGTCGAAGAGAAGGAGCCCGCCTCGGGGCACGGCGACGGGAAGGGGCTCCGCGATCGGCGGCGCGCCAGGGAGCGCACGCAGCGCCGCGACGTCTCGGTTCTGGCCCGGTGGCAGGAAGGGTGGGTCCCGCGCGGCCCAGCGGTGCGAACCGGGCACGACGAGCGTCGCGCCGTTCTCCGCCGTCGTGTCCTGCAGCTGGAGCATGACCGCAAGGTGGTCGCCCGTGCCGCCGTCGCTGCCCGCGGCGGCCGCTCGGCGCCACGCCGGGTCCTGGTCCGCGAAGTCGAAGTGGAGCACGTTTGGCCGCGCGCTCGGCGTGGCGACATAGGCGGTACAGCCGTGGAGCTGGTAGTCGGCACCGAGGCGCGATTGCGCGAGGGCCCGGACGAGCGGGAGCCGGAGGAGCGGCGCGACGAGCGCCGCGAGCGCATCGTCCTCCAGCAGGCCCCAGAGCCGGTACGACACGTGCGCGTCGCCGACGCCGGACTCCATGGACACGTTGCAGCCCACTTCCGGGTTGCCGAAGGGCGTGGCGCAGGGTGCCGCGTCGGCAAGCCGCGCGACGAGCGCGTCGCGCAGCGCGCCGAGGTGTGTGGCGTTCGCCGCGCCCGCGTCCGCGACGACGGCGTAGCCCTGGTCCGCGACGTCGCGAATCGCACGCTCGAGGGCGATCTGCGCCGCGTCGCGCCACCAGCCGTCCCGGGCGCCGCGCGGCACGGCCGGCGGCCGGCGCCGCGTCCAGCCCGCGGCGTCGTTCGTCGCGTGGAGGTACCACATGCCGGTCGCGTCCGGCGGCTCGACGCGCTCGACGCGCAGCGGCGGCAGCATGCCCCAAAATTCCCCGGGCGTCGACCCGTCCGCGTTCTCCTGGAACACCACGTGGCCCGTGCCGCGCCGGAGGAACGCGCCGACGGTCCCGTAGAAGCGCTCGTGCAGGCGCCAGTTGCTATCGACGCCCCGGAAGTGCCGCGGGTCGCTGGCGCCCTCTGCCGCGCCCGGTGCGCGCCGCCGGAGCATGGCGTTCCACGCCGCGACACTCCGGAAATGCGGCGGGTTCGACACGACGAGATCCCACGTGCCTGACTCGTTCGCCGGGATGTCGTCCAGCGCGTCCGACTCGTAGACCGCGACGAGCGCCCCGAGGCGGTTGCGGGCCACGGTAGCCCGCGCAGCCGCGACGCTCGCCGGGTGCACGTCCGCTAGCACCAGGCTCGAGCACACGCCGCGCCCGAGCAGCGAGAAGCCCACGAAGCCGGGGCCCGCGCAGAACTCAAAGCACCGCCGCGCGCGGCGCGGCGACTCGTGGAAGGGCCCGAACGCCCGGAGCGCGTAGTCGACGAGCTCGCGGCCGAAGGAAGTGCCGCCGCCGTCCTGATCCGGCGCGTACAGCACCTCGATGCCGCCCGGCGCCGTCCACGAATCGTACGCGGCCGCCTCGCGCGGCGCGTCGGCCACGCGCGCGTCGCAGTCCGGCCAACACGCGTACTCGCCCGCGCTCGCGACGGCCGCGGCGCACGCGAGGCCCACGCAACGCCGCATTCGCGGCCGCCGGGCTGCCCGCGAGCGCCGGGAGTTGGGCAGCCCGCGAGCGCCGGGAGTTGGGCAGCCCCAACTTCGTACCAACCGACGTGGGTACCCCAAAATCAGCTCGTGCGAGCTTCGCTGGTGCGCCGGAGCAACGACATGAGAGCGGTCTCCGCCGCGGAGACTCGGAGGTATCGGAGATTTTCGAGCCTCTCTCCTGCGAGCAGCTAGGGAATTGGGCTTTGCAGCGCCGTGCCGCCGGAATTCTGCTGCCGACGACGACACGTTTTTTTTTTGGATCAATTATCGACCGGCCGCACCGGGATCCGCAGCCCTTTGCCTTCAAGGCCCAGCCCATGCGCCCCAAGAAGATTTGTGAGTATGCTGCCCCGGCGGATCCGCGCACGGAAAAGCGTCCCGCGTGCGCGATGGTGCGCCGTAGCCTGCTGCGCGCGGCTGTCGTCGCCGCGTGCGTGGCGCCGGGCGCCGCGGATCTGACCATCACCATCACGTCGCCCGTCGCCGGCCACGTCTATCACACGGGCGTCGTGTTTCCGTCGGCCCACGTCGTCGCGGGTCCGGGCCCCCTCAGCGATGCGGTCCTCGCGGCGCCGGGCGACTTTGAGCTCTGTGCGGACGGCGACGCGGGCGGCGACGCCGCCCACGCCGCGTGCTACGGCTTCCACGCGTTCTTCGACGAGCTTCCCGGTTTGAGGCTGGAAACCAAGGCGCTGGGCGTGGGCGGGCGCGAGTTCCGCGTCTGGCTAAGGCGCGCCGGGGACGAGGCCGCGCTCGCCGAGGCGCGCGCGCCGTACGCGGTCGGGACGCCGCCGCGCGCCGACACGATCCTCGCCATGCACTACGGCCACGACGCGGCGCTCGCGGTCGTTACCGGCGGCGAGGTCGAGGCCGTCATCGAGCTCGAGCGGCTGCCGGGCGGCCGGAGGTACGAGGACGGGTGGTCCGTCGTCGAGCGTTACACGGGCCTCGCCGGCGTCGAGGCCGAGGCCGCGCGGCGGACGTATCTCGCGCGCGTTTGGACGGAAGCCGGGCGCGCGGCGCGGCTCGCGACGGGCCGAGCGCCGGACTTTGCTTTTGGCGACGCAGTGTACAATCCCATGATCCGCGACCTGAGCGCGCAGGGCGCCGCGGGGCTCCGCATCGCGCGCGACGCGGTCGACCCCGGCGCGACGTGGCACGAGGTGGACCACCACGCGTCGCACGCGGCGCTGGCCTGTGTGGAAATCAAAATTTTACGGCGCGTTCGTGCTGAATCGTCGCGTCGTCCTCCACGCCATCGACGCGACGCCTGCTCGATGGCGTAGCGATGTCGGTCCCTCGCCGCTCGACTGAGCCAGGTCGGCCGCGTCATCGCCGAGAAATGACTTAGTGAACCCGACTCACTGGTTGATTTCCACACAGGCGCTGGCCCTCTTCGACGCCGCGCGGCAGCTCGGCGTTCGGCACCCGCTCGTCGTGGCCTTTGACGGCGGCGGCAACGACGGCCACACGCTCGCCTTTGCGGGAAACGCGACCGCGGAGCCCCCCCTCGCGCGGCTGTCGCTCCGCGACGACGCGCTCGGCGTCGACTTCGCGGAGGTCAACTTCGCGAACCGATACGCGGGCGTCGCGGCGGCGCTCCCGGAGGTCGCGCGGGGCCAGTGCGCGCCCGCCGCGGCGCGCGCCGCCGGCGCCTGCGCGCGGTGCCTCGACGACTGGCCCGCGGGCCGCATGCTCGCGCTCGCCGGCAAGATGATGGGCTACTCGGCCCTCGGCGCCGTGCGGGCCGAGTGGCTCCCAGAGCTGCGGGCGTACTTCTTGGGGCGAAAGCACGACGCGGCCGCGCCGCGGCACCCGCACTGCTACACGTTCCCGCTGCGCGCGCTGACGAACGGCGCGCGCGCGGACCGAGCGGCGCAGCGGGCCCTCGCGCGGACCGCGCAGCGCGCGTTCGAGGACCTCGTCGTGGAAATGGTCTCGGGCCTGCTCGCGCGGCACCCGGGCCGATTTGACGGCGTCGCGCTGAGCGGCGGCGCCGCGCTGAACGTGCTGGCGAACGAGCGGCTCGCGGCGCGCCTCGACGTGCCGGTGCACGTGCCGGCGGCGCCCGGCGACTGCGGCCTACCCATCGGCTCGGCGTGGCTGTTGCGGCCACCGCCACTCGCGACGGCCGGGGGCCTCCAGCACGCCGGACCGTTACCCTGGGACAGCGCGCTCCTCGGCGCGTACGCGGCGCGGCTCAACGCGACGCGCGTGTCCGTCGAAGACGTCGCCGACCTCCTCGCGGAGGAGAACGTGGTCGGCGTCGTCCGGGGCCGCGCCGAACACGGCCCCCGGGCGCTCGGCCACCGCTCGCTCCTCGCGGTGCCCGCGCGCGGGATGAAGGAGCGCCTCAACGGCCTCAAGAAGCGCGAGTGGTTCCGGCCCGTCGCGCCCGTCGTCGCGGTCGAGGCCGCGGACCGCATCTTCGAGCGCCGCGACGTGCGCTCGCCCTACATGTCATTCGCGCCAGCGCTCCGGGCTGCCGCCGCGGAGCGCTGCCCGGCGATGACGCACTACGACCGGTCCTCGCGGCCCCAGACCGTCGCGGCCGCGGACGACGCGTGGCTCCACGCGCTCCTTCTCGCCGTCGCCGCGCGGACGCGGTGCGAGGCGCTCATCAACACGTCCTTCAACGCGCGCGGCAGGCCCATCCTGAACACCATCGCCGACGCGCTAGGCTTGTTACGCACCGACGACGACCTCGACTACGTCCTCGTCGACGACTGGCTCTTCGCGAAGCGCGACGACCTCGCCGCGGCCGTCGTCGAGCTATCCGGCGTGGACGCGGGCCGCGGCCACTTGTGATACTTCTAGTAGTAATAACTTGAATTTATAAATAAGGGCGTTCGGTCACGCAGCCCCCGCGGCGGGACGTGGCTAGCTCTAAGCAAAGCAAATAAATAAATTTATAAGTCAACAACAACCGCGAGATTAGTCCCCGGACCCGTCGAGGCCCGCATCAGAGAGACCCGGGGTCCGCGCCGTCGCGGACAAAGAGGACGTCAGCGCCGCCGGGCCCCGTGCCCGCGCGCGTCGTGCAGACGGAGTCGACGTCGACACGCCGGCGGGCAGCCGTCGCCCCGCAGAAGGACCTGAAGATTTGGAAGAGCAAGGGCGCCGCCGGCGCGCGCGCGAGGTAGAGGCGACGCGCGCCGTACGCGACGGGCACCGCGTCTGCGTGCGCCGCGAGGAAGGCCCCGACCGCGAAGGAGACGCCGGGCCACTCGTCCGAGGCCACGTAGTCGTCGACGACGACGACGCCGCGCGGCGCGAGGACGGCCCACGCGAGCTCGAGGTCGGAGCGAGCGCACGCGAACGTGTGGCAGCCGTCGACGGAAAAGACAGCGACCTCGCCCCCGGCGGCGGCGCGGAGCGCCGCCGGCGCGAGGTCGAGGGACGAGTGCTCAAGCAGAACGACCGCGTCCCGTAGCGCGTCGTCGCCCACGGCGCGCGCCGCGGCCGCGACGTGTTCCTCGAGCATCGCGCGGTTGCCTGCGCCCCACGCGGCCGGGTCGCTGAGGGCTCCGCCCCAGCCACTCCGGTCGGGGTTGGCGTCCTGGTCGCCCCACACGTCGATCGCGACAGCGACGCCGCCGCCACCCATGCCCGACCTCCACCACGGCTCCAAAAGGGCCAGGAATGACTTGCCGGCCTTGGCGCCGATTTCGACGAGGCCGCCGCGGACACCGTGCGCTGCGAGAGCGGTGATCACGAATTGAAAAGTCGCGCGCGGCACCGGCCCGCCGTATGCCGCCTCGAAGGGCCAGCGCACGCGCGTCGCGTCCTCGCGCGCCGCGATGTAGCCCGCCACAACCTCCACCAGACAGTCGCGGTCGTCCGCCGGACAGCCTCCGCCCAGGCCGCCCGCGTCCCTGAGCGCGTCGATGACGGCACGTGCACCGATGCGCGCCTCGCTGGCCATTTCGGACGGCGGGAGCCCGTCCCGCAGGCTGACCAGGAAGTCATTGCCATCGACCGGCACGGCAATTTCGAGCGCCAGGACGCCACCCAGCGCCGCGCACGCCGCTGCGAGACGCAGCATGCTCTGTTTTGCCCGCGGGGCAGCACTGTGCTCAAGTGTCGATGCACAAGCAAGCCAAATGGGTGTGTGTGATGAGGAGCTAAGCTCCGGGCGCGCAGCTGAGATGGAGCGTCCTTAACATGCACAGGCTGGTCGTGCTGGCGTGCCTGTGGCGGCAGGCTGCCCCGGCCTTGCAATATCACGTGGACATCGATGGCAGCCACGCCACCATCGCCTACGAAGCCGGCAACGCCACGGCGGCCGCACGCGCCTTCGTGGCCGAGTTCGACATTCAGACTCACGGGACCTGCACAGACGCCGCCTGCGTCGCGGAGTTGGTAGAGGCGGAGCTCGACGCGTTCGCGAGCCGCGAGATCGCCGTGCTGGTCGTCGACGCGTGCCCTGGCGACGCGGGCGAGACCATGCTGATGGGCGGCTCGCGCGCGGGGCTGGGCGCGGACCTCGCCGCCTTGTTGGAGCGGGAGGGCTGCGGCTGGTGGTGCCGCGACGAGAGCGTCTCGGAGCGCCTTGCGCAGGCCCACCTCGCGGAGGCCGCGCTGACGCGGCTCGCCGGTGCCCCGGGCGCGCCGGTCGGGGCGGTCCTCTGGCTCGCCGCCGAGGCCTACACGTGGAGCGCGCGCCCGACCGCTGTCGCATTGGCGCCCGAGGACGGCGCCATGCTGATGGGAGACGAATTCTTACTGGACCTGGAGGTGCGGGAGATCACAGGCCGCGTGTTCGAGCTACGAAGCGACCAAACGCCTCTGGCGAAGGCGCCGCCGGCCGTCGCCGCGCTGGTCAACGAAGCGCTCAACGCGGAATTATTACCCTTTGAGCTCGAGGCGTGCTGTGTCGAGGTCTGCGTGTCACTGGACGCGGGGGCCCCGTCGTGTTCGCCGCTCGGCACGTCCGACAGCATGCGCGTCGCCTCCGCTTTGGACCCCGGCGCGCACACGTGCCGGGCGTGGTACCGCTACGCCGGTCCGGAGGTTCCTGTGATGACAAGCCGCGCGGCGAGTTGCGATCGCGGCGACATACATTGCTTCGGCGCGACGTCGATTCAATTCGACGTGCCGCGTCCAGCCGAATTGCCGGAGACCAAGCGCGTCGGTGGAGGCGTCACACGCGCTGACTGCGCGCAGCACCCCGACGACTCGGACGACTGCGTCTACGAGGACGTCTGCCTCGACACGTCGACGAACCGCCTCGCGCTCGTGGTGCCCGACGGCGACCCCCGCGCGCAGACGCCCGACCGCGTGTTTCTGCGCCACGACGGCCTGAGTCAGATACCGCGGGCGACGCGCCCCGCGCCGCTGCCGCACCGGGGCTTCGCCGCCGCGACGTACGTCAACGCGTCCTCTGTTGTTTCCGCGCCGTACCTCCCCGGCTGGACGGCCCTCGTCTTCGGCGACGGACCGAATAACATACGGCACCAGGCCAAATACCTGCTGCCCGTGGCCTACGCACTCAAGCGGCGCGGCGCGGACCCGGATTCACTCGAGCGCCTCGCGTGGATGGACTGCGGCGCGGGCGAAAGCATCGCGCGGACCCACGGCACGGACGCGACCGGCGCGCCCCGGGCGCACGGGAGCGAACCCGCGGCCTGCCGCCGCCTGCGCGCGCCGGACTTCCGGGGTGCGTGGCTCTGGTTCGCCGGCCTGGCGGAGACGCTGTTCGGGAGGCGGACCCAGTTGATGGTTGACGTCGGCGGCGACGGTTGGCTCTCGTCGCGGGAAGGCGTCGTGTGCTTCGAGCGCGCCGTGGTCCCGGGCGAGTCCGACTACCTCGTGCGGGGCCCCGCGGACGCGCGGTGGTTAAGGCACGCGGCGTACGCCACAGTGGGTCTTCCGCGGCTCGTGGACCACCCCAGCGCCACGAACCGGACGGCGCTCGTCGTCGACCGCGAGGACGGGCGCGGGCTCGACGCGGCCGCCGTCGCGGCCGCGCTCGCCGCGGCGGGCGTGCCCGCGGCACACGTCGAACGTGCGACGCTCACGAATACGTCGTTCGCGGCCCAGGTCCGCCTCTTCGAGCGGGCGTCGCTGGTCGTCGCGTCGCACGGCGCCGGGCTCACGAACATGCTCTGGCTCCGGGAGGGCGCCGCCGTCGTCGAGCTGAAACAATACGGCGAGTATTCGACGACGTTCCGCGACCTGGCTGCCGTGTCCCGGCTCCAGCACTTCGCCGTGCACGCTCGGACGCCGCCGAACCCCGTCGCTCGCGACTGTCCCGCGCGCTGGTATCCGCATGATTACGCCGGCGCGCCGGCGATGACATGCGTCGAATTCCTGCACAAGAACCCGCGGCGCCCCGACCCGGGCATCGCCGTCGACGCGTCCGAGCTCGCCGTGGCCGTGGGTCACGCGGCCCGCGCCGCCGGCTTGGTCCCTGTCGCCTGCACCTGCGACTGGCACCCCTGGAAGTACGCCCCAGCGAGCGCCCGCGACGTACAGATGGTATCCTCCGTTGATACTGCTCAAGATGTCATGGATACCTTCCGCCGCGCAGCCTACTAGCTTGTCCTAAGTGACATGTTCTT
Organism: Pelagomonas calceolata; assembly: GCA_918797485.1. NCBI lineage: Eukaryota > Pelagophyceae > Pelagomonadales > Pelagomonadaceae > Pelagomonas > Pelagomonas calceolata. The sequence goes on along the minus strand of CAKKNE010000006.1, from coordinate 1,010,177 downwards.
GTGAACTGGCATATGCATTTCCACCTATCACTAGTAGTACTAATCAGTCACGGGAGACAAATAACTTAAAACAGAACGAGCTCAGGATGGCCGCCGCCGATCGTCGTGGACGGCTTGAAGCGCCCGGACGTAGCCGAGATAATCGAAGTAGAGCGCCAAGAACTGCTCGGTGAAGCGGTCCGCGCGCTCGACCGGCGATGATAATCCCGGGAGCGGCGCAACAACGCTCGACGTCGCCCGAGATAAATGGGAGGACTTGGCGAAGTCCGCCGCGGGGTCCGGGAGGAGGTCCGCCGCCCACAAAGGGGCGTACACTGATTTTGTCGCGGCGAAGGTCGTCGTGGTGGACGGGATCGTGCGCCAATGCCGCCGTCGCCCGGCGATGATCCCGGTTGGTCCGTACCGCAGCGGGTCGGCGACGCCGAGGAGGTGCCCGTCGCCGGCGTAGAGGACCGGGTGGTCCACCAGCGTCGCGAGGCACGGTCTGTAAGCCGCGAAAAGCTCGAGGAGCTCCTGGAGCGCGCTCGGTTGCATGACGATGTCGTCCTCGAGCGATACCAAGATCGCCTCGTCGTCCACGTCCAATTCTAGGAGTGCGTCCGACATTCGCTTAAAGGAGGCGGCGTTCCCCTCCGGGCAATTTTGTACGACGTCAACGCGGACGCGGGGCGCATTGGATTCGATCGCGGTGGCCGCTATCATACCCTTCACCCCGTTATTGGCAAAACCGTTCGGCAGCAGCACGACGCGCGTCCTCGCTTGCTGTCTCTCCGGCAGCGTCGAAAGCGCTGCTGCTAGCGCGAGGACGGCGTGGAAGGCGGGCGGCTCGAAGTTTTCGTCGCTGGACGCGATCCCTTTGGTGATCGCCCGCTCCCGCGTCCGCGGCGCGAGTCGCAGCCCGATCACGAGATCCCTCGGTCGAGGTTCGCCGTCGCTCGTCGCGAAACTTAGGGTGCCGCCGTCGCGCTCCGCCCGCCGCAAATGCCCGAGGCCCGTCTCATTTGAAAACATCCGGTCGCAGTCCAACGGAGGCACCTCTGGTAATGGAGTCTCCTCGACGCGGTCCACGAACGCACACGCGAAGGGCCGCCGCGACACGTTCGTCCCTCCCAGCTCCGTGTGGAAGATCCAGGCCTCTAACGTGTAATTTCCCGCTTCTTCTATCAGATGTCCGTGGAGCGAGTTCGTGCCGAAGGGCGCGCACCGCTGGGTCAGCCGCCTTCCGTCCGCGTCGGCGACCGCCGCGCAGTACTGCCACGCGCGCGTCGCCCGCCGGTGATTGCTCATGAGGAAGCTTATGCGCGGGTAGAGCCAGCCGCACGGCACCAGCTCGTGCTCGGCGGGGCTCACGAATTCGAGGGAGAGGTCCTGCGGTGCCTCCGGCTCGGCTGGCGATGAAGTTTTGTCGTGTCCGACCGCTTTTGGTAACGTGCTCCACTCGTCGGCGACGGCGCGCAGGCTCGGCTTGGGCCTGGGCATCGGGTCCGCCGCGACGGCGTTCCGCAGCGCGGCCGCGACGACGCTTCGCACGCAGGCGCCGTCGTTGGCGGAGCAGCCGGAGCCTTCCAGTTGTGGCAGCCGGTCCGCGATCGATGCGACTTTTGCGTCGACGTCCGTCGCATCGGCCTCCAGATATAGGGTGTCGCCATCGATTGAAATCTCGAGGATGGCCGCTTGTGCGAGCGTCGCGACCAGCCAGCATTTTAGCATTATGCTACTCCTCCGTCGCGTTCCTACGCTGCCCTTCCATCTTTCCTGCCCGGCATCGATCTGGAGCTGCCCATGCGGCATGGCATAGAGATGGCCAAGAAAGCATGGGCTGCTAGCTGCGCGCCCCTCTTAGGATCGCAGGTATAGGTTGGTTTTTACCTCCCAGCCATGTGCTCGTAGATTCGGGAATGCGGCTGCTGCTAGTGGCCTGGGCCGCGGTCCGCGCCGAGGACAAGCACTGCGACTGGACCAGTTACGCAACGCGCTACGCCGATGTGCGCGCGGCGTTCGGGTACGACGAGCATGCCCTGCGCGCGCACTACGTCGCGCATGGTCGCGGCGAGGGCCGCGCGTGCGCAATCAATGAGGCGCCGGCGCCGGCGCTCGCCTGCGCGCCGGATTGCGACCTGGGGTGGGCAGCGGGTTTAGTGGAGGAGGCGGCGCGGCCCCAGGCCTGGACCGCGTGGGACGCACCGGGCGGCATATCCGTACAATACCTGTCGCGCCCGGATATGGCCCACGGCGGCGGGAACACGGCGTTCGGCGCCGCGCTTGTCGACAAGGCCGCGGCTCTGGGAGCGCATCGGCGGTGCCTCGAATTTTGCGCCGGGCCGGGTTTCATCGGATTTGCTCTCCTGGGCCGCGCCGCGTGTAAAAATCTCGTGCTCGTCGACGTGAATCCGCTCTCTGTCGCCGCTGCACGCGAGACGATCCGGGTTAACGAACTTGGAGATCGCGCGGTCGCCTACGTGAGCGACGGCCTCGCGGGCCTGCCGCAGTCCGAGGAGGGCCGGTTGGACCTCGTTGTTTCGAACCCGCCCCATTTCGTTTCGGCGGACGCCTGGGACGCGTGGTGGGCCATGGTCGGCGGCGCGCGGACGCCGTCGTCGGACAGAACGCGAGCCATGACCGTCGACGCGGGCTGGCGCCTCCACGCGCGTTTCTACGCAAACATAGGGCGGTTCCTCGCGCCCGGGGGCCGCGTCATCTTCCAAGAGAACGCGGGCGGGTCAGTACTTGAAGATTTCTCGTCGATGGTCCGCGCCGCACGCGACGTGAATTTTGACAAGGTCGAGGGGCCGGACGTACACGGTTATTGGTATTTAGAAGTTACCCGGGCCGATCCTATCCAAACCACGCTTGAGGATCTCAAAAATTATGGCTTTGCCGTCGTCTCACGTACGGACGCCGGCGCTGACACGGCAACGGACCTGCAGCTGTTGCGCGCCCGCCTCGTGGCGCGATTAGAAGAGGCGGAGGTCTGCAAAACGATGTTTGGTAGTCCGAGCTGCGCGACGACTGATGAGTCGGCGCATGACGACCACGCGAGCTACCGGCTCTGGGGGTTGCTGGGCGACGCCGCCGTGGGGCCGCTCGTGCGGCCGCTCGTCGACCTGCCGGTAATACGCGGCATCGCCGCAGCCCGCCTCGGCGCCGACCACCAGGTCCACGGTTGCACCGTCTACGTCGGGGCGCCGTCCACGCGCGAAAACGTGTGGCACTACGACTTCACGAACCAGGAGGCGGCCTTTCGGATGCGCGAGACGCGGTCGCACCGCGGCGAACACGGCACGCACCTCGCGGCTATGGTCTTCCTACAGGACACCGACGCACGGACCGGCGCCACGGTGGTCGCGCCGGGCTCGCACCGCTGGGCCGCCCGGGACTTTGTGACGGCCGGACAGGTGCGGAATTTTACGGAGACGGCCGCCGCGGCGGGCGCGGCGGGCATAAACGCGACACGTATCGCCGTCGCCGTCAATGAGGGCGACGTCCTCTTCTTCGACGGCGCGCTGCTCCACGCGACCGGAGCATTCCCGGCAGGGGCCGCGACGCCCGCGGCGTTCCGCTACGCTGTCGTGATCCACTTCGCCACGCAGCGCGCGTCGCGCAACTGGCACCGGACGGCCATGGGAACAGCTTATCTAGGCGGCCACGCGCGCCTCGAGACCAGTTTTGAGGAGGAGACGGTGCTCTTCCACCCGGATGATGATTTGGACGCGATCGCGGTTGCGTTCGCCCGCCGCCGCGGCCTCGACGCCGCCGCACTCACGGAAGCGCTCCGTGCGACGCGGCGCAGGTACCCCGCGCCGGCACCGCCTCCGTGCGGGACCGGGGCGCGCCAGGACGACGCGTGGTCCGAGCGCTTCGCCGAGGTTGACACCGCGACCGCCGGGCTCCGGAACCTGGCGCCGCACGAGTACGGTCATTTCAACGGGCCGTGGCTCGAGAACGCGTGGATCGATCGGTGGCGCAATCAACCGAAAGAGGCGTTCGGCGGTCGCGTGCCCGTGTTCGCGCAGTGGACGGACGCGGTCTTTCTGCGAGGGACGGACGATGCGATGGACGCTGCCATGGCGGCATCTGTAGAGGCTCTCAAGGCCGCGATGCGGCCGGACGTCGCGTACGTCACTCTGTCCCAACACGACGAGGGCTTGCGCGTGCTCGACGTGGGCCTCGCGGCTTCGAAAAACTTACTGGTCCTGAGCGCGGGCGGCGCGGGCGACGTCGCGCTGCCGCTCGTTGCCGACGGGATCACGCGGCCATTTGATGATGGAGGCGAATTTACGGCGGCGCTACTGCCCCGCAAATACACGTTCCTCCTCTGCGGCCGAGCGACGCACGCCGTCAGAAGGCGCATTGCGGACATCATCGCGGGAGATCCGACGCTCGACGCCGCCACGGTAACGTATTTTGGTCAAGACTGGCGCTCCCGCCTCAACGAGGCGACGTACGTGGTTGCACCGCGAGGGTACGGCCGGAGCTCGTTCTTTCTCTACGAGTGCCTTGCCGCAGGCGCGCTACCGATCTACGTGTACGACGACGAGCCCTGGCTCCCGTACGCGCTACCTGTCGACGTTGTCCGCGTCGACGCGCTCGGAGACGTGATGAGGCGACTCCTGGACGCTCCTCGCGCCCCAGACGACCTAGCCGCGCGGCGCGCGGCCGCACTCGCTACCGCTCCGCACCTCTCCTTCGACGGCCTCTGGACCCACGTCGCGGACTTTTTCGGTGGTCGAGGACCGCTCCGCTGCCGACCAAGGCCAGCCGCGACGCAGACGCCGTCGCAAGTGTTGCCAAACGCAACGGCGCCGTTTCGTGAGATCGTGGTGAATCTCGTACCGCCGATGGGCGCGGCGCCGGGCCCCGAGGCGGTGAGGTGGTTTGCGAACGAGACGGCCCTCGACGCCGCGCGCCGCTTCGCGGCCGTGCACGGCGTCGCGACCGCCCCCGAGTGTGACGTCGCGTGCGCCGTCGGTCGGCTCGAGGCCGTGATGTTGAGAGACGCCGACCGAAGGCCAAGCGTCACTGCCAACAACTGTGAGACATACACCGAGTGCATGTCCGCGGCTCGTGCCCGGGCCTTGTAGAATTATTCGTTGTTTAGAGTTCCCTGCCGCCCCTGGGAGTGGCGGACTTGGCGAAGAGCCAGTCGTCGACGAGGAGGTAGTCGAGGTCCGGCTCTTCGTCGAGAATGGTCAACGCCTCCTTGAGCGTATTGCAGATGGGTTTGCCGCGTGTGTTGAAGGAGGTGTTGATCAACGCCGCCAGACCGGTCCGCTTGCCGACGGCCCGCAGAAGCGCGTGGAGCCACGCGTCGTCCCTCCGGGCGACGGACTGGTGGCGCGCTGTGCCGTCGAGGTGAGCGAGCGCCGGGAACGCGCGCGCGATCGGTGGCGAAACGTCTGGCGCCATGGTCATATAGGGCGACGGCACGCTTCGGCCGAAGGCGTCGGCCATGGCCTCCTCGGCGACCATCGGCGCGACGGGCCGGTACCACTGGCGGCGCTTGAGTCGATTCAAACGGTTGCGCGCATCGACCGAGTCCGGCACCGCCAACAAGCTCCGCCTCCCGAGTGCCCTTGGTCCGAACTCCTGGCGCCCGCGGACGACGGCGACGATCGGCTTCGCGCCACTCGTGTGAGCGCCGTTGAGCAGCGCCGCCAGGTACTCGACGCCGCCGAGCTCCGTCAGGTTCCGCGCGCCGCGCGCCGCGGCGGCGTCCGCGAGGTCCGGGCCGTCCCATAGCCCGAAACCAAGGTGCTGCGGTCGCGCTGGCCTTCGCGGCGGCGGCGTCACCTTCCAGGCGGCGCCCGCGGCGAGGCCCGCGTCGTTCGGCGCCGGAGCGACGTACACCGCTGCACCGAGCTCGTCGAAGACGCGCTGGTTCGCCCGCACGTTCAGACCGCAACCCCCGGCCAACACGACGCCGTCGACCGCTCCGGGACCGCCCGCGCGCTCCAATAACGTGGAGACGACCTCGAGGACGAAGCCCTCGTACTCGTTTTGTGCTGTCGCCGCGAAGTCGCGCCCTCCCTGCATATCTTCGCCGCAGACGGCCTCCGCGAGCGCTCGGGACACGCCGTTGCGATGTTCGTCCCGCCAGAGATCCGCTGGCTTCGCCAGCAACAACCCCCGCGCGGCCGCGCGGAGATCGTCTCTGACGGATCCGGTCGCGGCGTAGCCCATGAGCTTGCCGGCGAGGGCGAGGGGCTTCGGGTGCGCGTTCCAACTGAAAGTTGGTTTTTCACCTTTAGCAAATGCGCAGAAGTCCCGGAGCGTCGGCGACGTCTGATCATTCGTGACCTCGCGCAGCAGACTCCCTACCGTTAAATACGTCTGGCCCAGCGAGTAGTCCAAGCGCCCGACCCGCTCCAGCTGATTCCGCCGGCCCACATATACGTTGAAATGACCGTCGTTCCCGCCGCCGTCGTACGAGACGATCAAAGCGGACGCGAACGGCGACGCGAAAAAACCAAGCCTGGCGTGGGCCTCGTGGTGATCGCACGCGAGCCACGTTTCTACGTCGAATACCTCTTCCACGAGCTTTTCGAGCCGGTAGCGAGACGCGCCGGTCTCCACGACGATGCCGCGCGCGAAGGTCCTCGGATAAGCGCACTCAGACCGGTCGCGAATAACGAGAAGCGCGCGCCGCCAGTCCTCGTCGAACGACTCTCTAGGCGTCGCCCCGTCGGGACCAAACGACGAGTAGTAGCGATCGTTAAAGAGCCGCTCCAACTCCAGCACGCACAGCAGGGTCCCGTCGGCCGCAGCAACAGCCACGCTCGCGTCGTGCCCGCCGAAGAAGGCGATTGTGCCGGCGGCCTCCGCGGGGCGCCACCAGCTCGGCGCCGCAAACAGCGACGGTGAGACCTTTCTCAGCGCCGTTTGGGAGGCGACGAGCGCCTCGAGGTCCGGGAGGACGTCTCCGTTGAGCCCCTGCTCTGCTGCGAAGCGCGCACAGGCTTCTTTTGCGGATTCGGCCGCGCGGCGCCACACAAGGGTTCGCGCCCCGTCCTCGAAAGGTATGCTTAAATGCACAGTCGTCACGTTTGCGTGCGGCGCAGCGAGACGGCACCATAGTAGCGCGACTAGGAGGCGCATGAAAATGAGCTTACCCTGCGGGGCAGCCGAAAGCGCGCAACAAGCTCTCCGTGCCAGCTACTCCCGTACGCGATCGCAATTTTTTGCAGGCTAATACTGGGAATTAATGGCACGCTGTTCTCCCAGCCTCCAGGATGGGGGGTCCCGGGTTTTTGCTCCGGCTCTAGCGGCGCCGCGTCGAAAATTTAATGGAGGAAAACCGGTCATGGGACGTATCTATGCCTAATCTTAATTCACACAAAGTTTGAGACAAAATCATGAGGTTTGACAGATGTCAGGCACAAATTACATACTAGAAAATTCACAAAAATTGCCTCCGCGCGTAGTCGGGCCGTTGGGGGCCTCTATGCTGACCCACGGGTGGGTCCGAACCGTTCGGACCGCTCAAAACCTCCACAACGCCGACATCCAGTGGGCCGAATGCGGCGTCGAGGCCGACTTCATGGAGCCTAAATGGTGCCTTCCGGGCCGATTGAACCAAAACTGTGGCCACTGAGCATCTACAAGGACCGTATGCGATGGCCCATGCACGTCAACGGGCTCGCAGCGGCGATTCGATGACATCGCGCCAGCCCATCGGCGCACCCCGAAATGCGCCATCGGATGCCGCAGCCGAACGGGCCTTATTGTTCGCTCCGGCCGTTCGACGTCGTTCGGTAGGTCCCCACGCTTGGTCCCACGCTCGGGTTGACCGTCTCGCGCCGCGGAAGGAGCCGAAGCCGTCGGGAGAAGGCAGCCCTTTCATCACTGCACTGCGCGCCGGCGTCGCCCTTTCTCACCCCGAAAAGCTGGTATGATGGGGTCTGGGGAGTGCTCTGGCCGTATGCCGATTTTCCTCCATTCAAATTTCGATGGGGCCGCGAACGAGCGCCCTCAATTCACGCCACTGGGACCCCGTACCCCCGCTCTCCAGGGCAGGGTTTGGAGAGATGGCATAGTTGGCATGAGGAGCATGGCTGACGAGTAGACCCGGGGGGCAGCTATGCGACGGCCGCAACCGTTGTGGTTTGGGCTGCTTGCCCTCGCCGGCGCCGCGGTGCTTAATCTCAATGTAGACGATGCTACTCTTTCCCTGGAGGCCGACGACGCCACGGACATTGATGCGTACGTCGCTTCCTTGAGTCTACCGCGGCTCGAAGGCGCCGGCTGCGGTGCCAATGACGCGCCGTGCGTGCGGAAAGTCGTCGCGGACGCGTTGCGCGCGGCCGTCGAAGACGAGGCGCCGCCGGCGCCACTGCGCTGCGAGGCGAACGCGACCGCCGGCGTGCGCCTCGCGCCGAAAATAGCCGGCCTCGCCGCGCGCACGGCCCGGCGCTGCGGCGCCGGGCCGCGCCGCGTTGCGATTGCTCACGCGAGGCCGAGCGAGGCCCGGGTCGCGGCCGCCTGGGCGGCGGCAGCCGAAGCGGTTGGCGTCGTGGCGCTCGTCGCGGCGCCGGGCGGTTTAGGGGAGCGTGGAAGCGACGTGTGGGTCGAACCCACGGGTTCCGTGGCAGCCGCGCACGCGCTGACGGCGTCGGGCTTCGACGTTGTGGTCGTGGCTTCTATCAATGTATTCCTCGTCGACGATCCTTTTAGAGCATTCGAAGGCTGCGCCGTGGGCACGGCCAGGGACGGCCTCGTCGCGTTCCTGCGGTCCGGCGCACCGCGCGCTGCGGCCGTCGCCGCGGCCTGGTCCGCTTTTGTTGAAGCGCGGTGTGAGCCGCGCGCGGCGTTCGTAGAAGCGCTCGGTACAACGTTCTGCGACGCCAGCCAGGACGTCGCGTCGCGCGCCGCGATGCGTGCCAGCCACGGCCTCGCGAGGTTCGGCGCCTTCTCCGCGATCGAGCTACCGGGCGCGACCGAGGATCATGTCCTGGAAAACGCGCGGCGGCTCGTCCCGCGACGGATACAGGAAGAGGACGTCGACGAGGACCGTTGGGTCTTCTACGCGCTGGACCAGGGGAGCGATCGATGGGAGGCGGATTGGTTACAGCGGTTGTTTTCAGAGATCCGCGGTGGGATCGAGCCGGGCGCACCGCGGGCGACCGCGCGGTTGACGCTAGTCAGCGCGCTCGACCGTGCCCAGAACGTCATCCTCATGGTGAACACGCACCAGCAGGACGTGCAGCACGCCTTTGTCAACGAGAGCGCTCGGCTCTGGCGCGCCGCGGGCCGGAAGCGCGTCGGTCTGGTCGTGGTCGACGAGAACCACGGCGACTGGCTCGAGGCGAACGGCGAACTCGTAAATCGCCTCGCATTTGTGCTCCGCCTCGGCTTCGGGGCCTACCAGGACCCAGACGCGGTCCCTCGGCTGCGGCGGACGCAGCTCGTCGCGCCGCTGGGGCCGACCGCCTTTCTGAAGGGGGCCGTCGACGACGACGTCACGACGCGCCGGTATGCCTGGGGCTTCCTGGGCCGCGCGCAGTCGCCGGCGCGGGCGCACGCGCTCGCGAGCTTTTTGCGGGAGGGCGAGCGGCGCGGGGACGCCGCGCTCGTGCACATTACGGCAGGCCTCGACGCGACTTCCGTGGGAAATTGGCGGCGAGGCACCGCATGGGACGTCCCCACGAACGAATCGTCGTGGCGGCGGGGACTGGAGAGCGCCGTCGCACCGGAGAAATATCGGCGCGCGCTGCGGTCCGTCGTCTTCGCCCCGTCGCCCCCGGGAAACAACCACGTCGAGTGCTACCGGACCTATGAAGCGCTGGAGGCCGGCGCCATTCCCGTGGTGTCGAGTCTGTATTACAAGCGCTGGTTCGACGCGCCGTTTCCCGTCGTCGACGGCGAGTGGTCCGCGGCGAGTGTCGGTCGGGTGCTGGCGCTGCGGGACGACGTCGCGGCGCTGCGGACGCTGAGTGCCGAGGTCCGCGCCTGGTGGGCGCGCGCGAAGGATGAATATAAGCGCCGCGTCGCCGAGCTCGTCGACGGCGGGGTCTCAGAAGAGCCTCTGCTCGCGCCTCGCTGCGGCGCGAACGCCTCGCTCACGTTCGTCGCGTCCGTCAACGGCGTGGCGCACGAGGTCGCGTTCCCCGTGGATGGGAGTGCCGAGGCGTTGGGTGCGGTCGCGGACGCCTTCCGCGTGCGGGCGGGCCTGGAGCTCGGCCGGGGCTGCGAGCTCGCGGCCGACGGCGCCCGGTGCGTCGTGGACGAGATCGTGCACGACATGCGGCGGCGCATCGCGAAGGAGTGCGGCCTTCCGGAGCCGCCGCCGCCGCCGAAGGCCATCGTCGTGGCAGCGCCGCCGGGATGCCTCGGCGAGCAGGTGGCTGGGCTCTTCCCCGTCGACGTCGAAGTCACGCATCATCCCTTTGTAGAGGCGACGACGCCGCGGCTCGGGGCCGGGACACTCGTCGTGGCGGTGACGCGCGATCCCGTCGCGTCCTACTGCTCGGCGCCCGGGCCGGTCCCGTTCGCTCGGTACGCGCACCGGTGGCTGGCGCACCTTCAGTACTGGGAGGCGCGCGACGACCTCACCGTCGCGTGGCTCTCGGTCGAGGATCTGCACCGCCGCGCCTTGATGGATGCGCTTCACGCGAGACTCCGCGCCTTCGACAACCCGGCCTGGGCCGCGTTCGATCAGGCTTTTTCCGTCGACCGCACGTGCGTCCGCGACTTCGGAGACGTCGACACGCTCGCCCCGGGCCTCGCGGCGTTCGGCTACGACATTGGGGCCGCGGTGGCGCTGGACGCGGCGCGGAGACGCCTCCGTGCGACGCCGATCGCGCGACTCCGCGACGCGGCCGCCGTCGAGGCGCTGGTGCTGGCGTGCGGCGTCAACGACGAGAACGCGCGGGAACTGCCGGCGGAGATGCTGAGGAACGCCGGCGGGCTCCGCATTTACCAATACCCCCGGCAGTTTGGCGCGTACGTCGCTTTCCTCGCCGCCGGGCCACTCGTGACGTCGTACCTGGAGATCGGGTGCCGCTGGGGCGGCACGTTCGTGTTTACGGTGGAGGTGCTGGGCCGTCTGGGGGAGGCGAGCGGCGGTGTGGGGGCCGACGGCCTCCGCGCGCTCGCGATCGACAAGTGGCAGGACCCCGCGCTGCTCCGGGAATACGCGGCCGCGCGCTTCCGCAAGCTCGATTCGGCCGGGGCGCCGTTCGCCGAGCTTCTGGCGAAGGCGCCCGCGTGGGATCTCGCTTTCATCGACGGCGACCACTCCTACGACGGTGTGCGGCGCGACTTCGACCTCGTGCGGAACCGAACGACGCGCTACATCGTCCTGCACGATATCGCGTCGGACGAGCCGTCGTGCGCGGGCGTCCGCCGCTTCTGGCGCGAGGTCCGCGACCAGTTCGAGACGCACGAGTTCGTGGAGCAATACGACGACGTCGACGGCTCGTACTTTGGAATAGGCGTTATTGTGGTGCCGCGCTCCAGTAGTCTCTAGCGGAGTCGTGTATTAACCTGTTCAGTTTATCATATTATACATTGTTCAAAAGTTTCCCCGGCCCATACGGTGCACTGGCATCCTTCCGCGACGATGGGCTTTATTTATGTGCTGTCACGGTGCGAGGATTCAGGTAGGGATTGGCGACTAGGCCCGGGTGAACATTGTTTCACGTGGCGCCCTGCCCCCCGAGAACCCAGACACATGCGGTGTGAGGTTTCGCTCCGAACAGAGGCCGGCCGCTTGCAAGCAGAGCCGAGAGAGAGAGTCGCTTATTGAGCTAGCCCCTCCAGCCGAACGATAAACCCGAACACGAACCCCCCCCTCCAAGCTCTTACCCTAGCCCCTCTAGCCCCCCTTCAAGACGCGCGAGGAATCACGCGCAGGAGGTCTGGGCCCGGCAGCGCACCGGAACTCATACGAAGCCTGCTCTAAACGGCCGCACTCGCGACGACGCAAACGCAGACGACGCAGATAGCTCAACGAACCCGAACGAAACCTCGCCTCGAGGCCCCGGGGCCTCGGGCAGGGGCGGCTGGGGTTGGGCCTGGGCGCCGTGCGTGGCTGCCGCCTGTGCCGATCGGGCTCTGCGGCGTCGCAAAAAATCGTGCGAGTTCCGTGCTGGCAAGCCTGCCGCGCATGATGGCAGCAGCCATGGGCCTCCTCACCACATTTCTGATTGTCGTCCCGGCTGCCGCGGATGTGCCACTGCTCCGGCTGCTGGACGCGTCGCCGGCGGCGCCTGCGACCAAGCTCGCCGGCATGCCGCAAATTGGCCTTGGGACCTACCACCTCCAGGGCCAGGCGTGCTACGACGCGGTGCTGCGGGCGCTACAAATGGGCTACCGCCACCTGGACACGGCAGAGGTCTACGGCAACCACGAGGCGGTACGACTGGCCATCCGCGACTCGGGTGTCCCGCGCGACGAGCTCTTCGTCACGAGCAAGGTCAAAGTGGACCAAATCGACTACGAAAGCGCTCGCGCGTCGGCGTCGCGCATCGCGGCCGCGCTCGGCGGCCACGTCGATTTGTTACTCCTCCACTTCCCGGCGCCGTCCGTCGCCGCCGACCATCCCAATCGATTGGTGGTCTGGACCGAAATCGGCGGCCTCGGCGTCGAGGGCAACGTGAGCGTGGCCTACGCGGCGCGCGCCGGCGCGTGGCGCGCGCTCGAGGAGGCCTGGGACGCGGGCCTATGCCGCCACGTGGGGGTGTCCAACTACCTCGCGCGCCACCTCCGCGAGATGCGGCGCTACGCGCGCGTCCGCGCTGCCGTCGACCAGCTGGAGCTCCACCCGCTCCTGCCGCGCGACGGCGTCGTCGACTTCGGCCGCCGGGCGGGCGTCGCGGTCGTCGCGTACGGCAGCGTCGTGCAGGAGGGCCGGCGCGACCTCCTCGAGTCGGCGGCGGTGCGCGCCGCTGCGGCCGCCGCGGGCCGTTCGCCCGCCGCCGCGCTGCTCCGCTGGGCCGCGGACCGCGGCATCGCCGTCATCCCGCGGTCGACCGACGGGGGGCGGCTCGCGGAAAACCTCGCGGCCGTCGCCGACGACTGGCGCCTCGACGGTAACGCGACCGCGGCGCTGGACGCGCTGCGCTGCGACCGGGGGACCGGGTGCCTCGCGCCGTTCCCGACGGGCTGCGGCCTGCACTGCCCGCGCGGCCAGTACCTCTGGAGCCCCGACGTAGTGCCGGCGCTGCCCACGGTCCTCGGCGACGCCACGGAGGCCGCGGCGGCGCCTTTCGTCGAGGACCTGGGGGTCCGCACGCCGCTCGGCGCCGAACCTGTTGCGGATTTGTCGCAACGACACAAACCACGCGGCGCGCCGCTCTGGCGGCTGCCGTGGGTCTTCGACCTCGCTGCGCTTCGGCGCGACGTGCGCGTGGCGCTGGAGGGCTGGGACTGGGCCGCGTCCGAGTTCGGCCACGCGCGGCCGCTCCTGCCGCGCGCAGCGCTGCCGCCGGCCTTCCGGGACCACTTCATCAACCGGCCGCACGCGGACGCGGGGCTCTTCGATCGGTGCCCGTACCTTGCAAAGGTGCACGGGTGGTTCGCCGCGCGGACCGAGGTCGTCGCGTTCCGGCTGCTGCGGCGGCGGCCCCTGACGGCCTACGGCCTCCACAACGACGAGGACCTGCACGTGACGCCGGACATCCGGCGCGTTCAGATCCCCGTCGACGCGGAAGTGGCCGAGGGGCTCCTGCTGCTGCTGCCGGAGGCGTCGTTTCTTCCGGTGATTGCTGCGCGCGGCGCGGACTTCGCCGCGACGAACGCGCTGCTGAACCAACACGCGTACCCCGAGTGCCAGACGGGCCCACCCGGGGCGTGTGGCGACGACCGCGCCGACTCGTGGTGGGCCGAGCGGAACTCGTCGTACGCCGCGGAGCGTCTGAGGTTGGAGACGCTCGTGGCGGATTTCGCCGAGCTCGGCGCCGTCCACGAGCTGGAGCCGGGGCGGCTCCACTACTTCGACACGATGCGGCGCCACACGCTCGTCAACATGGGCACGCGCGACCGGGTCACGCTCGTACTCGACCTCCGGGAGAACGACTGGGTCCGGGAGCACATGCCGGCGCTGCGTGCACGGGACGACGGCGGTCTCGCCGCGCGCGCCGCAGCCGCCCGCGCGTACGCCGCCCGCGAGGGCTTCCTCGGCGCTGTCTCGATCGACGAGCCCGCGCGGGGGGCGCTCCTCGCCGACGGTTCGGTGGAGCTTCGGCTCGGCGTCCGGTTCCCGTCGACGCTGCACTTGGACGCGTTCGAAGCCCTCTGTGGCGGAGTTCTGGGCAAGGCACAGGTTCCCGGAAGCGCGTGCGCCGCGGCGGTGACGCAGGTCGACCGGGGCAGCGCGGGCCTCGGCGACGCGACGGCCGCGGTCGACGTGCTGACGAATCCACAAAATGCGGCGCTCGACACGCGTCGCTGCGCCGGGGGGCAGGCGTGCGAGCTGCGCGCGACAGTAACATTTGGGGATGGCACGCCCGCCGCGGCGGCGGCGACGGTCGAGGTCTATCTACGGGACGTCGATACACCAACGTTCTTCGACGCGACGGCGGCAGCGCCGCTCGCGGCGCTCGCCTTTTCGAACACGCACGGCGCGGCGACCGGTGGATTTTTGGGCACTGGCCTCTTATACCACGCGCTGGCTTATTCTCAGCGCGCGCGCCTGGCCGTCGTGCTCGGATCCGGCGGTGGCTTCGCGCCGGCGGCGGTGCGCCAGGGCCAACGCGATGCGGGCATCGGTCGCGCGTCGCGCACGATCCTCGTCGACGGTAACGTCGGGCCCTACGGCCGGCCAGACTACCTCGTCGAGGGATCGGCGTTTCGCCACATGTTCCCCGACATTGAGGTCGTCGTCGCTCGCACCGACGACGAAGCTCTCGATTTCGGACCTATCGACCTACTCCTGGTCGATGCGGACCACTCGCACGCCGGCGCGGTCGCCGACGCGGTGCGCTGGGCGCACCGCCTCGCGCCGTCGGGCGTCGCGGTCCTGCACGACACGGGCGGCTGGCGCATGGGCTGCGCCAAGGCGCCTGCGACGCTGCGCCGCCTCGGCTTCGACGTCGTCAACCTCCCGTCGTGGGGCGACGGCCTCGCGCTCGCCCGGCCGCCGCGCGCGCCCGGCGGCACCATCATCGACGTCAACGGTGGGCGCGGCCTCGACGAGCTCTACGCGGAGCTAGATGCCGGCGCCGACGTCGCGGAATTCGCGGCGCGGGCGTGCCTCACCCGCGGCTGGTCGACGCTCCCGGGCGACGACTCCGGTAGGCCGTGCGCGGTCGCGCTTGCGGACGCTGCGCGCGGCACGGGGGAGGTCGACGCGCTCCGGGAACTCCGCGCAAGCGTCGACGCCCGGCTGGCGGCCCTCGGCGCTGCGCCGGCGTGCGCGGAAGATGAAGCCCCCACTGGCACATGATAACTATGCGGTAAACAATACTAGTGCGAACGAGGGGCTGGTAGCCGCAGTAAAGAACCTCGGCACCGCCGGGGACGCTGGCGAGGACCGCCTCGATGGCTTCGCCGGTCGTCAGCTCCCGAACGTACCCCGCTGCCGGTCGGGCGGGGTGGTGATGGGGTCCAGCGTGGCCGAGTCGGGCGGATTCGGCGCCATAGATCGCAGCACGTAGCAGGCGTCGTGCTCGACGTGCCCGACGAAGCCCGGCGCCCGCGCGTAGCCGAGGACGTCCGTAAGGTAATCATCGAGTGCCGCGCGCTCGTCGGGCTGGGCGTGGGCGCAGTGCCCTTGCTCGAACACGATCACGTCGGGAACGGCGACGTCGAAGGGAAAGCTCGCGACGAGGTCGCAGTCCATGGCCTCGGCGTCGACGACGAGGACGCCGACCGCGGACGCGCCGTGTGCCTCCAAGATGGAGCGCCAATCGAGGCCAGCGACCTCGCGTCGTGCGATGGGCGGCACCGCGGTCGTCGAACCCGTCGGGTCGACGATCCATCGCGCGCCGTGGTAGACGAATGTCCAGTTCGTCGAAGCGATGAGCGTCGACGTTTCGAAGCCGTGGACGCAGCGGACGTCGTGACTCGCATCAGGATACGGCGCGTCGCAGCGGCGCGGCTCGTAGAAGACCAGCGGCCTCCGCTCGCGCCCGGCGACGGCGGCGTGCACGTACGAAATGGAAGCGACCGCTCCGGCGTAGTTTCGTACCAGCGCTTCGAAGCTCGCCCGCATCGGCTCGACGAGGACGGCGCGGACCCACGGCGCGGCGCGGTGCCGCAGCCAGGCGTACAGCGGGTCGCCCGGGCTGTCTCCTTCGTGGGCGCCGACTTGTAGGACGTCCAGCGGCGCGGGACGCGCGTCGCCGCCGTCGCCGTCGCCGCACCGCTCCGCGAGGAGCGCGTGCGCGCCGTCCGCGAGCTCGCCGGCGGCGCAAAACGCGTCGCCGGTCTCGCAACTCCCACCCATC
Organism: Pelagomonas calceolata; assembly: GCA_918797485.1. Lineage (NCBI taxonomy): Eukaryota > Pelagophyceae > Pelagomonadales > Pelagomonadaceae > Pelagomonas > Pelagomonas calceolata. The sequence continues at coordinate 993,792 of CAKKNE010000006.1, read as the reverse complement.
AGGCCGCCGCCGTGGGCGTCTCCAAGCTCGGCGACGTGCCGGAGCGCCGTGCCGAACACAGAGGACGTGTTGTCGAACGCGAGCTTCACCGAGACGCCGTCGATGTCTATGCTCAGCGTCGCCGTGCATGCGCCCGCGCCGCGCAGCAGCACGGCTGCCGCGACCACTGTCCTAAGCAACATAGATGCCTACGACTTCATTTTGTGCTGCAATAGCTCTGCTCTATGGGCAGCCATGCCTCCTTCCCGTACCCCGTACCCCGCACGATAGTAATCTATAGGCAGCTCTATGACTCGGCGAACACCGATAAACGAACTGCGTATAAACCCCGTTTGGGTAGCCAGCTGATGCAGCTACCTTGTGAGACACTAGGGATGCCTAGCAAAGCGGACAACGGTGAGAGGAGGAGAGAAGCAGTAGACGTGGGAATCCGGCCATTAGAATTTCGTTCCCGCACCACAGCTCTACCTGCGAGCTGCCCTTTGCCCGGTACGCGAGTAGCACATCACCCTGGAGCCCCCCATAGCAAGGCGCATCCGGCGCAAGCCCGCCGTGGGCGGCGGCACCATCGCGTCGGCGCTGTCCGAGGCCCGTGCGAGCCTCAAGGATCCGTCGCGGCCGTTCACGCCGCACGCGCTGCGCCGCGACCGGAGCCTCGGCGCCGCCGCGCCGGTCCGAGGACTGCCCGCGGACCCGCCAGCCGACGCCGCCGCGCCGCCCGCCGCGCCGCCCGCCGCGCCGCCCGACGAGGACCCGCGCCAGGCCGCCGAGGACCGCGCGCTGCGCGCGGCAGCGCGATGCCTCGCGAACGTGGTCGAGCTCGACAGCTCCGCCGCCTGTGACGTGTTGCAACGGGCCCTGGCGCCGTGGTTCGGGACGGGCACGTTCAATTCGCGTGATTCGGTTGGCCGGCGCGCCGTGCTCGCGGCGCTCGCCGCCGCCCTCGCGCACGACGACGCGCAGACGCGCCTCGCGGTGTCGCGGGAGACGATGAAGCTCCTGGACGGGTCGCGGGACCTCCCCGGCGACGCCGAAACCACGCTCGTTGCGTGCCGCGCCGCGTTCGACGTGTCGCGGTCGCCCGCCCACGACGCGTTGTTCTTCGACGAGAAGGTCGTGCCCGGACTCGTGCGGTACGCGGCGCGCGGCGCGGCCGAGCTGCAGGGCGGATCTGAAGAGTACGTCGAAGCGCTGGTGTACTGCGCCGGCGCGCTCAAGAACCTGACGAACGACGAGGCCTCGCTCCGCCGCCTCGCGGCGGCGGGCGTCGCCGGCGTGGCGTGCGACCTGGCGCGCGCCTGCGCGGCGCGGGCGACGACGCGGCACGTGGCGCGCCTCGCGGCCCAGGCCGCCGGCGCGCTCCGGAACCTGAGCGGCGACCGGGGCGCGCTCAAGCCGCTCGAGGCCGGCGGCGCGTCCAGGGCGCTTGCTGCGCTCCTCGTGCCCTTCGAGGGCGACGCCGACGTCGTGCTCCACGCGGCGCGCGCGCTCGCGAAGCTGTCGCTGCACGAGGGGACGCGCCGCGCGCTGCACGGGCATCGCGACGGACTCGACGCGCTCGCGGACGCGCTTCGGGCGTCGTTCGACGCACGGCGGGACGACCCGCGCCGGTCCCAAGCGGCCGTGCGCCTCGCGTTTGGCCTCGGGAACCTCGCCGCGGGCCGCGACGAGACCCGGGCGGCGCTCGCGGACCGCGCGCCGGAGATCGCGCGGCTCGCGGGCCGGGCCGCGCGGGACTTCGTGGACGATGCAAACGACGAGGCGGCGGAGCAACTCTCGATCCGCCTCGTGCGCCTCGCGGCGAACGCGGCGATCACGCCGGAGGTCGGGGTCGCGGTCGCGACGCACCAAGCCGTCGCGATATTACCAGAAGCGCTTGATGCGGCGCTGCGGCGCGATTGCGAGGAGCTCGCACTGAACGTGGTGTCGTGTGTCACGAACCTCAGCTATTACGCGCTGGAGGGCCGCGCCCGGGGCCTCTTCGCCGACCTGGACGCGGTCTGCGTGTCGCTCCTCGCCGTCACGGTTCACGAAAACCATGAGGCCGTCTCGGAGGCCGCGCGCGCGTTCGGCAACTTCAGTCGCGACGAGGACGCGCGGCGCGCCATGCGGCGCCTGGGCGTCGTCGAGGCGCTGGTCCTGCTCCTCGGGCATCCGGCCCGGGACGTCGTCTTCGCCGCGACGGGGGCGCTTGTCAACGCGGCCGTGGACGGACGCGACGTGCTGTGGGAGCACAAGGCGCACGAGGAGTTGGTGGCCGTCGTACGCCGCGCGGGCGTCCAGGATTTGGACCTGGCCGCCGTCGCGTGCAAGGCGCTCCACAACCTGCTGCTGGACGCGGCTACCGGGACGGCGGCAGAGCTGCTGGGGGCCGCCACGCACGGTCGACTTCTGGACACGCTCGGCGAGCTCGTGGCGGTCGCGGACGACGACGACTTTCTCGCCGCCGCGGGCGCGTTGAGGACAATCCTAGAGGTATAAGATTAAGTGTCACATTAATACGGTGACATTATCACGAGCGCGCAGACTAATGTACCGCATGCGGTCACGGTACATTCAAGTTAGTGCAGGGTATGCGGCAGTTACACAAGACAGGCCTAGCCATATTTTTCCGTAGCGCCACCCGGACCGACATCGATTTTGACGCTCGTCCGAAACCACGACGCGTCTAATCTATCAAGGTAGGCCGCCGGCAGGTCGACGCGCGCCCGCCAGCGGTGGCCCTCGACGCTGACTGCTTTGACGTCGGCGGCGTGTGGTGATGTGACATCCACGCAGTCGGGCACGGGCAAATCCGCCAAATCGCGGAAGCACGAGCAGCCCTTCGTAAATTGTACACAGTCCGCGTCTCCCAAAAAGCACGTACAGGGTTCAAGATTGGGCGCGCGCGCGAGGCGCCTCAAGGCAATCGCGGCTGCGCGCCGCGCCGCGCAGAGCGAGCCTCCTGCGGCATATACAGAGTGATCAATAAGGGCAGCGGCGTCCTCGACGCTCATCGCTGGCCACGTGTCGAGGCGCTTTGTCAAATTCGCCAGCGGAATTCCTGGATGTGGCCAGAGGCTCGCCCTCACCAGCACGAGGTCGAGGCCGTACACGACGCCGACCACAACGTAGCCCGCGGCGGTGGCGACGGCATAAATTGCGGAGGCAGACGACCCGTAAAAGCAAGTCGCCGCGAACGCGCCCTTTGATGCGCCGAGCGGCATCCAGTCCGTGTCCGGGAACGCGAGCGCGCTGCTGTCGCCGTCGCCGAAGTTGGAGTTGTACTCGATCGTCACGACGCGCGGCCGCAGCGTCGTTAGTACTCGCTCAAGAATATATAAATCGGTCGAGTCGACGTCGATACTTATATAGTCCGGCTCGAGCGGCGTTCCCAGTTTCCGCAGCAGCGCGACGACATTACTGGAAGTCACGAACGCGCGGTGCAGATTTATCGTTTCGTTCTCGTGGTCCCCGTCAATCAGTAGACCGCGCCATCCATCCAACCACAGCGCGTGCGTGTTGCTGCCCGTCGCGCCCGGGTCCTCGTAGCTCGCGGCGTCGAAACCGAGCTCGACGAAGTACCTATTCGTCGTGCTGATCACTTCAAAGATACTCCGCACGATGCCGTCCTGTTGGCCCTGCGACGATGATTGCGCTTCGCGGACGCAGCCCGCGAGGAGCACGACGAGGAGAGCGAGCTTCATTCGGTGCTATTTGATCGGACGAATAAGACCGATTTTAAAAGCCTGCGTTCTGCCCAGCCGGATCTCGATATGCTAGTCTTAGAGACAGCCCCTATATTGCCTGAGGCCACGCACCACACAACACAGTCTCGTCTTTCGCAACCGCTCGTTAGCGGGCGAGGGGGTTAGGCTATAACAACACACACACAGTCTCCCGACTCATCGGTGGCCCGCAATGGAACAGCGCCTGGCGCAGACGTGGATTGGTCGTTTGAGCACTGCTGCCAAGCAAGGGCAGCCTCGCAAAGGCCTTCGCAATGATTCTCCGCCAGGCTGCTAAGGCGCTTGCGCTTGCTAGTGTCTTACCTGTAAGTACAGGCCGCTAGCGCATGCTCTCTATGCTTGGAGAAGGCTCGGGGCGGCGGCGGAGCTGCTGGGGGGCGCCACGCACGGCCGGCTTCTGGACACGCTCGGCGAGCTCGAGGCGGTCGCGGACGACGACGACTTTCTCGCCGCCGCGGGCGCGTTGAGGACAATCCTTGAGGAATAAAACTTAGTGTCACATTATCACGAACGCGCAGGGTACGTGGCCGCGGCCGGTCTCGACCCACGACCGGTTCTTCGAGGCGCACGCCCGTGCGAGCGCCGACGCGTCGGCGACGGCCTCGGAAGCCGGCATGCCCGCGGCGTCCCAGCGGCCATCCCCCCCGTGCTTGAACGCGCCCCAGCGTCTTTCGCTGGGCTCCGTCGCACGCGTCAGCCGGAGGTCGGCGGGCGGCGCGCAGAGGCGCACACCCTCGGTATTGAGGACCTGGAGCGCGACCGCGGCCTCGGAGTTGAACGAGCGGAAATAATCATAGTAGAGGGAAAAAACTAGTCTATGAGCGGCTGGGCCCTAAAATGAAACGGCGACGCGAGGACGTCGTCCGCGAAGCTTCGAGCGCAGAGCTCGCGCGCGTACACGATCAGGATCCCTTTGGCGCCGTCCGGCTTCGAGCACGCGCGCCGCGTCGCGCACTGCTGCTCCAGGAACGAGATGCGCGGCGGTACGGCGTCATCAACACCAGCCCAGCGCTCGAAAGCGGCCGTGCCCGGGCCCGCGCCGTCGACGCCAACGCGTTCGTACCCTAATGCCTCGGTCTCGTACGACGCCGCGAGGCGCCTCAGCGACGATACCGCCCCGGCCTCGTCCGCTCGCGTGATGGCGTCAAAGAGGGCGTGCGCGTCATTGTGATCCGGGTCCCATTTCAAAAAATCGGTAACACTTTCTCGGAGCGGGAGCGCGTGGCGGGCAAGGAGCCGGCCCGCGCCGTTGCGCGGCGCGTGGTGGCGCGCCCAGTCTTCCAGGTAGCTATCGTACGCGCGACACGTGAGCGCTAGGAAATCAAGCGCCGCGTCGCGCTGCTCGTCACCTGGGTGGAAATCAACCAGTAAGTCAGGTTATCCTGAGAATCTTTTGCCTTGAGGATTTCCACACAGCTCGTCACCCAGATCCTCGAAGGCTGCCGCGAGGTGCCGGGCTCGTTCGGAGCCCTTGTAGAGGTGGCGCTCGGCGCGCTCCTGGGCTGGCGCTGATCGAGCCATCGAGAACTGAAACGTGGGTGCGCACGCGGGCGTCGCCGAATGGCCGTTCGCTGTTGTCGCGTTCGGAGAGTCTGGCACGTCGCAGGGCCAGCTGCTATCCACGTAGGCGCGCGGACACACGCCCACGAAGGCGTAGCAGTACGTCACCGATGTCCGGGAAATCAAGGACGCGGGCACGGCCCGCTCCCACCGTAAATCGGGCCGGTTGCGCACGATTGCGTCGTAGCGACGCCCGGCGGCCGTCTCGGCGGCCTCGATGTGCGCGAAGCACAGCTGCAGCTTTTGCAGTTGCCCCGTCCCGTCCGCGACCAACAACTGCGCCACCGAAAAGTGGTCGAAGGCCGCACGCCACTCGAGCGCCGTCGCGCGACTCGCCTGCGGCGAGCCAAGGACGAAGAAGACGTCGCCGCGTCCCAGCGGCTTGACGGTATGTTCATAAATTGACCGCGCGACCGCGGGAAACGTTCGAGCCAGCCCGATCTGGCAGTGCGCTACTACGGAACCAGAGAACGTCCCGAGGAGCGTCGGCGCGAGGTCCGCACAGACGCGCTGGTCGCCGAGCGCCACGCAGCGCTGCTCGCGCGTTGACCGCGTACGGTACTCGTCGACGGCGCACCGCGCGGCGAGCTGGTCCGCGAGGCGCCCGGCAACGCACTGCGTGCTGTCGCAGCCCGCCCCCGCCCCGAGTTTATGCGTCCGCGCGAAGGCCTCTGCCACCTCTACGAGTTTGTCGCGGTCCGGCGGCGGTACGCTCGTCTCGAGGACTTGGGGGCTGCCGTCAATGCTAATCTCGATGGAGCAGCGCTCCTGGCCGACGACGACCGGCACGAGCAGCAGTACCACTCTCATCGCGGTGCCTGAGTGAAGAGCAGACACCATGGACGCCTTGGCTCATTCATGGCGACCGTTTTGGAAACACCATGCCGCGTCGCCATTCGGAATCGCTTTTTGGCTGCCCCAGGCGCGATGAGGCCTTGGAACACAGTGACGGTACGGGTTTTTTAATCCTAGTGTGTTGATACACTAGCACAATAGAATCATCGGCGGCCATAGACAGACCCTTGCGTCTGGTCCTAGCATCGGTTACTGGCCCAACGTCAATGCGCGACGAAGATGCAGCGCCACTGGAATAAAGGGGCTGCCCCTGCCACTTGACATCTGCAGGCATCCACAGGGTTCCCTGCGCGGGGCGATGCTGCGGTTCCTGGTCGCAACCACTGCCGCCGCGGCCGCGAACGTAGCCGTGCCACGCCTCGAGGCGAACGATTCCGTTGCGCGGGACGCGACGCCAATCGAAGGGCGCGTGCCTCCGGAACCCGAACGCAGCGTCAGCGTCGAGCTCGATGTGAACGGCGTTAAGCACACGGTCACAGTGCCAGCGGGACTGTTGGAGAACACGACCGCCTCGTCCGAGGTACTAGAAACGCAGCTCTCGACGCTATCGGACGACCCCTCCACGTGGATTGGCGAGGGCTGTGCTTCAGCGCGGTGCGTCACCGCGGTTGTCTTGGCAGAATTGCGCCGCCGCACGCGCCCGCGGCCGACGTTGCGCTATTTGCGGGTGTCTAAGACCGCGTCGTGCGTTTTGTTCGAAGCGCTGGGCGATGCGAGACGCCGGGATCCGGCAACGTGCGGTCTGGAGCTGTGGCTGTCGGGGCATCACGAGGTCACGCGGGACGACGTCCCCCAAAACGACCCGGTCTTTGTCACTCTTCGCGACCCGTGCGAGCGCCTAGCGAGCCTTTACGACCACCTCCGGAGATCGTCGCCGCCGGGCCACGCTATTCACTCGTTTCGTAATGCGGCGGCGTGGGGAAACCACCTTCTTTCAAGCGGCGAGTCCATCGAAGCCTGGGGTCCCCCCGGGTTCACGCGGCCGCAGCGCGACTACGTCGAGTCGGGGCAGGGCGGGGCGGAGGCTGAGATTGCGTGCCTACCGACGCTGCGGCGCGACGTTGAACGTATCCTTGCTGCGCATGCGCCGGGTTGTCGCCTCGGCGAGCTCGAGACCGACAACCCGGCGTGCGACCGACAACTGGAGCCTCGACCGCGCCCCACCGCCGCCGTCTGCGACGCCGCCGCAATGATATACCCGGGCGACACCGCCCTCTGGCGACGTCACTGTGTCCCAGAAAAGAAAGAAGTAGATTTGTAAGTCATAAATAAATCTTGCTGTCTTAGCCCGAAGGAGGGTTCCCGGGGAGCGGGCTCAGAGAGAGAGTCGCTTATTGAGCTACCCCCCCCGGGAACACGATGCGAACCCGAAATTAGCAAAGATGAAATAGATGATGAAATCGATGCCCACAGCCAGTGTGGCTCGGCGCGCTAGGCGACGAGGAGCTGGTTTTTGACCGCGAGCGGCGCGGCAGCGTCGATTCCGCCGGTGCGTCTCGTGGCAGAGGCGACGAGTTGGCAGCCTGCAAGCCTGATGGATGCGTTTTGAAGCTGCCCCGGCATAGGCATGATGTAGCCGGATGTTTCGACTCGCCGTCTGGCTATGTTTGGCGACGCGCGCGCGGGGCGACGGACTACTCGTCCTCACAAGCCCGGGCTACGCGACCGTCGGCGTCGGCGAAGCATTGGTGTTCGAGGTCGTCGACGCGTCTGGGGCAGTCGCGGCACCCGTCGTGCGCGTCGGCGGCGAGGTGGCCGCCGTGGCGCTGCGGTCCGCGCGGCCGCTCGCCGACAACGCAACGGCATGGACGTTTCGACTGTTCCTGGAGCTCGGCGCCCACGCCGTCGAAGCCTGCGCCGGGTGCTGCGTCTCGATGATAGCCCGCGTCGTGCGCCCGGCCGGCCACCGGTCGCTCCAGAGCTTTTACCACGGTCGCGGCGACTGCGCGTTCACGGAGTCGGAGCGGGTGGTGTTGTTGCTCGACGACGTCGCGGCGTGCGGGACTCTCGCGCACCACCGGTTGCGCGTCGTCGTCGAGCCTCCAGCGGACGCGATTGAGCGGCGCGCGGTCGAGCACTCGCTGCTGACCAGCCTCGCCTGCGCCGCGGCCACCGAGCTCGTCGTCGCGGGCGGCGCCGCCGCCGCGCCGCCGTGGCTCCGGGCGCCGCCGGCGGTCGATGGACGCGGCCGACGGCGGACCGGAGCGTTCCCGTCGTTCGCCTGGGGCGCGCCCGGCGAGCCGACGTACGTCCTCTACGTCGGAAGCGGCGCCACGCCCAACCATACGGACACCGCGCCTGCGTTAGCTATGGCGCTGGCCGCGCGCCCTCCTCACGCGCGCCTCTCGCTCGTCTGGCCCCGGGGTGCGCCGGACGCTGACGACGTTCGTACGCACGAGAACTTGGTGGGCCTCCGGGACCACGTGGCGCGCTGCGCGCGCGCGAAGATGCCGCTGCCGCCGTACGTCTGCGGCCGGCGCGCGCGCGTCGCCGGGTTCGTGCGGCTCGACCTCGCTTTTGTCGATGCCACGAAAGCGACGCCCCAGCACCGCGCCCGCGACGTCGTCGTCCGCCTCCTGGAGCACGGAGGCGCGTTCGGAGTGCACGTTGAAAAGCTCGACGCGAACAACTCGCTCGCGCGCGCCGACCTCGCCTGGACCCTCGAGAACCTGGCAGGCGCGCCGAGCTACGAGGCTTTAACGCCAGCGGACCCCAAAAACGGCTCGATCCGCGAGACTGCGAGCCTCTTCGTTTTGCACGGCGCCGACGCGCGGGAGGTTGCGACCGCGTTCGCCGCGGTCGAGACCTGGACCGGCCCGACCTGCGGCGCGATAGCGTGTCCCCGCGAGGGCGCGTGGATCGACTACGCCGCGACGGTGTCTACGACGGACCGCGTGCAGGTCAAACTCGTCGACAGCGACGTCGCCTTCCGCGACTGCGCGCACGGCGCGCTTGTCGCCCGCGAGGACCCCGCGACGACGCCACGCTTCTTTGGGCGGGGGTTACTGCTACGCCAACCGCCGTGCGAAGGCCAGGTCTGGTCGGCCTGCGCCGCCGAGCGCGTCCGCGACGCCGTGGCCTGGCGCGAGGCGGTGAGCACCTTCGACGAGGCCGGCGCGGTTCGGGCGCTCGCCGGCCTCGTGAAAGCGGGTCTCGCGCTCGCGCGGAGCCGAGTCGCCCATCGGGATCTGCACGCGGGCAACGTTCTCGTCGCGGAGGGTCGCGTCGTCGTCGTCGACTTCAGCTGGGCCGCGCGGCTGGACGATCGTCGAGAATGGGCCCGCGACCCGGCTCTTTCCGCGACGCCGGGCGTCGGCGAACACGCGCTGCACGCGCATGCGATTGCCGACGAGTCCGACGCGGCGGCGCTCGCGCGCCTCGTCGAGCTCGCGGCGCCCCGGGCGGACGCGCGCGCGCAAGATGTCGCATCCGTGCTGGTCGCGGCCCTCGACGCGCACGCGCGGTCGTCCGTCGCGCTCGCCGGCGCCGAGGACGCGCTCGCGGCGGCGCGCGACGCCCTGCTGGACCCGACCGTCGTCGTCGCGCGCCCCGCTCCGCCGGAAACGCATCACGCGTGTCCGCCGACGCCCGAACCCGCGATCGGCGCTCACGTTTTTGTGCTCTGGGGCGTCGCGGAGCACGCGTGGCCTCGCCTCGTGCCGCGAATCGCCGCCGAGGCCGAAATCCTCCACGTCGCGCGCCTCGCCGCGGCACCGTCCTGCGCGCGCATCCTGCGCCTCTACGGCCACCAGCCGCTGGCCTATTCCGTACTCGAGGGCAAGTGCGGCTTCGTGCGCGGGCGCGCGCCGGCGCTCGTCGTCGTCGCGCGCTTCGACGCGCTACCCCTGCTGCCCGTCGAAGATGCAGCGACGGACGGTGTGATTAATCGCGCCGCGGACGCGCGGGCGGTCGCGCTCAAGGCCGCGCTCCGGGCGGACTTTCGCGACCTGGGCATCGCCGTCCCGGATTACGTCCACGGCACCGTGGACGCGTGCGAGGCCCGGCGCGACGCGCTCCTACTCGCTGGCGTGCGTCTGGCCGACCTCGTTGCCGCGCGCGGCGCGAGGCCCGGTCCGGACCCCATCGCGGGCGGCGAGGTCCACGTGTTCGAGCGGCCCTGCGCGGCCGGGGAGCCGCCGTGTGGTTGGAGGGACCTCTCCGAGGCCATCGCCGCCGCGGCCGCCACGACGCGGCTCGCCGTGTACCGGAACCCGGGGCCGTGCCTCGCCGGCGACGGCGCCTGCGGCGACCTTGACCTCCTCGTCGAGAACGTCGACGCGGCGCTCCTCGCGCTGGGCGTCGCGGGCGCCGGCACGGACGCCGCGAGCGCGCGTCCCGCCGCCGGGGCGGTGAGTGAAGCCTGGAGCGAACACCACTTTGGCGTGCACCTCGCCGGCGGCGCGATGGCACTCGTCGAGGTCCGCGCAGTCGACGACCCTGCTGGTTTTGGCGACGGCGTCGGCGATGGATGGCGGCGCGACATGCTCGCGAGGCGAGAGTGCGCGCCGTGGGGCGAAGGCGGCGCCTGCGTCGTTTCGGAGCGCGACCAATTTTACGCCCTCCTCCACGGCGCGCTCGCCGACGGCGCCCGCATCCAGGCTCGGTACGCCGACGCCTTGGAATCCATGGCGCCCCGTGTTGGTGACGATGCCGCGGCGGCCGTAACTAATGGAACGGTCGCCGCGCTCGCAGCACACCTCGCGGCGTTCTTGGAATCTTGTGGCTACCTCGAGTCCGTCGGCGCGGAGGCGCTCGGGCGCCTCGCCCGCGAGGCAGACTATCCTCTCCCAACGTATGTGAAAAATGCCTAATTGTGCTCCGCCATCCACCTTATTGTTACGGTGCTAGGACTAGTGGGCGGAGCCCCTGGGTAGCCCCTGGGGGGGACCCGAGCGATCCGCGTTTTCGCCTAGCACCTCTTTACATAGGCACCCAGGCCAAAGGGGGGGCTGGGCAGCCCGCAAGCCTGATGGATGCGTTTTGAAGCCGCCGCTTCGCACAAATGCGACGCCTGGCGTGGCTGCTGCTGCTCGCTGCAGCCGCCCGCGGTGAGGACCCACTGCTGGCAACAAAGCAAGTCGAGGACCTCCTGCGACACGACGCCGACTGCCTCGCGGTCGCGACGTCGAACGGACCGAGGAGTGCGTTCGAGTGGACCGAGCTCGCGCGGAAGTATTTGTTCGGACCAACGGAACGCGACTGGTTTTGTGCGTACCTGGTCACGGCAGGGCTAGCGCGATTCTTATACGTAGAATACGAAACATTGAAAGGAGAGGGCACGGGCAAGGGCCAGACGAAGTTATGGGAGGCGTACAATGCCACACATTCGCTGGGTATGGTCCTCACGCAGCCGAACATCATGGGGACGTTGACAGGAGAAGCTTTGGCTTGGTGCTATCGCGGGGTCCGGATTCTGGAGCGTGCTTTGGAGATGCTGCGGGAGTTGTTGGGTCACTACGAGTGGTCGGGCGAGGAGCGAGCTCAGATAGAGAAGGAAGTGGTCGTCGTCGGTGATTTATTGGCCATGTTCCGCGAGAGCCTCAGCGACCGAGCAGAACCATCAGATGTCGCGTCCTACGTGGACCTCCCGCCCCATACCGGCGAGCCGCCCGAGGAAGTGTCCTGCGAGCGGTGGGTCGACGCGACGGAAGCAGGGGCATTATACGCGCTCTACGGCGACCGGCAAGTGGCTGACGACATGTTATCGACGGTGTGCGAGCAATGCGACGCGCGCGCGTGTCTCCTGCGCGACCTCTCGCGGAGACGCGACGAGCTCTTCCGCGCGTGGCTCGGGGCCAATAACGGCCCCGCGCCCTGGGAGCCGCGGGGTGATGATATTTTTGCGGCGGCGGCGCGGTACGAGGTCGACGAGGGCCCATCTATTGGTATGTTTCTGCTGCGGTCGTCGCGGGCGCGACGGCCGTACGTCGACGAGACGCCGGTTCTAGCGCTGGCGTTGCGCGCGGCCTCGCGGTGCAACGCGACGTTAGCGAATAGCATGAGGCTCCACGTCATGGTGCACGAGGGGCCCGTCGCGGACTTGATGGAAAAATGGCGGGCGTGGGTCGGCGCGTTGATTGGCGGCGTCCACCTCTGTCGCGTCGGCGCGGTGCCGCCGCGCCCCCATAACCTCAACTACCTTCGCAAAATCTTTTCGGCGCTGGCCATTTCGCGGCGTCGCGCGTATTCTACGATCATCAGCCTCGACGACGACATCCTGCTCGCGCCGGATGCGATCCTGGCGCTACTGGAGCACGCCCCCGCCGCCGTGGCCGGTCCCGCTGCCCGATGCGCCATGGTCTCGCCCACGATCTCGAACGGCATTCCGACCGCCGAGCTGTTCGCCGCCGACTTTTTCGACGACGCGACGACGCGATCCTTGCAAGACTGCTACGCCGGGACGCTGCGACGTAAGCCCGTAGAGGGTGACGCCCGCTACAGCAAGGGCGAGGAGCCGCGGCCCCTGTTGTACGACGTGCTCGGCGCGCCGTGGGACGTGCACGACTGGGATCCGGACTTCTGGTGGGCGCGGCTCTGGGCCGCGGCGCCGCATCTATTATGGGAGAACGTCACGTCCATCGGCCTCGGGATCCATCCGGTACGGACGAACGTGACGTGCCAGCGGCTGGCGTTCGAGGCGGCGCTGCGCCTCGTCCCGCGCCAGTTTTCCACGCGGGACGCGCGGAACGCGAGGCTCGAGGCGGCGGCGCCGGGTGCGTACCCCTACCTCGCGAACTCCGTCTGGGCGACGACCCCCGACAGGCTCGCCGCGTCGCTCCTGCGAGTGGACCTGCACCTCTACGGCCACCCCTTCGACGAGGCGGGCATGTCGACGGTGTGGCTGCACGAGCGGCGCGCGCGGCTGTGCGTCGTGCGGAACGCGTTCGTGCTCCATCCGCAGTACGGCCGGACGCTCCAGGGCGACGCCGAGGCCCAGATGCACGCGGTCGCCTTCGGGGCGCTGTCGCTCCGCGAGGCGCTCGGCGACGACGGCCCAGCGCTTGAACCTCCGCTCCAGTGCGAGAGTTCGAGGTTCGCGCGCTTCCGGAGCCGGTGGTCCAAGCAGGTCCCGCTGGACTCGCCATCGTAACTTTAGTTTCGCGGCGGTCGTGGCGGCTAGGCGGCCTAGCTCTAGCAAGTCTTTTTGCTAGTGTCATTATTTTTACAAACCTGGAGCCTTCCAGCGTTCCTCTGCGTCGCTTTTGTATTGTGCCACGAGGAATCGCGCCGCCTAGCCCTGGCACGCGAACAGCGAGCACTTCGCCAGCCTCGCAGCGCTGGACCGACAAACGCGGCGGCCAACGCGCGCGCGCGCGGCGCTTAAGCAAATCAGCCGCCAGGCGCATCTCGCGCCGCCGGCACTGAGCCGCAGAGTCCAGCGTCCGTCTGTCAAGAAGCCCTCCCTTCATATAGCCTACAGCTACTAGCGTCGAGCGGGCGTCGAGGGTCCGCGCGTCGAGGGTCCGCGCGTCGAGGGTCCGCGCGTCGAGGGTCCGCGCGTCGAGGGTCCGCGTGTCGACACGCTTTTTTTTCCAACACAGGAACATTACCATGGGTAGACGCATTGCCATGCTCGCCTGCGTGTCGGGTCTCGCCAGCTCCAAACCCTACTACAAGGGCCACGAGGCCAAGGACCGCATAATCCACACGAACCTCAAACGCGATTTATCAGAAGGAGCTGAGTATGTCGAAGCTTACTGTGGTAGTGGCCAGGACGTTATGACCTGTTGGGATAGCTATGTCTTAATCCCGCTAGGCGACCAATTTAGTAAATGCTGGGACATTCCTGAAGACAAGGCCCAGTGTGCCTGGACTATAGGTATATCCGCTATAGGCGACTTCCCGGGTCAGTGTGGGACCTCACGCGTCGCGTGGAACATTTAGTGTACGAGCAAGTGAAGGAGGAGTTGCCGACCAACGCCTTGTTCCGAGGATACCCTCATATGAATGGAGCTCCCCCTCAGAATTGCAGATCCGACGTGTACCCGGAAGGTGCGCCCGACGGGAGATACTTCGCGACTTACGTGCACCTTTGCCACCCCAAAAGCGAAGATGCTGTCGCTCCAGCGCCGTTTGTGGCCAAAAATCCCTATCTCGGAATATGTTGCCAGTGGAAACAATCCTATAAGTGGCAGCGAAGTGATCTCGAGAAAGAATGCAAGAGCCGCCAGGCCCTCCTCGAGTCCGGCGACGCCAAGTACGTCAACCGCAGTTACGATTATACTGCGAGCGACACTAAACACTACCTGGCCTCCTTATTATCTCCGGACAAGCCCGACTACTGTGAGAAGCACGCCCACAAGCGCCCCGCAACCGGGCCGAGGGCCGGACGACCCGACCGTGTGAAGGAGAAGCGTGTGAAAGCTGGTGGAATTGCTTCTGGCCCGACGGGGCCCCACTATTGGAATCCCAAGGGCGAAGATCCCTGGTGTAGGCCCAAGGGCTCAGGTTGCCCCGCGAATACGAAGACGGAGGTCAAGCCCGGCAAGGACTCGAAGGGCGACGGCGCGAAGGGCTCGAAGGGCAAGGGCTCGAAGGGCAAGGGCTCGAACGCCGACATTCGCTCCTTCTTCCCCGGACCGAAGCCGCCGCCGCCGCCGCCGCCGCCGATGGGCGGCTTCGACTCGTTCCCCGGTGCTGGCGGCTCGGGCGGCATCACGGCCTAGTGGCCGTAGCCGTCTCTTTTCCCGCACTCCCCCCCCGCTGGACATCGTGACACTACCCACGCGTAAGACAGTGATCCCCTGCTTGCTAGTGTCTTACAGGCCGCTAGGGATTAACATTATTACACACACCCATGTTCCACGATTCGGCATTGCTCACACTCACGTGACCGTGCCCATTCCGGCTTCCCCGGCCGTCCCTGAGTTCATGTTGAACGCGTAGTCTAGCGTGTCGGTGCCGACTGCAATGCGCGTCCACATCGGGTGCGGTCGCTTCTCGAAGAAGACGATGCCGTCGTAGAAGTGCAACGAGCTCGTGTTCCGCGTGAAATCCGTCACCGGCGCGCCACCGTGCCTGTGCGAATCACCATTACGCCGATGACGCAGGGGAGGCGTAAGGCAACGATCTCGCCGGGCGCCGCGTACGCGCGGCTCGCTGTTCCAGGCATTCAGTTCGTCGACCTTGCGCTTGGCAAACTCTACGAAACTGAGGCCGTCCTCCGCCCGCACGCGGTCGTAGTAGGGCCAGTAATTCGTCACGACGTCCTCGATGGCGTAGACACCGCCGTCGGGCCGCACGGACGGGTAGAGCGCCTCGAAGGCGGCGATCATGTCTTCGCTGCGGTGCGATGCGTCGTCCAAGACGACGTCGAGTGGCGCGGCCGCCGCCAGGACGTGCGCCAGGAACGTCGCGTTGCCAGCGTCGCCGATCCACACAAAGGTCCCAGCGGCCGGGTCGTGCGACCGCGCGCAGCGCGGGTCGACGTCGACGCCGTGGATCTCGGCGCTCGGGCCGAGGACCGCGCGCCACATGTCCAGCGACCCGCCCGACTGCACGCCGAGCTCAAGGAGGGCGACGCGCCGTCCCGCGCGCGCGCGTGCGCGCGCCAGGGCAAAGTGGCGCTCGTAGGCGTCGAGGTAGTGGCGCACCTTCATCGTGCCGCGCCCGGTGTCGTCTTGCTCCGCAAACCACCACTCGTACTCCGATCCGCCCATTGGCGCGATGCGCGTCTCGACCTCGTCGTCGCCGCACGCGGCTAGAAGGTCCGCCACGAGCGCCTCGGCAACACAGCGCGTGTCGCCCGCCGCGCAGCCGCCGCCGAAGAACGTCGGGCCCACGCGCCGCGCGAACGCCGCGGCCGCGTGCGGCGCTTCCATCCGCGTCGCGGACAAATAGTGCACCACGCCGTCCAGCTCGAAGCTGAGCGGGCCGCATACATGCCTGTCTCGCTCGTCTCCGCGCGCTGTTCCCAGCGCTAGAAAGAACCACACACGTACCCCACAGCACTGGCGCTGCCCCATGGCCAGCGGGCAGCCGCCACACAATGCCTCGCAATATACCCGCGTACTTGCGCGCACGCAATCCCCCGGGGCCGTAGCCCACAAGTTAGCTAAATATATTGCAATAGTATCTCCGGCCGAGTCCGGGCCGACACAGAGGCGATCAAAACCCGTCCGACCGCGGTGGACTCCTATGAATAATCGTATGATAAACTTGGACAGATTAATACATGATTCCGTTGGAGCGCGGCACCACAATGACGCCTATTCCAAAATACGAGCCGTCGACGTCGTCGTATTGCTCCACGAACTCGTGCGTCTCGAATTGGTCGCGGACCTCGCGCCAGAAGCGGCGGACGCCCGCGCACGACGGCTCGTCCGACGCAATGTCGTGCAGGACGATGTAGCGCGTCGTTCGATTCCGCACGAGGTCGAAGTCGCGCCGCACGCCGTCGTAGGAGTGATCACCGTCGATGAGAACGAGATCCCACATGGGCGTCTTTGCCAGAAGCTCGGCGAACGGCGCCCCAGCTGGGTCGAGCTTAAGGAACCGCGCGGCCGCGCCCTTGGCGTACTCCTGGAGCAGCAAGGGTTCCTGCCACTTGTCGATCGCGAGCGCGCGGAAGTCGTCGGCTCCGATACCGCTCGCCTCCCCCAGACGGCCCAGCACCTCCACCGTAAACAC
The DNA here is from genome assembly GCA_918797485.1 of Pelagomonas calceolata. Classification (NCBI taxonomy): domain Eukaryota; class Pelagophyceae; order Pelagomonadales; family Pelagomonadaceae; genus Pelagomonas; species Pelagomonas calceolata. Next base: position 977,020 of record CAKKNE010000006.1, on the reverse strand, counting down.
GAACGCGCCGCCCCAGCGGCACCCGATCTCCAGGTACGACGTCACGAGTGGCCCGGCGGCGAGGAACGCGACGTACGCGCCAAACTGCCGGGGGTACCGAGAGATACGGAGTCCGTAAGCTGCGTATTCGCCGGCGACGTTCCGGGGATGCTGGGTGATGCGGAGCTCGGCGGCGTGCAGCAGCACCTCCGCCGGCATCGCCCGCGCGGTCCCATCGTCCACGCCGCACGCCAGGACCAACGCCTCGGTGGCGGCCGCGTCGCGCAGGCGCGCACTGGGCGGTGCGCGGAGCAGCGACCGTACCGCGTCCAGCGCCACTGCGGCCTCCGCGGCCGCACTGCGGTCGAGGACCTCGACCGTCGCACAGCCCACCGTCCGCGCGTACGCCACAAACTCGTGCACCGGGCGATCCAGCGCCGCGCGGGGCGCCAGCACGCGAGACGCGAGGCCGGCGTCGACCGCGCCGTACACGTCCATTTGTAGTTCCCGGCCGTTGAGGTGTAAGAGGATCCGGCACCGGCACACGCTCGGGACTTCTGAGATCGAATCTACGGCGCGGGAGACGTTCCGTTCAATCCGCACCGCGTCAACCAGAAGCGTCCGGTCGCCGGGCGGCCCGTCGTTCATGATTACGAGCGTCGCGCATCCCGCCTCCATATAAAACGTGGCTTCGTATTTCGTAAAGGAGTAGCCCAGGAGCAGCTCCTCCACGACGACCGCGGGTTCCTGGTGACCGGCTCGAGTCACGGTCGCCCTGAGGCTCGTCCGTGCGTACCTGCCGGGTCGGCTGCACGCGTAGAAGGAAATGCTGTAAAAACCGTCGGCGGGAAAGACCACGGTCTGGTAGATGTAGTTCCCTCTGTTCTGGATGCCCTGGAGGTAGCTGCCTAGAACTGGCTGCGTCCCCGCCCAGTCGGTATCACCTCTTTTGATTAAGACGACTGAAGGCCCATTTCGGGACCAAGACTCGGCCACGCCGTAGGCCCAGGTAGAACTTCCCAGATATTTGGCGGCCACATCGTCGATAGCAGCGAAATCACCGTTATCGACGATGTTCCTGCTCGCCTCGTAGCTGATCCGGTGGAGCGCGCCCAGCGAGTCGTCGTCAAACCAGTGACACAAAGTGCGGTTTGCGGCGATCGTGACACACTTGTCCAGCAGCCGTGGCTCCAGTCGCAACCGCGCCACGGTGAACGCGAAGCTGAGCTGGTCCCGGTCGCTCGAGTCCTCTCTGATAGTTTCGGCGCACCACGGCCCAAACAGTTGATGGGCATCGCGCTGCAGCAGCAGCGCGCCGTCGATGAAGGCCGTGTAGGCGCGCGGAGGCACGCTGTCCCGGGTCCGCGCGACGTAGCGTGCTAATTGGTTCCGGAGCGCGTCCACACTCGCCACCCGATCGGAGAATTCCTCCAGGATCACCTCAATTTCGAACCGCATCCACTCGAAGGCGCTGCTCACGTTCTTTCGGACCTTGAGCGGGTGGGGAAAGGCAGTGAAGGGCAACGCGCGGTCGTCGACGCGCATGTCGTACGCTTTTGATAGCTCGTCGAGCGTCGTACCGTAGAGATGGAGCTTGGAGTCGAAAAACGCAGTCCACTTGCCCGGAAAGAGGACGTGCGGCAGGAGCTTCGGTAGCTTCGAGAAGAGGCGCCGTGAAAAGCCTTGGGTGGCTACGGAGCGACGGTGCAACAGGTACACGAAATCGACTGTTGGCTGGCGCAGGGTCTCGGCGCCGACGAACACAAAAACGCAACTTCCGTCGCCACGGGGGCCCACGAGCGGCGGGTGCTCGCCGACGATGTCGATGGACGAATACGCCAGCCGGGAGCAGCCGACGCTCGCGCGTCGCGCCTCTGCGATAGTTTCGGGGTCAAAAAGAGTCCGACAGTCCTCGGGCACCGCTTCGGGCTTCGCCGGTTGGGGCGCGCTGCCGTGCGTGTCGATAATCGCGAGCCGTCGGTCGACGCGTTCGCGCAGCGCTCTCAGAAACGTGGTTTCGTCGTGCCCCGTCGCGGGCGGGGCGAGCGCGGCGAGCGCGGCAGCCGCGTCGAAGGCGACACCAGCCGTGTCGGCGGCCCCAAGAGGCACCGCGCTCCAAACAGCTAATAGCAGCCGACGCGCTCGCATTACTTATTGCAACCCCGAGTGGTCATGAGCCGAGTGGCAATCGTAAGGCTGCTGCGGCGCCCATAAGCTAATATTCGCCCAGCAAGCTCCCCGCAATCTCCCCGCACGCCGGCCGACTCTGCCCGAGTTACAAGTAGAGCTAGGGGATTGGAGGGCCGGCCATCCCATGGATGGGGTGCTGGCCCACCGGATGGACTCGCGAGGCAGCCCTGGCACCGCTGGAGGGGGCGCACCGCGCGTGACCATACCTTCATAAAGAGAGCAGTAAATGTTGGCATGAGGCTGCGGTGGAACCGTCGCTTCGCCTTCTTTCTCACTGCCACGCACGCTGCCTGGCACGAATTGCAGCTGTCCATCGACGGCGAGGCGCAGAGCCTCGGCAGCGACCTGAGCGAGGACGTCCACGATCTGCACGCGCGGCTCGTGCGCGCGGAGCAGCGCTACGGCGGTTATGTGGAGGTCGAACGGAACAAGATAAGCGCAAAAGACGTGCGCGTACGAGGCGGGAACGTCGCGGCGACGCTCGAGGCCCTGAACGCCCGGTCTCGCATGGTCGGCGGCGATCGGATGTCCACCGACAGGCACGGTTACGGAAAGCATTACGCCACGGCTCTCCGAAAGGTCGTCGATACCAAGCGAGCGCCGACTGTCGTCGAAGTCGGTATTTTACGGGGGTCCGGACTGGCCACCTGGTCCGAGTTGTTCCCGAGCGGGCGCGTCGTCGGTTTGGACATAGACCTGTCATACGCCGCGGAGAACCTGTCATTTCTCAAGGAAAAGGGTGCGTTCGCCGCAAGGGACGTTGAACTCTACGAGTTCGACGCGTACGCTCCCGACCCGGCCGCGCTCGCGGAAGTGTTCAAGGGCGACGTGATCGACGTATTCATCGATGACGGACCGCACACGGTCACGGCGATTATCCGCACGCTGAATGCAATCTATCCTTATTTAAGCGACGAGTGCGTTTGCTTCATCGAAGATAACGACAAGGTCCATCACAACATCGCTGCCCAGTTTCCCGACTTTCAAGTCGAGCCGCTCGGACAACTCACGATTTTGCACAAGAAACAGTAAGTCAAGTCACATGTATAAACCCGTCTCTACCTACGGTCCCCCCCCCCGCCAATCTCTACGGTACGTTGGTAGCCCCTCCCGCGCTACCGATGTTACGGAGCTAGTACTAGTGGGCGGAGCCCCTGGGGGGGAGACACCGCGCGTCGCCGATTCATCGGCGGCGGGCGCGCCCCCCCCCCCCATGGGTCCAAGTACCTACCAGTACCAGGTACTGAACTTGTACCAACACGATGGCAGCCCGGCCGCCAAGGGCGTCCATTGCGACGTATATGCCGGCAGAGGTAGGGCGGCTGCGTGCGGAGAACGAAGCGCTCCGCAGGGAGCTGGCGGTGCATGCCACACCGGCGTCCTCGAACCAACTCGAACAGCCAGTGGCGTCGCGCCGCTTGAATACGTGGGCTGTCGGGGCGCTCGCGGCGGCGGCGCTATCAGCAGTCGTCGGCTTAGGAGCCAGTCCGCATGGAATTTTAGGCGGTAACGCGCAAGAGAGGTGGCACGACACCCCATGCCCGGACGGTGTGACAGTACCGCTCGTTAATGCTTCGAGCAGAGTGCTCGTCACGGGCGGCGCGGGGTTCATAGGCATGTCGCTCATGGCGTCGCTCGGCAAGCGGGACGCGAGGACGCGGCCGGCGGTAGTTGTTGGTGTTGACTCGTTCAACGACTACTACGCCCCGGCCATGAAAAGAGGCCGTGCAGCTAGACTCAAGCATGAATTTGGCTACGACGTCGTCGAGGCGGACGTGTGCAACACCTCAGTCGTAGACGGGCTCTTCGAGAAATACACGTTCACGCACGTGGTGCATTTGGCGGCTCAGGCTGGCGTCCGGTACAGCATCACGCACCCGATGACGTACGCACGCAACAATCTGGAGTGCGTCGTTTCACTTTTGAACTACGTTGCTCATCGGACCCCTCAACCCGCGTACGTGTACGCTTCTTCCTCGTCGGTCTACGGCCTCAACAAAAAGATACCCTTCAGTGAATTGCACGCCATAGACCACCCCGCAAACCTGTACGGGATCTCAAAATTTGCGGGCGAACAGATCGCGGCGGCGTATCACAACCTCCACGGCCTGAAGAGCGTCGGGCTTCGATTTTTTACCGTGTATGGCCCGTGGGGCCGGCCTGACATGGCCGTCTCGCTCTTCACGAATGAGATCGAGAACGGCGAGACCATTACACTGTTTAACGGAGGCGACATGCGGCGCGACTTCACGTACGTGGACGACGTAGTGCGGGGCGTCGAGTTTGCGATGGAGTACTGCGCGGACAATGCTGCCGTGTTCAATCTAGGTAATTCCAAGCCCGTGCAGCTCGGCTCCGTTCGGTGTCCGCATCAAAAGTGTCTCTGCCGCCTTCGTCTTCGATGCTAATGCACACACAGGCTACGTCCTCGCGCAGATCGAGAAGCGCCTGGGCGTCAAGGCAAAATTCAAGTATCAGGCCTCAAACGCCGAGATCAAGGAGACCTACGCGGACATTTCGAAGGCGCGCGAGCTGCTGGGTTACTCGCCAACTACCTCGATCGAGAGCGGCCTCGACCAGTTCATGGCCTGGTACAACAAGCTAGATAAACGGACGCGCGGCGAGTGGGCCGGGGGGCGCTTCAAGGCAGAACGGCAGAACGCTCATCTCGAAGGAACTCGTGGGCGCGTCTGAAGCGTCCGCGTCGCCGTCTTTGTCTCTGTATAAATTCAAGTTGTGACACTAGGGGCGAAAAGCGCCAAGCTCTGTGATGTGCGTCATTGCGTGGCCTCCGTCCTCGATTTCTAATTACTAGCATGACTCGGAGTACTTCAGGCTTAGACTTCAGGCTGGCCCCGGGGGCTCTACTAGTAAGGAATCATACCTGCTACACTACACAGTGAACTTTAGGCGTGGTCCGGGCCTCTTCATGCAGATCGAAAGGCAGGGCGCTTTGCTCGTGCCAGTGCATCCGAAACACTAGGTCCGACCATCGAAGGCCGTAGAGATTATGCAACTTGAGTAGCTGACTCCGCACAGGAAAGTGAGATTTTCTCGTTGAAAGCGCCCGACGCCAGGGTTACTTCACCACCGGTGACGGTGCCGTCAATGATGTAAAAATCTACGCGAACCATTCTCAAATCGATTCGCCGAGAAATCTCGGTGGCGAATCGTAGTACATCTTTCATGAGCCCTTTCTCGACACAGCGATCAATCTCATTTTTGCGACTTAATTGCCCAGTAGGACAATGCCAGAAACAATCGTTTAGCCGCGTCAAGTTTGCAGTGCCGCGCTCAACCGCATACACAGTTCGCGTATGAGCTTCAAAGCGATCTTGATCCGACCAGACCACCGTCGGGACGTTGTCGACGACTACCACTTTGATGTCTTCTGGCAAAGGGTCGATAAAAGTCTCGATGAATAGTCTTGGAACGGTGTGTTCGTAATGACATTCATTTTTGTTCCAATACGGCGCGTCCCAATTCTCCAACTGTTGCAAAACGGCCTTTGCATTTGTACTTTGTTTCGATTGTACAATCGCATTTCGACCCGCACCCTTGTTTGATTTTACAACGAACTTTTCAGGTAGAGTTGACCACACGGCCTCGAGTTCATTCGGAGAAGAAAGAACGCGTATTAATGGGGTTGTTTTCAAGCCTATCTCGCGGCAGAAGTCTTTAAATTTGAGCTTGTCTACGAACGTGTCGAATCGATTAGTGTCCAAAAACGGCAGAACGTGAGTTTTTCCGAATTCGTTGAATGCGTTTTCTTTACTTGGATCCGTTGCAGGCTGGGTGTCGATAATCGCGAGCCGTCGGTCGACGCGTTCGCGCAGCGCTCTCAGAAACGTGGTTTCGTCGTGGCCCGCCGCGGGCGGGGCGAGCGCGGCGAGCGCGGCAGCCGCGTCGAAGGCGAACGGCCGCTCGCCGGGCTCTGGAGGCGCGGCGCGTCGCAGCGGAACGACGAGGTTGGGCTCGCCATTTGGTAGGCGGACGTGCTGGTCGCGAAAGAGCGCCGTTTCGTTCGTCACCGGCCAGTGCGCCGCGCGGATCCGCGAGACGATGACGTCGAGGCCGCGGGCCCAGAGGCACGCCTCGCGGTTCCACCCCGTCTCAAAGATTTCTGCCACGCCATCCGGATCGAGCTCGAACCAGCACGGCGTGTTGCCTGCCGCGAGGGAGGCAGCGACGACGGCGTCGGTCGAGGCACGGATGTTGGAGCCCGGCACGCGAATTATCGAAGTGATGGAGTACCCGGCACGCATCGTCGCCTTGGGTGCGGGTACGGGCAGCGTGCCCCGCGCGGTCAAATAAGCGTACGCGAACGTGTCGTCGTCGCGGCGCTCCGAGCGCAGCTGCGCCTCGAGCCACGTCATCGGCTCGCCTTCGGGCCCGTCGAAGAACAGCGCGTCAAAATCGGCGATGTACGCGGCCTCGGCGAACGCCCGGAACGACAGGGGCGCGACCCACTCGTACGTCGCCGCTGAGGTCGACGCAGCGTGGCCGCAGCCGAAGTCGTACGCAAGAACGACGTGCGCGCCGCGATGAGCGCGGCAGAGGTGAAGCACCGTCTGCTTGTCGAGAACATAGTGAAAGGAGCCCAAGAAAGCGAATGCGGCGACGCCGTCGCGGGCGTCGTCTGGTCTCAGCACAAACGGAAATTCTCGCCTGTTCACGTCGCACTTTACTGCGCGGACCTTTGTGCGAATCGACCAGTGAGTTCAGTGTCTCACGGACTCTTTAGAGGCGACGACGCGGCCGTGATGGCTACGTCGAGCCGCAGCACCCACTCGAGCAGACGTCGCGTCGATGGTGTGGAGGTCGACGCAATGATTCAGCACGAAGGCGACGTGAACCGTGATTTATACACTGGTGCGGACACCCTCATAGCCCATCACGTCGACGGGGACATACGTAGTGGTCGGTGGGAGGTACTCCCGGAGCCCGCCGCGGCCCGCACCGATGTCAACGACCGCTCCACCCTCCTTGAACGCGCCAAACCGCCGCATTAAATGCGCCGCGGCGGACTGCCGCACACGGCCGTCCACGAAGTGCTCAGCCTCGGACCAGAAGACCGTCGGGCTGCCTTCGATTGGCGTCGCGTTCCGCGCAACGCAGTCTGTCACCTCGAGGCGTGGGACAACTATGTTCCCAGCCGCGGCGGCAGTGGTTGCGACCACGACCAGTAGCATCGTGCCCACGGCGAAGGCGGCATGCAGGGAGCTTGCTCGCAGCATGGTGCTTTGATGGCAGCCTTTTTGCCGCCGACCAGATCCCAGCCAGTCTAGTGTAGTGCCAGCTGCCACACACTTACTGCCAAACCCACGCAAGCCGGTGCCTGGGCCTTTTTTGGCTCTGGGCTGCCTGTGCTTGCTAGGGATGCCTAGTGTCTTACCTGTAAGTACAGGCCGCTAGCGCGATTTCCTAAAACGCGGCCCCTGGCGACACAGGCCTAGGCGACAGGCTAATTTTTCGCTTGGGAAGTATTATGTGCACAATCCGAAGCTAGTAGACACGCGCGACCGGCGGCACGACGGCGCACTCGTCCTCGTCCAGCGTCTCGTAATGGATCGGGCGGTACGTCACCGACGTCTTGCGCGTCGCTTCGTCATAGTACGTCATCGTGTGCTTCATCCAGTCGTCGTCGAGGCGGTCGGGGCAGTCCTCGCGCGCGTGCGCGCCGCGGCTCTCCTTGCGGGCCTCGGCGGCGTGCATCGTCGCGGCGGCGTTCGGTAACAAGTTGCGCAGCTCCAGCGTCTCCACGAGGTCCGTGTTCCAGATGAGCGAGCGGTCCGAGACGCCCACGTCCTGGAAGGAGTCCACCACTTTATCAATCTTGGTCACGCCCTCGGCGAGACTCTCCTGCGTCCGGTAGACGGCGGCGTGGTCCTGCATCGTCTTCTGCATGTCCCGGCGGATCTCGGCCGTCGGCGTCGGGCCGGACGAGTGGCGCACGTCGTCCAGGTCCTGCAACGTCTTCTGCCCCGCGTCCCTCGGGAGCGGCGGGACGGCGTCCCCGGGCTTGGCGATGTCGGCGATGCGCAACGCGCACGCGCGGCCGAACACGACGATATCTAACAACGAATTGGCGCCCAACCGGTTCGCGCCGTGCACCGACGCGCAGGCGGCCTCGCCCGCGGCGAAGAGGCCCGGCACGACCGCGTCGTGGTCGACCACGTTTCCCGACGCGTCCTTCTTCTGGTGGATCACCTCGCCCAAATGGTTGGTCGGAATGCCGCCCATGTTGTAGTGCACCGTGGGCAGGACCGGGATGGGTTCCCGGGTCACGTCGACGCCCGCGAAGATCGCCGCGGTCTCGCTGATGCCTGGTAGGCGTTCCGCGAGCAACTCCGCGGGCAAGTGGTCCAGGTGCAGGTAGCAGTGGTCCTTTTCTTTGCCGACGCCGCGCCCCTCCCGGATCTCCATCGTCATCGCGCGGCTGACCACGTCGCGCGACGCGAGGTCCTTGGCGGACGGCGCGTAGCGCTCCATGAACCGCTCGCCGTCCGAATTGCGCAGGATGCCCCCCTCCCCGCGGCACCCCTCGGTGATCAGGCACCCGGCGCCGTAGATGCCCGTCGGGTGGAACTGGACGAACTCGGGGTCCTCCGCGGCCAGGCCCGCGCGCAGCGCCATGGCGTTGCCGTCGCCCGTGCAGGTGTGCGCCGAGGTGCACGAGAAGTAGGCCCGCCCGTAGCCGCCGGTCGCCAAGACGGTGTTCTTGGCGTTGATGCGGTGGATCGTGCCGTTCTCCATCTCCAGGCACACGACGCCGACGCACTTGCCCTCGTCGTCCATGATCAGGTCGAGCGCGAAGAACTCCAGGAAGTACGTGGTGTCGAACGCTAAACTTCGCCCGTACAGCGTGTGGAGCATCGCGTGGCCCGTGCGATCGGCCGCACACGCGCACCGATACGCCTGGCCGCCCTTGCCGTAGTCCAGGCTCTGGCCGCCGAACGCGCGCTGGTAGATCTTGCCGTCCTCGGTCCGCGAGAAGGGCAGGCCGTACGACTCGAGCTCGAGGACCGCGCGCGGCGCCTCGCGGCACATGTAGTGGATGGCGTCCTGGTCGCCCAGCCAGTCCGACCCCTTGACCGTGTCGTACATGTGCCAGCGCCAGTCGTCTTCGGTCATGTTGCCGAGCGCGGCGTTGATGCCGCCTTGCGCCGCGACCGTGTGGCTGCGCGTCGGGAAGAGTTTCGTCACGCACGCCGTCTTGAAGCCGGCCTCCGCGGCGCCCATCGCCGCGCGGAGGCCTGCGCCGCCCGCGCCCACCACGACGACATCGTATGAGTGGTCCACGATGGTGTAATCTCCTACAAGGCTTTGCGCAGTGGACAGCGCGCAGCGCGGCGCTCGCCGCGCTGCGGCGCGACTGAGTGTTGTTATCATAGTGTTACAACTTGCTATCGGCCAGCCGCTTCGAATGAAATGAGTACTTCCAGCCGCTTCGTCGAGCAGAAGAAGCTCTAGACCTTGGTAAGTCTAAGGCTCCAATCTCCAATAATACCCTTCTAGAGCTCTCCAATCTCCACTGTACCCCTAAAATGATCTCCAATCTCCAAAAACGCTAAAACGGGTTTCTAGTGTGTCGATACGCTAGATCACTAGGTCTTGCGGCTCGCCAAAATACACCAGCGATTGACGCCGCCATCTACCGTCCAAATGGTACATCATATCAACTCCAGCCCAGTTTTCATACAAGTTGGACGGAACCGGAGCCGACGGCCCGCGCTCGGAGGGCGGGAGAAGAATTCTACTAGACAACTCCCGAGTTTATGTTCGTTTCCTTCCGTTTGGTAGTGGTAGAGGCCATCTAGGCCGTTTGAACAACTACTCATCTATTTTAGGTTCTCCGTTAGAGCCGCGCGATTCGACGTCTTCGCGACCCCACGTTTACCCAAAAACAGCGCCGACACCCAGACCTGCGACTATCAGCGACGCCACTACCCAGATGGATCATAACGCCGTTGTTCTATTCACAATCGACCGACTTGCCCGTTCTCCGCGGACGACGGTACGTACGCGGGGCACCGGAAAGGCCCCAGACCGGTGAGTTATAAAATAAATTTGCGTTTCGGGCGCTTCGTGTATGGGACGGGCCAGCTAATTGGCCTGAGCGTGTCCTACATTTGATTTCCTATTGCCAAATGCTCCCGCGCCTTGTCGGTCTCGCGAGCCCACTATCTGGCTTAGATGGGCACGACACCTGAATCTGCGACCATCAGCCCGTGTACCTTCACCATGGACCTTGATGAGATCGTTTGTTTCATGATAGACTGACTTACGCGAGGTCCAGATAAAGATGTTCACGTCCTCAGCGTGGGCAGCCAAAAGTACCCTTCTCGGCGTGTAGATGTCATATACTTGTAATTGACTATCATTGGGGTAGTATGGGGTCCGACGAGACCGCTACGGCGACTACTGGGGGCCCTCGGGTAATTGCGTATTTTACGGGAACGGGGCGCCATCGGGCCCAAATTATTTACTTTTTGTGGATGCAGATCGGCTCCCGGAGGCCTCCCGAGGTAGGTCTGGTAGTGGGTAAGCGCCTGCACCGCATACGCCGTCGATGCGGCAGCCTAGTGCTCTCGGAGAGCCCTGGAAGCCATTGCCAGGCTATTCCTGGTTCAGTGGGCCGACTGGTTGAGAGAAATCGACCAAAAATGCTTGAAGCGGCGGCGTATGCGGTGTAGGTGCTTGCACGTGTATAGTACCGACCCTAGGCGACCCCAGGGACACCTCCCCAGCAGGGATTGACAGGATTCAGCCGGCGCGGCCGCCATGGTGGAACCGTCAATATCGCGAATTAAAAAAAATATTTTTTTCACCCCCCAGGAAGTGTCTCATTGGTCTCTTTGGACCAGTAGCGAACCGAACGACGCTCAAACGGCTGCATGGCGTCCTGCCTTCCTAGTGTCTTACACCGCTAGGCCCTGCCGCCTCGCGGCCCTGGCTTGCGGCCCTGGCTTGTAGACTGGGATAGAGAGCAGTTCATCGTCAATTCGTGCAGAAAAGCCTCACCGCTGATCTCACACCAACTGCAACTGCACCGCTCTGCACCCTGGCCAGCTGGAAAGCACCTCCAGGCTGCTTAGGTATGTGTGCTGTAGCTCGAGTCAGCAGTAGCTCTTGGTAGTGACGAGTACAAAATGCGCCCAGCCCTCGCCGCGCTCGTCGTCGCGCGCACATGCGGCGGTGACCTGCGGGCCGCGTCTCGGGCCGCCATACTGCACACGCTCGGCCACTGCGACGCCGCGACGAGAGACGGTGCAGCGCCGCGGCCCGGCTTGGGCTTCGTCCACATCGGCGCGCACCACTGGTTCCCACCGACGCGCGATGCGATGCTGCACGACGTCGCGACGAGGCACAACTGGACGGGTCTCCTCGTCGAGCCGTCGCCCCACGTCTTCGAAGAGCTGCAGCGGCGGGCGACGACCACCGCCTCGCCCCATGTCCCCGTCCAGGCCGCACTCTGCGCTAGGAGCGCGCCAGCCGTGCCTTTCTACGCCGTCTCGCCCGCGGCCGCCGGCGACGACATGCCGTCCTGGGTCACCGAGATCGGTTCGCTGCGCAGCGACCACGCCCGCGGTCACCAAGGCATACTCGGCCGCGAAATTCCTGTCGAGCAGATCGAAGTCGAGTGCCTCGGCTTCGAGGACCTCGTGAGCCGCCACGGCGGCGTGATGGACGTTTTGGTCGTCGACGCGGAGGGCGCGGACGTCGACCTCCTTGCCACGCTGCCCCTCGATCGCCTGCGCCCCCGCGTGATCGTCTTCGAGGCCAAGCATGAGATCAGCTGGGGCGGGTCGGAGGCTGCTCGCCCCACAAAAGTCATGAGCCTGCTCGCGTCCCTCCGCGAGGCCGGCGGCTACGATCTCGCGTCGACGGACACCGACGCCGGCGACGGCGACCTTGCACTCGTGCGCGCGCGGGAGGGAAGCGTCGCGACGGACGCGCCTGTCGACGCGACGCAGCGCTGTCTGCTCGCCGCGCTGCGGGGCCACGACCGTGGCGGGCCGTGCGTCCTCGACGTAGATCCCGAAGGTGCGCACATCGTCCTGACGGACCGCGGTCGGGCCGCGTGCTTGTGGGCCTACGGCCTCGACCTCAATCCAAGCGAAGTGGGGAAAACGGATATCCGGGCGGCGCACTGGCCGGTGAAAAACGAGACGGCGCTCTTCCGCGGGCCGTGGGCCCCCGACGGCGTTCCCCGCCTCGTGGCGCCGCTCGCCAGCGTCGTCGCGCCGCCTCAGCCAGTGTAAGCAGTGTTGTGCCTTAAATGTATCCCAGCTAGGCATATTGAACACAGTAACAAAGGAAATTAGATGGACCCGATACCGCACACCCCCGCGCCGACGTAGGATACGCAGTACGCGAGCTGCCGCCACGACGCGTGCTCCGCGACCGCGTCGGCGTACAGCGCCTCGCGCGTGGCGGGGTCGCATGCGGGCGCGAACAGCCGCCGAAAGACGACGGGGAGGATCTCCGACCCGAGCCCCTTTGGCGGGTCCCACGCGATGCCCCTCCTTTCGCAGACGCGCCGGATGGCGGGTTCCGAGGCGATGTTCGCGTAGGCGGAGCGCTGGTACGGGAGCAGGTGGTGCGCCCGGTGCGGCGCCAGCCCCGCGGAGAGCCAGCAGTCGAGGCGCGGCCACCCGGTAATACTCATGTCGTGCGTCTCCGCGAGCTGGAAGACGGCCCAGTCGCGCTCGGACTCGTCCCCGAGGTCGTCGAAGTCGTGCGAGGAGACGACGAGGAGCGTGTTCAACCAGAGCGAGCCGATGAATTGAAACAACCACGACCAGCGGAGGCCCTGGCGCCACGCGACGTAGAGCTCGACCCGTAAACATACATGGACGGCCCAGAAGCCCACGTGGGCCCAGTTCCCTAGCCCGAGCGCCCTCTTCAGGTCCTCGACGCCCTGGTGTTCCTCTGCGTCTCGTTCTAGCTGCAGGTCGACCTGCCGCACGAGGCATCCTGTCACGACGTGCCCTAACTTGTGCAGCGTGTGGATCGGCACGCGGTACGCGCGCGCCACGCCCATCATGCCGCCGAAGAAGCCTCGCTTCACGTCGGCCTCCGTCTGCGTGTAGCCGTGGTGCAGGAGCGCGTGCCCGTCGACGGCCGTCGTGCAGTGGCCCACGTAGTTGAAATCGAAGAGCGCGCCCCAGGGCGACTTGGGCCGGTGGACGAAGGAGTGGCCCGCGCCCGCTAAAGCCGTACGCAGGAGGATGAGGGCGATCGCGGCGACGGAAGGTCGTAACACGCAGGAGAGCCACGCGCTTACAATGACACCGTACATGAATAGTAGTATCAAAGCGTGACGGTCAAACGCGGCGTCCGCAGCTTCGACCGCGCGCGCGACCGCGGGCCGCGCCATTTCCTTGACGAGGTCCGCGAGGAACGTCCCCGGGCCCCAGTCGTACGAGGGCGTGTCAGTCACTGCGTCGAACCTCGGCGGCAGCAAGAACTGCGGCACGCCCATTAATCGCTTCACCGACTTGACCGGCGGTTCTTCACATCTGTACCTTCGCAACAACGGCAGCACGGTGCGCTCGGGATCCTTGTGATACGTGTGCACGGCGATGCTGATGTCGCGATTCGCGCTCCACAACAGAAAGTCCGGCCCGCCCGGATGTTTTGCAAGAAACGGCGTCAGGTCGTAACTCACGCCGTCGACGACCCAGCGCTTTTTTGGGCTGCCCTTGAAGGCGGCGCGCGGGGGGCAGTCGTCCTTTTCACCGCCCTTACCCATACCTCTGCAGTAGTGCAACACCCGCAACAGACGCCCCAGGACCGACGAAACGTCGAGTGGGGCAGCAGGTCAGCGCGCGCTTCTCTGCTGCCGGAAATTTGGCCCCATCTAAAATTGGAAATTCAAAGAAGCGTGGGGCTTCAAAACGACGAGTTCGATCGCTGGCACGGAAGTCTCCGTTGACAAAACCCGTACCTGGCATTGGCGCGCGCGTTTCGTGCGGGGTGGGGGGCTAAAAACCCGTCGTCGTCGTTGGGGCGCGCGCGCCGACTGCTCGCGCCGGCTCACTGGGCAGTCAGCGTCATTGCATAGATCAAACACGCACGCAACGTTTGCTGCGCTCAATTCCGTGTGCGAGTTCACCACACAATATGTCCCAGTAGAGAGCATGCGCTAGTGAGAGCTTGGAAAAGGGCAGCCTTAGGATGGGATGGCGCGCCGGCCTGCCCTTGCTCACGATGGTGCAAGCCAACGACGTCGCACTCCTGCTCCGGGGCATCTCGTCGCCGCGGACCTACGAGGGCATCGACGGCCGCACGCTGCGAACGGCGGACTGGCGCGCGACGCACCGCGAACTGCGTGATTACGTCATCGGCCCCACACGCGCGGACGTCTTCTTGCACACGTGGGCCGGCGCGGAGGCGCTGCGGGTCCTGCAGGCTTACGACCCGGTCGCACACGTCATCGAGACTGAACGCAACTTCTCGGCAAGGTTCCAGCCTCTCGTGACGTCGGCCACGTGCCAGGCGTCGCAGGCGACGTCGGGCCAGCGCTGCCCGCGCGTGCTGCAGAACAAGTTCGCCATGTTCTGGGGCATCCGCGAGGTCTGCCGCCTGCTGCTTGCGCACGAGGCGACGCGGGGCGCTGCCTACGACTTCGTCGTCAACACCCGCTTCGACGCGCGGCTGGCGTTCGCGGGCGGGGCCCCGGGCGGACAGCTCGCGCTCCGGCGCCCTGTCGAATGGGGTCGCTTGTACGGTTTCTGGCACGCACCCGGACCGACGCACCCGCGGCCGTTCCTCGACGACAAACTGTTTGGGGGCGACTCAGTTATAATGCGCGCCGCCCTGGACGCGTTCGACGCCCTTGGCACATACGCGGAAGGCGGTGCCGCGGGCTTTGAGTACTCGAACCACGTGAACCTCGAGCGCGCCTTTGGTAGCATGATGGCGGACCTCCGCCCAATGGGGGACGCGCTGCGGCGCGCCGACGGCGGCGCGCGCCTCGAGGGCGTCAACGTCTATCGAGGCGAGCAGGGCGGCGATCGCCCCACGGGCGCATTTGGCGGCGCGTGTTCCAACAATTCCTATACCCTGCCCCTGCGCCGTCGTCGCATCGCCCCGAGCGCCTCGGCACTGGAGTCGTTTCAGAAGAAAATAATCGCTCTGGCGCGGAACGCGAGCGCGCTGGAGATTGGCGGCCCCACGACGGACATCGGTGGCCTGTACGCACAGCTCGCTTGGGCGTCCGTGGACATCGTCAACTGGTCGGAACAGGATGGAGCCGTCACGCGCGTCGAGACGGTTGGAGCGGAAGCGTCGAGCGGGTCCGCCTTCTACGTGGACGACCGCCTCCTGGGGCGGCTGCGCGTCGGCGACGGAGGGCGCCTCGAGCACGTCGCCGACGGATCCTACGACGTCGTCATGGCGTTCCACGTGCTGGAGCACTTCGCCGATCCGTTGCGGGCGCTCGCAACGTGGCGGCGCGTTCTCAAACCCGGTGGGTATTTCGTCATAAGCGTGCCCTGGGCCGGGAACACGTACGACAGAGACGTGCCCGTCTCGACCATCTACGACCTCATCCTCGCCCACGCGGACGCCGCGGACTCGTCGGACGACCCAGAGGTGCTCCGACGACTCGAGCAGCGCGTCAGAGCGTACCATCGCCTCGTGGACCTCGACACGTGCCCGTTCTGTAGCGACGACCTCGCGACGGCGCGCCGCCTCAAGGGCTACCACTGGCACGCGTGGGACCTCTCGTTACTCCAGGAGGCCATGGCGTGCACCGGCGCCGTCGTCGAGTACCTCGATATCATGGACAACTGGCACCAGCTGGTTATTGCACGCGTGCCGGCGGGAGATTAACTTCGTTTGACATTTACCACTATCGCGCGCGCTCGAAGAGTTCCACGAGCGACCGCACGTCGTCGAGCGACCGCAAGTTGCGCACGGCGAGCGTCATGACCACGCGCCGGCGGGCGACCTCGGAGATCTTGCGCGCGAGGAGATCCGCGAGGCCGCCGTCGTCGACGCCGCCGCCCATTTTCGTCGTTGTCGCCGCGCCGTCGGCGACGACCACGCGGCCGACGCCGCCCGTTTGACTAAAAAAACATGCGCTGTAGTCCTCGAAGCCCACGCAGAAGCAGTGCGTGAGCGTGCCGCCTAGGTGACCACTGGCGGAGCCGCTGCGCGGCGTGCCCGTTGCCGGCGCGGCGAGCGCGGCCATTTGCTACCCTAATGCTATGCGCGGTTTGTAAACGCAGGCGGCTGCTCGCACGACGAGCAGACTACCCAACTAATATCGAGAGGGGTGCCGCCTGCTTTTTTAAGTTGTTTGCCTCTGTCCCGATGGGGGGGAGTCGCCGGGCAGTAGCTGGTATGCAAACGCTGTCGACGTAGAAACCCGCGAGCTCAGAGGCTCGGGGCTCAAGCTGGTATGCGCGGAGGAGAGCTAGGCTAGGGATAGATGCACTAGGGGGGTGTTTGGGAGCGGGAGGGGTACGGGGAACCCTGCGACGTAACTAGCCTGAGCCTGAGCCTGTGTTTGCCGAGGCGGTTCTGCTTAGAAGGAGGTACGCTGTTATGAAAGAAGCGGATCGCGCCCGCCGCCGATGAATCGGCGTCGCGCGGTGTCTCCCCCCAGGGGATGTACCTTGAATATCTATACATCTTTATTTTATGGACTTGAGATCCCCCGCGTGTCATCGGGCCAGCTTGACGAGGTCGACGACGACGGACGTGACGCCCTCGTTCATGGTCGGATGGTCCGGCGTCCGCTTCACGAACCCGAGGCCGTAGTCAATCGGGTTGCGCGTGAAGGGCAGCGGCTCGTCCTCCGACGGCGGTCGTCCATCCAGGGCACTCCCGTCCCAGTAGTGGAGCCAGTAGACGGCCTCAAATGGCGACGCCTCGACAAAAGGTCGCACGGAAGCAAATGACGTGAACGCGTGGTGACCCCCAAGGATCCTGTGCTCGGCGGCCACCGTTGTGTTCCAGAATACGCGGCGGACGGCGCCCGGTGCGTGGTAGTCCGGGAGCGCAACGCGCGCGACGCCACCCACGCGCAAGATTCGATGGAACTCGCGAAGAATGTGCGGCCAGTACTCCCACTTGATGTGCTCGAGCGCGTGCTCGGTTAGTATGGAGGCGACGGACCCGTCGTCGAGCGGAAAGCGCTCCCGCGTCAGGTCCCGGCAGAGGCACCACGGCTTGCCGCAGCTCTCTTTCCCATCCAAGCAGAAGCCGTAGTCGTGGCCGTCCGGGTCGTTAGGCCCCTCGACGGCGACCCACCCTGTATACCGGTCGTCGAAGGCGTGGAAGTCGTTCGCAGCGCCTCCCCCGAAATTGAGCCGGAGCTTGCCCTGGGCCGCGAGCGCGTGGGCGTCCGCCCAGGTCCAGACGGGCGGGAGCGCGCCAGCGGGCAGCGGCGCGGCAGCGCACGGCGGGCCCGCGGCGTCGGCCTGCATCCGCGTCATGTGGTTTACGATTTCTTGCGAGGCGGCCCGATCGTCTGGGTGAGTCGCGAGCAACGTCCGGTCCGTGCGGTGCACGAACGCGTGCGCGATGCCTACCAGCTCCAGCTCGGTCGAGCAGCGGTCGAAGTCTAGGAACTCGGTGGTGTCGTCGACCGTGATCTCGAGCCGGAGCGCGTCGAGGCTTACCGCGAGGCAGGCGGCCACATTCCTCCATCTCATGATTCAGGTGGGGCTGCTTTAGCTGCCCACAACAAGCCGCCGCGTCGACGTGGCCATCATCAGGGCATCAATCAATCACAACACATTGCAGCTCAGTTGCAGCGCCGCAGCGGAGCCGCGCGCGACGCCCAGCTGCAGGTGGCTTCGGGTTCCCAGGGTTGTGCCGTGCCGAATACGTCGAACGAGCGCTCCTGGGCAGGACGAATGGAGCACGCAGGGCGGAAGGGCAGCTCGGAGGCTGAGACTTCCGAAGCGCGCACCGCGCGCCTCTCTCGGGAAGTGGCGCATAGTGTGGAGTTTCACAAGGAGCGCCTGGCCGCCGATTTCCCCTTCGTGAAGCCAGAGTACTTGCAGAAGTTCGCGCTGATGGGGGCAGTCGCCGAGAAAAAGGAATAAACAAGCCATGCGGGTCGGCCTCCTGTGCCTCGCGCTCGCCTCCAGCAGCGCGGACGGCTCCTCGAGCGCGGTCCTCGAGGCGGGAGGAGAGGCACGAGCAACGAGCGGCACTTGGTACGTGTACCAGCCGCAGCTGCGCTACGCAAGCGCCGGCGGCGCGGCGATGCACGATCTGTGTGGCGAGTTGCTGCGGCAGGGGGCGAAATGTAGGATGGCGTATGTAAATCCCAAGCTCGCCCATGTGGTCGGACCTCCGGCGCTCGCAGCGGCGGCCAACATGACGTTGGATGAAGTAGCAGCGCTCTGGGCGCGGGGACTGGACAGAGACGACACGCTCGTCGCGCCCGAAGTCGCGCCCGAGTTCGTGCCGATTCCGTTTGACGCGCATATCCCTCATTCGCAGGGTAGGTCCGATGCGCGTGACGTGGCAAGAAACGTGCAAGCGCTCGAGCAGCGCGGCGGCGTGATCGCGCGGTGGATGCTGGGGGCGGCCCAGGACTGGGGCGACCGCGTGTCGGAGGAGATATCCGTCCACATCGGAGCCTCGTCGTACCTCCACGACACTTTCGGCGGCGCCGGTCCGGGCCCCGTAAGCGTGTGGCCGCTCGAGGCCGCTCTGGTACATCGCGCGACGGCTTGGCTCGCAAGCGGCGACGCAGAAAGGGCGGCGCGGAAGATGAACGAAGAAGGCCGTGCGGTCGTCGTCCTCGACGACGACGTGGACTTGGACGTCAAAACGCTCCAGCGTGCCCTCGACCGCGCGTCTCCCAATACGGCGCGGGCGGTCCGGTTCTCGGGATTTTCCAGAGAGGAGGCCTACGCGCTTTTCGAGAGGACCTCGGTCTACGTCGATTTGCATCTGCCCGGTCTGGAAGCGGGCGTATGCGAGTTCGCCATGTTTGGCGCGCGAGTGGTCCTGACGGCGTTCGGGCACGGCGAGGCGCGCGAATACCCGTCTTCGTGGATTCGCGTGCTGGAGGATGATGCTGATACCGTCGCGAAGGCGGCGTTAGCGAGCCTATCTTCGCCGGCAAACGAGAGCTACGCGTACGGCGCATGGTGCCGAGGCATCCCGGCGCGCTTCGGACCCGGCGTCGCCGCCTGGCGCGCGTCGCGGGCGACCGCCTTCGTAACCTACGCGGCAGTGGGTCCGGACTTCGCCGCGCTGGCGCCGCTCTTCGTGTCCATGGTGGTGCGGCACGCGTTCTCGACGCTGACGGTCGTCGTCGCGACGCCGGAACAGCGCAACGCGTTCTGGCAGCGCTTCGGCCCGGCGACGCGCGAGGCACTGCGGCGGCTCGGGCTACTGCGGAGGATACGTGTTGCGGCGTGCGAGAGCTGCTTCGGCGTCGCCGGGCTGGCGGCGGCCGCGCTCGACCACGCGCGAGATACGTCGGAACTGGCCGTCCTGCTCCCGCCTCGTGCGCATGCGCCGCGGGCTGAAGCAATCCGTGCCGCCTTAAGTACGGCCCGGCCTGGCGGCTGCGCCGTCGCAGCCACCTTCGCCGCCTGCGGCCGCGGCGCGACGGACGAGGCCGTGGCCGTCGCCGACGCCCTCCGCGCAGCGCCCCCCGCACCGCCCGGCGATTGCGCCGACATGTGGCGCCACGCCCTCTGGCGGCAGATTGCGCCGACACTCAGCCCTCCGTCGCGCACGTTCTTTGAAGCTGAGTGCAAGCAGCAAGCCCAACCAAATGCTTCGATTCAAATGGCAGCAGATTATGAGCTCCGCGCCGTTTGTCCAAACGAACATTACCGCCTCTCTGCGCGGCGTCGCTACGAATGGAACTCGCGCGCGCCGGACCATTTGACGCAGAATCCGAGGTTTGACTTTGGTCTCAACGCATCGCTGCTCGAGATCGGCGGGCCGACGCCCCACGCCGGGTTCATCTACGACTCCGTCGCGCGCGCCGACAACGTCGCGGAGCGGAACATCTTCGCGCTCATGCACCAGTGGGGAGCATACCCGGAGGAGGGCGACTTTGACGGCCATCCCTTCGCGCCCATGGGCACGGTCATGGGCACGACGTACCAGCGCCACGCGGCGCGGCTAGTTGGAGTGCCAGACGCTGCTTACGACGTGATTATGGCGTCGCACGTCCTCGAGCACATGTTGGACCCGATTGGCGCGCTGCGCGAGTGGGACCGGAAATTGAAACCCGGGGGGTGGATGCTGTTGCTCCTGCCCTGGGCGCCAAACGTCGACTACGACGCGCGGCGGGAGCCGGCCACCATGCAGCAGCTCGTTCATCTCGCTCAGCGCGACGCATCCTTCGACGCCAAGATCCTCTCGCGCCACGCGGAGCAGCTTCTTCTTGTGTGGCCCAAGTTGAACCGCTCGGACCTCTTCTCGCGATGCGCGCCTGGCGTGGACGCGGGCGATGCCTCCTGCGGCGTCGACGAGAACAGGGGACACTGGCACGTCTGGGACTTCGATCTGCTCCAGGAGGCCGTTGAGGGCTGTCTCGGCTACGACCTCGAGGTCATGACTCTCCAGGACCCGTGGCACCAGATCGTGCTGGCGCAGAAGCCGTCTTCTGCCCCCCGCTCAGAAGAGAGCTCAGCTTAATTGTCTTCCCCTTGTAACTTTGCTTGGAGCTAGGGCTGCAAGGCCACCTACTACAAGTAGTCTACTTCCGAGTCCGAGTCCCACCTCTACTCCCTACTTCCTACCTCAGGCTAGCCTACTTCCTAGCTTAGTAGCTAGCAATGTAGTAGCATCCACTGCGACCTGGGCCAGACACTCAGACGCCGGCCGGGCCCGTTAGAGCCAGCTGAACACCCATTAGGAGGTATTTCTGAGCTACAAGTATGGTAGCAATCTACCTACTATCCGGGCCCCTTTTTATACCTTTTATAACTTCCTTTTTAAATAAACAATTGCTTTGCTTAGGGCTAGGATGGGACAATATATATATAGATATATAATCCCGGAGGCTATGCCACTGGCAGTGATACTACTACACACACTTTTTTTAGTAAGCCCACTGCCTAAGCCCACCGGCCTCAGGTGCCACGCACAAGAGAGGGCCCTCAAACGTGCAGCCCGGGTCCCCGCCACGTGGACATCTGCTCGCAGCTTGGCACGTAGCCGCCCTCCAGCGCAGCGTGCTCGGCAAACTTGGCGACACTGTCCGTGGTTTTGGCGGTCGAAAAGACGCGGTGGATGTGTTCCTTGACGGACTCGCCGGGGAATTCGCGTCGGACGCGCGACGGGTAGATCCCGTACATGTTCGTGACCTGCGACATCAAAGTGGAATCGTTTGACGCTGAAGAAAAAAAGGGGAGTCGCATTCGACACCGCGGCAATGCCGCGGATCCTTCGCGAGCGAAACTTCGACGCCGATTCGCGACTGACATGCGTGTCGAATTCACCAGGCCCTTGCCGGTGTGCACGGGCCGCATGTCGAAGAGGACGACCGAGCCCGCGGGCGCATGGATCTCAACCGCTCTTGCTTTTCTCCGTTGGACCAGGTCCGCAACGTGGTCCTCCGAGAACTGCAGCGGGCGCTTCCCCGTGGACTCCACCTCGCCGACGCACACCGGCAGTACCCGCGGATCCGGCTGGGCGAAGCCCCACTCGTTTTCGATCTCGGGGTAGTCTTTCAGGACCACGAATGGACCCTCCTCCTTGCGAACCTGCGGCGACGATTGCCCCCTTTGGGTAGCATCGATTTCAACACGGCATCGATTTCAACACGGTCCGCGGACATCATTCAAGTACAGGAGCGACTTGACGCCAATGTTGAGGTGGTCGAGGTGGTATCCCGACCTGCGTCGAGATCGACTGTCGCTCCGGGGACGCCCGCGGACGATCCAGAGATTCCAACGCGGAGGCCAACGCGGGCGAGACGGAGACGATTCCGCAGAGGGGGCTCGCGTACTCGTTCTCGTAGGAGCACGCGGCCATGTTCTGATAAAACGCGGTGCTGGTCACCTCGACGAATCCTTCTGCGAGGAGCGCGCGTCCGTGCTCGGACTGGTTCATGACCTTGATTGCTGCCGCACGCAACGACTCGTCGGCGGCGAACGCGTCGATGACCGGACTGTACGCCTCGGCCGCCCATATTGTCCCCACGCCCGCGTCGGAGTCGGGCCGCTGCACGCAATCGCCGCCGTTGAAGAGCCGGTCGTGCTCCTCGCGCATCTGGCGCGTCTGGTCCTCCGTCAAATAGCGTGGGAACACGACATAACCCGCCTCGTCCTCGACAATGTGCTTGTAGACCGCGTCGACCATGTCTTGGCCCTGCGGCCGCCAGGGCTCCGCGTCGAAGTAGTCGTCGTACTCGCTAAAGGCCTCGATGGTCGCCCGGTTGTCGCCGCCGACCTTGGTGTCGTGGGAGCCACACGTGCGCACGCAATCCGTGTCCTGGTAGTCGCAAGACGGCGTCTTCTCCTTCTTGTACGTCTCGTTCCGCTCGCGGGCGGCCAGGACGAGGCGTTCCACGCAGTTCTCGTCCTCGCCCACCCCGTGATTCATGCAGAAGAATAGCGCGCGCGCCTCGTTGTCGCCGCCGTCATAGTCGACGACGGTGCGATCTCTCCCAAGAAGCACCTCTAGACTAACCACGGCTGCAATGACGAACCATGCGCGATAGGCACGGTGGCCGGGCATGTCGGCTGCCCGCGCAATCGAGCTATTCAGCTCACCTGCCTTCTATATCAGCTGCTGCCTGCCTCGCTGCGCTGGGCATCCGCTGGCAGCCCCAGGCCTGCAGGGTGGTCTCTGGCTGGCTTGCACCATCTGCCGAACCATGGCCGCGGAGAACGGGCTGCCCCCGCCGGCGCCACCGGAAGAGCCGCTCGTGGTCGGGCGGCCGAACGTGCTGGACGTGGAGGGCTTCCTGAAGGATATCACAGAAATCCTCTCCACACGGCTGCTCACGAACCACGGCCCGTTCGTCGTGCGATTGGAAAGGGCAGCGGCCGAGTATTTAGGAGTTGCGTACGTCGTCGCGGTGGCCAACGGCACGATTGGGCTGGAACTCGCGCTGCGCGCGCTCGACCTCGCCCCGGGCGCCGAGGTGCTGCTGCCATCGTTCACATTCGTCGCGACGGCGCACGCGGTGCGAAACGCGGGCCTCAAGCCGGTGTTCGTGGACGTGGACGAGGCAACGCATTTCCCGACGCCCGAGATGCTCGCGAGAGCGGCAACAAACAAAACGCGAGCGGTCGTCGCCGCGCACCTGTGGGGCCGCGCGGGCGACGCGGCGTCGCTCGAAGCCTTTGCGGCGGCGCGCGGCTGGCCCGTAGTCTACGACTCGGCGCACGCCTTCGGCGCGCGCCACGCCGACGGTGCGTTTTGTGGCGGGCGCGGCCGGGCCGAGGTCTTCAGCCTTCACGCGACCAAGCTCCTCAACTCGTTCGAGGGCGGCCTCGTGGCGACGAACGACGCAACGCTCGCTGCGCGCGTCATATCCACGCGCAACTTCGGCTTCGCCGGCCAGGACACTATTGCGCACGGCGGCACGAACGCGAAGCTCAGTGAGCCGCACGCCGCGCTCGCGCTGAGGCATTTGCGATGTGTGGATGCGACCATTTCCATATATCGGCGCGTCGCGCGCGCTTATGGCGACGCGCTGCGGCGGCGCGGCCTCATTCCAAATTTGGTGACGTACTGGAACGAGCCGCGCCTTGACGACGAACGGGATACGCACGCGTACGTCATCGTGCGCGTCCGACCGGCATTCGGGCTGAACCGGGACGCGGTCATGCGCGCGCTCCGGGACCGCGGCGTCCACGCGAAGCGCTACTTCTTTCCCGGCGTTCACAAGCAGCGGCCGTTCCTCGACTGCCCGGCTCTTGATTTAGAAACGACGGATGCGTTGAACAGCGACATCTTGATCCTGCCCACGGGCACAGTCGTCTCCGCCGCCGACGTCGAACGCGTCGTCGCTGCCTTGTGCGACGTCCGCGACCATCGGCGCGACTACGCCGCAGCGCCGCCGCTCGCGCCCCGCGAATTCGACACGTCACACTACGCTGCCGCACTCCGCACCATTGGAACAGAGCGCGACGCTCTGCGGGTGCGCCTCGCCGAGCTGGACCGGGCCGAGGCGGCGTTGGAGAAGGATCGGGCCGGCGTGGTCGACCGCGCAACTTCCCTGTGTTTATAGTACTCATATATTACCCCTCGTAGCTAACTGGGGTCTTTTGCGAGGACCACGGTGTAGTGAACCGGGTGGAGCGGCCGACCGGGCGTCTCTAACGCGCTGAGCTCCACAAGCTCGAGGCCTGCGTGGCGGGCGAGGTGGCGAATGCCGTGCTCGTTGATGCGCCACGCGTCCGGCAGGGGACCGTGTATCCGGAAGTTGTAGGGCACGGAGAGGTAGAGGAGGCCGCCGGGGGCGAGCAGGCGCGCAAGCTCGACGACGGCGGCCCAGGGCGCGGCCGTGTGCTCGAGGACCTCGGTACAGGCGATGTAGCGATAGGCACCGCCGGCGATGCTCTCGGAGTTGTCGGCGCAGAGGTCGGCGACGATCGTCGCGCCGGACCTCGGGTCCACGTCGAGCGTGTGGACGTCGTCCACGACCGCCGTGGGGGCGCTGGCGCGCCGGAGCGCGCCGCGTAGGCCTGCCCATATCTCGGGGGCGACGTCTAGCGCCGCCCCCGGGGCGGCGAGAAGCCGCGCGGCAAGGTCGTCGAGGTGCAACGCTACGCGCGCGCGCAGCGCGTCGAGGAGGACGACGTCGATCGCAGCGACGGTGACGCCGGTCGCTCGCGTATCTGTCAGGCAGTCGCGGACCTCGTACCGCGTCGGGCACGCTTCCGGTGAATCGGACGTGGCGGGCGCGGCGCGCCAGAGCCGGCGGTCGACGAGGGCATCGACCATAGTCGCGTCGAACGTCGGCACACCGGTCGCCGCCGCCACCTCGCGGCGCTCGGCGAAGCTGTCGTCGACGAAGATCGCGGTTGGAGGGACGTGCGCGGATTTGGGCTCGCCGCCCCGAAGATGATGAATTTCGGCCCAGAGTTCGGTGAGCGCGTGCCGTGCAAGCACGACGCTGACGTCGCTCGCCGAGCGCGTGACGAGGACGAGCTTCTTGCCCGCATTGCGCGCCTGGAAGAGGAATGCAACGAGCGCGACGTTAACGCGCTGGCCGGCTCCACGTCCCAGGACGAGCGTGTCGTCGAGGTCAACGACGACGGTGTCGTAGGCGGCCCCTGGCGTGGCGCCACCGGCCGCCGCGTCCGGCACGAGCATGGTCGCGTACGCCTTATCCATGCGCAGGCGCGGCGCGTAGCACGTAATGTTTGTCATGACCGACCACGCTGCGTCCCTCCGGATCTCAAGAAGAGTCAATTGCGCGAGGTTCGCGCCCAGGCACCGCGCGAGGCCAGCGGCGCCCGCGAGCCGCGGCGCGACCTCCAGCAGCGCAAGCTCGCCCGCCGCGTTGCGCTTGAGCTGGAAGAACCAGCCCCCCCTCATACCGAACGCGTCGGAGATGAGGGTCGCGTACCGTTTGACGGTATCGCCGTCCGGCGTTCCTTGGAAATCGCACCACTCCGTGCAGACGGACTGGCCGGCTCTCACGCGAACTCGCCGCCGCGCCCCGTACCAGACCAAACCCCGGTCCCTATCGGAAGCACAGTCCACGGTGTACTCCTCGCCCGGCAGCAGCTCGCAGACGAGCGGGTCCGCGCACGCGCGCATCGCCTCGGTGAGTGCGGCCGCGTCGCCGCACGCGACCGAGGATTGGCTACCCTGGCCGCGCTCGGGCTTGACGAAGCACGGGTACACTGCGGCGCCTGCTTCATACACCGCTGGGCACCGGACGCCGAGGGGCGCCAAACGTTCGTACGTGAGGCGCTTCGAGCGCGTCACGAGACACGTCTCCAGCGACGGCGCCGATAGCGCACAACCCAGCGAGTCGCGCCGCGCCGC
The DNA here is from genome assembly GCA_918797485.1 of Pelagomonas calceolata. Taxonomy (NCBI): domain Eukaryota; class Pelagophyceae; order Pelagomonadales; family Pelagomonadaceae; genus Pelagomonas; species Pelagomonas calceolata. The sequence continues at coordinate 950,899 of CAKKNE010000006.1, read as the reverse complement.
GAGGTACGGGATCGCATCATCGTAACAGGGAAAGACGACGTCAATGCGCCGGTCGCGGACAATCGCGCGGAGAGTTTGGAAACACTTCTCCCCTTCGCGGATGAGCGGCACGTCGGTAATGTACTCGTTGTAGAGGCAGGGCCCGTGGTCGCCTTCGGCCGACCTTGAGGTCGCGCCCACGAGCTCGACGTCTCGTAGTAAATGCAAGCCCTCGAACAGTTCTTCGGCGACGCCGCTGCCGCACGGAAACAGCAGCACGCGTATCACCCCCATGCTCTGATGCGCGAGGGAGCATCCATGCGCTGGGCAGTTCCCGGGCAGCCGTAGGTGGGAGTACAAGCTGGCGCGTACCATGGTACCGGTACCACGGTACCATGGTACCGTATACTGCGGTAGCAAGAGTATGTCGCAGTGTTATGTAAGGGGTACACATATTACAAGCCGCAGGACGCAAGGGGCTAGTAGGTTTCTCTCTCTACCGTAGGTACCTACGGTACGGTACCACGGTACCTGCTATGATATGGCGACGTATCCTTGGGTTGCTGACCAGTTCCGCCGTGGGCTGTGGGCCCTACTCGGCGTGGTAAAAGGCGCGCCCGAAGTTATGGAGCCTCCCAGCCTCGATGGCGTCGCCGCAGGCCTCGTCGAGCGCGTTGAGGGCGTTGGGGTACATCACGGCCGCGAGCTGGGCAAAGAGACCGTGGCGCCGGAGATCGCCGCACGCATCCAGCTGAGCCGGTCGCTCCAGGGTGGCGACGAGCATCAAGGCCACGCGCGCGGCGTCGAGGCCCGGTCCACGGCGGCAGAGCACGAAGCGGTCGCCCGGGGCGCAGGCGCCCGGCTCGAGGCCCGCCGCCGCCGCGTCAAGCGCTTCGAGCGTAGGCGCGGTCGCGCGCCCCACGACTAGAACTGTAAACTCGCGCACCGCCGAAAGCGTCGGGAAAATGTGCTCGAGCACGGCGTCGCCCGTCTTGTTCCGCACGTCCGCCAAAAGAACTCGCCGACGCACGCCGAGCCTGGCCATTGCCACCCCCATGGTATCGCCCAGTAGCGCCTGAAATGCTCTGCCTTCGAGTTCGCGCGGCGTCAGCAGTACGACGTCGGAGAACGCGTGGCGCGCGAACGCCGAGGCGACGAAGGGCGCCGCGTAGCGCCAGTCGAGGAACTCGCGCGCAAAGAACACGAACCGCGTCCGCCGACTTAACTCGTACGCGCGCCACGTCTCGGAGAAGTCCCCAAAGACAGCACGTGCCTTGGCGAAGTTCCGGTCCGCGCATACCGCCAGAGCTTTTGCCCCCTCCGGCGACGCGAGCGTGTCTAGCGTCCTCATGACGTGTCCTGCGACCACGTCCGCGTCATCGGTGACCGGCGCCCGCGCGATGCACGGGTCGTGCTCCGTCCCAAGGAACGCGTCAGGGATCAGCGGCGCCCCGTCGAAGAAGAGGAATTCCGAGATGCCGCCCTCGAGGCCCGGCATATTCAGGTCCACGTATACGGACGCGTTCTTCATTAGGTCGTATCTCTGTGAGCCGGAGAAGCCGTCGTACATAACGGCGACCGGCGGCGATCCGCTTCGGTTGGAAGCGACCCATGCCCGGCCGAGCGCTTCTGTAAATTCGTCGCCGTCGAGCCAGTGCACGTCGTCGTCGTAGACGACGAGGGGCGGCCCCTGGCGCTTCTTCTCCATGCGCCCGTTGATGGGGCGTCGTCGCCACAGCTCAGCTTCAGCGAGGTCGCGCGGGTGCAGGGAAACCTCGGCCCACGGCCCGCTGCCCGAGAAGGCCCTATGCAACCAGTCGGAGATGCCTAGGTGGACCGAGACGCTGGGCTCGGGGCGGTGCCCGTGGCCCGGTTGGAAGGCCATGCAGTAGCGCGCGACGATACCGCCGCGCGCCTCGTAGTCCCTCACCGTTTCTTCGACGTCCGCGCTCTCGGAAACGATCTGCGCCGCCCCGGGAATCGGCACCTGCGTGCGCACGTCAATCAACCGGTACTTGATGCCCGCGGCGAAATCTGCCGAGACCTCCGGGACAATCACCGTATCCTCCGGCCGCAGGGGCACGTGCCACTGGACGAATTCCTCAGCCGTCAGGTTCACGGCCCGCGCCACGTCGGCGGAGCCCTCCGCCACGACGTCTGCGAATGCGTCGCGCAGCGTCACGACACGCACGCACCGCCCTAGGTCTAACAACTGACGTGCGACGAGGTGCAGCGCGCGCATGCCGCCCGTGGCCCCCAGGCGCATGTTCGGCTCGACGACGTACCAGCAGCCTCCGTTTGGATCCGTGCCACCATGTAGAATAGCGGTCAGCGCGGCGTCCGCGCGCGCGCGCGTCGGTGCAAACGTGCGTCCGCACTCGGCATAGTCCGCGCACGTCGCGCGGAGGCTCTCGAGCGCGTCAGCGCACCGTTCGCTGACGCGACTCCGGTCGGCCGCGAACCACAGGTTGACCTGTGATGGAGCTTCGCGGAGTTTCCGCAACTCAATGCCGTTGTCGCAGTGCACCCCGCCCTCAGTGGACGCGCAGAGCTGCGCGCCGAGCGCCAGCAACGCGTCCCCGACGGCAGGCCGCGGGAAGAAGTGCAAGAAACCGCCGCGCTCGACCGCGTCGACCAGATCCGGGAGCCGATCCGTCTCCGCGAGCGCCGCCAGGCCCACGCGTATCGCGTGCGCGCGCGTAAGGTACGACGCCGGGGCGCGTCCCCACGTCGCGTTCGCGATTGCCTCGACGGCGCCGGCGTCGTCGAGGCCGTAGCGGCGCGTCGTGTCGTCGAGGCTCACCTCTAGAGTCGCGTCCGCCGCGGTGCAGCGCACGTCGGTGGGCCATCTCCGAACGCTCGGCGACGCATGATCTCCGGACAGCTCGAGCTGGGCGCGCGCGGGCAGCACTAGCAGGCAAAATACACGCCAGCGCCGCATTCTTATGCTACGTAGCACTAGCTAAGGCTGGCCCATGGTGATGCCCATGCTGCCCACGTCCGCGTCATCGGTGACCGGCCCCCGCGCGATGCACGGGTCGTGCTCCGTCCATGCTGCCCCTGGCTTGCAAAGGTACTGAATTAGCCCTGACAGCAGGTCGATTTTTCAAGCCTGATATAAACGCTCTAGCAGCGAGTCTTGGGGGTGACGCAGGACTGGCGGGACCGTAGCATGGATCGTGAGAAAATCGGAGATATTAGGGTGCATCTTCGGGCAGCCTCACGAACCGAGCAAAATGCGATGGTGCTTCCAACCTGGGTCGTCTGCGTCGCCTCCGTGGTCTGCTCCGTCTCGCTGACGCTCGTGAATAATGCGCTCGTGCGCTGCGGCGCGGTCGACGCGGGGCGCCTGACGGTCGCGCACGCTGCCACGGCGCTGGCGTGCCGTGGCATCGGGCAGCGCATCCGCCGGCGACCGAAACGCAAACGGCCTATCACAAACGGCGCCTGGGGCCTGCTCCTCGTCCAGGCCGTCGCGGGCGTGGTGCAGGTGTTCCTGTGGAACCGCGGCGTTGCGGGTGGCGCGACGATGGCCGACTTCCAGCTCTACAAGCTGGCCGCGCCCCTCTGGTCCGCGGTCGTCCAGGCCGCGCTCCTCGACGCGGGTGCGCTGACGGTGACGGGGTGGTGGAGCTGCGCCGTCAGCGCGCTCGGATTGACTATAGGAACGGGGCGCGGCGACGCGGCGAAGGCCCTGCGCTGCGCGCCGTTCGCGGCTGCGGCGTGCTTCCAGCCTACGTACCAAGTTTGTCATAACGCGCTCCGGCATCGCCACGGCGTCGGTCCGGACGACGGCGCGTGGCTGGGCGCGGGCGCTGTCGAGGTCGTTGTCGCGGCGACTGTCGCGCTTCGCTGGCCCGCGAGCGCCGGCGGCCCGCCCCGGCCCGGTCTTCTCGCGCTGAGCTGCGGCCTGGCCGCCGCGCTGCGGTGGACGACGGCGAGCGTGAGCGTCGCCGCGGGTGGGCCCGTGCTGTACGCAATTCTTAGCCCGGTGAAGGCGGGTGTCGCGCTGGCGGCGGCGGCTCTCCTCGTCGACCGCGACGCGCAAGCCCTCGACGCGGCGACGTGCCTCGGCCTCGCCGTCTGCGCGGCCGCCGCAGCGACTTTTGTCGCCTACGGGCGGCGGCGGACATCGGCGTCTGCGCCCTGAGTTGTTTTTAAGTTACATCTTCTATCTAGAGGCTAGAACGGAATCCGCCCGTCGGGCGGAAATGCCTCGGCGAGGAGCGCCTCGATCTCTACCAAATCGACGTCGGGAATGTAGTCCGTGGCGCGCTTCGCCTTCTGGTCGTAGTGCGAGAAGTGGAGGATGAAGGCGCGGGCGCGTTCGTCGGCGGGGTTTAGGTCCATGTCGTAGAGGTTCGTCGCTGGCTGAAGCCAAGGCATGGCGTGATCGTCGGGTACCGTCGTGTTGCGCAGATCAAAAAGCGAGTGGAACCGGATCACCAGCTCGACGCGGCGCGGCAGGCCGAGGCCGCGGAGCTTGAGGTAGCCGTACTCGTCGTGGTTGAACTGCGCCCGGATCGCGTCGAGACCCCCGCCCGGATCGACCGCCAGGGCCCGATTGGTGCAGTCGACGTGCGCATCTGCTTCCCCAAACAGACTCAGCAGCTTGCCGAGGTCGTGGATAAGGGCCGCAAGCCGCATGTCGCGCCTGTATTGCGCGTCGCGCTCGTCAAAGATGATATCCGTGGCGTTGGAAACAGCGGCGTAGACCTGCAGCGCGTGGACGAGCTGCGACGTGTAGCCCAGCACGGCGTCGGACCGGTCGGTCGTGAAGTGGAGGAGCGCCAGCAGGTCCAGAACGCGCGTCTTCCCGGCAATCACCGTCCGGTTCCACTTCTCTACAAGCTGCGCACTCGTCTCAGCGTCCTGCGCGCCGTGCGTGAGGCAGACGGCGTACCCCTGCCAGTCCCAGTCGAGGGCCGTGAGCCGCGCGCCGTCCTCGCGAAACCGTATCGGTTGAGGCCGCCACCGCCGCAGCGCCGCGTCGACGAACCCGAGGTCGAGACCTTGGTTGTTAGCCCAGCGGCCCAGCTCCTCGCGGCGGCGGCGCTCGAACGCCCGCGCGGCGAACGGCGGAACGAGGTCGTCTCGAACGCATCGCTCCACCGACGGTAGCCCCTGGAGCTCGGCGAGGCGCGCCACGATACCCGCGAGGCCAGCGGCGTTTGACGACAGATTATTGGCGACAAGGAGGTCGCGGCCGTTGGCGATTAACGTATCAAAATCCTTGGCCGGCGCGAAACGGTGGACGCGGGCCTCGCCGTCGACAAAAATCTCCGCCACGACGTCATTGGTTGGCTCCACGGCGACGGCGACGGCCGGCGGCGGGGCGTCGGCCGCCCAGCGCGGCAGGTTCCGAAGGAGGTCGGCGGCGAAGGCGACCGCTACACCGGGAACGGGACCGCCGACGCAGCGCGCTCGGGTGGCAGGTCGGCCCGTGAGCGCGGTCTCGTTGAGGTAAAGCGCCGCGCGCGCGTCGAGCGCCGCCGCGCGGCAGTGCGCGTCGAACATGGCCTCCAGCGCGGCGCGCGCCGTCGGCGCGGCGGTCTCAGCGACCAGAACGCCCGGCGGCAGCACCAGCCACGCGACGCCGTGGCTCACGCTCGCGAGATCATTCAACCCAGGGGCGGCGCACCCGTCGCGGAAGCGCACGGCGTGGTACGCACTGCCGCCCGTCTCGGCGTCGGTCAGCCCGAGCGCCGCGAGCGCCTCGACGCCTTCATAATTCGTGCGCAGGAACCGCGGAGCGTCGCCCGCGTGAACCTCGATCGAAGCCAGCGGAAACGCGCGCAGCGCGGACGCGATCGCCGCGAATGGCCTCGCGGCGGCGCCGCAGGCCTCGACGTGGACCTGGAGATGCGACGCGAACGCAAAAGCCTCGACGGCGGCGTCGAAACGCTCCGGCAGCGCCTCGACGTGCCGCCGCCACGGCGCGAACTCGGCCTCCAAGGTAGCGTTCCCGCGGCCCTCCACAAGCTCGACCACGGCGGCTTCCGCCGCGGACGCGTCGGCGCGTCGCAAACGGAAACGTTCCGGGATGGGGAAGTCCAGCGCCGAACCACCATAGCCTTCGTCCACGAGCACCGGCCAGCAGTTGAACAGCGCCGCCTCCATGACCACGCGCTCTGGGCCCGGCACGTGGAAGTCGACGACGGCGGCGGCCGCCGCGTAGAGCGTCGGGAGGTCCCGGGGGGCAAAGCCCTTTAGCTTCAGCACGGCGTAGCCCCGCCGTCGCAGCCGCGCGACCGTCTCAGTCAGAGCCGCGCGTACTTGCCCGCCCGCCCGATACCCGTCGGTGTCGACGAGGACGAGCGCCCCCGTTCGCGTTTGATTGACCCTCGCCAACGCGGCCGCGACGACCTGGTCGGCCGTGGCGTTGCGGTTTGTCAGAGCCTCTACTACGTCCGCCAAGGCTCCCGCGCCGACGGCGGCTTTCGCCGCGGCCGCGGCCCGGTAGTACCGGTCCTCGACGGGGCACGGCGCCGCGTAGAGTTCGGGCGCGCCAAGCAGTCCGTAGCGTTTATGAAGGTCGCGGGAGACGGCCCAGCCCGCCGCGACCCCTTGTGTGCCGTCGAACGCCTTGTGCTTTGCGACGGGGCGGCCGCGGTCATCGGCCGCAGCCAGCGTCAACGAGTAGAAGCGCGCCGCGGCCCGCTCGCGGAGCGCCCCGATGCCGGTCCAGTGCCAGCCCTCCGGGACCAGGAGAACGTCGCGCGCGCCCCGGAACCCGACGAGCGGCCCCGACGCCTGGCGGCCGGGCGTCCGCGCCGTCCGATAGTAGGCGTCCGGCAGGACCATCGTCGCGGAGTAGCCGGCCGCGGCCCAGGCGTCACGCACCTGGTGGAAGCACGCCACGCCGCCGGTTCGGATGCCTCCGAAGTCCGTCGGTACTAACAGTTCGCCGCCGGCGCCGGCCGCGAACGAGGCCCACGACCAGCCCGACGCGTTTTTGTTTTCGTCGGCGATCGTCGCCTCCAACGCGTCGGCGAAGCAGGCGACGACGGCGTCGTCGTCGGCGACCATTTTGGTGAAGAGCGACGCGTCGAGCGGGCAGTGCAGCGGATGCGTGCGGAGGCCCGTCGCGTGAATCGTGCGGTACGCGCGTGCTCGCGCATCGTCGTTGCCGCCGGGGAGCCTCGCCACGACGTCGACGTCGTAGCTGCTCCCGTCACTGCATACGCCGAGGAGGAGGAGGAGCCGGACCCGCATCTGTCTATGGCCTTACGTCTGGCTTAGCGCTGCCATGGGCTGCCCCTTACGAGTCATTGGTGCGCACGCATGTGTTACACCACACGCTTTGTCACCTACGACGCAAGCATGCATGAGGTGCGGGCAGCCTCGGCCAAAAGGTAGCAAATCTAGTATGTTTTATACTGGCACAAAAGCGCAAGGGGTGTATCGGAGAGGGCCAAGGGGCAAAACCCGAGAGGCTAATAATGCAAAACCCGAGACCGCGCCGTGTAAACCCGAACCCGAATAATAAAAAAACAAATAACTAAAGATGGAAGCGGCAGGTGCAGGTGTTTTCGTCGAAATAGATGTGGCAGGTCCCGCCATTGTCCTCGCAGTGGTGGCAGCGCTCGCCCGGTCGGTCGCAGCCGGGGAGCTGGGCGGGCTGGCCCGCGGAGAGGTAGTCGTCGACCTCGAGGGTCTGGAACATGAGCGCGCACGCGGGCCGCCGTCGCTCCGGGTCGCGCGCGGCGAAGAAGTTGAGCTCCCGCGCGCCGGCGCCGAACTCGGCGGTCGGGTCGTAGGCGCGGTGGAAGGCGGTCGCCTGGGCGCAGACGGCGGCCTCGCCCGCCGCGTCGCGCGCGACGGCGAAGCCGGAGGCCTCGAATAGCGTCGCCGTCTCGGCGCACGTGTTCTGGCCCTCGTAGAGCGGGCGCGCGCCGTCGACGAGCGCGTCGACCATGACCGCGTCGACTTTTGAAGAGTGGGCCCCGGCGGACCGCAGGATGTCCAGCGCGGTGCCCTGCGTGTCGACCTTGAGGAAGTCGATGCGCGCGCCCGCGGGCAGGAGCTCCTCGAAGAGTGTAGACAAAGAGAGCGCCGGGACGCGGCGCATTTCTGTCATGTTGGCGCAGGCGCTCGTCGCCGCGTACAGCGCGGGGTCGTGGCCGTGGATGCCGGGCGCGGCTTTCAGAATTGAGGAGCAGCCCTGGTTCTCGGACACGCGGAAGTCCAGGAGGCCGTCGCTGTCCGCCACGGCGAACGGGAGCACGACGCCGCGGCGTGGGTCGCCGCGCAGCGCCGCCAGCGGGCCGCCGGGGTCGTCCCAGGCGCGGGGCCCGCGCGCGCCGTTGGGTTTCATAGAAGCGAAGAAGTAGTCCGCGAGGAGCGGCTCGAAGGAGACAATAAAAACATCATCGTCCGCCAGGCAGCGCGCCTCGTGGTCCGCGACGAGGTTCCGCCGGCTCGCGCCCACCTCGACCCAGAGCCGGCGCTTCCCAGGAGGCAGCGCAAGCCGGCGCGTCGCGGGGTCCAGCGCCAGCAGCTGCACCGTCGCCAGCACGCGGCCGGTGGCGTCCACCTCCATCGCCGGCGGCCGCGCGGGCGGGCCCGCGAGCGCGCCGCGGGCCCGCTCGAGCCCGGCCGCGATCCTCCGGCGGCACGCTTCTTCCGACTCGCCGGCCTCCGCGCGCGAGGCGCAGTAGTCGGCGGCCATCGCGCGCCGGTCAGAGGGCGAGCTCAACGCATCAATCCATTCCGCCAGCTCGGCCGCGGGCACGCCACACACCAAGCATGCCAAGCATGCCACTGCGAGAAACAACAGCAGCCGCTCCATTTCGGGCTGCCGTGGCCAGCGCTCCTGCTTCAGCGCTGCTTTAGCGCTGCCCTTGCCTGTGGCGCGTGGCGTCGCAGCTGCGACGCTGCGCTGCAGACGCTGCCGCGCCGCACCGCTGTAATATGGGTACCTAGGTATACCAGTATAAAACATATAAATCACGGGGGGTTGTCGACGTCTGGCGTGGGCGTGGCCGCCGACGAGGGCGTTCCCGTTGCCGGAGGCAGCGCGCCCTTTGGTCGCAGGAGCGCCGACATCTCGGCACTCGTCGCGGGCCGCGGTTCCGCGTCGAAGGTCGGGTTGACGGCCCGATCCCGCGTCGTCGTCTTGACGAGCGTGCCGTCGTCGCCCCGCGCCGTCCGCCGGACGACCGTATCGGTCTGCACGCGCGTCTGCGGTGCCTCGCTACTGCGCGTCGCGCGCCGCCTCTGCACGCGGACGACCGTGTCACCTTCGTCGTCGAAGGCCCGCTGCGTGACGACCGTCGTGGACTCGTACAGGTACGTGCCCGCCGCCCCCTCCGGCGGCGCCAGGGACCGGGCCGCGAGCAGCAGGAGCGCCAGCGGCAGCGCGGCGAGCGGCGCCCAGCGCGGAAGCGTCGGCGCCGTCAACGACAACCGCGGCGGCAGTGACGACTCTACAGGAGCGGCGGGCGCGTCCGCGGGCGTTCCGAGCCGTATGATCTCCCCGCCGGTCGTCTCCACGTATCGGGTCTCTTCAGCGCCGAGGAATGATACTCTCGCCGTCGCGACCTCTGTGACGTCGCCGTCGAGCGTGCCCGAGAAGCGCTCGCCGGCGCTCTCCTCGCGCCAGGCATCGAGGACGCGCGGCGGCGGCGGCGCCGTGCACCCGAGCGCCTCGAGGCGCGCCCGTAACTCCGTCGCCGGGCGCGCGCCGGCCGCGGGCCCCAGCGAGGCCGCGAGGTCTTCGTAGAAGAGGCGTTCGTCGCCGGTCCGCGACGACCTCGTGAACCGCTTGGCCCCGTCCGTGAGCGCCCAGTCCTCGCTCTGCGTCCAGTCACTCGCGCGACAGACCACGCGCCGTCGTCGCGCGGTGTTCGGGACGGGTGTGAGAGCGCAGGCGGCTCCAGCAAAGAGGAAAGCAAGGCGAGAGTGCATGCTACTCTACTCAGATTCACCAATGCTGCTCAGATTCACCGATGGCTGCTCCAAGTGGCTCTATTAGTCCAGCGCGAGCCAAGTGGCGAGCCACGCCCAAGCTGCAGCTAGCGGCTGTAAGACACTAGAGCCATGGCCGCCGGCGCTCACAGCGCTCGCGCAGCAAGGGAACCGCTGTGAAACGCGCTAAGCAGCACGATTCCCTCTATTCCGTTGGTGGCTCGCGAAATCCGCATCGCAGACGGCGCGAGAAAGTAGCTGTTGAGCGGCATAATATACACAGCACCTCCTCCCGCAGCGCTTGCCGCGCGCGGCACCCCTGACAAACCCCATGTCCTCCTCTGCCCGACGGCGTTTAGTGCGGGACTTCAAGCGGCTCCAGGCGGACCCGCCGGCGGGCGTCACCGCGGCGCCGGACGACGCAAATATACTTGTGTGGCAAGCGGTCATCTTCGGGCCCGACGACACGCCCTGGGAGGGCGGCACGTTTAGGTTGGAAATGAACTTCAGCGAGGACTACCCGAACAAGGCGCCCGCCGTCCGCTTCGCGACGCGCGTCTTCCACCCCAACGTCTACAACGACGGCCAGATCTGCCTGGACATCCTCCAGAACCAGTGGTCCCCCATCTACGACATCTCCGCGATCCTCACGTCGATCCAGTCGCTATTGTCGGACCCGAACCCGGCGTCGCCCGCGAACAGCGAGGCGTCGCGGCTCTACTCGGAGCACCGCCGCGAGTACGACCGGCGCGTGCGCGAGGTCGTCGAGCAGTCCTGGCAGGACGAGCCGGGCGAGACCCCGGACGACGGCGGGGACGAGGACGATTCGGACGCCATGAACGACGACGACTAACCCTTTTGAATGAACTCGTTTCGTAGTTGCTTGCGTCGTTAGGACTCCGCGAAGCATCTCCGTCCCGGGCCCTCGGTCCGCGGCCCACGCCAGACTCTGCCAGTCTCTGGCAAGAGCTGCCAGAGGCACCGAAACGTGCGCCAAGGCTGCCTGCGGCCCGCGACCAACGCGCCATCATGGATCATGGCTGCCCTAGCTGATGCGCTGGTTCGGCCTGCTGCTGGCGGTCGCCGGGCAGCCCGTAGAAGTGGACCTGGACGGCAGCACGCATAGTGCAAGGGGTCCACGGCTCGCGTTCGACGTCGACGGAGTTCTACGAGCCCTGACCCTCGCGGACCCGGCTCGCGTGTTGACGGAGGCGGCGGCGTTCCTGGATGCGCTGCCCGCGGGCGCACGCGTCAAATGCGCGTGGCCGACCGCGGCCTGCGAATCAAACGGAGGCGATGCGGCGGCCGTAATTCTGGGTGCAGCGGCCGCCGCGGCGTGGCCCGCCGTCGCGTCGGTCGGGAATCTGACGGACGGCCGGCGGCCGCTTCAGCACGGAACGCTCCAGGTGCACGGGACGCGACTCCTCGTCGTCTCCGCGTCGGACCGGCCGGAGGTGGCCCGCGCGTCGTGGACGTCGTGGGCGGCCTACGCGCGAACGCACGGGTACGGGTTCCTCCCGCTCGACGCGTCCGGGACGGGACTCGTGGCCGAGGGCGTCGCGATTGTCGGACAGCTGAGCCCCCTCCGGAGCGCGCACCACCTCAAGCTCTGGCTGCTCCACGATTTGCTGGAGAGCGGCGCCAGCGCCTACCAAACTATCGTCTGGGTCGACGACGACGTCGTTGCCACCTCGATGGCGACGCCGCACCCGGCGCTGGCACTCGCGGAGGACACGCTCGCCGTCGACGCGCTCCCGACCTTCGTGGCGCGCGAACCGTTCAACACCGGCGTCGTCGTAGCGACGCGCGGCGGCGACCGCGCGTCGTCCCTGTTGCGCCGCGCGTGGCTCGCGCCGTTCGCGACCGAGCGATACTCGTGCCTCCTCCGGGACTGCGGCTGGTGGGACAACACGGCGCTCGGCCTCGCGGTGGACGCGGACGCGGCCGGCTTCGTATTATTGCCGTATGGCTCGCTGCAGGCGTTCTGGTCGCCGTTGACATTTTGCGGTACCGAGTGGACGCACTGCGAGTGGGTGCAGAGCTTGGCGTTGGCCTGGGCGCCGGGGGACTTCGCGGCGCACGCGGGCGGCGGGTCTCCCCGCGATCGCGCGGCGCGGATGACGCTCCTGCTGCGCGACCGCCGGGGGGAGCGTCGCGTCGAGCCGCGTCGGTTGCTGGGCGGCACGCCGGCCGCGTTCGGCCAGTACCGCGAAGCCTTGGTGCTCGCGCTGCGGGCGGCGAACGTGAGCGCCGCCGCGGCGGGCGCGGCGGCGGCGCCGACGGCGGAGCTCGAGGCGGCGGTCGTCGATGCGCTCGGCCCGGACGCTTCCCATGCCGTCGCCGAGCGATTGCCCCTCGTCACAGGCTTCTCGTGTAGGGTGGACTTGGCCGTCGACGGCACGGAGTGGGCCAGCGTCGTGTTTGGTCTCGACGCGGACGACTTCGACAGGAAACTCGCACGGGAGCTGGAGGCGGCGGGCATCAGGGCCCCGCTCGGACGGCCCGACGGCGGCCCGGCCTGCGCCACGCTGGCGTGCGTCGCGGCCGCGCTGCGGGCGGCCGCCGAAGCGAACGGAAACTGCGTGCCCGGGTTCCGCGTAGAGCATCGCGACCTGGACCTGGTGCCACCGCCGCCGGCCCCGCGCTCGGCCGTGTACGATCCGCCCGCGCCGCCGGCACGCTTCGCTTCGTCGGAATGGGCGGCGCGGCGATCGAGGGGCTTCGCCGACCGCTTCGAGGCGTTTGCTCGCGAAACATTCACTGGCAAGTTTAGTTAATTAACCTCCCGGTATCTCTCGCAGAATGACCGTGGCGACGAAGCGGGCCGTAAACTTCGAGTTGGCCGAGCCGCGGTGCCAGACGATCGGCCGCGCGAGGTAGGCGAGGCCCGCCTTCGCTACGAGCGTCGCGGACGGGACGCTCCGAAAGTACGCCTCCGCTTCGTCGTCCACCGGCCAAGCCTGCAGGGGCCCGCCCCCACGGCGCCACGCGGCAGCGACCGGCCTCCCCGCCAGCTCGGCGAGCGCGTCGCCGCGTCTATCTGAGGTCGCCGGCCACGCCTCCAGCGGGCCATTCGCCTCGTCCACGTCGGCGAGGGGCACAAACACATAATGCACACTCTTTTCGTCCCACTGCGCGGGAACGGGGTCCCAGTGCGGGTGCTGCGCCCTGCTCAACCCCCCGGCGACGTCCACGCTGACCGACAGCAGCTCGCACGGCGCGCCGACCGCGGCGACCGCCGCCGGCAGGACGCTTTCCCTCATCGCGTCGACGAGCTTGGTGGAGAGGGCGCTTGGACCCAACGCAGCACAGGGCCGCCGCGTGCCTTCCCAGCGCGAGCAAAGCGACGTCTTGAGCCTCGGCCGTTGCGCGTCGTCGTAGACGACGGATCGCGGTCGCAGTGCCAACGCCGCGCCCAGGCCGAGCCGGAGCTCCGCGAGGAGTCCGGACGGCAGGCGAGGCGCGTCGAGTGCCGCGACGCCCGTGCGCAGGTACTCCGCCGCGCGCGGGATGGCCGCGCTCAGGCCACGGCGGTCGGCGCCCCCGTCGTACGTCGCGGCGGAGCGCGCGCACGCGTCGACGAGGGCCTGGGCTCGCTCCGCCCTCCTCGCGGCGCCGCGCGCCGCGGCCGATGAGCGATCGCCTATTGACAGCTTGGACAGCGCGTCCACGAGTTTCGCCGCGGCCCCGTGGCGCGGCTGGGTACGCTCAAAGACCGCGTCCGACGTCGTACCGTCGGCGAAGCGGTGGCGCAGGACGTCCAGAACATCACCCCCGCCCACGACTCCGCTCGCGACCACGCCGCCGGCCTCGAAGAGGACCTCGAGCTCGTCGCGCGGCGTCGCCGCGTACGAGACCGAGAACGTGGCATTCGCCCCCAGTTTCCCGGAGACGTCGACGGCGGCGCCCGTCTCGGCGTCGAAGCGATGCGCGCGGCACTCGACGGCGTCCGGCAAAGCCTCCCCGAGCGCAGCCCCGAGCCCGAGGAACGCGTAGTACGCCAGGTCGCCGAAGATGCCCGACGGCTCCCGCGCCGGGTTGAGGCGACCCGGTGCGCCCCGGTAGTCGACCGCATCGGACAGCGGCCGGCGGCGCGTCGTGCGACGTTCCGGCCACAGGTCGAGGTGGAACGCGTAGGAGGCGCGGCGCGGGCGCCCGCCCAGTTCCTCGGACAGCGCCGTCGAGTACGGGAAGGCCGCGCCGTCTGCGACATGGGCGCCGCGCCGCGCGCACGCTCGCCTCAGCTCCGCGACGGCCGCGAGCGACGGAAACGGCTTGTCGACGAGCACGACCCTCGCGCTCCCGTTGACGCACGCTTCGAGCGCCCACGCCATCTTAAAGGCCGTGGGAACGTGCACCGAGACGACGTCCACGAAAGCGGTCGCGGCCTCCTTGTAGCCGACGCAGTGCGACGTTGGCAGGCCCCACTTCGCCGCGCAGTTTGCGGAGGAGCGCGTACCGACGACCGCGAGCTCCGCCGAGGCGTGGGCCGAGACCGTCGACGCCACGATGAAGCCGCCGAGGCCCGTGCCGAGGACCGCCCACGTCGCGGCGCGGGGCGTCGGGGGCGGCCGCCGCAGGCCGAGCTCGTGGATGCGAGTCAAATCCTCGTCCAGGAACGTCGCGTCGTACGGATTCACCGCGTGGGCGAAGAGGCCGAGGGGCAGCGCCTCGAGCAGCGGGAGGGCCTCGACCGCCTTGCGCGAAGACGCCGAAGCGTTGTCCCGGATCTCGTCCCAGAAGTGCGCCTCGAGGAGCAGCTGGCCGATCCTGCGGACGGAGCCGCGGAGCATCTCGGCGAGCACGGGCCACTCCGCGCCCTCGATGTCCATGCGCACCACGTCCACGAAGGGGTGCGCGTGCCGCGCCATGATGTCGGCGAGCGTCTCGACGGGGTACCCCGCCGCGGCGCCGCCGAACAGCGACGTCGAGTCGGACCCGTTGTAAAACGCCAGCGTCTCGTTGCCGACGCCCACGGGCTCGAAGCGAATGAGCGCGCCCCTCCGGAAGGCGCCCTGCCGGGCCATGGCGGGGTCGAAGCTGAACACCTCGCAGCCCCGCGCGGCGGCGAAGTCGTCGAAGGTCCAGCTGTCGGCCACCCCGAAGCTGTAGACGACGCAGGGCGGCTCGAGGTCGTCCAGGCACACCGCCGGCGCGGCGTCGTCCGGGAGGCGCGGGTCGGTCGACGGCGGGCCCGCCAGTTGCACGAGGTGCGCGCAGCGCGCCGGGTCCGCGCTTCCGAAAAACCCCTTGAGCTTCGTCAGCGGGCCGCGCCGCGCCTCGACCCGCGCGCCGCCCGCCCTTGGGAACGGCGGGCCCGGCCGCACGGCGGCGTACGTCTCGCGCCGAGGCGCGTCGCCGGAAAAGTGCGGCGGCGCCGCGGCGCCGCCCGCGAACGCGTACGCGCCGACGCCCGCGTCTCCCTCGCCGAACGGCGCGACGCACTCGGCGCCGTCGTCCAGCAGGACGCCGCCCAGCTCCCGCCACCGGTCCGCTTCCTCCCAAGCCCTAAACTCCCACGCCGGGTTCAGCTGGACGCACGCCTCAAACGCGCCGGCGGCCTCCTGTGACGTGTTGCGCAGGTCCGCGAACACGCGGTGCGCCATGCGGGGCACCTCCGCGTTGCCGCGGTCGCACTCCGCCCGTCTCCGCACCATCGCTTCCGCTACCTTGTCCACCGTGCACGCCCGCTCCGTACAGCCCTCGCCGGCGATGGCCGGCAGCGCCGCTACCATCGTCCGCGCCGCGAAGAGGTCCCACCGCACGCTCCGCCACTGGTCGTCGAGGTCGTAGGTGTACGCCGTGCCGTCCACCGTCACGCTCATGGGGCAGTCCGTCGCCGCTCTTGTCGCCGCAAGGGCGAGGACCGTCGCCCGCATGGTCGTCTACGGCTGCCCGATCACTTCGTGCAAGAGCGGGCCACGCGTACGGCCATGACGACCACAAGTTGGGGGAGAGGCTGCCACGCAGCTAGCAGTAACACACTAGCAAGCAAAGGAGCAAACAAAGCACTGCAGCGGCGCGGGGTGTCGCATTCATCGTCATTTATCGTAGCGTGCGGCTGTGCACCATGCAGCGAGGAATCGTGCTCCTCGCCGTCGCCGCGGCGTTCCAGCCGGCGCCGCCGCGGCGCCGCACACCACCGCTTCAGGCGGCGAACCTCGAGGAGGCCGTGCGGCGCAAGCTCGACGAGGCGCGGCGCCTCGACGCGCGGCACGCCGGGCCGGACTCGGACGCGCGACTGAGGCTCGGGTACGTCGCGGACCGAGGCAACGTGCGCTTCTCCGCGGCATTAAGACGGGGCGACGGCGTGTCTCGGAAAGTCGCCGTCGTGGCGGATATTAAGAGAAGGAGCCCGCACGGCGGGCCCGACAACGGCGCCCAGGAACTCGCGTCTTACTCCGACTGCGGCCGCGTCGTCTCTGACGTCAAGGACTGGCCCGTCGACGCCGTCGGCGTGTCTCTGGATCCCGAAATGTGGGGTGGAGTTGATGGGGACCTCGTGGCCGCGTCCAAGGCCCTGAACAATAGTGCCCCTTTACTTGCCAAGGACCTCATCGTCCACCCGATCCAGGTGGCCCTCGCGGCCGAAAGTGGCGCCGACGCCGTCTGGCTCTCGTCGACCATCCTGGGCGGCGCCCTCCCCGACTTGTTAGATGCGTGCACCGTCGCGGGCGTCGAAGGGTGCGTCGAAGTGCACACCCCCAACGAAGTGCAGTTCGCCCTCGAGGCCGGCGCCACGTTGCTCATCTGCTCGGACCGGGACCGCGCGACGGGTGTCTTGCATCGGCACCAGTGTCTCGGCCTCAAGGGTTTAATTCCGCCGAATATCGTGGCGCTCGCGGCTGGCGGGTTGGGCGGGTCTCTCGCGGACGTGCGCGCGCTCGCCGCCGCGGGCTTCGACGGCGTCGTGCTCGGGCGGGTTTTGATGGTGGACCCGGGCGCGGCGCGCGCGTTTGTTGAAGAGTGCCGCGCGCTCGAGCTCGACGCCGTCGACCAGCTCGCGTGGGGGTAAGTTCGCCTGTTTGTGTACTCTAACCTTTGTATTCATCGGGAGGAACCGCACAAAACCCGAACCCGCCCATAGCGCCGCCGCGCCGCTTGTCTAGCGGAAAGCGCCGTGCCGGACCCAGGCGCTAGAACATAAGCCAGTGAGGGCACCAGCCCCGCGACCGAGGCGGACCCGGGCGCACGCGGGCTGCCCCATGGCCCTGGTCTTCCCCCAGCCGCCGGACGCCGACGACTACGATGGAGAGCGGCGCTGGCGCAAGGACTGCAAGCGTGAGACCATCGAGGCGCGCCACCGGCGCCTTAGCAAGCTCGGCCCGGCCCTCGGCGACCTCGCGGCCCTCCGGCACTTGGACGTGGGCGACAACGAGATCGAGGCCTTCGAGGGCGGCGACCACGCCGCCATGGAGACGCTGTCGATCTACTCGAACCGCCTCGCGTCGCTGGTGTCGCTGCCCCGCTTCGAGAACCTGCGGTTCCTGGGCGTCGGGTATAACCAGATCGAGGCACTGCCGCGGACCCTCGGCGAGCGGTGCCCGCGGCTCGAGTGCTTCGACGGCGCCTACAACGCGCTGACGTCGCTGGATGTGACCGTCGACGCGCTCGGCGGGTGCATGCACCTGAGGCAGTGCGTCCTGACCGGCAACCCCTGCGCGCTGCTTCCGAACTACCGAAAGCGGGTCGCGTTTGGCCTGCCGCAGCTCGCGCGGCTCGACGACGCGGAGGTCGCGCCGGTCGACGCCGCCGACGGCGACGACACTACGATCACAATCCACGTCGCGCTGCGCGCGCTCCTGGGCCTGAGCGGCGCGCCACCGACGGCGGCGGACGAGGCGGGCCCGGAGGAGGAGGGCGTCTTCGTCGAACTCATGGTCGTGGGCGCGCCGCCGGCGACGGCGCGGCGGACGCGGCGGCTCCCCTGGCGCGCGGCGCCGGTCGCGCCGCCGGCGCCCGACGCGGAAAGTTCGATGCCGGTCGAGGTCGCGCTCGAGGTGCCGGCGGTCGCCGCGGTCCGCGACGGTTTGAAATTGTCGGGACTGCTCGTCTCCGTGCTCAGGGCCACGCCCGCGGCCGCGCCGGAGGAACCGGAGGCGCTCGCGGTCCTCGCCGCGGCGACGGTGCCCCTCGCGGCGCTGCTGGAGCCGTCCTTCGCCGCGGGCTCGGCGCTCGTCGAGACGGCCGCGCTGGCGTTCGAGAGTGGTGAAGACGCGGACGACGCGAGCGTCACCGTCGCCGTGCGGTTGAACCCCGGGGACGAGTAAGCGAACGTTAGGACCCTAGACGCGCCGGTTCTTGCGCGAGTCGAGCGACCGGACGCTCTCGTCCTGCTGGAAGATCTCCTCGGCCGCCTCCTCGCCGTCCTTGAGGGCCTGCGTGGGCATCGCAACTCTCGACGCGCGGGCGGCCCGCGGCGAGAAGCGGTCGATTGAGGCACGGGCGCGCGCGAGCGGCAGCAGCGCCGTCGCGATGGCGAGGACCGCCCCCGCGGGCAGCACCCAGTCCGGGGCCGCGACCTGCGCGCGTTGGTCTGTGAGAAGCCGCGGCGTCGGTCGGGCGTCGCGCCCGGGGCCGGTCGGGCGCGACCGTCGACGAAATTTCGTGAAGAAGACGCTGGAGTCGTGCGCTTCCGTATTCGTAGCTGTCCGCGGCGGCCACGGCTACGGACGGTAGGATGGCCGGCAGCAGAGGTGCTGCTGCTAACTTGAGTTTTTTGTGCTGCTGGGCGGGGGCAAGACCGGCGACGCCAGAAAGCAGCAATGCACCGATGACGGTCCGCATCCTTCACACGTCTTACTTGTGCTTCGATGTGTGTGCGTCTGCTGCTCTGACTCCTTTTGCCAAGCACTGAGAGGCTGGGCAGTGGCTTGCTTGGCAGACAAAAGCAAGTAAACGTAAGCATAGCTCTCTCATCGTACAGAAACGTGGCAGAAGTCCACCGTTCTGCCTTTGGGAGAGGCCTAGTGCCTCTATCGTCTAAGGCTGGGCCCTAGCTCGCCTACTCTTGAAAACTGCTGCTCAACAAGCGGCAATCAAGTTTGGTAGCTAAAAGCAGCAATGGACGGCCCTCTCTCCAGCGGCCGCGACGAGCGCGACCGCTATGACCGGCGAGACCGGGACCGGCACCGCGGCGACCGGCGGCGGCGCGGCCGGGACGACCACCGCCGCGGCGACCACGGCCGGCACAAGCGCCGCCGCTTTGATGGAGGCGGCGGCGGCCGGCGCGACCGGCCCGCGCGGCCGCCGCCGCCGGCCCCGACGCCCATCGGCGGCGCGGGCTCCCAGCGCCTCGTCCAGCTTTTAACAAGAGTCGCCGACGTCCACGCCCGGCGGACGACTGATTCATCAGTGCCTCTGCAAGACAACCTCAAAGCACTGAGCGCCGCCGTCGCCCAGAAGGAGCTGGGCGAGCGGCCGCGCGTGGTGGCGGCGCAGCTGGCGCTCGTGGCCCAGGCGTCGCCGCTGGGCGCGGGGGCCTACGCGTCCGTCGCCGCGCTACTCGTGGGTCATGATTCGACAACAGCACCATTGTTCGTCGAGGCGGCCTACGACCGCTTCGCGAAGAACTGCGACGCTAAGAATCGGCACGCGGCGGCGAACGCCCTTACTTACTTATGTCGGCTCGGTGCTGTGGGCGTTGCGGATCTCGCCAGCCTCGACGCTATTTTAGCTAAGTTGGACGGTGCCTTGCTCGCGGCGGCGTTGTTGCGGGGCGGCCTGCCCGATGCGGTGGTTGCGCCGCGTCTAGTTTCTCTGAAAGGTGATGGTTTAATCAGTTTAGCCGTCTCTACTCTCAAAAAAGGAGCCGTCGACGCCCCGCTCGGTCAAATTGATGTGGACTGCGACGCGCGGGCCTCGTTACCGGACAACGACTTTACCATGCCGGATTTTGATGGAAATTGGCCTGCTCTCCAGTGCGAAGATCCCCTGCTCCTCTCGTTAGTCCCGGACGTAGTAGAAGCATTTAAACCCGGCGCGCGCTGGGACGGGATTGTGGTCGGCAGCAAGAGTGACGTGGCCAAGCAGTTGGCGGCAATAGGTGAAGCGTTACCTGCCGACTCGTTAAAAGACGTCGCCGCTTCGCTGATAAGCTACGCTTCCCACTCTGATGAAGTCCTCCTCGACGTGCTGCATGCGGTGCTGGAGCTCTGCGCTGTGGACGAGGCGAAATTTGCGCCCCAATTTGCGACCGCCATCGAGTTGTTTTTTCGAGCCTTAGACGACGACGACGCGCCGACGCCCTTGCAGCAGCGTCGCATCGCGTTGTTATTTGCTCATTATTTGTCGAACACGAAGTTCGTCTGGCCCTACTGGGACTACTGGACCGCTGTTGTGGATGAAGATGATGATGATGCCCAAAAAAGATTCGTGCGAGAAGTCTTGGAAAGGTGCTGCCGGCTAGCTTATTTGGACAGATTGAAAGTGGCCTTACCGGAGAAACTGCACGCGTTACTACCTCTAGGCTTATCCTCCGTAGATTTTGACGAGAACACGCCCGAAGAATTGGCGCGGCGGGCTGATCTAGGAGAGTTAGCTCGGGCCGTCGACCCGCCCGACGACGGTGCGGATCGGACGATGGTCGCGATCAAATTTGCCACTTTGGACGACGACGCTGCGCGCGCGAAGGCGGCGATCCGAGCTCTATGCTCCCATACGTCTTCTTTAACTCATTTATTGGCACCTCTGGACGATGCCCAGTTAGCGATTGCTCTGCGGAACTGCTGCTATGATGATGAGCCCGTCGAGCGGGCTTTATTTGACGGCGTCGTCAGTTCATTGGGAGGGTCGCCGCAGCACGTCGTCTTGTACGTGGACGCGCTGTTGAGGAGAGGCATAGCGCGGCCCTCGGCTTTTATAAGGTGGCTCTTCGACGGCGCATCTGCTCAATATGGTGCCTCATCACTAGCGTCGTCGTTCGCGCCCCTCGAGCTGCTCGAGGTTGGCATCGAACGAGCATTGGACGCCGTGGCGGCGGCGCGGCTCGCGATGGATGCCGGCGCGCCCGGCGCCGACGCGGCCGCCGCCGAATCGTTGGAGGAGGCGCGGGCCGCGTGCCGCGCGGCGGCCGAGGGGCTGGAAGACGGGCCCGGCGCGACGCTCGCCGACGCGCGCGGGGAATTGGGGCGGACGCTCGCGCGCGCGGCGGCCGGCGAGCTGTCGCCGCTGCGGCGGTCGGGGAAGGCGCAGCCCCTCCCCGAGGCGGCGACCTTCCTCGAGGACGATTAAGTTCGATTCGTTCCACAGTTAGTTATTGTTACACACGGGCTCTTTCGCACCCATTTGGCGACGGCGTGCCGCCTCGACGCCGCCGCCGCGTCACAGCTCGCCGTGGAACGGGTGCCCGTTCGGCAGCATGTCCCGCGCGTCCCGATCCTCAATACGCCCGAGCACGAGCGGCCGAAAAATGCCGCCCGGCAGCTTCACCTTTGAGGGCGGCGGGTCCCGCACGTAATACACGGCCCACCGGTCCTCCAACAGGTCGACGTTCAGGTCCGCGCCGGCGCCGCAGGGCGCGCCGAGCGGCTTGGCGCGCAGCGTGGGCAGCGTCGGACTCAGGGCGTGGATCGACAGGACGAACAACTGCTCCTCGTCGGCTTGCAGCGTGCGCACGTTCTGCAATGCTAGACGCTTTGTCTCGTTTTGTACGTTCTCGGACGGAGCGCAGTCCTTGTCCATGTCGCCCGGCGCGACGAGGTGCACCTCGATGCGGCCCTGGGTCTTCGCATCTACAGTTCGCTCGTTGTGCAAGGCCACCACGAGCTTGGTTCTGGGTGTCGCATCTGGCGGGTCGTAATCGCGACACGCGCCGGTGACGGACGCCGGCGCACACAGTAAATCCGGGAGGACCCGCGCGTCGATCGCGTCGCCGTCCTCCACGAGCATGTGAAGCTCCTCGGCGACGGCCGTAGCGACGCCTTTGAGTAAAGTGCTACATTCCGGCGCGGGACAGCCCTCGTCCAGCACCGCGGGCCAGTCCACCACGGCTCCTGACACGTCTTTGATCGCGACGTTGACGACCGTGCGCGCGTGCTCCGCGAGGCCCATGCACGCGTCGCACAAGCGCTGCTGCTCCGTGCGCGCGTCGACTTTCCGGCGCCTCTTCTTCTTCTTCGCTGTTGTGGTGGTTAATGCGGTTGCTACAATATATGCTGTGAGGAGGCGCATGGCTTCGTTCCTGGTGATGCAGTGTGTGCGCTGCAATGAGTCCTAGTCGCTGCCCAATCGCTGCCCACGTGCAGCAGATATATTCTGGCGTTGCGTGGGAATGTATTTTACGAGGTCACTCGTTCGTTGCGCACCGGTGAGGCCGAAATCTCCTCGCTTGCTAGAGTGTTACAGCCGCTAGCCCTCAACTTTGCCGGCGGTCGCACGGCGTTGCATCCTGGCATCCCTCATTTGTTTGGTCTGAAAATCGTGCTGCAGAGGTGCTACGACCATCGTCTCCAGTGCACGCCCTGAACTCAGACAGCACTGCACCTGTCAGCCACTGCAGTGTACATCGCAGCTCGCGCAGCTATAGCATATATATCGCACCGATGCTCCGAGGCGCGGTTGCACAGCTCCGGCGGAACGCGCGCGGACCCGCGGCACGCGGCGACCCGTCGCGCCGTCGCCGCGGCCTTACGACCGACAAAAAGCGCGACCCGGCCGTCGCCCACGCGCAAGACGAGGCCGTGCGGCGCAACTGGAACCCCTTCGCCTTCGACGTGTCGCTGAACTCGCCGTACCTCTGGGGCGCCGCGGCTTGCGTCGCACTCGTGGCGACGGCGTACGACGAGGCCGAGACCGATGAACAAAGAAGACGGCGCGAGGAGGCCGAGCGGCGGAAGCGCGTGGAGGAGAGCCTCGCGGCTCTACGAAGGAAAGAGTAACACAGTTCATTTACACATTCTCGCGGAAGTCCTGTTCGGTCCACTTCTCGAGGACGACCTGGCCCTGCTCGTCGATCCCCACCTTCGCCAATTTGAGGGGCTTCGGCGCCGGGCCGCGCGCGACGGAGCCGTCGCGCTTGTACTCGCTACCGTGGCACGGACAGACGAAGCGCTGGCTCAGCGGGTTCCAGGGCCCCACGAGGCAGCCGAGGTGCGTGCACTCGGCCTGGAGGGCGAAGGGCTCCAGGGCCCCATTTTCGCCGCTCAGTAATAATGTTGGCTCGCCGCCCAGACCCGCCACCAAATCCGCCGCGCCGGGCGTGTGCGACGCCTCCCACGTCGCTTTGCTGATCGGTACGCCCTTGCGGTCGGTGGCGACTTCCGGTGCGGGCGGTGCCGCGCTCGCAGGCAGCGCGGCCGCCGCCGCTGCGGCGAGCTGGGCGCGCCGTAGCGCCGACGGCGCGTCCTCCGGTGTCGCGGTTTCGCATCGCCGTGGTGCCGCGAGTGCCGCGGTCGAGGTGGCGGCGCAGACGCAGATGACCGCTACGATTCTTCGTCGTCTCTGCATGTTGTGCTAGGCGGAACGCTCGTCGGCTCTGCGTCGCGCCGGCTGTCTGGCTGTGAGGCTGTGTCAGCACTCAGCCCTCAGCACTCTGCAGCACTCCTGTAACCAGCGTTCACTGGTGGCGGAGTTGGGTGCTCTCGGAGTTTTCACAGCCCTGCAGGATTGTCAGCGTATTTTTTGACGGCCGGGTGCTCAAGTTTGGGTGTTTTTTGTTGGCTAGCTGGGCTGGAGACAAGCTGGCTGGGCGGTGTAAGAGGGCGGCACTTCTCCGGGGGGTAGCTTCCAGCCGTCCGAATGCCGCGTACGACTCCATGCAAGTCCAACGTTCACGCTAGCGTTCGTAAGACACTAGCAAGACAAGTTAATTCACCCGGCCGCGTATCGCCGTAGAGCTCCCGCCGGGAGCCTTGCTAGTAGCATTGTTGCATCCGAAAGGACTGCGCCACCTGCCGCCCGCAGCCGCCGCGCCGGACTCGCCGCGCCGGTTGCCGGGCAGCAGGCAGCGAAGTACCGCGCGGCGCCCGCTCGGGCGCCGCGCAAGCGAGCGTAGCCGCGCCGCGTCCTTCGGGGCGCCGCGCGTGCTAGCGCAAGTCGCGCGGCGCCTCGTCGAAGGCGCCGCGCTAGACAGAAGATGGTCGCGGCCCCGGCGCCGGCCGCGTTCGCGCCGGCGCACGTTAAAGTAAGAGTGGCCCGCCCCGTCGAGGGCTGTGCATTGAAGCCGTCAGCGCAACTTAGAAGCAGCGCGGGCCACGAGGACGGCATCACGTTTCGGTGGCGGTGGTTGCGTTCGAGAGCCGCGGTCGCGAATTGCGCCGCGCCCGGCTGCCCCATCGCCCACGATTATGATCCGGTCTCGGCGGGACGAAGAAGATCAAAGGCCCTGCAGTGCGCCATCTGCGCCAAGGAGGCCAAGGGCGACAAGAGCGCGCCCGAGCCGGCGACGTTTTGTTCACCGGCGTGCTTCGTGGCGGCCTGGCCGGCCCATAAACGGACGCACAAGCCGCCTAGAGAAAGATCGGCATCGAACGCGTCGTCTGATGTCTGTGCGCCGTCAGCAGGGACGTCCAAGGATCTCGTAGAGAGTCAAACGATGCTAGACGACGACAAGTGGGAGTCTGTCGGGGAAGATGCCGAATACTTACCCGGTCGGGAAGATATTGGTAGGAGATTACGTGTAGAGTGCCTGGCGATGCGGACGGTGAACGGTGAGGAAACGCTCCGAGCGCGAGGTGCTGTCAGTACGGAGCCCGTCCTCCAGTCCCCGCGGGCCGCACCGTCGAGGCAGTGGCTCGGTGAGTCGACGGAAGGCCAAGATGCCCTGCGAGTGTGCTCCTACAACGTCCTGGCCGAAATTTACGCGACGGCGCACGCGTACCCGTACTGTCCTAGATGGGCGCTAGATGGGGGCTACCGCTGCTCCCTAGTGGTCCAGGAGCTCGTCGACGCCGACGCCGACGTCGTCTGCCTGCAAGAAGCGCAGCGCGACGCGTTCGAGACGTACCTCGAGCCGGCGATGAAAAGAGCAGGGTACGAGGCTTTATTTACGCAGAAGAGCAGGGAGGCCATGGGCGCCGCCGGCAAGGTCGACGGCTGCGCGACGTTCTGGAAGGCCCAAAAATATAGAGTGGCGGAGCAGCGCGAGCTGCGCTTCAACGACCTGGCCTACGCGGAGGCGCGCGCGAACCGGTTGAGCGAGCGGGACGAGCACGCGTATCTGACGCGACTGGTCAAGGACAACGTCGCCCAGTTGCTCGTGCTGGAGGACTATCCTGCTCCTGGAAGACGTTCGAGGCGCCTCGCGGTGGCGAACACGCACCTCTACTCGCACAGAGACTTCCCGGACGCGAAGCTCTGGCAGAGTCTCTCGTTGATCCGGCAGCTCGACGCCTTCTGCAACAGACAAAGGGAGACGCTGCCGTGCATCATGGCGGGCGATCTCAACAGCGGACCTGACAGCAGTGTCTACGAGTTCCTCGCGACGCAGGGCGTTTCCCGAGGCCATCCCGATTTACAACCGAGACACACCGCGCAAGGCTTCCCGGTCAACGTGCTGCCCGACGCGCGGCAGATCGCGCATCGGTTGCCGCTCGTGAGTTCGTACGCGTCCGTTTTAGGCGTCGAGCCCGATTTCACGAACCTGACGCAGCAGTTCCGGGGCACGCTGGACTACATCTGGTACGACTCGTCGGCGATCCGGTGCGCGGCGGTGGCTCCTGTGCCTCCTCTCGAGCAACTCACTCGCGCGGGACCCGCGCTGCCGTCGCCGCAGTACCCGTCGGACCACGTCGCGCTGATCGCCGACTTCGTCTTCCTCCCCTAAGCCGAATCACACCCGTACTGTAACATTATTTACTCGGAATTTTCTCTCTTGTCCTCTCCTCGTCGCGGCGACGGCGTCGCGCATAGCGTCTCTCCCGCCGGCACGCCGCTGGAGCCTGGAGGTGACGCCAACGCGATACTAGCTTCCAGCACGCCGTCGCCGCGGCCCCTAGAGCACGCCGCTTTCGTTCTCCTCGTAGTAGGACGCCGTCGCGACGTCGGACTCGGCGACCCGTATTTCGACGCGCGTGACCTTCGCAGCACCAGCACCATTCATCTCGCCCACAAACGCATCAAAAATGAACTTCGCGACGACCTCGACAGTGGTATTCGCGCCCTCCAGGCCCGGCAGCGTATCCAAGTCCGCATGATCCAAGACGTCGAGCACGTTTTTGAGCGCTTTCTGCGCCGCGAGGATATCACATAGAACGCCGTCGCCCGTCAGCGCCGGTCCTTGCAACTTCGCGTCGACGACCGCCGTGCAGCCCGTCCGGAAGGCCGGCGCGTCGCCGAATTTCAGGGAGTGGGAGTACATGCAGCGGTCGCGGACGGAGACGGCGTAGGGCATGCTTGCACCGCTATGCGCACTTGTTTTGGGCGCTGCCACTGGCTGCACTGCTCCAAGCTCAGTGTTCACGCTGCCACGCTTCGTCAGCGTTCACGAGCGGCTATTACCGATATTGTGCGGCTGTTTGCGACGCCGTTGAGTCGGATTTACAGCAACTGCGCAGAGTCTATTGCCAGAGAGTGTCGCCATGCACAGAGATGCAGAGCGCCGTCTACCCCCCGAAGCGTCACGGTGCACTCGTCAGGAGCCTCTCAGGGACGCGTCTGTCCGAGCTGACGACGGCTAGTGCCGGTGTTTTGCCTCAGTGCCACTCTCAGTGCCCATGCAGGAAGCCGTCTTCCTAGCTTCGTATCCGGTCAAAGAGGACCGCCAGAGAATTAAACACGTCCAAGGAGCCCTGATTTTTCGGCTAGGGCGAGGAGGCGGTGCCAAAAGTGCCAGCAGACCAGCCGAGCGACGGGCCCCTCACGCCCCCCAGACAGCAAGCCCACCACTTGGACGCGGCGCCGAGCTAACGCCTTGCAGTCTAGCCCGGCCCCGACGGCAGAGCGGGACTGAAACGGCTCCGCAACTTGCAAAAAAGCCAGTACGCCAAATATCCTCCAGTAGCGCCGCGGAACCCGCCGCGCGCCGCCCGAGACGCCCGCGGCCGCCGCCCAAACACCGTCGGAGCCCGCCGTTGCAAGCGCGGCACGATCTAACCACCAGAACGCGATTCAGACCGCGACCTCAAGAACGCGACCAAGTCAACGAAAAATGGCCCAGACGCCCCCCCAGCCGTTGCGAGAACGACGCTGCGCCTCCTTCGGCGAGCCGGCGCAAGCCAGAAGCCCGCTCCCGCGGCGGGCGTCGAGACCACGCGCCGAGTCCGACTGCACTTGGAATCCCAAAAAACGCGCGCTCATCGTCGTCCAGACGTCCTGGCTCCAGGATCACGAACAAACATGTTTACCGCGACTCCGGGAAATCGGTACCGAGGCCTCACAAGGACGAACTAGATTGCGCGTGGTTGTCGACAGAAAAAGACGGACTACCGTGTCCATAGACGTCACGGCCTTGCTCGGATTCTTCGTATTATCCTCCTGTCTGATCACTACAACGGCCCTACGCTTCACACCATCCACAACGCCGCGAGGCCCTTCCTTAGGAGCCTCAGCAGTAGTAGGGGCGCCTTCCGCGCCCTTCTATCCGAGCGCGCAACCGGAACCTACCTATCCTGCTCCATTAAGAGCAACATTAACGCTAGACCGAGCCACGAAATATTTAGACGACAAAGCGCGAAACGAGGTCGCGGCTTGTGTGGATTTCGCCGCGAGGGCTCACCGAGGGCAGCGCCGGGCCGACGGCTCCCCCTTCGTGACGCACCCGATAGCCGTCGCGACGATCCTGGCGGACATGGAGATGGACGCCGCTACCGTGTGTGCTGGAGTACTCCATGACACGGTCGAGGACACCGACACGTCTGTGGAGGACATCTTCCGCGCATTTGGGGGGGATGTTGCCGCACTCGTGAACGGCGTCACCGATAGCCCAACGGCGTCCGACGCCGTGAAGCGCGCCGCGGTCCTCGAGGCCGCCGGCCACGAGTGGCGAGTTGGGGTTCTCAAACTGGCCGACCGGTTGCACAACATGCGAACCTTGGGCGCGATGCCCCGTCCGAAGCGGCTGAAGAAGGCGACGGAGACGCTCGAAGTGTACGCTCCCTTGGCGGAGAAGCTTGGGTTCGATCGGATTGCGGATGAATTGGTGAGGTTGGGTGCATCTGAAGTCGCCCCTGCCGGCTTAGGTGGCTTGGCTCGTCGCGTGTCTCCTATCGCTGCGCTTGTGGCCGCTGCTATTGCGCCGGCGGCTTTAGATTCCATGCTGAAAGCGTTGGATTTAAATGACTCGCTGGAAAGAAAACCAGCTTACTCGGACGGCGCCGTCGAGTGACCCTTCCCTTAAAAAATGGCGAGTAAGAGTATCGTTAATTAATCACAACAACAAGGCGCGTCGATGGCGTCAGGGAACGCCCCCTTGCGGCGTCCAGACCATGAGCCCCTCGTCGACCCAGTCGACGGCGTCGCCGCGGCGCCGCAGCTCGTCGCAGGCCGCGCGGAAGACGTCCCCGTCTCCCTTGCGCGCGGCCTTCCAGGCCTCCGTCCAGCGGAGCCAGAACTCGTAGACCGGCGACCCCTCTTTGAACGACCACCGCAGGTCGCGCGGTAAATAAGGTCGCAACGCGAGCGGGGCGAATCCGCGCCGTCGGTTCACATCAGCAGTGAAGAGCAGCGCTTCGCGCGCGAGCCCCTCGTCCGTCCGTCTCAGAACGTGGGCGACGCCGCAGTCGCCGTTTCGCGAGCAGGAGCCCTCAATCAATGGCGCGCCGGGCTGTAGCTGCGCCGCGAGCGTATCAATTCCCCGCGCCGCCTCGACGGGGGTGTACCCGCTCCGGAAGATGTTCATTGCTCTCACGCCCACACAAACTTCGTCCCACTTGAGCGGTAAGGTGAAGCTTCCATCCGTCTGGCGTACAACGACACCAGCGGCAGCACAAGCCTCGCGCGCGGCGGAGCAACGATTCGCGTCGGCCTCGCACGCGACGACGAGCGGCGCGTCGGCGTCCTGCTGCAACGCCTCCGCTAATTCCAGGGTTGTCGTCGCGTCGTCGCCGAGCCCGATATCACAAAACACACGAGTGGTCGAAGGCTCGTCGTCGGCGAAGAGGCTGAGCTCTCGGAGCAGCAAATAGCGGTCGACCCAGGCCAGGCGGCCGGGCGCCGTGCGGCCGCTGTAGGCGGCCGCTTGCGCGACGACGAGTGTGAGGCAGCGCCGCATTGTCCACCACAGCACTGCAGGCTCAGTGTGTGGCGCAGCTGTTCGCAGCGATGCTCCCGTTGCGCTGGCGTGCGGTAGATGTGTTGTTGGCGTCTTTTAACGATCAATTCGACACCTGTGTCGCATTCGTCGCTTTTGCGCATACGGTGCTAGCGGCATAAGGACACTAGCAGCCAGGAAATCTGAGCTTCGGTTGCAGCGCCGAGCGCAAGATTCGTGCCACTAGGCCCGGTGCAGTAACGCTGGGCCGTTAATTTGTGGGCCAGAACCGCTCGGCATCGCCCAGACGCGCTGCGGCGCGAGGCAAAGCCTGCTGAGGCCTGCTCAGAGCTGATCCAGGTCGAAGGCAAACCTAACGCGGGGGAGCAGATTAACAGGCAATTCCACTGCTCCCAATGGTCAAGTTCGGCGTGCGCTTCGAGGAGGGCAGCGCCTCGCGCCACTGGCAGTCGTCGCACGTCGCCTACGGCGCCCTGAAGAAGGTGCTCAAACGGGCCTCGCAGGCGTCCGGCCGGCCCGTCGGCCGGTCGAACTACGGCCCGCCCGGCAGAGGTTTGCTCGACCTCGAGGAGGTGCGACGACCGTCAGATACGTTCCTCGAAAGAGGCCTCGACGACGACGACAAGAGAACCCTAGAAACTTTACGAGGCCGTTTACTGAAACAGACCAATGAAGATGATTTAAGTGAAGACGACGAGGAGGTCAAGGAGTACGACGAGGAGGTCGCGTCACTGACCCCCACGTCCCTGAACAAAAAACTCTGGATAAGAGCACTGGACAAAGACAAGTCCCGAGCGTTTTTCTTGCACGGCTTCGACTGCGCCTTAGCTGCCGAAGTGGCCACGGCCGAGAGAAGATATGCGAGAGAAGCGGCGTCGCTGGAACGACGGTGGACCGCGATCGCGCCGTCTTGCCAAGGTTACGAGGACGACCTCGAAGTCTCAAAAGCTGCTCCCGAACCGCTGAAGCTCCAGCTCGCGGCGCTGGACTCCGAAGCGCGCGCTCTCGTCGACTTCGTGGTCTGGAACTTGTGCGCGGTCGAAAAAATTTCGAAGAAGCGCGACAAGCTCTTTCCGGAGGAACCACCAATACGGGGCAGAGTCGTGGGTATTCTGCGAGCGCGGGACGCCTGGACGGCGCCGCGAGCGCGGACGCTGTCGGGGCAGCTCCGGGACGCGTGTGCGGCTCTCAGTGGCAAAACGGAGCAGCTCGGCACCGCGGCGGCCGTCTCGGAGTTACGTAGGTTGGGAACAGCTAGGGGCGGCGAGGCGCCGGCTCCCGACGAGTCTAGGAGGAGAGCCTTCGAGGATCTCGGGCGGAGCGCTTCGTTTGATGACACAATGAGGCCGCCCTCGCCGACGACGTCGGACGAGGCCGAGGTCGTGTCCCAGGTTCCAGTGCAAGTGAGCGTCTGCTGCTTTCAACGAAAGCGGAGCAAGGGCGTCGGCTTGCAACCGCCTACTGTGGGAGAACGTTTAGTTTTTTTGGATGTGGACGGCGTCTTACATAGCATCAACGCTCATGACAAGGACACGCTGAACACCCAATGCTGCGACTCGCTCGAGACCATCGTGCGGGCTACCGATGCTAGGTTGGTATTAACAGGTGCGTGGCGCTTATATCCAGCACTAGTTGAACGAGTAGAGGCTCTGTTAAAGAAGAGGGGCCTCCGACCTTTACTGGGTAAAGCTCCTTCCTTAACAGCGAAAGGCCACAACCGGGAGCGAGAAATACGGGCCTGGTTCGTGAACAACCGGCCGAAGAAGGACCCTGGTAGGAGATGGATCGCGCTCGACGCCGGCAGATTAGATGGGTTGCGGGGCCACTTAGTCCGGACGGATGGAGAAAAGGGTTTGACGCAGCTGGACGCGACCATAGCTACTGGTTTATTAAGAGGAGATGCGGGAGCGTTCTTGCTCGGCTGCCGGCCGGACAAGCCCTGCCAGTTCTGCGATCCCCGCAGACGTTTATTTGCGGACACGTTCCGAGCTTTGTCTACTCCTGGCCGGGCGCCTTCTGATGCCACCACTCCCTCCAAACACTCGGAAGTCCGCGTCACGTCGCCCGCATCCCTACACCGCTTGCTATCCTCCCATCGGTTATCCTCCGACCAACGGAGCGTCTCCTCGAACGAGTCGAGGAAGACCACAACCTCGGAAAGCTGGCTCTGCCCGTCCTCCTCGGCGAAGACGTTGACACTCGTCGAGTTCGACGACCAGGAAGCGTTGGAAACGGTCAAAGCTGTTGACCTAGCTTCTCTCTGCGTCGACCCGCAGCGACGAGCAGCAGCCGGCCTGACTTCACTCGGAAGAGGCGCCTACGCCGACGTGGTCTGCTTCAACGCCTCGACGCAAGTCGAGTGTGACGCCGTCAAAATTCCTGCAAGACGGTTAGCCGTAAAAGTAGGTGCCTGGCCGTCCGAAAAGTCCTTTCAAAGGGAGTGCGACTGCCAAGCCTTGGCGGCGAAGAGTAACTCGGCACCTGCGGTCCGAGCGAGGGCCTGGGCCGGCGGCGCGGCCGGCGTCGGCGCGATCGTCATGGATAGGCTCACGTGTCCGTCGTTTCATGTGTGGTTGCTCTGGGTCAGTCGCGACTTCTCGCGGCGGCCCGGGTTTGGGTCCAAGGAGCGATGGTTGATCGACCCTCGCGTGCATAGACTGCCCCTGGTTAAACAGTGGGCAGCAGAAGCTAGAAGGGCCCGCAAGGCGCTCAATGACGCGGGAATACGACATGGGGACGTCCACGACGCGAACGTCGTCTTCGACGTGTCGTCGTGCGCCGACAAGGTGTTTCGCGGGAGCATGGGCGACGCCAAGGCGTTAAAAAGGGTGCTGATGCGGGAAATTGGAAAAGGGCCGTCTCACTCCTCAGCGAAGCTGGTGGTGGTGGATTTCGGACGAGCTCGCAAGGCGGACGGGTTTTCGCGATGGTTGCTGCGGGCCTGCGGGGATGATCATAGGATGGTGGACCCCCAGGACTGCGAACGGGTCTCTGATGTCACTGACATCGATATGTGTGTCGACGACTTGGAGTCGGAAGCTTATATTGGGAAGGTGCCGGACACGCTAAAGGGGGGATTGGCTGGGTTGCAGGCGTCGTTTGAGTCTCTATAACTTTTGTGTCTTAGTCTCTACCTTCGCGCGCGCGATGGGGCGAGGGACCGCCGGCGCGGCGGCGGCGCGAAGGAAGACTTATCTTGAGTTCTTTTTGGCCTCGGCGGCGGTGGCGGGGAGCTTGGCTGTTTTCGGCGCTAGTGTGTCAATCCAGAGCGGCGATTTTAGCCTGGTTTGAGGTTGCTGCAGCTCGTGTCCTGCTGCAAGAACAAGCGTGACGCGCTGTGGTAAGTACCCGTTTCTACTGCAGTACGCGTGACCCGAAAGTCGTGGCGCAATAGCTCTCCTGCAGCCTGCATCAAGCGTGCAGCGCTCCCGAGCCGCAGTATGGCCCTCCGCGCCGCTTTACTGACAACAACAGCATGCGCTTTGCAACCCAAGCTCCCGACGCGCGCGCCGTCGGCGCGCCGCAGTACCGTAAGGATGGCCTGGAACGACCAAGCGACGTGCAAGGTCTGCTTCGTAAGACACGGCCAGAGCGAGTGGAACGCGAAGAACCTCTTCACGGGCTGGGCCGACGTCCCGCTCACAATCCTAGGCAAGAACGAGGCCGCCGCCGGCGCGACGTGGATCTGGAAGGAGGGCCTAGAATTTGATGTGGCCTACACGTCAGAGCTCAAACGGGCCCAGCAAACGCTAAAACTGGTCATGGACATCACCGGCCAAAACGACCTCACGGTGCACAAGTCCTGGCGGCTCAACGAGCGCATGTACGGCGCGCTCCAGGGTCTCAACAAGAAGGAGACGGTTTTGAAGTATGGGGATGATCAAGTGCAGTTGTGGCGTCGAAGTTTTGACACGCCGCCGCCGCCCTGCGAGTTGGATAGCGAGTACTGGCCGGGCAACGACAACAAATACGCGCACGTGCCCGAGGAAGACGTCCCGCGGTCGGAGTGCCTCAAGGACACCATAGATAGAACATTGCCGTACTGGGACGGCGCCATCGTGCCTGCGTTGAAGCGGGGCAAGACGGTGTTGATCGCGGCCCATGGCAACTCGATCCGAGGTATGGTCAAGGCTCTTGACAATATTGGTGATTCGGAGATCGTGGGTCTCGAAATCCCGACGGGCGTGCCGCTCTTATATCATCTGGACGCTGATTTAAAACCGCTCAAGGACCCGCGAAGCTTCGGGTTGCTGTCGGGAGCGTTCCTCGGCGACCCCGAGGAGATCAAGGCGGCGCAGGAGAAAGTAGCCGCGCAAACAAAAGTCGAAGACACGTCGGTAGAAAGCGAGGAGGAAGGCAAAAAGCGCATCCTCGAGGAGGCGCGGGGCGTCTAGGCCTCATAAGTCACAGTCGTTTACTCAGTAGCCGTTGCAGCCCGGGTCGGCGACGACGCGGCCCT
Source organism: Pelagomonas calceolata (assembly GCA_918797485.1). Taxonomy (NCBI): domain Eukaryota; class Pelagophyceae; order Pelagomonadales; family Pelagomonadaceae; genus Pelagomonas; species Pelagomonas calceolata. The sequence goes on along the minus strand of CAKKNE010000006.1, from coordinate 917,405 downwards.
TGGGCGCCTTCTATTTGGCGCCGAGCCGTCGTAGCTCGCCGTCCCGCGGTGTTCCGGCGGTTTCACGCCGTCGACGCGACTCGTTTCCAGGAATGATGGCGGTGGGTGGTTTCTTTTTGGATTTTGAGCCGTTTTCGGGCGAGACGGGGTCGGTCTCGCGGAGCCACTGGTGAAACTTCGAGAACGGCGCCCGAGAGCGGTCTCCACGGCTCGCGGCGCCGCGGCGGACGCCACCCGATGCGTCGACGCCGTCGCCGCGCTCCGGGACGCCTGGAGCCGCCGCGCGGGCCTCGAGTGGTGCCGAGGCAGTTGTGGTGTGGACCCGTCGACGTCGTTGCGCTGCGCATCGCGAGGAAGGCGTCGAGTGCAATGCACGTCCACCTCTACGCCATCGACGCGACGCGTGCTGCGGAGCACGGCGCCTGAGAGGCTGCCAGGCTGCAATGGGTGCTTCATGCTTTGCGCGCGGCGCGGCGCTGGACCGAGGGGCGGGCGGTGGCGCTACCTGGCCTCGACGCGACGTCCTGCAAGCACCGCTTCGGTTTATTGGTGATCGATGCGGCTCGCTTGGCTCGATTGCTCTCTCACTGCTGCTGCTCAAAATGTTGTCCTGAGAGCCGCAACATTTCGTTTCTATCGATCCAGGCTAAAACTCGACCAACGCACGCTGGACGGTCCGCATTGATGCGCCGTGCAGTCTAAAGTTGCCCGCGCCGTCGCGCGGAGCCTCAGCTGCAACACACTGCTGCAGGGCTGGCACTGCTGAGCGCCGCGGGCCTGGTGGGCAGATGTGAGGCGCTACGCCATCGAGACACCGCCGCGGACACGGCCTGTCGTTGCTGGTAAACTCGGACGACGCGTTCAGTCACTCGTGAGCTCTCCGCGGCGGCGCCGTAGGGCGTTGTTGGGAAACGACGACGGCTGGCGCCGCGGCGACGAAGCGTGTTCGCCGCGAGCGGTCCGTCGCGTCGCGCGGCGCGAGTCTTCGGCGCGCTCGTGGTCGAGGCCTGGCGACGCGGGCGAGGCCGAGTGCTGGAGCATCCCGTTGGGGCCTGCGCGACGGTGTCGAGCCGAGTTGCGGACGCCGGCGCTCGGCTCTGCGTGAGGTATTAGTGCTTGGGAGCGATGACACGTGAAACGTGCGTTCTCGATTGCGGAGGTGCGCCTCGGGAGAGGTGCGTTGCTCATGGCTCGCGGGACCTGTCCTGAAAATGGAACTGCACGACGTAAGGGCACGTTCGATGGTCGCGGGGCGGTTTGGTGTTGAAGGGCGATGCTCTGCGTGAAAATTTATGCATTTGCAGGGCGGCACCTGCAATCTCAGGCTCCCGGAACCGTGGCGCGCCGAGAGAACTCACTGGTTGATTTCCACACAGTTGCGGTCGAGGGCGACGTCGCTCTGATCGCTTGCGACGGCTTGTGCGACGTATCTAGCAGCCAGGAGGCAACGGACGTCGTTCGGACGGGTCTTGTAGAAAACGCGGACGACCCAGTGCGCGCGGGCCGCGAGCCTTTGTTCAACAGCAGTCGACGACCGCGGGTCGCGCGACGACTGACGGCCGTAGTGCCCGCGCTGCGGCCAGCGGAGCCGGAGGGAATATCGTGAGTAATGAATAGAGACATTCGGACGGGAGCTTCTGAAACAGAAGCTGCCTGGGCCGCAGGCCTCTAGCGACTGGGAACTCCGTAGAATTCCCTCTCCCAAGTCTCCGGAGGCCTCCTGCGCGGCTCCCGCGCCGCGGATCCGGCCGCCGGGCGATTAGGCATTTTTACGACGAGTCCGCGCCGACTCCGCGGCGTACTGCTCACGGGCCGGAAGCTCGGGCTCGGGCTCGCTCAGGCCGGCCCGCGACTCGTCGCGTTCGCCGGACCACGTCCCGTTTCCGCTACGCCATTTTGGGCGTGCGAGGTCCCCTTCTCATCATCCTTAGAGGCTTCCGACCGGCCGAGCTTCCGAATCAGAAGGGTACGTCCGCGCAGGTGTGTTCCGGTGCTTAGAGGCTTCCGACGCGACGCGCTTCCGAAAGAGAAGGGTACGTCCACGCAGGTGTGTACCGGTGCAGTTCACCCAAGAACTTGGTCGCGATGGGTCCTGCGATAGTTTGGACCGGGCGAGCCTTCGGAACAGCACTTAGGCGTCTTCACTAACGTCGAGCCCTCGGCACGCGTTGCCTACGTCACACGCCGTTCCCGATGACTAGAAAGGCGAACGTTCCTTTGACGTTGTCGTTCCGCACAGGTGCTTCCTCGCCTGGTGCACGCAGTTCCAGATCACCCACGTCTTCCTCGAGGCGACGACGGGCGAGGACGGTTCTTAGCGGCGTGCCCACCGTTAGACCGACACGCGTCGACGGAGCATACAACGCGCAGGCTCGACGCCGTTCTGGCGCAAGGCCGGCACGTCGCTCTTCACCTACAAGAGCCGCGCCTGGCGCATGCGCTACGCGCAGGCCCAGTTCCAACTGGTCAAATGCGCGAGCCGGCGCCGACGTCGTCCGCGGGCGCCACGCCTCTGCTGGTCCCAACGGTCTTCTTCAAGGCCGTCATGTTCCCCCTGCACTGTTACCCCCATCGTCCTCTTACCCCGCGTGTCGTTTCCTCTCTCCCCAGCGCTCATAAGGAGTTGCAGTCGAACAACTAGTTAGAGCTAGAGCTCTGGGGCCCCCGCGGGCAGCCCTCCCGAGGCCCCTCCAGCGCATCCGAAACACCGCCGCCGCGGCGACGGCGTCGAGGGCGACCCCGGGACCGCGCGCGACCGCTCCAGCACCTTCATTCGCCCCGATCCCGCCGAGGCCCGCCCGCGACCCCGCATCGCGCCCGAATTCACTCCAAATCGCATAAAAAACCACCCACCGCCACCATTCTAGGAAACGACCTCACACAACCCACTCAAACCGCGAAGGGACCGCGTCAATAACCATTACATCCGGGATCGGCCACCTGTCTACCCTTAGTTACTTTCTTCTTCTGCGCCGGCCGCGCCTTGGCGTTGGCGAGCGCCGCTTTCTGCGCGTCCGACTGCTTGCGGCCGCCCTTCTTGGCCGCGGCGCGCGCCTTGAGGACCGCGGCGACCTGTGTGGAAATCAAAATTTTACGGCGCGTTTACGCCATCGACGCGACGCCTGCTCGATGGCGTGACGATGCCGGTTCCTCGCCGCTCAACCGAGCCAGGACGGCCGCGTCATTGCCGAGAAATGACTTAGTGAAGAATTGTCGTGCACCCGACGCACTGGTTGATTTCCACACAGGCGGCGACGTCGACGGGCCCCGCGGGCGGGACGTTCTCCTTGCCCGTGGGCTTCTTGTTGCCGCGGCGGCGGCGCTGCTTCTTGGCCTTCTCGGCCGTGGACTCCGCCGCGGCCTTCCCCGCGGCGACGGGCGTGCCCGGCTCCGCCGCAACCGCCTTGACGGTCTCGGCCTTCGGCGACCCCTCAGCGACATCGGCCGCGGTGGATCCATAAACATGGAGCTCGCGCATGGCGGACTCGACGACGGCTGCCATCTTGAGTGCTGTGTTACGAGGCGCAGCGATGGCGCGCAGCGAAAATTCTCTCAGCTGTGGTGTGTTATGCAAACAGCGCTGATGTCCGCTGCTGCTGCTCTTCTGAGAACCGGTAGTTTGCGCGTTTAGGGCGCTAACAACCGCGCAGCCTCGAGCAATCAAATGGCTCTCGGGTTTTGAACCGCCGCCGCCGCGCATAGTCCTTGCTGCCCCGACGATAAATCTGCATCTCTCCCTCGTCGAGAAACATGCAAACAGGTCGACTTCCGAGGCCGCGCGGGCCCTCCGGCGCGGCAGGCGCGCCGCGCGCCCACGCACAAGTCGAGTCACGCGCCGTGAGTAGCTTTTTACACGGGAGAGGGGGGAAAGGAATCTAAGCGCGCACGCCCCGCCGCGGCCGCGTGCGCGTCGCCCGCGGCACGTTCTCCGCGAGAGCATCACCGCCCTCATCGTCCGAGTCCGACTGGACGACCTTCTTCTTGCGCGTCGCGCGCTTCTTGGCCGGCGCCTTCTTCTTCTTGGCCGATTGTGGTACAGCCGCCGGTCCAGCCCCGTCCAGGTCCAACCTACGTTCATGACCAGCTAGGAGCTTCGCCTCCCAGTCATCTAACAACTCCTTCAGCGCGTCCACTTTCGGTAGTTTTCTCGCCTTCGCCACAATAGCGGTAAAAGCAGCATACACGCCCTCGTCCGGTAACGCGTCCTTGTACAGCGCGATGCTCTCGGCCAGCTTCCTAGTGACTTTCTCCGTGAGCATCAACCGCCCTAAACAAAAGCTCAAGTCGCGCCGCGACGCGGTCTGGGCGTCGACGTCGCCGGTCGCCTTGCGCGCCTTCGCCACCGCGTCGTCGTCATCAGCCTTGGTCGCGTCTAGTCTTTGGCACAACTTCTCGGCCAGCGCCTCGGCGTGCTTCTCCTTGTCCACGAAGTTCAGGAGGAAGCCCATGATCGCCTGGAAGTCTACCGCGGATAGCGTTTCGTCCTTCTCTTCGAGGATCGAGACGCGTTTCTTGGGCGAGGGCGCTACCGAGAATCTCAACTTCTTCGCGGCCTCGTTCTGGACGGGCGACGGGGCGACGCTGAACCGCAGGGTCTTCTTCGGCGACGACGGCGCCTCCTCTTCTTGGACGACGGGCGTGACGGGGCCCCGCCGAGCGGCAGACAACCGCGACACCACATCGGGCAAGAGGTTGTAGATCGGCGAACTTTGGGCCGTCGACTTCTTGTGCAATTCTTCAAAGAAGGCCCGCGCGCGTCTTCGGATCGTGTCGTCGCCGTCGACCACCAGCAGAGCCACTTCGGCCACGCCGCCGCCGCGCGCCTTGATCATGTCATTCAACGCTAAGTGAGCTAAAGTAGCGAGCACTGCCGCTCTCACAGTAGCGTCCGAGTCGCGAAGAGCCCCATACACGTGATCCGTCCATGGTTCCACGCTATTAGGTTGTCTCGAGGCGAGGTCACCTAATGCTACCGCTACATTTTGTCTAGCTAGAGCGTCCGGCGCTCGCGCCAGCGTCGTGATCAACAACGGGAGATATTCCTCGCAGACGCCGCGCGACACGCAGGACACCTTGGCTAAGAATAACACCGCCGACCGGTGCAGGACGCCGGGCACGGCGCCGCGTCTAGCTAACGCTCTGGACGCGACCTTCGCCGCGACCGGTGCGAGCGCCGCGACGAAGCCGTCCGCTTTCACTCCAACAATTTTCTCCTCAACCAAGCGTAGCAATCGCGCATCTCGTTCCGCGTCCTCGCCAGCGCCGCCAGCGGCGTTCGCCAGGTCGTCGTCGTCGCCCTCGACGACCACCTTCTTCACGGGCTGAGCGCCCTTCTTCATTCGGGAACCTAAATCTTCGACCGCGACGAGACCCAACAACGCCGCGGCGCCCGCGGCATGTAAGCAACGAGCTAGAGCACCGGCCTTGCCCTCCGGTTCCTCGCTGAGCAACTGGGCCTTCTCCGCCAAGCTTCGCAGCGCGTCGCCGACACACTGTTCAGGATCGCCTTCCAATTGAAATGTAGCCGCCAAGACGGCGTCGCAGGCCCCGTACCAGTGGCCGTCGCCCGAATCATGAGCAAATAAGGCCTCCCGCAGCAGAGCACAGGTCGCCACGAGTTCCGGCTTCTGCCCGTTTCTCGAGCTATCGCGCACCAACCTCGCAAGTGCTTCGGCCAAGGCGCAATCGACACTATCCTCAACGACCACGAACTGCGCCGCATCTGACAACGCAGGACCGTCCACAACCTTGCTGCCGACCGCACTACAACAAGTAGCTAGGAACCGACACGCCGCGACGCGCGTCGACGCGTCGACCTTCGAAGCGGACGCCACGTCCCAGAGCGCCCTCACTAGTTTCGGCGTAGCAACTCTCTCAAAGTCCTTCTTCTCTCCAGCGGCTTTTTCGGCGGCCGCGATGAGCGCCTCGAGGCACTGGAGGTCGACACTTCCACATCCTTTGATCAGAGAACAGGCCCGTTTCGCCGCCTCCAGCGCCTTGTGTGAACCCGTTTCGCAGGCCTGGACGTCCAACGAAGCCGCAACAACTTTTGCAGCTTCCGCCTTGACGGCGTCGTGAGACGAACAGGCTAACCGCAACACGGCTCTGAGTCCAGTCTTTCCGGAAGGCAACTCAAAGGCCCGGCAAGCGCCGAAGACGCGCGCGGCGCCCACGGCGTCCGACGCCGTCGACGACCGCGCGAGTCGGTCGATGATCCCGTGCGAGGCCTCCACACAATGTACTAGTCGCAGCACGCCGACGTGGTAGTCGAGCTCCACTCTCCTTTTGTCTCGCTCGTCCTGGAGCGCGTCCTCGAGGGCCTCGTCGACCTGTTCTACCTCTACCGAGTCGTCTTCTTGTTTCGCGAGGACGGCCTCGGCCCTTCTTCTATCCCTCAGTACCGTAGAAGCGTGGTCCGCGACGGCCGCCGCTTGGAGAGCGTCGGCCCGCAGTTCGTGGGGCGCCGGGTCCAAGACCGGGGCGAACGGGTTGTGTGCAAGTAGAGCACAGACGGAGTCGAGGGCGTTCTTCCTGACTTGAGCCGTCTTGTCCTTCAACCGGCCGCAGACGGCCGACGCGACGTCGGCGTAGCGGTCTCGAGGTACGGCCCTATGCTCCACTAACTTGGCACAGGCCCGCATCGTGGCCGCCCGCGTCCAGTGCGAGGCATCTCTACTACGCTCCACGACGAGATCCAACAACGCGTCTCTCGCATCGTCCGCCAACAGGGTCTTCTCCTTCTCCGCGTGGCGGTCGGCCGCGTCCTCGCACACGACACTTGACAAAGCGGACACGACCGCAGACCGCAGCCCGTAGTGAGTGGAAGCTAACTGAGCCTTCAACGACGCCACATGAGGAGCCGCGGCCGACGGCGCCCTTTGGCCCAAGTGGTCGACGAAGGCCGCCACGAGTTTCGCGGAACTGTCACCAGATTCGCCCGACACGCGATCCAGCTCCCTCAGCAAATCACCGGCCACACGACCGCCGCCGCCCGCCGCACACAGGTCCGCCGCATCCTTCGCGCCGGCCTCGTCTCTGAGTACTAAATCTTCGACTAACGCCGCGGCCGCGGGGGCGCCGAACTCGACCGGCGCGCTCGTAATGGCGTCGACGACGCAGGCGTGCGCCGCGGCTCGTTGCGCACCGTTGGCCGCGCCTCGACTCAAGGGCAGGGCCCTCGCGCCGGCTCTCACCCACAACAGTAAACAAGCCTCATCTACCACTCTGAGGTTCCAGAGCCAGGCCACGTCAATAGCCTTCAAAGCGTTGTGGAGGCCCTCCAAACACCCTATTCTATCTTTGGACCACGCATCCTTCTTCTTCTTGTCTTTCAAGGCCTTCTCGCGCAGTGACACGGCGTCGCATTTTTCTACAACGGCTTGCGCGAGCACCGCGGCCATGACGAAGGCTTTACGGCCTTCATCCAAATCCTCCTTGTCCAGCGTCGCGCCGGGCTTCAGGGCTTCGGAGGCGGAGGCCACACCAAGAGCGGTCTCGCAGAGGACTTGCGCGAGCGCGCTTCGCGCTTGGGCGTCCAAACTTTCAGCGTCTCTGGTGAGCACATACAACGCGTCGAACTCGGCGACTACACTTGGTGCGCCGCTGGTCTCGAGCTCTGCTCTAATTCGCTCTATTTCTTGGCGCTGCGTGGCGGCGTCTCTTGGTATGCCGGCGGCGGCCTTGTCGCCGTCGACGACGTACTTGCCGCCGCCGATTTCTAGGTCTTTCAGGTGGATGGGGACGGAGAAGCCGTTCATGGTTGCGCGGCGTTGCTTCTTTTTGCTGTGACTGTTGGAGCCGGTACTGAGTTAATCCGCGCGCGCTGATAGCTGAGCTGCGACTGAGCCACTCAGTGATATCAGCGCGGTGTCTCAGACCTTGCGGCGCGCTGGGGCGCTATCGGTAGAGCGCACACAGACCGCTTTTAGCCGCGCGCAAAAACCGCGGCGGGCTGGAACGGGTTTTTTCAAGCCGAGCGTAGAAGCCTGTAGAAGCGGTCTCAAGGCATGGCTTGGGGGCACAGAGCTCCTCCACCCGCCCACCGGGCTCTGCGGGTCGCAAACTCACGGGCTGCCCTCTCTGGCTGTGCCTTCTTGCCGCCCGGCAATCGCGGCTGGGGCTCCACAAAAGCACCGTGACGCGCCGAGGCCACTCGCCCGTCGCCAACATGGACCAGAAGCAGCCCAACGTCGTGAACGTCCGCAACGGGCCCTCACGCGGCCGCTCTCGCTCCATCAGCCGCAGCCGGAGCCGGAGCCGCTCGCCGTCGGCCGCGCGCGAGTCGCTCGACAAGCCCTCGCTCTGGTTGGCGGCGCCCGCAGCCCCTTTGAACCCCGCGCCCTGGGGTAAGCTGGCGCCCGCGTCGTCCCCCTTCGGCGCGGCGCCGATTACGAGCAGTCTTGCCAGGAGCGGGACGGTCGATCGCGGCCGCGCGCAGCGAGCTCGCTATCTCGGCGACGACGACGAACCGCGCACTGGGCGCTCCCGCTCCCGCTCCGTGAGTCGCTCCCGCAGCCGCAGCCGCTCTCCGTCACCGGCCGCCGCGCCAGGCGAGGACGAGGACGTCGTCGTAGATGATACGCACGACACGAGCGAGGCGGCCTTGACGTGCCCCATCTCCACCGGTTTACTAGTGCAGCCGATGAAGGCGCGGCCGTGCGGCCACGTCTACTCCGCGGCCTCGGTCCGGGCCTACTTCAAGGTTCCTGGTGGAAAAAAGTGCGCCGTCTTCGGCTGCGACAAGGTGCTGATGTGGAGCGACTTCGTCGAAGATGAAGCCTCGGAGATCGCACTTAGGGCTACTACTCAGGACCACGTCCCACACCAACCGTTATCTGATCCCTACCAAAGCCTCGCCGCCCCGGCCCCTACGCAGGGCCACGTCCCCGACTGGCTTGATCAAATGCGGGCAACGCAAGGGAGATTCCGGCAAGATCTGCTCCAGAGAATGAGGGAAAGAGAGCAGTGGCGCCGAGACCTGGACAGGATGTCTAACCCCCACCAAAGCCTCGCCGCGCCGGCCACTACGCAGGGCCACGTCCCCGACTGGTATGAAGATGCGATGGCAACGCAACGCAGAATCCTGCAAGATGCGATGCAACGCAACGCGCAGTTCCACGAACTCATGGACGAGATGCAACGCGAGGGTGTACAACAGGCCGCTGCATCCCGCCAAAGGCAGCTCGACTTTCTCGCCCGGCTCGGCTCGAATGGCCAGGCACCCTTCTGACCCGGGGTTTTAGGGCACGTGGCCGCGTCGAGGCCCTCGTAGTAATATCCAAAAAAGTAGATCTTACGAGGCGAGAAGGGGGCTACGCTTCCTCCGGCGCGGCCGGCGGCACCGGCGCGAGCGCGCCGACGTCCGCGGCCGAGAGGCCCGACGCCTCGAGGAGCTCGCGGATCATGCGGGCGCCGCGGTCCAGCGGCTCGTCGCCCGCCGGTGGTGGCGGCGGCGCGGCGCCCAGGGCCCAGCCCGGCGCCGCCATCAGCGCCGCGGCCAACCCGTTCAGCGCCGCCGCGTTCGGGACGCCGCCTCCCAATGTGGCGCTCAGCTGGCCGATGTAGGCGCGCTGCTGCGCGACCTGGTCGCGGAGCGCGCGGACCTCGGCCTCGTTCCGGCGCAGGCGCTCGTTCTCAGCTTTCAATCGTTTCTGCTCCGACTCCAGGTCGACGACGCGGCGCATCCAGGCCGGCGCGTCCTCGGGTTTTGTGGTTGACGCCTTGCGCTTCTTCTTCTCGGCCGGAGCCTTCTTCGGCGCGCGCCGCCTCTTAATTTTGGCCAGGAGGTCTTCCCGCCCTCTCATGAAGGACTCGTGGGCGAAGGCGACGCCGTTGCCCACCAGCTCCTTCTCGTGCGGCCGCTTGTGGAACTGGTACATGTTCAGCAATCGCGTGAAGCTGTTGAAGTTCTTGTGCCGGAAGAACTTCGGGCAGACCTCGGCGGCGAAGCGCGCCGGGTCGCGCACCAACAAGACCTTGCCGTCGCGGGACCAGCCGATGACGACGGGGTCGCAGACGCGCAGCAGCGTGAAGAGCGTGCGCACGAAGCCCGCGACCTCGGCCGGCGGCTCGATGAGCACCGCGGAGCCCGCCTTGGCGACCGGCGTCGGTGGCGCCGGCTCCGGGGCAGCCTCCGGCGGAGGCGCGGCGAGGGGCTGCAGGTCCGCCGACTGCAGCTCCGCGGCGGCCCAGTCGTCGTCCAGGAGGCAATCGAGCTCGGCATCGGCGAGCAGCGGGTGGTTGTCGAAGCTAGGCAGCACGGTTGCCATGCTGCTCCTTGAGACAAAATTTGAAGTGGGGGCTTGGCAGCAAAAACACGCAATTCCGCCGGGGTTTTTGGGAGCGGGCAGCAAGGAACGGGTCGCTCAGAGTGTTCTGCGGGAGTTGCGTGCAACAGCAGTGCACTGGCGCCGCGCACGGACTGCCAGAGTATCGGCAGTCGGATTATGTTTTCCTTAATCCCGCACGTATTCCTTTGAATTCAACTAAGTTTCCCGGGCGTGTACGCACGCATGACAGGGTTACTAAGCGCGGCGACCCACCCTTACGCCGGCTTGGGGAGCAAATGCCCACTCTTAGCGCGCGCGAATGTGCACCACACAATGGCAACAAAAACGCACCCCACGCGTATAGAAGGCTCGCGCGCCGGCCCGAACTGTCGCCGGACGCCTAGAATAGCCGCGTCAACTCGGAGATCGAGGAGGGCATCACACTAGCCCCGGCCTCTCGCCGTCTCCGCCATTGCGCTCAGAGGAAGTAGAGCGCCAGGTTGCGAAGGGGGCTGCCCGCGACCGACACCGTACCCTTCCCAGCGTCCACGATCCACCAAGCCGAGCGCGGGGCTGCCCGGCCTCGCCGCGGCGTGGCGCAAAAGCCTTCCTCACCAAGCCCCAAGCGGCGCCCGCGCGCGGCGGCGCGCCGGCGGCGCGCGCACCGCCCGTGCGCTGCCCGGCACGCCCGACCCCGCGCCGCCGGCGCCCGCGCCCGGCGCCGCCCCGCGCGCGCCGCGCGCCCCGCCGCGGCCGCAACGCCTCCGCCAAGCGCCCCCCCACGCCGCCGCCGCGACCCGCCCCCCGCGCAGGCCACCATGGGCTGGTTCGAGAAGCTCTACCAGAAGGGCTGCTCCGCCAGCGGCGCCGCGAAAGAAGAACAAGCTAAAAAGCTCCGACAGAACGTCACCATGACGGAACACCAGGTCGAGCTCGAGGACCTGCTGAAGGGCTACAAGACCAGTCAAGAGAGGGGCCTGACGCCGGAGCAAGCGGCCGCGAACTTGGCCGAGTTCGGCACGAACGAGCTCACCCCCCCACCAAAAACGCCGGAGTGGGTCAAGTTCATGGACGAGATGACGGGCGAGTTCAACTTATTATTGTGGGCGGCCGGCGTGGCCTGCTTCGTGAGTTACGGCATGCTGCCGCAGGCCGACAACCTCTACCTTGGGGTCGTGTTGTTCTGCGTCGTCACGGTGACCGGAGTGTTTTCCTATTTACAAAACGCCAAGTCCGACAACATGATGAACGAGTTCAAGTCCATGCGGCCGCCGCGCGTGACCGTCGTGCGGGGCGGGGAAGTCAGCTTTGTGGACGCGGCTTTGATTACCATTGGTGACATCGTCAAGTTAGAACAAGGAGACTTAGTCCCGGCTGATATAAGAGTATTAGAATGCTCGCCGAACATGTGCGTCGACAATTCTTCGTTAACTGGAGAATCGGATCCGATCAAGCGCAAGCCGGAATGCACGAACGCGGACCCGTTGGAAACGGCGAACTTGTGCTTCTTCGGCACGCAAGTGCCGGAAGGCTCCTGCGTCGGCGTCGTCGTCAAGATCGCGGACAACACCGTGCGCTCGCCGCGTCTTGACTGGTAAAGGTGCCTTCACTTTGTTGGTGGGACTCGTATCATGTTGTGGGTGGTCTCTTTTTTGATTTTGAGTGAATTCGGACCGTCATCATCACACGAGAGTCTCCGCACAGGTCATCGGCAAGATCGCGCAGCTCGCCCTCTCCACGGAAGCCGAGCAGACGCCAATAAATAAGGAGATCCACCACTTCATCCAGATCATCTCCGCGATCGCGTTTGCCCTTGGTATTAGTTTCTTTGCCGCGGCGCTCGGCATGGGCCAAGACGCCGTTACTTCATTGGTTTTTATGATTGGGATCATCGTGGCCAACGTGCGTATCTCGGCGTCCCGTCGTGTAGAGACGCCTTCACGCCATCGACGCGACGCGTGGCCATCTCACGACGACGTGGGTGGTTTCTTTTTGGATTTCGAGCCATTTCGGACCGCGTCGGGGCCGTCGTCGCGGCGTGGCAGAGAGAGAGTGCGCGGTCGCGGCGATGGCGTCGAGGCGATGCCGCACCGCCTCGACGTCGTCGATGCGGTCGCCAGAGCGCCCACGCACCTCGTGAGAGAGTCGCGGTCGTGTCGTGACGGCGTCGTGCCACGCAGGTGCCCGAGGGGCTGCTGGCGACGGTGACCGTCTGTCTCACTCTCACAGCGAAGAGGATGTACACGAAGAAGGTCATGGTCAAGAACTTGGAGGGTGCGGGCTCAGCGTCGTATCTCGCCGTTCCGCGGTGCTGCGGCGCCTTCACGCCATCGAGGCGACTCGTGTCCATCAGACGACGTCGTGGGTGGTTTCTTTGTTGATTTTGGGCCGATTCGGACCACGTCGGGGCCCGCGGCGTGTCAGAGAGTCACCGTGACGCCGTCGACGCGGCCGCCGGAGCGCCCAGGCGCCTCGCGAGAGAGTCGCGGTCGCGGCGATGGCGTCTTCACACAGGCGTCGAGACGCTCGGCAGCACGTCCTGCATCTGCTCCGACAAGACGGGCACGCTCACCCAGAACATCATGACCGTCGCGCAAGTCGTCTACGACACGAACGGCGCGCCCAAGATCCAGGACGCCGGGTCCTCATTTACCAAAGGAATTTCGACCTTTGATACTGAAAGTGCGGGTTTTAAGGCCCTGGTCAAGTGTAGTACCTTGTGCAACACGTGCAACTTCGACAAGTACTTCGAAGACGAGGTGACGGGCAAAAGAGTCCTGTTACCCTTCTCCAAGGTCCGGGTCCAGGGCGACGGCTCCACGATCACGGAAATCCTCTGGAAGACGCGGGGCAACGCGTCGGAGGGCGCCATGATCAAGTTCGCCCAGGGCGGCCCGATCCAGGCCTGCTTCGGGAAAAGAGACGTGGACGAGATGCGCCGCGACTTCGGCAAGGTCTTCGACATCCCCTTCAACAGCAAGAACAAGTACCAGGCGCGGCCGCGGCGTCCCGTCATGTCCATGAGACTCGTCTCCATCTCACGATGCCGTGGGTGGTTTCTTTTTCGAGTTTGAGGCCGTTCGGACCGCGTCGGGGCCGTCGCGGCGTGTCACGCGTCGATGGCGTCTTCACGAGACGTCATCGCCGTGATCCCACGAGAGTCTACGTGGTCGTCAGGACGCCGCCGACGCGATGCCACATCGGACCGCGATGCTCCGCGCAGGTCCACGTGCACTGCGAGTCGCCGGACCCCGAGAATGACGACAAGGACCGGACGATCTACATGAAGGGCGCCCCCGAACGTATTATTGATCGGTGCACGCAGTACATGTGTGGCGACGGTCGCGTTGTGGAGTTCACTCAAGAACTGCGCAGTGAGGTCGAGAAGGCCCAGATGGCCATGGGCAACAACGGCTTACGCGTGCTAGGCTTCTGCACGAAAACCTTACCGATCAAGGCCTACGGCAAGGCCTACCCTTGGTCCGACGGGAGAGATTTGGGCAAGAGCACGGCGAACTTCCCGCTCGGCGCATCCCGGCGTCCCGACGCGACTCGTCTCCAGGAATGATGGAAGTGACATGTGTCACACGCAGGCGAATCCAAGGCCCTCGCGTCGTACAAGGCCGGCATGGTCGACGACAAGGGCAAGCCCTTAGATCCGCCCCACCCGAAGTCGGGCGAAGGCTTGATCTTCCTGGGACTCATGGCCCTCGTCGACCCGCCGCGCGAGGCCGTGCCGGGCGCCGTCGCGAAGTGCAAAACAGCCGGCATCAAGGTCATCATGGTCACCGGCGACCACCCGGGCACCGCCGAGGCCATCGCGTACAAAGTGGGCATCCTCTGGAGTCCGACGGCGCGGAAGATCGAGGAGATGAACGCGGCCGAAGGTCCGCTCTCCGCGTTTTGAAGTGTAGAGGCGCCTTCACGCCATCGACGCGACTCGTCTCCGGGAGTGGTGGACGTGGGTCGTTTGTTTTTCGATTTCGAGCCGATTCGGACCGCGTCAGGGCCGTGCGGCGTGTCAGAGAGTACGCGGTCGCCGCGACGGCGTCGACGCGATGCCGCGCCGCCTCGACGCCGTCGTGATCATCACACGAGAGTCAACGCATCTGTACGACGCAGGCCTCCAGCCCGGCGACGTCGGCTACCAGGACCCGGCCCTCGCGCAAGCCATCGTCGTGCCGGGCTGGGAGATTAGTGATGACGACCCCGTCGCGAAGTGGGACGCGATCCTCGCGCACCCGCAGATCGTGTTTGCTCGTACGAGCCCCCAACAAAAGCTCGTCATCGTGGGCAACTGCCAGCGCGTCGGCCACGTCGTCGCCGTCACGGGCGACGGGGTGAACGACTCGCCGGCGCTCAAGAAGGCGGACATCGGCGTCGCGATGGGCATCGCGGGCACGCCGGTCACGAAGAACGCCGTGCGTATCTCGGCGTCCCATTGTGTAGAGGCGCCTTCACGCCATCGACGCGACTCGTATCCATCAGACGAGGTCGTTGGTGGTTTATTTTTCGAATCTGAGCCATTTCGGACCGTGTCGAGCCGGAGTCACGATGTCGGTCCGAATCAACTCGAAATCGGAAATAAAACCACCCACCACCTCGTCTGACGGACACGAGTCGCGTCGACGCCGCGAGAGTGCCCAAACACCGCGGCAACACGCGAAACCGCCGCCACACGCAGGCGGACATGATCCTCCTCGACGACAACTTCGCGAGTATTGTGGCCGGCGTCGAGGAAGGGCGTTTGATCTTCGACAACCTCAAGAAGTCCATCTGTTATACATTAACCTCAAATATCCCCGAGATCTCGCCGTTTCTCTGTTGGATCGTCTTCCTCACGCCGATGCCCCTCTCCACCGTGCTGATCCTGGCGATCGACTTGGGGACGGACATGGTCCCGGCCATCTCCATGGCGTATGAAGATGCGGAAGCGGACATCATGAAGCGGCCGCCGCGCAACGCCGCATGCTATCGGTGTGGAAATCGACGAGTGAGTCAGGTTATCTTCGCGTCGACGGCGTCTGGGAGCGTCGTTCGACGCCATCGACGCGATCCTCGCTTCTCGCCGCGTGCGAGCGGTCGCGTCTCGCGATCTCGGCACCGCGGCCCTGGTTTCGGCCCAAACTCGGACACGACGCCCCTTCGATACAATCGACCGTATCCAGAGAGCCGCACCTCGCTCCGACCACGAGAGACCCCGAATTGAAGTATAACTTGAACTTTCACGCAGGCCACGGACCACCTCGTGACCGGGAAACTCATGTGCCTCGCCTATCTACAAATAGGCGTCATGCAGGCCCTGGCCGGTTTTTACGCGTGGATGCTCGTCCTGAACGACTATGGATTTCCTCCGGTGGTCTTGGTGGGCAACCCGGGCGCGACGGCGCCGACGGGCAAGCTAGGGTTTTTCGCCGACCAGGTCATGTACTGCAAGTTCAAGGGCGGCCAGTACGTGAACGCCCTCGGTCAGGTGGACGAGGGCCAGGTCATCGCGGGCGACAAGGACCCGTGGGCCGGCTCCGTCAGCGTCGGAGCTGGATTGAGAAGGGACCCGTCGGAGGTCGGCCCGAGAAGGCAGTACCCGTTGTGGGATCGAGGCGACGCGGGCTATCTGGAGTCCTGCTCCTTCGCGGCGAAGAACTTTAACGGCCGGCGCGCGGCCCCGAAGGCCGGTCAGACGTGGAGCGGCGGCTTCGACTACCGCGACGCGGACACCTACAAGCGGAGGACGGACGGCCAGCCCCTGCCGACGGTCGAGTCGATCTACGCCCTGCAGTCCCAGAAGTATTTTGAATATGTGCCCTGGCGCGGCCGCATGTCGGAGTTCTGGGACAGCAAGTGGCTCGCCTGGGACATCACGCGGAGCGAATTCAAACTGGCCAAGGGCGCCAAGGCCGGCGTATTGGGATACAAGAACAACAAGAAGGCGGCAACCTTCAGTTTCCTCGGCCAGCCGCCGGGCGTCTGGAGCGTTTGTCTGGGCAACGACGGCAATCTCCAGGGCAAGGAGACGGACTCGGACCTGGTGAAGCTGCCCAAGATGGACCAGCTCTACAAGGGCGTCAAGATGGAACACGTCGACCTGCCGACGACCTGTGCGGGCGAGACGAAGTACCGGACGTGGTACAAGGACGCCGTCTTCTGCAACGGCGGCTACGACGCGAACGGCGACGCGAAGGGCGGCGCCGGCTGCGCGGACCTGGACGACGTGACGGCCAACCTCTTCTACTGCAAGCCCACGGACGGCGTTCCCTCTTGCAGACCCGACTGCGAGTCCGCGTCCCCGGCGGAGATCGCGGCCGACATCGCGGCCCACCCCAAGGCCGAGGACCGCACGATCAAGCAGTGCCAGAACGTGGCCTCGCGCATGGTCCAGAAGAACGCTTTGATGCATTCTCAGGCCGCGTATTGGGTCAGTATTGTGGTCGTGCAGTGGGCGGACCTGTTGATCTGCAAGACGCGCTGGCTGTCGATCAAGCAGCAGGGCCTGCGGAACTCGGTCCTGAACTTCGGGCTCTTCTTCGAGACGTTATTGGCCGCCTGGCTGTGCTACGGCGGTATTTTTAGCGTGCTCGGCGGGGTGGACATCAAATTTTTACGGCGCGTTCGTGCTGAAGCGTCGCGTCGTCCTCCACGCCATCTTCATGATACCTGCTCGATGGCGTGGCGATGCCGGTTCTTTATTGCTCGACCAGGACGGCCGCGCCATCGCCGAGCAATGACTTGGCATCCGACACACTGGTTGATTTCCACACAGGTGCTCGGCACGCAACCCATAAGGTTCACGCACTGGATGCCGGGCGTGCCCTGGTCCATGATGATCTTCATGTACGCCGCGGCGTTTTACTTATTCTCTTTCGCCTCGACGGCGCCGGGGCGGGAGCACGCCGCGTCGAGGGACGAGAGGACAACGCCGACGCGGCGACGCCGCCGGGCGCGAGAGCAGGGACGAGAGGAGACCTCAACCACACGAAAACGCAGGTACGACGAGACGCGCAAGTACATGATGCGGGCGACGTCGCCCGAGGTCGTCGACGCGGTCACGGGCGCGATCAAGCGCCAGGCCGGCTGGATCGAGAAGTCGACCTACTACTAGTTGGACCCGGCGCGCAATTCCCCTCCCCCCCCCCCCGCCCGAGGTCTATATAACGCACCCTCTGTAAATTAGCTCCTGGCGGCGGCGGGAATCCCGACGCACCATTCGTTCGGAAGATCCGCGCCGGGCCCACCTTGTGCTCCTCCTCGCCGTCGTCGTACTTTATGGAGTAGTACCACAGGTCGTCGGGCTTCGAGGCGCCGCCCGTCACCGCGTCGACCCAGCAGCAGAGGCACACGGCGGTATCGCCGTGGTGGTTCGAGCCGTGGTCGCGCGCGCCCTCGGTGACCTGCGCGCGACATCGACGCGTGCGCCGGGCGCCGTCGAGCGACGAGGAGCCTGAGCGGGTACAGGCGAGAGAGGAACTATGAATATCTGCTTATGTACACGGGGCGGCTCGGGGGGGGGGCGCGGGGAGAGGGGACGAGCCGCCCACTCATCAGATCAGATCGGCGGCGGCGCGAAGTGCTTCACGTAGCACTTGTAGAGCTCGCAGCCCGTCATGCACACCAATGCGCCAATCAGCGCCAGGACCCAGCCGAACCACTCGACGCCGTCCGTGCGGCCCGCCGGCGACCCCAGGGTCGCGGCGCCCGCGGCCACGCGGGGAGGACCTCAAACGACCTTCGTCTGCTTCTTCAGGTGCGCGTACGCCCGGTAGTACGCCACGCCGCCCGCGACGTGCATCAGGACCACGACCCATAACAAACCAGACAGGTATCCGCCCGACGGCGTCATCTCGCGCAGCGGCGGCGGGAAGCAGCGCTCGGGCAAGGACGAGTAGGCGTCACATAACAGCACACTTACTCAAATCGACACGCACCGCGTCTCCCAGATCCGGTTGGCCACGTGGTCGAGGCGGTGGCTCATGTAGCGCATCGATAGTAAACACAACTCGAGCTTGAGCTCGGCCGGCAGGGCGGCGAGCGCGATCGACCCGAGGACGTAGACCTGGGCGGGCCCGTCGGCGGCGCAGGCCACTGTTGAGGCTCTCCTAGCCTTTGTTAATGCCGCCGATTCGCCGCACATCTGGCCCGCGGAGACCTCCTCGTCGACGTCTTCTAGGGTCGACACGAGCGCGCCGGCCGCTACTATTACGATCGATGTGGCGGGGTCGTTCTGCCTCCATAAGACCTCGCCGGGCGACAGGCGTCGCCCCTTGAAATGCGACGCTAGAGAATCGCGGTCCCGCGCCGACAGCGACGGCATCAGCACCGCGAGCTGTGAAGCAGGCGCACCAAGCTCCGGCGACTTGGGCGGCCGCAGCGGAGAGGTCGGTCCACCCTTAATGGCGAGGAGCACGTTCTCAGCCCACAATATTGCAGCATCTAAATCGCGAGCGACGTGGACCTGCTCTGTTAAAAGGCGTTCCGTCATCGGCGCCGCGGTCGGGAAGCCGTCGGCGCGGCCCGACGCGTAGCAGACACGGGCCCCGTGGCGCTTGGCAATCGCGCAGATCTCGGAGCCGACGGTCTCGGCGGCGGACGCGTCTATCGACCGCACCAAGGTAAAGTCCAAAACGAGGACCGTGACCTTCCTGTCGAGTTTGAGCTCCCGGGCGACGCGTTCTTTCAACTCCGTCGCGTTCCCGAAAAACAACGTCCCGACGACCTGTACCACCAGCACGGCGCCCATGGCGTGGTCGAGGGCTGTTCGTGCTGCTGCCGTGCGCCACTTTGAGGATCTCAACGTCGTGCCGCGCATCGTGCCCCGGACGGGGTTGCCGTGCACGGCTTGTTGAATCGTGAAGATTAGCGTCGACGCGACCAGCGCGAAGAGCAGACCAGAAGAGAAGCCGAAGACCGTCATCACGAAGCCAATCGCCACGATGCAGCCATATTCCAATGAATCAAACGCACCTAGGGAATCATACAACGCCTCCTTGACGAGGTCGAGGCCGACGTGGAGGATGAGGCAGCCCGCCAGGCACCTCGGGACATAAGGTACCACACGCATTCCATAAGCAACCGAGAGCGCCTCGACGACGATCAGCGCGGCCCCGGCCGCCCGGCCGCCGCCCCCGCACCGCGCGTACATCACCGAGTTGCAATAGCCCAGATAATTTGGCAGGCCGCCGACCAAGCCGCTCGCGAGGTTCGACACGCCGTGGAGCTTGAGCTCATGGTTCAAGTCGTAGTCGACGTGGACCGTGGCGGCCAACGCGGGGATATTAATAGGGACATGCATGAGGGCAAAGATAGCAAGCATGGCCGTGGTCGGTAGCGCCTTCACGAACGCGCGCCAACTGAAAGAACCGCGTCGAACGGTCTGTGCCATAACCTCCACCGGCAGGAAAGGCGACACGTCCGGCGTGTTCGGGAAGAGGAAGTAATTCGAGCGGGCGTCGTGCACGTTACCACCGCGCATGAACAGCAGTAAGTAGAACGTGGGCACGATACCCAAAAAGTAGATTGGAGCTAGCAATGGTCCTGTGCGCCGCGTGACGCCGTCGCAGCGCAGCAACATGCGGAGGCCGACCTCGTAGGCGACGCTCAACCCCCAGAGCGGCCAGACGCTTCCCAACAACTCGGGCCCGAACGGGAGGCCGGTAGAGACCTCGAAGCATGTTCTCACTAAAAAAATGCCAATGCCGCCGATGCAACCGACAATAACTTGTCTCGGGATGTGGTAGACGATCGACCCTACTTTCAGATATCCGAGAGCGAAGAACGCGGCGCCGACGAAGAGCGTGCCGACGGTCCAAATAATTAACACTGTGCCGAGCGCGTCCTCGCCCAGCCCTTGGTGCTCCATGGCGACCGTGGCGATGGCGTGCATGAACGGGATCTGCGCGGATGAATCGGGTCCCCCCCCACGCCATCGACGCGACGTCTCGGGACCTCTCCGAAAATTTCGACACGGTCGCGAACGTTCTCGACCATCATCTGCCCTTGCGCGGTGGCGAACCCGGATTGGAACGTCAGTACTATTTGAGCAATGACGGTGCTCAAAAAGTACATGCTGCAGCCCATCGCTCTGGGGACAGGGAAAGGGTGCCACTCGATCGGGAAATAAGCTAAAGCAAAGGGCACGCACAACATGAGGTTGAGCAGCGCGCCGATGCAGACGCCGGCGCCGCGCTCCACAATCGTCGCGGGCGCAATACTGCTCCGCGACCGCGGGCTGCTGCTACCGCCGCTGCTGCTCCCGGCGTCCTGCAAGGACTGTTCTAGATTTGTGGTGCTGGCGCGGCGCGGCCCGGCAAACGACGCCGCTCTTGCTAATTCGGTCTCCGAGAGGGCGTCGCTCGACGCACCATGCTGTGCGAGGATCGGTTTGGATTCGCTGTGCTCGAACATCCCGTCGACTGCGTCTGCGAGAAGATCCTGCTCAGAGCACAAGGCAGCGGGTGGTGCTGGGCTTTGAATTTGAGCGCTCGCCAGCGGATGAACTCGGCGCAGCAGTGGAACCGCGACGTCGACAGCACGGGAGGCGGTTCGCTGCCACAGATTCTCACGTTTGACGCGAGAACCGGCACGGATCAAATCGGCCGCCGGGTAGGTATCGGTATGGTACCTTATACTTCGTACCTCGGTGGTAGGGGTCAGGAGCCTGGGTGATCGGGCGGACAGAGGGCAGAGGCATGGGACACCCCAAAGGAAGACACTAGTACAGTAACTGTTACAGGTCCAAGTCCAACGCTCCCGCCATCACGACGTCAAGTCTATCTTGATCCAGGAAGTCCTCCGCTTTTAAGAGAGGCGCGCCGTCATCAACGGAGACGCCGTCGGGGTGCCGCGCCAACAAATACAGGGCGAGGAGGCACTCGTTGCGCTGCATCGTGACCAACGGGTCCACGTCACTCAGCGGTAGTCCGAAGCGGCCCTCCTCCTTGTACTTGGCGATCCACGGCTCGTCGGCGCACGTGCTCACGAGCACTTCTTGCAGCTTCGGCCTCATCTCCTGCACCGCCACAGCAATCTCCGGCGCGTCCGCGGCCCGCGCGGACGCGCCGCGCTCCATCGCAACCAGAGCATTGATGACGAGCGGCGCCGGGCTTCCTATTTCAGGTCTAATGGGATCGACGGCGTTGCGTGGCCGCAAGCGGTAGCGCTTCGGCGCCAGCGCATGTGCAGCGGTGGTGAGAACTGCTAAACGCCACAGCATTGCTTCAGTAACGACTTCACTCGACGCAGCACTGCTTGGAGTATCTAGCTATGCAAGGTCAATGCCTGGTGAACGAGTTATGGCGACTTCAATCCTCGATCATAATCCATGCCAACTAGCGTCAGTTAGGCACTAGCAACGAGGCCGCCGGACTCGCGGGGCCGTAAACTCCACGTAGAGCGCTCACTTCGTACCGCGCAGCCACGACAGTACTCGTGCGATAGCCTCAGAAGCTGTCAGCAACTTTCAGCGCGCGCCGAGCCGTAGAAATAGAAATAGACTCAGCCGCCGCGCCAGCCGCCGCGCGCCGCAAAAACAAACATGGCCGCCCTCGCCATCGACCGCATGTTAGATGCGGGCGCCCGGCCGAAAGAAGACGACGCCACGAACGCCAAGGACATTTTGGGCCTCAACGTCCAGCGCTTCGCGCTCGCCCCGACGCCCGACCCCGCGCAATTTAGCAAAGACAACTTCGGCGTCGGCTACGGTACCGACAACCATCAAAAAGTACAATTTGCGAAGGGCACGACCACCTTAGCTTTTAAATTCGACGGCGGCGTCATCATCTCCGTCGATTCGAGAAGTACGATGGGCCCCTACATCGCGTCGCAGACGGTCAAAAAAGTGATAGAAATCAATCCATTTTTATTAGGAACGATGG
Source organism: Pelagomonas calceolata (assembly GCA_918797485.1). Classification (NCBI taxonomy): domain Eukaryota; class Pelagophyceae; order Pelagomonadales; family Pelagomonadaceae; genus Pelagomonas; species Pelagomonas calceolata. The sequence goes on along the minus strand of CAKKNE010000006.1, from coordinate 895,270 downwards.
CGGGAGGCGCGGCGGACTGCGCCTTCTGGGAGCGCAATTTGGGGACGCAGTGCCGCATGTTTGAGCTCCGGAACAAGCGTAGAGTGTCGGTGGCCGCCGCCAGTAAGATGCTCGCGAACACGATGTATCAATATAGAGGGCGCGGATTGTCCATGGGCACGATGGTCTGCGGCTGGGACGAGAGTGGGCCGCAGCTCTACTACGTGGACGACGACGGGACGCGACTTAAGGGCGACGCCTTTTGTGTGGGGTCCGGTTCGACGTACGCCTATGGAGTGATCGACTCCCATTTGAGAGCTGATTTAACCGTGGAGGAGGCCATTGATCTCGGGCGGAGAGCGATCGCGGGAGCCGCCCATAGAGATGCTTACAGTGGTGGCTGGAACAACCTCTACCACATGAAGGAGACGGGCTGGGAGTTCATCGGCGCCGTCGACACGAACGACTTGTACTACGAGCACGTCCACCCGTCGCACATCCCCGCGCCGCCGCCGAAGCCGACGCCGTCGAACGTGCCGCGCTAGGCTTGGTGCGTCGCCCCCTCCCGCGTAACTATTATCTACTACGTGGGCTTCGCGTGCGTGCGACGAGGGCTGGGGCCTCGTCGCAGCGACGGCGTCGGGGATAAAGGTACTTAGTTGCGACGGGGGGCCTAGGGGCCTCCGACCGATGAGAGGGGGGCCTGGGGCCTCCGACCGACGAGAGGAATTGATCGCGCGAGGGGGGGGGTAATTAGAGGGCTCCGAGGCCCCGGGCGATGGACCCGGGATCACCCTTCTTGGGCTTGTCGTCCTTGTCCCAGCCCTCGCGGTTCGTCCAGTGCGCGGGCCGCTCGCCGCGCGTCGACTCGGGGTGGTTGACGCAGTGCGTGTAGTCGCGCTGGTCGTCGACGTAGTCCACGGACTTCTCGCCTGTGTGGAAATCAAACAGTGTGTCGGGTGCACCCGATAATTCTTCACTAAGTCATTTCTCGGCGATGACGCGGCCGCGCTGGCTCCGTCGAGCGGCGAGGAACCGGCATCGCCACGCCATCGAGCAGGCGTCGCGTCGATGGCGTGGAGGTCGACGCGACGATTCAGCACGAACGCGCCGTAAAATTTTGATTTCCACACAGCTTCTCGCCCAGCAACGACGACGCGACGAACTCGGCGGCGATGACGCCGAGGCCCCAGTAGACGAGTAGCTGGGTCACGACGGCCATGAGGAAGAAGAAGTCGAAGTGGCCGATCTCGCCCGTCGCGGCGACGACGATCTTGACGCCGTACGAGTAGGACTCGTAGGTCTCGAAGCTGCCGTCCGCGTTGCCCGCCGACGGCGTCGCGTGCGCCGTGAAGTCCGTGGCGCCGCCCAGGCCGGCCCAGCCGATCGGGGCCTTGGCGATCGACGCCCGCGCGACGTACTCGCTCCCTTCGTAGTATCCGGGGATTTTGTTCGTGTAGTCGATCTGCAGCTCGATGACCATGCCCGTCATGCGGTAGGTCGGCACGCCCACGCTGCCCGCGACCGCGCCGGCGTGGTTCGGCGCGTCGATCGAGTCGACGCCGGCGAGCTTCAGCAGCTCCTTGAGCGTCATGGCGAACGGCTTCTTCTCGTTGAATTGTCGTTCGGCGTCGTCGTCTTTCTTACCCTCCCAGTCGCCCGACTTCTTCCAGACCGTCGTCTTTGGCATGAGCTTCGACACGCCCCGCTGTACGGCCGTAAAGCCGTGCTCGACGGAGATCTCGATGTCGTCGACGCCGGGCACGAAGTAGTTCGTCTTCACGGTAGACACGTTCTGGCAGCCGGTCGCGCTGTCGCCGCAGTCAGTGTACGTCGACACCTCGTCCTGGACGTAGGTCTGTATATAAAAACCGCCGTCCTCGAGTTTACGCATCACTTCGCCGTAGGTGAACTGGCGGCACTTGTTGTCGTAGTACGTCCAGGCGTCGGAATACTTGAAATCATAGTCGGCGAGCCGCGAGCAGAGGCCCGCGTCGTTGCTGGCGTCGTAGCCCCCGGCCCACATGTTCGTGCTGCCGTAGGGCGTCTCGAGCTTCATGTACCCGAAGTTCTGGAAGATGTTGAACAGGAAGTAGATGATCACCACGGCGCTCACCGCGTACTGCGTTATGACCACTTTCGGGTCGTCGATCATCTGCAGCTTCGGCGACTTGTGCACGAGGACCGTCGTCCGGGCCTTCTTCCAGACCTGTGTGGAATCGGCCAGTGAGTTAGGTTACCTGAGAATGATTGCGGAGACCTTTGTGAACCTCCACGCCATCGAGCTGCCGCAGGAACGGGGACAACGTCGCGTCGATAGCTTCACGCCATTGAGCAGACGCAGTTCCAAGGACAACGTCGCGTCGATAAGGCCAACGCCTGAAATTTGATTTCCACGCAGTTCCAGACCTTGAAGCACGTGCCGCCCTCGTCCTCGGCGCCGCCGCGCAGCCGCAGCACCAAGTGTAATGTACTTTCCTTCTGGATGTTGTAGTCGCTCAGGGTTCTTCCATCTTCTAATTGCTTGCCGGCGAAGATCAGGCGCTGCTGGTCCGGCGGGATGCCCTCCTTGTCCTGGATCTTTTGCTTGACGTTGTCGATGGTGTCCGACGGCTCGACGTCCAGCGTAATGGTCTTGCCCGTCAGCGTCTTGACGAAGATCTGCATGGCTGCTGGATCGGGCTGCCCCTTGCTGCCCGTTCGCAAGCGAGCTAATGAAGGGCTCACGTCGCACCGGTGAATCGATGCGTGGTTGCGCAGCGGCGGCGTTGGAGCCGCAGAGCGAGATGCGCGGCGGCGGAAGAGTTGCAACATGCGAGCTGCATGCGGATCTTCACGGTGGCCTATCGGTGTCCAGGGCTCCAAGGGAAGGCTCTTGCGGTGTAGAGAGGTGCGTTTCTCAGGCGGTCGATCCGGCTCTGCCGGCTTGCGAGAGGCTGTGCTTTGCGCGCCGCGTGCTCCGCGTAGATTGACCAACGCATCAGCGAGAGGCCTCGGACAACACCTCCGACGACCGCTACATTACGAACGCTAGCTTTCTGGACGGCTAGAGCAGCATAAAGTGCAGAGCATCACTTTACACAGAGCAAGCAACAAGCAAAGCCATGGACTACGCCGCCGACGCCTACAAGTTCGGCGCCCTGTTGTGCGGGCTCCACGGAGCAGGACGCTTAGCGGGTCTGAGCGACATCGCCGCGCACGTCGTCCCGCAGGCCGTAGCATTCCTAATCCTAGCGGTATTAGGTGTAGATGCCTGGCGGTCCATGTACGAAGACGTCGGCACGACGCCGGGCGTTTATGCTGAAGCACACGCCAACGGCATCCGGTGCTGCATTTTACAGATCCCCTTTCAATTATATGAACTAGCCTGTGCGGCGCGAGTCAAACGCTTGCGAGGAAAAACGTTTGAGATGGTCGCGCACCACGCGTTAGCATTGTTGTTAGCGTGCCTGGCCGTGAACAAAAATATTTACTTTTTCTACGGGACGTACTTTTTTGGAGTTTCGGAATTAAGTTCCTTACCGCTCGTCTTCCTCGACTTGTTTAAGATGTTCCCCGACGTGAAGAAGAGATATCCGGTCTCGAATGAGTTGATACGACCCTTCTTCTGCGTCTGCTTTCTCGTGTTGCGGACGTTTTACTGGCCCTACGTCAGTTACCACTTCTGGAGCGCCTCATTGACACACTACCCGAATGACGCGCTGGAGGTCATCACGTTCTGCACCGTCAACCTGTTATTGAGCGCCTTACAGGCCTTCTGGACCTACCTCATCATTATTGGATTATATAAATTGGCAATTGGCGATCCTACCACTCATGACGTGGACAAGATCGACTAGGCGCTGGCCCTAAAAGGAGCAGCGACGTATCCATGACATATCCATGACATATCCGGTCGCCGGGATATGCTAGTAGTTTGGGGGTTTTAACCGTCGTTATAACGCAGCACTTCCTGGACGCGCGTCACGTCGGCGCCCCCGTGAGCACCGCTCGCGCCGGCCCGGTCCAAAACATCGATGCAGAAGTCCGGGAGGACGCGCGACGCGCCGATCTTGTCTAGGTAGGGCCGCCTTGAATCAAAGAAGTTCCGCCACGTCGCCAGCGTCGCCGTAGGGTTAGATTCGTACGCGCCATCGCTCCGGTCCGCCATCCTAGCGGCCGCGGCTTCGAGGGCCGCCGGCGCCGCGGCGAGGCGGTGACTTATGGCGGCCACGGCTACTGATGCGTCGACGCCCTCGCGCTCGAGCATCGCGGCGTTCGACGCGTAGCTCATCAGCGTCACGAAGGCCATGTCGACGACCGCATAATCCAGCGCGCGCGCGGCGCCGACGCCCGCGCAGAAGGACGTCACGCCCAAGGCCCGGAGCGCGGCGCCCGCCCGCGCGTCGAGCGCCTTTTCGCCGCCGGCGCACGACACGAACAGCTGGCCCGTGCCCTGCTCGAGGGCGCTGGGAGGGCCGCAGTAGGCGCCGTCCACGTATGTCGCGTTGGGCAGCGCCTCCGCGACGGCCGCGGCGACGGCGCGGCCGTCGTCGGGCGAGCCCGACGCGAGGTTGGCGAGCACCAACGTCGAAGGTCCTCGGCACTCTTCGACGACTTGTCGCACGGCGTCCGTCGTCGACAATAATGCGATGCACAGATCCGCCGCCTCGACGGCGTCGCGCGCTGTTTCCGCGACGGTGATCCTGTCCGACGCGAGCGCTCGGGCTTTGTCTGAGGAGCGGTTCCAGACGCAGACCTCGTAGCCGAGGCCCGCGAGGCGCCGCGCGGCCGCGGCGCCCATTTTGCCCACTCCTAGTATGGAGACTCGCGCGAGCTGTGGGGCTGACATGTCCTTACGCTCTTACGATTGCTGCGAGCAGGGAAGCTGCCAAAAGATCTGTGATTTCTTCTTGTGGCTCTAAGCTGGGTCTGTGCCGCCACGGGTGCCGAAATTTTTGTTGGATTCGATGAATGATCGACAAATTGCTTCGTCCGCAGCGCTGCAGCCTCACGAAGCCGCAATTGTCGCAGCTCCGCAGCGTAGCTAGCTAGCGGTGTAAGACACTAGCAGGTCCAAGCCAAACAACACAACGAGCTTGTACACGCTCATCGGCCAGTCATCGCTCAAAGCATAGCAATGGAGCAATCCCTCGGCAAGCGCACGGCTGGCTCGAGCAGCACAGATCTACTCCGGCTCTGGCAAGGCGATTTAGTGGAGCCCCTGCTCGCATTGCTTCCCCTCAAAGCGATCGCGACCGTGCCCAGGGTTTCGCGCCGGTTCCGCGACCAGCAGTGGCGGACGTATAGCTTGATCGCGCGGCAGACCGGCACGATCCGCACGTCGACGAGCGCGCTCCTCGACGCCGTTCGGTGGACGGGCCGGGACGAGCGCTGGTCGCGGTTCGATGGTAGCAGTCTCGAGGCGTGGGAGCCTCTTGAACGTCCTGAACACGAAGGCGCCTTTCGCTGCAGACGCGCCCTTTATACTAGTAGAGACATCGCCAATCGAGGCCCGTGGCCGTGGCACTGCCTACAAATCCATACTGAAGATCCGCTGAATGGCAGCAGAGGGCATCACCACGGGGGCGGCTTAACCAAAAGACTCGATTCCGACGAGTTCTTGTGTATACGGCGACTCACCTACAGCTTCCAATTTAGAGACGTGAATGAGCAAGTTTCTCATCAGGAGCCAAGTATGGAAGGCTTCGCAGCTATAAGTCTTGGTCCGGCTGGGAGGGAATTCGCGGGCCTGCTTGTTGAGCCGAGTGGCATACGAGGGAACGGAGATGGTGAGGAGGAGACTTGGTACGAGCTCCAGTGGTGGAACATGAATCGTACTGACGAGAATGGAACCCCCATCATGATCGTGAAGCCTGGTCAGATATACAGTGTCGAGCTACGGTTCGATTGGTCGGTGCTGCGAGGTGTCTTGGGATCGGCGGACGTGTCTGTCAAGAGCCTGACCGGCGATAAATGTCACGGACGCCGGACTTTCTACTTTGCACGCCGGCCACTCACCGAGATCAATCTTTATAATTACACCGCTTCGCGCGCGAGCTTCTCTTCGGTTGACGTTAGATACTCGAAGAGGACGCCCCGAGACGTCTACAGACGCGGCGAGGAGGACTTAGGTTCCCAGTCCGAGGACGACGAGGTTCTGGCGCTGCGGCTGCAGCGCGAGTGGGTGGAGGAGGGCAACTCGGAGTAAAGTATGTATATCAGGTTTAACGAAACGAACGGCCGCGGGGAGAGGGGACAGTCAGTGCGCCTCGGTCGTCGAGTCCTGCGTCTCGATCGTCTCGACCGTCGAGGCCCGCGACGACGGCGCGACGGTCGACGCCCGATCCATGCGCCTCCGCGTGGAGGCGATGTGCGCGCCGCACCACTCGGCCGCTTCCCCAGATGTCCGTAAATCAAGAATGCGTCTCGTGTCGCCGATGCGCGCGCGCACGGACGCGTAGGCGCCGTTCGTGCCGAACATGCGCGAGTTCGCCAGCCGTAGACGCGACGCGTCCGCCGGCCGCGCGCTGAAGTGAGCCTCGACGTCTTGCGACCTGTGCACAAATCAACCAGTGAGTCGGGTGCGACAATTTGATTTATGCACTGCTTGCGACGGCAGCGTGTGATCGCCGTCGACCCAGTGCTCGACTCCGCCGTGCTCGCCGCCGTATCGAGCCGCCGGGTCAACCTGGAAGGGCTACGTTCGCGCGCCGCCGAAGGAGCTCCTCCGCCTCCGGTCACTGATAGCGCGCGGCCGTGCACGAGAGAGGAAAGCGCAGACGCGCAGAACAACGCCGCGCGAAATCGCGCTCCTCTTCGCGCCGACCTTCCCGAACGAGCTGTTCTGGAAAGTTACCGAGTACTGGAACCCGCGCTACGAGGCACTAACGCCCAACAACTGACGTCAGACTAGCCCTAGCACCGTAACAATAAGATAAGGTACAACACAAACACGTTTACGAAACAGGCCCCAACGCCGCGATCAGCGCGACCACAGGAGCTCCTCCTTGAGAACGCATCGGCCCCCGGTCCAGGGCCACGACGCGCAGCCCCGCCGCGGCCGCCGCGTCGTACAAATACGCCTCCGAGTGGACGAAGCGCCCGCCCGGCCCCAGGCCGAAGCCGGCGTCGCCCTCCTCGAGCGTGAACACCAACCGACCATGTGCTCGCAGGACCCGGTGAGCTTCGCCAAATAACTCGGCACAGTCGCCAATATACGCAAGCACATCAGCAGCAACAATGATATCCACGCTATCAGCCGGCAGTCGCCGCAAATGGTCGACGGCCTCGCCCTCGACAACGGCGTCGTGGTCGCCGCGCTCCGCGCAGCGCTCGAGCATGCGCGTCGACAGGTCGACCGCTGTGATGTGCGGCGTCTTCGGGGCGAGGACTTTTCTCAAAGGCGCGCCGCAGAGGCCCGTGCCCGCGCCTAGATCGACTACACTAACATCGGCGTTCAGTTCGACGTCTTCGAGCGCCTTTGAGAGCACCGCCGCGCACTGCAGATGCCCCCGATACCCGAGCTTCTCGACCAGCGTCTCATCAAATGAAGCCGCGAACTGATCAAATAAACCCCCGACGTACGCGTCGTCGAGGCGCGCGGTCCGATCGGTCTCATCATCCAAAGCTCCCCATTTCGCCAGCTGCGCTCTAGCTTGCCCTTCGCTCGGGTCCAGCCGCACGGCCCGCTTCAGGGCCGCGACCGCCCTTGCTCGATCTCCCATGCGCTCGTCGAGGAAGAAACCGTATTCGCGCCAGGCCTCCGCGTCGTCGCTTCCTTGACAAAGGTCCTCGAAGACGCGCTGCGCGCCCTCGACGTCGCCGTTCGCCGCGCGGCCCAGCGCTGACCGGAGCAGCGCGGGGTTCCTCGCGGCGCCCGTCGCACGTTCCGCGGCTTCGTCGTAGAATTTTGATGCCGCGGCATTGTCGCCAAATGCGCGGCGCTCCAGCGCCCTCAACTCGAGCGCTATCTGGCAGTCCGGGACTTCACGAAGTCGTTCGCCGATCAACCGTTGTGCTTCCGCGTGGTCGCCTCGCCGTAAGGCGTAGTGGACCGCGCCTTCGACGTCGACGTGCGCGGCGCGCGCCCAGGCCGCCGTGGCGTTCTCAAAGCCCACGTTGCGCGCCGTTGCGTCGCCATCGATGTCACCGAGCGCGCGCAGGATTTTCGCGACGGCGTGTTTCGCGCGGACATCTGTTGCATTCGCGTCGAGGCGTCGCTTGGCGGCTGCCAGCTGTTGTTTTACTTCATTCTTCGTCGCGTAGATGAATTTGGGCGGTGCTGCAGGCTTGCCTGGCTGGGTGGCAGTGCACAGCGCGAGCGCGTAATACAGCACGAATTGCCGCATGGTATGCAAGAGATAAGATCAGATTGAGTGCGTGGACGACGAATAAGGGCCAATGGAGCTTTTTGCAGGCGTAATGGGTAAAAGCTGTGTTTGCTAGTGCCTTACATGCCGCTAGCAACGAGCTCCGCTTGGCAAAAAAAAACAGCACAGCTGAGCAAACAGCGAGCGCAGCAGCGTTGCCAAGCAGCAATGGCCGCCCACATCGACGCCGCCGCCGCGCTGGTCCAGCAATTCACCTCTGCCGGCTGTATAATAGCTGATCCCCAAGCCGCCGCAGCCAAGCTCGGCGCATTGATACAAGGCGGCCCGTCGAACCTGACGGTGATAGCCGACTTCGACCGCACCTTAACGGGCGCCAAGTCCGCGAGCGCCCACCAGGTCGTCGCCGGCGTGTTGTCGGAGCCGTTCCGCGACGTCGAGCGCCGTCTTTTTGCGCACTACTATCCCATCGAGCAAAACTTGAACATGCCTCTATCCGAGAAAATACCATTGATGGAAGAATGGTACCGGGCCAATCACTTAACGATGGTCCAGGAGTACGTGTCGCGGGACATGATCGCCGACGGCGTCAGAAAAGCTAGAGATTCCGGTGCTTTCTTCGCTCGGGATGGGGCTGCTGACTTATTAGCGTTACTAAGGCAACGAGAGGTCGCTACGCAAATATTATCAGCGGGGCTGAAGGACGTCGTGGAGGAAGCTTTGATAGAATTATTTAATCTACCAAAATGGGAAAGTCCGACCGATGTCAACACGGGCGAGCCCACTTCCAGGGACCCGATCCGGGTCATCTCGAACGGCATGAAGTTCCACCCGAAGGCCGGCTGGCTGGAGGGCTTCACGGAGCCGCTGATCCACATGTACAACAAGTCGCAGTCTGTGGTGGATGAGGGCAAGGGCGTCCTCGTGAACGCTCTTGTGATCGGCGACGGTCTCGGTGACGCGAATATGAGTGAAGGCGGCGCTTCTCTCGATTGTGCGTTGAAAATCGGGTACTTGAACGACCCTTCCGATGACGGCAAGGCGAAGTACGCGGCGGCCTTCGACATTGTTGTCGACGGAACACAGGGCCTCGCCCCGGTGAGAGCAATAGTAGACCGAGTAATTAGTCGATAGCCGGATTACTTTCGAAGTTCTTCAAAGCGAAAGAACTTCCGCAGCCGCACGCCGACTCGCTGTTCGGATTATCCACAACAGCAAAGGCCGACCGGATCATCTCCTGCTGGAAGTCGATCGTCGCGCCCCGCACGAACTCCAGCGACGAGTCGTCCACAACCACAGAAGATGAGTCGCGGGTGAAGACGTGGTCGTCTTCTTCTATTGAAGCGTCGGCCCGTTCGACCTCGAACTTGTACTCGAAGCCGGAGCAGCCGCCGCCATCAATTTGTAAACGTAATCTCGCTGGTTTTCCGTCGGCTTCCAGCTGGGCTATTCGCTTCGCGGCGGAGGCCGTGAGGATGACGACGTCGTCGAGGCCGGCGATCTCGGAGAAGCATCTCACCGGCGTCCTCGCGGCGGCGTCGCGCAAGGCAACGGACAACGGCCGCTGTCGCGCGTGGGTGGCTAGGCGGGCGCACGCGCGGCGTAACATGGTCTGCGCTGCGATGTCACTGTCAGCAGTGGTGGCTGGGAGAGTTGTGCGGCGGTCTCCGAGCGTCGACGGCGCTGCGCAGGTGTGATGTACCAGCGAATAGCTCGTCTGCTACGTCACTCGTGGGTCCCACAACCACGTCTAGCGATGCGTAGAACGTGCTGAGGCAAGCCGGCCGGGGCCGAGAGAGGTAGCGGGCTGTAAGACACTAGCAAGCAGCGGTACCGTTCGCAAAGGGCTGTGGCCTTACTGCCACCCGTCCAGACGCCTACGCAGAACAGAATCGGCCGTCGGACACATAAAACCAAACCTCAGCTTGCAAACTTGGTCCCCTACCAAACTTGTGCGGACAGTAGCAGCGCGAGCGCAGCCCCATTGATCACAATGCCGCCGCGTCGCATCAAGAAAGACCCCAAGGTACGTTCCCACGAAGCAGCGCCGCGCGCCGCGCCGCCTACAACCCACACCAAGGGCAGCACCCCACAAAACACGACCGGAGCGCGCGCCGCCGCCGCGCGAGAGCGACCCCACGCGTCGACGCCCGCGCGAGGCCCCACGTTCACGCGCACCGCAGGCCGACTGGCCCTTCGACGCCGACGGCCAGCAGGTCCACCCGCGGTCCGAGCGCGGCCTCCTCCTCAAGGGTTTACTGAAGCCGCTCCCGAAGAAGGGCGAGGTGCCCGACTGTCTACTCGTCGAACCGTTCACGGAGGAGGTCGTGCCGGCCAACGCCGCCGCTGTGCTGGCTCATTTACCGAGCGCGGGTTCGGACGCGGCCTACTGCTACGCGAAGCCGCCGGGCGACGCCGACGTCTACAAGTTACATGGAGCCGACAACCGCGCGCCCGAGGCCCTTCCCACCTTAACGGTCGAGCACGACCCCGACGATTTGGCCAAGGTCAAGGCCGCCATCGATGGCGACGGCGAGCCGCCCCTCTACTACAACCCGGCGACGGGGTTTGAATTCGAGTGGGTCGTGCCTCCGCCCGGATTTTATTCCGTGAAGGAGGGCTGGTCCTCCTCCAAGACGAAGGCGGAGTGCGTCGCCATGGCCTAGGTCCCTGTCTCGCGTAAGGAGGCGTCCCAGCGCCATCGACGCGATGTCTCGAGATCACAACAAGTTACATTAGGACACGCTAGCCCCCCTTCGCCGTCGGGGGCTCCGCCGCCAGCGCGTAGTAGAAGTAGCCCCCGAAGACCGCCGCCAGAGGCGTGAAACACCGCCAGAAGCCGACGTAGAAGAGGAAGTCCAGGAAGAAGATGAGGACCGCCAGTCCCAATAAAGACAGCCCCGCGCCCACATACAGAGTCTCGACGCGCTCCCGCTCGGCGCTTTCCGCGGCCTGCTGCTTCAGAATCTCCTGGGCCCGCCGCCTCCGATTGTCCCGTAATTTGTCGCGCGGTCGTTGGAAGACGGGCTTCTTTTTTTGTGTAGGTGGTGGTGCCGCGCCCGGAGACACGAGCGACGTCTCCGAGGCCGCCTGTTGCGACGCCTTCTTCTCATCGTCTTTCAACAACTCCTCGGCCATCGTTTTTGTTGTAGACGGTCGCGGCGGTTTGAGCCGACGTTTTTGCAGTTCTCTCCGTAGTTGTCGGGGGTCCCACTGGAGATAGCACCCCGCACCGCCCTCCTGCAGCGACCTACTTCCAGAAGCCTCCTGGCGCGCCCAGAAGCGCTGCTCTTCTTTGGCTTTCTGAGCTTTCGCTACAGCCACTCGAGCGAGCTTCTCGGCCTCCAGTCTTTTGGACTCTTCTGATCGTCGTAACCGCTCCACCAAGTCGCGGATCTTCCTCCGCTTACTTCCAGTAGCACCTCTGCCCGTTTCCATCTCGTACATCCTCAATATAATCTCGGCCATGATATCATCACCCTCTTCATCAAAAAACGCTTCAAAGTTGTTCTCTTCATCATCCGAGTCGACCGCATCGGCTGCATGAGCGATGCCGTGCTTCTTCGCCCGCACGATGCACTCGCTCGCCGCCTTGACTTGCCGGAACGCGTCGTCGCTCCCGCCCTTGTCGGGGTGGGCCTTCAAAGCGGCCTTCCGAAACGCTTTCTTAAGTTGGTCGTCGTCTATCTCATTCGGGTCGGCCGCGCAGGGCAGGCCGAGCAAGGCGCAGGCGGCTTCATAATCGATGGCTCCCGGGGGCGGCGTCTTGCTCATCTTGTGTTGATCTATGCTTGCGCGGCGACGGCGTGCTTTTTGTTCAGTGCTCTGATGGCGCTGCAGAGGGATTGGCTCTGACAGACAGTCTCGCGGCCTTCCAGCTCCAGGTTTCGACAGATGTGCCTTCGAGTGTGTCGCAGACCGTCTGCCTTTGCTGTAGCCACCTAAGAACGAGCGCTTTGGCTAGAAAAGTGAACGCGCTGCGGCTAGCTAGCGACTGAAAGACACTAGCAACCTCCGCCACTCAAGCGCCACGCGCTTTCTGCGCTCAACTGGCCGCACCACTCCCCGTGCGAGGCTGCGCAGGGGTGAACCAACTTGAGCGCGCACCTCTCCGCGTGCCTGGACCCATCGCTGGGGCAGCCCCGCCGCCTCGGACCCCAAACCCCAAGGACCACACTGTGGACAAGGCCATGTTTTGCAGCTGTTCGCCCACCGCGAAGGAGGCTGCCCCCGCTCCGCCGCCGCCGAGGCCACCGCGAACGCCGGCGGTACCTTCTGAGGCCGCGCGCGTCGCCGCGGCGCTCTCGGGAGTACCGTACGCGACAGCAGCGACGCCGTCGACCAAGGAGTCGAGCTCGAGCATGGAGTGCTACGACGAGGGCACCCCAACCGCCGCGCCGCGAGAAGCGAGGCACGCGCCGTTTCGACCGGCCCTACCGACTCATCACTTGAACGACCCGCTTTCGTTTGAAGAGCATGGCGTCCCCGAGGACGACCGGCGCGGGGAGTCGGTGCTGTAGCAGGGGTACGGTGTGTATAGAATTTTGGTTGTTATAGAATGTACACACTTAACTAATAAACTCCTCCGCCACGTTCCCCAGATAAGCAGATAAAGACAGCCACGGGTCGACGGCGTCGACCATAACCTCCGGCGCCTCGCCGTCGTCCACAGTCACCCCAGCAGCCAGCGCCTCCGCGGCCCGCTTTATTTCATCGCCGGCCGCCCGCGCGCACGCCTCGTATGTCTCCTCGTCGCCGCAGAGCTTCGCGACGGCAGCGACGGCCGCCGCACGCGCGGCGTCGGCGCGCGGCGCCGGCGGGCCCTCCACCGCAAGCAGCGCCTTCATTGCCGCCCGCGCGCGCCCCTGTGTTACATACGCCAGCGCCTCGGTCGCGCGCGCCTCCGTCGCCAAAGATGGTTCGTGGCACGCGTCGAAGGCGCGCGCCGCGCCGCACGCCGCCGAGGCGCACGCGTCGGGGTCGTTTCGACGAGCGTGGAACCGCGCCGCGGCCCTTAACACGAAACCGGTGGCATAGTTTGATTTCGTCCGCGGTATCAATCGAGCCGCTTTCCTCAGGTGGGCCGCGTCGCCTAATGAAGCGCAGGCTAAGCATACCGCCTCCGGCGACGATGATGATAATGAGATGTGGTAGGGCCCCGGCGTATCCTGATCTTCTTCACATGACACGGCCTTGGCCGCCTCCGCGGACGCCCGCTCCAGTTCACCGCGCTCCGCGAGGATTATACTCCGCAGCGCCCGCAGCCGCGCCATTGTGGAATTTGACGCGTCCCCCAGCGCTGCTAACCCCGCCGACCTGTGTGAAAATCAAAAAATCACGCGCCTTCGTGCTGAATCGTCGCGTCAACCTCCATGCCATCGACGCGACGCCTGCTCGATGGCGTGGCGATGCCGGTTCCTCATCGCTCGACGGAGCCAGCACAGCCGCGTCATCGTCAAGAAATGATTTCCACACAGCAGCCGACGCCGTCGCGTAGGCCGTCCTCGAGTGGCCCAGCGAGAATTCTAAAGAAGCGAGCGCCTGCAGGATGGCGGCGATTCTCACTCCATGAGGGGGCGACTCGAAGAGTTCAGGTTCGAGCCACTCCTGGTCCGGTTGTAAAAATATATCGGTCTCGTGCCAGGCCGGTTTTAACAGAGCGGCGTAGGCTGGAGAACCACACGACCCCTGGCCGGCGAGCTCGACATGGAGTAGCAACGAGTAAGCTAGAATCGCTTCGGGTCTCGTTTCCGGTGTGATAGAACACCTTTCAGCAACAGCAATCAACGCCCTTTCCGGCGACCGCGACGTCCCGGCGTGGACCAGGTGGTGCGCCCTCACAAAGTCCTCCTCGTAAAAATCAGAAGCGAAGCCATGGAGTCGTTGTCGAGTTAATACTGGTAGCAATCCATACACGTCGCTCCTCACGTCACTTCTCGAAAACTCGAATTCCTCTTGTCCGTTTCTTCGTCTTTTCCGCAGAAAGTTCCTCTCAATTAAAGTCACGAGAGCGTAGCGTAAGCGACTACGCATCGTACTGACCTCGCCTCGGATGACGTCGTGCGTCGCTTCGTCCGTCTGCTTACTGACGATTGACACGAGCGGTTCGAGGCAGAAGGAGGCACCGAGGACACTGGCAGCCGCTAACACAGCTTGTTCGAGCCGCGAGAGAGCGTCGAAGCGCGCGACGACCGTGCGCTTCAGGTCGCGTCTGCGAGCGTCCGGTGTTAATGAAGCTAACTCAGACTCCAGGTCGGAAGCATCCAATCTCGCTTTTATAACTGTGGCGGCGTGCGTTATTCTATGCGGCTCGCCATTCGTCTTCGCGTGAAGAGCTCGGGCGGCCCTATCGTGCAGTCTCCCAGATTCGTCAAACCCAGAACCCTGATAAAGGCCGAGGCACGCCGTGAAGAGCGACGCCGTCTCTGCGATGGATAGGGGATCCAAGGCTATCACGGAAGCTTTGGTAAGCATCTTGACAAGTGCGTTGCGCGCCGCAGTCGCGTTGCGCGCGTATCTACCGATCGGCCGCATGCCTACGAGTATGGCACAGGGCGCATCGAGCAATGAAAGCACGGCCCAGTCCGCCGCTCCCAGGTCCTGGGCGTCGTCGATGAAGAGTACTGGGGATCCCGCCTTCTTGACAATACCGGACACGGCCCGCGCGACGGACGCCGCACCGTTCGAGATGACGCCCGCGGAGCTTCGGCGCGCGTTGAGCAAGCGAGCTAATGCGTCCGCATCTTGATCGGAGGCGCCGCCCTCAATCAGAGCTTTGGACGAGGCCGCCCTGCCACTAAATGTACAAGTGTCGGAGGCACCCGCACAGAGGGCCCACGCGCACGGTGCGAGGACCGGAGCGCCACCGGAAGCGGAGCACCAGACCACTCTCTTATTACTGGCTAGCAGAGCGTCCCGGAGTAACCTTGACTTACCAGCGCCCTGCGGACCAATTAAGAAAGTAACACCATTCTCAAGAGCTTCCGAGACCTGCCTCCGTTCATCTTCCCGCCCGATCGTCTCATTAACCAACTCCACCTCTGTCCTAACTTCCCGTCTCATGGGTCGGTAGACTGGTATGGGATCCTCATAACCCTTGGCTCTGACAGAGCCTTTACCTTCGAAGTCGAAGCTACTCAACGCGCGGTCGCGAACCGTGCCTGATACTAAAACGGACGAAGGCGGCGCGTGGCACATCAATCTAGCGGCCAAATTCACAGAAGAACCGATCACGGCGTACTCGGCCCTAGCTGCATTACCTACTAGTCCACAAAATGCATTTCCGGACGCGACGCCGGCTCGCGCCTCGAGACCTTGCAGGGACAACGCCGCCAACACCTCCTTCGCACTTGAAACAGCTCTTGCTTCATCGTCTTCGTGGGCGTGGCCGGGCACGCCCCAACAAGCAATAAAAACGACGCCCTTATCATCAACAGCAAATTGGCGGAGCATCCCATCCCAGGCTCTGACGGCTCTTACCGTAGCTTCCATGGCTGATTGTACTCGGTCGACGTCGCCACCTTCGAGAGCGTCACTGAGTCCGTTCACGTCCACAAACACAGTAACTACATCTCGCAACGCACCCAACAACCCAGGTGTGCCGGCGTCGAGGTCCGCGCGCGACGCCTCGGGCGCGAAGGCGCGCAGCGGTCGGGCGACGCATCTTACCGTTTTGCCGAAGGCCTGGCGCTTCGCTCTCGCTTCATTAACCGCTTCGGCGTCGTCGGGTGATGGCCCACCGATCTGTGGCGGGTCATTACTCCAGTTCGCCTCCCTGACATGTTTGTGGGAGAAGGATCTAGCTTCGTCTGATGCTTGGTCGCCGAAGGCCGTCCGGTCGTTCATGATTGACGTGTAGTTCGGCCTCTTTTCACACGAGAGAAAGGCCATCCTATCCGAGTCTTGCGTCGCCATAGAGGGTTTCGTCGATGTATGACTCCAATCAAGTCGGTAATTGCCTCTTGAAGTCTCAGACAGAGGTAAAGGATACGCAACGAGGGCGCTCCTTAATCTAAAAACGGTCTCCTTCGACAGGACGACTTGACCTCGTTCCGCCTCGCCCTCAGTTTCTGATAACTGCCGCACGGGATCCCCCGCAACCACTAACTCCCACCTATCACAAGCACCGACCACATAAACATGCACCTTTCCAACTCCTAGACCGCAGTGGAGTCGTAAAGACACGGCATGAGCCCCCGCGCCGGCGTCATATGTGGCACAACTCCGCATCACGTCGACGGCACATCTAGCCGCGCGCCACGCGTTGCAGGCCTTTGCTTCACTTGAAGCGTCCGTCGCACAGGGCCACAACACAAAAAAGGCGTCCCCCAGGAACTTGAGGACGTCGCCGCCTGCGTGGACATCAACCAGTGAGTACGCCATCGAGCCGACGCGGTCACGGATGGGGCGCCTGAAATTTGATTTCCACGCAGGTCGCCGCCGTGCCGCGAGATGACGCCCAACAGTAAACCAAAGTAGGCGTTGCAGTGGTACTTCAGTTCGTCCGCCGTTAAGCGGCCAGACAGCTTCGTGAAGCCCGAGATGTCCACGAAAAATAACGCACCATCGACAGAAAACGTTTCTGGTCTCATTTGCACGTTCTCGAAGGATTGCTTCTCACTACTGTCGAACGACTGGTTGCTGTGTCTCACTTCCTCGAGCTGCTTCGCGTGGGCGTTCAACAACCCGCGATGCAGTATTGCGGGTGTAAAGGCCGCGTAGAGCGCCGCGTTGTCCGCCAATGAAGGAAGCCAGACGTTTTCATCTTTCGTAGTTACGTCCGGCAGGTCGCCGCGGCCCGACTCCGCGGCGGCGAGTGCTTGGCTCGAGTCGATGGACGCCCTTGTATTTTTCAGTTTTCCCGAGTACTTCCCGACGGCGCGCAGCTTCGCGCGGAAATCTCCCGTCGTGAGCGTCTCGACCTCGTCCTCGTCCTCGTCGTCGCGGGGCGAGTGGCTTCGTCTATCGGTGCGCGCGATGCCCGTGACCGTCCTTCTCCTGTCGAGCGTGCCGTCGGCGGCCAGGACCCTAGCGTAGCGTTCCAAATGAACCGGCGTCCAGCGCGCGGGGCCCTCTTCACTTTCTTCGTCGCGGAAGAAGCGTTCCAGCGTCGGGTCGGGCACGCAGCGCCGCGCGAGGGCTTTGAGGTCGTCCTCCATGGCTGCCCCTACTGGTGCGTCGGCAGCCGCGAATCGCTCGCGGGCCGCGTCGCTGGGTATGTCTCTACGCATCTATGCGGGCTGCCCGCCCCCGCGGCACATGTGCGCGGCGCTCTGCACAAGGCGCAGCACAGCGTCAAACTTGCTCTCCGTCCGTGCGGGCCAGGCCCCGCTCTATGGCTGCGAAGAGTCCGACCGGGAGAAGTGGCGAGAGATTAGTAGGTTTGACTGAGAAAAATTATACATCCAAACCGCGACTCGGACTCGGACTCGCGGCGGCGCCCCGCCGCGCGCTTCGACCTGTGTTGTGTGCGAAGGTGAGTCAATCAGTAATGTATCGACCCACCTTGGGCGGCGTGCGCGGGCGAGTGTAGCGTTGGCACGTCCAATTGGACGGTTCCGCCGGGAGGAGTGACGCTCGTAAGTTTTTTGCACGAGCATCGTATTAAGGCTCCTCCCACGGCGTCCACGACTTCTCATGACCCGCCGAGAGACACTCTAAACGACGACGATGGTTCACGACGCCGAGTCCGCGCACCTTCGCAATTACGACCAGCCGTGGCGGCGCGCAGACCTGCGTCGTGTTGCGCGATGTGAGTTACCAAGTCTGGCGAACTCACATGCGCGCGTGCGTGGCCGAGTCCTTGTTTTCGTGGCCGAGTGACCGAGTCAGAACCGGAGCCCTATCTCGCGACAACTCGGCCCGGAAGAAAAAAGTGGATTTATGTCCTTTCCCATCATCCGGCTCTTTTACCGGATGTCGTGGCTTTTTCGCGCCGCTTCTCATCTTATTTTGAGAAGTCTCTTCATTTTTCGATCGCTTCGTGGATCGACGGGCAAGTCGGACTCGCACTTGATCTATGTCTGATGGTACCGCGCATCAGCTAGGACTGATGAAACTTTCTATGGCCCCGCGGCCACCTTCTTCCGAGACGCTCGTTGGCTTTCGACGCCGGTGCCACGCGCTTTGAAGCTTGATGCATCAAACAGCCGACGCGACCTGTGTGTTTGTGCGGTGAGGCAACTATAAAGTCGCCCCACCTGGCCGAGGTGCGAGGCGGAGTGAAGCAGGTGGGGGCGGGGCCGTTTCGAGCGTTGATCAAGTGCCCCATCGGGCCCGCAAGCCCCGTCCCGCCGGGAGAATGAAGCTGAGCGCGCTCAGTGCCGAGCGAGGGGCGTCGGCTTGAGGTAGCGCCGGCTCAACGGAGGGTGGCCTTTTAATTGCGCCAGGCTGAGAGCTCCGCCGAGGTCGCGTTCGTGTCGCCGCGCGACCGCGACCGGCGCGTGCGCGAGCCGCGGGGTGCGGTGCATCCAGATGTAAGTAGAAGACAAATCAAGAGCGTTTGCTCTCGCACTACCGGCCGCGCGCGGTCGCCGCAGTGCGCTTTTAATGGATGAATCAATACCCTGTCGTCTCGCGAGAGCGCGGGACCGCACACAAGTCGACCGCAAAAATCATCGTGAAAACCCGGCAGGTGGCACCATGACCTTCGTAGTTCTAGTTCTAGCACCGTAACAATTATCTATCTGGACCTACGCAACCGCAGGGACCGCCCACAAGCCCTCGCACCGCAACAGAAGCTAGATACAGCATAGCCTTACGCGCTCCCCCCCGGCATGTCCCGCTGCCACTTCTCCGTGCCGTCCGTCGACACCTCGAACAGGTACTCGTAGCCCGGGTCCGTGTCCGGAGACGTGAACCACTTCTCGTCCTTCGTGCCGCCGTGGCGGAAGGCGCAGTCGCCGCGTTCTCCATATTCTCCGAACTTTTCCTTCTTCACATCAGAACTACTTGCGAAGCCGTCCAGACAATTGCAGACGCCCACATCCCTGTTGCAGAGGCCGTTCCCGGAGCACTCGACGTTCTCCTTCGTTCCTTTCCTCCATTCCGAGATGTTTAACGTTATCAGCGAGTAGGGCGACGTCGTCGCGACTAGCATTGGAACATCCCCTCGATCCGATATGAACTCGACGTAGGCCAACTGATCTCGACCACAGACGCTTTCGTTCTCGTAGTTCTTGAGGTCGATGAACCCTCCAGGTGTGGTCGAATTGGCGTACCACACATTCACGTCTCGGAGAGTAGGTAACGTTTCCAGCCTCAATTCAAGTTCTTTGGCGGTCGCGTGCCAGGGTATTCGTACCGAAACATTCGACAATCCAAAAGTTAAGTTGAAATGATCTTGAGTAGGTGCCGAACAATTAATTTGTTGGATCTCGTTCTGCCCGAAGGTAAAAGGGTTGTCGCCCCGCGGGCAGAAGGCTTGGGAACAGGTCCGCCCCGTCCACTCCGTCAAGGCAAAGGCCCAGGGCGGCCGAGCCATGCGACTACCGCCTCGCGGTAAATGCCTATTTCTCGCATGAACAAACCCAGACGTATGGTAGACGCCCTCGGGCTTGAGGCAGTGGCCTGCGATGGGAGCGAGGCGTGACTGCGGCGCCCTCACGCCGTCGACGCGACTCGTGTCCATCAGACGATGGTCGTGGGTGGTTTCTCTTTCGGTTTTGAGCCGTCTCGAGGCGATCCGGGGCTCTCGCGAGGCACGTAGACTCTCTGAAATGCCGCGCGACGACGTCGCGGCGGCGCGGCGACGGCGTGGGTGCTGAGCCGCGCGTTGGCGACCAGGCGACGCGTCGACGGCCGGTGCGTACGATGGTAGCTCGGGAAGGCAACACGGACGCGGCGACGCGCAGCCCCGGATCATGTGCGAGTCCCACATGTCCGAATAATTAACTTTTTGCAGAGTGCCGTCTTCGTTGTAGTGGATACCATTGACCGCTAGTTCCGCCATGGTGGCGCAGTACCCGGTCTGGCCGCACCTGTGTGGAAATCAAATTTCAGGCGCCGCACGCCATCGACGCGATGGTGTCTCCGTAGCTGCGTCTGCTCGATGGCGTGGAGGCTCACGAAGGCCACCTAACTCACTGGTTGATTTCCACACAGGGCCGCACATGGTCTTGTTCTCGTCGCAGTTCAGGACGTTGCAGGCTTCGGTCGAGGAGGAAGGACCACCAACGAGCCCGAACTCCCGGTCGCACTCGCAATACCCGGACGCGCGGTTGCAGAAACCCCTATGGCTACAAGGTACTTCATGGTGAGCATCATTGGGACCGACGGCCTCGTCCCACCAGGCCCGTCCGGACGGGCAGATCTTGTACTCGCAGGCGTTGCCCTCGTAGCCCTCCGTGCAGTTGCACTTTTTATCGGCGTCACATATGCCAACGCCCGAACAGATCGTCGGACCCAAGTTCGGATTCCACGCCGGGACCACCCTAGGACAAGGTCCATCCACAGGATTGCTCATGTCGCGGTACCAGGGCTTGTTGTAATCTTTTGGCTGCGTATCTTCGCGCCATTCTATGGTCGTATTGGGCAGTAAATGCCCGCAGTCCCCATATGATCCAGAACCGCCCCGGCCGTCGGAACTCGAAAATCCGGTGTAGCACGTGCATCGTCCACTCCTCGAGTCGCAGATGCCTCGGTTCGAGCATTCGGCGTACTCCTTCGTGCCTCTTACCGAACAAGTGGTGGAATGTAGTGAAGAACACTGGCCGTTCTTCTTGATGTTCATACTGATAGGAATTCCCGCTTCGCCGGGTCTCAAAGCCTTCGTCGTGTAGTTTAACGAGGGCACGTCCCCATAATCTCTCAAGAAGGCTATGCGAGCGGTAGTACCGCCGGCCGAACATAACGAGCCGAGCTCGCCGCCTCCGTCGTAGTGCACATCGACATCCGTAATGGAGGATAATTTCTCGAGGAAATACTCCAACAAATCGGCCGTGGCATCGGCTGGTATGGGATCTGTTCGCTGGCCCTTGAAGGTCAACGACAGTGTATTATTGGAACACCCGCCCGCCTCGAGGCAAGTGCACTCCACGAGCTGGACCTCATCTTCACCAGGAGTCAGGGGGTCGTCGCCCTTCGGACAGATGCGCTGCGAGCAGTCCCAGCCCTGAAACCCCGCATCGCAGACGCAGCCATATAACATGTCCGCGTCCCACTCGTCATAAGTAGTACTTTTTCTATGTATACTGACCCAGTCCATGTCCTCCCGAGCGGCATCTCGCATACTGATACACCTTCCATAGCCATAGCACTCCCTAGGTGGACTTCCGGTCAACGTACCGGTCGGACATCTCATTCTTTGACAAGCGTCGCCCGAAAACCCGTCCCGGCATTCGCAGAGCCCCGTGTCCCGGTCGCAGTCGCCCATGTTCGCGCACTCCACATGTTTCGCGTGCGCGGTGTTATTGGCCGAGGCGTAGTCGGACCACGCTCTAGCTGCCGGACACAGCCTTAACGAACAGTCCGGCCCCGAGAAGCCGTAGTCACAAACACACGTTTCATCAATACCTTTTGAGACGTGCTCGGCACACGCGCCGTGGCCCGAGCACACTTCTCCGTTGTCGAGGCCGACGGGGCAGGCTATTGCACTGGTGATGAGTAAGACTACATGGAGCCGCCGTCGTCCTTTGGTCATCGTCGCGTTTCGTCGGCTGCGCGCGGCGCCGGCGTGTCCTGTCCAGGTGTGGGGCTGGCCTCTAGGCTGCCCCTGGAGCGCTCGACGGCGGCGCGCTCGCGGCCAAGGAGCCTGCTGTTTCCAGGTGGCTTCTTCGCGACGGTGCGACGACGAATGCTCGTCGGCGTGTGGCCGTGAGAGACGGCAGAGGCTCGGCCGCAGCGGCACCAAAGCCAAGCCCGCACGGTCCGGGCGCTGCGGCGTCCCGCGTCCAAGCTTTCTCAAGGCATCGCGGAGCCCTCCGCGGCCGCGAGATGCATCGGGAAGGCCGCCGCCAAAATCGTTCAAACCCTGCTGCAGAGCTTGCAATCAGACTGCCAAATTTGCAAACGGCGCGGCCCCGGCACGACGTCGCCGCGGCGAGCGGCTCGGCATTGCGTTCACAACGAACTCTTGATTCCTGCGCCGCGGCGGACCCCCGAGGGCTGCCAAAGCACATATACAGGCTGCCCTGCAGACAGCATGAGCATGATGTTCCCAATAAACTGCTGCGTCATGGGCGGCGACGACGTCGACGACGAGCACCAGCAGCCGGTCTGGCCGCCGACGTCTCCACCGCTGACGACGACGCACGGGCGGCTGACGCTCGTCCGCGGCTACCTCAAGCGGAAGTCGACGCGCAACCTGGAGGACGGCGGGCCGCCGCGCTGGGCGCTGCGCTGGCTCGAGGTCGACCCGCCCGAGGAAGATCGACCCGAGTACATGCTGTCCGTATATAAAACGGCCCAGAAGTCGAAACGACTGAACGCGGTGTCGCTCAAAAAGATTTCGTCGGTGCGCCACGACGACAGCTTGCCTTGTGCGTTCGTCGTGTCCGTGGGCGAGTCCAATTACACTCTATTGGCGCGCGACGCGGCGGACGCGGACACGTGGGTCCAGAGTTTGAATGACGCGCGGGACGTGCTGAACGAGGCGCCCGGGGCGCAGTGCGTGGCGAGCTAAGTTATTATGACTTACTAAGTAGTTTCCGAGCGTGCGCCAGCGCGCCCTGGGCCTTCGCCGTCATCGGATGATCGTTCCCAAAGATGCGCCGGCACCGTCGTACGACGTCCTCAGTAATCGCCACAGCTTCGGTGTGTTTTCCCTCGTTTCCGAGGACTAGCGCGTACCGCCCACGCATCTTAAGGGTCTCTACGTTGTCCGGTCCAAGTGCCTTCCGCGCCCGCGAATAACCGCCGACGCCGTCGCCGTCGGACGCATGTTGGCGTCCCTGGAAGTAGAGCGCCGCGCCCTGTTGGTCGAGGCCCGCCGCGGCCCAGAGGTTCGAGGCGTTGGCGAAGGCCGGCGGAAAGGGGTAGACGTACACTCTAGGCCGCTTCAGTGTCTGGGGTGTCTTCTGCGCGAGGAGCCGCTCGACGGCGTCAAAAGTCCTTCGCGACCAGACGGCCTCGTTTCTGATGGCGCGCCAGGCGGCGCCGTGCTGCTCTTCTCTATCGCATTTCAGGGGCGGGAGCGCGGTCGCGGTCGCAATTAGTATTGCTGTGAGGGCCCTCATTTTATGCTTTTGCCTTATGCGTCACGCGCGGCGCAAATCGATTTCGCTACCATTCCGAGGATAATAATCAATTTCTTTCGACGGCGGCAATCCACCTTCGAGGCCCGCGGTCAGACGATTGTTCTCCACGGCGTGGCTCGCGGCCGTCGCGTCGCGGGATAGGGGTGCGGTCGTCGTCTGGGCCGTGGCACCTTTGTTCGCCGCCGCAATCCTGTTGGGCGTCCTCTTCTTCTTCGCGCACCGGGCGGGGCGACGCGCCGTCGACGACCTCGACTTCAAGCTCGCGCACCCGCCGGCCGCGGCCGTGCAAGTCGTTGCGCCGCCGCCCGCCGCCAACGTCGAGTTGGTTTCCCCTTGATTGTTTATACATACTGTTACTGACTAGCGAGCACGTCGCGGATCGCCTCCATGTCCGCGCCCTGCACGTTGTCCGCGACCGTCTCGCCGCTCTTCGTGAAGGTGTACGTCGGCACGGCCCGGACCTGCGCCGCGGCCACCAGGTCGCCGAGGTCCTCATCATCAATATCGACCTTGCAGAAGATGACGTCGTCGTGGTCCTCCGACATCTTGTCGAAGACGGGCGCGGCGGCCTGCGCAGAACGGACGCCGTCGCGAAACCGCCGTGGCTCCCTCGCGCGACGCGCGTAGACTCTCTGACGGCCACGTCGACGGCGTCGGTCTCATGAAGACGCCATCGCCTCCACCAGATCAGGTTCAAGTTCATTTCTGCGCCGAGCCACGGACCTGGCACGGGCCGCACCAGCTCGCCGTGAAATTCGTCACCAGCAAATCACCGGTCGTCGACAACTTGTCGTAGGCTTCGACCGAACCGACGTTGACGACGCGTGACGCTAGGAACCGACGACTCGCGGTGCCGCAGCGGCTGGCTAGAGTACGCAGCATCGCAAAATGCGTTCGGCGGCGACGAAGCGATGCTCGCTGCTATTCGCGCAGTATCGCAGGGATCCCGAGAGCTGCGCGCGCGCCGTTATAACCGGATGCACTAGCTTTTTGAGCCGATGCTCGGTAGCGGCTGGCTAGCGTTCAGTAAGACACTAGCAGGAAATTGCTTTGCCAAAAAAAAGCGCTGCAATCGTCACAAGGCAGCAAGCACGTGCTCGCCGGCTGTGGATCAACCGCAGCCATCGCGACGACTACAGTGCTGGATCGTTAGTGGCGCAAGCGCCGACAATCGCAGCGTTTCCCGGCACACACCGTCATCTTACAAAATGAAAAAAACAACGATAATCTTGGCCTGCGCGGCAGCGAGCGCCGCCGCGCTGACGGCGCCGCCGCAGCTGCAGGACCTCAAATCTAACCTCAAACTCAAGCTCCGGAAACAACAGCTGCTCCGAGCCACGGCATCTCAAAACGTGACCACCCCGCGGCGCTACGCGTCGCGCGCGGAGCTCAAGGACACCTTAATCAGTGAGCTGCAGCCGAACCCCTTTCATTGGACGGAGTGGCCGTTCCGCATCGGAAGTCTCGGCGCCTTTTACCTGAGCTACCCGCTGGCGTGGCAGGCGGTGCAGGCGCTGCCCAGTGCATAAATCTAATTGTCGCGCCGCGTCTACCACGGCCCAACCACGCCATCGACGCGACGCCGGCTCGAGCACCCGACTTACTGGTTGATTTACGCACAGGCGCTGCCGCCGCCGAACCCTACCGAGGGCGGCTACTTCTTCTCGCTGATGAGCATCGTCTTTGGTACATTAACGGCGTCGACCATCTCCGACGCGACGGCGCGGCTGGCGGCGTTGCGCGCGGCGGCCGTCGAGGAGTGCACGCTGATGCTGCCGTTGATCAAGCGCTTGGAGGTTATTCTCGTGTTGGATAGTGATGCGCCGGAGCGCGGCGACGACGTTTTTAGAGCTGTCGCTCGACGTTTACATGCGCACTCATGTGACTTCGTCGGCGGCGGACGGGAACGGGAACTCGAGCTCATCGCCGAAGGTCATGATGCTTACTCCGAGGTCGTCCAGATCCTGCAGCAAGCGAAATGCTCCAACATACGCGACCTCGACTTTGCGTTGGACGGCTGCGGCCGCCTGATGGAAGCGCGGGGCGTGCGGTTGTCCCTCGAGAATTCCGGTATTCCCGACGTCCAGTATTCGGTATTGCGGACGTTATCTATTGCCTTAGCCATCGCGTACACGTACCTTACCTTGGATCGGGGCGAGATGGCCGGCGTCCAGCCGCACGCCCTGGGCTTTGTGATGGCCGACTCCGGAGTTGTTTTTGATGCCTCATTCGGAGTACACGCGCTGTTCGCCGTCGTCGCGTCTGCATTGGTCGTCTTCAACTCCTTGGCGATCGACGTGAACCTGCCCTTTTCTGGTGTTTTTCGGCTGGAAAGCGGAACGGTGGCCGCGTCCCTAAAAAACCTGCGGAGCGCGACGGCGCCGTATCTGGACGAGCCGCCTGATTCTCCTTCCGAGGTGGCCGCCTTGTATTCTTCCGAGGACTAGTCTGTCGTTTTGTTAATCTCATCGTATAGTCATGTGCCAGTCTGCTCGAAGGCGTCGGGGGCGTCTTCTCGTCGACGGCGGCCCGCGGCGGGTCGAATCTTCTCGACCGCTCGTCGGAGCCGTCTTAGGTGTGACCGAGGCGTCTCGAGAGCGCCCGCGGCCGAGGACACTTGGCGTGCCGGCACCCGCACGAATTTAAGGTGGCCACCTAAGTAAACAAAGTGTCAACCATTCAACCTTGATTCTTGACTATCTCATTAGCCAAAACAAGCGCGACGCGCAGCACCGGCAAGGACCGCAGCCCGCCCAGCTCCCTCCTCCCATCCCAAAAAACGCGTGGCAGCCAAATCGCGCGCGCGCGGGCACACTCGACACCAGGTTCAGGAGGCACATCGCGGAATCGCTGCCGGCCCACCACAAACGAGGCATGGCCGGCCGAGATGCAGCGACGGGGGGCAAGGGGGCTGCCCTGGCGGGCGACGTCGCGAAAATGGGGGCAGCGGAAAGCGACGGCGACGCCGCCCCGGACCGCGTGCTGGCCGCGCCCGCGCCGGACGACTTTTTGCCGCGCAACGTGCTCGCGTGCTTGCTCTACGACGGCGCGCTCGTGACGAAGGAGCACGTTCGCGCCGCGAAGCGCCTGGCCGCGACGAGCAAGGCTTGGGCGGCCGTCGACGACGCGTGGCGCGCGACGCTGCGCGCGGAAGTTGAGCAAGGCGGCTGGGGCCCGTTCCTGGACGATGCGCGGTTCCGCGTCGCGTTCTGGAACGCCAACGTCGAGGACGCCAAGGCCTTCGCTTGCCACGATCCGGTGCTCATGAGCTGCGTCCTCATGCGCGGCGTCACGGGCGGCCGCGCGCCCTTCGACGTGCTGGACGCGGCGGCGGCGACGTTCCTCGACGCGACTTCCGGCAACTACGGCGCGCACGCCAAGGTCGCGCGGATGCTGAAAGGGCGGAACGCCGCGGCCATGAACCGACAACGCGTGGCCATGGGGGGCGCCGAGGCCTCGGGCGCGCGCGACCCCCTGCGGGAGGTGACCTTCGGGCCCGAGGGAGAAGTCGACGAGCGAGAGGCCTACCTCTCGCGCAACCCCCTGTGGCGGGCGGGCTACGGACGCCCGGAAGGCGAGTTCGAGCCCGAGGACATCGACAAGCGGCTCCTCCGGCGCCAGGCGCTCATGGACTCGGTCAACGAGTTCCACTGGACGCACCCCGGGCTCGCGCCGCGGAAGTGCCCCCTGCCGCCGCGGACCCTCGGGACCCTCCGCTTCTTCCTGCAGTGGTTTGATAGTGCGACGTCGTGGCCCCTCGAGCGGTCGAACGTCCTCGAGACGCTCTGGTCCTTCAAGGACGCTCCATTAAATTTTGGCGCCTTACACCCGATCGAAGCCGAGCGGTGGCGCGTTTTTCTGGACACGTTCCCCGCCGACGGCCACGAGGCGATGCTCGCGTTCTACAAGGGCTTGATGGAAGCGCTACGCGCGGGCGAGCCTCCGAACCCGGCGGACATGATGCCGCCGCCGGGGCTCGCCGAGTCGATCTATGAGGAGGAGCTCCTGTGCGAGGCGAAGGTCCGGTCCACCGTGCCGGGCGTCGTGCCCTTGTGGTACGGCCGGCCCATGGTTGACGAAGATCCGGAGATCGCCGCCCAGGCCGCGCTCGCGGGCGAGATGGTCGGCGCCGGCCAGTGCAGCCTCATGTAGTTGTCCCAAAGTCCCCCCGACGGGCCCCGTTTGTGTACTGCTACTCCTATTGAACGCAGTCCCCGCCTCGTGGCGGCTACTGCCCCGTTTTAGTGTGCTAACTACTAACTACTATTAAACGCCGCGGCCGCTTCGTGGAACGCCTCCGCCGCGTCGACCGCCCCGCGGAGCGCGAAGTCGGAGGCAAACACCGGCGGCGCGATGAGGCGCAGGCCGAGCTCCATGTGTCTAAGGACGTTGGCCGCGTCGCCGCCCACGACGCCGCCGACGGCCACGCCCTCTTCATTAGCATCGCGGCACAACTCGGCGACGCCCTTTGAGACGCGCGCCGCGTCTCCGCACCGCGTCGCCGCGTCGAGGGCCCCGACGAATGCGCACGCGTTGCCGCGCGTTGATAGCACTTTGAGTACGGATCGTCTCAAACCTTCATCGAACAAATACTCCTCCGTCTCGAACTGGAGGCAGGCCAGCGTCCTGTCAGCTTCCGCCTCCCGCAGCGAGTCGGGCGTGAAGGTCATGGCGCCATCACCGTGACGCACGGGGTAGGCGCCGCGCGCGTGGCGCCGCGGACCCTCACCGACCGGAAAATCCATGGCCTCGACGTACGTCGTCGCGTCGTCCAGCGTCAGCGCGTACGGCCGCATCGTGCCGCGCGCGCCGCACGCCAGCGCGTCGCCGTGTGCCGAGGTCGCCTCGCGCGGCAGCCGTTGTATTGGCGTCAAACCGTACCGCTGCAGCATCGCGTTCTCCTCCCTTCCATAAAGTAAATCATTGCCGGAGTGTTCCCCATCGTTGACCACAAATTCGAACCCGGCCAAAGCCCAGGCCCGCGCGTCGCTCTCCCGCAACTGGTGCCGGGGGATGTCGTTGAAGAGGCCCAGCAGGGGTCGGTTCGTTGTTGTCAGTGCTTCGATGACGGCGTTGCGCTGCGGATCTAACACCGCGAGCTTGGCTCTTTCCGCCAGCGTCTCGGTGCTCACAGCTCTCAGTTGCGTCGTGCTCGTCCTTACCAATGCGCGCGCGGCGAGGGCGAGGAGGCGCGGAGCCATGGCTCTGCTTGGCAGCTTTGCGGGTGCTGGCTCACAGAGGTCGCAGCGGCCGTAGCGATGGTCGGCGGGGCTTTTAACTGTCTCAGCGTTCTTGAAACTGACGCAGGAAACGTCTAAGCACCGTAGCGACCTCGCGCGCGCCGGCGCGCCTATGCGAGCTAGCGTAGTTGGACACTAGGAATTGTCACGACTTTGCATCGCCACGCATTTGCCATATACGCATTGTCACGACCGCTGTGGTACATATGGGATCCATGATGCATAGCTTTCTCGGGTGACGGCCGCGGTAGAGGCTCGTAGGCAGCCGTAAGCCTCCAGAGAGCATCACCGCTCTCCCTGGCAAAAATGCGGGGCTCCAGTGCATTGCTCGCAAGCGCTGCGTTGCGACGCGCCTGGGCGAGGCCGGCGCGACGGCTCGCGACAAAAGACGCGCCGCCGTGGCGAGATGGTCGAGTAGCAGCGGTCTGTGGCTCCACGTTAACGATGATGACGGGACACGGCGTCGCGACGCCGTGCGTGCCGCTGCTCGCGACGACGCTCGGCGCTGGCGCCGCGGATGTCGGTGCCGCTCTAAGCACATTCGGACTCGCCCGGCTTGCTTTAAACGTGCCGGTCGGGCTGGCCGCGGATAGCGTCGGCCGCAAGCCGCTGCTCGTCGGCGGCGCGCTGCTGAATGCTGCCGGACACGCGGCGTCTGCGCTCGCGCCGGATGCCACCTCGTTCGCTGCAGCAAGATTCGTGGCCGGCGCGGGCTCCGCCGCGTATCTCGGAACCGCGCAAGTCTATCTCAGCGACGTAGCCAAGCCGTCGCAAAGAGGCCGCGTGCTCGGACTGAACCACGCGGCACTTCTCGTAGGTGTCAGTGTCGGCCCGGTGTTAGGCGGCTTCGGCGCCGAGCTGTCCGTGCGGGCGCCCTTCTACGCGGTGGCCGGCCTCGGTCTCCTTTCAGCGGTGCATGCGTTCCGCGCTCTGGAGGAGACGAAGCCGGCGACGACGCCACAGAAAAAGGAGCAAAAGGAGACGGGCCGGCTCCGTGACGTTCTCGCGGACGCGCCGTTCGCGTCGGCCGCGCTAGCGCACGCGACGACCTTCGCGCTGCGCCAGGGCGGCCGGAATCTCCTGCTCGCGCTCGTCGCGAGCCAGACGTTTGGGTACACGCCATTGCAGCTCGGACAGCTATTTGGGGCCATGGCCATGGCGGATCTGTTGGGCGTTGGCCCCGCGTCGTGGCTCTCGGACAAGATCGATGATAAACGGTATGTGGTCTGTGGTTCGCTCGTGGGCTCGGCGGCCGCCGTGCTAGC
This sequence comes from Pelagomonas calceolata, assembly GCA_918797485.1. Taxonomy (NCBI): domain Eukaryota; class Pelagophyceae; order Pelagomonadales; family Pelagomonadaceae; genus Pelagomonas; species Pelagomonas calceolata. Next base: position 865,283 of record CAKKNE010000006.1, on the reverse strand, counting down.
GGTAGCGTACGTCGCGCTACAAGCGGAGACCTCGGGGCAGCCGGACCAGCTCGCGTTTTTGGGCGCGGTGTCGCTCTGGGCGCTCTCGACCGCCGCCCTCGGGCCGACGCTTCCGGCCTACGCGGCGGACCTCGTTCCTGAGGCAAAGCGCGGCCTCGGGCTCGCCGCGTTTCGCTCAGCTGGCGACGTTGGGTTCGTCGGCGCGCCCCTCGCTCTCGGGCTCCTCGCGGACGCCTTCGGCGCGCCCGCCGCGCTGGCGGGCCTCGCCGGCGCCTCGGTGGCGTCGGCCGGCGCATTCGCCGTGCTGAACCGACGATGATCCAACTAATGTTAATACTGTGTTACGCAACAAGCTCATCAATAGCGTGCGACAGGTGCGCGCGGAACTGCCGCGCCGCCTCGTAGTCCATGTCCCGCGGCACGCCGACGCGCTTCCGCAGGTACTCCAAAGCGCGGGCCGTCGGCGCCGGGTCGTCGCCGCCGTCCTGCAATGGAATAGACCCCGGCTCCCTCAATAAAGAATGGGCGACGTGCCGCAGCGCACAATCGACGTCGTCCTCGTGCCACCGCACGGGCGACGCGTTGTTCGGATCCGCGAGCGGCGCCATGACCGGCGGCACGCCCGGCGGCGCGTGGGCGCGACACGCGAAGGGGACCACCCGCTTGTAATTCCCGATCAACTGCCGCGCGGCCCGACGCTTCGCCGCGCTTGCATCATCATCGCGCAGCGGCTGGAGCGGTTGTTGTGATAGGGAAGCGAGGGTCCACTCGCCTCCATCGAGTAGAGCTCTCTGAGCCTCGCCGCCCGACTCCGCCGAGCAGCCCCCGAGCTGCGGCGGCAGGTCCATCGCATGTGTATAATAGTCGGACTGCGAGGCGCGGAACGAGGGTCGCGTCTCCATGGCGTCGAACCAGGCACATATATTTGGATACTTTGTAGAATCGCGCACGCGGAAGCCCTTGTAGTACAACAGAGACGCCTCGGCCCGTTCTAGAAAAGAGCAGAACAACAAGTCTACCAAAGATAGCTCTGAACCGAGAAAAAATCCACCAGAGGTTGATGATAAAGCGCCGTCCATCTGCTCGAGCACGCGTTCGTAATTACTACGAGCGCCGCCGCCGCCACCAGGAGGGGCTCGCAACCACCCGAGCCAGGCGCCGGCGTGCTGGGATTCCAGATTCATGAGCGGTCTTATTTCGTCGAGGCCGCCCGGCGGCAATAGCGACTCCGTGTCGTCGGCGAACGCTCGCTCCAGAGCGAACATGATGGAGACGCTGTCCGTGATGAGGTCGCCGTCGAGGCGCACGACGGGGAGCAGGCCGCCCGTTTCTCTTTGAAACCAAGCCGGCTTCTCGCCGTAGCAGCGCATGTTAATGCGCTCGACCTGTGTGGAAATCAAAATTTTACGGCGCGTTCGTGCTGCGTCGTCGCGTCGTCCTCCACGCCATCGACGCGACGCCTGCTCGGTGGCGTGGCGGTGCCGGTTCCTCACTGCTCGACCGAGCCAGGACGGCCGCGTCATCGCCGAGAAATGACTTAACTGAAGAATCGTCGGCGCACCCAACACGCTGGTTGATTTCCACACAGCGTTCGACCTTGTAGGGTATGCGTTTTTCCTCCAGCTGCATCCAGACTTTCTGGCAGTAAGGGCACCAACTTGACCCATCTCTATACAGCGTCACTCGAGGTTCGTAGCCGTCGGGGGCGTCGAACAGGCGCAAGTTGGCGGATGCCGTCGGTGGCCCTCGACCAGCGGCGACCTGTTGCGCTATCTCTATTTCTTCGGCGGGCGTCTGCTTCTCGAGCTCCTGCTGCAGGGTCTCCCAACTCGGCGCCGCGTCGAGCTGGAGTGCGGGCGGCGGTGGGCCGCCGGACGCGGCGCGCAGCGTGTCTGCTGCCTTTTTCAGGAAGCCTCCAGCGAGGCCGCTCGCCCTGCTCGCCATCAGGAAGGTGGTCAGGAGGCGAGTCATGCGGCAGATTGCGCTGATTTACTCAAGCGCCTCTCGGAGAGCGTGCACGTCAGCTCAACACACGCGTCGCGGAGCTCTCTGCCGTGACCGCAGGGTATTCAGCCGAGTGTAGACGTCCCGTCAGGCACCAAAACAGCGTCGTCTTGTATGCTTTTGGCCTATTACGACACGGCTGTCCAGCCTGCGCCTGCTTGTTTGCTAGTGTCTTACGGCCGCTAGCGTAGAACGGCCGTCTAGGCTTAGCAACGTAACAGAAAGCACACTTAATCTTCTCTAGAGCAATCGCGAAGTGGGGCTACTTTTTCAACTCCTCCACCGCCCGCCAGCTAATGTATCCCGCCGACGTCAAAGCGATGTCGACATCCGTCGTGTTAAAGAAAGGATTTTTGTTCAGTTCCCGGACATAATTGGCGTGCCATTCTGATTCGGGCATCTTCTCCATGTGAACAACAAATAGAGCGTCCCGCACCGCCCGGGCGAACAGGTCAGAAGACGTTACGTGCGGCAGATGGCCACCGGGCAGCGTGACGACGTCGACGGCTCCGCCGGGGAACGTGCCGACTTGCCCACGCGATTGTAATAGAGCCCGGAGTCTAGCGGTCGTATGCCCCGTGAACGAATCATCGGCGCCGCGGACGAGCAGCACGGGCGCCGCGATACGCGGCACGCGGTCTTCGATGTCCAGCGCCGCCACGATCTTAATCCTTTGCATGACGCTGGCGTGGTGCGCCCAGGACGCCTCCTTGACGAAGAGGCTGCGGGCCCAGGCCGGCTCGGAGGCCTCCACGACGTCAGACGCGTGGACTTTCGCGAAGATCGTCTGGGCTATGCCAGGGAACGCCCGTCCCAAGAACTCGACGAGTGGGAGTAGACAGTGGAGCTTGAACTTGACGACCGCGGTGAGCTCGGTTTTTGCGAGCGACGAGAGCAGCACCAACGCCTCAACTCGTTCAGAGTGTTCCAAGGCCACATGCTGGGCCACGACGCCGCCAAAAGATTCACCAATTATAGAGGCGCGTTCGATGGCGAGCTCGTCGAGCGCTGCCGCGACGTCATTAGCGAGGTACGAGAATGTGTAATTTTGACCACCGTCATACAATGGCAAGTCATACACTACCACAAAAAAGTCGCGGACCAGCTCCGGCACGACACCCTGGAAGAAGACCGTGCAGCCGTCCAAGCCCGGGATGACGACCAATGGCGGCTTCGCGCGGTCGCCATATGTTTGATAGCGTGGTGTCGTACCAATCCAGGTGCCGTGGGTCCGGTCCTGTTGTGCATGGTCGAGGTAGCTGATCACCGCGGCGGCGGCGACGAGGGCGGCCGTTCTCATCGCGTCGATGGCGTCTGTAGGCTGCCCCAAATGGGCTGCGCGGCACGCAGTGCTCACTCTTCGTCAGCAGCCGCAACAAATGGAAGCGTGATCACTCTTTGCCACTCAACCGAAGCGTGAGTGCGGCCTGGCTGCCCAGGACTTGGCAGAGCACCCATCCATCTCCCATCCAATGCCAGACAGAGAGCCTGAATGACGCTGAAGTTCCCTGCACGTAGGACTCATAGGAGAGGTGCTGATGCGCGGAGGTTCGACTCAATCTTTATAATGCAATGCCAGCGTAACACAGGCACTAGGGGGGGAGCGTGCTGGCTTTGTCGACCTCTTGAAGGACAGAGCGGCGCAGAAGGAGCTAGAGAACGCGTTATAGCAAGATGCGAGCGCAGCTACTCTTCCTCAACGCCGCGCTCCTGCCGCGCATCCGCTGTCACTGCCCAAAGAGCCGCTCCGCGGCCACCAAGAGAGCACTAAAGCTGAGGCTAGCAGCAGTCGACATACCAACAACAGAAATCGTTGATGCCGCCGAACTTTTGAGACTAAGGGACAAGCAGTGCGGCTGCTGCCCGCCGACGGAGGACGACGAATGTCGCGACGCCGTGAGGACGCTCGTCGCGGCGAGTCGAGAAGTCCGGCTAGGCATCGCGGCCCCACAACAAAGCGACGCCGTCAAAGCCTTGAAGGAGTGGGTCCAGGCCTTGGAACTCACGAAGGGCTTGCTCCACGGCGCCGACGTCGACGGGAAGCCTTTGGAGATAATTGGTAATGTTTTCATAAAATACGCCTCGGCCTGCGGTTCAGCAAACTTGAGAAAGGACACTGATGACAGAACACCGCCGGGCGTGCTCTTCTATCCTCTCGTTGGAGAGGAGGACGACGCCTCGAAACAATATCTCTTGCCATTGGAATTGTTTTCTCGACCGTCTCTACCTGGAAAAGATTCAAGGGCATTACGGGCCCACGCCGTCCGTGCTGGACCGGACGTCGCGAGGTTCGAGTTCGGCCGCGACGGCGCCTCGCCCGGGGCCTTGGCCGAACTGGACGCCGTGCTCGAATCGTTTGAACTGGTGAAGCTAAAAACGGGCGCGGGAAAGAAGAAACTCGCGCGAGCATTGGCGGAGAACGAGGTGGCGCCATTTCTGGATCGGCCCGGGCGGCCGTGCTACGTCGCGCAGGTCGTGGGGCACACCGCGTTATTGTATAGGCGGCGGGACGGCGCCGTCGTCGTGGATCTGGAGGCGCTGCGGAGGGATCCCGGCATGGATTTGTTGGCGTAAGTCTATAATGTGTGGTTCGTGTCTGTCTGACTCGTTCGCGTAAGTTCGCGCGGGCCGGCCGGAGAGCAGCACATCCAAGCCTCCTGGTCGTCTGCTGCCCAATTCGCAGCCGCGACGGCGTTACGGGTCAAGATAAACAGACGTGGGAGACATTCTTGAACGGCTTTAGCCCTGGTGCGAGCCCTACGCGAGGTCGGAGCAGCGGAAGTCACAGATATCATCTGCAGTGGCAGCAATCCCAGCAGCTCTCGCGCGCGGAGCGATGGCCTCATCGATCCGATGTTCCGTCCTCATCTCACTCCTGTTCGCCCAAGATGCTACAGCGCTCCGGGGCCCACCAAACGCGCCCAACAACGACCGGCGCCGCGCGCGCCTCGAGCAGCGCGGCCTCTCGCCGCAGCCTCCATTAAAAATGGTCGCGGCCCCGCCCGACGCCGAGCTCGCTTCCTCTCTAGCAAGGCGCACTCTACTCACGACGCAAAAAGGATGCTGGGCGGGATGGGAGGTCAGCTTCGATCCCAGGACCGGCCGGCCAAAACCTTTAGATGACGCCTACGTCGCCGAGGAGCTGCGGGAGTGGGGCCAGTCGCCGCTCGGCTGGGAGACTTTTGTGGAGGATAGTGGCGAGGACTCGCTCTGGCAGCGGAGCGGTTTTAGGGTATTACCGGAAGCGGGCTGTGCGGCGGACGAAGTGGCCGTGGCGCCCTTTTCCTGGGGTGTGGACTTGGCGTCGTGTCGGGTCGTCGCCTCATCACACGGCATCCTCGCGGCGGACTCTCCCAGACGGCCGTCGGGCGAGTGCGGCTCGGCGGTGAGCCAGCCCTTTGTTGATGTGCGCACGATCTTCGGGCCTTCGGATCTCGGGGATCGGATCCGTGTTGATGTGAAAGTTGATGCTGCCTCGTGCACAATCATTTCGTGCGTCGTTTGTGCTGAAAGAAGAGATTCTTCGACGGAGCCGCCGTTCTCGTCTCCGCCGAAGCCAGGGTCCGCGCGAGCCAAGGGTTTGGACTCGTCTTCCGTATCGTCGCGATGCGGGCCCTGCTTCGTGACGTCGAAGGACGGCGCGGCGTCCTTTGATGAAGACGGTGCCACAAAATTGGAACTTGTCGACGGCCTGATCCACGTCTGGCTCGCGCCGCGAAATAATGGCGGCGCCGACGTCGGCGTCGTGCTGGGCGGGCGGGGCCTGCGCCGTTCCATCGCCGCGGACGGGGATGTGGTGGATGTGGGGCGGATAAGCTAGGTTATGTATCGCATGCTTACGACTAGGCGACTAGTAACCCACGCCGCAGCGGCTCACTTTGACCGTTGGAGTTTTCTGTCGAGCGAGTGCGGCCAGGCGGAGTCTTCTGGCGACGCCGGTGACGGCGTGGCGCTCGCCGTTCGCCAGGCGCGCCCAGAGGTAGGGCCCCTGGCGGCCCGCCTCGGCGAACGTGCCCATCTGCCAGTATTCCGGTGGCGCGAGCTCGTGGGACGCCGTCGAGGCGCCGACGCAGACATGTGGGGGCGGCGTTTTCTCTGCCACGCGGAGCTCGTCGTAGGCATGCGCGTACGTGCACGCGGCGCCGTGGGGGCACTTCCGCCCGGCCACCATGTCGGGGCACAGCGCCTTCTTGTAGTTGATGGCGCCCCAGTCCTTGTGCTGTTGCGGCAGGGCCGTCGGCCGGTAGTCCTCCTCGTCGTCGGACGCCTCCTCGTCGGATGACGCCGACGACGCCACCGAGGCGTCCTCGCTCGCACTCTCCGCGACGATCTCGTCAACGGTCAGGCGCCGCCGGCGCAGCGCCGCCCGCAGGCGCGCTCTCGACCGCGCGTAGCCGCCTCCGAAGGCACCGATCGCAACCAAGTCCTCGAGCGGCTCCTCGTCGTCGACGGCGTCCACCTCTTCAGCAGCCTCGTCGAGGGCGTACTCATCATCGACGTCTTCCTCTTCTTTCACGGCTGGTGCGCGGCGCGCAACGGACAGCGGCGCGTCGTGTGCGACGTCCGCCAGCGACGCGTCGTCGGCGTAGAACCGGCCCGTGCGCACGTCGACGAGGCCGTAGGCGCCCGTCAGCGGCGCCTCGCTCTTGTTGTACGTCTCGACGAAGTGTGCCACGAGGTCCTTTGCCGTCTTGTGCGTCCAATCGGCGGGCAGCCGCAGGCGCAGCCCAAAGGGCGCGCGGCCCTCCTCCGCGAAGTGGAGCTCGTAGTCGCCCATGCGGCGCGTACGGTGTCGATGAAATGTAGGTGGCTGTTGTTTTGGGGGGTTGCGCGGCAATGCGGGCTATGCTGTTGCGGGGCTGCGCGGCGCGTGGTGTCCGTGGTCTCGTGCGCTGGTTTCCCTGCCCACTGCCTCAGGAATGCGGTTTTTCGGCACTCACTTTTGGGAGGCCACTGCCCAACCAGACTGGCCGGGCTAGTAAGTTTTGCGGAGAAACCTCGCCATGGCCCGGAAGGAGGTATCGAGACGCCCGCCCAGAGGTACGCCTCACGCGCTGAGTGGGGCTGCGCGCGCTAGTGGTGTGGCGAAGCCGCTGTGCTGGAAGGGCCAGACTGTGCTCTGACTGCGACACTGCCTGAATACGCAAGACGAGCGCGTACGACTGCGCGGGCAGCCTCGCACGCGGCCGGCGGTACTCCCTGTGCAAGGGGCAGCGTCGACATCGTGCTACCACTGAGTAGGTTGTGCACTGAGTAAGCACTGCCACCTGAGACGCTCCGAGCTCGCCTCTCGCTCGTGAAACAGGGCCGAATCTACGATGCTACTGCTCCCGATGATAGTCCTGGCCACCGCCGCCGCGCGGACGCCCGTCGTACTCGTGGCCGACGTCGGCGTCGACGACGCGAGCGCGCTCATCTGGCTCGCGAAGGATCCTACAATCGACCTGTTGGGAGTTGCGGCGAGCTTTGGGTGCCACGGCGACGTGCGGCAGACCGCGGCGAACGCGCGGCGCGTGCTCCGCGCTGCCGGCAGGCCCTGCGTGCCGGTGTACGTCGGCAGCCCCTACGCGCTGGGCGAGGCGGCGCCACCTTCTGACGACGGCTCGTACGTGCACGGTAGCGATGGGCTCGGCTCCGTCGCGGAAGCGCCCGAGGAATTGCGGATGCCTTCGTGTAATGTCGACGAGACGCTCTCGGCCGCCGAGTTCATTGCGCGGACGGCTCGCGAACGACCGGGCGAGGTCACCATTATTGTGACGTCGCCACTCACAAACCTCGCGCTCGCATACCTCCTCGAGCCTCATCTACCAGAACTCGTCACAAGGACGCTGGTGATGGGCGGGGCCGTGCGCCACCCGGGCAACGTCTCGCCGCTGGCCGAGGCGAACTTCGCCCACGACGCGCGGGCCGCGCGACTCGTCGTGGACGCCTTCTCGTCCGATGACGGAGACCGGCTCGTCATCGCCCCACTCGATGTGACGATGGCCGGCGCGGTGGATCATGTTCACGTCGCGTCCGAGCTTGATAAAGCGGGCGTCGCCCAGCGTTTACTGGCCAAGGCGTGGCGCACGTACATCGGCAACTACTGTACTGTGTTGAAGGAGTGCGGTCCTAAAGCCGTCCTGCACGACGCGCACACCGTCGCGTACTTGCGCCGTCCGGATTTGTATGATACCGAATTGTTAACTCTGGAAGTGTCGGTGGGCGGCGCGGCGAACGGCCACAGTCTCCTGGATCGACGCACGCTGTCGGCGTCGGACGATGAGATAGACGACCGCACGGGCGCGGTTGGGGGGCGGAAGCGGCGCTGTACGGTTCTGACTGGAGTGGACGCCGCGGGCTTCAGGGAGGCGTTTCTGAGCGCCGTCGCGCCCCCAGTCATCAACGTGTCCCTCCCAATCGTCAAAGAAACGACTCATGGCCTTCGGACGTATGCCGCTCCGCACCCGCTCAAAGCCTGACGCCGCACCCGCCCAAAGCCTGAATTCGCCTGCTTGTATGTAGTACTCGTAAGTATTAATCATGCCATTGGGGCCCCGCAGACGAGGGTTAATCTGAGGGTTAGTTTTAACACAGTGTTACTCTTCCGCAGCCGCTTGTGAACCGAACGCCTTCAATACGGATGCTTGCAGCTGGGACTGGGCGTAGATCATCGAGTCCAGCAGGGTGTTGTCCTCGCGCTCTCTAGAATCAGAGGCCTCCTGCAGCAGCTTCTGGACGTCGACGATGGAGTGATGAATAGCGGCGATGTGGCGCTCCTCGGCCCGGTCGTCGTGCCGCTCCGTATCTCTACAGTCCTCGTCCAGCGTCAGGAACTTCGCCACGCGCGTGGCCCGCTCGTCCTCGAAGAGCTGGGCCGACCGCTGGATGTGGTGAGCAAACCTATCTGTAATCTTCTGTTCTCGTTTCAAGATCTTTGCATTTTCGATATCAAAAGTATCATGCGCCTTCTGGAGTTTGCGAGCGATCGCGCCGGTCAATCTATCAATAGTTTCAGGTATCGTGATGTCGACCCACTCCGTCACATCATCTTCCAGTTTAGCTTGTCTAGTTTCTTGCGCCGGGATCAACTCTCCGTGGAACCTTTCTATCATTTTCATTAAGTTTGATTCTTCCTCTGTGGTGGCTTCTTCGAGAATCGTATCAAAATGACTTCGGAGCATCTTCGAGGCCTCGTCTCTCGCTTGGACTTCGAGCTTGAGCTTCGCCTCCCAGTTCGCGCCGCGCTGGCGAATAGCATCTAGATGGCGGTGCAGTTCCTCGTTTCTGATACGCGTAGAGGCTTCGAGACTGGTCATCTCTTCGTTCAGGCCTTCGATATGTTGCTGGATCGGGGCCGCTCGTTTCGTGGCTTTGGCCTCGGCGATGGGGGCCTTCCTCGCCTTCACTGGGGAGTACACGACTCTCCCCGTCTCGTCTTTTTCCAGTCGATACGCGCCGGGTGCCGCGATCTCAATCGCCGTCGTCAGCACCGGTAACTCCTGGGACCAGCGATCCGTAACCTCCTCGCCCCAGGGCATGGTCCGCTGCAGCGTCTCCGCGGCGGGGTTGATGTAGACTGGGGTGTCTTCACAAAGGCCGATGCTCGTCCGCTGCGTGGTCTGCATCTCGGCGATGGTCTGGAAGCCGGGCAGCTCCGTGCGCGGTGACATCGTGCGGCTCATGGTCTCCTCCTGTTGCTGCATGGCCATGGCGTCCGCCATGGCGTCGCGCTGTCCAGGACCACTCTGCTCTGTAGCAGTGTCCGGCGTCCGGGCAGCTGTGGCGCTCCGCGTCGATGGCGTCGAGTTGTTGTAGTATCTGATCTGCTGTCTGTGGCCGCGCGCGGCGTCCAGGCAGCCCGATTTAGCGGCGCTGCCCAGCGTTGCCTCAGCCGGGGGTCGCGTGAGGAGACGTCTCCGACGCCTCGGCGCGCGCCACGAGGAGTCCTCGCAGGACTCGTGCAAGACGCCGGGTCCGCGCGGGAAATGAGACCAGTGGGTAAACTTTAGCGCCTGCCTCTTTCGCATCGCGCGGCGCTCCCCGGGGCCCCTGCGAACCAAAGGCTCAGCACACAGTGCGCCAGACTGTCGTCTGGACCCAACGAACGCGTCGCTGCTGCCCGAGAAGCCCGCGTTCCATAGCGAGGCAGAGAGGCAAAGTTGGGCAGCATCTAGGCAGCTCCCAAGCCACACGAGGCGCCGCATCGCGTACGCCAACATGTACCACGACGACACGATCGGCCTGGCGGCCCTGCGCGAGCAGTACAAGAAGGATGAAAGGTTGCGGGGGCCCGCCGAGGGCGCGCGCTCCAAGCCGAGCGGCGTGCGGCGACCGACGCCCCGCGACACGTCCTGCGACGCCGTCGCGCTCGACGTGTCCGGCCCGCTCAAGCCGCCCTTTTTCACGCGCGAGGCGTTAGAAGCGCACAACGCGGCCCAGCCGCCTGGATCCGCCCGCAGCAGCGTGCGGTCGGCGCTGCGGAGCAACCCTGGAACAGCGCGGTCCGTGCCGGCGTCAGCCCGCTCCGGGCAGCACACTGCGCGCTCCTCCGTGCCGGCGTCGGCGCGGCTGACAGCTCGGACGGCCCGGTCCACGGCCTCGACGGAAATCCCCAAGTCCCAGCGCTCCTACGCCGGCCACCACATCCACGTGCCCCCTCCGCAAAGCGCTAGGTCCGAAGATATCCTGGAAACAGTAAGAAGCGACTGGGACACGGCGCGCGTCGAGCGCAAGTACGCAAAATTACAAAAAGAGAAGGCCGACATCCTCGCGCGCATCGCCGAGGTCGACGCCCAGCTCGAAGCGCAGAGTGCCAAGGCCGAGCCCGGTTTTGGAAGGAGGAAGCGCGAGCACGGTATTCATGGAAGTCACCCGACGGGGTTGCATCCTGCTTGAGTCCGTGGGCGCGGTTTAACACTTGTCTTTCTCAACTGCGCGTCGAGTTCTATGAGCTGGGAACCTGCCAACAGGCTACCAAGTAATTGTTACGGTGCTAGAACTAGTGGGCGGAGCCCCTACAGGCTACCAAACGCCTAAAAGCCGAAATTGCTAGTGTGTTACATGCCGCTAGATAATTTGAGTTTTGGCTGGCCGCGTCCGCGCCACTGGCCAGCTATGATGCCTTGAGACATACCTCGCACTCCTCACGAAGCTCTGCAGTCGCTGTGAACGCATCGCCGACCGCGGGGCCGCAGTGCAGCGACCTTTACAGCTGGCTCTGCAGTAGGGCCAGGCGCGCCGCTCCGGGCAGTCGATGCGCAGGACTCTGCGGGCACTGCTCATGCTGTGCGCCTGGCTGAAACCGGCGCGGGCGCTGCAGCGCATCCAGAGGGCTGCGCTGCGCCGGAAATCAGCCTTGCCGGCGGCGCAGGACGAGCAAGCGCTGCGCGAGACAAGGTGGTCGGCGACGTCCGTGCTGCGCTTCTCGCGCTCGCCCTTCGCGGCCTGGCTCGACGCCGCACTAACAACGGCGAGCGGTGCCGACCGCGAACGATTGGAAGCACGAAGAGACCCGCCGGACGGCTTCTCCCTACTATTAGCGCGGAAGGGCGACGCCTGGGAGCGGCAGGTTTCGAAAGAATTGTTCCGAGACAAAAGTGTAGTCGATTTGAGTGGTGGAACACTCCGCGCGACCGGCACGGCAGAGACCCTCGAAGCGCTACATACAAATGCAGACATCATCTACCAGGCTCCATTATCAACAGATAGATTCGTGGGCGCGCCGGACTTCCTCGTTCGTGAGGGGAGTCAGTGGTCGATATTCGACGCAAAGCTCTCGCGGTCCGCGACGCCGGCGCACGTCGCCCAGCTCTGCTGCTACGCTGAATTATTAGAAGAGTTGGACGTTGATGTCTCACCTTTTGCTACTCTGGTGTTAGGTGGCGGCGCGCCGTTGGAACATACTCGTAGGATACATCTACCGACCTATGCCGCTCATTGGCGCCGCTTGCGAGGCCGCTTTTTGAGCTTCGCGGACCGTTTTGATGATTGTCCTGAGCCTTGGGTCGTTCAGAACGCGCCTCTACCGCGCGGCGACGCGCCCAAAGACGCGCATGGCCGGTGGGCCTCCTTAGCGTCTCAGCTGTTAGTGGAGCGCGACGACTTGTTTACGGCGTGTGCCGGGTTAACGTCGAGGCAAGCGCGAGCTCTGAAGCGGGAGGGCGTGGCCACGGGCCAGCAATTGGCCGAGTTGAAGCCCTCGAGACGCATACCGGGTGTCAGGGGAGACGCGCTACGTCGATTGCGGGCCCAGGCGTTACTCCAGCGATCAAATGATAATGGAGTGGCCTGGTGGCCCCTCTCGCCGAAAGGGTTGCGAGCTGATGACGTCCGGCGCATTCTGCTGAACGAGCACAAACCGCGACGCGTCTGCCCGTTACCCGAAGAACATCCCCTAGACTGCTACTTCGACCTGGAAGGCGACCCGTTGCTAGGCGGTCCGAGAGGTAGGGAGTACCTGTGGGGCATCGCTCACAGAGAGAACGGGACGCTGGCGTTTGACGCGGCGTGGGCTCATGACGCTATCGCTGAACGAGAAGCGTGTCGGTGCTTCGTCGAGTCGATAGAGCAGCGCTTCGAGGCGAGCGAGGGGCGAGCCCACGCCTACCACTACGGTGCTTATGAACGAAGCGCTTTGAGACGCGTCGCCGCTGGCGACGCTGAGCTTGAACGAAAGCTCGAATCGCTGGGCGCGAGGGGCGCCTTCGTCGACTTGTACTCGGTAGTGAAGCGCACGTTGCTTGTGGGAGAGCCGCGCTACTCGCTCAAGAACGTCGAGAAGCTCTACCGAGGGAAACGGAACAACTCGGAAGTTAATGATGCGGTCGGGTCTGTGGTAGGCTACGAGCTGTGGCTAGCTGACAAGAATCCGGCGTTATTGGACGAGCTAGTGGCCTACAACCGCGACGACTGCGAGTCGACGGCCGAGTTAGTCGATTGGATCAGAGAAGCATTTCCCATCGCTCGTTCAGAGGAGGAGGTCGAGGAGGCTCTACCTCAATCAGAGGAGGATAAGGAAAAGGACCTGCTCGAGGAGGACATACTACGATCCCAGTTACCAGTTGTGGCGTCTTCCTGGGTCGATTATCATAGGCGGGAACAAAGGCCGGTGTGGAGACAAAGACGGGACTGGCTCGACGCCCCTGCTTGGGACCTGAGTGAGGATGAAAGATGCTTAGGTGGGTGCTCGAAACCGACACTCGTGCAGGAGCCGGTGAAGCGGGGCACGCGGTCCGTCTTCGAACTGTCGTTTAGTACACCGCAAATCACGAAGCTGCAGGGCGGCGACGCCGTGGCTCTGAGAGATGACAAGGCGTTCACGTCGAGTAGGGCGTCAATTGTCGACGTCGATTTGGTGAGAGGCAAAGTACAAGTACTATGCAACGAGGTACCTAACACGTGTTCTATCATTCCCGACGACTACGTCAATCCCGCGCCGCTACCGGCGGCGATTTCCAGGAATCTTCGCGGATTATTGGAGTCGTCTTCTACGAGTGTGTTGCGGTCGTTTGTGTCTCGTGAAAGACCTACTTTTGTCGACGTGAAGACTGAAGGTGATCTGTTAAAACCATTCGACGGCTCGGCGGTCGAGGCCATCCGATCATTACAAAAAGGTTCGGTGCTGGCCGTGCAGGGCCCGCCGGGCACCGGAAAAACACGGTTAGCGGCAGAAGCGCTAGCTGCTCTCATGAGGGACGGCAAGCGCGTCGCCGTGGCCGCGCCGGGCCACGCGACCATCGCCCACTGCCTCTCAAAAGCGTTGGATAAGATCGACTGTGACGTAATGTGCGTCAAGGTCGGTTCGAGACGACGAGCCTCGAGTGACGATCCGGAAACCGCACTGGCCCAGCGTTCGAACGTGATCACCAAACCGCGCTGGGACGCGAAGCTCGCCAAGGAACTTTCAGATACGGACTTGCCCGTGTTGCTGGGCGCGACGGCCTGGGCCCTCGCAAGGGACGACGCCGTCGGTGCGTTCGATTACTTGTTTGTCGACGAGGCGGGCCAGGTGCCCGCCGCGAACCTCGCGGCGATGGCGTCGTGTGCTTCTAGAATTGTACTCCTGGGAGACCAGGCGCAATTGCCCGCACCCTGTCGGGGCGCGCACGACGAGGGAGGCGCTTCATCGTGCCTCGAGCACTATGTCGGCGGCGAGGAGTTGTCCGAGGATCGAGGTGTGTTTCTGGGCGTGACGTATCGGTTGCACCCCTTACTCTGTGGCGCTATTTCCGAGCTCATGTATAACGGCAAACTAAAGGCGCACCCCCTCGCTGAACAAAGGGTGCTGTCCGAGGGCACGGGTCTATTGCGAGCTTGTGCTGGATTGGCTATCGTCGACGTGGCTGATGATGGTTCTTATAGATCGTCGACGTCCAACCAAAAAGAGGCGGCCGTCGTGGCCTCTGTGGTCGCTGAATTGCTCCAGCGACATTTGGAAGACGGATCTTCGTCGCGTCCCCTGTCTACCGATGATATTCTCGTCGTATGTCCCTACAACGCGCACGTCCGGGCCGTCGAAGCGGCTTTGGTACAGAGAGGGATCCGTCGCGTCCGCGTGGGCACCGTGGACCGGTTTCAAGGGAGGGAGGCGCCCGTGGTTGTGGCTTCTCTATGTGCGCCGCCGTCCCAGCAAGATGACGATGAAGATAGCGTCGCGTCGGGCGGTCGGGGCGTGGCCTTCGTGCTGGACGTGCGACGGCTCAATGTGGCGCTGTCCCGAGCTCAATGTTTGGCCGTTCTTGTGGCGGCGCCGGATTTGGCGGACGGGGCCGCGTCGTCGTTGGATCGGATGAGGGAGCTTGCCGTGCTTTCGAGATTGAGGGAGTTGGCGGTCGATACCGTGGTCGCGGACGAGTCGGTGGCTGGGGAGCCTTGATAAGTTTTTATTTGTGGAGTTTTGTTAGAGTTGTGGAAGTATTGCAAGACGGGTTTTTGCTGCATGGTTTGTGCGGCTTTCACCCATAAAACGCGTCCCGTTCTACCACGGCTTCTCGGATACACCCAGGCCAACCCACTGAATAACCTCTGCGGCCGGCTACTCCCTAGTGGAAGAAACTTAAGTCCTCTTAGACTACAAGCTTTGACTCCTGAGGATCGTCTGAAACATGCCTGCGCGAGGATCGCTAGGCGCCAAAGCTGCGGCCGCGGCACGGCGCCGCCGCCGCGGGGGCCAAGCTCACAACTTTGGGCGCCGCATCGCTCTCGTCGCGGCCGCTGCGATATGCGCGGCTTTGTGGAACACGAGGCCCGCGAGCGCCAAGGCGATCCCGGACGACTACAACCCGCTCGTCGACAACTGGGACGACGCGCTCGTTGAATTCAAGGCGCGTGCGAAAAATGACATCCTCTACCGAGCGATTAAGATGGAGTGGCTCGAAACCTCGACCGAGTACACGGGCGCGGCGACCATCGCCCACGCGCTGCGCCTCGCCCTCGGCGACGACGCGTTCAAGGAGCGGAGCGCGCCCGTCGTCGTACACCTGGCCGGCTTTGCGTCCTGGCGCGAGGACATGGGCGTCCCGCACGACGGATATTTCAGTATCTTCGCGACATACCTGCGGGTGTTTCTCCCGCGCGTCGAACGCGTGCACCTGCAGCTCATCGGCCCCGAGGTCAAAGAGCACGAGCTCCTCGAGCTCCAGGGCGGGTGGCTACAAGTTTCGACGCACAAGATGTCCTACCACTTCTATATGACTGACGTACCCGATGAAGAATGGCTTAGGGAGCCCCCGACGCTGTGGCTCGCGGAGCACCCGGGTCTCTACGACGCGACGTGGGAAGGCGACGGCTGCGCTGTCCGGCGGGGCAAGCCGATCTCGCGGGAGGAGATACTCGACGCGGAAATAACGGGCAGGTTTCTCCCGTATACATGTCTCTGGCGCGACACGTTCAACTTGCTCTGGGCAATACAGGTCCACTACGAGGGCGAGCGGCACCAAGACGCGAGATTCCCCATCTTCGTCACGGCGGCGCATCGCGGCGAGGACACGCTCACCCGGCGGCTCTTCGCGTCCGGCACGAGCGGGCTGGATGCAAGCGGGCTGGATCCTACAAGCGGTTGGCGCGTCGAACCCGCCGAGCAGTCCCGGGGGCTGAACCCCTTCGCGGAGGCGATGAGAGCACACCCCGACGGCACGATGGGCCCGGTCGGCACCGTCGACCTGCTGAACATCCCGGGGCAGCACCCCGACGCCTACTCGAATCGCATCTGGTACCACTACGTCACGCGCGAACCCGGCGCCTTCGACCAGCACGACGTCTTCGCCAAGAACAGGTACCTCCTGCGGATCTTCCCACCGTCATCCGGTGGCTCGGACGAATTGTGAGACGCCCCCTCCTCCTCACGCCGTCGACGCATCGTTTAATCGTAAAAATTCTTAGAAAGACCTAGGCCTTCGCCAGCAGCGGCTTCTTCACGTCCGCATCCATGAACGAGTGCTTGACCACAGGCAGGTCGTCCACGCGAGGCGGCAGGAACCGGTCGCTCAGATTCCCGAGAACACCGCAGTCCCAGGGATTCCGCACCATGCCATTGCTATCCCGGAAGTGCTCGTAGCGGCCCATGTTCATGTGCTCATTTGTTGTTAGGTTCGACAATACTAATTGAGTGTGATAGGTGATCATGGCAAAGCCGAACATAATAAACAAAACGAACCACGCCATGGCCCCGTAGAATAGCCACGACACCGTGTATGTCTTCACGTATGAGATAGCGAGACATTCCCACTGCAGCGCCGCCAGCGTGAACGACACGCAGTAGAGATAAAACCACCGGTAATTCTGCAAACCCACAGTGGTCCCCACATAAGGGCAGTAGTGGTCGAAGCCGACGACGCACTGCCTACTGACGCGGCAATGCTTCGACCGCAAAGGTCGTACGATGTGGCACGAATGGTCGAGCTTGACAGGTACCGCGTCGTCGTCCCGTTCTCCGGTCACGAGTCGATCAAAATAAGCATCATAAGCTTTCGTTAACTCGACTTCGGCCGTAGTACCTTTTATGACTCCAGGATCGCCCAACCAACATAAAATAAACGAACACCAGACCACCACATGTAGGTTAAACGCGGCGGCGTGGACCCATACCTGTGCACAAATCAACCAGTAAGTCGGGTGCATGTGAATTGATTCATGCACAGCGCGCCACGGGAATGTCGAACGGGTGCGTCGCCGCGCCTTTATCACTATCCGGATTAAACTCCGCGTTGAGAAATAGAAAGAAGTAGATGAACGACGCCAGGAGCTTGTTACAGACCATGGCGCACCAGGGGAACCGCGCCTTCTCGCCGGCAATACACATGCGGATGCACGCTCCCAGCGACATGTTGTCCTGGACGAACGCTTTGACACCCCGCTCGCAGACCGGTCTTTGTCTGTTGAGGAACTGGACGACGTGTCTATGGCCTTTTTCCGTCGCGAGGTCTACTGGTCTTTTCTGATTTTTGTCGACCGGGTCGAGTCGCGTCTTCGTGGTTGTGACGGCGTCCACCAGCAGATATTCGCAGACGCCCAAATTGCCTCGTAAAGATGCTAGATGCAAGGGCGTCTGCCCGTAGCCGTCCGCATCATCTAACGGTAGACCGAGGTGGTGCAATAACCCCACAATCTCGACGTTACCTTTATAGGCCGCCCAATGTAAAGCCGAATCGTCGTGCCGGTCGAAAATTCGAAAATCGGCGCCTACCTTAATTAAATAAGCAGCGGCATCGGCTTGCCCCCACTGCGCGGCCACGACCAGCGGCGTGCAGCCCTGCTTGTCCCTCGCATTGACATCAGCACCTCGATCAACAAGTAGTCGGGCGCAGGCCATCCTACCTTCCGTGCACGCCCAGTGCAGCGGCCGCATGCCGACGTCGTCCTCGCTCGCGGCACTCACGGACGCGCCTTTGTCTAGTAATAATCGTAAGAGCCAAGGTTCTCCTCTCTTAGCAGCCCAGTGCGCCGTCGTGTGGCCCTGGGCGTCTCTTGACTGCACTAGTTCTCTGGGGTTCGGTACTGTGAGTTTCGCGACGATGGCGTCGGCGTCGGCGCCCATTTTTATCGCTTGAAATAGTTGTTCCACTGGTGTTAACATGGGCTCGTCATTTGTCGTTTCTTCGGCTGGCGCGGCTGTCACCTCCGCCGCGACGCCGGCCGACGCGACGCTCGTCGCGGCCGCGGCTTCTATTACCTCTGGCATCGTAGGAGTTGCTTTTGAGGCGGCGCCGCTGGGACGCGCGGCTACGTCGGACCGCTGCGCCGGCGCTCGCCACTGCTGAGGAATGTACGCCTTCGATCGGCAGCGTATGGATTCGCTACCGGCGCGAGCCTAATCCCAAGCTATGCTAGCATCTCGACATACTAGTACTTTTATTTACGCCATCGGCGCGACGTCGTGCCTCGCGAAACCCCAGCACAAGAAAGAACGCGACCCCTCCTTACCCCGACGACGACTATCTAGCGCGGCCCGTCGCGCGACGCCGGCGGAGAACTACCGTCCTGGTGCTTCACCAACGACTTCAGCCGCCCGACCTTCCAGAAGTCCCTCTTGGCCGAATCTAATAAAGCCTCACCAGGAATCCTCCCACCCTTATAATCTTCAAAATGCGACGGCATTGCTAACGAGAAGGGCTCGTAATCGAACTCCAGCCCGATGCGCGGGTACGACGGCTTCGACCCCGCACCTATTTCACTCTGCTTGTTCCCATGCACGCCGCCCTCCATGCAGTCGCGCATCGTCGTGCCGAAGATCCTGTCTTCACTCGGAAACAGCGTCGCGCCGATGGAGGAGACGTAGTGACTGCCCTTTTCTCTTCTACTACGTGGTGAGGGGAACCGAGGTGGTGTGGACAGTCGCTTCGAGTAGCCGTACCAGTGCCCATCCCCTTCCTTATGTACATTACGACTTAACTTCATTTTCAGTTCTTTCGGATCGTAATCTTTATATTCGGGCGACTTGGCCCCTCGTCCGTTCGGGTCGAGGCCGCCGTCCATGCAGTCGCGCATCGTAGTACGAGACGCACATACGCCATTGTCGTCGTATCTGTAGGGTCTCGGTCGATGGTAGTAGTCGCCCTTCATGTTTGGGGAGCGGTGGTCCCGGTCCCAGATGATGTTGGGCATGGAGCCGACTTGCGAGTAGTCCACCGGTAAATTGTCTGCTTTAAAACCGACAGGGCCACTGTGGCGACTGAGTCGTTGTCGCAGCTCCTTCCTTTCCTTGGCTTCGCCGACTAGATCGCGAGAAGCAGCATGGCCGCAAGCTAATTTCATGTCGTCGGTCATCTGACTCGTGTAGTTCATTTCATGGCCGTAGTTGAAACTCGCCCTTTCACCAGTGGTGGAGCCGGCGCCAGCCATCTGCTTCTTGGCGTCGGGGTCGGCGTGCTTCCGGGGATAGACCTCCCAGGAGGCGACTTGCGAGCCGCCGATCATCGTGGCGTGTGCGGCGCCTGCCTTCCGGTGGCTTGTGTGCTGCAGGCGGTGGCGGCCCTCTTCAGGACTTTTTCGTGGGGCGCTGCCGCGGCGACGGCGTCGGGCGGTCCTCGACGAGGTTTCGTGGGCTGCCCCCTGGCTCTGGCGGTCCGCGCGGCAGCTTTACCGCGAGACACAGGCGCGCTGCTCTCCCTAAAGTAATGTATCCCTAGAAGCGGCGGTTGCGACGTGTCCCACGCCGAGGTCTCTCGGCGAGGGGTCCCGGGCCCGACATTCACCGGCTGAGAGGACCGATAGACCACATGGACCGTGCGGGTTTAGCCCGTTTCACAAGGCTGATTTTTTTATCACCGCTGTACCGCGACGCTCGGCAGTTTCACAGCACATAAAGCCGTCCGTGGCGCAGCAGACAGCGACACCGCCGCGTACAGCAGCAGACGCGACACCGCTGGACGCTCTAGGCGCCGTAAACAGCGGAACAGCAACAGCTCCCTTCGCAGCCCTGAAACGCACCCGCGCCGCGACAGACGCCGCCGCCGGACGCCGTCCCAGCTCGCCGCCGCCGCCACCGCCGCATCACACAAAAAAACAACCATGGCCCTCGGCCAGCTCGCCCGCCGCGAGGGCGACGTCACGTTTACCAAAAACAACGCAAGAGGCAAGGCCAGCCTCACGCCGGGGACACGCTCCTTGCAACGCCAGCAGGCCGTCGCCCGCAAGCTCGCGACGAAATCACAAAAGGCGCAGCGCGGCGGCGTGCTACCTTTGCACGAAAGGCCGGCTTCACCGTGCTCCGTGATTATGGAGGCTGATATGGAGACGGTGGGCCAGACCGCTTTGAAGGGCGCGCGCGTCGCCCTGCACGGCGCGAAAGTAGCGGGCGGCTACGGCATCTCGACGGCGCGGGTCGCTGGATCCTACTCGCTCATCGCGTCGAAAGCTTTGTATGCCATGGCGGCGACGCTCTGGGCGTCGCTGGCCGTCGCGTGTGCCGTGCTCGTGGGCGGCATGTGCTTCCTCGTCTCGACGCTCTTCGAGATGTCGCGGCGCGTCAAAGTAGCTTCTCGCGGTTTCGTGAAGGTCGCGCAGTTCACGACTCGTTCCGTGAAGCTCTCGATCCAAGCTTCCTCGTACGCGGGCCGCGTCGTTGTTGCAATGTGGACGCGAATCACAGCCGGTTGTTCGCGGGGCTTCGAAGCTTCTTTAGCGCTCTTCGTCGTCGTCTCCGGCCTGTGCCTCGAGGCCTTCTTGAGAGCTCGAACGGCGGGCGCGGCGCGGGCCGCGCCCTTCCTGCGCAAGCACGCGCCGATGGCGGCCGACATGCTCTTCGAGAGTCCGAAGAAGAACGACGACTGCGAGGAGGCGTTGTTGTTGGACCTGTCTCCATCTGGGGGCTACGGCTCGACGAACGCGCGGGGCGCCGTCGACGCGACGCCCTTGCCCGCACCTCGATGGGTCCGCGCGTCGCCTTCTTCCTCAATCGACACGCCGTCGGCGACGCCCGCGCTGCGGCGCCTGGCGTCCCAGTGGGTCGGCGCTACTCCCGAATCGGCCTGAGTACGGAACTCCCTCCTCCCCGCTTGTCAAGTAAGCCTCCTCTCTCTTACGCGCGCGGCCCGCGTTTGTCCGATTCGCGGTCACAGCCCGTTGAGCACTTCGGAACGCCTCCGGATTCGTCTCGAAGGCCGCGAGTCATGCGTTCGAGCCATCGGGCAACGCGCGGGTTGCGCTCAGATTAACTCAGATTGCCCGATGCGGTGCTGCGGGCAGCCTGAGAATTGCTGCTCCGGCCGCTTCCCTTCGCTGCCCCGAAGGCGAAACGAGCATCCCGGCGGCTCCTATCCGTCAGCCATGCTCCGTCTCCTCACAGCAGCCCTCCTCGCAAGGACAGCGCGCTGCTCCTGCGTAGACTATTATACTGCGCAATGCATGAAATACCTGGACGAGACCTGGGCGGGCCGCGGGCGGTACGCGTGCAATCAAACGTGGGCTGAGGCGCAAGGCTACGATGCGTGTCCTCCACCTGAGACGTGTGATTTTGCCCTCGCGCAACAAGGTGATGATACGTGTAAACCTGCGCGGTGTCAAAAGAGCGGATGCTGCAATAGTAGTGATATCAAGTGGGCCGAGCAGTACGGCTCTGATTCGTGTCCTCCACAAACATTAAGCTTTGAACAAGGCATCTGGCTCGAAACGGCGTGCTTGGAGAACATCGATGACCTCTGCCCCGAGCCCGCCGCGCCCAAATCCTGGGCCCCCGGCTTCGTGGTGGACAACGTTGACCCGTGTTGGACCAAGAGACACGAGTTCGTGAACTGGGGCGTTCACGCGGGGGGCTGTTTCGATTGTGGCGTCACTGTCGAGCACCATAGCGTCGAGGCATGCCGAACGCTGTGCGCCGCCGACCCCGAGTGCCTGAGCTTCGAGATCGCGACCGAGCGCGAGCGTGAGTACCACGGCTTCAGTTGCTGCCTCGAGTACACCCACAGCGGAAAAAACAGGGCGCCGAATCTCTGGCTCGGTCCGGACGACGTCGACGGCAAGCGGTGCAAGAATCGCATCCGCGGCTGGACGACGTACCAATTCTCCACCCGAATTGATGGGGTCCCTTGTGACCACGCTGAGTCCGGCAGCAATTATGCATATACGGGCGTCTGCGGGAAAAAGATAGAAGACCACACGAACGAGGCCAAGGACCAGCCGGGGCGCCAGAAGTGGCTCGACGACGGGTGCCCGCCCCCGAATCCCCACCTCTGGAACTTCCTCGTGGCGCTCGCGTTCCTCGTGGCCTTTTCGTGGGCCTTGGTCGCATGTGAGTCCTCCGCGCTCTGGAGGGCGAAGTACCCGGTGCGCAGGAAGACGCTGTGCTGTTGGGCTATCGTCTACTACCTGGTGGTGAGTGCACTTCTATGGCACCTCGTGATTGCGCCCGCAGTATACTGGCACGAATTCGCGTACTTGATGGGGCTCGTCGGCGGCTGCATCGGACTCGTGTGCGGGTGCGCGTGCAGCGCGCTGTGTACTGCCGACTCTGTGTATCGCGCCACCTACCTGGACGTCCCGGCGTCCGAGGGCGCGGGCGATGACCCCGAGGCCGCGTCACAAGAAATCCTGGCGCGGTGTGACGGCCCGGCGCCGGCCTGGTGGCCGAATGTTGGTGAGACCGGCGCGCCGGAGCCGAAAGCACCACAGCCCGAGCCAGAGACGGAGCCGGCGCGCGCCGAGGTTTCCGGAGTGCGGGAGCAAAGCTTTGGGCTCCTGTCGCCGGGCACAGCCGCGGCCTTGTCCGGCGCGTTAGCCGTGGAGACGCGTCGGGCCGCCGCGGCCGAGGCAGTCGCCGGCGAGGTGGTCACTGGCGGGGTGGTCACCGGCGAGGTTCCGGGTGAGCCCGTTCACGCCGGCGAGGTGGTCCCAAGCGAGCCGGTTCACGCCGGCGAAACGGGAAGAGTGGACCTCGCGGACTGGCAAAGGAGCTGGGGTACTTAAGGTTATAGTTACTCGTCGGCGGCCGGTGAGAAGTGCACCACGCCCCACCTCCCGTCCGTGAGCCACGTTTCATCACTAGAAGCGGCGCGGTCCGTGCCTTGTTTAGCCATGCCGCAGCCGAGCTCCGCTTTGAGGGTGCGCAAACACAATAAGGGTGCCGGCGCGTAGCTGCACACGTCCGCAAAGGGCGCGTCGAGCGGCCACGGCCGGTCGCCTAAGGCTCGTCGGTAGTTCGCGTCGCCCTTCACGATGATGAGAGATGAACTGTCCCTCAAATGATCGTACAATGTTTCAGGAACGTCCCACAACGCGTACGGCATGGCCCAGTACGTGTCCGCGACGCAGGCGAATTCTCCACTAGCACGGCGTTCCCCCCACCGTTTCGCGACGCTCGCCGCCGCGCCGTCACCCTTCGCAAGCTCCGCGATGTGGGCGTCGACGTCGCGCTCCAAAGCATCGGAGACAAACGTGGGATGATGTTTCACGCGGAAGCGCACGCACTTCGCCGCGCCACTTCCTACAAGATGGTCCGCTAACAGTAAATCCGTACACAACTCGAAGCCCGCGTTGTCCACCACCAGATCAATGACGCCGCCTCCTTTGGCCCGTAACGTGTCCAAGAGTTGAGTCACTTGCTCCGTGTCGTCCGCGAGGAGTTGTTCCGAGGAAGAAGCCAGCACCTGGTCAAAGGCTTCGGACGACGACGCGACACCAGCATCGGCGGGCCACAAACTCAAATCCATGCGGTTGCCCCAGAGAGCCAGCGAGAGGAAAAAAGCTGAGGCCTTGGCATCACAAACTAACTCAACCGTCCGCGCCGCCAAAGCTTCCAGAGTCGTGGTCGCGGAGGCGAGGCCCGCTTGTTTAGATTTGGCGAAGACGTCCTCAATATTCTGTTCCCCTCGTGTATTCCCGTCGCGGAACCATTGCGTCGCTTCCGCCACCCTCCGGTACAGGTAGAACTCGGCCACCAACCAAGGCGCTGAGAGCCAGGTCCCTCCGGGATACTTTGCCAGTAGTGCGTTCCAATCCGCGACGTCCTCACCGGCGCCTTCGATCGGCCTTAGTTCGGCGTCCGCCAGTATTTCGGCTCTTAAAGCATCTAACGACGGCTTCGCCTCAGAAAACCACGCTGCATCACTATTGTCGCCGTAGACGACCTGCGTGGAGCATTAACGGCCTCGAAATCGCAAAAGAAACCACCCACGGCATCGTGAGATGGACACCAGTCGCGTCGATGGCGTGAACGCGCCTCTACACGACGGGACGCCGCGAGCGCACCTTGTCCAGGATGTCCTCGACGACGCGGCGGCTCATCGTGTCGTGGGCCCAGGTGCCCGGGACGGTCGACGTGAGCATGGCCGGCATCGGGGCGAACTTCGGCGTGGCGCTGCGGATCTTCGTCGGCGCCATCGCGGCGGCACCGGTGATGGCTGCAAGGAGAGCCTGGGAGGTGTGCATGCCGCGCCGTGCGCGCCCGGTTGCCTCGCCGCTGGAAGATAGTCCCGGAGTGGTCGCGCGCCGCTGTTGATAACGGTTGTTGGGCCGCGTGACTAGCGCTGCGGGCTGCTCGACAGGCACGCTCTCCGAGAGACAAAATCCAGCATCGGCGTCATCGGCACCTATCTCTGCCCACGGAGACGCATTGCTCGTCGGGTTTGAAGTTTCAGCAAGCGGTACGATGACTATGAACGCTGCTCGACTCCTCCTCGCTTGCGCCGCGCTCGGCGCCTCAGCATTAGTGCCTGCATCATCATCAGTGGCAGCGTCGCGGCGTGGCACGACGCTCCATGCGAGCTTCGTGGCCGACTTCATGACGGCGGCGCAGAACGCAGTCGCGTCGGCCGCGCCGGGCAGCGGAGACAAGGCCGCCCAGAAGCTCGTCGACGTCGTCTGCGCGCCGACCGGTGTTAACCCAGACGCCGTCGCGGCGTTATGCGCGTCGTACGCCCAGTACGAGGACCTCGCCTCGGATACTTTTACGGGGCCCGGCCAGATCGCGAAGTACTTCGAGGAGAAGTACCCGGAAGGTACGAGAGTCGTCTGCGACCGCATCGCCGGTGATGCCGTGAGTGGTGGCTTCACGTGGCATCGAGAGGATGCGAATGGCAAGGAGGGTCTGAGAGGTACGACCTTCGTCAAGTTCGAAGATGGGAAATTAGTGTACGCCAGAGAAGGGAGCGAACCGATCCTGAAACCGGGCGAAGCGACCGAAGCTCTGTTAAAGGCCGCGACGGCCAACATCGAGAAGGAGGACAAGGTGCCGACCTATGAGAAGCGTTCGCCAAAAGGAGCCGCACAAATCGCCGACTACCTCTGGAACGAGGCCTACCCGAAGGGTGCCACGCCCGCGGTAGCTTTGGAGTTGTTCGCGGAGGACATCCGCTACGAGGACTTTAACTATCCCAATCCGTTCCTCGGCAAGGCCGAGGTCAAGGAGTTTGTGGAAGCTTTTGACATCCCGGGCATCGAGTTCGTGCCCACGGAGCTCTCGCGAGGCGACGACGCGTGTTGCTTCACGTGGCTCGTGCGCGTGAACGGCAACGACGGTCCGAAAGGCATCTCGTTCTACGGTTCTGACGCCGAGGGGAAGATCGACTACATCCGCGACATCCCCGCGACGGCGCCGGCGCCGCTGCAGCAGCTCGCGGCTTTGGTGAACCCGGCGCTGCGGAAGTTCTAGTAGATACGTTTGTGCTTAATATCCTGTTTGAAATCTACGCCGTCGCGCCGACTAGGCGTCAGGGCACGACGAACTGCCCCGTTCGCGGCGCGAACGCCGGCCGCGGGCCTAATGAGTCGTCCAACGCGACCTTGACGGCAGGCGGCGGCGGCCCGCGCCACTTGCCTCGGCGCAGCACCTCGCACATGGACGCGCCGCCCCTTGCTCTGAATTTTTGCCCGTGCCTTCGCACGCGGACGCGGACCTCCACGAAATCCCGACACGCTCGCGCTCTTTCGGCTAATGCCAGAATCGCATCCCGGTCGTCGAGCACGTAGCGGTAGGAGACCCGCTCTCTGATAGCATCGACCACTCGTCTGAGGTAGTGCGCGATGCAGTCGGGGCAGACCAATAGCTCTTGTACTTTTTTAGCGCCTTCGATGAGTCTCTCGATCGTTGTAGGGTCTAAATCATCAATAACGCGGGCCGCCGTCGACGCGTTCACCGAGAGATGGGTCACGCCCGCCTGCAGCGCGGCGTAGTACCATTCCACGATCTTCGCGTCCCACAGTAATACAATGGCACCGACGGCCCAGAGGTGGTTGAGGTTGCGGCTGTACGAGCCCGAGGTCTGGCCCGGCAGGTTCAGCACGTATTTGTAGCGGGCGTAGTCCTCGGGCTCGACCCACCTCGAGTCCTTCACGGCGCGCGGTGACAACAACACCAGCCGCCTCGCCTCCTCGAGCTCCAGGCGGTGGTGCGTGCCGACTTCCGTCTGGGCGCAGGTGAAGTTCGACGGCGGCGCTAGGTAGGAACACTTGACGTCGAAGAGGTCGGGCCGCTGCAGCGTGAGGGCCGCTCCTAACAAACGCGCCCGGTTGCCGTTCTCCTGGGCGCAGGTCTTCCGTCGTCTTTTTTCGGTAGGCATCAGCCGCCGGCGAGCGATGGGCGGCAGCCGCTTGCACGTATGCTCTGCGTCGACTTCGCGGCACGCGACCCGGCCCACGACTGTACCGCGATCGCGACGACGGTGCAGTTCGTCGCCCGCGAGGCCTGAACCTCGCAAGATCGAGCTTGCCTCTCGCTCGGAAAACACGGTGCATCATATACGTCCCCCGCTCCTCACCCACCACTGATTTCACCGGACACGATGGTTGGCGCGACTCCCATCCTTGATCAAATCACCACTTCCCCGTGTAAAAAGAATCGAATGAATTTACCGGCGCGGCGACGTCGTCACCGGCGGGCCGGAGTGCAGAGAGAATCCCCTGAGTATCTAGCGGCTGTAAGACACTAGCAAGCACGGAGAGCATCGAGGTCTCGGCCGGCTCAGCAGCCTCAGAGATGTTTGGATCGTCTGAAATGGACGGAAAATTTACGAGGCATCGGTGCAGCGCCATGGAGGCGCTGCAGCGCCTCTGGCAGCAAGCGGTGGCAGCACATGCATCAAAACCAGCGCTCACGCACCAACGCGACGGGTCCGTGACGACGTTCGCGGAACTGCACGAGGCCGTCGAGGCCCTCGCGAGCGAGCTGCGCGCCGCCGGCGCCACCGCCGGCCGGGCGGTCGCCTACGCCGTCGACGAGCGGGCGGCGCCGGCGAAGGCCGTGGTCTGCCAGCTCGCGTGCCTCGCGGTGGGCGCCGTGTACTGTCCCACGGACGACCCGGGATCTCGCGAGCGAGCTGCGCGCCGCCGGCGCCACCGCCGGCCGGGCGGTCGCCTACGCCGTCGACGAGCGGGCGGCGCCGGCGAAGGCCGTGGTCTGCCAGCTCGCGTGCCTCGCGGTGGGCGCCGTGTACTGTCCCACGGACGACCCGGCGGCGACGCGCGCCGCCCTTGCGCCGGCCTGCCGCGTCGACGCCGACGGCGTTGAGAGGTTTGCCGACGCGCCGGTGGCGTGGCTGCCGGACGCGCTCTACGCCCTCGCCACGTCGGGCACAGGCGCCGGCGGCCGCAAGGCCGTCGTGGGGTCGGCGGCGGCGACACTGCACCGGCTGCGCTGGGAGTGGGACGCGTTCGCGGGGGGCGCCGCGCTGCTGCGGACGCCGGCGGTCTTCGTGGACAGCGTCGCGGAGGTCCTCGGCGCGCTGCTGCGCGGCGACGGGCTGCTTGTTCCGTCCGGCGCGGACGCGCTCCGGTGCGCGCGCGACCTGGGCGCCGCGAAGGTGACGCTCACGCCGTCGCTGCTCGCGGCCTGGCTCCGGGCGGACCCCCAGCTCCCCGCGTCGCTCCCGGCCGTCGCGCGCTGGCACTGTTCGGGCGAGCCGCTGCCGCGCCGCCTGCGCGACCGCTTCCTGGCGCGGCGCCTCGCGTCCCAGACGCTCGTCAACATCTACGGCTGCACCGAGACCGCCGCCGATTGCGCCTTCGCCGTCGAAACGGCCCCGGGGCGGTGCGCGTGCGGCGGCCTCCGCGCGCTCCCCGGCGCGACGGTCGCCGTCGACGGCGGCGAGATCGTCGTGCGCGGGAAGACGCTGGCGCTCGGCTACGCTGCGCGGGGCGACCTCGTCCGCCCGAGCTTCGACCCACCCGATCTGGGCGCGGCCGGCCCGGGCCCGCGCTTCGAGGCGGCGAGCGGGGCGTTGGCGTTCCGGACGGGCGACGCGGGGACCGCGTGCGCCGCATGCGGTGCCGTGATCTGCGGCGGCCGCCTCGACGACGTCGTCAACGTGCACGGCGTGCGCGTCTCGTGCAACGACGTCGAGGAGCGCCTGGGCGCGGGCGTCGCGGTGGTCGTTAGGGACGGTCATCTGGTGGCGTGCTGCGAGGACGTCGAGGACGCGCGGCGCCGCGCGGCCACGATCCCGGCGCGGTACCGGCCCGCCGCGTTCTGCGAGGCGTCCCCGCTGCCGCGCGGGCCGACGGGGAAGGTCGACCGCGCGGCGCTGCGGCGGCTCGCGCCGAATCACGCGGCCCCGGCGCCGGCCGCGGCCGTGCCACGCCCGACCACGGCCACGACGGCCGTCCTCGACGCCTTCGCGGCGGTCCTCGGCCGGCCCGTCACCGGGGATACTTCCTTCGCGGCGCTCGGCGGCACGAGCCTGCAGGCCGTCGAGGCGGCGTGGCGACTGGGCGTCGCGCCGGACGACGTGCTGAGCTTAAGCATCGGCGAGCTCGCGCCGCTCGTCGATAAGTCTCGCGCCCCGGCGCCGCCCACCGACGACAATGCTCTGGCACCGCCGCCGCCGAAGCGCGCCCGCACGGCGACACTGCGGCGCGCGTGGTCGCTCCAGCTCAAGGCCTGCGTCGACGCGGCGGTGGCGCTCTTCGACGACGGCCGCAAGGGCCTCGTGGCGTCGCACGGCCGCGACCTCGTGTGCTTCGACACGCGCAGCGGGGCGGCGCTCTGGACGGCAGGCGTCGGCCTCGGCGCGAGCCTCGCCGGAGAGGCGGACGCCGCCGTCGAGGCCCCTTGTTTGATCGTGGGCGGGGCGGCCTTTGTCGGGGGGTACGACGGGAGGGTCTACGCCGTGGCCGTAGCGGACGGGACTCTAAGATGGACGTCGGCGCCGTGCGCGGGCCCGATCAAAGGCGCGGCGACGGCGCTCGACGCGACGACCCTCGTCGTCGGCTCGCACGGCGGATTCGTAAGGGCTCTTGCGCTCGCCGACGGATCCGTGCGCCGGACCTCGGAGCACCTCGGCGGCGCGGTCTTCGCAGCTCCTACCTTAGCTGGTGAGGTCCTCGTCGTGGCGACGACCGCCGGCGCGGTGCACGGTCTCCAGGCGGCGACGCTGGCCCCGCTATGGCGCAAAGCCGGCGCGCCCGTGTTTGCGCAACCCGTGGTCCACGAGGATGCAGTCATCTACGGCGACGTCTCCGGCGCGGTCCACGCGGTCTCGCACGACGACGGCGCGGGACGCTGGTCCATCGTCGGAAGCGCGGCGCCCGTCTACGCGCCCGTGGCCGTCGTCGGCGCGAACGTCTGCGTCGCTGACGACCGGGGCGGCCTCGTCTTCCGCGACGCGACCAGTGGCGCTTTGAAGCACCGGCGATCGGTTCCCGGGGCGAAATTCTTCAAGGCACCTGCGCTCGTGTCCGATACGCTCGTCGCCGTGTCTACCGACGGCCGAGTCTTCGTCGTTTCCGCGACTGATGGCGCGCCCATCGCCGAGTGCGACCTCGGCGCGAAGGCGTTCTCGGCGCCGGTCATCGTCGGATCGCGAGTCTTCGTTGGAGCACGCGACGACCGCCTTCACGCGATCGATATGTTGTAAAAGTGTTTGTAACAGCTCACACTCGGGGCGACGGCGCATGGGGGCTACTCGGGCGGGCAGGGCGACTCGGACCTCGGTCCCGGTCCGAGTCCCGAGGTTAAGCAATTCAACAAAATTAACACACACACACCTCAGCCGTGGAGCCCGTGCAGCAGCACGCACGGCTCCCGGTTTAGGGCCCGCTCGTGCGCCCGCCAGAGCGCCGCGTTCGGCCCCCCGAGCTTGTCGCGGCGGACCGCGCGCGCCGGCCCCGCGACCGCGCGCTTCATCGCGCCCGTGTACGCGGGGCAGGACTGAGCAGAGGCGGACCAGACCGCGCAGCCGTAGCGCACGGGCAGGTAGCGCACGCGCGCGCCCGCGGCGCGCAGCGCGACGCGGAGGAGCGGCTGGTCCGAAGTCGGGTGCTTCCCGTCGTTGTAGGAAGCGTAGAGCGCCGCCCACGTTTCCAGCAAGTTCTGCGTCGCCGTCGTGTTGCGCAAGATGAGGAGCGCGCCGCTGAACTCGGGCGGGTAGGGCGGCAGGTCCCGCGCGGGCCCCTTGCGGACGGCCACGGGCACGGGCCGGAGCGCCACGTCCCAGGCGCCCTTTAAGGCAAAGTCCGGCTTTTGGCACGCGAGGCTGTCCGCATCCATCGAAACCACGTAATCATATTCCGTAAGGAGGCGCCGCAGATGAGCGATGCGCGCCACGCGGAGCGCCCTTACTAACTCGTCGGCGCAGCCGCTCCGCCGCCGGCAGCCTGTTGATACGCGGGCCGCGCGGCGCAGCGCCGCCCGGATCGTGGCGTCTAGGCCCTCCTCGACGTCGATTTTTCGTTGGAAGGTGGCCGTCGCCCGGCGCAGCGTCTCCGCGTCCCCTATGACAATGTGTTCGAGGTCGGGCTGCACCGCTTGTATCGATGCTGCGGCGCGCTCGGCCTCCCTTAAAGATGCCAGCCCGACGGCCTGCAGCACGAGGGCGCCGGCGGCTGGCATTTATTGTGCCTGTCTGAACGTGTCTTTTACTCAAGCTCCGCGGCGCATCGATGGCGTACGCTTAGATTTGGTTAGTGTAGTGCAAATTATGCCCCAATCGGCCTGCCTGCGGCATCGATGTGCGGGCTGCCCTTGCGCCGAGTGTTCGAGTGAGCTTTCGTACGGGTTCGTTACGCCCCGACGATAGAGAAGAAAAACAGAGACGATTCTTCCTAGCTCTTATGCGTCCGCGCCCAGACGCCGTCCCAGGCGCCCTGCGCC
This sequence comes from Pelagomonas calceolata, assembly GCA_918797485.1. Lineage (NCBI taxonomy): Eukaryota > Pelagophyceae > Pelagomonadales > Pelagomonadaceae > Pelagomonas > Pelagomonas calceolata. The sequence goes on along the minus strand of CAKKNE010000006.1, from coordinate 834,283 downwards.
GCTTGCAGGAAGGAGGCGAAGTCCGCGTGGTCGCCCGGCCGCACGAGACCGCTCATGGCGTTGCGCACCTCGGCGCCGAAGGTCACGGAGAGGCGCTTCTCATCCACAATAGCCTCCTTGTTCGCGACCATCGAGACATATAAAGGTATATTTCGTTCGTAGGCGAGCTTGATCAGACCGACCTTGAGCGGTTTCTGGACGCCCGTGTTGTTCCGCGTGCCCTCCGCATACACAATGACGTGCCTTCCATCTTGGCACTTCTGCGCTACCCTATCGTAGAGGTCCTGCTTCGCTTTACTGTTGACGGTCTTGGACCGCTTGAAGAAGATCATGTCGCTAAACATCCAGTCTCTTAGGAAAGAAGCCGGCCAGAAGACGACATATAACGCATTCCTCGACACAAAAACACCTCTTGGTAGAAACACAATGTCCAGGACGAAATCAGCCCAGTTCACGTGGTTGCAGAGCACAATGCAGCCCTCGTCGGACGGCGGCTGGCCCCGCTCCACAATCACTGGTTGTAGGAAGGCCATCAGTGCTTGTAAAAACTCCATGTGCGTCGGTGCTTTGCAGAGGCCGAGTCGACTGAGCAGCGTCCTGATGCCCATCGATATGGCCGTGGCGTTGAGGCCCCAGGCCACCAGTAAAAAGATCCAGAAGGCCGCCAGAGGGCCGGTATAGCGGCGCGGGGCCATGTTTGCAGGGCTTGGCTGCTGTGCGGCCGGCGGCGGCGCAGCGTGTGGGCTCTCGTGCTGCGCGGCCGACGCGCAGCGCTCTTGGCTGACGACGGCTCGCTGAAACTGCTGCGAGAGCACTTCAACGCGCACGCAAGCGCCACTGGCTCGCGTTGATGTGAAAAAGGCAAAAACGCGAAGATGCGAGGCTAGCGTGCTGTAAGGCACTAGCAACCTGGTTGCCGCACACGCCTGCGCAGGCCGCTGTCTCGCGCCGCAAGGGTAGCGTTATTGTGATAGAATTCATTCTTTCGATCGATTACTTGCTACCGAGGCTTTTTAGCTAAGTGCGCTGCAGCACAGCCTGGCTTAGACATCTGCACACATGCTGGGCGCACGCCCCCTCGTCCACCACCTCCGGCGAGCATCGCGGCGGCGCCTCGGCAGCTGCCCGTACGACACGCTCGGCGTACCTCCAACAGCAACACGAGCCGAGGCGAAGGAGGCGTACCTCCGCCTCGCCAAGCAGCACCACCCCGACCGGAGCGGCGACGCGACGCGCTTCCGGGCCATCGCCGATGCCTGGGAAATCATCGGAGACAAAGCGAAGCGAGCGCTCCACGACGAGGCGCACAAACCCGCCTGGGAGGGCGACGCGGCGGCGGCGAGCCGGGCGCGCGCGCGCGCGAACGCCGGGACCGCGGCGCCCGTCACGTCCTTGGAGCGGCTCTTCGGCCCGGGCGCCGTCCTCCTGGCGCTCGGCGCGGCGGCGGTGTACGCCTTCGCGGCGGGCGGCGGCCGCGCGCCGCGGCGCGACGAGACGCTCGTGGAGGGCTGCTGGGTGAACCCGGCGACGGGACGCCTCGAGCCGCCGGCGCCGTGGGACGACGCGTACCGCGCGGCCAGGGCCGCGGGGCGGACGCGGGCCGCGCCGCGGCACGCTGTCGGCGAGCGGAATTGATATTGTGTAAGTTTGTGCTGTTTTTACCTGCCCCCACCGCCACCGCTGCTCGAGGAAGGCGACGGCGTATGAGGGTCGGGGTCGGGACGGGCGCGCGGTTACGCGGAGAGGCGTCGGCTCCGTGGGTAGGCCGCCGCCAAACTTTAAGCAAAGGGAAACAGGCTCAGGCTAATTTTTTGCTAGTGTCTTACATGCCGCTAGCCCGCCCACTTTATTTACCTTTTGTTTACCTTTGCGATACGACCAATAACGACCAAGGCGAGACGCCCTGTCATTTCAGAAGTCACGGCTTATCGCGCTAAATAAATAATCACACCCCGGCGCCCAAGTGATTCAAGTTCCTGCTGTATGATCCCGTTGTACCTGGAAGACGTACGTAGGCCGGCCGGAGACGGACATGTCTCGGCGCCTGGCGATGAACGTGCTTGGGAACGGTTTAGACGCTGCCAAACACTACGAGGACGCGTTGTCCGTGGGAGAGGCGGAATTGTCTATGATGAAGCGCCTAGGCGCTTCAGCAGAGAACACTCTCGCCACACAGAACAATCTTGCGGCCTCATATTACAGACTTGGACGGTTTGAACAGGCCGCAAATTCTTTTCAAGACGTGTACTCTGGACGTTTGAAGCTCAACGGCGAAGAACATGAAGACACTCTCCGAGCGGCCAGCAACTACGCGGCGACCCTCGTTGGCCAATAGAGGTAGAGCGCAAAGGACCATGGGAGATGTATCTTACTCTAGAAGCGGCGGCGTAGGCCGCGTAGGCGATTGCACATGTATTTTCCCGACCCTAGGCGCTCTCGGGGACACCTCAGGACCACGAATTGACAGGATTCCACCGACGCGCCCGCCATGGTGGCGTCGTCAATATCGCGAATTAAAAAATTTATTTTTTTCGGCCCCCAGTACGTGTCCTATTGGTCTCTTTGGACCATTAGCGAACTGAACGATGCTCAAACGGCTGCATGAGCGTTCCGAGTTTGCTTGCTAGTGTCTTACATGCCGCTAGCCTCCTCGCCCTCCCCGCATTAACTTTGCGCCGGCCGTCTCTGTCTCCGTGGGCTAGAAGCAGCGCAGCGTTGCTTTATTGGTTCCATCCGCGCTGTCTCGTAACGCAACTTGACGATCTGCCGCGCTGCACCCGTCTGCGCTAGCTGCTGCACACAGCTGGACTAGCTGCACAAGACGCCGTCGCCGGCGCATCACATACGCCGTCGCCGCGCCACATTACAGACGCCGGAGCACTCACCGGAGACCATGGCGAGCCGCGGCAAAAGGATAGGCAACATGCAGAGCCTCAAAACAAAAGTCGCCGCCGAGAAGGCAGCGCAGGGCGCGCTCGAGGAGAACGACGGCGCGCGCCGGAAGTTGAGAAAGGCCGTCGCGGCGCGCGACGCGGCCTACGCGCTGGACGACGACGCGGAAGCGCTGCTGTTGCGGGCGCTGGATGCGTTCGCGGATAGGGTGGCGGAGCGCGCCGCGGACCACGCCCTGCACAGGGAGGGCGAGGACGCGGAGGTGTCGGCCGTCGACGCCCAGCTGTGTCTGGAGGGGCGCTGGGGCGTCGACGTGCCGGGCGTGCCGGCGGCCACGCCCGCGCGGCCGGCGCCGCGGCGCGAGGCCTTCGCGTATCAGAGGGTGGACCCGACGGCTGTTGAGACGGCGTCGAAGAAGCGTAAGGCGGGGGAGTAGTGTTTCCGTTGCCCCGCACGCTAAACACAGCAAAATAGCATCGGCCATTGCGCCCAAAAAATCGCCCGCCTCGACGGCCGACAGGCGGTTTTGTTCGTTGACAACAAATCTACGTGACCCCACGCGACGGTCGTATTTGATTTTTTAACGCGGCGCTGCATCAGCGCCGCAAAAACACTGCATTTCCTACTCACCAGCTTTACCATTTACCCTAGCAGCAGGTACGACCGACCCCGCGACGGCCGCGTTGACCGCGTCCGTCGCTCGTTGTTGCTTTGGCTTCAAGGCTTGCACAGAGATATAATCTCAGATATCCGCCGCGGTTGCCTAAAACTCGGCCCGGTATTTGCAGACCACTGTGGGAAACCGTCAGAGGCACGCGGTGGCCCGGCGTGCGGTAGCGTGCTCAAGCCAAGCGTCGAAAAGCTCAAGAAATTAGTAGCGTCCTGTTACACACTAGCAAGCAGCGTGAGGCAAACCGTGCGCGATCCCTCGCGAGCCATCCCCGGCGCCGGACACGAGCCTTGCGCTCGGCTCGCACAACCCGCACGCTATGAAAAAAATTGGCATTGCATGCTCCCAAAAAACGCACAGCGCAGCCACATGGCTGCCCATCCAGCACGGCAGGGGTCGCATCGATGCAAGGCGGCATGACGCCATCATGAGTGCGGCCCTCTACACCCTCGCGGCCGCCGCACTGCTCGCGGCCGGCGGCATGCTTGCGTCGCACCAGCACCTCGCGACGACAGTCCACGAGCACCCGCACCTTGCGGCTCCCGTAACGCGATTGCGGCCGCGCGACCCCAATCGATTACTGGTCTTCGTTGGCGGCCTCCAGCGCAGCGGCACGACGGCGCTCGCGTCCGCACTAGAGGCGCTGCCGGACGCGTCGGGCCAGAGCTTTCGGTGGCTCTTCGCAAATTTAAGAAAGGAGGAGGCCGAGGCGCGCGTCGATGCGTTGAGGCGCTGGCGCGGGGTCACGCGGCGCTACCTTGACGACGTGATAAAAAGTGGTGGATTGGAAGGAAAGTTCGCGCAGGACGTGTACCCCTACGCCTATATGTTGCGGGACTGGGGCGACTCCGTGCATGCTGTTGATCGCCTGTCCTTGGACGGCGCGGAGGCGTCTCCCCAAAAGGCCGTGGAGCTCTGGCGCCAGTGGTACCCCTACTGGAACCAGTCGTCGGCGGTCCTCGTGGAGAAGACACCGGAGAACTTTGTAAGAGGGTTATTCCTCGAGGCGCTCTTTCCTCAGAACGCGCGCTTCGTGTTCGTGTTGAGGCACCCGCTGGCCTGGGCGCTGACCATCGAGAAGTGGCTCGACAACCGCTGGAACTTCAAGAAGACGCTGTACCTCAGAGATCCCGACGACGGCATCGACCGGCGCATCGAGATGTGGATCCAATTAGTCGACAAGATGCTGGCGGACGTCTCTTCCCTGAAACAAGCCGCAATTGTGCACGCCGAGGCCTGCTCCCTGCGACCCGACGTCATCCCAAAATCACTGGAGAGGATCGTGGACGGCCGTCGTGTTTCACTCGCCCCGTTCAAGGGATTGGCCCGCTCGAATTTAGCGTATGTGGCCTGCTGGCTTGAGGGCGGCCGCACGGACGCCAAGGCCGGGTCTTTGAGACAGGACACGACGGCGGGCGGCGTCCACGCGTGCGTGCCCGGCGCGGTCGCTCTGCGCGACATCGCGCGGCCGCGCGCCCGGGCCCAGCTCAAATCGTACTTGTGGGGCGCGAAGGCGAATAGACTCAGGCGGTACGGCTACTTCGTGCCGGACTTCGAGGGCGCGCTCTGTCGGGACGGGGCCTGCGCGGCGCCGTCCGAGGATGAAATTCTGTCGGACGTCGACGTCGGCCTGGACGTGGCGTCCATCGAGGACCGAGGTTTATTGGAAGCGCTCGGGTTGATCGAGGCGCCGACGGCGGCGCCCGTCATGAACTAACTAGTCTTGTGATACGGAACCGCCATACGCCATCGCCGCGATGGCGTCTAGGAGTCCCCAGACACGTTTTGAGTGGAAGTTTTACACGCTCAGCTCGCGGGGAGGGGTTCATTCCTCGTCCGAAGACTCGGCAGAAGAGTCGCCCGACGAGTCGCTCGACGAGTCCGAGCTGACTGCCCCGTCGCGCTTACGGAACGAGCGCCGCAACGCCGCCAGGTCGGCGTCTCTGGTCTTGTCCACCGCATCGAGCTCGATGCGGCGCTGCTCGCGCCGCGCCTCGGCGCGCTTCGCAAACTCGGTCGCGTCGATGGCGCCGCGGCGCATGGCTTCGCTGTCGCGGGAGTCGGCCTCGCGGTCCCTCGCCATGCAGCGCGCTCTCGCCAGGTCGGCGGCATCCGTAATCCGTTGCTCGGCCTTTCGGTCCTGCGCATCTTGTACGCTTTTCTGGAAGTTTGCAATAATCTCCTCGCCTCGGCTCTTCTTGGAGGCTTGGCGGCTCGCGCCGCGCGCGAGCTTGTACTTCTGCTTGTACTTGCGCTTGAGCTTCTTGTTTTTTTTGCGGAGCTTCTGCTCCTCGCTGGTGACCATCGTCGGTGGACGCTTGATGTGCGTACGAGCTTGTAAGGGGACCTCTGCCAGTAGATGGAGATGCGCGCGACGCCCGCGCCGAGCCGCGGAAGTTGCGCGGTGGGCTAGGTACGAGCGATGGAGTGCCCGGACACTCCTGTGTGTGCCAAGGGCTGCGTTTGTGCCCAGGAAGTCGACTTATGTCGTCGCCTTCCGCAGTGGCCTCTGGGGTTGCGACCCGTACGCCGAGTGCAGACGAACAAACAAGGATGCCACGATGCGCACTGCTCTGCGAGGAAAAGTACCCAGTCAATCGTACACATAGGGTGCAGCTAGCGGCCTGTAAAGACACTAGCAAGCCCTTGCGTCCTGGTCCAGCCGGACGGGTGGGCCCGGGGGGAGCGGGAGGGGTACGGGGAACCCTGCGACGTAACTAGCCTCAGCCTCAGCCCCAACACGCCATCGCCGAAAAGACAACAATACTACTTCCTCCGCTTACCCCCCCGGACGAACTCCTCCTCATCATCATAATCGAGCCGATCCAGCAACGACGACCGCTTGACCACGACGGTCCCCTGGGCATCTTTAGGGACAAACGCGTTCAGGGGCGGATCAAATTCTTTGAGAAATTCCAGCACGCTATCGCGAAGAGGTACATGCGAAGGGTCCTTCGCCTTTTTCGCGCCAACGCCCGTGATGAAGACACAATCAGCCGTGTGGTCGGAAGCCGTTTCATCCTTCAACGCTTTCCTAATCGCACACTTCACGAGGGGTACGGACAGACCGCTGACGTCATACTCCGAATTCTCGTCCAGCCACGCGACGGACCGCTTCGCGACGCCCTGCGGGCCGGCGCTTCGCGCTTGTTTCAGTGGCACGCCCAGCTCCAGCGCTTCCGCAAAAATAAGATCGGCATCGGAACATCTTCCCGCTCTCTCGAGACAAGCCACGGCCTCGGCAGCTGTGAGACTATCAGGATGTGCGTCGTCATCATCGCAGCAGCGCCGCCACAATCGTTTCGCAAAGTCCGCATATTTACCAACATCAGATCGTCTACACGCAGCTAATGCCGCGTTGTAGCAGGCCGTGTCCGGCTTGAGGTTATCGGCTTCGAAGGCGTCGAAGAGTTTCAGAGCCTCGTCGGCCTTTCCCGCCCGCCCCGCGACGACCATGGCAGAAGTGTAGGCCTGTCTGCGCTCTCGTTTCGTCCTCCACAATCTAGATTTCCTGGATGGCGCCTTCAATCTAGCTTCTAAGCGATCTAAAAGATCTCGGGCGCACGACCACCTTACCTGAGCGTCGTCGTCGATGTTGCGAGCACAAGCACCAATCGCAGCGACGTAGGACGCCGTCGCGGCCCGCTCCACGGCCTCGACGTCGTCCTCGTTGTTACCGGCCGTGACTTCGTTTTCTAACCTCTCGAGGACGTTCCGAGCCTCTTTCCAAGCACCTCTGCCTCGACACGCCTTCAAAACGCCTTCGAAGCAGGCCGCGTGGTCCCTCGGACCCCAGAACCGCGCGCCTTGCGCTATTTGCACGGCGTCCTTGACGTCGTCCAGCAGTTCTTCGCACTTCGCGAACTCGCCCGCCGCCGCCGCGGCCTTGCACGCCGCCCGATAAGTTCTGAGATTGGGCACGACCTTGTCTTCAAAAATCATCTGCCCCAAAACTCGTTCGGCATTCAACCAGTCGCCGGCCCGCGCGCACGAATCGACCGCCGCGGTGTACGCGACGACGTCGCCCCTTCCTAAATCCTCCCGTAAAGCCTCTAAATACGCCAGGGCCTTTTTCGTTTGGCCCGCCCTTCCACAGGCACTGATGACGGAGGTGTAGAGGATGGCGTCCAATTTATTAAATCTTCTAGCTTGTTTCAAAACCTGCTCGGCCTTCTGATAGTCGCCGGCCTTCGCGCAGGCCGCGGCGGCGGCGTTGAAGGTCACGGCGTCGGGCCGCGGGCGCTTCGCCGCTTGGGCACTTCCAGGCCCTTCTTCTGGACTTACACCCATGGTCAACCTCCGCAACACGCCTAAAGCTTCTTCATGATTTCTACCGTTGCCGCAGGCCGTGATGGCCAGATTATAGGCTTCCACGGGCAGCGGGAAGAAGGTCGCGCCCGCATCTCTTGCGGACTCGATCGCGCCCTCAGCTGTAGTAATTGTTGCCAATGCTTCGCGCCAGCGTCCCGCCTGGGCGTCGCTCCTCAGTTGGGCTAATCCGTCCGTAACTTTCGGTTTCTGGGCTCTTGGTACATTGTTTGGTGGCCGCCTTTGCTTGCTCGCGGGCGGCTTGGCCGGCGGCTTTGGCGGGCGGCGCTGCGGCGGCGTCAGGGCGACGGAGCATACACTGAGCAGTAGTATGGATGCCGGCGACATGTTTCGACGGTCCGCCGCGCGGCGCCGGCGTGATGGCGCAGCGCTGCCGCCTGAGCTTGCAGGGGCTCTCCGAGACGTGGCTTGTGCTACGCGCGCTTTCAGCCGTTCGCAGCGAGTTGTGCGCACCGGAGGGCTACAAATGCATGCACAGGCGTGCCGCACGGGTTCTGGCGCCGGTGTTTGCTGCGCTGCGCTCGAGCCTGCTTGCTTGCTAGTGTCTTACACCGCTAGCCCCGAGCGCGAGGCGCAAAGCGCAAAGCAGGGCTTGACGATCAAGCCAAAGGCACGAAAGTAGTGCACTGTGACGGTACAAATCAGACCACGATCGATCAATCGCTTACGTATTGCTAGAGGGCCAGCAGCAGTGCCAATGAGTGCTGGCAGTGAAACAAGCTAAAGCGGCGCGCGTTGGAGCGAAGCATCAATGGCGAGGCTCAACCGTTCAACGCGAGCCGCCGCCGCGTTCCTGACATGCTTGCTCGTCTTCGTGCGGCTGTGGCACACAAGCGATGAGCATCACCCGGACGTAGCAATTTACAGCTATGACGGCCGCAATAACTGGGTTGATTTCGAAGGCATGCATAACCTGGACCAGCTGGACGACGCGCGCATCGTCTCGCGAAAAACCACCGTCCCAATTAGCACCGCGCACGCGGAAGGGCTGTTTCACCGCGGGCTATGGCTCGCTGTGGCCAGGCGCGGCGCACACGGCGACGAGATCCTGCTCCTGCACCGCTCAATGAAAATGAAGACGTGTCCGGGCGCCTGGGGCCTCGTCGGCGAACACTCGAACCCCGAGGAGCCCTGGCGGACGACGGCAGCGAGAGCTTTGAGGGAAGAACTGGGCCTGAGCATAGATGATGACGACCCTGGGTTAATCAATCTGGCGCCGGGCACGTCGTACCTCGTGAAGGTGGCGTACGACGACGTCGCGCGCAGAGACCTCCAGGCAACGGCGCTCTTCTTCTACCGCATCCCGAGCGACGCTCCGCTCCAGTTCGACGACGAGGCCGCGGGGTCGCGCTGGGTCGCGCCGCGCGAGCTCAAGAAACTGGAGTTCTGCAACGGCGCGATCACGGCGCTGGCAGGTGTTGTGGCGGAGCTTATTCATGGGGGGCGTGTCGACGGGGTGTTGTGATGTATTTTTGTTTATCTAGATTCCGAGACTTAGTCGTACATTTGCCCTCCGAGTCTCGATATTCTCATTTGCCTTCTCTATGGCGTCCTGGACAATCTCAAACCGCGGATGAGATGTACCAAACACGCGGCGCGTCGTCCGCAATAGATCCTCGAGCTCTCCTTTGGCTCCGCGTAGGTCTTGTTTTGTAGCGTCGGGATTGTCTACGACCGAACGGGAGTTTCGGCGCGCGTCAGTACGAGCGAGCCGCCGTGCGAAAGTTTTCCCACGATTCCGATCGTCCCCAACGGCGTGGGCCACACGCTGACCTGCGAAATGATGGCGCACAAGACTGCAGCGTGTATCCGCCAGCGCAACATCTGGGACTCGGCCCTCGCGAGCCTCTCGGGCCAGACCTCCGACGAATGGGCGGCGACGCTCCAGCGACTCCACACTCAAGGACCGCCGGGCATCTTGGGCTACGGCGAAGATTTCCCGGCCGACGTCGCCGTAGAGATGCGGATCGCCGATTTTGTCCTGGAGGGTCCCGCCGCGATCGGCCTCAAGCGAACCGATCCAGAGGCCGTTCCCCAGCGCATGTACACCAGTGATTACGATTCAGCGTCCGGCGCGGAGGAGCACGAGGAGGCCGCCGCGGCGACGGCGTCCCCGACGACGCACTCGACGTGAGCAGACCTACTACTAACCTTAAAACTTGCACATTAGACAATCTCTCAGAGCTCGCCGCCACCATCCCCGTTGCGGGCCATCTCCCAGAACGCCTTCTCGCAGGCGACGGCCTCGAGGAACGCGGCCCGCGCCTCGCCACGCTGCGCCGCCGTCAGCTCGAGCGCGTCGAGCTGGCCGCGCAGGTACGCGATGACGCTCGCGAAGTAGTCGCCGCGGTGCAGGTCGATCCACTCGAGGTGGAGCCACGAGAGGCCGGCGACGGGCTTTGCCGCTTCGCCCCAGGTGAGGTAGCTCCACTCAGCTACCACTAAAACGGCGAGCATCTCGTGGAGCTTGCCCGAGGCCGCCGCGCTCCGCATCAGGGCGTCGAAGCGCTTCGTGACCGGTGCGGGCGGCGCATTTATTTCGGCTTCCGACAGGCCGAGCGCGTCGAATGAGCGTAGGAAGTAGCTGTTCTCGTCGCCGGCGATCAGGCCGAGAAATCTGGCGCCCGGCACGCGGTCCTCGAGCGTCGGCGCGTGGGCCACCATGCTCGCGAGCAAAACCATGAAAGCATCCACAAATTTATGATCCTGGACTAAATACCGCGCCAACGTCGCGTTCGGCAACGTCCCGTCGGCGAGCTGGTGCACAAATGGGTCTGTGGTGATGCTGGTCCAGACGCTTCCCGCCTCGCTGCGCAGCCATTCTGTTGTGGTCTGCGGCGCCGCAGCGATGCCCGCCGCGAGCTGCAAAGCAACAATCGCGCGCATCAGCATTTGTGCGGTGCTGGCGGTGAGTTTTTGGCCTTTACAGCAGGGAGAGCCTGGAGAGCACCTGGCACAGGTCGGCTCTAGCTCAGCGCATTCGTCCCCGCTGACGCCCAGAATTAATCAGGGTGGCCTCGGGTACCACACGCGCCTCTCCAGAGCTTTTGGGCCCCAGCGGCGCGGCGCGCGCAGCCCTGCGAGGCCGCTGAATATCGAGCGCATAAATCGTTAATCAAGATGGAACACGCGAAGCAGTACAACAAGAATGCCATACGGCTCGAAAGCCGCGCCCTACGCATGCTGCTCACGACGCTGCGCGCCAAAGGGACGACGCAACAAGCATTTGTCGCCGCGGCGGACCGACTGTGCTCGATCCTGGCTGAGGAAGCGCTGGCGCTGCTCCCGGACGTCCTGGACAACGCACCGATAATGACGCCTTGCGGGCCGACGACGGGAATGATCTGTCCGCCCGACGGCGACGTCGTCGTTGTCGACATTGTGCGGAGCGGCGGCATCCTCCAGGAGGCCGTGCGGCGCGTTTGCCCGGGCGCCGGCACCGCAAAAATATTAGTACAACGCGACGAGGAGACGGCTCTGCCGTCGTTACTTTACAGCAAGCTGCCGCCGGGCATCGGAGAGAAAAACGTCGTCTTGTGCGACCCGATGCTCGCGACGGGCGGCTCCGCGATGATGGCCCTCGGCGTGCTCCGGCAGGCGGGCGTCCGGGACGAGCGAGTAGTCTTCGCGAACGTCGTGAGTTGTCCGGAGGGTTTGCGGCGTTTGGCGAGCGAGGCCCCAGACGTGAAGATCGTGACGTGCGCCGTCGACGCGGGGCTGAACGACCAGAAGTTCATCGTGCCCGGGCTGGGAGACTTCGGCGACCGCTACTTCGGCACGTTCGGGTATAGTGAGGGGCTCTGGGGCTGTGACTAAAAGTTTGTGTATTACTTCGCTTCTTTAGCTAGGAACGTCTCCATGGGCGTCGCCTTCACCGGATCCGACGCGTCGACGGCTGGTTTAGGTCGTGGTACCGCTAAAAAGGCGGCACTCAGAGATAGGAGAGAGGGCTTGAGCACGTTCGTCGCATAGAGACGGTTCTCCTCATCTAGTACATCGCCTTGTAAACGAGGCGCTTTCGCTGGTCTCTCAGAGCGTCGCGAAGCGAGTGAGAAGGCCGCGCCCGGCGCCCGTTCCACGGTATCAGTCTCCTTGGCAACGGTAGGCTTCCCGCCGGCGGCGTTGTAGGCGTCATATCGTGCTTTCAATTGAGCGACATACGGCGAGACAGGTACTGATACGGTAGCCTTCTTGGGAGGTAAAGGAGGCGGCACCACAGCTTGAGCTGCAGATGACGGAGGCGGCGGCCACGGTTGTCTAGGTTCAGGTAGCTTCTCGACGTAGTCGTTCGTGAGGGTCCCGAAGGGCGTTTTCCGCTCCTTTTTTATCTGCGTCACCATCGGCAAGATGCCTCCGGCCGTCTGGCCGAGGAGCTCCCTCGCTTGCGATGTTAAAGGTTTGCCCGCCAGCGCCGCGGCGCGAGCAGCGGCAGCTTGTTGCGCGACTCTGGCGTTCTTCGGCCCTTGCCTCATGGAACCCCACGACAATCTTACTTTATAGCCGTTAATTCTCAAACCCTGTAAGGTAGAGATTGCAGCTTCCGCGTTCTTGCGATGCACGAACCCCACAAAGCCGCACCCTCGCCCCGGAGGGATCCTAATGTAGGCAATATCACCAAGTAACCCGAAGTGGTGCCGCAGCATGTCTGGAGAAACGCTTTCATCTAAACCACCGACGAAGACACACGTGTTCTCGCCTTCTTCGGTCGCGCGAGGAGCATGGACGCGAGAGGGATCGTAGAACTGCTGCTCGCCGCGCATCTTCGCTTCCCTTTCTCGCTCTTCCCTTGTAGTAGCTAGAGTGACGCGAATGGCCCGCTCGCCCACATATTGGCCGTGCATCTCGTTCATGGCCTTGTCCCGGTCATTTGACGAGGAGAATTTGATGAACGCGAAGCCTTTCGATAATCCAGTAGACATGTCTACGACTAATTTAGTGGAGATAATCGACTGGTACTTCTTCGCGAAGGTGTTGTGCAGCGTCTCCTCGGTCACGTTGTAGTCCAGATCGCCGACAAAAATGCTGAAATCAGTTTGTACTGGAGGACCAGAGTACCCAGCAGGCGTATGGGCCCGCCACTCCGAGTTCTTGGCCGGCGCGTTGCCGTGGCCGCCGCCCCACTTCAAGGCGCATTTAAAAGGTGTTCCTGGTATTGGTTTATCTCGGTAGAGGTTGAGGACCTCCTCGGCGTCTTTGTGGCTCTCGAACTCCAAAAATCCATAACCTTGCGATTGGCCCGTCGCGCGGTCCCTCAAAAGTTTCACGTTAAATCTTTTCCCGCACTCGGCGTAGATGGAACGCACGTACTCCTCGGTCCAGTCCGGCTGCACCTCGCCCAACCATAACGACTTCACATCCTCAATCTTACCTGTTGGTACTTTGGGGGCGATCGGTGGTTGTACTCCGTAGCCGTAGGCGCCCTGGCCGTATTGCGGGGGCGGCGGCGCCCCGTATTGTTGCGGTGGGTAGTTGTACTGGGGTGGTGGGGCTCCGTACTGGGGCTGGCCGTAGCCGTACTGCTGGGGCGGGGGCCGGCCGTAGCCTCCGCCGTACATCGTCGTCTAGCGTCTCCGGCGTCTGGTGCTGAGCAATGCGCAGGCGCCTGGCGCGCGGCTCGCGGCGCGTCGCGGCGGCGGCGAGCTTCCTTAGCTTATGGCTACCGAGCCTCTTCGCACGCGGGGCGGGTGTCAGGGCTCACGCAGCAGCCGTGTCTTATAATCGTATTCCTGGACGCTCCTTAGGGCAGCAGGGGCCACTAGTGCGACAAAAGCGAGTCCGCGGCGCGATGCAGAGCTAGCGTAGGGTAAGGCACTAGCAAAGCGCCTCGGGCACCATTTTGGCTCGAAGCTCAGCTCCGCTGGAAGAGTTACACAGTGAAAACTTTAGCAAACTACCAACACTCAACGCCTGCAGCGAAAAATCCAGCCCGCGCGGCTCAGCAGACGCGCTACAGACGCAAAACCAAAACAGCCCCCCGTCGGCGCGACTGGACGCGGCGCCGCGGAACACGCGCGTGAGCACGCCGTCGACGCTAGGAAAAAAAAATGAACGACCCCGCCAAACTCTTATTAGGAGAAAGCCCGCCCGCGCCGACGCCCGCGCGGCTATTAACGAGGCAGCCGGGCGCCCTCGGATCGTGGGGCCACTTGTTACCATTATCAGAAAGGCAGCTCGCGTCGGCCACATTGAGATGTTTGAGGAATGCGATGCCCCATTCCGTGATTATTCGAGTGTTGCAGCATGCGATTATTGATGAAGAGCCCCTCGAGACGACTCTAGCACTTGTAGATCGAGCTATTCGCAACGAGGTACCCGTCCAGGAGAAGGGCCCTCCCACTGGAGCTAGACCATGTCAAAGCAGGTGGTGGAACCAGTACCGGCGGGCCGTCGTCGACTCGCTGCACGGTCTCGCGGAGCGGTGCGAATTGCAGTTAGTCGTAGCTCATCACGTCTGATTGCGGCGTCCCGTGGCCTTTCTGAGATCATACGCCATCGACGCGACTCGCCTCCGTCAGACGAGGCCGTGAGTGGTCTCATGATTTTGAGCGCATTTCGGGCGAGATCGCGACTCGATACATATCACACACAGGCGGCGAAGCTCGTGGACCTGATCTGGCTGCTGCCGCACGCTTCTTCAGACGAAAAGGCCTGGACGGCCAAAACCCTAAGAAGTAGAGCGGCCTATCTGTGTGTTGGAGCTCTCAGAGTGGCGGCGGACGCTCACAACGTACAAGAGCCCTCTTCAGCACTACTAGAGAAGGCCGTGCCGGACTTATTTGCGCAGCAGTGCCGCCAGAGTGATGCGAGGGAGTGTGAATTATACGTCAGGCAACATATAGGGTGGAGAATACTAGCCCCAACACCCTTACATTTCTTACGGATATACGTCAGTAAAAGACCCCTGTATCCCGAAAGTACAGACGTGCTGGCGGACCACCACCGGAACCAGCCGGTCAATGATGAGGTACGAGTGGAACGATTGTTTTTGTATGTGCAAAAATGGTGTTGCTTCTTTTGTAGCATGTGTTTGCAACATAGAGAGTTCTCTGGGGATAAAGTACCTTCCGCCAAATTGGCTGCTGCGGTGTTGTTAGTTGCTCGTCGCAATCTCAAGCTGACGCCGGCTTGGCGTCCGGAGCTCGAGGCCATGACGTCTTTTACACTAGCAGAAGTCGCGCCGGTCGCCGATCGGATATTTGAGGTCTACGAGGATGAATTCCGGGAGTTCCAGCGCGAGCACGAAGCTCGAGCGCAGGCGGGCGCCCAGGCCCAGGCGGATGATGAGGAGGACGATGGCATAGATATAGCGGCAGTCTCGGCTGCCGCTGATGCCGCGATCGCGGCGGAGACAGATGATGCCGCGGTGGCTGCCATCCGGAGCGCCTTCGACGACGTCGACGAGCAACGAGCTGCCGCGCGTGTGGCGATCGACGATCTCGCCAGCCGCGGCAACCTCGGCGCCGGCATGGAACATACGATAGGGAGTATTGCGCTCATCGACCGCCTCGCGGCCGAATTTGGCGTCGAGGACGTGCCAGACTTGCGGGCCGAGGAGGAAAGGCTTATGGCCGAAGCCCGGCGGTTCGGGGAGATCGTGAGGGCAGATCCGGCCATGCTGGCCCGGTTCCGGGCCGCCCGGGCCGTCCACGCTCCGACAGACGACGACGCCGTGGCCATCATTCGAAGCGTGACCACTGGAGAGGACGCCGTGGAGGAGCACCAGGCGGCGGCCCGCGCGGCGATCGAATTGATCAGGGCGCGCGGCGTCAACGGCATCCCGCTCCACGCGGACAACGCGCGCATCGACCGGCTCGTGGCCGAGTTCGGCGTCGAGCGCCCCCAGATCTAATCATGTTACTACTTATCCACCGGAGTTGCTGGCTCGGCACGGCGCCCCCCCCCCCCAGGCGGCGCGGAGCTATACGTCGCCGGACGAGGCGCGGGGCGCGACGCGCTACGTGCCGCTCGCGGACCAGTGGGTCTTCTAAGTGTGTCTTGTTGTTCGACTGCGGCGTGATAGTACTAGTAATCGATTTTTTTACGACGGGGGGGGATATGTTCAGGGGCGAGTTGTTGCGGGGACGCCTCGAACTTGGCGGCGCGAGGAAGGGAGAGGTGATCACGTGGCGAGCGCGAGCACGAGGAGCGCGACGCCGACGCCTGAAGCCGCGACGGCCGTGCGGATGCTGACGTCCGTGTGATGCACGCCATCCCAGTAAGCAGTTGGCGCGGGAGTGGACTCGCAGCTGCCGCTCGCAGCCAAAAATTGGCCCCTTCCGACGCCGCACGTGTACGCGCACGGAGTGCCGTCGAACGCAGCGCCCAGGTCCACGCCGTCGGCCGCGCACCAGCCGAGGTTCTGGTCGAAGGCCGAAGCTTCGTAGAACATGGCGTACATATCCGTGACGCTGTCGACCGCCCAACCACTTATGTCCTGGTTAAAGGCCGAGGCGCTGTGGAACATGAATTTCATTTTTCTGACGCTGTGGACCGCCCAACCACTGAGGTCCTGGTTAAAGGCCGAGGCGTAGACAAACATCTCGCTCATATTCGTGACGCCGTCGACCGCCCAATCACCGATGTCCTGGTTGAACACCGAGGCTGAGCTGAACATCGCGTACATGGTCTTGACGCCCGAGGTGTCCCACGCGCCGATGTCCTCGTTAAAGGACGACGCGGCGTTGTTGCAGAGAGGCCGATGGGTCGCATCATAACCCGAGCAAAACAAATACGACATGTCGGTCACCCCCGACGTGCCCCACGTAGAAATGTGGCCGTACGTCGCCTCGGCAGCAGTCGCGTCCGCGAGCCACGCCGTGACGGCCGTTTTTATGTTGCTGTCGGTCATCACGTAGCCCGAGAGCACGCGCCGCTGCTCAAGGCTTTGGACTGACGAGCTCGGAGACTCATTGGTCTTGCTCGGAACTTTTCGTAATGGTGTAGTTGCTGCCGCGGACCGAAGTCGCCGCCGCCGCCACGAGGGCGATCTCTGGCCAAAAGAGCAGGTAGCCGACGACGGACGAGCGCCAGGCCGCGCCCTTCGCCGCGCTACTGCACCGCGGAATAACCCTTCCGAACACGAAGAGTCCCACAACAATTTCGAGCGAAATCGCAAGCAACTTGACGAGAGCCCGCCCGAGGTAGCCCTGGGCCGCTTCTTCTTCGTCGACGCCGCCGTTGGCCGCGTCGTTTTGGTAGAGCTGGAGCCGCGCCATCGTCGCGGCGACGCTCGTCGCGAATACCTTGGAGGCAGCGCGGTCGAGGCCGTTCTCGCCGGTCCAGGCGGACGCGCTGCCGCTTTTGTCGTCGTCGTACATGGCCATGGCCTCGAAGAAGCCAGCTAATTTCTCGCCGAGGTCGCCGCCCTCCTCGGGGCAGCCCTTCCAGGGCTTGTTGCACGTGCTCAGCCTGGGGCCGCGCGCGGGGGCCCGGAGCGCGGCGCTGCTCGCGATCATTAGGGCAGCGACACGCAGCATTTTTCAGTAGTTCTCGTTCCCCGTAAGTCCCTGCTCCCAGCTCTTTTGGCACAGCGGCTGGCTGGGCGCAGCCCAGCGGTGGATAGCTGGGAGGCGCGCGGGCTGGCATTGGAGCGAATCCCTACACGCTCATAGTCATCTGGCGGACGTGTGCCGTTATTGTCTCGATTGAATGAATGCCGCTCGCGAAACCCGCGCGTGAGACCCGCGCATGTTACTTATCCTTGAGAGGGGGGGCGCCTACCTCAGAACAGCTTCAGCCGAACATAAGGCAATTCGACCTCCTCGAAGTCCTCATCTTGCAACATCGCTTCCAACACGAGGTACTTTTTATGAGAAGGCACGGGAGCCTTCGTCACGTCGGCAATCACGTCCGTAAGAGCCATGGGCATGCGCTTCTTCACTTTCTTCGCGTTCGCGAAACTAGAAAATAAAATGGAAACTCCGTAACTCAACATGTTGAGCTCGAGGCCGTACTCGTCCTGGAAGTAATCGACGAGCTGTTTGAGAGTTAGTGACGGATCGGACAACTCGATGCAGTCCCAGGGGCTCCACGCCCACTCTTCACCTTTACGTCTGCCGCCGGGAATCTTGCTGACCGTGGTTTTCGGCGCCTGCGGCTCCGTTATCGAGAAGATCGGGATCGCGAGGTTCGCGAAGGCGCTCTTGTAAGCCTCGAGAGGCTTGTCCTGCAGGAGTTTGAACCTGCGTGGACATCAAAAGTTCACGGCGCGTTCGATGCACTGGTTGATTTATGCACGGGTGGAACAGCTCCATCGTGATCAAACCAGCGACCAACGCCGTCGTAGTAGCGATCGCGGGAATAATCTTCCCGGCGATCAAGCGCGACTGGTGCACGTCCGCCTCGGGAATCTTGTAGTTCCGAGCGCGCAAATTGCTACAAGCCGCCACAAAGGCCATGTGCGAATCGTCATCCTTCTCGAACTCGCAGGGCTCCAGCCGCATGCCCGCCAGCGACGTCGTCGACGGCAGCTCCTTGAGGATTCTGGAAGTTTCCTGATCGACGTCAATCATGGACGAGGAAGCCTCCTCCTCCTGGCGCTTCTTCTCCTCCGCCTCGTTGGCGCTTATTTTAATACCTTCCTTGGGCCTGAACTCGGGCACCATGACGTTGGACAACGCCTTCTTGATATATGTCTCAGAGTGCTCTGGGGCGTCGGAGCCTTTTAACCCGTAGTTATAAGCTCGCAGGTCCGCGGCGGACCGGATGTACTCGAGGTGCGTCGCGTCGTTGGCGTCGAACTGGAGCGGTGTGGGAGCTCGTTTGGCACCGGACCAGAACGGCGCGCCGGACGCCGTCACCTGGTCGGCCGGGAAGTTGTGGAGCAACTGCGCGATGGAGTCGTGGAAGCACTGCTGGAATTCTAGTCTAGCCCAAGCCACGCAGTCTTGATACGACGACGGCCTCTGGTCCACTAAATTCGTCTTGACTCGCAGAGCCGTATCTAGTTTCGTGTTCGGTTGACTGTTGAGTTCTTGCGCAAAGGCGTCGTTGCCGGCCTTGAGGAACTGGTTGACATCATCCGGTACTTGTTTGAACGCTCCTTCGAACCTGCGTGGATCTAGGTTCGGGGACGGCGTCGCGTCGATGGCGCGTCGATGGCGTGAGGCAATCTCCTAGGGCGCGTCGCGGCGATGGCGTGCGGAGCTTGGCGTCGGCGCGCCGTCGTCGAAAGTGCTTCTACGCCACCAGTACGCCATCGCCGCGGCTCATGGACCTCCACACCGCAAGCAAACCAGTCCCGCGCCCACTGCAGCGTGTGCTCGATCTTGTTGGGGAAGTTTTTTAAAGTGCAGACGGGGATGGACTTCTCGGGGGGGTCCCGCGTGGCCCCGTAGTGTTCGGTGAGACGAGGAACGACGACTTGCGTGTTGCCCTTCGTTCCTAGGGTTCCCGACTCTAGGAGCGGTTTATGATGGAACAAGCACTTCGAATCGACGTACAATCGCGCGTCCACATTATCGAGGGCCGTGCAGACACCATCTAACGAGCTCCAGAACTTGTCGTCGAAGACGTCTTCGGAATCGGCACCTACTCTCTTTTCAATGCCTTCCACATTGATACAAGGGTTCAGTTGTTGAGCGGCTAGGGCCGCTCGCGTCGACTTCGCGTGGCCGATATCAGAGCTTCTGAATAAGAGCTGTCGCGACAAGTTACTTTTTTCAATTCTATCCATGTCGGTAACTAGAATTTTGCCACCGGCACTCTTCTCCCCAAGACCGATGAGGCTCCAGTTCTTGAGGACCTCGCAGCCGATGGCGCCGGCGCCCACCAGAAAATAATCTAGTTTCGCTAACTTGGCGACCATGTCATTACCAAAAATAACGCGGACGGAGTCGTTCTTGTCGTTCTTGGGCGTGCGGTCTGCGCTTTCAGGTAAGGCCTCGAGGCAGTCGTGGTAGAGGTACTGGGAGACAGGAGCGAACTTGCCCGTGCACGCCTTGAGCACTTCCTGACCGGCAACACCTCCTAAAAAGGCCGCCATCGGCGACAAATCACCTGCAGAAGTCAGCGCCAAGTCGCGGCAGACCTCCTCGCTCTTGTCCTCGGACGTCTTGTCGAACAAAGCTACCACAGCATCAGCATCCTTCTCGGCAGGGAAGGCTCCTCCATTGGAAGAGCGCCACTTGCGCAACGCCGTGAAGGCATTATGGAGCGTCGGCGGCCGCTCGAACTTCGCGAAATCGCAACGTAAGAATGAATCGTCGTCGAAGGTCGACCCGTAGGGCTTGTGTTGTATGACCTTGCCGCCCTTCTTGTGCTGCGCGTAGCCCGACGACACGTAGGGTGTGGTGGAAGACGCGTCGGCGTCTACTTCATAACTGTAAGGCGAGCAGACCCTCAAAACTTTCAGTTCTCTCTCGTTGAGGGCGTCGCAGCCCACACACGACGTTAACGATACGATGTCGCCCACTTCTAAACCGTGGCGCTGTTCGTCGACGACCGTGATCAGCGCGGGATTCGTCTGCGTGATGGACGCGACTAAGCAGGCCGCGCCGGGCTCGCCGTCGGCGTCGGTCACTGTCCAGTCGTCGCCAAAGTCGCAGAACAGCGACGTGCAGACCCCCCTCGATTCACAAGCCACGAGGCACACGTTCTCCCTCCTACAGGCGTCGTCGATGGCCTTTAACTCAGCTTCAGACACGGCGTCGCAGATGGCCACACACCTATACCCCCGCACGCGCGCGCTCCACTCGTCCACGTCGCACGAGTGCAAAGACCCCATGGCTTCACCGGAAGACCCGTTCTTCATCACACTTACAGTAACGTAGGGGTTCAGTTCAGCTAACCGAGGAGCGCAGCAGTCGGCCCGCGGCTTGCCGACGTCTGCAATACGCGCGTAGGGATTCCCGCCAAGATCTCGATGCGTCACGGCAGTAGGATCGTACAGCGTCACGGCCTTGACGCCCGCCAGGATCACGTTCTTCGCGAGCTCGGCTCCGGTGCCGGTCAGGCCGCAAACCAGCACCGTCGACGACGCCATCTTCGACTGGCCCTCCCGCCCTAGGACGTAGAGCTGGCGGCTGTAGAGGGCCTCGTCGACTTTTCCCGTTTCGAGCTCCATGGCGGCCATCTTAACTTGCGCGCGGCGTCGCGCGCGCTTTTGCTTATGTGGCTAGCTGGGGCTTTGGCGCACAGCTGCTCGCGCGGCGATTTGAACGCGCGCAGCGACTGTGCGGTCGCAGTGATCACTGCGCAAGCCCGTGAGGGTGCGCGGTGCACGGCTAAAGGTACGCGCGCGATTTAAAGCCGCGCGGCACCGGAGAGGTCTCGAGACTGGGTACTAGACTGGGTCCTCACGGCCTGCTGATGGCGTTACGCCGGCCTGGAGCCGTGCCTCGAGCGGTTGTGAGACGTGTGGGCCGCGGGCTGGATCCTAGTGTCTCTACGGGCCGCTAGCTCCGCTTGCTTGCACCAAGTGAGGAGAGGCATAGCTGGCACCGCACGCCCACAGCAAAAGCTGCAAGGTCTTACGCACGTGTTCCATCGCTGCGCTCGCCGCTCCTTGCTGCAAGCGCAAGCCCTGACTCGCGTCGGCTTGCACAGCTCGCTGGCAAGGCACGCACACGCGACGCGACGACGCAGCGCAAGCGATACGCCACCGCCGCGATGGCGCGCCTACTAGCATTACTCACAACAGCCGCGGCCTACGTCATGACACCACCAACAAAACTCACGCCCGGCCGCACGTCACCGAGGAGCAGTATTGTATTAGGACCGCAGTCGGTCCCGCAAGTGCCCTACTCGCCGCCCGGCGCGGAGCAGGGCCAGCACATGTACGTCGACATCTACCAAGCTTTATACAGAGACAGGATCATGCTCGTGGGCAACTTTCTAGACGAGGAGCAGGCGAATAGCCTGATAGCTCTGTTACTCTTCATGAGGTTCGAAGATCCGAGGAAGCCCATCTCCATCTATTTCAACGTGCCGGGAGCGCTCATGAAGCCGTGTTTGGCCGTCTACGACACGCTGCGGACGCTCGAGTGCCCGGTCACAACTGTCAATCTAGGACTGGCCACGGGTATGGGCGCCTTCCTCTGCGGCGCGGGCACGAAGGGCATGCGCTACGCCCTGCCGAACGCGCGGTTCCTCATGCAGCGCACGGGGCTCGACGACCCCTACCAGGGCCAGGCGTCGGACATCGGGCTCATGGTGCGCGAAAATTTGAGGGATAACGACCGCATGGCGCGTCGACGGCGTCTTCATGATCTCGCGTCGATGGCGTCTTCGTGAGACCGCGCCACCGGGCCGCCGTCGACGCGGCCACGCGAGAGAGCTGCGGCGTCGACGCGATGCCACGTCGCCGCGACCCCGTCTTCATGATCATCACACAGGAGAAAGCCCTCGTCCAGATGACGGGCCATCCTTTGGAGAAGATAAAGAAAGACATGTCCCGGGCTGTGTGGAAATCAACCAGTGTGTCGGGCGGAGAGGAACCGGCATCGCCACGCTATCGAGCAGGTGTCGCGTCGATGGCGTGGAGAACGAACGCGCCGTGAATTTGATTTCCACACAGGTCCCGGGACTTCTACCTCAGCGCCCACGAGGCCGTCCAGTACGGCCTCATCGACAAGGTGCTCATCCCGCAGCCGAAGGGCATGGGCGGCGGCGGGCTCGGGCTCGGCGACGGGCTGAGCTCGTTCGTGTAAGGAGTATCTATCAATCACCGCGGATCGCGTCGATGGCGTCTCGCTCGGCTTTGTTTGAGTTTGTGCACTAGTACTTATGCAAGGGGAGAAGCAATGAGCCGAAGGGGGTCGGTGACTCCCGGCGGAGACGCCGTTATAAACCCCTTTCCCTAATGTGAGCGGCAATGTACTCCTCGAGTTCCTTCTTGGTAAATTTCTTTTCTTTGCTTACCTGATCCAGCGCGTCCGACAGGCGTTTCCGTAAAACGGCCTTGTAGGTATTCATGGCCACGCTTATTATGGTCTTGTGAGCGAGACTCATCCCTCGCTTATCAAGGACGTTGGGCTTAGCACTCTCCTTGACGAAACCACCATCATCAATCGCATCTCCAACCTTGATCAGCACGCGGGATTAACAATGCATGCATGCTGGGCCAGGCGATAAAGCAATTCTGAGCGCGCAGACGCATAAGTCTCCCCTCCAGGAGCTCCACCCACCAGTCCTCGCAACGTTGAGGTAACAGAAAAACGCATGAGCGATATATACTACTTAGTACCCCGGAGTCGAGCACCATCCTCACGTGAACCCCAGAGACGCGAGGAAGGCCTGGTTGCGCTCAATCCGCGCCCGACGTTCCAGCTCGTACTCCGACAAGGCCACCTCCTCGACGCGCTGCGGCCCGCCCAGGCGTCTTCGTTCATACGGCGTCCCGCGCCGATAACGGTGCGCCGCCACGAAGCCCCCGTCCGCCAGCTCCACGACGTGGCCCGTCTTCACCAAACCGCCCAATACATGCCCGAGCGCGGCCTTCGCCAGCGCCCCTCTAATTTCCCAGCGGCCGTTCGTGATCCTCCCGAGATAGGGCACCGAAGGCAGCGACGCGGCGTGGGCCTTCTCGTAGTAGGCCCGCTCCACGTGCTGGCGGCCGCGGAACAAGGGCCGGACGTCCATTGAAGCCGGCTCGAGCGGCTCGGGCCCGGGGTGCGGCGGGCCGGGCGGCAATTGTGCTCTCAAAGCCTGCTCGCGCAGATAGGCGGCTCGCAGGTCCTGGGGCGGCGGCGCGACTGCCTTGGCGCGCAGGTCGTCCAACGTCTCGTCGTCCGGGTCGAGCCCGCCGCCGCCGCGCTCGTGGAGAGGAGCGTCTGACGACCAGGTCGCCGGCGGCGGCGCCCAGGGTTGCGTGGGAGGCAGCGCGCCCGTTGAGACGACGCCCGGCGGCATCGACGACGGCGGCACGTTCGATGGAAGCGGCACGGGCACGGCGGGCGTTTGTTGTGGCACGGGCGCCGGCGGCACCGCGTGCGCTTGATGTGACGAAGGCGGCGCGAGCGCGGCGGCGGCGACGGTGGCCGCGAGGGCGCTCGTCGGCGGCGGCGGCGCGGCAGGTGCTTGGTAGGGCACCGCCGGCGGCGCGGCAGACGGCCAGGAGGGCACCGGCGCCGGAACAGGCGGCACAGGTGCAGCCTGGGCAGGCGTCAGCGCCGCCGACAGCGCCGACACGGCCTCAGGAGCAGCGTTAGCACGTTCCGCCAAATATCTAGCAACCGAAGCCTGATGCGCGTCGTAGGCCTCCTTCGCTCGTCTGTGATCACGGAGAGAAGCCTTGTAGGAGGCAATCCCGAAGTCCCTTTGTTTAACTAATTCCGAGTCTTCCCGAGACATCCCTTCGAGCAAAGGCGCCTCGGCTCTTAACCGATACAGGTCCTCTACTAATTTCCCTCTGTTTTTATACAAGCGCACCATATCGAATTCCGGAGGGGGCTGCATCGTCACGGCGTTGTGGTTGTTCGCGATCGACGTCAGGATCTGCTCGAACCGTAAAGCGTTCTCCACACAATGCCGGCCGGGCGCCGTCGCCGTCGGCGTCGCTCGCACTCTTCTCTGTCGTAATCGACGGTCGTCGTCATCCGAATAGTCCGGGTCACTATCAACTTCGATCTCGACCTCGATGGGCGCCTCGTCTTCTGGCGGGAGCTTCGAGTTGTCCCCCGCGAGCGGCCCGGCCTCGAACTTGGCCAGCAACCGCCGAGCCGTCTGGTGGCACGCATTTCTAGCGTCGCTGTTGAATTTTATGGCATTTTCGAACGTGAGCCTTATGTCGGCCGCGGCGCCCGTTCTTATGCGCTTCGCTCGGAGCTCGTCCAGCTCCAGCGGACTCAACAACTCCTCGTCGACGTCCTCATCATCAAGAGGTGTCCGGTCGTAGTAGCCCCGCTGGACCCGATCATCAACAGTGCCCAAATCCATCGGCTCCGTGACGACGTTGTGGTAGTCGACGAGGCCCAGCGCCTCGGCCTCGACCTGCGTGGAAATCGCGTCGACGGCGTCGGAGGGCGTCGTCGAGCCTCCACGCCATCGTCATGACGCACCGCGGCCCTCCGAGAGGCCCAAACTCGGCCAAGACCATCCCGAGACCGGCACCGCACGCCGACCGCGCGCGACCCCAAATTTGATTTCCACACAGGCTTCCTACAGGTGCGGCAAACCAACTCATGTCGTCGTCCGCCGACAGCGACGCCGTGACCTGGCCGACGAGCTGGGCGGCGCGCGTCGCTTGCACATATCGGACTTTTTCATTCTTCAACGTGAGCCACTCGGACGAGCCGTCGTCGTAGAGCACCAAATGCTCGAGAGCTGGCGACGCCTCGCCATACATTGGCGGTTCCGTAAGCGGGGGCCCCTGCCGCGACGCGACGACCAAGCCCTCGTAAAACAACCGGTCCATGGGCCAGTACACCATGACGGGTTTTTCACACAGTGAATCAACTTCGAGCTCCGGGAACCGCACGGCCGGCGTCGCTCTGACGACGCCCTCAAACACTTCTGCCTTGGTTAATTGCCGGTCGGAACTTCTGGAGTCGTCGAGGATGCACTTGCGACCACCGTCACTCGTCTTATCCAAAGGTAGCAATCGGCCGCAAGCCCCCGCAAGCTGAATGCAGCGGTTGTTCCAGGGGTCCCTCCGGGAAGGTTGCGGGTTGCCCGGGAGTAATGGTGCGAGAGCATTGCGAGGTGGCGAGAGCTTGGCCAGGATCAGGGCTCGTAACGCACATTCCGTCCGCTCGTGTCTGACAACGGCAGCGTCATCTGTTTGTAACACAGTATCGCCGGACAGGTCGCACAGATCCCTCCGAGCCCTACCACTCTTGACGAGTGACGCGAGACCGTCGCGCGTCGCTTTGTAAGGAGCCGAGGCGAACGCGACACAGCGGATCGTCCGAGGCTTCGTTCGCTCCGACGCAGCGACGAGAGAACAGAGCTGGGGCCAGTCGCAGCCCTCGGAAGCCTCCGGATCGCCCTCTCGACTATCAAGTGCCCTTAGAACAATATCCGTCGCACTAGCCGGCTTCTCGGAGTACGTGCGAGGCGCGGAAGCAGCCGCCGCTCGCCGAGGCCGTCCTCGACGATCGTCGAACGACGGCTCGCCCTCCAACTCGGCGATGAGTGCCTTCGAGCTAGGTGTAGGAGGCATGTCTGTTTCTCTAGGTGAAGAAGGCTTGACCAGTTGCTCCCAATCCACATCAGGAAACAGTTGCTTCGTCTGGCGCGCCGCGATCAAGCGCGCGTCGCGGTCCTTGGCACCTAACTCTAATGCTGCTTCGACGGCCCGGTCTCGCGCAGTTCGAGCCGCGATGAGTCGCTCCCGAGCCATCTCGCCTCTCAGTTGATCGGCTTTTTGATCATAAACCTTCCTCTGGTCATCGGACAACGCGTCCCAGAGCCGTCTCAATTCCTCACTGATCGCGGTCCGGTCCAGAGGTTTACATCTCGCAATTTCACTACTGGGAACTTTGCTATACGCAAACTGGAAGTCGCTCTGGGGGTCCAGCGTACCTGCGCGGAGCATCGACGCGGTCCGAATCGGCCCAAATTTGGACCAGAGCACCACCCACGAGTCGCGTCGATGGCGTGAAGACGCCGAGACGTACGATCCCCGACCTTGGCCTCGTCGGGATGGGCCTCGAAGTAGCGGCGCACGTCGGGCCGCGACCGCAGCTGCGTCCCGTCAGGAGGATAATAATAAGCGTCCACTTTATCTCCGGACCGCCGCGCGACGAGCTCGCGGTACCAGCCCGGGGCGGGGTCGTCGTTCAGGGAATGGCCGTCCATCGTCTTGGCCACCGCGGCCTTCATCGACGTCTCCTGCGCGGGAACGACGCCGTCGCGACACTACGCCGTCGCGGCGACCCCGACAAGTTCAAGATCACTGAAAACGCCGAGTCAGCACCTTGAAGATCGCGAACGCCGTTTTTGTGGGACGTTCCGACGAGTCGTTCGCCGCGATGCGCGCGGCCTCGAAGCACGCGTCGCGCAGCGCCTGGGCCATCTCCGGGTCCTCCTGCTCCTCCTCCTCCTCTTGTGGTTCTTCGACGTCTTCATCAGGGCCTTGCGGGAGCACAATAACGTGTCTTCGCACGGACCGCCACGACGCGCGCGCACCCGACGGCCGCTCGTTCAGTGTTCTAGCTAGCGCGTTCTCGTAGCTCTGGGGCGGCTTCGAGAACAGTAAAGACTTGTGCTGCTGGTTGTCCGGGTCGTCGGACCTGCGCGTGAGACTCTCGCGCGGCCGCGGCGACGGCGTACGGGGGGCGCCAGACGCCATCGACGCGACGGCGCCTCGACGGCGCCGAGCGGAAGGCGCCTCGGACAGGACGCCGCCCCGCGCCAGTCCCCGTCGTCGTCGACGACCAGCGCATAATCATCACCGGACTTCTTCACCTCGCCCTGCTCGACGAGCGCATCGAGCGCGTGTTCCACGAGAGAAGACGCCAGCGGCAGGTCCGTGATGCCCTCGTCGTCCGAATGCAAGTAGCCGTCGTCGTCGCTCAGGTCCTTGGCCGTCTCGTGCGTCACGTCGCCTCTTGAAAGTTTGCCGGCGAGCTCGCGGCACCTGCGCGGTCCGAATCGCCTCAAAATCAAAAATGAAACCACCCCTGGAATTAAGGAAGTGAAGGCACCGCAGCACCGCAGGACGCCGCGAGCGCACTTCTTCGTCACGTCGCGCCGGTTCACTTTTGGGGCCCCGGTCTCGACCGTGAGCTCCTGCAACGCGCGCCGCGCCAGCCCGATGCGCACGACCTCGTCCCTCCCTCGGTGCGCGGACGCCATCATGCCATCTGCAAAACCTCTGTTTAACGCGGCTTGCGCCGCGGCCCTTCTGAGAGGTCTTGGAGCTTCCTCTCGCTGCACGACCACCGACGACTCGCGCTTCTTCTTCTTCTTGGGCCGCGGCGCGGCCTTCGTGGCCGCGATGGCGCCGCCGCGCTTCTTCTTCTTGGCGGCCGGTTTTTTCGGAGGCGCGACCTTCCGTTTCTTGGTCGGCTCGACGTACGGCACGCCCTCGCGCTCGGCAAGAGCTCTTCGATCCGCATCTGGCACCGAATTGCGCACCTCGTACTCCTCCAAATCCTCCTCGTCGCCCGCGAGCGCGCCATCTAAGTACTTGATGCGGTACAGCGGCGCCGGGTTGCCCCGCGTGTCCTCGAAGTCCGATTCGGCCGCGGACAACCAGCCGACGACTTTCGCGTGGGCCTGTTCCTTGATGCCTCCTTCGACGCCCATCACTGAACGGACTAAGTCCAAGCCGATTAATACGGATCCTTCCGTGCGCCAGGGCGCGTCCGAGGCCATGGCTGCGTCGTTTGAGTGTTGTGCGGCGACCGCTTCGTGCAGTCGTCGAATGTTGGTGTGGGAGAGCGCGGTTCGGTTCGCGGCTACCGCTCACGCAATTGCACGACGGCGGGGGCGGTCGGTGCCGGCCGTCCGTGTAGCGCTGTGCTGGGCAGTTGCGCCGGTGTGATGGGCGCGTCGATTGGCGTGCGCGCGGGGCCTAAAAGGGCCTTATTTCAAAATACTCGCAGAGCCCTCTTTTGAGCGCGCAAGCTAATGCCCTGCGCTCCGGAGTTCGGAGTGGACAGCGCTGGCAGGCCGCGGGTCAGCTGCAAAGTTTGAAGGTCTCTGCGCGTCTCTATGGCGCGCAGGGAGGCCCTAAAACTGAATGCCAGTGGCCGCGGCCGCAGACCCTCTGCCCGAACCTTATCCGACGAAACTCCTGGAAATGTCCGCAGATGGCTCCCTCTTGCGGTTCGCCGGCCCTCGGACGCCTTCAGCGGCATTTGCACAAGCTTGTCATCCTGCCTGCAGCACTTTGTAAATCGCAGCGCACTCAGTGCACGACGCGTTAACACTGACGCTGCGCCCGGCACAGGACCCCAACGCATCGCTCATAACAAGTGCTTAAGGAATTTCGAAACCGAGCGCCTGCTTCGGAGATCTCAGAGTAGCACTTGCTGCATCACCACTGAAACCGACGCGCGAAACGCGTACGCCGCTCAAAACACCACTGTATGAGGTGCACTCACTGCATGACGCCGCAGAACGGCGCCCCGCGCTCCACGAAGCGCACGTCGAAGACTGCCGACGCCGACGTCGCGGCCTACCTCAACTCCTGCCGGGCCTACAACGTGACGCCCGATCCCGCGACGTCGACGACGCTGGCCACCGGGTGGTGGTTATTAGCGCCCTCGCTCGGTTTCGGGCGGGGCGGTTTACTACCGTTGATAGACGTTCTAGCTGAATCAAAATCAATAACAGAGCTGAAACTCAGAGCGGACGGCGAGCGGGGCGCGTCGCCCGCCGCAGATGCTAGAGCCCTAGCCGAAATACTCAAACGCAATCAATCACTGGAAACGCTTGACTTATCGCAGTGCGGCCTCGACGACGTCAGCATAGAGGAGCTCGCCCAGGGTTTGCGGGAGTCGTCGCTCAGGACTCTCATACTCACCGAGAATTACACTTTTGGAGATGACGCCTGCGCGGCCCTCGCCGAGGCCGTGCGACAAGCGCCGTCCCTGGAACGGATCGACGTCTCGAACAACTCGCTCTACTTCCCGGGCGTGTCGAAAATCAGCACGGCCTCGAAACAAAAAAATGTTACTGTCGAGTCCGTGGGCAATTTTAGTACCGAGGAGATGCTGTCGGCGTTGACCCATGGTTTATCATTTGTCGTGGCACTGGTCGCGTGCATCCCTTTATTGACAGATGCTTATCAGGCGGACCGGTTCACGTTTTGGTGCTGCGTCAGCGTCCTGGATCGCGGCGATGGCGTCACGATACGCGCGCAGGTGCTGCGTCGCCTACGAGGCCACGCTGTTAGTATGCTTCGGGAGCTCGACGCTCTACCACGGCCACTTCAGCAACCCGAAGATGTTTCATTTTTGGATGCGCGTGGACCACATGGGTACGGAGTCAGCGTTGAAATGAGTCGCGTCGATGGCGTCTTCACGAGACCACGCCGCCGCGGCGCCGTCGACGCGTCGATGGCGTCCTCGTGAGACCGCTTCACCTCGACGCCGTCGACGTGGCCGTCAGAGAGTCTCCGCGTCTCGCGAGAGTATCGCGACGGCGCCCGTCCCACGCAGGCATCTACCTACTGATAGCTGGATCCTACACGGCCTTGATCAGTGTGGGCTGTCGCGGCCACGTGCCGATCGCGATTATTGTGGCCCTGGAGTGGTTACTGGCGGGCGGCGGCTGTTTATTCTCCGCGGCCGGGGTCGGGATGAGCAAAACCGAAACGAATTGGTTGGAGTTAGCTACCTTTGGAGTGATGGGCTTCGCGTGTCTCCCTTGTATTGGCCTGATAAAGGAGATTTTGGGGACGGAGGCCATCTTTCTAGTAGGTTTGGGAGGCGCTTTTTATGTTATTGGTGTGATACCATTCATACTGGCCGACAAGCACCCAGGATGGCATGTGGTGTGGCACCTGTTTGTCATGGCGGGAGCCGTGACGCACTGGTTCTGCGTGTATCTTTATGTCGTCCCGTCGGCCGATGGGGCCAAAACGTTCGACAGAGATGACCTGAGAGAGATCGTGTCCGGTCTCAAGTCGGACGTGTATAACACGACCGGAAGTCTGGAGGTGGCTTTATTATCTCATGCCCTGTCGATGAACACGTCCACGGCGGCGGCTCTCGTCGATGAATATAGACGATCGATGTCTTCCTTCTTATCGGACCACACGCCGCGGCCGTCGCTGCCGCGCTATTTTAGAAAGAGGTGGGACCGGTTGACGCAGCGGCTCGAGGGCGTCGAGGCCGTCGCGCCGGCGGTCGAGGAAGTCGTGGAGGTGGCGAAGAAGAAACGTAGGGGTAAATCATAGTTTCTTTCGAGGCGTCGCGTCGATGGCGTATTGTAGTGAATTCATTTTTTACCCTTTTTCTTGCCCCCAACGCTCAGCCCCTCGCTCAGCAGCGCGGACAAATCTTCATCCTTGTTCTTCTTCTTCCCGCCGGTCTTGCCGACGCCTCCTTTGTTGGGATTTTTGTTCGAGGCGGCGCCGCCGCCCTCGGCCAGCGCCTTTTCATGGGCGACGCACTCGGGAAAGCACTCCGCGAACGTCTTGCCGGGGTGCTTGCTCTCGACGTGCGCCCGCTGGTCCACGTTTCTTTTCGTTAGTTTAAATGCTACCGCACAGACCGTGCAGTGGACGTCGGCCTTCGCGTTTGCGGCCTTCCGTAGCGCGAGCTCGTCGCGCACAACTCCGTTCTTGGCGTCTTTCGCCTGTTCTCGCCGTTTGAGGGCCTTGCCGCCGAGGGGCATCGCTGCGATGGCGTTTTTGCAGTGCAGTCGTGTGCAGTGCAGCGCTCAAGCTCTACGAGGGCTGCAGCGACAGCGTTTTTCACTTAGTCCTGGTGATACGTATTTGTGCGAATTGCTGAGCGCTGTACAGCTTGCAGGTTGCAACAGCAGCTGTGCTTTACGGAGCGCGCTCACACTTCGCCCAGACTAGTGCCTTACAAGACGCTAGACGTTAACCTCGAGGAACGGCTCCGACGCTTGCTCGGCGCAAGCGGAGACATGGAGGAGTAGCCCAGGCGTCAAATGGGCGTCGCTAGGCGTCCTTACGCGACCCCCTGCTGGGCTCTGGTGCCTCTGGTGCCAAAGCGCAATAAAAGGCTGAGGACTCGCTCTATGCCAATTGCACCAGCGCGCGGCGCTGGGGGGCGGCGCAGAGGCTTGGAATCTTTCGATACGCGACAGCCAAGGCAGGGATAGTGCAACGGGCGCCCCGGACGCTGCGGCGCCAGAGCGCGCGGGTCCGGAGGCGAAACCGCAATAGAACGCAATAGACACACTATGAGCGAGAACGGACCGCCTCAGCCCAACGAGAGGCCGCCATGGGCGTCCGGCGCCGACTTCCAGGCCCCAGGGACCCAGCCACCACCCCAGGCCGCGCCGCCGTGGGCGTCGGGCGCGCCCTACGTCCAGTATCCCCCACCGGGAGCTCTACCGGTCGTGCCCCTGCAGCAGTACCCGCCACAGGGCATGCCCTACGCGCCGCAGTTCGTGCCGAACGCGCCCATGCTGTATGCCGTGCCTCCGATGATGCAAATGCCGCCACAACAACCGATGGAGGAATCGAGCTCGTCGGAGGAGGAGGAGGACGACGAAGAAGACGAGCACGACGACTTCCTGACGGGGGCGACGCCGCCTTCCTCGCCACGAGCGAGTGCTACGAGGCACGTCAAGATTCGCCTCAAAATCGACGGCGCGTCGGTCCAGGAGAACGGCAACGAATTGGCACCCTTAGCATGTGCTCTGACGGGCCAGCGGTCGTCCGGCGCGCCCTTGGGTGGGAACCGGTGGGGGGCCGTGGGGCAACCTTCCGCGGCGCCAATTGCAAGGCAAAATCTCGCGTCGATGGGTGTTGATGAGAGAAACAAAGCTTGTGTCGAGGCTCTGGAAAGGTACGTCGTCGCCTGCGGCGGGTCGGCGGATTTGGTGAAGAATTGGACGGTAACGCAACAGCGTCCTCGAATTGCGTCGACGGCGTGTCGCGTCGATGGCGTGTCGCGTCGCGTCGATAGCGTCGGCGCGTCGCGTCGATGGCGTCGCGTCGCGTCGACGGCGTCGCCGCGTGGCATCGACGGCGTCGCGGCGCGTCGATGGCGTCGCCGCGTGGCATCGACGCGACATGGCACACCGCGTGATGGCATCCTCACGCCGTCGCCGCGATAGACGCACCAGAGAGCTAGGGAGCGCCCGCACGCCGTCGCCGCGACACGCATCACCCGCAGGCCACGGTAGAAACGAGGAAAGAAGGCGACACGGCGGGAACCTACGATGTGTACTACTTCGATCCCGCGGGCAAGCGCTACCGCTCCCGAGCAGAAGTAGCGAGAGCCTTCTTCCTCGCCGTGCCGCAGCGCCGGACGAAGGCGACGTCGACGTTCGGGAGGACGAAGAAAGGGCGACGGCGAGCGGCGCACGCGAAGCGCTTCGCGGCGTGCACGCAGCACCTCCGAGCGGCTTTGGGTCGCGTGCTAGATGATGAACAGGAGGCCATCAACCCCGACGTGTTGAAGAAGCAGCACGCGGAAGCCGATGATCGTGGTAGTAAATCAGTAGCCGCGGCCAACGCGAAAGCCGAACGGTTACGCGAGAAGCTGGAGGATGCGAGAGAAAAGGAGGCCGGCGCGCGCGGTCGGCTCGCCGAGGCGACGGAGAACCTCAAGGAGACGCCGCTGCCCGACGCGTCTCCCGAATTGTTAGCAGCGGTCCACAAGGCCGAGAACCAGCCCCCGGGCTCCGTGCCCATCCACGAGACGGACCTCCAGCTCGCGTATCGCATAGAGCAGTACCAGGCGGCGCGGGACCGGCGGCAGTGCTGTATCAATGATATCGAGCGCGAGGGGAGGGTCTCGAAGCGGCTCGGCGAGTGCACGCTCAAGCTCGAGGAGCTCTACCAGGAAGCGAGACTAGCTGCGGAGAAGCGCGCCCAGCAGGAGGAGGAGCGCAAGGCGAAGCGCAAAGCGAAGGAGCGCGACGCGCTCCAGCGGTCGCGGGCGCCGCGCAAAAAGCGCGTTTCTGTGGATGCTCCTGTTCAACGACGCGGCAAGCAGAAGTACCCCATTGACGATTCGTTATTATCTGAAGAGCCTCCTGTTGAATTGGCTGAGAGGCCTCAGACCCAAGACCCTTGTGTGGAATTGTTAAGAGGCCTGCCTCCAGACAAGGTCGGGGATGTGCTCGCTATTCATGCTTTGTTGAAGGCCGTGGCGGCTCGGAGAACGGCCAAGGGTCTCAAAAGAGGCCGACCCTCGACCGGTTTAGATCTAGAGGAGTCGCCAAATCAGCCGCCCCCTTTGCATGCCTTCGCGGCCGCATTAGCCTCACCTCTCAAAACATTACCAGGACCGAGGGGAGCCTTGGAACCGCTGCGACGGGCCCACTCCTGCCTCCTCGAGGTGCTCCTAGACGACGCCTCAGCTGATGATTATTGGTCTCCACCCGCCGTGAAGGAGGACCCGGGCTATTTTGGGGCCGATTCCGACGACGACGGCGGCTTCCGGTATCCAGCAGCAAAAACGACGAAGTTAAGGGCGAGGCAGCACCCCTGGGCGCGCGTCGCGCGACGGTTCTCGCGTGCCGCTACGAAGCGGTTGAGCGAGGACCCGCCCGACGAACAACCCTCAGAACGGGTCTGGGACGTTGTGAGGACGACGGAAGAAGTAGTAGCGGAGCTAAAACGAGGCAACGAGGCCGACGCGGACACGAGGCGATGGGTGTCCGCGTGCGACCAGGCGTCGTCGGCCTGCGCGCAAGACGCGCTGCGGTGTGCCGCTAGGTTTACTACTTTGCGAAGTGCTCGGAACTTGTTGGAACACCTCTCAAATTTGTCTGCTGACGAACGTAAGACAGGTGCATTAGCACTGGCTAGTGCCGCTCGCGACGCGCGGCCGAAGTGCTGGACCGGCCCCGCCGCGGACAGAGACGCAGCACGAAGAGACGACGCCGAGTCGGCGGCGCGGACCTGGGCTTCTCACTTAGCTGATACAACTCAAGTCAACCACAAAGCCAGAGAGGAGACTAGAAGGGCCCGAGCGGAAGGCTGGCGCGTCGAAGGGAGCGAGTACCTCGGCAGAAGTGTGCGACGAAGCGTCTTGGATGCCACCGGCAAACCAATATCTCATAGTGAAGGGGCGGTCCGAGGGTGGCTCGACGCCTCTAGAAGCGACTACAACGACTCTGAGGGAAAACCAGCAGCTCTGTGGCACGTCTACTTTTCTTCCGGAGAACTCGAGGGTGATGAAGAAGATTTGGAACTGTGCGCTCGCGGCGTCTTCACGCCGTCGACGCGACTCGACACATGTCACACGCAGGTCCGAGTTACTTGAGTCATTGGTACCCAAATCGGACGACACGGACGACGAACAGCCCATGAAGCTCCCACCGGTCCCGCGCGCGAAGAAAGTAAATGAAGACGACGACGAGAAGAAGAAGGACCGGCGGTCCGCGACGCGGCGTCTCCAGTGACCTTGAACTTGACGTGGTCTGACAGTGTCCGTGCCACGCAGGCGAGGGAGAAAGGCCAAAAAAACTATTTTGGAGGAATATGGCGAGGAGCGCGAGAAGGTTTTGGAGAAGCTCGGTGGCTCGAAGGCCGCTCCGTTCCCGCGGGACGCCGTCCAGGAGGCGCTCGTGTTAGATGCCCACGACCGCGCCGCGGCGAAGAAGCGCGCGCTCGTCGAGGACGTGCCGCCGCCGCCTGTTTTCGACCCGTTCGAGGACAACCTCGTGCGTGCCAGCGTCCTTCATTCGTGGCGATGGCGTCTCACTTTAATCAACGCAGGACGCGCCGCCCGCCCCGCCGCCGCCCGCACCTCTTAGATTGCCGAGACCGCCGCAGCAAGCCGTAGGACCGAAGACCTGGGCTTGCCTCGCCGGCGCCGTCGGCGCGCGCCTCGCGCAGCGCGACGAGGCGCCGCAAGCGTTACATCGAGCAAGCAAGTGGCTCTCCGAGGGTTATCCATATGGTGGCCTCGGCACAAGAGAAAGAGTAGCCGTGCTCAAGGCCTTATGCGACGCCTACGCCTCGTCCTACGGCTGCGCTACGCTCGTAGATGAAGCGTCGGAACTACGAGCCTTACGCGACGCCAAGGCCGAGGCCGACGAACGAGAGAGAAAACGAACACTAGCCGAAAAAGAAAAAGAAACCGCATCACAAGTACGAGAAAAGCTCGCGCTCGAGATGGGCTGCGACGTCCCTCCGGAAATCGACGAAAAGAAGCCTAGGAAAAAATCGAAGAAAGCTTCCGGTGAAGGGAAGCGGCCGCGGCCGCGGCCCGGGGCCGCGCCGCCTCCTTTGTCGGCGTTGCTGGACCACCTCATCAATATAGATGCTCCATGCTCAGTAGAACAGAGAAATCCAAAATTACCTGGTTCGAGGGTCCACGCTTTATATGAGCGCTATCGAAGCGCTACTACCATCAAGGAGATGCTGCGACTGGGCGCGCGGCGAGGCGATATCTTCAACGACGTCGCGCGGGGGTATACGTCGCTGACGACACCGCTACATGCGCGACAATATACGGCTTGTAGAGCTATGGGAGAAGATGATCCTATACCAGATTTCGCTACCTTTTGTGTGGACGGCTCCATGCCGTCGCCCGACGAGGAAGTGGCTCAAGCGACGACGGATCTGCAGCCTAGTTCCCAGAATTCTTCACCTAGAGCGTCGCCTCCGGCCCAGGTCGCCGCGCCTACTCGCCATCGGTTCAGAGCTGAAATAGCCCACGCACGGGCCGTGGACGCCTGTGGCGGCGGCGATATCGAGTTCGTGGCGTCCATTCCTGCCTTGGAGCGGAAGGAGAGCGAGTGGGGGTTGCAACAACGAACTGAGACATTGCGAGACGCGCGGCGCAAGTGCATTGTTACTCTCAGAGACGCCTGCAAGCCCGGCGACCACGGCGTCGACGTCCAAGCGTTGAAGACTGCTCTTGAACAAGCGCGTTCTGACGAAGTGCTGCTCGAAGGCTTAGTTCCCGAGGAAGAAGACGATACACCTCCACCGCCGCCGAAGGGCCAGGACGACCCGGCGCCGGGCTGGTTCCGGAAATGTGAACCTAGGAAGTCCTCGGACAAAGTGGATGTGTACTACTACCCCCCGGACGGCGTGCAGTTGCGGTCGCGGCCGGACGTCCGACGGTATTTCGAGGGCAAGCTTCTGTGTGGGAATCAACCAGTGTGTCGCGTGCGACAGGCGTCGCGTCGATGGCGTGGAGGGCATGATTGGGCCGTGGGAGGAGACGCGCCGCGACATTGATTTCCACACAGGCAAGCCTCACATGGCTCAGATTGGTGATCGTGTGCTCGATCCGCAAGTCGACTTCTGCTTCTCCGAGGAGCCCGTGCCGAAGGTGCCTGTCATTCCTCCGAAGCGCTGGGTCTGTCGAGAAGTGGCCGACGCGTGCGAGGCTCTCCGAGACGCCGAGGCGAAGTTTGAAGAGATAGCGCGTCGCCGGGCGAAGGTGCGGGACGTGCGCGCGCGAGCTCTACCGCGCCTCGAGCCGCTCGGTTATGATAGGAACAAAAACGCCTATTGGGTGTTTCCTAGACGGGATACTTTACAGATGGAGGCCGTGCCTCGCCCGCGGCCGTCGTCGCCGCTCCGAATCTGGGTCGAGGACCGGAGCGGCGCGGCGCCGGCCTGGTCCTTCTACGAAGGGACCGAGACGCTGAAGCAATTGGCGGCCTCGCTTGATGACAGAGGTGTGAGGGAGCGGGCGCTGAAGGACGCGCTGGCGGACCACCTGCCGGTCTTCGGGCTGGACGACGTCGACGACTAAGATTTATTATTATTCTACGTGGTTGGACGTGTTCGCGTGCGTGCGGGGTCTCAGATCTGAGAGCGCCTCGCGTCTCGCGTTGAGGGGGATTTAGCACTGCGGCTGCCTTCGCACGCAGCCCATCTCTTGCAGCGGTGGTCGAGACCATGGCCGAGCTCGTCGCTGCTGCGGTACTGGAACTGCTGAGGCCCGAGCAAGCCGAGGAGAGATACAGTGGCGCTGTTCACACCGCAGTCGCGGCGTGCGCTGAGGACACGGCGGGCCAGACGTGCTACATCTGTTATGGCGAGGGCGATGAAGACGAGGGCCTCGTGCGCGGGTGCGCGTGCCGAGGCGAAGACGGTTTTGCGCACGTGTCGTGCTTGGCGCAGGGAGCACAGGCCGCGGTCGAGCGCCGCCGTCGCCACGGTGGGCCAGGCTTTGCGCGGTGGGTCACGTGCGGTCTGTGTGAGCAAGTATACCACGGCGTCGTGAAATGCGCGCTCGGGTGGGCGTGCTGGAAGACGTACGTCGGGCGGCCGGAGGGGGACTGGGATCGGAGAGACGCGATGACGCTGCTTGGGCTCGGTTTAGCCGAGGCAAAACGCCACGACGAGGCGTTGTCCGTGAGAGAGGCCGAGTTGTCTCTGCGGCGGCGCCTTGGCGATTCAGAACACAACATTCTCGTCGTGCAGAGCAATCTCGCGACCACGTATCAAGAGCTCGGACGGCTTGAAGAGGCCCTGCTTATGCAGCGAGACGTATACTCCGGACGTTTGGAGCTCAGTGGCGAAGAAAATGAACAAACCCTCATAGCGGCCAACAACTGCGCACTGTCCCTTAATGGTCTCCAGCGCTTTGAAGAAGCCAAAACATTGCTGCATGAAACGATGCCCGTGGCGCGGCGCGTTCTCGGAGAGAATGATGATGTTACGCTCAAGATGAGGAAGTCTTACGCGGCGGCACTCTACAGGGACCCCGCCGCCACGCTCGACGACCTCCGTGAGGCCGTGACGACGCTCGAGGACGCGGAAAGAATCGCGCGGCGTGTACTTGGTGGCGCGCATCCGCTCACAATAAAGATTGGGCGTGATCTGCGAAAGTCGCGAGCCACCCTCCGCGCCCGCGAAGACCCCCGGGCTGAATCGATACGACTGCACATGCGACTCCTCAAGCACGCGTCGGCCTGCCGTGACGCCAATTGTCCGTCAGCGAACTGCCGAAAGATGAAGGACCTGATGCGCCACGGCGCGACGTGTACGACGAGAGTGCAGGGCGGCTGTGCTATTTGCCGTCGCATCTGGGCCCTGTTGCAGATACACGCGCGGCAATGCACCCGAGGTTCCTGTCCCGTGCCCAAATGCGCTTCACTGAAAGCGCAACTCGCCCAAATGCAGCACCAGGGCGCCGAGGGGGAAACTACGACGGCGAGCTAGGATATACTACGTAGAATCAGTTATCACGGGGGGAGGAAGCTTGCTTGATCTTGGGTACGCCTCATTCCTTGGCGTCCTCGACGCCCGCCGGCCCGACGGAAAACGACGCCTCGGACTCGGCAATCGACGGCGAGTCGATGACCTTGCACACGCGGTTCTCGCCCCGGGCCTTCTTGAGCTGCAGGCGCGTGTGCGACGCGTGGGCGATGATGTTGCCCCCGATGGGCTTCGTCGCGTCCTTGGCGAAGGACATCCCATCCGGATTCGCAACCACTTGATTGGTCAACACGACCGCGATGCCGAACTCGGCACTCATCCTTGTGAGCGCGCGCAGGAACTGGGCGAGCTGCATCTGGCGCTCACTTAACTCTCCTCTCCCCATGTAGTCCGTCCGGTAGAGCGCCGTTGCTGAATCGACAACTAGTAATGAGAAGCGGTCCTCGCTCATGAGCGAACAGGCCTGCTTGAGTAGCTCTTTCTGCTGTTCGGAATTGTGGGCTCGCGCGTACACGACGTTCTCCAAAACCATCTCGGCCGCGACGCCGTAACGCTCGGCGATGGCTACCAATCGCTGCGGCCGGAACGTGCCTTCGGTGTCGATGTACATGGCCTTGCCCTCGCCGCCGCCCTGATCGAGCGGGAGCTGCGCCGTGACACACAACGTGTGACACAGCTGCGTCTTGCCCGTGCGGAACTCGCCGTAGAGTTCCGTTAAGCTTCCAGTCTCGATGCCACCTTCGAGGAGCTTGTCGAGCTCCTTCGATCCCGTCGACAGCTGGACCATGTTCTGCCTTTGCTCTAGTTCCGCCGCTGCGGTGGTGAAGGTCGACGGCACTATTTTATAAGCGATCTCTCTTAATTTTTGCGCCTTGGCGTCCGAGACGCCCTTCACTTGACATAACGACTTGAGCGTCGCGTAGGCGATGGACTGGACCGTGCAGAAGCCGGCCGACGCTAATTTTTCGGTGTCCTTGCGGTTGATGCCGTGCTGCTCGAGCTCGGACACGTGGCAGTACGCGGAATAGGCCTCCTCGGCCTCCATGTCCTCGGCGTGCTCCTCCATCTGGGTGGGTTCGACGGCCATTTCCGTCGCGGCGGCCATCCTTGCTTGTTTCGTTGTGTGTGTGGTGTGTGTGTGCCTGCGGTGGGGTGGCGCGTGCGTTCTGGTGCCGGTGCGGCGCGGTGGGCGCGTCAAACGCGCGGCGCGCGGCGCGCAGCGCGTGTGGACAGCGCGTGGACCGTCGCTGCCGCGCCACGGCGTGGCGCGGCGCGGCGCCCGCGCGTACGCGCTGTGCGCGGCCGCGCCAGCGCCGAGACTGTTTTTGGCGCAGCGGAGCGGTTTCGCAAGCCGCCGCCGCGGAGGGAAGGCGACCGCGCTGCAGGTTGGTTGCTGACGCAGTTTCGCGCTTCTACAGCGGTCAGCGGCGGTGATCTGGGGCGCGCGGCGGCCTCGTTTGCTTTGACGAATCGTTCACTAGCGCGGTCTCTCTCTAGTCGAGGTCAAATCCCGCAGGGCTCTCCTCGAAGCATTCGGGCCCTCCGGCGGCCGCCCCCGCGCGGAGAGGAGTCCTAGCACGTATCGCGCGGGTTAGCCGTCGATTTTGGCTGCCGGCCTCGGCCCACAAATCGACCTCAGACTGCCGCATTTGTGCCTCTGCGCTGTAGGCGTGCACAACAGCAGTCGCTACGCACCCATTCGCTTGCCCAGCAACGCTCCCGGCAACGCTAAGCCGCGTCCAGCTCCTCACTCAGGCAGCCCAGACAAAAAAATAGCACAGCAAACCACCGCGCGCACGGAATAGTCCACGACTCGCAGCGTACGACGCACGCCAGCCGCCGCAGCAATCCAACAAACAAACAAATGGCCGCCAACCTCAACGCGCAGCTCGAGCAGGAGGCCGGCGAGGAGCTCCAGGCGTATAAGACCTTGCAAGGCCACGTCGAGCAATTACTCCAATCGAGGGGAAGGTTCATCCAGCAACGCGTGGAGAATGAGGCCGTACGAGACGAACTAGCCCTGGACGAGGGCGCGAGCGTGTACAAGACCGTCGGTCCCGTTTTATTTAAGCAAGACTACGACGAGGTCAAGGAGAACGTCGCCAAGCGCCTCGAGTTCATCGCCAAGGAGGTCCAGAAGGTCGACGACCAGGTCAAGGCGAAGCAGGAGGAGCAGCAAAAAATCGGCGAGTTGATCATGAAGAAACAGACGGAGCTGCGGGCGAAGGCCGCGGAAGAGGCGAAGAAGGTGTACGAGGAGCAGATGGCTAAGCAGGCCTAGTTTTTTGACACACATCCTAGCTTAGGCAGACACTCACATCCAGCTGTACGCCCGCTCGGAAGCTTGCCGCGCGGCGACGGCCTTGGCCTTTTCGGCAGCCTTCTCGAGGCGCCGCGCCTTCTTCGACGTCTTGCCCGCGGCGCGCTGTTCCGCGCAGGCGGCCTTCGACGCGTCGCTCACGGTCCCGAGCTCGAAGTGCTGGCCGCCTCTCGCGGCCGCGCCGGCGACGCGTTTTTCTACCGAGGCGTTGATCATTTTCGTGGCACTGTCGTGGTGCTTCCGTCTCACCGTCTTCTTCGCGGCGGCGCCGGTGCGCTGGCGTTTGGTGAGGGGCTTCTTCTTCGGGTTTTGTTTTTTTTTGGGTTTGGCGCGGAGGCCCTGGGCCATGTTGGCTCGATGGCGTTGCTGGGTGCAGTGCTGGTTGCTGTCGTCGCGGCAGCTGGCGTCAACCGCAATGCGTATCGGTGCTGCGCGCGCCCGTGAGAGAGCGATGCTGCTTGCTCTCCCAGTGCAGTGTTCAGTGCAGAGCTCGTCGCCGCTGCAATTTGCTCGCTGCTTGCGTTGTTATAGATCGATGCCGTCGCCCTGCCGCGGCGTCAAATCAATACGGCGCTCGTACGACGCGCATACAACATGCAGCCTCGACAGCCTCGACAGCTCCAGCCTCCTTGGGGGCCAAGGCAGCCGTCGCCGCCGCCGCCGAGCCCTCCGGCCGGAGCCGATTGCCAGCCCCGCGAAGCGTGGTTTAAATAACCCGCACCTTGACAAAGTTGCCGGCGTCCCCCCGTCGTCATAGCCGGACAAACCCTAGGGAAGAGGGCCGAGGAGCCGGCCCCGGCCACCGTACGACCTCGGCAGCCTCTCCGTGCTGCCCGCCCCACCCATGGCGCACGATATCAGGCCGTGAAGAGGCAGCCCCTTACCCCAACCTAGCCCCCTCCCAAGGGCGACGCCGCGGCTGCGATGGCCAAGGACAAGAACAAGGTCGCTCCCGCCGACGGCGCCCTCGTGAAGCAGGGCTCCGCGAAGCGCCGGAACCGCAAGGCCTGGCCCGGCGACGAGGCCGCCGAGGACAAGTCGCCGAAGAGCGGGAAGCGCCGCGACAGCAAGAAGAAGAAGAAGTCGTCCAAGTCCAAGGAGGAGACGAAGGAGGAGACGTCCTCCCCACAACGCGGCAAGCAGTTCAAGGCACCTACTCAGAAGAGGACTTCAGGATTGAACGGCGCCGCGGACGCCGTGAAAGCTTCGTTAGCAGCAGTGGGCGGCCCCTCGGACAAGTACGCCATGGCCGCGGAGGAGTCGTATGAGGACCGCCAGAAACGCCTTAAAGAAGCTGAAAAAAAGAGGAGGGCCGAGAAACGCAGCAAGAGGTTCAAGAAGCTCTGGCAGATGTTCGGTGCGGACTCCGCGTCTTTGCCGCACGTTTCCGAAGTTCAAGTTGCGTCTTCATGATCATCAGAGAGTCTACGCGCCTCGCGACGGAGTCATTCACCCACAGGCGTCCCGGAGACGATCAAGCTCGAGACCGTCGCGGCGCGGGAAGCGGTCAACGCTCTCAATCTCACGCAAAAAGATTTGAGGCACCTGAAGCGCGAGTTCGACGAGATCGACGTCGACCAGTCCGGTTCGTGTTTCCGCGTTTGACGCCTTCGACGCGCGTCGGGGCCGTCGCGGCGATGGCGTGGGGTTGACGCGGTCGCCGCGCCGCTCACGCTCGCGCCACGCAGGCTCCATGGACGCCGTCGAGTTCTTCGACATGCTCGACGAAGAACGCACGCCGTTGACCGACGAATTGTTCGCGCTCATGGACCTCGACGGGAGTGGCACCATCGAGTTCGACGAGTTCATTGCGGTACTCTTAACCTACTGCATGTACACGAAGGACGACATATTACGGTTCTGCTTTGATACTTTTGACAAGGATAAATCCAATAGTATTGATGAAAATGAGTTCATGGCACTACTCAGTACAGTGAATAATGGCGCACCCTTGTTCCCGGGCAACATGGGCACGGCATTGATGAACTTCGACAGTAATGACGACGGCCTCATCGACTTCCAGGAGTTCAAGGTTATTGAAACTAGATACCCGATGATTTTTTTTCCTGCTTTTAGACTACAAGATAGGATGCAGCAAAAAACATTAGGTGAAACGCGGTGGCGCGACCTCATGAAGTCGGTGCAGAAACAGCGCTTCAAGAACGAGCACCGGCGGACGCACGGGCGCGATCCACCACTCACTTATGTAGAGACGTTTCAGAAGGTGGTCTGTTGTAAAAGACCGAAGGAGTACGACATCCAAGTTATTGATAGCAAGCGCCCTTCAATCACGTCCGCCATCGAAGCCGCCGAGAAGAAGAAGGCGATCATGGAGGGCGGGAAGAAGAAGCGGAGTTCGCAGGCGGAGGACGACTAGTGGTACATAGTAAGACTTTTTATAGTTGCTCTTTTTTGCGGCGGCGGCGTGGGCGCGGTCCTGATCGTGCCGCGCGCGCCACTAGGGCTGAGAGCCGGCGCTGCGGAGTCTGGCCGAGTGGTAAAAGAGCTCCCAAAGAGCCGCATCGCTGCCCCCTCAGCACCACTGCACAAGAGGCGAACTGTTGTGCACAACACGCTTCAGCCCCGCCAAACCCCCACCGCAGCAACGAAACGATGGCCGACGGAGCAGCCGAATCGACGAAGGAGCTGACGGACGAGGGCGCGAAGGTCACTACCGTGGCCGAGGGCACCGATGCGACAGCCGCGCCTCCGGCCGAGCCGGTTGCCTCGCCGCCGGAGAGCATTGCCATCTTCTTCGACGGCGAGCCCATGGCCGGCAAGGCCGAGACGTGGACGACCGAGCACGTGGCCGACGCCGCCACGCTCCAGTTCGTCGGCCCCCACGCCCTGCCCCTGCCGCTCTTCGACAAGGCGGGCTTCTCTAGCGCGATGGGCAACCTGGTCGGCTCGTTCCCAGACCTCACGTTTAACGCCACCAAGGTGGCGCCGACGAAGCAAGAAGACGGCTCCTGGGCGGCGGACATCGTCGTGACGGGAACACACTCGGGCGCCGCGTTCACGCCGATGCCCGACAAGCTCCCAGCCATCGAGACGACGGGGACGGCCGTGAGCATCGGCCCGGAGACCTTCACGGTTTGGGCGGACGACGCCGGCAAGGTGGTCAAGATCGAGATCATGCCGAAGGAAGCTGGCAACCCGCATGGCCCGCCCGGCTTCTACCTCGGCATCGGTGGCGACATCTCCGCACTGGCGCCGCCAGCCGCCGATGGCGACGCCCCCGCCGACGCCCCCGCCGAGGCTGCGTAGGAGCCCCCATCGTCCTGCTGACCCGTAAGAATCTTCCGCTTACTACGCCGGTGGCGCGCGAGCGGTTGTACTTTTAACGTTTTTTACTCGCCGGGACGAAATAAGGGGGGAGGGGGTCAGGTCGCCGTCGTCGAGTCTACTCCGCTGCCGGTGCGTCCGCGGCCGGCGCGTCACCGCCCT
The DNA here is from genome assembly GCA_918797485.1 of Pelagomonas calceolata. Classification (NCBI taxonomy): domain Eukaryota; class Pelagophyceae; order Pelagomonadales; family Pelagomonadaceae; genus Pelagomonas; species Pelagomonas calceolata. The sequence continues at coordinate 789,955 of CAKKNE010000006.1, read as the reverse complement.
CGGCGGGCGCATCAGCGGCGGGCTCGGCCGGGGCGGCGTCGCCGCCTTCGGCGGGCGCGGCATCCGCGGCGGGCTCGGCGGGCGCGGCGTCGCCGCCCTCGGCCGGAGCATCAGCGGCCGGGGCATCACCGCCCTCGGCCGGAGCATCACCGCCCTCGGCGGGCGCGTCACCGGACTTCTCCGGCGGCTTGGTCGGGTTCTTTCGCTCCTGCTGCCCCCGGATGCTTGCCTGGAGCTTGGTCGCGGCCTTGTTCTGCTCGGCCTCATAGGCCGAGATGGCGTCCTTGGTCACCTTGCCGTCGGCGGCGGCGGCGTCGAAGGCCTTCTGGGCGTCCTCGTTCCAGCCGCCCTCGCCGGCGTAGGCCTTGGCCTCGTCCAAAGTGACGGAGTCGCCCTCGGGGAGCGCAACCGAGCCGCCGGCGCCCATGGTGCTTCTCTAGGGTGTTTTTCGGGTGGTGCCTGCGCGGGCGACGGCGTAATGAAGCTGCGCGTGCAAGGGTGCGGCGGCGCGCGGGGAGTTCCGGGGCTGACGCTACGATGAAGGGCTGCCCCACCGCGTCCGCCCGCGGCGCGGCGGTGCCCGCGCGGTCGTCTGGGCCTCGAAGGTTGCTTTGGCAGTGGGCGCCGGTGCCTACGTGCGAGGTAGCGCGTTTTGGTACGCGTTTTACTGAATACCGTAGCGAGTGCAAGGGAGCGCTAAATTAGTGGCCGCCCACTAGGATTTTGAACGCCGAGGCGGCGCTTCGGCTTTTCGGGGGCTTGGATGCGGCCGCGGGACGCCTACGACGCGGCGGGACCACCTGTCCGACTACACGAGCTGACCGCGCGCGGCCCGCCCGTGAGGAGCTCCGTGAGAGCCTACTACCCGAGGAGGAGGGGCCCACCCGGCGACGCGTTCCGGGCAGGTGCTTTCCCGGGAACGGACCCACGAAAAAACGCCGAAAGCTACGACATATATTTGGTTAGCCGGGGCGCGCTCAGCGATGGCACCCCCAGCGACGCCTCACGCGGGCGGCGGCGCCGGCGCCAGCACCGCCGCGGCCACGTCCCCCAGCAGGTGGCGGTGGCGCTGGATGTAGGCCCGCAGGCCCGCGTTCTGGCGCTCCTGCTCGTCGAGCCTCATGCGCAATCTGTTGCGCTCGTCGACCAACACCTGCTCCTTCCGCCGCAGCGCGTCGTTCTCCTCCTGGAGGTGCTCGAGCTTCTGGCGCTTTCTCTCCCGAGAAATGCGCGCGTGCTCGCGGTTCCGCTCGCGCCGAACATCCCTCCTTCTCGCGTCGGCGCCGGGGCCCGAGTCCTCGGCGGGAGCTGGTGGGGGCGCTCGTCGCGTCGGCTTCGGGAACGCCTCGCGCGGGGAGGATAAAGCAGCTACTGCAGCAGCTGTTGCGGTGAGTTGGTCATGGCTAGTGACACGTCGCATCGTGTTCGTGTCCTCGGCCGGCGGTGCCAAGGAATCGTACTGGCCCGGCGGCGTGTGGCCTGTCCTCGCTGTAATGGCGGCCAGGGCGCCTAGAGCGTCCTCGGGGCTCCGCTGAGGACCTCCGTTGGCGAGGCCTTGCGCGCGGCGCGCGGCCTCCTCCTGGTTCAGGTCGCCGCCGGCCATGAGCTGCTGGAGGTCCATGTTGTCGAGGAGGGCCATGCTCCGCAGGTAGGGCGACGAGGTCAGTAAGGGGCTCCTCGCGTTTAGGGCCGGGGACGCGCCGGGCGCCACGGGGAGCGGGGGCGGCGCCGCGGCCGCCTGGCCGTTCGGGGCTGTGGGAGCTGTCTGCGTCGTCGGCGCGGACATTGTACGCGGTCGCGCGCGGCGCGCCTTTGTTGATTGGCACAAGAACTTCCTCGAGCGCTCAAGCGCGCCGTTCGGAGGGCTAAAAACGCAGCGCACGCCTTGGCGCTGCTGCGAACAAGAAATTAGGGCCCTTTCGAGACCCCCACGAACGATTGGGGTTTGCGCTTGCCTCGTTTTTCAGTCTCTCTCAGGTGTGCAACAAATCTAGCCCCCCCTTCTTGAAGCCGGTCGTTTTGTGCGAGAACGACCGGTCAAAGAGCTCTACACGCGCCCAGGATAGGCGTGAAGCTAGATTGCGGTTTTCTGGCTCGTTTCGGCCAGCGTGACAGACACTAGAGTTGCCAAACACCCCAGCCCCAGCAGGCCGCCCGTGGCCGCTCACGAACGACTTGCGCTCGCATTTATCGAAAGGATCAACGGCTACAGCGTAGCGAAGTTTCTGGCATCGCTTGGGGCCGCCACACACTCACACAGCTCCTCACAAGCTAGGAGAGGACCCAGCTCGAAACGCGGCAGCGCCGAAAAATGTCCGCCAATACGACACCCAAGCAAACAAGAAATTTAGCCAGCGCCTGGCAGACGACGCTGACCCAGCCGCCGCCCGTCAACGAGTGGGTCGTCGACGTGGCCTTTGCCGAATCAACGAAAGAAAACGCGCCTCAGTTCTTTGTTGTAGAATTAAGGTACGAGGTGACGCGACGGTGTGTTGCTGTCAGACGCTTCGCGGAGTTCCGGAGGCTGCTGAAGGAGGTGCGGCGCTGCGAACTGAGGGTCGAGGCGCCGTTTCCTTCTCGCACGGCCATACTGACCGGAGGTTTGTCGGGCAAGCCCTCGTCAAAAGCTTTGACAAGACGCTTGGAAGGATTACGAGCGTGGCTGGGCGAGGTGGCCGCGAAGCGTTCTTCGCTGGATGAAACGGCCTCGAAATCTCTCAGGCAGTTTGTCGGCGCCGAGGACGGCTGGGAGAACGATGGTGATAGGCCGCCGCTGTCTCCTGCCTTTAGCACGCCGCCGCGCGCGCTGCCGCCCTCGCCCATCGATGATGAGGAAGACGAAGTGGAAGCGCGGAACGCGTCTCGACTCACCGCGGCGGCGCTACAAGTCGCCGAGCTCGAGGGCCAGCGCGACGCGGCTTTGTTGAGATGTAGGGAATTGGAGCTGGAGGTCGCCAACGCGACGTGTCGCGCGTCCGACGCGGAGCAAATTAACGAGGAGCGCGATGGCGCCGGCGACAAGACGCGCGCCGAGGCCGCGGCGGCGCAGGGCGAGGTACAGAGGCTCAAGACCGAGCTCGAGGCGCTGCGCGAGCGCTCCTCCGCCGCCGCGGCGACGGCGACGACGGACAGCCCTCTACGGGCGTACCGGCGCGAGCGCGAGGCCCTCGAGAGCGAGCGCGACGAGGCGGTCCAGTCCGCGGATGCGTACAAGGCGCTGGCCGAAAAAGCGGCCGAGAACGCGGCGTCTGCAAGGTCGCGGGCGGAAGCCGCGGCGGCGCGGGAGCGCGACGCGGCGGCGTTGGTGGAAGAGGCGGCATCGGCGCGCGACGCGGCTTTTCAAGAACGCGACACGGCGGTGCGCTACCGGGACCAGGCCATTCGTGATAGGGAGCAGGCGGAACGGGACCGCGACGCGGCGGCAAGCGCGAGCGAACGGGTTCGACAGGAGCGCGACGCGTTCCGCGACGCGCGCAAGCGGGCCGAGCTGGAGCGCGACGCCGCGGCGAGCGCGCGCGACGCCGCAGAGCGGGAGCGCGACGCGGCGGCCAACGGCCTGGCCGAGGGCAAGCGGCTCTGGGACGAGGCCGTGGCGGAGCGCGACGCGGCGAGCGCGGCGCGCGACGCGGCGGAGCAGGAGGCGGCGCGCTGCGCGGAGGCGCTTCAAGCCATGGGACAGCGCTTCGAGGAGGCAGCGAAGAAGGCCGCCCAGTTCCTGGAGGCCTCGAAGCGGGAGACGGGGCGCCTCGAAGCGGAGCTCGCGGCGGCCAAGACCGACCTCGCGGCCGCGGCCCGGGCCAAGGACGACGCGGAAACGGCGCGGCGCGCCCTCGCGGCGGACCTCGGCGTCGCGTCTGCGGCCAGAGACGCTCTCAGAGGCGAGCTCGCCGAGACGGTGCAAGATAGGGACGCTCTAGCTGCCGAGCGGTTAGATGCCGTCGCGGCGCTGGCGGCGGCGCGCGCCGACGGCGACGCGCGCGCCGCGCGGCTCGCGGCGTTGGAAGCATCAATGACGCCGCCGCCCCCACCAACCCCCCCGCCAAAAGTGGGCTGCGCCCCGGGCTGCTTCGGTAGATGATAAAACTTAGTGTTGTAACTCCTCGACGACGTCACGAGTCAATCCTTCGGCAAGCGCGTGCACTGGCATCACGAAGAACGGCTGTTCTATTTGTAACCCGATCTCGTCGATGCCCAGAAATAAATAGGCCGCCGACGCGACGACGCAGACTAACTTCAGCGCCGTCGAGCAGCCGGCCTTCGTGAGACCGCACGGTAGTAAAAACAACCAAGCTAGTAAGCCCCGTTGATAGTGGCGCATGTACATCGGCGCCAAGGGCGTCGAGATGAGTCGTTCGATGCCGCCGTATAATAAGTTGAGGTCCGAGATCGAATGATACAGCTCCTTCTCGACGTGGTGTCCTAAGGGCAAAGCGATCGTCGCCTTTCTTACCAGAGACAGACATGCCAGAGCGGGCTTGCGCGCCTTCAACACCGTCGTTGAATCCTCCTCATTGAGTAAAGTCCGCACTACTTGTGAAGGAGCCTCCTCGAAGGTCGACGCGGCCTTGGCGCACCACGCGTAGGCCGCCAATAGCGCGCCGCACCGCGCCTTCGTCGCAGCATCGATTTCAGAACAAGCGGACAACGTCGACGCGACGTCGCGACACGCAAACGTCATTCGGCCCCACATCTCTCGCGCCGCGTGGAACCGCGAAACACAAGAGTTCACGCGAAACGCGAGTAACAGCCCGATCGGGCTCGCTAAAAAGCCGAGGCCGTTCGCCGTGATCGTCAGCTTTTTCTGAAACACGAACACCGACCACACCGAGAGCAGCGCGATTGTGGGGGCTAAACCACGCATGAGCGGCGAGTAGATCGATCTGGCAAGTACTCTAGCGTAGCGCCGGTGCGGGCCGTGTCTATAGGCGATCTGCTGGTCCCACTCCTTTTTGCCCCAGAGCGTCGCGTGCGTCGCTTCCTTGCGTTCTCTCGTCATGCGCGACCGGACGTTCGCGGGCCCGGTGCCAGGCAGGGACCAGATCGCGTCGACGTTCGTTTGGAGCGTTTGGAGCGGGTCCTCGCTGGCGTTGCTCGTCGCGTGCAGCGGTTGCCTGAGCGCGCGGGGCGCGGGCGGCTGCAGCGCTTGCGTTGTGGCGAGGATGAGGATGCAGCGCATGGTTGCGAGTTGTGGTACAAATTTTAATATGGTTTCAAGCCGTTGCTGCACACGTAATATACAGCGACTGAAGTGGTTTTTAGACGCGTTCGGTGACCACGCGATGCAGTGCACTCAATAGAGCAGTGGGATGGTAATGCTGATAATGAGGTGTGCCGCACGTTACTGCACAAAGGTTCAGCACTTGTTGGCGCAGCGGTGACTTGGAAAGCTTGTGATGCACTCAGACCGCTGGCAAAACCACAAATGGCGTAGCACAAAGCAAATAAAGACACAAGCAAGCAGACTTCCCTAACGTACGGGTTGGAAATCTCCGCGCGGGCCAGCCTTCGAGCGCACCAAAGAACAACCCCGGACGCCTACGACGCGCAGGCGACGCATCCTGGCCCGGGGCGCGCTGCGGCAGCCTGAGCGCGCGGGCCGACCGAGCGTCGAGGTTCCACCTTGACGCCATCGACGCGACGGATGAACCACATGAGATAGACACACAATACCCCCAACTTAGAACATCCGCCGCGCGCGCGGCGTCGACCGCTCCAAATGCTCGAGCGCCTGGGCGGCCGACGGGCGAGCCGCAGCATCTGACGCCCAGCACGCCTTCGCGAGACCCATCAAACCTCCATCACTTCCCTCCGGAATGGACGGCCGCAGCCCGTCGCGGACGACGCGCATGGCCAGCGCCACGCCGGCCAGGTCGGGAGCGTCGTCGTAGGGGCACCTCCTGGTCGCCACCTCCCAGAGCACAATACCTAAAGCGTAGACGTCGGCAGCCTCATTATAGGGTTCGGCCTGGAGAACTTCCGGAGCCATCCACTGCGGCGTGCCACATCCCGCTGTCATCGCCGCTCTACTCGCGTCGCCGAGGCCCGCGTTCCGCGCCAGGCCGACGTCGCAGAGCTTGGCCACGTCCCCCACGTCGACCAAGACGTTCGGGCTCTTGACGTCGCGATGGAGCACGGGCGGCCGGTGCGCGTGGAGGTAGGCGAGGCCCCGCGCGATGCCCGCGCCTACCCTATACCGTCGGCCGAGGGGCCAGGCTCGGTCGCCGCGGGGGTCTCTCAAAGCATCCCACAAGCTTCCTTGACTGATGTACTCGGTAACTAAAGCCCAGTGCGGTGCCTGTTCATCGAAGCAGGCGCCCATGAACAGGCACACGTTCGGGTGGCGCAGGCGCGCGAGCATGGCCGCCTCGGCCCGGAACTGCTTGAGTTCTTGCGGGGACGTTCGGGGCACCAATTTGACTGCAACTTCTGTAGCGCGAAACCGCCCGCGGTGCACCTGCCCGAAGGCGCCGCCGCCTATTCTCTCAAGGATCTCAAGCTCATCCATAGCAATTTCCGCGTCGTCCCGGTGCTCGGCTGGAGCGTACGGACGTGGCGGATCGCGTGGCGGCGGCGCGGGTTGCGGCGGCGCCTGCTGCGGCGGCTCGCGCGGCGCGGCGAGTGCGGCGGGCGTGGGGCGTGGCGGCGCATGCTGCGGCCACGGCGCTGGCATAACCGGTTGTGGCGGCGGCGGCGCTTGTAATTGCGGCCGCGGCGCCGGCGGTGGTGGCGGCGGCGGTGGTATCTGCGGCGCAGGGGGCGGCGGCGGCGGCGCTTGGAGTTGAGGTCGCGGCGCTTGCACGGGTGGCGGCAGGGGCGGCGGCGGCGGCTGCATCATTTGCGGCGCCTGTACGGGTGGAGGCGGCGGCGGCGGCGCCCGCGCAGGCGGCGGCGGCGGGCGAGGAGCGGTAAGTCGCTGCGCCGAGACTTTGGGCGCCGGCGGCGCGGCTGCCGGCGGCGTGTACGCGTAGGGCTCGGGCGAGAACTTGCCCCGCGCCGGCGGCAGCCGCTTCGCGGACAGTTGGCCGATCTGGCGCGGTGGCGTTGGCTGTGGCGGTGCTGGCCGCGGCGGCGGCGCCACGGCGACCGTCGGCGCCGCCGGGTGCCGCGCCGGGCTCCGCGGCGCCGCCGCGTAGGCGTCGACCGGCGCGTGGACGCGGCGGTGTAGTCGCGGCTCCAGCGGCACGCCGCCGCCCTCTAGGTCCCAGACACTGCTCGCCGCCGGCTCCCGCTTGGCCTTGCGCCGGTAGCGCCGCAGTACGAATGCGCCCAGGCCCAGCGCTGCCCCACCCATTAGGAGCAAAGACATGGTGCTGGTCGCAGGGTCGAGGAGACTTGGATCGTCGTCCATATACGGACCGGGCACTAAGTCTGACGATGCATGGAGGGAAATGGGCTGCCCTTTGCTCTGTTTTGCCACTGTTGCGCAAATGCGGCCGCTGTGATCTAGTATGTTACTACCTAGGTCATGCTCTCAGCCACACGGCCCGCGGGCAGCCCAAGGCAGCCCATGTGTGTCGCATTACCATGAATCGTCGCTGCACGGTGATGTGTCGTAGCTGTCGACAATAATGAGCTAATTGCAGCACTGCCATGGCATTATACTGCGGCCCGCACGCATGTTTCGATTGCGGCTCGCGCCTCGTGTCGCTCTGCAAGCTCGTGCGCTACCGACACGGGGCGCGGCGACTAAAGCGAAGGGAGTTCGCGGCGCTGCGGGGCCGCGTCGGGCTCGTGTCGTTCCCGCGCTCCGGCTCGACGTTAATGCGCCTCCTACTTGAACAACGCACGGGCCTCTGCACGGGCTCGGATGGCTCGCTCGCTTGGCCCTTGGTCTTCAGACTCCGCGCGGTCGGACTGAGAGGCGAGGGGCGCGTCGACTGCTGGTGCATCAAGTCGCATTGGCCCGAGAGGCGAGGACGGCATTTGCGCGTTGCCGCGGCCGTCGTCGTGGCGCGCAACCCCTTCGACGCCATCGAGAGTATGTGGCACTTTCTCGCGACGCGCTCCCACGAGCGGACGAGCCGCCGACGCGAGCCTGCCAGCTGGGACGCGCACGTGCGGGGACATGCGCGGTCCTGGGCCGCGTTCCACGACCACTGGCTCGCCGCCGGTGCGGACGTTGTTCGGTTCGAGGATATTGTTGCGGCTGGCGAGGCCCGTGACGCCGCCGTCGAGCGCGTCGCAGCTCTCGGTTTGGCACTCGGCGCTCCGATCCCGCAAAAAGCCGCGATGCGCCCGACGGCCCTCGCGCGCGCGAGGCGCTCGGGCCGCGTCGGCGCGGGCCTCGCGAATTTCTCGGCGGACCAGCGCGCCTTCGTCCTCGCGACGTGCGGAGAAAGCATGCGAGCCCTCGGCTACGATGATTCGGGCGCGGCGACGGCCGAGCCGCGCCGCCCGGCGAAAGCTCGCCTTCCTGGCGACGGCATCGCCCTCAGCGCACACTAGTTAGTCTCCAAGTTTGTATCTATCCTCCCTCAGTGCGCCGTCGACGCCGCCCCCAAACAAGCGAAATGAACACTCCGTATGTTAGGAAGGGGATGGGGAAAGGGAACGGAGCGGCGCCTAGTCCTTCGACGCCTTCAGGCCCAGCGCCTGCTCGGCCTCGTCCATCGTCGCCGAGTCGCGGTTCGTCACCGTGAGCCGGCGTCGCAGGCCAACGCCACCAACGGTCCATCCCGCGGCGCGAGCGACGCGTCGTCGGCCTGGGAGACCGTGGAGCCGACGCCGAAGCCGCGCAATGCCCGCGAGGCGAGCGCGAGCAAGCGCGTGCCGCGAACCGTGGACGAAGAGGACTCGTGGGAGGCGTCGCCCCAGCATCCGGGCGACCGCCACCGGCGGCGCCGGAGCGTATCTCAAGCCGTCACGCAGGCGCGCTGGGCCTCGCCGGCGTCGGACCTCACGGACTCGCCGAGCGCCGCCTGGTCGGGCACGCATATGAACGAGTAAACACAATACTTAGTCGCCGCGCCACTTGGGATCGACGGCGTCCAACGCCGCGACTCTTTCAGGCTTCACTTTGGCCGCGTTCTTGCGGACGGCCGCGAGCCACCTGCCTAACCGCACGGGCTTCTCGCGACCCTCGAGCTCCGCCGTGTGGTCGAGCGGCACGTTCATGTGGCCATTGGCTTCTTTGTAGGCTTTTAACAAACCGATCATGGCCTCGGGGTCGGGCCGGCCGGCGCGCTTGCCGCCCTTGCCGCCGCGCGCCGCCGCCGGCGGGCTCGGGGCGCCGCCGGCGCGTCGCTTGGCGGCTAGGGCGGCCGCCTTGCCTGGTGCGCCGCCCGCGCCAGGGCGCTTCCGGCGCCGCCGCTTGCCGCCGCCGGCCTCCTCGTCTGCGCACGCCAGCGCCGCGAGGGCCAGGACGGCGAATGCTGCAAAGCGACGCATCTCTGCAGTGCTGCGGTCCACGTGTGTTGTTTTCGGGTCGCACAGGCGGCCTCAATGCACGCAGCGATGGTCGCAGTCGCTGCAGCTGTGAAGCAGTGACAGTGAAGTGAACACTACTTGCAACAACGCAGCCAGATAGCCACCGCAATGCAATGATCGAGGGCCTTCACGATTTTTGGCAAATGATTAGCTAGCGGCATGAACACACTAGCAATCCAGGCTGGACGTGCCGGCGCGTGTTCGACCTTCTGGACGCCTCTCGAGCCGCCCTGGGACACGTTGAGTGGCGTTGCGAGGCTTCGCAAAGACTCAAAATTCAGCTGTGTTCCAAAACGCACCGACCCTGAAACCGACCGCGCAAGCATCGACGCGACAACAGGACTCGTTCATCGACAGACTGCAATCAAATCTATCGAATCACAGTGCAAAACGGGACCGCTAGCGACGCAGATGGCAAAATTAGCAGCAGTGGCACTGCTACTGCTGCAAAACTGCGCGGCGCTGCGCCAGCCCACGCGCCTCGCAGCCACGAAAGGCTTCAACTTCGACGTCGCCTCCTGGCTGAAAGCCCCAACAACGACCATCCACGAGGACGTCGACGACGTCGACGACATACAACGAAACAGAGACGAAGTGCTCCACCACTCAAAACACAACGAGTTGTTAACCGGACACGCCACATCGGAGCGGCGGTCCGTCCTCGACGCGGAGCTGTCCGTCGAGGCCTACTCGTTGAGTGATGCTCCCGTGACCCTCAAACCGGCACCCGTCCAAGAGCACACGAAACACGCGGAGCTCTCCGTCGACGCAGCTGTGAGAGCGGCTTCATCCTTACGACCGGGCTTAGCGGTCGACGCGGCCATCGCTGCCGCTTCTGCCGCTCGATCCTCAGCGGACGTGTCCTCGGCAAGAGGTAGAGGTTCTCTCGCACCGACACTCCTCAAAGCCGCGAAATCAATACAATGGTGGCTGCCCGGGCGGCAGAAACGCGCGGACCGCGCCGTGCGGGCGGCGGAGGCCTTGGCCGGTCTCATCACACTAGATGATACCGCGACGGGTCGAGATTTGGTGCGAGGCACGAGCACGCTGACGGACGAGGGCATGACGCCCGTCGTCGACGCGAAACAGCTCTCGAAGGCCGTCTCGAATTTATTGCGGGGCGGCGCGCGGCGGCGCGTCGCCGCGGCGCGGCTGGCCTTGGCGGCGACGGCGCCGGGCGCGCCGGGGGCCGCTTCCGTACGTGTCCGGTGTCCCTTCGCGTCGCGGCGGCGGCGTGCCGACGTATCCCACGCAGGCCAAAGCGGCTCTCAGACAACAACCTAGAGTAGACGCCTACTGCCAACGTAGATTAACGTATCAAAGAAAACATGACAAGAAGGCTGAAGCGCGATCACGGGCCGAGGCCGCTTGTGCTGTATATGAATCCGCAGGACCGCCAGGCACGAACGCGACGGACACTAGAGGCCTACTCTCGTCGAAACAAGCCGAAGACGAACACATGCTAGGTGCCAAATTAGCACATGCTCTCGGCTACCGACGACCCTCGAAACAACGAGGTATCCGCATCCTCGCGTTGGACGGTGGAGGATCAAGAGGAGTAGTAACAGTGCAATTACTGAAACAACTGCAGCAGGTAGCCTTTCCCGGGAAAGAACCTTCTGATGTGTTCGACCTCGTTGTTGGAACGTCGACAGGTGCGATCCTAGCTTTATTGCTAGGCACCAAGCACTGCTCCCTCGAAACAGCGGAGAAGATGTACGAATTATTATTAGATAGGATCTTCGTCAAGGAGGAGTTGGCTGGCGAAGCTCGATTGTTAACACGAAGGGCGAGGTACGACGAGCGCCATATCGAGCGGGTTTTTGACGAATTGCTCGGAGATGATGAACTGTTGGGTGCGTCGGGTGGGAATGGGCCCGACGTCGCCTTGTTATCCACTCTACTAAGTGTGCGGCCGGCGAAAGTAGCGCTCTTCAGATCCTATGAGTTACCGGCCGGGTCGCGCTACCCCGGCGCGGCTCGATTGCCACTTAGACAAGCCCTACGGGCGGCCACGGCGGCTCCTACCCTCTTCACTCCTCTCAAGATTAGATCCCAGGTCTTCTGCGACGGAGCCATACAAGCAAATAATCCTGCGGCAGTAGCTCTACATGAAGCGGCTCGTTTATTCCCAGGTATCAAGGTCGACGCTGTTGTAAGTGTGGGTACTGGAGAAAGAACACCATCTCTGGACGAGCGCATCGTCGATGGGGACATCTCCTGGGACAACATCGTCTCGCAGTTAATTGATAGTGCTACATCAACAACTCTGATCCACGACGCCCTGCTGGACCTGGCGCCGTCGGACACGTACTTCCGGTTTTCTCCTAGGGTCGACAACGACGCCATCGACGCGACCGATTCAGAGACGCTCGCCGAGTACCGACGGGCGGCGCTGGACTATTTCGGCGACGCGGAGGTGAAGTCTCGGGCTCGGGCCTGCGCGGCGGCGCTGGGGTTGTAACGTATAGGTGTTCTTTATCTCGCGGCGGAGGCGTGGGGGTCTGTCTCTCGATCAAGACGGACTCGTATAGGCTGGTTGCCGCTCAAGACCGCGTGTGGGTGATAGCTAACTGATTTTTGGCGAGAGAGAGAGAGCGCCACTTATTGAACCCACCCCCAGGTTGTACGGACCCCGAACTTTGGCAGCTAGCGTCCAGTAAGACACTTGGAATGGTATTGGCTTGAGCAAAATTAATTTGCATCGCAGGGCTGCCCCCGAGCAATCAGACCACAGAAAATATGATCCTCACGCAGTGCGCCGTCTGCGCCACCGAGCTTGGCTTATCCTTGGGCAAGAAATGCGGCCGCTGCAGCACCCGCTACTGCGGACCGGCCTGCCAGGTGCAGCACTGGAAAGAGGGTGGCCACGATAATCTCTGTAAGAAAATAAAGAAAGCAGGCGGCGCAGAGCAATACAACGCAAATACGAAGTATACGGAGGCCGTAGCGGTCGCGGCGGAGGCGTGCGCCGAGGACACCAAGGGCCAGACGTGCTACATCTGCACGCAGGCCGTGCATTGGAAAACGAAGGAGGGTCTCGTCCGCGGGTGCGCGTGCCGCGGGACGGCGGGGTTCGCGCACGTGTCGTGTCTCGCGGAGCAGGCGAAGATTTTGTTCGCGGAGGCCGAGGAGAACAATTTGCACGTAAAGGTGAAGCAGGCGAGGTGGGATCGGTGGGGCAGGTGCAGCTTGTGCGAGCAGGATTACCACGGCGTCGTGGCGTGCGCGCTCGGGTGGGCGTGCTGGAAGACGTACGTTGGGCGACCGGAGGTGCACAATGCTCATATCAGCGCGATGGGGCAACTTGGGAACTGTCTAGGCGCTGCAAAACACCACGAGGCCGCGTTATCCGTGAAAGAGACCGAGTTGTCTATACTGCGGCGCGTTGGCGCACGGGAAGATCGCATGCTCGTCGCGCAGACCAATCTTGCGATCACGTATCAAGGGCTTGGACGGTTTGAAGAGGCCAGCCGCATGATTGGAGACGTATACTCTGGATATTTGAGGCTCGAGGGCGTGGAACATGAAGACACCCTCCGAGCAGCCCTCAACTATGCGATCTCCCTCGTGAAGCTAAAGCGCTTCGAAGAAGCAAAGGCCTTGCTGCGCAAGATGATGCCCGTGGCGCGGCGCGTTCTCGGGGCGTCGCACGATTACACGCTCAGGATGAGGTGGAATTACGCGGAAACGCTCTACAAGGACGCCGGCGCCTCGCTCGCCGGGCTCCGCGAAGCCGTGTCGACGCTCGAGGAGACGGAGCAGACCGCGCGGCGCGTGCTTGGTGGCGCGCACCCGATCACAGGGGGGATTGAGAAGGGCCTGCAAAAGGCGCGAGCCGCGCTCCGCGCCCACGAAGAGGCAGCGTCGGGCGATGTGAGCTCCATCTGCGGAGCCGTCGAAGCGATGACGCCGGGAGATGCTTAAGAAGTGATTATCTGTAGTAGAACTCAAGCCTCCAACTCGCGCGACGGCGTCCCGCGCGGCGATACCAAATTCCCCGCCGCCGCCCCAGTGCTCCCGCGGCGAGGCCTGGGGCCCGCGACGGACCCCGGTTCGCGGCGATATGCGTGTGGTTGGCGCAAGCTCCAGCTAGCGTCCAGTAAGACACTAGGAATGGCATCACAGCTGGGCTATGCATCGCCTGCCTCATCCCTGCCCCCGAGCGATTTGCCCATATACAAGATGATCCTCACGCAGTGCGCCGTCTGCGCCACCGAGCTTGGCTTATCCTTGGGCAAGAAATGCGGCCGCTGCAGCACGCGCTACTGTGGGCCTGAATGCCAGGTGCAGCACTGGAAAGAGGGTGGCCACGATAATATCTGTAAGAAAATAAAGAAAGCAGGCGGCGCCGAGCAATACAACGCAAATACGAAGTATACGGAGGCCGTAGCGGTCGCGGCGAAGGCGTGCGCGGAGGACACCAAGGGCCAGACGTGCTACATCTGCACGCAGGCCGTGCATTGGAAGACGAAGGAGGGCCTCGTGCGCATGTGTGCGTGCCGCGGGACGGCGGGCTTCGCGCACGTGTCGTGTCTGGCGGAGCAGGCGAAGATTTTGGTCGAGGAGGCCGAGGAGAACAATTTGGACATTAAACGTAAGGTGCAATTGAATCGGTGGCACTCGTGCAGTCTGTGCGAGCAGAAGTACCACGGCGTCGTGCGGTGCGCGCTCGGGTGGGCGTGCTGGAAGACTTATGCGGGGCGGCCGGAGACAGACTCGACTCGGCTCTATGCGATAAACCAGCTTGGGAACGGCTTATCCTCCGCAGATCACAACGAGGACGCTTTGTCCGTGAGAGAGACGCAGTTGGCTTTGGTGCGGCACCTTTGCCCTACAGACGAAGAGAGTATGCTCACCACGCAGAGCAATCTTGCGATCGCGTATAAAAAGGTAGGGCGGCTAGACCAGGCTACACGCACGCGAGGAGGCGTGTACTTCGGGCATTTGAAGCTCTCTGGAAAAGAGCATAAAAGCACCCTCATAGCAGCCAGCAACTACGCGTCAGGGCTCATGGATCTACAACACTTCGAACAAGCCAAATCGCTGCTGCACAAAACTATGCCCGTGGCGCGACGCGTTCTCGGCGAGAGTCATGCACTTACGCTCGGAATGAGGAGGAATTACGCGCGGGCGCTCCGCAAGGACCCGGCCGCCACGCTCGACGATGTCCGCGAGGCCGTGACGAGGCTCGAGGACTTGGAACGGACCGCGCGGCGCGTGCTCGGTGGCACCAACCCGTTCGTGATGGGTGTTGAGCACGAGGTGGAAGCGTCGCGAGCAGCGCTCCGTCGTGATGGATATTGGCGCGAAGAGACAGCTCCGGGCGACGTGAGCTCCCTACGCGAGGCGATGGAAGCGATGATGTCGGGGGATGCTAAGTAATTATCTGTAGTAGAACTCACGCGTCTAACTCTAGCGTCTAACTCGCGCGACGGCCGGCCGCGCGGCAATGGCAAATTCCCCGAAGGAAGCCGCCCCCAGCGCTCCCGCGGCGAGGCCTGGGGCCCGCGGCAGACCCCTGACGGAGAAATTTTGCAGCGCCCCGCACGCTCCGTACTAGCGTCCAGCAGACAGCGCTCACCTTAATCGGGCTGCCCCCGAGACGCCATCGACGCGAAGGGCCAGCAGGACAGCCGTCGAGCATGCTCAGCGACGAGCAAAGAGAGGAGGAGGATGCGGCGACGCGCCTCCAGGCCATTAGTAGAGGCCACCGCGACCGCCAGGCCGTCGAGCGCACGCAGACCCTCAAAAAAGAAAGGGAGCAGGCCGCTTCGTTATTACAGACGCGGCAGCGCGGCCGCATCGCGTGTCGCGAGGTCGACGAACGTCGAGAACAGACTCAGGCGGCTACCAGCATCGGTAGAATTTATCGCGGGAAAGTCACGAGGCGGGCCCGGGTCGACCGGGGGCCCCGGAGTCTTGAGAGAGATGATATTGCCCAGGGACTGCATACGTTGGGCCGGACTGCTGACTTAAAGCATGCTTACCTGGGCTGTTCGGTGAGCGGTCTCCAGCTCGTAGATATAGACGTGCTACAGTCCTACGAGCACCTTCAGGCGCTCGACGTCTCTTGTAATAATTTGACGTCATTATCACCGTTGGAGCATCTGCCGTACTTGACGCGACTCAACGCCTCTGGCAACAAACTGTCGCAGTTCGATCTCGAGATTCCGCGGAATGTGCCTGGCGAAAAGGCCTGGACCCTCGGTCGCAAGCACGCCGGCTCGAACTTGATTGAGGTGGATTTATCGGACAATGACATAGAGGTCCTTGGTGAACAATCTACACATAGAAGACTCGAGAAGTTTGTGCTTGATGGCAATCGCATGTACGAGATCACTGGTCTACAGAACCTATCAAGACTCAAGATATTGTCGATGAGGAACAACGACCTTTCATACGTCTCCGGGCTGGAGACTTTGTCAGCACTAGTTGAGCTCGACGTCGGGGGCAACCGACTGACCACGATGGGAGATGGCCTCGAGAACCTCGTGAATTTGAGAAGGCTCGGCGTTGCACAAAACCAGATCACGACGCTGGATGGCTTGGAGCCGCTGCAGGCGCTCGATGAACTCGACGCTCGAGACAACTGTATAGAAAAAGTTCGGGAAGTGGAGTTCCTGGAACGACTGCCGTTGTTTTCTTCATTATTATTGCAGGGCAACCCTTGTAGCGATTTACCTTTCTATCGGAGACGCGTCGTATTTAGATTGCAACAATTAAGAGTCCTGGACGGCATTGCCGTGAGTTCAGACGACAAGATCAAGGCAGTAAACCTCCACGGCGGCGACGAGTCGGACCTGAAGCACCGCCGGGAGACTTTTAGAAAACATTTCGGGAGTGCGCTGGAGTTTGAGGACCCTCTTCCGCCGTTCGTCGAACCGGAAAAGTCGCCGTCTGTGAGGAAATCAAAGTTCAACTTGTGCTTCAATTCGGGGTCTCTCGCGGTTTGCGTGAGGTGCTGCTCGCTCCACTCGGTCGAGTGTATCTCTCGGAGATCGTGGCCGAGTTTGGGCCGAAACCAGGGCCGCGGCGCCGAGATAGCGAGACGCGAATATTTCTCAGGATAACCTGATTCACTGGTTGATTTCCACACAGGTCACCGTTCGACGTCGACCTCTGTGAGTTACCAGGGCTGGAAATGTACCTGCGGACGATCTTCGAGGCCGCGGACACGTCTGGTGATGGGGAGATCAGTGTCGCGGAGGCGATCAAGGCCGTGCGTGCTCCGCGTCCTTATGTATACATATATTTATATGTATTTATATGTACATATATATATATATATATTCAACGTGGCGCGGCGACGGCGTGCGGCTCATGTCTACGCCCACCTTACGCCATCGACGATGTATACGTATGTCTACATATATATAATTTTTTTTTATCACAGGTGCGCAACGACGACGACTTCGCGGAACTCATGGGCTTCGGGTCCCGGACGAAAGTAAGGCAGGCCGACGGTAGTAGAGAACAGCTCACTGACATGTTACAATCACTGGACCAAGATGGAGACAACAAGGTGTCCTGGCAGGAGTTCCGGGAAGCCTTCCTGGGCCCGCTCGAAGACGAGGAGAACGAGCGCGAGGAGGTGAACGAGTATCTTGACGAGTACGCGGCCTACCTCAAGGTCGTCTTTGATAGGGTCGATGTCGATGGGAGTGGTTCCTTGTCGTACGGCGAGCTCGTCAAGGCTCTGAAGGAGGACCCGGAGTTTGCCGAGGGCTCCGGCTTTGCAAATTCAGGATTGAGCAGAGAAGAATTCGCCGACCGGATGCTCGACGCCTTAGATTGGGACTGGTCCGACGAGATCGAATGGGAGGAATTTAGAGATGCGGCTTTAGATGCGGCCATGGAGGCCCTCGAGCGCCAGAAGATGGAGGCCTACGTCCGTGATTTGTTTGACAGAGTCGCTGGTGATGATGGCGAGATCTCCGTCGCGGAGGCGGTGAAGGCGTGTCGGAACGACGACGACTTCGCGGAGGCGATGGGCTTCGACGGGCGCACGAAGATCCGGGAGGGCTGGACCAAGGAGCAACTCATCGAAAGTCTCGCGGAGATGGACACGGACGGGGACTGCTCCATCTCCTGGGACGAGTTCCGGAAGGCTCTGCTCGGGCCGTGGGACGACGACGAGCCCGACGACGAGCTGCCGCCGCCGCCGCCGGACGCGAACGTCGAGGCGCTCGAGGCGTATTTGAGGGGCATTTTTGACCGGGTCGATTCGAGTGGAGACGGCGCCATATCGGTCAGCGAGGCCGCCGCGGCGCTGCGCGACGACGAGGAGTTCGCCGAGGTGCTCGGCGTCGACGTGGGCACGGACGACGTGTTCCGCGCGATCGACGCGCTGGACGAGGACGGCGACCAGCGCGTCTCCTGGGGCGAATTCCGGGGCGCGGTGCTCGGCGCGACGCCGTGGGGGGCGGAGTAACACTCTAGCCTATTTATGTTACGGTGGACGCCGCGCGTCGCCGATTCTTGACGCGTTTTTACGAGTCCTCTGATTGCTAGTGTCTTACAAGGCGCTAGCCAGCGCTTGACCCTTGGCTAAAACGCGGCCACCAAGGACCTGAACACTCTGCGCGACGCGCGGGCGAACCTATCTATCGGTCGTGACCGCCGCACAGCGTTTTCGGCCGCTGAGAAGCGACAAACTTTTTGCGGTGCTCTCAACAGACCCGAGCTGCTCTCCGGCCCCGGGGGCAGTAGGAAGTGCCCGAGGTCTTCGCGCACCCCCGCAAAAGACTGCGCTGCGCGTGCACGCCATCGGCGCGGCATCGCTAGCTCATCAAAAATGCCCCTCAGCGACGCCGATTCCGCGCGCGCGCTCGACGCGTGGCTCAAAGAGCACGTCGGGAGCACAGAGCGCCGGGCCGCGGTGCGCGCGGTGGCCGACCGCCTCGAGGATTTGACGGGCGTCGAGTACGACGACCTCGACGAGGCGCTCGAACTGTCGACGTGGCCCGCACTGGTGCAAAAGCGTTTCGTCGGGGCCTGGCGCCGCTTGAAGGCGGACGCGGCCCCCGCAAGCGTGACGCCGGACGCGTCCCGCGCGGCGCCGACCCGCGTCGCGCCGCCGCCGCCGCTGCCGCCCTCGCCGTTGTCGAACGCGCCGACGACGGCTTCCGCGTCCGACGACGACGCGACTCGCGACGAGACGCCCGCGCGGCGCCCCGCCAAGAAGGCCAAGGTCAAGGCCAAGGCGCCGGCCGAGCCCGCCGACGCGACGGCCGGCGACGCGGAATTGGCCCGGCGCCTCGCCATGGGCCTGCCGCCGCGCCGCGCAAGCCGCGGCCGCGCGCCCCCGGCGCCGGCGCCGGCGCCGGCGCCGACGCGACCGCCGCTGGCGGCCGGCGACGACACTGACGATGATTTTGATGAGCTTTATTCCGAGGTGGCGGCGGCGGCGGCGCCCGACGCGCCGTGGGCCGTCGGCGACAAGGTCGAGGCAAAGTTCTTCGTCCGTGCGGATGGGCACCGCAACCAGTACAGCCGCGACTTCTACCCCGCGACGATCACCGCTATCCATGGCGATACGGTCGACGTCGAGTATGATACCTCTGACGAGGAAACGGAGGAGCAATTGCCGCTGCGCCACGTGCGCAAGCGGCGGCGCGCGCCCGCGGCGCCTCCGCCAGCGGCCCCGCCGAAGAAGAAAGCGAAAAAGGCGCCGGCGAAGACGGCATGCGCCCCGGGCGACGAGCGCTCGCGCCTTATGGCGCAGTGCTTGAAGCGCGGCATCCTGTGCCAGGGCAGCGCGACGACCATGGAGTACATGCAGACGAAGCTCGCGGCGTATGACGGTCCGGACCCAGCCGATGATTTGCGAGTAGGCGGCGCGTGTTACTGTCGCTGGAGCGACCGCTGGTACGGCGCCAAGATATTGTCTGTCGATGGCGACTCGTACCGCGTCCATTTCCTGGGCTGGGGCAAGCGCTACGACAGCGACTGCGCGGCCGAGGACGTGCGGCCGGCGCGCTAGTTGTGTGGATCTAGTAGTAAGTCGAAGTAATGCTTTTACGTCGAGAGAGAAAAGGCCCCGGGCTACCGCGCGCGGAGCAAATAGAGGTCTACTTGGACTTGGGCTTGCGCGTCGTCGACTGGTACGCGTATGCGCCGATGATGACCGAGAAGATGCCGAGGTTCTGCTTGAACGCGGCGTCCGGGGCAATGCCGTCCTGCTGGAGCCGGATGCTGTTGACGAGGAAGAAGCTCCACGTCACGGCGGTGGCGATGTCCATCTTCTTCATCAGCTCCGCGCGCGTGTTCTTGGCGTTGCGGATGATGAACGTGATGACGATAATCGTCAGGCAGAGCAGGCCCATGATGCTCGCGAGCGCCAGCACGGAATCATTATTGGCCAACGCGGCGCCGTCGACGAAGTTCTCCGTGAGCCACCACTCGGGGAATGCGAGCAGCGACACGGCGTAGAACGTCTGCGCGACCTTCTCGAGCCAGTCGATCTTGGTCCTGTGTTGTGTGCGAGGGTGACGGCGCGGCGGGAAGCGGTGCGCGAGTTGCGGCGGGGCGTGGGAGTGCGGCGGTCGCGTCGACGGCGCGGCGGCGCGGCGAGACTCCTTGTGGGAGCGATGGCGGGAAGCGAGAACGTGTGGGTCTGAGGCGGTTTCGCTGTCTGCGCAGCTTCCAATTGCTCAGAAGTTGAGAATTGGTGTCTGGCATTCGATTCGCGACTCTTCCGACGCGTCCCCGACGGGGCGCAGCTCGCTCCCCGCGTTGGCGCGCGCTAGACGTTTCTATTCAGTGCCCCACGACGCGCGCCCGCGCGCAAGTTATGAGTCAGGCGCTGGCTTGGCACAGCTTCAAGGCCGGCATTATGGCTTCCTTTTCTCCTTAACTATTGTGGTGATCGAGAGCGGAGCAAGGACACTTTTTCAGCGGCGGGCGGCGCTAAAAACCGGGTTTTGGCGCTGCAGCGAAGCAAGTTCCTTTCGCGGACGATTCTTATGCAGAGCGGTGCGCTGCGTCGAAGGGCTGCTCGCGAAGAACCATTGAGGACGCCTCGACGGTCGAGCTTTGAGAGGAGCTGAGAGGTGCAGCTCTCAATGCGGCAAATAGCACGCGTTACAGCGCGGCTCCGAAGCTTTGGGGTTCTCCGGGAGCCTATCCAGCGAGGACTGCTCTCGCCGCTGCGCTGCGCCAGCTCTCAGCGCGCCGCCGCGGCTCTCCTGCGCCAGCACAGCTGTGTTGCAGACATGCGCTCTAGCGTAGCGTGCCGCGGCCACGAGATAGATGACAATAAAAAAAACATGACGCCAGAGTAGCGCCACAGGCCGCACGAAAGTGCGGCCGCAAAGAGAAAAAAAAAACTTGACGCCAACCAGAGCTGCGGGCGCCGGCTCATCTACGTGCAAGTGTGACACGAGAACTGTGACGGCTCGACGACGAGCGGCTACGGGGTCGGGCGCAGCACGCAAGACGAAACGGCGGCGGCACCGCACGACGACGCCGACGATCCCTTTACATGTGTTCCGTCCGTGATTCACACCCACTGGAACTAGATTCCGGGCTGCCAACATAGTTCGCGCGCCCGCCGTGTGTATCATGTGGCCGTCGCAAAGGGGTCGAGGCTGAGTGCGGTGGTCTGCTCCGAAACGTTCTCCTCCGAGGCGCCTCCTCGAGAAAGGACATCTCCGCGGGCCCGCACACATGCTCGCAGTGCTCAGGTTAAGGGCACGCCAAGCTCTTCGTTTTCAGTGCATGGTGTTTGTAGAAACCGATCAAGTCTCGTCCCTTCTGTGAGGGAACGAGCTGTAAGGAGGATGGGAAAGGAAGGACGGTACGCCTTTTCACCAGAGCGCGATGATCGCATTGAGGACGCGGTCGCAGGGTTGTGCGAGATCAGGAGGGGTGCGCACGCGGTGCTTGAGACGTGGGCCTTGCATAGAGCGTCGCCGTGGACAGGCGGTCGGCGACGGTCTTCGCGCGTACGAGCGATTGAGAGTACTCATGGACGCGGCCTGCGGGGTACACGAGGTCGTGAGGTGCGTACCGCCGTGCGGCGCACCTCAAATGGCCTCGACGACGTCAGACACCGGCCGCGCCGTCCTCTACAACGCCACGGCGCATCATCGAGGGTTGCCTCTTAATTGATCTGGTGCGTTACCGATGCCGTCGCCACGCCGGGGCGACGGGGCCCTCCAGGTCATGATCATCATGCGGCTCGCGCTCCTCGTCGCTGGCCGCGCCGTCCTCCACAAGGTCACGGCGCATCGAGGGCCGCCTCCTAATTCATCTGGCGCGATACCAACGCCGCCGCCACGCCGGGCGACGGCGGGCAGAGGGGCTGCGCGCAGGTGCCATTCGTCCGAGCGCCCGAGCTTCCAGAACCAGAATAAATTCAGCGCCCAGAAGACCGCCGCGCGCGCGAGGAAGGCCGCGTGGACGCCCTTCCGCTCCGCGTCCCACGGCGCCGGGTCGCGGTTCCAATAAACAAACCACGCGACGCGGAATCCAAGGTAAGATGCGGTGCGGCGCATCCAGCGAAAGCTGGACGCCTCGCGCCTATGAAGGCTGGCTCGGGGCCGAAGCATCCTTGGCGTAACGTTAATTCGTAAGATCTTATCACCCACCCGTCGCGTCGATGGCGTGGGGGTTGCTGAACATGCGATGACCGAAGTATATTCGACCGCGGCTTGGCATCAGACGGAGCCTAGATGCACGCCGTGACCTTGCCCTCGGCCTTGAGCGCCTTGCGGACCCAGGCCGCGGCGGTCTCCATGACGCCCGCGGTGTAGCGGCGGGCCTTGTTGAGCATGTTGCGGTAGTCGCTGAAGTGCGAGTTCGGCGTGTCGAAGTCGACGAACAGGTTCTTCGGGTTGGCGCACCTGCGGGGGGTCATGGTCACGACCGCGTCCGAATCGAGTCGCGGGTCGCGGCTCCGCGCGCGAACTCGATTTCGAAAGTCAGACCTACAAAATACGTCGCCCGCTTTGGGAGAGCTAAGCTCTTCACACCTGAGGCCATCGTCACAGGCACCGGACGCGAGCTCCGGATCCGTGATGGCACCCCTCGGGACGCCTCTCGCATCGTCCTCGCCGCGAAAACCGCGGCCCGAGTTTTGACCTTGGCGCGGCCGGCGGCGCGCGCGGGGATTGAGTAAAGAGAGTATACATTCTTACTACAGTGGACCGGTTGCGCGATCCGCACCACCGCACCGCCGCCAAGCGACTAGTCCGAGTCGTCGGCGACGCCGGCGCGCTCGCTCGCGACCATCATGGTCGTCGCCGTCGCAATCGGCGCGGCGCCGCGCTGCACGCGCCCCGCGTGGAAGTAGCGCTTCCACGACTCGAGGTCGGCGCCACCGTTCCAGCGGCGCGCGAAAGTCGCCGGCATCAGCACGACAGTGTCCGGTATCAAGGCGCCGCAGTCTAGGAACGTGTCGAGCACGAACCAGCCGTCGAGGCGACTCCACGCGAAGTCGCTCAGCGGCGCGCCGAGGCGCGCCGCCACGAGGCCGCGGAGTAGTCCGGACGCGCGCGCGACGCGGTTCAGTACTATCTTGAAGGCGGCGTACTTCGCCGCGAGGGTCTCGAAAGCCTGGTTCGAAGCCTCGAACTGGCGCATCGCTTCCTCGAAGTCGCGGCGCACGTCGTCCCGCGTCGCTCGGGACATGCCCACCATCTGGCTTAGTCCGCACGGCACCGGGTAGTCGGACGGCGGCGCGGCCAGGCGGAGGCCTCGAGTGTAGCGCTGGATCGCCTCCGCTTCGTCGAGTAGCATCCTTTCAAAGCGCTCGGCCGGCGTCGACTCCGTTTTGTCGAGGGTCGCGCAGATTCTTAGGTAGTTCTCCTGGTCTCTCGCCGACGTCGCGTACATGAGGCCGTGCCGTCGCGCCGACGCGGCACATTCGACCTCGGACTCTTGGGACCGGCGCACCCAGGCCACCCACGGATCCGGCTTTCCCGCGCGCACCAGTCGGCGGCACGCGGCCCGACTCGGCGGCCGCGCGGGCAGGGGGTGCGCCTGAGCAGGCGCGAGCGCCGGAGCGCCGCCCGCGGCGTCCGCAACCGGCACGTCGGACGCGATAGGTGCCGGTGCCACCCGCGCGTCGCGGCGCGACGGCGCCGGCGCGTCGCCCGCGGCGTCCGCGTCCGCCCCGCCCAAAGTAGGCGCCGTCTCTACGTCGCCGTGGCGCCGCGGCGGCGCCGGCGTGTCGACCGCGTCCGCGGGGCCCTCGTCCGTGGCGCCCTCGTCCTCTTCCAACAATTCGGCCAACGATATGGGGGCCCGTTCGTCGGGCGCCAGGTAATAGAAGCCGTCCTCTATGGCGAGGTCCTCGATGGTTTTGGTGCCGTCCCGTAGCGCGGCTTCACGCTCCTTCATCAAAGCCTTGCGCTTCAGCTTATACGAGTCGCACTTGGCGATGACGCGCAACGCCTTCTCGCGGTTCTTGGGCGTGTCTTCGAGCATCACTTTACTGCAGCCCTTGACGTTAATTCTGAGGCGATTGGGGGCGCCGGCGACGCCTGGATATAACGAGAGGCCCGGCGCGATCCTTCTAGTAAAGCCGCGGCTCCACCGCAGCGCTGGCAGCTTCGCGTACGCGTCCCGCAGCGCGAAGAGCCGTGCCCTCTCCTGGAGATCGGCAATGTGACTCAGTTGCCCTTCGTGGGGCGCGTAGAACGAGAGCACGACGCGCGCCACGTCAAACGCTATCTCGGTCGCCGCACGAACGTTGCCGTCCACTATCCGGACAGGTCCGCGACACAGCGTGGCCCTCAACGGGTGTCGGTTCGTTCCTACATCACATGGAACAATAAAGCCCGGTAACGCGACGACGTAGCCGAGGTCCTCCCGCACCTCGACCAAATCCGCCGACGCACACGTCGCTAGGTGGATGCCACCGTACCGACCCCTGCCTGCCGGCACGCACGCCGCCGCCGCGTCCCGCAGCGCCGCGCACCCGTCAATCTCTGAGGACAGCGCCAGCGCGTGCGACAGGTCGGCCACGTCGCCGGGCGACTCGCAGACGTCCATGCTTTCCAGCGGAGCGACGGGCGTGTTCGCGGCGCCCGCGGCCGCGAAGCTCCGTAGGACCGCCGTGTAAAACTCCGGCGACCGCGACCGCACCCACAAATCTTCAATCGGCTCGACGGCGGCCTCGTCTTCGCTTGAAGACTCGTCGTCGTCGACGTTCTCGGCCGGGAGGCGAACGGACGGCGTCGGGGACCGCCGCGGCGTAGGCTTCGCCCGCGGCTTCGGCGGCGTATATGAGGACATGCACGCGCTGAGCACTTTTTCTAGGAGCTGGCCCGACAGGTCAAACTTTCGCGACGCGACGGCCGCCGCGCCGACCTCCTCCCCGACGACGCGCTCGAAATGCGCTTCCAAGTGTTTGTTCCAGTGGTTCTTGACGGCGTTGTCCGTGCGGCCGGGCAGCATCCGCGCGATCTCGGCCCAGCGGTTGCCGCGCTTGTGGTGCTCCACTAACATGGTCCTCACTTCGTCGACGGTAAAGGGCGCCTTCGAGATCGCAGGGTCGAGCTCATTGACCCACCGCTCTCGACACTGCTTGCCCGTCTTCCCACAGCGTCGCGGCATCGCCGCGGCGATCGCATCCCACTTCTTCGCACCGTGCTCTTCTACTAGTTTTTTCAACGCGCCGTCCAGCTCCGGCGTCCAGCCGCCCCTCGAGAAGAACGACGGAGTAGCAACGGCGGGTCGTCGCCGCGTCTGCCGCCGCAAGGATTCACCCCAGCGCTCTGTCGCCGTCAGCGGAGGTGTCGGGGGTGGGCGCGGCTCGTTGTCTGAGCTCACAGCTGCTGCCGCCCGGCCTCCGAGTCTCACTTTTAACCTCTTCATGCTGTCCTTGGCGTTGTAGGGGACACCCCGCTGCGTGCAGAGTTCCCGCAGTTGCGACAGGTCGTCGGGCAGGTCGTCGGGCGTCGGCGGCACGTTCGCGGGCGTCGGCGCCACGCGGAGCCGCGGCGTCTCGGCCGTCGCGGCGACGGCGCCATCGCCACCGTTCGTGATGTCGCCGAACACGGCGCGCGTGCGCCCGCCGCGGGCGTCGGCCGCGCACGGCGCGGCACTTTCGTCGGAGTCGCCTCGGAAGCCCGTCCACGGCGTCGGTTTTCGTCTGATGGCCGCCATGATGGCCGCCCGCTCGTCGTCATCAGAAGAAGAGCTGGCCTCGTCGTCGGATAGCATCGCGCCGTCCTCCGCTATGGACTCCGCGTCTTCGGCCGGCGCGAAGGGCTGCTCGTCGGCGTCAGACGCGAGGTCCGACGGCGCGGCCGGCCGCACGACATCGAGCGCCATCGCACTGCCGACCGAAGGCGAAGGCTCGGCCGGCGGCGCGGCCGCGACCGGCTCAGCGACGCGGTCGTCGCGTGCCGGCGCGACGACCGGCGGCGCGGCCCGCGCCAGCGCTTCCTCGACGGTCGGCGCGGCGTCGGTAGCGGAGGCGCCCGGCGCGGCGCCGTCGACGGCTGCGGCCGCGGCCGCGGCCGCAGTGTCGTCCGTCGTCTCCATCGCCGCGGCAGCCGACCCGGGCTGCGCGTTGTCGACGGTTTCACGTAACAGCGCCATGACTCTCCGTGACTCTTCTTTCTCGCTCTGTGTCAAACCGCTCCAATGCCGTTGGAGGTACCCACTAAACTGGTGCAACGAATCGACAAAGGAGGAAGCCATGGCTGACGACAGGGCACCGCTGCTGCTACTGCTGAATCACTCTAGGGCCCCAGCGTGCTCTAGTTCACCCAGCGTGTCTTTCTGCCGCTAGGCTCGTTGCTAGCGGGCCTGTAAGACACTAGCAAGCGTTGTTGACGCGAACTGTGTAAGACTACGAAACCACTAAGTTAAAACGACGAGCGACTACGGATAAACCCATCCCGGGAACTGCGGCGACTGCACGCCGGGTGAGCCGGGTGCCCCGTCGGGAGGAGGAGGTGGCGGCGCCGCAGCAGCAGCCACATCAAGCGCGACGGCGTCCGCGGTCAAGCTGACAGAATCGGAAGCTTCAAAGTTCCGCGCGACCGCAGCGACCTCCGACAGCGGCGCGCACCTTCGACGGGAAGGCGCCCGCTCGTTCGACACGCGGTCGTGGAACGCAGGACCCGGGTCCGCATCTGATGAAGAGGGATTGAACGGCGGCTCCATGCTCGGCAGGTCCTCCAAGCCACCACAGAAGGCGAAGTAGCGATCATTTTTGATGTCCGCGTCGGAGGGGCGCTGCGTCGCGTCCCGTCGCAACAACCTTTCAACCAGTAACGCCGTGTCGCGCTGCAGAGGGTCTCTGCGCGCGCGAGGATCCCGACAGACCAAGTGCCTCGGTTCGAGCGGCGCCCGCCGGATCCTACGGAACAGCTCGACGCGGTCCTCCGTGTACCAGGGCGGCAGGCCCGTGAGGAGCTCGGCAGATAGCATCCCGAGCGCCCACCTGTGAATACAAAAAATTTATATGTATGTAAACATACGCATACATCGTCGATGGCGTAAGGTGGGCGTAGCCATGAGCCGAACGCCGTCGCCGCGCCACGTTGAATACATAAAAATACGTATAAATACTTGCAGTACATACAAATGTATACATAAGGACGCGGAGCACGCACCAGTCGACGCTCCCGCCGTATGGCGCCCTATCTAAAACTTCGGGCGCCATGTACTCCGGCGTGCCGCATAAAGAAATGCATCCTTTGGTGGGAAAGTCCTTGTCGTCTATGGAGACGATTTTACTAAGGCCAAAGTCCGCCAATAACACGTGGCCCGTGCCGCCAAAGAGCACGTTCTCCGGCTTCACGTCGCGGTAAGCGACCTTGTGTTTATGCGCGTGTACTAATGCGGCAGCTAGCTCCGCGATGATGAACCTCGTCTCCGCGGCAGCAAAGCGCTTCCTTCTCTGCAAGTGTCTGAACAACTCCCCGCCCCAGGCGCATTCCGTAGCTAAGTGTAGAGCTCCCGGCGCCGTCCAGGCCGCGTGCATCCGCAGGATGTTGGGGTGGCCTCGCAGCAAAGCCAGAGCTACTCGTTCCGACCGCGCGTGTTCGCGCTTCTTCGGTGTTGTGAGACTAGCGACAGCGACGGATTTCAGGGCGAACTTGCCGCCCTGGAAGGTCACGAGGTGGACCCGCCCGAAGGACCCCTGGCCGAGCACGGCCACGGCGCGGCAGTCTCTTCTCCAATCTTCAGACGCGGTGTACTCCTCGTCCGTCTCGGGCTCCACCACTCGAGCCCGCCGCACGTTCTTCTTCGCCGGCCTCGCGAAGCGGGATTGGTCGCTATGTTGCCTTCGGTGGGACTTGGCCTCGGCCGCTACGAGCCCCGTGAGTTGCGTCGGGCTCGGCGGGTTGGACACGACGGCGTGGCGCTCGTCGTCGGCGCTCGCCGGGGATGCGCTTCGCGACGCCATGTCGGCGGCTCTCCACAAGCCGGAGAGCCAGCTGTTCGATTGCTTCATTGTCTGGAAACGGTCCGGAACGAATAATTTTTCGTGCGGCAGTTATAGACCGAGTTTCGTTTCGCCAGTCGCAGCGTGACCCGCTGGCGTCCTTGTTACGCTGCCGAAGGGGTGCTATGAACAAACGAGGGCGTAGATAATTCGCCTCGGCGGCGTCTGGTGGGCGGCGGTCGGAGACAACTTTTTACAGCGAGTTAGAGCGCGCCGCTGCTCGTCAGGCCTTCGTCGACGTCTAGAGGGCCTTGGAAGAACTATGAGCTCGTTTGGTTGCAAAACCACTGCGCTCGGGCGAGATCACAGCGCGCAAATGCTGACTGTCGATTTTTGGTCATGAAAATGTCGGGGGTCCCCAGGTGTCCAAACACGGGTACAAGCAGCACAATCACGCGCTTGTGGACGGACGGAGACGCCATGGACGTCTATGTTGCACTAGGCTAGTATCTCTGCGACGCTAGGGGGTGAGAGCCGTCGAGACAAAAAGCGCATCAAATGTTGCCAAGAGGCAGCATGAATCGTCGGTAACAGCCAACAGCGTGCTCCCGTTGCACGCCATCGCCGCGGGCAGCCTCGCAGAAAGCGAGGAGACCAAAAAATAGCAGCATGAAAAATTACCTACTGCTGCTGGCCGCCGCCGCGGCAGCCACAAACATAACGAATGCCACGAAGCCCTGGAAACTAAGAAACGCCAGACGCAAGAACATGACCCACTGGCAGGGCATCAACGTAGCGTTACTATATAGAGGTATGCACTACGGTAGCTATAAAAGTGAAAGGCACGGCGGCAAGTTCGTGAGAGTGAACGCGAACCACCCGACGGTCATCGAGAACCATTTGACGAAGATCAGGAGGCCTCTGGAACGAGCCGGTGCTACCATATCTTCTGTGATAGCGTGCACGCATCAGTCGGACGTGGTAGACGACTGGCTGCAAAATGTCGAAGCTTCCGCATCAGAGGTGATAGAAACGCAGTTAAGGAAGGACAAGAAGAATAAAGTAAGGCCCAATGAACTATTACAGAGGGCCTACGCCTTGGCCGCGACTCAAGCGTGGGACGTGTTAATCTCGTTACGGGCGGACCTGTTCCTCAAGCGCGACCTCGCGGATCTGACGAGGCCACCGGTCATTGATAAATTATGGTTACCGTTCCGAGAAGTGTTCCTGAATATTCATCACACGCCTTGTGCGTTTCATGAGAGACCACCGACAGATAGATGTCTACATGCCTGGGCGAAGCACGGCTCGCGGTTTTCCGACGCGCTGCGGATCATCCCGCGCGCAATGCTCCCCGATATCAGAGCTGCCGTCGACGAGCTCGTCCGGCATCGGGTGTGGGACCAGCACGGGTTGGCGTTTCAATTAAAAAAGCTGCGGGGGTTCGACATTCCCCGAAACGTGACGCCCCTGGTCGAGGGCTTCTGGGATTCCAATATCGATACCCGAGCCAATCCCTTGTTCACGCTCGCGCGGGGCTCGCGGTTCTTGTCGAAGCTGCCGAAGAGCGAGCGGCCGCCCGAGTAGCGAGTCGCGTCGACGGCGTCTTCGTGCGACCGCGCCGCCGCGACGCCGTCGACGCGACACTGTACGCGGTGCGTCTGCTCGATGGCGTCATCGAAGGTAGTAACTAGTAGTGATGTGCCCTTACGCCGATCTCTAGGCGTACATGACGTTCCGCTCGGCATTTTCACCCTTGAAGCAGATGATGTTGCCCTTGTAGTTCTTGATGAGGTAGTCCGCGACACTACCGATGTGGTCCTTCGGGTGCGTCGCGAGCGCGATGTACTCGTACGTCGCGTCGTCGAGCAGGCCGTGGATCACTTCATTTTTAGAAGTGCCGCGTGCCATGCCCTTCAGTTCGAACTCGACCTTGAACTTCGTCGGGTGTTCAGCTAAATATTTTTCATATTTGGCCTTGAGCTCGTCGGCCTCGCCGAGCTTGGCAGCAACATCCTCGTGGATGTGGATCAGCTTCAATGAATCACCCTCGGCAGGTAAATGTAGCAGGAGTTCAAAGGCCATCCAGCACCGCGGCAGGTCGGCCACCAACAGACAGAACGACTTCGGGCCGTCCGACGGGGGGTACTTCACCACGACACAAGGGCACGGCACCGTCCTCAAACTGAGATCCGCGACCTGGCCCAGGACCGACGGCGCTTCATCACTCATGTTTTTTCTACCAGAGAAACCAATGCACAGGAAGTTCGGCATCGGCAGGCGCTTCGGATCGTCGATGGGCACGTCCCTGAGACCAGACACCCACAAGCCCACGGCTCGTTTGGTGGACACGTTATCTTTCTTGGTGACCATGTCGTAGCGCCACTTGCTCGACGGTAGCAATGGCGTCAACTCCGTCTCGTATCTGAGCTGGATCTGGTCGGACTTAAAGTTCGTCGCGGCGTCGTGGTAGTCCTTGTCGGACTTGATGTGGACGACACTGAGCACATCATCGTCCTTGCGCAGCGCTTTGGCCACTTCGAAGGCCTTGTGCGCATTGTTCGAGCCATCCGTCAGGCAGACGATCGACTGCGTCTTCGCTTCGAGGAGCTCTAACGCTACAGCGTCCGCGATCTTCTCGAGCTCTTCGTTCGATTGTTCTGGTTCTTCAGCTGCTGGAGCCTCACCTGAACCACCGGTCACCTTCAAACTCAGGCCGTTGGAGCTCTGCAGCGTGACGTTCAAACTCAAAGCCTTGCACTGCTCCTCCGCATATTTTAATGCGGCTTCTGCGTCGCCCTCGAAAGCCTCGACACTGGTTTTTAGTTGCGCGAAGGCCTCGGGAAAGCTCGACTCGTCCGATTTACTCGCGGCCTCCTTGTAGTCCGCGATCGTGCTCGCGCCGGCGCCCATGGTCGTGGAGCGTCGGCGGCGTCACGACTTTGTTTTTGTAAGATGCGCTGTCTGTTCAGGGCGCCTGTTCAGAGGCTGCCCTGTTCAGCGTCCAGTTTTTACGGGATTCGCGCACGGGGCTGCCTCGTAGGGCGGTCCTGGGTCGGTTGCTGTCGTGTGCGCCTTCCCCGGTTTGTGGCGCCCTCGAACGCCGTATTTCCAGCGTGGAGATGCGGCGCGCGTTGGGAACAAAGTCTGCGGGAGAGCAGCGGTTTCGTTTGAGGCTCGTGCTGGTGCGTTATGTCTCGGCCCCGCACGGCTTGAGGGCCAGGAGCACGGTTCCGGGGCGGGGCGATTTCAAGAAAACCCGTCAAAACCCGAATTTGCTGGCGCGCGCGAGACGACGTACAGCTCGTCTGTGCACGATCGTTAAGTTGCAGTACCTGTGCTCATCGTAGCTGCACAACGCTGGCAGCCATTCGCCATCGCTGTGAGCCGCAAAGACCCTGTGCCCTCACACAGCCAGCGGGCAAGTGGCCGCACGCCGCCGTAGCGCGCGCACGAATCACGCAAGCGCGCGCACGAATCACACAAATGACGAGCTCGGCCATCCACGGCGACGAGGACGTGGAACTGATGGAGGTCGGGACGGAGGGCCTCTCCTGGGCCGACGCGCGGGACCGACTAGCCAGGGAAGGTGCAAATAAACCGAGGCCACCATGCGACTGTCCCGCCGTGGTCTGTTGTCTGTTGCCTTGTCTGACGTCGCTGCCGTCGATGCGGGCCTACGCGCGCTGCGTCACGGAGGACGCGTGCGTGCGGCGCGACGGCGCCTGGAACGATGTTGATGCTGTCGATGTCGTACGAGGCGACCTCGTATTAGTGCAGGAAGGGGAACTAGCGCCGGCGGATCTGCGCCTCGCGTCGTGCACTGATGATTTTCTGGTATCAATGCTACGATTGAATGGTGTTGACG
Organism: Pelagomonas calceolata; assembly: GCA_918797485.1. NCBI lineage: Eukaryota > Pelagophyceae > Pelagomonadales > Pelagomonadaceae > Pelagomonas > Pelagomonas calceolata. The sequence goes on along the minus strand of CAKKNE010000006.1, from coordinate 758,309 downwards.
CACCCGTCTCGCTCAAAGTCGGCGACTCTGTGCCATTAGGTGCTGAATGCCTCAGAGGAAACGGCAAGGGTGTCGTCATAGCTATTGGAGACAACACGAACCTCGCCAGGAGGATACGTAGTGGACGGTGGCCACCAGCGCGGGGTAGATCCGCGCGTTCGAGCGAGACGACCAATTCCCCGCTCAACGCCATCGCCGCGACAATTAACATTACTAGTCCTTACTCCCAGGGCACCGCAGCATTGTAGTCGACGTGGTTCAAATCGAAGCAGCCCAAAATACATTCTGGGAGCTCCTCGTCTGACCTCGATTCAACAGTGAACCCCACCGAAAGAATAAAGTCCTGGAAGTCCCGGAAGATGGACTGCAAACCACTCCGCGCCATATAACCAAAAGCATGGACGTTGATGTCCATGTTCAAATAACTTCCGGACGGGCCACATCGGTAGAGCATGCCCGTCTTTCTGATAAGAGCGGGCTTGCCGTTGTAGCGCTTCGCGAAGGACGGGATGGAGACATCATCAATATTCCGGACTTGCGCCAGTACCTTAAACCGCCCAAATTCTTTGCGTTCCGCGAACGGTTCCTCCGGAGCTACGGAACACCACCGCTTGAGGAGCTTGAGGGACGCTTCCCGCTCACATGAACCACCTTGCTTCATTGAAGCGAGGTCTTGGACCGTCCGCTCCGTGAGCTGAAAGGCGATGCACATCTGGTAGCCGTGGCCTGCGCGGGCGCCCCGCCGGTGAGCGTCGGTCGGCGCGATCGGGCTCTCGCGTCGATGGCGTCACCACGCGAGCGATCGTTGAGCCTCCACGCCGTCGCCGCGATCGAGCAGGTGTCGCGTCGATGCAGACGCCGTCGATGCGAGGTCACGAAAGGACAGGCGTCGCGTCGATGGCGACTCAAGAAAGGACACAGCAAAGAAACCGTCCGCGTCGGGCCCGACCGACATGGGCCCCGTCTCGGAGGGGATGTGTGCCACTACGATGAAGAGCGAGGGAATGTCCGAGTCCGGCGAGACTCTTTCGGGTGCCGGCAACTCTACCTTGTCGGCGAGGCACGGGACCCTCGAAGAAGTATCAAATAAGTCGACAGAAACGCACTCGTAAAAAGCTTCGGCAGAAACGGCCTTCTTGCCGTGGTGCTTGTAGCCGACCTGTCTGACCCTAAAAGTAGAACCAGGAGCTCTACTCCACGTCGCGGGCGGCCCGCCTCCAGTGATATCAAAATCAGAGCGAGCTATAGTCGTGCCAGCGACGGGCCGGCCCTTCTTCTCCGACGCCGTGTCGATGCCCTCTGGCAGGGGAGGTAAGCTATCGTCTTCTGCGACTTTTACGACGGATGTGCAGGGTCGGGGATCCAAAGCGCCTCGCCTTGTGAGCACGACGAGAGCGTAGCCGTGCACGAGAGCCAGCACGGACACGGAGAAGGCGCCTCCACTACACACGATTGCCGAAATGACAGAAACTACAAACGAGAACGCCGCCAGCGCGACGATCGTCGAACCCCGGTCGCCCATGGCCACGGACGATCTCGTAAGTGCTTTCCTTCTCGTCGCGGTGAGGTCGGGCGGGAGGTCGGGTACCACTGCTCTCACGTCAGCAGAGGGCCGCGGCGCCGAGGCCCGACAGTAGGGCTCCAGAGCTCTTCGCCAGGCATCTCTCGCTTCATCAGAATCCGCCGCGAGCTTCCATCTCGCGCCGCCTTGCTCGTGCGCAATGGCCAAAACCCTTTCGGCCGGCGCGCCGCCGCCCGATGTTGTTGCTACAACAGATAACACGGCCCGCGACGCTAATAGATTGAGGCTGTTCCGCGGGTCGCCCCCTTTCCGTCTTTCATGTTCATCCCAATAACTGAGAACGCCGTCGCTGGTAAGCTCGAAGTACCGCCGGACGTAGGGCGAGGACCTTACGCCGTACGTGTGCCTCCCTAAACCGCCTCTTTTTTTATGGAGCGTGCCCTTGGCGACGAGCTCGACGGGCTCCTCGTCGTGGGCCCGGGGCGTGGCCATCATCGCCTCTCTTGTTTCCAATGGGCTCTGGAGTGGTGCTGTGGTTTGCAGCAGCGGGTGCTCGGCGCGAGATTTTTGGTGTTCCGCAGCGACGGCGTGCAAGCCACGACTGTTCTAAACGTCCAGGCGTGCGTGGCGCCGCGCGGAGGCAGTGATTTTAGGCTGCTTTTGCTGAGTTTTTAGCTGTAGCACACGGGTTTTTTCGTACCCGTCTGGTCCGGCGCCCACCGTCGCGGGACTCATCGCAATCATCTTCCAACGAGAAATCGAGGGGGCGGGGAATTTCGCAGACCGGCTTTGCCAGCTGCAGGCACTGGACAATTGGGCACCTGCCGCACGCAACGCAACGCAGGCAGCCTAAGAACTCGTAGAACGCAACGGTGCGATTAAATCGGCGCGCGCTGCCTATTTATTTTGGGCCCCGCCCAGTGCTGCGGGCTGCTATGACCAAGCTGCAGTGAGGGCTGCCTGAGCCCTACAACGGTAGGATGGCCGAGGAAGAGCTCGCGGCCCTGCACGAAACGACAAATGAAATGTCCCTCGAGGACCTCTCAAACTTAAGAGCAGCAGCGGAGCTCGAGCTCCTCCAGGAGGCCGCCCGCAAATACGAGACCGTGGAACGAGCGCGCATCGACGAGGTCCTCGACGGCCTAAAGACGCAGGGCCGGTCGCTGCGCGAAGCCATGGCGCTGCACGGCGCCGCGGCCGAGGGGTCGAGAGACGCAGGAGCACAAACGCCCGCCGCGAAGCAATTGAGCGAGTCCGTCGCGCGAGGTTCAGCAGCGATCGTGCGCCGCTCGATAACGCACGTCGGCATGTGCCAGGCCGTCGCTTCAAGAGCATCACGGGCCGTCGTCGACGATGATGGTGCCATTATACTAGCGACGGGTGCGTTGCGCGAGATGAGGGCAACAGTATCTGCGTGTTTGACCTGGTTCGCGCGCGCCGCCTGCAACACGTCGGGCGGGGCTCTTAGTAGGGCGTTGCTGGACGCGGCCCTGACACTGCGACGGAAACGTTCAGAATACAACGCGCCCAAGGTGGTCCACGTCGTCGAAGCGACGTTAGCCGATCTAGATGAGAATGAACATTTGCTGGCTTCGGTCGCGGAGCGCGGGCGGCACTGGCAGTTCCTCGACCGTTTGGAGGATCCCCATGTTGATTTGGACGAGACATATAGGGCGTGTGCCTATGCGTGTGCGGCGGAGGCCCGGCGCGGCCTAACGAAGACGCGGCAGCTCAAACGTAAAGTGGAGTTAGGCGCGGCCCACTACGAGCTCGTTTTAGCATTAGCACGCGCGTCAGGTGTGGAGTCGACAAGTAGTGTAGCAGATGCTTTATTAGAGGTCCACGCCCTGGCGACGCCGGTACCGTTTGAGGCGCCGGGCATCTCGGACAACGCTCTAGGACGGGTCTTCGACGTCGTGGCGGGCGATGGGGACGTGAAAACCTACTGTCGACTCGCACGGGTCTGCCGCCAGTTCCGCGACGTCAGCCGCGCGAACGGCCCGGCGTCGCTGGCCGAGGCGCCGTCGGGCATTCTATTGAGGGACTCGCGGCAAGCGCGGCGCACGAAGGCGGAAAAAGCTGACGCCTGCGCGCGCGACGCGTCCCTCGCGGCTACTTTAAGGTGGGTCGCGCGGGGCAAGCCGCGCAAGCTCGCTTTAGTTGGTCAGACGCCGGCGCAGTCCTGCGCGCGGCCGCTCAGCGCGGTCTTCGGCATTGGGGCTCCTAGGTTACGCAGCGTGGTCTCGCTGAAGATCGACGGCGTGCGGGGGTTTGACGACGGTTCCTGCGCGGCCGTGGCCGCGGGCTTGGATAGACTGGAGGAGGTCTCCCTCATCGGCACGAAGGTCGGCGACGCCGGTTTAGCCGCTCTAGCGGCCGGCGTGCGCGAGACGCTGGCGGAAATTAGGCTTGACTCGGCGAATCTGCCGGTTGCCAAAGATAGGGTCGGCGACGTCGGCGTGGCCGCGCTAGCGCGGGTCGCCGGAAGAAATACGGACGGGCGGGTCCTCCACACGGTGTCGTTCGAGCGCTACACGAGAATAGGTGACGAAGCCGTTTTAGCGCTCGCGGGCGGGCTCGGCGCGACGCTCGAGCGGCTGAGCTTGGCGGGCTGCGAGGGCCTGTCTGATTTAGCGCCGGTGGCGCTCGCCGACGCGTGCCGCGGGCTACGGTGCCTGAATCTGAGTGGGTGTGGTAGGGTGTCGGATGTGGGGGCCCTGGCTCTCGCGAGGCACCAAACCATGCGGCGGCTCTCATTGCATGGCACGCGCGTGTGCGCCGTGGGTATTGACTCCATACTGGGCCACTCGCCGAGCCTGAGAGTTCTGCGGGGTGAGGACGACGACTACAAATTTGTGAGGGGCGCGCCGCTCGCGTCTCCCTCAGTGCTGCGCGACGTCTGCGTGCGGCGGGGAAATTCCGACGCGCCGCTGCACCGCGTCCGGGTCTTGAGCCTCGAGTTTGACGCTGAAGAAGACTACTTCTATCTGGTGCGTCTCCGTGGCGGCGGCTATGCGAACGCATTGGTGAAGCCGTACCGGCGGTGGCGACGGAGCGCGGGCGAGCTTGTGGTGGGCATAGACGGCCTAGATGCGGGTGGGAGAGCCCACGGACACCTCTCCGTCGAGCGAAGGCGCAACGGAGAGCTATTTGGGGCCATTCTCGAGCGCGCCGCGCTGATCGCGAGCAAGGAAGTTGCCCTGTCGACGTTCGTCCATGCAAGCACAGCCAGGGAGATTCACGTGACCCGGCCAAACGTGCTGCAGATGGCGTTCGGACTGCTTCTCGACGCGGTGGAAGACGCCGACGAGCGTGAGCCCTCCACGTACTTTAAGGAGCGCAACGCAGGCGGGAGGTGCCTCGCGTCACGCGAGTTTGTAGGCTTCCTTCTCGAGGCGTTAATCCGTGCGAGTCGCCCATTTTGTCTTCGGTTACGAGGCGGCGTCGACGCTGGGGTTCGCGGAAGCATCTTGTGGGAGGCGGCGGACGCGCCACAATTAGCCAAGCTGCTCGTGCGGGCCATCGACGCGACGGCCGCGGCGGATCCGAACAGGCGACGCTTCCTGAAGGCAATTAAACATTCCGCAGCTTTGCGGATGGTCGAACGCGCCCAGGCCGCCGGCGACAGCACCGCATCGACCGCGCTCGTTGCCGAACTCGCAGAAATGATTCGTTGATGATATGTGTCGCTCGCGTCGATTGATTAACACAACTAATATTAGTCCGCACACCTCCCCTGGAGCGCCTCCGTCCCCGCCGGCAGGCGAGGGCTCTCGTAAAACATGGGAGGCGGGTTGACGCCTTCCAGAGCGCCACGCCTGAGGCACTCCCTATTCCTTTCAAACCAGACCCAGTCCTCGCCGCTCGCGACGCACGCGTGCGCGTTCGGGTTGTGATCAAAAAGACAGCCCCCGTCGCCGCTTCGCACGTGCGACACGTCCCAGCCCCAGTACACGAGGCTCCACGCGACTTTGCCGTCGCGGTCTTCGCCGGGGCCAGCGTCGACGTCGAGGAACCGCCGCCCTTCGCACGCCCAGCGACGCGCCGACATGGCGTTCGCTCCCAGATCGGTATGCCATTCCGCCAACAGGTTCCTTTTACATGCTCCATGCGGCGCCGAAAAGTAGCGCTCGCACCCTTCGCCCAGGTAGCGCGTGTCCATGGCAGATACATGTCGCGAGTAGAAGTCGAAGGCCACGAGATCCGACGAGCTCCTACTCAGCGAGGCGAGGAAGCTCGCATCGTAGATATTGTCTCCATTGGTAACAATTAACCATTTTGACGCGCGAGCGAGCGCGAGGGCTCTATCGGTAACCTCGTACCCGCCGCTCGACGTCGCCGGGGCGTCCTCAAAGACAACGGGTCGTATCCTCGCGTCAAGGAACTCAGCCAAAAGCTGGTAAAGCCCTGGTATCGGCGTCGCGTCCGTTTGGACGACGAGGGCCTCCCACCTCGGATCATTAAGCTTGCGAAGAGCCCGCAAAGTCCTCTTGAGCGTAAAGGGCGCGGAGGCCATCTGTCCCCAATAGGTCCGCACCACGAAAGACACGAGGGGCCGTGGTCGTCGAAACGAGAACGCATCGCGCAGCGCAGTCGCAAATCGCTCGGCGGCGGGCGCAGCGACGGCGTCGCGCATGGCTTGGCCGTCTTGGCGCAGCCGCGCGCCCCGGCGAGCAGCGGCCCGCGCGCTGGCCTCGAGGAAGTCCCGGGAGGAAGAAATGTTCCGCACGAGACAAAAGCTGCACTGAACGCGTAAACCGCCGAGGGGAAACTGCTCCTCCGTGCCGCCGGCCGCGGTGGCGACGACGGGCACTCCGAGGCTCATAGCTTCGAGCGTGTTGAGCGGATATGCTTCCAGGGACGACGGCGACGTGTGTAGATCGGCCGCCGACAGGTAGGGCGCCACAGAAACGCCAAACGGCACCAACCGCACGCGGCTCTGTAGGTCGAACTTCCGCACACTGTTCAAGAACTCGACGACGTACTCAGGGTCCCCTTTGCCGCCTTTGTCGGACGGCGCGCCGACGAGCACATAATATGCATCTATTTTCTTCTGCACGAGGTAGCGCAGCGCGTAGAGCGCCCACTTCTGGCGCTTGCGGCGGCAGATCGTGCCGATGGTGGTGAGGACGAAGGCGTCCTGCGGTATCGCGAGCTCGTCGCGCACGGCAGTCGACGTCAGTCTCCGGTGCTCGTGGCGGTGACCCAGCCGCTTCTTTTTCTTCTTCGGTGTCGATGATGCGCGCTTCACGTCGGGCTTGAAGAGCGCGGCCGGCGGCACTTGCGGCCGAGCCTTCACCTCCAGGGCGAGCTTCTCGCGCAGCGCCGTCTCCGCGGCGGCCGCGACAGCCTCGAAGTCGAGCAACGTGACCACATCATCCTCGGCGAGAGCGTGCGGTCGACCCCGCACCGTGTGGAACGTGCCCCGATCGCACGACGACCACAAAGCTCGTTGCGCGTCGGCGACGAATATGATTGCGTCCGCACGAGCGAGCGTCGCGCACCTTTGGGCCGGCAGCAACACGGGGAACCAGCGCCCGTACCAGAACCCGGTCCCCATCGTGAACCTGTGTGGAAATAAAATTGCAGGCGCCCCACGCCATCGACGCGTTGATTTCCACGCAGTCGTAACTTCTCATGCCTCGGCACGCTGTGCTCCGTGATCTCCATCTCGTGTAAAATCCACATGATCCTCGGTCCCGACCCGCGCACGCGGCCGTCGCCGCTCGCGATGACGTTGGCCCAGAGGACGGTGTTGAAGACGATGACGTCGACGTCGGTGTTTACAAAGTTCAGCACGCTCTGTAGGGTCACGTCCTTCCAGCTCAGCCGCTGTCGCGCCCGTTCCTCGTCCGTCGGCGACGGGATGATCTCCGCGCCCAGAAGCTCGAACTCGCGCCGCAGCGGGCCGTCGCGCTCGAAGGACCATGCCAGTAACTCGTGGTCCCGCTTCAGCACTTCCGCGGCGTGGAGCAGGTAGCGCGGCGCGCCGTCGCCGTCGAAGTTGTGCGAGGCCAGCAAAACGCGTTTTGTCGACGAGCGCGGCGATGATCTCGCCTCCACCGCGTCGGCGCCGACGCCTCTATTGGTCTTATAGAACAAGAATTCTACCGGATGTGGGGTGGAGCCCGAATGCCATCCTTCCTTGTAGAATATATCTAAATCAATGCCAGGACAGCTGGGAAAGTTGGCACTATTGGGCACGAGCGCCGCGTGTTCCACGGTCGGCAGCACTTTACGCCAGTCTGTCGAGTGATAGTTGTGTTGCATCGTGCCCAAGTTTAACTTAGCATCCAGCACGAGCTTCGAGAGCCGCCCCTCGCGCTCGACGGCCTCGTCATAAGAAGACGCACACGCAAATATACCGTGGTCGTCCGCGATCCGCAAAGCCCGCTCGTCGAGCACCATGGCCATGGACATGACGTGCGGCCATTTCCGGCCTTTTCCGTCTGGGCAGTTCACGGCCAGTCCAGCTAAAGCGACGTCGCCCCGCAGCAGCGCCAGGAAGCCGTCGACCCAGTTTGTTGTATGCGCGTAGGCCGGCAGGAACGGTCCCCGCACCGACGCGTTCATGAGGATGACGTTGACCAGTCGGAGCCGCTTCCTCGCGTCCGCCAGGGCGACGCCCCACGAACCAAAGTCAAAACACGAGTTGTCCCTCCGTATGATCCGCAGCGTGTTCTTGAACCGGTCCGAGTCCTGAGGGAATTTCAGTGAAGAGGGCCCGTTGACCACGATGATCACATGAGCCATCAAGTTCCGGAGGCCATTTCGAAGAAAGTAGGCCATGTTTGCCTTGGCGTCGGGCGTCTCGTGATAGGCATAAACCACAAGAGTGTCGCCCTTCCAGCGCCGCTTCGCGACGATATCTCTCCCATTTGAATGCCAGTCCCGCGCATAGCTGAGAGGTGTCATTTGCGGAGCGAACAGCTGCGCGAAGGCTGATGAAGCATCTTTTGGCAGGCGAGGTGTACCTTTAAACGCACATAAACTCCAAAACGCGTCCCAGTCTACCCTTTCATAACCTGGTTCAAACGTCTTCAGCGCTTCGCGCCCATCCCGCACCATCCTCACGACGTCGGACTCGAGGCGGTCGGGGCCCGCCACCAGCAGTTGCCTTACGAGAGACGCCGACAGGGCCACGACGCCTTTCGCGAGGTCTACCCTAACGTCGCAGCCGTCCACGCGTAACGCAGTGGCGACCAGCGACGTCGTGTTGTCCAGTAATGAGGTTAATGCTCGAGGCCAGGCGGCGCCCGTGTAGTACGTCGGCAAGGCGGGCCCCATCACACGACTCGTACAAAGTACGTAGGACGACGCGGGCGTCCGCCGCCACGCTGATGCCACTGCGAGCCATCGTAGTTTCGACCCGGCATATTCATGGGTAGTGCAGCGCGCCCAATGACTACAAACGTTCTCTAAATCAGAGATGGCCTTCGTCAATTTTGATGACTGAGACGCCACGACCTCCGCGCCCAGGTGCTGAGGCCTCAACACTTGAACAGAAGTCCCGCCGTCGATTTTCGTCATCTCGTCGAGACCGTGCTTCCCGAAGAATTCAATGGAAGACGCCTCACCGCCAGAAGCGCCGTAGACGACATACACGACCGAAATACCTGTACCGAGAGGACCGTCCACAACTCTGGCAGACGCGTGGGGACAGACGCGGCTCATGCCTCTTCCAAAATGCCCCTGCGCGTCGCCGTGCGCTCTCCTACGTTCGGCGTCGTTCGGCTCCTTGCACTCATGCCAGCCGTCGTGCCACGTGTACGGCCCGCTCTCAGAGCATTTGCCGTGCCACGAGCCTCCAGCCCAGCAGCAGTTCCAGTCCGGCATCTGGCCGTCCTCTCTCTTCACACCGCATTTTTGACAGGTCGGTGCGGCGCCCGCAGCTACGAGAAGCGGTAGGAGGCGCATGGCTCTATGGGGCTGCCCTCATGAATGCTGGGGCTGCCGCTACGCGGTGCTATCTGTAGCTGCGGTACTAGAACGTGTGCGCGGCGCACGATTTGTGGCGCTCCGCCCGCCTTTCGCGTGGCAAACAGTGCCGAGCACAACTTGTCCTAGTGTCTTAATGCCGCTAGCCATCGATTTTTGTTACGGAGAAAAATCTCCGGCCGGCGCTTGTGGGACACAGCGCTCTTTTGCACAGCTTCTTCGGTCCCACTGCTCGACCACAAGCGTGACTTAGCGCATCGATCAAGCCTAAGAGCAGCAGAATCTCCGGAGAGCTCTATTGGCTGCTGCCGCATAAAGCGACGCCAGCGAAACGAAATCACACGCTACCGACGCGAAGCACCTCACAGCATCCACGCCATCGAGCAGTGATGGCGTCGACGACCGCCGCCCCAAAATCCAATAGAGACGGCCTCGCCGCCCTCGACGAAGCGTTGCAGGCCGGCGCCGCGACGCTCCAGCGCCTCGAAGAACAGGGCGAGCAGCTCCACCAGACGGAAATCGTCGCGGATTCCAATAAATACCTGTTGGATCGAAGCGCGCGAGAGATCCGAGGCATGACCTGGGGTGGGTGGCTCCAGAACCAATTTACGAGCGGGCCGGCCGTGCCGAAGCCGCCCCCAGCACCATTGAGACCAGAGGTCGCTCCCCAGTCGAGACATCAACCGCCCATCCCGTCGGGCGGCACGGTTGAGCAGGACCAATATGTTGCCGATCTATCGCAGCAACTCGACGACGTGCTGGCTTGCGGCAAGCAACTCAACGCTGTGATCGACCACCAGAACGCCCAATCATCTAGACTGTCCTCCAAGACCGAGTCGCTCTGGGAGTCTACTCGTAGGACTACTAGAGCAGCAGGTCGCGTCGCGGCGGCTGGACTTTTCGGTGCGTCCGATGAACCCAAATTACTAGGCCATGTCGCGCTACAGTGTCCAGTGACAAAGCGCTATCTACGAAGCAGAGGAACCGACGTGGGCCTGTCCCCGGACTTGGAACTGAGGGCCACATGTCGGTGGGCCCTCTACGAAGTGAGACCTCATGTGCTGTCGCTGATGAACAGCGTGTCGGACAAATACATCGGCATGACCTTCGGCGGGGGCATAGCGTGCAATTCTAGCTCGTTCGGCTCGTGGCAGCAACTGGACATGGACCTGCGGCAGCGGAAAGGCGACGTCGTCGAGACGCCCATCTCCTTACTCGCGGCGGACTGGGGCGGGGGCTGCTACGTCGAGTGCGATAGAGATGGGCTGTTGCGGCTGGGCGAGCAGGTCGGGAACCCGGAGGCGCGCGATCGCGCGCGGCGGTGGCGCGTCGAGTTTCTAGATGATGCGTACGAAGTTCCGACGTTCGCCGACCAGGTGCTCACACTCAAACCCGACGCGCTGGAGCGCGTGCGCGGCGCGGTGCCCGCGGTGCTCGAGGAGGCCGCGGCGACGGCGTACGGGGCGGCGGCGCGGGCGCCGGCTTGGGAGGAATGACTAATGTTTACTGTTGAAACTTATCCTCGAGCGTCATGCGCGCGCGGTCGAGCTCGGCGAGCGTCTCCAGTGTATCCGGATGGCCCGCGCCCAAGCGTCGCCGCAGCAAGCTTAGTACGTCCTCGAGGGTCGTCGCCGCCTTTAAGACGTCGTCGCGGGACGCGCCTTCGGTCTTGTAGACGGTCTCCGCGTGGAGTCTTCGCAGATAGGTGCCCTTGTCGTCACCCGGGTCGATTCCGCGCAGGAACCGCAACACGAGTGATTTGGCATCAGCGTACCGCCCGAGTTCAATCAACGAGCGAGCCAGGTGAAAACCTGCGTACAAAGCATTCATTGTACTTTTCTGGGCCTTCCTTTTGGCGTATACAAGGCGAAAAAGTCGGGCGGCCTCCTCATGCCGCCCAGTCTTCTGATGGCAACGGGCAATAAAGTGCTTATGGCGTACTAGCCTGAGCCTGGGACGTAACTACCTGAGCCTGACCCTGAACAACGTGTCTATGAACGTATTATCCATTGGGGGAGGGGGAAGGGGAAGGGGGAAGCGACACCACCACTATGCGTGCCGCGAGACGTGCGCCATGAACTCCTGGTACGAGTACTGCCCGCCCGGGAAGGACGCGTGGTCCTCGACGAGGTGCCGGAAGAAGACCGGCTGCCGCTGTGGGTCGCCCTCGCGGATGATCTCCAGGGCTAAATAAGCGGGTCTCGTTTTCCGCAATTCGGCGATGACCTTGCACGCCCTAGATAAAGGTGAATCACCACCCGGGTCCGGTTTCATCATCACTCGGCCATCGCTCGGGTCCTGGAGGAACAACGAATCGCATAATTTTGGATCAGAGGCGCCGCCGACCCAGACCATGAGCTGCAAGGAGTCATCTAACAAATAGATGCCGTCGCTCGAAATGCTTTCTGCTGACAAGTTGAGAGGTGGCGGAAACGCGAACGGCGTCTGGGACGGCGGCAATTTGTGCAGCGCGAAGAGTCGAGGGTAGACGAAGGAGCGCGTCTGCTCGGGGGCCATGCCGTCCAACCTTTGTAGCGTGTACGACCGCTCGTCGGCGCGGACGTCGGCGCCGCCCCGAAATGCTGCGGATTTCAGCAACGCCATGCAGTACAACGGCAAGAGCTGCAGCGACTCGGGCAGCTTCGGCGGCTGGGACGGCGTTTGAGGTGCCGCGGGAGCCCCTCTCACTGCTGGTGCTCCATAACCGCCCACGGAGGCTGACGAGCGACCGTGCCTACAGGCGGCCACGACGTCGATGCACCGCTGTTGTAAACGCGAGCGAGCCGCGTCCAAGCCGGCTTTCAGGGTCGCCTCGACCGACGCCTTCGCCAACAGATTAGCGACCACATCAACGTCCGCCGACGCCGCGACCACACCAACGTCGGGAGACGTCGGCAGCACCAAAGTGTGCACGCGAATCCTCCTCTCCCCGGAGGAAGTCGTATACAGTAGAGACGCCTGCACCGACGCGGCCCCAGCGGTCAAGGGAGCTTCCGCATCATGTGCAATTTCAAGGGCAAAAACGCTTTCCGGAGTACAATTCGGCAGCGCCAGTAAGTCGTGGCCCCTGACATAATAGTTGCCTCGGAAGGCGGAGACACGTAGACCGCGCGTACATCGGACCCTCATCACCGCCTCGAAGCCCGTCGGTCGCGTCAGAGCTCTCGTTAGTTCTGCCTCGAGTTTAGCAGCATCTTTCTTGGACGAGAACTGCGGATAGTAATAGAGTTGGCCCGCCGTGATCTTCGGGAGGAGTGCCAACGTCGCGAGGTCGACGTAGGCATTCGTAGGAGGAGCCACAAATAATTCCACGCCGATCTGGAGCCGCGAAAACTCGATGGCCCTCGTCTCGTACCACGACGCAGTAGTTTGTTCTGGACTCTTGCCCTTGCTCTGCTCGGCCAGTAAAAGCATTCTCTCCCCATCAGTGCCATAGGCTCGAGGATTCTCTCGGTTCTTCAGAGCAGCCTCGCCACAGTTCGGCAACTGGGATTGGAAGACGCACAACTTCCCACCGACATGGCCCATGACGCGGTACGCCGCGGTTAACGCTGCACCCAAACATGACGCCGGTGACGGTGAACCAGAATGCATCTGCGGTAGACTATCGAGCAGCATATCTATCGATTCTCTACTTTCGGCCAAGTTGACCAGCAAATCATCCGGCAACGGTACAAATAGATCAGTAAGATCAGGCACGGTCAACATGGACGGCTGCTTCAGCGACGCCTTCAGGTTGTAGAAGTGCACACTGCTATCATAAGTGACGACGGCAACCTGAGTGCGAGGTGCTCCTGGTAAACTGTCAAGACACTTCTTGATCGTACTAGCAGCGACATTGACCAGCCCAGACGCCACGGACGGCGCGGAGACATCCACAGCGAACACGTACACGGGTGGCTGCGGGGGTCGCACCATGTACTCGCCCGGAGCCACCAACTCGACACTACCCTTGGACAGTTCCGGTCTTTGATCTCGATCTCTACGTCGACCTCGCTCATCCAACTGGCAGAAATAGCTATTCGGAACGTCGTTGCTAAAGCCGCAGACGTTGCAGCGCCACTGCCTCCCGTTATTCACCCAGGCCACGAAGGGGTTCACGTAGGCGCGGCACTTCTTGCACCTCACAATACCGGTCGAGCCGAAGTTAACCACGTCCAGAGGCGCGTCCTGCTGGCTATCGAGGGCCATGGGCTGGCACACCACTCCGAGCGGGAGCTTCGACGCGGACGCGACTTGCGCCGTCGACGGGAGCGTCTTCACGGAGCAGCGCATGTAGCGGCCGTCACACTGGGATGATTCATCTATTTCCACCTGGGGCGCGGGCATGCTCATAGGCGCCGCGGGCAGCGCCGGCTGCGACATGGAGCCCCGCGGCGAGGCCAAAATGTCGGCGCGACTACGACTGGGCTGCGCGGCCCCGGGCGGCGCGGCGGCGCCGCCGGGGGCCGTCGGCACGTAGCCGCCCTCCGCGGCGGGCGCGTAGCCTTGAAACGTCTTCGGGGCCTGCTGCGACGGCGCGCTCACCATGGAGCCGCTGCGCGAGGGCGGCCCTCTTGGAGGCCCTGGCGGCGGCGGCGCGCCGTCGGCGACGCGCATCTGGCCGAATTGAGCAGTGGGCGGCTGGGCCGCGCGCGCCGGCACCTGGTGGAAGGCGGCCTGCGGTCCTCTGGCCGGCGGCGCGCTCATCGGCGGCGCGGCGCCCATCGGCGGGCCCCTCGCCGGCGCGGCGCCCATCGGCGGCCGCGGCGCGCCCATTGGCGGCCCGCGCGCCGGCGCGGTGGCCGGCGGCGCCAGGCCCCGCGGCGCGGCCGGCGCGCGCGGCGCCTGCGGCGCGAAGCCTCGCGCGGGCGCCGTCGCAGGCGGCGCTAGGCCTCGCGGCGCCGCGGGCGCGGCCGGCGGCCTCGCGGCCGGCGGCGCGTAGGACCGCGGCGCCGCCGGAGCCCCTGGTTGAGCATAGCCGCGCGGCGCCTGCTGGCCGTAGCCACCCGGAGCGGCCGGCGGTCTCGCCGCAGGGGGCGCGTATGATCGCGGCGCCGGCGCCCCAAATTGTTGTCGCGGCGCGGCGGGAGCGGCGCCGAACTGCTGGCGCGGCGCCGCCGGCGCACCCGGCTGCGCATAGCCTCGCGGCGCCGCTGGTGCGCCGGGCTGGGCGTAGCCTCCGGGCGCCTGACCGGGCGGCGCACCGTACGCAGGCCTGGGCGCCTGCGGCTGACCATAGGCAGGGCGCGGCGCTTGCGGCTGGCCGTAGGCGCCTGGCGGCGGCGGCGGGTAGCCAGACATGGCTGCTCGCTGCCGCTGGCGGCGAGATGCCTGGGTCGTCGGCCTCTCTTGCTTGGGCTCAGGCCAAGCTCAGCGAAGCGCTCGCGCCACTTTACCGCAGCGATAGAACGTCTCAAGCAAGTTTTCGCTAGCCTCCTTGCACGAAACCCTACAGCGGGGCCACGCGTCCACCGCTTTTTGGACGACCAAAAAAATGAGCTTGTGCTAGTGTCTTACAGCGCTAGCTCACGAGGATTTCCTAGCGCCCTGGAATGAGGCCTAGCGCGCGGGTCACTCATGACCGTGCTAGGGGGCTAGCTCAATAATCGACTCTCTCTCTCTCCCCCCCCCCTCAACCGACGCGCAGTGTCTCCCCCGCAGGGGCGCCACCTACGAGTCCTAGCACCTCTCACGCCATCAACGCAGGAACGTAGAAACCCCACCTTACGCGACTCACGCCTCCTGCGCCTCGACCTGCTCCGCCGCCGCCCGCCGCATGTTCCAGCGGATGAGCTTGTTCACCGCTGCCACGTACGCGCGGGCCGACGAGACCACGACGTCGGTATCCGAACCGGAACCAGAAAACTTCCGGGAAGTCGTATACCCGGACGAGTGCAGCGACGTCGCCGAGTCGACGGGATTGACCACGACCTTCGTCGTCGCCATCGCTTCTATGCCCGCGTTAACAGACTCCATGCTGTACGTCTCGAGATGAACTTTCACAGAAGTCAACGCGTCGATGGCCTTGTAGGCCGCGTCGACGGGCCCCGTGCCCATGGCGACGCCCTGGCGTTCCACGCCGTCCGGTCCTGTGAGCGCGACGGTCGCGGTGGGCACGACACCAGAACCCGTGGTCACCTGCACTCGCTCCAACCGCCACATGGCCTGGGCACTATAAACCTCATCAGCGACAAGAGCCTCGAGGTCGTCGTCGTCCAACCCGCCCTTTTTCCGTTCGGCGACCTCCTTGAAGCGAATAAAAATCGCTTGTAGTTTGTCATCATCTAACTCATATCCTAACTCATTCAATCTCGTCGAGACGGCGTTCCTTCCGGAGTGTTTACCTAAAACGATGCCCGCGCCGGACTGCTGGTCGCCGCGCATCAAACCGATGGACTCGGGCGTCATGATCTCGTACGTCTGCTTGTTCTTGATCATGCCGTCCTGGTGGATGCCCGACTCGTGCTGGAAGGCGTTGGCCCCCACAATAGCCTTGTGGGGCTGGACGGCCATGCCCGTGTACTCTTTTACCATGTTCGAGGTCGGCGTGATGTGGACGGGGTCGATGCCCGTCCTCAGATCAGGACCTTCACCACAAGGCCCCTTCGCCCCGAAGTGCGTCGGTCCTTTCAAGGCCAGAGCCATGACTACCTCCTCCAATGCCGCGTTGCCCGCCCGCTCGCCGATGCCGTTGATCGTGCATTCGATCTGCCTCGCGCCATGGGCCGCACCCGCGATACTGTTAGCGGTAGATAACCCTAGATCGTTCTGGCAGTGCGTACTAAATACAACCCTATCAGCCTTCTCGCCGAGGCCCTCCCGGAGCTGCTGGATCAGGGGTCCGAACTCCCAGGGTACATTCCATCCCGTCGTATCGGGGATGTTCAGCGTAGTAGCCCCCGCGTCGACCACGGCACTCAACACCTTGATCAGGAACTCGGGGTCGCTGCGACCCGCATCTTCCGGCGAGAATTCGATGTCGTCGCAGCCGAGCGACTTGGCAAATTTTACGGCATCGACGGCAATTTGTAAAACCTCGTCCGGCGTCTTCTTGAGCTTCGTCTCCATGTGTATTGGTGATGTGGCGATGAACGTGTGGACGCGCGGTCTTACCGCTGGCTTGACTGCTTCCCACGCGCGCTCGATGTCCTTGGGATTGGCACGGGACAAGCCACAAATAACAGGGACGTAGCCGTCCTCATCCACTTCATTCCCGACGACGCGCGCGATCTGGTTGACGGCGTCAAAATCATCGGGAGAGGCGATGGGGAAGCCTGCCTCGATAATATCGACTCCCAGTTTGGCCAACATCCTTGCGATGTCGAGCTTTTCGTTCGACGTGAGCGTGGCGCCCGGGCTTTGTTCGCCGTCTCGGAGCGTCGTGTCGAATATTCTCACATAACCTGGATCGGAGATGACGCCGGGAATGTAGTCTGGTCGCTTCGCGTGGAGCGTCGTATGCCTCGCTTGCGTCGGTTGAGGTGGGACGAGGCCCCAGGCCTGGCCGATGAGGGCCGCCGCTATGGTGCAGCGGACCGCGGCCATGGTTTATGGCGTCGACGCGCCTCGACGCGCCTCTGCTGCCTAGCAGAGGACTGTGGCACTTTGTGGCTTGAGTGTGCCAAGCAACGCGGCTTGCTCGCGTGCAGCAGGTTGCCAGGCCACGCGTGATGCTACCCAAGCGCTGGAACCGCTGTGAAACTCACGTATAGGGCTGTTCCCAGGCGCGCAGCGTGCTCAATCGCTTTGTTTGCCTTTCACGTCTGTGGCCAAAGCGCGTTCCGCGCGACGCTTCTGAGGGCTCTTGTAGCCGTCACCGGACGTCTCTGGGTTCATTAGACGAATACGAAAGCCCGCGCGCCTTGTGGTGGCGCGGGACGCGCCCGCGGCGGCCGCCGCATCCCCCCGACGCCGTCGCCGCTACGTAAATAAAGGACACATACCTTAGGCGCAGCACAGCTCCTCGGAAACGAAGCGCAGCGAGCTCTTGGAGGGAACCTTCCGCACGCCTTTCCGACTGAACTTTTTGCCGTTTGATCGAGGCGGCGACGGCGGCACCACTAACCCACCGAGCGTGCCGCAGGACTGCGTCCGTCGCACGGACGAGAGCATCCTCTCATCAGCGGCCTCCCGTCGTAAAGCGTCCGTGTCGACGTCGCGATTCGTGTTTCGCTGGACGTCGAGCATGTCTTCCTGCAGCGAGGACATGGACGGCGTCCTAGGTGGAGAGTTGGGCTTCTTCCGTCGGGCCTTGAGGCGTTTCTCTGCGGTTTGCTGCATTAACGCGAGTCCCAGCAGATCATCAGAAGAATGTGCTCGTCGCGGCTTGACGAGCGACGGGCCCTCGATCTCGTCATTGCGCAGGGCCTCGTCCTTGGCCTGTTGCTTTTCAGCTCGCCGCGTCTCGCGCTGGTTCTCCTCGTCTTGTCGTCGTCTACTCCTCTCGTCGGCGCCGACGGCCCACGCCTTTTGCAGCTGGGCTTCCCTTGCCGCCTCCTCGATTTCAAGCTTCTTCTGGGCTGCTGCCGCGCTGATCGACTGGCGTTTGGCTACGCTCGCGGCGTTTACTCGTCGCTCTTGCTTGAGCACCATGCTATATCTATGTGATGCGCCCGATAATCGTCGTTTCGTGCAGTGTAATGCCGGCGGGTGGCGAGCACAGCCCTTGCGGACCTTACCGGCAGTGCTGCTGCGGCAGAATCGCTAATGCGTTAACGCAGACGTCGTCGCAAAAAAGCAAGAGCATGGCATCAAGTGGACCGACAAAGCCGCTCTAAAACCAGGCCCGATGCCTGCTCGGGCGCCTTTGGAGGTCTCTGTACGCGTCACAGCAAGGCGCGGATTCCTCGGAGCTAGCGGCCTGTAAGACACACTAGCAAGCTGCAAAAAACGCAGCTCTTGCCCGTCAAACGCGCATACCGCTCGAAGTTTTGCAAGAGTAACATCTGAAAAATACTATATCGATAGCGCTGTCTTGCTCACAGCCGTTCGCTGCTCAGAAAAGCGAGCAAAAGCGAGCAAATACAAGGCTGCAGCCCTCAGGGACGCTGCACGCCGCCGACGCGTGAGCACAACAATGGGCGGCTTAGTATCCTCACTGGCGTTCCCGGTCCCGAAGCTCCCCCAGTCCTTCTACCACGACTTATTGAAGAGACGAGACTTGGTGTGGCTCGAAACGAAAAAAGGCGAGCGCATCCCGGCCATCCACATCCAAGCACCGTTACGACGACGGCGGAACGTGACCCTGTTATTTAGTCATGGCAACGCGGAAGACATCGCTTTACATTTACCGTTCGTGACGGCCCTGGCTCATAGGACGGGCGCCGACGTCTTCAGTTACGAGTACGTCGGCTACGGCCCCTCGCGTTTTAAGGACTGCGTGCCGTCGGAACGCGGGTGCTACCGGGCCATCGACGCGGCCTGGGCCTACCTCATTGCTCATGGTGTCGATCCTACAACAATTGTCATCTACGGTCGAAGTATTGGCACCGGCCCTTCCGTCGATCTGGCGTCGCGCGTGGAAGCGAAAGGGTTGATACTACAATCACCCATCGATTCAGCAATAAGGTGCGCGCTGGGCTACGGGTCCTCGCTCGCGTTGCGGCCCATCGACATCTTCGTGAACCACGAGAAAATGGCAAAAGTGTCTTCTCGCGTCTTCATCATGCACGGCACCGACGATGATGTGGTGCCTTTACGGTGCGGGCGAGCTTTGCAGAAGTTGGCTCAACGTCCCGTGGACCCGGCGTGGATTCCTGGGTATGGGCACAACGACATCCCGCACGACACGGTCTTTCATCATGTGGGTGTCTTTCTGGACGCGCTGGCCGCGGGCTGACGCGGCTTCTGTGTGTAAGTTTTGGAAAGTCTACGTCGCGTCTGCGCGTCGCGTCGATGGCGTAAAGGCGATCGGAGAGCTCCCGCGAGAGCTTTCGGCGTGTCGGCGCGTGGCAACCCGGCAGGCCCCATGCGCATCATGCTGCCGGTCTCCCGAGTCGGGCCAGCGCGAGGAGGGCAGCCTTCACCCAGTGGCAGCCATTGCCTGCTTCTGCGCACCGTTCACCCGTGAACTGTGGGCTGCGGGTTGCATTTGCATCGGCAGCGGACCAAAGGAAGGCTGCCCTGTATTAAGCTCCTCGCATGGAGAGCCCGGGCGTGAGCCGCATCGCGGCTGAGGAGGCGTGGGAGAGCGAGGCGGCGCCGGAGAGCGAGGCGGCGCCGGAGCCGGCGGAGGAGCGCCCGTCCATGCTGTCGCGGCTGGCCTCCTGGCGGGCGCCGGAGCCGGAGCCGGAAATGGAGCGGGACGGGAAAACGGAGGCCCCGGCGCCGCCAGAACCAGCGGAAGAGGCGCCGCGGCAGCTCCATTGCGACCACTTTTACTGCCGCGCGCCGCCGGGCCCGCTCGGCCTGGAGTTCAAGGACTCGACGCGCGTCGTTTTCCGCTTTCTCCCCCCCTATACGTCGGCCCTTGCTTACACCGTCTACCCAGGCGACGAGCTGGTCTCGGTCAACGACTGCGTCGTCGGCGACGACGTGCTCGGCGTCCTCGCGGCCCAGGACGACGGGGCGACGGATCGGACGCTCGTCTTCTACCGCGCGTCGGGCCGCCGCCCCGAGGACTACTACGCGGTTTACGCGCCGCCCGGGAAGCTCGGGCTCGCCTTCGAGAACGACGCGCGGCGCCTCCCGCATGCTGTCAAAGGCTACGAGCCGGGCTTCGTCGTGGGGCGAGTCGACCCGACGTCGGCGCTGCGCGGCGTCGTCGCGGAGGGCGACGCGCTCCTGTTTGTCAACGGGGTCCCCTGTGACGAGCACGCCGGGCCCTTGCGCGCCCTCGCGCAGCCCAGCAGCGCGGCCTATCCGCGGCGCAGCGCGGCCTATCCGCGGCGCAGACTCGATTTCGCTCGCAAGGGCTTTCGCGAATACAGCGAGCGCGACGAGTGGAAGAGCTGCGGCGCCATATGCTGCGAAATATGTTCCTGTGGGGGGCCCTCTCCTGACGACGAATACGGCACGACGATGTACGACGGCAACGACTACACCTACTGATGTCCGGAAGCCCCCTGGGTGCCAAAAGTTCCCCGACAAGTTCTCGATCTCCCCCCCCGCCTCGGTCCCTCGACGACGACGTCCGCGCGTCTTCCCTGTCCATACGCGCCGCGCCTTCCCTCCCGTTTTCTCCGAGTCCAAGTCTGTCCATAAGCATGTGTCCATAGTAGTCGCTACTAAGTACATCGCGTAAAGGCGAGATTTGCTAGTGTTTCGACACACTAGCCAATCTACAGCGCCGAGCTTGCCAAGGTGCTCTAGGACTAGGGACTAGCGCCGGTCTCGTGAGAGCGCGCAAGAAACGACCACCGGCAGCGTCGTCCACGAAGATGGGCAGCCGGCAAGATTCGCAAGGGCCATTAAGCCGAGGCATTCGAGGGGGCGGCTTTGTAGGGAGCGGCGGTGTAGGGAGCGTCTTCCGCACGTCCAGAGGCGCGGAATCCTTCGATTTTGATCTCGCGGGCAAGCACCCTTTGTCTCATGTGGTCAACAACGGTTTACAAGGTCATAGACCCAGAAAGGCCCCCGTGCACGCGAATCGCACCTCGCCGAAGCGACCCCGTAAGCCTGTGGAGGAGACCGTCCCCCATGACGGGGATTGGCGGTTATTATGTGAACATGCCGATGGCTCGCACGAAGTTTTTCGGGTTTCGAACCCTCCAGAACCCGTCTTCGAGAAGATACGGCAAGCCGGCGGCGTCTCGCAAAAACATCGATTCATGTTAAGGGAGGTGCTCGCGCGGAACGGTATTGATGTCAGACGCGTCACGTGTCTCGGTTGGAAGCATGCTCCAGATTCGATCAATCGGTCGGAGCGGGAGACAAAGGCCTATGAGCGGGAGGTGGCCCGCATCAAGGGCGCGAACAGGCCCATGGAGTGGCTCGGTCCTTCTGCGCATGAAATGAACTTGGAGCGCATGCGGTTGTCTCTCTCAAACGTCGCCGAGCGGCCGGGGCTCGGGGGCTAAGGTTGTATTTGTAGCTTGAGGGTCGGCCTAGCCAAAAGCCGGAAATTCCCTTAGAGCCCTATATACCTATGGAACGTTAGGAAATAATTTTTCCGTAATTGTGGTTCAATTTATACGTCTCAGGGGCGATTTTTGGCTTGGGGTTCGGGTTTTATCGCAATGGTCGCACCGCGTCGCAGCTGCTTGCTCTGCGCGAGGCTGCCCGCATGGTACCAGATTGCGCACAGCCCATTATTTTAGCATACGGAACCTGCGCCTCAGCAAAAATTTCCCGCCATTCGGCCGGCGCGTGGCTAAACGCGCATTGCGCCAAAATCAAAATCAACGTCGACTAATTGCGCTCCCCCCTATAAAATTCGAAGTCTCCACGCAGTATTAGGATTCGCAGGGTAATTTAGCTTAATTAGGACTCATGGAGTATGCCTCAAAATCGGGCGAGAAATAATTACCCGGCTTTACCCGGGCCCTAGCTTGAGGGCTTACGCTCGCGTCGGAGGCGTGGAGCGCGTCCAGAGTCCGGCGGACAAAACCCGCGCGCGTGTGTCAAAGTGAGCGGGCAAAGCTCCGGCGGCTTGCAACAGCTCTGGCCTTCTACAAGCGTGTTCCTGCGAGTGTCCTACTAGCACAGCGACTGAAAGAGCGCGATAGGGCTCCTGTGGAAATCCTAGTATGTTTACTACGCTATGAACCAAACAAGCTCAAGGCGCGCCAGTGGGTTACAGCCGCGCTGCTGCATAAATCAATCAAATAAACTGTTAGAACTTCGCACGCATCACATACGACCAACGTCGCGCAGTGCTGCCAGCCGCCGCGCGTCCAGTGGTTCAAACATCGAGCGGTGCGCCAAGCTGTTTAAATAGCCTTGACGAGCGCGCGCGGATCCAAGACGGTGAACGAAGCATACAACAATGGTCAAGCTCGTCGGCCGCCGCACCGGAGTGGTAGTCGACACGGAGGACCTCGCGCAGGACGGCGCCTACGACTCGATAGACGCGTTCTGGGCCGCGGCCGCGCAGCCGGCCTGGGACAACGACGGGCAAGATGTCGCGAGGCAAGAACCGGAGCGGAGGCGGTCGTCCGTGTCCTTCGCTGGAAGTGTGGATGCTCTCGAAGCCCTCGACTCACCACCTGCGTTCGGCGACGACGACGACGACGACCTCCCCCAGTCTCCTATGAATGATTCCGACGGCGAGGAAGTGATCGCGAGGCAGGCGAGGACGCCGGACAGTCGTAGGCGGCCGTACGAGCCGCCGCAGCCGGATCCGTCGGCGGAGGGTCTCCGACGCTCACGACGCGCCAGGTTCCCAGTCATGAAGTGGTGGAAGGGCGAGCGCGTGATTTACGAGCCCGATTCCCAGACGGGGCTCCAGAAAGTAGCGGCAGTACAATTGGGGGCACCTACCCCAAGACCGAAAAAGAGACCGAGACACCTCACGAAGAAAATAGGTGGAATCATCGTCGACGACACCCCGTTGCAACCGTCGGACTACGAGTCGGACGCGCAGGGCACGGAAGCCCGGTTGTGGAACGAGGGCTCGCAACACGCGCAGACCACGAAGTTCGCGGCAAGGTTTAGTGAACACCGCTTCTCGGCCCTCCCGACGGAAGGCGACGAGCCAGCCGTCATGGCCTGCCAGGCCATCGCTACCGCCGAGGATGCTGCCAGAGACGACGTCTACCCCGGCTGGGCGTCCGGCGTGATGGAGCTGCCCATGGGAGGTGTGAAAGGGTCGGAAAGCACGGGTAGTCTCACGATGCTCTTCTTCGTGTCGACGTCCCAAAACTTAGCTGTTGAATTGACACTATTTCCTTCAGAAGATGCCATGGTGACCGACCCGCACGAGTCAGAAGCTTTGCGCTTCCAATTCAGTCCAGGCGACCAGTTCTACGTGCCGCCGAACAATACCTATAGGTTGATGAACCGCAGCACGACGCAGCCGGCCAAACTGTTCTTCGCGATGCTGCGGCCGGTCTGCGACCGCGACGACTCGTCGTCCTCGGGCTAGAGAGTAATATTAAATAATAACCGAAATTCTATCGTCTGGAGGAGGCAGATCCACTCGCAGAGGATATTCCAATGTGTGTTCCTGGGGAAGGGTCGGGGCTTGTGGCGAGGAGCCACCGGTTCGGCGGTCAGAGACGTCGAGCAGCGCGGGGCCGTAGATCGTGTAGTCCTTCTTGGGGGGCGCGCTCCTCGGACGCGATTTTACGTCGATCTGGAACAGGCGCCTTTGCCTTGCTTCGAGGGAGTCGTCCTTATCCGGCGTGATAGCAGCGCATAAGTCGCTCAGGCGCGTCTGGCGCGCGGCGTTGAGGCGGCTGCGCCGCTCCAAGACCGTTTCCGACTCCCACGACGCGTCGTCGTCGGGGTACGCCTCGAAGCCGCAGCCCGCGGCAAACGGTAAGACACGACTCGCGTGGTCGCCGCCCCAGTGCGTCACCGCGGCGTCCTTCGGGCCGGCCGCGGGCCAGCCGTTCGCCAGCATAAAACGCCGCTCCTCCTTCGTCAACTTTTGACGCGGGCGCGGCCGTTTCGTATTAGGAATGTCGAAGAGGGGCGACTGGGCGTGCGTTCTCACGTGATCGACGCCACCATTACGCCGCCGCACGGGCGCCGTCTGCGGCCGCGAGTAGCTGCGGTTCAACCTTTCCTTGGCCGTATGATACGTAGCATCGTCTCTAGTAACTTCCCTTCCTCTACAGTAGATGGGGGGCGGTTTGTACCGAGGTTGGTATCGCACGGCAGTCACAGTCGTGTGCTTGCCGTCGATGAGCGCGCGGCCGCCTCGCGTCGTCCAGGGCCGCGCCGACTGCGGCCTCGACCTTGGTGCCTCGTAGGGGCGCCGGCCCGCCGGCGCCGTCGCGGGGCGCTCCGTCGGCACCGGCGTGCCGAGCACGCGGCCGATCCGCCGCGGGTCGCCCCGGACCGCTGTTATGGTCGTGTGTTTCCGCTCGATCAGTGCTCGGACGTCAGAAGGCATCGGAACTTTCAACTGTTGGTGCTGCTGGCGGATCGGGCTTTGCTTAGGACCGCGCGACGTGGAGAAGCGCTTGGGTCCTGGTGTGGCTACGACCCACGCGACGCCGGCGTCGTTGGGCTGGCCCCGACGGCGCATCGACACGGCGTCGCGGGTTTCGAAGTCGACGCCGTGCGTGCGGTGCGTGCAGCCGTGCGCGCGGCGGCGCGTGTCCCCCTGCGGTCGGCGGCGGTTGCCCATGCTGTCTGTGAGGCTGCCCGCAAGGAGTTGTGGCTGGGCGCGACGGCGTCGAGGGTGTCAAATCGATGCCGCGCGTGCGGCTTATCGAGAGCACGATACCTGCGCTCGTCGGTCGTGCACCCTTGGTGGCTGCCCACGCGTTTTGCCAGGGAGAGGCCAGCGCCGCTGCAGGCTCTCCCCCGAGTCGAAAGCCCGGATTGGCACTCCTCCGCGCGAGCCGGTCCGGCGCCGAGGGGCTCCCCGGGGAGCAGTAGCGGTGGTGGGCCCCTAGTGCCGCGCCTGCTTGTCGGTCGGGGGCAGCCGAGACAACGCCTGTAAAAGCGCGCACGAAAGCGCACCGCTGCCCGAGCGCAGGATCGCGTACGAGCGCCCAGAACAGTGAGCCAACCATCCGTCGGCGCCCGCGAGCAGCCGACCGCGAGGCTGCCCCAGGCAAGCACCAAGCAAGCAAGCAACACTGGTAGCTAGCTCACCATGCCGCCCAAAAAGAAGGGCGGCTCGGCCATCGACCCCGACGACCCGTCCATGAACCCGGAAGCTGTTGTTGATAATTACAAGAAGTACTGCAAGCTCGCCGCATTAACGCCGCATCCCAAAGTATTGGCACAACTAGGCGGAGATGAGGAGCAATTAGAAATCATGATGAAAAATGAACAACTTGTAATAGATGGCGAACCGGTCCTGGGCCCCCACGGGACGAGGGCGCTCTGCACGGCGTTGATGGGCAACGCGCCGGGCATGTCCGGGGCCGTGTTCAAGATGGCCAAGAACTTTAGATTTTGGCGCATGGACTGCGGCGACGACGGGGCCGCTTGCTTAGCTGAAATACTCAGGCTGGGCGGCGCGGAGCTGCCCATGGCCTACCTTGAAATGCTGGATTGTGGTGTGGGGTACCGAGGAGCGCATGCGTTGGGCCAGTCCTTGATGTGCGGCCAGAACCGGTCGCTGCTTACGTTAAAACTGGACTACAACTCGTCGCTGGGTAGTGATGGTTGTAAGGCGCTCTGTCAAGGGTTGCGGACGAACGCGTCCTTAAAACAACTGCACCTTTGTTATTGTGGTTTGGACGAGGACGCGGGGGCGCCGCTGGGCGAGGTGCTATCTTACGCCAAGACGACGCTGCAGAAGCTCCACTTGCAGGGCAACAAGATGCGGGGCGGCGGGCTGTCGGGAACGGTGTGGAAATCAACCGGTGCGTCGGGTGCACTAAGTCATTTCTCGGCGATACGCGGCCGTCCTGGCTCGATCGAGCGGTGAGTGCGGAACCGGCATCGCCACGCCATCGAGCAGATATCATGAAGATGGCGTGGAGGTCGACGCGACGATCCCGCGCCGTGAAAATTTGATTTCCACGCAGGTCGGGCATCCTCTCGGGAATGGACAATAATAACAAACTCGAATATCTGTCGCTCGCGGACAACGCCATCGCCGCCACCGACGAGGACCTCGAAGCTTTGGAGCAGCTCGCGGGCGTGATGCAGCGCGAGACGAGTTTACTATCACAAGTCGACCTGCTCCACAACCGCATCGGCGAGAAGGGCGCGAACACCATGCTCGCGGCCTTTAATGGAGGGGAATTGGAAGGTTCAAAAGGCCCGCCGGGCAAGATACAAATGCTGCAGGTGGACCACTCGCTGCCCGACCAATTGTTCAACACGTTGGGGAGGTTGGACGCGGGCAAGGGGGGCAAGGGCAAGAAGGGGAAGAAGAAGAAGTAGGGGTCGCGTAAGACCGTCCTGTTCGTATTTAGTCTCACTACAACTACTACGGCGGCGGGCGCGCGCCGCGCGCGGGCGCGCGTAAGAATGTTGCGACTACTCTCGCCCCCATTCACGACGCGTCGCGTCGATGGCGTATGCGCTGTGTGGCACGCCAATGTGACGCCATCGCCGCGGGAGTTCACGCACATCTAGAACCTCGACGGACGACGGTAATATTTAGTACTACTATGAACAGATACTTATATGTACAACAACTAGCTAGACGCGGACCAAATACCGCTCCCGAGGCTCTCCTCGACCTGCAGCGCCATGGATTTTAGGAGTGCCGTCTGGAGCACGTTGAACAGGTCGGGCCGTTCCCGCTTCATCGCTGATAAACGATCGCGCGACAGGCACCACAGCGCGCAGTGCGTGTGGGCCGTCGCGTCCAACGATTGCCTCCTCTTCAGCAGGAAGCACAATTCGCCTAAAACCGCGCCGCGCGCGACGCGCGCGATGCGTCTTTGATCCAACCGGAGATCCACAGTTCCGGCCCGCACGAAGTAGACGCGGTCCGCGGCGTCTCCTTGTCTAAACAAGTGCTCGCCCGCTTTGATGGACGTAGCTTCCACATATTTTGTTAGAGCTTTGGCGTCGACCTGCATGCCGTCGACGTAGGGTCTTAGGATAGCATCAAAGCCGTCTTCCTGTGACAACTCGGAGAACGAGCCCTTCACCACTTTAAATCTTGCTAGTAGTGAATCCTCGGCACTTTCCAATGCTTGATCTGTGGTTACAAACGAATCCCATTGGAGCTGTTCGGACACGTGCGGCCGCAGACCAGCAACCAACAAGGAACACTTCTCTTGGACGAGGTACTGCTTGAAGGGCGCGAAGCACGACCGCGCCGCCGTCGCGTCCAAGCCCACGCACTCCTCGAAATTTAATACCACCCAAGCGGCTCCCTTCGCTTCGTCTTTCAGCTTTGCGAGCAGTTGCGCCGCGGCCCCGAAGAAGACGAAGCCGACCACATCTAACGCCACTATCGATTCGCGGTGGTCGTGCAACGCTCGTCGTTCCTCAAAAGATCTCCGTCTCACGGAGCGGGCCTTCTTCGACCGCCTGCAAGCGACGCCTCCCACTTCATCATGGACCCGAGCATATTGGCACGCAAAGGCCAACGCACTGAAAGCTAAACCGGCGGCAAAGCCCGCCTCGAGGCCGATGACGTGTATGGAGGCGAACGTAAAAAGTAATACCAGGTACTCCGGTGCCGAGAACCGATGCCTCGCTTCTATCAACCACTCTATTATTAATGAAGCACCGACCAGTAACAGTAGCCCACCGAACGCACCCGTAGGTATATATGCAGTGGGAGGCGCCGGAAATAATACGAGTAACACTTCCATGAGACACACCACGGCACCGCTCCAGCGGTTTGCTACCTTGGACCTCACATTTAATATTGTTTGCGAGAATATATAGCTACCAGAGAAGCCTCCTAACAAGCCAGAAGCCAGGTTCCCGAGGCCAACCGTCTGCCTGTGTGGAAATCAACCAGTGAGTCGGGTGCACCCGTGCTGGCTCCGTCGAGCGGCGAGGAACCGGCATCGCCACGCCATCGAGCAGGCGTCGCGAACGCGCCGTAAAACTTTGATTTCCACGCAGCCGTCTGCAGTTCCGAATCGTAGTTCAGCGGCGAGCCGAGCTCCATCTCCACCGCGGCGACGTCCAACGAGGAAGAAAAGGCCACGACGCAGACCATGGCGAGCCACGACGGTATTAATCGAGGAGCGACGCGTCCGACGGCTCGCAGGACCTCATTTGTGTTTCTAGGAGCGTAGAGCGCCCACGGCTTTAGGATGGGAACGTTCCTCCATCCACTGCCTCCTTTCTCACTCCGAGCGGGCAGGGCGCCGACCCAGCCATGTTCACGCGATTCGGCGAGCGTCGACCCTTCCGCATATAGGAGGACGTAGAATATCACGCAAGTAGCTAATAGAACAAAAGGCATGATCAGTGATTTGGACGCGCGGGACCACTTTCTCTTCTCGGCTATTGATGACGTCAATACAATAGCAGAAGCCACGACGACGCCGACGCACATCTTCGCCGGGCCGCTCCCGCGGAAGAGCCTCGGCCAGTCCTTGAGAGAAGTGACTTCGACGCCACTCATCATAGCCAACCCGGCCTGGCCGCAGTAGAAGCCTATATATGCTAGATACCCTCCGACGACGGGCACCGGCAGGTACTGGGCTAACGAAGCCAGCCTTAGTCTTCCGATGACAATGAGCATGACACCAAGTAACGCCGTCGCTAGTCCAAGGGTCCACAGCGCCGCCGCCATCGTCGTCGCCGCATGGTCATCGTGCTGCAACCCATCAGCAACGACAAACCGCGCCATACTTGAAAGAAATATGAGGCCGGCGTCCTGGACCTGCCCGACGGCGAACGGCATCGTGCTCCACCTCACGTAGCACAGTTGATGGACGGCCGACGAGAAGAGGACCAATTTTACTAACTCTGGAGAGTATTCGGAAAAGAACGGGTCCGCGAAGATGATCGACGCGAAGGACATCATCACCGGCGCGCACATGAGCGACGCTACCAAGCCGTAGATACATGCTAGTAGGGTCGACTGCTTCGGTGCTTTTGGTTCTTGGGTCGTGGGGACGGCGTCGTAGCCGGCCATGGCTGCTTTACGCGCCGCTCGCGCTGCGTGGCGGCCGCTGTGACTTGGCGCAATGTTTGCCCGCCAACGGCGGCGACTTGGGAAGTGTGCGTTGGTGTGTGGTCGCAGGACTGCAAGAGCTGCCTGCCGCAGGCTTTTGAGTGTCTGGCGGGCCGTACCAGCTGTGCAATTTATTTAAAACCAAGCGCGAAGAATCGTGCTAGTGTCTTACATGCCGCTAGTTATTTTTGCGTGCCGCGTTGCAGCTGGTGCAGTCGCTGTGCAGTGGCATTTCATAGAGCCGACAAGCTGTTACGACACTCACGCATAGCATATATCGACGCGCGTGCACTGCTGCGCCGACGAGCCGCACGGAACTAGCCTAGCTGCCGTCGAACTCGTAGGTGCCGCAAGAACTCGCTTCGCCGCGAAGCCATCGCCGCGGCGCGAACAAGAAGCATCGCCGCACGTAGCCGCACTCATGCCGCACCACTACGCCTTCGTCGCGCTACTGTCAACAGCCTCGGCGCTGCTGCCGCGCCTGGCACCACAGCAGCAAAGACGGGCACCCGTCCGCCACATCCTCGACAACAGTCAAGATGATCCGATCGCGCGCTTCGAGCGGGAGAACGACGGTGGGAAGCGGCGTCCTTTTCTTGCGTACGCGTCGCGTCGACGCCGTCGGGTCGCCGCCGAGGCGTCGTCGCTCCGAGCCAGCTCGCGCGAGCCGCAGTCCCGATCACCCGCGTCGCGCGCAGGCGCAAAAGTATTTGAAAAACTCGTGGACTACCCCTGCGAATTTACGATCAAAGTGATTGGCTTCGACGACGACACTTTTGCTGCAGATATGTGCCGCTACATCGCCGGCGTCGTCGACAAGCCAGTTGATGATATTGCATTCAGCAAGAACGACTCGAAGCAGAAGACGTATACCTCAGTAACCATCAAGGCGCCCGTCGCGTCGGCGGACGAGCTGTATCAGTGCTACGCCGTGCTGCGGCAAGATCCGCGCGTGAAGATCGCCTTGTAACATATGTGTACATTACAATGTTCTACTAGCTACGTCCCCGCTCGCCGCCCGCCGCCCGCCGGGCCTTCTTCGCCCGCCTTCTTTGCAGCTCGTCCCGGTAGTTCTGCGAGACCCGGCCCCGGCGCTTTCGGTGGGGCGGCTCGAAGATTGAGGCGTTCCTGCGCTTCATCCAGTGACTGCTCATTGTAGAACCACCGTTGTACTGCTGGTAGAGTGGAGCGAATCGAATAACGTTGCCTTCCAGGTGAGTGAACGCGTAGCGACCGACGATCGTAGTACCGCGCGCGGGCATCCTTGATTCCACAACGGTATCATTCATCGCGCGGGAACCGACGAAGTACATCGCAGACGGTCCCAGGTCCTCGACGCGGCCCCGTCGCAAGCGTTGCTCCGCGCGGTCGTAGCGATCGAGTTTGTACGCGAGGCGTTGTTTTGCTAACTCAATGGTAGCTTCCAGGACAGGAGCCTTGCGGAACCGGGTCCCAAAATTGTTGTTGACTACGGTTGTACGCCAATTGGTGAAGGGTTCCGCGTCTATGTTCGCGAGGCCGTAGCGACGCTCACTACTACCGAGGCGGCGTTGCGGCGCGTGCTCGGTGCTAACCACCCGGAAGCACAGGGCTGCCAACGGACACTGGACTTCGCGAAGAGAAAGCTGGCAGCACGCCTGGCCGCCCGCGTCCACGCGCCCAAGTCGGAAACCGCCTAAGCATAGTATACCGCACACTCTTGCACCCGCCGCGCCATCACCACAGGCGTGCGAGCGCGAGTCGCCGACTGAGAGGAGGCCGCCTAGAACTACTACTAGTAAAACACACTCTTACACTCGCCGCGCCGGCGCGACCGCCTGCGCCACGTAGAACAAGGCAACAACTAGCCCCACCGAAAACGCCGCATCAGTGTTCGTCACGGACCGCCCCACATCCCCCAATTCAACCGCCTTCGCGATCGCCGACGAGGGATCCAATTGAGCGAACTGGCGCGTGCCCTCCTCGACCTGGAGCCGGCCGTCGACGACCAACAGCCCGGACGCCAGTCCCAAAGCGGCGTTGAGGGCCCGCGATGAATTTGCGCTCAACTCCCCCGCCTTGGCCGCACGCCATAGTATAGATTGCGCCGGCGCGAGCACGAGGGCGATGCTTATGCCACATAAAGCCCGGAAGAAGTGCGTCGCCGGCGACTCCGTGTCAAATATCCCTATCGGATTGATCGGGCTTAGAATAAACGACGCGCCCACCAATATACCAACAAGGCAGGACCCTCGGTAGAACGTCGCGAGCGTTTTTCCGTAGCCGTCCTCCGGTGCTACGGAACCGCCGTCCGTCGCCAGCTCCACAACGTCGCCGCGGATGAGCTCGAAAGCGTCTTCTTCAGTGGAACCCGCGGCCTTGAGCGCCACCGCCGCCGTGATGAACAAGGGATCCGTGATGAATTCAAAACCGTTCTCGACGGGCGCCCCCGCGACGACGGCCAGCGCCAATGCTAGGAGCGTCGTAGCTGATGCTAGGGCGATCGACGAGCTGACGCGGGCGGCATCCTTCGACGCAAACACGTTTGCTGAAAGAGCGAGTAATAACACGCCCTGCAGCACGAAGAGCGGCGACGTCAGCTCCAGGAAGCCCGCGGCGGGCTCGCGGATGTTGTCCTCGAACGTGGCGGTCGCGACGCCCAAGGCTCCCACCGCCTCGCGCGCGTTCGCGGCGTCAAAGGTGCGCGCACCGAGTGCGACCCACGCGGCGCCCACGCCGCCGAGCGCTGCGCGTTCGGGAGTGCCGAGGCGGCTCGCTGGCGGCGTGGTGAGCGCATGTGCTGCTTCCTGGGCTGCCAAAGCGATGCTCCCCAGCACGAATGTTCTCGCATTCATGGTAGTAATGGATAATTGAATGATCTATGCAACGCAGTCGCCTGGTCACGGGGCTGCCGTGGGCTGCCGGCGTGGGCTGCCGTGGCATCAAGTAGAGCTAGTATGTCAGCGACGCTAGTTCGACGCTGCGATTTGAGCCCGAGCGGAGGGCCGCGCTGGACCACACCGGGCCGCATAGCTCGTCGCAAGCACGCCATCGACGCGCTCGAGAGCTTACAGGCAGTCCCAACCGCGCGCGGCCGATATACAGCAGCCATGAGCGGCACCATATGCTTCGGCGGCGTCTGCATCCCAATTAACGCAATCTGGCCCGTCATCGTCCTGGGCCTGAAGTGGCTCTTCGAGAAGTTCACGGGAGCGCCGCCAACGATAGAGGTTGCCCTCGACGAGCGACCGGTAGACCAGCTGCCGACAGTGCCATACGTGAGCAGCGACGAGGACTGGGAAGAGCGCGTCGCGAAGACTAAAGAAGGCCGGCCTTTAGTGGTGGACTTCACGGCGACGTGGTGCGGCCCGTGCCAGAAGATCGCACCTTTGTTCCAGCGCCTCGCGGCGACCTACGACGGCGCGGACTTCGTCAAGGTCGACGTCGACGACCTCGACGACGTCGCCGAGGCTTGTGGTGTGCAGGCCATGCCCACATTTCAAATTTTCGTCAACGGTGCCAAAAAGGACGCGATGACCGGTGCTTCTGACGCGAAACTGACCGCATTTGTGGATACGCACTGCGGCAAGAAGACTAAGTAGTATTGTTTATTTCAGGTCCCGAAGCTTCGCTTTCAATGACTTGCGGCCCGGCTTCTTTACGACTGGTTCTGCGACGCGAGCCTTCTTCTTTTTAGGAGGCTCATCGGAAGGAGCCTTCCGCTTCGGCTGATCAAGTTCACCCGCGAAGACCGGCAGCGACGCCGAGTCCGGCAGTTTCAGCACGACCGATTGCACGTTGCGCCACTTCTTGGGGACGCAGCTCACGAGGCCGTCGCACGCGGCTACCGCATTCTCGACAATCTCTTTTTCATTCAAATCCGTCGTCGCACACACTAAAGCAGCACACGTGCCCTCCTTGAGGACGAAGCGCGCGCAGGAGTCGGCCTTCCGTAATTGCTCTCGCAACGACTCAGGACCTCTTGTAACCCTAACAGAGATAGGCTGCCTTTTTCTATCGAAGAAGCTCTTCCCCAGCAACTTGCCCAGCATGGGCACAACCCTATCATCGCAGTAGAAGTCGTCGAAGCGGTCGCGCAGTTCTCTCCGGTCCTTGAATTGTTTATAGGACGTCCTCAACTTTGAGAGAGCGAGCACCTTGTGGATGCCCTCTATCGTAAGGTCGTCGCCGTTGCTACCCGCTTCTCGCGTTGATTCGCTTCTCCGAGCCATCTTCGCGGCTCGCGTACCGTCTAATTTTGTTCTTGTTGTTTTCGCGCCAGGCCTTTCCCCATCTAACAGTAACGCCTTGAGCCACGGTTTATCAGCATCCTTGACAATTAAACAACCTCTTCTGTCTCCAGCATCATTGCGCACGCGGTGCGGTAATGGTATCAACCTCGGTTTTGGAGACGGGTCTACGGGCGCCTTCTTCAGCCCTACTTGTAGGGTAAACGCAGCAGCATCCAAGTCTAGAGTGTTTTTTTGCTGGCGGTGTCCCAACAAGGCTTTGACGGCCTTGCGGACCTGTTTGCTGTCCAAGTGTTGCTCTGCCATTTTATGAGTGCGGGCCGCGTCGACTGGCGTAAAGCGCCTGCAGGAGTTAGTTTCGGTGCAGATGACTTCAACGGCCAGCGCTGGGCGTTTGGTTACACGTATGTGAGTGATGCGACGCGCACAAAACACAAGCACTGCATCGCCGCATCGAGAGAGACACTAGCCCAGTCGGGAGACCCGTCGCCCCCAGCGCCCAGTTCCCTTCGTCAGGTACCGAGGGGTCCGGTGCAACTCGGACATGGAACCGCGTGAGCCAAGAGCACGGGTACGCCGTCGACGTGAAGACGTGAAGACGTGATGTGAATTACAACAACACAGATTACACCCTACCCTGGGGCCCCGCGTACGCGTGCAAGTGCTCGAACGCCGTTCCCCCGCGCACACCGAGCTCTTCGACCAGCTCCTCGAAGCCCACGCCGCGCGCGACGTCCCAAGGCGTCGCCCAGCCGCGACTCATCGGAAACGCACACGATCGAGTCGACGCGGCGTTGACGTTGGCACCGGCATCCAATAGCAAGCGGGCCACCTCCGCGTCGCCGGACAAGCACGCGTCGTGGAGCGGCGTCCAGTGCGTCTCCGTCTCACAGGCTGTGGGATCGGCACCCGCTTTTAACAATACTGAAACAATTTCAGCTCGTTCAGAAGGCGACAAGTGGCAGCCGCTCGTCGCGCAAAACAACACGTTCCTACCGGCACCCGGCTCCTTTCTAGGTATAGTCCGACAAGCGTCCGCGCCTCGATCCAACAAAACTCGAACGACGTCCCGCCTTCCAAACCTAACAGCAGCCATCAGCGGCGTCCACGAGTACCGTCCTCCCTCAATATGAGCGCCCGCGTCCAACAAACAAAGGGCCGTTTTGGCATCCTTCGCGTAATGCAACGCTGAATCCCCCTGCCGCAGTTCGTTCCACGTGTTCACGCTTTGACCGCTATCGATCAACCCCTTGATCGACGGCAGCTCGCCCCGTTCCGCCGCGCGACAGAGCTGCTCGGCGGCGTCCGCCACGTCGGCTTGGGACGCGTCGGGCGACGCCTTCTCGTACTTCCTATTGGCCTTGTGCTTGGCGAGCTGCTCCATGAAGTAGCCCATGGACTCCTTCTGGTGCTTCATGCTGTCGAGGCCCATCTTGTAGCGGGCGTTGTCCGGGTCGAGCTTGCACGCGCGCTCGTAGAGGCGCGTGGCCTCGTCCGTGTCGCCGACGGCGCAGAGGTCCTCGGCCTTCGTCGCGCACTCCTTGGCCTTGCGCTGGCTTGTTGTGAGGCGGTCGCTCATCTTGGTGCTGCTGCTGCTCGACGGCGTCTCTGGCGGTGCAAACTTTTGCGCTCCCAGCCAACGCGGGATAAGTGCGCGTCTGCTGACAAGCGCTGCGTAGCCAGCGACGATCAATGCGGTAGCTACGAGGAGGCCTACGAGGTCGCAAAGCTCATCGGCCTCCATTCCTAGTGTCTTACATGCCGCTAGCGTCTGAGAGCCGGCACAAAAAGCGCTCCTGCGAGGCCGCTGACGCCTTTCTGGACACCACATTGCGTGCTCTGAATCATCAATAGTATATCTAGCAGCTGAGACCGCGAGCGCCCTGCACAGGCCGCGCCAGGCGCCACAAAGCGACCCGCGAGCTGAGAGCGAAACAGCCCCTAAACGCCGCCGCCGCAACACCATGACGGAAGAGCGCCTCACGCCCTTCATGTTGTTTTACTGCGAAGTTCGAGATAAAGTAGAAAAGGAGTCCCCCAAATTGCAACCGCACGAGGTCTCGTCCGAGATCGCGCGACGGTGGAAGGCCCTACCCGCGGACCAGAGCCGAGCCTACTCCGTCCTGAGCGCAACCTACGCCGAACAAAAGAAGTTCCAGAAGGACTCCCCAAAAGTACCACCGAGCCCAAAGCCCGTGAAGAAACGGAAGGAGCGCTACAAGGACCCCCGAGCGCCGAAAAGCGCCACGTCCGCGTATATGTACTTCTCGAAGCACCACCGGACCTTGTTAAAGAGAGAAAACGCTTCGTTAACCTTCGGCGACCTCGGAAAAACGGTAGGAGCGATGTGGAAGGCGGCCACACCAGGCGAAAAAAAGCCTTTCGAGGACCTCGCGGCGCGCGACCGGGCGCGGTACGCGCGCGAGCTCGAGGAGTACAAGAAGGAGCGGTTGGCCGAGCAGGAGGCGGAAGTCGATTCCGACGACGAGCCGCTCATGAAGAAGCCTACACCGAAGGAGGAGTCTTCTAGTTCTGATGACGACTAAGTAGCTCGGTCAAAATCTAGCGTCGACGGCGTCATGACTCGGAGCCGACATCTAACGCCACCGCCGCGACCGCGAGTGAAGACAGGATAGTGTGTTAAAGGGGGGGGTAGTTCTAGGCCTGGGCGTGCGTGCGGAGCACGTAGTTGTGGAGCCCGTGGACGCCGCCCTCCTTCTGGGCCGCAGGGGAACGTAATTCGACCCGAATAGCACCCGAAGCGGCTCTAGAAGTCATTTCATCGAGATCGCGGACGCCCATGTCCTGGAAGCCGTGCGCGATGCCCTGGCGCAGGTAGGGGATGTAGGTAGCCAACGGTCCTTTGTCCGGGACCGTGCCCGAGACGCCCTGGGCGACCTTCACCTTCGCCTGGGACGCGAAGTAGCGCTTGTCGCTGCCCTGCGACATCGCTTCCAACGAGCCCATCCCTCTGTAGCGCTTGAGGCGGACCCCGTCCTGGAAGAAGTACTCGCCGGGCGCCTCGTCCGTGCCCGCGAGCATGCTGCCCATCATGACGCAGGACGCGCCCAACATGAGCGCTTTGATGATGTGGCCCGTGTTGCCCACACCTCCATCGGCAATCACAGGAACACCACGAGAGTTCGCATACGACGCCACCGCGTACACAGCTGAGGCTTGCGGCCGGCCACACGCACACACCACTTGGGTCGTGCAGATGGAGCCTACACCCATGCCCACCCTCAAACCGTCGACGCCGGCGTCGATCAAATGCTTCGCCTGTTGACGCGTGACGACGTTGCCCCCGATGACCTGGAGCAAGGGATACGTCGACTTGATCCACCGGACCATGTCCTTCTGGAAGCACGAGTCGCCTTGCGACGAGTCCAGTACTACGACATCAACTCCCGCCTCGACGAGGGCCGCGAGTCGGATGCGGTCGTTCGGTCGCGTGCCGACGGCGGCACCACATAACAAGCTTCCTGAAGCAGCTACGGTCGAGAGAGGATAATCTCTGGCCTTCCGCAGATCCGTACGCGAGATCAGTGACACTAATTCACCATCGGCATTGACCACCGGCAGCTTCCCCTTCTTGCAGTCCGCGAGTCTCGCATTGGCCTGGGCCAGCGTCACGGGCTCCTGGATCGTGACGACGTCCTTGGTCATCACGCTATCGACTAGCACCGATCGGTCTTCCTGGAAGTCGACGTCCCGCTTCGTGACGATGCCGACGAGCTTCGAGTGCAACCTTCCATCGATCGTGACCGGAATACCGTAGTGGCCGTACTTCTCCTTGACCGCGTCTAAATCCGATAAAGTGTTGTGGGGCGCCAGGACGACGGGATCACTAATGAATCCGTTTTTATAGGTCTTCACCTTTCGCACTTCGGCCACCTGGTCCTCGATGGGCATGTTGTAGTGGATGATCCCGAGACCGCCGTGCTGGGCCATGCCGATGGCCATGGTCGCCTCGGTCACCGTGTCCATCGGGCTCGAGACGAAGGGCGTTCGGAGGGAAATCTTTCGCGTCACTTTGCTTTCTAGAGTGACGCTTTCCACGCCAAAGTCGATCTCTCCTGGTAATACGATGATGTCGTCATAGGTGTAGCCCGAATGGGCCTTGCTACCACCGAACACTTCGCCCAACGAAAAGCCGTCGGCGAGGTCCTCATCTTTCGCGCCGCCCATGCTCTCGCGCGGCGGCGTGACGGTCGCGGCGTCGGCGCCCATGCAGCTAGTAGGGTGGTAGTGTGCGCGCGCGGCGGGCGGGCGCTCTGGCAGCGCTGCGGCAGCTGCTTGTATTTGAGCTGCGGAGGGGCGCGGGCGGTCGTTTCGCTGCGCGTTGATTGCCGCGCGCGCGAGATCAATGACGCACGAGTGCGCTCCGGGCGCCTGTGCGTTCAGGGTGCGTTTGGACGCTGGTGCTAGCCGTTTTTGGCAATTCGCTCTCGGCTAAATTAAACTAAGACGAGGAGGCGCGCCTTTTTCTTTTTGGCCTCCACCCGCTCCCTGGCGTTCCCAATCGTGCCTTGAAACGTAAAACAGACGCGTCCGAAACCCCGCGTTCGCAACCCGTCCGAAACACGACGCGACGCATCCCGTCTCCGGTCGCTGGCCGGCTGCGACAGCTGCGGCTGCCCACGAACTGTCCGACGCGCCGACGGCTCGCAAGTCAACCGCAGCTCGCAGCTCGCCGCGCGGAAAGCTGCCCCCAGGGAGCTCCCAGCACAAACCATGGGCCAGGCGGCCAGCGACGGCGGCGCCGGGCCCGAGTTGGATATCACGCTCGACGCCGTCACCGACGACGACCTCGTCAAGGATCTCTCGCAGATCGTCGAGACGCAGGAGGCGACGAAGCAACAGCTGCTCAATCAAATCGCGTCGTGCCAGCGCCAGCTTGAGCGGCTCCAGGCCGTCTCAGACGCCGGCACCTTGCTCTTGGAATATCTGGGCGTGCACATCCGCACGTCGGATCGGCGCGTGCGGCATTTGGGGGAATCGTTGGTCCGAGGCGACGCGAGCCTCACTCTGAAGGACTTGTTGGGTGTGGATCCTAATGGCGACCAGGCCACCTTTACGAGGGAGGAGAAAGCAAGGTTTAGGCATATAAATGGCGGGAGCGAAGGTCTAGCTGTTCGATCGGTAGCTGCGGCCTCGACAACGTGCAAAGGCGCGCGAACCGCGTTCGGACCCGGCCTGTCGGCCTGGGGCGTCGCCCGGCTCTATGGTTCCACATTGATGTTCGAGAAGGCCCTGGGCAACCCCTCGATCCACAAAGGACCTCATTTATTTTTTGCAAGAGCGTCACTCGCAAGCAAAGACCCCGCACTGCGACGGGCCGCCCAGTGTTTAGTACCGCGCCTAGCCAAGGCGGCAACCGCGGTCTTCGGCGAGGCCTGCACCTGTTGTAGAGCGAACGCCGCGGCTTTCCTCTGGGCGCTCTTCAAGGCGACGCTGCGGACGGACACCGACACAGAAATAGCTTCTAGAGCCCACGCCGCCGCCGGCGAGGCCACGGCGTCCCTAGGTGCGTTACTGAGTCAAACAGAAGACGACGCGCCCTGGAGTCGGCTCTGGGCGGACTTTGCTGAGGCTTTATTACCGACGGACCCGGGCCGGACCTGCACCTTCCGGCTGGCGTCCGAGTACGGGCGCCCCGGGGGCGTCTGGTGCGCCGAGGCCTTGGCCGGTCTGTCGGGGGCTGTCGTGAGGGCCGCGGTCACTGGTGGTTTACAGGGTCCGACCGGGAAGGGCCTCGAGAGTTTACTACTGTTCCTGTCGAAGGCGTTGTTGTTGGACGCCGAGGACCCCGGCGAGTCGTCGGACGACGAGGACGAGCCGCTGACGCGGACACGGGGCTTCGGGCCCGTGAAAGCAAGGTCGGCGCGCGCGGGCGCCGCCGTCGCGCTGCGCGTGCTCTTCGAAGGTGCGAACTTCACGGGCGTCGCGGAGGCTCGGAGGGCCGGCGCGCCGCGAGCTCTGGCCCTGAGCATAGGCCTCGCAGCGAAAGACGGCAAGCACGCCGCCGCGCAAGCGGCAATAACCGCGGCCGGCCGCGCGTTGCAGGCCTTTGCGTCTCTGAACGTCGACGCGGCGGGACGGGCCGCCGCGGAAATCGCTAGAGCGTCCTTACCAGATGTCGACGCCGCAACAGCGAAATGCTTCGCGAGCGTCACGGAACGAGCGATTGCGGACGACGGCGTCGTGCCCAAGCCCGCGCGCATCCTGGCCAACCTCGTGACGCTGGCGTCGCCCAAGAATGTGGATGCGTTGGGACGGCGCTTCGTCGACACGCTAGGTGATGCGGCAGAGGCCTTGCACGACCAAAACAAGCGCGTCAACCACTTCGCCAGAGCCGTAGCACATTCGGGACTGTTTCCGGCTCTACAGTTACTCACGACGCACGATGCTGTTTCGTGGTCCGTTTTCGTGGATGCTTTAGCTCAAATGCTTTCATTTGTGCAGTTCACTTTGCCAGACGTCGACCGCAACGACCTGAACAGTACGTCGTATTTGCTAGATGTCACGGCGTTTTTGGAACGGTCTTCGTCCGATGAACGTCGTTGTAGCACGCTCATCGCTGGTATTGCAGCGTTGGCCGAGGTGTATCCCCCTCCTCAGGAGGGGCCGCTGGAGCTCTGGCACGCCTGGTCCTTGCTCTGCAACGCTTCTCTCGTCAAGGCCTCGTCGTCTACTGCTTCGAGGTTTACCGTCTACAGTTCGATTGACGTGTTGTTAAGATTGTCGTGGCGGGCCTGTGTGGGACCACCCTTGCTCCAAGTCCCTCGCATCGACCCGCGCAAGTCCCCCATGCTCATCCAGCTCCTGAAAAGCCGGGACCCCTTCGAAGTACCGAAAGACTGGCTCGACTGGGCCGCTGTCTGTGCTCAGATCGACGGCGAAACAACAAAGCCGTACCCCGTCGAAGTAAGGGATGTGGTCAGCATCATCTGCTACGCGCAATTACGGTCCTGGCCGGAGGAGCGGCCGCCCTGCCCAGACCACGATCCGCTCCCTTGTACCTATGAAGGCGCCAAAGGATGGCTCCGGAACCTGGCCGAACCGAAAAGTGTGGACGCGTTGTATGCCCTACTCAGGGAACAGCGGCCGGCGTCCGCCGAGTGCGCCTACCGCATCCTCGAAGCCCTGGCGACGAACGACGACGAGGACGAACCCCTGTCGCACGCGGTCGGGCGCGTCGTCTACGCGCGCGAGCTGCGCAAGCTCGGCAAGGTCGCGGCCTGCGACGTGACTTTTGATGGGATGCTGCGCGCGGCGTTGGAGTCGGGCCTGCCCGTCTGCGTCCTCGAGAAGGTGCGCGGCGCGTGGGACGAAGCCCGCGACGTCCGCGAGCGCGTCGCGTCGCGGCGCGGCGGCGTTTCTACGGTCATTGTGGATGCGAAGCGCGCCGAGGACGCGGCGCGCGCCGAGGCCGAGCTTTTGAGCTTGTTGGACGACGAGGAGGCCAAGGCCACCCGGGCATCGAAGAAAAAACAGAAGCGCAAGAAGAAGAAGGCCGCGGCGGCGCCGGTGGTTGTCGAGGCGCCGGCCGTCGTCGCCGACGACGAGCCGGACAGCGACTCGGACGGCGAGGCGAACCTGCTGCGGCTCGCGCGCCACGCGCCGGAGCCGGCGCCCGCCGAGGCGCCGGCGCCCGCGCCGGCCGCGCGGCGCCGGCGCAAGGGCAAGAAGGCCGCGCCGGTCGTCGTCGAGCTCCCACCGGCTCCGCCGGCGCCGGCGCGGCCGGTGCCGGCGGTGGTCAAGGCGCCGGCCGCGGTCGTCAAACCACCGGCCGCTGTAAAAGCGCCAGCCTCTGTCAAGGCCGCCGTGAATGCTCCGCCGCGCCGCCCGCCGGTCGCGCCGGCCGCGCCGTCGCTGTCGCTGGGCGGGCTCGCGGCGCCCTGCGAGGCGCCAGCGCGGTCGCCGGCGGTCGCCGCCATCGGACCGTCGCCGCACGCAATCGGCCCCGCGGCGCCGACGGCGGCGGCACCGACGCGCGCGGCCGACGCCTCGCCGTTTGGCTACAGTATGGGCGGCGACCCGGCGCCCGCGCAACTCGCCGCGGAGGCGTCGCCCTTTGGCTCGTCGCTGTTTAGCATGCCGGCCGCACCGGCGCCGTCGAGGCAGCCGTCGAGGCAGCCGAGAGCGGACGAGTGTCCAGTTTGTTTCGGGACGACTCGGGAATGCGCGCTCGTGCCGTGCGGCCACCTCCTGTGCGACACCTGCGCGGTTGTGTACGACGACGGCGGCCGGCCCTGTCCCGTCTGCCGGACGCCGGTGGAGCGGGTCATGAAGGTCTACTTCTAGTAATACTATATTTGTCTATTGAATTGCTGCTCGTACTAGTAGTCCCGACGGGCCCGCGGAGCAGCCGCTCGTTTTTTCTGACATGGTGGGCGGAGCCTAGCCTCTCGGTTGCTGAAGAAGAATCTATTTAGCTAATTGTTTTGCGAAATTGAATTAAAGTGTCCTCTAGTATTGCTCAGGGTATTGTTTGTGAGCGTCGCGGGCACTTGCCCATGCACATATGCGCACACGCAGTCTAGTTAGCGACCCGTAGCCCGTATAAAACTGCTACACGTAACAAATACCGGTGAGTTAGGGATGTGGCGGGTCGCGCAGCGAGCCGCAACAAGGTGCCTGCGCTAACCTGGAGCAGGGCTGCCCGTCTCCCACACCCGCGAGGCGAGCATCATGGGGGCGGGCGCATCTCTGCTGGTGCTCCCCGTCGACCGCGATGACATGGCCTCGTGCGTCGAGAGCCTGACGGCGCTCCAGCGGAAGCTGGAGTCTTCAGGCGCCTGGACAGCGC
This sequence comes from Pelagomonas calceolata, assembly GCA_918797485.1. Taxonomy (NCBI): domain Eukaryota; class Pelagophyceae; order Pelagomonadales; family Pelagomonadaceae; genus Pelagomonas; species Pelagomonas calceolata. Next base: position 716,160 of record CAKKNE010000006.1, on the reverse strand, counting down.
AGGAGCGCACGGCCGTGCGCGGCGCGCTGGAGCACAGCCGCGGCGTTTATTCGATGCTGATAGACCAGGCGCCGGCGCATCGCGACGCTCTGAAGAAATTGCGAGCGGAGCTCCTGACCAACTTCAGCCGGGTCTACCAGTCCGTCTACGAAAATCTGTTGGCAAAGGAGCCCGGCTTCGCCGAATTCAACACCCAGGCGGACCGCTGCGCGAGCAACGCCCCGCGGCAGAAGCCGCGCCAGACGACGCAGCGGCTCGAGCAGCTCTACGAGACTGGGGCGGTGGGCGCTCGCGCGCCGTTCGCGAGCCTCCTCGACGCGGCGCGCGGCGCACTCGCCGGTGCGAGCATCTCCGTGGCACCGCTGAAAAAGATGTCGCGCGCGATCGAGAAGTCGATGCTCCGCGCGGAAGCGGAACGGCGCGGCGAAGTCGACGGCATCGTCGACGTCGTCAGAGGCATGGTCACGTGCGGGAGCATGAGCGAGCTCGGCGCCGCTCTGACGTTCTTTTCTGAGGCCAATCATGGCTGGAAGATTGTACGCGTAAAGAACCGCTTCGCGGGCGGGCGGACCAGCGGCGGGTGGGCCGACTGCTTGCTGAACATCGTTCGCTCCGACGACCCTCACCAACACGTTTGCGAGGTCCAGCTCGTTCACGAGAAAATGCTCCTGCTGCGAAAACAGCTGGGCGGCCACGACGCCTACCACCGCTACCGGACCGCCGACGAGCTGCTCATCGTCCTCGCCGCCGATTTGGAGGAGTTATTGATCGCTGGACTCGAGAAGGAGCTCACTGAGGCCAAGGGGAATCGCGACGGGAAGAAGTGCAAAGAGATCAAGGGGCGCATCGAGGAGATCAAAGCTGCGCACAGGGGCGGCATCCTCAAGATCAACGCATTGCAGGCCCGCATCATAAAGCTGACGGCCGAGGAAGAGGCTGCCTTCGACAACGACGACTTCGACGAGGGCGATAGGCTCCACGCGGAGCTCGAAGCCCGCAAGGCCGAACTCCAGGAGCAGCTCAAGCAGGCGAGGCAGCGACAGCTTTCAGTCGAAGCGATAGACCCATCGAAGCTCGCCGTGCTGAAGATGCTCTGGCACTCGGAGAGCGTGCGTTGCGGCGTCCACTGTACTTTTGTGATGATCTGGCTTCGTCGTAGGTCACGAGCGTTGCCGTGTTTCCGGACGGGCGGCGCGTCGTGTCTTGTGATGGGGAAGTTTTAAAGCCAGGTGTGCTCAAAGTCTGGGACGTGGCGACCGGCAAGTGCGTGGCGACGCTGGAAGGGCACTCGAAAGACGTGCGTTGCGGCGTCCGCTGTACTTTTGTGTTGATGTGTGTTCGTTGTAGGTCAATTGTGTTGCCATATCTCCGGACGGGCGGCGCATCGTTTCTGCGTCGGACGACAACACGCTCAAGGTGTGGGACGTGGCGACCGGCAAGTGCGTGGCGACGCTGGAAGGGCATTCGAGTTACGTGCGTTGCGGCGTCCACTGTACGTTTGTGATGATCTGGCTTCGTCGTAGGTCAATTGTGTTGCCGTGTTTCCGGACGGGCGGCGCGTCGTTTCTGCGTCGAGCGACAAGACTCTCAAGGTGTGGGACATGGCGACCGGCCAGTGCGTGGCGACGCTGGAAGGTTCCTCCCCTGTGCGGCACGCTGCGTCCGCGTTGTGTACGTTCTGTGATATGTCTTCCTTGTAGGTTGCTGTGTTTCCGGACGGGCGGCGCGTCGTGTCCGGGTCGGGCGACAACACTCTCAAGGTCTGGGACATCGCGACCGGCAAATGCCTAGCGACGCTGAGAGGGCACTCGAATTACGTGCGTTGCGGTGTCCACTGTACTTTTGTGATGATCTATCTTCGTCGTAGGTCAAGGGCGTCGCGGTGTTTCCGGACGGGCGGCGCGTCGTGTCTGGCTCGAACGACAAGACGCTCAAGGTCTGGGACGTGGCGACCGGCGAATGCGTGGCGACGCTGAAAGGGCACTCGAGCGACGTGCGTTGCGGCGTCCGCTGTACTTTTGTGATGATCTGGCTTCGTCGTAGGTCTCGAGCGTTGCCGTCTTTCCGGACGGGCGGCGCGTCGTTTCTGGGTCGTGGGACAACACGCTCAAGGTGTGGGATGTGGCGACCGGTAAATGCGTGGCGACGCTGGAAGGGCACTCGGACTCCGTGCGTTGCGGCGTCCACTGTACGTTTGTGATGATCTGGCTTCGTCGTAGGTCTGGAGCGTTGCCGTGTTTCCGGACGGACGGCGCGTCGTGTCTGCGTCGTACAGGTTGCTCAAGCTCTGGGGGATAAAAAACTAAGGATAAAGGTTACTCCTCTAGGTTACTCCCCCTCGCGCGGCCGCGCCGGCGCCGCGCGAAAAACCAAGTGGGGCCGCGCGCGCGCGTAGAAGAGCATGTACGGGTTCACGCGGCGCACGGCGTCCCAGCCCACGGGCCGCACGCTCTCATCATCTAACAGCCACCACCGCTCGCGGTCGTCCCGCACGTAGCAGACGTAATGTCCAAAAAACGTCGAGCCCGCGACGTCGAGGTGGCAGACCACCGCATATAATCTGTAAATTTCGTCGGAGCCCGGCTCCACGCAGAAAGGCCTCAAATCCAAGGTCTCGGAGAAGGTCACGACGCGGTTCAGCTTGCCGAAGAGCTGGTTGTATTGGGGCTGTCTGTCTATATATGTGGCCAGACAATTCGGCGTCGTCCGGAAGCCCGACACCTTGTCGCAGCGGCATCTTTCATGACATTCGTCGCAGGCGTAGTCGTCGATGGTTTCGGTCGAGAAATACAACTTCAATAATTCCTCCACAGTAGTCGGCGGCGGCGGCGCGCGCGGCGAGGTCCCCGATCCCCTTTTTAAAGCTTCTCTGGTCGCCGACCGCGACTCCCAGGGCTTCTCCATCGAACTCTCGGCGCTCAGCAGGAAGTCCTCGTCCCGCAGTCCTAAGGTCGCATTGAGCATCAACATCATTTCTACATGTGTTGAAGGACTGCGGAAGCCGCAGGCGGAACAGACGCAGGCCTGCTCGAGATCAGAACCGAAGACGTCATGCACAATGGTCGACCGCTCCCATTCTGCGAGTGCTTTGCCTGTCAATGATTTACTTGCACCGCAAGACTCTAAGAGTTGTGCCTGGATGTCCACTAACGCTTCGTGGGCGTCCTGCATCCTCCCATTGTGTAAGGTACGCTTCAGCAACGACCGGGCGACGTCGATGTCCTCGGTCTTGCAGGCTTGTACCGTTTCCGCGCTGTCATCACTATCTTCTTCGGACCCGATTCTCGACGGCTCCGTCCTCGACAGCAGTTCGTTGCGCTTCCAGACCTTGCGGATATGACTCTGGAGCTCGGCCATCATGTTGTTGGAGCCGTCTACATCGAGCTCCAGCAAGTAGCCAGCTAAAGGACTATACGTTAAACATTGTAGGACACACGTGAGGTAGCAGGTGTTGCCCTCGTTGCGCAGCCCGACCCTACACCCGGCGTTGTTCTTTTTGGAGAGGGCCTTCTTCGCAAAGGGCCGGAAGGCGTCCTTATGTAACCTGTTTGTTCGTCGCGGCGGGGGTGGCGCGAGCGGCGCGCACGACGCCTTGTGCCTTCTCCAGTCGCTCCGCTGGCATTCGAGGCTGCAGTAGGGCTGGTTCCGGCAGCGGCCGCAGATCTTGAGGGCGTCGGGCTTGGAGCAATACGCGCAGGTTTTCGATGTCTCCATCTCCTGTGAGGGGTTACAGCCCAAAGCGCTGTGCCGCCGCCGGTCGGGAGCTCAGGATCCACGCGGCGTATTGTGGCAATCGTAAGTGCCCGTGAAATCGAGCAACAGCTGCGAGGCGGCACGTCGTCGCGGCGGCGGGCAGCTCGAGGCTAGTGTCTTACAGGCCGCTAGCGCGTTACGCAACGCGCCAGCCCAGGCAGCCGCATTTCTCGCCTGGGCGCGCATTGCGGTCCGTTATCGACGTACCCATCCAAAAATCCGGGTTCAAAGCGCGCGCATCGCTGAGAGCCAAAATCCTTGTGCTGCAGTGTCGGCGCCGCGTCGCCCGCACGGCACACCGTACTCGTGCGTGCGGACCTGCTTGCAGCAATCTGAGACTCATGCGTCGCGTCTTGGCACCGCTACGGCGTTGCTTCGCCGACGACGGCCGCCGGACGCGGCTGCGCGCGCTCTACGAGGACGCGGCGCTGGTACGCGGCAGCGACGCGGCGGTCGTCGGGGAGACGGATCCATCGACCATAATTGCCGACCGCAAAATCGCCGACGCGGCGCGGCGCGGCGTTTTTGACAAGCTCGACGGGAGCGGCAAAAAGCTCAAAGCGCAGCCGCACCGCTCGGCGGCGCTGGGCCCCGCGCAGCGCGCGGGCGCGGAGATGGCGGGCGTGCTGGCCGCCCAAAACGTCGCGCCGCCCTCGATCGACTTGCGGCGGCGCGTCGACGAGGGCCTCGCCGCGCTGCGGGCGCGCATCCGGGCGGGCGCCTCGCGAAGTGAACTCGAAGCGGACGCGGCCGCGCTGAACGCGCTCGTCGAGCGCCAGCGGCATGCGGCCGTCGGCGACGCCTTGGCCTTCGGGACGCGCGCCTTCGAGTGCCCGCGCGTCGACCTCGCGGCGGAGCTGGTCGCCGCCGGGCGCGGCGCTGGGTAGCCCTTCTAACGTGTTTTTTGTGTTTTTGGAATGGTCCGGTGCGCGGCGAGCTAGATTAAAGACACTAGCTTTGCAAACTACTCACAAACGCTGCAAAACACACCAACCAGGCAAGCAGCGCCAGAAGCCAGCCACATGTCTCTCGCCCCCAGCCTCTTCGCGTCGCCGGCGCTCGGCACGGCGCGCGAGCGGTCCGGCTCGAACCCGCCGGACAGCCGCCAGAGCCCCTTTGGCGCGTACGCCTCGCCGCCGCCGTCGAGCTTCGGCCAGCAGGGCTTCGGCGAGCCGCGGCGGCGGCGGGGGGCCGAGGCGACGCCGCTGGGCAACGGCCTGGCCTCGCCGCGCCACGTGCCGCGCGCGACGCGGAGCCCGGGCCCCCCGACGGCGTCTCTGTTGGACGAGCAGATGCCGCGGCAGCCGCCGGACCTCTTTTCTCCCCCCAGACCGCAGCACGCGAGCCCGATGGCCTGCGAGCCCGACGATGCGCCGCTCTTCTCGCGCGCGGAGCCGGCCGGTACCGGGTTTACGGACGATGGGGCGCTGGACTGCTGGGTGCTGGTTTTTGGGCTCGGGCCCGACGACGCGCCGCACGCCCTGACAGCTCTAGCGCAGCACGGCGACGTCCTCGAGCACGAGCGCGGCGCCGGGAACTGGCTTTTCGCGCGCTTTGCGTCGCGGTGGCAGTGCGAGGCGCTCCTGGCGCGGAAGGCGCTCGTCTTGGGCGATGGAAGGACGGTCGTCGGCGCGCTTCGCGTCGACGACGACGCGGCGCGGCGCTTCGGCTTCCGCGGCGGCGGCGGCGGCGCTCCCGCGGCACCGGCGGCGCCGTCCCGAACACCGGACAACCTCATGCTCCACCCGCGCCTGCGGCACCCGACGGAGCCGCGGAACTGCTGCGAGAAGCTCGTGGCCGCCGTCTTCTCCTGGTAACTACCTCTTCTTACTCGACACGTCGAGGCCCTCTCTATAAAACCAGACGCCGTCCTCCCTCATGAACCGGGACCGCTCGTGGAGCGTGACGCCGGCGCCCTCGGGCGAGTCCTTTGGCCGGACGTCGGCCTCGAACGTGATCTCGTGCTCATTTTCCCCCAGCGATTCCTGGGCCAACACCCGCAGACCCTCGAAGTACGACGCGTCGAGGCCCTTGGCGAGGCGCTGCACCCAGGCCACCGTATCTTTGTCGAAGTCGTCGTGGAGCGGGTGCGTCGTCGCCGCGAGGTACGACGGCAATTCCAGGCTGAACGCCGCGTAGCGGCTCCGTAGTAGCGCTTCGGGCGTCGCCGCCGTGGTCGTCTTCGCATGGCAGGGCGCGCAGCATTTTTGATACTCCAGGCCCGGGTGGCAGGGGCAGCGCGCGGGCGCCTTCTCAATACGGTCGGCCTCGAGCTGGGCCTGCTTCTTCGTGAAGGCTTTCGCTTTTGTTTTTTTCGAGGGCGCTTTGTTCGTCGTGGCGCCGAAGCCGCCGCTCTTCGCGCGGCAATTTGTGAGGCTGCACCTGTGGACGGTGGGCGCCAGCAGCGCGTTCCCGATGGTGCAGAGGGCGACGAGGCAGAGCAGCCGGCGCGACGCCATCGCTCTGTGATGCTGCAGCGTCGCTCTCCGGTCACAAGCGGTGCAAAGATCTACGTCGGCCGATGCGCACAGCAGCAGCAATGATGCGTATTCTCCTGCGGGTCTCTTTGTGCAGCTCTGGCCCTTTTTTGCCTGGTTGCAGCTTGCTAGCGGTCTGTAAGGCACTAGCCTGTGGCAGCAACCTCGACAAGAGTGGACGCCGCGGTGCGTTTGGCGTGAAAATTGGCGTGAAAATCGCGCCACGCGCTCTCGTTTGATTGCTGCGGCGCTGCACAAAGCGTAGGCCACGCCTGCGACGCGTACGAGTTTGTAGCCCACCCACAACCTGCTGCCAGCTTAGCAGCACCTCTTCGCGAGGCCCGCATCGATGGCATCGATGGCATCGATGGCGTCGAACGACGCCGGGCCCGCATCGATGGCGTCGAGCGACGCCGACGCATCGATGGCGTCGAACGACGACGACCTCCTCTTCCCGCCCGAACCGGACCCCCAAAAAGCCGCGACCGACGACGCGCTCCAACCCCACCCCGGCGACTGGACGTCCTATAGTGACGACCAGCGACTTTCCGCGCCGCGGGGCGCCGTCTTCGAGACGCGGCTCGCCGCCTCGGCGGCGCTGCGGGAGTTGGGCAACGAGCGGTATCGGGGAGACGACGTTGACGGGGCGCGCGTCGCGTACGCGCGGAGTCTGTGGCAGGCGCACTTCGACGAGGCCTGGGTCAAGCTCGAGCTGACGGACGACCACCGGGGCCAGCTCTTCGACGTGACGGTGCCAGCGAACTTGAACTGCGCGCGGTGTCTGCTGAAGACGGCCAACACCTCCGAGGCGAAGGGCCACGTCGACGCCGCGCTGAGTGCCCTCGACGATGTTTCAACAACGGAGCAGCGCCGGGCCTGGCGCGCCAAGGGGCTTTTGTTGCGGGCGACGTGCCTCCGCGAGGCCGGGCGCTACGCCGACGCCGCGGCGGCGCTCGACGAGGCCTCGGAACTGACGGACGACGCCGCCGTGGCCCGGGCGCGGCACGCCCTGCGGCAGGCGCGGCGCGACGCACGCTCCGGCGAGCGCGCCATGATGCGGGGGAAGATCGCTCCGCCGCCGCCCCCGGAGAAGCGCACTTGTGCTGTGTCATAATGTTTACAAATTATTCACTCTCCATCGAGATAGAAGCGCCGCGCGACCTCCGCCCGCGACCGGTACTGCGTCGCATCGCCGGGCTTCGAGTAGTACGAGCCTTCCCCGTCGCGGTACTTCACAAACCCGTCGGCGGCCATGCGCTCCACGACCCTCGCGAGGTCGATGTCCGGAGCCGGCCCCACGGGCACCTGCTGCCAGGCCGCCTGCCCCGCCTCGCGCACGCTCTTCGCGGCCGCCGCCCCCTCGCGCAGGGCCGCGTCGACGGCGCGGTCCGTCACCGCGTCGGCGCCGGCGACGAGGGCCTGGCCGATGGCGCCGTCGATGGCGTTGCCTGCCGGAGTTCCCGCGTTCACTGACGCGGCGGTCGCGGCCGGAGCATCGGAGCCCGCCACCGGCACGGGCGTCCAGCGCGGCCGCCCAAACACGGACACGCGCCTCCTATCAAGACCGCAGTTGCACGGCAATTGTTTGGGCGGCGCCGGTCCGAGCCCCGCCGCCGCCAAGGCCCACCCGAAAAAACTTTGGCCGGGCTGGCCCACGTCGTAGAGGCGGCCCGTCGTAGAGGCCCCCCGCCCCGGCCCGTGGCACCTTGTACCTTTCCGGACGATGGGCGCCAGCCACCGCGACCGCGTCAACAGGTACCAGTCCAGCACCACGGCCTGGTGCCCGTCCAACCCGTCGTCGGAATCGACGGACACGGGCGCGTGTTTCGACTTCGTCAGGTGGACCGGAGCTGCATCTAAACAAACGATCGTCAGCGACGAGTCGTGCCGTTCCAGGGCGCGCTTCGCGTCGCGACATAGTCCTTTCATGTCCGTCGCGAGGTAAAACGACCGCGGCGCATCCTGTATGGTATGTTGCTTGTCGAAGGCCCGCGCCCGCTGCGCGACGCAGGGCCACGTGTTCGACGCCGAGCCGTTCGCGAGGTTCGCGTGGAACTGCCGGAAGGTGCCGCCGTCGTGGCCTCCTTCCAACGCGTTGGGCATGCCTCGCACGTGCAGCGCGCCCTCCCACCTCGTCGTGGCGTCACCTTGCAAGGGTGGGTCGTAAAAAATGTGGTCGCCGATCACATCTCGTCTCGTCGCTACGACTCGCTCGAACTCTTCAATGGAACCGAGCCACCTTCTTTTAGCTTCCACTAACGCAGCATGGACGAACTCCGGCCTTAGGCGACTCCCGGGCAAGAGTAACTGCATCGCGCGCGCCATCAAACACTCCTCCCGGCCACCAGACAAGCGCTCCCCACCTTCTGGGCATCGTAAAGCCTCGGCGTAGCACCTTAGAAGCCACCTCCTCCGGGATTTGACGCCCTGCGCGCCCCTCATGATAGCCGTAGAAACACCAGAATATTTAAACCACATGAGGTCGGCGGTATGGACGGCGTGGTCGGAGTCCGTCCAGCCCGCGTCGACGCCGCGCGACGACTGCTGCTTGAGCCAGGACCTGCTTCGGTACGGTATTCCACAAATGAACGCGCCGTGTGTGCCGCACAAAAGCTCGACGGCCAAACCGTCGCCCGCCACGAGCTGCCGGCCCGAAGCTAGCGCATACAAGAAGACGTGCATCCAGCCGTTCAGGGCATTCCCCAGAGCCGACGTGCTCCGCCAGTAGGCGTAGCGGTCCTGTCTCGGTACTGGAGTCGTCCCGTTCATGCAGCTTCTCATATTTTGTTGCGCCGTGGCCCAGGTGAAGGCTCCCGGTTGCGCCGCCGGCGGTGGTGGGGACGCCGCGGTACTCTTGACCGAAGCCAGCAGTTCCTCGTATGGTGTCGGTGAGGCCGGCGCCGGCGCGCTACGCTTGGCCGCCTGCACCAGCTGCTCCGCGGCGGCGGGGTCTTTCTTAAACAAGTGCGTGAGCTTCACGAGGGCCTGCGCCTCCGCTTCGGACGTGGGGTCGCCGGCGGCGGCCCGCAGCAGTGTGAGGATGGTGCAGACCCGCAGCATTGCTGCCTTTTTCGCCGCGAGGGCTGCCCCGCCGATGACTACTGTAGATTTAATGCATTACTTCTTGCTGTGGCGAGGCGTGCGTGAATGCAGTGCAATTGCGCCTCGCAAATGCCGGCTGATTTTTTCGCGACCCGCACGTTGGCAATGAAATTTTGGACATCCTGGACGCGCTGCAGCCCCAAGAGCTCGAGGGCCGCCTGCCGCGACGGCGTGGTATCGGCGCGAGGCCCGCTGGCATCGATTGCATCGCGCTTTGCGCGGCTACCTGGGGTAGGCTTCCACAGGGGCTGCCCCATCCCGGTCGCGACGCGGCCCGTCAGACGCCGACGACGCGGCCACACCTGTCCAGGCATGATGATGGCAATGCGGCTCGCGCTCGCCGCGGCATTAACACATGCGACGGCGCTCAACGCGAGCCTGCCGCAGTTCGACAACACGTGCTGGGACGACGATCCATTGACGCCCTGTCCCACGCCGAAGGCGGCGAACGACCGCTACGCGAGTCTCGCGATGCCGGGCGGCCACCAACCCCCTGCATCGATCTTCGACCCGGCCTGTGCGGAATCCGAGCGGAAGTACGATCGAGCGTTGCAGCTGCGGTCGAACGCTTCGAGATGCTTCGAGGCGCTGCGGAAGCGCAAAGCAATAGATGATGCCGAAGCGCGTCAAATCACATGCGACAAGACGGCCTTTCTAGCACACACGTGGTGGGACGGTCCTATGGTGCGGGTCGTGGCTTTATTCTTGCGGAGTTTTCGGGCGACCCAGAACCCGACCTGCGCGAAATTGGTGGTCTGGACCCCTACTCAGGGTTCGGAAAGAGCCAACGAGAGAGGTAGGGCATTAGTAGAAGAAGTAGAGAAGATGGACGGCGCGCCCGTCGTCTTCCAGGTCCTACAAACCAAAGAGTTAGCCCACGGCACGCCCTTTGAAGATTATGTCAATAGAGCCATTTTGCCCCACGACTGGTCGACCGATAGACCGGGGGACAAAAAAGAAGGCACCAGACACTTCAGTGACTTCTTCCAGTTGTTCATCTTGTACTTGTACGGCGGGGTTTATTTCGACGCGGACCAAGTGCTGCTGAGGGACATGTGGCCGCTGTACGGCATGCATTTTGTTTATCAATGGTCTTTTGATCAATCTAAGTTCAACAACGCGGTCCAAGGGTTGAGGAAGCGGCACGGCATGAAGATTGTGCAACACGGGGGCAAGTTGCAAGGCAAAGGGTGCTGCAAGGGCTGGGGCAACGCGATCTGGTCCGCGAAGATCATGCGTATGAGCGGGACGGCGACGTATGCGCTACCTTGTTCTTCTTGGGACCCCTTCTGGCTGAGGATGGATGGACATCATACCGGAGAAATGACAAGACCCTCCATAAAGTGGCCCGAGCCCCCGAACAGAAACTGGCTGTTCCAGTCGATGCATGCGCAGTACGGCGACTGGTACGAGGGAGCTTTCGGCATCCACTGGCACGGCGGCGCCGGCGGGCCGCATGGCGGCGGCGACGCGCAAAGCATCTGGGAGCCTCATGTGAAACCTGGAAGCTACTTCGACTACTGGGAGAAGCTGTACGCGAAGCCCGTGGGGGCTCCGGCGGCGCCGGCGGCGGCCGTGCGGGCGCGGCGTCGAATGTGAGCGTCGGCCGCCGCGCCATCGACGCGAGGTGCCTTCCCGCGTCCGTATCCGCGCGCGACACGGGGACCCATCGGGAAGATAGGGACAAGGTCGCGCTCGTCTCGCTCGCCACGTCGGTCCACGAGGGGTCGTCCGCGCCGCGCCGCGACCCGGCCGCGCCCTCGCAGGCCCCGACACGAGCGCCGGACCTGACGATCGTCTCCGCGGCGAACGACCGATACAGAGCAAGGGATTTGGCGGTGCTCGTGCAGATGCGGGAACGCGCGACGAAGGAGGGCCTGAACGTCCGGATCGTATCATACAATCTCGGTGGCGAGAGTAAATGTGGAGACGGGTCCCTTCCCAGTATTTGGGCGAGGTTCGGGATCGAGTATCGCGAGTTCAATTTTGACAGATATCCTAGTCATGTCGCGAACTTACATTGCTACGCCTGGAAGCCGCCCATCATCGATGAGGTGCTCCAGGAGAGTTCTGAGAACACCGTGGTGATGTGGGTTGACAGCGGTGCGACCGTCGTGATGAGTCTGACAAAAATTATTGCACTGACGAAAAAGAATGGGGGCTTTTTGAGTGACGAGACGGCCAAGGGTTTGGCGCGCTTTAGTCATGAGAAGCAGCTGGACTATGGCGTCGCGAGGTGGGGCCTCTCCGACGCTTTCGCGGCGAAGGTCAAGGAACTTAGGGAACAGGGCGAAGGTTATTTAGATAACAACGACCGCCTCGGCGAGCCGTTCTCGAAATTCCGGAACTGCAATGGTGCGTTCAGCGCCCACATGAAAGGGTCAAGGCGATATGACTCAATAACGAAGCCCTGGGTCGCCTGTTCGCTCGATCGGGCCTGCGTCTGCCCCCAAGGCTCACATAGGGGCAACGCGCGCCAGGACCAGTCGGCGCTGACGTTGTTGGCCGTGCGAGACGACTACGTGTGCGGCTCGGACGGCAAGACCGTCGCGGCGCACGGCCTGCGCGACGTCCGCGGCGTGCTCAACGCGAATGGTGTTCAATGGACGGCGCGGAAGGAGAGTCAGCTGTTCTGTCCCAGTCCCGAGTAGGTTATTCTTGTATTCTCGTCGCGGCGATGGCGTGGGGTCCCCGTATCTGTCCCCGTAGGGTCCGGGCGCCGGTACAGCCCCTACGCCGTCGGCGCGACTCGTCACGCGTCGATGGCGTGCCCAGGTTTCTGGCGCCCCGCGGATCACGACTCACTTCTCCCTGCGGACCTCCTCCGCACGGCGGACCCGCACGCACCGGCCAGGAGTCAGAAGTACACATTTACGCGCCAGACCCCTTCACGGCGCAGAAGATCGGTCGCCGGAACCCCTCGGGCAAAGCCTCGTCGTCCGGCGTGCCCAGGAGCTCGCAGCTCTCGAACCCGACGTCGTCCACTAAGACCCGCGCGAAGTCCGCCGGCTTCACTTGTATCGATTTAAAGGTCGCCTTGATCTGCTCCGAGGCCCGTCTCCGGTTCTGGTAGGACTTCCACTGCTGCGGTTCCAAGACAAACCGCCCACCCGGTTTCAACGACGCATACACCCCCCGGAAGAACTTCAGCAGCCCCGCGTCCCCGTGGTTCAGGTGGATCCACTTCGTGACGCTGAAAGCCGAGATGACGTCGAAGGAGTGGTCTCCTCCTCCCGTTGTGACATCTTCATTCTCAAAAAAGCAGTTGTGCGGGAAAGGTAGGGGCCCTTTCCGGGCGACGCCTTTCTTCACTTCCGTCTTCGCGAGTAATGCATCGGGGTCGACCTCTCTCGCGCGTCTCGCTACCAAGGCCGTTGCCGCTCGTATCAAGCCGGCGTCGGCGTCGACGCCGACCAAAATGCGGGGCTCGAAGCGCCGCGCGATTTCTAGCGAGAAGGTGCCGTCGTTGCAGCCCACGTCCTTGGCCTTTTTGTTGTTCCACCAGGTCGCGTCGAGGAAGCGCAGCCGCGCGTCCGCTCTTCGGGGTTCGGCGCCCTGGACTCGAGGCCGATACCCATAATAGCGCTGGTGGTTTCCTAACGAGACGTCGCTGGAGACGGGGCGCGGGCCCGTTTCCCTCCTGCGTTTCTTGCGCTCGCGCTTCTCCTCGTCCGTCGCGGCGGCCGGCGCTGGCGCTGGCGCTGCTGCTGCTGCTGGTGCAGCCTGCAGTAAGGGATGCTCCTCCATGCTCTGTGGACCTCTCACGGTGCGCAGCGCTGGCGCGCGATGGTGAAATAGCCCCGCGATGTGTGTGGCAGGGTGTTTGCGCGGACCACGGCTGCGAAAATGCTGCGCTTGCCCGGCGCGCGCTGCTAGCGTAATGTAAGACACTAGCAAGCAGCCAGGGGCAAAAAAAGCCTTGTATCGCTGGGCGGTGCACACAAAATACGTTGTGGTGCCCACACGAGTCGTCACTGAGTCGGTCAAAGCAAGCACAAAGAATTGCACGCCTGTCGCCGCAGCGACACAGCACCTCTCAGCAGCGCTGCCAGCAGCGCTTGTATAGCCGCTATCGGTCGACATCTGTGGCGATTACTGGCACCAAAAACAGGAAGGCAAGCATGCGACTCCTCCTGTGCGCAGCAGTCGCGCACGCCCTGATCGCACCGATCTCACGCGCGCCGCCGCGACGAGGCACGCATCTCAACTCGCGCCTCGACGACGCCGACGCGTTGGAGATAAGGCTCGACGTCACGGTCCTCTGGTGTCAGTGCCTCGCCCGCGAATTAAGCCGCGAGCTCGCCACGAACCCCCTGAAGGAGGTGCCGGGGTTCACGGGCGCGGACCTGCGGGCGCTTGGGTACTGCGTCGCGTCGGCGTCCTGCCTCTCGGTGCTCTGGGTGGCCGCGGGCCTCGCGACGCGGCAGTTCGAGCCGGCGGACTCGTACGGCGAGGGTCTTCGTCGTGTGATGCTCACTTCGGCCGCAACGGGGCCGCTCTGGCTGCTCGTCGAGAGCGCGCTGAACGTGCCTGCTTCTTATGACACGTCCCTCGCCCACTACTCGTCGTCGCTCTTCGGGCTCGCGGCGACGATGGCGCTCGTGCGGACCGTGCGATGATATCGCGACGTCGTCCAAGTCCGTGGTCCTCGAGTTCTATTCCGGAACTACGTACACTGGACAGTTAAAAATTTAATGTTGTGACCCTGCAGCAGCACGTCCCCGCACGACGCAGCGTCCGTCGCAACCTACCCACGACGCCGGGCGGAAGTCCGGGCGGCCGGGGCGACCGTGACGAGTCCGTGACGATGCGTGCATGGAGCCCCCCGCCCGAGCACTTCCTCCTCGACGACTCGGACCGGAGGATCTCCAGGAGAGTTGAGGACGAGTGCGTGTCGAAGTGTTCCCCCCGAGACCGATGTGGATAGAGGCCGGTCACGCCTCGTGAACAAAGAGAGGAAGCGTGTTGTTGTAGGGGAGGAGGAGCTTCGTGCGCGCCGAGGGGGGGAGGGGTTCAGGTCGCGCGGCCGGTCGGCGTCTAGTCGCGGCGGCGGCGGCGGCCGCGCGAGCGCGAGCGCGAGCGCGACGAGTCCGAGTCGTCGCGGCGGCGGCGGCTCGAGCGCTTGCGGTCGCGCGAGCGCGACCGGCCGCGGCGGTCGCCGCCGCCGCCGCCGCCCTGGCCGTAGCCGCCGTAGTTGCCGCCGCCGCCGCCATAGCCACCACCGTAGCCTCCACCCATCGGCGGGCCCCGCGGCCCGCCGTAGCCTCCACCGTAGCCCATCGGCGGACCTCTCGGCGGCCCGCCATAGCCACCTCCGAATCCGCCGGGCGGGCCGCCGTAGCCCCTCGGGCCATCATTGTACCCACCACCAGGGCCACCACCACCTCGTCCGATCTGCTTGTGGTGGCGGATGCGGTCTTCCACAATGTCCGCGGCGTGGTCGCGCGCACCTCTGCTAAAGGAGAAGATCAACAAATTCTCGCTCTCGCCGCTTCCTCTGCCATCCCCGTCCGTGAACATGAACGTGCTGCTTTCCCGTTCGATCGCCCGCAGCGACTCGCCCCGATAGCCCGTCAGGAAGCCGACGCTCGAAGTCGGAACTTTCACCACTTTGCAATCATCTCTATCTTTCGGGTTGTCGACCACCGATTGACCGGTCCTTTGTTCTAGGAGCCATCTGAGGTAGTCCTTGCCCCGTCTTCTATCTTGGCGGTAGCCCGCGAAGCACGCCAACCGCCCGACGTACTCGATAATACACCCGGAAGCCGCCGCTAATTTACGACGCGTCGACCCGCGCGCCCCGAGAGCGTAGGAGAAGGAGTCGTCCGTCAGCGGCACGGTGTCGATGCCCCAGCCGCCCTCATCTTCATCGCCTGGCACGCGATCGACGTCCCGCAGCTCACCCTTCGAGGAGACGCAGTAGCCCGGGTGCTTGTGCTCGACGGCGGACATGGTCTTCAGCTCCGCGCCTCTCCGCGCCGCCAGCGGCCCGAAGATGCAGAGCTGCTCATCATCACCTGCGTGCGGACGGAGCTCAAAATCGGAAACGAGACCACCCAGCGCATTCTCTGACGGAGACGAGTCGCGTCGATGGCGTATGAGCTAGATTGAAGCGCCTTTCCACGCTGCGTCGCGGACCGCGCTGCGACCCTTCAGTCTTCGCGAAGAACATGAGCACGCCCCACTCCTCCTCCATGCTTCTGAGCGTCTGGCCGTTGCGCCCCATGACGAAGCCGATGCAGTCGCCGGGGACCGTGTACCCCGTGAAATCCCCTCGGGATCTTTCCATGTCGATCGTCACGGGCCCGACGCGCTGCTGCTTGATGAAGTCGATGTAGTCGATGGCGTGGTTGCACTGCTTCTCCGTGCCGTTCAGCGTGATCGTTAAAGCGTGTTCGTCGAGCTCGATATTGGCTCCCGAGACGCGCGCGATCTTTCTTTTCGTGGCGCCGCCTCTACCAAGCACGAAGGCGGCGTCGTCGGTCGCGATGTCGATGACCTTCGTGACGCGTTCCTGGTTTTCCCTCGCTGGAGAGCGGGAGCGGGAGCGGGAGCGGGACTTGTCGTCATCGCTCTTGCGCGACTTGCGGCGGCTGTCGGCGGAGCGGCTGCGGCTGCGGGACTTGTCGTCGTCCGAGGCCATTGTGTTCGGGTCTAAGGCCGCGGATGTCTTGTCTTTGCCTGTTTTAGCTGGCTTGCTGTTCCTCTGTGTTGGCGACGTAAAGAGCAGCGGTGCTTCACCCTGTGCTACCTCGAGGCTGCCGAAGTGTAAAGACGACCTTGGTTATGTCGCGCTGTCACTAGTTCTGGCGTATAGCCTCCAGCGATGCGTGAGATGCCGGAGAGCCTGAATTATCTAGCGGCATCGAGAGCTCTCCAGGGGCTCCATCTACTAGTCTTAGCACCGTAGCAGCTCTCCAGGCAGTCCTTCATAACGATCAAGCAGGAGCAACAAGAGCTTGCGCGGGCAACACAACCGACGCGATCCTCGGCGAGTGCGCCACCAAGGGACATCACACGCCTCGACGACGTCGCCGCGACCAGCGAGTCCCCGGCGACAAGTCCGGCGACGTGTGTGATGACGAAGAAGCCCCCCACAAACTTGCCCCCAGACAGACCGAACAGGAGAGAACGAGGTGATGGATCGTGATGATCATAGAACGAGATGGGGGCGGGGAAGGGGAAGGGCCGAGCTCCTAGTCGCGGCGGCGGCGGCGCCCGCGCGAGCGCGAGCGCGAGCTCGAGTCGTCGCGGCGGCGGCGCCCGCGGTCGCGGTTCCGGTCGCGGCTGCGCGAGCGCGAGCGGCCCCGGCCGCCCCCGTAGCCCTGGTTGTAACCGCCGCCGCCCATCGGCGGCTCGCCGTGCGAGAAGCGGCACATCGCGCCGCGCGTGCACCGCCCTTTTTGAAAGTCCCAGCACCTGCGCGCAAATGAACCAGTGAGAGCCCACCTCGACGCCATCGACGTATGATTTTTATTTGGACACCGCCGCAGCACATGTTGTCTCTCATAGGCGGGCCTCCGTAGCCTCCTCCTCCCATCGGCGGCCCCCCATAGCCCCCGCCGCGGTCCATCGGCGGCCGATCCCCGACCCGCTCGTGATGTCTCACGCGATCCTGGACGATCTCCGCCGCGTGGTCGCGGTTTCTCCGCGAAAAGGAGAAGATCAGTAGGTTCTCCTCGGGACCGTCGCGGCCGCTGCCGTCCGTGAACATAAACGTGCCCGCTTCTCGCTCGATGGCTCGTAAAGATTCTCCCCTATACCCCGTGAGGAAGCCGACGCTCTTCGACGGGACCTTCACGATGGTGCAGTCGTCGCGGCTTCTAGGATCGTCCACCACAGACTGGCCCGTGCGCTGCTCGAGGAGCCAGCGGAGGTAGTCCTTGCCGCGGCGGCGGTCCTGCCTATAACCGGCGAAACAGGCCAAGCGGCCCACGTACTCGATGATGCAGCCCGAGGCAGCAGCTAGCTTCCTACGCGTAGACCCGCGCGCTCCAAGAGCGTACGAGAACGAATCGTCCGTCAGCGGCACCGTGTCGATGCCCCAGCCGCCTTCGTCGTCGTCGCCCGGCACTCGATCCACATCTCTCAATTCACCTTTAGAAGACACGCAGTACCCAGGATGCTTGTGCTCGACCGCAGACATCGTCTTCAGTTCCGCACCGCGACGCGCCGCGAGCGGCCCGAAAATACACAACTGTTCATCATCCCCTCTCCTCGACTCGCCCCCATCTTTCCCCGTCTTCGCAAAGAACATCAGCACGCCCCACTCCTCCTCCATGCTCCGCAGCGTCTGCCCGTTCCTACCCATCACGAAGCCGATGCAGTCGCCGGGTACGGTATACGCCGTGTAGTCGCCCCGCGACCGCTCCGTGTCGATGGTCACGGGGCCGACGCGCTGCTGCTTGATGAAGTCGATGTAGTCGATGGCGTGATTACATTGCGACTCCGTCCCGTTCAGCGTGATCGTGAGGGCGTGTTCATCTAGTTCAATGTCGGCACCACTCACTCTAGCGATCTTGCGCTTCGTCGCGCCGCCTCTACCAAGGACAAAGGCCGCGTCGTCCTTAGCTATATCAACCACTTTCGTGAGTCTCCCGTTGTTGTTGCCGCCGCCGCGGCTGCGCGAGCGGCTGCGCGAGCGGGACTTCGAGCGCGACTTGTCGTCGTCGGACATTTTCCTGCTCTTGCGGCGAGAGTCGTCGTCGCTATCCGAGCCCATTGTTTCTGGTAGGCTGTTTCTGTTTCGGCTGCTGCCCGGGGTACGAACGCTTGCGGCGGCGGCGTGTCGCTGCGGCTCGGGGCTGCTGCGACGGGCGTGTGCACGGCGTGACTTTGCGGGCTGCCCCAAATCGCGGCGGCGAGCTAAGCAGAGACCTGCCGCGATTATTGGATGTGAGCTAGCGTTGTACCAACACTAGAGTTTCCGCTCCAAGCTACTTTTGCGCTGGACGCAGGGAGTAGCGCACCGCGTGCACCGTAAAGATCACCGGACGCTTGCTCAGACCCTCACCGCGTCAGCCGACGCGGAAACTTAGAACGCTTCCGCCAACGGAGCCGCCAAACAAGGCTCCTGGCCTGCAGCCCCCTAAACACGCCGCCGCAGCAAGCCGCAGCAACAAAAAAGCCAGGAAACCATGGCCACGACCCGCGCCGCCGCCGCTTCACAAAACGACGAGCGCATGCGCGCCGCCGTGCCGCCCATCGCGTTCGAGCCGCACGATCTCGGCCCGCAAAGTCCCGAAACTTCTAGTGATGTCGTCGACTCGCTCACGCCGGCCCTGATGCGCGTCAACCTGGACAAGAAACGCGGCGCGGACGACCTCAGGGTGAGCTTCGACCGGTCTTCGGATGAAGACGGGCCTCGCAGCAACAGGTCTGGGGATTCGAAGCGATCCTCACTAGGCCAGACGCCGGTGGGCATCAAGCAGCTGAAGAACTCGCCGACCGGTGCTTCATCTACAGTAGTGCTGTACTCGAAGGCGGGGTTAGGTCACGACACCGGAGCGAAGCATCAGGAAAGCGTCATGCGGCTGGCCGTGCTCGGCGTCGTGAGCGACGGGTTACGGGAATTACAAGTAGAAGCGCGGGAGTCGTCGTTTGTATGTCCTTTGGGAGATGTGGTGCGAGTCCACGACGCCGATTATGTCCGTTCTCTACAAGAGAAGTGTTCCCAGCTACCCGCAACCTCGGACGTCACTCCAGCACAAGGCGCCTGCTTGGACACGGACACGAGGCTATGTGCTAATAGTCTAGATGCGGCGCTTGGTGGGTGTGGTGCGGCTTGCGAAGCTATTGATCTAGTGGCGACAAATAGAGCGCAGAACGTCTTCGTCGCGTGTAGACCCCCGGGGCACCACGCCGGGCCTCGGGGAGCCGTGGCCTGCTTCAGGCATTTCTGGCGGTCGCCGGACATGTGTTCCTGCGGGTTCTGTCTGCTGAACACGGCGGCCGTCGCTGGCGCGTACGCGAGGTACAGGTACGGGCGGCCGCGAGCCGTCCCCGAGCAGTCGAAAGTACTGCGAAAAATAGCAATAATAGACTTCGACGTGCACCACGGCAACGGCACGGAAGAAATTGTCAAAGGTTTGAAGCCGCATAAAGTGCAAAAGCCCTTACCTGATAGCTGGCCCGCGGAGTACCGAGAAGTGCACAAGCCCTGGTTGGATGAAAGTGATGGGGACGAGGTCTTCTTTGGGAGCGTGCACCTGTGGGACGCCAAGGGCGCCTTCTATCCGGGCGGCGGCGGTCCCCAGGAGTCGTCTGATACCATCGTGAACGTGCCTCTGGCTGCGGTGGGACCGAAGCCCGGGGATGTGCGGGCGAGGCAATCATTAACCGCCTCGCAGCGAGCGAAACTCTGCGACGAGGCCGGTGCGAATCTAAGGCGAGATGTCAGTGCGCAACTGTTGCCGGCGTTGCAGCGGTTCGACGCGGACTTGGTCATCTTCAGCGCGGGCTTCGACGGCTACGAGGCGGATTTGTACCACTGGTTCCGCGAGTCGGACTACGAGTGGCTCACGCACGCGGTCTTGGACGCGTCGCCTCGAGCATCGTGCATTTCGATCCTAGAAGGCGGGTATAGTACGTGGGACTGGCCGCCGAAAGAGGCAAAACGCGCCGGGACACGTAGGACGGCGTCGCCCGACCAAGATACTGAAGTGCAAAAGCCGGGGCTCCTGCGGGCTTGTGCGGCGCACGTGTCCGCGTTGGCGGCGCGGGCGCCTCCCTCTCCTCCGCCTCGCGGATTCTGAGTTTTTGTCTAAATTCACTGGGTGTTTACAACATGGCTTAGACCCCGTATCGAGTGTAGCAGATCAGACCAGCGGTGGGTACTTCCCGATCCCCCTCCGCCGGAGCTCGAGCTTCGCGGCGTCGCCACAAGCAACCATCTTCTTGAGCTCGGACTCGGAGAGCGCGTCGATAAACAGCAAAGCAGGCGGCGGGGAGGGCACCGCGCCGCGACTCGTCCTCGTGACGAGGAAGGGAAGCACGTGCTCCGCCCAGACGGGAGTCAAGACGCCGGACTCGATCTGGTAGCCCAATCGGAGAAGCTCGGCGGCGGCATAGCGAGCAGGCCGAGGGAAATCGCGGTGCGTCTTTGTCGAGTAACGCAGGCGTGCGGCGCCACCGATCATGCGCACGAGCGCCTTTCTCCACTTCTCCCTCGACCATAGGGCATACTGGCCTATGAGGTGGGTATAAGTACACCCCCAGCCACCCTGCACCACGGGCTGTAACGACGCTCCAGCATCCAAAAGCAACCGGACACACCCCAAGGGGTCGGAACCGGGCCATTCGAGCGGGTGACGAATATAGTCCCGTTCATTGCCCATTTGTTGCAGCAAATACAGGAGGGGCGGGATCTTGTTCGCTTCCATGGCTAATGTTGCGCCCGAGTCCACCAGTTCGGGCCGGACGGTCAGCAGCACCTTCACACACGCGGCGTAACCGTAATGGATGCATAGAAACAGGGGTCTATACTGTGCAGCAGTAACACTATTTTTTGATTCTTCCAGTGGGTCGGCACCGGACGCGAGTAGTCGCTTTACTTCGTCAACGCGGTTGTGATAGCACGCCACTGCTAGCGGTGGTCCGAGAGGCGGTGGTATCCGTAACAGGTCCATCTCAAGACGCACGCACGACGGCTCCGATGGCCCGTAGATGCACGCACAGCCCGTAGCGCGCGATGAAATAGCCTTCTGGAGATGGCCCTTGTAGGTGCGCGGCTTTCCGGTGCTCGCAGCGGCTAGATTTTTACGAGGCTGTTTTCCGACCTCAAAGGTGGATTTTTTTTTAGCCTTGCGCGAGTATCAATGTTAATCTCTGGCGGCGAAAAACGCTGGGCTTGGAGTGCAGCTAGCGTGTGATGTAAGACACTAGCAAACACAAGCTCGCGGCTTTGTAGCCAATACGCAGCCATACATATAGCGAGAGCGCACTGCCGGTGCATCGCTCAGCTCCGCATTAATCTCGCTGCCACAGACACAGAAGACCGCATACGCACGCGTTGTGTAGAAGAGACAAAACAAGGCTGGGCTCCTAGCCTGCTTTTCGGCTCCCAAAAGCGCAACGCGCGTATAGTAAGGATGGACGTCGACGACCAGCAAAACGACGCCGAAGCATTACGAAGAAAACTACAAAAACTAGACGACGAGCGCAACCGCGTCGAGGCCCGCATCTCGCAACAGCGCCGCGCCGAGCGCCAGCCGCCGCCGCGACGGAGCCAGCCCACAAGAGAACACAAACCACAGCGGCGACGAGAAGTCTACTATAGACCGGGGCGCGGCCCCAACGATAGCAATGACGAGCGCGCCACGGAGCAGGGAGTGCTCAGAGACGCACTGGGAGACAGATACCGTCCCCAAGAAGCCGACGCTGTCGCAAGGAAGCGCCAGCTGTCGGCGCATGCATCCGACGCCGACACGCGACGGTCCAAAAGGCTGTTCGGCGGCTTGGTCGGCCACCTCGCGTCCGCGCGCAAAAATTTTGAGAAGGATGAAACAAAATTGCGACAGCGCGAGGAGAAGTCGTCGGAACTCAAGCTCAAGCGCGAGGAGACGTTGAAAAGAGAATCTCGCGCGGCCGCGAGGCACCGCATGTGCGAGGCGAAATACAAGGACCAGGCTCGACGCGACGAGATCCTCACGGACATGCGGAGGACGGAGGCTTCCCTGTTGCACGCGTCCTGGAAAGCGTCGCATGACGTGCTGCGACATACGATACGAACAGTGACGGAACCTTCTTTATGTTGGGTGCCCGCTCAAAAAACGCCGATGACCGATTTGTTGCTCGCCAAATCAGCGGAGAGGGTCGACGCGGAGCTCGCGCTGGGCGCGGCGCGCTGCGAGGACGAGAGAAGGGCGTTGCAGGCGGCTTACGACCAAAGAAAAAAAAGGAGAGAAGAGGCCCAACGGCGGAACGATGAAAGGTTTGCGAGGCCCGTCGTCGATGGGGCGGGTGGGGAGGAGGTCGTCGCCGAGGCATCGGCCGAGGCGGAGGGGTAAGTTTTTAATTCGAGTTGTTGCGCGTGGACCGTGGTGATGGCAGCGGTGCGGGATCCCGTTCCAGGACTGCCCCGAGGCCTGGCCCCGGCGGATGCGGCGCGCGCGCGGACCCCCCCTCTCCATCTTGCTCATCTCGCGCGCGCCGCCGCCTCGAAGATTGGACTGCGAAATCGGGGCGCGGGCAGCCCCTCTACGCCCGCGAGCACCGGCGACGCGGCGGCCGTAGGCCCACGAGCCGCGAGGCCAAGCAGCTCCCCGTGGTTTGGGGAGCAAAGCCCTATTTGGCACCCCTGCTGCCCAAAGCTGCTCAAATGGCCTGCCTCGCGCCGGCCGACCGCTGGCCGGCGGACGCCGCGGCGATGGACGCCGAGGCGCTCGACGAGCCGAGCCTGCTGCTGCCGCGCGCGGGCGGCGTCTCCCCGCCGACGACGCCGCGGCGGCGGCGCGTGAGTAGTCACGTGCGGGACTCGGACCCGCGGCGCCGCGATTCGATGGAGACGCCGCCGAAGCGGGCGAGCTTCGAGGAGCTGCGCGACTCGTGGGTGTCCATGAGGCGCTCTCGAGAGTTAGTACTGGCGCGCGAGTCCGCGGAAGTCGCGGCGCCGGACGTGTCCTGGAGCGACTCCTACGTGCGCGTGACCGATAGTGGCGAGCGCTTCGCGCCGCGGGTGTCCTTTTCCTCGTCAAAGGGGGTCGTGACGCCCTCCGCGATTTTAGATCGGATCGACCGGCTCGTGCCCGTGTTGGAGCCGCCGCGGGATCATTTGGAGATGTGGCTCGATAGGAGGGGCCTCGGGGTCTACGCGAAGGCTCTCAAATCCTTGGGAGCGCGGCGCGTCTCCGACTTGGCCCTGCTCGAAGACGAGGACCTCGACGCGATGGGCTTCACGGCGCAGCAGAAGTGCGAGATCCGCGTGCGCGTCGCGTGAGTTGTTGTTGCCCTTTCCCAGGAAGGGTGGCCTAATTCTAGTTGTTTTTGAATTTCAAGTTTCCCCCGATGCACCACCGTCGCGGCCTTGGGATTCCGGCGTCGGCCTGCTCCCCCGCTCGCCGTCGTCGCCTCCGAGCTAACACCCGGGGCGACGACGTATGAGGGCCGGGGGCGGGGCGGGCGTGCGGTCACGCAGACCCTGCGGCGGTCCGCGGCTAGAAGTACGGCTAGGCGGCCTAGCTCTAAGCAATTTTTTTACACAGCGGCTACTTTTTCTTCTTGCCCTTCTTGGCACCCTTCTTCTTTTTCCCGTCGCCACCCTTCGCCTTAGCCTTGCCTTTGGCAGCCTTCTTGTCACCTTTCCCGCCTTTCCCCTTTTTAGCACCCTTCTCCTTTTTGCCGCCGCCCTTGCCTTTGCCTTTGCCCTTCCCACCCTTCTTGCCGCCCTTCTTATCCTTGCCTGCGCGGAAAGCAAATAAGTCATCGCGACGCCATCGACACGAGGTCTGCTCGACGGTGGGCCGGTGCCGGCCCCCAGCCGCTCGTCCGAGCCCACACGGCCGCTCATCGCGACGCCATCGACGCGACATCTCCTCGATGGCGTGGCGGTGCGAGCTCTACTGAGCAAGCACGGCCGCGTCGGCGCCGAGAAATGATTTCGGCACCGCGCGGTACCCTTCTTCCCAGCCTTCTTCTTCTCAGACATGGTCGGCGTCGGTATCAACAAAGCGTCGACGGTCCGTTGGTGCAACTCTTCCCGCGCCATCGTCGCCGCCTCCAGGCGCTCCAGAGCGGCCGCGCGAGACGGCACAGCACCTAAAGCAACGGACAGCACCGCCCCCAAGACCGCAATCGAACCGTCGTCGGCCCCGATCATAGCTAATAAAGTAGGCGTCGCATTCCGCAATCGTGATTTAGCATCCGACGCGTCACACGTCGCGCGAGCCGCGATGCCTTTATACAGCTCAACTTCCGCGAAAGGCGTCGCCGCGGCCTTCGCCGCCTCCTCGATGAGCATGTTGATCTGCTGACCGAGGATGCGGCCCCGTTTGCCGGCGTGATAGGCCTCTGCCGTCTTCGCCGCGCGGTCCGCCGAGGCCTCGTCGAACCAGTCGTAGAGGGCGTCGAAGGCCGCTTCTGCGGCCTCGCACCGCAACCGCATGACGTTCACATCTCCTCGATGTTTCTCAAACGCCAAACAAGCTAATACCGCAGGCTCCCGTTGCTCGTAGTTCGGACAGCGGATCGCGCAGTTCCGTCTCACGTCGTCCTTGCGCCGGTGTTCTTCGATTCGGAACTCTCGCTCATCGATCTCGGACTGGGTCTCCTCCTGGAAGTCGTCAAAAGAAGGACGTACTCCTTCTAGTGGTGTCGGGGCTCGCCCTCGACTCCCGGCGGACGTAGGCCGCCCCTGCGTCACGGGTCTCGTGGACGGCGGTCGATATTCGCTTCGTTCGTCGTCGGAGTCGGACCAGTCGTCGTCTAGCGACGGTAGGGCTACTGGGCTATCTTCTAGAGTGAGCGTGCCGTCCATGGGACCAGGAGTGGCCAGGAACCGTCGCAGCACTCCCACAATCATCTGCTCCTCGGTTGCGGGCTCAATAGCTGACAGATCGTACTGGAACTCCAATTCAGCCTCCACTCGAGCTAACTGACTGACCAAAGTAGTCGTAGCTCGCTCGTGCACCAACTCGGCCTCACCGAGCTGTTCCCCCGTCATCTCCAGCGACGCCTGGTAGTGGTCGATGCGGTCCCGACAACTCTCGAGCTCGTGCATGAGGTAGTCGCGCGCGTCGCGCTCAAATTCGTGTAAGGAAGTTGTATCGGCCAAGAAGCGTATAACGTTCCGGTAGTCGCTTTCCTTCCGCACCTTCCGTTCAATATGCTTCAGGGCGAGCTCCTTGGCTTCCACTCCTCTGAGTAAACCCTCGAGATCGGCAGCTCGGGGTGGCTTCTGGTCGCGCATCCGCACCATGCGAGGCACGTAGTGGGGCCGAAAAATGCCCTGGCCGCCTTGTGAGAACGCCGCTCTTCTCCGCCACATCTGCAGCGTGAACACGCGCGGGTCGACCCTCGCACTTCGAAGCGGCTGGCCCTCGGCCCTCAAGTACTCGTACAAAATCCCGTCCCACATCGTCTCGAGGCACTCCATGTGGGCTCGCTCCGTGCTATTGTAGCGCGCACCCGTTTGAGCTACTTTCCGCAACACTCCCGCCTTTTTTTCCGCATGGGTCCCGAACTCGCATTCCTCGACGAGGCCCATGGCACCGCATAACGAGCCTAATTCGGCGGGGTTGTGCATATCCAGCAGCTTCGAGAGCCCTTCGCGCAGCTGCGCGGCCAGGTTCTTCTCCTCCTGGACCAAGGGGTCGAGGATCTCGCTCTTCGAGAACTTGTTGAGCTTCTGGAGGTCGAAGCCCTTGGAGTCGCCGGACGCGGCGACCATCGTGGCTGCGGTGTCGCGCCGACGGCGTCCTGGGGTGCTGCGGGCGTTGCGTGGGGTACGTGGGGACTCCTGCCTCGCGCGCGCAGGGCTCCTGGAGCTGCCGCCTTGGGGCTGCTGTTGTTCACCCCAGTGGGCGCCGCCGGGCGTGGCCTCCGGCGAAGCCTTGACGGCAGGGCTCTTGGAGCTGCTGCTGGGGCCTCCTCGCGGGCGGGGGCTGCCTCTTGGCTGGCCGGGGCGCGGCTCCGGCGCGTTGGGCAAACAGCGCTTGTGGTTAGTATGTGTCACGCTAGGTTTCGCTGTCGTCGAGCCGCCGCGCGTCGCCGCTGTGCATCTTGAGCTTGCACCTGTGCTGTTCTTACGCCGCAGAGTATCCACACGTGTGGTACGAGGCCGCCTTTCATACGTACGGCTTGCCACAGCCCACCAGGTAGCCCACAGCCAAGACGCCAGTCGCCGCGCCGCAAAACACGATGGCCGAAGCAGAGGAAGAGCAACCGGACAACGGCTTCGGCTTACAACGAGTCGTCATGATCTTCCTCATCACGCAGTCCATGACGCGCCTACTCTTCGGCGCGCCGCAAACCGCCCCGGGCGCGCCAATCGAGGAGCGCGAACCGTCCGACTTCGAGAAGTGGGCCAAGTCCAAAATGCCGGAGCAGCCGCCGCCGGCGCCGCGCTTCGCGTCGCACGATATGGACGGTGTGCGGCTGCCGCCTCATATGAATACGTGGGGCGAGCGCCATCGTTTCTGGCTGCACGCGTTTTACGGCTGTTCGAACGCTACTGATGATTTGACGGCGTTGTGGTCCGAAGGTGATCTGGACTACTCCTTCGACTCTAGTAATGCTAGGACTGTGACCCTGCAGCTGTGGCGGCACAACGCGTCCGAGTGCCTACAAAGGGTGTGGAATAACCAAACTATATATTTACACCTCTTCGCGACGGCCAATGAGACGTGCTGCTCTACGTACGACATGCACTCCGTCCACGAACTGACGACGTACAAGCAACTCCCGCGAGGAAAGAAGGGCCGGTCGCTGCTCGACGAAGCGGCAGAGGAAGCTGAATATGACGACCGCCCCGTGATCCACTGGAAGCCTTCATTAGATGTGCGCATACCGATGCTGCCGCCCCAGTTCCCGAGGGGCGGCATTCCCGACCCCATCAGTCGTTTATTGACCTTCGACAATAGTGGAGACTACCTCCCCCCGCTCCACAAGGACGAGTTCTGGCTCCTCCACAAGTTGCTCGTGCCGGTCAACGACACGGTAGAAGCGTTAAATCTGACGTGTTCCTTCGAGATCGATGGAACGATCAAGTAGCGACTCGGCGCAGAAAATGAACTTGAATCGCCGCGACGCCGTCGACGCGGCCGCCAGAGAGTCGTTCCCACGCAGGTGGCAGCTCAAGTCCTCGATGGAGCAGTCCTGGCGGCAGCAGGCCAAGCTCGGCATGGGGAGCGATGGAGAGAACGACATGCTGCGGGAGATGCTCCTGGAAACGCAGCCCTGGGTGCTCGTGGTCACTTTTATCGTATCCATACTTCACACAGTCTTTGAGTTCCTCGCGTTCCGCAACAACGTCTCTTTTTGGAGGAATAAAAAGACGCTCGTTGGTCTTAGCGCTCGGACCATCGCCTGGAACGCCCTCTGCCAACTTATAGTGATGCTGTATCTCCTAGATAACGATACGTCGTGGATGGTCCTGTTCTCGAGTGGTATGGGTTTGTTAACAGAAATCTGGAAGCTCACCAAAGCTGTGACGTGGGAGAACGGTTCCATACGACTGGAGGAGTCCTACGCCGAGAGCCCGACGAAGGCCTACGACGACGTGGCTACAAGTCACTTAATGTACTCGTTGGCGCCGCTCCTCGTAGGCTACTCTTGTTATTCACTAGTCACGGACCTCCACAAGGGCTGGTACTCGTGGCTCGTGTCGTCGGCTGTGGGTTTTATTTACGCCTTCGGTTTTGTCATGATGACGCCGCAGCTGTACATTAATTATAGATTAAGATCTGTGGCGCATCTGCCGTGGCGGGCCATGGTCTACAAATCTCTCAACACATTTATCGATGATATTTTTGCATTTATCATCAAGCAGCCGACCCTTCGTCGATTAGCTTGTCTCAGAGATGACGTGATTTTTCTGGCGACGTTGTATCAGCGGTGGATTTATCCGATCGATAAATCGAGGATCAACGAGTTCGGCCAGGGTGGTGATGAGGACGCGGATGAAGTGGACGCGCGGAAGCTTGCCGCGGCGGAGCGGCCTCTGGCGGTGCTCGATCGCGTGGAGCCGGCGGAGGCGCCCGCTTCGTAGTTGTGTTATATACATAATGTCTTAAACTAGTCACTCAGCGGTACTTCTGTGCCACACGCTGCTTCTTCGCCGCGCGGTACGCGTCGAGGTCGTCAAACTCGCGGCCGGGGAAATGTTGGCTGGACCACTTGCCGTTCGCTTTCGACCTGGCTCCCTCAACGCACCTCTGAACAAAGCGAGGCTTCTTCGGCGGCACACGGCTTGCTTCGGGCACCATCACCGGCGTGACCGCGACCGTGCATCCCGACAGCTTCCACTTGATCACTTTTTCCTTCGGCGCTGGCGGAAGCCGTGCCTCGAGCGCCTCGCGACCTGCGCCACGTCGTCGACCGTCGTCATCCCCAGTACAATTTTTGCCGTGGGCCGCGGCCTCCGCCGCATAGAGTCTTGGCGCCTCGGGGTCGACAATCACCTTCGGCGCCGGCGCGCGTCCACGGCGCGTCGATGTCGACCGTGAGCTGTTCGGCCCGGACATGGGCAGCCGGCACCTCACCCTCGTCGCCGTCGTCAAACACGATTTCGTAGGCGCGGCCGCCGTCAGCGACCGCGTCCACGACGCCCGGATACCATCGTTGTCCCCACAAGGCGTCCACGCGGTCGCCGACGCCGAGGGCCGCGACGGGCGTCACCGCCACTCGTGAGACCGTGCGGCAGTTCGGGCACGTCGTGAGCGCGCCGCGTCTCGTCGGCGTCGTGCCGTTAGCGCCCGCGAGGCGTGCCAGGCACGAGGCATGAAATCTATGTCCACAGGCCAAAGTCGGGCCCGACACCTAGCGCGTCCATCGACGGCGAGTTGCACCAAAAACTTGTTCTCGCCGACAGAACCGGCGCACTTCCCGCCGAGGCTCCCGAGCTGGCGTTGCCGCGCCAAAAACGCCTCGGGCTTCAAGGGGCCTGATTTGGGGGGTGCCGGCGGCGGCTCGAAGTTGGCCGTTACGGGTGGGGGCTCGTTCGCGGGCGGTTGGCCGTCCCGCTCCGTAGAGGCCGGGCCGCCCTCGTCGACGTCCTCTAGGCAGATGGAGCTCTGCATTACTGTCGCTCTCTTGCTGGTAGTAACTAAGTCTTGAGCTATATTGATAAAATTGGCGGCGCGCCTCGCGGTTGTCGCGGCGCAGTCGGCCGGTCTTTTGAGCGTGCTTATGAGTCACTCTCGAGGTCTCGAGGACCGCCGCGGCTCCGCAAACAGCGACGGCAAGCACCAGCGCACCAGGCTCATAGTAGAGGCCGCAAAAATCGGGCCACTCAGCGAAAGTGAGAGACGCATCCGGCCGCATCAGTTTTACATATATCACTTAATCTACGGAGCTATCTAGGTGGCGCCGACGGACGACGCTGCCGCGCGCCGCACGGCTCAGGCCGGCGGCTTCGTCTCTGTTCAAGAGTGGGCCCCGACTTTGTTGGTTGGCGACCTACCGAAGCGCTGGGACTCCAATGCTTTGACCGGGTCCTCCCCTTTGGCCTCGGCTTTGCGCAGCGTTTCGTTCCATCGTTGTATGGATCGAGGAGTGATGCCATAGCGCGCCGCGAGAGCTGTAGATGCACCCGGCGCAGGCCGCGAGCGCCCCACCAGCAGCTCGCGGTACTCAGCAACGGCCGCACGCCGGACGGCCGGCGACAGATCGACGTGCGACCCAGGCTCACGCTGCTCGAGCGGCGATTCGAAGATCCAGGCGGGGTATGTCGGCAGCGGCGAGGGCGGTGGCCGAGCCGGCGACAAAGGCTCGACTGGCAGCGCTGCCCGCGGCGTCACCACCGCCGGCGGGCTAGCGTCGCGCGCCGCCGGCACATCGACGTCGACCGTGAGCTGTTCGGCCCGGACGTGGGCAGCGGGCACCTCACCCTCGTCGCCATCGTCCCAGGCGACTTTGTAGCCGCCCTCGAGCACTTCGTCGACGACGCCCGGGTACCACTTGTAACCCCACAGCGCACTAACGCGATCACCGACGTCATACGCAGCAGGCTTATATGGCGCGACGCGCGAAGTTGTGCGACAGTTCGGGCACGCCGTCAGCGTGCCGCGCCGGGACGTGGTCGCAGCCGTGCCCACCGCCGCAGCACACTGCGCGAGGCACGCGGCGTGGAAGCGGTGGCCACAGGGGAGCGCCACCACACCGCTGTCGAGCGCGTCGAGACAGATGCTGCAATCCATTAATCGACTTTGCGCCGCGCCTTGAAGCCCTGGTAGAGCGTGTAGCCGATCCACGAATACATGAGGACCACGGTCACGGCTGCACAGCCGATGAGCACGTAGAGGCCCGTGCCGACCTCGTCTTCGTCGTCAAACTTTTCAGCCATGCTGAGCTGGCCTTCGAGGCGAGCCGCCGCTGCTCGGCGAGGCCTGATAGCTGCGAGATGAGGATCAATTGGCTTGCAAAAGCCGCGTCGTGATTTGGCTAGTGTCTTACAAGACGCTAGCTCACTTTTGGCCGCGACGCTGCCATTTTTGCGCGCAGCGGAGGCACTGCAAAAGAGCTGGTTTGCCAGCACCACAAGTAGCCCCGAGCGCAACGGTGCAAGGGCACGCGTCGCCACTCATCACACAAAGAGAGCTGGGACAGCCACTGCCAATCTCGCCGACGCCGGGCGCGCCGATCAAAAAAACACAGCACAGATGGCCGAGCTCGACGCCGCCGTCCAGGCCCGCCTCAAGGAGTGGGCCGACCTCTTGACGGCCTTCTACGAAGGCCGCGACCCCGCCCAGAAGGCCTGGCTCGACCAAGAATTGAATAGACGACGCGCCGCGCCGCACGCCTGGCGCGACGCCTTGTTGTGGCTCACGCCGCCGCGCGCCGTCGACGCGTCGCACGGCGCCGAGTACTACGTGACCTACTTTTCCGCGTCGGTTTTAGAGGAGGCCGTGCGCGTCGGCTTCGGGTCGGAACGCGTCGGCGCCGAGGGCCGAGCCGCCGTAAGGACCGCGTTGTTCGACCCTGCCAATTCCCGAGGCGTCCTCGTCGACGCCGCGGCCGGGAGAAGGCCGAAATTACCAAGAGCCATCGCCACGCGACTGCAGAAGGTCTACGTGGACGTCGGCAAAGAGTCTTGGCCCGCCGAACTGCCCGACTACCTCGACGAGATCTGTAGAACAGCGCTCTCCACTGATACGAAGACGCTAGGATTGGATCTACTAGCTCTTTGTGCCGAGGAATTCTGTTCTGGTTCGAAGATTCCCGTGAAACGGGGCCGAGAACTAAAAGAAGGAGTAGCAATGAGGCTACCGCAAATTGTAGCTTTACTATGTGATGTGTTAGTAGAAAAGGACGCCGACGCGATGCAAAGTGCTCTGAAATGCCTCGAAACCTTAGTGGCCTGGGCGCCGCTCAAGGGTTATGTCACGCGAGACTTATTGAGAACATTAGTGCAGTTAATAGATGAAGATCTTCGCAGTAAAACGTTCTGTGGCGACGCGGCGGCGCGAGCGCTCGACGCGATCCTCTCGAAAAACCTTATCCCACCGGACATAAACGGTTTCATCGATGAAGTGGGGGCGTTAGTATTAGGGCTATTGCGAACATTGGCGTCGGCCCTAGACTCCTACGACGATGGCGAGGACCAGGAGGACGTTTTAGCCGCCACCTCTGAACTTGTGAGTACGTTCGTCGAGCTGCACGTGCCGCGCATTTCGCAAAGGCCCGACTTTCCGGTGGCCGAGTTGTTGGGTTTGTTAGCTCGTGTGTTGTTTTCGAGAGCGGCCAATCCAAGAACTTTGAGGCGGAACTTGCGGCCCTGGGATACACTCGTAGCGTACCTCGGTGAACGAGACACATGTCCGGACGCCCTCGCGTCGGGTATCGTGGATGTTGTGGTGGCGTTTTTCAGGGATCGATGCCTGTTCGAGAACAACGGCGAGGCTTTGAGTGACCTCCAGGCCGACGACGACAGCGACCGAGAAGAAAAAGACGAGGCGCACGACAACGACGAGGACCTCCTCGAGGAACTTTCTGGTGGTAGTCCGTCACAACCGGCGTTGGGTGGCGAGGCGCGCGTGAAAGGTGATGGTGGGGAGTTGCGAGGCTTACTCGTGGACGGTCACAAGTTGTGTTCGCAAGCGTGTCGCGGGCCTCTCTCCGCAAAAGCTGCGGCTGCTTTGTGCCAAGCTGCTTTAACGGCGTTAGAGTCGGCCATACCGAAGGCCTTACCGCCCCCCGAAGAGTGCCAGAACGGACCGCCTCCCTCATGTCGGTCGGGCGCGGTCGACGCCGCGACGTCCCTCTACGTGTTAGCTGCGGCGGCACCGGCCTCTCCAGAACTGTACAGAGCGACTGAAGCTGTAGCGTCTCTAGCACAGACCTGCATCGCGAATCGAGCGCACTCGCTCGGGCCCGCGCATTTGGCGCTTGGATGTGCGGCGCTCGATGCGTTACGAGCCCTCGCGCCGGCCTGCGCCGCGACGACGGGCGACCAATCACTTTCATTGATAGACGGCGTATTAAGCGCGGCCTTCGCGGCCTTAGACGACCAAGTAGTCCCGGCCCCAGAACCTTTAGCTCGCTGTGCCGCGTGGTTGGTATTAGCGGTGGCCAAGGCGTCGGCATCAGCGCCGTGGCTCGGTCGATCTGAAAAATTGAGAGCTCTAGCGGCGGCGGGCGCGGCGGGAGCTGCGAGACGCGTTTGTGCGCCCGCGCGCGCGTTGGCGCTGCGAGCGGCTCTGGTCGTCCACACGGCGGCGGGGCAGGAGGCGGACGCTATATTAGCGGCGCCGCTCGTGGCACCCCTCGCCGACGCGTCGCAGAAGCTTCTGAACGTGGAGGACTCGGTTTTGTTTGCTGCGGACGCGTTGGACGTACAGACCTTGAATCTCGCACGAGGCGGCGCGCGAGCTCTAGCAGCTTTATGTGCCGGCGCCTTCAAGGATGGAGTGAGATCACCATTTCGACAGAGCTTACAAACCGCTTTAGCCGTGACGCCGCGCCTACTTGCGTATGCCGCCGCTCGCGCGTTGCAACCGCAGCCGGATCGCACAGCTCCGCCCAACATCGCGAGGCAAGTAGCGGCATCTAGGGCACCTCACCTAGCGTTAGCAACAGCGCTCGCCGACCTGAACGCGTGTGCGGCCAAGCTCGACCCCGAGGCCGGCGGCGATGCCGCTCTGTCGTCCGCGACGTTCCTGCGCGCGGCCCTGGACGCGACGCGGCCCCAGGCCCAGCTGCTGTCGGAGAACCAGTCGACCGTGCCGCCGCGGAATGCCTGTGTGGCGGTTGTGCAATCGACCATTGTGGTGGGAAGGGCCGCGTGCCAGGGTCGAGGCGCGCAGTCCGCGGCGCTCGATCTGTGTGCTTTGCTATTGGACCACTGCGCTTTGCTGTCGAGGAATTCGCAATATGCGCCTGATCTCTTACCACCTCTCCTAGAAACGTCGAGGCGATTGCTGGTGGATCGATGGGCGGCGTTCGTGCGACGACCGAACAACGCGACCACCTGTGTGGAAATCAACCAGTATCGAGCAGGCGTCGCGTCGATGGCGTGGAGGACGAAACGTGCCGTCAAATTTTGATTTCCACACAGGCGACCACCCCGCAGGAGCAGCTCCTGCAGGCGACGGCGCCGGCGGTGCTCGTGGACGAAAGGGCTGCGCGCTTATTTCATGCGTTGTGCGACCTGTGTTGTTTTGCTGCTAGAGGGGATGATTTGCCGCCGAGGTGTGTGGAGGCTTCTTTATCCGCGCTCAGAGATGCTGATGAAAAACGTCGGCTATTCGATTTTCAACCGTTTGTTGAGAGATGGCGCGCGCCGCTCTGCGACGCTTTATTGGGCGCGCTGTTGGATGGAAGGCATGCCTTGTTAGGAGATGAGGCCGCGGCACTCTTACATCGCCTCGCGGCCCCCGATTTAGCAGGATTCTTCGGGAGTTTCCTGCCCCAGCGCATCGCTTCTTTAGAGGGATTGGACGACGGCCAGAAGCGGGCCGTGCTGTGGGCGCGGGCGGACGACCGGCCGTCGTTCATCCGCGGTTTGAAGGACGCGGCGGCGGACGTGGCGTACTACCGGCTGGTGAATACGAGCGCGATGGAGTGAGGGGCTAGTTTAACGTGTGATAATTGTTGCTGATACTTCTCACTGCTCAGGATAATTCTTACGCCACACTCCCACCACCAGCTACGGCTGCGTTTCGCGGACGCGGAGCGCGGCTCGTGCGTCATGCAATTGGTCCTCAACCCTCACGACGAGCGGATGAGAGCCACCTAGAATGCGACGCGCCTTCTGTGCAGTGTCCTCGAACCTCGTCACGGCCTCGCGGATATCGTCGAGCGTCGCGCCGGTGTCTTCATAGAGCGCCCTCCCGTAATTAATTCTCATCGTGAGCGTCAGATCATGAGCTTCCCCGAGGACGCGTCGCGCTGTGGAAATCGATGTGCGCCACAGTGTCTTGGCTTCTTCGAAGCGGCCTAGAGCACAAAGGGACGACGCAAAATTATTGGCTGTTGCGAGAGTGCCAAGAGCTTCCCCACCGTCGAGCCTCAAACGTCCAGCGTAGACTTCGCGTTGCATTAGCATGGCCTGTTCACCTCGTCCGAGGTGCTGATACGTGCCCGCGAGATTTGTTTGGACGAGGAGAATGGGTTCCCATGACGCGCCAACGCGCCGCAGCATAGACAACTCAGCCTCTTGCACGGGCAACGCGTCCTCGTAGTGGTTTGTATTGTACAAACCGTTCCCAAGCTGGTTCATCGCGAATTGCCGAATCTCATCCGCCTCCGGCCGCCCCAAGTACGTCTTCCAGCACGCCCACCCAAGCGCGCACCGCACGACGCCGTGGTATTGTTGCAAGCACTGACTACACGAGTACCACCGTTTGACCCTCTCATTCAACGCCTTGTCCCCCAAATTATTATCCTCGACTTCCGCGATCAAAATCTTCGCCTGCTCCGCCAAGCATACGCGGAGCACAAAGTCGCGCTCGGCTACGGCGTTAGAGGTCGGTGCGGAAATCAAACCGTGGTCGCGCCATCGAGCAACGTGGTTCGCGGGGACGGCGCCGCGTCGATGGCGTTGGGGCTGACCTACCTGTCTCGCACAGGTCTACGGGACGCCGAAGCACGTCATCGACGGGAAGCTCGTCCCCGACACGGAGTCCGCGTGGGGGGCGCAGGAGTGGGCGGCCAAGCTGAAGAGCTTGTAGGATACTTAGGAACTAATCATTCGACGTTCCACGTCGCCTTCTCCAGATTGATTAAATAACCTTTCTTGTACTTGCCGCCGAGCTGGTGCGTGCGGAAGTCCGCGGCGTTCTCGTTCCAGAGCCAGCGAAAGGGGTACACCAATAAATTGACGGGCCGCGCCGCCGACCAGATCGCGCCGTCGCGCCGCCACCGGCAAACTACAGTACGATGACGGTACCAGGGAACACGACACCACGAGGGCGACGCGTCGAGCCAGACGTGGTGGCCCGTGTGTTTATAACAACCGGGGAAGGGCAGCCACCAGGGGCCGCGCGCCACGGGATCCAACTCGTTCTGCACGCGGTAGTGGCGCATTCTCGGGGAAGCGTCGAAGGCCCGCTGGAAGGGGCGGTTCCCCACGCGCGGTGAACCGAAGGTGATCAGCGTCAAACGCATGCGCAAAGTCGAGCTGTCGAGCCTAAAGGCAAGCAGCGTCGCCGCGGCGGCGCCGAGCGAGTGGCCCGTGAGGAGCACCTCGCACGGCTGGCGCGCGGCCACCTCCTTGAGCACTATCGCCAGTAGCTTCTCGCCGCAGCTTTGTTTGTTAAGGTGCGCCACGAAGCCCGCGTGCACGCGCGCGCGGTCGCCCTTGCGCAACTTCACCAACCGGAGCATGTTGGCGTCGTCCCGGAGCTCGTCCGCGTCGACCGTTCCGCGGAAGACGACGACGACGCGCGCCGGCTCCACGATCACACCACAGTGGATCGCGTCGAGCCACAGCGCCACGCGCGCCTCGTCGTGGAGTTCTTCAGAAACCGCCTTGACGCATTTGTGGACCTGGTTCCGGTCCTGGAACTCGTACGCCCCGCCGCCCCCCGTCTTTTCACAAGGTGGCGCGAGCGCGGCGGGCGCTTCATTCTTAAACGCGTCTTCTCTCAGTGAAGCGAGCGAGCGGTGCTGCGGCCCCTGCCACCAATACACGAGATGGCACAGCGCGCACGCGCCCATCAATGACTCGCGCGTCGGCGCCTCGGTCCTCCAGTCCTTCTCGCACGCGCCCAGCAGCACCTCCTCGGGCGCCGCGGCGAGGAGCTCCTCCTCCGGCTCTCCGGCCGGATCAAAGCAGGAGATGCCAACGCACTCCATCGGGCTGCCCTTGGCTCTCGTTCACAGCTGCGGCCACGTGCGGGCAATGCTGGGTGTCGCTCCCAGGCTGATTTGCTGGCAGCTCTCCCTAGCCGCGGTGTGGGGCAGCCAATCGTCGACCGCGATCTAAGCTGGAGTTTCTAGGGATGCCTAGTGCCTTACATCCCGCTAGCTAATTCAGTTTTGGAGGCCTTCCTGTCGTCGTTGTCCAGGGGAGAAGCCGGCCGAACACAAGATAGCTCTCGGCTACGGCGCATAGGGACGCCGAAGCACGTCATCGACGAAAAGCTAATCCCTGACACGGAGTCCGCGTGGGGCGCGGCCGGCTGGGTAACAACACACCTTTTAGAACACCCCTCCCCCAGGACAAGGACTCACGTCGAAGACCGCCACCTGGTCCCCGGAAGCCGCCGCGACGACGCCCGGCTCTGAAGCCGCCAAGGCAACGCCTCCACCAACGCGCACGGAAAACTCCTCCCGCCCCTTCCGAAAGGCCAGCAGCTCCTCGCCCCTTCTAAGGAAGACGCGGCCCGCGCACGCGGCCACGGTCACGTCGCCCGCAACCTCGCCGCGGAGCGCGACACTTCTACTCGCGTCGACGCGCGGCGCTTCTGTAGAACTACACTCGACGACCGCCGCGGTCAGCAGCTTTGACCTTCGGCACAGCACGACGACGCCGTCCGCGGTCGCCGCGGCAGCGACGACCTCCGCGCTGTCATTCTGCTCGACGACCCGTTCCCGTAATGCTACCAGCGCCCCGTCCCGTACGGATGACGAGTACGTAGCGCCACCTCTCATATATACATTTGGTGCCGCCTGGGCCACCGCGTCGCCACGAAGACACTGCGCGAGGGCCGTCCCTCGTGGCCCCTCATCGTATAGGACTGAAGCGTCTCTATCTGAACACGAAGGAGCCGCCGTCACGACGCGGCCGAGGACGTCCGGTTCCACACTTGACACTCGCCTTTGCACCGAGCAGTCGGCATCACCCTCAGAAAAGGCGGGCCACACACTCACAAGGCCGTAGCTATCGACGGACACATTCGTCGAGCAGCACAGCGGCCTTCCCCCCTCGCCTCGGAGTAGTTCTAACACGACACCGCGGTCGTTCGGCTCCGGGGCAACACGTTTCTTCTGCCAGAACCAGCCCTTCCTTTGAGGTGGGAGGGGCGGCGCCGGCAGGCACTGCCACCTACAACCAACACCATGCGAGTCCATGACCAATAGTCTAGGCGCGTCGTCGCGGCGGATCCACGCGTCCTCGCCTTCGAACCTGTGCGGAAATCGACCAGTGAGCGAGGTTATGGCATCGCGTCGATGGCGTGGAAGCTCTACGCCGTCGAGCAGAGTCAGGGACACACCGTCGCGTCGATGGCGTGGGGCGCCCGAAATTTGATTTCCACCCAGCCTCGCACAGCTCGTCGTCGTCGTCGACGCGCACGAAGACCGGCGCTTGAAGGTCCCGGCACCGTGCCTGGAGCGTCCACGCGTCGAGGCGCGTTTCTCGCTCCATTTTCTTGACCTGGAGCGTCGGTGAGAGGTCGAACCGCCACACGCGGATCAGACCGCTCGCGTCGACGGCACAAAGCCGCCGTCGTCTTCTCCCGATACCCAGGGCGACGATTTGAGATGATGTAGTAGGATAGATCGTGTCTCGCAGGCACGCGACGACCTCGTCGGCGTCGTCCTCGTCCACATAGCGTGGGTTCGGCCGATGCGCCACCGAACCAATGGCGACGCCGCCGCGCCGCCCGCCGACCGCTACTAAGACTGTTGAAGACTCATCATCAGTGACCGTGACGCCTCGACTACAGCATATCGTCGAGACGGGCTCGCCTAACTCTAAAAGGCGCGGCCTCGGAGGTAAAGGTGTATCCGTCTTCAAGCTTGGTTTTGGGATGCAACCATCGAGTCCCGGCAGGAATAATAGAGTGGGTTCAATGGATGCCAACCGTCGCGCGGCTCTTGTCGGGACGGCCCGTTCATTATTCATATTCCTCATCAATAACTCAGAGCGCGCCCGTTCCAGCGTCCTCAAATCACGCCCATCCACCAGACCTTTCACAGCGTCAACAATCAATGAACGGGCCTTGTCGCATTCGTCATGCATCGAATGCGCGACCTCGCCAATCAACTCGGTGATGAACTCCCGTCCAAGCTCGAGCACCACACCTCTCACAACCCTGATCAACGCGCCCCTTTGATCATCCCACTCGCCGACGCCGCCGTGGCCATACGTCTCGGCCTCCCTTCTTTCAAGCTTCTCCATATCTTGCTTCTGCGCCCGCGCCAAAGCTGCCGCGTCGAGGGCCTCGTCGCCGGCCTTTTCGATGTCCTCCAGGCCACTGAGGGCGCCCTCGGCCCACTTGACCTCCTCGAGCGACTTGGCAGCTTCCGCCTCGAGCGCTCTGACGCGGTCCTCGAAGGATGCTATACAGTTCTCTGCCTCTGTTTCCGGATCTTCTGATGCGGGTGCGGTCTTCGCCCGCGGCGTGACATCCGTCGAGGACAGGACCGAGGCCATGGCTAGCTCCAGACCTGCTTCCTTGTCGTCTCCAGGAAATTCTGGGGGCAACGCGGCCAAGCCCGCCGACGTCACCAGCGCCTCTCGGAGCTCGTCCCCGAGCTCCCGCTCGAGTAATGCTGCCGTGGACAACGACGCGGTCCGGTCGGCTTCCCGCTTCTGCAGTTGCAATTGAGCTAACTCATGCTCGACGGCCAGTTTCTCCAAAGCGACAGACGCGGTCTCCGCGGCAATTGACGCCAAGGCAGCATCATGTTTTTTGGCCCGTTCCGCTTCTCTGATGGCAGCCGTCGCGCGGAACTGCTCCTTCGTAGCCACGACGGTGTCGCGGTCCATGACCTCCAGTTTGACACGGGCTTCTTTTTTGGCTTGTTCCGCGATTGCGTAGGCCTCGTCGGCCATCGCGAGCTCCAGTCGCTTCGCGGCGATCGCGGCCAGCGCGGCTTCGCGCCGGTACGACTTGGCTTTTGTGGATCTCAAGTCCCGCTCCTTTCTAGCCTCGCGCAGTTTCTTTTGGATCGAGGCTTGTTGTGCTTTTTCATTCGCCGCGGCCTCATCTAGCGCTTGGAGCTGCTTCTGGAGCAGCGAGAAGCGGCCCAGAGTTGTGGGAGGGAGGTCGGGCACGGCCTCCGTCGGCGGCAGGCCCGGCACGGCCTCGGGTAGTGTTTTTGGGGCTGGTGCTGGCGCCGCGGCTCCAATCGGGGCCGGTGCCGGCGCGACCGCGATTGGCGCGACCACCGGCGGAAGGTGTGAACGTGGACTTCTACTGGCAGCTGGACCCGACGAAAGCGGCCGTCGATCGACTGGCGCC
This sequence comes from Pelagomonas calceolata, assembly GCA_918797485.1. Taxonomy (NCBI): domain Eukaryota; class Pelagophyceae; order Pelagomonadales; family Pelagomonadaceae; genus Pelagomonas; species Pelagomonas calceolata. The sequence goes on along the minus strand of CAKKNE010000006.1, from coordinate 676,544 downwards.
GTCGGCGCCGCAGCGGTCGCCCGGCCTCGGTCTCGCGCGACCGACTGGCGCGGCGGCGGCGACGGCGGGTCGGCCAGTCGTCGCGTCGACGCGACGGGACTGCCGTCAGGTTCGTCGACGAAGAACAAGCGCGCTGAGGGCGCTGCCCGCTTCATTTGTGTGAGTGCTAAGTTGCTCACAGCTAGGGTGGTGCCATGGCTCGGGGCTGCCCGAGTGCTTCGTTCCGATGCCGCAACGCAATGAGTTAATCGATGCGCAACCGGCGAGGCAGCGCGCTATACAAACGTGCGGCGCACCTGCCAAAAGCTGCCCGAACCCGACCCTGCGAGGAAACCCCCTTGTAAGCTTCGCAGGCCTCGCCGAGGCGATACACTTGGCTGCCGGACCACCAAGCAATGAGGCGAACTCAAAAAGCTAGAGAGATGCAGCGCCGTGTGAGAGCCCATTGAGCGCCGCGCTAAAAGCGTCGCCGCGCTGCCCCCGCGCCCCGCGCGACCGCCAGCCGTCGCCCGCAGCCCCATCCAAAGCTGCCCCCGTCGAAAAAGCGCCCGCGGCCCCGCCCGCACCCTGCCACAGAGCACCTAGCGCCATGCCCATCATCCGAAAAAAGCAGCCCCGCTTGTATGCGGGCGTCAAGCAGGATCAAAGAATACCAAATAAGACGGGCCACGTCGCCTTTATTGATGTGGGCGAGGAGCGCATGAAGTGGCAGCGGACCGTAAGTGAAACGGACGCGCTATATCAACTACCTGATACGCGGTCGCGGTGCGGCACGCCCTTCGGCACCTCAACCAGGTCGGACTGGGAGAACACGATGAAGAGCAAAAGAGATTTGTACAACCCCTACGCCTCGCCAGGAAATTATAATCCACCGCTCAATGTTACTTTGAGGGCTCCACCGTCCATCAAGTTCGGCTACTCTTCCAGATTGGAGAGATATGGTCGCAATAAAACTCCCGGACCGGACTATAATATCGACGGGATCTACTCGAACGGCCCGACGTGCGGCCGGGTCAAGCTCGGGTTCGCGAAGAGCAAAAGGAAGGATTTGATCGTTTCTGCCACGGATGCCAGTTACTTCCCGCGCTTCCCCAAGGGCAAGAGCGCCCCATTGACGGGAAGGAACTTCTTCGGGCTCAAGGAGGAGCAGTCGCGGTCGCCGGGACCGGTCTACGACACCGCGAAATATGATTTTGGCAAGCCCGCGGCGAACGTTATTGGGTTCCCGGGCGGCCATTTCAGTTTTGGCGCCGGGCGCAACTTCGACCGGTTCAAGTTGCGGGACCAGCCCATGATCCTCTCGGCCGAGTTGCGCTAGTCTACGATCGGGTCGCGGCGGCGGCGTCGGGGCGGCGTCGACGACTCACCACCCAGAACTCACGCCGCCGACGCGACTCAATTAACTACGAGATAGGAGTGTAAGTTAGATGGCTACGATCGACGTCCTCGACTTGGGGACCTTGAACTTGTTCAAGGCTCTCACAGCTCGCAGGTCGTCCTTGAATTCGTTGGTTGCCCTACGGTGCTGTATGATTTCGGAAGCGGTCACGGGCCGTTCCCGCGGGCGGACGCGGTCCCTTGGTAGGGTGAACTCTGCCAAGGCGGGCGGCCGTCGGGTCGGCGCCGCGAAGAAATCATAAGAGGGCTCCTCGTCGTCGACGGCGTCGAGGATCGGCGGCTCGTAGGGCAACTGTTTGGGCGTCGGCGCCGTCACGGGTCGCGTGTCCGTCCACTTCTTCTTGCGCGGCGGCAGGGTCCGCCTCACCGAACGTTTTTCCCGGACACCGTATCTGGGCAAGTAAGTACCGTTCGCATCGCGAGGCGGCGGCAACCGAGACGTCCGGCCCGCGAAGGCCGCCGTCCAGGTGTTGCGGCGCGACATGGCTTTGGCGAACGAGTCAGGCGGCGCCTCGTAGGTGCCTGGGGCCGGGCCGACCTTCTCGCCTGTGTGGGAATCGCGGGTTTAAGACGCCATCGACGCAATGGTGCGTTCCACGCCGATACGCTACCGACGCGGTCCGCGCCTCCTAGCGAGAGCATGGCCTGCGTGCCCTCCATGGACCGCGTGTTCCTATATCTCCGCGTCCAGTCCGACGTCCTAGACCTCGATAAAGGTAATGTGTTCAGCGTCGTCCGGCCCGTCTCATACCTCCCGGGCGCCGGGTACTTCTGGAAGTACCGCGTCCCTATGAATGAGTTGCCGCAGTTGTTGTTGTCCCGGACGGACGTGCCAAACACTGGGAGCGGCATGGTGCTGCTTGGCAGGCAGCGTGCCGGCGCGCGTCCTTCGTCGCGGGCCCCTGGAAAGCTAACGTGAGGCTCTCAGAAATGCGTGTCTGAGTTGCAAATGGCGCGTGGCGGCTGGCGTTCGAGGGCAGCCCTTTTTAGCGCTGCCCATCCGCTGCCCCGAGAGCTTATTGAGCCTTTTCCAAGTAAGGGCCTCGCCATCGCTCGCCGGGGCCCCGGAGACGTCGACGCACGCTTGGACGGCTTGAAGAGAGAGGCACCCGCGACGCCGCCCGGCTCTGGCCGCTGTGCAAGAGCGGAGCGTGCCGCGACCCCCGCTGCGCCACCGGATTGGCGGCGCGGACGCTTAAGACCCAGCCCACACGCCGTCGACGCGGCCGTGGACACACGCGCGCCCCGGCAGAGCCCGGGCAGCCCCTAAACAGCCCCACACACCAGCCATGGACGCCGAGGCCAAGTCCGACGACGGCCGCCCGGAACTCGAGTCCCCCGTCTTCACGGTCTGCACGTTAAACGTGGGCGGCCGCAATACCAATTCATTCGAGTTCGAGATGCGAGGAGATTTAACAGAGCTGGGCGAGCAGTGGGGCCAGCGCTTTGCGAAGGCGAATGCTTGCTTGGCCGAGGCGGGGCCGGCTTCCTGCCAAGGGCTGGAGCGAGCCGTCGACGCGGCGTATGCCCAGATGGCGTCCGAGCCGCGAAGCACGGAAAGTGTTGTTACTTCCCTGTTAAATGATGCGACGTGGGAGCAAGCTTTGGAGAGGGTCACGCGCGACTGCCCCATGCTCTTCAACGCCTGCAATTTGGCGTCGCTGCGGGTGGGGCGACCGGCGCCCCTCGAAATGCCAGAAAATCTCCTCAAGTTCGAGGCCAACGTCGAGGACGATTCTGTCCAACAATTCTTCGGCGCCTGGCTGCGCTGGTTGCACTCCACGTCGGACCAGGACTGGGCGGCCTGGGCGAAACGAGCGAAAAAGTATGCAGTATCATTAGGTGATGCTGTTGCAGGGTTGTTAATCTTCGATGCGATGTGTTTTGAAGCGCTCAGGAGGATGTATCCTTCATCTGAATCGTGTGGAGATATCATGCGCGAACACCTGTCGTTCCACGATCGGCTGCACTTCACGACAGAAGTGGGCAAGTACACGAAGCTCGTGGAGCTGTTAGCTGAGTTGCAATTCCCGGAGGTCGTCTGTCTGCAGGAGGCGTATGACCTCGTGGAGATTTCTCGCGGTGGTAAATCTGCTTTAACAGATCGGATGTACTCGATGTTCGCGGACAAATACGCCATCAACTCGAGTGGAGAAACAGCGGTACTAGCAAGGCGGGACGCCTTCCAGACCATCCAAGATCAGGAGGAGAAGCCCGCCTGGTATCTCACACTGGAGGCGGAAGGTAGAAAGCTGTACGGAGATGACCCTAAGCTCCTGAAGGACTGGGAGACGACGCTCCAAAGGACCTGCGTCGTCCAAGCAAGACGCTTACGGACGGAGGTCTCGGAGTCGGCCTCATTGTTACCGAAGCGCTGGGCGGCCGTCGACAGAATGACTCGTAGAGCGGGTTCGTTCCGACTGCGGTCCACACCTCGCTCCGGACCGGTGCCCGTAGCTTTGTGCGCCGTGCATGGCAAGGGCGCTTCGGAAGTGGGCAACGCCTTCGTCCCGGCCCTCGCGAGGGCCCTCTCGACGCATTTCTCGGACAAGGCTGCCTTTGTCCTGGGCATGGACTCCAATACCAGTGATAGTGACGCCTTCTCGGCGGCTCTCGAAAGTTGTGGCATCATGGCCGAGGAGGCCTCGGATCCCGCGGCTCGGACCGTCGCGAAAAGAAGGTCGCGCTTGCAGACCCAAGTGAAGAAAGCGGGCGTTCTAGACGTTTCGTTGAAGGACTTCGTCGTGGCCTGGCGGGCCGACGAGGCCGGCGAGAAGATGGAGCCTTTGGTACGAGGCGTCGAGCAGTTCCCTTCTTTGAAGTCGGGGGACACGATCGAGATGCTCATGCCGACGGCGCAGTGGCCCTTCGACCACGCTTTATTGGTGGCGGAGGTCGGGGGGTTCATGGGGCCGTAATTTTGCTTCTACTCTGATTGTTACGGTGCCATAAGATACTGGTCCTTACTTTCTAGTGTCTTTACAGGACGCTAGCTCGAGCGGTCGAGTCTTTGCGCGCCATTTGCGAGCGCTCGCTCAGTGGCCATTACCGATGGACAAGTCCGATCAAAATGTCGTTCGTGGCCCAACGGCGCGCTATGAGGGCGCCCCGGAGGGCGCGGTATCTCTTTCCCCTGAGGAGGCGCGCAAACTCGACGCGCGGCTCGCGAAGGTACGCGACGCGTACTTCCGAAGGCTTCCCGAGTCCGACCCTGAATACGACGAAATGCAAGAATTACTAAAGAAGGCGGAAGATTTGGCGGCGAACGCTACATACGCGCCGGGCGCGTGCACAGAGGACAACAACCGGCGGAACGCCAAGCGGTCGCGGGACGCGTAAGTCGCCGCGCGCGCGAATTTAGACTACAGGGCTTCGGATTGTGCCAGTGCGATGGCGCGAGGGGCGACGGCGCGACGCGGCGCGGCGAACGACGGTGGCCGTGGTCAATCGACGACGTGAAGCGAGCGCGTTATTATTGGGGTGATCTTGTCGCGTAAGAATCGAGTCTGATCGATTCGTTCTAGCGGCCTGTAAGACACTAGCAAGTGCAAGCCTTTGGAGCTGCAGTCCAAGCTGCCGGCTCTGTGGGGGGGGGGGGCGCATGTCGGGGGGGGGGAGGAAGGGGGGAGGGAGGGGGGCGCCGGAGGCGCCCGTGGGCGCCGGAGGCCTGGGGATGTTCCTCCAGCAACGGTGGGGCGCGGCGTGTATCTATCGAAGGGAAGGGGCTGCCATGAATAGGGTCTACTACTATAACGGAGGCCTAGGGCGACACGCCGGTAGCAAGTAAGGGGGAGCAAACAAAAAGCGGCCATAGCAAGTGCTCTCGCGCGAACGCGAACGTGACTGCTGATGGCGGCGTTACGCACCGTGGTGTATTCACCACGGTGCGAACTTCGAAACCGGAAGAATCACGTTGTAGACCGTGGTTCCCGGTAACCCTGCTGGACAATCCACTTCCACTGCGTGCAGTCGTCCTTGCACCACACGGTCTTCCCGCGAAGCCCGCCCATCGGAGGAACCTTGTTAGCGCGGCGCTTGTTCTCCTCTTCTACTTCGTCGACCTTCCCACAGTCGCACTTCGGGCAGCCCGTGTACTTCCGAACGGCCGCTAGTTTCTTCTTCTTCTTCTCGTCGCCTGACTTAGACGGAGCCGGCGCAGGAGCCGCGTCCACTGTGTCGCGATCGACTCGATGTACCAGAAGACAAACAGTGGACGCCGTGTCGACCGGCAGGTCGCTCTGAATTCGCGGCGGCTGCATCACCCGCATCTCATATTGCGACGCTCCATAGATCTGTTTGCATTCAGTGCACTGGTAGGACCCCTCGACGAGGAAGTGTGGACGACCTGTCGTCAGGATCATCTTGCACGTCTTACGCTTAGAATAAGTCCACCGAGAGAACTGTAGCCGCCCCCGGCACCCAAAGCAACGCAAGGAATCTGCCACCTCTTCGTCGCCGTACCGATTAAGGTCCGGACGCAGAAATATGACCTCAACACCACGTAGCGCGTGTTTTATGTAGCTGGGCCGCGTCCCGGCGCCGGTATCGATGGTCTCGTGAAAAACCACCCTAAAGTCGCCAGGTGCGAAACATTCGCGTTGTTCATCGGCGCTCAAACTTCCTGAATACTTGAAGACGGTGAAATGACGCTCTTTGTCGTCGTAGCGGACGCGTGGACACTTTTCTATAGTAGTATGAATGATTTTTTCGAGCTCTGGAATCAACCGCGGCGTGGCGTCGTCCTCGGCCTCCAAACTGGCAGTCTCTTCTGCTAACGAAGGCCGTGGCCTGTCAGCGGTGTCCTCTTCGCCCACGGTGTCATCTCCGATCGCCGTCGACGCGTCACGCTTAGTGCTGGACGGCCGCACGAGAGCGACGGCCGCCGCCTTAAGTCTATTGAGCATTCCAGGCGCCGGCGCCGGTGCAGCGGGTGCCGGCGGTTCCGCGGGCGGTGCGACGGGAGCCGTCGGAGGATTGGGAGGCTTCTTGAAGAAGGACAGAGGAGCCGTACCCTTGGCGTCCTTCTTCGTTATCTTACCCTTGAACGGGTCCTTGCCCCCCTTCTTCGAGGCGATCTCACCGTGCGTCAGGCCAAAATATTCGCTTTTGTCGCAGCCAATCGAGTGCGCTTTCTTGCTTCTCGAGTTGTTGCACTTGGGGCAGTCGACAGTCTTCAACGGCGTGATGTGCATGCACCCTAACTTGACGTTCTTCCTATCCAGACGCGCCGGAAGACACTTGCACGAGCACTCCGGATTGTCCCCCACCGTCCCGCCATCTAATGTGCTCTGCACTTGGCGCGCGCCGTTCGCCCACCCAGCGCCCGGCACCGCGACGTCTTCCGAAGTCGTTGCTTGTGGCGCCGGCGCATTCGCAGTGCCGCCGACGACGCGCTCCGCCATCGGTAGTCCTTCCGGCGCTGGCGGCGGCGCTGGCAAAGCGATCGAACGAGGCGCGGCAGGTAACCGCTGGTCAGCGCCTCCGCGACCAGCCGTAAAGACGTTTTGCAGTTCGCGCTGGCTCTTGCGGGCCTGGGAGCGGCCGCTCATCGATTCCTAGCAATTCGCGTGCTGTCGTTGGTGCGTGGGGCAGCGTTTAAATGCCCCCCAGTTTCAGGGCCGACCTGCGCCTGGGCCAGGCGCAGCGCAGCTGCCTCTGACGTATTGGTGCCATTCGTCGGATTAGCTCACTCACGACGCAGAAAAACTCATCATTTGTGCACGCCATCAACTTGCGGAGCGCTGCTTGGCCAGATCATCCACGTACCAAGGCAGCTTGCACAGCCATGCCTTGCACAGCAATGCGAGCCATGCGATGCGTTCTAAGCATCGGTGCATGCAAAGCACTCGTCGTGCCGCGCCGCACGCGCACGCCATCGACGATGCGCCGCATCAGTCCATCGATGCGCGCGCCATGGCTGAAATTCGCGGCCGCGCCGGGAGCGCTGGCGCCGCGAGCGTTGCAGAATGGTCGCGATCCGCGGACGCTCGGCGAGGCGTGGCGCTGGTGCCGGTCGTATCGCTTTCCGGAAGACGTCTGTGAATATGCAGGGGCAGCGGGTGCTGCGCTCGATCCGTCGGCCGCGGCGGTCGCGGTCTATGGCTGTGCACAGATGGTCTTCGCATATCGCGCGTTTCGGCGGGCGCGCGCGAGCGACGAGCCGGGCCGCGAGGCCGCGCTGGGGCGCGGCTTCCTCTTGATTTTTCTGTGGCACGCGTCGCACTTTCTTGCTCACGAGTTTAAGAAGCCGTGGGCCTGGTTTGGTTCGCACTACTTCTATATCTTCGGCTTCTTCCAGCTAGCCCGCGCGCTGAACTCGACGCGGGCGGGGGCTCGGCGCCTCGGCGCCTACCTCGTGGGCGACGGGCTCTTGACGGCGTGGGGCGGCGACTACGTTGGACTCGTGTCGGGCGTCACGTACGGCGCGCACGCGATCCGCGGCTGCCAGACGGGCGACGCGAAGACGGACCGGTCCGTGCGGCGGTTGATTCTAGGACTATCAATTGCGGCAGCTTCGCTCTTCGGCGCCGTCGAGATCATGTTTTGCCACCGCCTCGGGAAGCTCGGCGCCGTCGGCTTCGGGTCGGCGCACCTGGCCGTGGAGCTGTTTGTGGTCGGCGCGTCGATCACGTTTTCGCGGGCGCTGGAGAACGTCGTTCAGGGATCCGGACCCAGCGAACTCGCTGGGGCCTAGTATAATTTGTATCGTATAAAGTTAGACGTGTGGGGGAAGGAAGGGTATATATATGAGTCAGCCCGCGAGCTCGTAGTCCTCGCCGGCGTCGGAGTCCGCGGCGTCGTCCTCCTCGCCTTCTAGCGCGTCGATGATCTCGTCGTAGTCGTAGCGCGGCAGCTTGATGACGACGCGCGACGGCGGCGCCGGCTTTCCGGCGTACGCGGCGTCGCGCTTGCGCTGAGATGACTTGGCGCTCTCCGAGAGAAATAAACACAGCGCGGCTCGCGGCGCCGGTTTCTTGCACAGGGCGCGTTGCGCGGCTTCAGGGATGGCGCTGCGACGGCGCGCTCTTGCTGGCGCGGTCGATTTAGCGCGAAAATCCAATGGCCAAGTCAATAGTAAAACCTGTTTTGTTTTATCGTCGCGAGAGCCGTGGGGCTAGACGCATCCAGATTCACTCCTTGGAGCAGTCCGGTACGGCTCTGCGGGAGTAGCGCCACTCTAAAGGCCAACGCCGACGGCCGCGGTACCCCCGCGGAATTGCGTACTAAGGTCCTAAGGAAGGAACGACAAACAAGGTCACGTGGCCCTATTACTACAGAAGTTAAATTAAACGGTATGCCTCGGAGGCCGCCGCCGCGGCGCTTCCGGCGTCAAAAGCTGTTCGTGCCGGAAGAGCGTCCCCGACCGCCTTCGATACACTGGAGGTCCATTCTCCTCATCTGAGTCCGCCCAGAGGCGCAGCTCGTCCGTGGACACGAACAACGCGGCGTCGACCACGGGCCGCTCGCGCGACGGCGCCGCCGTCGTCGCCGCTGCGGCTAGCAGCGCGGGCTGCTCCTCAACTGGACGGGGTGGCAAGGGTGGCCCGCGCGGCTTCGACGCGGGGTCTTGCCGCGCGCGGTCGAGCGGGTTCTGGCGCTTGTGGTGCTTTTTCTGAACAGCGATCACTGGTGACGCCTCTCGTTGCAGAGGCGTCTCCCGTGCGATGGACGAGCCGACGGACGGCCAGGGCACCACCGACGACCCGACAGATTCCTGGGGAACGATGTCCTCCCCACTAAGTGGAGGCGGCAGCCGCCTCTGATAAAGCAGAGACCGGTCCACATCAGCGAAGTAGGCGTGTCCCAATAAATCTTCGGAGATGCCGAAGCGTTTTTCAACGTCCTTCCGCAGTAACCCCTTCACGAGGTCGATGGCGTCAGTATCGCCGCACGCGACGTAGTAGGGCTCGTGCCGCAGTATGCCCTCGAAGACGGCGCGCGTGCGAGCCGCGGAAAACGGAGAATACCCTACTAACGTCTCGAACGTGAGGCACCCGAGCGCCCACAGGTCCACACTTCGCCCGTACGTCTTGCCTCGGAGCTGTTCGGGTGCCAGGTACTCCAAAGTGCCACAGAGCCGCATCGATGCACGCGTTGCGGCCAGGCCCAGGTCCGCGAGCAGGCAGTGCCCCGCGCCGTCCACGAGGATGTTGGACCTGTGTGGAAATCAACCAGTGAGTTGGGTTAACGTCGCGTCGATGGCGTGGGGCGCCCGAAATTTGATGTCCACACGGCGTTGGACGGCTTGACGTCGCGGTGGACGACGCCCGCCGCATGTAGTGCTAGTAGAGCCGAGGCGAGTTCCGCACTCACCAACCGCGCGTGGGCGATTGGCAATCTACGCCCCGGCCTTCTCTCGAGGTGGGAGGCCAGCGTGCCTCGAGGCGCGTAGTCCATCACTAACCAAGTGTCGGCGGGACCATCGAACCAATACCGTAATCGGACAACAAAAGGGTGCTTGACCGCCAACAGCGCTCGACGTTCGTCGCCGGCCTTGCCCCGCGGGATCGTCTTGATGGCGTAGGTCCTGCCATTTTGTTTGGACGTGGCGAGGAAGACTTCGCCGAACGCTCCCTTGCCAATGCTCCGTTCGATGGCAAAATCGTCGCGCGACGCGTGGGGCGTGTCTGCCTCGTCCTGGGTATTAAAACTGCCGTCGGGCGTGACCGTCGTGGCCAGCTCCTGCGGCGCCTTGCGCCGGATCGCGTCCGGCGCGGCGGCGGTGGCAACGGCGGCGGCCTTGAGCCTGAGCGCAGCGAGTTCCTCGTCGTCCTCCGGCGTCCATGAGGGCGTCGCCGCCGTCCGCCGGCGCAAAGCCGCGATACGCTCGAGGTCCTCGTCGGCGTGGCCTTGTGTCCGCCGGCGCAGCTCTGCGATGCGGTCCCGCTCCTCGTCGTCGGCCTGCGCTGATGTGGCGGCGGCCTTGAGCCGGAGCGCTTTGATGCGCTCGAGGTCCTCGTCCAGGACCTCGAGCGCTTTGATGCGCTCGAGGTCCTCGTCCACCATCGCGTCTCGGCGGCGGCGTCGGGTAGGCTGCCTCAAAGTCGGGGCAGCCGCTGCCCCGCCGTCCGCGCGCGTCAAACTTGATCAGGCGTGCGGAGGGGGTCAGGAACCGTCGCCTGCCGCGCCAGCGACCGTCTGGGGCGCCCCGCGTGGCCGCTGGCTTTGCCTCACGCCAGACTCTTCGGTGCACCCCGCACGGCGGTTAGCGTGCGCTTTCACGCGCTCCGTGCGACTCCTCGCCGGCGCACGCGTGCCGGCAGGGCTGTCGCGTCGACGGCTAGCGGCCTGTAAGACACTAGCAATCGTCGAGGCCGTCGCGCTAGCTACCGGCTTTCCTAGGCTCCGCACTGCGCGTAAACGCCGTGTCGACCTGCGCAGCCAGCGCATAGATCGAAAGACAGACGAGCTCTACGTGCCGGCGCGCGAGACGAGCCGCAGCGCCTTAGTTAGGGCTTACTCATAAAACCGCTGACCCGGAGCGGCGCGCGTTCTCCGGGCGGCGCCGCGACGACCACTGACCGGCGGCGCGGAAAAGCAGCCGTCGAGACTACAAACACACAAACGCCGGCGGCGCGGCGCGAGGGCCATGGCCGCCGACGCCTCGAAGTACGGCATCACCCAGCCGCTCGACGAGGCGCCGCCCCACGACGGCGACGAGGACTCGAGTGCCGCCCTAGTCACGGTCCTGAAAGCTCTAGGTGTCTACGAATCGCAGGAAGGGTCGCGACGACGCGCCTCGCTGATCGACGACGTCGCGGCCGAGTGCCAGCACTGGTGCCGCGAGGAGTGGCTCCTGCAGGGGAATGATCATGATTCTTCACCTAGATGCGAGCTGAGGACGTTTGGCTCCGTTAAATTAGATGTCCACACGCCCGACGCGGATATTGATCTTGTGTTAGTAGCGCCGAGGCATTGTACTAGAACAGCATTCTTCGACCGACTGGCCAAGCGCTTAGAGAACCGAGAGGATGTAGGAGAAGGCAGGGTCATGCCCGTCAGGGACGCCTACACGCCCGTATTGAAGTTCCGGATGAGTACGACGGACGTAGATCTATTGTTTGCTCCGTTAGACCTAGAAAAATTACCTGAGCCCCTAGATATCATGGACGACTCGCTGATGAACGGTCTCGATGACGTGTCCGTGCGGAGTTTGAATGGTGCCCGAGTAGCTGAGTACTTGCTTGATCTAGTACCGGATCAAAGCGTATTTAGAGTGGCCCTACGAGCGATCAAAAAATGGGCTAGGTGCAAAGGACTCTACAGCAATGTGCTAGGGCTATTGGGCGGCATCAACTGCGCCATCCTGGTCGCCTTCGTCTGCCAGAAGTACCCGTTAAAAGACCCCGCGGTCGTGCTGGAAAAGTTCTTCCGGATCATGGAGGTGTGGGAGTGGCCGAACCCCATCATGCTGCGGCAGCCTTCCGCCGACGACGCGCGGGCGTGGAACCCGCGGTGCTTATGCAGTGTCCCTTTGTCATGTGTCGCGACGACGGCGTCAACGCTCGATAACGCAGGCTCAACCCCCGCGACCGCGCCCACCTCGCGCCCATCGTCACGCCGGCGCACCCATCCATGAACTCGTCGTACAATATCGGCGCGCCGCAGCTGCGAGCCATCAAGGAGGAGCTGACGCTTGGTAGATCCGAAACGCGGAGGATCCAGAAACTCGCTCATTCTGAAACGCGGACGCCGAAGCAGCTCCAGCGGGCCTGGCGGAGGTTTTTCCGGCCGTCGGACTTCTTCGAGGCCCATAGACACTACGTGCAAGTCGACGTGTCCGCCGACAGCGATGATGCCCTACGGAGGTGGACGGCCTGGTGCGAGTCTAGACTCAGGCAGTTCGTCGTGGCACTAGATTTAGAAACGCCAGCCAGGGTCCATGCCACGCCTCTGGAGAACACGAATGGTGCGCGAAAAACGAGATCTTTCTTCGTGGGACTTGTTTTCCGGACGGACAAGGAGGGCGTGAAGTTTAAGGTCGACCTGACGCCCCAAGTGCGCGAATTCAGCGCGAGGGTGAACTGCTGGACGCTGCGGACGGAAGGCATGGACCTTTGTCTCAGACATACGAGTCGCGACGACTTGCCGCTCGAGGTGCGAACGGTGTATGATTCGTCGTCCGACGAGGAGGAGGAGGTCCAAGTCGACCCCGAGTCGGAGCGGCCCCAACCGGAGGACCCGCCACCAGCACAACCGGAGCGGAAGCAGCTCTCCTACGCGGACATGCTCCGGCGCAAGGGCCTGCCCGTGAAGCGCGTCGCTACTACCTGACCCCCTTTTCAGTAATGTTTTAGTATATCATCGTCTCCCTGTCGTTCGATCTCGCGTCGATGGCGCGGAGGTGGGCTGAAGTCAGTTCACACGAGTTAGGAACCCTAGCTACGGATCGGTGAAGCGGCAGGTCCCGCTCGCCGTCAGGGCGCTCCGGGCTTTGTCGGCGTCCGCGCTCGGGACGAGCACGTAGTCCGTGTCGAACGTCGAGATGGCGAAGATGCTGACGCCGGCGCGCGCGAGCGCCGTCGCGATTCGACTCAGAATCCCGGTCAGGGCGAAGTCGAGCGGGCCGTGCACCATGAATGCCGTAAACGGGCCTTCCCGCTGCTCCGTCGCCGGCACGTCGAAGGAGCACGTTACGATCGACAATTCATCCGCCGTCCGCGTGATCGAGCAAAAGGTTGAGTGGTTGGCCCATTCCGGAATGGCCGAAAAGGGCGTCAGCCGCACGACGGCGAGCGGATCGACCAGGGTGCTCATCACTAACTCTGGCTCCATGCTCTCGCGCAACCTCTCCAGATCGCCCGGGGCGGCCAACACGGCGGTCGCCTTGTTGTCGTGGACTGGTATCATGCCCTCCGGCACTGGGATCTCTACTTTCTCGCCCATTTCTTTTCTCAACCGCTCCATGGCCGCGGCGTCCAACTCGGCCATGATTGTGTTGCACCCCCACTGAAAAAAAGTCTTAGATGATGAGGTAACTTGCGCGCTCTCTCTGGACGTCAGCTCGAACGCGGGCAAAGCCCCGGGCGTGGTTTTGCGTCCGTAATCGATGGTAGCGGCCCTCCAGGGCTCTGCTCGAGCCTGAGCTAGCGTCCAGTAAGACACTAGAAGCATCAGCAGGCGATGCCAAAACAAGCACCGTCTTTGCACTTCTGCTTAGCAATTGCAATCGCTAGAGGTGAATATTGCAAGGCACGGTCACGCCGTCGCAGCGCTGACTCACTGGTGTGCACTCAGACACGCCGCACAGAGTTCACACCGAGGCTGCAACAAGCTGCACACAAGCCGCAGCGATCACCGAACAAAACAAAGATGCCCAAAAAGGCCAAGTCCACAAGCTTCGGCGGCCAGAAGGTCACGCCCGCCGGCAAGCGCCACCTCGAGAGCCGAGCGCCGAAGCTCCGCGAGAACCCAAAAACGCTCCTTTGTCTGAGAGGCTCGAAGACCTCCACGTCTTCAACAGCTGCTCTCAAATCGTTAGCGTTACTCCTCAAGCCCCACTCGAAGGTCCTCGACCGCAAGCGCGAGGACCTGAAGCCTTTTGACGACTGCAGTAGCGTCGAGAAGCTCTGCGCGAGCCACGACGCGTCGCTCTTCGCCATCGCGTCGTCGTCCAAAAAACGGCCCGACAATCTGGTATTAGGACGATTGCACGACGGCCACTTGTTGGACGCCTTCGAATTTGGAGTTGTCGAGGCTGGCGGTCCGTGCGAGAAGCTACTAGGCTCGAAGCCTTGTACAGTGTTCGTCGGGGACTTCGACGCCGATCCGATCATGAAGAGAGTGAAGAACTTCCTGCAGGATTTATTAAGGGGTCCGGACGTCGATCGCATCAATCTCGCGGGAATTGATACGGTCGTGGTGGTTGGTCTCAGGGAAGATACGATATCATTACAACCGCATCGGTTACGACTGAAGAAGGGCTCGGGGTCCTTGCCTGATACTCGCTTGGAGGTGTCCGGGCCGCCTTTATCCTTGAAAATGCGGCGGGACCACCAGCCGTCACTAGAACTGTGGAAGGCTTCCTTGAAACAGCCCAAGGGCCTGAAGCCCAAGAAGCGGAAGAACCGCTCGACGACCGATTTAGGAGAGGTCCACGGCCGGCTCCACCTCGGAAATCAAAAGGTCGACGAATTGCAATCTCGAAAAGTCAAGGCGCTCAAGAGGTCTCGTGACGAGGACGACGAGTGATGTGTGGTTTGCAGTACGCGCGTCGACGGCGTGCCCGTGGGTGTTGCTGCTCGAGGCGCGGCGCGGCGAGGACGAGTAAGATGATGTGTGGTTCTAGACACGACTCGGTTCGGAATTAATCCTTCGAACGGCACGACGGCGTTGGAGTGTTACCGATACTTAGTCCACGACTACTACCAGGGCCCCGGCTGCGTGCCCCGCGACCGCAGGTGCCGCTGGTCCGAATAGGGGTGGGGCTTCTTCCAGCCCCAGGGCGGCGTCGCGAACATGACGAGGAACATGCCCACGTTGACCTTCCAGAGCCAGTCCCACTCCTGGAAGCCGCGCGTCGTGAGAATAATCGGCGTCACAAAAACGCACAGACTAAATAAGTTGAGCGTGATCCCCTTAGGCGAGTAGCGCCCGACGTTCTCCTTGTAGCCCATAGCGCTCGCGCTGCGTCGATTTCGCGTCGCACGGCGCTTGCAGCCGCTGCTCTACTGCTGTGCGGCCGTATGTCGCGCAGCGGTTGCGTACGACTGACAAAACTGTCGCAGCGGTTTCGAGCCGAAGGAATGCGAGCCTGGCGAGTGTGGCTGCAAGCCGTAGCGCTTGGTGCTCAAGCTTTGCCCTTGGTTGCCTCTCCTCCGCATCACAAAGCTAGTGCGCACATCACCTAGCTCGAACATCGCCGCGGCACCGGTAGCGATGCGTATGGAGCCGTAGAAAGCTGCTGGCGAAACACACCTAGCGCGAGTCGCGATCAGCGCGAGGCTCCACAACGCCATCGACGCGACGCGCGAGAGCCATCCGAGCGGGGCGCATCCGTAAGGACAGGCAACGTGCGCATAGCGGCAGCAGCCAGCAGCAGCACGCGGACACGAGAGGCAGCCCGCGCGGACTGGAGGGAGCAACAGCCGGGCAGCTCCACACCCTAGCAAGCAACCACTCACGGGCCGCAAGCGCCACCGCGATAGACAATGTACCACCCGGAGTGGGGCCAGAGCAAGTGGAGCGGGCAGCTTAGGAAGACGCACTGGCAGGGCCACCCCGACGAGTTCTGGACGAGCGGGCCGAGTGCGCATGCCGCGACATTTCGTCCTGGTAGTAGACAATGTACGCCGCGCGAGGCCATGTCTGCGTCGGAGCGATTATACAGAAACGAGAAACGCTACAGTCGTCGATCCGGGAGGTACCGCTCCGCCACACCTGCGGGATGCGATCCGTACGCGAGACGAGCCGCCCAGAACGATGGAAGAAGGAGAGGCGCCCAGTCATCGACCGGTTTCAAAGCGCCGGAGTTCCGCAATAGACCCAAATCCGCCTCGGCGATGCGGCGGACGAAGCGGGACCAGATGAAGGAGGCCGTGAATATTACGAGACGGCCGGCGTCGGCTGGTTCGTCGCGACCCGTGACACCCGTCATCGGCAAGCCTTTATTAAATGCGCAGAAGATGCGGGATTATGGCTACGGCATCCCGCGCTGGTCGCCGTACGCCCCTACTGGCTACAGGGTGTCGAAGGGGACCGGCAACCAGGACTACGGCGAGTACACGAAGCACGACTACCTCAAGCGTCTGAGTGACCTCCTGGCGGAGCACGGGCGCAAGTCCGGGGCGGACCTCAAAATGTTGCCGACCCAAGCATGAAATCACTCATGGAGCGCCGGAACAAGGAGGGCGTGTAGGGGGGGCGCGTAAGGAGTGCGTATACATTGGCGAGTCGCGGCGACGGCGTGCTCGTGGTGTTAGCGAGTCGCGGCGATGGCGTGCATCTAGGCCTCGCGCGTTGCACTTGCCAGTGGCGTTGCCAGTCACACGGACGGGGCCGGACGCCACCATAGGGATTCGCTCCACCGAGCGCCCGAAGGAGGCGGATCGGTCGGGGGGACTCGTAGGGCCCTCTTAAGGGCCGGCTGAGCTCAGGGGGGCTTACGGAGAGGTCGGTCTGTGTAAACGAGAGCCCTAACTAGAGGCTACCGTGCGGGTCTGTGCCGCCGGAGAGCGGGCTCGCGCGCGCGGCCGCGAGGCCGCGGGCAGCCAAAATGCAGTTCTACTACCTATTTCACCTTCGTAGTTGTGCTGCGGCTACAGCCGGGTGCAGCGGCAGTGCTTATTCCGGCGGCAGCCGTACAGTATTTGTACCATCTCTCTTGGATTTATTCGTCAATCTCTTCACCTCTGTTTTTGTGTATGGGCCCCCCATCTTTCTTCTCGTCGTGTTCGTGCTGGGCTCCGCCTTCTGCGTTAGCTCAAATGTTCCTACGTTTGTGTACCGAGCCGCTGCCGCCCCTGTGGGCGCTGCCGCGCTGCCTTTATCGGACCCGGACCGGGGCATCAGGGTTAAGTTCTTCGTGCAAGGGAAGAAATGCCTTCGACCGGACGAGTTCGTGCGGCACGGTCTTACTGCTAGGCAAGTACTCGACCGCCTCGGGGTCGCTGCTGATGCTGACGTCGAGCTCATTTACCCAGCCAAGGGACGGAAGTATAGCGATGATGAAGTCGTTGCCGCACCCGTGGTCGTAGCGTACATGAGACTACGGCTTCGGGGCGGCGCGCCCAAGAAGAAGAGGAAGAAGGCGACGCCTACGACGCAGCTGCCTCCTCCTCCAAAAGAGAAGTCGTGCTGCTGCTGCATCTCGGGCAAGCGATGCCCGAACAAGGTTTTTTGTGAGGCCACTATCACGCAGCTAGAGCGGATGGTGAACGATGGGACGCGCTCCAACAATAAAGGGACGCTGACGTTCGACCCCCACTGCGTCTATGGCACGAAAAAGCAGACCTGGGTTTGCGAGGATCACATGTATGAGATCGCCAGGACACATGTCAAGGACCTCTTGCCCTCGAATGGTTGTCAGTACCTGTGTGAAAATCAATAACTTGATCTAACCGGTTGTGCTCACGTAGGTCAGACAGGTTTCGATAAGAGAGACTTCCTCCACACCATCCTGAAGGTGACGGGCACTCACGAGGACGACACCGCGATTCCGGTGCAGCCCGGCAGTAAGCGCGCGCGCGTCTCGACTGATACGTCGACCGCGACGCCGGAGAAGAAGGACCTGCTCACGGAGCTCTTCGATAGGATGAGACCTTATTGCAAGCCCGGGACGTTCGTCTACAACGTCCTGATGACTATTTTCCGGCACGTGCTGATCATGAACAACATCTTCGAGTACGGACGGCACGCCTGGCACGGCAACCCGGAGGGTGAAGACGTGCTGCGCTTCTGGATCGTCTACTGGACCGTCGTGGGCACGTCGGCCATCGACCTGCTCCGCGGCGGTGCTATTGCCAAAGGCGCGAAGCGGTTTCTGCCCGGCGTGCCCGAGTTTTTTGATGGGATGCTGCAGAATCTGCCGGGCGTTCCAACCCCGCGTCATCTCCGAAGATATGCAGCGACGCCGTTCCCGCTCAAGGAGATAGTCAGCGTCTCGGCGTCGATGGTCGACGCAGCTCTAGAAACGCTCGGCGGCCCCGAGGGTCTCGCGCTGGGCGTGACCTTCGACTGTGTCCACGGCGAGTCGCGCCTGGAGGTCGTGAGGGACATCGACGGCGAATACGTCGTGCTCGGCACCGCGTCGCCGGACGGGCTTAAGGGCGCGGCCCGTGGGAAGGACGACTTCGACGATGATAAAGCCCTGGGCGGCAAGGACATTGCGAAGAAGCTTATGACGGTCATGCTCCACGCGCTCAACGGCAAGAACGTAAATTGTGAGATTTGCCTCGGAGTCGTGCCTCTTAATGAGGAGACGGGCAAGATCATCGCAAACGTTTTTTTGGAGCTGCGCCGCCTGTGTTTTGAGAAGGGCTCGTGGCTGATCTTCGCGGGCGGCGACGGCGCGTCGCCGAATCGTGACGCGTGGAAAATAATCAAAGGGAAATCTTCCGGCGACAAGACGCCGCTGTTCGAGAATGTGAAAAAGGCCGAGGAGCTGCCGTTCTGGTCGGGGTCCGACATGGACCAGCACGACACGAAGGGCCTGAAACGAGATTTTTGGGGCGACTGGATTTTGGCCAAGGGCCAACAGATTCGCTTCGACATCCTCCTGACGCGGCTGCGCGGCATTGTTCCGACCGAGAACGGCGAGGTGACGCTCTCGGAGCCGGGCGACCCTACCTACTCGCGCGTCGACGACGTGTCGCTCACCGATAAGCTCGGGGAGCAGCGCGCCAAAGAGTTCCACCAGGAATTCGCTGATCTCGCCACGATGGAAGTAGTGGATCCAAAAGATAGCATGGCCTCGAAGCCGGCCCACCTCTGCGGGAAGATGGGCGACCTGTTTCGCGAGGCACCGTCCCGCGTCCGCGATTCGCGGGGATCGAGTCTTCGTGGGGATGGCGTCGAACGTTATGCGCACACAGGTCGGGCTCGACGGCGCGGCGTGGCTGTGCGATCTGATCGCGAAGTCCGAGCGCGTCGCGCGTGGCGTCGACGCGAAGGGCGACAAAGTTACGTTCGAGGAGAATCTTAGGAATCTGCGGGCCTTCAACGCGGAGCTGCGTGCATGGCACAAGGAGTGCGAGGAGAACATCGACCAGAGAGCGCGCGGCGCGCAACGGTACCGAGGGTTCATCTCGGAGGTCCTCTACGAGCTGTATTTGATGAACGAGGAGGCCATGACCGGCATCCTCGCGCTGATGAAGAAGAACAAGATGACGGACGAGCTCCGGTCGACGCTGCCGTTCTCAGCGTCGAACGAGACCATGCACTCGATCCTGCGGGGCGTCGACAAGCACCTTAGAATTTCTAAGGTCGCGCGTCACCTGGGCAAGATCCTGCTGGCCGCGTCGATCCTGCAGGACCGGGCACGGTCCTGGACCTTCAACCGCGGCGTTGGCACCTACCGGAACACGATCGACGAGAGCCCGGAGAGTCGTAGGGCCGCGCTCGCGGACTTCGAGGAGACGGAAGAGCGTGCGTTTGTGCTGAAGACACAAACTGAGCGGGACAAGGACCACGGCGTCGCGAGGCGCGCACGGGTCGGCGAGGCGCCGAAGATTTTGACAAAAATCGCGGCGGCGACGAACGTCACGGTCAAAAACTTTAAGCTGACGTTCCGCGACGCGTGGGTGCGCGCCAAGTACGGGCGCAAGGCGTCCAAGGGCCGCAGCATTCTCGAGATGGCGATGGCGGCGCCGCACTTATTGAAGCGCGAAGGGGCTTCGGGCAACGGGCAGGCGTTCCCGGTCGCGCGGGCCTTCATCGTGGACGGCGACGCGGCGTGGGAGCTCGTCCACTCAAAGCCGCACGCCGCCATACAAAAAGTGGGCACGCCGACGATCAAGTGCCGCCAGAGCAATCTCAAGGGCGTCCTGGAGCTCGACGTCCTGGGGAAGGAAAAATACGTCGTGCCGTACAAGTCGATCAAGGCGATGGCGTGGGACTTCATCGACACGTCGCTACCAGCAAACGTGGACGGCATCGTCGTGGTTACCTTTGCTATTGTAACCGCCGGACGGCTTCAATTACTGACGCTCGAGCTGCTCCAGAAGGACAAGAACACGTGCCGGATGTTCGCGAACCTCGCGGGCCTCGCGGGCACGCTCTTCAAGTCCGCGCTCGTCGCTGGCGGCAAGCCATCGCCCGAGGCGCAACTCCTGCGCGCAGCTCATCGAGAAGGCGGCTCGGGGACGGCGGTGCTGGATTTAGAGAAAGACGAGGCGCCGTGGCGCCGCGTCGCCGTCCAGACCGCCGTCGCGGCTTCGCGAGGTCTGGTGAGGATCGCCGAGGTGGACGCGGAGGAGCCGCCGCCGCTCTCCACTATTCTGAAGAAGTACAAGGGCGGCGACGGCATCACGATGCGGAAGGAGGCGATCCGAAGTAGTAGTACTACTAAGGCCAAGCGCGGCCGGCCGAAGGCAAAGGAGGACGATGGGGCTCGCGTGGTCCGAGCGGAGCTGGAGAACCACGAGGAGGCCGCCCGCTACCAGAAGGACGGCGGGAAAGTGCTAGGAGAGAAGTGGGTTGGGCTCTGTGTTCGCGACGACGAGTACCGGTTCGCCGGCGAGATCGTCGGAATGAAGTGGGTCGACGACACTGATCCGCCGCAGATCTGCGCTGAAATCAGGTCCTACGACAAGAAGGACACCCAGACCTATTGTGTGTATGATCTTCCCGCCATGGTCATCGCGGCAGAGGACGAACAGCTCCTCGACGTGCTGCTCGAGTACGACCCGCCGGAGGACGAATTCGACCTTCCCGGCGACGAGGAGGCCGAGAGGACGATGGCCCAGCCCGTGGAACCGGAGGACGACGACGATGCGGACGACGACGACGTCGATTTGGAACTTTGAGTCTCCGCCGTCCGGCCCGCGGCCTGCCCGCGGCCGGCGCACCCCAAAGCCCCCCACCGTTTGCAGCCCCTGTTTTGCGTGAATATTAGTCATTACCTTAAGTATGTTCGTAGCAAGTTTCCGGGTTCAAGCTATTCAGGGAGAAAACCTACGGTAATTTCTCACTTTGGCGTCCGCCCCCTTTCACACGGTGCGGACTACTAGTACTTTGTTGCAAGCGACGCCATGCGTCAGCGTGCCGATGGCCCCTACGCCCACGCAGCTGCCAACGCCATCGACGCAACGCTTTTCTCAGGAGCCCCGCGTAAGTGAGTCAGTCACATGATACTTAGTCTTCCTCGTAGGACTCCTCGTAGGACTCCTCGGCACTTCGTAGCCCGCCCCCGGGCGTCCGCGGGTCCGCCGCCGCCGTGATGGGCTTCGCCGGCGTCAGGGACAGCTCCTCCTCCATGTCTTCCTCGTCCTCGAACTCCTCTTCGCTCAGGGTCTTGAGACCGCCCCCAGGCGTCCGGGGGTCGGCCGCGGCCGTGAGCGGTTGAGTGTACTCCTCCTCGTACTCCTCTTCATCATCTTCTTCCTCGTCGTCGAGGTACTCCTCCTTCAAGCCTCCACCAGGAGTTCTAGGATCAGAAGCAGCAGGCAGCCCGTCGAGGGACGGTCGATTCGGCGTTCTTATGGGAGAGTGAGGAGGCAGGTCCTCCCCACCTTCGACGAAGAAGCCCTCGAAGGTCGCGGGACCGTCCTTGTGCTTGCGTCTCGGTTTCTCCTTGCGCGTCTTCCGGAGCGGCCCGGCGGGTAACGCGTAGGGGTTCGTCTGGTAGGCGTGCTTCTTCTTCGTCTGTCTCTTCGCGGCCTTCCGCGGGGGCTTGGCGGGCTCCGGCTCCGGCTCAACCTCCTCCTCCTCTTCCTCGTCATACTCGTCCGCAGGCGGCGCAAAGGCCCACGAGTCGATGCTCGACTTGCGGCCGCGCATCTTCGAGGCTAATTTGGCTGCTACATTAATAGCGGAGGCCTGGGCCAGGAGCTGCGGTTGCGGCCTTGATGATTCTTGCGGCGTGGGTGGTAAAGCCCCTCTGACATACCTCGCCCGCAGCTCCGCATGGGAGTCCTCGAAATAGAGGATGCCACACAACGCCTCGATCCAGTGGTCCAATCTAGAATGGTAGTGGGCCAGCCCTGCGTCATGGGAAGCACCCTCCAACACATGCAAGCGCCAGACGTGTCGACACACGAACTCCAGAAACTCCCCAAAATCTAGGGACGCATTTTGTGCTCCAGCGCCCTTGTCGTCGATGGACAGGAGTTCGGACTTGATCGCGTCTTGCAACACTTCATATTCCGTCACTCGACCTCTCCCAAGACCGTCAGACGGTGGTTGTTTTTTGGGCCGCAGATAGTCGACATCCAAAGCTCCGGTCCGCACTACTAATTCAAGTAAATCAGCGAACTGGATCTTCGGCACTTGACAAATAACTTCGTCCTCCTCGACTTCTTGGCCTGTGTGGGAACGACACCGTCGCGACACGACCGCGGCACGCTCGCGAGGCGCGTGGACTCTCTGACGGCCGCATCGACGGCGTCGAGGCGCTGCGGCACCGCGTCGACGCCATCGCCGCGACCACGTCAGGTTCAAGTTCATTTTCTGCGCTGAGTCGGCGCCGAAGATGTCGAGCTCCGGCCTCTTCGGTTTCTTGTGCAACTGAGCGAGCCGTTTCTTCTCGGCAGCTCCAAACGGATCTTTGGCGTGCTGGCCGCAGGCGTAGTCGCGGAAGATGCGTCTCAGGTGCATTTCGTACTTCGTCAATACAGCATCGGTCTGAGGCGTATAAAAGAATTTGACTCGAAAGCCGTCATTTCTACCTATTGTGGATGGTGTCAATGAACTTGATTGAGCGAGGTGGTCGACGTAGGGGCCGACGTGGTTCTCTATCAATAAATCTAATGCTCGAGGTAATTCTAACCCATCAGGCTCGGCCGGATCCGCATATCTCAGCAAAGCTAGTCTACAGAGTAGTTCCACAAACTCCCCTCTATCAAGTAACTCCTTCTCGTCGGGGTCGGCCATGTGCTCCTCGAAGGACACATTTACGATGTAGAACAGTTCCCGCAAAGATTTGGTATCTATCGGTTCGGACGAGTGCTCGCAACCGAGGGACTTCTTGCGCGCATTGCGCTTCTTGACCTTGCCCTTGTAGGCCTTCGCGCCGCCGGGCGAGACGTGGGGCGTCTGCACTCTCGTAGAGGGTACGACCAATCCAGTACGAGTAAGTAGCTTAAGCATCGTCGGGAGGTCCACATGATCCTTGAGTTCCGTGCGATGGTTCGGGTATTCCACACATCGCAAGTGCTGGAACAATGATGCTAGTAGAACGTAGTGTGATCGTAAACCATCCAAGGCCGTCTTTTCGTCGCTCTCCGGTACCAATCTTAGTCGAGTCAACTTCATGTCACACCAGTCCTCGTACGACGCCGCATGATTACGTCCAGGAGAATCGAACAACTCGTAGTCCCTAAAAACACTGTCAGGATCGAACACGCAGGCCTGCTGACTCGTCTTGCCGAACCGCTCCGGAGGCACAACAGCAAACAACCTCGGATCAGCCTTCGTCTTCTTCAGGTCCCCCTTCTCGGCATCCGACAGTTGCCGGTGCCGCCCGACGAAGGCGTGCTGCATGGACCACGAAGGACACTTGCCGACGAGCCACGGCGTCTGCTCGAGGTCAGCCCAGTCCCGATCCCTCGGTCTGGCATGATCTAAATCATGTATCGATTTGAGTAAATGACCAGGTGTGGTCTCCACGTAATTCCGACGAGAATGAACTTTAGGATGGATCTCTGACGCATGGTCATCTGCAATGAGCACTTGATCGCCTTGGGAAAAAAAGTAGTACTGCTTCCCCGGCGGCAGCACCCTGAACCTTACAAAGCCAAAGGGCTCCATGAGGTCCAGCTGGTCGGCCTGCCAATGGTCGCATTCCAAGTGCAAATACAAGGGTCGCGACGGGTCAAATTGCGCGCAGCTCGACGGCGAGAACATGAACTCTACTTCTCTATAACCAGGTTCAGACCACCGATGGCCCCGGTCGACCTGCTTCTTCTCGCCGAGTTGCAACGGCGCGTCGGCCTCGAGGAACCTGCGTCGAGTGATACCGTCTCGCGAGGCGCGTCGACTCTCTGGCGGCCGCGTCGACGGCGTCGCGGTGGCGTGACGTCGCGTTGACGCCATCGACGCGAACTTGAAGTTCAGAAAACGTCAGAAACAGACACTGAGTCACGGACATTTTCGCGTCGAGTTTCCCACAATTTCCGTCGTTGATTTTCAGGGAGATGAGCGACGTGTTCTCTCGGAGACCTTCACTGATGGTTTCGATAGCTGTTAAATCTAGGGAACAATTCGCGAGATTCAACGCTCGTAGATGCCTATTGGTCGCGAGCATCAGCGCCAAAGCTCGTATGGCTGGAGGGGCGTCGCCGCCTCGCCCGTAATCCTGCTCGTCCGTGCATTTCCCTAGTAAGTTCCAGGACAAGTCTAGTCTGTGTATGGTTGTGGTGTAGGCTAACGCTTCACAAAGAAAGCCCAGCGAGAGGCCGTGTAGCGCGTTGCCCGACAACGAAACTTCCTTGAGATGCGTACTCCGTATAGATTTAGCTAACGCTACTGAACCTTTGGGGCCCACCCTATTCTTCGCTATTGATAGGACTTTCAAACAACGAGCTCGCTCTACACCTCGGAACAATAGTGCCGACGACGCGTCGGAGACCCCGCACTTATCCAGTCGCAAACTCTTGACGTGGCAGTCCTCGCCAGACGACAAAAACGTAGCCAACGACTTGACGCCTTGGGCATTGATGCGCGTGCCACTCATATTCAAGGTTTGTAGATACCTAAAACATTGGGGCGTCGCAGCTAATTGAGGGAGTAAACAACCAGCAGCCATGGCGTCCAAGCCGTCCGTGCCACCCGTCAATGATAAGGACTTCACCACACACGCTTTTTCATCCCGCATACTACCGGAGTGCAATTTTTTGTATTCCTTTCTACGTTGCCTATTGTTCTGGAGCTGCTCCGAGGCCTTGGCGACGGCCTGGTCCTTGTCTCGGAGCGGTTTCCGCAGGCCGGCGGGCCTCCGCAGGGATTTCCGAACGGGTTGTTCGCTGATGGATCGTTGGGGTGCCAGGAGCTCGTCGAAGGAGCCGGCGGGCATCCTGGACCGGCGCGCGAAGGGCGAGGCGCCTTCCGTGCGGATGGCCGGGAGCTTGGCCATCGTTCCGTCGTTGCTCGGGGGCGAGCTATTGGGTTTTGCTGTGAGCTATTGGCCAACGCGCTCGGGGGCAGCCCTTCGTCGTTGCTCGGGCTCGGGCGTCGGCGTAGAGCGCACCCTTGGGCGCGTCTTTGGTGATCGGGCAGCCTTTACCGGCGGCGGGCGCGGGCGTTGGCACAGCGCAGCTGTCGAGCGGCTGAGCTGCCTGACCCCGTACCCTCCGGAGATACCCTCCGGTAGCCTTCGTCGGGAGTGGTGCGCGGAGCTCTCGAGTCGCCTCGTCGGCGCGGCGAGGGCTGAGCGGCGCCGGCTTGTGCCGAAATGCCCGTCGCGTCGCGCGCCCGCGCTCTCGAGCTCTACGCGCCGCCGCCGCGAAGGGAGCTCTCTACGCCCCGGTTTCGCGGACAGGCGTACCCTCGACCCCATACTCCCTTCCCATAAGTTACCCGCGCGTCAGGACGATGCGCTCCGGTTCCGCGGACGAGCCGCCGAGCGAGAAGTAGAGCACAAGCAGCACGACGACGACGGCGGCCGCGGCGCCCATGGCCATGTTCTGCCGGTCCTTGCAGCCCGTCGAGAAGTCTGCGCGGGGGGGAACGACGCGTTTCCGACACTGCGCCGAAGCGACGCGTGTCGACGCGAAAAGGACGCCGTCGCGCACCGGCCCTGTTCGACGCGATGCCGTAGCGCGCCCGCAGCTGCGACGCGGAGAGGTCCGCGTCTCCGGCGCTGCCCCCTTGATGATAGCGGTTCCTTAACTCACTGGCGCTCATTGACGAGTCGCCCATGGCGGCCGCGCCCGCGATCTGTGCGGGTCCGACAAGGGGCCCGCGATCTGTGCGGGTCCGACAAGGGCTGCCCGCGCTCGGCTGCCCGGTGAGCGGTACGCTTAAGCTTCGGCAGCAAAGCGTGCTTTTTTGGGGCTAGTGTGTCGATACGCTAGTTATTATGCCAGGAATTATGCCAGAGCAAAAACGCTCAGCAGTTCGTCATCAAACAAGACCCGGCGCTGCCGCACACCTCCTCGGGTGCATAAATCAACACTGCGTCGCACGGCCGCTCAGAGGCCGGTGCGCGAGCAACACTGGAGCTGGTCACTTCACAGGCCATGGCCAGCGCAAACAATGAAGACCGCGAGACCTTCTACAGCCCGCTGCCCGGCAACCGCGCGGGGTCCGACGATGAGGACGAGGTTGAACCGATCACGCCGCCGCCGCCTCCCCAATACCCGCGCGCGCTCGAGCTCGTGCGCACCATCCTAAGAGAAGAGACCAGCGAAGACGGCTTCGGAAGTCTTAATTATGACCCCTTCACGAGCGACGCCTCCCTGTCTGAAGCGAGGAAGTACACGCCGGCGAAGAAACGCATCCTGCTCGGCTACAGCGGAAGAACGTTCTGGCGGTGGGCGGTAACCGCTGCTTTAGGAATCGTGACGGGCTGCGTCGCCGTCGCGTTGTCGCAGCTCACGAACGCCATCGTGGCGCACCGGCGGGCGCGGTTCGGTGGTGATCCTGGCACGATGAGAAGTTGTATTTTGTTCGACTGCCTCCTCGCGTGCCTCGCGGCCGGCGCGACCACATTACTAGCACCCGGAGCGGCGGGATCAGGAATACCAGTAGTGAAGGCCTACCTCAACGGCGTTAGAGTAAGGGGCTGCCTCTCGCCGAAGTGTTTTCTCGTGAAATTTTTTGGCACAGCTATGGCCGTCGGCGCCGGCGCGTCGCTGGGCCCCGAGGGACCGTTGGTGCACCTCGGCGCCATGGCAGGCTCGTTCCTCACGGGCGGCGTGCGCTTACGGCAGACGATGCCGTCGTTTTTTAGGACGGACATCGACCGGCGCGACTTCCTCTCGCTGGGAAGCGCCTGCGGCTTCGCCGCGGCCTTTGGTGCTCCGGTGGGAGGTGTTCTATTCGCGCTGGAAGAGGCGTCGAGCTTCTGGGACGATAAACTTTTATGGAGAGGCCTCGTCGCGTCGTCCCTAGCCGTCTTCGCCGCTTTGGCGCTGGACCACGGCATCATCGGCCTCACCAAACTGTCGCATTACGGCTTGATATCCTTAGGGGGTTCTGATCCAAATGTGTCGGTAGAATTACTTGTACTGGCGATTCCCGCTGGTTTAGTTGGTGGTATATTAGGAGGCTTCTTCGTGAGGGCCTGGGCGCTCCTAGAAAGGATCCGTAGACTCATCGCCGAGCGGTCCTACTCGTCGCGGCCGTGGCGCGTCGGTGCGAGAACCGCCGAAGCGGCCTTCGGCGTCGGCATCACGACGCTAGCTTTCTTAGCAGTGGCAAAAACAACAGGATGCGTCCAAATACACGAAGAGGACAGCGAGGGGCGCAGCCACGCCTGGACCACTGATTCTTCTTTTGCGGTGCGCTTCGGCTGTGATGATGACGAGGTGAACGAGCTCGCGTCGCTGTGGTTCGCTCCGAGAGAGAACGTGATCAAGAAAATACTAGCTGGAGGCGCGTTTTCCGCCTCGTCACTGTTCTATTGCGGGTGCCTAGCATTCGCGACGTTGTTGCTCGTCTTCGGCACCGCTCTACCTGGAGGGTTATTTTTACCCTTGATCTACTGCGGCGCGTGTCTGGGCGGCGCCGCGGCGCGATCCACGAAGTTCGAGAACAGCAAACGGTTCCAGGCGCCCGCGCAGCGCCATTTAGGGGTTTTAGGTGCTGTCGCATTATTAGCGGGCGTCCAACGCACGACCGTATCATTGGTGGTGATCGTACTGGAGGGCACAGGCAACGTGCACATGCTCCTACCGATCGTCGCGACCACTGTGGTAGCTCGATTCGTCGGCAACTTACTGTCAAGAGGTTTTTACGAGGTGGCGTTGCACTCGAAAAATATCCCGTTCCTGGAAAAGCACGTGCCGTCGAATTTCGATCGGAAATTTGTGGCCGACGTCATGAAAGTACCGGTAGTGCTCACTCGATTAACGACGGCGTCGGCGGCGTCGGAGGTGCTGCATGCTTGCTCACATGGGGCGTTCCCCGTCGTGTCGAGTGATGAAGGGCCCGAGGACCCATCCAAGAGGCCGTTGGCTGGTTTAGTATTGCGAGAACACGTCGCGGCTCTACTCGCGCATCGCCGCGACGGCCGCGACGACCGACGGGACCGGGCGCTGTCTTCGGCAGGGTGGGACGGCCCGCAGACGCCGCCGCGAAGACTGGCGTCGGGGCCGCAGCCCCTCGACTTGGGACCGGTCATGGTGCGGTCGCCCTACGTCGTCTACGCGGACTGCCCGCTGTCGCGAGCGTATCGGCTCTTCGTGACGATGGGGCTGCGGCATTTAGTGGTGGTCTCGCACGAGGACAACTCCGTTGCGGGGGTTGTGACGCGGGCGGATCTGGCGGGGTGTTTGCACTCTTGAGTGCGCCGTTTTTTGTAACATAGTATATCTTCTTAGCCACTCGTCGACGGCGCGTCGCGGGCGCGGAGCGCGGCTCGTGACCTTCGTAGAGCATCCTCAAACAGCGCTGTGAGCGGATGCGACCCACCGAGCACGCGCCGCGCGATCGGTCCTATCTCCTCGAGCGTCGTCACGGCCTCACTGAGATCACCGAGCGTGGCGGCGGGGTCCTTGTAGAGCGCCTCCGCGTAAGTCGCCCTCGCCCTGAGCGTAACTTCATGACTTTCTCCAAGAACGCGTCGCGCCACAGGAATCGTTTTTAGCAACAGTGACCTGGCTTCTTTGAGGCACTTGAAACTCAAAAGGGCGTTCGCGTAGTTGTTGGCTGCTATGAGGGTCTCTATAGATTCTTCGCCGTTGAGCCTCAAACGTCCGGAGTATACGTCTCTTAGCACCCGTGAGGCCTCTTCCATCCGTCCGAGCTGTATATACGCGCCTGCAAGATTGCCCTGCACGCCGAGCACATATGCTTCGTGTGCGCCAGGGAGGCCCTTTCCGGGTCCTTTCTGGGACGCGAAGGCCCTCAAAAATCCACCCCCTACCCCGGGTTTAAACTCGAGTTTAAAAAAACACACCTCAAATCCAAAAATGCAACTTAGAACGCGAGGCGGGTTTTTGAACTTGAAGTCAAAGTTGCACTTCAGTTTCACTAATGTACCGCATGCGGTACATTAGTGTTATGTGCGATGAACATGCTCGGGAACGGTCTATACGTTGCACACCAAGTCGAGGACGCGTTGACCGTGCTAGAGGCCGAGTTGGCCACGAAGCGGCGCCTTGGCGTATCAGAGGAACGCATCCTCGCCGTACAGAACAATCTTGCGAACACGTACTACAGGCTCGGACAGGAAGACCGGGCACTACGCATGCGACAGGAAGTATATTCCGCACGTTTAAAGTTCAGTGGCGAGGAACACCCATCAACCCTTCGCGCAGGCTACAACTACGCGGACACCCTTAGTCGTCTAGAGCGCTTCGAAGAAGCCAAGTCACTGCTTCTGAAAATAATACCCGTGGCGCGACGCGTCCTCGGCGAGAATGAAGAAGTCGTGCTCAGGATGAGGGCGAATTATGCAGGGGCGCTCGTCAACGCCAGCGGCGCCACGCTCGACGATATCCGCGAGGCCGTGACGACGCTCGATGTCGTGGCACGGATCGCGCGGCGCGTGCTCGGCGGCGCACACCCGATCACAGAAGCGATTGAGCATAATCTGTCCGAGGCTCGAGCCGCGCTCCGCTCCCGCGAAACGCCGGCGAGTAGTGCGTAAATACAATGTAACCTCCGAAGCGAGAGAGCCTGGGCCTGGACGACCCTGTCGTCGTGTGGATCACGCGTCGCGCGCGTCAGGGGCTAGCGGTGTAAGACACTAGCAAGCAAAGCAAGCAGGCGCAGCGTGAGCTTCGCGTAGAGCAGGTAAGGCGCGTTGTGCGCTCTCTGCACTCATTATTTATCGACATCAATCGCTGAGTCCATCGCTGGGCCCTGCGTCCATCGCTGCCGCTGCAGAGGTGACCACCACAAGAGTCGCTGCGACAGCACCGCAGCACCCCAGACGCCTGTCGCCGCGACACCGCAGTACCACCAGACGCCAGTCGCCGCAACAAGCCATGCTCCGCCACGCGCGCCGCGTCATACAAAGGCACAAATCGTCGGCGGCCGTCCTAGGCGCGCTTCCGGAATACACCGAAGTCTCCACCCTCAAGAACGGCCTACGAGTGGCCACGGAACGCGTCCCCGCCGAGTGCGAGACGGTCACGTTAGGCGTGTGGATCGACGCCGGGTCGCGCTACGAGGCCGCGTCCAATAATGGTGCCGCGCATTTTCTCGAGCATATCGCGTTCAAGGGCACGCAGCGACGGACGCAGCGCCAGCTCGAAGTCGCCATCGAGGACATGGGCGCCCACTTGAATGCCTACACGTCTCGCGAACAGACGGTCTACTACGCGAAACTTTTCCGGAAGGATGTTGATGTTGGAATGGAAATCCTGGGCGACATCCTCCAGAACTCACTACTTGACAGTGGTGCCGTCGACCGGGAGCGCGACGTCATTCTGAGGGAGATGGAAGAAGTCAACAAGCAGCACGAGGAGCTCATTCTGGACTTGTTGCACGAGGCCGCCTACGTCGGTGGTGGCCTTGGGAGGACGATCCTGGGCCCGGAGGAGAACATCAAGACCCTGAAGTCGAAGGATCTGCGGAGTTACATCGACACGCACTATACCGCGCCTCGGATGGTCGTCGCCGCGGCCGGAGCTCTAGATCACGGCGAAGTCGTAAGGTTGGCCGAAGAACACTGGTCCGGGCGGCCGACGACGTCTTCGACCGATTTCCCCGTGGACTTTGATCGGGCGGTCTTCACGCCCACAGAAGTTCGTAATGAAGACTTAAGTGAACCTCGGGCGCATGTCGCTCTGGCGTTTGATGGTGCGGAGTGGACGTCGCCCTATTCGGTGCCGCTTATGGTCCTACAAACGCTGGTCGGGCAGTGGGATAGGTTGAATCCGGCCGCGGGCGGCGTCGACTCGGCGCCTGCAGCTCTAGCTCGATCCCTAGCTTCTTCGGACAGTTGCCACTCGTACATGACCTTCAACACCTGCTATAAAGATGCGGGGCTCTTTGGGCTGTATCTCGTGGCTCCTCCCGAAGGCGTCGACCAGGCCGTCGCGACGACGATGTCCTACTTTGCAACTTTATCAACAAAGCCGGAGCGGGTCATGTCGCCGTCTGATGTAGAACGAGCCAAGGCTCAACTGAAGGCGAATCTGATATCGCAATTAGATGCTTTAGCTCATGTGTGCGAGGAGCTCGGGCGGCAGCTGCTGACGTATGACAGGAGGTTGCCGTTGGCCGAGCTGCTCGCGAGGATCGACGCCGTGTCGTACGACGACGTGGCGTCGACGGCGGCGCGCTTTCTACGGGACCAGGGCCACGCGCAGGCGGCGCACGGGTCGCTCGGGAACCTGCGGCCGTTCGAGGCGTGCCACGTGTCGAACTTCTCTTGACTGCTGACTAATTAGTGTTTATCTATCTTGAGGCTCCGCAATTTGTGGATTACTTCCTTGATTACCGCCAAGCCGACCCATCGTCCCGCCCCAAGCCTGACCGTCGCGCAGTCGCGCGCATGTTACGGCTAGCGCCTGACGGTATTATTGTTACGGTGCTAGGACTAGTGGGCGGAGCCCTGGGGGGACATCGCGCGTCGCCGATTCATCGGCGGCGGGCGTGTGCTGTTTCTTTCATACAGCTTCCTCCCAAAATGTTCAACGCTAGTATCTTACAGGCGCTAGCTGTCCAGGCTGGCTGGCTGAAGCGATCGTCTTGTACGTCGCAACGCTACCTCTAAGTCCACCTGTGCGCTTTCGTATCCAGTTGTGAGCACTGCTGGGACCGCTCGACGCTGTCAACGCGCCCCCGCTGCGCCTACTGCACTGCAAGCACTCCGCTGCACACACGGCAACAACCAGGGCCCCGTGGCCGCGCATCTAGCCAAGGATGCTCGAGATCGTTGAGGACCAGATTGCCGAGCTCAAGAAGCTATGGAAGAACAAGCGGCTCCTGCTGCACCAGGGCCTCAACCTCGCGATGATCGTCTTTTCGGCCTTGATGATCTGGAAGGGCCTCATGTTCCTGACGAAGAGTGAATCGCCCGTCGTCGTGGTGCTCAGCGGCAGCATGGAGCCGGCGTTTCAGCGCGGCGACATCTTGTTCCTTAACAACCAAGCGAACCCGATCCGGGTGGGCGGCAGCGCATATAATCAAATTGTTGCGCTGCTTTTACTCATGGCCTTCACGCCATCGACGCGACGCCCGTTCTCACTGATTGATTTGCGCGCAGGTGGGCGAGGTCGTCGTCTTCAAGATTAAGGACCGCGATATTCCTATCGTGCATCGCGTGATGAAGGTCCACGAGAAGGCGTCGGGCGCGGTCGAGCTCCTCACGAAAGGAGACAATAATCGCGTCGACGACCGAGGCCTCTACGCGCCCGGGCAGCTGTGGCTCGAACGAGACGATGTATTAGGGCGAGCCGTCGGCACCAGTGCACGAATCATGAGCTGAACGCCATCGATGCGACGCCCAGGGATCGACTGCATCACACTCATTGGTTGATTTGCGCACAGGTCGGCACTTTACGCTACGTCGGGATGGTCACCATCATTCTAAACGACTACCCGGCGCTCAAGTACGTGCTCGTGTCGATCATGGGCTTGTTTGTGTTGACAAACAAGGAGGAGGCGTAAGTTGAAAATAATCCACGGGTTTTGCCTTTTTCTGAGGGGTTTCGGCCTCAAGGTCAGCTTCCAAGGGCTCCCGCGTTAGGAAATCGCGCTAGCGGCCTGTAAGACACTAGCAAGCTTTTTTTATTTGCTTGATCACCGCATTTGTTGTGCAAGCTCTCGCTGCTTAATAACTGCGGCGTCTTATCGCGAATTGCAGCGGTGGACGCTACGACGCGCCAGCGTTTCTGTACAGCAGTAGTGCCAAAACCACCCTAGGGTAGCCAGCCGCCGCGACGACCATGGGCGCGGAGCGGCGCCGCGCGCCCGCGCCGGACCAGAGGCGCTACGTCTGGTGCGGCGTCGCCGCGATTCTCCTCGTTTGCGCCTCTTGGTGGCAGGGCTCCCACACGCCTCTGCCGAAGACGGCCGGCGAGGCTTGCGACACGAGGTGCGCAGCGCCGACGAACGGCACGCTCGCTGCGACTCTGACGGACGCGGCGGCGGCCGCACAGCGCACCTGCGCCGAGCGGCTCTATCGTTGTAATGATGCAACCCTGGTTTTCGTCCATGTCCACAAGGGCGGCGGCACGACCTTAGTGGACATGGCGCGCGGAAACCGGGCGGGCCTCGCCCGTGTCAATCGCAACGGCGATCCTGAGCTCGGCGGCCGCCGCGTGCCCTGGTGGACCATGGGTGCTTCGGAGCAGACGCGCTGGTTCGCGACGCTGCGACAGCAGGACGTGCGCTTCGTGGCCACGGAGAAGGGCTTCCCCGGTCCGTGACTCGGAGTATCAAATGAATATTGGACTTGAACTTGACTTGGTCTCCGCCAAGGCGTGACGCGATGCCGCGCCGCCTCGACGCCGTCGACGCGGCCGCGAGAGTCTAGGCGCCTCGTG
Source organism: Pelagomonas calceolata (assembly GCA_918797485.1). Classification (NCBI taxonomy): domain Eukaryota; class Pelagophyceae; order Pelagomonadales; family Pelagomonadaceae; genus Pelagomonas; species Pelagomonas calceolata. The sequence goes on along the minus strand of CAKKNE010000006.1, from coordinate 642,888 downwards.
CACAAACAGGCAGCGTGACGGCGTCGTTCCGCGCAGGCAGCGCGAATCTTCTAGCGCCCTACCCAAACAAGCTCGTGTATGCCATCGTGGTGCGGGAACCGACGCGGCGCTTCGTTTCGTACTACTTCTGGAAGTGGCGGCGGAAGGACTTGTATGCTGTTGCGACGAAGCGAATCCGCGGGAATAGCGACGTCGCGGAAGTGTCCGATGATGCGCCGTCCTTTGGAAGGTTTGTGGAGCGGGAGCAGCCATTAGACGCGTACTACGTCCGCCGGTTGCTAGGAATGGGCGAGAGGGCGGTCGTTGTGGACGAAACTGCGCTAGCAAAGGCCAAGGATGTTTTACGAAGAACTTTCAGCGTCATTCTGCTAACTGAAAGGCTGGGCGACTTCGGGCCCCTCGTGAAGCGGACGCTTGGCTGGGCTTCCTCCGATTTTGATGCGTTCCGTGCGAAGAGGAACCCGGCGCCCAATCTTAAATTGTTGGAGGCGTGGCGCCAAGACTGGAACGAGGAGATCGCGCGGCGCATGCCCCTGGACCGGGATTTCTACGCGTATGCTGCAGGATTGGCGGAGGAGCGGATGAAGGCCGGGCAGTAATTCGATTTGTGTATCTTAACTTCCGGTGAACTGTCGAGTAAGTCATCTTAGGGGGGTCCTATGCTTGTCCGACCAGGGCCGTCGGGGACCAGAGCCCGCATCGCCGCCGCCGGCGACGCGCGGGAGGGGTAGGATAGACGCCGCGGCGCACCGGCCGCGGCGCGGCCTAAGATAGTAGGCCACATACGTGGAGCACATATAGGAGTCCTCTTTGTAGACTAAAATATAACGGGTCCAGCGGTACATGATCCTGAGCAAAGCGGAGCGCTCGTACATCCACTCGCGCTCCAGCCCGTTCTGGGGACCGTCGCCTAGGTTTCACCTCCGTCGGTGAGCTCTCACTTTTTGCTGAGAGCTAGCGCTTCGACACACTAGGGTTCTGAGCCGCCTTCGCGCCGACGACTCCGAATTCGTCGCTTGCAGGTCTCGCGAGGCACGGGTACCGATACTTAAACCGTAGTTCCTTCCACGCGGGCGGCGCCGCGGCCGCCGAGGAGCCAGGTATGGCTGCCAAGGCGTGGGGCGAGCGAGGTGGAAACGGAAATCTAGCGTACGCGTCGTTACTATTCTCTCTCTCGTGAGTAGTCATAAACAAGGCCCCAAGTCGAGGGGGCGGGCGCGCGGTCACGCGACCCCGCTGCGGGTCGTGGCGAGGCAGCGCTCTAAGCAAAGCAAGTACAATTTACGAAACATACACCAACTCCGGGAAAGGCTCCGACAGTTCCCAACTCGCCGCCGACGCCACGCAGACGCGCTCCCCCCCGAGCGCCGGGTCGTCGAAGGCGAGCCGCGACGCGTGGAGGCAGAGCCGGTTCGCGTCGCCCGTGCCGTAGAGCCAGTCGCCGACGATGGGGTGGCCGAGCGCCTTGCAGTGAGCTCGCAATTGGTGCAAACGCCCGGTGTGGGGCGTCAGGTCCAGCACCGTGGCACGATCGGACCGCGCGAGCACCTTGTACGAGGACAGCGACAATTTCGCGCCCGGCACATCGTCGTCCACAACCTCGACGCGAGACGGGTCGCCCGACCTCTTCACCGCGTCGACTCTCAGAAGCGCCTTGTCGATCAGACCTTCATCACGAGCTACGGTACCCTCGACCACCGCCTCGTACGCCTTGTCGACCGTCCTCTTCCGCCACTGCAGCGAGATGTCCGACGCGCCCGCTTGCGTCAGGGCCACCGCTAAGCAACCTGACGTCGCGTAGTCCAATCGATGGACCGGACACGCCTCCGGAAACCCCGCCTCGCGCTGGACCCTTCGAAGAACGCTGTCTGACTCTTCCATGCCCTCCTCGGCTTCGCGCTGGGCGACCGCTGCCCTTAAAAGCTGCCAGGCGTCCTCGGCTTCGTCTAGATTCAATCTCCCGCCCGCTGGCCCGCCGCAGAATTTGATGAATTTGCTCTTCGTCCGCGGCAGCGAGTCCCAGCGCCTTCTCAGCTCTGGTGCTAGGCCGTCGAGGTCGCGCGCCACGCCGCACCACCGGTCCCGCCGCGTCGGCCGCTCGAACTTTTCTTGCAGATCCGCTTCGCCCGCCGCCTGGCGCCGCGCGAAGTCCGCGAGGAGCGCCCGCGTCGGGCCGTAGGCCGGAACGGACCGCAAACCCGTCGGCTTGTCCACGACCACGACGGCGGGCGACATATGCAGCACCCGCAAGCCCGTGGCGCGCTCGAAGGCCTGGGGCGTCGCCGCTGCCGCGCGCTTGAGGACGACTGCTGCGGTGTGCTGGAGCGAGAGCATAGTGATGAGTCGTTTCATCGCCTCCTAGCGGGCATTGCGTCGCATCGATGGCGTCTGGTTGACGACAGTTTTTGCCGTGCCGCAGCAACAGCAGTTTGAGCACGAATACCGCTGTAACCCAGGCACGCTGGCGCTTGCAGCTGCACCATAGCTAGCGTGCGCAGAGGCAGATAGAGGCACTAGCGCACGGAGCAAATATCACGGGCTCGAGGGCAGGAAACCGGCACTCCGCCCATCATATGCAGATTACTCCGGACAACTTTCACGCGCGCCCAACCTATTCCAGAGCGCTGGTGGCCATAGACCAGGTGCCGACCCCTAGACCGCAATCGCGCCGGGCCACGAGCTCTGGCGACCGCTCGCCGGCGCCCAACCCCTTGAAACGAGGCTTCCCGGGCGTTACGTTTGATGGCAAGTCTCCCTGTCACGACGATCATCACTTGACATCTGAGCGAGACAAAAAAACGCGCAGCGGCATCGCAAGACGGCGCAGCGCAGGACGTATCGCACGCCTGCCTCCCCACGCCCGCCACGCAATCGGGCTGCCCGCTGTTCATCAGCGCACCAATTGCTACAAGCACCAGCTGCCACAGCAAAAAATGTCCGAGCTCGCCTACGCCATGACGCCGCCGACGCGCGAGGAGCGCTCGGCCTCCATGGACTCGGCGCAGTCCGACGTCGACAACGTCCTCAAGGTTGCATCCGCTCTACGGGAGTTCAACACGCTCCGACAAGAGGGCATCGTCTCGGAACAAGAATTTTTAGAAATGAAAGCCAAGTTATTAGCGGTGGGCAAGGACGAGCTCGGCAGATCACCTTCTGGAGACACGCTCGAGACGCTCGTAGAGGCGACGAACGAGATGGACTCGAGCCGCGCGTCGCGCATCAGTTTCGCGGACGACGGGGGCGGGGACTTGGTCTCGAACCAAAAAGAACTCGACGAGGCGACCGACGACGCGCTGGACAACACGATCGCGGTCGTCCAGGGCACGTGGCAGGAGATCAAGGACGCGCTGGGCGACGGCGTCGCGGAGACGGCTGGGGTCATCCTCTTCAGGCACATCTTTCGGATCGCGCCGCAGGCGCTGGCGTTGTTCAGCTTCAAGGACTGCGCCGGCGGGAATGTGTGTGATGAGCTCTTCGAGAATAAGACGCTGCGGAAGCACGCGGCCAAAGTGGTGGGCACCGTCGATACGGCCGTGGGCATGCTGAAGAAGCTGGATAAATTGATTCCCGTCCTGGTCAACCTGGGCAAGAAGCACGTGAATTATGGGGTGGAACCCGCGCATTACGAGGTCGTCGGTGAAGCGTTACTCGCGACGCTATCCGACGCTTTAGGAGACGGCTACACGACCGAGGTCCACGAGGCCTGGGCCGCGGTCTACGACATCGTGAAGACGACGATGATCGGCAAAAACTACGACTACATGGACGCGACGTACGCCATCTGATTGAACATATGTTTCCTCCCCCAAGTCGTCCCGCTCCCGTCTTGTGGTTGCACATATCACGGGAGACCAACCTGTACATAACGACAAAATTACTACAACTAGGCGCCTCGTCGCCTCGGCGGCGTCGAGGGGGCGCGTCTCAGGCCAGCCGCGCGGCCAACTTCGACAGCTGCTCTCTTTGATATTCGACGACGGGACCCGTATCCGAGGAGAGCTCCTCGACGACAGCCAACGCACAGTCGCGCAGCGCCCTCGTGACGGTCGCCTCCGCGTTGATCGGAACGACCCACGCTTTCACCGTCCTATCTCGCTCAAAAACTTCGCTATCGTCCGCGAGCGCCGCGCGCAGCGCTAAAGCAAGCGGCGAGGCCAGCGGGTCCGCGGCGTCGACCCAGAAAATAATTTGAGAGGGCGCCTCGCGTCGATGCTCGAGGATGGGGGGCTGTTCTAAGTCAACACAAAACCGCACGGCGACGGCGCGGCGGCGCCGGAGCATCGTGTCGCGGGCGCCCTCGATGATTGGAACCATTGAGGCATTGTCCAAGAGCTGACCCAAAGCCTCGGACCTCAACGGGACCACGTGCCTCACATTCAAGCCCGTGCTGAAGAAGCCGTACTGCGTCAGGACGTCCAGGGGTGCCTTTTGAGGTCCACTGTAGTCCCAGCAGATTTCCCCTTGTAAGATAGATGTCGCCCGCAACTCGATAACGTCGTCCGCGATGACCAGACGAGTGCCGCAGTCCCTGGCGTAGTTGACGAGGTCCATGACCGGAACCAAGGCCTGCACGCTGTCGATCCTAGATGAGGCATTTGAATCGAGCTGGAAGGCGCGCGTCTCGACGAGCTTTCGACATAACGCATAAAACGTCGCGTCGACGCCTCCGAAGCAGGGGTCGCCTCGCAACGTCGGCGCGAAGGCTTGGTCGAAGGCCTGGTCCTGGGCGTGGACCGCCTTCCACAAGGCCTCCCGTAGAGGTCCCCCGCCGATGGATGGCGGTCGCAGTAACGTCGCGTCCGCAATAAGCTCCAAGTACTGTAAGTAGGGGCCTTCCGGTTTTTGGAGCAGTTTCAGCGTCAGTAAAAGTAATGCACCAAAAGATTCGTGCGCGTCTCCACCAAGAACGCGTCGCACGTCCTCGTCCTTTCGCGCGGCGTCGCTCGTGACGCACAGAGTTCTAGGTATGCGGATGATTGTTGCGTTCGCATCGATGGCGTCGGCTGCGACCAAGCAAATGCCCCGGCCATCCCGCTCCTCCAATCGCAGATGCTCGTGCAGCGCGGCACCTTGTCGCACAGCCCACTGGGCCGTGGCTGCCGCGAGCTCGAGGCGGAGTGATGGCGGCTGGTCGCTGCTCATCCGTGCGCCGGTTGCACCGGTACGAGGCTCTTTTGCGCAGGCTGCAAGCAGGCTGCACCAATGCAGCTCTTTTGCCCGCAGTTATGCGTGATTTCGCGCTCGGATTCTTGTAGTACTCGACCAGGCGGCTCGGAATGTCGCAATATCTAGAACCGTGCGGCAATATTGGTCCAACACGAGCTAAAATGCTGCAGCCCCCCGGCTTGCTAGTGCCTCACACCGCTAGCCCACGCAACCCGCACGCGTGCGCACTCCTCCCATCGCTCAACACACTCCTCACTACGCCTCCATGGGCCACGAAGCGTGGCCGCAGGAGCGCGCCCCGACCGAAGACCTCCATCGACGAATCGCTTCAGGTGAGCCGTCGAGACTGGCACGCGTTCGCCGTCCCGCAATTGCATCGCTGCCGCAACCCACGCAGCAACCCCTGGGGACCACGGCGACCACGCTGCCGACGCGTAGTTGCAAAAACCGATCGCTGCCGGAAGAACTGAGGGGCAGCCCATTTTTCACCTTCGCCTACGAAATCGTCACGGACAACGATGGGCAAGGGCGCTATGGGCAAAGGCGCCCAGCAGCACGCCCTGGTCGATGCCAACGGCGCAACACGCACCAAGGCGAACAAGTGCACCCCGGCCAAGGGCAGCGCGCCGGCCGCCGACAACAACAAAGAAGTAGCGGTCGCGCCCACGGTCTGCGCCGCCTGCGGCAAAGAAGGCTCCAGTCGTTGCTCTAGATGTAGAGTGTGGTACTGCTCCCAGGAATGCCAGCGCGGCCACTGGTCCATTCACAAGGACGATTGTAAACGAATTGCGAAGATCGGAGGATGGGAAGTATGCCACGCGGATGGAAGCGCTAAAAGCGCGGCGCAGGAGGTCATGGCTCGAAGAGGGTGCGACGAGGGGTTTTGCGGGATCTGTGGGGGGAGTGCCGCTACGTCGAGGATCGTGCACAGTGGCTGTGCTTGTAGTAGTGGAGCGCACTTGGCTTGCCTCTCGAGGTGTGCGAGGGAGTACCAGCAGAAGTCCGGGAAGGTGATTGGCTGGCACCGGTGCTTAGTTTGTGATCAACCGCACGCGCCGGATGTGGCATTAGCATTGGCCAAGTGCCAGTGGCGCGGCTCCATCAGTTTACCAGATAAGTGCTGGGACAAGATGCGTGCTTTAAGTGTCTTGGCGAATGCTCTTACTTCCGCCGGTCAACTGGATGACGCTTTGCGGGTCCATCGGGCGGATGTAGCATTGTGCCAGGCGCATTTCCCCGAGGATAGAGATGCGTTACAAGAAGCCACACATAATTTGGCGCAGGTCTATGGCCTGAAGGGCGACCATGTGAAGGCGATTCATCTGGAGGAGACTCTTTTAACACAGATCACGCTGGAACGAGGCTCGGACCACCCGCGGACACTCAGAAGGGCTCTTTGTTTGGCCACGGCAAGAGCGCGAGCCGGCGACCCGCGTTCTGAATTAGGGTTGCTAAAGCGGAGCTACGCGCGAGCGCTGAGGGCTCTTGGTGCGGCTCACCCGGTGACCGTCGACCTAGCTCATGCGAGAGCCAACGCGTTATTAGCGGTGAACGGCGACGATTCCAAGGCCCTAGGGCTGAAGCTCTTCGCCGAGGTTTTGTTGGAGGACGCTTTGATGCATGCGAACAAGGCGACGGCCCCGGAGATCGAGAGCGATCTGGAAAATGTGAGGGCCTGGCTCGCGCCGCGGCGCGTGGCCGCGTCCCGGGTCTTCGCGCCCATGCGGCTGCTGCCGCCCCAACGTTAGTTTGTTTAAGGTCAAGTTATTTCGTATGTACATGTAATGATAGGGAGGCGTAGTACTAGGGGTGGTCGGATGAGGATAGTCGTCTCTTCCGGCTTGCCGTCGAGCGTCTCGCCAGCAAAGCCGGCCGCCGTGCGCCACGTGTAGGTCATGACCCAGTCGCGCTCGCCTTTTGCAAGGTCGACGATGTGTATCGGCGAATGGAGAAAACTCTCGCCATTAAATTTCGGCGATAGCGTGTACGCGTATTCGACAAATTCTCCGCGCCCGATGTATGCACCGATGTGCGGCTGCCAGTAATCGATGTATTCGTGGCAGATCTCCGTAATTTCACGATCCCACCGCGCGGTGTCGTCTTCGTACTCCTGGCCCCAATCGATGAGCTTTGTCAGCTTGATCGCTGTCGCCTCGCGGTCGACGTCGACGAAGCACCGCGGCAGCGGCGCGCCGCACTCCTCGGCAACGCGGTACGCGCCATAGCCATCTCCTGACCACGCGTTGAGCGCCGCGAGGCCCGACGAGTTCCGCACGCCCGGCCCGCACCACGTAGCCTCAGTAGTGTTCGCGTACGCCGCGCACGCGGCCGCGTAGGGCCACTCGTGCGGCCCGGCGGCCTGCACGCCCCGCTCGAGCGCGTCGGCGAGATCGTGGAGAGGGCACGCTGACGCCGCCGCGAGCGCGATGGCCGCGACGACCAATTGCATACCGTGAATGGTCCTCCGATGTTCGCACGTCGTTCCTGCGAGCACGGATCACGGCTGTTTCGCGAGAACGCGTGCGCAATTTTAGATCAAAAAAAGCGCCGATACAGGAGGGATGCAGGAATATGCTGTCCCGGAGACTTCTACTGCGGTTGCGATTGATCAGTCCTATAACGAGGCGTCACTGGTGCGCCCCGCGGCGTCTGAGACAAGGCTTATCGACTTGTACCCCTACGCCGCCTTGAAAGCTTGAGCTAGAGGGCTGTAAGACACTAGCAAGAGACGAGGGCGGCGCGGAGTCTCCAAGGGGCTCGCCGTCGTTGGGATTCAACGCCGGGGTGCTTGCTTCGACACACAAGGAGCTAGACTTCAAAACTTACGACGGTTGCTCCACCAACGCCGGCCACCGCCTCCCAACCTCGGCCACAAACGCCCCCAAATCGCGCCCCGGCCCCGCGCGCAGCGTGACGGGAACCAATAAAGAATTCAGCGCCGCGACGCAGGCTCTATTGACCCCAAGCTCGGGCTTCTCGAGCGCGCGGATGACGATGGACACCGTCGCGCCCGGTTCTAATGAACCAGACGCCGGCGCCGCCTCGACCCACGCCGGTAACGAGGAAAAGGCCCAATTGGACTGCGCATCGGACTCGTTTTTCAACACCAATTGGACCTCTCTCACCGTAAGTGATAGCGAGGCGTGAGTAGGTTCCAAACATAACCCTCGTACCGCAGAGGGCACTTTCACGGAAGAAGCATGCGCATCACCCCTATCCTTGACGCATCGTATCGACAAAGACAGCGCACAATGCACGGGCCGGTGGTCCGACGCGCGCAAGCGAGCGTCGCCCCGCTCATAAACCTTTGTGATGACGCTCTCCGTCACTTCACCCACGGAACGGGGTGTGGTGGGAGCCACCCGCCACAGCACGCGGTCGCACCAGGCGGGGCACCTTATTTTCCTGTTTGCTTGCTCTTCTTGGGGCAATTCGAAGTCGTACTTGTCCGAATTGGTCGCGTATTTGTAAGTAGGGGCGAAGTTTAATGAATGCTCCCGGAAGTCGTGCGTCGAGAAGGCCTTGTTGTTGTTCATAGCATCGCATAATTGATCTAACCTTGTTAATGAGGCGTAGTCCTTCCTCCTCACGAGCTCGATGACGCGCTCGTCGGGCACGTCGGCCTGGAAGCGGTAGTTCAAGTCCCCGAGCCACAGCACCACATCATGGTCTAAAACACCAAACCCATCTCGACACGCGTTCTTCTCGTACGACGGCACGGACCGGCTCCCCTCCTCCTTCTGGGACCAGCCAAGGCCCCTTCTGAAACAGTCCCGCTCGACTATAGAATGGTAGTTCGCATTTCTCCCACCAACATCACCTCGGTGCGCCGCCAGATGCGCACCGACGACACATAACGACGTTGATTCTAACTGCAGCGACACGGCCACCGCACCTTTGTTCCCAAGATTACCACCCCCAAATCCGGTAGGAATCCGAGCCGTCCGGATCTGGTGCGCTTTTAATAAATCTGGTCTCGCGAAGACTAATACACCGACGCCGACCATGTGCTCGAGAGCTACCAACTGCGGGAACTCGTTCGTAGGACCAAAACAAAGCCTCCTCGCGCTTTGCACGTACTTGAACGCCGTTTCGAAGTCGACGCGCCACTTCTGTAAAGCGTCTCCACCAGTGTTATCTAGTACTGCGTCCCTCAACACATTTCCCGCGCTCAGGTCGATCATTTCTTGCAACGAAATGCAATACAACGCCGGCGCCGTCCCCGTCCAGTCTCCATGATTATCATCCCAGCCCTGTCGTAACCAGTGGCTTAGGGTCAAAGGCTGCTCTTTTTTTCCGTTCACATTATACGTACCGCACCAGACACTGATTGTTTTATTGGTCGCGTAGTGGGCCGGGTCCACACTTGCTTTGTTCTGGAGCGCGCTCGCGAAGCGGCGGACGCGGGCGACGTCCATAGCGCGTCACGTGTTGCGTCGATGGCGTTAAGCACTCACGTGTTGCGTCGACGGCGTTTTGCTGCTGCTTAGCTGTGGGGCTATGCAGCTGTGCGGCTCCCAGGGCTCACGTGATGCAGTTTTCGCTGCGCGTCGACTGCGTGGTCGACGACGGCACTTGTGTGCTGCGTTTTATGTGCCCAGCGGAACTATGGAGGCTCAGCAATGGCTCGTAAAAAGTTGGCTTTGAGGAGTGAAAATACCCGCTCCAACCAAACAAACGCCTCCGTCCTCTTGCCTGCTTGCAGCGGACGGCTCCGCGACTGGTTCTGTACAGCATCGTTCGGCTTCGGACGTTTCAAAAACCCGAACCCGATTTAATTTGTCTCTCACCTGCCGTCGGTATTTTAAGCCGCGCGGCCTCACAGAAAAGTGCTGGCCTGCGAGGGTAAGTACGTAAGGTCGCAGCAGTCCGCCGGCACCAGCACAAGCTCGGCCGACGGTAAACCGCGGCGCACCGGCTGAACACAGCCCTGCGGAGCAACAGTGCGGAGCGCACCGCCGCTGCGTACACCGAGCGCAGCCGACAGCGCTACGTAAAAGATGGCCGCCTGGTCCGTCTCCGTCCAGATCAGCAGCTTAAAACATGTGCCGCCCGATTTCTTGGACAAGCTAGGAACGAGAAGGGAGGACGTCTGCCTGCGCGTGCAAGGAGCGCTCGACGGCGCGAGCCGAGAAACTGGAGCAAGCAGGTGGGGCCGCGGCGCGCGCGCCGGCGAGGCCTTCTGGGCCGGCGACACGGGCTCCCTCGAGTGGCGTTTTGATTCAGAAGAAGCATTAAGAAGGGCGGAAAAGAAGACGCCCCTCCTCAAGTTGTATGTCTACGCCACGAAGGGCGGTGCGAATGTGGACCCCAGTCCGTCCAACTCAGCTGCTGTGGGTACGCTAAATCTCGACGTCCGGACTCTGCGAAGAGGCGTGAGGACCTGGTCGAAGCTGCGAGGCGCCGCCGCGCCGGCGGAGATTCTGGTCGAGGCCGCGGCGAAACGAAGTGCACCTATCGTGGAGCGACCGGCCGAGCCGCCGGCCAAACAGTTAGGAAGAGGTTCTACGACGTTCGAATTATGCGTCTCGCTCGAAAAAGCTGGCGATTTGAGAAAGTTAGTAGGACGGGAACTGGAAGATGCTGCTACGTACTCACCAAGACCTCGATACTGGTTCTCGTATGAATTACTAGGTGTCGTCGTCCAGACGGAACAGTTCTCCTCCGAGTCCCTAGACGCGCCGGGCTTCGCCGTCGAGTGCGACTGGTTCCGGCTGCGGTGTTCAGTGAATGAACTTTCCCAGGAACTCGCCAAGCCGCTGGACGTGTTTCTTTGTACAGACGATTTGGTGGTTGCTGCCGCAAGACTGTCCCTGGCGGACCTACTGCCGCGCCAGGCGTGGCCTGCTTCTCGTTCAGATGAGGACTTCTTCTCGTCTGATTTGCGCGTCCGACGGGACGTCGCGTCGAAGCGGCCGGCGCCGGCGCTGCACGGCGAACCTACACCGGGTTTTCTCGAGGTCTTCGCGGCTGTGCGGCGCGTCGGGCCGTCCGACGAGGAGGCGGCGCCCTACAAGGGGCCGCTGGGCCGCGAGGCGTCGCTAAGACCGGAAGTGCCGCTCGTCGAGCCTACGATTGGCGAGAACGAGCCCTACGAGCCGCCGCCGCCGCCCGAGCCCTACGAGCCGGCCTCCGAGCCGTACACGTCGCCTCCATCAACGCGCGAGGAGCTCATGGCCGGCGGTACGACACAGCGTCCGTTCACGTCGCGTCGATGGCGTCCGCGCCACGCCATCGCTCACTCACACCGCGCGATCGACGCGACGCGCCGATGGCGCCACCGGAGACGCATAACCAGAGCGTCACGCCGTCGCCGCGACACCGTAACAACGCAGGCGCGCCGAGCGCCGCCGAGCTCGAGCCGGCCTTTGCGGGAACACCAGAAGACGACGACGACGTCGGCTACGCCCCGGACTCGCCCGACAGTGGCGAGAAGTCGGCCAAGGGCGCCTGGCGGTTAGAAGTTAGTCTGTTATTTGCCACGAGGTCGGACGGGAACACGGATCCGGTGTCGTTGCGGTACGGCGCCCCGCAGCTCGGCCAAAGAACTATAGCCGAGACGGCTTCTCTGGACTTTGCGGCTACCACCAGTGTAGCGGTGCGAGGCCGGGGCGCTGTGGCCCATTTCGAGTTCGGCCCCGAGACGGACGTGAGGAAATTGTTGCGGGAGGCACCCTTAGACGTTGAAGCGGTTGACTACAAAGGTAGAGTTGTCGCTGCTGGCAGAATTGATCTGGCGGCGGCGCTCGATGGGGATGCGTGCCGAGGCTTCTCGGATAAAGCACCGAAGGCATGGCGACGCTTGTCCGCGCAAAGACGCGAGGCCGATATCGAGTTACGAAGGTCCGGCGATAGAAAACTCGTGCTGACCACTAGAGTTGTTGCTGGCCGTGCTGATGATGCGCGCTCGCCGTCCTCGGAATCACCTTACTCCGAGGAGGACAGCCAGGGTTTTAGTAGCGAAGAGGAGCACGACGACCTTTCCGAAAGCGGCGTGCGCGGTGGGAACGTGGCTCCGGTACCAAGGAGGAGGCGGCGGGACCCGCCGCCACCGAGGCAAGGCCCTCATCGGTCGCCGCCGAGAAGGTCACCACCGAAACCTTCTGGAGACGGGTGCCGCTACTGCGGCGCGCCCCAGCCTGGCTTAGCCGAACTCGCTCAACTCAAACGAGATGCCCAGTCCCAACACGAGGAGGAACGGAGAGCGTGGGAGGACTGGAGAAGGGAAGAAGAGCGGGCCTGGGCGGCGCGATTGCGGGATAGGGAGCGGGAAGCGATTCACCGCGTCGAGCAGGAGGCTGAAGCTCGCTGCAAGGTCGAGCGGGACGCGCTCGCCCAGTCCCGAGCTGAATACTCTCGCCTAGAAACGAAGCTACGGGCGTCATTGCGGGACTGCGACCAGCGCGAGCGGTCGTTGAACGACGCGGAAGCTCGGTTGGAGCGAGATAGAGCCTCGAAGGTTCTGGACCTGCAGATGCTCGAGAAACGACTCAGGGACGAGTCGAAGCATAGTGTCGAGGCGGAGGTGCGCGCGAGGAAAGCCGTCGAGAAGTCGTTGTCTGCGGCGCGGGCCGCCCAAGAACGAGCGGAAAAAAGAGCGTCTGCTGCTGATGCTGATTTTGACCGCTGGCGCCAGGCGCACCGGCGGACGCCCGAGGCGGAGTTGGTTGCTCGAGTCGCCAAGTCCAAGGCCGAGGCTTCCGATCTAAGGGCTCGCTTAGAAAGGGCGAATGCGGAGACCTCGGACGCGCGAGCGGAGCGGGAGCGGTTGCGAGCTCATGTGCATCGGTTGGCTCGAGCGTTGCAGCGCGCCAGAGATGAGAATAGGGACGCTGCTAGACGCGATCTGGATGCCTTGAGACTAGAGTACAAGGGCCGGGAGGAGCGCTTCGTGCTAGATGGTGATCGGCAGCAACTCAAACAGATCAAGGCCGAGCTCGACGCGCTGCGGCGCAACGCGTCGGAGCGGGAGGATAGAGCGAATGTAGCGCGGGACGCGGCTCGGAGCGTCGTCGAGGAGTTGAGTCCGCCGCGCCGAAGACGGGTCGAGCCGAGGGATGGCCCGTCGCCTCGAGCGGTCTTCGACGAAGATGCGCTCGATGCCGTAAATGGGACGGAGTACGAGGGCGGCGCGCCGATGCCTGCTGTTGGTGAAGCGGAGGCGTTTGCGAGCGGCGGTCGCGTCGCGCACTCGCCGGTGGACGTCGAGGCGCAGCGTGCGAGGCTGCGGACGGAGCGCGAGTCATTGCTGAGCGCGGGCTACCCGGCGGAGGACCCGCTCGTGCGCGATTTGGACCGGCTCATCGCGGCGGCCGAGTAGTTCGCTCCCCTTCCCCCCGAAGTAACGGCCTGGAATTTCCACAAGGAAGACTGTTCGATGGCGTAAGTGGGACGTTGACACCTGGCAGGGCGTCGAATCTATTGCGGCGGGCCACGTCATCCCTGCTAAGTGTACGTTACGTCACACCCCTCTATCAATTCGCGCGCCGCGTCGATTGCTGCAGGCTCACGTTTCGTGAGCGCGATCAACACCTCGCGCTGGCCGTCGCAGTCGCCCCGCGCGCCGCGCGACGCCGCCAGGCGCCACGTCGCCGCCGTGTCGTGCTCCGCACTGCGGATCAAGATCGGCTCGAGGGCCTCGCGCTGTTCCGCCTCGCCCGCTAAGAGGTCAAAGAGGCGCACCGCCGCGAGGGCCTCGAGGCGCGGCGCCGCGGCGAGGGCGGCCGCATCGTCGAGCAGCGCGCGCAGCGTTTTGCGCGCAACGTCCTTGTCGCCACGCCGCTGCGCCGCGTCGGCGGCGGCTAGTTTATCACAGGCATCAACTGCGGCGTCCGTGACCGCAACGCCGAGCTCGATCTCCAGAATCGCCGCGAGCGTCGCCGCCGACGCGCGCTCCACGTCGTACAAGCGGCGACCGACAACGGAGACCGTGCCCGCGTTGCAGCCGCTCTGGCATTCTAAAGTCTGAACCGCCGCCTCGGGGCCGCCGAGCACGTGTGCGATGTCCAGCGTCCGCCTCGCGAGGCCGTGCTTGGAGCATGTCTTGTGGTGGCAGACCTGGAGGGGGCTCAGGGCCGCGGCGACGGCGCAGATGGCCAGGGTGAGGGGTGGCATCGTAGGATTGCGAAGTCCGCTGAAGCAACGAGGCACCGCGAAGCCTTGGTCCGTCTTCAAAAGGTAGGGCCCCGTGTATTGCTGGTCTTTACTGATTCTCGCAATCCTAATCGAGGTGGAGCTAATGTACTAACGTACTAGCTCAAAAGCTCGACTCGAGCGCTGGCCGGAAAGGCTGCCCCCGCGCAGCAAGCAAAGCCACCATGCCCATCGACTACAGCAAGTTCGACAAGATCGGCGAGGACCCACCGCCGCCGGAGCTGCCGGAAGCCCAGAAGCAAGCTATGAGGAATCAGATGATGCAGCGCTGCTTGGAGACGGGCCAGTGTGTCGGGAGTCATGGCGGGTGCTTTTCCTGTGGGTTACTGGTGCCCAAGTTATTGGCTTGTGGAGGATGCCACTACGCTAGATATTGCACGCGCACGTGTCAGCGGCGGCACTGGCCCGTGCACCGCGAGGACTGCTTACGTAGAAGGGCCCACAAGGTGGAAGCGACGGGGAAATTTGTCGATATGAGGACGAAGACGGTCGACGTCGACACTACGTTCCGGAAGCTGTCGGTGCTGCCGCCCCGCGCCGCGAGTGTCGTCGGTTCTTGTTATGGCTGTGGCATCATGCTGAAGAAGACTCTGGCAGACCCCGCGAATTCCAAAGGCGAGGATTTACTGGGAGTGTTCTGGGTGAGGAGGCCGTCGGGCCTGGCCCCGACCCGAAAACTCTCCTCTGTGAAATTGCTGGAGCCTCAGGGTTTAGTAGGCGTCTGTCTGCATTGCGCGCGGGCGTTCTCGGACGACGAGTCGAAGCATGCGGCGCGGTGTCGCCGCTGGTTGGATCTTGGCGAATATCTGTCTGAGGAGACACTGCTCAAACGAAGACAACGTGCACGCATACGGTTGCACGCTCAACCAAAGTTGGATAACTTAGGATGCGCCGCGGGACTATTGAGAGACAATGGCCGAGCCGTGCCCTTCGCCGAAGCGCGACTGGAGGGATGGGCCTTCCCGGGACTGGGAATTAAACAGGGCTGGTCTCCGGGAGACGACGCGCGCCACTACGCCTTCGCCCGACTCTACTCGTGCGACCCGAGGTTCCGGGACGACTCCGATTATGTGGCGTTTCTCTCACATAGAACAGCAGCTGCTGGCGACGCGGAGTTCAGGAAATTTGTGCGAGAACAACTCCCCGCGCCCCTCCCGGCTCTAGCGCTAGAGGCATCGCCGTTGCAGACGGCGACGTTCTGGAGTTTTGAGGACGGGGATAATGAAGATGTTGATTAACTCCGAGTCCATAGGGCAAATGTCTAGGACTCAGGCCCGGGCTAGAGGTTGACGCCGTCGACGCACGTGTCGACGCGACGCGACGAGAGTCGGAGAGTGTGCATCGGGTCGCGGCGATGGCGTATGGGTGGCGCCAGACGCCATCGACGCGACAAACGCATGGGCCGCCGGCGGCCGGCTAGAGCAAATAGAGAGTCGTCGTGAGTACTAGTAAAGCTATATTGATTAACTAGCTACTTCGCCTCCGATTGCATCGCGATGTCGCCATCATCACTATCGGAGTCCTCCTTCGGCGCCGGCTTGGCCTCGGGCTCGGGGTCCCTTTTGCGAGCCCTTCTACCGCCCTTCGCGGCGCTCTTCTCCTTCTTGCCCAGCGCTTTATCGAGCTCAGCTGTATCGGCAGTTTTCGGTTCTTCCTTGTCCTCTTTACCCTCTTCTTTCTTCGGCTTGGGCGCGGCCCGTCTCCCACCTTTGGCTTGTCTTTTCAACAAAGCTTCGCCCGTATCTTCAGACTTCGTAGCGAACTTCTGCTCGAACGCTAATTTCTTCTCCCTCATCACTTGATTCCGCTCGGCCTCCTCCTGGAAGTCTCGAGCGACATCTCGCAGCAGCCCGTCCCAGGTCCAGTCCTCGGTGTTCTCCTTCACCATAGCAGGTGGCACCAGCCGGTTATTTAACAATGATAGATCCAGCCTTTTTTCACCGGGCTTGACCGGGATTATTGAGTGAGCAGCGAGGTCCGCGTTCAATTCAGCTAGAGTAGGCAATTTGATCGTACGATTCCTAGGAGCTTCGGCGACTTGTAAAGTGATGTCCTCTTCCGCCTGCTCGTCGAGGTCCGGAATAATCATCGTAATTTCCGTCTCGCCCTCGTTGTCGGAGTCGGCGAGGCGCTTCCTCCGCCGCGGTTCCCCATCACTGTCGTCGTCGCGCCTCGTAGAAGAGCTCTTTCCGGTAGAGGAAGAGCCCCAGGCGTTCTCGGACTTCTGGGGCCGGCGCGGGCCGGCGTCCTTGGCCTCGGCGGGCTCGTCCGAGGCCCGCCGCGGGCGCCGCCGCGGCTCGTCCTTGGCGCCGGCCTTCGCGTCGCCGCCGCCCTCGTCGTCGGCCCAGCCCATGATTGGCTCGGCGCGTGGCGCGGCGCAGCGGCGGCGTAGAGGCGCGCCTGTCCTGAGGGCAGCTAAAAATGGGCAGCGGTCTCGCGCGGCAAAGAGCGGAGGGCTGCGTGGGCGCCGGAGACTGTCGTGGAGTTCGATGGGCAGCCGGTGGCGCCCGTAGACGCTCGCGCCGCGCGCCGGCGGGTGGGCAGGTTTTTGGATGCTGCCCGATTTGTTTTTTAGCAACCGGTGCCGACGGCCGGGGACTTCTGGCGAGGTAACTCGACGGCTTTAGGCTTCGGGCGTCCCCCCACGACGATTGGGCCCGAGGTACCCTGCTAAAAAACCCGGGGTCGCCGCGCGCCGTACAGACCTCACCTGTGAGTCGCATATATTCTACGCATTCTATCTACGCATATGTTAGACGCACATGTACATTACATAGAGTTACTCACACAGCGGCAGCGTCGGCAACAGGAGTCAGCTCGATTTCCTTGGAAGCAACGTCCTCCTCCTCGATTGCATCAGACGGCCTTCCCCTAGGCACGAAAATAAAAACCAACGCCACGGGAGCCAAATAGAAGACCGTCCGCATCAGAACGAAGGCCGGTAAATGCCTAAATTCCGGCTGTTCGACGCCGCCGAAGGCACTCAGCAGGAAGACGCCATTATATAAACCGATCGTACTGCCGAAGTTCGACAGACCCATCAATAGAGCAAACAGCGTCGCCTCGACGCCCGCCGGGCAGACCTTGGCCGCGAGGACGTAGGACGGCATGTTGGCTATTTTACTGACCACTGGCTGGACCACGTCCAAACCAAGTAAGAACGCTCGATCATCAATTCCGAGAGAGATGTTCCACCTCGAAACCCAGACAAAATCCAACAGATTCGCACCGAAGGTCACGCAGTGGCCCAACACGAACACGTTTCTGTACGACCAGTCGCTCAGGTAGGCGTTGTACAGCACGATGCCCGCGAGGCCAAACAACCGCGCCGTCGCGCGCATCGCAGAGTAGTATTCGGGGGAAATACACGGGTAGTGCCTTTCCGACGCCCAGCCGCAGTCTTCATTTCCGGGGGGGCAATGGGTCGCGCAGTTGCCGTGTGCTTTGCCGTCGGAATGGAACCACGCGAACATGACGTCGGTGGCCGGTTGCAAGGCCCCCGACAGGAAGATGTAGACTGCCGCTCCTGCCAGGTCTTTTGATACGGGTTTCAGCAAGAAATGAATTGTGGTTGCTAGCACCACTCCTAGGATAATGGTCGAGACGCCCTGCACGACATCGGAAAACGTCGAGAACGCCTGCAGACTCCCGACGGCGACGGACACAGCACACGTCGCGAAGGCACAAGCGAAGACCCGTTTTCTGTCTGACGACGCTTCATGTATCACCGTAGCGGGTCTTTCTCCTAACCATCCTAAACAAGCGGGCAACAACGCCGCGAGCGACGTCAGCCACAACAAACCAAACACGCCCCGAGCGCCGATCGACGACGGTTTTACCAGTTCTCCCACAGCTAGGTTCGCGACCATGGCGCAGCCGTAGAGACTAGCCCAGCTCAGCGTCTGGAGGTCCGCGGCGAGCTTCGGGAACTTTCTACTATTCTCGGCGGTCGTCCCGTCGATCATCACGTCCGGCGACGCGATCGAGAGATTTGCTATCAATAATAATGCAGCAGCCGTCTGGTAGTCGAGGCGGGCCAACCACAACGACGCTGCGGATACTATACCGCCAATAGAAGCTAAGATGATGTAGGGCGTCTTTCGAAGCCCATAGATGCTAAATGAATCAGAAACCATGCCATACAAGGCCTTGACCTGCCAGGGGATGTTCGCGAAGCCGTCTACTTTTGAATAACGAGCTGGTGTTAATTTGAGATAGTCAAACAGGTAGTACTTTTGCGCCGTGAACAGACACGCTTCTCCCACTCCTTGATTGACGCCGTAGACTAACGAGACGATAGCGACGTAGCGCCAGCTGAATGTGGTGGAGAGTCGTTCGTAGAAAGCATAAACGCGGCCGACCGGGGTCGTCGATTGTTCAGGTGCCTCGTCGTTTCCTAACAACTCTTCTGCTTCCTCGACGACCACCGCTGGAGCGTCCTCTCCGATAGCCTCCGGCTCGGGCGACATGCGGGTGCGGCGGCTTCTCATTTCAGTATGTACAACAGTAGGACTACCTTCCTCTGAGCTCATGCAGCGACGGCGCGGCGCGCGCACGCCGAGGAGTGGCTAGATGGCTGCTCTCTGGAGCTCTGCTTCGCTAGCTCGCGCTGACGCAGGACTTGGAGCGGCTGCGGCAAGAGAAGCTGGGGACTGTTTTTTAGGATAGCAAGCGCGATGCAGCCCTTAATGAGCTTCCTCGACTTGCGCGGGGCTAGCGTCATGTAAGACACTAGCATCTCCCAAGCGCTGCACCAAAAAAGGCTTGTATCCATTAAGGATCGTATCGATAGGGCTGAACGCTGGACGAGGCTCGTGCACACGCATTGGTCTCGTGCGCTGGCGCGCACAGCAAAACCCATAGCAGCAGCCAGCGAGAGCAAAGCCACATAAGCATCTCTTAAGCTCCACCTACGCGTCGCGCATAGATAAAGCAATGGCCGCCATGCCCCTGCAGCGGTCCCCGTCCATGGCCGTCGACGAAATCAGATTAGCCTGCGCGGCCATGTACGCGCCAAATACAGACCCCGCCACTAGACAAAGGGCCGGCGAGTACCTCGAGCAGGCCTCGGCGGGAGACGACGCCTGGCCCGCCCTCCTGCAACTCGTGACGACGCCTCAAGAACAGGCGGCCACGAGGTTCTGGGCCGCGTCCGCTTTGTTTCGGAAAGCGCGACGGGAGCCCCCACCACCCGCGCTCCGGGCCCAGCTCGTCCAGCAGCTCGCGACCGCCCTGGCGAGCGACGTCCCGGGCGAGGTCGCCAAGCAGGTTTCCGTGGCCTGCGCGACATTAGCTTTGCGCACGGCCGCCGAGGACCCTTCAGCGGTGGGCCAGTGCACGCGACTGGCGCTGGAGCTGTGTGGTCGAAGCACACACGGTCTAGGTTTACTGAAAGCGCTGGCGGACGAGGCGCCGAACGTCGACGCGGGCGCGCACCGGATACGACCGCTCAGAGCTGAATTGCAACGAGTCGCGCGCGCGGACGTCTTTCCTGCACTATTACAAGCAACTGGTGTGGACGAGGTCCTCGCGGCCTGGCTCCAGCATGGTTCCGAGAGCTCGCTCCATGACCTGCTCGGCGGTGTGGACGCCCCGGCCTTTTCGAAATTAACATCCGTAAGGACCGCCGTCTCGACGTTGATCGTCGCCGCGGAAGCGGGGGGCGGTCAAGTGTTAGACGACGCGTCATTGCAAGCTTTAAGAGCTTTCTTGGGCCAATGTCGACAAGAAAATGACGCGGAGTGCCTCGCGGACATTGCGAGACTCACGGCCGCCCTCGCGGCGAGCGAGCCGCACGGCCTGCAACTGGCGCAACACTTACCCGAGGTCTGGGACCTCGCCTTGACGTGCGTCGAGCACCCTTCTCGACGAATAGGGGCCCAAGCACTGGACGCTTTTCTCGTGCTGCAAGACGTGCCCGTAGCGCAACGGCACCCCGCGTTGACGAGGGACGCCTTCTCCCGTTTACTAGTCTCCATCACGCGGAGCTGTGCCAATAGTACGGACGACGACGAGGACCCCGAGGACGCGCTGTTCCAGTTCCGGGCCGTCGCCGCGGATGTTTTAGTTGCGACCTACTTCTTGCTAAGGGAGACCTATATGAGGACTATTGCTGATGAAATGAAGAGTTCATTGGTAGCGCTGACGGAAGGCGGCTCGCCCGAGAGAGCCGAGGCCGCTCTGTATGTGCTGCGGGTGGCGAGAAGGGAGGTCTGCTCGGACCTGAAGAGCCGACCGGACGTCGCTGCTTCTGCGAGGGAGAGCGTCGGGGCCGTGCTCCAATTCGCGGAGCATCCCGCGTTCGGCGCTTTATTTCAGTCGGGTCGAGGCTTCGTGTTGTGCGCCGGAGCCTGCGATTTGCTGGGCGCCTTCGCGCCGGCTCTTTCCACGCAAGCCCCAAATGCAGTAGCGTTCCTCAGCGGCGTGATCACGCACTCGCAAAATCGCGACCGGCGCGTCGCGTCGGCCGCGGGGCAAGCTCTCTGTCGGGTCTGCTCGTCTCATTCAAAGGTCGTGTGGTCCGCCCCCGATTCATTAAGGGACGCTATTACAGCCGTCTCCATGACCGGAGACGAGTCGGCCTGTTCGGTGGTGGAGGGCGTCGCGCGCGCGGCGTCCCATGTTTCTGTCGACGTCGCCTCAAAAACGTGCGCTCCACTCGTCGACGCCCTCAAGGTCTGCGTCGAGGCGGCCATAAATGCCGTGGACGTCGACGCGAAGGTGCGGGCCTTCAAGCGCGTCGTCCACGCGTTGCAATTATGTGACACATGTGCAAGCTTCGCGCCGCCACAACTACGGCAGCAGCTCGCCGTACGACTCATGCCGCTGCTGAGCGCGTGCCACGCGCCTCCGTTGGCCCTGGACGAGGTCGTCGTCGGTTCTGCATTAAGGTGCCACGCGAGCGCCGCGCTGAAGGAGGACCCTTCGGTGGAGGACGCACAACAACTCGCAAATGTCGCCTTAGTGTATTGGGAGGCGCACGCCTGGGCGTCCTCATTGGAAGCTCTGGCGAAGGTCGTCGACGCGTGCGCCTCGCGCGCCGACGGCGCCGCCTTGCTCTCGACCGTCGCGCAGCGCGTCGTCGCGGCCGCGGCGCGACACAACACACCTTCATCAGAAATGTTTTCCCTGCTCGTGCGGCTCTGCGCGCTGGCTCCGTCGACGTTGTCAGCGCCCTCGGAGTTTTGCGGCGCGCTCTGGGCGTTTTGCATACGATGCCTGGGCGCCGCCGACGCCGGCGGGTCCGCGGGCCGCGCCGCGGCGAACCTGCTGGGCGCCCTCGCGAAGCGGGCGACGCAGGACGAGGCCCACCGACATCAGCTCGGGGCGCACGGCGCCGCGGCCTGCCGCGAGGCAATCCGGGTCCTCGCCGGGCCCGCGCCGTCGCAGCTGAGGCCGGCGCTGAGCGAGTGCCTCCACGCCGTCGCCGCGGCGGCGCCGTCGTCGAACGCCGTGGCCTGGCTCGGCGACGCGCTCGGCGACGACGCGTTGTTCGACGCGAAGCTCCCCGTCGGCGAGCGGCGGCGCGTCCACGCGGCGCTGTGCGCCTTGGTCGCGCAAAAGCCGCGCTTCAAGGCGCTCGTCGTCGACCTCGCCAAGATCTCGAACGGCGAGACGTCGCTCGACGCGATCCTGGCGTACGAGATCGCGCCGCAGTAGTAGTATTAAAGCGTTTTGGTTTAAATTCTATAGACAGTATACAGGCGCCCTAGCGCCGCCCCGACCGCTTCTTGACCGGCTTCGCGCGCTTCTTGGGCGGCAGGCGCGGCGGCGACGAAGCCCGCTTCTTGGGAGCAGCAGCCTTCTTCTTCGTCCGCGGCGGCGGCGCGTCGCCCGCGAGCACGGCGCGCGCCTGCTTCGCGAGGCGGTGCGCCCAGTAAACGCCGGTGCCCCACGGGCCGCCCCTCGCATTCTTCGGCGCCAGGCCGCCCAGCTCCACTGCGAGCTTGAGGTAGGCCTTCCCGACGGCGTCCGACGTGCGCGCCTTCCGTACCCACGTTGTCAACGTGGCGACGGCGTTCTGAATCTCCGCCGATGACGTCGTCCCGAGCTCGCACTTCGCCGCGTTCCGCAGCACCGGCGCGACCCGCAGGAACGTCTCGTCCACCCTCGCCACAGTGCTTCTCGCGCTAACCGGCACGAAGCCCGCTGCCAGCAGTTTCGCGTCGGCTGCGTCGTTGTCGCCGCGGCCGAAGGTGTCACGTCGTCTATTCATGTGCACGCCGAGCGGGTAGCCCTCCGCCACTACGCAGCTCTGCGGCACGTCGCAGTCCTTGAGCTCCTCGCCGAACACGCCCTTTCGACACGCATCCAATAAAGCTATTAGGGTCTCGTCCTTCTCGGCCATGGAGGCGCCCGGCTTGTTGTAGTCCGCCGCCGTCAGCCTTCTCACGTCGATCTTCTTGTCGTCGGACTCGTCGGGCCCGTCAGTCCCTTGCTGAGCCGCGGGCGCGTCGTTGTCGTCCTCCTCGTCGTCAAATACGTCCTCGTCAGCCGAGTCGCAGCCGTCGTCCTCCTGAGCAACGAAGGCCACCCCTTCGTCCTGGTCCTCGTCGTCGCTTGCGTAGGTGACCTTCTTTCTCGGCCGCTTCGCGGGCAGCGGCGCGTCCTCATCGTCCTCGTCGTCGTCGTCCTCCTCCGCGTTCGCACGCGCCAGCACGGCGCTCGCCTCGGCCCCGATGCGGTACGCCCAGTACTGTTTGCCGTTGTAAGACGGAATGTTCTTCGGCTCCGCATCAGCGCTCAGCTCCACGGCGAGATCGAGGTAGGCCCTCCCGACGGCGTCCGACGGGCGCGCCCTCCGTACCCACCGTGCCAACATGGCGACGCCGTCCGCAATCTCCTTCGACGACGTCGACATTAGCCCTTGCTTCGCCGCGGCCCGCAGCACCGGCCTGTACCGCTCGAGCGCCTCGTCCACCCTCGCCACGTTGCTTCGACCACTAACCGGCACGAAGCCCGCGGCCAGCAGTTCCGCGTCGGCGGCGTCGCCGCCGTTGCGGCCGAAGGTGCCGCGTCGTCTATCCACGTGCACGCCGAGCGGGTAGTCCTCCGCCACCACGCAGCTCTTCGGCACGTCGCAGTCCCGGAGCTCCTCGCCGAACACGCCCTTTCGACACGCATCCAATAAAGCTATTAGGGTCTCGTCCTTCTCGGCCATGGAGGCGCCCGGCTTGTTGTAGTCCGCCGCCGTCAGCCTTCTCACGTCGATCTTCTCCTCGACGTCGGGCTCGTCGGGCTCGACGGCCGCCGGGACCGGCGGCGGCGGCCGCCGCCGCGCGCCGCCGCGCAGAAGTCGTCTCCGCGGCGGCGCCGCGGCGGGCGCCCTTCTCGCAGGCGCCGACGGCGGCGCGGCGGCGGCGCGCGCGGCCTCCTCGCCGGCGACGTACGGCGCGAAAGCGCCCGTCCGGCACCCTTCGGCGAACCAGGCCGGCATCCTTGCGGCCGCGTATCTAAACCGCTCGGTCTTCGCGTACTGCTTCAGGGCCAGCTGAAACTGGCGGCCGTCCAGGCTGCGGATCCTCGGCATGCATTCCCGCAGCGCCGCGCGCTCGTACGGCCCCATCTGCAGGAGCTCGTTGCGCGCTACTTTCGCGTCGTACTCTTCTTCGTTTCGCGCGCCGTACGGCCAGTAACACGAGTCGTGCGCGGCATCGCTCGGCGGCAGTGGGGGCGGCAGTGTTACTCGCAGGTCTGCGAACAGCTGGACGTCTGCTCCAAATGGCGTTTTCTCTACTGGACCATCGCACGCGCAGCCTCTCCGGCTCATTTTGGCACCGGGGAGCCGCGTGCGGAGAGCAACAATACCAACATGCGGAGAGCCTCTCCCAGGCCCGGCGGCCCGTGTGTGGCCGTGTGCGCCGCACCACCACCGGTCCTAGCATGTCTACAGCATAGGAGCAGCTATATTAGAAACCCCGAGCGACGACGTGGCTGACGCTTCTTTTGCAAGCGCGACGGGGCTGGTGATTGTCGTAGCCCCCGAGAACGGCACCCTCGGAACGTTAGTAGCGCGCCACGAGATGCCAGGACACCGACGTGTTTGATTGCCCTCGACGACGGTGTGCTCTGAGCCCACGATAGATCGTCTCGAGGTCAGATGTCGTCGTAGTAGTGCATAGACGACGAGATAGACTACACACTGAAAGGTAGCGCCTCCGACATGATGTCGAAAAAGCTAGGTATGCGTCTCGGCCGGATCAAATCCGAGTTGGCCTCTTCCAAGACTTCGGTAGTGTGCCGCATCCCACGAAGAATCGACGCACCGCTTCGAGCCGCGCGGCCCGCTATCAGAAGTCAACGGCGACGTCCGGCGTCAGCTCGGGCGCGACCCGCGAGCCGCCCGACGCCATCGATGCGGTCGCGGCCGCGACGGCCGCGGCGGCGCGCAGCGGCGAGACGTGTACCGCTGCGGCGAGCGCGCCGAGTCGTTCAGCATGCGGCCGAGGCCGAGCGCGGGCCCGGGGGGCGGCGCTTTGCACGCGTCGCGCCGCGCGCGGGCCGCCAGGCGCCAGGAGTCTCCGATTTTTGTGAGGCTCAGCACGGCGCACCGCGTCGCCCGCGCAGCCGCACCGATTGAGGCGCAGCGCGCCACTGAGTGATGAGCACAACTGCGGGTGATGCACAACAATACGGCCCAACCACGGCTCAAAAAGCGGCGTCGAGCGTGAAAATCTAGTGGGTCATAACTAGCTCAATATGTTTAGCCGACCTTGACAACAAAAATGTCCGGCCGCCGCGACGCGAATGAGGGTGACGAGGGCGAGGCCGGCACGCGGTTATTAAACACATTGGTCAGAACACGCCTCCTCGTATCGGTGAAAGCCGGCGAAAACAACATTGAAACCAACCTGCTGCGATATGCATATGTGAAGGGCCCCGGCGGCGCGAACCAGGACTCCGGACCCCGCGCCTTCGAAATAACAAGCGGCCCGACGCAACGCATCACCTTGGCGCTGCGGAACGACAATTTAGACGCGGACGCGCCGTCGCTCCAAGGAGATCGTCGCGGCGTTGATCGCGTGCCGAGCCGATCAAGTCCTCCCCGCCATCGAGCGTTACCTGCACGGGGAGAAGGGCATGGGCCGGGAGGACGTTGATTAGATTTAATCCCAATTACTAATGGGCCGGGGGCGGGGCGGGCGTGCGGTCGTCGGTGCCACTGTCGGAGCCACGATCGGCCGCGGCGTCCGCAAGTAGTTCTACGCAGTAGTATTATCTACTAATCTCCCTTAATTAATTTATTTATATATTTAACAGTCACAAGTCTTCCACTCGCATATCGTCGCCGGCGGGCGGCGTCGAGGGGGCGGCGGCCTCGTCGTTCATCGACCGCCTCCGCGACGGGTGGCGCCCGGGGCCGTAGGACTCTCGTGAACCGGGCGATGCCGCGAGCGGATCTCGCCGCGCCGGCGCGGGTTCGTCGGCAAAGAGCCGCCGCGGGATCATCGGCCAGGCCCGCTCGCCGGCGTGGTCTGCGTTCACGCCCGAGGCGCGCGTCCGCGACGCCGACGAGTAGGCGCTCGCGTCCGCGCGGTGCACTCGATCGGCGGCGTCGGGGGAGTGGTGCGGCGACGACCGCTCGACGAAGTCGAGGCGGGCACGCAACTCCGCGACCTCGGCGACGATCGGCGCCTCGACGGCCTCGAGGCGCGACCGCAGCTCGGAGAGCTCGGCCTCGAGCGGGGACGTCGGCGTCGGCGCGACCTTTGCCGAGCGCCGCGACGGTGGCGTGTAGGGCGCCACGAGGGGACTGCGCCGGGACCGGGACGAATGCGGCGTGGCGGGCGGCGCACGGCTGTAGACGTAGGGGCCCGCAGACCGCGTCGCGCGGCTGTACGCGTCGAAGCCCGGAGGCCGCATCGGCGGGTGCCACGTCGACGGTGCGGTCGGCGCGAGCGGCAGCGGCAAATTTCGAGTGGTTTCGTAGTCGTAGTCGCGGCGCGGCGTGGCCCGCGGCGGCCGTTCCGGAGGCGACAGCATCTTGGACTCGACGTCGCTCCGGATGCGGTCGGTCAGCCGCGCTTTGTACTTTTTCAGCGCGAACCACGCACCGGGGCCCATCAGCGCGGCACCCACGAGGACCGCCAGCACAATAAAACTCCAAAGCGGCGGTCGCCACGCCGCGGCGCGCACCTCCTCGCGCCGCGGCCGCGGCACGGTCGGCGAGGCCGACGGCGCCGCGCTGGGGAAGCGCGACGGCGCCGAGGTCGAGGGTTCCGGCGTCGGGCCGGGGGAAATGGTCGGCGCCGGCGAAGGTAGTGGAGACGGCGCTGGCGTCGGCGAGGCTGTCGTCGGAGCGGGCGACGGCAATGGCGTCGGCAGCATCGTGGGCGCGGCCGTCGTAGGAGAGGGCGATGGTAGTGGTGTCGGTAGTATCGAGGGCATGAACGTGACCGTGGGGCCGGGGCTCGGCGCGCGCGACGGCGGAACGGTCGGCACGCTCGAGGGCGGCTTCGTCGGGACGGCGCTCGGCAGGGAACTAGGCACGCGCGACGGTACGCTTGAGGGCGGCGGCGTCGGGGGCGGTGTCGTTGGAAGTCCAGTCGGTACGGCCGTCGTCGGCAGTCCGGACGGAGCGGGCGTCGGCGGCGCCGTCGGCACGGCGGTCGGCAACCGAGAGGGCACGGCGGTGGGCCGAGATGTTGGCAGCAACGATGGCAGCGACGTCGTCGGATAGGGCGTCGGTGCGGCGCTGGGCGCCGCGGTCGGCACGCGCGTCGGCCGGGGCGACGGCTGAGACGACGGCGGCGAGGAAGGTGACGACGTCGGCGGGACCGTAGGGCGTGGCGAGTAGGTCGGCGTGAGCGTGGGCAGGGACGTCGGCGGCTTTGAAGGAGAGGGGGTCGGCGACACGGTCGGCGCCGGCGTCGCGACGCACGCGAAACGCAGGGCCTCGCTCAGCGTCGGCGTGGACGGCCGCCGCAGCTCCACGACGACGCACTCCCCGTCGTTCCACGACGACGCGCCGCCGAGCCAGTGCCGGTCGTTGGCCTCCGCGTCGTAGAACGCGTCCGCGTCGCAGCCCGCCCCGTCGAACCACTGCGCCCAGACCTCGCCGTTCGAGCAGCGCCCGCGCACCGAGACCTGCCGCCCGTTCCAGTCGAAGAGGTCGCTGCAGACGTCGTTCGCGAAGACCGCCGGCTGGCCGTCCTGGAAGATGGCGCCGCCGATGTCCTCCGCCACCAGGACGTCGCCGGCGCCCCAGAGCGGCCGGGCGGTGGTGCACGTCGCGTCGTAGATCTCCATGCTCCACATGTTGCCGCTCTGGACGCCGTCGACGGCGCAGTCGCAGCCCCGGCAGTTCAGCCCGCGCGCGACCTCGAGCCAGACGCAGTCGAGGCCCCAGCTGGCGCTCGCCTCGTCGCACGTGTGCATCGTGCCCTCGATGTCGACGACGTCGGTGCAGGCCGCCGTCGGCGCGGGCGTCGGGCGTGGCGTCGGTCCCGTGGGGGCGTCCAGGAGGACGTAGACCGAGCCCGAGCCGTCGCCGCCGTCGTCGTCTCCGTACGCCCCGGCCACAATAGTGCCGCCGTCGATGGCCACGAATAAGCCGAAGCCGTCGTCCACTGCGGCGTCGGAGGCCGTCAGCTTGGCCACCTGGCCGTACGTGGCGCCGCCGTCAGTCGTGCGGAAGACGTAGGTCGACCCCGTGTAGCTGTCCTTGCCGACGGCACCGATCACGACGGTGTCGCCGTAAATCGCCACGGAGAGACCGAAGCCGTCGCCCTCCGCGGCATCAGCGGCCGTCAGCTTGGCCACCTGGCCGTACGTGGCGCCGCCGTCAGTCGTACGGAAGACATAGGCCGACCCCGTGTAGCTGTCCTTGCCGTAGGCCCCGGCCACGATGGTGTTGCCGTCGATCGCCACGGAGACGCCGAAGCGGTCTTCCGCCGCGCCGTCGGCGGCCGTCAGCTTGGCAACCTGATCGTAGGTAGCGCCGCCGTCGGTCGTGCGGAACACGTAGGCAGAGCCCGAGAGATTGTCGTCCCAGTAGGCTCCAATCACGATGGTGTCACCGTCGATCGCTACGGAGGCGCCGAACCAGTCGTCCTCCGCGGCATCGCTGGCCGTCAGCTTGGCCACCTGGCCGTACGTGGCGCCGCCGTCAGTCGTGCGGAAGACGTAGACCGAGCCACGACCAGAGTTGTCTTTGTAGGCCCCAATCACGATGGTGTCGCCGTCGATCGCCACGGAGACGCCGAACTGGTCTTCCGCCGCGGCGTCGGCGGCCGTCAGCTTGGCCACCTGATCGTAGGTAGCGCCGCCGTCGCTCGTTCGGAAGACGTAGGCCGAGCCCGACATGGAGCCCGCGTCGTCGTCGTAGCGGGCTCCGACCACGACGGTGTTGCCGTCGATGGCCACGGAGAAGCCGAAGAAGTCCTCCGCCGCGGCGTCGGCGGCCGTCAGCTTGGCCACCTCGACGTACGTGGCGCCGCCGTCGCTCGTGCGGAGGACATAGGCCGAGCCCGAGCCACCGCTGTCGTCTTGGTAAGCCCCAACCACGATAGTGTTGCCGTCGATGGCCACAGAGCAGAAGTTGTCGCCCGCCGCGGCGTCGCTGGCCACGAGCTTCGCGACCTCCTGGTAGTCGACGGACAGCCGTCGACGCGCACGCGTAGCGTTACCAGCGCGCGCGATGGGGGGTGCTGGGGCTGTGGCCGCCGCGGCGAGGCAGCCCAAGAGTGCTGCCCGCAGCATGGCTGCCTGCATCTACGCTTTCGCTGCCCGCAGCATGGCTGCCGCCTCCGGTTACGCTTGCGCGCTTCTGCAACACATCAGGTCTTCGACCTACAGCGGACGCGCTGGCACAACACCCTGCTGCAGCGCGCAGCGCCCCTCGCGCTGCAGAGACGCATGCTAGTATGCCGCCATACGAGCCGTACGAGACTACAGGATCACCTTCCTTACACTCAGCTAAAATCGATGTCCGCCTCGACGGCGTTGAGCCCCGGCGCCCAGCCCGCCGCGCGCAGCGCGCCCTCGTCGCCCGCGGCCACCGCGGCCGCGTCGAGGTCGACGCCGTCCACACTAATCAGAAGCGGGCCCACGCCCGCGAGGGCCTCCGCGCACCGCGCGAAGTGCGCGGCGACGGCGCCGAAGCCGTCCGAGGACGCCAGGAACTCGAGGACGAAGTCCTCGCCGATGCGATACTCCACCCTACAATCCGTCGCCAGCCCGTGGGCGTTCGGGTAGCCCAGGGCGCCGCCGATCGCCTCGAACAAGGGCTCGCCCGCCAAACCAGAGAAGTAGGCCCTTTGTATAACGTCTCGCGACGTTTCCGGAAACGCGACGTACTGATGTCGGAGGGAGCAGTCCGGCAGGGGCTCGCATTCGCCGTCGATCATCCGTATCTGGATCTCGGGCAGGTGCTCCCGACAAAAAGGCGCCCAGAGGCCCTCCACCAACCTTTTGGCGTACGCCGGCTCCATGCCAAAGGCGATCAGGCAGCTCGGCTTCGCGCGCGCCGCCAGCAGCGCGAGGCAGCCCCTTAAATCGGCCATGGGCCCGTCGAGCTCCATGGCGTCCGCTTGCGCTTTCGCCGTTGCGTCGCCCGCGAAGAACGCGTCGGACGCGTCCGCGAAGGCGGCGTAGATGCGCTGGGCGCGGGCGGCGTCGATCTGCGGCGTCGCGGCGTCCGGGCGGCGGCGTTTCTTGCTGCGCGCCATGCCTTTTTTGCTGCAGGCTGTGGCACGGCTGCAGGCTAGTTTACAGAGGCTGGAGCGTGCAGCGATTGCGACAGCAGTTCCGCAGCAGCGCACAGATTTGTGCGATAGCCCACGAGCAGCAATGAGCGCGCTTGTGCGGCCTTACAGCAGTCTTTGCGGCCGCCGAGCTAGCTCTAGTAAGTATGTAGCTAGCTCTACCCGAAAAAAATACCGGCTACGAAAGGAGCCGTCCTGTAGCACTCCTGTGCGGCACAAGACGGCTGCGCGTACGTCTCCTGTGCGCTCCGCCTCCCTGTTTTTGCGCGGCCGTCTCACTGCATCGCTTTGCCGCGTGCTCATTTGCTGCCGCCCGAATCACGCCGCGGACTGACGAGAAAGCAGACAGCAGCCTCGCGCCGCGACACCGAAGTTCTCGAGCTACCTAGCAACTCTCTCGCTGAGTGTGAGGCAAAGCACTCTGTGTGTGGTGCCGTGAAACGCCAGCGCGCAAGCGTGCGGACAGCAGAAAAGACAGCAAGCACCATGGAAGCGCCGCCGCCGCCGCAGGAGGCGCCGCCGCCGCCCGAGCCGACCGGCCGCCAGTCCGACGATTCGGATGTGGAAATGGACGGCGTCGAGTACGACCCGAACGAGGAGCAGGCTGCTGATGACGACGAGGAGTTCGTGCCCGAGACGACCGGCATGGCCACCCGAAATGAGGCGACGAAGGCGCCGGTCGCGCCGGTCATAAGACGCGTCCCCTCGCACGTCGAGCCCGAGATCGCCGAAGCTAGACGCACGCAGAAGGAAAGACTGGCCAAGCTCAAGGAGTTTGGCTCCGTCGACGGCGGCTCCGGCGACCAGCGCGAAAAGCGCCTCAACTACCTCATGGCCCAGTCCGAGGTCTTCTCCCACTTCATGGAGGAGAATTCGGACCTGAACCTGGGCAAGAAGAAGAGCAAGACGGGCCGCACGCGCATGACCGAGGCGGCGGAAGATGCGCGCTTGATGAAAGATGCCCAGTCGCAGCTCCAGGTGCACCGCGTGACGCGGCAGCCCTCGACGATCACGGCGACCATGCGGCCCTACCAGGTTGAAGGTTTGAATTGGTTGGTCAAGTTGCATGATAACGGCATCAACGGCATCTTGGCGGACGAGATGGGCCTCGGCAAGACCCTCCAGTCCATCTCCTTACTAGCCTACCTCGCGGAAACAAAAAACATCCACGGCCCCCACATCTGCATCGTGCCGAAAAGTGTGGTCAACAACTGGATGCGCGAGATGCGCAAGTGGTGCCCTACCATGAGGCCTGTTAAATTATTAGGGGACAAGCACGAGCGCGCGCGGTGCATCCGGGAAGACTTGCGGGACCCCGAGAGCTTCGACGTGTGCGTGACGTCGTACGAGGGCGTCCTTAAGGAGAAGGGAGCTTTATGTAAGATCAACTGGAGCTATTTGCTCATTGACGAGGCGCACCGCATCAAGAACCCGAACTCGTCGTTATCTCGTATCGTTAGGACGATCCCGACGCAGTTCCGACTGTTGATCACGGGCACGCCGCTCCAGAACAACCTGAACGAGTTGTGGGCTCTGCTGAACTTCTTGCTGCCAGACATCTTTTCGTCAGAAGCGGACTTCGAGACCTGGTTCAGTTTAGGTGGAGACAGCGGCGCGAAGGACAACGTCGTTAAGAAGTTACACACTGTTTTGAGACCGTTCATGTTGCGGCGCATCAAGCGCGACGTGGAAGCCGACCTACCGCCGAAACGAGAAATTAAATTATACATCGGCCTCACGGAGATGCAGCGGCTCTGGTACACGAAGATCCTGAGCAAGGACGCGCACACGTTAAACGCGCTCGGCGGGCCGGACCGCGTGCGGTTGCTGAACATCCTCATGCAACTGAGGAAGGTCTGCAACCACCCCTACCTGTTTGAGGGCGCCGAGCCGGGGCCGCCGTTTTTGGACGGGCCTCATCTCTGGGAGAACACGGGCAAATTAGTGCTACTGTCGAAGTTGCTGCCGAAGCTCCAGGCGCAGCAGTCGCGCGTATTGATCTTCTCGCAGATGACGCGCATGCTCGATATATTGGAGGATTTCATGCGGCTGAAGCGCTACGCGTACTGTAGAATCGATGGGTCGACGTCGGGCGACGACCGCGACCTGCAGATGGACACGTTCAACGCGCCGAACTCGCCCAAATTTGCGTTCTTGTTGTCGACGCGAGCGGGCGGCCTCGGTATTAACTTAGCGACGGCGGACATCGTCGTCTTGTACGACTCGGACTGGAACCCGCAGGTCGATCTCCAGGCGATGGACCGCGCGCACCGCATCGGCCAGACGAAGCCCGTGACGGTCTTTCGGTTCGTGACGGAGGGCACGGTCGAGGAGAAGATTGTAGAAAGAGCTGATAGGAAGCTGTTCCTAGACGCGGCCGTCATCCAGCAGGGGCGGTTGGCCGAGCAGAACACTAGTGTCAATAAACAGGACCTCATGGCCATGGTGCGCTTCGGCGCCGACGAGATCTTCGCGTCCAAGTCCAAGCAGCTCACGGACGAGGACATTGACGTGTTACTCAAGCGCGGCGAGGAACGGACCGCGGAGCAGAACAAGAAGATCGAGACGGACGCGCAGCACAACCTGGCGAACTTCTCGCTCACGACGCAAGACGCGGCTCCTGGTTCCTTGTTCGAGTTCGAGGGCGCCAATTATCGGGGAGCCAAGGGCGCCGGGTTACTCATCAACCTGCCGACGCGCGAGCGCAAGCGCAACTATGATGTGGACGAGTACTTCCGCGACACGCTCAACGACGGCTCGAAGAAGCGCAAGGAGCCGCGGGAGAAGAAGCGCAAAGGACCGGCGATGCATGATTTCCAGTTCTTTAACAGAGAAGAGCTCGGAGAACTGGTCCAGGAGGAGGAGCGCCTCGAGCAGCGCCGCAAGGACGCGCAGTCGCTGGCGCGCGAGCTCAAGCAGAAGGGCAAGAAGGCGCAAGACGAGGCCAATGCCAAAGCGAAAGCTGCGGGCCAAGAACCGAGTCCGTGCGCTGAGGCTGAGGCCCACCTCCAGCAGTCGCGCGAGGTCGCCAAGGAGCTCGAGAAGGGCTCTTCATATGAATTGACGGGCGCGAAGCTCGAGAAGAAGGAGCAGCTGCTGCGGGAGGGCTTTGTCGACTGGTCCGCGACTCGGCGTGGAGATGTATATATATATATATGTTGACTTTCAACGTGACGTGGTCGTCGCGACGGCATCGATGCGATGCCGCGTCGCCTCGACGCCGTCGACGCGGCCGCATGAGAGTCTACGGGTCGCGCGAGGGAGCCGCGGCCGTTTCGCGACGGCGTCCGTTCCACACAGGACTAGGAAGGACTTCCGGTCGTTCCTGAACGCCATGGAGCGGCGCGGGCGCGACGAGGTCGACGTCATCGCGCGCGAGACGTCGAACGAGACGGGGAAGACTGAAGAGGAGGTGCGGCGCTATCACAAAGTCTTCTGGGAGCGGCACAAGGAGCTCGCCGACTGGGAGCGCGTCATAGATAAGATCGAGAAGGGCGAGAAGCGCCTGCAGCGGTCGAAGGAGATTAGGGAAGCTTTGGCTGAGAAGATTGCCCGGTCGCCGAAACCCCACGAGTGCCTGCCGCTGAACTACGGCGCCTCCAGAGGCAAGGTCTGGACCGAGGAGGAAGACGCATTTTTGCTCAATATGATGCACACCTACGGGTACGGGAACTGGGAGAGAATTAGGGTCGAGATCCGCAACGCGTGGCAGTTCAACTTCGACTGGTTTTTCAAGTCGAGAAACGCGTCGGAGCTCGGACGGCGCGCCGATTTGCTGATCAAGCTCGTCGAGAAGGAGAACAGCGACCTCGACGGCCGCTCGCGGCCCAAGTCTTCTCCTAGAGCGAGCGTGACTGCCTCAGAGAAACCGAAGAAGTCGCGGTCGCGCAAGCGCTCCGCGCCGACTACTGAAGACGCCGACGCCAAGCGCATGAAGGCCGTGGAGTCGCCGGCGTCGATGGAGGCGTAGTAGAGTTCCGCCCGTTCCCCATTAAGTTGATACATACTAGACTTAGAAGGAATCGTTCTCTTCGTCACTCGTCGCGCCGGTCAGCGCGAATGCCCAGAGCCGTGCGTCTGGCGGGATGGCTACCGCCTCCGCCGACGCCAGGGCCTTCTCGAGCGTCTCGAAATCAGTCGCGGGCTCGAACGTGCTCAACTCCCACGGCGTTCGATCCTTGGCGACGACGAGCGCGCCATCCGCTTCGAGGAGGCAAGGTACTCCCGCGCCGATGGCGTCGCCGCGGTCAAACGGTTCGTTGTATAGACACGCGTCGACGGCCTGCCCCTGCGGCAATGCGCGGCCGGCCGCATCGACTATTCTTCGTGTGGCATAGAACAAAGTCAGCAGCCGCTGTTCCGCCGCCCTCTCGCCCGGCATCTCCGCCCGCAGATCCAAGAGCAGCTTCGCGTTCGACTCGCGCGGCGCGCCTTGCTCCCAGACGCCGGGCTGTATCAGGGCACCGCCCCTTGTTGGCCACTTCCAGCCGGGACGCACGCGATTCACGACGATGGGGACGCCCTTGTTCCAGGCCGGCGGCTTCACGTCCAGGACGTCCCACCTGTGTGGAAATCAACCAGTGAGTCGGGCACCCGACAATTCATCACGAAGTCATTTCTAGGCGATGACGCGGCCGTCCTGGCTCGGTCGAGCGGCGAGGAACCGGCATCGCCACGCCATCGAGCAGGCGTCGCGTCGATGGCGTGGAGGACGACGCGGCGATTCAGCACGAACGCGCCGTAAAATTTTGATTTCCGCACAGCGTCCCACAGGGGCCCGCCCGCATACCACCCAAGCACGAGGCACGGCAGCCATTCCCGATGGGCGTACCGAGCCGCGAGCTTCGTGCCCACCCCGAAGCCGATCGACGGCTCGAGAGGTGCCCTAAAACACTTGACCAGCGCCCGGAGCATTAAGCCCGCGAGCGCCACGACGCGCGGCGAGTAGCCAATTCCGGCGAATTGCGAGATCGCCTGGGCGCGCCGCCGTCTCGTCCGAATGCCGCCGAGGTCAGCCGGCTTTTGGCGCAGCGCCGTCCACTTGTCGTGGTGCACGGCCTTCGCCGGCGCGACGCCCAGGGCGAAATACGCCACGTAGAGGAGCGCGCGCCGGCGCTTGACGAGGAAGTGTCGGACGCATGCGACGAAGGTCGTCTGATTATTGGCGGGCAGGTCCTTGGGCGGGCGCGTGGCGTAGTAGCGCATGCTCGTGGGCGTCCACTTGATGTCGTGCCACGTCCGCGCGGGAGACTGGAGCGCGTGCGTGGTGATGGAGAGGAGACAGCTTGCCAGCAGCAATTGATGACCCATCGCGCGCATGCTCTTTGCTGCGGGGCGGTCGAAGATAGATCAATGAGACTGCTTGATAGCCCCGTTGACCGCTTGGCCCCGAGAGCGCTTGCAATCAATAACCACAGAGAGCTGTTTTTGCCAAAAGAGAGCATGTCAATCTGGCAGCTCGGTGCGCCCACCTAGTGCGCCTGTCGAGCGGTACGGCGTTCCTGCGATACATTTCTGACCACATGTTGCCGTAGCACCGAAGGATGAGGCTCATTTTGCTCGCGCTGCTGCTGCAGCCATCACAGCTCTTCAGGCCGCCGCCGCGACAGCTCTCGCGGTCGAGGCTCCGGGCCGTGCCAGACGAAGCACCCGGAACAGTGCTCGGCAGCGCCGCCCTCGTGGCCGGCACGACTGTTGGCGCGGGCATCCTCGCCTTACCGGCGAAGACGCTGGCCGCGGGCCTGGCTCCGACCGCGACTCTGTTGATCGGCGGCTGGTTATTTATGGCTGCCACCGGCTTGCTCATCGCGGAGGTTGATCTGAACACTGCGTGTGTGCTCGATCGGGACGCGGTGTCCATTAATTCGATGGCCGAGGAGACGTTGGGTGACGCGGGCGCGACGGCGGCGTCGGCCGTGTTTTTGTTTCTGCACTACTGCCTGCTCACGGCATATGTCGTGCAAGGGGGTCAACTCCTCGGCGAGGCACTTGGTGGTACGGATACGCTGGCGGCGGCGCCCGCGTTCGCCGCCTCGATAGGCGCGCCTGCCGCATTGCTCCCGCCGGCGACGGTGGAACGCCTCAACACGGTGCTTACCGCGGGCGTCGTCGCCTCGTTCTGCTACATCGTCGCCGGTGGCATCTCACGCGTCGATCCCGAGTTGCTTACGCGCGCGGACTGGTCCGCCATCGCTCCAGCTCTCCCTGTGATTCCCGTTGTTTATGTGTACCAGACGGTCGTGCCGACACTATGCTATCGCCTCCAGTGCGACCTGGGAGCGGTGCGGCGGGCCGTTCTCGTGGGATTGACGATTCCACTATGCATGTTCCTGGCGTGGTCGGTGGTGGTCCTCGGTTCGACGCCGTATGTGGCCGGCGAGTCGATTGATCCGATGGCCCTCGCGCGGGCGTCGGGCGACGACTTCGGCACCGCCATTTTGTACTTTAGCCTTCTTGCTGTCGGAACGTCTTTGCTGGGCTTCGCCACAGGGTTGGTGGATTTTTTCGGTGATCTGGAAGGGCTAGAAGGTGACAACCGCCCACCGTACCTCTGGGCCGCCGCGTTGGCACCGCCCGCGGCGATAGCTGCTGTTTTCGGCAACCCGTCGCTCTTTTTCGCCGCCGTCGACCTCGCCGGCGTGTACGGTATCCTTGTGTTGTTTGGAGTCGTCCCGGCGCTGATGGCGTGGGGCTCGCGCTACGGCGCCGCGGCGCTTGACGCCGACGAGGCGGTGCCGGAGGCGGTCCCCGGTGGGCGCGCGAGTCTCGGCGCGATCGCTGGTTTCGCGACGGCGATCATCGGGCTCGAGACGTATGGGAGGCTAGGGGTTGGGTAATAGA
Source organism: Pelagomonas calceolata (assembly GCA_918797485.1). Classification (NCBI taxonomy): domain Eukaryota; class Pelagophyceae; order Pelagomonadales; family Pelagomonadaceae; genus Pelagomonas; species Pelagomonas calceolata. Next base: position 606,025 of record CAKKNE010000006.1, on the reverse strand, counting down.
GAGAGAGAGTCACTTATGCCCCCAGGTAATTACTAGCGGCATGTAAGACACTAGCAAGCAAGCAAGCTCGGCTGACGAGCCGTACAGCTCGAAATACGCTGCATACGGGCCACACACACCACTTTCTGCAATACTTTTGATCTCTGCGGCTCCTGCTTACACCAAACGCAACCTCGAAAGCGAGCAGCAAAACTTGTATTGCCTGCTCTCAGGGCTGCAAACTGCAGCAGCGATCGCAAGGCATACATGGCTACTCTCTGCGAAACGGCACTGGTCGACGCCGCCGACGACGACTCCGAAGCAGGAGCGCTCGACGACCTATTAGGCTTGGGAGGCGCTCTCGCAGACGTCGCCGACGCGTCTGATGATGATGACGCCGATGCGCTCGTCGACGACGCGTTCGGTCGACGCGCGCGCGGCGCCGGCGCCTCCGTATCGGGCGCCAAGGGCTGGGCCGTCCTAGACGACGCGCTCCTACCTAGTGTAGCGGCGCGCATCCGCGACGCCGCGGCCCAAGAGACGTTTAAGCAGCATACCTTTGTGTACGATGGCCAGACGTATGCGAAGCCCGGCGTCGCGGAGGTCGACCTCGCCGAAGGCACGTGTGCGACCTCTCTTGCGAATGACCTGCGCGGCGTCGCCGAGGCGCTGGTGCCGGCCCTCGCTGTTTCTTGCGGAGTCTTCGACGGCGACGCGGCCATCAAGATTCAGCGCAACACTAGCGGCGCGTTTGCCTGCCACTACGACAACGCCGGGCCGCCGTCGAAGCGGAGCGTGACCGCCGTGCTGTATCTGGGCCGGGCTGACGGTGCGGCGGTCTCGGATCAAGACGGCGGCGCGTTGTGCCTGGCGCCTTTTCTGCGGCGCCGCGCGCGGTTCCGGCCGCTCATGAACCGCCTTGTCCTCTTCAAGTCGGACCGCGTCCTCCATTCGGTAGAGAGGTGGCGCGGCGCCTCTCCAAGACTCTGCGTCTCGTTCTGGTTCGAGGGCCCCGTGAACGCCCCTGAGGACCTGGTGCTGACGCGCGACCGCCTCCGCTTTAGTGGCTGGGACGAGGCCGCGGAATTTTTTATGAACTCGCCGGTACAGCGTGCCCTGTCGCGCAGTGTCTACGACGACGACTACCGCAGCAGCATCCGCGACATGCGGAGCGACGGCGAGGACGCCATGCTCGCGGGCCACGCGCGAGTTGTCGAAGCGACGGTCAAGTCGCTCGAGCCGCTCGTGGAGGAGTTGCGGCGGCGGCGGGCGTTGATCGGGGTGGACCTCGAGTTGTAATGTGTATCGTTTGTGTTACTCACTCCGCGGCGGCGCCCTGGACGGCCTCGTCCCACATCTTCTCGACCGTCATCGTGTCGCCCTCGACGGACGCGACGAGGACGTTGGTGACGCGCGGCGGCTGGTTCGTGTGGGGGAGCGGGCGGAAGATCTTGACGCTCGCGTGCTTGCCGTTCGCGAGCTTGCCGCGGTACGAGAAATTCATCCCGGCGACGACCTGCGTCTTCACGATGTCCGCGACGTAACCGGCGCCGACCTTCTCCTCGATCTCGGCGCGGCACGACTCCAGGACGCCCGCGGCCTCCTCGTCGAGTGGCCGCTCCTCCGTGAAGCCGCCGCAGACGTGCGCCGACATCAGGTTATTTTGTTGTAACTCCCTGACTCGGACCCTGAGTAACTTTACAAGGTCAAAAGTTGTGTGGAACGCGGGCGTGAAGCGCTCGTGCCGATTGCAGGGCGGAATGAACGAAGTACGTACTCGTGTAGATTAAACGGGAGATAGCAGATAGCTCCCGAGCCGAGGGCTGCGCGCAAAAAAAGCTCCTGGATCATTAACCTAGCGCTTGTAAGACACTAGGCATCCGCAGGCGCCGGCGCAGCTCGAAATCAGGCACTGTGGCAGCTTTGTGCAACGGTTTTGCACGTATTGAGAGCCGCACACGACGCCGCTGCGAGCCGTGACAATCCCTGCCTGCCACAGGCTAGGCAGTCATGTCCAGCCACCCCCTCGCGCGGGCGGTCGAGGGCGTCCAGGAGCGCACGGTCTCCGGCGCTCTGATTACGGGCGGCTGCGTATTACTTATATTATCACTATTAACCGGTGAGCTGTCGTCGTACTTCTACCCAAATTCAATACATCACCTCGGAGTGGACGACGGCGACGCGTCCATCGGCAGCCGTCCTTTTCATGTCCCCGACCGACTCCCCATTGAATTATCTGCAACGTTCGCGCACGTGAAGTGCGACGACCTCGAATTATCCATAGAGGCCGCCCGAGGTCTGCGGGACGCGGTCGATCGAATAAACTTCCGGGAACCGCATGCGAAGGAGCTGTATGGGTGGAGCGACGCTTCCACCAGTGAAGGCTGCACCTTGGACGGCAAGCTACGGGTGGGGAAAGTGAGCGCCCACTTCTCCGTTGGGCTCACAGCGGCGGCGGCCCCGGCCAAGCCGAACGTGATCATGGTCCAGTCCTTTCTGCGGCAAGCGACGAATGCCGGACCATCAAAGAACATGACGCATAAAGTGCATGTCTTCAGGTTCGGGAGCCGATCATCAGTAACAAAAAACGCGCCCTTAGATGGGTTAGTCTCGCCCGACCTCGACGGCCAGGCGCGCTACGCGCTGAAGGTCATCCCGACGGTCCTCGACGACGGCTGGTTCCCGCAAGTCGCGAACCAGTACTCGCTCGCCGAGTCTTATGTTTCTGCAAAACAGTTACAGACAGACAGTACAGCGGTCCCGGGCATCGTCTTCTTCTACGACTTCTTCCCCGTCATGGTGCAGGTCAAGAAGGAGCGGACGTCCATACTGGAGTTTTTGGTGTCGCTGTGCGCGGTCGTCGGGGGGTGCGTCGCGCTGGCGTCTTTGCTCGACGGGGCCGTCTTTTCGACGACGAAGGTGCTTGCCGGGAAGGCTGATTAATATTATGTTTTAATAAGTCGCGGCGATGGCGTACCCTGAGATTCGACGCTAGAAGATGAGAGGTATATTACTCATCGGGGAAGCCGGGCTCGTCGTCGATTGCCCGGGGGCGATGCCATTCGTCCGCGGCGTTCGTCGATGGAGTTGTGTACAGAGACGCCGCCCGCCTGAGAGGCGCGGCGTCGTGGGCACGCGAGCGTGAGGTCCGCGGCCCTAAGCAGATCAGTCCTTGGCGGGCGCCGCGGGCGCCTCCTCATCTTCCTGCGGCGGCGCGCCCCGCGCAAGAGGAGATGTAGGTGACGACTCGGGATCCGCCGCGCTTTCCTTCGCCGCCTTCGAGGAATCGGGCTCCGGTGCATCTTTCATCGCGCCGTAGAACGAGTAAAACGCACCGCAGAGAGATATAAAAGGTGGCACGAACGTGACGACCGTGAGCAACGCCCCAAACCCCTTGCGATGATAAACGGCGTTGACCTGGATCATCAGCGCCGACAGAAAGACAAAGAAGGTCGAGAGCTGCGCAGCCATCGCCAGGTGATCCGACGCGTCCTCGACGAAGGGCTGGAACGTGTTGTACGACAGCAGCCCGCCGAGAGCTATGAGCACGCCGATGAAGCCCTGGAGCGCAGAGCCCGGGAGAACGATGACCATCAAGCCGGTGAGCGCCAGCCGACGCAGGTAGTCGAAGCACTCGAACCACCAGTACTGCGGCTCGTAGTTGTCGTACATGAAGTGATAGAGCTGGGCGAATGAGAAAAGCTCGTCACCTTTCGGTTTAATTGCATCGTCCCGCAGTTCAGTCTTCTGTTCAACGCGGGCACGCCGGAACTTTGAGTCTGATTCTCCATAAGCAAAAACTGCAATGGCCGGGATTGACAGGATTCAGCCGGCGCGCCGCCATGGGCCATGGCGCCATCGTCGCCCGCGAATTAAAAAAAATATTTTTTCGGCCCCCAGTACGTGTCCCATTGATCTCTTTGAACCATTAGCGAACCGAACGATACACAAACGGCTGCATTCGCGTTCCGTGTTTGCTTGCTAGTGTCTTTACAGACCGCTAGCTCAATTTCCCCCAGCTCGGCTCCGAGCGCTGTGCCGCTGGCAACTTCTTTGCTGACTTACTGAATTGCTCTGGGCTGCCATTGATCGCCTGGGACCACGCTCGGATAGTGCTGTCGCTTCCTGAGCCCTCACAGACTTTGGTTGGCACAGAGAGCGTTTGTGGCTGACACAGCCAATCGAGCCTCAGTCCTTGTTATACTCTAGCTCGACAGCGTCTTAAGCCGACGTTTATGGCCATGGACAGCCTCTTAGCCTCGCTCTGGCCGGGCCCGGCGCCCGCGCCGGCGCCCGCCGAGGAGGAAAAAGTCTTCTCCTACTGGGGAGACACGCCCACGGAAAATTCTGCCGCGCCCGCCGCGCCCGCGGTGGACATCGACGTTTACGACGAAGCTAGATTAGCACCAAGACCCGTGCAGCGCGCGGGGTCCTACGACACGGATGATTTGACGGACGCCGAGCTCGCGCAGCTCGGCCGCGCCATCGCGACGGCGGCGTCGAGGGGCGAGGACGTCCAGACCGCGCGGCGAAACTGGTTCGAGGCGCGCGCCGCGCGACCGAAGGCGCCGGACTCGTCCAAGATGGCCGCGGCCCGCAGCGCGCTCGAGGCCGACCGCGCGCGGCTGCGGAGCGTGAACGCGCCGAAGACGGTCGTCCCGGGCGAGGTCGACGCCCTCCACAAGCGCTCCGCGGCGGCGCAGCGGCGCCTCACGCAGCTCCGGAGCCGCGCGCCGCGGCCGCGGAGCCCGTCGCCCGAGCGCGTCGCGCCGCCCGTGGCATCGGTCAACGCCATGGCCAAGGTCGACAGCTACTGGGACGAGCCGGAGCGGCCGCCGCGGCGCCGCCGCGAGGAGAAGCCGCGGCGGCGAGGCGAGGAGCCCGCCTATCGACCGCAGACCGACGACTTTCCCGTCGAGCGCGCGTCGCACGTCCGGGACCGCCGCGCGGAGCAGCAGCGGTTGCAATCGGTCGACGCGGCCGAGGACGCGCGCGAGCAAAGGTCAAAAGCGCGGCGCAAGGGCGGCCCTCTGAACCTCTTCCGGCGGCCGGCTGCGAAGCCTCCCGCCGAGGAGAAGCGGCCGCAGTCGTCGGACGAGGACTACGAGGACGACTCCGACGCGACGCCGCCGCCGCCCGCGAAAAAATCAGGGCTCTTCGGCCGGAGCAAGGCGCCGCCGCTGCGCCGCGACGACATGGAGCCGTCGTACCGCCCGCGCGACGACGACATGCCCGCCGAGCGCGCGTCGCACGTGCGCGACTACCGAGCGACGCGGCCGCCGGCGCCGCCCGAGCCTCAGTGGGGTTCGGACTCGGACGACGAGCCCGTGGGCCGCGTACAACCGGGGCGCCAGGCGGTGCCCCTCGGCCGCCAATCTGCTCCGCTCGGCCGCCAGTCGGCGCCGCTCGGCCGCCACGCGGCGGAGGATGATAGGACGCGGCGCTATGCCCAGCGGGACTACTCGCAAGTGACGATCGGGAGCGCGTCCTCGGCGCCTCGTCGCGGCGGCGGCGCGGCGCCTTCTTCACCAATCGAACCCGACTCGGACGGCGAGTACGACATGGACCCGGCCCGGGCGCGGCGCGGCAGCAGCGGCAAGGCGCCGAAGAAGCATCGCTGGCCCTGGCAGTCCAAGCCGGCGCCGCGTCCGTCCGAGCAGACGCGGAGCGCCGAGCGCCGGCGGAGCTCGAACCGCGCGCGAACGCCCGCCGCCGTCGACTCGGACGACTCCGTGGAACAGCTCGGCACGAACCCGCAGCTGTTTAGGAATGTGGATGCCGCCGCCGAGGCGGAGTACCGGCGGCGGAAGGCCCGCAGCGGCGGCGCGGAGAAGATGCTCCGGTTCTTCCGGCCCTGGGGGAACAAGGACGCGGCGCCGGCGCCGACGCGTCCGGGACGCGCGGCCTTCCGCCAGAGCCCTCGCGCCCAGGGCTTCGGTCGTGGGCGGGACGACGAGGGGGACTACTGAGCTTGTTCTAAGATTGTGTGCGACTTTGTCTGTCTGCGTCCTTTGCCGGACACACGTCGCTAAGTCAGAACACAAATAATAAATTAACTAACCATCCGAACGACCCAAGCCTCCGCCCGCGCCCGGCAATGAGCGAGGACCGCTTCGACGCGCGGGACCCACTCGCCGACCGGCCGCCGCCCCGTCGCGCGCAACAGCAGCAGCATGTTCTCGCGCCAGAGCCGCCGCCCGACCGACGCCATCATTCGCCTCGTAGCATAAGCGACCGGATACGCCAGCCGCCGCTCTAGATCGCGCAATCGCGCCGACGACACACCCAGACACGCCGCCGGCGTCTCGAGGTCCATCAGGTAATTGCAGACGCCGTCCTCGTCGACGCGGACGAGCTTCGTCTCCGCGGCGCAGACGGGCCGCACGATCGCGACTCTTTGTCTATCCCCAGCGCAGGGCTCCCCACCCGCATAGATCTGGCGCGCGCCCTTAGCGGACGCCTCGGCCACGACGAGCTGCTTTTGCGCATAATATAAAGGGTGGCGGTCATCGCCGCTATCAGCCCATACTTGAAATTCCCCCAGGACGACGGGCTCCGGTGGAGCAGAGCGTTTCATCTTCTTGCCCTCGGCGTGGGCCGTCGCCCGCTTCCACTCGAGGTAGTCCGCCTCGCGCTGCGTCACGTTTTTGAATGGACACACCCGAAACACGTAGGCGCGCGCGACGACGTTCGACGTGCCCCCCAGCACGCTCTTCTCCGTTAATGGTGGAGAGTCGAAGCACGAACCGCGAAGCCCGAGCCAGGCGCCGTCGTCCCCGTAAATGTCCGGATCTTGATGGTACGCGCCCGCAGCCTGGACCCTTAACCGCTGGATCTTCTGTCTTACCGCTTGCAGTTGCGCCGCTTCGTGATAACTTCTAGGTTGCAACTCGCTGAAGCGCAGCTCGTCACTCCGTAACTGCGCATCTTCCACAGCAGCTCTTGCCGCCGCGAAGGGGGCCTCCTCCGCGAGCACGCGGCGCGCCGCCATCGACAATTCCATGCTCGTCATCTCTCGTCGTGCCTCTTCGAGTTGTTGCTGGGCGTCTCTCATACATACACTAACATCTCCATGAGGTTCGTCGGAGCCACCACAACAATCCGCGACGCCGTCTCCTACCCTTCCGCGGGGTATCGCGAAGGGTTCTGTGATGGCGCCGACGCAGGGAAACGTTTCGTCGCCACACGGCGCGTGAAGGGGACACCGTGTTAACCAGCGGCCCCGCTCCCTTTCGAGAGCCGCGGCGGCCGCGGCGGCCGCGAGGCAGAGTATAGAAAAGAGCGCCGCGCGCACGGTCGTCCGTAGAACTCGTCTCACGAACCGCCGCAGTGCCGCGCGCCGCCGCTGCCGGTCGACGCGGCGTTCGACGGCATCAATTACGTCTTCCAGCGCGGCGGCGACGGCCTCGGACGCCGTCGACTCCGCGTCCGACACTTCGGAGATGTAGTCTACCGATGATGCGCCGTCTGACGACGACGCGTCGTCGTCGAGCGAGCCTGTCGCCTCCTCGCTCGGGTCCATTGTCGCACGACGCAGCACTGTACGGCGAGCTTGTCCTCTGCTTGGCTTGCCAATGCTTTTCACGCGGCGAAACTGTGTCCTGCCAGTGCGCGCAGCAAAAGTAGTCGTCGAAAAGGCTCCTAGCACGGGCGTAGAGCAGCCGTGCTTGCCAAAACCAGGCGTTGGAGCTTGGGGCTGGAATTGCTAGTGTCTTACAGGCCGCTAGCTAGCTCCGGCCGGCGGGCATTGAATTTGGCCCAGTTCTCCACCAAAAACGCCCGTAGATAATCGAACACGAGCCACGGTGCAGCCCAGTGACTGCTTGTTTGGCCAGTATACGTAGAACGGGCCGCCGCGCCCTTGCGGTGAACACACAAGCAAAGAGCATTCAAAGCGCTACAGCAGCGCGCCGCATCCCAGGCTCGCCGCGGGCCTCAGTTTAGCACAGGGCAGCGCATAGTGTTCAAGCAGCAAGGCGCAGTCAGCATCACACCAGCATGGCGCGCGCGCTGAAACTCGCGCTCTGCTGCGCCGCCGCCGCGACGGCCTTACTGGCGCCGCCGCCGAAACGAATAGCACACACGAAACCGCGGGCCATGGGCCTCGCCGGCCCCGTCGACCCTGCGGCGGCCCTGGCCGTCTCCACAGTTTCTGGTGATGTCCGGAAGGCCATGACCTTCGGCGCGCTCTTCCTGTCCTCCGCATTATTACATGCTGCAGAAGTATCAATAACAACTCTGTATCCGTGGAAGGTCAAAGAATTTGCCGAAGAGGAGCGGGGCAAGGGCATCTTCACGATGCTCGACCGGGACATCACGCGCGTGTTGTCGACCGTGTTGATCGCGACGACGATCTGCAACATCCTGTCGACGGCCATATTCACGGAAGTGGTTGCGAGAAGATCAAGGGGCTCCCTACGCTTCATCTCGCTCGCAACATCAGGATTAACCGCAGCCACTCTATTCTTCGGTGAATTGATCCCAAAAACGATTGGTGTTAATAATGCGGAGATGACGGCGCGATTGCTGTGCCCTCCGGTCGGACTCTTAACGAGAGTGGTAGGCCCCGTCGGCCTCAAATTTGCGCAATTATCAAAGTGGGTGTTGAGGACCTGCAAACTGATTGATGATGAAGACAGCGCCGAAGAAGTGAGCGAGGAGGAACTGCGATTAGTAGTGCAGTCCGGCACCGAGAGTGAACAGGGTGCGATGATTGGTGGCGTCTTGGACCTCCAGCAGCGGCGCGTCTCCGAGATCATGCGGCCTCGGGTCGATGTCAATGCTCTGGAAAAGAATTGTACTTCGAGGGAGTTATTGCATTTGGTCGATGAGACCGGGCACAGTAGAATACCAGTATACGACGATGAAATTGACCGCGTGGTCGGCGTCGTGAACGCGAAGCAACTCTTCCGGTTCCTCGAACAGTCGTCGACGCCGGAAGATTTGGATCGAATCGTACTGTCACAATTTATAGAACCGACCTATTTCGTTCCCGAGACGATGGCCGCCTGGAAAGTGCTGGAGGAGATGCGGAGACGGCGCTTACATATGGCGATTGTGGTGGACGAGCACGGCGGCACGGCGGGCGTCGTGACGCTCGAAGATATCTTGGAGACGGTGGTCGGCGAGATTTATGATGAAGACGACGAGGCGGAAATAGAGTTGGGCGACGACGTCATTTTGAATGATGATGGGAGTTACGACATCCTGGGCAACGCGAACGTGGATGACTTGGTCGCGGCGCTCGCTCTCAGGGATAGCGAGGGCAACAAGCCTAGTGATATTATGGACGTTACTACCGCTGCTGGTTTTCTGTGTTTTCACGCCGGGGAAATACCTGCGGTGGACGACCACGTGATTGTCCATGATCATGATTTCGTGGTCCTGGAGGCCGACGAAAGGAGAGTATTGCGGATGAAGGCCGTGCCGCTGTCGTCGGATGGGGTGTTGGAGCCGCCCGGGCTGAACGCGACGGTGCTGTCGCGGACGGAGGAGCCCGTGGCGGCGGCGCGGTGAGTAAGTATAGTGTACAAATCTTTCTTATTTCTTGTACTTTGAGGATGTCTGAGCCAAATACGCGGCGCGGCGCTCCGCGCGCTGCTTCTTCGCCGCGCGGTACTCGTCGAGGTCGTCGAACTCGCGGCCGGGGAACATGTTGTAGTTGGACCACTTGCCGCTTGAGTTCTGGTATGCTCCCTCGGTCTTCTTTCGAACGATGGGCGTCGCCTGCTTTAGCCGGGCCCGCCTTTTATGACAGGGAAACCGCTCGTCAGGGGCGTCGACAATCACCTTCGGCGCCGGCGCGCGTGATGGTCGCTCAAGCGCGCAAATCGGAGGAAAACCCGTGCAGTGTGTGTATGACTGTCTGCTCCGTCCCAGCCACTAGTCCTAGCACCACAACAGAAAAGATAGCAAGGAAAAGATGTGTGCACCTCCAAGTTAGGGCAGAGAGTCGTGACCCGTTGGATTTCCAAACGGGTGAAGGGGGGAAGGGGTATCTACTGCGCCGACGGCGTGAACGTCGGCGCGTGCGCGCCGAGATCGCACACCTCGATCGTGTCGATCGTGGGGTTCGCCAAGTCGGTGTCGTCCTCCGCGGCCGCCGGCGCGCGCGGCGCGCTTCTCGTCACGGTCGCCCGCGGCCCGGAACCACACCCGACCCTAGGAGTCGCTCTGAGTAACTCAAGCAGCTTCTCGCAGCCGTAGTCCTGCGGGACCAATTTCTTGCCGAAGGTCCTATGGTAGCGCTTCGGTAAATGGGCAGCTAGGACCTCGCCCTCGTTCGCGTCAATAACCTGCAGGATTTCGGTCGAAAGCGCCTCGAGCGTATCCGGGGACGCCTTCTCCGACACGACTCTAACGGGCTTTTTCTCCGTGGAGGTCTGGGGCGGCGGCTGGACGTCGTCGCCTTCTCTAGCAACAAACCCTCGGGGCCCCGTCTCGACATGTAAACCTTGTAAACCTTGTAGGACATGAGCTAGTTTTTCATGACCGTAGTCCCTAGGGTTGATCTTCGTCTTGTAGGCCGTGCTATAAGTCTTCGGGAGATTTGCTAGTAGGATGCTCCCATGCTGATCGCACAGCTTGAGCACTTGATCACATAACGCATCCAAATCACCCGTCACCGCGGGAGCCTCCTTCTCGACCTGAGGCGCGCAGCCGAAGCGGCACCGCGCGCCCCACGAGCATTTCTCACCAGCGGGCAGTGGCTTCTGGTGAACGTAGCGGCACGCGTCGCCCTTGTCGCAGGCATCTCTCAAAAAGTAGCAGCACGTCACCGTAGCTTTTTTGGAAGTAGTAGGCTTCTTCTCGCCCTCGGTCCGGTCGACGACCGCCCTTGCTCCTATTCCTACAGACACGCCAGGTACCTCCCTCAAACATTGGTTAAGCCGCTCGAAGCCCAAGCTTCGGAAATCTAAGTCACAACCGTACTTGCGCCTGTATCTCCGGTTGAGGTTGGCCGATAACAACTCACCATCTTCCGCGTCGACGAGCTCCAGCACGCGCGTCGAGAGCGTTTCGAGCGTCAACTTCGTCGACTTGGTGTCCTTGCGTTGTAGAGGCTTCTTGTTCTGCGGCTTCTTCTTTTGTAGTAGAGCGGGGTCCTGCTCGACGGGCGTAATATCATTCGCTTGGGGCTTGCCGTCTTTGTAGCTTAGGGTGAAGGCGACCTCCGCGCCCCGTTGTAAAGTTTCTCCACCTAACCAGTCGCGCTGCGTGAAGTAGGCCTGGTTCGCCTTGTTCGTGGGCTGGCCCTCCTCTCTCGCGGGGCCGACAAATCCATAGTAGACGTCTCTTTTTTGATGTCTTAGGTAGTCGACGACGCCCGCTAGTCTAGCGCCGTTCATGGACTCGTTCAACAGGGGGATGTTCTCGGCCATGGTCGCGGCGACGGCGTTCCTGCTGAGCGGCGCTCTCCGGCTTCGGCAGCCGGCCGACGATGGTACTGCGCGAGCGGCGCTCTTTCGCAGGCCTGCGGCGAGGGGGCAGGAGTAGCTACTCCGGAGACCCTTTACAGATGCGTGGGGCACTCACGGGCCTCGAAAAGCGGCAGAGCAGCGCCGGATTTCTGCCAGCAGGCTAGTGCCTCGCTACGCTACCACCTCGATCAGCCTTGAAGCGCCTTGCGCATTCGTCTCCCTGGCGCCTGCAACCTGCGCTAGAGCTCTTTTGGACTTACTACTGCTGCGCGAAGCCCGCGGCACTGACCACGCGTCGACCTGGAAGCCGTACAGCCCGGAGAGCATCTCTGACCCGGAGAGCATCTCGGACCTCATGGATGATGATGACGTATCGTCGCTATCGGATGGGGAGGCGGAGGCCACCCTCGTGCCCACAGCGCCCGCGCCGGCGCCAGCGAGCGCTGGAACAACTTTAAGTGCTATGCGCGGGGGAAAGTACTCGAGCTGGCCGAGATCGGAGGCGCTCGGCGCCGCGCTCGTGATCGACCGGTGCGGCGGCGGCGATGTCGACATCCGCTCGGTGGTCCTGGACTTCCTAGAGAACGGGCTGGTCCTGAGCCACACGTTCGAGTACGGAGAGATCTCTTTCAAGGCGAACCTCCCCGCCATGGTGTGCTGGAGCTGTCGGCGGAGAATCAGTGGTGATCACGACTGCAATCTGGAATTCTTCAGCGACAACGACATTCCAAGCTGCGACGTAGAAGAAGCTGTGTTGGGATCTTGTCTCTGTGATCCTTGGCCCCGAGCTCATCCGGAGCGGAGCGAGGAGTGCAAACGCGGGTACGCGCGCCTCGTCCCCGAGCTCGTCCGCGCGACGGGCCTCTGGCGCGAGCACGCCGCGGCTTCGGAGGCGAACCAAGACCCAGAGTGGCCTGAACCGGACAGACACCTTGCTTCGAATAGCCACTGCGATTTTTTCGACGTGATCGGCGAGCTGCATCCGCCGTCGCTCAGGGCGATGGAGGCGGCCGGCTGGTACCTCAGCCATAATCAATGGCGCTGCGAAACAACTTTAACCTATGCTGCCTTTCTCAAGCCCTTCGGCGGGGCGGCCGCGGCACAGGCGGCAGCGAGGGCCGCATCCGCCAACGCGGCGGCCGAGGCTGTGGCGCGGGCCCGGGACGCTGAGTCCGCCGCCGCCGCCGCGCTGGTCACGCCGCCGCGGGCGCATGGTTACGCCACCGCGGGCGGTGCGGTCACTGGCCGCGTCCTCGAGTTCTTCTTTGGCGACACAGCGTAGGGGAGTGAAGCTTGTGTAAGAAAGATGTCTGCGCATAACTCGCTAGCGGCCTGTAACACACTAGCAAGCCTCAGCTGAAGAGCTGTAGCGCGCCGACTGTTTCTGCTGCAACTACAACTGCAACACACTCTGAACAGAGAGCATGGGCTTAAAAGACTGCATCCGAGCTTCTGATGACGCGTCAAAGCTGCCCCTGCACGGCGCGGCGCTCCGCACAGCGCGTGCTATAGGATCTAACGCCGGGGCCGGAACGGGCCCTGTGCGCGGCGGGTTGCCGTCGCGCGGCAAGAAGGTGGTCCTTGGCGGCAGTGCCAAGGCCTCGAGCGTGGAAGACGCGCAGAAGTTGCTGCAGAAGAGCAAACCCAAGGCTCACTCCCGCGGTGGGGTGGGAAGTAAGAAGCGGGTGCGGTTCGAGATCCGCGCTGAGCGGCGCGAGCAATCGGAATTGACGCGAGGCGTCCAGTGGGAGGATCTGGTGACGAAGGCGCAGGAGCGGCGCGGTCTGGTTGTGGGCCAGGGCGCTGCGCCGGGGCCGGGCAGGAAGGGGGCGTCGGTTAAGGCCCCGATCAAGGCCGCGGTGGGCCAGTCCATCGTCGAGGGGGCGAAGGGTCTCTCCCAAGCGCTGGGAGTCGCGGAGGAGGAAAAAGAGCGGGACGCCGTCATGCGCCGCGCGGCCGTGGTCTGCGACCGCGCGTGGGCCGAGGTGGCCAAGGCCGCCGCCGTCGTGAAGGAACAGAAGAAGAAGGAGGAGGAAGAGGCTGACGCCCAGTTGCAGGACGCGGTTGCTCTGAGCGAGGCGGCTTTAGTTGTGGAGTATGCCCGCAACATCTCGCTGGGTGTCGAGAATTCGCTGACTGAGGCGGGCGGCCCGGACGAAGACTTACCGCCTCTGGAGGACGCCGAGAACGTGGCGGGGTCGGGCTTGCAAGCGCCGCCGGTAGCGAGTGTGGGAGGCGGTTTTGAAGGCGCGCTCGGGGCCGCCGAGCAAACCATCGCAGAAGTGAGGAAGACCGTGGCTACGATGCAGGGGCTCGTGGCTGAAGGCGTCGACCACATGGAGGTCGAGAGTCTCGAGGAAGTTTTGGCGGGTAGAGTCGCGGCGGCCTCGGCTCGCATGAAGGGCGAGTGGGAGCGGGCCACCGCCCTGGGGAAGGCTGCCGCGGGCCTCAGGGACGAGTACCTACGCGCGCGAGACGCAGATCGAGCTCGGGCGGCCGTCGCGGGGGCGGTGACGGCCGCACGCGGTCGGGAGGCCGCGCGCGCGAAGGAGGGCGTCGCAAGGGCGGGAGTGGTCGTCCGTGGGCCTGAAAGGCCGCTCGTTCGAGCCTCGGCGCCGCTTCGTCGAAAATCAGAGATGGCGCGGGCTGGGTATGAATCTAGTTCTGATGGGGAGGAGGACGACGACACCTGATCTCCACGCGATTTCTGATCTCTAAGTCCAGCCGGGCGTGCGCGAGGGCCTCGCGAACGCGTCATGGCGGCGTTCGGCGTGGCGTGACATGTTGGGCAAGTAGGCGATTCATCCTCGGCTTCCTCGCAATTCAACGGGTCGACGGGCCTTCATTGGCGATGTTGACTCACCCCAGCAATTCAAGCTGCTTCCTTGGACAGATCCGCCCGGGCCCGTCGTCGTGTCGTGCGGGGCACCTGGCGGGTGTGTTTTTCGCGACTCCCCGTCGGGTCCTCGTGCGCGCGGCGGCGAGGATCACTAGGCTACGGGGGCCTCCTTGGCGGCGGCACTCGGGCACGACTCCACGGAGCGGCGGCACGGCGGGATCCCGAATACCCTGACTAGCTCTGGGTCGGGTCTCAAGCAAAGCGCCTCCGCGTCCGCGTTCAGCAGACCCAAGGTTGTGTGGTGGCGGTTCCCCTTTTTTTTCCCCGCACATCGCTGCACGACCTCTGCGACGAGTCCCCTGGGGCGGGGAGGGGTCCCGCAAGACCGCGCGCAAAAACCCGTCGGTTAAGCAGAGGCTAGGCTAAAGAGCAAACGAGTTGAAGCCTGCTGCATTAGTCGACACCCGGCAAGCGCGCGCGACATAATTCGCAAAGGCTCGGCGCAGCGAACTGGTGCCGCGGAAGCCCCCTCGGATAGCCACAAACTGCAAGCCAGCATCGCTGCGCAAAGATGAGCGCCATGTCCGCCGCCTCACCTCTACACAACCGTAACATTGGTTTTATTGGAGCGGGCGCCATGGCGAGCGCCATTATCAAAGGACTGCTCGCAAGCGGCATCTCGCCAGGACGCATCAGCGCCAGTGATCCCTGGGAGCCGGCGCGCGCCAAGGCCAAAGCTCTAGGCTTGAACGTGACTGGTAATGCGGAGGTCGCCATCGTGTCCGAAATAATAGTGGTCGCCGTCAAGCCGGACGTCGTCGCCTCAGCGTTAGCGCCCTTGGAACTGCGCGGCAAATTGGTCGTGTCGATCGCAGCTGGCGTGCCGCTCATGGCCATAGAAATCGCGGCCGGCAACGGCGCGAGATGCGTCCGGACCATGCCCAATACTCCTTGCTTAGTTGGTGAAGCGGCGGTGGGAGTAGCAAGGGGCACGACAGCTACTGATGCTGATGTCGCGACGGCCATGGCACTATTCAGAGGTGTGGTCGTCGAGGTCCCCGAGAAGCAGCTCAACGCTGTTACAGCTGTGAGTGGTTCCGGACCGGCCTACATCTTCTTGCTCATCGAGGCCCTCGCGGACGGGGGCGTGAAGGCGGGCTTACCGCGCGCCACCGCTCTCAAGCTAGCAGCTCAAACGGTAAAAGGAGCGGCCGCCATGCAGCTCGCCACGGGGACGCACCCCGGCCAGCTCAAGGATCAGGTCTGTTCTCCTGGAGGGACCACGATCGCCGGCGTGGCCGCTCTCGAGGAAAACGGCTTCCGCCACGCGGCCATCTCGGCCGTGACGGCGGCGAAGGCGCGCGCCGACGAGATGAGCGCGTCCGTCGCCAAGTAGTCTATCGCTCGCTCCGCTCCGCTCGAGCACAAATGCGGACCTCGCGGCGCGTACAATACCCGCCGGTCCCATTTCTAATTCGAATTATATCTGCTTTGCTTAGAGCTAGGCCGCCTAGCCACCAAGCCGCCATATCTATGACCGACGAATATTTGTTGTGTTACAAGAGGCAGAGCTAGCCGCCGCCCCACGCCATCGCCGCGGCATCCTTCGCGTCTACGCAAGCTGTACGCCGTCGCCGCGAAATCACTGGGAGTCCTCCGCGCGCCCCGCCAGGCTCAGGTTCTGGCGCGCCCGCGCGACCCGCAGCGGTCCTTTCGTGGTCATGTCGTTGACGAGCGTCAGCGCCACGGTGCCCGCCGTGATATAGAGCGATTTGCCCGGGCACAATTCATATCTATGTTTTCTTTGGGGCTCCACCCCATCAGGCCCAGGAGCACTTTGAGTATGCCCGATACCTTCCACACAGATTAATATAGAAGGAACCTCACAAGGAGCGATATCATAAGTAGCACCGGTCTCGACCGTCGTAATGAGTACTTCGAACTCGGGGACTGGGGGAGTATAACATAAGGTACGAGTACCAGGCCCCTGGTGGACTAATCGACCAAACTCGATGTCAGGGCCACCCATGCTATAGGTCAGCATGTCCACGAGATTATCAACATCTTTCATCTTCGGCGTCAGTCCGGCCCGCACCACATTATCGGAACACGCCATGCACTCCAGGATTTCTCCGGCGACGTAGGCGTGCGGTTCGTTCGCAGCCATGAAGAAGCTTTCTCCGGGCGCGATCAATAAGTAGTTGAGAAACAACGGAGCCATGGCCCCGACGTCGCCCGGGAACTGCTCTTCCAATCTCAAAATAGCTCGCGCGGCCTTCCGCTCCCAGGCGCTCTCGGGGACCTCATCATCTTTGGCCGCGGAGCCGGGCGAGAGGACGGGCGCCGCGGGGTTGATGTGCTGCGCGCCGCTCGGCCGGAACTGGGCGCGCTGCTCCCTCCTTAGGCGTTGGACCAAGAGCTTGAGCTGGGCGGACGAGACGTCGGGCTCGCAGGCCTGCGTTGCGTGACCGGTGAGCCGTCGCGTCGACGTCGCGGCGATGGCGTGGCGGTGGGGTAGAATCCACGTGACGCCATCGAGCAGAGCGCCGCATGTTGAAATTTCTGAGAGACACCGCTGCAGACCATAAACGACTCGAACACTTTATGCAACGCCAGTTTCTGCGCTTTCGAATCGCGGGGCCCCGCCGTGAAGACGGCGAGCTGCGCCTCGGTCGAAATACAAGCGGCGAACTCCGGATGCTTGCGCAAGTGGACCGCAATCTCCGACAGCCGCCGGAACCCGCACATGGCCTCGAAGGGCGTCAGCGCGATGGCCATCTCGGGCTTGTGGTTTGCGTCTTTGTACAAGTCGGGCTTGTCCTTGTGGAGCTTCTCCGCGAGGGACTTGTCCGGGTGCGCCTGGATGGACAAGGCTTTCCCGGCACTGAGGACTTTCAGCAACCAAGGTAGGTTGCCGCCCTTGACTACTTTGGATAACTCAGTCCCATCATCTAATAATGAAGGCCCAGAGGGGTGCGTGCCGAGCCAGATCTCCGCATAAGGAGCACTTTGATCGATCGTTTTTAACGCGCCCGTTTCTAAGCCATAGCGGGCTACGCGACTATCACCTCCTCTGATCCCCCAGGCGTACTGCTTCACGGCGGGCTGGAGGCGATAGACGCGGCCTTGCCTCGCCTTGGGTTCTTGTACTGCACTGAAGTCGTCGTACGACTTTTGATGGGCGAGCGGGCTCTCGTAGGGTTCGACGGTGTCGTCGTCCACAACTATTTCTTTGTCTCCGCTTTGGAAGAAGGCCATGGTTGCGCTGGTGGTGGTGCGGCGTTCCCTGGCTGCCAATGCGATGTGTGCGTCGACGGCGTAAGCTGTCGGCGGTTGGCTGGCCTTGCCGACGGCTGCAGTTTGCAGCCTTATGGGTCTCTGCGTGCACCGGTTTCGTGCGTCCGCGATGCACTGGACCACGTGGCACTGCTGCACCGTGTCCAGCGAGGCTGACGTGAAGCGTAAGCGCCTTCAAACTCTAAGTTTTGCCGACGCCAAAAAATATTGAAAAAACCCGACACGCTGAAAGCCGACAAGCGCCAAACGAAGCGCGTCGGCCCCGAACTCTCCTCAAAGGTCTCCTCGGCGAGGGTTGGGACGCGTCTTCGCGCCTTTGCTTTAAGGCACAAGCTTGGGGGCAGAGGCGACCGACGCGCGCTTTGCCCTCTTGTTTGCAACTTATAGGCTAGCGCTGACAGAGCTGACGGCCGCAAATGGTTGAGGGGCCCGGGCCTCTTGCACCCGTGGCGCTGGCTGAGCCCCAGCCGCTCTGTGGCTCGAGCATAGACAGTGAGAGCACGCCGCCTGAAACGCCAAATAATGCGGCGCCCGCCGCCCCAGCCAAGAGCGCGCTGCCGGCGGAAGCGCCCGCTACGACGCCGCCGCTGAAGGTAGCCGCGGAGACCGCACCCGCGCCCGCGCCCACGCCCGCGGCGACCGCCGAAGTGACCCCCGCGCCACAACCCGCGCCCTCGACGACGCCGGGCGCAACCACCCCACCTCTAAACGGCAAGCAGAAGCCGATCCAAAAGGACGCCGGCCAGGCCGTATTGCGGGGCACGTTGCGAGGCGGCACTTTCGAGGGCCGGTGGGGCTTTGGGCGCGACGCGGTCGAGACGAGCGCGTTTAAATATGAGGCGCGCACACCAGGAGGAGATGTGTACGACGGCGGCTTCGACCTGAAGCAGCTCACGGGCAATCTGCGCGTCGACGAGGCCCTTTCTTTATCTATTGCGGACGTCGTCGATGGTCGAAGAACCATCAAGTGCGTCGGCGACAATAGGTTCGGCCACTTCGAGATGAGCGGCTCTTGTCTAGAGGATGGTACGGATTGTGTCTTAGTAAGGATCTATGCTCCGAAGCAGACGGCACGACCGCGACGGCGGGCCGCGCCGGCGCCGAAGCGCGAACCTTCCCAACGCGCGCGGCAACCTACCAAACGACGGAAGCTCGAGAAGTACGGCGGCAAGGAGCCTAGATATGACCCTGAAGGTAATAATGAAGTGCGTTCAGCGAGGACGCCGTCGACGAGACGGGGCCAGGTCGACGCGAGGCGAGGCTTAGATGTGGGCCGACCGCTAGCGGAGGTCTTCGAGGCCGTCGCCGCGGCCCAGAAGAACCAACGAGTACCTGTGTTGAAAGCACCTAGTAGAAGTATAGAAGAAGCAGCCAGAGACATCAAAGAACTCCTGGAACCGTCGCCCGTACCTCAAAGTACAAGAGAACGGCTCCAGAGCCCCCAGCCCCAGAGGCCTCGAAGTGGCAAGCTACGACCCTTTGGGTGCTTCGACGGCGCGACCGCGGCGACGACGTTGCTGTCCGAGATCGACTACGAAAGATGTTTAAGAGACTTCCAGGACGCCTTCGAGAAGGGCCACCTGACGGAGTTTTGGCTGGCCGTGGAGAATCGCCTGACGCAAGCTTTGGAACAAGCGGAGGCCGAAGGTGCCTTGCCCCAGATCGTGAGGTTAGACTGCGGCGACGGCAAGGGCGCGACGGCGCTCACACCGCCTCCACAAGGACGACTGAGGCGCTCGCTCCAGAAGCCGGATCATGCCCCCGAAGCAAGAGGTGATTTGGAGCCGACGAATCCAGGAGCGTATCACGTCAACACCATCGCTGGTGGTTTTGGCACGGCGTCCTTCGAGGGCATCGATGGGTTGGCGCAAGGTGGCAAGGAACTAGCTTCTCAGACGCGATGCGTCGCGCTCGATACACGAGTACGCGTAGGAAGTGAACTGGACGACTACTGTAATAGATTAGCTGCTACCGCTTGCGTCGAGAAGGTCTGTCCGTCCTCTGATGGGTGGCGCTTCGGCCCTCGGGGCCAGACGCTTGCGGGCGACGAGGACCGGCGCCACTACTTAATTGCTGGTTGGCCGGGAGGACTGACGCCGACGCACTGCGACTTCGGCGTGCAAGCCGTCTTCTACCACACGCTAGCGGGCAAGAATCGCGTGCTGGGCGTGCCGAGGCCCGTCGCGGCGTGCTTACACGCTTCAAGAGAAGCACTTGTGTATATGAAGCTTGGCGGCGAGGCCGATGCGAGACTGCTCCAGTTCGAGGCCGACGCTTTGTTAGGATGCTTGAATAGAGGTCTACTGCAGTACGACGAGTTCGGGCCTGGAGAAACGATGTTGATCCTACCTAGAGGGGGCCACGCCGTCCTCACGGGCCGCCCGCACAAGGTCGTCTTGGCCGGCGAGTGGCACCTGACTCCAGATGGGGTGCGGGCCGCCGCCATCCCTAGAACCTATGCCCAGAGGAGAATGCGTACTAGAAGAGATGCCTCGAAAGCTCGGGAAGCCGCCGCCGCCAAGAGACGTTCGGTAGAGTCGAACCTCACGGAGACAGAAGACGAGTCCCAGGACGAATCACCGGCACCGGCGCCGGCCCCTATCCACACGGAAGTGGGAAGAATTGCCGTTTACGTCGAGGACGCGCGGCACTCGGCGCTGGAGACCGGTCGCGCCGACGTGGATGGCGAGCGGGGCCCGGGCTTTGCGGCGGTCGCGGCGGCTGCTGCCAGACAAGCGAATCCCCGGTCGAAGACGGTGCTTCATCTCCGGCCGTCCTGGACGACCAAAAGATGGGCTAGCTGCGACGCCTGGGACCGCGTGGCGCTCGAGGCGGACGTCGAAGCCGCTCGGTCGTTGGGTGTGGCGGAGGTTGTAGCTTGTCCGATAACACAAAAAGGTGTTCTCGATGGCGCGTGGTGCGGGAAACTTGTGGACGCGGCCAAGCCTTCGTGTCAACTGGTCTTGGGGCTGCCCGTGGACGAAGATACGTTGGTCCGGGCGAAGTCCGTTGGTGTGGCCGGCGTCGTAATTGCCGGTGAAAACCAAGAACTGGAGCAGCTCTGCCGCGCGTCGTCTTGGTCGTACGCGGTCGTCCAGGCCTAGAGCTCTTTCCTACTATGTGATCCTTCCTTGGGGCGAATTAAGAAGACCTGTCCCTTTTAGTTGCTCTCGAGTCGTCGCGCTCCCGAGAGTGCCACGACACTCCCTTCTTGTGTTGGCGTCGAGTTGCTGTCAAAGTTCGAGTTAGAAAGCGAGACAAGATGAGCTCTGGAGGTGAGTAGCATCATTCAAAGTCCGAACCCTTTGCAAAGAATCCGCAAACCGCTGAAACCGCCGCGCTCTGCGAGCTGTGAGAGCAGCAATTGTGACATCATCATAATTGCCGCGGCGCGCGGAGCTCAAACCGTGGCAAAAATTGGCTTGCTGTCCACGCGAGTACGCACAGTACCGTTCTCCGTTGCAAAACGGCATGAAACCGGCCATGCGACCCCGGCGCGGCCGCCGGCGCCGGCGCGGCGCTGCCAGCGTCTCGTTCGAAGAGTCACGGGGACCTCGAGAGAGGATGCTGGGTAACAATCTGACACCCGCGCCGCCGCGCGCAGATCTCACGAAAACGGTGGAGCTCGTCCAAGGGTCGTGGAAGAAGATAGTGGACGCGGGCGTCACGTACGAGGCCGCCGGCGGTGTTTGTCGCCACTGCCTTTCTCGGCCCAACGGCCCGCGGGGACGCAGACATTCGGGTGGGCGTCGAGCAGGTCCACGAGCCAATCGCTCCCAGACCGCGGCTCCGTGACCAGCAGGAAGAGTTGTTCCGTCGACGCCGAGGCGGCGGCGTGCAGGAGGAGCCATAGTGGGGGTTTCATTTGTAAGTGTACGCGTCTCAGGGCGAGACGAGGCTTCGTTGGCGATAAGTACGCGTCACCCGCAGGCCGTCTCGCCGCGTGAATCGATCTCTACACAGCTCAGCTCGAGTGTGCTGCATTGCTAGTGTCTTACAGGCCGCTAGCTCAGCTTGGCGCAAACGAGTCGCTCGCTTAGATAGTCGAGCGCGGCTGCATCAATTATACGTTGCGCATCGATTCGCTGCCGTGCGCAACTGTCGCAGCCAGCAAACGGTCGCCGCGCCGCAGTCAGGCAAGTAAGCATGCGCCGCGCCCTCACCCTAGCCGCGCCGCGCCTCACGCTCGCCATGCGACGCATGAGCACAGCCTCGACGATCGCGCACGCCAAGCATTGTTTGAGGACGGCGGATGCTGTTTGTTTTGACTTCGACAGCACGCTCATTGGAGAAGAAGGCATCGACGTCCTGGCGGAGCACTGCGGCGCCGGCCCGGCCGTCGCGGCCTGGACGACGAAGGCGATGGACGGTGGTGTAAAGTTCGAGGACGCGATCGCAGCTCGATTGGACCTCATCAAGCCGTCGAAGGACGACGTCGCCGAATGTTTAAGGAGGCATCCGCCGCCGGTCACGCCCGGCGCGGCGGAGCTCTGCGCGGCGCTGGCGGAGCGCGGCACTGCCGTCTATGTGGTGTCTGGCGGGTTTCGGGCCATGATCGAGGCGACGGCTCTGGAGGCCTTCGGCGTCCCGAAGGAGCGCATATTCGCGAACACCATCCTGTGGGATGCCAACGGCGAGTACAGCGGTTTTGACGCTTCCGAACCGACCTCGCGGGACGGGGGCAAGCCCGCAGTGATCGCGAAACTTAAAAAAGAAGGCGCCCAGACGATCGTCATGGTTGGCGACGGCGCGACGGACGCCCAGGCGAAGCCGCCGGCCGACGCGTTCATTGGTTTTGGGGGCGTCGTGGCGCGGGACGCCGTCGTGGCGAAGGCGGACTGGTTCGTCGAGGACTTCCACGACGTCGTCGCGGCGCTCGCCGAGGACTGATCGCGGCGACGGCGTGCCGCACATATCTATTTATCGAATCAAGTCGTAGTCGTTCTGTATTTATAAAACTCACAATTTACTAGGACAGTCATAGAGGACCGCGTGCACGTGCCGCACCATCGCCGGCTTCTTTAAATAATGAAAAGAGACGCTGCCGGAGGAGCAGCACTCGGCGCCCGGTAGCGGCGGCCACTCCTTCGTGTAATCATAAAACCAGTCGCGCGGCTGGCCTTGTGCTGGGGGCTTGATCGTCAACATGTGCCCAGGGGCGAAGGGGTGGAACCGTTCCCTGCCCTCACTATCCCGCGTATCCTCAGGCTCGATACCAACGGTGTTCTTCAAACATTTCGCGATCTGAACATCTTCGGTCGGCGTCTTCAGGGAAGGCATGCACACGGCATCGTCCTTGTGTTTCGCATATGCGGACAAAGCGCCCCTCGACAACACGTACCCAGCGCCACCGGAATTGAACAGATTCCTTCCATAATCTCGAAACCTCCTCCCCAGTAATTGAGGCGAAGACGGATCCCTTCCCGTCAGGAAATCCCTCAAATTCTGTGGCAGGACATAGAGATCTTCGCCGCCGGCGAAGTAAAAGTCGTAATCTGTTGAGTAATGTTCATGTACATAAGCCCAGATGCTCCGCAGCTTCTGCCACATGTTCATGTAGGCCTCTTCTCCCGCATGGTCGATCTTGACGGCGTTGAGTGACGGGTCATGTTCGGTACTGAACGCGACGAACCCGTCGCACCCGGGCGCCCACGTCTCGACCGCGGCTCGGACGTGCGTCGCATGTGATTCTGCTGTCGTGTACATGACGCAGAGGAGTCGCGGGCCTTTTCTTTCCACAAACGGTGATGCTTTGATTGGAGCTTCGTCGAGCAATCGTTTATTGGTATCCGGTCCTTTGGCGCCCTGCACCGTGTATGGTTCGCAGAGCTCCTTCGGTAATGCAGGCCACGTCGTTTGGCGTTCCGCGAGCCACCGCTTTCTGATAGCAGCGGGGTCCGGTACATAGGTAGAGGGCGCCTCGTCACCATGTCTCGCATCCTCCCGACAGAAATGCAGGCACTTGGCCTTCTTCCGGTCGTCGAAGCACTGGCGCCAGTCGCAGCCCGGCTCAGAAACGGTTTTGTCGCGGGACCGCTCAACCCGTGCCCGAAAATCCGGGTTCTCCCGCCAGTGCGTCGTCACGTCTCCATGTAAGGCGTCATTTTCTTTCACGAAGGGGCCGTCGGGCAGTTTGATCGGTGGCCTTCCTACCCTACGCCAGCGGTCGTGGGTCAGTTCGGTCGGGACTGGCGGCGGCGGCGCCTCGAAGCGCTCCTGCAGACGCTTGGCTTCCGGCGCCTCGAAGCGCTCGAGGACGCGCTTCGCCGCCTCGGCGCCCAGTCTGGCTTCCCGCTCCACCGCGCCCTCCACAATGGACCACTCGTGCTCGACGAACTTCTCGCCAGCAATCCACTCGCGCCGCTCGAATTCGAGTGCTTTTTCGGCGTCTCTTTCCAACTCCTCCGCGGTCAAGTGGTGGTGCTGGGCGAAGCGCGTGCCTATTAATAACCATGCACCCAGCAGGGCCAGGAGGATGGCTTTGACGTTGTTCATTTTTGCAGCTCGCTGCCGTCGGCCTCTGCAGGTCTGGTGCTGTGCTTTGAGAGCAGGTAGAACTGCTCGTTTAAATTGGCGCTGCGATTAGCGATCTATAGAGAATCTGTCTTTCCTCGTATATCGTTCGTTGCACTGCCGTGCGCTGCAGCCGATTTTTTTTTGCCCAAGCTGGCACAGCTAGCGCCAGTAAGGCACTAGCAAGCGATATATGTATTACGGTACCACATCGAGTCCGACCACTCGCACGCCATCGACGCGACACGTCTACACGTCCCACGAAGCACAAGAGACAGTTACCGTAGCAGCACGAGCAAACACCGATGATACGCCATCGCCGCGAGAGAAGGCTATAAGTATACAATAGTTAGCCGGGAAGGACGCCTACTCGTCGTCGTCGTCGTCGTCGTCGTCGTCATCATCATCATCATCGTCGTCATCGTCCACGTTCATGCCCTGGGCGTTCTTCTTCGTATACCCGAGGATCGCCGACGCCTCCTTGACGCCCTCGGCCCAGTTCTCCTCGATGTACGCCTCGACGTCGATGCCCGCGGCGGTCGAGTACTTTTTCGCCTCCCAGCGGCCACTGAGCCACTCCCGAGCTTTGGCACTGATGGCCCGTTCTCTTTGTTCGGCAGCCTGCTTGCGCGACTCGGCGAAGAGCTCCTCGTACTCCTTCGCGCGGTCGATGGCCTCGGCCTTCTTTTCTTCCTCGGTCTTTTCTTCGACGACCTCTTCCTTGGGCTTCTGGGCCTCTTCAAAGGCGGCCATGTCGCCCTGGATGAGCTTGCCGAGTTCCGCTCGGCGCGAGAAGCCCTGCTCCCTCAAAGATCTCAAATAAAGTGCGGACATCTCCCCACCATTGCTGACGACGAAGCGCTTCTTCGTGGCCGGTTCCAGGACGAACGCTTCCGCGACGACCCTACAAGCATCATCCCGAGAAATGGCCGAGGCCAGGTCCTGGCTATCACGATCAACAGCTAGAGGACCGCCCTCCGGTAAATCATCAGCCAACGCCGCGACGTCGAACGAAACCACGGACCAGTCAATATCTTCACCCTCGACGACCTTCAATTGGTCGTCCGGGACCGGTCCCGTCGACGCGACGACGACGCGCTCCACAGTTTTAGCTTTAATAGCAGCTTGTAAAGTAGCCCCGACTTCCGTGGGAGCCACGTCGAAGGCCAGCCAGGCCTGGACCTCCGCGTTTTCCAGGGACGTCGCCACATCTCCGGAGTTGAGCTCGCCGAAGCGCAACACTCCAAGTAATCCCGAGTAGCGCGCGGAACGACTCATAAGTCTTTTCTTGTTGGCCACCATGTCGTCGGAGAACGCGACGATGGCGCCCCAGACGTTCTGCGCGTGGAGCACGTCCAGGACGCGCTGGTCGCTGCGCGTGGCATCGTTGAAGAAGCCGGAGACGCCCATGATGGGCTTGCCCTTGATGTTCTTCGTTAATTCTTCCTCCTCGGCCTTGGGGTCCACTACTTCTTCTTCTTTTTCTTCTTTGGGCCTGCGGGGGGGTGGCGGTCCGGTCGTCGCGGGCGTCGCGGGCGTCGCGGGCGTCGACGACGTCGGGGTGGCGTTTCGGCGTCGATGTACTGTCGCGTCGCCGGCGTATGCGGCCGGCGGCGGCGTCATTTGTTGTCTTGGCGCCCCGGGTGGCGAACTCGAACCCGGGCGGCGCGGCCGTCTCAAGGGCGGTTTCTCTTGTTTCTACGCTGCTGCGCACTTGTCCGACGGAATGTCAATCACCTTGAACGTCGGCGCAGGGGTCGCCTCGGCCGGAGCCTCGGCGGCCTCGGCGCGCAGGACGGCCCGCGGCGCACGCACGGCGCATTGCGGTGCAAGGAGGCCGGCCGCGCCGGCCAAACAAATTGCTAACACAACCCTCTGCATCCTTGCTTGGCTCGTGCTCGCAGCTGGCTGCCGAACACGACTCTGCTGACAAGAGCTCTCAAAGATGTGAACACTAGCTAGGCACACTAGCGTTCAAAATTCTGGTCCTGCATTGGTCTGGAACGGCGCCTGGGGAGCCCTGGGAATTGCCGCCGAGGGCTCCCGAGGAGCCGTCCGGACTCGCGCGCCGAAGCTTCTGAAAGCTGGGTCTGGCTGCGGGGCTAAAAAGCTGCTGTGCGTGGCAACAGACGGCGCGTACTGGTCCCAAACAATCGACTCGTCACGTCTGTCCATCGCTGCGCTGCCTCAGCCCCCACGATGCTGCCCTGATGGCCTATCGACTCGTGCTGCGCCGCGCCGCTCGCACCGGCAGCCGAGCGTTTGGCAGCAAGCTGGACCCAGCAACCTGCCTCGGCCCGCGGCCCGACCTCACAAAAAAGCCATTAACGTTTGATCCGTTGCAGTACGCCTTCGACCAGGGGAGAGCGACCGGACAACCCGTCTGCGGCGTCGTCGACGACTTCCTGACGGAGGCCGAGTGTTCAAAACTCATCGACCTCGCGACGGCGCGGGGCTACGAGTCGACCGAGGAGACGATCCAGCATTCTGGAAGAAAGGGCCGCAGGAACGACACGAGCGTCATCAACATCTCGGGGCGGTGCGTCATTGACTCCCAAAGATTCGCGGACCGGCTCTGGGCGCGCCTCGCCGTATCTGCCTCGATGCAGCCGGTGAAGGCGCTTCTGAAACAATCCAACCCGGGCTGGACGCCCGTCGGCCTGAACTCCGTGTTTCGGTTCCTCCGCTACGGGCCGGGCGACTACTTCCGGCCGCACCGCGACTCGCACTTCGTGCCCGAGGTTTCTGATGAGAGGCACGGCCGGGTCACGTCGTTCCAATCATTATTACTGTACCTCGACGCGCCTGAGAAAGGTGGGGAGTCCTATTTCCCGCTGCCGGGCGTCGGCCGGGCAAAAATAGCCCCACTGCCCGGGCGCGCGCTCGTCTTCGACCACGGCCTCATGCACGGCGGCGCTTTCCTGGAAGAGGGCGCCAAGCACCTCGTCCGCACGGACGTCGTCTACGAGTGCCCGCCCGGCACGACGCCGCCGGCCTGGGCGACGGCGAAGATCCGGTACATGACGTGAGGTAGGCTAAGTGTGTGTTTTGTTGTTTGTGCGGTTATCTTTTGCGCCACAGCGCGTATTTTGATGCTAAGCGTCTTTACGCTAGCTGCGAGAAACGCGCGTCGGCCGCGCGGCAAAAGAACTCCGCCACCGCGGCCGAGGCGCGCTCGCGACAGCTTGAGCGGCGACCTCGTCGCAGACGTCCGCGAGGCACCAGACGTCGAAGATGGCGCGGCAGCGCTCGGGCGGCGACGGGTAGAGGCTCCGCAGGTGCGCGTCGGCCGCGAGGGCGGCGTCACCGAGGCTTACCAAAGCCTCGACGAACTCGCAGAACGACAGTCCTTTCACCTTCGCGAGGCGCGGCGTCGTCGCGGTGGGAGGTCGCGGCCGCGGCGCGGCTCGATACGAAGAACACGTGAAGGCGAGGTTCGTGTCCGTCTCCCTCGTCCGCTCCTGGCGCCGCTTCGCGACGGCCCGCTCCCGGAGCCGCTGTGCCGCGGTTGTTTTCAGGAGGGGAGACTGGAAGGCGGCGCGCTGCGGCGCTTGCTTGGGCGAGCTCGCTGCACGCGCCACTCTCGCGCGCTTCGCGCAGGCCAGCGCTTGGCCGGGCGCGCAGACGTCCGAGAGCCCGACGTCGTCGCACAGCAGTACGAAGCGCTGCGGCGTCAATGAAAGTGCGTAGTCGGCGGGCGCGACGCCGTCCCGTCGTAATTCCCGCTCGAAGGCGGCGTCGCCGTCGCCCGCGCCCGAGGCGGCCTTCTCCGCGACCTTGGCCTGTGTGGGTTCGACGCCATCGCCGCGGAGCTCGCAAGACGAGTCGCGTCGATATGTACGAAGCGATAGGGAAAGACAGACGGCGGACGGGAAGCGGTCGCGTCGGCGACGTGTGGAGGGGATAGAGACGCCATCGACGCGGAGGTCGCAAGATGCGTCGCGTCGATAGGCACGAAGCGGTAGGGAAACGACGGAAATAGGACGCGGCAAAACGCACGCTCAGCGGGAACGCGTCCAGAAAGTCCTGCGGCGCCCTCTTATTATGCCCGTCGCGCGCGTAGGCCCCGAAGAGCACCCACAACGCCGGTAGTGATTCCAGAATGACGTCGAGCGTCCGGCCGTCGCACGCGCCGAGCTTCCGCGCGTCGCCGGGCCCGCCTCCGTTCCGATGGCGCGCGGCACACGGCGCCAACAAGCGCCACGTGAATTGATCAATATCCTCGGTCATGGAACGAGCGGCAAGATGCGCCGCGCTCAGCGCTTCGACGAGCTCCACGACTTGCATCTCGTCGGCGCGCTCGTCGGCAATGCCCGCGCGCACGACGCGCGTCAGCGCACACCCGCCGCCCGACGTCGCCGCCCGATCGTACAACGTGAGCCAGATGAGCTCGGGCGCCGGCGTCGGCTCCTCGAGGCGCGCATCGCGGCAGAAGCACCGCCACTCCCTCAAACCCCACTTCCCGTCCTCGCCCGCGTAGCAGGCCACGGCGTCCCTTATAATAGCTTCGGCCCAGGCGTCGTCCCGCGCGCGTCGTTCCGACGCGTCGAGGAGGGCTCTTATGAGTAACGAGATGGACGCGTTGTCTCTACTGGAAGCCTCCTTGGCTACCTTTGCGTCGTATTCATCTAATGCTGTTCGCGCTTCGTGGACGGCGGCGTCCTCGTCGACCGGCCTCGACGGCGTCGTGGCGAGCGACGGCGAGGGCGGCAGCACGCGCGGCTCCGGTATTGGAGGCGGTTGCGACGGTGGCGGCCCGGGCAACGGCGGAGGGCCCGGGAGGGCGCTGAGCGGCGGCGGTCCGGGCGGCGGGCCCGGGATACCGGGCCCGCCCGGCGTCCTGAAAGCTGATAAGGGAGGCGGGCCCGGTGGAGGTCCCGGCGGCGGCGTCCGGAAGAGCAGCGTCTGCGGGCTCCCGGGCGGCCGGTCCCAGGGGTTGCTGCCGGGTGGCGGCGTGCGCGGCGGCGGCGGCACGGGCCGAGGCTCGAGCGGCGACTGCAAAATGCGCGACGACTCGAGCGGCGGTGCTCCCGGGGCGTCGAGGGGCGGCGGCGGCGGTGGGAACTCGGCGAGGGCCGCGGCGAAGGGCGACGTCATAGGTGGTGGTGGTGGCGGCGGCGGAAAGGCCAGGAACGCGCCAGGCGGTGGTTGATACGGCGGTGGACCAGGTGGTCTGGGCGGCAACGGCGCGCCCGGCGGCGGACGCGGCGGCGGCGGTGGTGGATCGAAGTATCCGGGAGGCGGTGTCGTTATCGGCGAGCTGGGGGGGCGCCGTTGCATGGTGGGGCTGCCCAAGAGGCTCCTGTCTTTTATTTTGTGTCAGCGTCTACTGCCTCGAACTGTGGTCGTGCGTTTTTTTGAGGAGGCTACGGCGCGGCTCCACGAGCCGTTTGCTGCACTCGTGCTACCCAATTGCTGCCCAATTTGTGCGCGCGCGAGAAGCACCTCCACTTCTAGTACCTCTGTCGCTAGGCTGCTCCGCGCGTCACGCCCACTAGTCCTAGCACCGTAAAAATAATCCAGTCTCAGAAACTCGTCATCCGCGCGGACCGAGTGAACTTACAAAAAATCAGTTAATAGTCGGGCGTGCCGAACGGACCGGCGAACGGATCCGAATCAGAGTCGCTCTCATAATCCCCCCCACGCCGCCACGCGAGGCCCGCCTCCGACTTCTCCCAGGCCTCCCACTTCGCGTAGAGCTCGGGCTCGCGCCGCCGCGCCTGATACTCCCTCAATTCAAAAACCTGGTCTTTGAGCCGTCTGAACGCCGAGTCGACGTCACTTGGTGTCGTCTTGGGGAAGGCGTCATCGCTCGCTATCCTCCTGTGGTGTCCGATCCCCTTGCCCTTCAGACCGTAGTACCGCCAGAAATCGCGGCCGACGCACGCACGGACGGTCTCGAGGTCCCGGCGGTAGGCGTCCGGGGTCGTCGGCTCGGTCGGCGCAGCCTTGCCGAGGGCCTTCCGAATCATACCCGCGCAGTCCTCGTATCCATATGCCTCGCAAATCTCCAGCGGTGTCCCGCATGCGTTGAGTTGCAGCATGAAGTCGATGCCCGTCTCGTCGTCGAACTCGAATTGCTCGCCGGGAGCCGCCGGGTCGGCGCCCTCGCGCAGCAGGAACGCCACGAGCTTCGCGTGGCCGCGCTCGCAGGCGATGTGGAGCGGACGTAGACTGTCGCCAGTGGTGGCGTCGACGCGGGCCCCGAGCTCTACGAGCTTTTTCGCGACCGTGAGGGCGTCCGCGTCGTCGTCCAGACGGCACGCGTCATGCAACGGATTCCGCCGGAGCGTGCTGTCGTCGTCAAGGTATGGCTCGCTACCGTCGCTGTCCGGGTAGCCGCTGAGCCCGGTGTCATCGTCTACCATCCAGGCGTCCAAGATCGCAAGGGCGCACGCGGGCGAGCGGCCAGGGGGACCGAGCGCGCCCTCGAGCGGATGGCCTTTGTTGGCTCGCCCGCAATCATTATGGCGGGAGCCCGCGTGGACGCAGGCCCCGTGCCTCAGGAAGAGTTTGACCGTCTCGAGGTCGCCTAACGAGCATGCCGCGTAGAGCAGCGAAATCGCCTCATGCTCCATACCGTAGCCAAAGTCGTCGACCCACCGTTTTTCCCCTGCAGCTGGCGGCCGCGGGATCGTGACTGCGTCCAGCCACGCCCCGACGGGATCGGACGGGGCACAGCTGAGCAGCCTCCGTGAATCGATCGCGTCAGCGTCGAGCGGCTCGTCCTCGGCCGCGTCCAGGAGCACTGCTTCGACAGATTTGATGTTCACGTGGCCCTCATGACGCCTGCGGCGCAGCAGCTCCAGCAGGGGTCGCGCCGCCACGCTCCGGCGCTCGTTCCGGCGCTCGTTCGCTTCCGCGGCATCGCGTTCGCGCTTCTGGCGCACGCGGCGCGGCTCCGTCGGCGCCGGCGCCGCGAAACCTTGGATCTCGCCGACGAGGTCCGCGGGCGCCTTGCGCAGCAGCTGCTCGCCGACGGCCGCGCGGTCGACCTTCTCGCGCGCGATGTGGTCAAGCGTCTGCTGGCAAAGCCGCGCGAGGTTGTCATCCGCCTGCTGCGATTGCTGTGCCTCGTCCAGGGCAGCAATGACTGCCTCGCCTTGGCCGCAATCCACGAGGATCTCCATTGCTTTCTTAAGCGTCGTTGCAGGAGCTTCGGACACACGCGAGAGAGCCACGCTTTCCATGCGTGATGTCTGGGCAGCCATGGCATTTCAAAACAAAACAAGACTGAGAGCCTGGCAGCCCCCGGGCTGTCTGCACGGTGTAGAACTGCACACAAACCGTCCGAACCATCCAAACGGAGGAGGGGAAGGGTAGCCGCGCCCCATGGGAGCAAATCCCAAAATCGCAGAAAACCCGTACAACCTGATGCTAGTTTTGAGGACAGGAGCTTTTCGAGCCCGTGGACGACGCTGCGGCTGGTTTTCGCTCGGTTTGCAGCCCTCGCTGAAGTTTTCAGTCGGCCGCAAAAGACCAGAGCGCGCCGCGACACGCAGCGGCAAAGTTACAGGGTGCAGCGCTCCCAGCCACCCCACGCCGTCGGCGCGCGCACCGCACCGGTACGGCGCCGCCGCAGCGGCTACCGTAGCGGCCTAGACACAGCCTCGCGGGCAAGCAGCCACAAGCACCACCATGGGCGCCGACAAACCGGGCTTGATCATGAACACGATGGTCGGTGCCGGCGTCGGCGGCATGTACGGCTCCGTCGTCTCCGCCTGGACCGCGCCGCCGACCAACAAGCTTGATGGTATTGAAATAAGGCAGGACGCGCTGCCGAGCTTGCGCACGATGTGGAAGCACGTCGGCGGCCAGGCCTTGATCTTTGCCGGCGTCGCGGCAGCTTTCTCCATTGGCGAGGCCGCCGCCAAGGCGGCAACGGGCCGCGACGACGTCGTGCCGGCCATCTGCGGCGGCGCGTCCGCGGGTCTAGCTGTTGGACTGCGCCAGAAGACGTTCGGCCACATGATGGCGCTGACTGTTGGATTTGCGACGCTGACGGGCGTGCTCCACGTGGCGCACGGCTCCTTCGTCCAGGATCCCGACGCGCAGCACAAGCGCCTTTACGGCGTGCGCACGGAGGTCGCGCCGGTGCCGGAGGGGGCTCCTCGTCCCCAGTAGAGTAACTTATTGTATCTATCTTCGCCTCCGGACGTCGCCGCGTAGTGGACACTCTGGCAAGGAAGATGGCTCCCAGGACTGGCTCGCCGGACTCACTCGGAGTAGAACTCCGAAGTACACTCCGAGAGGACAGTCGTTACTCAGAGGAGGAGGTAGGGGGGAACATGGGCAAATGGAGACGCGCTCAGGACATGGCTGCGCCCGTCTTGACCATCTCGTTCTCGACGTCCGCGTCGCGCGTCGACGTCGGAGACTTCTTTTTGGACATACAGAGCATGGCGACGAGCCCGATCAACAGCAAGCCGCCCAAACCCAACCCGAGGCCGAGCCCGAGCGCCAGCGAGTCGTTCGACGACTTCTTCTTTTTCTTGGAACCGCCGCCGCCACCCTCCGCCGGCGCCGCGTTGGGCCCCGGCCCGCAGGGCGTGTCTGAGTCTCTGTTGAACCTCAGCTCTTCCCCGGCGCGTTGGTG
The DNA here is from genome assembly GCA_918797485.1 of Pelagomonas calceolata. Classification (NCBI taxonomy): domain Eukaryota; class Pelagophyceae; order Pelagomonadales; family Pelagomonadaceae; genus Pelagomonas; species Pelagomonas calceolata. Next base: position 573,381 of record CAKKNE010000006.1, on the reverse strand, counting down.
CTCGATGGTGCGTGTCAATGCTTCGATGTGCGCGTGCCCCACATAATGCTAGCGGCATGAAGACACTAGCAAGTTCAAAGCCGTCGTCGCAGTCGCACGAGTCAACAAAACAACGTTACACAAGACCCCGGAACCCTGTCATCCACAACTCCGACTCATCAACGTGCGCGAGGAGCGGATGCCCCCACAACGGTGACGTATCATAGCCGCGGACCGCGAACAGGAGCCGCGCGAAATCGGGAGATCCTTCCGCAACGAGCGGCGCCGGCAGCTCACATTCAAACAGCTCGCCGCCGACGCCGGCCGCCGCGTCGCGTACACGCGTCAGGGTCTCGGCGTCCCGGGCGACCAGATTGACGGCCAGGACCGCCGTCCTCGGAGCGAGAACTCGACCTACATCCGCGAAGAACGCAGGCGACGCCAACGCGTCAGGCGGCGCATTCCCACCGTCCGCGGCGTCGACAACAACAATGTCAAAACTGCCATCGCGCGCCTCCGTCACCGCCGTGGCGCCGCAGCCGCCGACGAGGTGGCCCCAACTTCCAGGCGTTGGCACCGCGGGCGCGCCCTCGGCCGCGTCGTCGCCGGTCAACTCCGCGGGCGCCCCAAAATACTCGCGCGCGATGCTCCGAACTTCATCGTCCGGCTCCACCGCTGTCACGGTCGCTCCTAGCGCGTCGCGAAGGACGGGTGGTAACGCGCAGCCGCCGCCGCCCAGGAGCAGCACAGCCGGCTTTTTCCCCCACCCACCGAAACCCGCCGACTTGTACAGGGGTGCAGCGAGGCCGAGGCCGCCCACAGCGGACCCGAGCGGGCCGGAGAGGGGCGGCGGGCCGCCGTCGACGCGAATGCTGCTCTGAACGGCCGCCGGCGCCTCGTTGTTGAGCAGAGCGCGCACGCCGCCGGCTTCGACGACGCTCCAGTTCCGCGACCCGTATTTGAACTCCCAGCCGCGTGTTGATTTTAGGTCGGCCTCGAAGGCGAGTAGGTCCGCGTTGTCGACGCCGCCGAGCGCGTCGTACGAATGCTCGAAGCTACCAAAAGGTTCGCCGCCGAGCAATGTTTGACGAGTTCGAGGCGAGACCCAGCTTTGCAAGCCGGCGAGGTAGCCGCGACAGCGTGCAGCCATCGCTTCGATGGCGTAAAAAGTGGTGCTCTCACAATGTGCCCATTTTCACAGCAGTGGCGAGTCGCACGACTGCCGATCTCTGCGCAGCGCTGGAGGTTGCATCGATGCGACTACGACGAGGCGCTGGCGATCAGTGTGCACGGCTAAGGCGGGCGGACAATCGATGCGGGCTAGTGTCTTTACGACGCTAGTTAGCATCCATGCGAAAATTTAATATTGCCGCGTGCGAACAGCGCAGGCATGCTCAGGCATTGCCCAAGAGTTACGAATTGATCCATTGAAGCCAGTCAGCCATGGCCGGCCTGCGCCGAGCCCTGAGCTGCCTGGCCGTAGTGGCAGCCGCCGCCGCAGCAGTCGGCCTCACCTACAACAGCAAAGCCCAAAAGGACACAACTCAAAAGGACTGCCTCTCCACCAATTGGGGCGCCGCCGCGGTGAAGGGCAACGTCGCGGTCATCGCCGCGGTGCCGCGAGACGTCGTCACAAGCGCTCGAGCCACGTCCCTGGACGCTTCTGGAAAGTTCCTTTCTCGATCCGCGGTGGAAACACGAAGGATACCCTGCGGTAGCGAAGCATGCGTTCTAGCCGTCGCGAAAGGCCATGCCGGTGCGACCTCGATACATGTACAGCTGTTTGCCGACTATACTTCCGAACAAGCAGCTTTAAGAGACCCCAAAAGAATAGATGACAACGAACCGCTCCCGTTCCTCGGTGTGAATCTAGCGGACGTCACGCTCAAGCTTCCTTCGCGGAGGCCCTCGACCGCGAAAGAGAAGACAACAAGAGGGACACATTCATTAGCGATACAAGCGCAGAAGGCCCTCAAAAACATCAAAGATGATGCCTGCGACGCGCCGCGCTGGGTCGCTTCAGATAGAGCTATCTTCGGTAGAAAAGATAGGAGACCGGCGTGCGGCTACGAGAGCTTCTTCGCGCCCTACCGCAAGATGGAGCCCATCACGCGCGCGTACGCTCAAAATTGCAAACCACCAAAAACGCTGACGATGACGAACCTCGGGAAATGTGTTCGTGACGTCGTTTTTGCGGGCGACAGCATAATGAGACATGTCTCGTTCTTCCTGCAATGTGAATTGGGGAGGAAGCACCACGTGTCCTACACGCCGCTGCGGGGCACCGCCGTGAATGTCTCGGCGCATCTTGAGCAATTACGGAAGGCTCCTTCTTCCAAGGTTTTGGTGATTAACGTCGCGGGCCTGTGGCAGGTCGCCTACGGCCGCTCGGCTTCCTATGAGGCCGCCGTGGAGCAGGTCCTGCGGTTTGCGTCGCAGAAGTTCCATCGAGTCGTTTTAGCGGCGACAACAGACGTATTTCCGGAGCATTTTCTGGGCCGGTCGGCGTGCCCGCGCGCGGGTTCTTCCATAAAACTGCAGGGGGCGCACCGCGCCGTCGACGTGCCCTTAAGTGCGGCGCGGGCCAAGCGCGCGATGACTTCACCAAGAGTGGTGGAAGCGAACGCGGCGGCGGCGCGCGCGGCGGCGAAGCTTGGTATAGCGGTCGTCGACGTCTTCGCGCCGTCTGCCTTGGCCTTCGACGACCCCCTCGAGGCCGGCGACATGCGGCACTTTGGGTCCGCGACGACGGCGGCCGTCGCGCGGCTGCTGGTGGAGGCGGCGTGCCCGGGGGTCTTGAAGTGAGTAATTGTGTTTTGTTTTTACGCCCTCTTCGGCGGCGTTTCGCGGGCGCGGAGCGCGGCTCGCGCGTCTTGCAAGCTGCCCTCAATCCCCATCGTGAGCGGGTGCGCGCCGCCAAACACGCGCCTTGCGATCCGTTGCGAGTCTTCGAGCGTCGTCACGGCCTCGCGGAGATCGTCGAGGGTGGCACCGGACATAGGGATACCCTCATATCTGTCAATAACCTCGCAACAACCCTTTGTAGTTTACAGCGCTTCGAAGAAGCCAAGTCGCTGTTTCGCAAAGCGATACCCGTGGCGCGACGCGCTCTCGGGGAGGGCAATGATCTCACGCTTAGGATGGGATGGGTTTACGCGCGGGCGCTCTACCATGACTCCACCGCCACACTCGACGATCTCCGCGAGGCCGTGGCGACGCTCGAGGAGTCGGAACGGATCGCGCGGCGCGTCCTCGGCGGCGCGCACCCGTTCACAAAGACGCTTGAGCGGGAACTGCAAAGGTCGCGAGCCGCGCTCCGCGCCCGCGAGACGCCGCCGTCGCCACCGCCGCCGTAGAGTGTGTAATGGTTACAACATAGCGATCCTCTGGAAATAATGGCTCGCCCAATACCCACGGCAACACACGTAGAGAGAAAACCCGTCTACACGGGTTTTTAGCTGCAAAAAAAAAATTGCTCGCAGCTCGCGACAGCATAGATGAGCTAGCGGCATCATTACGCCGTCGCAGCATCCGCACTGATCGACTGGACCATCGCTTCGCGGCGCGCGCTGCTCTGCAACACCTCTGGAGCAGCGCTGCTGAACGCCGTCGACGCAACGCGATGGCGGCGCGCGAACCGCTGAAACACCGCCGGAGAAGAGCACGGAGAATCGCCTGCGTCCTCGGCACCATCGTCGCCACCGCCGCGTCGACCACCGCATGGGTCCTCCTGAGACGGCCGAAGCACACGACGAAGTCCTACAAAGCGCCGAAACCGGTAACCTACAGCGAGTTCGAGAAGCAGGGGCCCTGGGTGCCTTTACCTGATGCGAGACGACTGTTAAATGTCAAGCACGGCGCCTGGATTCTAGATAAGCGCGATCTACCGCAGCTCACGAAGGACATGTCCAAGGAAGCTTTTAGCGACGCGTTGGTCGCCAAGATCACGGAGGAGCTGTGCAAGGCCTGGCCGCCTAGAGTGGTTCCTGGCTTCGCCTCGGCATTGTATGACACAGTCCTGAATGCCTGGCAGTACCGACCGAAGGCTTTGTTACCAGTACAGGAGAAGAAAGTAGCGTTCCTCTTCTTGGTCGGTTCCAACGTCGCGACGGAGCCCATCTGGCGGAGTTTTTTCGCGAGCGATGAAGCGAAGAAACGCTCTTCTATATATGTACATCCGCCGCGCGGCTTCGCCTTCCCGGCAGGCCACTTCTTCGAGGACCATGTGATCAAGCAGGAGCATCGCTATGAAGTGAAGTGGGCGTCCTTGCAGATGGTCCATGCCGAGTTAGTTTTGTTGTCCTACGCGCTGCGAGATCCGGCGAACGAACGCTTCGTCCTCCTCAGTGAGACGGACGTGCCGCTCTGGCCCTTCGAGTGCACTTATTCCGTGTTGTTTGCGTCTGAGCTCAGTTTCCTGGAAACGAAGAAGTCTGACATGCGCTTTTCGACGCTCTACGAGTTCAGAAACACGACGCGACCGCACGTACAAGATTGGAGGAAGGGCTCGCAGTGGTTTGCGCTTACCAGATCACATGCTCAGAAGCTCGCCAACCAGAACGGCATCCGCAAGTGGTACGTCGCGTTCGCTAGAAAACAATTACGACGACGGAAGCTGCGGGACCAGCTCGGCGACTGGGGGAGAATATCGCATACGATCCAGAAGCCACCCTTCGCCGACGAGCACTACGTCCAGACGTCGCTCGCGATGGCCAACGAAGAAAGGAGTGTATTACCGGTGTCGCTGACCTTCGCGCGCTTCGGGATCAAGGACCACGTGACGGTCTGGGGCGACGGCGGGGAAAGGCCGTTCCGCCTCGAAAGCAGCGAGTGGCACGCCGTGCAGTTCGGGGCCTTGTCCATGGAGACTTTGGAGAAACTCCACGAATTGTGTGCGTTCGACGTCGGCGCGACGGGGCCTGCGGATGACGACGAAGAAGTGGCCGCGTCACGACCCGCGCGGATCTTCCGAGGCGCGTACCGACCGGAGAAGCTGCGGTGCGGCCTCGTCACGGACAAGAAGTCAGAGCGAGCCTCACCGTGCTACTTATTTGCGCGAAAATTACATTCCGAGGCCGTCGACTTCTACTCGCAACTGAGCTCGGAATTTTTTTTGGCGAAGCAAAACGTCACTCTAGCTCGGAAGCTGACCGAAGCTAGGAAACACCAGCGGCGCGACGCGGCGTCGGAGACGCGTCGGGCCCTGTCGGGGACCGGAAGTGTACCTCCGGGCAACTACGCGCGGCGTCACATGGACGCGGTGTTGGCCGCTTTGCCGGCCGAGGTGCTCGGGCCGCTGCGGGCGCGTTCGCAGCATGTGGGTTAACTAGTGTGTGTTGTTGACTCACGTCGATGGCGTTTGGGGGGTTGTCTCGCTTGAGTTGGTGGACGCGCGGGGCGCGGCCCGCGTTTCCATTTTTTGGCTTTTTTCGGCGCCTATCTCGTCCTCTATTGGTCAAAGGGCTTCCTCAGGGATACCGCAGACCCAAGACGCCTCCGCCCAAATTTGACAAAAGTTGGTGTCAAGTCTTATGCCAACACCGCTGCAGCCGCCTCAGTAGGGCAGCGAGAAGCACCGCTGACGCATTCGAGCAGCGCTACATACTCATACTTTGCTGCGGAAGTGAGTTCATCAACAACTGTGGTCATTGCAGCAGCTGTGTGGGCACAGTGGCACAACATCAAACTACACAAAATCAGGCTGCGAGGGCAACAAGCCTGGCCGCCTACGGTGCAGCAAGAGTCGTCGCACCCGCTGCAAGCGCGTCGGCGCCACAAAGCACTGAAAAATGAGCAAAACTCTAACATTAGCGGAGGTCGCGGCCCACGACCGAGAAGAGGACTGCTATTTGATCATCGGGAATGAAAGGACGGGCGGCGCCAAGGTGTATGATGTGACGAAGTACCTTGACGAGCATCCGGGCGGCGACGCCGTGTTACTGGAACTGGCCGGCAAATACGCCGACGACATGTTCGAGGACATCGGCCACTCGATGAACGCGCGGCAGCAGCTCAAGGAGTTCTTGGTCGGCACGCTCGACGCGACGGAGGAGGAGCTCCAGGCGCTGCGGGCGCCGGCGCATACCGGGAACGGCGACTCCTTCCTGCTTGTGGCCGTCGCCGGGGCGCTGGTCGCGGCGGTCGGGGGCTACTTCGTCTTCATGGCCTAGATGAGTAGTAATAAAACGATCGGTTGGTTAGACATCATCATCGAGCGCGCGTGGCTGTGCGAAGGAGGGCGTCGCGCCGGGCGACGCGTCGTGCTCGGCGCGCGGCGTCATCTCCACGTCCGGCGGAGGTGGTCGCCGCGGCGTCCCGTTCGGCTCATCAATTGGAGGCGGCGCGGCCCCGGCCGGCCAGAGCGGCGGCACGGACGGCGGCGGCGCGACGGCCATCGGTAATAATGGCGCCGGCGGCGCGCGCGGCGGCCACGTCGCCGGAGCGGAAGGCGCGGGCGGCGCGGCAGGAGCCCAGCGGCCCGTCGCGGCGGGAACAGCAGTCGGCGAGGGCGGCGCTTGTACAACAGGTGGAGGCGACCGCGAGACCACGCGCGTGGGAGAGGCCGCGAGCGGCGACGGCTGCCGTATTGTACCGCCCTTCGACGGCGGAGAACTCGTAGCGAGCGCGGCTGCTGCATTAGTCCAGGCCGGCGGCACGGTCGGCGGCGCGGCCACGAAGTGGGGCGACGCTCGAGCGGCCCGCACGTCCTCCAGATCCAGCCGATTAAAAACCTCGGGCTCCTCGACCCACTCGACCTCGTAGGCGTCCTCGCAGACCTGGTCGACGATGGCCGGCCACCACTCGCCCTCCCAGCGCGCTTCTACTCTAGCGCCGACGGCGAAGCGTTGTGATGGCACTCGTAACGGTTCGAGCACGGCCGGCGGCGGCGGCGGCGGCGACTTCTTCACCACAGGCTTCTTCTTCTGAACAACAGGCGCTGGAACGTCAGGCGACCACTCGCCGCCGTCGTCGTCGTCGGGCTCCTCGGAGTCATCAGAGTACTCGCTACCATCATCATCATTATACTGAGCCAGAGAGGCCGCAATGGCCCTTCGAGTAGCGTCGTCCTCCAGCACGGGCTCGCCGCGCTTCCGCGGTGCCGCCCGGGGCGCCGCCTTCCACTGGATCACCGTCACGCTATCGTTAAACCGCACGCGGGGCTCGGGACCCAACCGTTGTAGATCGGCAGCCTTCTTCGCAGCACTTTTACGTTTCTTCGTGGGCTTCTTGAAGGGCGGCGCCGACGCGATCTGCGCCGCCGCGCGGCACTGGGCGCAGAACCAGTCGCCCTCGGGCGGAAATTCTTTATTTAAGCAGCCCGTATGCGCCGTCCTATCACAAGTCCCATCCTTCCCGTCGCACATCAATAACTCGCCACCTTTTTTACCTTTGCACACCCCACACGGCTGGTAGGCGACACCAGTTAATTCGTCGACCTCCGGCTCGTTCTGGTTCCACACATGACCAGGAGCGGAGGTCCCCGTCAGCGGTCGAGGCGGTGCCACCTTCTGTTGGACAATGAACGACGGGTAGTGGGCGCGGGCCACCTCCAGGATGGAGCGTAGCTTCTTCCCACCGTTCGGAGGCACGAAGTACTTGTCGACGTGCGTCGAGCCCTCGCGAGGCTTCTCCTCGCGCGTCCAGCCGTCGGCGGTCATCCTCGCTTCCAAGCCTGCTCTATCCGGCACCTTCTGGGGGGATCGTTTCGGCGCCGGCTTCGGTGCTACCGGGGGTGCTTTCGCCGCGGGCTTCCGGCCTCGCTTCTTCGGCTCTTGAACAACGGGTGCCTTGCGCTTGACACCATTCGGAGGAGGTGCGGACGGTAATGGCGCCTCGCAGTTCCGTCGTTGACACGTCCTATGTAATTTGCCGGGCCCGCCGTAGCGTTTTTGATCTAGACAGAACGGGCACTGCCGGCAGTCCTGCGCGAGACAACCGGCACAGACACCACACCGCCGACCTCGCGGCGACGACGGCGCGGGCTGCATCGCCGGGTTGAGGACGCGAGCATACCCTCGCGCTAAGTCAAACCTCAAGTCGGAAGTAGACCCACCTAGTTGAGCGAACTCGGCAACAGTAGTCGCCGCCTTGTACCTATCATACCTTTCGGCGGACATGCCCCGCTTCGGGTTCGTAGTGTTGAACACGAGTGCTTCGGACGAGCCCCACAAGCCCGGAGGTAACGGAGGATCTTTTGGTCGGGACGGCTGCGCAACGGCAGCGGGCTTCTGTAACGCCGCCGCAGGTCTAAGATCAGTGCCCATGGCCACCGCGAGGGCCCGCTTCTTCTTCGGCCGTCGTTTGGGAGGCGGCGGCGGCTCGTCCGAGGGCTCGCCGTAGTTCTGGCCGTCCTGGGCCAGCTCGCTGAAGCGCCGCGTCGGCTGCCGTCGCCGCGACCGTTTCGCGGCCTCGCCCGGGCCCTGGCTCTGCTTGGACGGGATGGACATGTCTGCGAGCGGGACGCCCTGCATCGTGCCTCTCCCCAACGAGTACTTGACGTCGTACGTGCCGTCGCTGTTGACGGCGGTGACGCGGCCGGGGCCGCCCTCGCGGTTGCAGCCCGGCGACCAGTCGGGCTTGACCTCCACCAAATCGCCGACGCTGTACGGCGGCGCCGGTGGTCCTGAGGCCCACGGCGGCCGCGCGGACGCCGCGGCGGCCGGGGGCGGCGGCGCCGCGCCCGCGCGCTGCAGCGCCGCGGCCGTTTCCGAGGACACGCCGCCCTTGAAGCGCAGGCCGGTCACTGGTGGAGGTGGCGGTGGCGCGGCGGCCGCCATCAGCGCCGTCGTGGTCGCGGGCGTGTTGTGCGCGGCGAGCTCGCGTAATGCTCGCGGCACGGTCACGGCGGGCTGCGGCGCCGCCGGCACCGGCAGGGGCGACGCCTGGGTCACGACCGGGACCCGCGGCGGCGACGCTCGTGGCAGCGTGGCGCCGAGCGGCGACGCGCGCGCGATAACGGAGGCCGGGAGCGGCGGCGGCTCCGGGCTCGACGGCGCCGGCGGGCCGCAGGCCCACGGCGGCTTGGCGGCCGCGGCCGGCGGCGGCGGCGCGGCGGCCGGCGGCGGCGCGGCGGCTGGAGGCGGCGGCCCGCTGGCCCACGGCGGCGCGGCGGCCGGCGGCGGCGCCGCGGCGGCCGGGAGCTCCTCGACCGTAGAAGGCGCGGTGACCGTGCTCGGCGCGAGAGGCTCTGTCGGTGCGGAAACGCCCTCCAGGAACGCCGGCACGGGGGGCGGTGGCAATGGCGCGGCGTCAGGCGCCGGCTCGCCCTCCGGCGCCGCGTCATCGGTCGGGGACGACGACACGTCGCCCTTTTCAAAACTCATCGTGGCGACTAGTCGGCCGTTTCGGCTGCAAACGTGCACAGTGCCATAGGACAGCTGGTGGGAGATTTTGATGTGAAAATTGGCCACCCGCAGCTTATAATTCGCTGGATAACACTCCAGTTCGAGTCCCGAGCACGCTAGCGTCCAGTAAGACACTAGCACGCACGGGTTTTCCAAGATCGAAATAGCAGTCGCATTTTGGGGTTCCCCACGACTCATCCTGCCCGCGATGACGAGTGGAAGGGTCCTACGCCAGCCGAGCCAAGCCTTGGCAGCTGAGGTTGAGTGTCGAGTGTGGCCGAGCGCGTGCGACGCCAGCGGTGCGCTACACACGGCGCTGACCTGCCTCGCAGCACCACCGTACTGTGCATCAATCAATTCCGAGCGCTCACGGCTCGTGCTGCCGTCACTGCTGCAGCACAAGCACCTAGTGCAGCCATGCGTCGCATAACCGCACTGCTCCTGCCGCTGTGCACTGCATTAGCACCACTACGCCACCGCACCGCCCTAAAAGCGAGCACGCAGCCTTTTGTGTACGACAACGCTGATACGTTGGCCGACCGCTACGCCGAGTACGAACGAGTCTGCCAGCGAGCCTGCGACGACGACGAAGCGTTCTCACAATTCAAAGCCCAAGCGGCCTACCAAGACGTCCTAGAACACGTCTCCTATGATGTCGGTAGGTGCTACGAGCACCGCCTCAAAATAGACCACCCGTCACTTTTCGAAGACGAGGGCATTCGAGAAGCGGTCACGCTATCGTCAAAACTCGGCTCGCCCTCCACTTACGACTACAATGAATGGGGAAATGTCTCGCCGACGCAGCTGCGGTACGTCTGCGTCAGAGGTGATATGGAACAAGTTTGTGGTCCACTGACAGACAAAAAAATTGTGGAAATAGGCGGCGGCTACGGCGGCCAGGCCCAGGTCTGTCTGGCCGGGGAGCGAGCCGCTGCCCACTATCGCGTGCTCGATCTGAGAGTAGTGCAGCGATTATGCAGGAAGTATATTCAACGAGCACTCCCACCGGACCGCTCGAAGCGCTTCACGACGGGCAAGCGCTTTCTGAGGGACCACGACTTGTTCCAGGAGAAATTTGATGTGTTCCATTCGAACTTTGCGCTTTCCGAGTTACCTAGAAAGATCCAGAAACCTTATGTAAGACTCGGCGTCCCGTCGTGTAGAGACGCCTTCCCGCGGTGCTGCGGCGCCTTCACGCCATCGACGCGACTCGTCTCCGGGAGAGGAGGTCGTGGGTGGTTTCTTTTCCGATTTTGGGGCCGTTCGGACCGAGTCGAGCGACCGCCATGCTCCGCGCAGGTAAGGCTCGCCCAGCGCACGCCCTACGGCTTTGTCACTTGGAACCACGGCGTCCACGCGGAGGCGATGAACGGCACGGAGTTCGCGTCTTTGATGGAGAGGCGCGGCCGCGAGGTACTGATCGCGGCGTCCTGTGGCCTTCCGGCGGCCTTACGCCATCGACGCGCCATCGACGCGACTCGCCGAACGCGTTGGGGGCGAGATCGCGACTCGACATATATCACACACAGGTCTCTGTCGCGGACGAGCTGCCTCTGACGGCGCCGGGGAATTTGGTCATCAGCTGGCGGCCGGCCCCTAAACAGAAAAAACGGGCGGCGCTCGCTACATTAGGTCTGAGGTTGCGCTTCTACGCTCCATCTCTACTGAGAATCGCGACGGCATCAGTACTCCCTCTCGTGCGACGGCTGCCGGTCAAGACCCAGACGGATGTTTCACAACTGTGGAGCGGCTGCCGCGGCGGGTCGGCGCGGACGGACCTCGCTCTACAAGATTGGAGAGGGAGCGGACCGCGCCAGCAAGTCGCGACCTATGAACAACTGGCCTTCGACGCGCGCCAACGCGGGCTAGATGTGCCTTCATTCTTGACCTTTGCTCTATCAGCGTATCAACAGCAAGGCACGACGAAGCAAGTGCCGTCCTCAGAAGCTGTACAAAAAGCGGTACGGGACGGCAGCCCGCTCCTTTGCGCCGCGTTACAAGATGTGGAAGGCAACATGGCCGGCGAGGGCAAGCTCCTCAACATCTACTGGCTGCTGCGGCGGACGATCGACCGTAACGTACCGGGCGCGGTTGCGGAGCTCGGTTATGACCAGTGCATAAATTGTCGCGGCGCGTCCTAATGGCCTCCACGCCATCGACGCGACGCCAGCTCGACGGTGTGGCGGAGCATTCGACTCACTGGTTGATTTGTGCACAGGTTGTAATAAAGGTGTCACGGCGGCGTTATTGCAGAGTGTATTAAGGGCGCACCGGCCGGCGACGCCGTTGCACGTCTACGACTCCTTCGAGGGGCTGCCACAAGGCACGGCCGAGGACCCGCCTGCGTATCAGACTGCCGGAGCGATGTGTTGCTCGCCTGATGATGTGCGGGACACTTTTCGGAAGCTAGATCTACCGGAGCCCACAATACATAAGGGCTGGTTCGCCTCGATGCAAGGTGAGGTGCCGTCGCAACTGAGCTTTGCCCACGTCGACGGCGACCTCTACGCGTCGATCACGGACGCGCTCGAGCTCATCTACGACAGGTTGGCCCCGGGCGCTATTTGTGTGGTCGACGACGTGACCTCTCCGGACTTGCCGCGCCACGGCATCTTTCCGGGGGCCTACGACGCGTGCCGCGACTTCTTGCAAGGCAAGCCCGAGGAACTCCACGTCCTGCCGGCGCCGCACCCGACGATCGATGCTATTGGCGGGAGAGGGGGCTACGAGACGCACGCGTATTTCCAGAAAATTTAACCATACCTCTGCTTCATCGCCAGCCGTCGAATGCTTCGAATCTCGGGGTCCATCATCGGCTCCGTGGCGTCGTCGTGCTTCGCGACGCCCGGTTCTTCCTTGATCGTCGCCGCGCGCTTCGTCGTGCCGAAGGACACGCGCTGGGTATCGACCCTGGAAGTCACTTGGTCGTCGAAATCCTTCTTCCTTTCCACACGTTCGGCTTCGAACCTACCTTTCAGGGCCTCGGACAGCCGCTTGAAGTCCGCCAGCGACACGGGGTAGTGCGGCGGGATATCTATGGAAGCGGCCGCTCTCACGCATTCCTGCGGCGACGGCCCCTGGCGGCCCCAGGCTTCCGCTAAAGCGGCAGGTAACGACGACCAGGAGATTTCGCCCGGCGCGGCGGCGTCGCCGTACAGGTCGTGCTTGCCGAAGGCGTCTTTCAAACGTTGCGTTTTGGGTCGCGGTCGCGTCGGCGGCGCCTCCTCGCGTACAGTATTTCTCCCAATGGTCTCCTCGCGGACGGTCCCCTTGATGACCTCGGGCTCCTCCTCCTCCTCAGCTTTGTTTTCGTCATCCTCAGCGTCCGCCTCGAAGTTCAGGGACGCCGTCAGCGTCGCCGCGAGCAGGCTCCCGCGGGCAATTTTCCCCTCCCCTAACACGGCCTCAACATTAGTCTCCGCCCTTGATCTATTCCCATCGACCAGCACGGACCGCTGGAAGATTTTACGCGTCCCAGCATTCTTGGAACCACGGGCCATGTCGTGCAACCGCAAAAAGTCGTCAAATCCGAGCGTGAGCCTCCGATCTTCCGCGCCCATCGCCTTCAGCGCGTCCTCGGCCTGCTTACTGGACACTTCCGTGCCTGCTCTACGTAAAGCTCGCAACGCGCCTTGCAGCGGGATGACCTGCGCGTCGTCTTCCACACCACTTGCGGAGCGAGCGCCTCTGCTACGTGTATTCAACGTAGGCGTCCGCTCGTCTACGGCACATTCCTCGTCGAAAGCCCGTTGCAACGGTAAGATGTCGTGCCCTAAATCATCAATAATATCGACCATGGACCGCGGCGCCTTCGCCGACGCGCGTCGCGTGCGCGAGAACGACCTGTGTGCAAAAGACGTCGCGTCGATGGCGTGAAGCTCGGAATTGATTGCGCACTGCGTCCGACTGCGACGCCGTGGGTCTCGAAGGCTTTTTCTGCTTTGATACAGGAGCTTGATGTAATGGAGCGTTCGGCGCCCACATTTGCACCTGAGAGCCCTGGTGGATGAAGCGCGTCTTTGATTGATACTTAATGAAGAGCTGCGTGCACTCGCGGGCGTCGCCACTAAGCAAAATCTTCGTGCCGCCCTTCATCCCCTTCTCGACGCGCGCGACTTGCACGGTCCGTGTGGCCTGGAGCTGTGATTTATAGAAGGCGGCCGCATCGAAGGCGTCGGGGCCGATGCCACTCAGGCGGACCTCGAGGAAGCGCGTGGCCATGGTGAACGCGCGGGCAGCCCGTGCGTTGGCCCGGCGTGCGCGCGCGACCGTGCGGTGCTGCCGAAGACGGCGATGGCCGAAAGGCTGCCTCCGCGCGGCTGTTTTACTCGCTTCGTCGGCAACGCTTGCCAAACGGTGCGGGCCGGCGCTGCGGGCCCTGCCAGCTCGTGCCTGCGATTCGTTTCTATGTGTGGATGCGTCCGTGGCGTCGGCCCGGACGGATGCTTCGATCTGGGAAAAACCCGTCTCGACCAGCAGCCGATTTTTGCCAGCCGTATATCGTCGCATACTATCGCATGAATCACTTGCGGTGGCTGCTTGCTAGCAATATCTGAGCGCCACATCGTGCAGTTTTCATTGCTGACTTTTGACGCGGCTCTTTCTAGTTGCCCAGAGTTTGCACCGACAACCGCACAACGTCGAACCTAGCCTGGACGCGCACCGAGGACGCATCAATATACGCAGAGCTGCACACCCGACAGCCGAAGAGCGGCACGATGCAGCGGAACCTACGAAAACCCGACGACAACGAACCGACCACGCCAAAAGGAGCCGCCAAGACCAATCGCGGCCGGCACGTTCACGTCGCGCTGTGCGCCTTGGCGTATGCCGCCTCGGGCGCGCTGCAGCCCACGCTCGTCGACTGGCTCCGGTCCAACGGCGCCACCGGTGTGGCAATGTTACCGATGCTCGCAAATACCCTAGCTGTTGCTTGTGTGGCTCCCCTACGAGAACTACTGTTGAGTGAAAAGCGCTCCTACATCGATAGGCAGCAGTGGTCTTGGGTATCATATATAAAGAGCTGGCGCCTGAAGGGCAAATTACTGAGACGCGTCGCTTTCGTAGCTTTTTTAGATTTTCTCGCGAACGTGCTGGTGATGATTGGACTGCTGTTTGTGGGCGCTGGAGTGTATGCGGTCCTCTTCAGTAGTGGAGTGGCCTTCGCGGCGTTATTTTCGACAGTAAATGGCAAGCGCTACTCCCTGAGGCAGTGGTGCGGCGTCGCGCTCGCAACGTTAGGCATGGCCCTGAATGGTCTAGCATCGGTAGAAGATGCTCTAGATGCAGGCCACGGCGCTCTCGGGCGGTTCGAGCTCGGCGCTGGCGTCATACTGGGCGGCACGGCCCTCCACTCATTGTCCTTAGTCTGTGCCGAATCCGTAAGCGCGGGCGAAGAGCTCACGAGTTTCAGGTTAGCCACATACGTCGGGGGCGTCGAGGCCTCGGTGTTACTAGCACATAACGTCGTGCTCCTCCTAGCGCGAGGAGCGGATAAACTCTACCTGAAGCACATTTTGAAGCACCAGGGCGATCCGACGACGGTCTTCATCGTCTATGTCGCGCTGTGGTTCGCAGATTTATGTCACGCCCTGGCGCACTACGCGCTGTTGGCGGGGGCCGGCGCGGTCGCATTGACGCTGTCGCGGGGCGTGCAGATGCTTTTTGTGGTGGGCATTGCCGAATTGGCGTTCTGTGGGGACGATGCGAGGGCGTGTCTCACTCCCGTAAAATTCGCGTCCGTGGCGTCGGTCGCCTTCGGGATTTTGTTGTACGCGTCCAAACCCAAAAGGCCGAAGCGGGAGCTGCTGCCGGCGCAGTGACGGCGGCGTCAACGTGTGGAAATCAAATGCCGCGGCGCTTCTCCGCCCACGTCTGAACCATGTCCTGCGCGCCATCGACGCGACGCCTGCTCAGCGGCGTGGCGGTGCGGCTTTTTCTGACCGCGCAACTCGGGTGTGCCCACGCCGTCGCCGCGACACGCCCCTACTTATGTGATAAATGTGACCTAGTGCCTTAAGGCCGGGGGAGAGGTAGCCTAGGCCGCCGCGAACGTCGACACGACGGCCTTCTCCGCCACAAGTCGCTCGAGCTCCGCCCCGTCCACCGTCTCTCTGTCAAGTAGTGCATCCACTAAAGCCTGCATGAGCGCCCGGTTCGTCTTGAGCGTCTCCTTGCAGGTGGCGTAGGCCTTGTTCACGAGCTTGCGCTCCTCGCGGTCGATGGCGCGCTCCGTGGCCTTCGAGGCGGTCGTCGGCGACCCCATATTCTTTTCTGGGAGCTCCCAGGCGACCGGGGCTCTGAGAGTGCCGCCCGACGGCCGCTCGTCCGTGGCCGTGAAGCCCCACTGGGCGACCATGCGCCTCGCGATACTGCGAACTTGTTGTAAGTCATTGGAGGCACCAGTAGTAACATCATCAGACCCGAAGGCCATCTCCTCGGCGACCCTACCACCAAGAGCGACCGCCAATTGAGCAACAAGATAGCGGTAGGAGTACATGCCGCCGTCCATCCTATCTTCGGACGGTGTAAATAACGTGAAGCCGCCGGCACCGTTCGACCGCGGAACAATCGTCACCTTGGCCACCGGGTCGTAGCCCGGCGTGAGCGCCGCCATGACGGCGTGACCAGCTTCATGCCACGCGACCAACTCCTGGCGCTTCTTCTGGTTCGTGCCCGTGTCCTTGCTCTGCCCGACCGTCAATCTATCCAATGCCGAATCGATGTTCTCGGCACCAATAGTCTCTTTGTCACTGCGAACAGCGTAGATGGCGGCCTCGTTCATGAGGTTCTGGAGCATGGCTCCCGAGAATCCAGTGGTTCTCTGCGCTACTTGATCAAGGTCCACTTCCCCGCCGAGCGGCTTGTCGCGGCAGTGGACCTTCAGGATCGCGACTCTACCCTCTTTATCCGGTAGATCCACCGGCACGCGACGGTCGAACCGTCCGGGGCGCATCAGCGCGCTATCGAGGATGTCCACTCGGTTTGTAGCTGCAATAACAATGACCCCACTGTTACCTTTAAATCCATCCATCTCCGTGAGGATTTGATTCAGCGTCTGTTCCCTTTCGTCGTTCCCGCCCTGGAAGCCGCCGCCACTGGCCCGTTGGCGGCCGATGGCGTCGATCTCGTCGATGAAGATGATGCACGGCGCGTTCTTCTTCGCGTCGCCGAACATCGACCGGATGCGCGACGCGCCGACGCCGACGAACATCTCGACGAACTCGGAGCCACTCGTGGAGATGAAGGGCACGCCCGCTTCTCCAGCGACGGCCCTCGCGAGCAGCGTTTTACCAGTACCAGGAGGCCCCTCGAGGATCACGCCGCGCGGGCACTGCGCGCCGACCGCCTCGAACTTGTCCGGAGATCGGAGGAACTCCACCACTTCTTCGAGCTCGAGCTTGGACTGGTCGCAACCAGCAACATCCTCAAAGGTCACACCAGTTTCTGGTTCTACTTCCACCTTAGCTCTACTCTGGAGCATGCCCATCGGGCCGTCTCCGCCCCCAAACGGGCCGCCTCCTTGCCCGCCCGGGCCACCTCTCAAGAGGAAGAGGAGGCCGCCGAGTAGAGCTACCGGCACTATGAGATTCGCTACGACGCCTAATAACCCGCCGTCCTGTTGTTGAGCAGCTTGAACGGCGAAGGGGACCCTCTTCGCCCGTAAAGCTTGCACGGCCTCGGAGACTTGCGACTGTAAGATCGACACGTCGTGGCGGCCGCCGTCGGCGTCGACGGCCACTAAAGCGCCACCTTCTGCGGCAAACGTGACTCTATCGACCGCTCCATTACGCACTTCATCAAAGAACTCCGAGGCCGCCCAGCGCTGGTCCGCCGGCGCGGCGTTCGCCGTCAGCGACGTCGTGAGCGCCGTCGCGGCGGCGGCGAAGGCGGCGCGGCGGCCGGAGTGCGCCTTGAGGAGGCTCTTGGAGCGCGGTGCGCGCTGCTGGGCCGGTAGGCGCATCGTGAAGGCTGCCACATCGCCGGCGAACAGCAAGACAGCGAGCGCTGCGGCTCGTGTCGCGCGTGGCATGTTTTACGAGGCAGAACAGCCGGTTTTTTGAGGCTCTGTCTGAGCGGAGATTCTAAGCTCTGGGCTAGTGCCGCTATGCGCTAGCTGCGCGCGGATCCTGGTGATTCAGTTGTGCACCGAGGGTCTCGGTGGCGACGCCTCGAAGGCGTGGGATAAATTGGTCGAGTCTGACGGGGGCGACCTCGAAGGGAGCATAGTCCCGGACATCGCGATCGAGGGCATCCTCTACGACGTTAAAACCGTCGCGGCGACGACCGAGCATTACGCGCCGGGCCATATCGAGGCCTATATGAAGGCGGAGCACAAGCGCGGTAACGCGCCGGTTGATAGGCGCGCCCGTCTCGTGAACGGGCAGTACCTGAAAAAGGCCCACAACCTGGATGTGAAGTACAACTCGGTCGGGGGCGTCGAGTGTGGTCCGATGGAGAACACCATTTGGAGCCGCGGCGAGGTTTGTGGTCTCGCGTTCGGCAGCGCCGGCGAGGCGTCCGCGGACGTCCATCGCCTCGCACGCGTCTGCGCCGACGAGATCGCCGGCAAGCAGTTCCGAAAGGGCCTGATCGACGCTGATTCGGTCGAGGACGCGGCGGCCATGATTCAGGCCCAGATCTACCGGGAGTGGGGCGTGGCGATTGTCAAGGGTCGGGCCGAGTGTCTACTGGCTTTGTTGGAATGTACGGTACCGAACGCGTCGCCGCGGTCCAAGGTCGCCTGCGGGAAGTCGCGGGACAAGTTGATTGAACGGGCGAACGTTGCGCATTGTTCGGGGGGGTTTGCCGAGGCGGTTCAGCTTAGAAGGAGGTACGCTGTTATGAAAGAAGCGGCCCGCGCCCGCCGCCGATGAATCGGCGACGCGCGGTGTCTCCCCCCCCGGGGCTCCGCCCACTAGTCCTAGCACCGTAAATAAATAAGCGCGGATCCGGCCGACCAGTGGCCCGCCACACTATCTCTTGTACTCATATTCGACTTTGATTTATACTAGTATCATAACCCAGCGATCTCCTCGAGCGACAGCGACATGCCAGCGGGCGACGGCTCCTCGAGCGCCCGCGGCGGCGTGCGCGCGACGCTCCGCGGCGATTCAGACGGAGACGACGGCGGCCGGAGCGCGGCGCGGCGCGCGAGCGCGGCCGGCGACGCGGGCACCGTTCTAGCTGGCGACAGGACCCGAGACGCTTCAATAGATTTCCGCGCCGACTTGCGCGGCGAAACATATAAAGTGTTGCGCGACTCGTGAGTAGGCGTCCTCGCCACCGGTCGCCGCCGGCGCGGCGGCGTCGGCGGCGGCGGCGGTGGATTAAGGGCGCTCCGATCATCGAGCTTGCGCATCGCGGCATCCAACTCGGCCGCCAGGCGTTTCGCGCGGTCCGACTCCTCGACCGCGCGGATCGCACTCGCGCCACCCTTGCACCGTTCGAGGCACCGCTCCAGGAAGGCGCACCTCCTATCTTTTCTATGTAAAGCCGTCTCGAGCGCCTCGACGCGCTTTTGCATCACCCTCAGGCGTTCCTGGACGGCCGAGGGCAGCGCCGGCCCCCGCGCGATCATCCGGCGCGTCGCAGCTCTACGCATCTCGCGCTTGTGGCGCGTCGCCTCGCGCTGCGCCTCCTGCTTGCCGCGCGTCGCCACGCTCAGTAGTTTCAGCGCGTCTTGCAGCGCCCTCTCGCGCCTCACGTCCGCGGCCCTCAGTTCTTTGTTTTCCTCCTCCAACGCTTCGCAGCGCTCCTGCGCGAGGCGGTGGTCCTGGGACGCGCGGTGATGGGCGTCGCGGTGCTCCTTGATTGTCCTGGCGTGGGCTACCGTCAAGGTGGCATCAATCTTGGGGGGCAGCATCTTTGTGGCGTCGTGCCGCGTCGATGGCGTATCGTGGGGTATCGTGGGAGCACAAGGAGCAAGAAGCTGCCCGCAGCCAGCTCGTGACGCGGCTGCCTCAAGCAAGCGCAATGTGACGCGAGGCGCTGTTTCAAAAATCGTCGCGCTGCGCGCGGGGCCGGCCCCGAGCGGGCATACGAGCCATGTGATCAACATACCAGCGCCTTAGGCACGCGCACACGCGTACCGCGCGGGGTAGGAGTCCTTGAGCTTCTCCGAGGCCGACGCGCGCGACGGCGCCCGCCAACCGATCAAGCCGCGACCGGGCGCACCGTGTTGCAGAGGTCGCAGACGAGGGCGTTCGGGTTCGGGTTCTCGAAGGTGCACGCCGTGCAGACCCAGGCGCCGCCCATGGTCGGGACGGGCGCGAGCGGCGCCGGCGC
The DNA here is from genome assembly GCA_918797485.1 of Pelagomonas calceolata. Taxonomy (NCBI): domain Eukaryota; class Pelagophyceae; order Pelagomonadales; family Pelagomonadaceae; genus Pelagomonas; species Pelagomonas calceolata. Next base: position 553,771 of record CAKKNE010000006.1, on the reverse strand, counting down.
GGCGAGCGCGGCGGCCGCCTGAGCTCTTAAGGCGCGGACGCGCTCGCCGACCGTCATGCCGTCGGTCGCCGGCGCGGTGGCCGGCGGCGCGACCGGCGGAGCGTACGGGGCTTGGAGCGGCGGCGCGACCGGCGGCGGCGCGGCGGCGGCCTCTTGCTGCTGCTTGCGTAATCGGGCGCGGGCACCCACGGACATGCCCGCCGTATCAACCGGAGCGACCGGTGCCGCGGAGCCTTGAAGCAGGAGGTTCTCGGCGCGGAGCCGCGCGATCTCAACCTCACGCGCGGCGTCCGCCTGGATCCGCGCGTTCTCTTCCCGGAGCCGCGCGATCTCGGCGTCGCGCGGGTCCAGGCCAGGCGGCATCCCGGCTGGGGGCGCCGCGGCGGCTTCTTGCTGCTGCTTGCGCAGGCGCGCCCGCGCGCCGACGCTCAGCCCGACGGGCGGCGCGGGCGGCGGCGCCGCGTCGAGCTCGGGGTGGTAGGGCCGGTCGATGGGCGGCGCCGCGGCCTGGGTTTGTTGTTCGGCGCGGAGCCGGGCCCGCGCGCCGACGGAGAGCGGCGGTTCCGCGACGGGCGCGGGAGGCGTCACGACGGGCGCGGCCTGCTGCTGCTGCTTCCTCAGGCGGGCGCGGGCACCCACAGAGAGGCCGGCCGTGTCGGCCGGCGGCACGGCGGGCGGCACGGCAGGTGCTTGATAGGGCGCCGGCGGCGGCACGGGCGCTGCAGGTGCCTGGTAGGGTGTCGGCGCCGCGGCGGCGGCCTGCTGCTGCTCCCGGCGCAGGCGCGCCCGAGCGCCCACGGACAGGCCGGAGGTGTCGGCCGGAGGAGGCGACGGCGCCGCGGGTGGCGGCGCGGCGGCGGCCGCCGCTTGCTCGCGCCGCAAGCGCGCCCGCGCCCCGACGGAGAGGCCGGACACGTCGGCCGGCGGCGCGGAGACCGGGGGCGCGACCGGCGCGGGCGGCGCGGCGGCGGCGGCCGCTTGCTCGCGGCGCAGGCGCGCGCGTGCCCCAACAGATAAACCAGACGCGTCGGCCGGCGGCGCGACCGGTGGTGGGGGCACGTCGAGCTGCCCCGCCCGCCAGCGCGCCCGGTCGCCCACGGATAGACCGGCCGGCATCGGCGGTCCAGTTGGCATGGGCGGCGGCGTCGGCGGGCCCTCGGCCGCCGCTAGCAACGCCGACTCGAACAACGCCCGCTGTAGCGCCGCGTCCTCTGAATCAAGATCGTAGCCATCAAGTTCGGGGTGCGGCGGCCGCGGCGCCGCTACCGGCGCCGGCGCGGGAGCTTTCTTCTTGCGCACGCGCTTCTTTTTCTCCGGCGCGGCGCCCGGCGGCGGCGGCGGCGTCGGCGCCTTGGGCTTGGGCTTGGGCTTTGGCGCCGGCGCGGGAGCGGGCGCCGGCACCTCGAGCGACTTCTTCGCCGGCCGCGGCGACGGCTTCTTCTGCGCGACACGCGAGAAGAACGCCGCCTGGCCGAAGTCGTCGTCGGATTCTGCATCAGAGGAAGGTGGCGACGGCTCTGCAGCAGGAGCCGCCTCCTCCACCACCGGCTCGACGACCTTCTTCTTCCGCTTCGCCTGACGCTCGTCGTCGTCTAGGAGCAGATGCGCGAGCGTCGCGCCGTCGACTAGTTTCGGCCGTTTGAGCTTGCGCTTGTCGGCCTCGCCCTTCAGCGCACTGAAACTCCAGTCCAAATAGCGCAGCTTGCCGTCGGGGCTACACCCCAAGCGCTGCGCGAACCGCGTCCGCGCCGTCTCCTTGCGCTGCTTCCGCACCTTCTTGGCAGCTTCAATTTCCGCCCTACGAGCGTCGCGCGCGGCGCGGCGCTCCTCGCGCTCTTTCTCCACTTGTTCCGAGTACTCCTCGCGCTTGCGCCACATGTTCTTCGCTTTCTGATCGAACCGCTCCCGCTCGTAGTCCCTATCATCATACTCGGAATCACTATCGCCGCCGAAGGAGAAGAAGATGCCACCGCCCATGTGGAACGCAGCACCTCCGCGCCGCGCCCGGAACCGCATGAAGTCCCGCATCATCCTAATGAAATCTGAGAAGGCCTCCTCGTCGTCGAAATCTTGGGTGGCGCCCCGGAAAAACGCGTCGCCGAAAATATCATCATCATCATAATCATCGTCCGAGACTTCACCTCTAGCTCTCCGCGTGAGCATTTCTAGAGCTTGCCCGATCTTCTGGAACCTAGCTGTGGCGGTAGGGTCGTTGGGATTCTTGTCCGGGTGGTGGAGGAGCGACTGTTTTCGGAAGGCCTTTCTCAACACGGCCTCGTCTTCTTCGTCCTCGGCGACTCCCAGGATTTGAGCCGCCTGCTCGTAGGTCATCTTCTCTTCTTTTTCGGGGGACTTCTGCTCCTCCTCTTCGGAGGGCTCCGTGTCGGAGTCGTCGATCTCGGAGAGGCCCATGGTCGCAAGTGTTGGGTTTCAAACTCGGCGCGGGAGCGCTGCGCGTCGCCGCGCGCTGCTGTGCGCAGTGGTTTTTTGAACGGCGGCCTAGCGCGCTCAAAATGCCCAGGAGGGTCGCGAGGCGCGCGGGTCCAAGTTCGTCCTCTGCCGCGTGGCACGGCCGACCGATGCGGGAATCGCTGTGAGGCGTCCCGGAGAGCGCCTGCCACGAGCAATGCGTGCCGCGGTGAAGCCAGTAGCGCGCGCGGAGGAGGGGCGCGTCTCTGGGCCGTCGCAGACAGCCTCGGCGCCGAGTCGCAAAAGCGATGGCTCGAAGACTCCTAGGCGTGGCCCCAGGAGTCCTGCCGCAGATATCTGGCGGAAGCAAGGCTTTTTCGAGTCCGCTGTTGGCCAGGCGCTGCAGCACAGCGCATGGTATTGTGTGCGCGCGGAGGCACGTAACGACCTCGCGAGGCGCACCCACAGCATCCATCGACGCACCACACCCGCGGGGCTGCGCATTTTCGGCACCAGCAGACGCCGCCGCCGCGGCAGCACATCCAAAGCCACTGCACCGGCAAGGGCAGCCAGGCGCCGACGATGGCGGCCCCGGCCACGCCCGCCACGCCCGCTTCATATGGAGACGACTTCGAGGACGACTTCGAGCCCGAGACGCCCGGCGTCCAAGCGCCGGCGCCGGCCGCGGCGGCCGACGACGACCTCGGCGACTTGCTCGATGCGATTATTGACGCGCCGGAGGCGGCAGCGGCGCCGGAGCCCGAGCCCGAGCCGGAGCCCAGCGACGAAGCGAAGGAAGACGTCGCGGCCCCCGAGACGCAGGAGCCGCCGAGAGCCTACGCCGACGTCCTCATTCTCGAGGCGAAAGAAGACCACGCGGCTCATCTCGCGGAGCTACGGCACGCGCATGGCGCCCACTTTTTGCTGCGACTAAGGCAGTTCCTGGCTATAGCAAGGGCGGATCGCGCGGGCGTGGATCAGCGCGACGACGCCGGCGACCCCGGGTTGCTCGGGCCCAGTCGCGGCCAGGGCCCCCAGAACTCCTTGGCGAGGTCAGAACCGTGCCTCGAAGCCATGGCAGGGTTGTGGCGGACGTTTGAAAGCCAGTACGAGGACGATCGCACCGCATCCCTCAGTACGGAAACCGCGCGATGGAGTCCGGCCCACGAGCACCAGTTCCTGTTGTTCCGGAGCGGCTGTCGCGCGGACCCCGGTCACAGTTCATTGAAATCGATGTCGCGCCATAAGTCGACAGGATTAGGTGCGAGGGATCCGTCTCACGCCGCTACCGTAGCCGCAAAACCGATCAACCTCATGACGAACTTTCTGACCGCGCGCACCGATGTGGTATGTGACTTGGACAGGAGAGCCTACAAAGATTCGTCGAAGACCAATGCTGATAAAGAGAATTTCGTGGACGCGGCGCGTGCCGGCGCAGGAATGTTATCGTGGCGAGACCTCCACGCCATCGACGCGACGCCTGCTCATCGCCGAGCAATGAATTTGCGCCACGCAGGTCATCGAGCTCATAGAGGGCCGGAGACGCCGCATGTTAGATGACTTCGACGAGACGGTCGATGATTGCCGAATCGTAGCTCGAGTCAGTAGGGCGGCGACATTTTGTGCAAGACTGTCCCATGCCGTACGTTCAAAAAAAGGCAAGCGTTTTACCGATGTGCACGACTTGTTCGGGAAGCGAGCGCGACTCCGACCGAAAGCCAAAACGCAAGAAGATGAAACTACATACACGTTTCCCGAGTTGCTGCTGGGGACGGCCTTGTTAAATGTACCTTTCTCGGTCTGGGAAGCAAGGGACTTCTTCGCGAGCGTCGGCGGGAAAGTCGGCCAGCCCGCCGATCTAGGACAACTGGAAGGTATTTTTGTGGCCTTTTGGCTCGAAGTAGCGGCGCGCCGAGGCAAGTACAAAGACCCGGACGACGAACCGGCGTGGGCCGATTGTAAGAGTCCCGTGGTCGAGACCAAGGATCCCGAATTACGGCGGTTTCGAGCGGCTCGCGATGCTGTTGCTTCCGCCGCAGCTGACTTGCACCTGACCTGGGAGCATCAAACTGAGGATGACGAAGCTACCGAACCCTCAAGACCGCAAGCGCCGGGCTACATGAGGAACTGGAATCCCGGGAAACAATTGAAGAGAGGTCTAGAAGTGCAGTCGGACGCCGACTACGCGTCCAAGACCGAAGGCCTCGTCAAGGCCGAGCATTTGCTCCACCGACGGAATCTCCTCGCGCAGAAGTACATCGACCTGCGGAGTGCGTTCAACCGACGCATGGTGCATCACGCGCGGCCGTCGACCGCGGGGCTGACTAGACCGCTCAAGAACCTCAAGGAGTCCTTCGCGGTGAAAACGTCGCCCGTCGCGCGGCCGCGGACGGCGGACACCGGCGCTCTTCGACGGCGTCGAGACTTGGCCGCCGCCTTACGGCGCAACGAACGGGCCGAAGTCTTGCAGAGAGATTTTGGTGCGGAGGCGAAAGCAAGGCGTCGGAAGAAAAATGAGGAGAGATCACGGGAGCTTTCTAGAAAATTAGCCCAGGAGAAGGCGCAGAGGAAGTTACTGGGGCCGCCGAAGACGCCCCCGACGTCGTGGATCCCCGAGGCGACGTCTACGAGTGTGAAAAAGCGGCCTTCCTCCGCGCCGGCGCTGCGGCCGCCCTGGAACAAACGCGTCCCCCAGTCGGCGCACAAAGAAGTTGTCGTCGTCGAGAAGAAGCGCCGGAAACGCAAGGTCAAGGGCGCGCCGAAGGACCGGGCCTCGACGCACGGCTGGCGCGCACGCGCCCCCAAAGCAAAAGATCCGCCGCCCGTCTTACCGGCGTGCCTCTTCCCCATGTCGAAGGGAATTCTACCTGGCTTGTACGCCGAGCCGCCGTCGTCCTTTAAGTTGCTCGTGTGAGGCCCGCGTCGACGGCGTCCGAGGGCGAAGCTCGGATAACACATGTTTTAGTACGCGTAGAACGGGGCGTCGCCGAGGCGCCGGCCGGCGACGAAGGGCATGACGAGCTCGACGACGAGGTGTCCCGAGCCGGTGCGCGCGGCGGCGAGCGCTATTAACGAACTCTGCTCCTTCCGGACGTGGCGGCGCCAGGCCTCCGCGACGGCGTCCCGGCGGACTTGGCCGAAGCAAATGATGTAGTCGAGCAAGACGGCGTCAAGAAATGACGCGGAAGCGCTGTCGCCGTGCGGCCAGAAGGGGTGGCGGCGTAACGCGGCCGCGGCCTCGACGCGCTCGAGCTGACGCCTCTCGATCATGAGGTGGGCGCAATGCTTCTTGTCTGCGCGGGGGACGCGTCGACGGCGTCTCATTGGCGACGCGGAACTTACATGCGAGGTAGTTGAAGAGATGCTTTTTGCTCCGGAGGTGCTCGTACTTCTCGCGCAGGCTTCGGAAGTGGTGGCGGTCGTCGCATAATACGCAACAATTCGACTTCACGAAGTCATTTGAGGACGCCATGAAAATGCCCGTCCGGGCCGGCGACCTGCGTGCGTGACCGAATGCTCGGCGAGTCGACACGTCAATCTCCACGCCATCGACGCGACGTTGGATGTTCATCCGGCGCCGACGCAGGACGTCCCGAAGCGCTGCCACGCGTGCTCGAAGGGCGTGGGCATCGCGCTTAGGAATTGGAGTGGCCTGGCAAAAGCAATTTTGGGACTTTTTTTCTTCTCAAATTGCACGTAGCTCGTGCCGCAGCGGCCGGCGCGCGTCTCGCGCGGGTCGTGCGCGGTCAGAACCGTCGCGACCGCGCCGCTCCGTGCCGCGCGTGCGTGTTGGTTTATTTGCCTTCTGAACTTTGCATCATTTATGCAATTAGGGCGCTGTCGTTCGGTTACTCGTCCCAGGACTCCTCTTAGAAGTCCCCGCCGACCGCATAGGCGATGGGGAACGTACCGTAGCTAGCGTGCGGGTTCAGCGCCCGTCGATTATTTGTATCGGTTTGGCAGCACAAACCGATACGAATCGGGTCCAGCGGTGACTTCCAAGGCATCACAGCGCAGCGCTCAAAACCTCACAACGGTTGGCACGCACAGCAGTAGCCAAGGGCAGCAGTAACGATGCCGCCGAGTGGCAAAATCGAGGTGGCCGAGGAGGGAAATAAACGCAAGGGCGAGATGACGCCCTCCGAGATGCGCCAGTGCTCTAAGGACATCGTGGCCTGGTTCACGCAGCACGCCGACCTCGACGCGAAGGGCGCCGACCAAAGCGTTATTGATGAGTTGAGCAAAAAACGCGATCTACCATTAGCGTTGGAGGAGCTCTGGCGGGAAGCTTGTACCGGGATTTGGTTCGAGGGCTATGAATTGCTCCATCCGCAGTCCATCGGTAAGATGCTATCCGATGTAGATGCGCCTTATGTGCCGTTCGCGAGGGACATCGACGACGCGTTATTGGTGGTAGGCGACGACGCCGTCTACGAGTACGAGATGGGCGACGGCCGCGGCGACCGCCTCGAATCATCTGTCGCTGATTGGTTAGAAGCGTACCGGAACAAGCTCCTGGAGGGGCGCTTCGAGTACATGGACGGCGACGGCTGCGTCGAGACGATGGCCTCGGCGCCTTCTAGGGGGAAATAAGTTAGTTACTCTCGAGTCTCCGCGAGTACTCCACGGAGTAGTGCTGCACGAGGTAGTCGTGGGCCGTCGTCGCGTTCCAGAGGTCTTCGTCAAAAAGCACCTGCAGGACGTGCTCCGCGTTCTTCGCGTCCCGCCCGACGGACAAGGCGACGCCCTCGCCGTTGCCCGCGCGCCTCCGGTAGATCGACTTGGCCTCGATGTCGTCCGCGTGGCGCAACCGATAGAAGTATCTTCCATCAACTTTCCGGTCGAACTCGACCTCGGTCCGTATCAGAGCCCTCGCCGCCTCTGCCGGGTCCACGGCGGCGGCGGCCTGCTCGGCCGCCTGTTGCGCGATCTTCGCCTCCGCCTCCTCGGCCGCCTGTTGCGCGATTTTGGCCTGGGCGTCGTGGCGCAACGCGGCTAAACGGGTCATGAACTGCTCATCTTTATCTTCCTTCTTCGGGGGTTCAGGCTTCGCGGCCGCAACTTTCTTTTTTTTGGGAGGCGCTTTCTTCTTCTCGGCCACAGGCTTGGGAGCTGCCTTGGCCTTGTTCTCGTCGCGCACCTTGAGGGGCTTCTTGAGCCTCTCGGCGGCGAGAGCGACAACTGGAGCTGCATTGACGCGCCGCGGTTTATTTAAACGAGGAGCCCGCATTTCCGCCACCTCGGCGTCAGCTTTCGCCTGCCGAGCCTTCTCGAGCTTCGCCTGCTTCTGCTTGCGGACGTACTCCTGGCGCTCGAGCATGGACATCTTGAGCAGATTCGGCTTCTCCTCCGGGCTCGGCGTCGACGCCCGGGCGCTCTGGGACCCGGGCGGGTCGATCTTCGGGGTCTTCGGGCGCTCGGTCTTCGAGAGTAACGGCTCGACGGAGACGGCGGAGGCGGCCGCGAGGTCCAGCGGTGGTAGTACCGTCGACGTCGACTTGGGCGTCGGGGCCGGCTCGATGATCTCGCACTGTGCCTCCGTCTCAGTCGTCTCCTTCGTCTCAGTCTGAGCCTCTTTGTCAGCCTCGGTCGTCGGTTCCGACGGCGTGCCCTGCAACAAGTTGGCGACCCAGAGCTGGTGGAAGTCGCCGGCCCTTTTACAGGACGCCTCGAGGTCCAGCGCGACGTGGGCCCAGGCTAGACACCGCTCTTCATCTGTTTCAGCCTTCTCGAGGCGTTCGTGCGCGGCGGTTAATGTGCGCACGAGCCCATCGACCTTCGCCTGGCCGCCGAACTGGCGCTGCGGGCACTTGTTCCGCAACCAGTTGCCCAGTTCCAGGCCCTTGGCCTCGTGCCAGGGCCGCGCGTCTACGTCCGCCATCCTGCGCGCCGCAGGCGGCCTCGGGGCAGCCCTGGCGTCGGCGCAGCGCTCGCTTCGTCAAGCGGCGCGGCGCGCAACTCTCAACGTTCTCTAGTGGGTTTACGCCTTCTTACTCTAGCAGGGAGCCCTCGCTGCCGCAGGACGACGAGGACGTCGTCGAGGACGCGTCGCCGTCGGCGGCCCAGGCCTCGGCCACGACCTCCTCGACGGAGACGCCGGACTCCGCGAAGTAGCGGTCCCAGGCGCCCTTCACGTCAGAAGGCAACTCGCCTTGCTCGGGAGGCGTCCGCGGCCGCGCCGGACAGAGAGGAGTACTATCGGCGACTTTTTTCACGCACAGGCGGCCCTCGAACGACGTCGGCACAAATAGCCCGGTGTACAAACCGGTGGATTCGCGCGCTACTCGTACGTAGCCCGGGATGGCCGGATCGACCTCTCCCTCGAAGACCATCCCGTGCCGGGCCATCACGCCTCGCGCGAGCCGCGTCGACGAGCCCGGGGCCGTCACGTAATTGATGCCTTCGTAGAGCGTGCCCGAGAAGTCGACCTCGAACGTGCCCACGGGGCCGTCGTCGCGCCGCGGTCGATGCGTCGGGCCTGTGGCCTCGGTGGCGACAAAACCAGAGGCACTGGTACAGCCTTGCAGTCCATCTTGTGCGAGGTCCCGCAACAGCGCCTCCGTGCTTCGTTCACTTTCGCCGCACATGCCCAGGACATGTTTTAGCAAGTCTTGATGATCCATAAGCACGCCAGAGGCCCTGCCTTGCGACTCCGGCGGTGCGAGGCCCATCAAATGATCCGCCATGTCGTCGAGCACCGACATCGCACGTGGCCAGGCTTGTCTCGTAGTTCTGACGATCTAGAGGCAGCCCGCACGCAAATGGAGGCGGCACAATGCAAAAGTGGACCAGAGCTAGTGTGTCGATACGCTAGCAAGCTCCAGGATTATATTGGTGCGCGCGCCGCGGAAGCTGGCCTACGAATGACCTTCTTCTTCACAGACCATCCTCTATTAGGCCTCGGCCTCGTCGCATTGATCCTCGGCCACGCGGTAGCCTTGGCCTGGTGGGTGAAACAAGCTATGAAGCCGATGGCGCGAGGCAGCGGCGACCCCTGGCTGCTCCAGAAGAACAAATGAGGCCCTTCGCAGTTATCAGAGAGGCGCTTACTGAAGCGCAGCTCGAGGCCTTGCGCGGCGAGGCCGACGCGTTGGCGGCGGAAGCTCCGCCCTCGCTCGAGAATGGGTGTGTGTGTGAACCTTTGAAAGATCAACCGGAAGGTGATTGGCGCATTGATAGAGCGGCCTACGTCGCCGCACGGAAACGCCCTCCAGCAGAAAGGGTGCTCTTCGAAGTGCTGCCTCGAATCGCGGAGCAGCACCTCGGTTCATCACAGGTAGTGCTCTTCAACGAGCACTACGTCGTCAAGCCACCTTGTACGTCCGTCGAATTCCGCTGGCACGCCGACGCCGAGCTCCAGATCCCGGGCTGGAGTCCGGAGACGTGCCCGCGCTACGTGAGCTGCTGGTGTGCGTTGGACGATTGTGATGAGGCGAACGGCTGCCTCGTCGTCAAACATGCGGGTGAGGCGGTGCCCGTCCGCTGCGGCGCCGGCGACGTCGTATTATTGGCGGACGACTGCGTTCATTCGTCTGGTGCCAACGCGTCGTCATCTGCGAGGCGCGCCTACTACGCGCAGTACTCTTCGGCACCCATCGTGGCCGGCGCGGGGCCCCTGCGGCTGGCGATCCCGTGTCCTCCGCCGGCGCCCGTCGAGCTGCCCGTCCAGCGCGCGGTGCTCTTCCCCGAGCTCGTCGGGCGCGGGCCGCCGGCCGGCGCGGCGCCGGCGCCGGTCGCGGCGCCCGCGCCCAAACCGGAGCCGCCGGCCGCGCCGACGACGGCCCCGCCGCCGCGCAAGCGGCCCCGCCTCAACTTACGAGGCCCGGACGTCGACGACTGTCTGAGGGAGCTCCGCGCCATCACCACCCAGGCCGCCGTCGACGCGCCCGACGCGTCGCTGCTCGAGGCGGCCGCCGCCAATCAAGGGAATGAGGAGGCCTGGCGTTTGGTGTGCGACAAGGCCTACCAGGTGCTGCACGACCCTTCACGGCACTGGCGCGACGCTCCTATCGAGTGGAGAAGAGCTTACGCCGTGGCTGCTTATTATAGAGCGTCTTTACTAGATGATGTTGAGGAAGCGGTCCGACAGGCGGACCTAGGGCTCATGCTCGGTGATACAAGACACAGATCACAACTACTAGAACTCATCGAGGCGCTGGACCCCGAACCTTCAACATATGAAGGACCGCCGTGGAAAAGTCCGATGCCCAATTCCTGTGCTCGTAGTGTCTCCTCCTCGCAGGATATCTTGCGATTGTCAGCACCATCAATCTCCACATTCAAGAATGAATGCTTTGACGTGTCAACACCAGCGGTACTCGAGGGCTGCATAGAGCACTGGCCGGCGCTACAAAAGTGGTCGGACCTGGGCTATTTGGACCATGTGGCTGGGAGACGTTTGGTACCCGTCGAGTTGGGACGACACTACTTGGATGAGAAAATGAACGAGCAGCTCATGCCCCTCTCTTCGTTCCTGCGGGAATACGTGCAAAGGGGCGATGCCCAGGCTTATCTCGCGCAGCACGCTTTATTAGATCAAATACCTAGATTGAGGAGAGATATAGCGAGTCATGACTACTGCGGGTGTGGCGAGGGAGACGTGATTCAGAACGCGTGGATCGGCTACGGTACCATTAGTCCCTTGCATCGAGATAAGTCGCACAACCTGCTCGCGCAAGTCGTCGGCGCGAAATATGTTCGACTATATGCGCCGTCGGAGTCGTCTTCATTATATCCTGTCTCAGACGGTGTCCACCGGGACGTGTCGTCGCAAATTGATCTGGACGCGTTTTCTCCGACCAATCCTTATAAAAGAAGGGAGGCGCTCCGGAAGTTCCCGCTCTTTGAAAGTGCGTCCTATGTCGATCTCATATTATTGAAGGGCGAGGTCCTGTACATCCCGCCGGGCTGGTGGCATTATGTCGAAGCTCTCGAATACTCGTGTAGCGTGTCGTCGTGGTGGGGCCGACGACGCGAGTAATATCATTATGTCGTTATTGGCTCGCTCCTAGACGATGCGTTCCTGTGCCCGGCGGTCGAGGACTGGCACGGGTTTTTCCAGCAAATGCGCGGCGCACCGGCGCGCAGTTTTGCGCCGTGTTAGACGAGCCATTGGCCTCCCGCAACCGCGCTGTCCATTATATATCGACGCGTGCGTCTTAGCTTAACGCGCGTGTCCTTACGGTATCAATCCAAAAAACTTGAAAAAAGCGCCTCTTGGCTGCGGCGGTTTTGCCATCTACGGCAAGTACTGCACATCTCAGGGAACGCTATGGCCTCAGTTTCAAATTTACCACCGGAGCTGATTGCTCACACCGTCAGCTTCCTGCAGACCGCGGACACGCACGACGTCTGCTTTACGTTTTCTTTGCAGGCTCCGATTTTACAATACGATAGCCAAGGGCACGCGGGCGCCGTCATTCCGCACGGGCCCTGCTGGCTCTGCCAGGCGACCGTGAACACGGTCGCGGGCGTCGACCTCAACAGCCTCACGACCCACGGGGACGCCACCGTCACGCTTCAGTTCGGCGGCCCGAAAAGCGAGCACCCCAGCGCGTGCTATCTGCAGTTCCACTTCAACGAGATCGAGATATGTGTGCGAGCGCAAATCGCTCCGTTTCAACAGCTGCGGATGGAGGGCGGCGAGTACGTTCATGACTACTGTGGTTGCGGCAAGTGCGTCGAGGAAGAGACCGAGTTTTGTAGGCTTGTCGATTTAGTCGAAAAAAGGTTCTTCGAAGCGGGACTGCGAGGACGTGAACTTGAGGAAGCTCTTGACCGGGAACTTGACCCGGTCTGGGAGAAAATTTCTGCGTTTGGTTATGCGGAGGGCGTTCGTTACCTCCGGACGACCTACGACATCCCCCGCCGCCGAAGCGATCGCGCTCAGCGCAAGATCTGCTCGTTCTTCCCGCACAAGAACGGCCGCGCGCGCTGCTGGGGGTGCGGCTCAAAACACAAATAAAATACACTATGTCGTTACTAACAGATCACAGAAATCCCTGGTCCTCCTGCGCCTCCCGCGCGGCGTCGGCGACGCGGCCCGGCCGCGCCCAGACCGTGCCCAGACGCTTCTTCGGCTTGAGCTGGCCGACACGGCTCCCGCGCTTGGCGACTCGCCGCGAGTCCGTATACATGACCTCGACGGCGTCGTCGCCCCGCGCCCCGCCGCCGAAGTATGCGGCCAGGTCCGCGGCGAATTCCATGCACTCGCGCGGGCTCTTCGAGAGCGACGGCACGCAGGACGTCCGCAGGAGCACGCGCGACCCGCCGCGGCCCTCGACGCACTGGAACCAGAGGTCCGTCCCGCGGCCGACGCGACGCAGGAGCTCGTCGCTGAAGGAGCGGCGCGCGACCAAAATGGGAACGCCACGCGGGCTCGCGATTACGAGTCCATCGAAGCCCGCCGGGCGGCCAAATTGGTCGCGGGCGGCCGCGTCCACGTCGAACGTCTCGAGCTTGTCAGCTAATTCGTCCGCGACCTCTTGATATAGATTATTGACCTCGTCCTCTGTCGCGCCGCGCGATCGCTCGAGCAAGGCCTCGAGTTGCTCGCCGCGGCGCGTTACTTCGACGAGTCGCCGCGGCACGGCCGCGGCGCGCTTGACGGCTTTCGCGTACTCCTTTTTATGTGCCTCGCCGTCGTCGACGTCCTGTACGTCGCGTCGTCGCTCGAGTTCCGCCTCCAAATTTACCCGCGCGCGGTGCTGGCCCTCCAGCTCCTGCCGTAGCACTCCACGCAACACGCGCCGACGGTGCTGCGTGGCAAGGCTAAGACCGTGAGCTGTGCGACTCGCATGTCGTAAAGCTGCGGCGAGCAATAGAACTCGCATTGCAGCTCTTGCACGAGCGCCAGCTACGCGAGACAAAGCCAACTGGGCAGAGCAACTCTGGAGCGGAGAGAGCTAGAGCCTGGACGCCGAGGGAGGCGCCGCGACTAGAAGATTCGACTAGAAATAACGTAAAGTTAGGCTCCTACACGATGCGCTCCAGCTCCGTCGCGTAGGCGAGGTTCTCCTTGATCAGCCGCGTCGCCGGCACGCGCTCACTTTTCGCGGTCACTGGAGCGGCGAAGACGACTCTTCCGCTGTCCAGGACCCACTCCGGATGACTCGACGCAGCAAACTCTTGCAATTCGCTATCAGACGCCAGCATGAGCATCTGCCGGAAGGAGCCCACGTCTAGAGATTCATAAGCAGCACTCGCGCAATCAGCAATAGTTTGTCTCACGGTGTCCACCAAGAGCTCCATGAAGGGCCCGTAGGCCTCGTTGTTCGGCGTCGAGTTTCTCGCTGCTAGTACTCTTTCATAAGTTCCGACAACTAAAGCTCGCTCGAGCTGAGCCGAAAACTGAACCTCCGCGCACTCCAGATCGTCCTTGCTGAGCAACTCGAGCTCCGAGTGGAACTCGGCTAGTCTATGTTCCGTCACTAAGAACAATAAGTGCAAGCCTAGAATGGTTCTGCGTTTTTGGGATTGCGATGCCAATGCCGGGTCGGAGTAAGAAGCTTTCAATTGCGCGACGTGCCTCTGGAAGGCCGCTTTGTCCGACCGCCGCGCCGCCGCTAGCACGGCGTACTCCAGAGACCTTTGGCCTAGTAAAGCGGACTGCGGAGAGGGGTCGACGTCGAGCAGAGCCACTTTGATCCGAGTGACGACGTCCTCGACGGCGGCGTCGTCCTTGCGGGCGAAGGTCTGTTCTAGTTCACTGAAGAGCTGGGCGGCCATGGCAGTCTGGCGGTCGCGCAGCGACTGTGACCGCTGGGGCTGTGGGTCTGGCGCGGGGCTTGCGGGGGGCGCAAGGCCGCGTGAGGTTGATTATGAGGCAACTGCGGGTTGCGCAGGGCGGGATTCTAATAAATGCGGGTAGCAGCGTGCTCGCGCAGCGTCTCAATTGTGCCGCGCGCTTGTTTGCCGGTGTTGCTAGTGCCTTACGGGACGCTAGCTGTGATGGTCCTTGCCAAAACGACGCGTACAGCCGGTTTTCGGGATAACAAACATCATCAATTATGCTTCGCACGCAGTGTGCCTCGTGTAATGTACAGATCCCGTTGACGGCACCGCGCTGCGGCGTGTGTAAGACTCGCTACTGCGGACGGGACTGCCAAAAAACGCACTGGAAAGGCGGCCACAAGGAACTGTGTCCGGTGATCAAGCGTCGCGGCGGCCCGGAAGAAATTTACGCTGACAATAACTACAAGGAGGCCGTCGTGGCCGCGGTCGAGAAATGCGCGGACGCCACGAAGGGCCAGACGTGCTACATCTGCACCGAGGCCCTCCACTGGAAAACGAAGGAAGGACTCGTGCGCGGTTGCGCGTGCCGCGGGACGGCGGGCTTCGTGCACGTGTCATGTCTGGCGGAGCAGGCCAAGATTTTGGTCGCGGAGGTCGAGGAGAACAAATTGGGTGACAAGGCGTTGGATGAGAGGTGGATGCGGTGGTACGCGTGCAATCAGTGCGAGCAATGGTACCACGGCAAAGCGGGGTGCGCGCTAGGCTGGGCGTGCTGGAAGACGTACGCGGGCCGGCCGTTGGAGACCAGCACGCGTCGGGTGGAGGCGCTGATGGTTCTCGGCAACGCCTTGTTTATGACTGGAGGGGAACGCGGCGGGATAGACCCTGAATCCGCCAAGATGGCGCTTAAGGTGTACGAGGTAGCCTTGGCCGTGCGGCTCAAACATTATCCGTGGGACACCGGAAACATTATCACGTTGAAAGGCAATATCGCGGGCTGCTTAAGTGAGCTCGGCAGAACCTCCGAGGCCCTAGTGGCGCGCCGCGGCATTTTCGATCAACTCAAACAAGTAGGTGGAGTCGCCAACCCTGACACGCTTCTAGCAGGTGCCAATCTCACGATTGATATGGTTAGGGTGCAACGTATCGACGAGTTGGACGCTTTCTTGCGCGAATATGAGCTTCTGGTCACGGCTCAGTGTGTTCTCGGGCCTGAGCACGAACACACGATCCGCCTCAGGTGGGCCCATGCGCACGCTCTCCGCGTCGACAAGAGCACGGACGCCGTGCGTGCACACGTTGAGGCCATGGAGGATATCTGTCGCACCGCGAGACGGGTGTTTGGAAACCAACACCCGCAGACACTGGGCTACGAGCAGGGCCTGGCGTTGGCGCGAAAGATCCTCCAGAACAGGCTGGAACATCCGTCGGAGTTTGCGTAAGAGCACTAGATGATACGTATTACCCGCCGGGAAGGCACGCCCCACTCCTCACGCCTCCGACGCGGAAGACGCAAGCCGCTCGAGGAGCTTCTTCCGCGTCCCTACTTTAATGCCGATCTCCTTGAAGTCGTCCGCGTCGAGGATCTGCGCCGTGGCGAGGTCGTGGACCTCGTGCTCGTCGAGGAGCTGCTCCAGCGACTCGGCCTGGGCGGGCTTGAGCTTGAGGTCGTCGATCAATGAAGCTAAACACGGCTCGACGCTCCTTCTCCTTTGAACGGGCGGCGCCGGCATCGGCGCGGCCGCCGCGACCACGGCCGCGGCTCGCGCGGCCTCTAAACTATTATCGTCGCCGGCGCGCGGCGTCGCCATCTCCATGGGGCTGTTTGAGGCCGTCGCCTCGAGGTCGGGCACGCGCGGCGGCGACCGGGGCAGGACGACGCGACAATTCAGCACGCGCCGTAAAATTTTGATTTCCACACAGGTTCGGACATGGACGACGACGACCGTCGGATGATCGGCGGCTCTTCGGGTAATCTTTCAAATTTGGACCTTCGAACCGCATAGACGCTTCCGTCGGGCGCTCGCAGTCGATAGCGACCGGGCGGTTGTCTGTGCTGCGGCGCGTCAACGGCGTACCAGAAGTACGAATTCTCGACGTGCAGAGCAATCTTGCAAACACGTATCAAATGGTCGGACGGCTTGAAGATGCCCTACCCATGCGGCGAGACGCATACTCCGGATATTTAAAGCACCGTGGCGAAGAACATGCGAAAACGATTAATGCAGCCAACAACTATGCGGCCTCCTTTATGTTGAGTAAACGCTTCGAAGAAGCCAAATCGCTCTGGCGCAAAACGATTCCCGTTGCGCGACGCGTTCTCGGAAAGAGTGATGCGTTCACGCTCACGTCGCAAATAAATTACGCCCGGGCGCTCTACACCGACCCCGTCGCCACGCTCGACGATGTCCGCGAAGCCTTAACGACGCTCGAGGAGGCAGAACGGACCGCGCGACGCGTCCTCGGAGCTGCCCATCCAGAGGTTGTGAAGGTTGAGCGGGATTTGCGAGCAGTGCGAGCAGCGCTCGCGGCCGCCCGCGAAACGCCGTCAGACGCCTCATAAATTGCTAGTCTTAATCAGCCCCACCAACGGGCGGCCCCGCGCTAGACGTCCCCGGCCCCGGCGACCGCGGCGGATTTGCAGAAGACGCGAGCTCCGCCACTCGTAATTCATAAGCCGCCAGCAATTCCACGAGGGGCGGCGCCGCCTGCTCGGCGGCGACGCGATACGCCGCCGCCGCCTCGATCGACGGACTCCGTTTCTCGTACGCGCCGACGGCCCCGAGCTGAGCTTGCAGCTCGCGCATCAAATCCCGCAGCAGATGCTTGTGCGCATGGCACAACAAAGCGGCCCTGGGTAATTCGGAAGACTGCGCAACGTCCTCGGACAGGGTCTGGGCCTGGGAGGCCCGGACAAACACGCCGCGATTCGCCCCACATTCAAAGTAACGTTTCCCGTCGACGACGCCGTCGTGCTTGCCGTCGGGCGCGTCCAATTCGACGCCGACCCAGGCGCCCGAACTAAAGGCCGTCTCACCAATAAAGCGGACGGTACCTGTCCTATTTTTGAGCACTCGTACTCTAGTACCCTCCGCGACGCCCGACGGCGGTTCCGGTGGAGGTGGTGGAGGTGGTGTTGGTGGCCTCTCTACGACGACATTCGAAGAAAGCAACAACCGCGCTATTTTGGGATCCACGTCTCTCGAAATTTCTGACGCGCGGTCCGGCCAGACTTCAGCAAGCGCGTGGTACGCGTCCCGCGCGGCCGCGCGCGCCCGTTCCGCCGGATCCTCCAGCAAATCAGAGACCGCAGCACACAACTGCCTCACCTCATTATCGCCCAGTCGCGACACGTCGTCCCACGTTCGTAGAATTTGCAGCGCGTAGGCCGCGCAGCACTCGCGCACGAACGGCGCCTTGCCCGCGCGCTTCACCGACGCATGTTCGAAGACGGCGCCGACCAAATGCTTCGACCGTGTACTATCAATAACTGAAACTAAGCAGTCGTCGGCCACTCGGCCATTTAGCTTGTTCCCCGAGCCGAGCAGTTCGAACAACGCGGGTGTCGCATCTCGTAAACAAGGGCGGCCGCCATCTCTAGAAACCCATTGTTTCGGGAGGCCCCTCTCATCATTACACGCGTGGGCGATTTTTGCTAACAAGCCGCACGCCTCTCTCACGAGATGACTCCGCGGATCTCGCAAACACTGCTGCAACGGCAAGCGTAAAGCTCGCCAGGCCTCGGCGTCGAACATCGCCTCGTCATCGTTTTCTTCGATCCTAGCGGCCTCGTCGAAGAGTCTTTGGAGCGCTAAGAGCGCCTCGTTTCTGTCGCCCCAATCGCGGTCGGGACCCGTGTCCTCGAAGTTGCCCCGCGCGACCTCGTCGGCGACGACGTGGGAGCAGGACATGTTTTACGGCTTTTGCGCGCTCTCTCCGCGATGGCGTGCAGCGCCGGTTGTGGCCACTTTTGAAAGCAGCGCCTCTGCAGGGCACTGTGAGCTGCGCGCTTGCCAACAGCGGCTGCGCAAGGCACGTATGTTGATAATTAACGAGTTCTGCGAAACGCTACTGCTAGCTGGCCGCCCTAGACGACTTTTTTGGTCGGCCGCGCTGCTTGCTAGTGCCTCTCATCACGCTAGCTAACTCTGCCGGCCAGCGTCGACGCGGCCCTCTACGAAGCTACACAAGCCGCCCGCTGGCTGAAACGAAGCGCGCTACGCTGCAAATCACCTCTGCAACCAGCGCAGCCGCCGCGCCGCCGCCCCGAGGCGCCACCCAGGACCACCCCCCTTTGACAGCAGCAGCCACGCCATGTCCAAGTTCGCGCGCAAGGGCAAGCCCCCGCCGGGCTATGATTATTTGGAGCCGGTTTTAGAAGCCCTCGAGAACGAGTTGCGAGACAAAGTGAACGAGCCGCACGAGGGAAAACGAAAAGTCGAGTCGCTGTGGCCCGTCCACCAGATAAATTGGCAAAGGACAAGATACGTCTACGACATGCACTACAAGTACAAGAAGATCGATAAAAAAGTCTGGGACTACTGCTGCCGCAACAAAATAATTGACGAAAATCTCGCGAAGAAGTGGCGGAAGCCGGGCTATGAGCGCCTGTGTAGCACCTACGTCATCAACACGCGGAACTACAATTTTGGCACTGTTTCTATATGTAGAGTGCCGCCCTCGTCCTTGGGTGAGTCTAGTGTTGTCGAGTGTCCCACTACGGGCTGTAGAGGTTGTGCTTCATCAAGTGACGCCCCTCGGAACATCTTCGGCAACAAGTACGGCCAGCACCTGGCGGGCGTGCAGGTGCGACGGGAGGAGCGGGAGGCCCAAAAAGAGTCCGCTCAGAAGAGACCTCGGGAGGAGGAGGAGGATGGGGACGTCGTGGGTAGAAGTACCGGCCCGGGAGTGTGGGCGGACAACGACGTCGACGCTTATGGGGAAGAGGGTGGCGGGGAGAAGCGGGCACGCGTGGAGTAAGTCTGTGGTCGAGGTTTGCGTCGTCGAGGCGTACGCTTAGGCGGCGTGCGGGTCGCCCCAGCCAGCTATATTAATAGCATCGCGTGAATCGCGCCGCGTGGGCGACGATCGATCGTTGTCGGACTCCTAGCAGCTCATTCTTTGATCACCCAAGCAGCGCAAACTCAAACAGCTGCAGCAGAACGTGCCAAACAAGCATCACTGTACATAGCACCTGGCAGCAACCACAGCAGCTAACGCCGTCGAGGCGCCTTGCCAAGTAATTACCACTCGCACTTGTGCGGTCTCGACCGCACAATGCTGCCGCCGACGTGCTACGTCCGCGGCGCGACCACCGCGCTGCGCGCCGCCGCGCCCCTCGTCGAGGCCGCGGTCGACATCGCCGCAGCAGCGGCTACCGCGACGGCCGGCGCGACGGCCGGCGCGACGGCCGAGGCGGCCGCCGGCGCGACGGCCGAGACCGCCGTCGCGGCGGCCTCGACGGCCGGCGCCGCGGCACTCGCTTTGACGCCCTTCGGCACCCAAATTATTCAAGCGTTACCCCATGTTGATTTGAGGATCTGCTTGCTGCAGGCCGGGGCGTCTCTCTTCGCTTCTATTTTTGGCTTCGGAGACGCCGTGATAGCCGTGCCTCTGTTAGCCGTCCTCTTCCACTTCGAGGCGACGCAAGCCGCACCTTTAGTCGTGTTCGTTACTTTCTTCCTGACGGCGGCGAACGCGGTCGCGGACATCGAAGGAGGCATTCAACAAGCTGCAGGCAGATGGTCCACAAGTGCAGCGATGATTGGAGGTGCCGCCGCGGGCGTGCCGATAGGCGTCTCCGCACTGGTGCAGGTCGAGCCCTGGGCGATACGGGCCGGCGTCGGGTCCTTTCTGCTGCTGTATGGCCTTTACGACATCTTCGGCAGCGAGAGCGAGGAGATGCCTGCTTCTGAAGAAGCGAAATTGGCGAGCGTGGCTACTACCATACCGTATGGCTTTGCGGCGGGTTTCTTGGGCGGGGCCATTGCCGAGCCCGGTCCGGTCGCCGTTGTTCTGGGCAAAGCCCGAGGTTGGTCACCACCAACTTTAAGGGCGATGCTGATCCGCTTCTTTTTGCCGGTGCAGATCTTGTCCTTGGCTCGTTTCAACGCCGAAGGGTTGTTGAGCGCGGACATTGTGGCCCAAGGCGCCGCGGCATTACCATTGGTATTAGCGGCGTCGGCCGCGGGCACCACTATAAACAGGAAGGTCGACCCCGAGGCCTTCAGCGACGTCGTCGGCGGCCTCGTCGCCGGGCTGGGGCTGCTCTGTCTGTCGACGGCGTACTCGGACTTCCTCGAGGGCACGGCGTCGCGCGCGTCGTCGGTGCTGCTTTCGTAGTAAGGCGGGTCGTTTTTTCTCGTTTTCTTGGCGAATGCTCGCGGCGATGGCGTGGAGAGGGTGCTACAAAACCCATGCTGCCGCTAGCGGGTCCCGTGACTAGCGGTTGTAAGACACTAGCAAACGCAGTGGGCTGGGCTAAGTGCCGAGACACGCCGACGGCTGCATTTAGCGCCTTAATTGAGCCATATAGAATTAGTTCACAGCACTGTGTGCAGCAATAAAGAATTTGCGCGATCGATTCGAACCGCACGGGCACGAATGGCGGCTCAAGCGCATGCAGAGCTGCAGCGCGCAGAGAGTAGTAAACAAACAATCGTGGCGCACGGCCAGTTGTGCGCAGTGCTTGCGGCTGCCACTGGTGCCGGCGCGTCCATGCTCGCGGCAAGTGGTGTAAATGCGCCGACCGCACAGTCGGCATTCGTCTATGCAATACTGGCGCTGATCTACGCGGACGACGCCAGCGACACGGCGCCGGGCCCTCTCGTCTGGCTAGCGATTGCCGTCTTCGACGTCGAGGGCAATTACCTCGTGGTCAAGGCGTTTCAGCACACGTCGATGACGTCCGTGATGCTCCTCGATTGCTTCGCCATACCGTGCGTGCTGGTGCTGTCGAAGTTCGCCTTGGGCGCCCAATTCACGCGGCTCCACCTCGTCGGCGCGGCGGCGTGCGTGGTCGGGGCCGCGCTGACGGTGTTCTCGGACGTTCTACCACCGCCATGGGGCGCGGGCGGCGGCGCTATCGATCTGACGCCGGCGCCTCATCCGTTAGTAGGCGACGCGCTCTGCATGGCCGGCGCCGCTCTTTATGCCGCGTCAAATGTCATGCAGGAGTACTTGGTGAGAGACCTCCCGACGCCGGGAGCGTTCCTCGGGCGCCTCGGCGTTGCTGGCTTTTGCGTTTCCGTCGTGCAAGCGGCGGCCCTTGAGCACCGACAAATCGCAGACGCGTTTTGGATATTGGCTTCCGATGACCCCGCAGCGAACATATATCTGATCCTCTTCGTCGGTACGATGGTACTACTCTATTCTCTCACGGCCCAGTTCATGGCAAAAAGCGACGCGGCGTTTTACAACCTCAATCTGCTTGCGAGTGATGCGTGGGCCATTCTCTTCTCGGCCGCTGTTGCCCGGGCCTTGCCGCCGCCGCTATATTTCCTGGCATTGGTCGCCATGGTCGCCGGCGTCGTGACGTATCACTCGCGGCCGTCGCCGACGGCGCCGCCGGTCCTCGGGCGCGCGCGGACCCGATCAGCGGGCTCCGGGACGGATAGCCCGCTTTTGTCGCGGCCCCCAAGTGTTGTGTAGTTGTGTAATGTGTACATATTATTAACATTAAGGTGCCGCAGGAGTCTGCGGGATCGGGAACGAGACGTATCCCCGCGGCGCCCGCGGCGGACTCGGCGGTCCGACGACTGGCGTTCGATGCCTCGCGCAGAGCGCGAAAACGAGCGCGGCGGCCGCGAAGCCTGGGAACCAGCGTAGCGCGGCGCCCGCCGTAGCGGTCGCGGCCGTCGCAATCGCGTCTGGAGAAGCAGCGGCTGATTTGACGAGCCCCGCAATACACAAAGGAAAAGCGCGCAGCAGCGCTGACCCGGGCGAGGCCGTCGGGTTGGCGTTCCCGCAGAGGACTGCGAGCGCGGGCAACGAGCCACATGCAACGGCCACGGCCGCACCGAGTAGAACGGCGGCCGTCCGCGCGTCGGCGCCGCTAGCGTGGCTCGCGACGGCGAGCGCCGCGACGCAAAACACGATCGCGACGACGCAAGCCGCTCGGCGCCGCGCGGCCGCGAGACGGAGCTCGGTCGCCGTTCTCCATCGAGCTGGGATGGATCCATAGCGGCCCGCGCGCGGCGACGCCGGCAAGGTGAGCCGGAAGAGCCTACCGCGGCGTTGGGTCTCCGTGGCATTTGCTCGTCGATTGTCGCGCGCGGTCGCGCAGCGCAACGCGACGGCGCCAATCGCAGCACCAAGCGGCACGGCGCCGATGTAGGCCGCCGCTGCCACCGCGGCGCCTCGGATTTGGTCGTCGGGCCACGCCGCGGCGGCAACGACCACTCCTACATGCGATGCGCAGCGGAGGCCCGCGTCCAAAGTAACGGCCGCCACCGCCGCGCGCGTGACCACGGGCGACGGAGCCGCCGGGGGCGAGACTGGCTCACCCAACGTCTCCGATTCGCTCGCACCCCGCGGCCGCGCTGGCGGTGCCGGCAGGGCCGCCGTCGCCGCACACACAATGAGACCGAAAAAGCTCCAGGCGTAGCGCCACGTGCCCATGGCCGTGATCTCATCGTCGTACGCGCGGCTCGCCGAGAACACGAGGGCGATGGCGAACGCCAGCGAGGCGCCGAGCGTCGGGGCCGCGGCGGCGATCAGGGCGGCTTTTCGCGCCGCGGACGCCGTGTTCGCTTCATCGGCGTCGGTCGTAACCGCGGCGGCCGCGGCGGAGACGCGCGCGCCGAGGCCATCAGCAGCAGCGCGTGCGGAAAACCCGCCGATCAACCGCGCGACGGCGAGCGTCGCGGCGAGCGTCGACGATTCGGTTCGTTCGAGCGGCGCGGCCGCGAGCACGGCGCAGGCCACCGCCACGGCGCCCAACGCAATGCGGCCGCTCGTGACGCCCACCGCGGCAGCGACGGCGACGCCCACGTGGTGCGCGACGCCAACAAGGCAGAGCCCGTCGAACGTCGCGCCGCACGCCGCCAGCGCGGGCAATAGCGCCGGCGCCGCGCCCGCCGGCAGCTCGGCCGCCGCGCACCCGACCGCGAGGAATGCCACGTCCAGCCGTCGTCGTCTCGCGCGTTTGCGTCGCTCGGATGCAGCTTCGCGGAAGTCGCGCCACGAGGACTCGCGCTCCGGCTGCAGCGGTGAGGGCGGGCGCTTCATGGACTGGAGGGAGATCATCTCCTCAGCTATGCTTCCTAGTCTGGCTCTCTGGGAGTGCGCTGCTTTTTGAGTCGTTGCGAGACTTTATAGATGGATTTTTCGGGCCTGGCTGCGGCGCAGAGGTTGGCACGAGTCCGTTCGCTGCGAATCTACACAAATGCAGCTCCGGCGCGAGTGCTTGGCAGCTTTTTGCGGCCAGGCGCTTTCTTGCTAGTGTCTTGCAGCTAGGTTGTGTGCTTAACGGCGGCTCCCAGGACGCCTAGAAGGCAGTCCAGGACGCCTCACACACGGCCCAGAACACTACTGGCCATTTCCCGCGGGTTCGGGTTCGAGCTGCTGCCCCACCAACCGACGAGCGCGCCGAGGCCAAAGCCCGACGAGCCGAGGCCCGCGGGCGGAAGCGCTTCGCATCTGTGACGAACCGAAGCGGCCCGAGCAACTCCGGCAGCCCGGCAGCCGCGCCGCCAACCAGCAATCACGATGGCAGCGGTCGGAGAGGAAAAAGGAGAGGACGCTCCGGTCGAGGCCCAAAAGTGGGAGGTCCCCGAGCCCATGGAGAGCTGCTTGCGGAGCATGGAGACGACGCACCGGACCATTCTCATGCTGCGGTGCAAAGTAGTTGTTGTGGGCGACGCCACAGTAGGAAAATCAGCGCTCATCTCCATGTTCCACAGCGGCGGCGCCAGTTACCCGAAGCAGTACGTCATGACGTCCTGGGTCGACTTTCGGGTCAAGCAGGTGGACATTCCCGACACGTCGACGGCGGTCGAGCTTTATTTGTTTGACTGCGCCGGAGACCCCGTCTTCAACCAGGTCGAGGAGAACGCGTCGCAGTACGACCAGGCCGGGTTCTTATTTGTCGTGTATGACGTGACGAAGGAGGATTCGTTTGCGTCGTGTGCGAAGTGGATCCAGGGAGTCAGGAAAGGGCGGGAGGACAGGTTACCGGGAGTGTTAGTTGCCAATAAGATCGACTTGGAGGAAAGGCGAGTCGTTGATGAGCAAAGGGGCCGCGACTTCGCCAAGGAGAACGGCCTCGTGTACTTCGAGACGTCGGCTTTGCAAGGGAACTACGAAGGGCCGTTCAGACATGTAGCTATGGAGTTCGCGAAGAAGTACGAGGAGACCGTCGCGCGCGCGGAGGACGCCTAAGTAGTCTTATGCTGGGGATTGGGGGACTTGACTACGTAGAACTCCCTTCGAGCTTCGACTCGATGTGCGAGATCTTGGACGCCATCGTCACGAGCGCGCACTCGAGCTGCGCCAGCAGGTCCGCTTCCTCGGCGTCCTTGGCGGCCTGGGCCGCCGACGGCTTCCGTCTCGAGGGAGGAGCTTTTCTCCGAGGTGTTTTTCTTCTAGGTTTCGGGATTTCAACGGGAGGCGGCTGGACCTTTTTCTTCCGCCGGAAGGGGTCCTTGCGTTTTGGAGGAGGTGGGGGCTTCGAGATCGACCTCGGTTCGCCGATAAATCTAGCATAATCAGCATCTTCCGCGGCATCTCGACAGCGAAACAAGCCCCACGCCCTGAGAGCTCTGCACAGCGCTCGAGGCGAACATTTATCTTGACCGCGGTCGTCGAAAGCGACTGCCGCCTGCAACAGATCAGCGACGCGCCACTTCTTCCTCTCCAGGATGGCGTCGATGGCCTCCGCGACCCTAAAGACGACGGCGTCTCTCCGATCGGAGGCCGCGTCCACCAATTTCGCGTCCGAGACCTTGTCGTCGTCTCGGGCTCGTTTGGCCACGGCCGCCGCTCGCGCGTTCGCCGCGCGCAACTCTCGCAACTCAAGAGCCGGGAAGTCGCTCGGCTCGCGCGCATAGGCCGCAAGAGCATGAACCGCGCGGTCGACGATGGACGTCAGGGCGTCCCGGGCCGCGGCCGGGGCTTCGCTGACGCGCATCAAGCCGCTCAGTCCAGTAGCTAGGTCCGCCGCGGATAGAGCCGCGGGTGCGGAGAGAGTCCCGGAAGGATGCAATTCACCGGATAAAGGGACTACTCGTTCAGCGGCTTCGAGCCAGGCATCTAGTTCGACGCCGCGGTCCCGTAACTCGGCTCGTAGAGCCTCCAAGTCGGACGCGCCTTCGCGTAACTTCGCGGCCGTGGCTGCTCGTCTCCTCGATCGTCGGACCGCATCATCTAAGCGAGTGGAAGACACGGCAGCAGCGTCGTCGTCAGCGACTCTGCGAGCAAAGGTCAACACGTCCGCCAGCGACAGCACTGTTACTTTCTTATTGGAAACAGTCGGTTCCTTCTTTTTCTGGACAGTTTTCTTGGGTGAAGGCGGCACGATTATAGGTTTTCTGGTAGTCATCTCCCGGAACCGGTCGACGCAGTTCTCTTCCTGGGTCGTCAGACCCCACCGTCGTAGAGCCGACCTCAGTTCGTTGCGAGTGCAGCCCGGCGGCGCGCGCGCGGCGTCCTTCTTGCCTCGCAGTTGCCTTGTCAATGTCGAGATGGTCCAGCGGTTCTTGCGAGCATGTTCGAGCACGCTACAGGCGCCGGCGCCGTGGGCGACTCGTCTGAGAGCCTTGGCACCGACATCACCACTCTCCGTCAGCACGCGACAGACGTCATCAACTTGGCAGTCCGCCTCGTCGCAGCCGGCGAAGGCGAGGATGGCGTCGGCCTGTAAAGATGCCGCGAGCTTCGCCGGGTCGCCGGCCGCTTGCAGGGCCGGCTGACTTGACATGAGACTTTCGATGAGGGTCGCCTTGGACACTTTGCCCGTCACGTCCGGGTCCAGGGCGCGGCTCCACTCCTCCAGGTCAACTTGTAAGGAAGTTGCGACGCCTCTCACAGCCAACGCTTGCGACGCAACTTCCAACGCTCGCGAGGCTCTACGTTTCGCATCGATCAAGGCAGCTCCCAGTTGCGTCGCTGTCAACCTTTTAGGCGCACCGGCCAACGCCACCAAGTACGAGGCCAGGTCGCCCTGTTCCGCGTCGCGCGGGAGTCTTGCCTTCTTCGCGGACTGCTTCGTCCCGCGCCGCGCTCGAGACGAAGACACGAAGTTCAACTCATCTTGTTGATCGGTCGCCGCCTCGATTGTCACCGTCCCGAGGCCTTCCCGACTCAAAAAGTCCCGCAGGTCGGCCACCGACGCGCTACGCTTCTTCCCAGCGATGTCCTGGAACAGCCCCACGCGTCCCTTCGTCTTGACGTACGCATCGATAGCGTCGAGAACAGCACCGACGGCGTCGTCGCGAGCGGCCGCGTGCTGATCACCCGAATGCTCCGCGGCCTCCCGCAACGCTTGCCCGTACTCCGTCGCAGGCACGCGCACGCCGGGAGCTTGCCCCGCCAAGGCGTCCAGTCGACGCGCCGCCGCGTCGATCAACGCTTGCGGGCTTCCTGCCAGTAGTACTCTCAGTCCAGATAAAACAGCGGCACTCGACACGCAGCCGTCCGACGAAGCTAAGGAGGCGGCCCATTCATCACAATCGGAATCTCGCCGCAAAGCTTTCGCGGCTCTACGTACCGCCGCGTCTGCTGCTCGCAGTTCTCTGGCATCCGCGACGTCGACGCGGACACCTCTCAAGCAAGCATCAAGTTCCTCCGGGCTCCGGAATCTTTGAGAAGGGGCGTGCGTGCCCACGCGTCTCGCGAAGAGCTCCGCCGCTGCGTCGTCTGGCGAGGGCGGCTTCTGGCTGTTCGCTATGAGCAGTTCCGTCGGGGGTGTGGTCGTGGCATCCCGTAGCCAGCACTCTATTAATTGCCTTGCTGCCGCGTCGGCCTCGGCCATACTACTAGTTGACTCCTTCTCTCTCCTCTGTTCGAGTGCCTTCGAGGTTTGTGCGTAGGCGTCACTCAGAAACCCTTTGCAGCCTTCCAGACCCAACCACAGCAAGGCGTTGCCCTCGGACGGAGCATCCACCAACACGGAAGCGAAATGTTGCGCTCCTTTAGCTGTGACGCGGTTGTGACTCAAATTCAATGCCAACAGGTGTTGGTCCGCCGACAGCGCGGAAGCCACGTGGTCGCACAACGCATCTCCCAGACAATTGTGGGTCAGGTCAAACGCTCGCAACCCGCCCTCGCCGGGCAGGCGCCGTTTCGAGGCATCGAGTCGTAAGCCGCGCGCCCACGCGGACTCGTCGCGCTGGCACGCGTGCGCTCTTATCAAATTGGCGACGTGAATGGCACATGAATCGTCGAGACCGCATCGTCGCAACGAGATGATGGACGCGGGACACTTTCCGAGAGAGCCACATAGTAATCTCGTCGACTCGGCGGAGAGCGCGAGGCTTTCCAGGGTCACGTAGCGCAGCCCGCACGACACGCTTTGCTTCGGTTGCAGGGATAGTGTTGATAGGACCGCATCCACACACTGCGAAGGTACTTGGCCACTCACCTCGAGGCCTCGTAGATGGGTCGCCGTAGCACCTCTACACAATGCTTTAGCGGCGTCCGCCACTAACCGAGCGTCTCTCGTGGAACAAGGCGCCGACGAGGGCGGGAAGTGCGCCGCCAGTGTGACGAGGGACGGCGCATTTGACGCTTTGTGGAGGCGCTGCAGAGCTTCGCGGCCCGCGTCGGTCGGTTGCACTTCGATGAGTACTTCGCCGCCGGGGACCGTGGGCACGGGCGTCTTGCGCTTGTTCGGCTGGCGCTTCGCCGCCTCGGCGGCGTTGTGCAGGACCAAGGCCATGATTGGCTTCGTCGGTTGTGGTCTTACGTACCGGGCCTCTGCGCCGCAGCCCTTCGAGCGCGGGCTGCTGGTCTATCGGTAGAGGCGTCGCGGGGCTGCGTCCTGTGCAACCTTGACGCGTAGCGTGCGTGCGAGGCGCCCTTCGCAGCCTGTCCTGTTAGACCAACGTCGAGTACGGGTTCCTCCAGTTTTGCCAGTGACTGGTATTTTCCGGCTCTTAGAAAGGTCAAGGCGACGCCTCGGGCCAGGGTTCGCGAAGCCAACCGCCAAAACCCGGCTAGTGGCGATTGCGGTAGCGCCTCGGCGCTGGGCTGCGAGACGCGGCGTCCCGGCTTGCCCTCGCGGGCAGAAGTGAAGGGGGCACGCCTTTCGTAGGTCCACGAGACGGGCTGGACAGCCAGCCGTGCTGAGCAGCACCAAGGGTGGCGCTACCCCATAGAGTGGGCAGCCTGCCTGGGGCAGCCAGCGCCGAGCCCGCATGGCTCCTCCGATCACCTACGCGTCGTCCTGGGCCCTGCAGGTCGAAGCCAGCGCGCGATGGGACGACGCGAAATGCGCCGCCGCGGCCCTCGACGCCGCCCACGACCTCGCGCTGGCCTGCGACGCCAAGGGTTTACTCACTTTATGGAGGTGGCCTTTGAAAGACGACATCCAACGTCCATCGAAGTGCGAAGCTCTAGCGACGAAACGGACCATCGGCCAGATAGTACCGTCCTCACTGTTACATGTGCCGAGAAAGAAGGGCTGCTTCGTAGCTGTTTTTGAAGAGGAACGCGAAGTCCACGCTTATATTGGAGACGATAAGATCCATCACTACCCGTTACTCGTACTCGATTCGAGGCCGACGGCTTGTACTATACATGGCGGTCTCGGCGAGTTGATATCAGCACACCCAGGAGCGGTCCGGTGTCATTCACTGAGAGGCTTTGACCAGAGAGATGTGAAAGCTCCCCAGCGCCTGGAGATCAAGGTCGATAAAAATGCTGTGATTACCGCGTTATGTGCTTCGGACGACGCCGGCGTCCTCGTAGCCCTCAGTGCGAAGGGCGACTACTGGTGCTGGGACGCCTATACCGGGCAATCATTAGCTGCCGGTGCCAAGCTCAATGGGCCTATGGCTTCGTCGGAGCTGTTCCGGGCGCACTTACATGCGCCCAGTCGATGCTTCGCTGCTCTGGAAAGACCGACGCCCAAGTCCGAACCGAAATCCGACAAAGAGCGACGAAAAATGAGACAAGCGACCATGCGCCGCACTTGTACAAGATTGTGGTTTTTAGATGGAGCCCACCAGGCCGAGGCCCGGACCAAGGTCGACCACCGCAATTACGCGCCCCTGACCTCGACTTTGTGCGACGCCGAATCCGAGGACTGCTGTTTGTTACTTGTCGGTGATTCATCAGGAACAGTGAGAGGCTGGCACGTCTCGCAGGACGGTTGTGTAGCTGTGCTGTGCGCGCGCGTGCCGCAACTCCTACCCATCTCCGGCGATGGTTTTATGAAGGTGTTCGGATACAAGTCTCGCGTCGTCGTCTGTGCGGGCAAGGCAGTCATCTGTGGTCTCACGCATGAACCGTACTCCGAGCGACGCGTAGAAGTGTCTGAGGAGATAGTACAACTCCAATCTTCCGAGGATACCTTGATCACTCTATCAAAGAATTACCTGGACGGCGACGACGCCGCAGGACCACTAACAAGAGTACCGTCGGCCATCGCCCGAGTCTTGCTCAAGGCCTTTGGCGATAGTGAGCCGGGCTGGCTCGTTGGATTTGAGGACGGAGATCTCGAGATCATCACGCCCCACTCGCGAGGGCGAGGCCGCGAACCCCGAAAACTGCTTGGTAGGGCGTCGTACGTCGCGGCGTGCACGTCTTTTCTGATCGATAATATTGCGGGCGACGACCAGCGCGAGGTCTTTTTGGCGGCGTACGGTTCAGGCGAGATCTGCGGCTGGTCGGCGGAAATAGGTTCTCAG
The DNA here is from genome assembly GCA_918797485.1 of Pelagomonas calceolata. NCBI lineage: Eukaryota > Pelagophyceae > Pelagomonadales > Pelagomonadaceae > Pelagomonas > Pelagomonas calceolata. The sequence continues at coordinate 523,781 of CAKKNE010000006.1, read as the reverse complement.
CCTGATTTCCACCTGCCGCAGCACGGCGCGCCCATCCTCCTGGCGGAGGCCATCGGGACGCAGGTTCTCGTTCTGTCGAGAGATGGCGAGTGCCGGTTGTGGGACTTATCGTCAATATTGGATGAAGATGAAGGAGACATGCGCTTTCCGCTGGTGGGACGGTTTGATGCGTCTGCATGTGGTTGTGCTGCTGTACTAGAGCCGCGGAAAGGTCTAGTGGGTGAGATTGTTATCGGAAGTGCTACTGGCTCTCTAGAAGTGTGGGTACTACCTGGTCAGGATGAATCCGTCAGGACTATGACGCAGACGTGCCATGCATCTTCTGTTACATGTATAGCGTCCTCCAAGGGTGGCCAAGCCTACTCGCTACTGACGGCGTCGGCCGAATCCATAGTAAGGTGGGTGCTTGACGAGCACGGTTTACAAGCTCGCGAGAGGTTTCCGGTGAGTCGGGCACCGTCCTCACTAGTCATTTTACCGCCGTTGAAGGGCGGCGACCCTGATTTATGGCGCTTTGTTGGCTCCTACGCGTCTACGTCTTCAATGATCGTGCAGCGGCGACGACGCGACGTCTTCGGCCGCATTGGGATGTATGCCATCATACCGCAACGACCACCGACACCATTACGCCAGAAGCTACCGGACGTCGACCACGACCAGCACTTTACGACTCACAATTTCCGCGGGTGCGATGTGGAAATTGGCGAGAGTAAGTCAAGGGCCATCATCCTGGGCGGCAAGGAGGGCTCCGTGAAGCCGCCCGGGACGCCACCTCCTCCGGTGGAGAAGCGGGTCTTCCACAAAGAATCCGTGAAGAGGCAACCGCGGACGCCGAATCTACTGATTACGTATTTCGGCAAAGGGCCTACGCACAATCCGGAGATTCCCTCGCATATTGTGCAGCATACGGCGGATCGGGGGCCTAGACAGGCGTATCCGGCCCACCTTGAGAACAAGGCTACTGCTCGGCCCGGCACTGCCATTGAAGAGGAAGAGCGGCCCCCGACCCAGCCCTGTTCTCCGTCCGCTACCATCGTACCCGTAGCGCCCTCGGATACCACTGGTAGACAGTTGAAAACCGTCGATAAACCAGTGGCACCTTCTTTGCCCGGCACGAGCGCCTACCGACAACAGATCCTCAAGGAGAAGAAGCTCGGGCCCTTGCCGGCCGACGATCCGCGGCTCCAACCGCACACGAAGGAACACGTGAGTAGACACGCGAATCTCATGCCGGCGTCGACGCCGCCCAAAGGTGCTTTGGAGGGACCTATTGACGTGACAGCTATCGAGGACTGGGCGCCGCCGTCGATTGACGAGGAACCGTTGGATCACGACGAGTTGGAGCGGCGCCGGAAATTGGCCCTCATCTACGGCGCGGACGCGGACGAGTCGGCGTGGCGGCCGCCGTACATCACGTCGAACGTCGCTCCTTCGCAATCCTGCCCCGCGATTACGGACGACAAGCTCACGACCATGAAGTTCACGTCGTCGTTGACCGACAAGCACGCTATGAAAGGAAAGGAGCGAGCTCGCAAGGCCATGAGGGGCATCCGAGACGTGAGGAAACGCCCGAAGTCGCCCACACCGGTCGAAGCTGAGGATTTATCGTTAGTCTTCCGCAAGAAGAAGGTCAAGCCCAAGGGCTGGGCCCTCCTCAAGGCGAGGAAGAAGGAGGCGGTCAGCCTCGGCCAGATGCCTCTGGGCGGATTGGAAGCCGAGGAAATTCGGGAGCTCATGGCCGAGAAACGTCGAAGGCTGGAGGAGAAGAATAATGAGCCGATAAAAGGTATCAGGGGCCGGCACTGGGGCTTCGTCTTCGAGGACGGGGTTTCTGATGAAGAATATGAGAGACGGAGACGGTTAGCCGAACTCGAGGCTCGCGCTCGAGCGAGGCATGAGGCGGAACTCAAGCGTTTACAACAGGAGGAGGAGGAGGAGGCGCGTCGACTGGAGGCCGAGCGGTTACGCGAAGAAGCTGCGAGACGCGCGCAGCTCGAGGCCGACGAGGAGGAAGCGGCAGAACCGGAGGACCCCCTCGCCGCCGAGCGGGCTTCGCTAGATGAGTACGATCTGGGGCTGTACGAGATTTTTAATTCGCTATTACCACCAAACGACAAAAAAAGATTACTGCCCTTTCCTAGACTGATGCAGTGGCCTGTAGCGGCCAATGGTACCGCATTAGGTGTCGACAAGGGTGCGGTCCGGGACTTGTACAAGCAGGCGCACCGCTGCAAGCACGGCGGCGACCGGGGCAATTATCGGGATTTCATCGTGTTCGCTCGGTTGCTCGATTGCGAGTTCATCCGTTCGAGGCTGGGTCCCTCGGTCACGGCCATTTCAGTTCTCAACAATAGCTGCGAGGAGGTCGTCCTGAGTGAGGACCCTCCGGAGGTGTCTCACGTCGTCCTCGTGAAGCTGAGAGTGGCTTATGAACGTACGTCGGATGCCGAAGAGTTAGCAGAGTCAAAGGATGTGCTAAGGCAAGCGCGGCGGTTACCGGAGGGGCGGTGTGCCTTGCAAGTTTATGTGAAAGCTGCACTAGTCTCGGATCCGCCGCCGGCCTACGATGAAGTACTATCAGACGGCGTCGTCGCGACTGACGACGCCGTTGATTTGGAAGGGTTACAGCCAGATAAGGATTATGTAGCTTACGCTATCGTGACGGAAGTCCCACCGGACGACTCTCGACCCAAGCTCTGCAAGAACCTCCAAGACAAGGCTAGGGAGCTCCTGGTGGCATCACGAATCGCCTTCACGACGCCACCGCTACCACAAGTAGGTGCACTAGCGGAGAACGAAATAGGTATTGGCTGGGCCGACCTGTCCCCGGAGGCGCGGCAGACGGAGCTGAACGCCGCTTTGAAGGACAAGCTCGTCAAGGCAGCTATTGAGGAAGCTGGATTAGAACTCTGTAAACCAGATGACTGGAAGCCAATTATCAGAGAGAGAAATCCGGCGGCCAAGAAACGATGGGACGCCTGGGAGCACTGGTGGCCCCGGTCCGGTCAGGTGCGGAAGGAGTTCCTCGAGAGGGAGATGATGTTTGCCGCAACACAATCTAACATGCAAGAAGCGGCCGCCGCCGAGGGCGTCACGCCACCGTCGAAGGAAGATTTCGAGAAGGCCAAGAGCGACCCCGAAGCTGCTGCGCGGGTCGAGAAGTTCCAGAAGTGGTACTCCGGGGCCTGCGACGACTCGGACAGCGAGGAATTCGAGGATGAAGGGTTTGACGACCTGTTCGCGGCAGCCGAAGAGTCTGAAGAGGAGGAAGAAGCTGTCCCGTTCGTCAGAGGCGGTCGGGCCCAGGCGAAGAAGGAGGCCGCGCACAAGGCCTCATTTAAAGCTTCGAGCAAGCCCAACGACGGGGTGGTGGAGGTCGCCGCTCTGAAACCACTGCCGGCGCCCGTGGCCAAGGTGGTCGAGGCGAAGCCGGAGACCGTGGTTGTGGCCGAGGCCGTCCCTGAAGCCGTCAAGTCGCCCTCCGGCTCTGAAGCGGTTTCTCCCACGCGGACGCACACGACGCGTGTCAGTACGCCGAAGCGCAAGAAGGACGCCGCCGCGAAGGCGCTGCGCGTCCAGGCGCGCCTAGCTGCTGCTGCGGCGCGCCTGAAAGCGCGCACAGCATTCTTGGGAGGCAGAGCCAACAAGGTCGACGAGGTCCGTGATTCTGCGTGGGAATTACGACGCCGTCGCCGCGACGCCGTCGTCATGATCATCAGAGAGTGAGCCGTGACGGGATGAATCCGCGCAGGTCAAGGGCAAGATCGAGGAAGCGCTGGCCAACTACGTGCCCCCGAAAAGAAAGCACCTGCGCGTCTACGTGCGCATGATCATGACCATGCTGCGCATGCAGAGGGGCGCGAAGGAGAAGAAGATCCAGAGAGCAACGCAAGATGATGAATTGCCGGACCCGGACGACATCGAGCTGTTTGGCGACTTCGACGAGGACGTCGTCATCAAGCGGGCGGACCAGATGGCGCTCGACTCGCTGGAGAACCGGGAAGACAAGGGCGAACCTACGGCGCCTTTGTGGGATTCCCTTGATTCTACGTCGCGGAACAATGAACTACGGCTCGCGTGCTTGCTGCCCGATGTCGTCGGTTCGGCCTTGGAGCAGATGATTCAAGTACCAGAACCGGAAGATTTCGAGACGCCTGAACGTTTATCCAGAGTCGAGGTATTTGTCAAGTGGTACTCGACCGATGCCGAGACGCGGAATCGCGTCTTCACCGAGTTTGAGTGTAAGAGAGCCCACGAGGACCAAGACGTCTTAGATAAAGCGGAGGCTGATGGCATTCCCGGTCTCGATCAGTGCTCGAACGCCTTCAAGCGGTGGTACGGTGCTTCTCCAATGCGTGCCGTATTTCTGGCCAAAGCCGCGGAGAACGAATTATGTAAGAGACGGTTTCGAGCCTGCCGGGACCTGCCCGGATCGACGCCCGATTCCAATCAGAATCAGTTCCTCATACTGAGTTTACCACCGCTGGCCGTACCCGCAAGACCCCCACCCCCTCCTATTCGGTATCAAGTCTATCCCTCAACGAGTGACGAGCGGTGGTCCGTCAATGAAATGTTGCGGTGGTACTCGGCGGACCGATTACAGCGAGAATTAGATTTACTGAGAAGGCTCCAGGTACGCGACTCAGAGTCCATTGATATGTTCTTCAAGTGGACGCGGCCGCCGCGACGCCGTCGACGCGGCCGCGTCGCGACACCGTTTCCGCGCAGGCCGACGCGGCGAAGAAATGGACGGATGAAAAATGGGCGCGCGAGGAGGGCAAGCGCCAGCGCGGTTCTCGTAAAGGCATGGTCGACGAGGACCGACGGAGTGCACTGATGCGACAGGCTTTACTTGAGCTCGAAGTCACGTACGACGCGGTCGGTGCCTTTTCGGTCACGGTCGATGCGCACAAAGCTGTACGAGACGTCACGCAAGTCTTCTACGAGGAGGACCGGCAGGTGCTGCTGACGGAGGTCGAGAAGGGTTTCGAGCTGCGTCCTGAAACGCCATCGACGCGACGCCTGCTCGATGGCGTGGCGATCACGCGACTCACTGGTTGATTCCGCACAGGTTTCGAGGACTCCGAAGGTCTTAACAGAACAAGAGGCGTCGGCTCGGGCCTCGACAACGGCGACGAGGCGAGAGATCGAGCGTATCAGAAGCAGCTCGAAGAAGAAGAGCGAGCGCGCAGGGAGGCCGAGGAGCGCAAGGCGCGCTTGGAGCGGGCTCGTCAAAGACGAGAGGAGGCTCGCCGGAAGAAGCACCAGGACGAGCGGGCGGCTCGGGTTCGTGCTAATAAGGCTGAGGTGGACAGGGTCGAGGCGTTGTTTGTTCAGATAAGGAAACAACGCGCGCAAAAGAAGGTCCAAGATGAGCTCGATCGGCTGGACGCGGAGGCTCAAAAAGCTGTGCACAAGGCGATGCAGCGACTCGAAGCTGCGGAGGTCGCCAATAACTGTCTGCGCTTCTACGCCGAGCAGGCCATCGCGCCCTTGTTGGCATTGCAACGGTTGCCTGTCGCAGAAGAAGTTGTGGAAGAGGAGGACGAGGAGAGCGTCGACGCGGAGGAGGAGTACATTCGCGCTGAACAGCAACGGTTGAACGACATCGTCTACGCGCCCTTCGAACCTAGATTTCCGGATGATGACCAGGAGGACGAGATTGTACTAAGGACCGTCGAGCCCCTCGTCAGGAAAAGATCTCGGGACCCGCAATGTGTCTCCTACGGCGAGTTGCTCCTGCGGACGACGCCCAAGATGGTTCCCGTGCTCACGTCGATCGGTGATAGATATAGGGAGAAACACCTGGGCAAGCTGCCGCCCTTATCCTGTGACACGGTTATAGATGGATTGCGACGACGCAGGACGCTCGCGCTTTCGTCGGGCTTGGACGCTTTAGATTTAGTACCTCCGGACGGCACGCGTCTCGCGCTGACGGCGCCGCCGACGCCCGCCTCGCCGACGCGGACGAGGAAGAAGCTTCCGGCACTGCCCGATCCGGCCGTGCCCCTCTTCCCGGCGCCCGGCCCGTCGCACAAGGTGCTGCGGGCCGTCGCGGCGGCGCGGCGGCGCGTGGCGGACGTGCGGCGGGAGGCCGACACGGAGAAGCGGGCGCGGTCCTCGCACGGGCTGCGCGCGTACGCGTCGTTTAGCGGCGAGCCGCTCGGGCTGCTGGGCGGAACTATGAGCATCGCGCGGCCTACGTCTATGAAGGACCTGCGGCCGGTCGCCGTGGCTACTGATGCTGCGACCGCAGAGAAATAAATTTGGTTTGTGTTATTCAGGGGTAGGGAGGGAGGGGAGGGGTTTTGGACGTCGTCACGTCGGTGTTTAGCAGTCGACGCCCTTGACGTGGATGCCGCATCTCGCGTTAAAGGACGGGGTTCCGTCGTCGTTCATCTGAACGTCGCTCTGCATGCACCAGCCGAGGTCCTGGTCGAAGGCCGAGGCGTCGTCGAACATTATGGTTATATCATTGACGTTTCCAACGTCCCATCCGCTGAGATCCTGGTTGAAGGATTTGGCGAAGTAGAACATACCATTCATATCCGTCACCTTGGAGACGTCCCAGTTGCCGATCGGTTTGTTGAACGCCGAGGCACCATCGAACATCGAATTCATCGTCGTGACTTGAGACGTGTCCCACGCGCTGATGTCGTCGTTGAAATGATTATTATCCGTGAACAATTCACTCATGTGTGTGACATGGGACGTGTCCCAGTCCTTGATGTGGCCGTACGTCGCCTCGGCTGACTCGCGAAAGTAAATCCAAAAGTTGACTGCTTTATAGAGCGTGTCGTCGGCGTCGACGAACTGGAAGGACTTGAGGTCTTGAGGTTCGTGGACGGAAGCGAGCACGCAGGACTTCCAGCCCAAATTGTCCTTCGTCGGCGTGGAACCATATTGGGCCCAGCAGGTGCCGTCTCCCGAGCCGTGGTCGACGTTCGCGATCGTTGCGTCTGGGTACTGCTCCTTGACAAGAGCGATGCACTCCAACGGAGAGCTCGGATTTGTCCCGTCGATGTTAAATACCTCTTGCTCGCCGTCGGTGTTGCTGTTCGATTCGATCCAGTCGCAGGTTCCCCACCAGTCCGGACGCTCACGCTGTACTTCTATTGCTTCGCAGGCCTCCCACGCTTCACGGCAGTTGAAATTGATATAAGATTGATCACGATCACAGTCATAGCGAACATCACCGATGGGCCAAAAACCCCCGGTCTCCAAGTTCGGGCATTGAACTTCGTATGGGCCCAGTCCGTTATTGTTGAAACTGAATAAGGCCGTCGGCTTGGACGCGGCGCTCACGGCCGTCGCGGCGACCATGCCGAGGACGAAGGCGGCCGCCGCGACGCCGAAGAAGACGCCTCGACGCGACTTCTCGGGGGCAGTCGTGGGCTCGGTCGGGATCGTCTGGTAGGTGGTCGCCATCGTGGTATTAGGCCTGTGCGGTCGGCGGTCGCGGTCGAGACTAGAGACACGCGACGACGTCAGTCCCGGCTCGTTTGGCGGACGGCAACAGCAGCGGCGGGACTCAGCGCTCCCAGCGCTCTCTGATAGATGCGCGCAGTAACGACACGCCGCCGCGCCGCCAAAGCCAGCTTTTGCTGGCTGCAGTGCAAAAACTACGTACGTGAGTAACGCTTTGCGGCGGCTTTTTGTCGCGTTTTTCGAAGTCGCGCGCCGTAACTTGGACAAATAAGCCGCGCCGGTAGGCTCACCTTATTTATCTCGGCTTGAGCACTATGCCAATGTGCTATGCTTTCAGCACAATTCTCTAGTAGGCAAGATCCTGGCGATTTTAACTTGAGGGAACGAAAACGATCGGGTTGTGAGCGAACCGAGCCGTGTCCGAGTCGACCGAGCACTAACGGGCAAGGGACCCTCGCAGACGCCGCGTCACTTGCGCGTCGGGTCTCTACATACGCATGCGTCCATGCGACCACCTTACTCTGTCCCAGCCCGACGGATGAGTCCCGTGGGAGCGGGAGCGCCTGGGCGCGCATGCAAACCCGACCCCTCACGACTCTGTCGAGATCTGCCAAGATTTTGCCAGACCTGGGCAGCTTGCCAATTCTCGCGAGGCAGCCTCAAACGATGAGGGTCGTCTTCCTGCCCACCGCTGCGCTCGCACTCGTGGGGCACAAGGTGTCGCTGCCGCGCGCGGCGCCGCAGCGTGCTGTGGATGTCTCGAGCCTCGATCCGACTGTGATCGGCGGCGTCGTGGCGGCGGTCGGTGCTGCGGCGGCCCTCGCGGGCAAGGGCGGCGACGGCGCGGCGGGCGGCGCTCCCGCGGCGGCCAAGGCCACGGCCACGAAGGTGACGAACGCGGTGTGGAGCGGCGACGCCTTCCGCGCGGCGACCTGGCCCGCGGGACCGGCCCGGTCGTTCTCCTCGTCGCCGCCCGCGGCCGTGCAGGGGCCGTCGGCCGAGGAGCTCGCAACCGCGGCGGCCGCGTCGGAGGCGTCCAAGGCGAAGCTCGCGAGCCTCGGCATCTCGCGCGCCGCGCCGCCCGCCATGCCGCGCGAGGCCTGGTCCGGCTCGCCCTACTCGTCGCCGGGCCGCGCCACGGCCGCGCCGGAAGCGCTGGGCACGGGTCCTTCGTGGCTCAGCTAGAGAGTCCGAGCTTCCACGCGTCTAAACTTAGAATTATCCACAGGAACAACTTACATCACGATCGCCGGCGCCGTTTCGCCAACGCCGCGGCCCGGTTCCGCTCGATGCGCTCCCGCTGCGCCGGCGACAGCGCCGGCGCCTCCACAGCTTCCATCAATCCCGCAGAACCGATCCCGTAGGTGAACGCCGACTCCGCGTCACTACACGACTTCTCGACGCGCCCCGTCCGCCTTCCATTCACGTGGTCGAGCATCACGCGCACGTTCACGGCGTGGTGCCAAGTAAAACCGAGCGCCGCGGTCACGGCGTCGCAGCCGTCCTGGGCCTTCAAATCGGCCATGACGTGGTTCGTCACGACGACGGCGCAATCCGCGCCGCACGCGACTCGCTTCAGCGCCGCCGCGGCCCTTGCGAGCCAGCGCTGGCGGTCGATCAGGTCCGACCTACCGGAAGACGTGCCGCCCCGAGCCGCCGCGGCGACGGAATCCACAACCACCAAAGCAGCTCTCGCTTGCCGGGCCCGTTCCTCGACAACACCGGTCTCCAGAGCAGCTAACAATTCCTCTCTATTTTGCGGCCTGAGGACGTGAACGCGCTGCAGCAACTCCTCGCTATTTTGAGCCCCTCTGGCCTCGGCGACCTGCCAAAGGCGCTGCGCGCGGAACGAGCCCTCAGTATCAACATAGACCATCGCGTCCCCTCGCGAAGCACAAGCCGCCGCCAGCGTCAAGCACCCCTGCGTCTTGCCCGCGCCGGCGCGGCCCACGAGCTCCGTGACTCGGCCGCGCGCGACGCCGCCGCCCAACGCTTGGTCTAGTGCGTCGAAGCCGCTCGCAACCGGGTCCGTCGACGCGTCGCGGAGCGCTCGCGCGGTTTGGGGCACCGGTGCGGGCGCTTTACTCCGCAGCTCCTGGATTTGTGACGGTGACTTGTCGAGCTGGCGCATGAGCTGCGTGTCCGTCTGGAAGTCTCTGGTGGCCGACCAGGCGGCCATCCTCGCGTCGACGGCGTCTGGACGACCTTTGCGTCGGTGGCGTATGGGACAGCGCTCCGCGTCGAGAACTCAAAAGTCGACAGCGCTGTGATCACTGCCCTAGGAGTGCGCTCTGATGAGCGTCGAGGGCGTCAATGCGGACAGCGCTCCGATCGCTGCGCTGCGACAGCGCTCTGATGAGCGCGCTACAGCGTCTGTCTGAACGCGATATCGATCACGCTCGGCGGCGCGCGCAGCTAGCTCGAATTAATAGCGGTACAGACACACTAGGATTTTCCACGATCCGAAGTTGCGGAAGCTTCTGCCACAGCGCTGCTTGGGACAGTGTTGGGGCAGCCTCTCCGTCGTCCCGGTGGCCTCTCCCGTAGGTTGGCTGCGCAACGACTGGTGGAGTAACTGCCCAGCCAACCTTGCCATGGAATCGTACCTCGCCCTCGCCGCAGGCGTCGTCGCCGGGGCAGCCGGGGCGGCATGCATCATCCACTGGCAGTCTAAGAAGGAGAAACGACTCGTCCGCAGATCATCCTCAGAGAAAGTACAATGCAACGAGTTCGCGACGACGCCGTCGGCGCTGCTGCCGACGATGCAGCGCGTGTCGACGGTCATACGGGACGAGCTGCCCGATCAGCAAGTCGACAGAAAGATCGTGTACCTCGTGCGGCATGCCCAGGCTGCCCACAACATCCTCGAGGCGGCGGCCAAAAAGGCGGTCAAGGAACGCGGCGGCTCCGACGCGGAGGCGGAAGAAGCCCGCAAGGCTGTGCTCGACAATCCGGACAACTTCGACGCCGCGCTCTCTGTCAAGGGTCAGTCGCAAGCATCCGCCTCGGGGGTCGAGCTTGCAGAACTGTTCAAGCGCACGCACTACCCGCCGCCGGAGTGCGTGCTCGTCTCGCCGCTGCAGCGCACGCTGCACACGGCTACTCTGCTCTTCCCGGACCACCCCAAGATGTCTGCGCATGAGCGGCTGCGCGAAAAGCGCACCGGCAAACCCTGTGACGAGCGAAGACCCGCGGCGGAGGCGGCGAAGCAATTCCCGCACATATCTTTTGACACCATCGCCTGGCTCGACGCGCGGAGCGACGACGGCTGGAAGTTCCGGCCGGAGTTCCTCGAGGGTAATGAGCAGGTGGAGAAACGCGCGGCAACGCTGCTTGACCTGCTGCGCGGGCGCCAGGAAACTGCGATAGCCGTCGTGGCGCACAAGGGATATCTGCGCGAGCTCTACAAGGCCACACTCGCGCAGTTACCAGTCGGCCGGTGCTCCGGCGCTCCTGCTTTGCAACGAGCGGTCACGGAGGCGCTCAAGGACGACGTGGGCTCGAACGCGCTGAAGCTGCAACTCGACCCCATCTTTGGGAACGCTGAGGTGCGCGTGCTACAGGTTGCCTTTCCGCGGGGCGACCCAAGCCAGCCGCCCGCCATTTCGCTCAAGCTCCTCGGCGACGCCGTGGAGCATCCGCCGATGATGTCGGTGCGGCTCCGCGACCGCACGAAGTCGGCAAAGCATGCACCTGCGCCCCACGCCTCCCTCACGCGGGTGGCGGTCGGCTGCTCCGCCGCGCCAGACGCGGCCGCCGCGGCGGAGGACGCGTGGTGGCAGGTGTGCCAAGGGCTCGGCGGCGCTGCGCCCGAGCTCGCGCTGCTCTTCTGCTCGAGCGACATCGATGGCAAGGCGGTCGCGGCGGCGCTGCAACGGGCGAGCGAGGCCAAGGGGGGGATGACGACACTCGTGGGTCAGACGAGCCAGGGCGGCGTGCTCTCGAAGCGGGGCGGCGCGCGTCTCGGGCTGGTAGGCCTACAACACGCCGCCTGGCTGATAACGGCGGCCGAGTATCCGATCATCGGCGCAGAGCACGCCGAGGCGGCTGGCAAAGCGGCGGCGACGGCGCTACTTGCCGACGCAGCGCGGCAGAGCGCAGGCCGCGTGACGTCGCCGCCCGACCTCCTTCTCCTGATGAGCGCGCCCGTCGGCGAGGAGTTTGTGTTACGCGGCGTACAGAAGGTCCTCGGCAACGGGGTGACGGTATTCGGCGGCTCGTCGGCCGACGAGAGCGTGCTCAACCACACCGAGCCCGGCGGCTGGTGGCAGCTCTGCGGAAAGGCCGACGGCGAGGCGTGGCGGGTCAGCAAGAATAGCGTCGTGATGGTGGGCCTCTACCTGCGCCACCCCGACGCGTGCCAGTGCTCCATCGGCTCGGTCTACATTCCCACGAAGCACAAGGGTGTTGCGACTGTCGCGAGCGGGCGCGTTGTGAGCACCATCGGCGGCAAGCCGGCGGTACAGGTGCTCGACGGTTGGTGCAAAGGCGAGCTGAAGCGCCAACAAAGCGCGGGCGGCACTGTCGTGCGCGCGGCGGCGCTGTTCCCGCTGGACGTACGCGCGTCGAAAAAGCAGACCCGACCGCGCTTGGTGCACATGAAACGCGTGCTGCCCGACGGCGCGATAGAGTGCTTTGGACCCATCGGTAAGGGCCACGAGCTGCGCCTCAACTCGCGCAAGGTTGCCGACATCCCCGCCTCCGTGCGCGAATTGGTTGTCAACGCGGCCAAGGCGGCGACCTCCCCCGTCAAGCTGGCCCTCGTCGACGTCTGCGCGGGCTCGGCGTCGACGCTTCCCGACCTCAACGTCCTCACGAAGGAGGTCGAGGCCGGGCTCGCCGCGGCGCTGGCGAGTCCTCCGCAATTCCTCTGCTTCTTCACGTTCGGCGAGCAGGGAATGGTCGATGGAAAACCCCAGCACTGCAACCTCATGGTCAACGTCGCGCTCGTCGGCTGATTTTCTTCTACTCCTTCTCCATCTTTAGAGTCCGCACTAGTCAGTGCGCAGGTAAAGATCTATTTTCCTAGTATCTTACAGTCGCTAGCTGTCTGCGCCGCGCGCCGCTTTTTTGGCCGCTTTACGGCCTGCAGAGACGAGGCTGAGGAATCAACAGCGCAGGTTCAGCGCAGATTTGCATCGCTGCGCCGCGCTGGCTCGCAAGTAGATCGCTTAGGCCCCCAGCATTAGCGCAGAGATGTCGACCCAACTGGATGCATTGCCTGTAGAAATGCTCGCGCACGTCGCGCTCTTTTTGGACCGCCACACGGAACGCACCAGCGTTCGCACAAGGGACGAAAGCCTCCTGGTCCTGCGCAGCGTGTCCCGCGCGTGCCTCGATGCCGTTCGTCGGGCCATAAAAAGCCATCCGAGGAATCAGGTTACTTTCTACAGGGACGTAACAACGCAAAAAGTCACGACCGTCGGGGCTGTGCTCGGCAGCGGGTGCGAGAGACTCGCCTACAGAGGAGATCACAAGGGGACGTCCCCCGAGGGGCTCAGCGCGCTCCGGCAATTCGTCGTAGATACTCAAGGGCGCTTGCGGGAACTCTCACTCTGCGCCTCATCGATAAGTGCACAACTCCTCTTGGAGATCTGCAGCGCGTGCCCGCAGCTGAAGGAGCTGAGCGCAGGTTATGGGCTGCCGAACATTTTGCGGGCGGACGTGGATGACTTGGCTGCGGCGCTCAGCCGCTCGTGCCCGCTGCTCGAAAGCGTCGAGATTGAGACGGACGCACCCTGGAGCCCGGCGGAAACCTACGCGATGCACTTTCCGAACCTCAAGTACCTTAGTTTGGAGGCTGCAGACGAAAGCCTAGTAGATTACCAGCCGGCTCGTTTTGACAAAATCGAAGCGACGGCGCGGCAGTGCGTGGGCGCGGAGACACTCAGTCTCGACCGGTGCTCAGTGTATCCGGCCCTCGCTGAACTGCTCGTTCGGACGCCGTTACAAAGCCGCATAAAAATCTTGCACTTGCACGATACACATATGACGCAGCCGACGCTTCTGCGACTCGCGGCCGGCTTGGAAGCGCTGAGGGAAATCGTGTTTCCAAATCAATTTACTGGGTCGCCCGAGTTCTTTGCCTCCCTGGCACGGGCTCGGCCTGCTCTCAAGGAACTTCATTTTGGGTACTCAGATGATGAAACGACTCTTGACGACGCGTGCGTGGCAGCGATCTGCGAGAACTTTGCGCTCGAGGCTCTAATCATCGACCAAAATAACACGGTGACCCCTGCGGTAGTCGACATCATCTTGCGGAGTCCGACCGCCCAGACTTTACGCTCCGCATCCTTCTACGCTACCCCCGCTGTCAATTCTGCGGGGATTCTACGCCTCGCGCGTGGCTGTCCCCGGTTGGCGCGGCTTACTTGGCGGCTTTTCAAATTAAGCCCGCTCGCCGTCGCATTGCCCGAGGGCACCCAACACGGTAACAACGTGGATGATCTCACCGCACTCCTCAAAGAACGCTGCCGCGGCCATGCTGATTGGACTTTCTGGGTCGATCCGTTCATACAATATTGCCCGTATCCCCTCGCCGAGAAGTGGCGCTACCGGCAAGTATCTTTATGGGGATTTACTTCAGCAGCAGCATAAACATGACAAGGATGATTCGGAGAAAGGTATTTGCCGGTTCGACACGCCTAATTTGTACAGCGTAACTCTTGTGACACAAACAACACCTATAACTAGAGCCCCCCCTTGTGCGCCGCCGCCCGCTTCGCCGAGGCCTTCCTGGGCCGTGGAGGCTCCAAAAGGGCGGCCGCGACCGGCGCCATTTGATACCGCTTCGCCTTCGCGCAGACCCAACCGGGAGGAACGGCGTCGGCCTTGCCGCGAGGGCGCATGTCGCCGACCTTCCGATCGTAGAACAGCGTATTGCCCGACGGGTTCTGGCAGTAGCCCGTGCACGTCGCATCCTGAGCACAAAACGCCTCCGCCGCGTCGCGCGACACGCGCCACTTCTTTGATGAATAAGACGCCGAGAAGACGTAGTGCGGCGCCTTCTGGGAGACACGAGTAAAGGCGACGCCCGTAGAGGGCGGCGCGCCGGGCGCCGCGTGGCACAGCGCCGGCCCGGGCCCCTCGGCCTTGGTCGTCGCTTCAATGGGCGACAGGAAGACGCGCGACGTGGCCTCCGGTCGTAAGCAGAAGCCGACGCAATTCCTATGAGCCGAGCATACTGTCATTAATTCCTCTTCATTAACTCCGTGATATCGCAAATCAGATAAAGGTGCCGCGGACTTCAACGTTTCTCCTACCTTAAGAGGGACGGGAATCAAGGAAGGCGGGTCCGATCGTTTATCAGACAAGGCCACGACTGACGAAGTCCCGTACCTACCTGACGTAGGACAAGGCTTCTGGAACGCCGACGAACCCTCGGACAGCGCGTGGCGAAACGCGTCGGACCGTAGAGCCAGCTCCGACTCTAAAGACGCCCACCTTTTGGCAGCGACATCAACAGAGAAATGCTTGGCCACCGACAATCTAGCCGCCTCCGCGACGCGACGCCACGTCGCCTCGTCGACATAGATCTCAGCTAATGATCGGGCAAACTCAACGGCACCGTCGGCCACGACGGCCTCGCCACTAGAAATGTGCATGCCTTCCACGGCTATTGGAGTGGCGACCACGGGAACGCCATGGAGCATCGCTTGATTGACTTTCCCTTTCACGCCGGCGCCGTACCGTAATGGCGCCAGTGCTACCCTACAAGAAGCATAGAGCGGGGCCAACGACGCCAAAAACCCGTGGTTCACGACTTCAAACCGCCCGGCCTTCGTGATTGATTTAAGCCAGTCCGGCTGCGTGCCCGCCCCGGCGATGTGGACCACGAAGTCGTCCGGTAATGAGGTTTCCAGCACTAAAACCTCTTCCAGCAAAAATTTCACGGCGTCGACGTTCGGGGGATGCTGCCTGCGTGGACATCAAAGTTCAATTCGTGGTCGGAGTGAGGCGTTTCTATATCAATACGGTCGAGTGTATGTCGTGTCCGAGCTTGGGCCGAAAACATGCGAGACGCGGGTACGTTGCCAATTCCCGACGAATAACGCGCCGCGTCGCTGGCCGAACGTGGAGCGCTCCATGCGTCTTTGAACAATGTCGTGGATGTTCGACACAACCGCCACTGGGAGGGAAGACCGTAATTCACCTGATTGCTTCAGGGCCTCGAGCTCCCTGCGTTCCACGCCCGAGACGACGATCGTCGCGTCGGAAGCGTTCATCACTCGTAGCTCTGTCGTATACCCTTCTTCGTACAGACGCCAGGTCTTCGTATTCTGTAAGTTAGGGTACTGCGCGAGTAAGCGCCGGGCGTTCTCCGAGGCCGAGAGTGATTGATCATAGTCATAACCCTTGGCGACGGAGACCTCCCGGATCTCCCTTAAAAAGTGCAAGTCCACCGTATCAAATACAACAGGCGCCTCGGGACACACGGCTCGCAGCAGCGGCAGCCAGGCCTTGGCCACCGATCGTCTGGAAGCCACAACGAGGTCGTAGTCGCACTTTGTTGATAGACTCCGGAACTTGAGCAGGCCGGCTGAGGTCACGTGGGCGCCCAGGGCTTGGAGTTGCAGCGCGCAGGCGTCGTCCGCGTCGGACTCGACGCCAGCGAAGGTCACGTGGTGCCGCCTTCCTAGTAAAACGCGAATGAAGTTGAGCATGCGCACCGAGCCGGAGTCGCGCGCCGCGCAGGGCGTGTCGTGATCTAAGACCAACACTCGTGCAAGAGCCTGGCGCGTCGCGAGCAAAAAAGCACCACGACTGGCCCACGGTATATGGGATGCATAGTGGCAGGTCAACTGTCCCGACCACTTCCTGACAAAGGTGTCCCGGTTCCGGTCCATCTGGCGCTCCTTCTCCGCGGCGCGGTCGCCCGAGTACGTCGCGGACCCTTCATGGACCGCCACGGCGAAGGGGTTGTAGTCGACCGCAGCGTCATGCGAGTGCCTCAGTCGCATCGCTAGGTCCGTGTCCTCGTAGTATGCTGGTCTAAATTGCTCATCAAAACCACCGGCTAGTAGTAACGACCTCACCATCAGGCACGCCGCGGACGCGTAGTCGACGCGTCGCACGTACCTGAATAATGGAGAAGTGCTACCCCAGACCTTCGAGAACTGGAGCGCGCCGCCGTCCTTGAAGACGACGGCGCCGGCCTCCTGGAGCTCGCCGTGCTCGTCTACTAGTCTCGCGCCGACCGCCGCTGTGCTTTTTCTCGCGTTCAAGTGCGCGGCTAGCACTCTTAACGTCAAAGGCGCTAGCGTGACGTCGTTGTTCAACAGGAGCACATAGTCTCCGGTGGCCCGTCGACAACCGGTCGCGACAGCATCCCCGTAGCCCGCCGCCATGGACCTTGGTTTTGTCTCCACGACCTCAATGTCCTCCCAATGTGATGAAACACGCTCCACGAGATGCGTCAACCTTTTAGCTGCGGTCTCATCTAATGCTGGACCGTCTCTAGCTAGCACGACTTCCCCACTGCCACAATATAATCTAAATGAAGCCAAGACAGAAGCTAGCGCTCGCGCCGTCGTCGACTCGCGACCGCGATGGGGCAGCACGACGGACACGGACGGCCAGTGGTCGCCACTACAGGATGGAGCCCTTTTATGACCGCAGGCCTCGGGGTCGTACACGTCGAAATAGGCCAATTGCGTCGCGCAGCGGCTGAAGCGCGCCGGCAGCTGCGAGAGCTTCGCCTGCTCGCTGGGCTGGAACGGACGCGCGTGGCGGATGAGGCGCAGCGTGGCGTCGTCGAGGTCGCGGGGCGTCCAGGCGGCTTCGTCCGCCGTGGCGGCCGCCGCGATAGCGACGAGGTGGAAGCACGGCCGCATTTTGTTGCCGGCTGTACAGGTGCTCGGGATGCCTCTGTGCTGCCCGCCGGTGTGCTTTTGCTGCCGATCGCTGCGTCGCTACCGCTGCTCAGCGATGCGATGGCGCTGCACCATCAATGCATGGCTGATGGCTTTGCCGTGTCCCAGTCTCAGCAATTGCATGCATCATTTTATTTTGGCACTTTATGCAAAGGCATGAGCCCGTGATTCCTCCTGGCCGATGAAGTACTCATGGATGACCCCTCCTTACCCCTGAAGGCATGACCTAGCGTAGACAGACACACTAGCTCACAGCCTTGCCGGCGATTCAGCTTGATTGGGCCGCTTGCTCGACGCTCCAGCACACCGGGTCCAGCGAGGAGCCGCAGGACTGCTCCGACGCGCTGCGCCTACACTCCAGCGCCGCCGCGGCAGACAAGAAGCGGCCATGGCCTGGGGCGACGACGATGATGAAGAGGAGGCCCTGCCCGCGCGCACCGAGACGGCCGTGAATGAAAAAGGCTTTAAGACCGTCGTCGAGTGGTCGCGGAACGCGGCGGAGCAGAAGGTGAAGACGACCAAAGAAATCTTCGTCAAAGTCGTCGAGACGCGCGAATCCAAAGCTGTCCAAGGCAGAGTGCAACGTTTAAGAAACAACCGCTTCGGCATCGCCGGCCAAGAAAAAGATGATAGCAACGTGACCATCGTCGCCCACAACGACGAGCGCGTAACACTGGAAGAAGAAGGAGGCGAAAACGATACCCAGCAAAACGCGGCCAAGGCGAGCATGAACGAGTTCGCCAAAAAACAGATGTGGCGCAAGCTCCAGCAGAAGTACGGCGTCGAGGGCGAGGGCGGCAGCATGCCTCCTGGTGATGATGCTGCTCCCGCTGCCGTGCCGGGCATGCGTACAAGCTATGTGCCTCCTTCCATGCGCGGGCAAGCGGGCGCTGGGGTGGCCGGCTCGGCGTTGGCGCGCATGGCGGCGATGCCCCAATATGATGATAGGGATCAGTCGTCGCTGCGAGTGACGAACATTTCGGAAGAGACGACCGAGGCAGATTTACAGGTGCTGTTCGCTCCTTATGGTCGTATAGCTAGAATCTATCTAGCGAAAGACAGAGAAACGATGATCTCGCGCGGCTTCGCCTTCGTGTCGTTTGTGCATCGCCAAGATGCCGAACGCGCCATGGGCGCGCTCCAGGGCCACGGCTACGACCACCTGATCCTCAAGATCGAGTGGGCGAAGCCGTCCGCGCCGAAGCCCGACGCCGGTGGTGGCGGCGAGGGCGGCCTGTCGTCGGGCTACACGTCGGGCTACGGCAAGGCGCTCGCGCAGGACACGAAGGAACGGGTCAGTTACGCGTCGAACCTGACGGCGAACCGCTAGTTGCACGAGTAAGTGGGATATATCTACTTGCATTTTCTGGCGTCCGAGTCTGCTCGATGGCGTGAGACTTGAGTATGCCGCCGAGGCGTGCCCGCCGCACGGACTTGGAACCGCGGCGCGTGGCTGCAAGCACGCCGTCGCCACGACGACTTGCCACCCCCCCCACGCCATCGAACAAACAAAGTAACTTACATGATGTTCCCCAGCTCGTAGACCAGGACCCGTCCATCAGCTAAACCGGCCACGACCACTCCCGGGTCGCCTGGCGTCACATGAATACATTTGACCCGAGACCCGCAATCAACAACCCTCTCCAAGGCCTTCTCGTACTGGTCACCGTGACACAGTCCATAATACCGTATCGTACCGTCATCGGAACAGGTCAGGAAGTGCGCCCGCGTTATCAACACGTCGTTGATTCTACGAGTATGGTGCCGGATCTCATGGATCAACACATAGTCCAGATCCTCTTTCGGAATTTTCCAGACATATACCGTACCGGACCAGGACGTCACGAACAACCGAGACATGTCAGTCCTCTCATGAGCGATCGCCATCGCACCGACGACGTCGTCCCCGGACTTCAGCTCCGTCTCCAGGGGGTAGATGAGCTCCAATCCCACTCTTTTCTTCTCCCTGTTCCGTAGGGATCGCGTCGAGCCGTCCACGGAGTACACATAAACCGTGCCATCGGAACCCCCAACATAAAGATGCTCCTGCGAGACGTACACGGACCGCATCGTCGCACTTCGGTGAGAAAAGGGATTCAGCACCGCCGTGGAACAGTGCGTGTCGGGGTCCCAGACCCTTACCGAGCGGTCGTCGGAACACGACACGAGCCGCGGATGCTCCGTGGCCGAACCCCCAAACATCGGGTTGTTCCGCGTCCAGGTCAGGTCGTTGACCTCGGCGTTGTGCTCCCACATTTGCGCTCTGAATTCAATATTGCGCACGTCATGTGGTAAACTCCATTCCCGGATGGCCCCGTTGCGACTACAAGTCCAGAGCGAGTGGCCCGTAATAAACAAGGTAGGTATTGCGGAGGTATCTCGGATCGACGTCTTCCCTAAAAACTCGCCCGTGTCGACGTGGAACGCACTCACGCCCTTGTCGCCGCTCGCGAGGATCGCCTCGCCCGTGTGGACCACCGCATCAACTCGAGCTTGAAACGCGTAGATCGTCACACTCGGTTGGCCGACTTGTACTAAACAGTAGTAGAGCGGCTCGTCATAACCCACTTCCGCCCATCGCCTCCCGAGTCGGACCGCTCGGCCGATCGACCGAGGGTTCAGGAACGCTACCACATTCTCGATGAGTGATCGGATACCCTCAAATTCTTCAATAGGCTTCGGATACACTATAGGTTCGTTCGCCGCGTCCTTCGTCGGCAGCGCGAGCGGTTCCTTGAGGGGCCCCTTGAGCATCAACCTGCGTGGACATCGACCGGTGACTGTGGCGTCCTACGCCATCGACGCGACTCGCCTCCGTCAGACGAGGCCGTGGGTGGTCTCATTTTCGATTTGAGCGCATTTCGGGCGAGATCGCGACTCGACGCACCGCGTCGACGGCGTGGCGTGATTCCCACACAGATATCAAACCGCCAGTTCGTCGTCCGCGCCCAGAGCGGCGTCGGGTCCTTGAGCCACTCCCGAGCGTCTTTTATGGCCTTTTTCGCCCGCTTCCGGTCGCGCTCGCGCAGCTCGTAGGCCTGTGTCGAACGACAGCGTCGCGACACGGCCGCGGCTCCCGCACGCGACGCGTAGACTCTCTGATGATCATGAAGATGGCGTCACGGCGGTGTGGCACCGCGTTGACGCCATCGACGCGAAGTTGAAGTTGGAAAAGGCTGGAAATCACGCTGAGTCACTGACCTCGGTGTCCAACGTCGTCTCGTCGAAGGCGGTATCATCAATCGTTTCGGTATAGGTGTGCGTGTCGTCGTCGTCCCGACTCCGAGGCCTCTCGTCGCCTTCGCCGGGCGTCGACGCGCGACTCCCTCTGGAAAAACGGGAGAGGAAACTTCGCCGTTTGGGCTTGTCGCCGGTGCCCGGTCGCGACTCGGACGTCGACGGCCGCGACCCTCGAGACCCGAACCAGGACCGGCGCTTCTTCTTCTTCTCTGGTTCTTCGTCCTTGGCCTCGGCGACGCCCTCTTCAGTCATTTTGGTGGAGATCGAGTCGTCGTCTGCCTCAGTAGCGTGTTGCAGACCCGCCTGGGCCTTGGATTTCGCGAGGTCCTCGTCCGTGGCGTGCTTGAGCTCCTCGTTTCCCGCGACGCCCACCAAGCCTTTCGCCTTGTTGAACATGCCCGTGCCGAGACCACCGACGACATCCCCAACTTTCCCCAGATCCTTCATCACCTCGGCACCGACCGCCTGTGCGGCGTCGTCGGCCAGGTGCAGCGCCTTGCCGCCGACGTCTCCCACAGCATGTAGCGCTTCACCACCCACTTTCTTCGCGAGGTCCTCGCCCGCGTGCAACACGGCCGAAGCCTTCTCCTCGGCCGCATGCAGCGCTTGCGCAGCTTCGTCCATCTTTTCGGCAGCGTAGCGCTCCGCGTCCTCGATCGCTACTTCCACATTATGTACTACTTGATCAGCATCGTCGCCGAAGAGGTCGTTGGCCATGGCCCGGCCGACCTTGGCCGAGGCGTCGTAAGCAGCATGGCCGACGACGCCCGCGGCCGCACCCATGGCCGCACCGGCCGCGTGCAGGCCCTCCTCGGCGATGTGGGCCATCTGGTCCATCATGCCGTCACTCGATACTGAGGAGACGTCGCTCGACTCGTCGCCGTCCCCTGGTCGTCTGAGTGGAGTTCTCGGCAGAAAGCAGAACCGAAATTGCCCGGGCTGCAGGTGGCCCCAGTCCCAGTCCTCCTTATCTAATTTCCCAAATTCGTTCAATTCGATACCGTCCGCCGTGAGGGCGAAGGCGTTCTCGGCCATCCTTCTTAGCCGTGCGTCGGCGGCTTGTCGTTGGGTGCTTGGGCAGGGTGCTTGCTTGGGCAGTGGTCCAAGCGGTCTCGCTGCCGCAGGAGTCGCGGCGCGGGCGCAACCGTGGCCGTGCCGCGTCGCCGGCGTCCCAGCGGCCCTACTTCACCACCGCTTCGGCGCACGCGGCTGCCCAATGCCAGCGCCGGCACGCTGTGGCAAACCGGCCGATCAGAGCCTCGAATTTTTCGTCCATGCGTCGCGAGCCATCCTTGCAGGCATGGAGCAATACGTTACTGCCCCGTTTCGACGAGCGGATTTTTAGCGTTTTTAGTGGCCATCGCCGGCTCAATTAAAAGCGAATAGGCTTTACACGTCCGCCGCTGCGTCCGTTCACGCGTCCACGCTACAAAAGGAAGCTACGAGGTCTCCATCTGTGCCGCAGCGAGGCTGGTTGCAAAATCTCGGCGAGCAGCGATCCCTGTGGGACCTGTGCAGCGAGCAGCCGCCGGCGGCTCAAAAGCGCTCGCGGGACGCCCGGCGCCGCGCCGTGGCACCCAACAGTAGCTTGCGAGCCGCCGCGGCCGGCAGCTGCGGCACGCTCGCGCGCCAGCGAGGCCGCGCCGCGCGATCGAGCGAGGCGCCGCACCGGCGGCCGCTCGACAGAGCGAGACGCCGCGCCGGTCGCAGCACGACGCCCACACACCATCGTCAGCCGGCGACGCCATCGACGCTCACCCTACTACAACACAGGTCGTCAACAACAAAAAAACATGACCGTCAAGCGCCGGTCGCACGGCCGCAACAAAAAAGGCCGCGGCCACGTCAACCGCGTGCGCTGCGCGTCGACGGGCAAGGCCATCCCCAAGGACAAGGCCATCAAGCGCTTTATTGTCCGCAACATCGTCGACGCCTCCTCCATGCGCGACATCCGCGACGCGTCCGCCTTCGAGACGTACGCCTTACCCAAAATCTACATCAAGCAGTACTACTGCATCGAGGCCGCCGTCCACCAGCGCATCGTGCGCTCCCGGTCGCGCACGGACCGGCGCAACCGCGACCCGCCGCCGCGCTTCCGCCGCTAGATGTAGCGGCTGTAAAAAAATACTAGTCTATCTCTCTTCGATCGCGGCGGTGGCGTCTGGATAACAAACACTACTTCTTATGCGTCAGGGCGCGCCGTTTAGCTTTCGGTAAATTTTTCAGCGCCAGGTCGCGCTTCTCCCTACGTTGCTTGGCGATCTGCGCCGCATTTCTCACTTCATCCTTCACCGGCCTTGCAGTAGAGGGAGCCTTCTTCTTCGCCTTGCCGCGAGAACCCTTGGCCCCGCGGTAGTCGACCTTCTCCCCGTCAGCACCTTTGCGCTCGCGCCACTTCCGGTAGAGCTCGCCCCGCGTCGCGCCCTTCTTCACGTCCTGGCCGGACTCGTTTTTCTGCTTCTTGCCGCGCGTGTCGATGATTTCCGAGACGCTCTGCTGCACATATTTTTTTTTGCGCGCGTCCCACTTGTGCATGGACTTCCTTTTCAACATATCTAAGGCCTCGTCGGGCGCCACATCGAGCAACGCCTCTTCCAGCATCTGCAATCCCGCGCCCGCGGCACTGTCGTCCCTCCTCGCGTCATTCAGTAAATGATCCAGCTCCTCCTGGCGCGCGTCTCCATATTGTATATATGTGGAATCTTTGAAGGACGTACTGGCTTTCTTTGGCACTACGCGCGGTGCCTGGCCGGTCTTGAGCGCGCGCCGTTCGGCCTTTGATAATCGACGCTTGCGCTCCACGGGTGGCGGGGGCGGCGGTGGTGCGGGCGCGGCCTCCTCGTCGTCGTCGTCGTCGTCGGCGGCGGCGGCCTCGGCGGCGGCCTCGGCGGCTTGCAAACGCCTGCGCATAAATCAACCAGTGAGTCCGGGTGCTGACCGAATCGAGTGGTTTGAGACTCCCATTGCCACGCCATCGAGCAGGCGTCGCGTCGATGGCGTGGAGATCATGATTCAGCAGTGGCGGAGACGCGCCGCGACAATTTGATTTATGCACTGGCAAGCGCCGCTCCTCGAGGGCCTTTTTCCGGTCGATCTTCGCGCGGAAGTCCTTGGCAGCGGCACCCAGCGACTCATCTTTGGACTTGAGCTCGAGGATGGACTGGGGCGGCCGGTAGCCGGAAATGGCCCTCCGTAAAGCGTCTGAGCTGCCGGTATTGAACAACGGGTGCGGTTCGGACGTTCGTAGCAATTTGGCACCCTGCGCGGCCTTCTTCGACGCCGAGGGCCTAGACCGCTTGTACTGTTGACTGGCGTTCGAAGCCACTTTCTCGAGCGCTGGTAGCGACGAGTCGTCCTTTCTAGCGTTCTCCAGTACTGATAATTCTGCATCTAGTACTTCCCGCGGAATCTGGCCGTAGTGCACCTGTTGGGGAGTCCACTCCTTGACCGAATACGGTTCGGAGTCGTCCGAGGGCTCCCGATCCAAAAACCGGTGCAAGTCCACGACGTACGGCAGCTCGTCGGGCTCCACGAGCGTAGCGGCCAAGCCCGGCCGCCCCTGCCGCGCGGCCCGCCCGCACCGATGGACGAAGAGTCGCGCGGCCGCGGGCGCGTCGTAATTTATGACTGCATCGACGAGCGGGACGTCTAGACCCCTTGCAGCAACATCAGTGACAATGAGTAACGGCGCGTCGCCCTTGCGGAAGGCCTTGAGGTGGTCCGTGCGAGCTTGCTGGTCCAAAGTACCATATATAGCATGGGCTTTTCTCTCGGGAAACACCACCCTGCATAAAGCTAATAAAAGTTCCGCATGGTGGCGAGTTGCGACAAAGACGATGGTCAGTTTCGACGGGTCGGGTACCACTAACTTCAGACAAGCGCAGAATGCGGCCACTTTATCTCTAGGTCTCGTCAGGAAGAAGGCCACTCGCAGCGTGTCGGACAGCTTCGTCTCCTGTTCTAATCGAATGAGAGCGACGTCATCTTTTAAACCAGCGCGCGCGAACTGCGCCAGGGCCCGCGGCATCGTGGCACTAAATAGTAAAGTTTGTCTAGATGGAGCCATCGCCCGCAACAACTGTTGGAGTTGTAACGCAAAGCCCATCTCGAACAGCCGATCCGCCTCGTCGAAGACCGCCAGTCTACATGCTGATAGCGTGATGAGAGAAGCCGGCGCTTCTTCGAGCAAGTGCGCGAGTCGGCCCGGCGTCGCGTGGAGGACTGCCGGTCGCTTCGCCAGGGCGTTGAACTGGCCCTCGATGCTTTCACCACCGACCAACGGTGTTTGGGAGAAGCGTTCGCCGTCAACGCCGACGCAGAACTTGGCCATTTTTGTACTGAACTTGTACGTCTGCAGGGCGAGCTCGCGCGTCGGCGACAGGACAGTCGCGGAGGGGGGCTCGTCCTTCCGCCTCGATCGCGTCACGTGCTGCAGTAGCGGTATCAAGAAGGCCGCGGTCTTGCCGGCTCCGGTTCGTGCCATGCAGGCGACGTCGCGGCCTTCCAGAGCCGCGGGCAGGACGGCGCGCTGCACGGGCGTCGGTTGCGAATACATGCCGAGGACGCCCTTGAGGAGCTGCGCATCTAGGCCCAAGGCCTGGAAGCCGCCGGTCTTCTTGCCCATCGCTGTCTTTGTGAGGCGCGTCGGCGGCGCGATTTAGGTGCTGGTCCCAAGTGCTGCTTTTGTGCGGCTGCGGCGCGCGCGAGTGCTCTGCTTTCCGTTGCAGAGTTGCGCGGCGGTTCCCTGGTGTTGATGCACGGCACAGGTCGAGCGATAATAGAGCAGTGCGGTTGTTAAGAGCCGTAAATGCGATGTCGCCCAGCAGGCAGCTCTGCCTGCAGCAAAATGCTCTGGAGCTGCTAAGCGCCAACGCACCAGCAGAGACCTCTCACGAGCTCGTGACAACCACAAAAGAGTGTCAGAGGCTCTACAAGGGCCGCGAGTTCGCCCGCACGGCTGTGAGAACATAGTGCCAAGGAGAGCGGCCCAGCCAACAGCCGCCCGCGCGCCGAAAACGCGTCTCATCGTCGACGAGGGCGACGGCCGCAGCGTCTGGCGACAACTGCGCACGGTAACGCCGGGCGTGGCGCCTCTCCGGACGGTCGTCGCGAGGACGAGTCGCGCCGATGGTCTTCTTCTT
Source organism: Pelagomonas calceolata (assembly GCA_918797485.1). NCBI lineage: Eukaryota > Pelagophyceae > Pelagomonadales > Pelagomonadaceae > Pelagomonas > Pelagomonas calceolata. The sequence goes on along the minus strand of CAKKNE010000006.1, from coordinate 498,100 downwards.
CTACGCCGGCGGCAACGGCGCCCAGGGCGCGCTCGTCTCCGTCGCCGTGAGCGCGGGCCTCATGCTCTTACAAAGAGGCGCGCCCGAGCATTTGGTACCGTTGCTCACGTGCGGCCTCGTCATAGCGGCCGTCGCCGCACCAACCATCCTCGAGTCCTTGAGGACCGCGGCGACGGCGCCGCCGCCGCGGCCACCACCTAGAGATGAGAGAGCCTTCGCGCAAGCGGTCGAGCGCGTGCGCAAGATGCGCACGGAAATTTACAAAGAGCCGCGCCACCTGTCGGTCGCCGAGTTGAGACGGCGCCTCGGCTCGAAGGCCCGCGCGTGCCTCGAGCGCCGAGATCTGGAAAAAGCGTTCGCGGACCGTTTTGATTGCTGCGCGATCTGCAGCGAGACCTGGGAGAGCGACGACGTCTACCGCGTCTTACCGAGGTGCGGCCACTGCTTCCACGTCGAGTGCATCGACCGGTGGGCGTTGTTGAGCGCGGGCAGGGGCAAGCGGCCGACGTGCCCGCTCTGCAACGCCCAGCTGTGACTCCCCTTTCCCTCTGCTCGATGGCGTGGACGTTCGCGAACTGTGTAAAACTGAACTATGACTTACGCGCCTCGCCACTACCTTTCTTTTCGCGCCGACGCTTCCGCACCTCGAGTTCTAAGGAAGACTCGCCGTCCAAAGGCTCGAGCTCAGAAGGGCGGGGCGCGTCCCGACAGTAGGGCCGCTGCAGCGCGTCCGACGCCGATAGTCGAGAAGACGGATCACATTGGAGGATGGCATCGACCAAATCCAGCGCTTCCGCATCGAACGCCGAGAAGCGCTCCCGCAGCGTTCTTTCTTTGACAGACGAATCATCCTCATCTACATTACAGAAGGTATCCCAGAGCGGTAAATTCGGGCCGCCCGGCCACGTGTCGGTGGTGGGAGACCCACAGAGCGCAAAGATGAGGTCCACCTGCTCGATCTCAGTATTCCCTGGTAGAATTGGTGCTCCTCTCAATAACTCCGCGACGAGACATCCGCAGGACCAGGCATCCAGCGCGGGCCCGTAGCCATCACTACAGCGCGTCGCCCCCAGCAACAGCTCGGGCGCCCGGTACCAGAGCGTCGCGACGCGATTCGTCAATTTTGAGTCACTTTCATAGGTCCTCGCGAGGCCCCAATCAGCTATCTTAAGTACACCATCTTTTGTGACCAGTAAGTTCGCCGCTTTTATGTCTCTGTGCAACACGCCATGCGCGTGGGCGTGATCGATCCCCGCGAAGAGCTGCCTCGCTAAGCTGCGAACTCGAGCCGGCCGCTTGATCAGCAGATTCATCTTTGGGGATTCAATGAGTCCAGCCAGATCATGGGCGCAGAACTCGAACGAGCTTATAACTCCACCGTCGCCGTCCGTGAGCACTTCATGCAACGTGACGACGTTCTCATGAGCTAGCCTTTTGAGGACGTTCGCCTCGCGCAAAGCGGTGATGGGGAAGCCTTCGCGCTCCGTGGCGTTGTCCGTCTTGACGCGTTTCAAAGCTCGCGCGTCCTTCGTGAGCTTTTCCGTCGCTTGGAAGACTTCCCCATAAACACCTTCGCCGACGGTCTTTTCGTAGTCATATGTGCTACCGACGTCGCGGAGCGTCCAGGGCCGGCCGCGGTCTTTCAGGGGGCGCATCGTTCCTGCTTTGCTGCTGGGTGCGCGCGGTTGCGCTGTCGGCGCGTCTGCGGCCTCCGGCGGCTTTGAGTGTACGCGGTGACTAGGGCGGCCTAAAATACGCGGTCTCCAACCAAGGCTGGCGAGCGATAAGTAGAGTGACCGATGCGGCTGTCAAAAGGTCGCCAGGCGCAGCAGCGGCTCCGTGCGCGAGCTGAGCTTGCTTGAGCGCTTGCTTAGTGTCTTACTGGACGCTAGCGCACTCGGCCAGCCCACTCGCTTGTTTGCATAAGACACGCCGTCAGCGCAGCTCTAGAATTCCACAGGGTTCTCCCCTGCACGCCAGGAGGTGGTACGCACGGCTGCGACACAAGGGCGCACCGCTGCGACCCAGGGAGCCTCTCAACTCAGCCACCACCACTCGCCACAGCCTCGCCACAGCCAGTGCTGCATGCACAAATCACTGCTCATGATGGCGGCGGCCCTGGCGGAGGGCCTGCGCGTCTCGCGGCGAGTGGCTGTTGTTGGAGGCGGCAGCGCCGGCGTGGCGGCAGCTCGATTCCTCAAGCAAGCGGGGCACAAACCTAATGTGTTTGAAACGGGCGCGAGCTTCGGCGGCGTCTGGGCCGAACGACCGACCAATAATGTCGTGTACAAGAATTTACGGACGAACCTCCCGAAGCAGGTCATGCAAAGTCCCGACTTGGACTTTCCGTCCTCATTACCGTCCTACGTCGACGGTAGAGCATTAGGCGCCTACATCTCAACATATGCGGAGAAGTTCGGTGTGGAAGCGACCTTCGGCGCCCGAGTCCTCGAGGTCACGCCGTTGGCCGACGATCGGTGGCAGGTAAAGTACGAGACGCAACAAGGATGTGTGGAGGACGACTACGACGCCGTCGTCGTGTGCAACGGCCACTACGAGGCGCCCTACATCCCAGAAATCCCGGGGCAAGATGAGTGGTTGAACGGCGATCGTTCTATTATACATTCACTGCATTACAACGTACCGGAACCCTACGAAGGCAAGTCGGTACTTATTGTGGGAGGTAGGAGTTCGGGCGTGGACATCAGTCGGGAATTACAAAACGTAGCGGATTGGACTTATATAATTGAAAAAAAATGCTCGGACCTCGTGTCGGATTCACAGAAGCGCGTGACGCACGTGCCCGTTGGTGCTGCACTGAACGCGGACGGCCACCTCTACGTTGATTCTACAAAAGCACCGGGTCCTCCCGTAGATTCCGTGATTCTGGCGACGGGCTACGTGTACGCGTTTCCCTTTTTGCAGGAAGATGAAGTTGGCATGGAGTTTGAGGGAAGAAGGAGCTGCCGACCCTTGTACTTACATCTCCAGCACGCGGAGAGGCCCACCCTGGGCTTCGTGGGTATCCAGCTCGCCGTCCCTTGTCCCATTCCAACTTTCGAGGCGCAGTCACGTTACTTAGGAGAGGCCTGGGCGACCAGTGAAGGCGCTCTGACGCCGCTTGGTGAGAGACAAAGCTGGGTCGCCCAACGTCTTAGTACAATCGAGGCGTCGGGACGCGAGCAGGACCTGCACTACACGACGGCAGAAGGCTCGAGCGCCTGGGCGTACATCCGGGAATTGGTGGACGCCGCGCCGTCTCCACCAAAGACGTCGTGGCTCGACTCTGACGACTTCGACGCGCGCTTATCGACGGTCGAGAGCATCTACCGGGACCGCGGCGCGCGCTACCCGACGAAGCCGTGGCACGACGATGCTTACCGGCGCTGCGAGTACTCCGTGGACTGGGAACGTGGGACGTGGGACGTGGCGTGTTGAGTTTTTATGGCGCGGCGGCGGCGCCTTGTCGACGGGGCGTGTGAGCCAGTCGACGCCGTCGATGCGGCCGCGTCGTCGGCGTGCCACTAGTGTGCTACTAACATGTGATTAATCGACTGCCCTACAAGAAAGGACGTGCTGCTCCTGCTCCCACGTCTCGACGGCGCCGGGCCGCGCCGTTCGGACGCGTCGTAGCGCTTCGTCGGGCGTCGCGGCGCCGAGCTCGATCAGTAGTCGAGAGGCGACCGTGCCCGCGCGGCCGATGCCGCCGCGGCAGTGGCTCACGACCGTGCCGCCCCGCCGCAGGATGTCCCGCGCCCGCGGGCCCGCGTCCGCCCAGGCCCTCTCGAAGGCGGCCCCCGGTCCGTCAAAATCCGGGATCGGGCAGTGGAGCCAGATGAGGCCGCGCTCCTCGCACTTTTCACCGATGTCGCGCACGCTCAGCAGGTCGAGCTCGCGGTCCTGGACCATGGTGATGACCGCCTCGGCACCCATGCCTTTCAGGTGGTCGAGATCCAAACCTAAGTCTCTCTGGCGCTTGCCCGGGCACGGGGTTATGATTATCTTCCCGCCGGTCTCGGGCACCGCAACGGGGTACGTATCTAGAGGCGTCTGGGAGAGCAGCTCGAACGCCGCGTCTCGCCCGTACTTCTTTGCGATGCCCGCGGGCGTCAGGCCGCTCTTCGCCCGCGCGTCGCTTCGGGCGCCCGCGCCGAGGAGCAGTTTTAGGCACTCCACACAGCCAGCCTCCGCGGCGCCATGTAGTGCTGTCCACTGCGTGTAGCTCTCGGCCGTCGCGTCGGCGCCTTGTTGTAAGAGGCTGGCTACGGCATCGCAGTCTCCCGCCTCGGCGGCCTTGATGAGCGGCGTCTCGCCGCCCGCGTCGCGCGCGTCGACGCTCGCACGAAGTGGGCATCGCTGCGTGGGCGTCCTCGGCGCGAGGAATGCAGCCGTGTGGACGAGGTATGCGAGAGCTGCAGCTCTGGATGCCATGGTGTCCTCACTCCACGATCTCAATTCGTCTCTTCGCAGCGCTGCGGCTTGCGCGCTGCTCTCAGGTGTCGAAAACAGTAGTGTGCTCCAGCGCTGGGCTCCAGCGCTTGCGTGTAGGCCTGCGCACACGCCTGCACTGATATTCCTAGTGTCTTACATGCCGCTAGCTAAAAGAGCTCCAAAGCTCTGCATGGCGCGTGAACCGCCTATCTGCACGCAAAGCGTCGTTCACTGGCATTAAGAGGCAGCCGCCAAGCTTTGCTAGGGCTTGGCGCAGCGCTCACGCCGTCGTCGCAGCCCTCCTGGCACACAAGGCAGCCGCGTAGCCGGATACCGTACGCCGCCGCGGCCTCCCGCCACGATGGCGAGCGATGGCATCTGGGTCCCCGATCCTGATGCGGAGGACAAGTACCCGCCGCCCAAAAAAGGCATGAATAGGATGACCCTGAAATTGATCCGAAAGCGCGCCGAGCACAACGAAGGGATTATATCTACCCTTGAGGAGCTCACGTTGCACCAGGAGGAGTTGGTGGCCATCGAGCCGTGTCTCGGGACGACGTGCCGGAAGCTCAAAATCCTCTACCTGCAAAACAACATCATTTCGAAGATCCAACACTTGCATCATTTAAAAGATCTGGAGTACTTGAACATGGCCCTGAACAACGTCTCGAAAATCGAAGGCTTAGATAAGTGCGAGTTCCTCAACAAGTTAGATTTAACCGTGAATTTCGTCGATGTTGATGAATTGGAGTCCAGTATGGACCACCTCGCAGACAGAGAACACTTGAAAGACCTCTACATGATGGGCAACCCTTGTGAGGCGAACTGGCCGGGCTTCAAGAACTATGTGATTGCGCGCTTGCCGCAGTTGCAATTCCTCGATGGGGAGGCAATAACACGGTCAATGCAGATCATCGCGAAGCAGCAGCTGCCGAAGCTCGCCGTCGAGCTGCGGTCACTAGCCCAGGAGAAGCGCGACGAGAAGGCTCAGAAAGAGTTTGTCGATTATCGGGATATTGATACGGACGAAAAAGCCCCCTATACGCCGGAGGTACGGTATGCGGCGTCCTTCGACGCGTCGCGGCGGCGACTCGCGATACCCACGCAGGTGCGCCTGAAGATGTACGAGGAGCTCGCCGAGGAGAAGGCTGAGAAGGAGAACCGCGAGCTGCGACGCCAGCCCCGGGAGCGCGACCACGCCGGCGAGCAGCGCAAAAAAGTCGAGAGAGTAAGGCAACGGGAGGAGGAAGGGAAAATCCTGCAGTGCAACGAGGGCAAGTGGGAGTTTCATTTCGACGAGGAGTCCGTCAAAGGTAGTATTATTCTGGACTTACATGTGTCGCGTCACTTAGATTCATCATTGATAGACCTCGACATCCACCCTGCGTATGTGTCGGTCGTGATCAAGTCCAAGGTCTTGAGACTGAAATTACCGTCCGAGGTGAACGCGTCGCTGTCGACGGCCAAGAGATCTAAGGTTACCGGTCACCTACTTATCGAGATGCCCAAAATAAATGAGAACGCGCCGACCTTGTTCGGGAAGAGCAAAGCGCGTGCCGAGAAGGAGGAGCGCCTGCAACGCCTGAACGGCGAACGGAAACCGGGCCTGGGGGCGCCGACAAAGAAGCAGAGCGTCGGCGTCCACGCGAAGCCGTTGGACAACCGGCGGCCCGCTTTGTCCGCGTCGATGGCCGACCTCATGGTCAAGGACTCGTCGTCGCGACGGAAGAAGGATGGCATGGCCGCCGTGTCGACGCGGCGCGTCGACGACCCGCCGCCGCCCCCAGCCGTTGTTGCCGCGGCCGACGACGACGACGAGCCGCCGCCGCCGTGCTAGATTTTGTAATTTTGAGTCCTAGTAATCCTTGATGTAGTAGGGGTTTTCTACCGACGCTCCGACGCCGGGCCCGCGCGTTGGCGTCTCTGACGTCGGCGCCCGAGCCGGCGGCTGGCTTGCGTATTGTTGGGGTTCGGTACTGATGGCTCGGAGAAACCTCCGGAGGAGGAGCCATCCGGCAGATCATCCGGCGCATCCCGTCCCGCACGGCAGATCAGATTTGCCAAAGATCAGCGCCTTTTTGGGCTCTTTGCAAAAGCGTGCAAACGGCTCGACGACTCAAAAGGGGGCAGCCAGCAATACCAAGACAAAGCTATCGAACGATTCACGCCCCAGGCTGCCCTAAGCCCAGCTCCAGGGAAACAAAGCCACCCATCAGTGCTCTGCTTTGCATTGCTGCTGCACTGAAACAGAGACAGGGCAAGCATGGCCGCTGCCAAGGACAGCAGCAGCTCCGACCGAATTCGAATCGAGGAGCGCGTGCTGGCCCACAAGTGGCTTGCATCGATCGCATGCTCGGTCGTTGCCGTGTTATTGCTGCTCCCGGTGTACGCCGAGCTCGTATCTGAGACCGCCGACGCGAGCGCCGGCACGGGCTGCTGGGTCGTGCAGCAGTACAGCGTGAACGCGGCCCGGCCCGGGGGCGGCGTCTACAGAGAAAGGATTAAGTGGGGGTGGACGTGGACGTGGCACAGCGACGACGCCGTACTGCCCCCCTGCTGCCAGAATCTCTCCAACAAGACGACCCTGTTCGTCCCCTACGACGAGTCGTACGCCCAAGCTTTTCGAGACCATGATTACTGGGCGCGTAACTATACGCTTCGTGATTTATCGTTGTGCGAGGAGGACACCACGTGCGCGAGTTGCGCCGGGGACGCGTTCACCGTCGAAGCTGCGACCTGCGCGGCCGGGCGCTGCGAATCGCGGCGTAGCGCCACGGACGGCAGTTGCACTTGCGACCGCGCGTACGAGGACACGCAACGGGGTGGTGGCCGGTGGGCCTGCGACATTCGCGGCTGCCGGTGGCGCCGCGATTTCTATATGGGGCTCCCGAGTTACGCGCCGCCATATTGGGATTGGTGGGCGCAGGACAACGATTTTGCGAGCCTCTACGCGCTGTATCTCCTCGCCGTCGCCGCCTCGGCGTTCGGCGTGGCCGCGGCGCTCTTGATCCGGCGAGACTTCCGCCGGAGCGACGAGGACGCGGCTTCGACGCCGTTCCGCGCCTACCTCAAGGCTCTCGTGGCGTACTTCGTGATCCAACTTTTCACGAACCTCGCCGTCTTCTGTAGCTTCATGACGTGGCGATGCGAACACCTGTGTGGAAATCAAAATTTTACGGCGCGTTCACGCCATCGACGCGATGCCTGCTCGATGGCGTGGCGGTGCCGGTTCCTCGCCGCCTGCTCGATGGCGTGGCGGTGCCGGTTCCTCGCCGCTCGACGGAGCCAGCACGGCCGCGTCATCGTCGAGAAATGTGCACCTGACACACTGGTTGATTTCCACACAGGCGAGCACCACAACGTACAAACTACGCGCGCCTACGACTGCGACTGCGAGAGCCCGAACCCGACGGTGGCGGACATCGTCGGCGGCGCTTGGGAGTGGCTTGATGGATTCAAGGGCTGGTGCGCGGGTGAAAAGGGATCGTTCTCGAGGAACTGGCCCCACGTTTACGGCGACGAGGTGACGCCCGAGGGCGCCGCCCACAGCTGCGCCACGTACATCGCAGGACTCTTGATGGGCATCGTGACTAACATTGTGCTCGAGCTCGTGCTGGTCTGCCGCGTCCACCTCTTGGGAGGCGTGCCGGGCGGGCCGTCGCCGCGGACCTTGAAGGTCCTGCGGTGGGTCGTGGGCTGCCAGCTATTTATCATATCGTTACAGACGATACTCACGTCCAAGCCCGTGCGGAAATCAAATATCGCGGCGACTCACTTCGGTTTTCCACCCCAGGTACTGTTTGCAGTACGACCTAGCTAAGAATTTCGTCACGAGCGACGAACAAGGTCGAAAAAACTTACAAGGACGCGCATTAGAAGCGGCGACTTTATTTACGGGGTCGGTCATGGCACTGATCGGATGCTTGCACGTATCTGTCTCCGTGTGCCTGTGCTACGCGTTCCTGCGGCCCCTGTGGCACGCCGACCGGCAACTCGGCGTCGGGGACCCGGCGCTGCGCGCGCAGACGCGACGCGTGCTTATCGCAACGTTTGTCGCGGTGTTCTCGACGCTGGTGTGCTACCTTAACCCTGCCATAGGCTTCGCGCAGCCTCTCGTCCTCTTCGCGGTCGACTCGATCATCAACGATTTGTGTTTATCAATCCTCGCTTTGACGGACGCGGAGGGCGATGCTTCCGCTGCGCGCGACGCGTCGGGCCTGCGCGTCGGCGTCGCGCCGGAAGACTCGCCGGGGCTAGAGCTGTCCGACGGCGCGGTGTTGTCCTGATCGTATCTATCCGAGTTTTCTTTTTCGGGATTACTAGTAGTAGTAGCTTTTCTTAGTCGAATACGATCTTCGTCGCCTTTTTGCCGGCGAGGTCCGCGCGCGGCCCGAAGGCTCCGTAGTTCTTGTCTTCCTTCTTCTTGACCGTGGAACCGAACTTTAGGAGCTCGGGTGGCACCGTGGCGCCCGCGGCACGAAGCACATTTTGCAATGCCCCTGCGAGCGCCTTCTCATGGCCATCACCGTGGAAGAACGTGTGCGCCGCGCCGCTCTTGCCCGCCCGGCCGGTCCGCCCGACACGGTGCACGTAGTCCTCGATCGTCAGCGGGAACGAGTAGTTCACCACTAGTTCAACGTCGGGGATATCTAGGCCTCGAGCGGCGACGTCCGTCGCGACCAGGAGCGGTACCTTGCCCCCTCTGAAATCATCGAAAGCTTTGGTTCGTGCCGCTTGGCTCATGTCGCCGTGTATGGCAACACACCGCCAGCCCTTTCGATTGAGGTCCGATTCGAGTCTGGCGCACTCCTTCTTGTAGAGCCCGAAGACGATGAGCCTAGACCGTGAGTAGTGCGAACTGGCACCTCCCTGAGGGTACCTTTTGCGTAGGAGCTCGATCAATTTCCCGTCGCGGGCCCGCTGCTCGCAGACGACGACCGTCTGCGCCACGCGGCGGTTCGCTTCTGGGCCCGAGGATTCTAGACGCTTGGCGCCGACGACGCAGCGGACGTGGTCCGCGCTTAGGAAGTCGTCGGCGACCTTGCGCACGTCCGGGGGCCAGGTCGCGGAAAACATGCACACGAGCTTGTTGGGCAATGAGCATGCGCCGGCTATAGCTCTCACAGCATCTATGAACCCCATGTCCAACATCCTATCAGCTTCGTCAAAACACAAAAACCGCACCTTCGAGAGGTCCACACCTGTGCGCAAATCAACCAGTGAGTCGATGGCGGATTCAGCCGTGAGCGGAGAAGCGCCGCGAAATTTGATTTGTGCACTGGTCCAAGCTTCCGTCGTCGATGAAGTCCTTGAGGCGGCCCGGGGTCGCGACGAGCGCCGCGCAGTTCTTGAGCGTTCTCTGCTGTTCGTGGCGCGGCGCGCCCCCATAGGCCACGGCGCAGCGCGCGCCGACGATCTTGCAGAACTCATCTAAGACTTCGTAGGACTGGCAGGCGAGCTCGCGCGTCGGCGCCAGCACGAGCATCGCGGGCTGCCGGTTTTTGCGGGGTGCCTTTGCGTCGTCGGCGGCGAATTTCGACAGCGCTGGCAGGCCAAAAGCTAGGGTTTTCCCCGAGCCCGTCTCGGCCACGGCCACTACATCTCTCCCCTGGCTCAGGACCGGCCAGCACTGCGCCTGCACGGGCGTGGGACTCGCCCAGCCCTTGCCCTCGCACTGGGCCACGAGCGGCTCGGCCACGCTGCTGCGCGCCTCGCGCCACGTGCCCTGCGGCGCGAAGGAGCCGTCGTCGGGCTCGACTTTGACGTCATGAGTCTTGCGCCAGGCAGCGGTGTCCGTCTTCCCCGCTTTGCCGTTGGTCTTGGCCTTCTTGCTGGGCGGCGGCGTGTCGTCGGCAGCAGCGCGCTTCGCCTTTTTCTTCTCCTTCTTGGCTTTGGCCTTGGCCACTTCGTCGGCCGTGGGCGCGCGGCCGAGTTTTGTCGTGAGTTTCGCGATGAGCTTTTTCGAGCCCATGGTGCGCACTTCTAGCTTGCTGGTGGCGGCGTGGAATGTGTCCTTTGGCACGCTGCGACGCAATTTGCTGTGGTTGCTGTAGCGCACGGTCAGCCCTTGTTTACGCGCTAACGCGTGCAGGACTGCAGATCGAGCAGGGATGCGAGTTGGGATAAGAAGTTGGTGCTCTGTGGCAATGCACGTCTATTATAGACTCGCAGTGACCGCGTATTTGCCTAAAGTGCCTAAAAGTATCGCCGCAAATAGCGCAAATATTCGGGTCTAGGGGAGTATCATATCAGACATTCTCTTACCGGAAGAAACTCCCCGGGCTCGCCACCGGCTCCTCGCGCACGAAGAGGATGTCCTCGGTCCCGTACTCGTGCCACTCCTCGTCGGCGTGCTCGTCGTCGCGGAAGCGGATGCAGACGCCGTTGAGGCCGTCCAGCTCGGCCATGGCCTCCGCGACTTCAATAATTTCGGCCGCCAGCGACGCCCCGTCGACGAGGACCTTTACCGAGGAGCCCACGAGGTCTTCTGAGAAGGGAGGCCATGCTCGATCGGTTTTTTTCCACTCCGAGATGACATTCGGCGCCTCGGCAGGCACTCGCTGGGGCGTCGCGTCGATGACCCGCGGCGACTCAGGATCATTTTCGGGCGTTGCGCGACTCATGTGACTCGCTCCTGGTGTCGTAGGGTCATCGCGGTAGATGATGTCCTCGCTGTCGTAGAGATGCCACTCCGGATCCGCCGATTTATATTGCGCGTATTGGATGCAGATTTCTTCATGGCCATTGTGGTCCGCGTCGACCTCCGTAATCACCGCGTTGAGCCACGCGCCCGCCACGTGGACCTGGACGAAGTTTCCGACAAGCTCTTCCCCGAAGGGCGGCCGCGGATGAACATATATTTCCTCGTCCGTTAGTATACGGACCTCGTCGCTCCCGTACTCATGCCACTCGTCCTCGCCCGCGTCGTTCACATGAATACAGACGCCGTTGCCGCCTTCCAACTCTGGCATCGCGGCGGCCACGTCCGTGATCTCGCCACGTAGCCAGACGCCCTTGACATTAATTTTGACATGTGCGCCGATCAGGGCCTGCCCGAAGGGCGGCCACTGCCGCGGCGTCGGCTCGGGCGTGTGCTCGAGGTGGGCCACTGATGGCTCGTCGACGCGCGGCGACGGAACGACCGGATCTGGCTCGACACGCGGCGACGGCGCGACAGCGCGTCGGGGCGTAGGGTCCCGGGGCGTCGGCTCCTTGTGAAAGGACGGGAACGAGTCGTCCTCGGCAGGTTTTTCTGGAGAAGGCTCGGGCCGGGTCACGAGTTGGCTCAGGCCGGGCCTAGCTGGAGCGTCGCGGCGCGGCGTCGTCGGCGGGGACGCCCGTTGCGACGCCCGCACCATTTCGTGCCTCCGTCGCTCCAGCTCCCGAAGCCTCGCGTCTGCAGCATCGGCCTCTCTGCGCGCAAGCCGCAGTCGCGCCTCCTCGGCGTCCGCCCGGGCCCGCGCGATCTCAGCACGCTCGAGCGCTGATGAGCGTTCCGCCTCGAGATCCCGGTTCGCCTCGGCGCGGCGGTAAGCTTCGCGGTCGTCGCCCTTACGACGCGTGCGCCGTCGCCGTACGGTGGGCGCCCTACCGCCCCGCCGCCAGCTCACGAAGAATTCACGACAACGCCGCAGCACCACACGCTCCACGCCACGGTACAGACAAGAGGCCCCGCTGAGGTACGCGCGCCGCCTCCTATCGTCGGCGGCTTTCTCGGCGCGCAGCTCCGCCTCCCTTTGTAATTCCGCGCGCCGCTTGCGCAGGATGTCCTCGGCGCGCGTCGCCCGCCGCGCCGCGGCCCGTCGCTCGTTCTCCCGCAGCACAATGGGGTCCGGCGAAGCTGGACGCGCCGCGGGCGGCGACTTGACCGGTACCGGCTTCGGCGCGGTCGGCGCCGGCGCGGGCGCCGGGGCAGCGACGACGGTGGGCTTCTTCGCTGAGCGTTGCGCCGCGGACGGCGACTTCGGCTCCGGGGCGGGTGTCGGCGCTGGCACCTGTGTGGAAATCAAATTCAGGCGCCCCACGCCGACGACGCAATGATATCCCTGTCACCGCGTCTGCTCGATGGCGTAAAGGTTGACGGAGGTCTCTCGCAACCTAACTCACTGGTTGATTTCCACACAGGCGGGCACCGGCGCAGCGACAACAGGAACGGGCCGCTTCACCGCGCGCCGCGCCGTGAGACCTCTATAAGTCTTCTGGACGCACGTCGCCGCCTTCTTCTCCTGGCGCTGCCCGATGACCTCCCGCCGCCGTTTCACTAAAGTAGACGCGGCCTTCTTCCTCTCCACGACCTCCTCCCGTTCCCTTTCAACAAGCTTCTTCGCCAGGAAGGGCCGCGCCCTCCGTTGGAACACGCGCGCCGCGCTATCCTGCTCCTTCGCCGCCTCCTCGACGCGCAAAGCCGCCTTCGCCGCGTAGTCGCGCCGAAACACCTCCCGTTTCGCGTCGGCGCGCTTCTTCGCGCGGACTTCCCGTAATTCCGCATCCCTCCTTTCCAGCGCGGCCGACGCGGCTCTACGAGCTTTCTCCGCGGCCCGTAGTCGAGCTTCGGCCTCGGCGTCGCGCCTTCTCGCGTCCTCCAGGTCGTCGGCGGCGCGTTTTGCCGCCCTCCTGAACCCGTCAGCTAACTCAGCACTTGTCTCGGCCTGGGCCTTTAAAGCTTCAGCCTCGTTCACGAGCGACTCGCGCTCCATCGCCGCGCCCTCGCGCGCGTGGGCCGCCCAGACGCTCGAGGGCGAGAGGGCGTCGTCATGCGACCGCCTTCTCGAGGACGGCGGCGTTCTGCGAATAGACGACCGCGGCGTCCTCCCCTTTTTGGGCGTCGGCGTCCGCACCGTCTCGGTCGCAGCCAGCAATAGCGCCGCGGCGGCCCTCTTACCGCCACCCGCACAAACCACGGCCTCCAGCACCTTCTTTTCTCGTCGTAATGCTCTACGAGCATCCCTAGCAACAGCAATGGCCGCCCTTGTTTTCGCGTCGTCTCGCACACTGTCCTGCGTCAGAGTGGGGTCCCACGCCCTTTTTTGAGTAGTGGTACTCCTTATCTTATCGGCTCCAGCTCCTATCTTCACATTTGACAGCGTACAAGGGCCGAGCGTCCTCAAAACGGCAGCCCCGAGCGGCGCCTCACCGTCGACCTCACTCAATACCTTCTTCACCCCATCTCCATCAAAACCGGCTCTACCAATAGACACGGCGCACGAACTTCCAACGACGGACACGACTCGGCCGTCGACACCCCTTAACAATAATTCGGCGCCTCGCACTATACATTTCTCTGCAGCATCAGTTTTGAGAGCGATCTGGGAAGCAGCAGAAAAGGCCAATGAAAACACAACGCCGGGGCCGCCGCCCCGTTTCCGCTTCACGGTCCTCTTCTGAGATGAGGTCGCGATGGCAGCGAGTAGGTCCGCCCGCGTACTTACTGTGGAGACGACATCGCGCCACACATCCCACGTTACTTCTGACGTAGCTTGCACGAGATCCAAGATCGACGCCCACGGCGCATCGTTACTATCCAAGGAAGCCAGTAACACGGAACGTGGGACCGGATGGGACGGCCCGCCGTCACAATCGAAAAACACTTTTTTGAGCAGAGCCGCGGAGGCGCACTGCGAGGGTGTCGGTGCTCCAACACTTGCGATGGCGACGGCCTTGAAGGCGCAGGATAGGGTACACGAGCCTCTTTGAGCACCAGTGACCGGGTCTTCGAGTGCAAGGACGAGGCCTCGCGTTTCTTTACTGCGTTCTGTAGACAAAGCAATCAACGGCGCCAAGGCCACCGAACCCTTCGCTACCCTATTCCTCCATCCACCTCGTTCATCTAAGACAGCTATTTCCAATGAAGGCGCCACAAACAGCGGATCAATCAGTCGAGAAGCGTCGATTTCCAGTGAAAGCTTCTCCGCATGGGGTCCTCCGAAGGCCGCCTTGCCCACCAATGATGTAGTACTTCGTGTATGAGCACCGTGTCCTAATGAACCTTTGACCGATACCCTACAAAACGTCCGCGACGGTAGCGAGGGCGCGTCGGCCTCGCCGTCCGTCAGTCTCGCGGCCCGCTCGCAGGCCTGCTCGTCGAGGTCCAAAGCTTCCACGACGACTTCCAACGACCCAGTTGCCGGTCTCAGCACACAAGCCTCGCATTGTACATGCGAGGCCTGGTGGCCCCTTCCTAATGTATCCTCGCAGGTCTCGACCGTACCCGGATGCGCCAACGCTCGCAGCGCGAGGTCGCTCAAGTCGGCGAGACCCGCGCCATCGATACGCTCCACAACTAACGCGTCGTCGTCTCGACCCGTCAAGGGCCACAACGCGTTCGTGGAGGCGCACGTGCGGCCGCTCGACTCTAACGACAAAGGCGCCTTACAGGACGTGGCGAGGAAGAGCATCGACGGCGTCGACGTTTTTTCTGTTGCCATTGTGATACATACGTCGACCTCGCCGCGGAAGGCGCCCGCCTGGTCGCGCAATTCTAAAGTAGCCTGTTCTTCACTGGACGTAAACGTCGGCCACGGCACTCTGAGAGAAGCGTGGCCTATATTGTCATCATGTGACGGCATCGTCGACGCCACAACTGTCAAAGTGAGTGAAGGCGGCTCCATGTTCCGCAAATCCGGCGCATCTAGCAGCAAGGATAAAGCTCTAGGTAAGCTCAACAGTACATCTTCGTCCCACTGGGGGTGCGTGTCCGTGCCTCTGGTAGCTACCGAGCCTCTTGCCTGTGTCTCATCGTCGCCACATAGCAAAGCTAGCTTGACGTAGGCTTCTATTCTACCTCGACACCTAGGGTGCTCCAGGAACCGGGCGCCTTTGACTTTGACCGAGAGTCGCCGCGGATCCACTTGTGTTTGTTCTTGCGTGGCGAGCTTTCTAGATAGTAGTGTTTCGCCCGGCAGCGCCTGCACGGTCACGCGCGCCGTCGAGACACACTCTTCATCCCTTAACAAGTCGAGAGTCGCCGACGCGACGTCGCCGCCGTCTAGGATCGACGTCGTGAGCGGCAGAGAACCCACGGCGTCCCCTAACGATACTTCCAGTGAGACCGTCGCCGCGTCGCTCGAATTCGCGACCCGTAAAGGTAGCACCACCCCGTTCTCCGCGTCGGGCCAGGGCGGCATCTCCTCTGTTGATCCTTCGAGAGCTAATGACACGGGCCCTTGTTGGCAAATGGCCACGCAATGCACCCATCCTCGGAACGGCCGCCGCTTGAACGACCGAGGGCCGTTGACGCGTATGCGCACGCCTATTTGGGGCTTCAGGCCGAGCTCCGCGTGCGACTCCATCAAAGGCAGCCACACGACACATTCCCCACCAATCTGGACTAAAGCATCCAACGATATGGCAGGAGCGTGGATTTGGGTGGAACCATCACCGACGAACGAGGAATGCGTCGTCGTTCGTCCTAAAGCGACGTCCAAAAATGAGTGCCTTTTGGCGTCGAAGACGAGCGACGCGCCGTCGACGCGGCGAGGCCCCTTCCCGTCGATCGTCGCGATGAGCCGCCAGCGGTCGCAGTCCACCAATTCATGATCTTCTTGCACGCCGACCAACGAGCAGCGGATGGGGACGGTCCGCTCGATGCGTTTGGCGGCCGTGGCGATGACGCGCCTTTGGGTAGGCTTCGGCTTTTGTTCTACCGGTACGCCCGGCGACGCGGGCGTGGCGGGCCGTTCCTCGGACGCGCGCTCCACGCGTAAACTCAGCTGCACATCACTACCGACGGACCACGTTTCCGTCGGATACTTACCATCTGGTAAGAGCCCGAGGGGCACTCTGAGGGAACCTTCTGATGTCGATATACATAGTACATCAATCTCCGCGTGGCTGGACCGTAAGACCACGGTCCTCGCTTCTGTTAGGGAGCACTCGACCACTTTGCCCGACGCACACAACGCTGCCTTGACCACGGCGTCACCGGCTTCGAAGCGGATCCTCACGCGCGCTTTGACTCGTGGAGGCGGTGGCGCTTGCGGCTTATCATCAGTCAGAAAAACGACGCCGAAGCGCAAAACACCAGAACTGGAAGCATACCGCACGTCCTCGTTGTCCGCCAGCGCCTCCAGTTCATCCAAGGGATCGACGCACGTGACGCACCGCCGGACCACACCGCAGGGTGATTGGACGAACTCCTGTAGTAGCGGTCCCAGGGCTATCTCTCCTTCCGTGGACCTTCCAGCCTCGTCGACAAATGACAACTTCACGATCCTTCCAGTGCTGATGTCCAGCTCGAGCTCCTGGGCCTCGAACCACCTAGCTGTTCCATCGGCATCTCGGGACGCGCCGCGCGTCTTCTGGAAGCCCTCGGTGCCACGAACGTGAGCTCTAACGTACGGTTTGCCCCGTCCCTCAGTAGTGCTTCTGCGCGTTGGTTCATACGACTGGATGAGGAGTCGTACTGTTTTCGGTGCGTCCTGGATCGATTGGTCCGTCTCGTCTGCCGTTCTTATTACTGATGGGGTTGCTGCCATTGTTCTACGGGCTGGCACCTTGCTGTACCTTCGGTAGCTCGAGGCAGCGTGCGCGTCCGGTATCGTTGGAGCTGGGGCAGCCCTTTCACCACCAGCGCGGCCCGAGGCAGCGTGCTTGCGGCGCGTGCGCGTGCGGCAGGCAGCACTTGCGTCGAACGCGACCCGTGGACGGTCGTTGGTCCACGACGACGCGGGCAGCACCGAATGGGCAAGTCTGTCTGTTGATCAGCTGGTGCACGAACCCGAACCCCGGCGCAGGCCCGCTGCGAGGGATTCGTGTGTTGTCTAGAGCTCGTGGACGCGTTCTCGACGAGTGTTTGCCTTATTTTTTCACTGCATTTTCAGTCACAAAGCAGCCAAGGCAGGCATCGCCATAGCAGCGTCTGCGAGGACACTGAAAGTGTGGTTGCTGCAAGAAGGCGCATTTGTGCTGCAATAAGGCGTGGTGCACGAATCGCGATCAATAGCTTGCGCTCACGGCAGAGCAAAGCTAAAGCGATAATAGCAGCACCTCCACTCTCCGGGAGGACAGGCGACGCCGCGAGCCGGCGAGACGCAAGAAAGTCGCTGCCAGTGGTGCGATACCGAAACGCGTCATGGCGGTAGCTCTGGGACAGAACGACCAGCAGCTCGGCGAGATACTAGCAGCTTTAACCGCGCCGGACACGACGCGCATCAAGCAGGCCGAGGACGCCCTGAAGCCGGTGCTGAAACGACCTGAATCTGTGGGGCTATTGACGACGCAGGTGTCGCGTTCCGAGAATCCGGCCGTCCGCCAGATCGCAGCGGTAATTTTACGCAAAAAAATCGGCAAGCTCTGGAAGAAGGTCAAGAAGAACGCTCGTGAAAGGACCAAAGGTCTATTGCTTGAAAGATTGGCGTCGGAGCCGGAAAGGGCTGTTCGGAAGTCCGTTGCTGCCTTAGCGTCTGCTCTTGCTAAGATATTACTCCCTTCCAACAAGTGGCCCGAGCTCCTCCAGTTCATCTCGCAGTGCGCCACGCATGCGGACTGGAACCATCGGGAGCTGGCGTACATCTTGCTGGTGCAGCTGTCGGAAACCGTAGCAACCGCGCTAGCCCCGGAACTGCCAAGACTAGCGGGTTTGTTCCAAACTGCCTTGCAAGACCAGGAACGACCGGTCGCCGTCGCCGCTCTGAGAGCGTGCTGTGCATTTGTGCAGACCCTCTCGACGGACGACGAGGCGCTCCTCTTCCGAGACCTCGTGCCTCCGATGGTGGCCGTAGCACGCCAAGCCGCTTTAGCCAAGGACGACAACGTCCTGAGGCAGTTCTTCGACTGTTTCAGCGAGTTAGCGCAGACGCCGGTGCCCGTGTTAACCCCGCACATTACGACCGTCGTGTCTCTGTCGCTGGAGGTGATGAAAGCCTCAGATGATGACCTCGAACGAACCACAAGGGACGGCGCCGCCAGTGTGGTGGGCTGCATCGCCGAGTGGAAGCCCAAGCTGTTAGGAAAAGCTAATCTGGTGACACCAGTGGTTCATGCGTGCTGCGAGATCATGGTTAGGGCGGATGCTTCGGCCAAGTCCGGCGGGGGTGCCGGGGCGTTGTTCGTCTCCACACCTTTGCAGCGCCTGAGACAGGAGGAGAAAGCACTAGCGCAGGCAGCTAGGGTCGCCCAAGGGCTCGTCGGTGGCGACGATGACGATAGCGACGACGAGGCGTATGAAGGCCCTTCGTCCCAAGAGTTAGCTCAAACTACTCTAGATCAGATCGCTTTGCACGTGCCCCACAAGTGGTCCCTCGAGCCGTCACTGGGTTTGGCTTTCCAATGCCTTGACGCGCCAGACGACAGTACGCGGCGGGCGGGCGCTGCGGCGGTGGGCGTCGTGGCGGAGGGGTTCCAGGACCCGCTCCGGGAGCACCACCTTGGTAGCGTGTTGGCGAAGTTGGCCCAAGCTGCTCAAAAAGCGACGGACGCGCCTACCAGAGAGTGCCTCTGCTTCGCCTACGGCCAATTAGCCGAGCACTGCCAGCCCGAGATCATCGGCCATTCCAACGCCGTGATTCCGGTCGTCTTCGAGTTCCTGAACGACCAGCGGGCCGCTGTTGTTGGGACTGCTTGTTATGTGCTGGAAACTTTTTGCGAGAGCATGGACTCGGACCAGTTGCAGCCCTTGTTGGAACCGCTCATGTGTAGACTCGTGCCTCTGTTGGACCATCGCTTGTTAGGGATCCGGGAGATGGCGGCCGCGGCGGTCGGTTCCGCGGCCGTCGCGGCGTCGGACAAGTTCGGCCCTTACTTGGAGGGCACGGCGCCGCGACTAGCCGCCATGGTCGAGCTCGGGGAAGAGCGGGCCTGGGAGCTGCGCGGCCGGTCGCTAGAAGCGCTAGGCCACGTGGCATTAGCCGTCGGGAATGGAAAATTTGCGCCGTATAGAGATACGGCTTTAAGGGCAGCCGCCGCAAACTTGGAATTAGATTCTACCGAATTAGCCGAATACTCCTACGGCTTCTTCGCGAACTGCGCCAAGGTCATGCGGAGCGATTTCGGACCCCTTTTGCCGCAGCTCGTGCCGCATCTCCTAGATGTCGCCGCGAGGAAGGACGCGGCGTCGTTCGATTTCGCGGAAGACGACGACGAGGAGGGCGGCGGCTTCAATGCGGCCTTCTTAGATGAGGGCGACGACGGGGATCAATGGGAGGACGACGAGGGCGAGGAATCGGACGACGATTCGCTCGCGGGCCAGGCCGTCGTGACCGTCCGGACGGCGATGATGAACGTGAAGCGCGCGTCCATTGTTGCCTTAGGTAACCTCGCCGAGTACACGGAGGGCTTATTCGCGCCTCATTTAGACTCAGCTCTCCAGTGCCTCAAGGTGCTAGTAGATTATTTCCATCACGAGATTCGGGAACGCGCGGCGATCGCCCTGCAGCAACTCGTGCACGGTGCGTGTCTCGCGCACGGGGGACCCGCAAGGGATCCCTCATATGCGGCGCCGCCGAACGACGAGAAGGAGCCCAAAGCAATAAACTGGACGAAAGGGTCCGACGAGCCGGTGCTCCCTCCCCAGCTCGCGGTTTACGTCCAGGACTGCGTCGGGCTACTCCTACGACTCATAGCGGAGGACACGGCCAAGAGCGTCGCTGCCGTCGCTTGTGAATCGTTGAATGAATTGATACAGGACGCGGGGCCGTCCTCCTTCATGAGTAGACTACCACAGTTACTAGAAGCATTAATACTCTTGGCGAACGGCAAGGCGCCCTGCCAAACTTTATTAGGGGACGACGACGACCACGACGAGGACGACGACGACGACCATGATAACGTCCTGATGGACAACGTCGCGGACCTGTGTGGCGGCGTCGCGAAGGTCGCCGGTGCGCGCTTAGGCACCGAGGCGACGGACGCCATGTTTAGAGCGTTCGCGCGGTATGCGCAGCCTTCGCGCTCAGCGAGTGATCGGGCCATGGCCCTGGGCTGCTTCGCCGAGCTCTGTGTGGAATTACCGCCGGAGCTGGCCGCGGACCGGCATTTTGGCACGTTACAACCGTTGTTTGCGTCGGCTTGTGGAGATCAGCATGCGAACGTCGCGAGGAATGCGGCGTTTGGCCTCGGAGCGCTGTGTGAAAGAGCCCCAGCGAACGCGAAGCCTCATCTCCAGGGCGCGTTGCACGCGCTGTTCCCACTCGTGCAAAGGGCGGACAATTCAAAGGCGGAACGCCAGGCCCAGGACGCCGCGGCCTCGGACAACGCGCTGGCGTCCATGTTCCGCGTTTGTGCTGCGGATGTTCAAAGTGCGCCCGTCGACCAGGTCCTCGGGCTCGTGCTACCTCGGTTACCTCTGCAGGAGGACGCCGGGGAAAATTCTACGTGTGCTCAGTTCTTCATCGACCTGGCCGTCCAGGGCCACCCGGCGATCCAGGCGCACGCCGCTTCCATCCGGACGGCTCTACAGAAAATGCTTTCGGAGGAGAAGCTCGACGACGCGGCCGTCGCGGAACAAGCTCGGGGGTTGCTTGGGCGGCTGGGGGGGTAAGGTTCTAGGGTTATTAACCTAGCGGCCTGTGAGACACTAGCAAGCTGGGTTCACCATCCAAGCCGCGACGACGCAGTTCTGGAGGAACCGACGGGGCGGCAATTACTGTCAAGTTAATATTTGTGACGCCAGATTGGTCGAACGGCTTGCCTGGCCGCGTCGCAGCTCTGAGGAGAAAACAAGTAAGCAGGCCAGGTCTCGTGCGGCGCCGCCGCGTCGTCAATTGAGGGGGTTTGCCCCGCGCGGAGCCGCCCGGGCTCGAAAATCATTGAGGGCACGAACCGCGACGGCAGTGATTCACGCAGGCACAGGAAGACTCGCACGCATACGAAGCTTAAAGAGATGCGTACTGTCCTCTTTTGTCTCGTGCTCTCCGCGAACGCGCTCCCTGAAGCGCACCTCCGCGGCCGCAACCGCGACCGCGACCTGAGCGTCCCCGAAGACGCCAAGAGCCGCTTCCTCGGCCTCGCGTCGAACGAGAAGCCATCGGTCGCGCTGGCGCATGGCGGCGCGGGCGAGCCGGCCGCGTTTGTCGAGGGCACGTTCCAGCGGCGCCTCCAGGAGTGCAGTGGCGCCGTTGGGCCGGATTGCGATGGCAACATTTGCCCGTGCAGCTTTTTATGGATGGAAGATTTTTATGAGCCTCGAAGCCCAAAAGTGAATGTCGCCGAATTGTCTGCCGCAAATGAGACGACAATCTATATCCCCCCGCTCGACTCCACGTCGGGCGGGCAGGCCCACAGACTCCACGTCTGATCGGGTGCACATATCCCTTTGCTGTTCCCCACACCCGCCCTCGCGGCGCCGTCCTCACGTCCTAGGCGCGAAGGCTACCCGCTGCATCCCCCGAGGAGTGTAACATAAAAACGTACGAAACTTACGCACCACCCTCAAAAACCCACCGCGCCACCCGCGCCGCCCCCACCCCCAGCGCCACCGGCCCCACGAGGTACAGCACCATGAGGTAGGCCGGCGGCGGCGGCGGCGGCTCCTCCTCCGCCGGCTTCACGAAGTCGAGGTGCGTCCGCGTCGTCCGGGGCGCGCAGCACGGCCGGTCGCAGCCCGCGCCGAGCGCGCAGTCCGTACCGAAGCGCCGCCGCGCCTTCTTCTGCTTGCGCGCGAGCTTCCGCGCGTTCGCCTCGGCGCGCGCCGCGGCCAGCCCCTTCTCGCGCGCCGTCGCGACGAAGGTCGCCGTCGGCGACCCGAGGATGTGGAAGCGGTCGCCGCCCTCGAGGCCTCGTAATTCGGGCGCGTGCCGCCTGCGCGCAGATATCAAAGTGAACGCCATCAAGCAGGCGCCGCGTCGATGGCGTGGAGGTCATGATTGACACACCGCGCCGCACCACGTCAAATTGAGCCGCCACTCGGCCGGGTCGCCCGGCACGCGGCCCCTTACCATATCTCGGAGATGCGCCGGGCACGTGCCCTTTTGCAGGTCCGTGACGGCGTGCATGATGTGCCGCGCGGGCCCTCCAAATAAGATCGCGTCGCCCGATTCGAGCACGACCGTCGTCTCCGGATCGTTGGGGCCGTGCTTCATGCGGAAGGAGCACGCCGCGCCGAGCGACAGCGACACGACGGGCGTCAGGTCGCGGCCGTCGGACCGGCCGTTGTCCCGGTGCCAGCCGAGACCGCGCTCGAGCTTCGCGTAGAAGAGCATGAGCAAATGTGTGGTCGAGGCGCCCACCGGGTCCACCTCTTTATACGCGCGTCGCGCCGCTTCCTGCAGCGCGTCGCTGAGCGCTCCGGCCCTGGGATCGACGGCCTCCACCGCATCATAGCAGCGCCCCCGGAACTGGCGCGGCGCGTTCAGCGCGCCGTCGGCGTCGAGCCACGCTTTCCGGTCGATGCCGTGGCGCAGCGCCCAGGCCAGCGCCTCGCGCTGGCCGGCTTCGTCCAACGCGTTTTTTAACAGCACGACGCCGGGCAGCGGGCTCGACGCGACGCGGTCCGGACTCAACAAGGCGTCGGGGTCGCAGGTCTCGTCGGCGTCGTCTTTTTGTGTGCTGGGCTGCGGCATCGCGTCGACGGCGTCGCGGGAGATGTTTCCAGTGGGAGTGCTCGAGGGCTGCGGCGCCGCGTCGACGGCGCTGGGGCTGCTTGGAGTGGCTGTGTTTGTAGAGGACATGTTGGAGTGAGCGCAGCGGGCGATCGATTCGCCAGCAATGTTATCTGTTGAAAGGTCTCCGCAGCGATCTCTAGCGATCTCTAGCCGCACCGATGCGGGTGCTCCTTGCGTATTTATATTGAAGGCTTGCTAGTGTGTCTTACCACCGCTAGCAGCGTGCACCTTGGCGCCGGCGGCTGCGCGAGAGCGATTCATCGGCGAGAGTGCAAACGCTGTGCACTCGTTTCGCAAGCGATCGCTGCGCTACCATGCTCACGGTGCTCACGGCAGAGGAGCTCTTCGTCGCCCTCGCAAGGGATGCAGTAGCAATCCCCGTCAGCACAGCCTTTGCACGGGTCGCGCTCCGCGGCCGGCGGGAACGCCTTGGTGTCGTCTACGTGCAAGCAGTACTGCTCGCGTGCCTCGCCGCCGTGAACGCCCAGCGCCTCGCGACGGCCGTCTACTGGCGCGACATGGCCCTCACGACTGCCTGCGAGGTCCTGTCGCTCCTCGCGCCGCAGCATCTCTTGGGCGCGGTCGTCGCTTCCACCGTAACGGGCGCGGCCATCGCCTGCGGCCGCGGCGGCCTCGCGCTGCGGGCCTTCGTCGCGCTCGCGGTCGCCTACGCCGCGGCACCCACAACTACTGACGCCGCGGACGTCAAAACGATGAAGGTTTCTGAGCTGAGAGCCGCGCTCGAGGCCGCGGGCGCCGACGCGACGGGCCGGAAGGCCGAGTTGGTCGAGCGCCTCGCCGCGGCGCAACGACCACAGTTCACACGTCTCCTCGCCGCGCTGGTGGCGGGGCTCGGGGCCTTCGTCGCCGGGCCGCGGGTAGCTCGCTACTTGCTGCCGGTCGCGGAGCTCGAGCGGGCCTACGGCGCCTTCGCGGCCGTCGGCGGTGCTGGCTTCCGCGAGCGGACCGTGGCTCTAGTTTTCGTCGGTTTGCGCATCCAATTAGGCGTGGGCCAGCTCGGCGTCGACTATCTGCGGGCGGCGCAGCGGCGGAAGAATCTGTTGGTGGGGGCGGGCGGCCAGAAGCCGCTCGGCGCGAAACCGTATGGCCGGAAGGTCATCGCTTTTGTGATGGCGGCGGCCATTCCGTACCTGGTGCAGCGGACGGCGCTGGAAGCGACCTACGAATTATCATTCAGACGGTACACGCATTCGCTCACTAGATCGCTGCGCCTGGACAGCGTGCTCGGCGGCGACGCGCGGGCTCTCACCGCCGTCGCGGCCTCGGATCTCACGCTAGAAGCCCACGCGTCGACGCTCGAGACATCTGCTAGAAGATGTTATGAATTGGCGTCGCGGAAGGTCTTCTCCGTGCCCAAGCTTCTATTATTACCAACGATGATCTCTCGACATCCCAAAGCGTTTCTCGCAGCTTTGCCCGTCTTCTTGGCGTTGGACGGGGCCAAAGCGAGAGGCATCGCGGCGCTCACGCAAGCCGTCGAACGTAGGAGGAAAGTGGCCAAGACGCTCGCCTCCACGCGTTCGAAGGTGGAAGCGCGAGATGTCCAAGATGCGGACGCTCTCCGAGCCGCCGACGGCGAGGCCTTCGTCAAGGAACGGTGGGCGTCTCTAGCTTCTTCGATCGAGCGCGAGAAGGCCTTTGGGACCTTCTACGAGACGATCCGGAGGTACGTGCGATGGTTGTACTGGTCCGATTTTCTCACGCCGGCGCTCGAGGTGGCCTTGGCTGGGTTGCTCGAGAGAGGATTGATCGACGTGGGCGAGGTCTGGGTCACGGCGCGCGCCTTGGAGGACGGCCTCGACACGCTCCTGACGCGGAGTCGCGCGGAGGCGGAGCTCGGCGAGTTGCTAGCGGACGTCGAACGGTTGGAGACCTTCGCTCGGGCGTTGGATGAAGTGCATGACGAGGACGAGTCGTTAGCTCGAACTTGTAGCGTTGGCGACCTGGCGCTCGACGTTTCATTCTCGAGGGGTGCGGCAAAGGTCCGCGCCAAGGCTTCAGCACAACCGGGCGACGTCCTCGCCGTGTCCGGCCCGAATGGTGGAGGCAAGTCGTCGCTATTTGCGCTACTCCAAGCCTGCGCGCGCGGCGACGCGGCGCCCCCGCCTGGACTAGTTTTAAATGAAGGCGTCGTGGCCGTGCCTCGTACATTAATACACGTCGCCCAGCAGCCCTACTGCCCGCTCCACGCCGTACCTTTAGCTTGGGCTACTACTCGTGTCGAGGCGAGTGTGGACGACGTCGCATCACTACTCGATGCCCTGGACTTCTACCCCGGAGCGTCCACAAACACGACGCTGCTAACCGAGGAGCAGGACGACTTCTGCGGAAGCTTGTCCGGCGGCCAGCGCGTCAAGTTTGAACTAATGAGACAGGTCCTCTTGCCCCACGAAAAAGGCATGCCGTGCCCCGACCTGTTGCTCCTGGACGAGATCTTTTCGCCGCTCGATCCCGCATCAAAAGCAGTAGCGCAGAAGAGTATCAAAGACGCCTGCCCCTCCTCAGTCGTATTGGCCATCTTCCACGCGGAGGCCGGTGCTTGTGTGCCGGCCTTCGACTTCTTCACCGGTGTCCTGCACTTCGAGCGCGGTGCGGACGACGTGACGGGCGTATCTAGAGTTAGTACTTGTTAAGTTTAATTTAGGTTTCTGAGAGCCAGGCCTCGATGAGCTCCCGCGCGACGACCTTCTTGGGCGGCACGAGGAGCTCCAGGGAAGGGTCCTTGTCGAAGGCCTCCTTCGCAACGTCCGGCGACATGACCGCGCCGGGCACGCCGCAGGCCCTCCGCACGGCGGAGCGATCCCACCACCGCGCCTCGAGCAATTCATCATCTAAGACGAGTTCCTGGCCGCAGTCCGCCGTCGCTCGGAACGCGACCATGCAACTCTGCGGAAACGGCCACGGCTGCGACTTGAGGTAGCGCACGGAGCCCTCGTCGATGCGGACCCCCGTCTCCTCCAGCACCTCGCGCGCGACGCAGGCCTCGAAGGTCTCGCCCGCCTCGACGAAGCCAGCTAACGTGGTCATGACGCCCTCGGGGTGCCGCGGCGACCGCGCCAGCAGGATCTTGTCGTTCGCGCGGTTCGACACGGCGCAGATCATCGCCGGGTCGCTTTTAGGAAACGAGACGGCTTTACAGGTCTGGCAGGTGCGCGCGTGGCCCGCGGACCCGAGCGTGCAGGGGCCCCCGCAGATGGAGCAGAAGCCTGACCGTCTCTTCCAAGTCACTAAAGCGGTCGCCGCGAGGGCCACCTGGTTCTCGCTGAAGCTGAGGAATGGTCCATGTACCCTTGTATCCCTAAAGCGGGCGTCGTCCGTCTCGAGGGTCGCGTCGACGGCGAAGAGCGGCGCGCCGTCGAGCGTGCCCAGGAACGTGGCCGTTGCGACGTCGCCGAAGCGCGCAGCATCGGCGCGTGACAGCCGCTCGAGCTTGCCGTCGGCCTCGAAGAGCGCCTTCCCGCCGTCGCAGACGACATAACTAGCGTCTGAGCGTGACGCGTAAGCCGCGATGGCCTTGGCGTTGTCCCGCTCGCCCGCGCAGCGGTCCAAGCCGTCGCCCGTCGCCGCGGCGAGTAGCTCGCGCGCCGCGGCGGTGGCGAACCTTTCCATGTTGTCGCCGCGGCGCGCGTGCGGACTCTCGCACAATGTCTGGCGGACGACCTTGATCCCGTCGGGGGTCCGCGCGGCGACGGCGATGGCCGAGAACCCCGAATCCAGCCCCTTCGGCCGGAACGTCGGCCCGGCAGCCCCGCCCTCGGCGACGGCGTAGTCCGTCCCCATGGCCTCGCAGTATGCGACGGCCGTCTTCGCCGTCCAGTCGCGCTTCGACGCCTTGTACGACGCGGCGTCCGCCGCCGAGGCGTTCAGGAGCGACGCGTGCAGCTCGGCGTCATTCAGCAGGACAGGCTTGCACTTCTGCGTACTATACGCCACGGAGCCGCCCTGGTAGACGGCGGACGAGCCCTCGACGGCCATGATCGAGCTGCTGATGAGGCCGCCCGCCGTGCTCTCGACGACGGTGGTCGTCTTGCCTCGGGCCTTCAGCGCGTCGACGACGGCTTTGAAGGCGGCGGTGCGGGCTGACATATTCCGGTGCTGTGGTATGCTTGTTGTGCTTGTTGTGCTTGTTGTGAGCAGGTCTGGCGCAGCCGTGCGCTTGCTGCACTATGCTGCACTAAGGTGAGCAGGCCCTGTGCTGTTGCTTGCCTTTCTAGCTGCAGTTTTTTAGTGCAGTTCGCTGCGCGCTGTTGTGACAATGAATAATCGTTAACTGAGCACGAATCGTACCCGCCTGGCGTGAGAGCCCAGCTTTGCACTCTCACTGATGCAAAACAAGAGCATAATCGTCGACAAGCTAGATCCGTCCCGGGCGACGTTATCAGTCGTGAGGACCCATACTGTATGCTTTGATTCCATGTTTTTGCACGGTGTCCTAGCGTAATGAGACACTAGTAATCGGCGCGTCGACTCGTCGGGCATCGATATCGGCGTCTCGGCAGCCTGGCTGCACGAGCAGGCTTGACGAAGCGATATCCAGCAACTGAGCGACCAGCACTCAGCGAGACCGAGCTGCAAAAGCCAGCACACGTCGCGTGGCCCAACTTATCCAATTATTTAACAAAACTCCCAGCTGAGCGGACTGCCTGCCAAAATGTCTGAAACCAATGGCAAGGTCGTCTGCATGGTCACCGGCGGCTCGGGCCTCTATGGCATGGCTATTAGAGCACACGTCGACAGCTCGGCGGAGGAGAAGGACGCGACCTGGGTCTTCCTGTCGTCGAAGGACGGCGACCTCCGCGACCGCAAGGCCACGGAGGCCATCTTCGAGCGCGTGCGCCCGACGCACGTCATCCACCTCGCGGCGATGGTCGGCGGCCTGTTTGCGAATATGTCGAAAAAGGTCGAGTTCTACCGGGAAAATATGCTCATGTACTTTATCAGTGTCTCGTTACGTGGCAGAGAGCAGCAGAGAGCAGAGAGAGCGCGCGGTACGACGCGTGGACGTTGACGCCATCGACGCGGCCCCGTCGCAGGAACGACAACGTCATGGAGTGCTGCCGCATCTACAAAGTGCAGAAGCTCGTGTCCTGTTTGTCGACGTGCATCTTCCCGGACAAGACGACGTATCCCATCGACGAGACGATGATCCACGACGGCGCGCCGCACCTGTCGAACGAGGGCTACGCGTACGCCAAACGGATGATCGACGTCATGAATAGGTGCTACAAGGACGAGTACGGGTGCAACTTCACGAGCGTCATTCCCACGAACATTTATGGGCCGCACGACAACTACTCGATCCAGGGCGGCCACGTCGTCCCGGGCCTGATCCACAAGTGCTATCTGGCCAAGAAGAACGGCACGCCCTTCGAGGTCTGGGGCACCGGCTCGCCCCTCAGACAGTTCATCTACTCCGGCGATTTGGCTGCTCTCACGGTCTGGGTGTTACGCTCGTACGACAGCACGGACCCCATAATCCTCAGCGTACCCGAAGAAAAGGAGGTCACGATCAAGGACGTCGCCCTCATGATCCGCGACGCCATGGAGTTCAAAGGCGAGGTCAAGTTCCTCACGGTCGAGAGCTGTGTGGAAATCAGCCAGTGAGTTGGGTTATTCGAGCGGTCACGGCGATGATGTCGCGTCGATGGCCTGGAAACTTCACGCCATCGAGCAGACGCAGCTACGGAGAAAATATCGCGTCGATGGCGTGGGGCGCCCGAAATTTGATTTCCACACAGGACAAGGCCGACGGCCAGTACAAAAAGACGGCCTCGAACGAGAAGCTCGCGGGGCTCCGACCGGACTTCCAGTTCACGCCCATGGCCGAGGGCCTAAAGAAGGCCTGCGACTGGTTCTGCGCGAACTACGAGACGTGCCGGAAATAGGTAGGTGGGGAATTGTGGCCGGCGCGGGCGCCGCGCGGGCGTAAGATGATCTATATATTCGTCGCGGCGACGGCGTGGGTATCCTAGATCTCTGATCGACGGCGCGTGTGCGCCATCTCGACGACGCGAGAGCCAAAGACAAACTTATACCCGTCGCGCCTGGTGCCGTCTTTGAGCCGTCGCCTTCGCCTTCCGCGAGCGCTGGATGAACTTCATCGCGTGGTCCTCGGGCAGCGACTGGGAGATCGCCGGGAGGTTCCCGACGTTCGCCATTATCGGTGGTGGCATCGTCTCTCGTCGCTCCTCGAGCCGCGCGAGCAGCTCGACCCTTTCTTCCGCCTGCCTATGGACGTGCCGCTCCAAATTCGCGATCTGCTCCCGCAAAGCACTTTCGTCGCACGACGGCGCCGGCAACGGCGGCGCCCGCCGCAACGCCTCCATTTCGCTCGAGAGTCTGGCTTGCTCGCCCGCCGCGACCTTCAACAGCTCGGTCAACCGCTCCTTCTCGGCGGTCGCCTGGACGACCCCTTCCGCTAATTTTTTGAGGTTCACGGCGTCCTGGCGCCGTTCCTCATGTGTCGCTGCGAGCGCCTCCGCGAGCTTTTCGTTCTCGTCGCGCGCGGCGTCGTTCTCCGCCACGAGGGTCATTGATTTTTTGCGCTCGTCGTTCAAGCGGCTCTTGAGCTTCGCGAGCTCGGCCTGCCCCGTCTCCGACATGCCAGTCATCGCCTCTTCGAGCGCCTTCAGGCGCGCCTCGGCTTCTGCAGCGCGCTGCACCGCGTCAGCTACGCTTGTCTCCGCGTCGACGGCGCGCTTGCCGTACGCGTGCGCCGACGCGAGGGCCTCCGTCGCGCGGGCCTCGGCCGCGTCCCGCGCCGCCCGGGCGGCTTGCAGTTCCGCATTGATGGACGTCTCGAGGGCGCTCGCGGATTCGCGGTGAGCGTCCGCGGCGGCGCTCGCCGACGAGGCCGCGGCGCCACAGGCTGCGTCCGCGGCATTTTTAGCGTCCTCCAGGCGCGCCTTCAATTGCACCGCCTCCGCCGCGTCCTCGACGGCGCGCCGTCGCTCATTCTCGGCGGAGGACGCGCGGGCCTCGGCGCCCGCCACGGCCGCGCGCAGGGCCGCCGCCTCGCGCGCCGCGCCCTCGGCCCTCTGTTCAATTTCGCGGACCTTGGCCGCGGCGACGTCGTTGTAGCGCCGCGCCGCCGCGGACTCCTCGGCGCGCTGGCGGGCCGCCGCGTCGGCGTCGGCGCGCGCCTGGCGCGCCGAGGCGTGGGCCTCGTCCGCGTCGGCGCGGGCCGCGTCGAGGTCCGCCGCGCCGGAAACGGCTTGCGCGCGCGCCGCGGCTCGCATCGCCGCAAAGGCCGCCTCGCCGGCGGCGCGGGCCTTCGTCGCATTTGTTGCGGCATCTCTGGCAGCTTCGGCCTCCGCTCTTACAATCTCGACGTCTCTTCTTGAACCCGCGGCCGCGACCTCGCTCAGCGCGAACCGCTGCGCGTTCTCCGCTTCGAGGGAAGCGGCCCGCTCGAGCGCGAGCGCCTTCGTGCGCGCGAACGCCGACCGGAAGCCACTTAACTCATTTCGCATCTCGTCCAGGACGTCGCGGTCAAGACGCAGCGCCGTCTGGACCAACTCAAGCTTCTTGCGCAGGCGCGCCTCGGGGGCGTGGTACTCGTGGTGGATGGTGACCTCCATGGTACCTCGTATCGAGCGTCGTTAGCACAGCTGGCGTCCCCACTGTGATCCGTGGACTGTTGCTCTTCGCCAGGTTGGGCTGCCGCCGCAGCGATGGCGTATGGAGCGGACGTTGCGAGGCGTGCCCTGGAACCCTCAGTAAACGCAAGGCGGGGCGCACGCCGGCACGCTCAGCTTCGCAAGGCAGCCCCCCGTTGGGCTGCCTGCGAGGCTGCGGCCTGGCTTCGCGCGCGGCCGTGAGCTAGCGCCCCACGCGTCCGCGGGGCGATCTGTCCGCACGTACCGGCTACTCCGTCGTGACGCCTCCGACGCGACGTTGCGCATTGGGCCCGCGAGTAGCCCGCGGGCCCGCGAGCTCCTCCGCCGAGCTCCTACCGAGCTCCTACAGCGAGCTACTTATCGAAGGACCACCGGATAGCTATCTATAGAGAGGCCCCTTACCCACAAGAAAGCCCAACAACTCAGAGCCCGAGGATGCTCTTCGCCGCCTCCGAGTGCGGGACCATCGGCACGGACCCCTCGATGTTGTTCGCCGCGAGGAACGACATGAAGCCGATCATCGCCAGGCGCCCGTTTTTGAGTTCGGCCTCCTGCTTGCGCTTGAGCGACTCCGGCGACATGGCGCCCGACAGGTTCGCCCAGTCGTAGGTCACGAACTCGCCGCCCTTCAGGTAGTGCGGCTTCTGCATCTCCGACGCGCACTCGACGCAAAAAATCCAGCCCAGGATCTGGAGCTTGCCGCCGACCGGCACGGCGGCCCACGCGTCGAGCGGTTTTTTGGCGGCGAGGTCGCTGAACTTCGTCGAGTAATCGATCGTGCCCGGCAAGCTTAAGTGGAGGCCGTTCACGATCCAGCCAGCGCAGGCGAGCATGGCGACGCGCGAGTGCTTGAGCTCGCAGGCCCGGAACCAGATCAATGATTCGTCGGAGAAGGTGGCGAAGCCCATGGGGTCAAAGATCTTCCCCCCAAACTCGAGCCCAATACCCGGCATGTCCGCGGCCATGGGCCGCGTCTCGAGGCCGTCGTCTCTTGTTAAGATCGGCGGCGTCTGGATGACCTTCCCGGCCTGCCTGACGACCGTGGACGCGGCCGGCGCCGACGGCGCGACGAGCGCGTTGGCCGCCGCGGCGAGGACGAGCGCGCTCTTCATCCTTCCGCTGCCTGTGTGAGAACGCGTCTTGAGCTGGAGAAGCGCTCGACCAGGCAAGGTCGATCTCGGCGCCTTGAACGGCTAAACGAGCGCTGTTTTTCGATTCGCGCCCATGCACAGGGTGAAGATGAACACCGCTGGCAGCTCAAAATGTGATTTCGACCCAGGGTTATGCAGCTACGACGGTCTAAAGCCGAGTTGCCCCGAATCCTCTAGTGTCTTACGTCCGCTAGCTCGCGTTTCGTCACACGAGACTGCAGCTCTCCGGCGCTTGGATAAGCCGATGATGACCAGGATGCGTCAAAAAGCGCGACGACGGGCCGATTTCGTATGCTTGCTAGTGTCTTACAGGTCGCTAGGTCTTGAATTCGTTGCTCGGCGACTAAAGCCGCAAGCGGTGCGATATTTGCCTCAAGAGCGTAGTTGGCATCGATAATGCTGCGACACGCCAGCGCCGTCGCGTTCCGCGGCTCGCTCGTCGCACGCTCAGCCAGCACCACCACGAGCAGCGCTTGGCCTGCATTTTTAGCTCCGGTCGTAAACCGAGTCACCGATGGTGCTGGACTAGGAGAACTCCAGCGCCTCAAAGCAGCGGTAAATGAGGCAGAAACGGCGCACGAGGCCGCCGTGGCCCAACGGGCGGAAGCGTTACGAGCGCACGATTCATTAACACAAGGCCGGTCCTCGACACAGGCCGACCTCACCGTTCTATTGCAGCGCCGCGACGCCTGGGACGCCGACGACGTCAAGAAATTCACGCGCTTGACTTCGGATGAACACTCTCTGAAAACGCGGATCTCGGAGAGCTTAATCACGAGGGAAGCGTCCGAGCGCGCCGCCGAGGCGGCCGAGCGGGCATTTCTAAAAGCGGTGCGGTCCCAGTACCACGGCGAGCTCATGTGGCAGGAGAAGTATAGAGCGTTGTCGCTGTATAGCACCTGGGCTCTGATCGTCGTGAACTCGCTAGTCTTCGTCGGGTCTGGCATTCACAGGAGCTACGCGGACCGGGAGCGCCTGGCCGAGGTCGAGCGGGCCGCGTCGGAATTGAGCGCGGCGTCGCAACGCGCGTCGGATGCCGCGTCGGCCGCGGCTCAAATTGCTGCCGACGCGGCCGACCGCGCGGCCGCCGCGCTTGCGGCGTCACAGGTCAAGCCGGTGCGGCGCTGGCCCGCGGTGGCCGCCGTCTGGACCGCTGTAGTTGAGCGTGCCAAGCGCCTCTACGCGGCCGCGGCCGCCGATCGGCGCGCGCCGGCGGCGGGCAGCGTGCTGATCGGTCTTCTGATATATGCGTGGCGGTGGCGGTGATTATTTATCTATATATGTCTAAGTGTAAGTTTGATTTCACAGACGTCGCGTCGATAGCGTAAAGACACTAGCAAAGCGTCCGAGATTTTGGCTGCCCGCGCGGCACGTTCCAGGCCCGAGGCAGCCCACGCAAGCTCGAAGCCGCATCGAAACGGTCTCGAGCAAAGCGCCGCCTTGGCGCACGCACGTTTCGGCGCCGAGGCAGACATCACAAGAAAACAGCCTTAGAAACAGCCATGGCCGCCGCGGACGTCGCGCCGGCCCCGGAGCCGGCCATGTCCGGCGAGCTGAAGATCGTGCTCACCTGCATCCTGCTGGGCGCCGTGGGCTTGACCGTTGGGGTCATCACGTTTTCCACACTGCTCCCGGAGATCTTCGGGGGGCGCCAGGGTTATGTGGCGGGCGTCGTGCTGGTTTTACTGGCGTTGGCCGTCTTGGGTTTGTTGCAGGGCGCCTTTGAATGTGTTTTGGGCGACGATCTGGCCCTGCCGAAGCACGTGGCGGCGCTCGGGACACTTTTTGTGGTCGTCGCTTTGAACAGTGCGGCCGTATGCGTCGGCGCGAACGCCATGGTCCGGGGCGACAAGCCCGCCGCCGTCGTGTCATTAGCTTGTGTCCTGGCCTTGCTCTCGTTGGGCCACTCTTTACTGATAAGATCGCAGCGGCGCAAGTACGCGAACCAGAAAGAAATATTAACATGGCTGCCTGCTTGCTTAGCTACAATAATGCTGCCCTTCGTCGGCTTCTGGATCAGCGTCGGGCCCGGCGTGCACGCGAGTGCCGTCGCGGCCGCTTGCTGCGTCGTTGCTCTAGGCTCGTTCGCCCCGTTAGCTCTTGCGGCGCCGGCCTTCAAAAGGGGCCGGACGGCGGGCCTATTGCAATTGCTACACGCGCTATTGACGCTGATCTCCGTCCTAGTGACCGCACTCGGCGGCCAGTTCGACAGAGGTGCTAGAAGTTTGATCGTATGGCCCTGCGGCCTCGCCGGCTCTTCAGCAATACACTACCTCGTCACGGCCGCCGTGCGCCACCCCTTGTTCAACAAGGCCGAGTCGAACGATGGGGGCGACGGCCCGTCGGCATCACTCGCATTACTTCTGCACGTGCTCGCGGACTTTGTCGGAGCGATCATTGTCAGGTGCGCCGACCCAAAAGCTTATATCTCCATTGGAAGTGTGGCGATCTGGGTCTCACTGTTGATTGGCTGCGGGGCCTACTACTCGTCGCCCTCGGACTTCCTCTATGTGCGCCGGTCCATGCTCGCCCTCGTCTTCTTCGCGACGAGCTTCTGGACCGGTAGAGCGGCTTTACTGGTCACCGCACCGGTCGCCGTGGCGGCGTGGTGGGCGATGCAGATGCCCTGGTGGCGCACGGTGTGGAAATCAACCAGTGAGTTAGGTTTGACACGTGGGGTGGCCGACATTTGATGTCCACACAGGTGGCGCACGCGCGGCGCCTACACCTACGCGCAGGTCACGACAGATACTGCACCGGCGTCTCCCGCTAGAGTCGCGCCCGACACCGCGACGGTCGAGAGCGCCCCGTGGTACGAGCGCTCGATCAAACCCTCCCTGTTTATTTCTGGCGTGTTCCTGGGCGTGGGGTCCTTCGTTGCTGTCGATTGGCTCGATGCGCTGAATGATTGTGATAGGTGGCTCCTCGCGGGAAGAGCGTTTTTGCTGTTGCCTGCTGCATTAATATTAGCGGACGCGAATCGAAGACGAGCCGTGGCTGGCGACGAGACGCACGCCACCATCTGCGGATTAGCAGCATTTGCATTACCACTGGTAGCGATGGCTTCACTAAGGGGTGGAGACGGCAACACCGCACCAGATGCTGTGATAGCATTACTCCACGCCTTCTTCGCCGTGATACTCTTAGGAGTCACGTCGTCGAAGCGCATCAAGGCCCCCCTAGCAGCGGTCCGGACAGCTCGAGGCTGCGCCATGGTCGCCGTTCTTATATATGTGGCTCGCTTGGAGACGTTCAACTTCGTGACATATGTCGTAGCAGTAGCCGCGTGTGTGGCCGGAGTCGTCGGGGCTGGTTCTAGTGATGAATTGGGCTATGATACGGTGCTGGGGGCCTGCGCTTTGTTATTAGTGGCGGCCATCGCGTTCTTGTCCGAAGGCGACTGCGGCGGGGGGCCGTCCACTTTTCAATGTTCGGCCTATCCCCTCCTCGCGTTGTTACCGGCCTTGGTCGTGTTCCACGTCCTACAACAAAAGGTCCGGAAGGCTGAAACAAGAACGGCGTTACTCCCGGATTTGGCCGGCGCGGCGCTAGTACTGGCGTTATCTTGTTTACCCTTCGCCATCGCGGTCGTCGTGCAGAACGGGCGGCAGATCATCCACAACATCGTGAAGCGGGGCGTCCAGGAGGCGGCGGGCGCGCCCTTCATGCTCTCAGCCGTTATATTGTTCATGGAGTGCGGACTTGTCGCAACTTACTTCTCGGCGCCCAAAGGTCCTGGCAATAAAAATGCCGTCTTCACGTGTCTGAGCATGGTCGTATTAGCAGCCACGGAAGTGGCCATGCCCCTGGCGCTCGCACCGACGGCGTTGTTTGCCGTCGCGCTCGCGAGGATGGAGAAGTCGTTACCCGCAGCCATCGTCGCGACACTCACCTTCCTCGTAAGGGCCCAGTTCCAGCTCTACTTGGGGTTGTACGGTTTAGGCATGAAGTGGTGGGCGCTCATCCTGGGCATTTGCACGTTATTACTCGTCTTCATGTGGCCGATGCCGTCCCTGAAAGATAACGAAAGCGGTCTACTAGTGGGCGTTTTCAGACTCGCCTTCATCACAGGAGGAGTGGTATTAATAGGCCCGGCCACGTTCGGCTGGGGCGCGCTCATCGGCGTCTGTTTCACGACGGGCTGGTTCGTCTTCACCGATAAGAAGGAGGGAGGTTTGCGGGTCTTGCTGGCCTTGCCGTTGTTGTTCTTCGGGGCCATCGACATGGTTTTGAATCTCCAGTTCGGGATGACGGGCTGCCACGCGATTGCTGCCGGCATCGCCGCGGGGCTGACGCTGCTTGGTAGTTGTGTGCTAGCGAAGACTTCTGATGACGACGTCGGGCGGTTCGTGGCGCATGCATCCGTATACTTGTACGCTCTACCCTTGGGCCTGGGCGGGGCGCTCAACTCATTAGATGATGGATTACGCATCGGTTCTGTGGTTGCCGTGCTCGTGATTGTATTGGTGTGGAGCATCCTAGCGAAACATGCTCTGATGTCGGACGTCGTCATCCCAATCATCTCGCTCTGCTGCGTCGCGGGTCTGTATCGGATCCCGGAGCGCACGCTGCCGGCGCTCGCTATTACCTCAGCGGGCTGGTGTTTGGTGTTGGGCGCGCTGTCCCTCGTACCGAAGAAGGAGAAGGCGCCTCCATCAGATGAAGCAACGAGACCCGCAAAGGGTTCGTTTGATGAGCCGGGCGACGTCGAGGCCTCCGAGCCGCCGCGGGGCCTCGGGGCCCTCGCCGCTTTTGTGCACAAAAACTTTTCTTTCAAGGGCTGTTTGGGAGGCGCGCCCATCAACCGAAGGCGCCGCGCGGCGCTCTGGCTCCTCGCGGCCTTCACCTTCGTCAACGGCCCGGCCTCGAAAGTCGCGGCGATTCCTGTGGTAGTCGCGGCCATTGTACTTGTGGGGAAAGAGTTAGTGCAAGAAGAGGAGGAGCCTTCGCAAAATATCAGTGGCGAGGCGATACTGACCATCTTACTGCTGATCGGCACGTATCTGTTGGTCGTGAACATCCAGGGCGAGGGCGCCTTCTACCCGTTCAAGTCCATGATCTGGCGCACGCAGCGCAACGCGACGGGCGCCTGCGCCGTCGTTTCACTAATAGCGCTGCCTCTCGCTTTGATATTGTGGGTCTGCGATGAAAAGATCCAAGCCTTTGTCGTGGCCTACCTGTGGTGTGTGCCCTTTGGTCTGGCCGCGTCTATTCCTACTAAGGGATGGCTCGGCGTCGCCGCCACACTCGCGACGGGCGCGGTGTCCATCGGGGTCTTCGACCACCCTTCGGTATCCGCGGCCCTGACGCCGCCCGTCGCGCTCGTAAGTGGCGCCGTGCTCGCCGAGTTTTCGGGTGTCATCGGCGCGTCGAGGCCCTACTGGCATGTCTTCGCTGCTGGTTCTGTATTACTAGCTGCGCTCGAGCTGTTCATTTTCATGCATACTCCTCACGGTGAAAAGGCAAAGGACAGCCTCCTCTTAGCAGCCCAAACAGCTACAGCCATGGGCCTCGCCTACTTCTTCGGGGGTATTGTAGGTGTCTCTGCAGTCACGATTGTCGTGCTCTTCGATTGGCACGACAGGTTTACGGACGAGAACAAACGCAACGACATGAAGATCGTCTGGGGCTGCTTCGGCCAAGCCTTACTGGTGGGCGCGGGCCTGGGTACGGCGGGCTATGCCAGGAACGCTAGTGGTTTATTTGGTGAGTACATGGGCCAGACTGCCGATGCCGCTTCTCTCGTGGCCGGCTTCGGCGCTTTACTACTACTCATCATCAAAGACCACCGGTCGCCGGCCTTAGCCTACGCCTGGGTCCTCGCGTACGGTCTCGGTGGGGGCGCCGCGAACAAGCTTGGTAATGCGCTCGTCGCGTGGGGCGCGATCCTCGTGAGTGGTGCGTATGCACTCACCAAGCGTCATGTCGTGGCGTGCTGCTACGTGGTCCCGCCCCTCGGCTTCGCGGCCGGCGCCTTCCTGAGCGCGCGGGTGTGCTGCGCCCTCGCCGTGACCCGCGGCGTTTTTTATGTTGCGCTGCCCGTGTGGGTCTACGGCTTCTTTCTACTGATATCGTCGATTACCTTGAGACACCAGGGCAAGGACTTTAATATGGAAGCGTCGGATGGCATGTGCGCCCCCAAAGAACTCTGCGCGGCGAC
Source organism: Pelagomonas calceolata (assembly GCA_918797485.1). NCBI lineage: Eukaryota > Pelagophyceae > Pelagomonadales > Pelagomonadaceae > Pelagomonas > Pelagomonas calceolata. The sequence goes on along the minus strand of CAKKNE010000006.1, from coordinate 460,182 downwards.
GTGGTGCTCGTGCTTGGAACTGAGCGGGTGGCTCTGGACCTTCGTGGGTTTGTGCGCCGGCCTCTTCTTCGGCATCAACGCCGTCTGGGGCCGGATGCTCTTCTGTGGGCTACTGATTGTCATGGGCCTCATCAACCTGACGCGGGGCTTCCGCGTCGGCAAGCAAGTTTCTGATCATGCCGACGAGGCGCTCAACGAGAAGCAGAAGGCCGCGGAGAACGCCGAGTTCGCGCGCGGCGTGCGCCTGCGCATCTTCGGGATGGTCGTGATTAATCTCGCGGTGTGGTTCGCGGTGGGAGGCGTGGAGACCGCCATCGCGCGGGCGCTGCTGGCGTGCCTCGGCAGCCTCGTGGCGATCGCCTCGGGCTGCTTCTACCTCGTCTGGCAGAAACAGATCCGCGCGCGCGCGCCGGCGCCGAAGCCTGCGCCGGTGCCAGTGCCCGAACCCGTCGCGCAGCCCGTCGCGCAGCCGCAGGAGGCGACGCCAGCGCCTCCCGCTCAGCCGCCAGCGCCACCGGCCGAACCGGTCCAGCCCCCGGCCCCGGCCCCGGCCCCGGCGGCAGCCCCGGAGCCCCTGCGGAAGGAGACGCTCCCCGCCGTCGACGTGGCCACGGGCGCGGCCGTGACCTGGCTCAAGGTCGAGCCCGCGACGAAGGGCGACGTCCTCCTGCACGTGCACCCGCCCATGGACGCCTGCGTCAACGGCGCCGCGCTGACGGTCGAGCCCAAGAAGCTGATCGATCTCCTCCAGCAGGCCGAGGCGGCGTCGCTCGCCGCGACGCCGGCGCCGACGCCAACAACGCCGACCAGGCAGGAGCTCCGCGTCACCGTGCCCGACGGCTGCAGCGCCGGCCAGACGATCCACGTGCAGGCCCCCGACGGGCGCATCCTCGCGATCGTGTTGCCACCAGGGTCTGCGCCCGGTATGCGCCTTGCCATCAAGCTCTGAGAAATTCCTCGACGATCGGCGTCTGAGAATCCTCCCCCTTTCGTGCTCCCTCCCTCCCTCCTTCCCGTCAGCTCTCTAAGTCCGCGATCTCGTGATCGCGTTAAGGAGTCTACTACTAGTCCCCCAGCGAAACCCGTCCCGGCGAATACAGGTCCGGTGCGTTTGAGGGGTGCCGCTCCGGGGCGCGGCTTCCAGGGCTCTGCGGAGTTACCACTGCTAAAACCAGCTAGCTAAAACACACTAGCAAACAAGCAAACAAGCCAAGCACACACGCGCCGCGGTATTGATACAAATTTGGTCCGTTGCGGATTAAAAGTGGCCGCATCAAACAGCACAGATGAGTAGTCTGGAGTTCAGCGTGCAGCTCGAGCCGCCGGCGACCGATGCGGACGAGTGCTGCAGGCAGCTCGCGGCAGCGGTGCGCCAGGGCGGCCGCGCGAGCTGTGCGGGCGGTCCCAGCAATTTCACGGTGAGCTGCGCGCTGGACGACGTGTCAGCGGTCGCATCGATACGAAATGCGGTGCTCAGCGGCGCCTACGACAGACGCGCCTCGGACGTGACGCGGCTGAGAGTCCGCGCCGACCGCGCGTGCTTCGTCGAAGCGCTCGAAAAAAAGCGCGCCGCGGACGCCGAGCGACTCACGCCGCATCAACGGGAAGTGCTCGACAGTTTGCCCGCGACGGGCGACGTCCACCTGCGAGCCCCGGCCGGAGCCGGCAAGACGCACTGGGGCCTCCATAGAGCGCACGCGGAGATCGAACGCGGTGCCAACGTGTTGTTTTGTGCAAGGAACGAGGCGCTGGCGCTCTTCGCGTGTCGCTGGATCTACCGGAGGTGCCCCGCGGGCCTCGAGCGCCTATTCGTGCTGGTCGACCCGTTCGCGGAGGGGCCGCGGAGAGCGTTGCGCGAGGGCGACGCGCTACGTCTCGTGAGCGACGCGACCGCCTCGTTTTCTCTGGTGGTAGTGGACGAGGCGCATCATGTCTATGCCAATGACGCGCGGCGGAAGGCCGTGGAGAGCTGCGTGTCACCGTCATCAAAACGCGTGCTGCTCAGCGACGCGTCGCAGGGCGCCTCCGCGGTCGCGTACCCGCCGGCCCACGCCGCCGAGCTCACGGAGGTGGTGCGGTGCTCGCAACGGGTGGTGGCGGGCGCCATGGCGTTCCAGCTCGGCGGCGACCGGAAACTGCTCACGGCGTCGGTGTCGGAAGATGCGGGACCGCCCCTCAAGTCGTTCCTGTTCGACGCGGAGGAAGAAACCCGCTTCGAGGCGTACGGCAAGTACTGCCAGGCGGCCCTCGTGCACGTGTCGACGTCGTTCCCCGGCCTGGACCTGCACGACCGCGTCTGCGTCGCCGTTCCAGACGACGCGTTTCGACGACAGCTCCTGGAGACGGGCGCGTTTGATAACTATCGAGTCCGGACCGCCGCTGGCGCTTCAGCGGAGCTCGTAGGGACGTCTCTCGTCGTCGACGCGATTGATAACTTGGACGGTCTCGAACGACTGGTCGTGATCTGCTGCGGTCTCGACGCCGTCAAGGACGAGACACGGTCATCTTTGTATAGAGCCGTGACGCGGGCCCACCTCATGGTCGTCGTCGTCAACGAGTTCCTGCGGGGCGGCTGGCTCGAGTTCCTGGGGAGCGTCCGTCTGAAGGACGAGCGCTTCGACGCGCGCGACGCGCTCGAGCGGTGCCGGCTGAGCGCGGCAGACGACGCCGTCGGTGCGGACGTGTCGGCCGCCGTCGAGGCGCGGCTTTCCTCAACTTTCCCGAGCGCGGTCGTCGCGGAGCTGCGACTGGTCGCGCTCGAGGCGTTGGAGGCCGGCGCCGCGAGCGCGGACGCAGCAGCACAGAGCGCCGTCGACGCGTGGGCCTCGGAGGTGGCGGCCGCCGCCGCGGCGCTCGGGGCGTTGGGCGTTGTCGATGAGGAGCTCGCAGCGACGGTGGCCGTCGCGCTGCGGAAGCGCCAGGAGGTGACCCTCGAGGGCGCCGCGGCGCGGGCGGTCGCGAAGCGGCGCGCAGAGCGACGGGCCGCGGACGCGCGGGCCCTGCTGCCGCCGGACGCGTCGGAGCCGGCGCGCCGCTTCATCGTCGCGCGCTTTGTGCACAGCGAGGCGCCGATCGGGACGGAGGCCGTCCGCGCGCGCTTCGACGAGTATCAAAATATCGCCGCGACCGGCGCTCGCCGCGCCGCGGACCTGGCGGCGGACCGCTCCGGCCCGAAAGGCCCGCCGGTCGACGCGGAGGCGCTCGCCGCGGCCGCGCTCGAGCGCGTCGCCAAACTCACGACGGCCGAGGTGCCGGCGCTGAGCGTCGACGGCGCGTTCACGGACGCCGTCGCCGCGGCCGACGCCGCGGCGGTGTCGAATCATATCGGAGACGCCGTCCGGCGGGCCCTGGAGCCGAAGCCGGGCGGCTGGATCTTCGCGGCGGCGCGCGGCGAGCCGCGGCTCGGCGCCGCGGCGCGCAAGGCGCTCGTTGTGGCCGTGACTGATCTTGCCGGCGGGAATTTTGACGACTGGCCGACGAAAGACGACTGGCCCGCGTGGACGCGGGCCGTCGACAAGGCGGCCGATGAGCGCGCGGGCGAGTGGGCCAAGGCCGAGGCGCTCGCTTTGTATGCGCTCGACGAGGCGCTCCGGGAGGCCGGGCTAGATGCTGACGACCACGCGGACCTGGCCGAGACGTTCGTGCGCGAGACATTCTTGCGAGACCATACGCGCAAGACGCTCGTGGCGGACGTCCAGGCGCGGGCCGTGGCGCTCGTCGCCGAGCGGAAGCAGGAAGGCGAGAGTTGTGAAAGGCGCCTCGCGCGCGTGGCCCTCGCGTTGAGGGAGGCCTGCGACGCGCGCAACCTGCGGCCGTCGCTCATCGCCGCCGACGCGCTGCGCAAGAAGATCTTAACGGCCTGGCGCAACGGCCAGGACCTGCAGGAAGCCGCGGCCGCCGCCGCTAGATCGTACGAGAATTCAGATCGGAACGACGCCGTCCCCCAGACGGTGTGGGATCCCTCCGGGAATCGAACGGCACAAGCCAGTGCCATGGTCAAGTTCATGCCCTTCCGCAGCGCGTCGCAGTGCCACGCCATCGGCGACGACGCCTTCTCCTACGTCTACACATTCCTGCACTTTTCGCTCCTGGGCACCGTGGCGCTCGTGTGCAAGCGGTGGCGCGCCGCCTCGCAGGACCCGTTCTGGCTGCCGGACGTCGTGTGTTATGCGTGGGGGCGGGCTGGTGTCTCGGGGCTGGAGCAGGACGCGCCGAAGCCGACTCTACTCGATTTTTCGATTACGAGGAGTGTTGTGAATGTCGTCTGCGGCGACGAGGCGACCTTCGCCGTCTGCGACGACGGGACCCTGTACCACTGGGGGAAGCGGTGGGAGCCGGACTTCGAGCGCCCGGTCCTCGAGGCGTCGCGAGAGATGACGATGACACCTACAAGAGTGGCCGGTCTGGCGGACGTCGTAAGTGTGGCGTGCACGCCGTCGGGCTACTACCACGGCCGCGGGAGGGCCTTTGGCTATACTGTTGCTGCTATTACATCATCGGGCAAGTTGTATACGTGGGGCATGAACGTCTGTGGGCAGACATTGCATGCACGGGACACGTCCTCGCGGAACCCGGCCGACTACTTCGTTTCCACACCAACAGAGGTGGCCTTCGGCGACAGTGAGAGAACTCTAAAAGTCGCCGTCGGGCTCGAGTTCATCGCGGTGCAACGGACCTGGAGTATCCCGCTGCCGCCGAGAGACGGGGCCGCGGTCGCGGCACACCTAGGTTCTGGCGGCACCGGCAAGAGCGCGCGCGTCTCGTGGGCCGGGCGCTTCTCCGACGACTGGCAACCGAGCGAGCTGCGGGAGGTGCCGGAGCTTTGTGGGACGAAGTTGGCCGCGCTCACGGCCGGCGCCTTCCACTGCTGCGCCCTGAGGGACGACGGTTCCTTATATGTTTTCGGCCACGAGTACGGCGCTGACGAGTCGAACGGTAATTTGCTCGGATTGGGCCCGCGGGCGACGCGCTTCGAGGGCGAGAGATCGTTCCCGCACGCAGCGACGCGCGTCGAGGGCCTGCCTCCTGTGATCTCTGTGGCGGCTTCCACGTACTCGACGGTCGCCATTACGACGGACGGGCGCTGCTACTCGTGGGGCGACTGCGACGGCGGCGCGCTGGGCCGGTCCTCAGTGAACAACGACGCGCCGGGTCTACTGGAAGCGCTGCGCGGCGTGCGCGCCTGCGCCGGCGCGCTGTCGTACACGAACGGCGCCGTCGCGGCCGCGACGGGCCGCGTCTACGTCTGGGGCGGCGGCGCGTGGGAGGGGGGCATCGGAAACGCGAACGGCGAGGACGTGTCGGAAGTTTCCTGGGCCGGCGTGCCGCCCGTCTACGCGTGCCGCGGCGTTTCGTTGGGGCACAAGCACGGGTTTCTGGTGTTCGAGAAGGGGGTACGCGGCGGCGCCTAGTGTCTGTAATGTTATAAAACTTAACCGCCAGGGGGCCGGCGCTGCAGGCCGTCGTACCAGGCCAGCGCTCCCTCGCAGATCTCTCGAGGCGGCGGCGAGTGGCGCCGCGGCGCTGGCCGCGGCCGATAACCGATCTGGCCCGGGCTCGCGTAGCCGTGGTGCTGCGGCGGCGGATAAGGGCTATAGCCCGGCGGCGGCGCCTGCGCGGAAATCAAATGTCAGACCACGCCATCGACGAGACACAGAACCGCACGTAGTAGTGCGCGGCGGCCGGAGCCAAAGGGTGCGCGGCCGCGTACTGCTGCGCGTAGCCACCCAAACCACCGGCGTAATAACCCTCCGTATGGTAGCCGCCGTAGCGCGCGCCGTAGTCGTTGTGCACGGGCAAAGGCGCGGTCTCGTCGACCCAGGAGGGCGGTCGCGTCGATGAAGGAATGTCGTCCGTCCGATTGTAGCTCCGATTCCGGCCCGGCGTGATGGGCCCGACGATCGGCTCGAACGGTGGTAATGAAGATAGATCCGTATACTGTATTGGTAGAGAAGCCAACTGCCCCGCAACCCTAAGTCGTGTCCCCTCGTCCATGAGCCACACATGTAATTTGCCCTTCGTGACCGGGACCGGCTCCGGGAGCTCGATGACCGCTTCCACCACGTTGCAGACGGGCCCTTCCGCCCAGACACTCCCCCCACAGTTGTTCGGTCTTCTACAATCTTTTATTTTGAACAGGCCCACAATGCAACCCATGTACCTTTGGAGCAACGACTCTTCCGACGGGCAGTTCGGGATTCGAGCCGAGTAATCACCCTTGAAGGCTCCCTTGCCCACGTGCGCGGCGATCCACCCTCCGGTCGGTAAGCGCACCGGCCTGCTCTCGATGATTTTATGTCTTTTGAGTATTGCCCAGGCCACAGTCGCCCCTTTGAAGGTCAGGGCCTTCTTCACGTCGGTCGGGTTCGGGGAGTCGTCCACATCGATGCGCTCGTCATCCCTCCGTCTCGTCTCGTCTTGTCTCGTCGTGTGTTGTCTAGCTTGACTCGTTAATGCCGCGAGCGCTCCCGCGGCCGTGGCCGGTGATAATACGGCGGGTCTCGGCTGAGCGGCCGCCTTGGCGCGGCGCAGGCTGTCGAGCTGCCGGAGCCGCTCGTCCCGCGTATCAAGAGCTTGTGGTGGCGGAACGGCCGGCGGGGCGGCCGGCGGCCGCGTGCCGACGGGTCGGGGGGCTTGCGGCGGCGGCGGCGGCAGGGCCGCGTGCAGCGACGGGGCGGCGGCGTGCGGCGGCGGGGCGGCCGCTTGGGGCGGGTGGGCAGCGGGGTCCATGGTTCGTGTCCGGGGCAGCCCCTCGGCTCCGGCGGCGGCGCCTGGCCGCGGCGGTGGTGCGTGGGCTGCGCGAGGGGCTCCTGCGCTTGCGCTGGATTAACCGCGGTAGGTATGTCGCGCGCGCTGAACAGCGTCGCGAGTTTTTACAATCACTGTGTCTCTCAGTGTTGTAATAGAGATGAAGTGCGGCCGGCGGGCGCCGGCACCGTTGTGGGCGCCCGGCGGAGGTTTCCCTGGACGGCTCCGGGACGGCTGAGCTAGCGGCCAGTAAGGCACTAGCAAGCCTGGCAAAGCTAGGCGCTGCCGCGGGCGATGGTGAGCCAGCACACACGCTGGCGCCGGCATTCGTTCGCTTCTGCACTGTGAACGCTGCTCATCCATCACTGGCTGATTATCCGCAAGCGTAGGTCACACCTGCTGCGGGAGAGCAGCACTCTCTGCAGCACTCGACAGCAACACCATGGACGCCGAGGCGCCCACGGTGCCCGAGCCGTCGCCGGCGCGCCAGCAGATTCAGGAATTGCGACGCGAGATGGAGGACATGGACGTCGACGAAGGCTTCAAAGACGAGGACGGAGAAATGCTCGTGGAAGTCGAAGATGATGGCGGGCTGGCCGAGTCGGATGAAGAAGAACTACCCACGCATGAAGACGACGCAGCCCTCAAATTCGACAAGCACGAGGACGCCGTGTATTGTGTCGCAGTATCCAAGGCAGGCGCCATCTTGAGCGGTGGCGGCGACGACCGGGCGTGGCTCCAGCCCGCGCCCATGGGCTCGCGAGGAGCCATATGCCTGGAAGGTCATAATGACTCCGTGACGGCCTGCGGGTTTAGTCACCAAGATTCGATGTGTGCGACCGGGGCTTACGACGGTTCTGTCAAACTATGGGACGCGGCGTCGGGACGGCTCCTACGGACGCTGGAGGGCCCCGGCGACGTCGAGTGGCTCGCGTGGCACCCGAAGGGCGACGTCGTACTTTGTGGGGCTTGTGACGGCACTTTATGGATGTGGCTCGCGACGTCCGGGGCCTGCATGCGCGTCTTCGCGGGCCACGACGGGGCGGTCTTGTGTGGGGGCTTTACGTGTGATGGCAAAAAAATAGTTTCGGGTTCGGCGGATGGATCTTTGAGAGTTTGGAACCCTCGCAAGGGCCAATGTGCCCACGCGTTCCTACCGCACAAAGGTGCGTCCACGGACGCCGTCGTCATGACCCAGGGCGCCGTGTCGTGCATCGCCTTCCACCCGTCGGACCCTGACTTAGTCTTGGGAGGTGCGGAGGACGGCTGCGCGGCTCTCGTCCATTGCTCCTCCAAAAAATTAATATGTAGACTGGAGCACGCGCCGACGTATGACGAGGACGAGGAAGCCGGCGCGGCCGTCGTGAGCGTGGCCTTCGCGGAGTCCGGCTGGTGTTCGACCGGTGGAGCCGACGGCACCATCAAGGTCTGGGACATCTCGGGAAGCGCGCGCCTGCGGTGCTCCTTGGGCGCGGGCGGCGCGGTCGTGGCCATGGCGTGGCGGCCTAGCTCATTAGTAGTGGTGGCCTGTAGCGCGGACGGGTGCATTCATGCGTGGGATGCGCGCGACGGTAGTTCGTTGTTACAATTGCGGGGCCATAGTGACGCGCCGCTTTGTTTAGCTACGGCGTGGGCGCAGGATGCGATCGTGACGGCCGGCGACGACCGCACGGTGCGCGTGTTTCGGGTTCCCTCTGCGGAATTACCTCGGCCGCCGCCTGGGTCTGCGCCGGCGCCGGCTCCTGCGCCGAGGCCTCCTGTACCTTAAGGCTCTGGTATATTTTCTGAACTGCTCTAGGACTGGCCGCGCTTGCGGACAGAGCGAGTTCCGAGGAGATGAGCTAGCGCAACAACGCACTAGCGACCAAAACCCGCGTCGTAGCCCTGCAAAAATTAATCCAGCACGCGCACGACGTCGCTGCTGGGGTTTTGCAGCGAGCGGCAGCTTCGAGACTCTCTCGCAACCCGTCTCGTGCCCTGCCTTGATCGCTGGGCGTCCGCGGTTCGCGGGTAGCTAGACACCTGTGCCCCAGCGATTTCGCTGCCCAAAGCTGCGGCGGCGAACGCGGGACACGGCACCGCTTGACGCCGTCGACGCGCCGCGGCGGCGAAGCTCAGCACCATGAGCGGTCTCAAGATGATGGATTTTTTTAGGAAGATCCCCGCGGACCTCACCGAAACCACGATCACGGGAGCCGCGTTATCTGTTGCGGCCTGCATCTTCATGGGCGTCTTGTTCATTGTCGAGCTCTATGCCTTCCTCTCGACCACGGTGGAAACGGGAGTGATGTTAGATACGAACAGTGACACGTTACTAAGAATAAATTTCAACGTGACGATGCTCGATTTGCAGTGCGATTATGCCGCGGTCGATGTGGTAGATGTGCTCGGCACGAACTCCATGAACGTCACGAAGAACGTCGAGAAGTGGCAGCTCGACGAACACGGCAAGCGGATGATCTTTCAAGGTAGAAACCGGGAGCAAAAAGCGATCTCGTATGAAGAACATCATCCAGAAACGGTGGAAGAGATGATGGCCAACGGCATCCACGCCGTGCCCCTGACCGAGGGCGGTTTTGAGGAGTACGTGCAGTCGCATCCCTACGCTTTTATAAACTTTTACGCGCCGTGGTGCATCTGGTGCCAGCGCCTCGAGCCGACGTGGGAGGCCATGGCCGAGGAAGTGGATGCGTCGGAGGATTTGGAGGTCGACGTGGCGAAGGTCGACTGTGTTGCCAATCGGAACCTCTGTGGCGCGCAACGGATCCAGGCGTTTCCTACTTTGAGATTCTTCAAGGACGGAAAACAATACGGCTTGGATTACCGCCAGGACCGGACGGTCCAAGCGCTCACGGCCTTCCTCAAACAAAAGGTCGAGCTCGAGAAGACGATGGAGGACTGGCACCCCCGCAGGAAGCAGCGCATGCTCGAGACCAAAGAACACCCCGGCTGCATGGTCTCGGGCTATGTGTTGGTCAACAGAGTCCCGGGCAACTTCCACATCGAGGCGAGGAGCTTACATCACAACCTCAACGCCGCGATGACCAACTTATCCCATGTCGTGAACCACCTGTCCTTCGGCACGCCGCTAGCTTCCAGCACAGAGCGAAAGCTGAGCAAGTACGCCCAGTTCCAGGCCAATTATCCGTTGGACGGCGGCCGCTTCATCTCGCCCGACTTCCACCAGGCGCACCACCACTATTCTAAAGTCGTGTCGACGCATTTCCAGGTCGGCGGTTTGATGAGCAAGATGCGCGACGTCATCCGCTACCAAACTCTAGTACAGTCGCAGGTGATGCACTACTCGGAGATGGACGTGCCTGAAGCAAAATTCGCCTACGACCTGTCGCCCATGGCCGTCGTCGTCTCCTCGAAAGGTAGGAGGTGGTACGACTTCGTCACGAGCGTCTGCGCCATCGTCGGGGGGACGTTTACCGTTCTCGGGCTGGTGGACGGCATGCTCTACAAGATCATGAAGGGGGGCAAGCAGCTTTAGGGGGTTCCTTGCGTAAGGCTAGTAGTTCACACATGATTCTTAGCCTCCTCGTCGTCGCGCGCGTCGGCGGCGACTCTTCTTAAGTTAGCCTTGGCCTTGAGCCACCGCGCCTTGTTCTGAGACACCGGGGTTTGTTGAGCCATCAATGCTAAACTCCAGTCCGCCTCGACTTTACGTTTCCGCTTCTCCGCGTCCAGTACTCTAGGGTCGTAGCGCGCGTCGGGAGACAGCCCCACGAGAAACGTCGGCACGCACGCCTGGCGCGCCGCCACAATACCTAACTCCGGGTCGACCTCCGGATCATGGCTGTCCCCCCGCGCCTCGACCGCTTCCGCACACACCTCCCGTTGCCTTGCTATCGTAGCCTCAAGCTTCTTCCGGCGGTCGCGCTCCTGCCAGTCGCCGCTCCAAGTATCCTTGGGAGGTGGAGAGATGAACTTCGACGACAGCGACTTCCTGAAGCTTCCCACCCTCTGGGACGCCTGCTGGGCGAGGACCGTCCGCAGCGACCCAAACAAGAGCTTCTGGTCCTCCCACGTTAATTTCCCGTCGCCGTCAACATCTAACAACGCCATGATCGCGTGCGGCAGTCGGAACGTGCAGCAGCCGACGCCGTGGTCCGGCGTCGGCGTGACCCAGTGCGCCCAGGCGCGGATGATGCCCGATAAGGCGCAAAATAGATAACAGTACCAGGCCGGGCCCCACCGTTTTCGTATGCGGAAGTCTTCTACCGACGAAGGTAGGTCCGCGTAGCAGTCAAAATAAAAATTGAACAGCGTAAAACACAAGCAGAAGGCGCCCCAGGTGTCCGTTATGAGCCCTAACGCTTTTTGGACATTGGCATCGCTCGAAAAGCGCATGCGGTTCATCGTTCCAATTAATGCAAATATAAGAGTGACACAACTGAGTAATGCGCCTAGGGCCGACGCTTGGGCGCTGTCGGCGCAGGACTTTAACAGAGCTTGCCGCATGGGGTCTGTTCGTTTCGTGCCAGGCAAAGTCCCTACGATGAGATCAGTATCTAATCGCTCTGACTTAACATCATTCCCTTGGACGTAAACGATGGACCGCAACCCCAGGAAGTATCTCGTTCGTTCAGTGGAATTCGTCGCCTCCACATACACCCAGTACGTGCTCCGCACGATGTCTTTATCCGTACTGAGAGATAGCGCTCCCACGGCGGTCACGAACATGGCGAAGAGCGTCGACCACATCGCGAGGCCCATCCACAACTTTCTCCTTTTATCAAAGTAGGGAAAGCCGACGTTGCCGAAGATGTGGCACACGAAGTTGTCGTTCGTGCAGCCGTTGTCCGGGTGGAACGGGCACGTCGTGGAGTTCATGCAGACGTCGGGGACCCCGTTGTCCGTCTCGTCCCAGCAGGGCAGCACGAAGCCGTCCTTGTTCTCGCCTGCATGTGGAAATCAACCGGTGAGTTAGGTTGTCCGGAATTTGATTTCCACACAGGTTCGCACAGTCGCAGCAGTCCCACTTGTTATCGCCACCTGTGGCTGCTAACCGGAGTTCCTCTCTATATGATTTGGTGAGTTTCGCCTGCCTCTGTAGTAACCGCGTGCGCGCACTCCGTCGTTTCCGCCAGGCGACCACATCAGGATGGGACTGGGGCAGAGGCGGCCGCGGCTCGTGAGTAATAACAGGCTGGTCCGTCGTCAGCTGCTCGACGTGGCGCTCGACCTCTTCTCTACGCCTCGGCGTCGCGTCCGCGGCCAGCCGTTCCAGCAAATCCGCGACCTCGGCGTTGAGTGGGCTGGCCGGCGGGGTGCTAGGTCGCGCCGGCGGGGTCTGCGTAAGATTTAAGGTGACTTGGGATGGGGTGCTCGGCACCTTGGCGCTTCCCGCGGTGCTAGGCGCGGCGGGCACGTGCCGGGCCAGGCGCACCGCTGCCTGCGCCACCTTCGCATCGACGCGGGCGCGGGGCAGCTTGCGGCCGGTCTTGACCGGCATTGGTATTGCTGCCCCAGCACTGGCTGCTCCTCAGGGGCTGCCCGCCGCACGGCTTGTGGGCTGCCCGACGGAAAAACGCCTGGCAATCCTACGATGTATCCGTTGCCGCCTCGTGCGCCATCTGTGCGCCTGAGAGACCCAGCGCAGGGCAGGATAACCTGGCAGAGTGGCGCTCCAGCCCTGCGAATCGAGGAGGGGGGGTCCGCGCAGCGAGCAACGGAATGCTCCGCCCACTAGTCCTAGCACCAACGACGACTTGCCCGGCGACACGACGACGACGCGCCGCATCGGCGGCTTGTTGAGCGACACGCGCGGACGACGGCGACGAGCTGGCCAGCGACTAGAGCCAGCGACGCGAAGCTACGAGTGTGATATAAGTTAAGCTACAGGATTGGCGCGCCGCCGCCGGGAGGTCAGGATATGCTTCAGTTCTTGCGGCACGCCTTGCCGAAGAGGCACCGCAGCACCGCGCCCACGAGCCGCAGCGGCGCGAGCAGGGCTTTGATAAACGCACGCCCGGCCTTGGCGACGAGCGGGTCCCGCTTCATCACCGCCGGCTGCGGCAGGGCGCGCTGCGGCGGCGGTAACGGCGGCGCCGGGCGCTCGACCGTCCGCGAGACCTGGCGCTCCGGCGTAGACCGAAGCTCGACGGCCTTGTGCGTCACGGGCGGCACGGCGAGGAGCGGGAAGGCCAGGAAGGCCACGAGCGCAACAACACTGAAGAGGCCGAGGCGGCGGCACTCCTTGACGGGCTGCTGTTTGGCCACTGGCGGCAGCTCCACTTCCGGCGCGACCTCGGGGGCCGGCTTGACAACAGGCTTCGCGTTCGTCGCGTCACCTAAAGGTCGGCGCGGCGGCGACGGCGATCCCAACGACAGGCGCCGCTTCGTCGCCGACGCGGCCTGAGCTCTGCGGACGGCCGCGGCCGGGGGAGTCGTCGGAGAGCCGACGCTCTCGAGTCCATCAGACATCAAACCGGGGTCCTCGTTCTCCTGGCCGTGCTTGCCCGCTAAGCGATCGAGCGTCGGCGTGACATGGGTGTCGGTCTGGCGCTGGTTAAAGCGGATGCTGAGCATCGTTTCCTACGGCCGCGCGCGCCGGTGTCGCAGCGCCGGGCTGTCGGGACCCTGTGGCAGAGCTGTGGCTGCGCCTCGCGCCGTGAATGGGCCGCGCGGCGCGCCTGCAGCTCGACAACGGCGCGACTTTTTGACAGGCCGCGGGTTTTTCGTGCTCTTCCACAGGCCTCTTGGAACGAGGCGTGGAGGAGCCTTGGACGCAGTCGCACGCGTCGACGCGTCAGCCGCGGACGTGCGGGCTCTCCTCACAACCGAGCGCAACGCGGACTTTGGAGCTCCGTCGGCACGGCCAGGAGAGCGGCACCGACACGCCGTCGACGCGCCGGGGCAGCTCCTCGAGCCCCCACGCCTCGGAGCCCGGCCGCACGCACCATAAAAGCGCCGCCGGGCAGCCCTGCGAGCCGCCCGCCCAACCCAGCCCCCAAGGATGTCGACCTACGAGGGCAACGAGGCCGCCGAGATCACGCCCCAGGAGGAGAACCAGTTACGACGAGTTCATCGCTTGTTGTGCGACTACGGCGCCAAAAAAAAGGTCCTCAAATTACTGAGACCGAAGCAGGACCAACTCGAAAAGCTGCGACAGTCCGCCGACGACGAGCAGGCCGATATTTTGGTGGCGTCGGAGATCCAGTCGCTCGAGACGGACGTCGAGAAGCTCCGGCAGGACCTCCAGGAAATTGAGAAGAAGAGCGACGGACTCGTCTCATGCGTCGACCTCCTCGAGGCCCTGAAGACGCTGGGCCGCAAGGCCCAGAAGAAGGACGCCGAGGCCATGATCTGGGAGGTCGACGAGGATCTCGACGGCTGTGTGAGCTGGGACGAGATGCGGCTCATGTTCCAGCGGAACATCCGAGATACGACGGGCCTGGAGCCGTCGCAATTGTTCAATGTCGTCATGTTCCTCATCTTCGACTTGGATGAAGATGGCATGGTTTCTGTGGATGAGACGATGGAGCTGCTGTACGCGCGCTACGGGAGGCACAAAATGGAGGACCGGTTGAAGATGCTCTTTGGGGACGACATGAAGGAGGAGGGGAAGGGTGGCGGGGAAATTGATTTTGTCACTTATCTGCGAGCGGTGGAAAAGACGCAATTAGCTACCTTCCTCCAATCGAACTACGGCAAAGCTCTGGTGAACAAGAAGCAGGGCAATCCTGAGAGGGTCGTCGGGAAAGCCCTGATGGACGACCTCGCGGCGTCGGACCCCGCGCTGGCGGCGAAGCTCATGGCCGGCGCGCCGAACCAGGCGTCGCACAAGATGCGGAAGTAAGAGTAGTATCTAAGCTTAGCCTGAGGGGCTCGCGCGCGGGGAGGGGGCGGATGCGAATGATATGCGGCTAGGCTTCGGGCTCGGGTTCGAATTCCGGTTCGGGTTCGGGCGCGGCGCGCGAGAACCAGCCTTTCGCGGGCGGCGGCGGTCGCTCCTCGGTTTCCGGTGCGAAGGGCGCCGACTCAGCTTCACCTTCGGGCGCGGGCGGCGCGGGCGGCTGCTCGGCGAGGGTCTCCTCGGCCTCCCACACGGGTTCAGGTACGGGCTCTCCGCGCCAGAACCAGCTTTTCGCGGGTGGCGCCGGCGGCGGCGCCTCCCCAGTGAGGGTCTCCTGAGGGCTCTCCTCGGCTTCCGGGGCGACGGCGGTGGCCCCTTCTTCCTTGGGGGACGCGGCTTCCGGTTGTGCCTTCGGCGGCGGTGTCGACGGCTCGGCGATTGCGGCCTTGCGGCAGCGCTTGTAGTATAATTTAATGAGGCCGGCCAGGACCGCAAGACCGACGATAACGGCGCCGGCGACGGCGGCCGGGTTCGACTCGCAGCAGTCGTTCGGGTCCTGTGCGCAGCACGAATGTTCATGACAGTATGGATTCATCCCGGGGTTGTAGTACCAATCGTTCCACTTCCCTTTTGCCTCCTGCAAGAACAGACCGCGGCAGGCTCGCACATCGAAGCCATTATCTTCGGTACACGTCTTGCAAGTGGCCGCCGCCTGCTCGTATCTACTCCCCCAGCACGAGCCCGAGCCCCAGGTGTAGGGAGGGCCCTTGAGATCGCAAGCCTCCTTGTCGACGAAGGAGACACAGTCCCAACGCGTGAAGTCCGCCATTCCCATTTCGTAGATATCGTGCGAGTACCGCAGGAGGAAATCGTCGGGGCAGCACCCGGACGTTTCGACCTCCGTCAGGGTCGTGCCGCAAGCGTCGGTGAATGGTTGGCCATAGGCGGAGATGCAGCACTCGCCCTCGGGTGCCGCGTCTACCACGCCGTCGCCGTCGAGGTCCGGGCATCTCGAATAGCCAATGACGCCGACGCCGCACGACGTCGACTCGCAGGGGGTGCCGAGGAACGTGTTTATCAGGTAATCGTTGCTAAGTTCCACGTCCTCGTCCAGGCACCAGCCGAGGTCCTGGTCGAACGACGAGGCCCCGTAGAACACGTTCCGCATGTCCTTGACGCTGTGAACCGCCCAACCACCGATGTCCTGGTCGAAGGCCGAGGCGTCGAGGAACATATGGCGCATCGTCGTGACGCCAGAGGTGTCCCACGCGCCGATGTCCTCGTTGAAAGATGCCGCGGCCGCGTTGTAGATCGAACACCCTGACCAGGCGCAAAACAAATACGACATGTCCGTCACCCCCGACGTGTCCCACGTAGAAATGTGGCCGTACGAATATTCTGCGCACGTTGGGCACGAAAGCCACGCATCGACTGCCGTGCGAATGTTGCTGTCGTCCATCACGAAGCCCAGCCGGCGCCCCGTGTCCGCGGCAGCCAGGCAGGTGAGCAAGCACCAAGCACAGGCTCTCATATTCATCTCGCTGAGCTGCCGGGCTGCACGCGTGGGACAGCGAGGCTCTGCTGTATGCAATATGCAGTGCCTTTTGGCAGCAACAAGGCGCGCACGGCACTAAAGTCTTGTGTTGCTCGATCTTTGCTAGTGCCTTACCGCCCGCTAGCCCCAGTCAAAAACGGCCAACAAAGGCTGCCCAAACCACCGCAGCGATGCCCAGACCGGCCCAGTTGTTAGTCCTGAAGCGCAGCGACGACGCCGTCAATTGCGTGGCCTGGCATCCGAGCCAAAAAACAATTGCGGTGGGCGCCGACGACGGGCGCGTCACGCTCTACGACGCGACGAAGGGCCGGGAGCTCCGAGGGAGCATCCAACGGACGGCTGCTGTCTCCACCGTAGCGTTCGCGCACGACGGCTCATTAGCTGTGGGCGGCGCCGACGGCCAAGTGGCCATATATGACAAGCGCGGCAAGCTCGTGCGGGAGATCGCGGCGGGCGAGGGCGTCCGTAGTTGTGCCTTTGCGCCCAAATCACGGGAGGTCTGTGTCGGGGGGGAAGGTGGTGTCCATTTGACTTATTTTGGTGAGGACGGCAAGAGGAAATTGCCCTTCCCTGGGCGCTCGTTGTGGGTCTGGAGCCTCTGCTTCTCGCCCGACGGGTGTTCCTTGGCCGTGGGCGGCGACGACGACAGCTCGATCGCTATTATTCAAACGAAAACGAATGAGATAACGCGAGAAATAAGACGCGAAGGCCCCGACGACATCATCAATGCGACGTCCGCGGGCCCCTTTAAGAAGGAGCGGGACTTTAGGATAGACTGTCACCCGGCTGTGCGGTGCCTGGCCTATGCGCCGGACGGCTTTTCGCTGGCCGCGGGCGGTTTGGATTCGAGAGTGGTCATATACTACCTGCCCTCCGCGACGGTGCGGACGACCATCAAGCGCCAGGGGGCGGTCTGGGCCGTGGCGTACTCGACGGACGGCAATTGTTTGGCCATCGGCGGCGCGGACCAAAGGATAGCCTTCCACGACGTCGCGACGGGCGCGCCGCAGCGGGTCGTGCCCGCGCTCGACGAGGTCCGGTGTCTGGCGTTCTCGCCGACGTATCTTGCTTCCGGCGACGCGTCGGGCATGCTCGTGCTCCATCCCGTGGACACCGAGTATACAGGTCCGAAAGACGACGCTCAACTATCGAGGTGGGAGGCCGCCGCGCCGTCGGACGACGACGATGAGACGGCGTCGGACGCGTCCGACGATGACGGCGTGGCGCTGCCGCCCATATCTTCCCCCAAACCAAAAACGGGCCTCGCGATCATCGCGGACAAGTGGTAAGTATTGTGTGAATTTTAATACAAGTACTACAACGCCTCCTCCCCCCGCCCAGAACGACGCCTCCGATGACGACCACCAGACTGCCGCCGCCGCGCGAAAAAACCAGTCAACCGCTTCTCCAACACGCCAAGGCACTCGCACGGCTCCGACGACGCGCAGACGTCGCTCCGGGGCCGGAGCGGCGTCTCGTAGCAGTCGCGCGCCACCAGCGCGCACTTTCGCGCCGCGGCGGTGCGGCCCTCGCAGAGGGATTCCTTTTTGGGAAGCGACGACGAGGGCCGCACGCCGCAGACGCGCACGTACTCGAGGTCCGTGTTCCGCAGGAGGCGCGCGTGGTGTTTCTTTCGTTTGTGGCCGTACGGCAGCGCCTCGAGCAGCAGTCCGCCGGGCGCGATCCAGGGCGCATTCACCAGATGCGCGCCGTGGACGCTGACCAAGACGTCCGCCGTCGCGAAACGCCGGAGCTGGTCGCAGAACGAGCCCGGGGCGGAGTTCTCCACGTAATCCGTCTCGAAGACGAGACTGATGCCCGCCCGCTTCGCCGCCGCGGAGATCGTCGCCTTGAGCTCGTCGACGTCGCGCAGGTTGCGCTTGATGCCTCCGCCGCCGCAGACCTCGGTCCGTCTCTTGACGCCTACGACGTACTCGCTCGAGTCGCGCCGCTGCAGGATCCGCACGACGAGCGTCCTCCGCGACGTGTTGTAGAGGTTGCAGTGCCGGTACGCGCGTTTGCGCGCCTCGCCGTGGATCTTGATTGAGGGCCACTGCGGCCGCTTGTACTCGGGCCGCCAGATTTTTTCACCTTTGAGACACGCCTTCGGCGCCTCCGCGCCGTCGCCGCTCGCCACCTCGACGTCCGGCAGCGTCGCCTCGAGGACCTCGCGGCTCCACGGCAAAATGGGCCACGGCCAGTACACCGCGCGCGGCGGCGCCTGTCTTAAACCGGCCGCGACGAGGCGATAAACGAGCTCCTCGCCCTGGTGCCCGACATTGTCGCGAACGCGGCCCGTCACGGACTTGACGGTCCAGCACTCGCGCGGCGCGGCGCTGGCTGCCGTGAGGGTGAGCAGCAGCAAGCTCATCGCATCGATGGCGTATGGGGTTCATTGCGCCATCCGGGCAGCCCTCGGGGCGTTTGGGCTGCGCTGCGTGCCTTTTTGGCAAAAGGTGTCCGAGCTAGCGGTAAGGCACTAGCAAGCACACAAAACTTTTGTGGGCACCATACGCATCGAGATTGTGGGCGTTTCGCGGTGCGGATTGCAGCATTCTTTCCCCATAGCACCACAGCAATGGCTCACGCATCGTAAAGCGAGCTGTACGCAGCTGCTGCTGCCCTGCAAAAATGCTGTCAATGCTGGTGCTGCTCGCCGCGGCCACCAGTGCGTGGCAGGGTGGGGGCTCACGACGTAGCATAGCTCGGTCGCGCGGCGGCGGCGCGTAGAAGACGCGTCGTCGGCGGGGAAGCGGCGGCGCCCGGGGCCGCCCGCCTGTCCCGGTCGGCACCGAGGCATCATCCGCACGAGCGTGCTCAGGAGGACGCACAACGCTCGAACGATTATCGGGCTCCGACGTAATCAAGTGCGGCACCTCGTGCGGCGCCGACACGGGTTCAGCGCGCGTTTGTGGCGCTGCGGCCGGCGCCCGCGCGTGTGCCACGAAGCGGCCCTTCGGAGGATGCGGGATTGCGTCGGGTGGCGTGGTTAGGGACGGAGGAGCGTCTTCTCGCGGCAGATGGTCGCGGGACGGGTGTCCTCGTCCCCAGACGCGGTGGAGACCTGTCGGCGCCGGCCGCTGCTTGCCCGTCGAGACGGACCCCTGGCCGCTGCCTAGGCGCGTGTCGACGCGCTCGACGCCAGCAGTTCCACCTAGGTCGGCGCGATGGACACGGCGGCGTGTCTCGGACGGCCTTCTGCCAACGCGCTGCACGGAACGCGTGGGCCACTACGACTGCACTCAGTAGGAGCCGGACTCGAGCACATGAAACAGATTAAATATTAGCTAAATATGCCTAGGATAAGGCGGAGACTATCTTGCGCTGGTCTTTCTTCACCTTCCTCAGGTTCTTCAAGTTCTTGCGCGAACCCTTCTTGATCTCGGCGTCGGGGTAGCCGACGTCGAGCACCGCCTCGCAGTTCTCGCGGAAGTGCTTGTAGAGGCCCTCGTAGTCCTTGGCCCGCCAGAGCCGCATGGTCGTCTCGTCGAGGAACGTGTTGTCGCGACTCGGTGCCGGGACGCCGGTTTTATGCTTTCTATCTACATAGGTGCGCCACCAGTGGTACCACACCGAGCGTCGCTTCTTTATGGGAACTTTGAGCATCGCCGCCTCGATCGCTTCGATCGCCGTGGCGACGAGGGGTTTTTGGTTGGCGGTCAACCAGGCATCCTTGCTCTGTTGAAAGCTCAAGCCCTGCAACCTCGCGAGGAGGGCCGCGTCGGATAATAGAATTAAGGGCATCGCGGCAACTTTGACGATGGAAATCGCTGCAAAAAAAATTGCTCGAAAACCCGTTTTGTGGCGCCGAGCGTCCACGTCAACGCAGCTTTGTGGGCGCCGAGGCGCTGCAGACGCACATCTGTGGCCGAGGCTCGCCACCAGAGCTGCACAGCGAGCTGCTGACGACGCATGCGTACCGAAACCGCAGTTTTGTAGACGCGGCAGACCTCGACAATAATGGCAAGCGCTGCTCCGGCCGCCGACGGCGGAACTGCGAGGGCACGGCGAGCCGCTGACGACAAAGCAGAATCGGCGCTGCAAGACAAACTCGTCAAAGCCGTCACGTGCAAGGATGTCAGCGACGCAGCAGCTACGGCAGCGATCGACGCCGCGTTCGGCGGCGGCGGCGCGGAGCGCCGGGCCGGGCTCGGAAGACTCGCGGCGGCTTTATCGGCAGAGGTGCGCGACAAACTCGAACCCGCGGTCGAGGCCGAGCTTAAGCGGCGCGCGGCGCCCAAGCACCCCGGGAACGCCGCGTGGTCGTGGAACGCCGCCAAGGCGTCGACCCCGGTAGCGACGCCCACGTCGTCGCCGGTCCAATCGGACGACGACGAGGCCAACGGAAGCGGCCCGATGGACGACGGGAGCGCCACCTCGCCGGCACGCGTGGCGCTGAAGGCGCGACCGCCGCCGGCAAGGACACCCCAGAGCGCCAGTGGCGACGCTAGACGCGTGAAGCCGGACGTACCGGGGCTGCAAATCCCGGAATTCTGACTGAACTGTGCCTTCCTGTGCGACTCCGACTCGTGTAATATTTAGTCCTAGGACTCTTGCTCCCGGCGCCCGCGCGTGCCAGTGGCGATCAATCCATCGTCCTCGGGCTCCAACTTCTCGAGGACGTACGTCCCGTGCTGTACGAGTACGGCGTCGCCCACGACCAGGAACGCAGCGCGCCAGAGCCGCCGACGCGACGGGGGCCGAGGGGCCCGCGCGGCCCGCGGCGCGGGCGGTGGCGGCGAGCGACGCCGCGGCCGCGCCGACGGCGGGCGCCGGCGGCGACGACCGCATCGACGGCGTTCCGCTCGTGGACGCCGGCGCCGAGGCGCGCGGGCGCGTCGACGATAGTCGCTTCTACGGCGCGGGCGGCGGGGTCCCGGGCGACCTCGCCGTCGCTCAGGGGGTATAGGCGGCGGCGAAAATTTCGGTGGGTGCGACATGGGCGGGATCGAGCCCGGAGAGGGCGCGGGCGGCGCGGCGACGGCGTCGGACATGGACGTTGAAGCAGGCACCGCGGGCCCGCGAGTCGCTGCCGGCGGAGCGGACGTCGGCGCCGCGGACGGCCGGGACGGCACGGATTCGGTCTCCACGGACGGCGAGGCTGTGATAGACGCCGACGGCGAGGGAGGCGCGGTCGGCGCCACCGTGACGGGGGTCGCGCGGGCGGAGACTTCGAACCTAGGTAACTGTATTACACATAACAGGTCCGTCACCGACGCGGACACTCTGCAACTTGCCCGGCCCAGCGAAGACGACGCGACGACGTCCGCCGTATCGACGAGCAAGCTTACGATCGCGAGTAGGTTCCTTTCGTAGTGCGTGCAGAAGGCGCTCTCCTTTCAACAACAACGCCGGCTCGGTCTTTGTACGTCGTCGGCGGCGGCGGCTGTTCCACGGCCGGATTCAGTATAGAGAGGGGCTTTCTACCACAATGAGTGCGTTGAGGGTTCTCCGGATTCGGCATAAATATCGACTTCGATTCTAGCCACGCGTCGAAGTCCTCGATCCAGTCCCAGGCCTCCGCCAGCTTCCCCAGCTCGACAAATGCTTTCGCGTAGATCACCCTACCAGAGTATGCCGCGTGGGACCAGACAGTACACCTGGGAATTTTTTCATCAAAGCGCGTGGTGTCGGGGACCACGACAATTCGATTCCGAGGGTACTGGTACCAAACGCTTCCAACACAGTTATTGGCAGCGCCATCATATTCCACCTCAGCGAACCCGCCGCGCGCCGCGAGGTCCTGCAGCTCGCCCAATTTCGGGAACCTCTCTTTTTTAGTTGCGGCGCCCATAATTTCCGCGAACACGACCTCCAAGCCCGTCCCCGTCTTGTCGTCCTCCATCGCCGCCGCCCGGACGGCCTCGCGCCGCGCAAGCATCTGCGCCTTCTCCGCAGCATCTCGGATGACGTCGGCGGCCTTCTGCGCCGTGAAGAGCTGTAGCACCTTCACCCACTCCTGCACCGCGCCCACGTCGCAGAACCACGTCGCGCTCCGCACCAACTCGGCCTTGTCGATCGGGATCGGCTCCGGGAGGCCCGTCGTCGCCGGATCCTCGCTTCGGGGCGGGCGCTGCACGTCGATCGACGTCAGGATCTCCTCGCCCTTGTAGATGATGAGCGTCTGCGAGTTCGCCAGTCGGCCTATCAGATTTTGATCCGTGCTCTTGTACTTGTGCGTCGCGTCAGCGATAGACTTCACCAGGTTCTTCTCTAGCTCTGGCAGATGGTCCGCGTCGTCGCCGTCCTCGCCAATGGCCAAGCCAATGACGTGCGCTTGCGCGAGGTGACTCCCTAATCTATTACCGACGTTTGAAAAGTTCTCGCCCGAGAACACGCCGAACGGCACTTGCGTTACGAACCAGCCCGTCGCCGTCTGCCCTACGTCCAGTTTCTGATAAGGCTTGGTGAACTGCACGCCCCAAACCGCCTTCGTGGCCTCCGAGCAGTCCACGCCATTAATCGTCCCCAGGACCCTATCCCCGGCAACGATAGGGTTGGCCGTCCACTTCGCAGCGTAGTCCTTGTGGGGAGGCGGGCTTGCCTGTTCATCATCTGACGCGGCGCAGGCCGCCGCGCCGCCGCTCAACGCGGCGACGCCGACCGCCGCGTGGAGGGAGAGCTTGCTGCCGCCGCCCGCCTCTTGGCTCGATAGTAACGCGGCGAGGGCTTTTGGCGTCGTCGCGACGGCGCTGCGCAGCGCGGGTCGGCGCAGGGGCTGGCGCAGGGCGCGGCATGCCGGGCGCGTGCTGCCGTACAAGGCTGCCACACTGGCAAAGCGCCGCATAATCTCTCACGTGCGCCGTGCTTTTTAGAACCAACCGCGCTGCTTCCTGCAGTAAGGTCTGCCCAGCCGGCGGGAGCGACAGCTAGTGTCTTACAGCCGCTAGCTGATTTTTTGCGCTGCGGCTCAATTTTATTGTTGTGCGGCCTATATTAAGCGATCCGCGCTGCGTAGCTATTGTTCCGCATAACAAGCGCAGCTATGGCTGCTTGACGCATCGTAAAAGCATCTGTACGCAGCACTGCTGCGTGCACCAAAAATATGCTGCGATGGCTGCTCGCCGCGCTCCTCACCACCGGAAATGCATGGCAGGATCCAAACGCCACGGCCAAAATAGTGAGCGTCCCGGACACGTGCGTCGGCGTGCCGTGCGGCGGCCGCGGCCCGTGCAACCCCCGCTTCTTAGCGGCCGGCCCGAACGCCGTCATAGACCCGTCTACATTATGGGTCGTCACCGTGAAGAGGGTACGACGGGCGACGGCGAGCGACTGGGCGAACATGGAGCACTTCGCCGCCTCGACGCTCCCAGCCTATGAAGAATTATATCGGCAGAAAGTAAAGGTCGACAAGCTCGCGCTGCCCCAAGTCATGCGGGCCCCGAGCTTCCTGACGGCGCGCGGGGCCGACACGGACTGGTTCCGCGAGACGGCTTTGTCTGCTTTAGATGCGTTGGGTGCGGAGGCTGACGATTCGTCTCTCGTGTTTCGGGACGGCCTTGGCAGGGACAAGTGTTTTCGGCGCGTCGTGCATGCCACGTATGTCCCGCGAGCGACTTACTTGAAGGATCCGGACGCCACAAGGGCATTCATTCAAGCGGCCTCAAAACGCCACGGGACCACTCCATCAGCAGAAAGGACGGTCTCGCTCATATTACGATCAGTAAAGGGCGGGCCCGCGAGGAGAGCGGGCCCCGGCTGGTCCAACTCGCAGGAATTAGTGGCACAGCTCCAGTCGTACTTGGCCACAAGACACCCTACTTGGCGCCTCGAGGTCCACACCGCTGCGCATTTATTCGCCTTCCGCCAGCAGTTTAGGATGGCCCAAGCTTCCCATGTGTTGGTGGGCGCCCACGGCGCGTCGCTCACGAATGCGCTGTTCATGCGGGATGCAGGGGCCGTCGTCGAGGTGCTGAATTGCGGGCACCGAAGTAATACTTACAGACGATTAGCGACGAATAGGGGCTTGTTCTACGCGTCGGCGACGCCGTCCGGCAAGGTGCTGAAGAGCGACTGTAGCAATGATCTGGGAAGGAGGCACGTCGACACGCGGCGAAGCTTGCCCCTCTCGGAGTTGACTCCCGCATTATCTGAGGCGATAAATGCAGTCGAGGCGAGGCTTCCTTCTTCCGCCGAGCCGTCGTGCTTGTCGCTGCACGCGCTCGAGAAGCGGTTCAGTGAAAATTCGACGGTCGCCAGACTCGCAAAGGTCCTCGCATCTCCAACGGTTCAGAAAATGACCCTGAAACGAAGGCAACACGTGATGGCCTGTGCGGCCTACCGCGCGGGCGCCGCTATTTCGTCAAATCTAGCCACGGGTTCAACAGATGCCATGCACGCCGACCGGCGTTTATTTCTGCTCGCGGCGTCCGATCTCGAGGGACGACCGTTGAATTATTTCATCGACGCCTGCGCCAACGCGCTCGTCGAGGCCCAGCGCGCCGCGAGGTACCTTGTATATTTACATGTCTCAAAAGCCGCGGGCACGTCGCTGTGCAAATTAGCCTCACGCAATCGGTGTAAAGCTCCCCCGCGGTTCTCGACGCTCTGGGCGCCGGGCGACGGTTGGTTGCGGCGTCCGTTTGCTCGCGTCGATGGCGTCGGACCTCGCGCCGCCCCCACGCCATCGCCGCGACCCGTCTCCCGCGCAGGTCCCACCTGGGGCAACTGCGCGCGCGGCCTGTCCGTGATGCACGAAAGCAAGGAGTCCGTGGGGAAGGGGCGGCGGGCGCGGTGCGCCGCCGTCGAGCGGTCGTGTGAGTCAAGAAGGGCGATCTTCGAGCGGAATAACTATGAACTGATGGCGATTGAAAGATGGGCCGACAACGGCGGTGCTACGTGTTCTCCGGACATCTGGCACGCGACGTTGTTGCGGGATCCTCTCGATCGCATCGTGTCGCACCACAACCATCTTTGGAGTACCATTCTGAGGGCCAGACCTAGAAAACACGAGAAGGTCCGGAGTCTGCCTGATGAGTATTTTAGGGGCGTGTTCCAGGATGATGGATCGTGTATCCCGGCGAAGGAATTACCTTATACGATGGCAGCGCCGCACCGGACGGGCTACGACTGGTCCATGGTCTGCGCGCTGTCGTCGGACTATCATACACGTTCACTGCTGGGGACGTCGTATTCACCAAGGCCGTACGACGGCGAGACGCCTCCGCTACATACGCATGATGATATGTTAGATAAAGCCAAACGAACATTACTAGACTACGCGGTGGTCCTCACGACGGACGACGCGTCTGAGGCATTGCCGATCGTCCGCCACGCTTTACGGTGGCGGCCCTGGTCTCTAAATGAGGTGCTGCCCGTGCGCGACCGTCAGAGTGGAAGGAAGCGAATGATGTTGAAGCGGAACCTGTCGGCGGTGGACCGGTCGTTGCTCATGGAGAGGAACCGGCTGGACATTGCTCTCTATGGATTCGCGCGGTCCCTGGTCCGGGTCGACGCGCTGTTCTACGCCGCGGCGGCCGCGGCCGGGCTATTCAGGGAGGACGTGCGCGACCCGAAGCGCGCGTTCTGCGGCGGCGGCGGCGAGCTCGTCTCTTCACACGTTGTCACGCCGGACGCCGTCGGCGGCGAGGAGGAGGAGGGGGATTTGGAGTTTTTGGAGGAGGAGTAGTTTTTTGGGGGCTTAATATATGTATTGTTCGTCTACTGTGGCGGGTTTTCCAACTCATATCTTAGCGGTGACACGACTCGGCCTGGGCATGTGGCAGACGATTACAATCCTCAAGTGCCCCCCCAGGCGGACCCTGCTCGAAGACCCGACGGTGAAGACGTGACGCTGGATTCGGACCTTTAGAGGCCTGGTTCTAGTCGTCCATCCCCCCTGAGCTAGGCTAGCGTCCCCAAAACCGAGTAACTAGTCTCTCTCTATCTTTGCAAACTTGCGCTGGACACGCGTGGCGTATCGGTCCAGCGGCGTCACCGCTCGAAGTTCAGAGCTCAACGCCATCCTAAATTTTGATACTGCGACTACCCAGGGGCCCGCGGAGCCGTGAGAGGTGACTAGATCGCGAAACTCCACTGGAATACAATTGCAGCCATGCGGCTCAGCGTCGTCCTCGGCCTGGAGCCCGATTCCCCCAAGGCCCCCGGCTCAGAGGGATCCGACTCCGCCAAGTCGCCTCGGCCCTCCGAAGCGACTATTAAAGGTCCGGACCGCGTCGAGGACGACGAAGAGCAGCCCGTCGTCATCGCGGCGTAGTTGAGACGACACTCTGGCGCCTGCCGACCCCGGTTGGTGCCTATCCCCACGACGCCGCGGACAGGCGGCGTCGACTCTCCCTCTCCCGATCCCCCAGTAAATATATTCCTGAAATCTAGCGTTCGAATGAAGCATCACGTTCACTACGAATTAAGGTCTACTAGCACTAGCCCGGGGGCCCGCGCCGCGGCGGCCGCGGCCCGGGCGGCGGCCGCGGCACGATGCCGTTCAGCGACTGGTGCTGCGCGAGGCTCGTCGCGACGATGCGCCGGCCGCCGCTCGGCCGCCCCGCGGGCCGCGGGGCGCCGCCGGCCGGCCGCCGCGGCACCACGCCGCGCGGGACCTCGGAGGCGGCCGGCGGCGGCATCTGCATCTGTTTGCGGGGCGGGCCGTGGCCGCCGATGGCCGTCATCGAGCCCCGCGAGCCCGCCGAGTGGAGCGACTGGTTCGATGCCATGCGCTTTCGCACGACCGGCACGTCGGGCGGCGTGGGCACCTCGTCAGAAGGCGGCGGCGCGAAGGCGGAGGCGGTCGGCTTGGAGGCTTGCGCCTTGACGCGCTGCGTCTGGACGACGATGGGACCGGAAGGTGGTATTGGAGGCGCGCGCACCGGAGCGAAGCCGTTCGCTCCCCGAGGATCGTTTTCATCGCTCACAGCGACACCATGTAATAAAGTAGGCAACGCATCCGGCGACGGCGTCCGCGACGGGTGCCACACAGAACCAGCCTTGCGCTGGGCGCGCCGCGCTTGGTCGGCGGCCGCTTGCCTTGCGTTTTCCCTGTGAACCTTTTCTCGCCGTGCGGCTTCTTGCCGTGCGGCCACTTGGCGCCTTAGTCTTTCATCGCTCTCGGCGCGCTGCCTTCTAGCAAGATCCGACGCGTCGGCCGCCGCGAGCTTGTCCGAGGCCAGTGAGGACGCGACAACTCTACACACCTGGTCTCTTTGGGTTTGTGTCTGGGGAGAACCGACGACGATGGGAACTCTACGCAAATCATGCACGAACTGGCACCGCGCCATGGCGTCCAAGGCGTTCAGGCCGTAGAGCCAGTGTAGCAAAAGACAGGTAATCGTACCAGCGCGACCGTGCCCGCCCCAGCAATGTAGGTAAATCACCTCATCCGTACAGCGTAACCTATCAGCTAAACTTCGAGAAAAGGCGGCGACGGCGTCGTCTTCCACCACTGAACAGTCCTCAATCCCAAAATGAATAAACTCCAACCGTCGGCCCCGATGGTGCCGCGCGGCCAACGCGACCGCGCTCGGATAGTACGGTCTTATAGCGGCGCCGCTCCGCCACGCCGATTCGGGCGCGTCGGGGTCGTACTCGCGCTGGAGGCAGACGAAGGTCGTAATTCCACAACTGAGTATCGAATTCAGGAGTCGATCGTTCTCGCGGTCATCGCTCACCCCAGGAAACGCGCCGACCATCAATCGCCCGGGCAACACCCAGTTCGACTCGTCCGTCGGGCCCACATATCTTTGTTTGCGTTGGCTGATGACCTGGAACGACTCGAGCGGCGGGAGCGTCCTCCGTTGCGACGGTGGGGCCGTTTCGGCATTGGTGTAGGCTTGCTGGGCCGTCGGGCGGTTCTCTCCGGCGACGGGTGGGGCCAGGGAGCGCATGGTGGTGAGCGCGGCGCCGTTTCCGACCCGAGGACCTTTGCTGCAGTGTTGCTCCTAGCGGCGCCCAAGAACCGCGCTCAAACCGCGTGGGCCGCTGCTTACCAGTGAAATGGTCCTGTACGACGTGATGCAGTACTTGTGTGCAGATATTAGCCCAGCGCGCAGGCAATTGCTCGGAGGCCACAACTGCGAAGCGCTCCAGTGACCCGAGCTGCGATGCGTCTCGCGACCCACGCATCGCGTACAGAGCGGTCGCTTGGACGCCTTGCAAATAGCCGTGGCGGCTAAAACGCTAGACACCTAGCGTGCGGGACTTATCGACTCGATAGAGGCGCATCGCTTGCGAGCGCGTACGCCATTAGTAGTGAGCCAGAAACGTAGCCGTTGTGCTGCACGAGTGCTGCAGGCGGTGGCTGCAACGGCAGGAGCGAAGACCGCACCGCTGAGGGCCGCGGGGCGCCCCTAGGCGAGCACAGCTGCTGCCTCGCCGCCGCGTCGCAGCGGCGCGCGCACGCGAAGGAGAAGCCCTTAGCCAGCAGCCGGCGCCGCCGCAGCGCCGCGCAACACCTGCGTCTGCCCCGTAGCCTCTCGGCCGCGCGCCAGCACGATGGCGGACCCCACCGCCAAGCTCTTCGACGAGGAGGCCGACGAGGAAGACGACGACCTCGCGCCCAAGGAAGACGAAGCTGTCCCCGAAGAAGAAAAAAATGAATACGTGGTGGACGGCTTCGTCGTGGGAGACGATGATGAGGGATTGATTCCCGCCCCGAAGCCCGACGGTGCCAGCAGTTCGGACGACGAAGAAGAAGATGAAAACCGACTGAAGAGAAACCGGGAGGAGGACGAACTAGCTGACCTCCAATTAATCCAGGACAACCTGCAGCAGCAGGAGCCCAAGAAGCAGAAGCGCGACGCCGTCGACGACCTTTTCGCAGATGATAGCGACGAGGAGCCGGCGAAGCCAACGAAGAAGAAGGACGGCCTTTTTGATGAAGACGACTTTGATGATTTCATTGAAGATGATCTCGGCATCCAGCAGGCTCTGAAGCGCGAACACGAAGCTTCCTTGAAGGGTGCTCGAGATGGCCCTGCTACTGATGTAAGTCAGATGCAGCTCATGGACATGGTCTGAACACGGCGTCCGGTTCATACGCGTCGCGGCGATGGCGTCTGGGGGAAAGTGGTTCCGTTTCCGATTCCCGGGCCGTTCGGACCGCGTCGGGCGCGTCGGGGACAGGTGACACACACGCGCGGCGATGGCGTCACCGCGGAGCTCTCACAACACCAACGCAGGTCGACATCTTCGGCGAGGAGAAGCTAGAAGATATGTCCGACGAGGAGGCGCCCGTCCAGCGCGAGAAGCCCTCCACTTTGTCTCGTTTCGAGCCGCAGATGCTGAAGGAGTACTACGTGACGGGTGACGACGAGAACATTCGGAGGAGAGATATTCCGGAGCGGTTGCAGTGTCGACAACTACCGACCGTACGAAGGAGGCGGGCCCAGTTCGAGCGGGATTTGGATGCCGAGTCGAAGTGGGTCGCGTCGAAGATGAAGAAGTCGTCCGAGGAGGAGATCGAAGCCGTGAAGAGGTGTCTCGTGTTCTTCAACGAGGATGCCTTGGAGCCGCCGTACGTCGCTGCGTATCGGAGAGACGACCTCGCGCCCGTACGAGTGGAGGAACTCTGGCGGATCCACGACCTCGATGAAGAGTGGTGTTCTCTCGTCCAAAAGAGGAAAGATTCGCAGAGATTTGTGAAAGCTGTTCACGGTGCCGGCGAGGGCCGCTGTTCGTTGTCGGTAGCCCAGCAGGCCTGTTTGGAGACCGATGCCACGGCGTACGCCGACGCGCGCGCCTACGCGCGCCAGCAGGCGGCCAAACACGGTTTAATAACCTCCCAAGCCAGACGACCGGCGCGCCGGGAAGCCGCGCAGTGGGCCAAGGCCAAGGCTTCGGGCGTCGACCAGTTCGCGCGCAAGTTCACGCTGCGGCCCCAAGATTTGGACAAAGCACTGCGAAGTGACGAGGTCAAATTACCCCCGACGCCGTCGGAGAGCGTCGACATGCTCTGCTTGGATTATGTGGGAGTGGGCGACTGCGACACGGAGGAACGCGTGAGAACGAACGCCATCGCCGTGGCGGCGCGTGAGCTGGCTGCCTTACCTAGTGTGAGAGAGGCGTGCCGCACAGAATTCCGGAGGAAGGCGTGTCTGCAATCGCAGCCGACGGAGAAAGGGCGTCAAGAGATCGACCCGTCCCACGAGTTCCACGGCTTACAAAGGTTGAGAGACAAGCCCGTGGCGACCTTCCTCGACGGCGCCATGGGGCGGCAGCGTAGAGCTGACGAGGACCCTTCCGATTCTCTAGATGATTTGGCCGCCGCGGATTATGTGCGACTACTCAAGGCGGAGCAGGAGGGTCTGATCTCGACCACCATTACGTACGGCGGCCCCGAGGCCATCGCGGCGCGCGTCCTGGCGGCGTATCTCGCGGTGCCCTTCCAGGCGCCGGTCGAAGCGGCGGCCCCTGAGGTGCCGTCGGCCGCCGGCGCCGCGGCGGCTTTAGCTGCTGCGGAAACCTGGGCGCCGCCCGTCCAGGAGGTCGCGCAGGCGGCGCCTTTACCACCTAGATCGTCGGCAGCTGCTTTCATGGACGAGGCGATCCCCGGCGACGAGGGTCCGGTGAAGGCGGAGCCGGCGGCCGCCGCGCCCGACGCCGCGCCGGCCGACCCGGCGACGGCCGAGGCCATGGCCATGGCTAGAGCCGCGGAAGCTGCCATTCAACAAGAAGAAGGCGCGACCGAGGACGCGGCGGCTCTCGCGCGCGCCGCCGAGGCGGCCATCGCCGCCGAGGAGGGGAGTGGCGTGCTGCACGAGCGCGGCGGCGGCGGCGACGACCCGATGGACGTCGATGCCGCGCCGGCCGCTCCCGAGGCGGCCGCGCCTGAGCCGGCCGCGCCGGCGCCGGCGCCAGAGCCCGAGGCCGCGGCCGCGCCGACGGAGGCCGCACCGGCGCCCGCGCCGCCCTCTGCCGCCGACATTTTTGGGGACTCGTCTGATGATGATGCGGCCGCGCCCGCTCCGCCGGCCGAGCCGGAGCCCGCAGCCGCGGCGGCGCCCGAGGCCGCGGCCGCGCCGGCCCCGGCGGCCCCAATGGACGCCGACGACAGCGACGACGACTTCGCCCCGGGCCCGCCGATCAAGAAGGGCTCGGTGCCCCCGCCGAAGGCCGCCGACGCGCCGAAGGCCGCCGAGGATGACGACTCGGAAGACGACTTCGCCCCAGGGCCACCCATCAAGAAAGGGTCCGTCCCAGAGAAACCGGCGCCTGAAATCGTGCCCAAGGACCCGAAGAAGCGTAGAGTGATTGAGGACGACGGGTTGTCAGACGACGACGACGACCTCTTCGGCGTCGCGGCGCCCGCGGCGGCCCCCGAGAAGCCTAGTGTACAAGAGGACAGCGACGACGACGTCTTCGGTGGCGAGCCGCCCGTCGAAGAGGAGGTCGTCGAAGAGGAGCCCGAGGAGGAAGAAGAGGACTTTGCGGAGCTCGACTTGACTGGCGAACAAGAGCCGGAACCCGTCAAGGACGACGCGACGCCAACCGAAGAGGTGGCCCAGCAGTGGGACGCGCTGCGGAGGGAGGTCGTCACGCACGCCATTGAAAAGTTACTAGCGCCTCTGTTTGTGGATGAAATCAGACTCGAACTCAAACGCCGAGGCCAAAAGGCCGTCGCTTCATTAGCGGCGAACGCTCTCAGACGCATGGCCGACGTCCAGCCCTTCGCGGTCGTCGAAGGTGGCAGCAACGGCCTGGCCGAGTCCGCCCCGCAGCGGCTGGAAGGGTGTAGCGCGGTCGGGATCTGCGTCCCGCGGCCGAACAGCGAAGCGCGGTGTGAGCGAAGAAGGGGAGCCGCTAGGATGGGCGACTCGACGATCTTTGCGGCATTAGCACCGTCGGGCGCCTTAGTAGCGCAGGAAGGGGTGTCGTCGCGAGCGACCGAAAGAGACATGGAGTCGCTGCGCGTGGCGGCGCTGTTTTTGCGGAACCACTTGCCCGATATCGTCGTGGTGTCGACCTCGGCGGGCATGGGGGCGTGCCGACGGACCTTGCGGTTCATCGGCGACGCCTTGGCCGCGGCTCGCACAGAATACCCGATTCTCGAGGACGAGATGCCGGACGCCGCGATGCGAAGGGAAGAAGAACAAGAAAATGTGAACGCCTGGAACCCTACTTTGGCGTTCGCGGATGATGGTCTGGCGAGGTGCTATGCGGCTTCCGTGAGGTCTGACCGAGAGCTCGGCAAGACGGCCTCGATGGGCCTGAGGATTGCCACGTCATTAGCGAGGTCCGCCCAGGACCCTTTGGCTGAACTGACCTACGCCTTCACGTCGCTGGGACTCAAGAACGGCACCGGGTTGGGTTTGGCTGGTGAGGAACTCGTGGCGCTACCCCTACACCCCTTACAGTCGTTCGTACGACCGAAGGAGCTCCTGCAAGCCTTCGAGCGGACGCTAGTCGACCAAGTTTGTCGTTCTGGCGTCGACGTGAACCGCGCCTTGCAATATGATCATCACTTCGGCAAGCTCCAATTCGTCGCGGGACTCGGGCCGAGGAAGGCCCAAGCGTTCCGACGAGCGGCTCGGTCAGGAGCAGGTGCAGCAGCTCGAGAAGGCGGCGGGCATGGTATGGTCACGTCGCGACGAGCCATGGCCGCGCTCTTCGACACGAAGAATCACAAGGAAGAACGAGGGAGTGAAACGGTCTGTTTTCAGAATGCGGCCGGGTTCTTGCGCGTGCGAGCGACGGGCCCCCTGCAGGACGCCGCCACGAACCCGTTGGACGACACGCGCATCCACCCGGAGTGCTACTTCGACCAGACGGAGGGAATTTCCTATGATTTTGCCCAAAAGATCTGTAGCGATGCTTTGGATAGAGATTTTGACCGCGACGACCCGGAAGGGTATCAAGATGTGGTCATTGCCGCTCTTGATGACTCTAGAACTAGAATGGAGAAAGATCTCAGAAAGCAACAACAAAATGAATTTGATGATAAGGCCTTCTGGAGCCCGCCGCCGTTCGGCGCGCCGCTGTCCGGCGCCGACGAGGGCGCCGACGAGGCCTTGGATGATAAGATCTCGGAGCTCGACCTAGACGCGTACGCGCAGCTCCTAGAAGGCGAGGGCAAAGGGAAACGGAGACTCATGCTCGAGGACATCAAGAGGGAATTGCGAACGCCGTACCGCGACTTACGGCAGCCCTGGCGGCGGCCGCCCGATAGCTTAGTGTTCAAGTGGCTCACGGCGGGTGGTGACAATGGCCAGATACGACCGCGGCAGATCGTT
Organism: Pelagomonas calceolata; assembly: GCA_918797485.1. Classification (NCBI taxonomy): domain Eukaryota; class Pelagophyceae; order Pelagomonadales; family Pelagomonadaceae; genus Pelagomonas; species Pelagomonas calceolata. Next base: position 426,893 of record CAKKNE010000006.1, on the reverse strand, counting down.
GCTGCTCGTATTCAAAGGGCGGACAAGTACCGCGTATTTACGACCACGGATCTGGGCGTGCAGGGCGGGCTGCACCAGGATTACCTGGATGTCAGTGGCCAACTGGTCGAGAACTGCGACGAGTGGCTCCGGGAGAAGAATAGGAGGCCGCCCTTTGATGCTGCATTGGGTCTGGAGGATGTCATTGAATGTGCTATATTGAAAGTGGATCCGGAGCGGATGCGCGTCGAACTTAGTAGGAGGGACGACGACGTCTTCTTCCCGAGTGATTCTCACGCTTACTATGCCGCGACTACGGACAGTGTAGATGCGTGTCTCGACGTCGCTGCGGTTGTCCAGGACTACGTTGATCTGGCCTCCCAGCGGAAGAAGCGCGCTACAGATGTGAGAAAACAAAAGGAGGAACGGGCGCGGCTCGATGCTTTGCCGAAGAGAAAAGCGCGACGGGCGATCACGCACCCCGCGTACCGGCCGAACTGCGACTACCGGCAAGCCGAAGAGCTCCTGTCGAGGATGGACCCGGGGGAAGTTATATTGCGGCCGTCGTCCTCCGGAAAAGTGGCATTGACCTGGTCCTTCCGCCAGAACGTGTATAGGCATGTCGAAATTGATGAAACGGACAAAAAATATAAAATCGACGAGGAGGAGTACGAGGACCTCGATGAGCTGTTAGCGAGATACGTCCTGCCCATGAATGATTTGACGGAGGACGTTTGTAGACACCGGAAGTACGACGCCGAGTTGAGTGATCCCGACGCCGCCTCGGAAAAGCTGATGGCGCTGCGCCGGGCGGCTCCCTCCAGTATCCCCTACGTCTTGTGGGTGGACCCGCGGTACCCTGGTAGATTTGCTCTGACCTACTTAGCTCCGAGGGCCTCGAGACCGAAGAATGAATGGGTCAAGGTCACGCCTGAGGGATTGGAGTTAAGGGAACGAAGGTACTTCGCGACCGATGAGGTCCTCAACTACTTTAAAAGACATGCGAAGGACTGGGCCAAGGGTGCGAAGCTCGCGCCGCACCGCGCCGAGCCGAAGAAGCAGGCTCCGGCGCCGGTGCCCTTGCAGCCGATCCAGCAGCAGTGGGCGCCGCCGCCGCAACAACAGGCGTGGGGTGCACCTCAACAAGGAGGCTGGGGCGCGCCGCCGCCTCAACAGCAGGGCTGGGGCGCGCCGCCTCCCCAACAAGGGTGGGGCGCCCAACCGCCGATGGCGCCGCCGCGGCCGGCGGGCGGGCCGCAGGGCCGCGGCCGCGGCACGACGCTGCCGGCGTGGATGACGGCGCAGAACCAGTAGTCGGTTCTGGCTTCCCCCCCTCGTCTATAAAATAGGTTTTCCACTCGAGTGGTGCGGGCCGCGCGCTCTAGCCGCGCGCGTCGTCCAGTTATTGTTAGGCGCTGTCCTTGCCTAGCGGTAAGACACTAGCAATCAAGCAAGCAAGCAAGCAGCTCGAGCTCAAGCGCGTTGCCGGCGGTAGTACCACAGAGGTGCGGTTTCACATCAATTTGTGATCGCGTTGACGCTGCAAGCCACCTGTGAGCGATCGCGCGAACCGTAGAGCAGCAAGAGGCCTCACCTGTGGAGGAGGCGACTCTGGTGGTCTGGACCGCAGCCGCGCCGGCCAACCGCGGCCGAGGGCTCACACCGGAGGACGATGGTCGTACCCGACAATGTCGTGACAGCCGTGAACGAAGGCGACGTGAGCACGGTGGTTGCCTGGCTCGACGGGGGAGGCGACGTGAACGACACCGCCAGTCACAGCAGCCCGTTTTTTCCGGGCGACACCCTGTTGATGGGTATACCGCAGGCTGACGGGGTCAGCACTCAGCATATCGAGTTGGCCAAGATATTGCTACAGCGCGGCGGGGACGTGAATTGTATTCCCGACGATGGCGAAGACGAATACTCGGCTTTACACTGCTGCCTCGATTGTTTGGCTCCGGCCTTGGCTAAAGCAGTGATCCTGGAAATCATTGGGATCTATCTAGCAGCTGGCGCATCTGTGAATCACAAGAATTGGGGGGGAGAGACTCCTCTCTACATGGCACTGAAGTACAAAAATTGGTACACTAACGACCGACGGCGGCCAGCTTTCGATAGCGTAAAGCTATTACTGCGAGCCGGGGCGTCACTCGATGATGTATGTGGCTCATTAACGGCCGAGGATGTCCTGGATGTGCGCGGACGAGGTTTCGACGAGCTTGCTAACGACGAGCACTATATCGCGTGTAAGCAGCTCGTCGCCGACCTGCGCGCCGCGGGGAGTTGGAAAAATTATGCGCGCGTGCCGCCGAAGGAGTTGCTACGCCTCCGGTCGCTCGTGGCTCGCGGCCGCGCCCGGAGCATCAAGCGCCTCCGCGCGAAGACCCCGCGCGAACTCGAACTTCTTTTCGCGCCGACCTTCCCGAACGAGCTTTGCTGGCGAGTGCTCAAGTACTGGAACCCCCGCCACGAGGCTCTAAGAGCGCCGTCGGCGTCGAGCCACACTGGAAACAACCTCCGTATCAGCTTCGAGCGGATGCCGTCGCAAGCGGCTCTCGAGAACATCGCGCTGTAGGGCAAACCCACTCCCTGTGTAATGGCCTGTGAAAGAGTACTAGTAGAGCACGATAACACAATGACTTAGGAGGCGATAGCGACGGACGACTACTTCCGCACGGGGTCCCAGACCCACAAATTGCAGACCCACTTCTCGCCCTCGTGGATGGGCATGCCCGCGTGTAAAGCGAGGTCATCCGCATTCCCATCAGGAAGCATGCTGTAGAAGAGCACGGCGTCGCCCCTAGCTGGTACTACCTGTAAACCCCGTCCATCGGCGGCCTTCGGGAACGACGTCGCCCCGCCCTTGTCCGGGAGTTGGATATACAACAGTAAGGTCAAGAACCGCTGCTCCGGCGTGCCGTCGTCGCCGAAGTCGTGGTGCGGCGCGTATTCTTGCGACTGCTGGTACCGTACCACCTGCAACTCCTCCGCATTACGGTTCGACGAGAGTAACTCGTGGTCGATGCCCAGCACGTCCCCGAAGCGCTTGTAGATCCGCTCCAGCGTCGGCGAGGCGCTTCGACGGAGCCACCCATTTCTCGAGGTGCGGGTCTTGGACTTGAAGCCCCCACCTTGGCCGACCATCGACTCTCTGATAACTTTGGTACCCATCTCTATAATATGATCACATTCAAATTGCGAGAGCATCTCCCTCACGAGGAACACTCGAGGCCCTTGCGGCGCGTGGCTGACGACTTGTAAGGATAGAGCTAAATCTCCTTCTGCGATGCCCTCTTCATGGGTGTAGGCGTGGGGGCTCGCGACGACGTGGGTCTGGCCGAGGAACTCCGCCGGCCACATATTTAAAATTGGCTTGGGCCGTGGATAGAACGCCAACCAAGGCACTCCTGTTCTTTTAGCGTAGTCGCGCATGAACGTCCGCTCCTCGAGCGCGGCCTTGTACTGGTCGCTATTGCGGACCTCATGATCATCAGGTAGAGGTTCGATGATGTACACATTCTCGTCACTGTTCATCCGGAACCGAGCGACCTCCTCTCCATGAAGCATGAAGAAGAAGGTGTGGCCGTCGTAGGACAGCGTCGAGGTCCGGCCCAGGCCCGCGAGGTCGCCACTATACACTCCTTCCTTGCTCCCGTCGTCCCAGCGCATATCTAACGTTTCTCGCCGGAAATTCCGGAACTTCGCGCCCATCGAGGCGCCGCGCGCTTTCCGCGGCGACGTGTGGGCCTTCATGTACTTGAGCTCCTTGATTCCCGTGTCCAACAAGTCGTCTAGGGTCGTCTCGCCTCCCAACGAGCCCGTGTCGAGGAAGACGGGCGCGCCCGTGTCGTGGGCCCGCAAGGTCTCGCACTGGCCGTCGTTCAGGGCGGAGCAGTATTCGAGCGCGTGCGCGGCGCGGGTGGCTGCCGTGAGCAGCACGAGCAGCCTGGCCATGGTTTCTATTTGGAAGCTCGCCGGCCGGCGTTGCGCTGCGTTTGAGCTGTGCGGCTGCGCAGCGGTGCTGTGGCAGCGGTGCACGCCTATGCTTGCAGCCTCGCGCCTCGTGCGCGTGCTGCGGCTACTTTTTTTGCTCTTTAATCCGCGCTTGCTAGATGCATGTACACACTAGCTAGCTACGAGGATCCGAAGCAGAGCACGGGCCATTCACGCCACGAACGACGTCAAAAGCTGCCAGCAACGATGCTCCGGACCCTCCGTCTCGCTCGGGTCGCGCGCCCGCAAATTGCGGCCCTCGGCACTACGACAACCTGTAAAGAGAAGCAGCTCCCCTGGCAGCTAGGTCTATACGCGCAGCGTGGAACTCATTTTGAATTGAAACCATAGCGAGAGAGTAAGCTATATACAATACCTGCCTCCCAGCAAGACGAGAGCTTCTCACGTGGCCGGGATCCGCCAAGACGCCCTCAGAGCGCGGGCGACGCCGACAGAGTGTCCTCACCAAAACCCCACGCGCAGGCGCGCACCCCTTCAGCAGTTTCGAGAAGACGCTCCAGGGCCGCGAGGCGGTCGAGGAGAACCTCTACATCCGCGACAAGGAGGCCGCGGCCAAGTACAAGCGCGAGGCCGAGCTCCAGGCCGAGCGCCTCGCGGACGCGTCGAAGGCCTTCAAGAAGGAGTTCAGCCAAGAACTCGCGACGATGCTCCACCAGAAGCACCTGGCCGAGCGCCAGAAGGCGCTGCGCAAGTGAGTGCCGATTCCCCCAACGCCCATCCCTCCTCCGTATGTGTAAACACCTGTCCATCTGAAACATGATGTCCGACGCGAGGGGGCTTCGCGTCGATGGCGACAAGGTACGAGTATGCACAAGGAACGTTAGCAAAGACTATGGACAGGGAATAGGGGATGAATTTCAGAGCGGGCCCGGGTCGCAGCGCCGCCGCGCGACGGCCAGGTCCCGCGGCCGCAGCTTTAGGAACGACGCGACGTGGCCGACGATCTCCGGCGGCACGCGGCCCAATGGGCTCGTTGGACATTTTTGAGCAAGCTCCAGGAGCCGCAGCCGGCATAGGAGACGGGGCCACCGCTCGTCGATCAGGCCTAGCGCGCGCCGCGCGCGCCGCTCGTGCGCGGCCCGCGCGTACGTTTGCAATGAACCCGTCTCGACCAGTTCGCGCTTCGCCGCCTCTCGCAGGTGCAGCGCCTCTCTGGTAATGGGATGCTCCGGGCCGTGGTCGGCGAGCGCGATCCGCGCCTCGCGACGCGCCTCCCGCGCTTTCAGGGCGATGCGCTTCGCCTTTTCATAAGCTCGCCGGTCGTCGTGCGCCGTCGCTTTTATGGTGAACGCTCTCGAACCACATTTCTCCAATCTTCCACCCTTTTCTAAGGAAGGGCGCCGCTCCACCGAAGGCATCCACAACGGCCACTCGCCCTCCGACGACTGGACGGCGACGAGCCATAACCGTTCGAAAGGCAACGGTACGTGCCTCGCGACCTTCGCCACGGCCTCGGCGTCGACGTAAGAGGCGTACGTGTAGCAGCACCACCTCTTCAGCCTCCCATTTGCGTCGATGTCGAGCTGGCCACCGGCGGCCCCGACGGCCAACGCCCTCCGATCTAATTGGACGGCACCGCCCTGGTCCCGCGTGCGAGGGAGCGGTAAGGCCACGAGGTGGTGCCAGCACTCGCCCCGACCGAACGGTAGACCCGACCCGAGCGGCGGCGCGACCCTTAAGTCAGCACCGCAGCCCGGCGCGTGCGCGAAGACGTGCGTGCCCTCTGGTAGAGTCGTATTTTCATCGATCAGGAGACAATCACTCACGGAGCGGAACCGGTCCGTGAGCGGCTTGTAAGAAGGTCCTTTCATCTGTGCAGTTGCGGGGTCGAAGCGCACGATCCTCAGATGCGCTCCGCCAAAGACGTGGAAGGGCCTCATCTCGGTCACCAAGGCTCGTGGTGACGCGTCCTCTGCCTCGGAATCGTTTCCATAGATCTTTTGGGGCTGGGGCGCGAAGAGGGCCCGGAGAGCGGACGAAGGTTCGCTCATCGAGGGAGCCGGCCGCACGTGGCGCGTTCGTCGCCGGCGGCGCCTCACAACTGGTTCAGGTTGATCGGCGTCGACGTAGACCGCCGCCAACACGCCCAGAGCAGCCAAGGCGACGACGGCCCAGGGCCCGGACGCATAGCTCTCGTGGTCGTCATACTCGTGGTCGGCCCAGGGCGTCGCATGCGCCTTCTCCGCGGCCGGCTCCCACCAGGGGGTCTTGGGCTCGTCCGTGCCATGGTCGTCCCACCAGGGCGCCTCCGCCGCGGCGACCTCCCTCCGCTGAGGCGGGCTGCCTCCATGAAAGGCGGCGGCCCGCGCCGCGAGGGCGACCGCGAGGAGCGGTCGCATGGTCCGGCTGGCTCGGCTCCGGACCTGCGCGCCCGGCGCGCCCGGGGGCGCCCTGCGATTTATGTGCAGTCAGTCGGGCCGGCCGTGCCTCACTCTGATGGCCCAGCCATCATGTGATCCGCGCGCGGGGCGCCGGGGCTTAGTTTTGCCGGGCGACGCGTCGCGGGGTTTGGTGGAAGGCGTGGGACGCGTGGGATGGCGCTTCGTGTAACGTGCGGGTGCAGCGGACTGGAGCGCTCGAGAGGGCTGCGTTCATCGTCGCAGAGAGGCCCAAAAACACGGGACGGGGACTTGTTTGAGCTGCCCGACGAGCCCTTTTGGCGGTTTGGCTGCCTGACGACCGCTGGGCATCTCGAGAGCTTAGTTCTCCACACACCACCATGACGCGCGCCGACGACGTCGTAAGACGACGACGATTTCATGGAGACGACCTTTTACCATTACTCATCCCCGCGATAGCCCTACTCACGACGACAACCAGAAGGAGGGACCCGATCATAAATTACGACGCCTGGCACACCTGCGTTCTGGAAGGATGCGCCTCCCCAATGCAAGCGAACGAGGCCCACTCCTTCCCCTACCTGGCGACCCTCGTCTCGGTCCTCTTCCTGGGCGGCATCATGCTCGCGTGGCAGGCCATCGCGCAGGAGGGCCAGAGCACGCTCATGGGGATTCGGGTCAAGCCGGGGCCGGGGGGCGGCGGCTAAGGATCATAGGAGACCTGTCGGGTCTAGCTGTCGGGCTGGGTCCTGGGTCGGCGCGTCCTTCCGCGGGGTCGACGCGAGCGCGAGGGGCCGGGGCGACTCGTCCTACGTCCGACGCCGTCGACGACGCGTGGTATCCGTCGAGGGCGCGCCTGCGTCGGCCCGCCGCCGTCGACGCGCGGGCCGACGCGCGGGCGCAACGGATCCAAAAGCTCTGCTCTCCCTGGTGGGCAGCGCGGCAGCGCCGGGAGAAGGCCATTCATTGGCGCCCGGGCAGCTATCATGGCCGACTACGGCCGCTGGACGACGTCCAGCTCCGCCATCGGCGCCTATTGGAGGAAGAAAGAACGACAGCAAAAACTGGAGGCCCAGCGCCGGCGCCAGCGCGCGCGCGAGGTGCTCGCGCACCAGGCCAATAAAGAGTATTTCGATAGCAATGTGCTTCAAAGACCCATGGGCCTGACGACGACGAAGAAGGGGGCGCAGCGCGAGGCGTTCGCGGCCGCGTACGGCACGGAGCACGAAGGGAGAGACACGCACTCCGATTTGGTGAATGTGAAGGCTGGCATCACTACCACGGCCGAGAAAGCGGCGCGCGAGGCGTTCGCCGCAGCGTATGGCACGGAGCATGAAGGCAAGGACACTCATTCCGATTTAGTGAATGTCAAGGCCGGCATCACGACGACGAAGGAAAAGGCTGCCAGGGAGGCCTTCGCGGCAGCATACGGCGACGAGCATGAGGGCAAGGACACGCATTCGGACCTTGTCAACGTCAAAGCTGGGATCACGACGACGGCCGCGAAGGCCGCGCGGGAAGGCTTCGAGGGGGCGTACGGGAATGAGTGGGAGGGCGAGGACACGCGGTCGAATATCGTCCGGGCGAAGGGAGGATTTACGACGACCGAGGCGGCGGCGGCGCGCGAAGGATTCGCTGCCGCGTACGGTAATGAGTGGGAGGGCCGCGATTCGCTCGACAACCTCGGGGCAGGCTTGATTCCGGACGCGGGCGCGGGCCGCGACGAGGTGCCCAACGTCTACGGGTCGGCGCACGAGGGCCGCGACGCTAAGGACAATCTACAAGTCGGAAGCTTGGTTCCCGATGCCGGCGCCGGCGCGGGAATAGGTTTCGAGGGAGCCTATGGCTCGGAGTGGGAAGGCAGGGATTCGCTGGACAACTTACAGACGGGTAGCCTCATGCCCGACAAAGGTGCTTCTCGGAGGGAGGGGTACGAGGGCGCGTACGGCACGGAGTGGGAGGGCCGCGACGCGAAGGACAACATCGCCGTCGGCAGTCTACGTCCGGACGCCGGTGCCGGCCAGCGCGAGGGCTTCGCCGCGGCCTACGGCGCGGCCCACGAGGGCTGGGACGCGCGCGAGTCTGGCTAGCTCGCGCGGGGACTGACTGGGGTCGGTTCGTTCGCAAGTTCCTAAATAGTCCTACTCGCCTGCCTATCATCGCACGAGCTCGACCTTCGTCTCGATATCCGACAGAGCCACGGGCGCGTCGGCCTCGACGTCGTAGTCGGCCCAGTCACCGTCCGACAGGTCGACGTCCTCGAAGGGGTAGCCTGCCGTCGACCGCACGCTGACGTCGCCCTCGCGCAGCCGCCACCGCACCACATCTAAACCTCGCGCTTCGAAGGCGACGAGCGGTACCCAGCTCCCCGAGTCCTCGTCCGTCACGGGGCGCGGCGTCTCGGCCAGCGCCTGCTTCTTCTTCTTGAACCGCGTCGTGAATTCGTCCGCGGTCAGCACGGAACAGCTCGCCTTCCAGTCACTTAGTACTAAGTTGGCGATGCCGCGGCTGCCGTCGAGCGGCACCTCGTCCTCTCTACAGATCGTGACCGACTCGCGCGTCTCGTCGCTCTGGCCCTGCTTCACGTCGATCGTGAGCGTGGCGCTCGCGACGTCGACGGACGCGCTGCCGACGTTCTCGAGGTCCGCCTTGATGTATGCTACGAAGACTGGCATCGCTGTGCTACCGGAGAGCGGTGGGTTTTGAGCCGCTTACGCTTGCGGCCGCAGCAATACGTGTTAGTTGTCGTGTTGAGGGTGTAGAGAGAAAGTCCCTGCAGCGGTGGCGTGCCTCAAACGCTTACTGTCCGCGCGCAGGAGCCTGCCAAAGCGGCCGCCTCTGCGTGCTAGTGTCTTACAGGCCGCTAGCGCGCGGGATTTCCTAAACGCGGGAGCCCTGGAAGCCGCAACCCGGGGACGGGATCTCCTCAAACTGGCTCATTGTCGAACTGACTCATCACGCCTCTGCTTGCTAGTGTCTTACTGGACGCTAGCTTCGAGACTCGAGCAAAAAAGCTCTGGGAGGTCTAGCGCGTGTGTACCCGTCGATCCGGCACGTACGCGAGACGCCCGACATATCACTGATAGACAGGGCCACGGTTTCAAGACCGCGGGAAACCCAAAGGTCTCCAAAAAGCCGAGTGACCCGGTCACCATCAATCGAGCGGTTACGCTACGGACGCGCGACGCGCCTCAATCGCCGCCGCCGCGATCTCCATAGAGCCACAACAAAGATGCCGCGCCTCCCGCCGACGCCCCACTCCATGGAGGCGAACGAGCCGTGCTTGGGTCGCTGGGTCCAGGAGTCGACGTTCGGGAGGGTGAACCGCAAGGCCATCAACGAGTTCAACTCGAACAAGCCCGGTATTCGGCGCCGCACGCCCTCGCCGGACAAGCGCCGGCGCACGCCCCAGAGATATGACGACGACGGCGACGTCCGCATGAGCATGCCGCCCCCGGCCCCGTCCGAGACGAGCCAGCTCGCGACCGGCCCCGTCTCGGCGGCGCAGGAGGCGCGAGACCTCGCCGAGGCCCTGCGCCGCTCGCGCGAGGACGCCGCGCCGGCGCCCGCGCCGGCGGAACCTTCTCCTACTCCCTTCTCGGGCCACGCGCTGCTGCAGGGACTCATGCAGGGATAGGTCCTCCCCTTCTTAACACGACATCATACCTAGGACAACTACACAAAATCAGCGCTTCTGCGCCGCCCGGAGCATCGCCGGCGCCTCGACGTCGAGGGCCCGGTCGAGGCGCTTCCGCGCTGGTGAAGCGTCGGCCCAAGCCGCCAACCGAGTGCCATCCAGGCCCTCCCACGCCGCCGCCGACGCGGCGAGCGGCGGCCGGGCGTCGTCCGGCATCGCGCGGTAGGCGGAGGCCTCGTCTAGGATCGGCGCGACGGTCTCCGGCGTCACGAGCCCGATCAGCGCGCTGCTCCACCGGTAGAGCCGCGACGGCGGCGTCGCGGCGAGGGCGTCGAGCGTCGTCGCGACCGCCCTCACGCAATCGCAGCGCGCCAGTAACGCCGCGACGGCCTTCTCGGCACACGCCGCGGGCAGGCCGTCGACGAGCTTCGACAGGGCCCGCAGTTCGGCACGCGTCGTTTTTGAGGAGACGCCGAGGACCCCGAAGGCCGGCAGCGGCCGCGCGGTCCGCGCGCCCGCGGCGGCGAGGGCCGTGCCCGCTGTGCGGAAGGCGGCCTGGGTCCCGCGCGCGTTCCAGTGGTTAGCAACCTCGTCGTCGCCGTCGCCGGCGCCCGTCGTCACGCAGACGACGCGGACTTGGGGCCCGCCCGCGTCCATCGAAGCGAAGGCGGCCCGCTCGACGGGCGCGCTCTGCCGGCGCCAGGGCGTCGACCTGTGTGGAAATCAAATATCAGCGGCACACAATCACGGGTTGGTTTCCACGCAGGCGTTGGCAGCTCGGCCGACGCGTCGATCACGAAGATGACGCCGTCTGCTTCGGCGAGTAACTTCTGCGCGACCTCGGCGTCGACGACGACGGCCGCGTCGACGCGCCGGAGCGCGGCCGTCGGCCGCGAGCGCACCGGCACGCCGAAGGACGAAACGGAGTCGATCGCGGCGTCGCCCCAGCGGTAGCGCACGTTGCCGGGGGCCGCGCCCGGGTTACAGCTTGGCTCGTCCGTTTCCTCCACCGGCGGCGATCGCTCGTTGTCGACGCCGAGCAGCTCCGCCGCCACGTAGGCGCAGGCGTCCGCTGATGAAGCGTCTCCAAGAATCAGCAGCAGCGGCTTCTCGTCGTGGGCGAGACTGCGGTCCGCTGCCTTTCTGGCAGAGGCGGTCGTCGCGTATAATGATGGAGCCGCGGTCTCAACAGCTTGTTCGACGGGTGCCAGTCGCGCCTCGGCGACGCGCCGCGCCGTATGTAACCAGAAGAACTCCGACGGCGCGTCAAACAACAATTGGTTCGGCTCGACCTCGACGAGCGCCGTCCGCGCGAGGCGACTCGCTTCGAGGAGCACCTGGCGTCTTTCATTTGAGAAGGCCCGCGCGACGGCCAAGCCCCGCCCGACCATGTCTTCTGAGGGACACCTTTGTACGACGTCCGCGGCCGCCAATGCAATCCCGAGGACGGCTTGCACGCCGCCCTCGTTCGAACACAATATCGCGTCGAGGCAGGCCCTCCTGAAAGGTTTGGGCGTCGGCTTCCCCGCGTGCTGGCCGAAGAGGGACAGCGCCCAGGTGGTGGCAAACGACGGCAGGCACTCGTCCTCGCCGTTCAGCGCGGACCACTTGCCCAGCGCCGACGCTATTGAACCCAACGACACGGAGAAGTCGCCGGCCCACCATCCTTTTAATCTCCCATCAACTAATTCCGCGAGGAGCCAGAAGAGGATAGACTCTTCACAACCAACAGATTCCAAGAGCGTCTGGGCGACCACATTTAACCCTTGGGCGTAGCCCGTCGCCGGGTATTTCGCGGCGACGGCGAGGAGCACCCTCCGCAGCACAAGGCGCTCTCGACTATTCGTCCGGCCGCCGCCCCGTCCACAGTCGAGTTTGACATCTGCGGCGACGCGACTCCCTACGACACTCTCAAGCTCCTCCGTCGTCCGCCGCAGCTCGTCAGGAGGCACCGTGGGGTCGCCCGCCCTCCTTGAAGCTCCGGAGAGCTCCAGCCAGACGCGTCGCCGCCTATTTTGTGGAACGCCGTCCCACGCGAGGCCCTGGACCCGCAACGCGCGGTGGTCTTCTGTTAACCCATCGGCGGCGGCCCAGGCCGCCTCGTCGCCGTCGCTGTCCGTGTCGCTGTCCGTGCTTGTGGCATCGTCGTCCAGTCCCTCCCGCGAGTCGTCGGCGTCGTCGTCCGCGGTCGGCGTGGCGGCTGCCCGCGCGGAGTGTAGCTCGGCGTCCGCGGAGGCCTCGTCCACGTCCGGGACCGGCCGCGCGTAGGTCAGGGCGCCGCCGCCCGTGACCCAGGCCGTCGGGCGCGGCTGCGGTATCGCACGCGCCGGCTCGTTTGCGGCATCCGCGTTCGGCTCGGCAGTAGGTTCTGGCGCTTCCGCTTGTGGTGCTGCGTCATCGGCCATTGTTTTTTAGCTCTATTTTCCAGCTATGCGTTTGTCCGCGCTGTTTTTTGGCACTTTTGAGCTTGGGAGAGCTACCCAGCCGGACTCCGCCTGGCGCAGCCGTACGAGGCCAAGGCCGTTTCGAGCGATCTATAAAGTACCGCGCGAGCTTCGGAGAGCGCTGAAGGCTGGTCTTCGTCCCGTGCGCGCGTCGCGCAAAACCACAGCTAGCGGCATGTAACACACTAGCCAGCAGGCAAAAACACAAAAGACACGCCGCCGCAAGCGTTCCTGCACAGCTCTGCACGCGTAGACAAGCCTCTGGCAGCCTACCGTCGAGCCTAATTCGCTGGAGCATCGCGCGCCGTCGCCGCGCACCGTGGGCACTCAAACCAGCAGCACCACACAAAAACATGTACGCCAACCTCGAGCGCTGGCCGGCGACACCTTCCGAGGGCGACAACGAACGGGCCGAGCGCGCCCCGCGCATCGTGCTCATGGGCTCGCGCCGCTCGGGTAAAACGTCCATGGCGCGCGTCGTCTTCGGCAAGATGAGCCCCCACGAGACGCTCTTCGTCCCGTCGACGGCGCAGCCCACTTTACGATTGGTGGCCAACAGCGATTTAGTACATTTCAGCATTTTCGACGTTCCGGGAGATAGGGACTTGAGCGAATTGCGGTGGCGCGACGCGCAGATGACGCCGCGCGACTTGTTCGGGCGGTGCGTCGTCTTGGCGTACGTGGTCGACGCCGAGGCGGACCCGTACTCCGAATGTGCTCGACTAGCGGAGGTCGCTGCTGCGGCCAAAGCAGCTAATCCCAGGGTGCAACTCGAGGTCTTCGTCCACAAGGTGGATGGCGACCACTTCCTGAGCGAGGAGCAGAAGTTGGATTGTCGGCGGGAGGTGGAAGCGTGCGCGCGCGCGGAACTTGCGGAGTTGTATGCCCATGGCAGTGACGAAACCGTCGACCCCCAGCAGGCCCAGGCGTATGCGGACGACTGTCTGGCGGGCGCTGCTTTTTCTCTCACGTCTATATATGACCATTCTGTTTTTGAGGCGTTTTCCAAGCTTGTGTCGAGGGCATTAGTGCCCCAGAGAATTGTATTGAGAAAGATGCTCGACGCGCTCGTGACGGCCTGCGACATGGAGAAGTCGTTCCTGTTTGACGTGGCGTCCAAAGTTTATGTGGCCACGGATAGTGCCCCTGTGGACTCGGCCTCGTACGAGCTGTGCGCCGACGCCATCGACGTCGTGCTCGACGTCGCGTCCATATATGCCCCTGATAAAACCCAACAGCCGGAACCCTCTGAAGAGGATACGCCTGTCCGAGAGGAGGAGCCGAAGCAAACGCGGTCCAATGCCGCGTCGATCCAGCTGTCGAACGGCATGGCTCTGGTCTTGGATGAAGTTGATCGCAATTTGGCGTTAGTTTGCTTACTCAGGACGGAGAACCTCGAGAAGCGGGACCTGATCGACTACAACCTCGGGTGTTTTCGGACGGCGCTGGCCAGGCTGGCGGCGCTCAACGCGTCGTCGGCGGGTAAGTAGTACATAGAACTAGATGAAATTAAGTGGCCTAAAAGGGAGGTAGAAAACTCTCGTCGGCCGTCGTGTTCAGGAGCCAGTTGGTAAGTAGGTTCTGTGTTGGTCTTTTCCGTGTTAAGATGATTGGGCCCGAGGTTCGTCCGCGTGTAGTCACTTCTGATGCTCCCCGAGGAGCGCGACGATGGACGAGTGGCCTTTGCTTTTCGCGATGGACAGCGGCGTCGCTCCGTCCTCCCTCGCCCGATCGACCTCCGCGCCTTTCTCCAGCAATAGTCGCACCGCGTCGACATGGCCGTTCTGGCAGGCGAGGTACAGCGGAGTCGCACCGTCCTTGCCCACCCGATTGACCTCCGTGCCCTTGTCTAGCAACATACGCGCCACGTCGACGTGGCCGTTCTGGCAAGCGATGGACAGCGGCGTCGCACCGTCCTCCGTCGCCCGATTGATATCCGCGCCTTTATCTAGCAACAGCCGCGCCGCGTCGACGTGGCCGTTGTAGCACGCGACGAGCAGCGGCGTCGCGCCCTGCTTTTGCGCCCGATCGACCGCCGCGCCGTTGTCCAGCAGCAGCCGCGCAGCGTCGACGTGGCCCTCGTAGCAGGCGGTCCATAGCGGCGTCCGGCCGTCCTCCGCCGCCCGATCGACCTCCGCGTCGTTGTCCAGCAATAACCGCGCCGCATCGACCTGGCCCTGCTGGCAGGTGATGAACAGCGGCGTCGCACCTTGCTTCTCCGCCCGGTCGACCTCCGCGCCTTTCTCCAGCAATAGTCGCACCGCGTCGACATGGCCGTTCTGGCAGGCGAGGTACAGCGGAGTCGCACCGTCCTTGCCCACCCGATTGACCTCCGTGCCCTTGTCCAGCAGCAGCCGCGCCACGTCGACGTGGCCCTGATGGCAGGCGACGTGCAGCGGCGTCCCACGGTCCTCAGACGCCCGATCGACCGCCGCGCCTTTATCTAGCAACAGCCGCACCGCGTCGACTTGGCCACAGTAGCAGGCGGTCCATAGCGGCGTCACACCGTTCTTATTCGCCCGATCGGCCGCCGCGCCTTTATCTAACAACAACCGCGCTGCGTCGACGTGGCCCTTCTGGCAGGCAATGTACAGCGGCGTCTGCCCGTTCTTGTCCGCCCGATCGACCTCTGCGCCTTTCTCCAGCAACAGCCGCGCCGCGTCGACGTGGTCCTGATGGCAGGCGACGAGCAGCGGCGTCGCTCCGTTCTCCGTCGCCCGATCAACGTCGGCACCCTTTTCCAGCAATATCCGCGCCACGTCGACGTGGCCGAGAGCGCAGGCGAGGTACAGCGGCGTCTGCCCGTTCTTGTCCGCCCGATCGACCTCTGCGCCTTTCTCCAGCAACAGCCGCGCCGCATCGACGTGGCCGTAAGCGCACGTGACGAGCAGCGGCGTCGCGCCCTGCTCGTTCGCGCGGTCTATTTCCGCGCCTTTATCTAACAACAGCCGCGCCGCGTCGATCTGGCCCTGCTCGCACGCGATATAGAGCGGCGTCTGGCCGTTCTGAATCGTCACATTGACCTTGGCGCCTTCGTCCAGGAGCTGAGTCATAGCGTCGACGTCGCCTCTCTTTGCCGCAGCGCGCAGCGGGAACTCTAAGTCGGCTTGCACGTTGGCGAGATTCTCCTTGGTCTGCTTCGTGCTGGGATGATCGGGCCCGTGCGCTTGCTCGTCGATCGCGAGCGCGCGAACCAGGACCTCTCGCGCCTTGGCGTGGTCGCCTAAAGCGCCGTACATGCACCCGAGGCCATTCAGCGCCCGGGCCACATTCGTGTGGTTGCGGCCGTACTCCCGCTCAAAGATCGCAAGCGCGCGCTCCAGCATGTGTTGTGCCTTCGCGTGGTCGCCTAATTGGCTGTGCGCGTTCCCGAGGTTCGTCAGCGTGGTGGCCACTTGCGTGCTGTCGCGGCCGTACTCCCGCTCCTGGATCGGCAGCGCGCGCTCCAGCATGTCTCTTTTCTTCGCCTGGTCGCCTAAGTAGCCGTACGCGATCCCGAGGTTCGTCAGCGTGGTGGCCACAAACGTGCTATCGCGGCCGAACTCCCGCTCAAAGATTGCGAGCGCGCGAACCATGACCTCTCGCGCCTTGGCGTGGTCGCCTGAGTCGACGTACGCGCACCCGAGGGTTGTCAGCGTGAGGGCCACTGTCGGGTGGTCGCGGCCGTACGCCCGCTCCTCGATCGCGACAGCACGCTCCAGGACGTCTCTCGCGTTGGCATAGTCGCCGAGGCCCACGTATGCATCCCTGAGCTTAGCGTAGTCCTTTAGCACTTCACGATAGAGCGCCATTGCGCCATCGGGGTCGCTCTTTTCCATATCTCGCGCCTGGAGGGACTTGTTCTCGGCGGCGATGCGCGCATCTATGTCGGTGCTGAACGCCCGTCGACAAGACGCCGCCGCTGCGAGGTTGGTGGCGAGTGGAGCTCGCGCGTTCACCCATGGCGTCGCCACGTGCCAGGCCGAAGCAGAGGAAGGCATGGCTGCCAGTGCGGAGCGGTTCAGATGCTGCCCGCGTCGGGCGTGGACCAGGCGCCGCACGAGATGTGCTCGCATTTTTGTGAGCTATAGCAACTGCGCGATAGTCGCTGCAGTTCCTAAAGGGCAGCGTTCCCGATCTTTGGAACACTCCCCGATTTGCTAGTATGTTACAGGTCGCTAGCTTCTCGCGCCAGCCGCATCGCAAGCGCAGCTCTTGCGCATCGCTGCGCAAATTCAAAATTAGACACTACTACGCCATCGCCGCGCTGGCGCTGGCGGTGCGTCTGTCCGCGCTGCGACTCGTCAGGCGGCCAGTCACCAGACAGCTCTCCGTCCTAGCCATGGCCAAACGCGACGCCAGCGCCTTCGACGAGGCCGCCGCCACCCGCGACGCGAAGAAGCTCAAGGTCGCCGAGCTCCGCGCCGCGCTCGAGGCCGCCGGCGCCGATTCGAAAGGATTGAAGGCCGAACTCGTGGAGCGCCTCGTCGCGGCGGCTCGCGACGGGTCCGCCGAAGTGCCGCCGGCCGCCCCGTCGCCGCCACCGTCGGCCAAGAAGGCCAAGTCGCCCGCGAAACCCAAGCCGGACGGCCAGAAAATAGAAATCGTTCGATTAGACAGCAAAGGCGCCATTCAAGAAACGCTCGAGGCGCCCCAGTCCTACTCCGACGCGCGCGCGGAGTTCGGCAAATTGCGCCACTCGACGACGCTCGACGACGGCGGGTCCCTCGAGCTAAGGGTCGGCGGCGTCGCGAAGCTCTCGACGCAAGACGAGAAGAAGAAGAAGACCAAGACCAAAAAGGCGAAGGCGCCGGCCGGGCCGATCCCGCGGTCGGCCTGCCCCCGCACTTCAGTGGAAGGCAAGAAGCTTGCATTATTATCGGTAAACGTCGCCGGCCTGAGGGCTTTACTAGACCCAGCCAAGGACGCCGCGCGAAGGGACGCGTTACAGAAACTTGTCCAAGACGAAAAGCCCGACGTCCTATGTCTGAATGAACATAAGCTCCAGGAAAGTCATGTGGACGCCATGAAGGAAGAACTAGCATCACTCCTGCCGGACTACCCCGTCTCCTTACAGCACTTCACGTGTAGCACGGCGAAGAAGGGCTACTCTGGTGTTGCTATGTTAATCAGGAGGGGCGGTGTCGCGGAAGGCGCGGACGTGACGGCTGGATATGAGACTACTGATGAAATCGTGAAGACGGAAGGTCGTTTACTCACACTAAAAGCGCCAGGACTACCTACGATTGTGGCGACGTACGTCCCGAACTCGGGTCAAAAACTAGACAGATTACAATACCGCTGCGAGACCTGGGACCGCGGCCTCGCTTCCTACGTGAAGGGTCTCGGCAATACGATTGTCATTGGGGACCTGAACTGCTGCCACCTGCCCGAAGATATACATAATATGTATACGAGGCCGAACTTCGCGGAGATGCGTGCCGGGGATGTGCCCGTGGAGGAGCAATACAAGGGCCTCTCGGGCCCGGCGAAGCAGGCCGGTTTGACGGTGGAAGAGCGCAAATCGTTCTCAAAGCTGCTGGCGGACGCCGACCTGGTCGACGCGTTCCGCACGAAGCACCCGGAGGCCCTGGGCGTCTTCTCGTACTACTCGCAGCGCGTCGTCGCGAACCGGGGCATGAACCGAGGGCTGCGCCTCGACTACGTCCTGGCGTCGCCCTCGCTCAAGCTGGCCGACGCGTTCATCCTGTCGACGGACGACGCGTGGCCCTTCGCGGACCACTCGCCGGTCGGGGCGGTGTTTCAGCTCGACTAAGAATAGATGGTTATTCTTGTACTTATGACTGGGCCCTGCGCGCGAGGTTCCCGCGCGCGTCGTCTAGCACCGCAGCGAGTTCCTCCGTGATGGGATGCGCATCGCCGTATACGCGTCGCGCCCTCCGACATCCGTCCGCCGCGTACGAAATAGCCTTGCGTAATTCATCGAGTGACGAGCTATCATCCCGATGGATGGCCTCGGTTAGCGCGCTCTCCAGTTTGAGGGTAATCTCGTCATCCCGTCCGAGGGCGCCGCGGCGCGCGGCCGGCAATGCCTTGCGCACCAGGGACTTAGCTTCTGCCCAACGTTCGAGCGTAACCAGCGATATAGCGAGATTAAGCGCCGAAAACAGCGTGCTCTCGTGATCAATACCTGTGTGGAAATCAAGCATACTCATCGCGCAGACACGTCTTGCGAACGCGCACACGAAGCTTGGACGAAGCGAACAGGCCTCAAACATGCTTCGAGATGTATACTCTGGACGTTTGAAGCTCCATGGCGAGGAACATGAACAAACCGCCATAGCAGCCAACAACTACGCGGCGTCCCTATTAACTCTAAAGCGCCACGAAGAAGCCAAGGCATTGTATCGCAAAACGATACCCGTGGCGCGGCGCGTTAGCGGGAAGAATGATGAGGAGCTCACGCTCAAATTGGGGTGGAATTACGCGGACGCGCTCTACACGGACCCCGACGCAACGCTCGACGATATCCGCGAGGCCGTGAGGACACTCGAGGATTTGGAACGGACCACGCGGCGCGTGCTCGGCGGCGCGCATCCGTTCGCAACGGGGATTGTGGACGCTCTACGACAGTCGCGAGCCACGCTCCGCGCCCGCGAAGCCGGGAAGAGCGTGGTCTTCGAATATACATAACACGTGCACGCCACCGGCAAGGGGTAAAGCTATCTAACTTACTCCCTAGCAATGTCCGGTGCCAGCGTGACCGGACAACCCTCACCCTCGAAGACGCCCCCAGAGGCCCTTCTTCTTCGCAGGCTCCACAGGAGGCGGCGCGGCCGCCGCAGCACCGCCGTCGCCGAGCCGCTCCGCTCTAGCTTCCGCCGTCTCCGGGGCATACAAATTGTAGATCGGCCCCAATTTGTCGAGCTCCTGCTTCCAGTTGACGTTCAGTTCCTTCAGTTCGCCAGTCCCGGGATCAAACACGACGGCGTGGATCCGCGGCTGCGTGTAGGGCTCTTGATCAGAACCGTAGGTCTGGACCCGCCTCCTCTGGACGACTCCAGTTTTAAAAACGGCGAAGGCCTGTTCTAAGGTGTTCAACTCGACCAAGCGACGCGTCCGCTGGTCCTTGTCGGAGATGCGGTCCAGCTCCTGGCGATTCAACCGATACGTATCGCGGATGTTCCGCAGCCAATTCTCCAAAGGTGGGACGTGGTCGACGTTTTCCATGGAAGCTTTCACACCTCCACAATCGTAGTGGCCACAGATGACGATATGAGGTACTTTCAGCACGTTCACGGCGTACTGGATGACGGACATCATGGACATGTCCGTGCCGATGACCTGGTTGGCGACATTTCGCGCCACGAAGACTTCTCCCGCATCTAAACCCATAATACGATTGGCAGGGACTCGTGAATCGGAGCAGCCGATCCACAGGATTTGCGGCGACTGCCCGGAGGCCATCCGATTAAAGTAGTCCTTGTCCTTCTTGACTTCCTCGCGGACCCACCTCCGGTTGTTCTCGAAGATCGTTTTGAGCTGCTTGTCGGCGGCCAGGGCCTGCGCGCGCATCAATCACGTCGCGTCGATGGCGTGGAGGCTACGAGCGGAGACGCGCCGCGACACAGTTTGATTCATGCGCTGGCTCGGGCGGGCAGGCGCGTCGGCGCCGACAGCGCGGCGGCCGAGGCGAGCGTGAGGAGGAGCTTCATCGTCGGTTAGCGTTGGGAAACGCTTATGGTTGTCGTCTTGCAGCCGCAACGACTGATGTGCGCGTCGCCTTGCTGCAAGTGAGCACTGCGATGTTGTGTGCGCGCCGCGAGCGGCCGGCGAGCACGAATTCGCGTTGGCAGCGCGAAGGCCACAGTATTTAAGTGACGCCTGCGAATTCTTCGCGTATATTTGCACCCCTTGGCACGGAGCACGGAGCGATGAGACGCGACGCTCTGCCAAAGCTCAAGTGCCCACGCGGGTTTCTCAGGTGTCGTACAAGAAGTCCAGAGTCGTCGCATCATTCCAGTACCTGCTCTATATGCTGCTGGTACGATTCGTGGGCAACGACAAAACAGGTTTCAGGCGTAGCGACCGCAGGTCCCGCGTAGTGGTCCAGCGGGAGCCATATCGACCGAGGTTGCATCACTTATTGACACGTAACGATAAACTGTCGAAAACTCGCGCCGACGAGCGCCGCCGGTGGTTTTTCACAACTCTCCCCTTTTTTGACCAATCATCGCCGCAGCGGGGACGCTCTACGGGCGCCGCACCACAAGAACGCGTTCGTCGCCGCGGCCGAGGCGATGGCCGCATCGGCGCCGGCTCCTCTGCCGACGCCGCGGCCTATCACCACAACTCGAGCGAAGGGGATGACGTACTTCCAGCGCCTCGCCGCGGACGCCGAGGCCGCGCGGCAAAAGCGGCTCGAGCGGTTGAGGGCGGAAGCGAAGGCTGCCGAGGAGGCGGGGGCGCTCGGGCTGAAGTCTGAGGCGGATTAACTAGGACATATTGTTGTACTCAGGCAAAGGGGGACTCACAGATTGGAGCCGTAGGAGTGCGTCGGGAGCTGGACGTACTGTTTCTTCTGGGCTTTCCGGCCCTGCTTGTTGAGGCCCAGCAGATTTGCGATGGAGTCGCGGAAGACGACGGCCCCGATCGGCAACGTGAAGCAGAAGAACTGGAGCATGGCGAAAGTGAAGTCCGCCGACAACGTCCCGATGATGAGTAGGCACTGCGGAATCTGAAAGATGATTGGAGCCAACAGAATCATCGGCGCCTTCCCCCCCAATCTGCATCGCTTCGATGCGCACCAGATAAAGACCACCGGGACCATCGGCGTGCCGACCAGAATGCAAGACGCGCCCGCAACGATTTCGTACAGCCGATCCTGCCAGGTCGGTTGGGTGTAACAAGTAGCAAACATAATAATGTCCACCAGGATCGCGCCAGCGGACGAGAGGAAGATATAGAGCCACGGTATGCCCGCGCTGAACGGCTTGCGCTTTCCGACCATGTCCTCGATTAGCTCACGAACGTCCGTTTTGACATATTGGTCGAATTTGCGAATGCCCTCGGCCCGATCGCCGTCGCCGAACCACTTGGCGATTTCGCGCTCGACGCGAGGGCGATCCTTCTCGTCGTAGCATTCAGTATTCGTAATGGAAAAATTGTCGAGCTGCTCATCGATCATGTCACGGGCGTCGACGTACCTCTGGGCCTCGTACATCGTCCACATGCATAGAAAGGTGCCAGGTAGACAACCCCAGTTCAGAAATCCGGTTGTGACTGCATTTGTATCGATGCCGAGCCACGGCCCGATGATCGGAGTGATCGCATAGGGCAAGCACGCGACTGCAATCGCCAACGCGTTGGCGAAGAGGACTCGGGGGAAGGCTAACGGCAGGAACGTAATCTTTTGCTTGCCAGCGACTTGCAGGTGTCGGAACGCCGCCAGCTCGTAGACGCACCACAACCTTGAGAAGTAATCCGGCGAGAAGAGCACGACGAAATTCTCGGCTGACCCCAGAAATGCGCCAAGGGAAGCAATGCCCGCCGCCTTGCGCACGTCGTCGACCTGATCAATGCAGACCTTGTCGAGGAAGCAATAGCGCGGGCCGAGACCGAAGAACGCACGGATTCGCTGCCAATTGATGAGGAAGGTGATTCCGCTCGCGATGCCAACGAGTATAGGCATCCCGGTAGACATCATATGACGGTCTGCCATGTAAAACACGAGAAGCCGGGGGACGACGCCGAAATCCTCCAGGAGTGTCCAGAACACCGTTCCAGCGACCATCGCCAGCGCGGCGGCCTGGGCGTTCAGGTAGAGGAGCAGACCCGCCCACTTGTCGAGTCTCGCGGTGCGCCAGCTATGCGAGAAGAAGCTGTCGAGGAAGCTGACGATCGCGGTCGATTCGTGCAGCTGCGCCAGGTCCTTTTGGCTGAGCACATTGCTGCTGAATATCTCACTGCGGTTCTTGATGAGCAAATCAGCTGTGGCGCCGCGCAGGAGCGAGGGATCGATAGTCAGGCCGAGCTCCCCATCAGTCACCAGCTTCTTCTTTTCCGCAGCCGGCATGGTGCGCCGCTTGCCCGCTCCCGCGACTGATTTGCAGGGCTGCCCAAAGCAGAAGCTCGAGACCGTGCGGGGGCGCGCGCGCGCGAGCAGTAATCCTTAGGGCTCTGGGTAACAGAAGTAGGAGACTTACTCAAAGTCAGGCAGTGGGGGATGGAGAGCTCATAGATTGGAGCCGTAGGAATGCGCCGGGAGCTGGACGTACTGCTGCTTCTGGACCTTTCGCTGCTTGTTGAGGCCCAGCAAATTGGCGATGGAGTCGCGGAAGACGACGGCCCCGAACGCCAGGACCAGCGGAAATTGAATGAGGCAGAACGTCGGGTTGGGTGTCACAAAACCGACGATCAGAAGGTAAGTCGGGATCCAACCGATCAGCGGCGCGAGGAATATCATAGGCCCCTTGCCCCCAACACGGTACTCCTTCGAGGCGCACCAAAGTAATAACACCGGTATCATCGGCGTTCCGACAAGTATGCAGGTTAGGGGCGACATGGCGAAAAATACCTTATCCCATACGCCATGTATCTGATAAATATTCGCAAACATCGAAATGTCTTCCAGGATCGCGCACGTCGAGGAGAGGAGAATGTAGAGCCACGGAATACCAGCGCCGAACGGCTTGCGCTTGCCGACCATGTCCTCGATGAGCTCGCGGACGTCAGTTTTGACGTACTGGTCGAATTTGCGGATGCCCTCATCACGGTCGCCGTCGCCGAACCATTTTGCTATTTCTCGCTCGACGCGCGGGCGATCCTTTTCCTCGTAGCATTCCGTCTTTGTTATGGAAAAGTTCTCAAGCTGCTCGTCGATCATGTCGCGGGCGTCGACGTACCTCTGGGCCTCATACATTGTCCACGCACTCAGCAGAGACCCGGGTATGCATAATGCTAAGTACATGTTGGTATCGACGTTATTGATGTCGATGCCAACCCAGGGCCCAAAGATTGGGAGTAGAACGTGCGGCAAGCACATCACGGACTGTGCCACCGCGTTGGCGAAGAGCACCCTGGGAAAGGCGAGGGGTAGGAAGGTAATCTTTTGCTTGCCCGCGACTTGCAGGTGCCGGAAGGCTGCGAGCTCATAACAGCACCATAGTCGCGAAAAGTAATCCGGCGAGAATAGTACGACGAAGTTTTCCGCTGAGCCCAGAAATGCGCCGAGCGACGCGATCCCAGCCGACTTACGCACCTCGTCGACCTGGTCGATGCAGACCTTGTCGAGGAAGCAGTAGCGCGGACCGAGACCGAAGAACTTTCGGATTCGTTGCCAATTGATGAGGAAGAAGCAACCGCTGCATAAACCAACGAGAACAGGCATTCCGGAAAAATAATAACCGGGTCCTGTGATCACGAGCAGTCGCGGGACCGCTTTGAAATCCTCCAGGAGTGCCCAGAGGAAGCAACTCCCGACCATCGCCACGGCCGCCGCCCGCACATTCAAATAAAGCAGTAGTGCCGCCCATTTGTCGAGGCGCGCGGTGCGCCAGCTGTGACTAAAAAAGTCGTGCAGGAAGCTGACGATCGCCGTGGACTCGTGGAGCTGCGCCAGGTCCTTCTGGGAGAGTACATTCGAGCTGAATATCTCACTGCGGTTCTTGATGAGCAAATCAGCTGTGGCGCCGCGGAGGAGCGACGGGTCCATTGTGAGACCGAGCTCCCCATCTCCTTTCTCGACCAATTTCTTCTTTTCCGCAGCTGGCATGGTCTCCACTTGCCCACTCCCAGCGATTGGACTGCTGCTTTGCGAGGCTGCCCAAGAAGCTCGAGCTCGCGCGGCCGGCTTGCCGCCGCCGCGCAGCGACGCACTCCAGCCCCACAGAAGGACCGATACTAGTCACTAATAGTAGCGGGACTTTATCTTGGGGGGAGGGAGTCGTGGTCTTTTCTTGCGGCCCCGTCGACGGCGGCCGACCTAGGCGCGCTTGTGCTTCCTCGTGTGGCACTTGAAGTGTGCAAACGTGTAGAACGGAGCCGTCGGGAGCCCGGGGAAGAGGGCCAGCGAACCGACGGCGAATCCCGTCAGAGCCGCCGGGACAGGTCCCACAGACGATACCCACCAGAGCCAGCCTTGGTCGACGAGCGCCATATACGTCCCGAGCCAGAACACGCCGACGACGCCGTAGCCCGTCTGCGTCACGGGCTCGAAGCCGAACGTAAATCTTCCAATCCAGCAATAGACGAGCGGGTACATTAACCTCGAAACTAAGTAGAGGGCGCCCAGCGTGCCCGCGGAGGCCGAGTCGGCGAACAGAGCGTAGAGCCAGAGCGAGGAGAGGAAGACCGGAGCTTGCTCGAGGGTGTTGGCCGACCAGCGCGCCGCGACGCGGTGGTAGGCCTCGTCGACTTCTTCCGGTTGCACAAACTCGAAGATGCGCACGACCGCGAGCGTCCAGACTTGCGACCCGAGCAGGTTGTAAAATAGGACGTTCCACCCGAGCGTGACGAGCGCCGCCGGTCTCAGCGCGTCGATAAGTGGCTCTAAGTCGACGCCGCCGCGCGAGGCCTCGAGGCTCGTCGCCAGCGCGGGACCGACCAGATCTGTAAACGCGAACACCTTAGCGATCGACACACAGGCACAGGCCATGCCGAAGAGCAGTTTGAAGACGCTAAAGTCGCCCGCGCACGGGAGCTTCATGAAGCCGAGGTCCACCATATTGCAGAGTATAGTTGAATCGTGCGGCAAACGCGAGTGATGACGACCTATTTGCGCACGGACTGCAATGGCTCTCAGACTTAGCTTTTGCTGAACTCTCCACAGAGCAGAGCTGGGTCCGCGGAGGAATCCCAGGACGAGACACCAAATAATACAATCAAACAACACCTACTCAAGAAGCCTCCCGGAACATCGCCCGCGCCCGCGCCCCGAACCCCTCTCGCAGCGCCTCGACGGTCGCCGGCGTCACGAACCCAATGTCCCCCTTCATCATCAACGCGCGGCAGACCGCCAGGGCGTAGGCGCCGCAGTCATAAGCATTGGTCTGGCGCGGCGTGTCTATGGCCTCGAACGTCACCGTTTCACGTTCAAAGCAGACCCGCAGCCTCTCCGCGCACTGCCTAGCGCGCTGTTCATTTGCCGAGCGCCCCATGGAGTCGTAGTGCCTTGCAAGATCCGCGTCCACATCATACACGAGCAGGGACCAGTGCGACCCGCCGCCGACGTGCAATCCCGCTGCATCCGATACAACAGTAACAAGCACCCGCTCATCACCAGGAAACACCAGCCCCCGCCGCAAATCCGAAACCTCATCTTCATCCTCAAACTCGCACTGGAGCATCAAGAAGGCGTACACGGCCGGGTCCAAGAGGAGCCACTTCACCGCCGAATCGTCCTCGAGCAGCTTCATCGCGAAGTGGATGGCGCGGTCGTTGAGCCAATGTGGTGGTGCGAACAAGGCCAGGTCGGCGCGCTCGAGGACGGCGTCGCGGTAGTTGATCTCGGACGCCATGCCGTCTCGGTCGTCTCACAACTTCGCGTCGATGGCGTGCAGCGGTTGATCTCCGCACCGCTCCGCACGGTTCGTAGAGCGCCAGCACAGCAGCTCTTTCCGCACAACGCGTCGTTCGCGGAGGTGACTGGCAGCACACTGTGCAGGCAGCAGTGCTGTGGTTAGCTTTGTGCGCGGGACGGCGGCGCAGCGTTTATGGCTTCCAAGCAGTGCGTTACGTCTCTTGCAACCACCGCGTGCGATAGATCACGGCGCAGCGGAGCACTATCACAAATTGACTTGCCGCTCTCCTGCAGCAGCGAGATCACACTGTGAATACGTCGCGCGTAGCGGTTGCCTAGCAAGACCAATCGTTGCGTGCATCGATGCGGCTTGCCGCAGCACTCTGCTGCGTTGCAATGGCCGCATCGCTGCAGCCACAAACCGTCCCGCTCCACAAGCTCCTGAGCACCTGCATCGATGCGGCGGCGCGGGGCTGCGACCGCATACGACGCGTCCAGGAGTCCGGCGCCACCGACGCGACGCTCAAAATAGCAGGCGACGCGAAATCCGCGTTGACAGCAGCCGACCTCGCGGCGCAGGCCGCCGTCGTCGGCGCGCTCTCAAAGGCGTGGCCGGGCCTGACGATTGTCGGCGAGGAGGACGAGGCCGCGCTCGATGAGGATCACGAACTCGACAAACCACTCGACGACGCCCTACTGGACTGGGAATGTACCACGAGCGTGGATTTGTCGAAGGCGCGCATTTTCGTCGACCCGTTGGATGGTACTAGAGAATTCGTCGAGGGGCGCCTCGACGCCGTGCAGTGCCTCGTCGGCGTCGCCGTGGGCGACGCGCCCGTGTGTGGTGCCGTCGGCCTGCCGTTTCCCGCGGACGGCGGGCCGCCGCGCGTCATTTACGCTACTTCTCGCGGGTCCGTGGGTCCCTCTGACGCGCCGCGAGCGCTGAAACGCGACAGCGAGACGCTACTGGTAATCGCGGGCGACGGCTCCGACGCGGCCCAGGCGGCAGGCGTCGAGGCCTTCCCGGGCGCGGACTTCGCGGTGCGCGGCGCCGCGGGCAACAAACTAAAAAGCGTCGCCGAGGGAGAAGCGGACGTGGCAATTCTCCACTGCAAAACGTCGGCCTGGGACACCTGCGCGCCTTCCGCCGCCATCCTCGCCGCCGGCGGCAGGGTCACGGACTACTTCGGCGCCCCGCTGTCCTACACGGGCGCCGTCGGGAACACGCTGGGCGTCATCGCGTCGTCGGCACGCGCGTCCAAGGCCCACGACGCCGCCTGCGCGACGCTGCGGCGCGACGCCCGCGCCCTGGCGGTCCTCGAGCGCTACGGTATTCGAGGTTCTTCCCATGCCGCCGACATAGCTCGCGACTTAACCGGGGCGCCGCTCGCCGTCGCAACGGTCGCGGAAGCTGCGGGCGTGGCAGCGTCTACTTACCAGGCGCCCGAGGCTGAGGCCTTCCGCGGCGCTTTGTCTGCCGGTTGCCGCCTGCGCGTCGCGGACACGTCGGTGTTCCTGAAACGCGTGAAGATGCGGGAGCTACCCGCAGCCGTGAAGAAGGCGACGGCGCAGCCGCAGAAGTTGCGGAGAGATGTCGCATCCTTCCGCGTCGAGGCGGCGTTCCTCTCGTCGGACGCGGCGAAGGGACTGGCCGCCATTGGCGTCCAGGTGCCGACGGTGCTGTCCGCGACGGTCGACACGCCGACCGACGACCCCTTGGACGCCGCGTCGCTGCTCTTCCTGAGGGATTTCTCGCCCGACGACGGCTACCGGCAGAGCAACCTGCTCGCGGGAGACGACCTGCGCGCGACGCTGAAGGCGCTGGCCCGCTTCCACGCGCACTTTTCCGAGGCGGCGCGGAGGCCGCGCCCGGACGAAAAGTGGCGCTGCGGCGGCCACTGGCAACCCGCCTATCAGAACGCCGAGCAGTTCGAGAGTGCTGTCGAGGCCGCGTGGCCGCGGTTGCTCGACAACTTCCGGAGCGTGCTCGAGGCCTCGCCGGCGACGCGGGACCTCGATCTTGAATCGATCGGGGGCCGCGTCCAGCGCGCGGCCGTGGCCGCTGGGCGGGAGGCGCACCCCTTCGCCCACGACGACTGTACTGATGTGGAAGAGTGGCGCACGTTGATTCACGGCGATCTGAAGGCCGCGAACGTGCTCGTCAGAGGAGACGACGTGGCTCTGTTGGATTTTCAGTATGTGGGCGATGGACTTGCTGCCACCGACCTCGCACATTTTCTGACGGCGTCGGTGGCCGGCTCCGAACTGTTGAGTGAAGACGGGTCGCTGTTAGATGGGGCCCTCGTCGATCTGTACCTCGCGGAGTTCGCCACGTTACGCGACATCGACGGCGATGCATTTAAACAGCAATTCGAGGTCGCCGTCGTCGACAAGGCGCGGTTCGTCTTCTCGTACCTCTGGCCGCGCATCGACGCGTCGCCGGCGGAGTTGGAGAGAGGCTCAAAAATCTGGAACCGCAACTCCTACAACAAGGATATCAACGCGGCGACCTGGCTCGTGGCGCGAACATCAAAGGCTCTAGATGCTATAAGTTAAAAATAATTATTGGTCGTTCATGTTCGCTAACAATCGACTGAGGTCGTCCTCGCTATCGTCCGCGAACCCAGCGCCTCCATCCAGCTTTCGGTCCGCGCCGTCCAATCGCCTCTCCAGTTCATCCTGATCTCTATCCTCAAATAAAAATGCGACAATGACGTACCTTCGACCTTTGGTGGTAGGCGCGCCGGCGTGGTACAGCGCGCCGGGGAAGACGACCAATCCGCCGGTGTCGCAGTTCACCGCTTCATCTAAGGCAGCAAAATACGTGCCGCCGCCCTCGTATTGCGACCGATCGTTCAATGGTAATGTAATGGAATACTCCGACTGGTCGCTATGGAGCGGTAATGCTTTCTGTTTGCTCGCGTCGTAACGGACGACAAACGCGTCGATGACCCTTAGCTTTTCCGAAGAAGCCCCGGTCACTTGAGCGACCGCCGGGAAGATGGCATCTTTCAGACAAGCGTTGAACCACTTCAGGAGATCGGGAGATGCGTGGACCGGTAGGTCCGTCGTCGGGACCGCGAAGTGCCTCGCCGTCGTCCAGCCATCTGTGGCAGAAGCGTGGGCCTCGGCGAGCTCGATCGCCGTCGCGCACGCTTCTGAAGAGACGACGCTATTCGAGGACCACACGCTCACGCCTCCACGGGAGATGGTCTCAAATCCAAAGGTTCTAGACGAACAGGCCCCGGCGTGGTACGCGTCTCTGGTGTTTACCGCTTTCCTTATATCAGGATGGTCGGGCGCGAGCGCGATCGCTTCCTCCAATAACCGTCGTTCAATCCCCCACTTGTCCGACCAGCCGTGCACTCGAGCTCGCCCATACAACGCGTCGCCATCACTCGGGTCCTCTGCGAGGACGGCGCCGTGCGCTCGTAAAGCGTCCTCGAACCTCCCGTCGCGCTCGGCGCACGCCGCGACGGCCCGTAACAAAGTACTGGAGACGCTCTCGCCGTTTTCGAAGCGGCACCTTGAACAATCGCACTCGAGGCCCTTCATCTTGAGCCATTCCAAGCGGTCCTCCCGTTCCAGAACCGTGTCGACCCTCGATAAAGTGGCGGGCCCCGGCGCGACGCGCTTCTCCAGTAACGTGAGGGGGGCCGACTTTGAGTTAGCACTCAATGTATAAGTAGGCGCGCAGGCGTGGGGCCGCGCCTCGCTCAAGACAAGCACTTCGAGCGGCTCGAAGCGCGCCTCCGCGTCCGCCGCGACGCTCGCGAAGGACTCCTCGGTTGCTTCCTCATCACTACTGCTCGTCTCGTCGGCGAAGGCCGCCGCGACCGCCAAGGC
Source organism: Pelagomonas calceolata (assembly GCA_918797485.1). Classification (NCBI taxonomy): domain Eukaryota; class Pelagophyceae; order Pelagomonadales; family Pelagomonadaceae; genus Pelagomonas; species Pelagomonas calceolata. The sequence goes on along the minus strand of CAKKNE010000006.1, from coordinate 397,175 downwards.
CGCGCGCGACGTGTCCTCCGGTGGCTCATCCGACTCGTCCTCGTCGTAGTCGTCTTGCCGCGCGAATTCTACAAGAATTGATTGGTCCTTGGCGTCCGTGCAGGCGCGGCACCTCGCCACGAGCGGGCTCTCGCGCGTGATTGAGAGGGCCTCTTCTCTCACTCGTCCGTACACGCGTTTCAGGCCCTCTACACCTAAAGACTCCAAAGCGGGCACGCCCTCGATCAATTTAGCCCACGGGATGTCTTCCGAAGACGCGTCAAACGCGGAGAGCGCGAACTCGACCCACGCGGCCGCCTCGCTTTCTGAGTCATTGACCGCCGCGCACGCGACCGCGACGGCCAGCAAAACCTCGTCGGCGTAGGGCAGCCCGCAGATTGATGCACGGAACGCCACGACCGGATCTCCCTCGGCGCGCGGCCCGCAGCAGTGCAGCGCGTGCGCCTCGTCGTCGTCGAGACATGCTTCTGAACAAAAAACAGCACCGCAGCCGCAGAAGACAACACCATGAGAACGGTGCTTTATCTTCAATTCTTTCAGTGCGTCGGCGAGCGACGCGCCGTCTCGTGGTATCGACGGTGCGGCGCACTGGACCAGCGCGTCATTTCCCGCGAAGGCGCCGCAGCGCGCGCAGCAGAGGCAGGCCGCGCGGTTGCGTAATCGTTGCACGAAGGCTATTGGTGGCGTTGTTTTCGTGGGTTCCGCGGGCGGTGGGGGCGGGTAGGGCATCGTTTTTGCGGTGGCACTCAGTGTGGCTCCAGCACTGGTGCTCGCTCAGCTCGCTCACCGTTGGATGATGTCTCAACTTCTCGGGCGCAGCAGCAGCACTCACTCCGACTGCTCGTTGCGCGTTTTCTAGACCTATGGGGAGCCTGGCTTGCTCCAAGCCAAAAAGTGGCCCTTTGCCGAACCTAGCGTGAACTTAAACACACTAGCTCCGCAAATAGGACGGCGCACCGCCCAGGGGGGCCGCCCCACTAGTCCTAGCAACGTAACAATACAACGATATCGAACGCTACTCCTCCCGCGCCGTCGACGCGATCTAGAAACAACGCCAGATGTCGCACACTGTAGAATAAAAACCGTAGTGTTAGGGGCACCGATACGTCCGCCGCATGGACTCCATCGCCTCGCGGTGCCGCGCGACGCGCGGCCGTAGTAAGTGAGGCAGGGGCCAGGCGCCATCTGGCGCCGGCGCCGGTTTCCGCGGCGCCGGCCGTCGCGAAACGACCTGGCGCGGCACCGGCGCCGTTTTCGGCCGGAGGCGCGGCACGGCGGCGGCCGCGATCGCGCCGATGTCGACGGCGGCCGACGCGGGCCGCGGCACCCTCATGAGCGGCGCCGGTGCGGTCCGCACCGCGAGCGCCGCCGTGACGTCGCGCTCCCAGGGCGGCGCGTCGGCGGCCCACCATCTCTTCATCGCTTCCCGGTCGCGCTGGCGCCGTCTCATGGTAGGCGTCGTGTCGTAGCTTCGAGCCGGCGGCAGCGCCGTCACGCGGCTCTTGCGTTTACTAAGAGCCTTCCACTTCGCCTTGGCCGACGCCGTCGCGACGAGGCCCGTCCACATGCTCCGGTTGTCGCGGTGGTGCGCGAGGTTCGCGCCGCTGGAAGCCTCCTTTGCACGTGTTAGTGCGATGCTGGCGCGCATCATAGCTAAATCAGCCACCGTCGCGGCCGCCGCCGCGCGCCGCACCAGTGCTGCTGGCGATGTCGGGTCCTCGTCGTCGTATTCTTTTGATTCAAATCCGAAGGCGTTGGCCGCGCCGGCGTGCGCGCCGTCGACGGCGTCGATGGCGCCGAAGCGGGCGCTCTGGAACGTGACCGTCTCCTTGAAGCGCACGGAGAGCCTTGGCGGGGTCGGGGGCGCCTCGACCGGCTGCTCCGCGGGCGCCGCCGGTGCCTCAGGCTCCTCGGGCGCCGCGGGCGCCGGCGCCTCGGCCGCCGGCACGGGCGCCTCGGCCGCTGATGGAGCGGGCGCCGGCGCGGCGGCGTTGAGCGCCGGCGCCGGCGCTTCGACGAGCGGCGCGGGCGCCGGCGCCTCGGCGAGCTGGACGCTGTCCGCCACGCTGCCCTCGTCCGCCGGCCGCGGCGCGTCGCCCAGCGCCAACGTCCCGTCCCGCACGATCAATCGAGGCGCGAGCTCCTCGCAGAGGCGCCGCTGCGCCGCGGCGTCGTCGTCCGCAATGCCGCACAGCACGACGCGCCCGACCTTTCCACCCGAGCAGTCCAAGGCCCGCGCTTCCAGCCACCCCTCGTGGTTCACAAACCGCACGAGCAGCGAGTCGCCGTCGCGCGTCCGCAGGCCGCGGGACATGATGACGGCGCCCCGGGCCGGGCTCGGCGCTGCCCCCAGCTCCTCCAGAGCCGCGGGCTCCTGCCCCACCTCGAGCTGGAGCTCGGCCTCGCCGGGCAGCTCCTCGCCGACGATCGGTGCGGCCGCGGGCTGCTCGTCCTCCATTGTGGCTAGGTCCGCTTCAATTGAGCCCTCTCTTGCCCAAGAGATGGCGCTGCTGCCCCACTCAACTTTGAGAGCGCCGCTAGACTTCAGAGAAAGGCCTCCGGCGGAGACGTTCAGACGCCCCGTCGGCGCCGCATGGACCGCTCTTGCGTGTGGCGCGACGGGTGCCGAAGATCTGGACCACGCCCATACTTTTTGCCTTTTCCGACATTTTTTTGCGGCGTCTTGCGCGATTATGCCACGCGTAGTGAAGCCGCTGAGAGCCGTGCGAGGACATTTCACGAAAAGCAACTTTAGGATCGCATAGCAGCTTTTGAGGTGATCCTCGATCTAATCTCCTGTTTGCGCAGCCAAGACGGACCCCCGCGGCAGACCATTGCTGTAAACTGACTCCCAGTGATCCTCTGCAACGCTCCACGCTCGAAGATGCGGGCCGCAGGCGTGCTGGCCTTCGCTGTGGCGGCGCGTGCTTGGGCTCCGGCTAGGCCTGCGCCGCGGCCGCGCGCCGTCAGCCTGAATGTAGCAACGGAAGACCCTGCCACCGTCGCCGACGAGGCACAGGTCACGAAGAGAAGCAGCCTTCGGGCCGCGCCGGCGCGTCCCGGCGCCGGAAACCACCATACCGTACCTTCGTCGAAGCGCACGGCCCGCGCGCCCGCCGTAGACGTCGGGCCCGCGCCCGCGCCGCCGCCGCGGCGCCGGCGCGCGGCGCGGGGAGGCTCCGCGACCACGCCATCGACGCGAGCGAGACTACTGCTCGATCACGCCATCGCCGCGACGCCCCGAACCACGCAGGTCCTCACGGACGCGCGCGACATGGTCCAGGTCTTCGAGGACTTCGAGGCGGACGAGGCGTCTGTGGTGCAGGACGACGGCGAGGCAAGCCAATCACCTCTGGGCTACGCGACGGACGCCGTGACGGGCGCCTTGTTCGATTTGCTGCACTTCGGCGACGCGTCGGGCATCGAGGACTCGTCCAAGAACCTTAGAGTGTTGTGGGCCCGCGCTTTGCTCGATGATGCGGGTGAGCTCGAGGACAAGGTCGCCCACAATCTGTTACCGAAGTTGACGAGAGACGTCGCCAAGTGGGACGCCCTCAAACCGGCGGCGCGCTTCGCCGAATTCGTCACGAGTCGAACGAAGTTCATCGACGCCGCCGTCGACAAGTTCTTAGCCGCCGTCGAGAACAGTGGCGCAGGAAAGCCCCAAATTGTCCTACTAGGTGCGGGCTTCGACACGCGGGCCATGCGCTACGCTGAAAGAATAAGGGACATCGACGGCGACATCTACGAGCTCGACCTGCCCCACGTCTGCAAAGGTAAGTCGGGCCTCTGGGACACGTGGGTCGCCGAGCACGGCTCCGACAGCTACAAGAAGCCTTCTTATATACCTTATGATTTGAACGACGCCGGCGACCCCGACAAGGCGACACCGTTAGATATCCTCACGTCGGCCGGCTTCTCGAAGGAGCGACCTACTTTGTTCTGCTCGGAAGCTGTCCTATTTTATGTGGACGACCTCCCCAAGCGAAGGCTGTTCCAGGACTTATTGCTCGCGTCGACGACGTCGCCCGATAGTGCAGTCGTCTTGACGGACAACCTCAAGCCCTTACTCCCGTCACCCTTCACGCACGAGGCGAGAGCCTTCTTCGAGGATTCGAACTTCGACTTGCTCAAACACAGCGCAAGATGGGGCGGCGCGGTCCACTACGCCTTTGCTGCTAGGAGAGATTCGCAGATCTACGACCAGCTCGTCGTGGACCGCCAGGACACGACCGTCTCGTACCTACCGATCTTATCCCATGGTGCCGCCGCGTTACAAAAGAAGCCGACGTTCGAGAACGCCTGGTACGCCGTCGCCTTCTCCAAACAATTGGAACGGCAGGAGGGCGACGACTTCGACGAACTCGGCTACACGCCCTACGCGACGCGTTTGTTTGGAGAACCGATGGTTATTTACAGGGATGCTTCCGGTCAAATAAACGCCGTCGCGGATGCCTGTCCGCATCGATCCGCGCCGATGTCCATGGGGAGGGTTGGGGATGACGGGAATTTGCGGTGCTTCTACCACGGCTGGGCCTTCGGGAAGGACGGGGTCCGGGCTGACGTCGACCAGTTCAAGCCTGACGGGACGCTCAAGAAGAACGCTTGTTCGTTGAAGCAATTTGCCGCGGAGGAGGTCGACGGGATTGTCTATGTGTGGCGAGGACCTCTGCTCGAGGCCGACGCGTCGAAGCTGCCCCAAAAAGTGCCCGACGCGACGCCGACGTACCCCGTCGACACCGTCTTAGATTACAAGGTCGGATTCGAGTACATCGTCGAGAACAACCTCGACTCCGTCCACCTCTTCCACTTACACGATGGGTCGATCCCGCCCATCGCCGCTTTGGGGATGAGGCGGTCGAACACGGACAACTTATTGATGAAAGCGTTTTCTGACGACGTAGGACCGGGCCACGTCGGCAAGCTGCGCGGCGCCCTGAAGCCGAACAAACTTGTGAGATTTGACGCGCCGAATATTGTAAGGCACGGCGGCGTCAGTGGCTTCCACGAGGAGTTCCACATCGTCCCGATTGCGCCGAAGCGGACACGAGTATTGCTGCGGCAGCACCTGCCGAAGGGACCTATTCTCACGACTGTTACGGGGTTCCCCGGAGTCCCGAAGTTCTTAGAGGTGTTAGTGAACAACTGGAACTACCACATCGGCCTGGAGGACTACAGTGTGATGCAGGGCCAGGCGCACATGATCGACGACTTAGGTGCTCCCAGAATAAATAAGGCAGGAAAAGGTGATGATTTAATATATAAGTTCTACAACTGGTACAATAAAGCGTTGGAGAACGACGGCGGCCAGCCTTATTTTGCAAGGTGGACGGGGGACAACGAGTACAATCGGGTCATCGTCGGCGACGGCACCGCGCGGGACTGGAGCGATATTGATGATGATGAACTGAGGGGCACGGTGGGCATCAAGGAGGACTTCCACGCCGTGCATCCGGTTGCTAATTATCCTCCGGCGAACCCGGACGGCGGCGGCGGTTATTTGAAAAAGTGGAACGCGCAAGTTGCTCTCTTCAGAGCGCTGGGCATTCCCCTGGGCTTCAACCCGAAGGACGAGTGAGTCGGGTTATCGAATCTAAAGTTTCGTTTATATCTAGTTGCTTGTCCCGCGTTGTCTCGTGCTGCGTTCTACGAGCCGAGTCCCGTGGAAGGCTATCCTTCAGCGTCCCTGCCGTCTCCAGACAAACTCCGAGCTGGCCCGGCGCGCGCACGGCAAGCCCGCACCATGGCAAGACGTCATGCCGGAGCGCCCCCACTGGTGCTCCTGACCGGCGAGTCTGGCATTGCAGCTGGCGCAGCAACGCGGCGCGAGAGTGTCTGCGGCGTTTGGATCTTGCACCCCGCGCACGAGAACGATGAGGCGGCGCTGCCCCTGCACAGCTGGCTGGGCTGCCTCCCTCGCGGTCCTGGCGGCGATGGCGGCGACGCGCCGCGCCGGCGCGGACGTCGGCTGGTGGTCGTCGCCGCAGAGTGCTGCTGCTGCGGTCACGGGCGTCGGCGCCTTTTTGTCCGGCTCGGCGCTGCCGACGCGCGGCAGCTCCGCGGGGCGCGCGCGGGTCCTCGGCGTGCTGCTGGCCTTTCCGCAGCTCGCGGCGGCGGCCCGGCCCTTCGGAACTGCAAACGCGTCCATGACGCGGCGCAAGCTCGGGTACGTCATGACCGACAGCAACATTAGAACAGCCGTCGCTGCGTGGCTCTCGGACAGCGCATCCGCAGAGACGACATACGGCCACATCTCGACGTGGGCGACTGGCGGGGTGACGGACATGTCGGAGTTGTTTTGCAGCGATGGTGCTGAGTGCTCGTACTACAACACGGCCGCGGCGTCCTTTAACGACGACATCGGCGCGTGGGATACATCCGGCGTCACAACCATGCAAAACATGTTTCAAGGCGCCTCGGCGTTCAACCGGCCGATCGGCGGTTGGGCAGTCGACAGCATAACGAGCATGAGGTGCATGTTCGCCCGCGCCTCAGCCTTCGACCAGGACCTCAGTGATTGGGCGGTCGACAACGTCATGAGCACGAGGTCCATGTTCTACGAAGCCTCGGCCTTTAACCAAGACGTCGGTAATTGGGCGGTCCACAGCGTGACAAGCATGCACGGGATGTTCTTTTCCGCCTCGGCCTTCGACCAGGACCTCGGTGATTGGGACACCTCAGGCGTCACGAGCATGCGCATTATGTTCGCCCGCGCCTCGGTCTTTAACCAGGACATCGGTTTTTGGGCGGTTGACGGCGTCACTGATATGTACGGGGTGTTCTACCAAGCCGACGCCTTCGACCAGGACATCAGTGGATGGGCGGTCCACAGCGTCACGAGCATGGAGCTCATGTTCGCCGAGGCCTTCGCCTTTAACCAGGACCTCGGCTGGTGCGTGGACGACGGCGTGAACCTGAACAACGCGTTCGTTGACTCTCCGTGCGCGTCGACGTCGTGCGGCGTCACGCAAGTGGCGGGCGGCTGCGCGCCGACTGCACGCCCGACGCCAAGTCCTACGCCCGGCCCGACGCCTCGCCCTACTTTCCGCCCGACTCCGGTTCCGACACCTATGCCTACTTTCCGGCCGACGCCTGCGCCCAGCACGCGCCCATCACCCCAACCGACACCTCTACCTACTTTGTGGCCGACGCCCGCGCCCAGTACGCGCCCACCGACGCCGGGCGCGCTAACCGCGGCCGCCGACGGCCTCCTCGAGGGCTCGCTGACGTGCGCGGGCATCTCGCTGGCGGACGCGGAGGCGCTCGCGGACGTCTTCGTGGCGGCAATCGCCAGCGTCTACGGCGTCCACCCCGACCGGGTCACCGTGACGTTTTCATCTGGCCGAAGACGTCTCCAGAGTGATGACGTATGCCGTAACGGTACGGGGCAAAGACGTCTTCAGAGTGGTGACGTCGTATACGTCCCCTACTGGATTCGCTACGAATCGGTGGAGCACGCAGCGAACGCCGTGTCATTTATTCCAGTGGGGGCCGGCGAGATTGAAAGGGCCATGCATAAGGAAGCCGCAGAAACGGGTAATCAGGTCGTTTTTGCCGGAATGACCGTCGAAGCCGTGTGCATGGAAGTTGCAAGGACGCCGGAGCCGACCTCAGCTCCAACAACAAGTCCCGGGGGCTCAGGCGGCGGCGGCGGCGGCGGTGAGGACAGCAATGTTACCATCATTATCATCGTCGTCGTCGTCATCGTGTTCGCCTTCGCGGGCGTCAGCGCGTGCATCGGCTTCGTGCGGGCGTCCCCGCGGAAGGACAAGGGCACGAAGGTCGCGCCCGCGGAGGCCGGTGCCGCCGCGGCGCTCACAGCGACGGAGATGGCGAACGAGGCAGCGTTGGAGCAGCACCAAGACGTCGCCCAGGTCGTGGCGTCGGGCATGTCTCTGGTGAACACATTGCTCACGGCGGGCTCTCTCGTGCCGTTTGTGGGAGACATCGCCGAGGTCGCGAACGAGTTCTTCGGCTCCGCCAGCGAATTTGCGGACAAGGCGGACGACGTCGTCACCGCGGCGCGGCGCGTCGTGGAGGTGCTCGAGCTGGTGACGCTGATGAATAAGAACGCGGAGTCGCTGGTAGAAGGCAAGGAGATCGTGGAGGCGCGGATGCGGCAACTGCTGGAGCTACTGCGTCAATTCCACGCCGCCGTGCGGGCCTTCGGCGAGCGGGGATGGTTCAAGCGCATGTGGACGATTAGGTCGCACGTCGATTCGTTGTCTGAGCTGGACCGCGACATCAAGCTTCAGCTCGAGATGTTTCGCGACGCGTCGCGCCTAGCGACTGACAATGTTTACCTCGAGCGAACTTACCGGATCGAGCAAGCCATTGAGCGGCTTGTGGCCGAGAGAGTGCAGACCTGTGTGGATATCAACCAGTGTGTCATTTCTCGGCGACGACGTGGCCGCGCTGGCTCCGTCGAGCGGTGAGGAATCGACACCACCACGCTATCGAGCAGGCGTCGCGTCGATGGCGTGGAGGTCGACGCGGCGATTCAGGACGAATGCGCCGTAAATTTGATTTCCACACAGGTGCAGACGACCGGCGAGTCCAAAGCGACGGCCGTCGAGGCGCTGTCCAAGGATGCGGCGGCGGTCGAGACCGTCGGTGCGCATATCCCAGACAAGGAGTTCGCCGCGGAACTACGAGAGTTCCACATAGAGCTCCGCGCCGACGTGAAGGAGCTGCTACGCCGCGAATCGTCGCTGAAGATACGGCTCAGTCGCAGCCAACAATCCATGAGACAGCGCTTGGACCACATCACCGAGCTACTCGAAGAGACGACGCTGCGCTCGCCGAGCGCGACGTTGACGCCCGTGCGCGAGGCCGTGGCCTACGTCGACGCGGCGGCGCCGCCGCCTGGCTCGACGCTCTCGGTGGACCGCATCCACGTGGCCGAGGCGCCGGTGCCCGCGCCGCTCGTCGAGGCGCCGGCGCCGGCGCTCTACGCCGCCGTGCCGGCGCCGGCGCCGGCGCCGGCCGTGAAGGACGAGATTTATCTTACGCAGAGCTCCAGTACGTTTGAGGGGCCAATCCAGTTAGTTGGATAACAATTTTCATCTTTACACATTCACGCCGATCGGGCAAACGCATGCGACGCCCCCAGGATCCGCACCACCGTCGAGACCTCCTCGGCCGTGCGCGGCGCATAGACGAGTACGAGTCCGCGCGGCACCTTTGCGCCCGGCCCCATGGTCCTTCCGGCGAGCAGGTGCAGCTCGCCCCAGCCCGCGTCCAGGACGGCCGCCGCGTCTCGCAGGGTGAGGCACAGGTGCATCGAGCCCTGACCGCCGCCCTGGTACGCCTGCCATGGCAGACCTCGGGCTTTGGCCTGGACCGCGGTCGGATGGTCGCCCGGGATATATCGGGCGTGCACGTGGGCAAACTCTAGACCTATGTGGAAATCAAAATTTCACGGCGCGTTCGTGCTGAATCGTCGCGTCGTCCCCCACGCCATCGACGCGACGCCTGCTCGATGGCGTGGCGATGCCGGTTCCTCGCCGCTCCATGGAGCCAGCACGGCAGCATCATCGCCGGGAAATGACTTAGTGAAGAATTGTCGGTGCACCCGACGCACTGGTTGATTTCCACACAGCTCAAGACCACAGGCCGGGCCGCCCGGCGTCATGCACGCCTCGCGCGGCATGGCGTCGCCGCACGGCCTGCAAAGGTGGTACGCTGGCCACGTGGATGGCACCGACACCGTCGTAGGGCCCTCCACCACGCCATCGCCCAGGCTCGCGGAAGCTGCCGCGGTGAGCGCCTCGAAAATTGCGTCCGGGCTCTCGGCTTCCATTTGCGCGTGGGGCAGGCACGACTCCGTCCGCGGTCGTTGGCCCTCGCGGGGCGGGAGCGCCGACGTCAGATATGTGGGAGACGCCTCGTAGTCCGGCTGCGACCGGAGGGTCGCGGGCGACGTGCGCTCGGCCATCGCGTCGGCCTCGCGGTGCTGAATGGTACTTCTGGTGTTCGGGCAGCGTTTCTTGCAAATCCTTCGCGACAGGGCCTTAGTAATACCACTATTAAGGCATAACCTCGTGTGGTGGGCTGCCCAGAGGCGCCCTGTGGCGGCGGAAGCCGTCGAGCACGGAGCTAGTAGTGTTGATACGCTAGGTTTTCGCAGTTAACTTTTGCCCGGGCTGTGTTTAAGCCAAACCGCTGGGGTGGTGAAGATGCGCGCCAGTTGCGAAGAGCTGCCACAGCCGGCTCCTGCGCCGCGCGCGCCCCTGGGCCCGTCGCGCGCGGAGAACTGCGCTGAGATCGGGGAGGCCAAGAAGCAGGCATGCGCCGCGGCAGCGCCGACCGCCGTCGCAAGGACGCCGCCGCGGCAGCGCCAGTCACCACTGCGACCGCACCAGTCCCTGCTGGACGCCGACGACGACGTCTGCACGCCCTCACCCAATGTAACGGTGCGAGCGCGGCGGAAACGCCGCCGCCGCAAGGCCCTCGGGTCCGCCGAGAAGACGTTCGACGCGAATCCCGCATCGCCGCCGACGTCACCATCAGCAGCGACGGTACCGCCGGTCTCACCGCGGTCCCTGCCCGCCACACCGACAATCAAGTCGCCGCCGACGCACGCGCCCCTCTCCGAGCCGCCATTACGACGACGCACCTCGCGGCGGTCGCTCGACGCGCTCGCGGATGGCGCGGAGCGCGCGTCGCGGGCCCTCCCGCTACGAGAACGGGTCACGTTCATGCGCCAGACGAGCCGCGACGCGGGCGTGATTCATCCGAACTCGGGCCCGCGGCGCCTCTGGGATTTTTGTGCTGCGCTCGTCGCCGTCGCGATGGTGCTCAACCCGAACGTTAATGTGATGGGGTCGGCCTTCTTCGTCGCTGACGCGGCGCTGAACCTGCACACGGGTTATGTGGATAAAGGAGGTACTTTGATCTTACGACGCGGCCGCATTATGAGGCACTACGCCGCGGGCTGGCTCCTGCCGGACGTCCTGGGCGCGCTGGGCCCGAGCGCGCTGGCGGCGGTGCCGGCACCGAGGAGGTGCGCCGTCGGCTCCTACGACACGTGGTGGGCGCCTGTGTGGAAATCAACATTTTACGGCGCGTTCGTCCGACACACTGGTTGATTTCCACACAGGTGGGCGCAGTGCAAGCCCCCACCGCCGGGACCCCTCCAGATCGCGCGACGGATTTTGAAGGCATTCGACCTGAAGAGACGGCTCCGCGAGGCGGCCCCACGCATCGGCGGCGTTGTGGACGCTTATTTGGCCAGTTGGCTGCCCGACCTGCCGACGCTCATCGCGCGGATCCTGCGGCTGATTCGTCTGTTGGTCGCGTTGCGCTGCGTCCGCTGGCTGAGGTTGGCGCAGTGCGGCTTCCGGGCCGTGCAGGTCGTGCGCTCGCGGATGCGGCGGGCGAGCGCGCGGCGCGCGGCGAGCCGCGTCGTGAGCGTCGAGCACGACTCCATCGCGCACGTGTTTCGCCGGGCGCGGCGGCGCTTCTCCGTCGTGTAGTCCCGCGGGCCCGACGGTCCGCGGCTATATAAGTTTATTTGTGTAATACGCCCGGCGCGGCGCCGCGCGGCGTCCAAGATCTGAATTCTGCGCCACCCGCACGCCATCGACGCGGACGGGAGAGATGAAACTCGACTCGACTTATACTTACAACCCCTACGCGAACCACATCTTCACCGCCGTGTAGAGCAGGACCCCCCACGTGAAGAACTTGTACAGCTGCGGACTCGTCCGGTCCTTGATGGGCTTGGCGCACTGGATGCCGACCAGGCACATGACGCCGATCTGGAGGCCGTGGATGATCACTGGGACGGAGATCGAGCCGGCCACGAGCCTTGCGCCGACCTTCGCGACGTTCTTGCCCGCCATCAGGACCGCTCTCGTCGCGACGAACTGGTTCATGGACAAACCACAGTTCAACAGATATATGTTGAAAATCGGACCACTGTTGTTCGTCAGCACCGTGAGCAACCCACAAAGTATCGAAATGGCCGCCGCAACCTCCAATCTCCCGTAGAACTGTTCGGAAGCTTTCTTCTGGTCCTTCAGAGCGTCGTCCTCCTTCTGGGCGCTTTTGGCCCGTTGCTTCTGCAGGAAGTACTCGCTCACGGACTGCGCGAGGACTAGCGCGTAGACCACAGAAGTAAATTTCCTAAGAGACGCCTCGTCGATGCGAGGGAGTAACCAGGTACCGACGCAGATGCCCAACACGATGAACGGCCACATCTTCATGCAAATACTTCTGTTCGCATGCTTCGAGTACTGGAGTACCGTACCGACGTTCGCGCAGCAATTGACCACAGGTACGACGGCCGTGAAGTTTTTCAGCTCGCCCGTCGGCGCGCTCAGCGAAAACATAGCCACTCCCAAAGTGGACGCTCCTACCACGCCGCCGACGCCGCACCCAATGAGGAAGCCACTCAAGTACTGCCGCGCTACGGCTACCGATAAAACGACCGGTAGGCCGGCCACGGGCGCGGACCAGGGGAAGATGCCGTCGAGCATCTTGTTTGCTTTTCGTGCGGTGGGCTTTTAGCTTGAGTTGCGGATTGCGCGTGCGTCTCTGTGATGCAGGCTACACGTGACAGGCTGCAACTTTGTGCAAAGCAGGGAAGCGGTGCCGGAGACTTGTCGCTTGTGCAGCTGTGCCTTAACGACGATAACTCACGATGCCTAACGTTACCAGAGTTTCGCAAGTGCGTGATCCCAGCCTAAATGCGATGTGCTGTGGCCTCAAAGACATGTAGTGGGCCCGGCCGGATGCGGCGTAAAATCAGCCAGGACCCCTCTCTAGGCTTCCTTCATAAACCTCACAAAGTTTGGCTGCGACCGCGCCGTCGACCCGGCTAAAAAACAAATCGGTGGGGCTGCTTGGCCAGCGCCGAGCGTAAAACGCCCCGTGTGAGAGGCTGAGAACCAAGCAGGAGAACGCTTCCGGTCGTCCGACGCCAGGAGGCAGCCTGCTCGCATCGAAAAGGACTCCCGGGGCAGCCACTCACATCGGCACAAAAGCAACAACAACAAACCATGGCCATCGAGCGCTGGTTCTACCACAAGTTCCACCACGGCTTAACCTTGGCCGACGTCGAGCGCTACACCCATTTATTGGTAGGCATCCAGTTTTTCATTGTACTCGCGGCGGCTATAACCGCGCCGCTCTACTGGCTCGCGACGAAGCCCTGGCTGCGGGCGGCTCTATTGAGGGGCGACTACTCGGACGAGCTCGACGAGCAGGGCCGGCCGGGCGCGAACTGGCGCCCTTTGCCGCCCAAGCAGAAGGGGTCGAAGCGGCGGAAGCACGACTACCCGTCCTTCTGCTGGGACGCGCGGTGACTTTTGCGTGGCTCGCGGCGTCGATGGCGTATGCAGTTTGCGTTGCTAGGAGAGTCTGTCGCGTCGAGCGGCTGTGGATGCGCTCGGGTAAAGTTCTTTGTGTTACTAGTAGTGCCAGTGTTCAAACTTGAAACTTGAAAAAAACAAACACTGGTTAACACTCGTGCGCGAAGCCTAAACGGGGCGGCGCCAGGACCAGCACGCGGCCCGCCAGGCGCTCCCGGCGTTCGCGTGCCGCCACGGCCTTCTTTTCGTGGAGGCGCTGGCGCTGCTTCAGGAGCCGCCGCCGTTGCAGCACGCCGTCCTCGGGCGCCGACGCCGAGCGCACCGCGTCCGCGAGCCACATTGGCGGCATTGCTGCGACCGCGTCAAGGGTTGGTTCGCTCCGGGCCGCGCGGCGGTCGGCCACCGCGGCCCTGCGATCCGCGACGGCGCGGCGCCGCTGTTCGCGCGCCGCGGTCGCCCGCTCGAGGGCCGCGTCGGCGTCGCGGGCGACCGACGCCTGGGCCAGCAAAGGCACGTCATTGCCCGCGCGCGCGGCGCGCCGGTCCGCCGCGGCGGCGCGTCGATCCGCCGCCGCGCGCCGCCGCGCCTCGCGCGCCGTGTCGCGCCGCTCGAGCGCCGCGTCGGCCCGCGCGTTCCGTTCCGCGGCCTCGGCCAACTCGATGGGGCCGCGCGACGCCGCTGCTGCTCGGCGCTGGCGGGCCCGTTCCGCGCGGTCGCTCCTTTCGAGCGCCGCGCGCTGGGACCGCTGCGCGACGGCGAGGGCCGCGCGCGAGCTGGGGCTCATCGGCGCCGCGTTCGACAGCGTGAACACCGAGCCCGTCTCCAGCAGGGACGGCGCCGCCAGCGGCTCGACCACCGACGTCGCCGCGACCGAGCCGGTGAACAACGAGCCCGCCGAAGGCCCGACGACAGACGCCGCCGGGCCGATCGTCGAGCCGACGACGAGCGCTTCCAGACCTTGCGGCCCGGGCGGCGGCGACCGCGGCACGTTGAACGCCGAGCGCTCGACGACGGAACCGAAGGCCGCCACGGCTTGCGGTTGTGAAGGAGGCGCCTCGGGGCGCGGCCGCCGCGGCTTCCGGCGCAACCCCGGGAAGGCCGATACCCCACAAACGGGGCAGAGCACGTCCTCGGGCTTTCCCTCGTCAATTGCGTTCGAGACGCACGCGCGGTGGACGCCGTGGCCGCAGGCGAGGACGGCGTCGCACGCCGCGCCGCAGACGTCGCAAACGCCGTCTGATGAAGACGCGAGGCCCTTGGTCAAATAAGAACCCAGGGACCGGAAGGTCGGCACCGCCGCCGGCTGATCGAGCTGCTGCAACAGAGCGTAGTCGTTGGGACCCAGATCCCGATACTGTAAGGCAGCTAACGCCGACGCTGGTAAATTAGCGTCGGCTAGCCCCGCGACGGGCCGCCACTGGTTCGGTCGCGCTTTGACGCGCGGCGCGGCCGCCCACGCGTCGCCCACCAGACTCTTGGCGACGAAGCCGTGGTGGCCGTGCTTGCCTCTCCCAAAACACCCCGAACACAAATCGACGCCTTGAACACAGCGCACGCACCGGTATCGCTCGCCGACGATGGGTGTGACGCCGCAGCCCGCGCATCGCAATCTATGGGTATCAGACCCTTTCGCACCTATCATAGGCTGCGCCGCCTCCCGCCGTAGTCTAGCTTTACACGCCTGGATCAGCTCCACGCCGCCCCAGGCGTCGCGACACAGAGGGCACTTTGCTTCCCTTGGTGCGGTATGTTCAGCATACTCCTTCAAACATCTGACATGGACCCAGTTCCCGCACGTCTTCGGACAATAGGTGAGTGGAGCACCATCCGTCAACGAATCCATGCAGATGGGGCAGTCCTCGCCATCCAGAGGCGGCTGCGGGGCGTTTTGTGCTCTAGGTCCGGGGCATAACGCCTCATCAGGCGCTTCCACTACTGGAACGACGGGCTGCTGCTGCCTTCGCTCGGCCCGTAGTTGGGAGATGCGGTGGCGCTTCGCCTGGTCCCGCGCTTGCTGGTCCGCCAGCGCGCGGAAGCGTAGGACAGCTTCAAGCTCAGACTCTAGCAAAGAAGTCTGGAAGGCCAGCGGGTTGTCTTTGGGGACGCGCAGCACCTTCAACAAAATGAACAGGGCGTGGTGGCAGAGCTCGCCGTCTCCCAGGTGTCCACATGAGCACGAGTGGCGGTGGCCTATTTTGACCCTATGCTTCTCGCGCGCGGGCCGCTCGCTCGCCTCGTCGCCGTCTGGCGCGTTTTGTTCCGCAACCACAAAAGACGTCGGCCCCGTGGTCGAGACGAGGAGCATTCTTCGGCGCTCTATTCCTTCGGCGCCCAGCACTTCATTTATCCTTTGCTGGGTAGCTGCCGATGCGGTCTTGATGAATGGTGTAGGCCGCGCCCCGATGCTATTGCTCGCCGGCTGGCGTGCGATCGGCATATTCTTCGCTTTCTGTGTGTTGTTAGGCCGATGGCATGGTCTTATGGCTGCCCTTTGCGCTGCCGGCTTGGGCTAACGGAGGAGAAGCGCGCGGCCCAGTTCTTGAACTAGCGTCTCCCCGCGTCGTCTGAAGGCTCCGAAACGAGGTATGCCGCGCAAATTTTGGTCCTTCTTTTGCGTGCGGGGTGCATATTTGCAAGTCCACTACCCGGTTTTGAGGACTGCTAGCTCGTCGTCGCGCGCACCATTTGTGCTCGTACTGCGCGAGACAACGCACTGATACGTCAAGAAGACGTCGAAGCGACCGCGCAATAAATAGCGCTCCAGGCGCGACGCTCAGTGTCCTGCAAGCATGTCGCCTCGGTGAGCAGTTTAACACGCGCGCCGCGCCAGCGGTGCAGTTCGACGGCGCTTACAGCGCGGCGCGGTGCGCCACGGCGCTGCGCGAATCGTGGCGCGCATCCGTCGGACAGGCGTCGCACACGCGCGCGCGCGCCGGGGCGGCGGCGCCCTACGCCGCGGCGCCGTCGCGCAAACCGCCGCGCCGGCGACGCCACGTCACGCGCCCCTCGCCGCAGGCCACATCCGACGCCGCCGCCGCGCCCGCCACCACCATGTCCGAAGTCTTTGCCGCGCGGAGCCGGCGTCCGCACAAAAAACGCCGCACCACGACACCACACAACGCAGGCCTGGGACGACGCCCTCTACGCGAAGCGCAAGCCCGAAATTATAAGCGAGGTCGACGGCAAGTTTTGTTGTCTAGTAGAGTGGGTCGAGCAGCCGCTACCCCCTACTGAAAAAGCTATAAGGGATACGATCCGCAAGGCCGGTCCCACGCTCCCGAAGGCCATTATCGATGCGGTCCCCAAGGAAGATCCTTCCGAAACGGGCAAATTAGATATTCTGGCCTTTGCCGACGAATCGGGATTAACGACCTCGGTCCTCGACTCGCTCCAACAGCACAGACATGTCGGCGCCAAAAAAGTCGTCAACGTCTACGGTAATGACGACTTGTTGGATGCGGAGAAGGTCGAAGAGTTACTAGCTGATTCATGGGACGTGGTCGTGTTCGGGGCTGGCGCGGACTCGCCGGAAAGTAATGATCCGGACGATGTGGTCAAGTGGTCCGACCGACTCATTAAAGTATTCCTCACACTAGTACAAATCATCCAACGCAAACCAAGCTATGCGAAGAAGTTATTTGTGTTGACGACCGACACGCATTCGAACGAAAGTAAGACCTGGAATGAAGCTGGAGTTGGCTTAGTAGCAGCCTCCCACTTATTCGGCATGTGCAATACTTGCAGATTAGAGTTACCGTCCACACCGATTCATTACGTGGACTGCGAATATAAAGTGGACGATGACTTAGTGGAGCAGATCGGGTATGAGGTTTCTAGGAAAGCCGGTTTCGGCGAGAATTCCGTGCGGTTGAATTGGAGAGGAAGGTTCGTCGCGAGGATGGTGTTAGCTGAACCTCGATACACCTCTTCCAAAATCTTCCAGCCGCCTTCTACCGGTGTCGTGGGCATCGGAGGCGGGAACGGTGCTTTAGGTTTAGTGATGGGCAAGTACCTCCTAGAAAGGTTGGGCGATCAACGAAAGACGGCTTCGTTGGAGATCAAGTTCCTGTCGCGGTCCTGCAAGATCCAGCCGGCGCAACAACAGCTGTGGGACGACGTGCAACGCTTAGCTGCAGAAGGTTCGATCAAGGTCACCCAGGAGAAGTGCGACGTGTCTAGTCGCGAGGCCGTCGAGGCGTTCGTGTCGGAACATGCGGATCGTCTAGTTGGTTTCGTGCACTCGGCGGGAATACTGAGAGACGCGTTATTGATGAATCAAGATGCCGAAAAGTACGACGCCGTCTTCAAGCCCAAGGCCCTTGCCTGTGTGTGGAAATCAACCAGTGAGTTAGGTTGCATCGAACCGACGCGGGCACGGCGACAACGTCGCGTCGATGGCGTGGGGCGCCCGAAATTTGATTTCCACACAGGCCTGGGCGGCTTTATATTTGAATCACGCCCTCGAGAAGTTTAACTGCGACAAGCTCGAGTTCCTGTGGCTCTTTTCTAGTGTCGCTACTTATGGCAATCCTGGCCAGTCTCCGTATAGTGCCGCCAATAGTTTGCTGGACTCGCTGTCGCGCTACCGCAACGCCAAGGGCCTGCCCTGCACGGCGATGCAGTGGGCCGGTTTGTTTCGCGGCGTCCTTTTGTACTTCCGGCGACGCTACGACCCCCACGCCATCGCCGCGCCGTTGCGACGCCGTCGCCGCGGCCGCGAGAGAGACCCGCCCAAACGCCATCGACGCGACGATCAACACAGGCTGGGGCGAGGTCGGCATGGCCGCCGGCTTGGAAGGTCTCGCGCGGAAGCGCATGGAGGAGTCGCCCATGCCCTTCTTCACGAACGCCCAGGGCCTCGCGGGCATGGACGTCGGCCTGTCGACGGGCGTGTCGCCCTTCTGCGTCATGCGTTATAATGCCTCGGCCTTCTTCGACCAGAGCAACCAAGAAGCGAAGAACGCGTCGGCCCACTACATGCGCAAGTTCTGGGGCCAGTCCATCCCGCCCAAGGAGCTCACGGAGCTCGACGTCTACGACGCCGTCAAGTCGAACTTCTACGAGCCCCACGAGCTGACCTTCGCGCACTTCATCAGTGGTGAAGAGCTTGCCGCCGATGAGCCCTGAAGTCGTTTTGGTGCCGGCCCTTTGTCCCCATCCCCCTCCCAGTTTTGTGGGCCGCGCCTGTTAACAGTTTTGCTGTACTTCTTTTTTTGCGCGTGCCCGGGACCCGTCTGCGTCCCATTGCTTTGCTTAGAGCTAGGCTGCCTGCCACCCGGCCGGCGCGGGGTCTGCGACTCTGCGTGACCGCACGCGGTGCCCACACCCGCCCCGCCCCCGGCCCTCGTACGCCGTCGCCGCGGGTGCCCGACCCAGGCTGGTTCCAGGTATGTTCAAGGTATGTTTATTCTACAAAAACTCACAGGTCCATCACCGACGCGAGGTAGTCGCGCCGCTCCGCCGACAGGCCGCCCTTCGCGGCGAGCTTCTTCTGCGCCGCCGCCCACGCTTTTAACTCCGATGAAGGCGCCTCGCCCTTTGGTAAATCGCGCAACGCTCTAAAATTTTTCATGAAGGCCGAGCCGCATTTCCGCGTCGAAATCCACTCGAAGCCCGCGTTTTCAAGATCCGACCGTCGTTCTAGTGGTAGCGCGTCCGGGCCCCGTCTCCGCACCGCGGCGACCCAGCCGCCCAGGCGCGGATTCAATTTGTATTTTTTCGGCACCTGGCCGTTGCCGTGCTCGAGCACGTAGGCCCTCAAACCCTCGACGTTCGTGTCCCAAATCGCCTCGAGCTCGTCTGTTGAAAGTTCGGTGGGGTTCTTCCAGGAGAACTCAAGCGCGTCGAGCTTCGCGACGCGCTCGTCGCTCAGCTTACCCTCGGCGTGTTGTTGCCGCTGCGTCCGGCACCAGCGGCCCAATGAGTCGCCGAGCGGCGCGTCGGCCGTGCCCCAGGTGCTGCGGTAGGTCGACAGCTCTCGGTAGCGCTCGTCCCAGGTCGTCTGCGTGCTCTTGCGGACGACCTTGCGGCGCGGCGGCGCGCCGGCGGCGTCGGGGGCGCGCTCGAGCACGAAGCGGCACGTCACCGAGCGCGGGGGGCGCGCAGAGTACGTGAAAGCGGCGCAGCGCCCCGCCAGCAAGGCGCAGAGCGCGGCGCGGCTCGCGGTCGAGGCGCGGCTCGCGGTTGCGCCGCGGCTGAGAGCACCCATCGCAAGCTTCACCAGTGTGTTGCGTGTCCAGGCGCTTCGCCGGTGCGCTGCGCGTCCCGGCGGCAATGCGTCAGGCAAGCAGGCAGCAGTTCTTCTCTCGCAGGCGGCAAGAGCAAGACGCAGCGTGAGCTGAGATTGCACCAGCACTCGGGGGCGGCGACAAAGGACGCTTCAGACCGCCTGCTTCGTGCGGTAAGTCCCTCGCCAGCAAGCGCTGAATCGACGAAGGACAAGTTAGCAAAGTGAGGCTAGCGGGCTGTAAAACACTAGCCCAGAGTAAAAGGAGGCAAAACAGAGGCTATAAGCCACGCGCATGCGCATTGATACCAGTTAAAGCCATATTGATCTAGCCCTGCGCTGCTCCGCGACAGCTGCACCCCCAGACGCCGTCGCCGTGTGCTGCACACTGCACTGCTCAAGAGGCGCACCGCGGGCCGCAGCCGTGCCACCGGACGCCGCCGCGGCGCAGCCAAGAACAGCGCAAAGACGCAAAGATGGACGCCCTCGCGGCCGAGATCGCAAAAAAGCGCAAGCAGGTCGACGGCGCCAAGGGCGGCGACGCGAAGCGCCGCTGGGTCCGCACTGCCGACTTGCAACAGCAGCGGCGCAAGGACATCGAGGCATCGGCCGCGCGCAAGCCGGTCGCCAGACCCGTCGTTGTGGAAGAAGTTCAACCGACCACACCGAAAGACGACGACCGTATTGAAGAGCGCGTCAAAGCGTTAACTAAACTGCCGCAAGGAGACGTGATCAAGCGCCTGAGGCAACTGGGCCAGCCCGTCACGTTATTTGGAGAGACTGCTGATGAGAGAATACGACGATTAGCATTACATGATCCGCGGAACGAGGGGGAGGACGACTTCCGGCTGCGAGGGGGGCACGAGATCAGCGAGGCCAAAGAAACCAAGGAAGAAAAAGAGGAGGAAGAAGATCTGACAGACGACTTTTCTCGTATCAGATCCTGGATCAAGGCGCGGCTCAAGGCCTGGGAGGCGGCCCTCGAATCTAGGAGTGATGCGGACAAGCGCTCCGCGCAGGGCCGGCTCAAAACAAAAACTTATAAACAAACGAAGGAGTACATACGACCCCTGACAAGGCTATGTAAAAGAAAGGGCCTCGAGCCGTCCATCAAATCTAGCTTGATAGAGATGATCGCGCACTGCGACGCGGGCGAGTTCGTGAAAGCGAACGACGCGTACATTCTCGTGGCGATCGGCAACGCGGCCTGGCCCATAGGTGTGACCTCGGTAGGTATCCACACGCGGACCGCCCGAGAAAAGGTCGAGCAGAAGAACGTGGCCCACGTCATGAACGACGAGGCCCAGCGGAAGTATCTCACGTCGTTCAAGCGGCTGATGAAGTTCGAACAAGATAGAAGGCCCGACGTCGCGCCGTCGAAGAAGGTACTCTAGTAACAACATTGTGATTAATAACTATCGCGTCTGATGGTGCGTTCCCGGGTCGCGGCGACGGCGTAGTAGGACACTGCCCCACGAGCACGGCGTCGTCAGAGCCACCATTGTACTTCTGTAAGCCGCCGCGAATCCGACAGCGCCCTAAGGTGGTGCGGCGTCGACGCGATCGAGTCGTTGGCCCAGGCGACGTCGGACGCCGCGAAGCTCTGGGACAACTCTTCCGAGACGTAGCGGTGCCAGAGCGCCGCGCACGAGGTGACGCAGTCGTCGGACATGTCCGAGCGGCACGTGCAGAGGGGCGCCCGCGCGACGCAGGCGTGGCCGTAGTAGGCCCCGAAGGTTTTTAGAGTCTTCGCCGTCCAGCGCTCGCCGCTCAAGCTTCTACGCTGCTGGTCGTAGCGGACCCGCCCATCGACGTCCTCGGACGACGTCCAGGTCTCGCACTTGGACCGTAGGCGTCTCCCAGTCGTCACGTTGACGGCCGTCGGGCAGGCCGCGAGTTTGCAGACGCCGGTGATGTGGCGTGTCGTGTCTTCCGTGGTGGACACCTCAATACCTAATCGCCGCCAGTTTTCTGCGTCCTGTTTGGAGAGCATCCAGGGCTTGACCTGTGTGTGAGACCCCTCCCTGCGCCGTCGACGCGAAGCTATGTTCGTCTCACGAAGCATCACGTGTCTTCACGGGGCGTCCTTCGATCGATGAGTCGACGGGAATAGCTGTACGCCCGCCGCGACGCCATCGCCGCGACAGCGTACTATCACGTCGAAGCTTCACACGGGACGCCGCGCTCTCACGTCGCCGTTGAAGTGCAAAATCTTCGCGTGCGCCGCGAAGGGCGACACGTAGGGGTTGAACGTGTGGCGGAAGGGCCCCGCGGGGGCCGTGTGGGCGTCGAGGCCCGGCGTGCCGTATCTTTCCTGAGCGCCTTGCGCTAATAACATCCACTCGGCTCTACCCAGCTCCAACCTTCCCAAACCGCGCACGTTCCACTCCACGCCTAACTTTAAGTATCTTCCGGCCAGCGTCAACAAGAACGGAGGCTGCGAGATCCCTCCTCTCCATAACTTCGCCCTTGTACTCACAAACGCGTCAACCAGATCCTCGATGGTCTCCGTCAAGCGTAATTCCCTCCATCGCGCCGAATCGAACAAAACGACACCTCGGTTGAACACGCAAGTCTCGTTGGAGTACGCGGCATCGCTCAACCCGAACCGAGACCAGTGCTTTTCCCCGCCCAGCTTGTGGTGGTCCTTCTCCTCGAGCAGCTCGTAGTTCACGTACTTATGCACCTTCTGCGTGCAGTCCTCCACCGCCGCGGCGGGCGCTCCGCCCATGTCCAATGAGCGTAACATAGTTACGTCCGCTTCCACGACCGCATCGGTATCCAAGTACAACACGCGAGAGGCTTCTCGCAGCACGTACGGTAAGTAGAACGCCGCGAAGTTGAACGGTGATAGTAATTCCTTCCTTCTAACCCTCTGAGTATCTGCCAACCTTTGCAATTTGTCGAGAGGTGGCCTTTGGGTCAATAAATCGGAAAAACCGCCGCAGATCGTCACCTGCGCCGTCGGCGTGAACTTGGCGACCGCCGCGTGCAGGCGTCGGACGTGCCGCGTGATGACGACGTGAGAAACGTCGCCGTCAACGGCGTGCGTGAGCGTCGAGTTGATGACCGCCAGGATAGGGAGTAAATTGGGCGAGTCCGTCGCCGTCGCTACCACCAAACTTCGGGTGCGCATGTCGCCGACGCAGTGCTGCCTGCGCCACTCGTTGGAGAGGGCAATTTCTCCCAGTGCGCACGGGACCAGCGCAAGGAGGATGCGCATGGTTGCTGCCCCTGCGGTGCGCTCGCTGCGCCTAGGCTGCGCGACCCATGCGCATCGGTGGCGCCGAATGGGCGGCGTTTGATGTCTTATGTGAACTCCAATTTTTGTGGGCCTCGAGCTAGCTGGAAGCGCGTCGCGTTTTTTGCCTCGGACGCGTACGGGAGGTCCTATATGGCGTGCCAATGCGTGCTTTTCGTGCTTCTCGCATATCGCGGAACCCGCACAAAATCGCCTTTCAGTGATAGAGATTGGCATTAGACGTCCGCTACAGCGTCCAGCTACGTATTCCTGCAGCAAGAGCTCGCGAGAGGGCTGCGTTTGAGCCAGCCGAGCCGTGTTGCAAAAGACGCGGCGCGCGGCGAGCTCCTAGGCTGCTATTACGACATTGCGTCGCCAGCAGCCTCGCGGCGCTCGTTGACGCCGTCGACGCTGCGCCGGCTCGGCAGAGCTTACGAGACGTCACCCGTGACTGCTGCAGCACAGTCTGCACGCGAGAGAGCGCCGTCGCCGCAAAGAGAGCAATACGAGATGACGCGGCGCTAACCGATCGTCCCCGCAGGCCAGATATCATACAGCAGCATGGGCGGACCTCCTGGAGAAGGTAGAGGCGAAGGGCGCGGCGGGCGCGGCGGCTTCGGCCGCGGCCGCGACGGCCGGGGCCGCGGCCGCGGCCGCGGACGTGGCAGAGGGTAAATCCGCAGTGCTTAAATCGAAGGTGCCTTCACTACAATGCTTCCAGTGGGCGCAGAGCGCCTTATCGAGCAAGCTATACCACCGCTGCGTCGAAAAGTATCCAAGTGGCTGCGTTTTCCCAGAAACGGCCGCGTTTTTCCAGATACGGTTGCGTTTTTTCGCCGACATCGACACAATGGCGCAGCGAACTCACTGGTCGATATACTCAGGCGCGGGGGCGACGATAAGGACGAATGGGCAAAACGCAGTGCGGATAATCTTTTCATCGCGCCTTCTGAATAGACGCGTAGACCGCCACGCCAAAATGACGTGACGCTAACCGGTTGATTTCCACACAGATCCCCGTCACCAAGCTCGGCCGCCTCGTGAAGGAGGGCAGAATCCGCTCGCTCGAGGTCAGCACCGGAGCAGAAAATGAATTTTTAACTCGCCGGGGCGGCGCGGCGATGGCGTCTTCACGAGACCACGTCGCCTCGACGCCGTCTTCGTGATCATGAGAGAGTCTAGGCGTCGCGGAGCGTTTTCGCGACCCGTTTTTTCGCACAGGAAATCTTCCTTCACTCGATGCCGATCAAGGAGCACCAGATTGTGCCGTCTCGGCGCCGAGATAGGCGCCTTCGATCTACGCAACGTCGACGCACCTTTGCGTAGACGGTTTAACCGCCCCCCAGCCCCAGCTAAGCGCGCGGTCACCGCTCGTATTCCTCTCGCAGGTGGACCACTTCTTCCCGCCGACCGCTGGAAAGCTCAAAGACGAGGTGATGACCATCAAGCCCGTTCAGAAGCAGTCGTCGGCTGGCCAGAGAACTAGATTCAGTATTTGCCAGCGTCCTCGCCTTCAACGTCGATGTTGACGTAAACGTCAGCCTTCGCCGAAACTCACCGTTTTTACTCCACGCAGAGGCCTACGTCGCCGTCGGCGACTTCGACGGCCACATCGGCCTCGGCAAGAAGTGCTCCTCGGAGGTCGCTACCTGCGCTTAAATCAAATTGTCGCGGCACGTCCACTGCTGAATTATGACCTCCACGCCATCGACGCGCACCCGACTCACTGATTGATTTGCGCACAGGTCGCTACGGCCATTAGAGGCGCTCTTATCATGGCCAAGATGCACCTCGTGCCGATCCGCCGCGGCTACTGGGGGTCCGCGACAGCGTCAGAAAACGAGAATCGACGCGTCTGCCACTTCGAGAGAGTCTCCGCGGGGCTGTAAACGTTGCATCGCTCACTGGTTGATCTACACAGTAAAAATTCCGGGCTTCCTCACACGATCCCCATGAAGCTCTCCGGTACCTGTGGTAGCGTTAGCGTGCGTCTTATCCCGGCGCCGCGCGGCACGGGCCTCGTCGCCGCCCCGGCCTCTAAGAAGATCCTCGCCATGGCTGGCCTCGAGGTCAGCAGCTGCGTCCAACAACTAATGAGGCCTTCGAGTCGCGGCGGGGGCGGGCCAGCTATTTAGCGGCCGCCGCATCCATGACGCGAAACGCCAACTCACTCCTTTGCACGCAGGACTGCTACTCCACGACGCGCGGCCACTCGCGCACGACGGGCAACTTTATTACCGCTGTTTTCAACGCGGTGTCGGCCTCGTACGGCTACTTGTCGCCCGAGTTATGGAAGCCTACGGCGAGTGCCAGAGTCAGCATTTCATTTTATGGACGCCGAGGGCCGTCGAGAGTCGAAAATTTCACTCACTCGTCGTTCTCTACTTAGGTCTTCAGCAAGGCGCCCTTCCAAGAACACACCGACTTCCTCGCCAAGGAGGCCGAATCGGCCAAGGCCGACGCCGCGTATTAGGCGCGCGTCACGAATACCGGAGGCGTCCAGGTCTCCTCCGGTCCCCCGCCACGAAGTGGGGCGTCGACCCTCGCGAAGTATCGCGTACCGGCCTGCCCGGAAGTGGTCTAACAATCCAAAAACTCCAGGGATAGCGTAGGACAAAACCCGCGCGTAAGAAACCGCAGCCTTTGCGGGCCATACAGATGCAAAAGAGGCAGCCCCACGATGCCCAGCAATCGATAAAAACAACTGCTCGACACCACTAATGAAATTGACAGCACTCCTATGCATCCACCTCTGCAGCACCACAGGAGCCGAAAAGGGCAGCAGCCGCGACAAGTTCTGGCGCCGGCAGCAGCAGCATCGCGGCCGACGGACGCCGGCACCGACGCGCGCGCCGACGACGACGGCGGCGCCCGTCGCTGCGCCCGATCGGCGGGGCGTCGTGCGGGCCCGCGCGCGCGTGCTCGCACGGCGCGCCGCCGCCGCGCCGTTGCCCGTGCTCAGTGCCACGAAATGCGTCGTGGCGCTGCTCGTCGTGTCGGAGACGGATCTGATGGCGGTCGTCGACCGGCGGCTCCAGCAGACCGCCGCGGTGCGCGACGGCCGCGCGGCCGTCATCTTCGTCGCCGACCGGCACGACCACGCCCTCAACAAGAAGCGCCTCGACACGACGCGCCTGCGCTACGTCGAGAACGCGGACATGGCGGCCGTCGCCGGCGCGGACGTGTCCGAGTACGCGACCGAGGCGCCGCGGCTGCGCGAGATCGCGGACTGCGGCGACATCCGCATCCGGTCCGTGCGGTGCGCGCAGATGATGCCGCGGAAGTACTGGCGGGACCTCGTGACGGCGGCGTTCTGGGTCGCGCTGCGGTCGGCGCCGCGGGCCGAGTACGTCCTGCGCGTCGAGCCCGACGCGGTGTTGTGTCTTGACTCGTTGGTGACGGCCCTCGCGGCGGTGCCCGCATCAGCGAAGCCCTTCGTCCTGGGCCTGCGGCGGTTCTGCCACTACGACGACACGTTCAGCCTCGTGTCGCGGCCCCTCGCCGACGCCGTCGTCTTTGAGTGGCCGCACCTGCGCGACTTTGCGCGGCTGACGACGAAGTACACGATGTACGGCATGGTCTGGCCCGCGCTCGTGCACTGGCTGAGGCGCGTCCGCGGCTTCGAGGCGGAGCTGCTGGCCTCGAACCCCGACCTGAAGACGTTGATCCAGTCGGAGAAATTGGAGCGGTACGTGCAAATCATCGACCCCATCGACCACCACACCGGCCGTAATCCCAGAACGTCGGCGGCAATGTACAAAAAGACCTACGAGCGCGAGGCGCAGGCCGGGTTCGCGAAGAAGGGCGTGCGATTTGACGAGGAGACGCGCGAGTGGATCCTGTACTACACGGACCGGTTCGGCCGCAACGTCACGCGGAAGAAGTTCCCCCCGAACCAGCGCTTCGCGCGGCTCGAGGCGCTGCGCGCGGCGCAGCCGCGGACGGCGCCCGCCGAACGGTGCCTCGCGCGCTGGTACCTGCACCAGTACAAGGTCGCGGCGGGCATGGACGCGCACTGGCCCGAGTTCACGTCCATGGACGGCAGGCGGCCCGCCGCGGACTGGGCGCCGTACTGGGACGCGGCGCGCCGCCTCCCGCTCGGCGGCTGCTTCGACGCGCGGTTCCAAGGGAAGCCCGGGGTCGGCGCGTACCTGAACGCGAGCGCGATGGGGTTCCCTTTGAAAGTCGGGACGACGCGGCGGTTTCCGGACACGGCCGCGACGAGTATGGCGGCCGCGCTTGAGGCTTTTGAGGAGACGATTGACTAGGGTCGGGGGGCTAAAGTTTTAAGCTACATTTGCGCGGGGCAGCCCGGGCTAGCGGCCTGTAAGATACTAGCAACCAGCAGGCAGCCGGCGCCGCGGCGTTTCAAAGCCGACAGCTTCGGGCAGCGTTTGCTTTGGGCTCCACGCACGCCACACTGATGCAAGAAGGGCAGCCCACGATGCCCCGCAATCGATAAAAACAATTGATCTGCAATTATGATGCTGGGACTGCTCCTCTGCATCCACCTCTGCACGGCCAAAAAGGGCAGCAGCATCGACAAGTTCCTGCGCCGGCAGCAGCAGCATCGCAGCCGACGGATGCCGGCGCCGACGCGCGCGCCGACGCCCGTGGGACCTACTCAAGTGCCGACGACTGCAGCTCCGGCCGCGGCGCCCGATCGACGGGGCGCGGTGCGGGCGCGCGGCGGCATGCTGGCACAGCGCGTCACTACCACTCCCGATCGACGACAAGCGGTGCGGTTACGCGCCGGCGTGCTAGCAAAGCGCGCCGCCGCCGCGCCGTTGCCCGTGCTCAGCGCCACGAAATGCGTCGTGGCGCTGCTCGTCGTGTCGGAGACGGATCTGATGGCGGTCGTGGATCGCCGGCTCCAGCAGACTGAGGCAGTAAAAACAGGCCGCGCGGCCGTCATCTTCGTCGCCGACCGGCACGACCACGCCCTCAACAAGAAGCGCCTCGACACGACGCGCCTGCGCTACGTCGAGAACGCGGACATGGCGGCCGTCGCCGGCACGGACGTGTCCGAGTACGCGACCGAGGCATCGAGCTGTGTGGAAATCAATCGGCAAGTCGGGGGCAGATATACGCCTCCAGAAACGTTTCTCTGTGACGATGCCGCGGTGCTGACTGAATCGAGCGGTGAGAGACCCGTCCTCGCGCAGACGTCGCGTCGATGGCGTGGAGGTCATGATTCAGCACGAAGGCGGGCGATATTTTATTTGATTTGTGCACAGGCGCCGCGGCTACGATCCATTGCGGACTGCGGCGACATCCGCATCCGGTCCCAGCGCTGCGCGCAGATGATGCCGCGCAAGTACTGGCGGGACCTCGTGACGGCGGCGTTCTGGGTCGCGCTGCGGTCGGCGCCGCGGGCCGAGTACGTCCTGCGCGTCGAGCCCGACGCGATGTTGTGTCTTGACTCGTTGGTGACGGCCCTCGCGGCGGTGCCCGCATCAGCGAAGCCCTTCGTCCTGGGCCTGCGGCGGTACTGCCACTACGACGACACGTTCAGCCTCGTGTCGCGGCCCCTCGCCGACGCCGTCGTCTTCGAGTGGCCGCACCTCCGCGACTTTGCGCGGCTGACGACGAAGTACACGATGTACGGCATGGTCTGGCCCGCGCTCGTGCACTGGCTGAAGCGCGTCCGCGGCTTCGAGGCGGAGCTGCTGGCCTCGAACCCCGACCTGAAGACGTTGATCGAGTCGGAGCAAGTAGCAGTGCATAAATCAAATTCCGCGGCGCTTCGCTGCACGCCATCGACGCGACACCTCTCTGACCGCGCAACTTTGCGAAGATTATCGGGTACGCCCGACTCACTGGTTGATTTGTGCAGGAAATTAGAGCGGTACGTGCAAATCGTCGACCCCATCGACCACCGGTCCGGCCGGGCGAAAACGTCGGCGCTCGCCTACAAAGTGACCTACGAGCGCGAGGCGCAGGCCGGGTTCGCGAAGCAGGGCGTGCGCCGCGACGAGGAGACGCGCGAGTGGATCCTGTACTACACGGACCGGTTCGGCCGCAACATCACGCGAAAGAATCTCCGCGGGCACTTCGCGCGGCTCGAGGCGCTGCGCGCGGCGCAGCCGCGGACGGCGCCCGCCGAGCGGTGCCTCGCGCGCTGGTCCGTGCATAAATCAACCAGTGAGTCGGATGCACGAGAACGCGGCCGTGCTGGCTCCGTCGAGCGGTGAGGAACCAGCACCTCCACACGCCGTCGAGCAGGCGTCGCGTCGATGGCGTGGAGGCCATGATCCAGCGGTTGCGGAGACGCGGCCGAGGATTTGATTTATGCACAGGCGCTGGTACCTGCACCAGTACAAGCTCGCGTCGGACATGGACGCGCACTGGCCCGAGTTCACGTCCATGGACGGCAAGCGGCCCGCCGCGGAGTGGGCGCCGTACTGGGACGCGGCGCTCCGGTTCCCGTTGGGCGGCTGCTTCGACGGACGGTTCGGGCTGCCGCCGGGGTCGGGCGCGTATTTGAACGAGAGCGCGATGGGGTTTCCCGCGCGTGTCGGGACGACGCGGCGGTTTCCGGACACGGCGGCGACGAGTGCAAAGGGGGCGCTTGAGGCTTTTGAGGAGACGATTGACTAGAGTTGGGGGGCTAGTTCTGTTAGTCAGGCGTTCGTCGATGGGGTTATAATATCAGGACAACAAAAAACGGGTTTCCCATCAAGGTTTCACGGTGAGATCCGACAGCCTCGTCTCTGCGACAGTTTGTGCGTAGGCATTGACTAAGCGGCACGTTTCATACGCGTCACGGCCGGATCGAACGCTCTGAGGTGTGCACCTCGCTGGGAGAGCCCTGAACATTGAGAGGCTGCAGTCGTCGCGAGACCTCTGTTCTGCGAGCGTCTGAGAGCGGCTACTGGGCGATCAGGAGCTATCATGTCGTCCGCATCAGACAATGGAGTCGACCGCCTCCTCGCCGGCGACATCACCGCGGCCGATGCGGACGACGACGTGATGCCTTGCCCGACGAGGGCTTCGAATCTGCGTGCGAGAAGGTCGCTCTTGCTTGTGGGCACTTAAGAAAGTGTCAAGTAGTAAAGGTGGCCGCCGACCACGTCCGAGTATTAGTGGAGGGGCTCTACAGCAAGAAGGTGTCGTACGTCCAATTTCCCAAGAAAAGTGAGCGCTTCGCTTGCGACCCAGCAGCATCGAGCGCAAGGCATCGTTTGTCTTGAAAGCCGCCCGCGCGGCCTCGGGCCCTCCGCCTCCGCCTCCGCCTGAGGCATAGCTTCGGCCTACTGCGCTCGCGCCTGGACCCCTCCCCAGGCCTAGCTCATAAGAACACCGTAGAGAAAAATCAAACCCCTACGCCACGACGCAGCCGCACCCCTTCCCCGCGGTTCGACCGGGAACACGGGGGAAGGGAAGCAAAAAGAAAGATACTCCATCACATTACCGGCGCCACTTCTTCCGAGGCGGACGCGACGAACCCCTCGAGCTCCTCCTCGGCCCGCTGCAAAGCGTTGACGTCGTCCTGCGCGTAGTCCACGTACGACCCATATCGAGCTTCGCAGTCGACGCGCGCCTTCTCCTTCACTTCGACCACGGCTTCGGGACCGATGCGCGACGACAGCAATTCCGCCATGGCCGTTTTTTCCAGTTCCTGCTGCGCCAACAACGCCAAGAGATCGTTATGTTCATCTTCCAACTGGCGCCACTCCTCGTCGAACTTCTCCAGCGATTGTGGTGGTACTTCGGGGTGGAGGTCAGCTAAATGAGTGGCGACGGCCGCCTCGGCCCGCAACTCGCCCGCGAGCGCGTCGAGCTCCGACGGCGCATCTAATTCAGCTTGGAGAGCCGCGGCCTTCAATCGCGCATCTTCCAACTCCCGCCCCAACGCTTCTGCTCGGGCCTCGGCGTCGCGAATGCGATCGAGGTCCGCGGACCAGCCCCCTTTCGCGGCCAACGCCGCTTCCGCCGCTTGCCGTCGTTCAGATTCCTCAGCGAGGGTCTCCTGCGCCTCGTCCAGATCGGCAGCTAACTCGTCAAGCGCCGTTCCCGTCCGCGGCCGCGTCTGCAGCTCCTCCACCACAGCTTCGGCTTCTTCTCTCATCGATAACTCCGCTTTATATCGTTGGTCCGCATCAGCGAGTTTCGCGTGAAGTTCCGCGGTGATCCGCTCTTGAGCTTCCAACTTATCTCGCATGCCGTCCTTCTGCATCGCGGCATAAGCGTCCTCCGCCCGCAGACACCGTTCCCGCCACTCCTGGAGCGTGTCGCCCGCATCCGACTCACTGTCGTCGAAATTTTCCAGCAGAGCCGCCTCCGCGCGATCGGCTCGCGCCTCGGCCTCTGAACAGCGTATTTCTAGTTCTTTCATGGCCTTGCTGGTGTCGCGTTGCTTGAGATCTTCACGGGGTAGTTCTTCACTATTACCATACTCCGTAAACAAGACCTTGTAGCCGCTGTCCGTCACCTCTTCGACAACCACATCGTAGTACTGGCCGTCCCCAGAAAACTTGCCGGAGAGCTCGGCGCCGACGGCGATGTCGTCACTGCTATTGCTTTGCAACGCGGCGACCTCGTCGCGCAAAGCCGCAAGCGCCGCGTCGCGCTCGGCCACGAGCGCGTCGGCGGCGACCGCGCGCGCGCGCTCCTCGTCGATGTCCCTCGACAGCGCCGCGGCCGCCTCCTCGGCGCCGACGCAGCGCCGGTCGGCCTCGGCGACCCGCGCCTCGACGGCCTGGATATCGTCCGCGAGCGACCGCCGCGCACTTTCCGCCTCGGTCACGTCTCGCTCGCACGCGGACCGCAAATCCTGCAAGGCGCTCTCATGCGCTTGTCGTATGGAAGCGAGCTCCTCCCGCAGCGCGTCGCGCTCGCTCTCCGCCTCGAGGCGAGCCGCGGCATCTTCATTCGCGGTACTCCTCAGAGCTTCCAAAGCTTCCTGCTCGAGCTCCCTTTCCTCATGCGCCGACGACGCCTCGGCGTCCAGCGCCCGTCGCTCCCACTGGGACGCAGCAGCCCGGAGCTGCTCGATCACACGAGACCGCTCCTCGATCTGCGCCTCGACGGTCTGTAACCTTGAAGATAACTGCGACGCCTCCTTCGTCGCCTTCTTCATCAGACCCTCGCGCTGCGACGAGGCGTTCTCGAGCTTCGCGCACTTTTCATCGGACTTGGCCTTGGCCCTCTTCAGGCGCGACACGTCCTTGCGCAGCGTCTCGACCTCAAGCGCGGACCTTTCTTCGGCGATGACCGCCTGCCTATCCACTTTCTGCACTCTTCTCTCAAGAGCGTCCAACGTGGTGCGCGACTCCGTCTCCGTGCGGTCTAGTTCTCTTTCTAACGAAGCGGCTCGACGGCGCTCGTCCTCGAGTTTTTGAGTCGAGGCGCGCTGGGCCTCCTCTAGTGATGCGCACTGCGTTCTCAGTCTCTGGGCGTCGGCGGCGTCATTCTTCAGCGCATCGCGCTCGCCGGCTAGTGAAGCGCACGTCGTCCGCGCCTCGGCGGCGTCGTTCTTCAGGGCGTCGCGCTCGGCCGCCACGGCCGCCGCCTCGCGTCTCAACCCTTCGAACTCCTCGAGGATGGACTTGACGTCACTCACCGCCTGGTCCCTCGCTCGTATGGCTTCATTCAGGGCCGCGCGGTCCGCCTCGCATTGTTGTGACAAAGCTTCGCGTTGCTCGGAGGCCGCGGCGAGCTCCTGGAGCTGCCTCTCGGCACTAGTCTTCGCGAAGGCCGCGGCAGCTACAGCCTCGTCGCGCGCCTGCGTCGCCTCGGCGAGCCGCGCACCGGCGTCCGCATCGTTGGCCGCGAGCTTTTGGAGCGCGTCGTCGCGCGCGGACACAGCCTCGGCGAGCTGCCGGCCCGCGTCGGCGTCGCCAGCCGCAAGCCGTTGTAAGGCGTCGTCGCGCTCGCGCCGCAGCGCCACCGCCTCGGCGCGCGCCTCGTCGCCCGCGCTCCGGACCAACGCCTCGAGCTCCGCACAGCGAGCGCGGAGCGCGTCGCCGTCCGCGTCGCCGCCCGCCCGCGCCGCCAGCGCCTCCGTCAGCCGCGCGTTCTCGGCCCTCAGGATCTCGGCGTCTACACTAGTGCCCACGGCCTCGTCCAGCGACGCCTCCCGCTCCTTCGCGTCCGCGAGAGCCTGTTCCAGCGCCGCGACTTTTTTCGAAGCCTGTTCAAGCTCGACGAAATAAGCAGCTCTGGATGCCTCCCGCTCCTTGACCGCTTCCGCTTTATCCGCTTCATGTTTCAATCGAAGGGCCTCCAGCTGGGCCTCGTAGCCTTTGCCCGCGTCCGCCTCCGCGGCGACGCGGCGCAGCCCGTCTCGGAGCGCGTCGCGCTCCGTCGAGGCGTTCGCGACCTCCTCCCGGAGCGTGTCGCGCTCCGCGGAAGCGTCGCGCAACCGCTCTTCTAGAGAAGCGAGGCGCTCCTCCCACTTCGCCGGTTCACTGTCTAACTCCCTCACTCGATCTTTCAACAAATCGCGTTCCTGCACCAGAGCCTGCACGACGTCCTCGTCGGCGTTGTCAGCCGCTTGCCGCTGCGCTGCAGAAGCCTCGGCCTCCTGCAGACGCTTCTCGGCCCCAAATAACCTTTCCTCGAGGTCCGCCAAATCATCAACAGCCGAGTCGCATTCTTTTTTAGCTTCGTCGCGCTGGGCCTCGAGCGGTGCGCGCACTTCTTGTACTTTGCGAGCGACGACGGCATCCACCGCCTGCGGCAGCTTCTCCCTCAATGACTCGAGCACGCGCTCGTCCTCGTCGCCACTGTCGTCCTCCTCATGAGCTTGGAGCTCACCTAGTATAGAATCACTAATATCAAATAATTCATTCATCGTCCTCGAAAAGTTCGACGTCTGCTTCCGGAGCTTCCGGCGGACCCTTCGCGACTTGTCTACCATTGGTTGCTGCGTTTCTGACAGTAGAGTCGCCTCGTTGGCCTTGCGCGCGGCGCGCTCCGTCTGGAGGCGTTCGTTGGCCTCCTCCAATGCGCTAGATGTGGCGCTGTTCTCTTCTTCCAGGGCCTTGACACGTCGCTGTAATTGTGCTGCTTCCGCGACGCGCGCCGCGAGGGCCTCGGACGCGTCGCTGGCCTCGAGCTCCGCGATACGCTTTTTTAATTCATCGACGACGCCGTCGTCGGCTGGAGGCGGCGCTCCGAACAAACCGGCGGCGTCGGCCGGCGCCGCGCCGAAGACCGCGGACGCGTCGGCCGGCGGCGCCGCGGCGGCCTGTGGCGCCGCGGCGGCCTCAGTGAGGCGGCGGATCTCCTCCGCCTGACTGGCGACGGTCTCCTCGAGCAGCGCGGCAGACGCGTCGGCCGGTTGGGAAGCCTCGCTCAACCGACGGATCTCCTCGGCTTGCGACGCGACGGTCTCCTCGAGCAACGACGCGCGCTGCTCCGCGTCTTTATACGAAGCGAGCTCGGCCCGAAGTGAAGCCAACTCGGTGTCGCGGAGCGCGTCTTCCGAGCTCCGTGGCTGCGCCGCGAGGTCCGCGCGCAGTTGGGCGATAATCGCGTCTCGATCATCACCTTTGGCTCGCAGATCCGACAACGCCACGTCCTCGGAGTTGCCGTAGTCGCGGAAGCGGACGCGCGCACTATCTGTTGAAACAGCCTCGACGATGACGTCGTACCAGTTGCCGTCGCCCGCGTACTTTCCTAAAAGTTCGGCGCCGACCTCGACCAAAGGCTGTCTTAGGGAAGCGACCTCGGCCTTGAGCTGTGCGATTTCCCTCGCCGCGGCGCCGTCGTCCAGAACCACCGCCGGTTCTCGGGAACGGAGCTGCCGGACCTCCTCCTGGAGTTGTTTGAGAGCTTCGTCTCTAGCAGCGTCACCTGAACCGACCAAGCCGGCCGTGACGACGCCTCGCGCCGCGTCGCACGCTCGTCGGACCCACTCCGCGAGGTCGGAGTCACTCTCGAAGACGTCCTCGGCCACACCCTTGTCCCGTCGTCGCCGGTGGGACGTCGAGGCGTCTTCTTGTAGAGCATCTAAGGCGCGCCTGTGTGTGTAGGATGATCAGCGACGTAACAACGGATTCCTACTGGATGTGTGGAGACAACGGGCCTCGGACGACTGTTTAGGTGTGTGTCCACATCGTTGGATAGTTTCGGCGAAGGAATTCATGGATATGTCTCGTCACCGGCCTCGCTCAAATGAACAACGCTGGTATAGGTACGCGAAGGGACCGTAGCCAACAGTAGAGGCCACAAAATCAGCCACTTTACGAGAAGACCAGCCACCCGCCTCGTCGCCGAAGTGCGTCGCACACAACCCCAAGGCGAGGCAGCTCAAGCCCCGCAGTCTCGACCCTTCTACCTCACACAGTCTTGATAGGAGCTCCGGGTCTCTGACCATAGCCCTGCAAGCCTGCGAGCACGCGTCGAGCCAGCGGCAGATCAGCGCCAACGCGTCCTCGTTCGTCAAGGCCTTCTCCAGTAATTTTGAGAATAACTGCCCGCCTTCCAACCGTAGGGCCAAGTCGCGGACGGCGTCGGACCGAGCCAATAATGAGCGCAACAAGCTCAAAGCCGAGGCATTGTCCAGCTCGCTTAACAGCAACGACACGGCGCTCTCGCCCTCGGCGTCGGGCGGCGGCGCGACGGCGAACATCACTGCGGCGATGGCCGCGGACTCGTCGGCCCAGATCGTTTCTGCCAAAGATGAGGCTGCTATGGACGCCGGCCCGAAGGTTCTTGGTTTAAAAGCCATGCCCAGGGCGACGCCAAAGGCCGGTGGGCTGAGACCATCAGTGGGCGCTTTTGCGTCGCAGAAACTGAGACATAGCTGCGGATCGTCCCTTACGTTGAGTTGTACGACTTCCAACGCCGCGGCGCGGACGTCGTCTCGCGAGGGAGCCTTGGCCGACTCATCCGTGAGTGTGGACCACCATAGTTCCGATGATGGATCTTTCACGAGACCGGCGGGGTAGAGCTGGGGAGCATCCAAGTCGACCACTCGCCCTTCGTCATCCGTCAGAGCAAGGGTTAACACAGATAACCGCAGGTCCTCGAAGGCCCAGGCTCTTCGTCGCGAATCATCGTCGCACCGTTTTAGGTACCTTCTCAACACCGCCAACGCCGCGGACGCGAGGCGACGCGCGTCGCGACAGGCCTCTGTGTCCACCTGTTTGCGAGGCGTCGACGGCGAGCCGATGACCTCCTCGTCACCCG
Source organism: Pelagomonas calceolata (assembly GCA_918797485.1). Lineage (NCBI taxonomy): Eukaryota > Pelagophyceae > Pelagomonadales > Pelagomonadaceae > Pelagomonas > Pelagomonas calceolata. Next base: position 361,252 of record CAKKNE010000006.1, on the reverse strand, counting down.
TGGCCGCCACATCCAACGGCGGCACCTCCAACAACGGGACGAGCCAGGCCAAGCCGTGGTCGTCGAACAGCGCTACTATCGTTGGCGGCCCGTTCAAAACGTTCGCGACCAGATGGACGCACGCCCGAGCCGCCGCGGAATCACCTTCATCCTCCAAACAGGCGTAGCACTTCGCGAAGACGTCCGCGAAGGCGCAGTTCAGGCGCAGGTCGTCACTACTTCTCGATTCCACACTTTCGGGTCGCGTGAGCCTCTCCCAGAGCTGGACGGCGGCGTTGCGCACGGCGTCCCTATGGTCGCTTATTCTGTCCAATAATCTAGCCGCTCCGGCCGGCGTATCTAGTAAAGCTCTTCGTAACCTTTCGGCATGGTCTCTGTGTAAGCTCGCAACTAATTCTAGCGCGACCACAATCGTGTACGTCTCCTGCTGCTCCTCCTCGAGCACGTCGAGGATGACGACGACGTTCTTCGGGTCGCTCAGGAAGAGGGCGCCGTTCTTCGTCGCGGCGGCGCCATGCTTTGTGCTGTCTGCCAGGCGGGAGAGGGTCTCCACTGCTCTTTGAGCAGCCTCGGGGCCGCAGTCGTTCTTCGCCAGCAAGCGCACCAAAGCGGAGGTGGCGTGGGGGCCCGCCTCGGCCGGCGCGGCCGCGCTCACGGCCTCGAGCTCCTCGAGCGCGGCGGTCAGTTCCGAGCCGCGGGCCCAGTCGACGCGTTCCGCGAGCGTTTCGGCCTCGGCGGCGTAGTCGCTGATCTCGGCTTCGGCCATGGCCGCCGCGCCGCGGTTTTATTTATTTATTTTTTAGCAAACTGCTGCCTGTTTGCCTTGCGGCGGTCTCTCTGCAGGAACTTGACCAGCGCTGGTTGGTATGAGTGGTGACTGTCCAGAGCCAGCAGTTCGAGCAGAATTGCAGCACCAACCGCTGCGTGCGTGAGACGCGGCCGGCTTTTGCTTGGTTTGCTAGTGTCTTACACCGCTAGCTCGGGGTTCGTAGACCGTTCTGATTCGCCCCAGGACAGGTGCAGGCGACGGAGGGATCCATTTGGAGCTCTTTTTGCGGGTTTAGGAGGGCAGCCCAGAGGCGGTGCCGGCAGCACAGCCAGCGCCATCCCGTGCGCTCACAGCCCGCTGACCAGCCTCGGGACGCAACTGACCTCCACGCGTGGCCCACGCGACCTCTCCTCGCCGCTGAAACCGTCAGCGCTGCTGCTCGGGAGCCGTAACCGCTCCAACAAGGAGCTGCTCTCAGGGGCTCTCCCAAGCAAAACCGCCGCGCGAGACGCGTGGAACCAGCAAGGAAGCAAGCCGCAGCCAGGAAGCGCTGCCACGACGCCGCCGCAGCGATGGCCTTGATGTATATCGATGGACCACTCCAAATCGACGACATGGACGACCGCGTCAAGCTCGTAGATATGCTCGACGGCGCCTCCGACGGAGCCTGCCTCGCCGTGCTCAATCGATTAGACGCGCTGCCGGTCCCCATCAAAGACATTATCAAGTTGGTAGCCAAAAAGCTAGCAAGGGTCCGCAAGCACGAGACGCGAGCCGTCGCCGACGCGGCCTCGGCGCTCATCGCCAAGTGGTGCGCGCACTACAATAGCACGGCGCCACCCGTCTCGCCGAGAGCGCAGAAACCCCCGGAGGTCGTCGACCTCACGAAGGAGAAGGAGAAACCGATGCCGCGCTGGAAGCAGGCCCAGCCGCGGACGGCCCCCGTGCCGAAGCCCCCGCTGCAGCGCGAGGCCTCGGTCACCTTCGAGGACGACGAGATCCTGCGGAAGGCGGCGCGACACTTAAGAGGTGGATTAACACGCGTCTCGAAGGTTGCCCAGGCGCCGTCCGCCGAGCCCGCGAGGCAGGAAGCCTCTTTACAAAAGCACGACCGCGAGGCTCTGTTGGACATCATTACAAAAGTTGCGAAGGGCGTCCCTATACATACATTGGTGCGCGCGAGCGAGGCGCTCAAGAACACCCCATCATTATCAAACGACGTGAGGAGCGGCTGCTGGCGCGCGGCGTGTCTCGAGCTGTCTCAGAGAACTAAAAGGAGTGGATTGGATAGCCCGAAGTTCTTCGACTCATTGTTGCAGTTGCTCGAGGCCTGTCTGCGGCACGGGACTATTGAGGAAGATAAAACCGCAGAAGACTGCCTCGAGCACTTTTCCACGAGTACGTCGAGTGATACTAGAAAGAAAAAGGCCGAGGAATTGTTAATAACGTACCGCGGCGGCTTCGATCCCTTCGTCGGGACGGAGTGCGTCGTCCGCTCCTGCGTCCCATGCCATCGACGCGACGTTTGCTCGATGGCGTGGAGGCTCACTGGTCGATGTCCACGCAGGTCGAGGGTTCCGAGTGCATCGTGACGAAGGCCAAAGGTAATGAGAGGTACGAGGTCAAGTTCGCCGGCGCCCGCAAGTTCACGGACGGCGGGCGGTGGTGCGGCACCTACAAGAGGAGTGAATTGCAAGTCGTGGATCGGCCGAAGATTTCCGATGATAAGGAGGAGGAGTTCGACGTTCACAAAGAGGTGGAGGCCGCGCCCAAGGCGCCGAAGCGGCCCCGCGTCGCGGAACCGCCCGTTGCTGAGCCGGCAGAGCCCGAGATTGGTGGGTTAGGAACGCGTACCACAAAAGAAACGGAGGAGAAGTTATGTAATGATGTCTTGTGGAGCGTCGACGACGCAGATCAGGAAGACGGTCAACTCCATCCTAGAAACAATTTACCACCAGTACCTCCTGGTCATAAACGCGTCTTCTGGCGGAAGGCCACGGTCACGGTGCCCGGTCAAGAACCTTTTGTGCTAGACAGGACCGGTGTGGATGATATCGACGGGTGCGTCATGCCTAGAGTTAGGATAGCGGCTGATGATGCTGCCACAGTCTTCGACGAATACGTCGTGGCCGTGCACGACATGTATTATGATGAACCGCTCAATGATCCGGACGCGGACGTCGAATTGATGCTCGTCTTCGCCTACATGTACACGCACCGCATGCTCTTGCTGCGGGACTGCCCCCTGCCGCGGTCGGCATTGGAGAAATTGTCGTTTGATGTGAATAGAGAATTAGTGGAGTGCGTGGTCCTGCAGCACCCGACGTCCGTGGAGCTCGTGCGGGGTTCGGTGCGCGTCGGTTGGGTCGATGATGCGAGCGCTGACTACTTCCGCTGGCGCGATTTGGACGGGGATAGGATAGTGAAGGCGAGGTCGCCGGCGATGGAGGCGGCCGAACGAGCTCGCAAGTTCATGTCATGAGTAAGTGTCTTATAATGCTCCCCGTTCTAGTACGGGTAGTAATAGTCGTCCTCGTCGTCGTCGTCGTCGCCGTCGTCCCGTGCTTGTGCTTCCCTCCACTCCTGCGCTTCTTCCTCCTCCCACTCCCGCGCGACATCCTCGACGGGCTGCCGCGCGATCCGCTCTCGAACTTCCGCCATTTCCGTCATGTACACGTCTGCCTTCGTGCGGTCCGACCACTCGTCCGAGAAGGCTTTCGCCAAGGAATAAATATTTTCTGGGGTATCCCAATAGCCTAAGTATGAAAGGTATTCGCCCGTGAATTTTGCCGCGAGCTCTGCGTCCGACCAAGCTTCCAGCCCGCTGCCTAGGACCGAACGCAACACTCCGGGGTTGTTAAGCGACCCGCCTCGATTTAAAGTCCACCATACGCGTAGCATCACAAACGGAAAGAAATTCCACTTGTCGCGTACGGTTCCATGAGTAGCATCATCGGAAACGCGTATGAGATACATGGCTTCCAAACAGGGGACCATACGCGAGACAGTATTATAGATTCCGAGCCCTTCAACGGGTGGCTCAACGATCGATAGGAAACGGCCCTGATAGACTCCCATGAGATGAGCTCCGAGGCCGCTGGTGTCCCAATCGCAAATGACTTTGATCACCAGTGCGGGATCGAGCGCCCACGCCTCCCGGAAGGTCGCGCACGCTGCTGGCGGAGGATCGCGCGCAAATTCCACCGGGAATCCACCCAGCCCAAACTCTTGGAGGCTATCATCGGCCGCGCAGACCGCCAGTCCTTGCACGGCCACGTATCGGATTGGCTTCCACCGGCCGCGCGTCAACTCGCGCCGCGCCAACCCGCGGATCTCCTTCGATACCGCTTTCAACTCGCCAGTCACTACATCAAACGGGAGAAATTGAACGCATTTCTGCGTGATTTCGGCCGGCAGGCTGTCGAAGGGGGAAGGCATGGATGAGCAACTTTAGGCCGCTTTTTTCGCGCCGCTCGTGACTTATACGGCGAAAGCCGTCGACCTAGGAACCACCGCGCACCCTAGAATCAGGGCGCGACGTCCAAGTATTGCGTAACTTGCGTAACATGCGAAAACTAAACGGAGCTAGCGGTGTGTAAAGGCACTAGCAAGCCTGGGTGCAGCGTACGTGAGCTTAGCACTAAGTAGTGAGCGCGAGTGATCGTGCAGAAGCATTGACAGCACTGCTAAAGACACCGCAGCGCCATTACGCCATCGCTGCGACGGCTGCGACGAGCTTGTGACCAGTGCAGCCAGGCAGCCTAGTGCAGCCCTCCGCAAAGCGAGCACCCAGCGCAGCAACACAACCCAGCAGCGCACTGATGCATGACATCCCACAGCAGTGGAGATGCTCGGTGACTTCTACCCGACGGCGGCCAAAACGGCCGCTGCGTCTGACGACGTTCGACAACCACGCTGAGCGCACCATCTCATCCGCGAGAGCAGAGCAACACGCGAGAGCAGCGCCACACGAACCCGCGCGCAGGCATGCGACTCCTACTCCTCGTCGCTGCGCACGGGCTCGTCCCATCAATCCGCAAAGCGCCCCTCAAATACCGCGCGACTGCAGCCGACCTCGACTTCATGCGCGAAGCTTTAGATTTGGCACAGACGGTCACCGCCGACACCACGGCTCCCAACCCCCAGGTCGGCTGCGTCCTCGTCCAAAACAACAAAATAGTGGGCCGCGGCTACCATCCCAAAGCTGGAGAACCGCACGCGGAAATTTTTGCCCTGAGGGACGCGGGCGCCACCGTAGAAAGGGAAGGCGACGCGGACCACTGGAGCGTTACGTCCTCTTTGAAGAATGCGACGGCGTACGTCACGCTCGAGCCGTGCTCGCACGTGGGGAAGACGCCGCCGTGCTGCGACGCGCTGGTGCGATCTCCGCGTTTTGAGGTGTTGCGGCGCTTTCACGCCATCGACGCGACTCGTGTCCATCTTCTGATGAAGTGGGTGGTCTCTGGTCCAAATTTGAGGCCGTTCGGACCGTTTCCAGTGAATACGATGCTCCGCGCAGGTCGCGGCAGGGTGCGCCCGCGTCGTCATCGGCATGTCGGACCCGGCGCCCTGGGTCGCGGGGAACGGCGCCAAGCGGTTGCGGGACGGGGGCGTGGACGTCGAGGTCTTGGAAGACGCGGCCTGCTTGGCGTTGCTCGAGGGGTGGGTGGCGTCGCTGAATCTTGGGGGGAAGTGAGGTCGACGGCGTCGACGCCGTCGCCCACCCCCTACTATAAATTGTTGTACTTTGTTACGCCGTGTCCGGCCCGTCGTCGCCGCCGCCCTCGCGGTTGTTCTTGAAGTTCGAGTCCGGCGAGATCGACGCCGTCAGGCCGCCTTTTTGCAACTGGACGCAGTACTTCTGCGCGAGCGGCTTGGCCGTCTGCGTCACCGTCGACACGCCCTCGCAGTGCGTCGTCATGGTCAATTGATAAGCCTTCGCGTTCGACACCGTCGGGATTATTTTCTGGATCATGTAGGTCACGTACTCGAAGGTGTGCACGTCGTCGTTATGCAACAAAAGTCGCCAGGGCTCCTCGATATTTAAATCTTCTTTTGTTTTCGTGTCCTCTTCAATTTTATCCTTGACGATGGTCTGGAGTTTCGACTTGTTGGACTTCTGGGTCTGGCTCATCGTCGCGGGTGGTCGCGCTACTCGTGAGACTGGTCGCGGGAGCGTCGACCGCGTCGGCGCGAGGGCGGCCGCCAGCGCGATGCAACTGAGCCTGAGGATCATGCTTTTTGTCTATCTGTCGCGCTGCGTTGCGCAGCGATGCTGGCGTGCAGCCGTTCTCTGTTATAGATGCACTCCTGCGTCGTGCGCCTTATGCGGTGCTTGCTACGGCTATCTACGCGGCGCCTCGACTGCGGCATCAAGTCCAAGCTATGGCTGCTCCCGTCATCGGCCAGCTCCCTTGAGGCGTCGCTAGCCTTGTCTATCGGTGCAAGTACAGCCTCCTCACCCGCCGACGACTCGATTTGCCGGCTGAACCCCCGCACGCTAGCCGACGCAATTTTTTCAGGCATTTGGCTATAGCGTGGTTGACAGCGTAGACTGCAGTAGGTAACGTGCACGGCGTCTCAAATCGTCCTTGGTCATCTGTTTTCGAACGCGAGCACGAAAAACGCTGCGTCGCCGCGCCTCACGCGCGACCTAGAAAAAGCCAATAGAATGCCCGACAGCATCTCCACCCGCACAGGCAGCGCATAGCTCCGCAAACGCAGCCAACAAAGACAAAACGACCATGGCCACCTACCCCGTCGAGCTCGCGCCCGGCGCCAGCAAGGAGGGCAAAGTTTGTGTGGCCGTCGGCGGCGGCGGCGGGTTCATTGGGTCCTGGCTCGCGTTAGATTTGAAGAAAAAAGGATTCTACGTCATCTGCGCGGACTGGAAGCGCAACGAATTCATGGAGGTCCCCGAGTTCTGCGACGAGTTCCATCTGGCTGACCTGCGGATCCCGAGCAATTGCCTGCGAGTGTGCGACGGGTGCAGGGACGTCTACAACCTCGCCGCGGACATGGGCGGCATGGGCTTCATCAAGTCGAACGAGTCCGTATTGATGTACAACAACACGATGATCTCGTTTAACATGCTCGAGGCCGCGCGATGCAAGGGCGTCAAGCGCTACTTCTACTCGTCGTCGGCGTGTGTGTACAACGACGACCTGCAGCTCGACCCCGAGAACCCGGGATTGAAGGAGGGCGACGCCTGGCCGGCGAAGCCCCAGGACACGTACGGCCTCGAGAAGTTGTATGCGGAGGAGATGGGCATCGTGTACGGGCGGGACTTCGGCATCAAGTTCCGGTGCGCGCGCTTCCACAACGTCTACGGCCCGCGCGGCACCTGGAAGGGCGGCCGCGAGAAGGCGCCGGCGGCGTTCTGCCGCAAGGCCGTCTGCGCGACGACCGAATTTGAAATGTGGGGCGACGGGAAACAAACTAGATCCTTCATGTTCATCGACGACTGCGTCCAGGGCATCCAGAAGATCATGGACAGCGACTGCGAGCAGCCTTTGAATTTAGGAAGTGACGAGATGATCGACATGAATGATTTTGCCAAACTAGCTTTGTCGTTCGAGGCCAAGAACCTGCCCATCAAGCACATCCCCGGCCCCGAGGGCGTCCGTGGGCGCAACTCGGACAACCAGATGATCAAGGAGAAGCTCGGCTGGGCGCCCAGCATTCCGGTCGCCGAGGGCCTCAAGAAGACGTACTTCTGGATCAAGGCCCAGGTCGAGAAGGACAAGGCCGCGGGCCTGGACATCACGAAGCTCGGTACTTCCGAGATCGTCGTGCAGACGACGGACGACCTGGACGAGCTCGCGGCGCAGGGGCTGGCGGGCAAGTGCTAGGTCCGTCTCCCCGAGTAAATCAAGATATTACGCAACCTTCGCCCGGCGCCGAACCGGCGGCGGCTGCCGATGGCGTTCACGACGCCGTCCGCGCGTTGCGGTCCGGCCGGGGCGCCGCGATCGACGTCTTCCGCGCCGACCTCCCTTCACCCCTGTGCGGGGGCGCGGTGCCCTCTAGGCGCCCGAAGCAACGGGCGCGGCCCCGGCGGAGAAGCCGCAGCACCCCCAGCGGAGCTTCTCCTGCGCAAGGACCTCCCGCTCGACCTGGCGGAACGCGCAGCACGGGCACCAGCACGAGATGCAGCACGCGTGCAGCAGCGTCTGGTTAATCCCGTATTTTCTCGCCACGGCCAGCCTGGCCATCGTGTGCGCGGCGATGGCCTGGCACGGGACCACCTCGATGGATATGGCAAGACAAAAAATGCAGCAGCGCCCGCCCCTGTCGGCATTAAACTGAAGCGGGTCCACGCCCGACCAGGCGACCGCGTCGCAGTAGCGACAACTCCCTCCAAAAAGTCCGAGCGTGAGGCAGTCGAAGCAGCCCAGGCCGTCGCAGTCGAAGAGGCCGTGCGCCCACGCGTTGGGTCCGACCGACGCGTCGAGGGGGCTCGGCCGCGGCGGCGCCGGCGCGGCCGCGACGCCGGGCTGCCCGACGACGACCGGCTGCCCGACGACGACCGGCGCGGGCGGCATCGTCACCTCGAAGACGCCGCCGGGGGGCGTGCCGGGGGGAATCGTCACTTGCACGCATGCCCCGTTCGGCGCCGTCACCTGCATGAGGCTGCCCGCCGGCGCACCCGGCGGCGCCTGCACCTGGAACGTGCCCGCAACCGGCGTCACGCTCGCCATGGCTCGAGCGCGGCGCGCGCCTAGCGCAGCGAACGGTGCGCGCGCGCAAGCCTGCAGAGCTCCCGGCGCAGAACAGGGCGTTGGAGAGGCACGCGTTCCATAGTTTGGTCCCCACCCCCCCTTACGCCGCCGCCGCTAGCCCACATATCCTTACTTCCAGTCTACATAGTGCTCGAGCGTCAAGCAGGCGTCGGCAAGGGGCTGCTGGACGATGTCGTTCGGACTCGGGGAGGCGGATATGTAAAATCATTACTACGCGACCTTCGCCCGGCGCAGCGGAGGCCTCCGACAAAACAGGCACGCGTTCCACGCCGCCGCCGCGCCGAACCAGACGAACACCCCAGCCCAGGCGCGCGACCGGACGGCCTCCATCGCGACGACGCAGCCGATGGCGTTCGCGACGCCCCAGGCGCCGTAGGCGCCCAGGACCGCCAGGAAGCCCAGGAAGCGATTCTCCGTTTTCGAGAGAACGCTGAAGATGAAGGGATAGATGCTCCACGACCAGAGGATGGCGTAGCCCCAGGTCAGGGCCAGCGCCAACACATAACCCGCCGCGTCGTCGCCCAGGTCGTTCTGGCGCGCGGCGGCCCGACAGCTCATGCCCGAGCACACGAGCACGTTCGCCGGAATCAGCCAGGCCAGCGGCAGGAAGGGCAGCGCGGCCTCGTCCGGCACCGCGAGGAGACCGACGCCGCGCTCGGCAATCAGCCGCTTCGCCTCGGCGTGGTCCGAGTCGCGGCGCCGCTTCCAGGTCTGGGCGAGTGTTTGCTGCACTTTCATGTCTCAGATTATGTCGCCTGGGGGTCCCGCGGCTTGGTAGACGCGGCGAGACAAACGGCTGCTGAGGAGTCAAATCTGAAATTACCAATCAAGAACCGCGCGATAGACGGAACCACAGCAGATCGGTCGTGCGTTTAATGGAGGCGACGTGTACGACTCCTCACGCACCTCTATGCCGCCGGTACGCCGTCGCGCGTGTCGCGCGGCGCTCACAAAGCATCAAAACGGGTTTTACAAGAACGGAGCGACCCCCTGGATAGAATATAGCTAACACCACACATTACTCACCCTCGTCGTCGTCGTCACCCTTCTTCCGCCGCTTCTTCCCCTTCTGCCGGTAGTACGCCGCCTCCGCGTCGGCCGCGGCCTCCCTTTGTTTTTTCATGGCGTAGGTCTCATCATCCGAATCGTACATCGTGACTTCCCCGTACGCGTCCGCGCTCCCATCAAAATTGCGCGAGAGCGCCTGCTTCTTCGGCGCGGGCACGGCCCCGCCCCAGATCGGATCGCGGTGGACCACCTGCTTGGCCTTGCGCCTTTCTTTGCGATTGCCCTTCTCTTTCGGCTTCTCCACAACAACGACCGGTTCCGCTTCGTCACGCCTCGCCGCTTCCTCAAATTCATCATCAGAGTCCTGGGCTTTTTGTGCTGGCGGCGGCTTCGACGGTTTCTGAGGCAGGTACTGCGCCGCTTGAGCCGCGTCGCCCGCGTCCTCATCAGCCTCAGCCGCGGCCCGCCGCGACGCCGCCGCGCGCTCCGCCAGTGAACCTTCCGTTTTCACGTAGTGACCGGCACCGGCAAAGATGTCCTCGTCGTCTCCCATAACGACGGGCGCGGCAGTAGTGACGGGCACAGCCTTCTCGGAGGCCTTCTTCCGCTTGCGCGAGCCCTTTCTCGAAAGGGCAGCGACGGCGCAGGCCACAACTTCTGCGGAAACGCGCGGCGCCGACGCTTCATCGTCGAAGAGCTGGGACCGATCCGCGGCCGACCGCACGATGGTGGTTGGCGGCGCGTCGTACTTTGATGGTGCTGATAAACCGGCGAAGTCGTAGGACCGAGACTCCGCGCGCACTCGTCTAGAAGCCGTCGCCGACCTTGCTGCCGGTTCGAAGCAAGACAGGGCCGCTCTCGCTAATGGCGTAGCCTGTTTCACAACAGCCTTTGGTCTACTGATAGGTGCAGGTGGCGGCATAGCTTTGGACAAATCCGTACGAGTCTTTTCTAACAAAGCCCGATCCAACCCTCGCACCAAGTGCGTGTGCGCGACGTCCCCACCCAAGTACTTCGAGGCCTCCGCATCGACCTCCAAAGCGGCAATATTGTCATCTTTTTCATAGTCTTTGTTCGTGTCCGTTCTACGCTCCTCAGCCCGGTCCCGATACTTCGACGGCTTCTTCTCCTTCTTCTGGGAAACTTTCTTCTCCTTGGCGGGCTTCTCGCGCTTGTGTTTTTTGCTTCCAGCCTTGCTGCGCTGCAAATCGGCATCCACAAGTTTTCGGATCGACTTCTTGTCAAATTTCTCGGCTGGTTTGCCGTCGTGGGGCCGCGGCGTGGCCATGATCTTGCGGAAGGCGTCGTTGTCCATGGTTTTGTTTTGGCGGCGACGTGCTCCCGCGGCGTATCGCTGCGCTGGAGAGCGGTATATTTGAGTGCTTTACAGTATTGGGGTTGCGGCGGCGGCGTGCTGTGTGCTCAGTGCAGAGGCCCCAGGCGTGCCCGTTGCGTGTCGTTTCGTTTTCAGACGTATAATTGGAACACTTTCACCAATTGGCGCGTGTGGATAGGCCGCAGCAGCCACCCCTACGCCAAAACGCGAGCGCCGGGGCCTGTTCGCTAGTGTGTTACACCGCTAGCTGCACTAACGGAGAAACGGGGGCAGGAGCTCGTGCAGTGCAGGCCGGCACCGCACGTTCTCGTTCACGAGCACAAATATAGCCGCCGACAACAACGTCTCCGGCATCAGTGACGCCGCCACCGCTCGCAGCCTGAGACCAAGTGGGGTGGGGCAGCCCCAGCCCGTGCTGCTACAGCGCTGTAACAGCAGTGCGACGCCATGAGCGCGACGCAAAGCAAGGCCGACGCCCTACGCGAAGAACTGGCCGCACTGCGGCGGCGCCTGGCCGAGGCGGAGGCGCGGAAGCGTCGAGTGCCGGAGGCGCGCGCACTGCAGCCCGTGATCGCGGCGCCCGTCGCGGGCCACTCGACGGCGCCGTTCGCGCCGGCGACGCGCGTGCAGTGCGCGACGCGCGTCCAGGCCGCCGTCCGCGGCCAGCAGGCGCGGCAGGACCCGGGCCGCTCGCTTGAGCGGGCGCGCTCCATCTCCGAGGGACCCGCCGCAGCGGAGGAGCGGCGGCGGGCACGCGAGCGCGCGCGTGAACGCGAGGCGCGCCGCAACGAGGACTACGACGCGGAGGCGGCGCGCCAACCGGAGGCCGCCGCGGAGCCTAGCCCTGCGGAGCAAAAGAAGCAGCAGGAGCGCGTCACGCCGCTGATGGGCACGGCGCTGCTCGTGGCCCTCCTCGAGCTCTTCGCGCTGCTGGAGAACCGGCACTGGGCCGCGGCCACCCTCGACCCCAAAGACCACTGCGAGTGCTGGTACGCTTGCTCGAAGACGCCAGAGACGAAGTACGAGTATGACTCTGACAGATACAAGTCTGAGTGTTGGTATGGCTCCGGCAGCTGGGATTGGGACTGCTCGTGCTACTTCGACGTCGATCTGGCCTACGATCTCCATGGTTGGACGGTAAATGGTGGATGGAAGGAGTGGGGGGAGGGAGAAACCCGAGCCTTGTCACAGGAGGTCAAGGGCGGGGGCTGCGCGCCCTGCTCCGAGGGCGAATGCGGCACCGCAATCCGCGACGCCGTCGACGGCTCGGACTGCTCGCATCAATTCGACGCGCTCGTGGGCGCCGCGCTCTGCCTCGCCGTGGCCGCCGCCGTCTTCGCCGCGCTCGGCTGGCCGAAGCGCTTCTTCCCGGACGTGATGCTGCGGCGGCGGTTCCTGGCCTCCGGCCTGGCGCTCATCTTCGGCGGCGTCTACGTCATCAGCACCGCCGGCGCCTACACGGCCGAGAGCGAGCGGCGTTCGGCGGGCCCATACGTCGCGTGCGGCCGCGGCTGCTGGGATGCGTACGGCGGCGGCGTTGTGGCGGTCGTGGGAGGCCTGGCCATCGTCGTGACGCAGGTGTCCCCGGGGTGGTGTGGCGCCTCGGGCTACCCGGACTGTCTCCTCGGCGTCGGCTACCTCTCGGTCCTGCTCTTCATCGTGCTCACGGCCATCGGTGCGGTGTGGAACTGGCTCGTAGGGTTGTTCAGTTAAATAAATAAATAAATAAATAAATAAATAATAGTGTTATCGACTTACTGCTCCCCCCTCGTCGACGACCGCAAGCCCAACCCATCCCATTCATCGACCACGGTGCGCCAATTTAATCAACGCGAAAACGTCTTACTCTTGCTTCAGACAGATAGGGGAGGGGATGCCCGCGAAGTCAGTTGCGCGAGCGCGGAGCCCGGAACGAGGGCGCCGGCAGCGCCTCCGGGCCGGCGGCGCGCGCCGCGGGATCGTGTTTCTCCCACACAGCGGTGAGCTCGACGTACTTGTACTCGGAGGTGGGCGTCTCGCGGTAGCGCGCGCGCCAGGACGCGCCCATGAAGACGTTCCAGTGATGGCGTAATTTGTCGAGGTCGCTGCCGTCTCCGGCTCCAGTACAAAGGAAATTGTTGAGCGGGGACCGGATGAACGGCCCGCGCGTCTCAGATTCACCCATCAGCTCGCGGACCCGAACCGCTGCTAAGTAAAGGGGCGTCTGCTGCTTGATGTGCTGGTCCGCGCCGAGGTTGCCGTCCGCGCAGGCGATTGAGAGCCACCCAGAGATACGGTGGAGGCCGTCGATGACCTGCATCGCAGGATCGTGGAGCCGGCCCGCCTTGAACGCCAAAAGGAACTCGAGGGTCGCGCGCTCCCGAACATCTCGGTCCGCGCGGTCCGCCACGATGACCGCCGGCGTCTCCAACGCGTGGTTCCGCGAGCCCGGGCCCTGAGCGGGTTGCCGCGCCGGCGGGACGTCGGGACCGGAACTAGCCAGGCGCCGTGCTTCCTCGGCGCCGTACTCGCAGAACATGTCCTTGAGCTCGGGCGTCGGCCACTCCGGGTCGTTGAGGTGCTCGAGGCACTCCTGGTACGGCAAGGCTAGGAAGTCGGACACCGTCGGCATGGAACTCTGGCCCACGCCATGGTCGTCGCGCAGCTTCTGCATGCGCCAGCCACCAACAAAGCCGCCCTTGGCACCATCTAAATAATCTAGAACACCCCACCTGAACAGCCCGGCGATGACCTCAAAGCCCGGGTGGACCTCGACCGTCATGCGTTCCGCTACTTGGAGAGGCGTCTCGCCCGGCTCGCGGCAGTAGTCCCAGAACTCGTCGAAGACCGCGAAGACGCCGTTGCCTTTCCAGTCAATGAGGATGGACGCCGTGCCCTCGGTGCTTTTCGTGAAGCGGCGGCACGCCGCTTCGCCCTCGTACGCTCCAGTGAACACCTCTAAATCATACCAGGCTTTGCTCCCGAACTTGGGGCCCATGTACTTGCAGTACGGTTCGTAGTCATCGCCCAACGCTAATCTAATGCGGCCCGTAACTAACAACCTAATCTTGCTGCCGTGAATCAGACTTCCACTTGTTTGCGTCGGCTTTACTACGTCGATAGGCTCACTGGACTTGCAGAGGCGACACACCCACTTGCTGTTCAAGGGTTGTTGGGAAGCCAGACCAGCGCACTCACCGCAAAATACTTTCTTGCAGTCGTCCTTCGAGCACTTCCAGCGGTGCTCATGACCAGTATAAGTAAACGCCACGCCGCAGTTCGCGCACGACGCCTCCGTCTCCGGCCGCACCGCGTACCGCGCACAGTATGAAGACTTCTGCGCGTCCAGGTCATCCGCTAATCGCTCCGTCGTCTTGCGGTCCCGCGGTTTTGTGAGGATTGAGTCGTTGCTGGCTTGGGCGACCGGGGTAGTAAGGAACGGCGGTCTTACGTGTTCCGGGACCTTGGCCCACTCTTTGAGGAGGCTCCGCAAGGACTCGAACAGCACCAGAGGCCGCACCTCCCTATTAAATGTATCGAGCGATTTTTGACCTATCGTCCGCTTCCTATCTCCGTCGATGGCCGAGAGGGCGCCGTCTAAGGTACAAACTACGAACTGAAGCAGATCTAAAGCATCAGATACGGTCTCGACTGGAGATTGCATCCGGCGTCTCTCCTTGTCGCCATATCCTCCGAAGCGGAGGTCCCGTTCTAAAAGAAGGCAGCGCAGTCCATCAACTACCTTAGTAATAATATCGTTTGGCGGCAGCGAGATCGGTGGCGGAGGCGTCGCGAGGAGCGGCGCCTCCGTCAAGGGCCCGTCCTTCGGAGGGAACCTATTAACATCATCCCGAGAGGCTCTTCTCAGCATGCCCGGGCGAGGCTTGGAGGCCTTCCCCCCTCCGTTGTTGGTGGAGTCCTTCACATGAACATAACCACCGCTGATTTTCTCAACCCGGCAGAGGGGCATCGAGCCATTGTTAATAGGAACAGTATATAAGACGTCGCCAATCTTGATGTCTTTTTTTGTTAAAGCTTCGGAGCCGTCCGGCAAATCAAACGAGTAATTCTCGATCAGCTCCGCGAGAACTTGAGGGTCCGGCGCCGAGCTTTTCTCATCAACAACCATGGCGGTCGCGCCGAGGCTATTGTCCTTGTTCTCCCGGGAGGCTAGTCTTCTTCTCAGGTCGGCGAGGGCGCCTTCTGATGGATAGGCCTTGGTCGAGGCGGCCGTGTCGGACGTGGGTTTGACATTATTTGTCAAGGAGGACGACGGCGCGACCGACTCGGTTGATGGCAGCGTCCCGCCCAAACTAGACGATGTAGGAGGCACAGGAGGTAGTGGAGGGCATACGGGCTCCATCGTGGCGTCCCGGGCCGACGACAACGTCGCGACCGTGACAGAAGAGGAGTCCGCCGCGGCAATCGTGGCAGATGGCGTCGTCCCGACCGAACTAAGAGACGCAGCAGATGTGGGAGGCGGCGGAGATGCGCGACCGCCTCGTAGCGCACGATGCACGGCTCCTAGGCCACCGCGCTTCTGCATTTTTGTAGGAAACCGTGAAAAGATCAGGGCCAACTCGTGGAGGAGCCCTATTTGATCGTAGCTATCACAAAAAGCTCCTTTCTTAGTACTCTCAACGGTAGCGAGTTGATCAAGGGGTGCGGCGTCCGGTGCTAAATAGAGCAGGACCTCTCGTACCAGAAAATTTAATGCCATTGTTGCATACCGTAACGCGTATTCAACGTTAGCTGATGAGTTCAGAGTTGTCTCTAGTTTCTGTTGCATTTTAGGCGACCAATCATAGCCGCACTCTGAGATAAGACTTTGGACTTCGCCCACCGCTGTGACAACGTGGCCCGACGTAAAGTTTATCGAGTTTCGGTCAGTTCTTCTCAGAAAATCTAACTGAAGAAGGAGCTGCGCCACCGGGGACGCTTCTGCCTGAGGTAAAAAAGATAGGCCGCTTCCGTCGCTCGCCGGGGACACTCCGAGCAGTGGGAAGAAGCGGCGCCATTCAAGGCGTGGTGCTGGCGCAGGAGCCGCGCGCTCGACGCCCGGAAGATCCACGCGCCATCCCACATTACTATTTTGGAGCGATCCTCCTGGATCGCACCACTCCGGCACTTCTAAGGCGGGTGTCGCCGTCCCAGGCGTCGCGCCGAACTGCGTCGGCCCCTGTTTGAGCTTCTTTGCGGCCGGCGCGGCGCTCTTGACGCCGTCGTCGAGGCCGTCTTCAAATATTTCTGGCGCGGCGGCGCCTTTGCTAAGCGGAGCGCGTTCGCCGATTGGCGGCGCGAACGCATCGACGCCGATAGTGGTTGAGGCCTTGTGTTGTTGCTGCGGCTCGTCGCGTCGCGCGCAGCCGCTGCAGGAGCCTGTCGCGTCGCATTGCTCGTCATTTGCAGCAGAGAAGTCGCGCTTTCTTCGGTTCTGGTCGTTCTGACCGCTAGCGGTCTGTGCGAGAGCTGTGCTCACTTGCCGTGTTGGCTGCGTCTCTCTGTCGAGGCGCTCCATGGTCGACGCCTGATACGCGTTTGAAATGCGCGGCGCGCGTGCGGGGCGAAAATGCACTGAATCGTGCGGAGAGATGCACACGAGACGCAACGGAGCGGCAGTTGTGGGACCAAGAAAGCCCGCGAGTGCCCCGGTGGACAAAAAGAGTACCTTAAGCATAGCCTGGAGATCCTCGGGCAGGGTGCCATGATCACGGTCCGTGGTGATAGTACCGACGCTGTGGGCCCGTATGCCGGCGGCTGCGCCGCGTGCCCCCCGGAGGTTGCGGGTCCACGGCTCCCGAACGCGATGTCCATCTCGATTTCCCAGGCCTTCCTGCTGATCACGACGGTCAAGGCACTGTGGAACGGGTGGTTGGGTTTTTTAAATGGTGTAAATTACTAGTAGACCTCCTCCTCCGGTGTCGCGCGCCACGACGCGAGGCGTTGCAGCACGCGAGCGCTCCAGCCCTCCTCCCTCCGGCGCCGACTCCTCGGCCGGAAGTACCTCGGTGGATACTCAATTTGGATTACGACGGACCTCATGAATCCTGCGTCACCGCCCGCGCCCGCTTCCGCGCCTGCTGCCGCGCGGACTTTTCGCGCGGCGGCGGCGCCGGCCGCGGCGGTGGTCGCGGCGCCGCCGCCTGCTCCCGCTGGTAGGCGGCCCGGATCTCCTCGACGGTCGGCGGCGGCGCCGGCGCCGGCGCGCCCACGACGACGTCCATGTCATCGGCCGGTACCAATACTTTCATCACGCGGTGAGGCAACGCGTCCGCTGGGACGACGACGCGCGTCGTCGCCGGGCCTTGCCGCCGCCGCCGCGCTGTTAAGAGCGACGGCGGCAGCGGCACGTCGACCGTTTCGCCCGCCTCGACGAAGGGCGGCAAGCGTAGGTACGCTGAGCGCGGCTTCTTCAGCGGCGGCAGCGGCGGCATCTCCAGGGCTGCCGCCGCGGCACGCGCGACCGCGTGGGCGGCCGCGCGCTCTCGTTCGACCCGCCGCCGCTCGGCCCTCTCCTGCCACGGCTCCGCGTCCTCGGCGCGGGCCGCCGCCGCGCAGGCGGCCACAAACCGTCCCGCGACGGCGGCCGCGCGCCTTTTCAGTTCCCCGGGCTTCCGCCGCCGCGCGCCGCCCGCCTCCATAAGAGACGCACGATTATCTGGGTGGAATCTTTGAGGCACGCGCACGTTGCATCGTAAAGTTGCCGCGGACAAGCCCAGAGTCGACACACCTTTGATGAGGACGCCCTTCTGGACCACGTCGACACAACGCTCACCCTTCAGCATCGCGTCGACGGCATCCAGCGTCGCGTACGTGCAGACGTCCGCAATTTCGTCGGGCGGGGCCGTGACCCCCGCCGCGAACTTGGACGACTGCAGCGTCTTCCGCAGGAAACTAGCGAGCAGCTTGAGGCCGCTTCGTTCCGCTATCGTCGAAGGGGCCCGTCGGAACGCGGCCCAGGCTCTCTCGGAATGATCGTCAGCGTCGAACGCCAGACTTTCATTCAAAGCATCAGCAGCTCTAAGTAGAGCGTACCACATGACCGCGCCGTTGTTCGGAAATCTAGCCTCTGGTGCTACATCTAGTGAGTCCTCAACAGAACATATTCGGAGTTGCGATGGCACATGGCTCATAGTTAAGAAATTTCCGCCAAAAACCATCGAATCCACAGGCGTGTAGACCGCGTGGATCCAGCCCGACGGGATGATCAATGTATCACCTTCATGCAGGTCGACGGCGCAGACTTTGCCCGTCAGATACTCCGCAAACGTCTTCTCGCGCTGCGACCCGCGCGTCCACCGCTTGAACGCGTCCAAATTTTTTTCCGTTGGAGGTGCCAAGTACATGCGCTTGGCCCCTCGCAGCACGTGGTACCACACGCTCGTCCCGCCAAAGTCCACGTGGAAGTCCGTGAAGCTCCCGGCGACGCTCATGAGCACGTACTTGCGCACGCGCGGCGGCGAGAGCAGTCGAGCGCTGTTCTTGTGCTGGACCTTGTCACCTTCCTCCTCGTCACCCTTGGTCAAGGGTTCTAAACCGAGCATCCTTCGGGCCGTGACAAGCGTAGGAATCCTCTTCCCGCCGTCGCAGCCGCAGCCCTCGTGCTTGAACGTCGAAGGCGGCGCATCCGCAGGCCACGCCGTCGCGCTCCAGTCCACTTCATCGACGAAGTCCGGCGCTTTCACTTGGGCACCCAACACGGTACCGGTAATCTCCAACGAAATGACATTGAGCACTTTCGCGCGCGGCGTTCGTTCCCAGTACTGGCACCATTCGTCTAGAGAGGCCCTTTTCTGCGACGTCTGCAATTTCACATCCAAGATAGGAATGAGCGACTTCGGGCAGGTCGCATTGGCCACGTCTCGCGGTGATAACGACGGCTTCGGCATCCTCAATCCTAGGTTAGCTTTGTGGGGCTTCCTCACAATCACAGGAACGTCAAACCCGTTTCTCGCGTCGTCGACCGTCACGGTCTCCTTCTCGACGTGGGGAGACGAACAGGTCGCGTGGGAATCCAACAGGTCCTTGAACGCCGGATGGTCGAACAACAGCTTGCCGTCGTCGCCGACGGCCGCGTGGCGCTGGGCGCGCGCGCGGAGGCCCTGCTTCCTTGCGGGCATCTTTTTTTATGGTTGCGGGCGCCCCGCGGCAGCCGTTTCTTCGTCGGCGCGTCCTTTTATGCCTTAACAGCCCTCACTTGAGCACGCAGTTCCTACGCCTCCCTGGAATGTACAAAGGGGCCCCAACTTCGTGACGTCTTAAAGCTGCTCTTTGGCAGTGTCCAAATGTGTTCTTGGCCCTGCGTTGGGGCTTGGATGCCGTTCGACGTGTGCCCCACTTCTGGTGAAAAGCTAGTGCCTCACTCCGCTAGGCCGCTTTTGGTTTGCGGCGCACGTTTGCGGCTCACGACCCATACGGCTCGGCTCTGCCGTGTCGCGCAGCACTACGACGCTGTGGGCAACCACTGTGGGCGACCGCGCCGGCTAACTCCATAGATTTGCCGTGTACAGATGAGTGCACAACACCCCATAGCACCGGACTCCTACCGGCTGGAACGCGCAGGACGCGTGCTGCATGCTGGTACGGCCGATGGCTTCCCCAGCCTCACGAAGCCCGAGCTGCGCGCATTAGCGGCGACGGCGCGTGCGCTCGCGGCGAGTGCCGAGGCCGAGATCGACGCGAGGCCGGCGCCTTTCCCTGCTTCGTTGCCACCGTGGCTGGTGATGCAGTGGCTGCCTCTCCCTGACGCCTCCGCGGCGCTGCGCGTCGCAAGTTCGTGGTGCGGTGGCTCCGAGCAGTATTTTCGCGTCTTCGCGGAGCGGCACTGTGTCACTCGCTCTTCTTCGTGGAGATTGGCCGCTCGCGCTGTCGTGATCAACCAGCAGTCCAGACGGGTGTCCGAGTTCCAGCGGCGTGTTCTGGCCCATTACGAGCACCAGCCCCGATACGACGATTCCCGTGGATACGATCTCCGTTACATCCCGGTCGAAGAAGTCGCCGCCGCCATCCCCGGCGCGACGGTGGAGCAGGTCAGGACCGCAGCCGCGTTCCTCGTGTCCTTGAAAAGATTGGAGGTTTCGGCTATGGACGATGGGCACCGGGTCGCGGATTTAACTTCCTTGGAGCGGCGCGTCATCGACTACCACAATGACCACGGCACGGGCGACGACGTGGGCTGCCACGTGAACGCCGTCGCCGCGGGCCTCGGCGAGGAACTAGCCCTTGTCCGAACAGCAGTGCACTACCTGCGTTCGGAGGGCCACCTCTACTCGACGACGGACGACGACCATCACAAGTCCACCTCGGAGCCGTGGGATTGGACTACTGTACATGTGTAAGATAGAAAGTAACATATACGCCGGGGCGGGGATTGCCGAGGCGTTCTGCTTGCGGAAGTATGCAACGACGCCGCGGCCCGCCGGCGCGAAAAGAACTACTAAACAAAACACCTTAGTCGTCGCCGCGCCCGCCCTTGAACCCCGTCTCTTCAAACGACCGCCGTTGAGCAGCTAGAGAGGGCCTAGACCGCCGCAGCCCGTCTTCATCTTCTTCATCTTGTTCGTGCCAGGGCATCACTTTTCGTTTGGGACGCGCCGCCAGCCCCATGCGCTTGATCCACTTCTGGCGCCACTCGCGCCACCGCCTCCTCCTGATCTCGTAATCGCGTTTGTCCATCTTGAAATACGCCGGGACATAGGTATCATAAATCATATCTACGCGGTCGTTGAACTTCTCCTTGACCTTGTCGATGACCGGTTGTACGGTTGTTAATGTCATTTTTTTCTTCAAAAACACGACATGTTTCTTGAGGTACCTTTGGTACAGCGTCGGCGGCCCATCATCATCATCCATTTCCCGAACATCTACAACTTCTTCCTGTTGTTCCTGTTTCGTGGACTCGTCATCGACACCGCCCGCCGCCAGGAAGGCCGCGTAGTCTATCTTCTTGTGGTTGTCGTCGTAGATCTTCTGATTGAACTCCGACCGTTTGTTTTTACATTTAAAGCACATCGTATCATCTACTGGTATGTTACTATCACAAACGTGGCAGACGCACGGCTTGTCCCAGACCGACTCGCGCGTCTCCCACTGGTGCCAGTAGGGCTTGCCCTCGTCCGCGTCCCAGAGCCGCTCCCACCTACTGCGAGGCTTGCCATAACCACCAATCTCCTCGTTCCGTCTTTTTCTACAATCATCTTCAAATTTCTGCATATGTTCTTCATTTTCTTCTTGCACTCGCAACTCTTCCCGCTCGCGCAGGTCGTCGACCATGAGCTCGCGCGCCTTCTTCGCGAGTCGTTTCTTCGTCCAAGGCTTGGCGAACTTGATGCTTTGTCTCGCGACCCAGGTCGGCTCATACGCATCATCGAACTCGTCGACGGGCGGGCGGATCATGAGCGAGGCGAACCACGCGTCGCCGCACCAGTCCCGTTGATACAAGTAGTCACTGTGCTCCATCGTGTACAGCACCAGCACCTCCCGCTTCAGATCTTGATACCCTTCGGCCGTGACAATGTCCTCGTCGACCTTGATCTGGACGTCGGGCCCGACCGCCAACCTCAATTTTTTGTCGCACTTCATCTGCTCGACAACTCGCTGGCACCTGATCCAGGTCTCGAAGGCCGTCCAGTACCGCTCCCTCAAATCTAATCTTCGCGCCAAATCCGCGTAGATGCACTCCTCGTCGCGCTCGGCGCTACACTTTTCCAGTTCCTCTCTCGCTTCGCGCGCGGCTCGGATCTCCGGCGTCTCGAGTCGGCGACGCTTCTCTTCCGCTCGCTTGGCCTTCCTCGCGGCCTGCGTGGGGTACAATCGATGGCGTGGCAATCACAGGACGCCGTATACACACCATCTCCTCCTTGAATTTTAGTTCTTTTTGGAGCTTCTCCTGGCGCCGTTGCTCCTCCTCCATTTCCTTCAAGCGGCGCTGCCGTTCTTCTTCCTCGAGTCGCTCCCGATGCTTGATGGCCAGGATATCCCGGATGGCGTCCCAGGACGTAGTGGTCCCCGAGTCGTAGCCCGCGAAGTACGTCTGCCTCCTGAGAGTTTCCTGCTCCCAGTACCGTACCCCCAAAATGCGCTGGCGCAGCATTCGTTGTAATTGAAAGGCCGGCGCGAGCACGGAATTGTCCTCTTCAACCGTTTGCTGGAGCTCCTCCATCGAGACCTCGCCGTCCCCATTGATGTCAATCTGCGTCAGGAGTAGCGGGTCCGCTTTACGACTAGCGTAGACCATGCGCAGCATGGCGTCCGCTTCATGCAAGTCGATAGCACCCTTCTGGTCGACCTGTGTTGTTATCAATCAGTGACGCCATCGAGCAGACAGGACGCCGGGCGCGGACGTCCATCGTGTTGAAGGCCAGCTTCGTGATGCCCGTCGCGTCGTACGTGTTCCAGTTCCAGACCCCAATCATGAACTCGCGAAAATCCAACTGCCCCGAGCCGTCCATATCTAAAATCCCGAAGACCCGCTCTGAAAATTTAGTTGCAGGGAACCCGAGCCACTTGTGGAACTCACTCACTCCAACCTCGCCGCTGTTGTCGTCGTCAATGTCGATGAACGCCGAGAAGACGTCGAACCCCGAATCGTAGGTGAAGCCTAGGATTTGTAGAGTTTCTCCTAAATCGCGCCAGATCACGGAATCGTAATATTTGTCCGGCCGCATGCCGCCCAAGTATCTCCGCGTCTTGTGCTCATCCTGCACCACGCCAAACTTCTTCAGGAGCTTCTTCGCCCTTCGTTTAATGGCGTCGCAGGCCCGGCCTACACCGGACTGGCCGCCGAGGCGCACCATCTTGTTCTATGTGTACTATGGGTCCGGGGGCAGCGGCATGGTGCTGGAAGCGCTTTGCTGAAAGCGCCCGGCGGCTCCTCCGTGGACCGGGAGGCCGCACATTGCGTGTCTAGCGCCCCGGGGGGTGGGTAAACATAAACCAAGGCCCGAACCCGCACAAAAACGCGGCCCAAAACGCGCTCGCCAGGGCCCCAATATCAGCCGCAACTGCACCTCTGGTGTCCCAAACGGGCTTAAATGGAAGCCATGCCGGCGCTGATTCCATCAAGCCAATTTGCGGCACCAGAGGGGCAGCAGGTAAAAAGCTCGATTTTGCGAGCATAGGCTGCCCGAAACGCTTTTTTGCGGCAGCCGCGCGGCCGTTGCGCCCCAAAATCTCGGAGATGCCCGACGTGGTAGCTGGGAAGGCCCGAGCCAAATCTCGGCGCCTTTGGTGGCGTTTTCACCAAAAACAGCGTCTCGGCGAGAAACGCGGACACCGAATAGACCGACATCCGATGGGCCGCTGCCGCCGCAAATTGTCTCAGATCGTCGACGGCCATGTGGGCGATGATATCCGACTCTGCGGTGGCCCGATCGGCGCGAAACGGCGCCAAAAAAGCCGATCGAGTGTCATTTTTCATGGTTTTTGGCCGTTTTCTCAGCGAGACGCAGCCCAATTGCTGCCGCGTCTTTTCGAGCCTGTTCCCCGGCTATTATGGCCTTTCTTTGTCAGTGGATTTGTTGCTGGGTGATGCCCAGGCGCGGAGCTAGGGCCTTTGTTTCCTAAAAAGCTAACTCCTCTTACCGGCTCAACCAACCCCGCATAGCCTATGTTTACCCACCCCCCGGGGCGCCGTCGCACCACCAGCCGCCGCACCCGTACGCTTCTGGCGCGCCGTAGCCCTCCGGTGTCGTCTCCGCGTCGACGGAGGGGTATGCGACGGCTCCGAGAGCTGTCCCTCGCAAACCCGCTCGTACGATCGTGAGCATCTGCTTTGCAAAAGCGCTGGGCACTGCTTTGCAAGAGCGTGCGAACGGCTCGACGACTCGACAAAGGGCAGCCATTCGCGCCCGGTAGGCAGCGCTTTGGACCTACTTAAGAGCGGACTGCCCCCGTGCACCGTTCGTTCGACAACAGGTGGGGCAGCACAAGAGCAGGTGCCACAGGGGGCCGCCGCCGCGCAGCAAAAGAGCATGGGGGGAGGCGAGCAGGCGGCCGACGCGCTGCGCAAGAGGTGGAGAAGGTTCCGCGAGCGCGGCGAAATACCACAAACGGTGGGCTACGGCCTCCCGACGGCGCTCATATTGCTTGCCCTGCTCTGGCCCTTCCTGTACGGCGTCGTCCCGTCCCGCGCTGTGTGGAAATCAACCAGTGCGTCGGGTGCACCGCGTCGATGGCGTGGAGGACGACGCGACGATTCAGCACGAACGCGCCGTGAAATTTTGATTTCCACACAGGTCCCGCGACAACTGCGGCATGGTCCGCGGCTACGAGCGCTACTACCAGAAGGCCTCGAGGTCGACGCGCGATCCCAGGCTAGACGGGGCGTGGTCGCCGTCGCTCGACATGGACGCGCTGGGCCTGCGGGCGAAGTGGTGGAGGGGGCCCTACGAGGGGCCCGACGGCAACAACCTGTGTGGAAATCAAATTTTACGGAGCGTTCGTGATGAATCGTCGCGTCGACCTCCACGCCATCGACGCGACGCCTGCTCGACGGCGTGGCGATGCCGGTTCCTCACCGCTCGACGGAGCCAGCACGGCCGCATCATCGCCGAGAAATGACTTAGTGAAGAATGGTCGGGTGCACCCGAGGCACTGGTTGATCTCCACACAGGCAACAACCCGTCGGCCCCGTTCCGGGGGGCCGACGCGCCGTTCCAGCCGCCGCAGGAAGCTATCAAACTCGGCAACACGACCTACGCGGACCGCGTGGCCGCGTGGGCCTACTCCTACGACTGCGCGCTCTTCGAGCAGGCGTTCTCCGTTATTTTCAGGAACGACACGGGAATTGACTTCCCGGGCGTCGGGCGCACGTGCAATCACCGCCACCTGCTCGCGCACATGGCGAAGGAATGTAAAGCAGGGCGCTGCCCCAAGATGCGGGTGGCCGGAGCGCCCGTGGATAGCATGCTCGTGGCCCTGGGCATTCCATGCGCGCCGGAGTGGGGCGCCAACGAGGACGACGACAACTTCGAGGCGCTGTATGCGATGCATTTTTTGACTGCCGTTGTGTCCGGAATCGGGTGCCTGCTCTTCTTCCGCCTCTACAGCGACGCCATCAAGCAGGCGCGGCGTCCCTTTGTGTCATCTGCGCGTCGACGCCTTCCGGTCGTCGCCTCGACGGCGTCGAGGCGGCCGCGTCGCCACGCCGCCGAAGCGAGAGTCACGACGCATACGAAAACGCAGGCAGCCCGAGTTCTTCGCCGGCGGGCCCTACCGCTGGTACGTCGCGGCCGTCGGCGCCTACTTCTACTGCCAGCTCGCCGTCAACTTCGTCGTCTTCGCGACCTTCGTCGACGTCCGCTGCAAGCACCACAACATCCTGGTCGTCAACCGCGTCGACTACACGGGTCTGGATTTTTGCGCGCTCGCCGGCGTGGAGGCGGACGCGAGCTGCGGGTACGGAACGGCGACGAGCCCCGCGTGCGACGCGGGTGCCCAGTCTTTGCGCCCGCTGCGATGGGCAAGGAAGGGGGCCGCCTTTCAGGGCCCCACGGCCTGGCTCGGCGACTCCGGGTGGCGCCAGGTCTTCCCATGGTGGCTTTCAGTTTTCTTTTTAAAAGAACGAAGCGCGATAATGAGGGAGAAACCGGGTGATGATTGCGTCTGGTATGATGACGTCGCGGAGGAGGAGCAAAACTGCGACGCGTGGTGGACGCCTGTGTGGAAATCAATCAGTGCGTCGGGTGCACGTGAGGAATTCACACCGCCACGCCGTCGAGCAGGCGTCGCGTCGATGGCGTGGAGGACGAGGCGGCGATTCAGGAACGCGCCGTAAAATTTTGATTTCCACACAGGTGGACGCCGGGGTACCCGGACGCGACGTACGCGGCCTGCGCCGTGGTCAACGGCGTCGACCGGAAGCAGCTCTTCATCGACGACGGGACCGCGCGGTACGCCGCCGCGTCGCACATCAAATTCCGTCGGACTCCCTTCAGCCACGAACGGGAGGGCGCCATCGCGCGGAACAGCCGCGTCGATTGAAGGCCGGTCATCTCAGCAGCCCGCCGCGCGACGACGGCCTTCGCGATAACGGCCTTGGCCGCGCAGGTGGGCCGTCGTGCACCGGTGGGGGGCCCTCTACGGGGGCGGCATGTTCACGAACGTGCTACTCCAGGCCATCCTCTACCTCCGGGCGGCGATGCTACGAGGTCTGGCCGGGCGGACCGACACGCGGCTGATGGCGGCGATCCGCGTTTTCATCGCGCTCGAGTGCGTCGGGCTCATCGTGTTATTCTATTTCATGTACGACTTGGCGGTCATGAACTATGTCGAGTACGACGTGGACGACCCGAATTTCCGCATCCCCGACCCGCCGCCGCATCCCTGGGGCAGTATCATCATATACGGCACGATGATCTTTTTCGGAGGCGGGCACATGTTCGTGACTCTCGCGCTCGTCTACGTCTTCGTGGCGGCGATGCGCCGCGCGAGCGCGAGCCTGCGAGGCGAGGGGGGGGCGGACGCCGACGACGAGACGCGCGACATCTTGCGCCAGCAGAAGCGGACGGTCGCGCGCGTCGTGGTGGCATCGGTGGTGGCCATCATGTCGACGTTCTTTACCCTACCTTTCCCGATGATCTACGGTTATGTTAGGCCGAACTTTTGGCGCAAGCGCAGCATGGTCTTCCTCGTCACCTTCATCGTCGACTCCGTCGTCAACGATTTGTGCCTCATGGCCGTGGCTTTCGTCGACGTCAAGGAGGACGAGAAGACCTCTGCCGCGGCCGTGCCCGTGCACCCCGCCCCCGATTTTGCCGGGCTCACCTAAGTTACTGACAACATTACCCTAGATACGCTCCACGAACCGATTGCCCGGCGGCGGCCGCGGCGCCTCGAAGTACGCGAGGTTGCCGTCGGCCCGGAGCACGACGGGCGGGATCAGGACCTCCTCGAACGCGCGCGTCCACCAGACGCGCTCGGCGGGCGCCGTTCCCAAGATTTGGGCGAGGGGCGCGGCCATGCGGTACCGGTACATATGGACGCGCGCGATACGACCCCGGACGTCGCGCGACGACGCGTCCACCAACCGGCGCGCCGGCGCGTCGCCGTCGCGCAGCAGCTGCGCGAGGAAGGCGTAGAGCCAGCGCTCGCGGCCCTCGAGCATCTGCCGATGCCTGTGTGAAAATCAAATGTCGGGTGCCCCACATGGCGTGGAGTTTCCAGGCCGTCGACGCGACGTTGTCGCCGTGACGGCGTCGATGAAGGTCCACGCAATGTTTCTCACTGATTAATTTCCACACCGGTCGATGCGGCTTGAAGCCGATGAACCAAATATTCCAATCCAGGCGGTGGTGGTAGGGCGCGGAGAAGCACGGCCTTCTCCTGACGTCCGTCGGCTTGCAGGGCAGGTCGACCTCGCGCCACGTCGTGCCGTCGTCCGACAGCGCGACGACGGGCTCGTAGCGCCCCTCGCCGACGGACCCGAAGGCCCCGTAGGTGTTGACGAGCTTGAAGGGGTCGAAGCTCGTGTTCATCACCTGGTTTTTTGATACTAAGTTGGCTACGACGGGCCGCGACAGGTAGGCTATTACGAGCAGCAGCACGACGTCCGTCATACGTCTTCC
Source organism: Pelagomonas calceolata (assembly GCA_918797485.1). Taxonomy (NCBI): domain Eukaryota; class Pelagophyceae; order Pelagomonadales; family Pelagomonadaceae; genus Pelagomonas; species Pelagomonas calceolata. The sequence goes on along the minus strand of CAKKNE010000006.1, from coordinate 333,853 downwards.
TAAATTCCGCCGCTTCTTCGTAGGTGCTCGCCGCAAGCATCGCGGCCAAGCTTTATCGTCGAGGCAGGCCAGGGACGGTAGGATCGTGAGGTGGTTGAGGACCGAGAAGTTCCCCGAGGCCGCGATGTTTAGCATGAACGCGATCTGCGCGTAGCCCGCTACCCTCCGCACGTTTCGTAAAGGCACCAAGACGAGCCACGACGCGTAGAGCTGCACGATTAAATCAATGTCGACGCCCCGCGACAGTATCGCTTTAGGGAGGAAGTGGAAGAAGAACGACAGAGGAGAAGGTATGGGCTGCGTCTCGAAATGATACCAGAGGCAGGTCTTCCGCTCCCAGCACGAGCCGCCCCTTACTTTAATAAGGCCGGCGCCGACCGATATCCGGAACGCGAGCCAGCGAAACAGCCACAGCACGATGCGCGTCGGCGGCGCCCGTCGGTCGGTCGGACTACATAAAAAAATAGTCAGAAAAGCCGTCTCGAGCAGCTGCGTCTCCCATCCATACGAATAGAAGGACGACGCCTCGGCGGCGTTGACGATTGACGAGTGGCAGAGCCAGCAGATCGCGACGAGATGTGAATAGTGCGCTCCTACTGTTAGTAGCAATGCGTTCGCCAGGCCCGTTAATGCCACCGCATCTAAATTAGCGTCGGTCGGTTCTATCCACCACCACACGCAGGGCCAGGTCCAAAAACTTCCAGTTTTTACTCGTTCTTTTACGTACGCGGCACAAGGTACCAATCCGTCGGCACCTATCAGTGCCGTATTTTGCACGTAAGCACTGTAAAAGTGCACGGCCATCACGACGCCGAGCGCCGTGCAGATGGAGTGCTTGGCCGTGGCGAAGGAGTCCTCGGCTGCTGCCTCTGGCTTGGGAGGCTCTTCCACTGCGGCATCCGTGACGGCGTCGCGCTCGCGCGTCGGCCGGCGTAGGACCGCTACCATCTGGGACGAGCTATGCCAGGGCAGCAAGGGCTGCCCTTTACGCCAGCGCCGGTGCGCATTGCCACCCAAAGCAGCCTCTGTGTCTGGAGGCTGCCGAAATTCAAAAGGGGCTCCGGTATCTCTCTCGATGCTATCCCTGCCTTCGTACGGCGCGTTCTATTAGTGATATGGAATTTTTCATTTTTAGGGCGCAGCGCGCAAAAAAAAGGAGGTCCTTTGGCACCGAGCTCTTACAGCCTCATAGCTACTCAACAACCATGCAGGTAACGTAGCGGAGCCGTCAGAATTAAGTTTGATTGTTTTATGGCCGCGCGCGACCCCGGGCGCGGCCGCGCGCGCGCCAGCGGCCGAGATCTGAGCCCGCCGAACGCGCTGACCCCCGAACAGCAGTCGGCGCGGCGGCCCCCGCGCCGGCCGCCCGGCCGCCAGGGGCCCGCGCCATGGCTGCGGCGGGCCGCGCGGCGCCTACCGAGCTCCGCGCGCCCACAAAAACAGCCCACATCGCGACCAGAAAGCGACCCGACCGCCCCCTCGCAGATTTTCGTCAAGACCCTCACCGGCAAGACCATCACGCTCGACGTCGAGCCGAGCGACACGATCGACAACGTGAAGCAGAAGATCCAGGACAAGGAGGGTATTCCTCCGGACCAGCAGCGCCTCATCTTCGCCGGCAAGCAGCTCGAGGACGGCCGCACGCTCTCGGACTACAACATCCAGAAGGAGTCGACGCTCCACCTCGTCCTGCGCCTCCGTGGCGGCATGCAGATCTTCGTCAAGACCCTGACGGGCAAGACGATCACGCTCGACGTCGAGCCGTCGGACACGATCGACAACGTGAAGCAGAAGATCCAGGACAAGGAGGGTATTCCTCCGGACCAGCAGCGCCTCATCTTCGCGGGCAAGCAGCTCGAGGACGGCCGCACGTTGAGCGACTACAACATCCAGAAGGAGTCGACGCTCCACCTCGTCCTGCGCCTCCGCGGCGGCATGCAGATCTTCGTCAAGACCCTGACGGGCAAGACGATCACGCTCGACGTCGAGCCGTCGGACACGATCGACAACGTGAAGCAGAAGATCCAGGACAAGGAGGGTATTCCTCCGGACCAGCAGCGCCTCATCTTCGCGGGCAAGCAGCTCGAGGACGGCCGCACGTTGAGCGACTACAACATCCAGAAGGAGTCGACGCTCCACCTCGTCCTGCGCCTCCGCGGCGGCATGCAGATCTTCGTCAAGACCCTGACGGGCAAGACGATCACTCTGGACGTGGAACCTTCTGACACGATCGACAACGTGAAGCAGAAGATCCAGGACAAGGAGGGCATCCCGCCCGACCAGCAGCGTCTCATCTTCGCGGGCAAGCAGCTCGAGGACGGCCGCACGCTCTCGGACTACAACATCCAGAAGGAGTCGACGCTCCACCTCGTCCTGCGCCTCCGTGGCGGAAACTAAAGCCGCGTGCAAAGCACAGTCGCGCGGCGAGCTAGTTTGTGATAAGTAGCGGTTGCTACCAATCTTGTATTTCCCTTGGCAGCGGCACTGCGTAGTACGCACGCACGGCGGCGTCGTGCACGCGTGCGCGGAAACCCGATTTGACAGAGGCTGCTCTCCGGTCCACCGTCCAGCGCAGGTGCCAAATCTCTGCATCAGCCGTCGCAACAGCGTGCGAGTGATCATCTATATCTATAATCGATCGCGTGCGAGCAGTAAACTGCTCTCCGAGCGGCCGAGACACGCCCACAAACGAGTGCTGCCGTCAGCGGAGTGCTGCCGTAGCATGCTTCGCGCGGTCAAGACACAAACGAGTGCCGTCAGCATGCTGCGTGCTGCCGCGCGCCGCGCCTACTGGGGCACGCAAGCCTGGCAGGACCAGGCTCTCGCGGCCAAGCGCAACGCGTCGTCGACGCAAATGGTGAGCCTCGCGACGCTGCAGTCGCTCTACAGCTTCCGCCCCGGCATCGCATATGTTTTGGACGCTCTCTACCTCGCGCCGACGGCGCGGTCGCCGGCGCAACGCACGATGCGGTCGTGCCGCGGCGCCGCCTTCGCGACGAAAGACGCAGGCCTCGCGCCGCTGCCGGCGTCGCGCGCCGCGACGACCACGCCGAGCGGTACTCGGATAACTCGCACGGCTCGGGACTCGGGCTTCGAGCCGCTGCCGGCGGGCGCAAAGGAGCCGTCCGGCGCCGAGCTCAACGACCTCGTCCGCGACTGGGTCGACAAGACCGGTGCGCAATCCGTCGTGATTCAGGGCGAGGGCGACCCGCTCGCGGCGCAGGACGTCGTCTGCGAGACGCTGCGGCTGGCCCAGGGGTCGGGGGCACAGTTTCGCCTGAATACGCTCGGCGTGGGGGCGACCGACGCGATCTTCGACGCGTTGGGACTCGTCGAGACGGTCTCCGTCTTCCTGCCGGCCGCAGAGGCATCAAAATACGACGAGCTGCTCCAGCCGCGCGAGCCCGGGGCTTTTGAGGACGCCTGCGCATTCGTGCGGCGGGCGTCGGCGGTATCAAACGTCGAGGTCACGGCCGTCGACCGGCCAGATGTAGATGTCGCGGCCGTCGAGGCGCTCGCCACGAGCCTCGGGGCGGCCCAGTTTCGCACGCGGTCTTGGTTGGGGTAGTTGTTTAGTATCATGTTCTTACAGACTACACACACAAAAGCTGGCTCTAGGCCGCCGAGGCGTCGCCGTCGTCGCGCCGGACGAAGTGCGCCAGGCACTCGACGTGCGGCGTTCCCGGGAAGCCGTCGACGACGGCGAACGCCGCGACGGCGTGCGTCCGCAGCAACACGTCGCAGTCCCTTGCTAGTTTCTCGGGGTTGCACGCCACGACGAGCACGTGCGCAAAGCCGGCGAGCGCCCCGAGCGTCGCATCATCTAACCCGCGCCGCGGCGGGTCGACCAAAATGCAGTCAAACCGCACGTCGTCCCATGCACGCTTCCTCAGCACCGAATGCAGGCGCCCGCGCCGCTTGCCGACGCTGTCCACGACGACCGTCGCGTTCGCACACTGATTCGCCGCCAGGTTGCGTTGAGCTGCCTCCACGAGCTTCGCGTCCACTTCCACCGCAACGACCCTCTCAAAGTACTTGGATAGGGCGCACGTGTGCGTGCCGGCCCCGCAGTAGAGCTCGAGCAGGTTCCCTCCAATTGATAATGCTCTACCACAGAGCCAGCTCTCGCTCCGCTCGTTCGCCGAGCCGTTGGGATGGCAGAACGAGCCCTCGGGGAACTCGTACTCGAGCGCCCGGCCGTCGTCCAGAGTTAATAATTCGCGCGCGAAGTCGTTCCCACAGATTAATGCTTGGCCCTTGAAGCGGCCGACGAGGCTGCATTGGACCGTGGAACGCAGCTCCTCCGCATCAACGCGCCAGGCTGCCTCGTCATTTGAGGCGCCTTCGTACACGAGCGCGACGACGGGCTCCGAGCCGCAGCGCGGCGCGTGGACGTGGGCCGCCCGCAGATTTGTCGAGAGGGTCGGCGTCAGTTCCCTGACGACGGCGTTCAGTACACTTGAGACGCGTTCCGAGGCGAGGCGGTGGCCGTTCTCGGAGACCGGTCCTACAATGCCGTCCTCGGCAAACTCCAGGTCACCGGTGGTCCGCGAGAAGCTGAAGCGGCAGCGGTCCCGTGTTTGCGTCTCCGGCACGATGAGCGTCGTCGCGGGCAGGGCGTTTGCCGGGAACAGGGCGCGGACGCGTTGCTCTTTTGCCTCGGCCGACGTGTCCGCGGCGTCGTCGACGCGGCCGGCGAAGGCGCCGCCGTATCTGCCCATGTCCTATTGCTGCTGCCCACAGCCTGCAGGCTCGGTGTGCGGTGTGCAGAGCAACGAGCTGTCTGAATTCGAGCTGGCACGGTTACGCCAGCGATCTGTGCGAACTGCCGGTGGGCCTAGAGGCCGTGACTTAGATCTATAGGCACTCGCCGGTCTGCATCCCAGCTTGCTTGCTTGCTAGTGTTTTACCGGCGCTAGCCAAATCGATGCCGTCGGCACAGTATAGTTTGATTATCATAGCCGCCGCGGGAATTCAGTCGTCCGCGGCGCGCGCGGGGCGCGTCGCCACGCGCACGATGCGCCGGAACCAGACCAGGTTCAGGCCGTAGCCCGCGACGAAGAGCGCGCAGACGACGCGCAGCCCAGAAACCCGTTGACAAGCATCTTCAACATAAGGATGCCAGCTCGCACCGAGGTGCAGGAGCCCGAGGCCGTAGACGACGACGCGCCCGACGAAGAACGTGAACGCGAAACAACGGTTCGTCCACGTCATGATCGTCGTGTCTCCCCTTCCGGACTGGATGAGCACCCAGCGCAGATTCAGCGGCAGCGTCGACAGCTCCCCAATAATCAGCCACGCGAAGGGCCAAGGAAAAACTCTATTGGAGCCGCAGACGTAGGACGCCGCCGCGAACAAGACGTGGTGCGCGATTACGTCCATACCGCCCAGCCTAGGGTACTCCAGCAGGACGTGGCTTACGTCATACGCAAGAAACGCCAGGAAGATCGTATTCGTCGGCTCGATGGCCGCGGCGCCGGCGGCCCACTCGCTCGTGGAGCCGTAGGGCCGCTGCACGAATTTGGCCTCTACAGGCGCTTGGTACTGGTCGACGAGGTGCTGGCACCCTCTCAACACTACGATAAGAGCGTGGACGAAGCTGACGGCGTACGAGTTGCCGTCGCGCGCGAAGGTCGGCCGACGCTTCGGATCCAGCGCGACGCCCTTTCTCGTGGATAGCGTGCGGAACGCCACTCCAAAACTCCGGTAGAGGGCCTCGAAGCAGAGCGCGGCGGCCGCGACCTCCCACAGTATAATGCCCGGCTCGCCCGGTCTATTCGCGTAGAAGAGCACCATCGCTCACGACTCGGACTTCGCGCTCTCGCGATACGGACTGCCAACCACGCAGCGACTCCGTCGCAGCGGAGTGCTGTGTGTCTTAGAGCGCGCTGTTACTTTCGCGTGCCCCTCCCTATAGCGCCGCCCAGATTCCGCTGGGCTGAGCTGAGGAGGCAGATCGGCTCTTGGCTGCAACTCCGCCAGCACTCGCTCACTCGGCACTATAACTGCAACACGCACCAAACGGATGCTCGGACAGCCACTGCCAACGCCCAGCTTGCGCCTCGCCCGCGCCCCCGAGAATCTCGCGTTTTTGCGGCCTAGCTCCTTGTAACACACTAGCCAGGTTTTATGCGTCGGTACACGTTGCCCTCGCAACGGACCGGTCGCGGAAACCCTCGAACCGCTCGAATTTCACGGCTGCGTGCGGGGTGTCCATTTTGGTTTTGCGGCTGCCCGCCGAGCCCAAATCGGCACGCCACCGGCAAGCAGCACGCGCACGCTTGACAAGCACGGCCCCATCCAGCAAACGACGTTGATCCCGCGCCGCACAACACAGAGGCCCAATGGACCAGCTCTATCTGAGGTGCGAAGACCGCCTCGCGGCCTGGGGCGAGAGCTTGAGGAGTTGCTGCGATGCGTTTGAGCGGACCTGCTGCGGGGCGCTCATCGCGCGGAAGAAGACGCGGGCCGCGTTGATTTGTGGGTTGGATGGAGCGGGCAAGACGACAGTTTTGTGTTGCGTGCCCGCCGTGCGGCGCAATTTGGAAAAATGGGCGCGCAAGCATGGCGTCGACGAGCTGCATACAGCTCCCACATGTGGGCATCAGTTAGTTGAGTTTGCCATGACGCGGTCAGCGACGGCGCGGTGCGAGCGACGGGCACGCGTGAACTGGAGGGTGTGGGACGTTTCTGGCAAAGAAAACTGGCGCGGGGCGTGGTTGATGTTCTGCGCGCATAGTCATGCGGTGGTGTTCGTGGTGGATGCGACGGATGTTGATAGGCTAGGTCTCGCGCGGAAGGAGCTCCACCAGCTATTTCGACACCCTGCGTTAAAAAAGATGCCTCTGCTCGTACTATGCAACAAGTCCGACGGCCAGACGCAGCCTACCGAGAACCCCGTGCACGCGGAGGCCGACGCGCCGGCGCCCGCGCCCGCGCCTCATGATTCGTCGTCGGAGTCCGACGACGAGGGCAAGAAGGACGAGACCAAAGAACCGCCCGTCGAGGAGCCTCCCGCCACGCCGCGGTCGTCCCAGATCCTGACTGCGGACCAGGTCAAGGCCGCTTTACAACTCGACGCGTTGCAAGCGCAAAACCGACTCGACGTCCGCGTCATCGAGACGACGGTGACGACGGGCAAGGGCATCGACGCGGGCTTCCAGTGGCTCACGGACAAGGTCGACTACATGTAGTAGGGGGCGACTAACAAAACTCCTACTTACGCAGCCGCAGGAACAGCACGAGCGCGTACCGCGCGCCGCTCGTGATCGCGCAGCCCTGGTGCCAGACCCGCGCGTCCAAAAAGATGCAGTCGCCCGGCGCCATCGCGTACTCGTGGAGGACGGTCGGCCGGCCGTCCCAGACTTTGAGATGACCACCCTCGAAGGGCTCGTCCGTCGGGAGGGCCAGGATCACGCTCCCGTCGACGTTCGCCCCGTCGATGTGCTTCTTGAGCTCCGCCTCGTCGGGCTTGGGGCGGTACCTCGTAACAAACGCGTTCATCACCGACGCGCGACGTTTTCTTTCAAACCGTTCGAGATACCACTCCTCGAACCGCCGACAGCACATGTCGACGACATCGCTCAGAGCAGAGACCATGGGCTCGTGGGGCATGATCTTCGGCTTCCACTTTTCCAGGACCACAATATAGCACGATATTTTCCAGCGGTCGCCATACCTACTATTTTTGCCGTAATCCAGCGCCTGCTGCGTGTAGGCGCCCTTGATTTGGGGGAACCTTTCATGGAGGAGTTGCGGGCTGACGCAGCCTCTTACTAGAACGTGCCTCAGCGTTTTGCGAGGCCCGAAGGCGGTTGCGGACGGTGGCGTCGCGTTCTTGCAGTGTTGGATGAGGCGCGTCGCGTCCTCTAATGCGTCTCCTGATGATACACCGCAGACCTTGCGGACGTACTTCGCCAGGGCTTTGGCCGCGAAGGCGTCGCCCTTTGCATTGGTCACTACCAAGGCCGCCGTCGAGTTCAGGGCTTTGAGCTGCGCGATCAACGCCGTGGCGTCTCGTGCAGCTTTTTGGCGCTGCCGGACGCGTCGTAGCAGGGAGACGGTGAGCGCTGCGGTCGCGGCGGCGGCGCACAAACTGGCTGCGGCCTCCTGCCTTGCCATCCTCGGTTAGCGATATCTTGCACGCACAGCCGACGGCCGCGGGAGAAGAGCCAATATCTAACTCTTGCGGTCTTCGGAGGAAGAGCCAAAGCCTGGAGGAGCCAAAAGCCAGCAAAACGGAGCTAGCTAGCGGCCTGTAACACACTAGCAATCCAAGCAAAAGTGCGCGCTGCTGCGGCGTTCAGGCCTTAAAACTACAATTTGTAAGGCCAGTGCTTGCCTCTGACCTTCCCGCAGCCCAATTGCCGCTGCCGCTGAACGCAGCAGGGCGTAACGCACCCTCCTGTTTCAAAAGCCCTTTGAACACCGAGGACCGCGCACCGCGTTACGAGTACAAAAATGCCGCTCAACGCGAGGGCCCAGTCCCACGCATCCACAAGACGCAGTTCCACGCGACCAAGGGTCACGATGGCGCCGTCCGTCACGCCGCGCCGCGCGACCACCACGCCCCTCTCTTCATCCACCTTCACTCCTTTGAAAGAACGAAGTACAACTTTCAGCGCCTCGAAGCACAAGTGGTCCGCCCGCGCGTCGAATCGCCACAATCGTGGACTCACTCCTTCCTCCACGAGACCGAGGAAAGCCCGGGAACCGCGACCGGTCGGGGACAAGCTCTACGTGAAACAATCTGTAGAAAGACTAGCGGAATTCCTGAGAGAAGAAGGCTTCGCCGGGGCCTGCACGACGCAAGCGCTGGCGAGACCCACGGGCCGCGACTTCGAAGACGCCGCGACGTTCTTACTACGCCTCTTGGACGACAGCTGGCGCCGCGACTCGCAGAAGAAGTTCGACGACGAGTTCGTCGACGTCTTCAAGAAATTAAGGTATCCCTTTCCCATCTCGCGGACGGCTCTTGCTGCAGTGGGAACTGCGCACACCTGGCCGCCGTTGCTCGCAGCGTTGTTGTGGCTCGTGGACCTCATCGAGCACGACCGCCGCCACGTTTCGAAAAGGGAGGAGGGCAACGTCGCCGTGCAGCTCGAACACCAGGGCGCGGACCGCGTTTTTTACGAGTACGCTTCGGACGCGTATGCCTTGTTCCTCGCCGGCGACGACGCCGCCGGCGAAGCCTTGAACGCTAGATTGGAGGAGGCCTTCCGCCAGCGCTGCGCCGACGCGGCTAGTGAAAGGGAGACGTCGCTCTCCAGAAGGGACGCGGCACTCGCAAAAATCGCCTCGTTGAAGGACGCGGCGGCGTCTCTTTCTAAAGCTATTGATGGTCGATCAAAGGCCGAAGCTTTATGTGATAAGGCGGCGCGCGACGCCGACGAGGCCGAGCGTAGTTTAGCACATGCCGACTCGACGCTGGCCGAGCGGTCGGCGGCCGCCGCGGCTGCCCGGGAGGACGCTAGGAGAGCCCAGGCGAACGTCGCGGCGACGCGCGAGGCCGCGTCGAAGGCGCGCCGCGACGCTCCTATGGTAGAGCGTTTGTTGCGGGAGGCAGCGCGCCTTGAGGACGACCTGGCGAGAAGAAGGCGGCAGCGACGGGCCTCGGCGGAGTTCAAGGAGCTTAGTAAGGCCGAGGCGGACGGGCGAAATCACGCCTCCCAGTGTCGGGCCGCCGCGGAAACGTATGAGCGGGCGGCGCGGCGCCTGCAACTCGTACCTTCTTCGGCAAAAAACGCCGAAGGGACGAACTACAGGCTGGACCTGGGTGTCGCGGACGCCGACGCCCTCGAACAGGCGTCCGAGGTCGCTTCGTCGATAATCGCGCCGAAGCTCGACGAGTTGAAGGAAGCAGTAGCAAAGAGAGGCGAGGACGTCAAGCTAGCTCTCGCGAGCGCTAGGCTCCAGTCCTCATCCCTACAAGCCGACGCCGAGGCCCGGAAATCGAGGTTGCGAGGCGTCGTCGACGACATAAAACGCCTCGAGGAGCGGTTAGCGAGGGATAGGGATCGGGCCGACGCGGCGCGTCTACAAGCGGGCCGCGACGAGGACGCATTGAGTGCGGAGGCCGACGCGGCGCGCTCGAGGGCGGCGCGGGACGCGGACGACCTCGACGCGCTCGCGCGGCGCCTCGACGGCTCCGAGGAGCAAAGTAAAGCGGAGGCGGCGGCGCGGTTTGAGAGGAGGCGCGCGCGGCGGGCGGAGCTTGAACGAGCATTGGACGGCGCCGAGGCCATCGCGCGGCGGCGGTTGGCCATGAACGCGGAGCTGCGGGCGTCCATCCATCCGCCGCCGCCGCCGTTCCGCGGGGAGGTCGTGGAGGCGCTCTGATCCATGGCCTAAGCTTGTCTGACAATATTCCCGCCTCAGATGAGTCGAATCGCGCGCGTCGCGCTGGCTCACGCGCTGCCGGGGGCCGGAGGTCCTTTGCTGTCTAGCTGAGTGGCGGGTTTTGGTGCAACTTAGCCTACTCGCTGTGAGACTGCTTTGAGACTGCTTTAAGACGCTGCGCCGCTGCCGCGCCGCGTCTTTTGGTCTAAATCGACCGGGACTAGTGTGTTGGTGCGCTAGATAACTCGATATCTGCAAGTCTCTCGCAGCCTGCAAAGCCACCTGCACGAGATCTGGCTCGAAATCGCTGCTACACTACCATACACTGAGTCGTAGAAGAGTCGTAGAAATTCTTGGCCACAACGAAACGGTGTAGCAGCGCTACAGTTTCAGAGCACTGGCTGCGCGCTGTCGCTGCGCTGCCGACGCGAGATGTGGCGCCGCGCCGCCCTCACCGCGCGCCGTTCTTTATCTACGGCGCCGCCCGCCGTAGCAGCAAGACAGCAAAAGGCGAGCGCGAAGGTCGAGCCGCCGAGCCGAGCGCAGCTCTGGCGCCTCGCGCTGGCGAACGGCGTGCCCTTCGTGGGGTTCGGGTTTGCCGATAATGTCATCATGATCCTGGCGGGCGACGCCATCGACAAGTCCATAGGTGTTACATTAGGTATCTCTACCTTGGCAGCAGCCGGCTTCGGCAATCTACTGTCAGACGTCGTGGGCATCGGCGCCGGCGACGTCATCGATAGGTATTCGGAAAAAATCATCGGAAAACCGAAAACCAAGGCTTTGTCCCTCGAACAGCTCGCCTTACGATCCTGCCGAATCGTGAAGACCTGGGCGACGATTATTGGAATTACGGTGGGCTGCTTGCTCGGCATGGCGCCCCTACTGTTCTTAGGGGAGAAGAAGGAGCTCTACTTCACGAAGGAGGAGATGGCCTTGTACGAGTCGGCTCTGAGGCCCTATGGAGTCAGTCCGGACAACTTCTTCGCGATGATCTGTGTGGCAAGCAAAGTTCAAGCGCCCTTCAATTTTTGGTGTGTCGCGGTCGGCGTGAGGCGCTGCTCGCTCCACTCGGTCGAGTTAACCTGACTCACTGGTTGATTTCCACACAGGCGATGATGCGCAAGTCGAATTGGCGCACGCTCCAGCCGGGCGAGGCGCTGGTGCGGGCCGGCGAGTCCATGGACCGGATTGTCTTAGTTGCGACGGGATCTGTGGACTCCTACGAGACCGCGCCCGACGGCTCCCTCAAAAGACTATACAGATACCGAGCGAAGCGGGACATCGCGCGGCCCCAGGACAGCACGGTCAATAGCTTCCAGGTGCCGATACGAGGGTGCGTGATTGGTGGGACGGCACTGCTCGACCCATCGGTTCGGGCCCAGCCCTACCCCTCCACCGCCCTAGCTGCCGAGCCGGCGCGCGTCGTCGAGTTCTCGTACGGTGCTTTACGCAGTGCGATGGACGAGAATCCCGCGATCGAGGCGGCCATACTGAACGTGTTGTACTTCGACCTCGTCGAGGGCCTGCGACGACGAGGCCAGTACGACTACGCGGCGAAGGAGGCCGCGCGGAAGGCGACCGGCGGTCCCGTGGCGCCCCGCAAGTTACCTACGATCATGCAGGAGGACGTGCGGGTCACGATGTATGAATTAATTATGCGCGTGGCTCTGGCCGACGGCGTCGTCCACTCCGCGGAACGCGAGTTCCTGGCCAAGTACCAGATGGAGAACGCCATCACCGACGAGGAGCATATTGCCTCGCTCGCGGCGAACGGCTGGACGGCCGCGCAGTGGGACGCGGGCGTCCAGGAGGGACAGCTCGAGGGCGGCACGGCGGCGATCAAGTCCGCCATCCCCGACCTGCTGACGCAGGCGGGAATCAAGTCGCGCCTGACTACTGATAGGGGTAAGGATAAGAAATGAATTACTTACGCCGCCACGCGCCGAGCGCGGCCTCCGGCAGCTCCGCGACCTCCATCGGTTTTAGATCGGTCAAGCCTCGGAACCGACGTGCTGCATCTCTTTTAACAACAGTCTTCTCGCGGGCCTCGAGGTCGACCTCGCGCGCTTCGAGTTTTCTCCTCTCAGCAATGAGCTCGCGGTTCGTCCGGGATAATTCGGCGACGCGCTCGCGCTGCTCCTCCTCGCGCAGCCGCGCGTTCTCGACCTCCTTCCGGGCGTAGGCTAGTTGCTTCTCGAAGGACCGGCGCTGGGTCTCGGCGCGCTTCGCGGCGGCCTCGGCGGTCGTTTTTGCGTCGCTCGCTTGCGCGGAGGCCGCCGCAGCTTTCAAGGCGTCACTTCTCGATTGCTGGTTGCCCGCTTCTGCATGAGTGGCGCGCCGCTCGGCCTCGTCCAAGGCGGCGGTCATGCGCTCCGCGTGTTTTGATGACCGCGAGGCCTCGTCCTTGCACGCGTCTCGTTCGGACTCGGCGTCCTTGAGTTGGTTTGATAGGGCGCCGCACTTTTCAGTCAACTGCGACGCCTCTTTTTTAATCAGATCCAGGTCCGCCTTGAGGGACTCGTTCCTCAAATCCGCGGCCATGCGTCTCTCCCTTTCTTCCTCGAGGCGCCCCTCTAACATTGAAACGGCCTGGGCGTGCTGTTCAGCCAACCGCTGCGACTCCTCCCAGTGCCGTGTCTTCACCGCGCCCACGGCCTCGTCGCGCCGCGCCGCGGCGACGGCCGCATCTAGCTCATTCGCCTCGGCGCGCTCCGCAGCTCTAGCTGCCGCGCGCGCGCAGCGCTCCGCGTCGGACTGGGCCGATGCGCACGCCGCCCGCAGCCGGTCGACCTCGCGCCCCGCGGCCTCCAGGTCGTTCCGCAGCTCCGCGTTCTCGAGTTGCAACGCTTCCATGGCGTCGGACCGCCTCACTAATTCGCGGTCCCGGTCCCGTCTAGCTTTCGCGCCACCCCGGCCCGCGGCGCGCGACAGAAGAGTATCAACCTCCGCCTCCAGCGCATGGATCGACGCGCGGTAGCGGCGGTCGTCCAGCGTCTGCGGGCTCGCCTCCGTGCCCGGCGTCTCCGGTGTCGCGGCCGAGAGCGGCGAGGTGGGCTCGGCGTCGTCGGCCTCGTCCTCCTCCAGCCAAGTGCCGCCCGAGCTCCGGCGCAGGCCCGACGCCATCTCTCTGTGTGTAAGGGGCTGCCCTTTTAACGAATGCGGGCTCGCAACGCGCAACGGCACGGGCTGCTGCTGTGCGAAATGCCCGAAACCAGCATGCGCATCAAACTGGCTTGCTAGTGCCTAACAGGCGCTAGCCCCTCAGCGCGGCCCACTACTCCTAGCACCGTAAAAGAACATTTCCTAAGCGCGGGGGCCCTGGAAGCCGCGCCCCGGAGCGGTAGTAAAGCCGTGTGGTCGGGTTTCGGCGGCGACGAATATCGCGAATCGACGCGCTGTCTGGCCCCCCCAATTCCAGACGCCATCGACGCGAAAGGGTAGTAAACGTGTCAACTTAGACTGAGCCACGCCAGAAGCTGGTCCCGCCGCGTCTCGAGCGACTCCTGGAGCGTGGGCTCGGCGGCGCTCTCGTCCGGGGGGGCGCTGATGGTCCGCGCCGTCGTCGGCTCCGCCGCGTCGTCGTCGTCATTGCTGCGCGCGGCGGCGTACTCCTGCGCGGCGGCGGCGAGGGCCGCGAGGTCCGCGGCCGGCGCCGGCGCCGGCGCCGGGCGCTTGTTTTTGGCCTTCCTCCGCCGGGGCTGCTTCTTCCGCCCGCCGCCGCCGTCGCGCGCGCGGAGCCGCTCGATCGTCGGCTTGAGTTTCGCCGCCCACTCGGGCGACAGCGCGAGGACGTAGTCGGCGTCGTCGGCGGCCGCGGCCGCTGCAGGTGGTGGCGCGCGGTGCGCGGCGAAGGCCGGGTGGTTGGCTCGGAAGTGGGGGGAGACGCTGAGCATGTTTTTTTTTTTAGCTCACTGTGATGGCTGCCTTGCGTGAGGCTGTGTGCTGCGTGGCTTGTGAGAGGGTTCGCGCGGCCTTAGCGATGAAATGCGCCAGCGCGACCAGACTACGCAGTATATTTGCGTAACTCCTGCGCTGCTGAAGCGTTGGCAAGCCCTGCGCCGCGGGGAGGTTCGGCAAATCGACAGCTAGCGGCATGTAAAGACACTAGCAAGCAAACTCGAACGCGCCATGCAGCCGTTTGAGTATCGTTCCGTTCGCTAACGGTCCAAAGAGATCAATGGGACACTTACTGGGGGGCCGAAAAATTAATTTTTTTAATTTGCGAAATTGACGACGCCACCATGGCGGGCGCGTCGGTGGAATCCTGTCAATCCGTGGTCCTGAAGTCTCCCCGGGGCCGCCTAGGGTCGGTAAAAGACGTGGGCAATCGCCTACGCCGCCTACGCGGCCGCTTCCAACGTAAGATGCATCTCCCAAGGTGCTTTGCGATAACCTTTTATTGGCCATGATTTGCCAAAGATTTCGATCCAGAGCTCTCTGGGGAGCTCCAAGTACGGGCGCATGCGGCGTAGGCGACTACCCGACCCCAGACCTATCCCGGAGGGAGTCCGGGAGCCGATCAGCCCCCGAAAAAAGTGTGCAATTTGGACCCGATGGCGCCCCGTTCCCGTCAAAAACGTCAATTACCCGAGGGCCCCCAGGAATCGTAATAACGGTCTCGTTGGATCATATACTACCCCACCGATAGTCAATTACAAGTATATGACATCTACATCATAAGAAGGGTACTTTTGGCTGCCCACGCTCGGGACGTGAACATCTTGATCTGGACCTCGCGTAAGTCCGTCGATAATGAAACAAATGATCGCGTTATGGTCCATGGTGAAGGTACGCGGGCTGATGGTCGCAGGTTCGGGTCTGGAGCCAAATATAGCCAGATTGTGGGCTCGCGAGTCCGACGACCCGCGCCGAGCATCTTGGGGTCTCGGAGCAATGTAGGACGCGCTCAGGCCAGTTATCTGGCCCGTACTAGAACTGAAGCGCCTGAAACGCAAATTTATTTTATAATTCACCGGTCTGGGCCCTTTCCCGCCCTCCGTCTACGCACCGTCGTCCGCGGAGAACGGGCAAGTCGGTCGATTGTGAATAGAACAACGGCGTTATGGTCCATCTGGATAGTGGCATCGCTGATACCAGCAGGTCCAGGATTTGCGGCTGTCTGTGTAAAAACGTGGGGCGCGGATTCGTCGTTTCGCGAGGCTCTAACGGAGCCCCTAATGTAGATGAGTACGTGTTCATCCGGCCTAAATGGAATCTACCACTAACAAACGGAAGGAAACGAACATAAACGCGAGAGTTGTCTAGTAGAATTCTTCCCCCGCCCTCCGAGCGCGGGCCGTCGGCTCCGGTTCCGTCGAACTTGTATGAAAACTGGGCTGGAGTTGATATAATGTCCCATTTGGACGGTAGATGGCGGCGTCAATCGCTGGTGTATTTTGGCGAGCCGTAAGACTCATCCGTGAATGTCGCGGGCGGTGCCTTCCGGGAAGCGCGAGGGTATGTTCCCGGGCCGCTAGTATGAAATATTTGGTCTCGGCGAACAACTAGGATGTATTCTGAATTTGGGTTATTCTTTTGACGCCATCGAGGCGTATTTTTGAATTTGCTAGTATGTCGTTACGCTAGGTGCTCCGCAAGACTTAGTGCTGCCCTCCTGCGGCTACTGCGCGTTATCAAGATTCTCGGCACGCTGATGCCATCGTCGACGACAAGCACTGTCCGCGACCCGTGTCCGTTTGAACTTCTACCCCACCGGCACGAGATCGACGAGGATCACCGGGCGATTTCCACACAGGCGGCTCCGCCGACGTACTCCTACAGCTACACTACAGAGGCACCCACGATGGCGCCGACCACGGACGTGATGAGTCCCACGGCTACGGAGGCGCCGACGGCCGAGCCGACGACGCCAGAGCCCACGGCGACGCTTTCCCCGACCCGCACCGAGACCTACGCCCCCACGCGCACGACCGAAGCACCGAGCTACGCACCGACCACGGAAACGTACGCCCCGACCTCGACGCCCACGGCCACTGGCGCGCCGACGGCGCAATGAACATACATCCACTCAACGCTCGGTCCCCGTCCCCTCATTCCGCCGCGAACCTCTACTACCCCCTCCGCGGACCCCCTTGACCGAAGCACCGTACAGTCAGATGTACCTCCCCCAAAACTAGAACCCGCATAAACTCTAGTACTACGTACGATCAAGACTTACCCGGCTCCGGCAGCTCCCGCATCTCGTCCATGAACGCGGAGAAGGCGGCGTCCGCGGGCGCGGGCGCGGGCGTGGGCGCCGCGTGGATCTGCGCCGGCGCCGACGTCGTCGTCGCGCTCACGGGTCGCTTCCGCTTGGGCGCCGCTGGCCGGCGCCGGACACCGCGGATGTTCGCCGGCACAAAGGTTTGGTCGCGCACGAGGTCCTCAACACCGTCCGCGCGGCCCAGCACCTTGGGTCCCTTCGGCCGCGCCGGCCCCACTGGGCCCGCGTCGGCGGCGGCGCGCTTCTCCGGCAGTCGTGGGAAAGCGTGGGGAGGAGGCTTCCCGGGCGGCGGCGGCGGGCGGCGGCGCACGCGCGGCGGCGGGCCCGGTGGCAGCGGCGGGCAGAAGCCAGCGCTCGGCGCCGCGCCTCGCGGGAACGGTGCGCGAGGAGGCGGAGGGGGCGGCCCGCGGCTCACGAACGCGTGAGCGGGCGGCGCGCCTCGGGGCGGCGGCGGCGCCCCTCGCGGCGGCGGCGGCCTGTGCGGAGTTCAAACTTCAGACGAAGGTCTCCCGCAGTGCTTGATTTCCACACAGGCGCCGACGGCGGACCTCGGCCCACGAACGCGTGCGCGGGCGGTGCGCCCCGGGGTGGTGGCGGAGGAGGCCGAGCCTGGGAGCCGCGAGGGCCTGCAGCGCCTCGCGGCGGCGGGCCGCGAGGAGAGCCCGCTCCCTTGAAGCCAAGCTCTTCGGGACGCCGCTTAGCGTCCGCCGCGATGCTCTTCGCCAGCACCTTCTGGTGCGCCTGGAGCGCCTTCAGTTTCGCACGAGCCTCGGAGCTATGCGTCGCGTCCTCGGCGACGCGCGCGATCTCGGCGGCGAGCGCGTCGGGGTCGCGGAGGAGCTCCTGCGCCTCCTGGCGCTCGACCTTGTGACGCTTGTTGCGCTTGATCTCCTTCTGCTTCATCTTTTTTTTGTGGGCCATCACGGGGTTCGGACATAGCCGATCCTTCTTGCCCATTTTGCTGCGACGCGGCGTTTCGCCCTTTCACTGCGGCGTGTCGTCTGCGGCTGCTGCGCCCGCACTGACCACTGGTACGGCCGCGCCGCGCTACAGCGCTTCACGCCGCTGTGCGAGGTATGCTGGCTAGCTGAGAGATGCTGAGGCGTGCTTGCATGCACGCGGCACGGTGCACGTACAGCTCTCGTGAGTGCCGTTGAATGATGCAATGCTTTTAGCTTGCCAAGCGAGCTCCCTCGCGCTTGGCTGCTTGATCTAGCGTGTCACGTACTAGCCGCTACGTCCTAGACAGAGCTAGCACCGTAACAATATGTTGGGGCATAGAAAGAGGTACGCTGTTATAAAAAACGCGGCACGCCCGCCGCCGATGAAACGGTGTCTCCCACAGGCCCAGGGGCGCCGCCCACTAGTCCCAGCACCGTAACAGATACACCCGCCGAAGAACAACACAGACATTACACGCCTCACGCCGCGACGAGCGACATCTCCCGCACCTTGGTCCGCGCGCGCCAGCCGTCGTGGTCCGCCGACGGCGCTCGCACTTCCACGACTAACGGCCCGCCCAGGACAAAGTGCGGGTGCGAGAGCACGTCCAGAAACGCCGCCGCCGCGGGCACCTCGAGGTACGCGTCGTCGCGCGCGTCTTCCCCGTCGAACCTGCCCCCATCCTTCTCGCGCCGCGCGCGGTACTCGGCGTACGCGTCGCCCCGGTAAAAGCCCGTGACCTGGCGCAGCCGCGCGTAGCATGTAACTACGGGCGCGCGGTACGCGCCGGCAGTATCCCAGGCCGGGCCGTTGTCGTCCGGAAATAACGTCAAGAGCCAGTCGGCGATCAAGTCCGAGGGCGCGCAGGCCTCAAGCAAATCGGGGGGCGCGTCGTCGACCTCGGGGTAGGCGAAGACGACGGGCACGCGCAGCTCCCCTCCCTCCAGAAAGGGCCAGGCGTCGTAGGCGCGGCCCGTCGCCGGCGGCGCGGGCCCGAGGCGCACGCTCAGCGCGTCGCAGGCGTCGAAGACGGCGCGGTGCGTCGCGGCTTCTGACGCGTTCTTTGCGGCGACCTTGGCCGCGTAGGCGTCGGCCTGGGCGAGGCCGCGCTGCGCCTCCGCCAAGGTCTTTGTCAAAGCCTTGTCGTCGGGCGCGCTCGCGAGGCCCCACTGCGCCGCGTCCCGCGCTTGCTTGTGCTTCTTCAGTCCTATCAACGCCCGCGCGAGGCGGTAGGCGGCCTTCGCGTTGGTTTCGTCGATGGCTAACGCGGCCTTGCAGTCCTTGACGCACTCGCCGTAGTTCTTCAAGGCGAGCGAGCACGCCGCGCGGTTCGCGTGCAACGTGAGCCGCGTCTGCGGGTCCTCTTCATCGTTTTCTTCGCTCCGCGCGGCGACGCAGAGCGCGAGGCCGTCGGAGTACTCCTTGGCGGCCTCGCGGTAGAAGAGTTTATTCTTGGTCGACGCCGCCCGTTTGAAATGGGCATTGCCTCTATTTTTGGCGTCGACGGCGAGCTCCGAGGGAGGCTCGCCGCCGTCCCTCAGCTGCATCAACGCCTCGACCATGGCCGGGTCCATCTCGTCGACGGACTCCGCTAACAATGGGAGCTCGGGCGCCTCGTCGTCGTCGAGCGACGCGAGGAAGGCGGCGCGCGCTTCAGGGTCCCAGCCGGGGAGGCTGTCCGCGAAGGCGTCGGCGTCGAACTCGGCCATGTTTGTGAGTAGTGCTGTTGTCGCGGCGGAGGTGGCGCTTTTTGCACGCTGTGATCGCGTCGCTGCGGCGGCGCTGTTTCAAGTTATGATCGCTGCGGCGGCGTCTTGTGGTGTGTTGCTTTTTGCAGCCTCAGTGTCGGCTGTGTCTGCGGCGTCTGGAAGCGATTTTTTGCAGCGCACGTGTTTTTTTTGGGTCAGCCGTGACAAATGCAGCTGATCTTACGCTGCAGCTGCTGTATATTGGCACAGCTTTGGCTCTTTTATGGGCTGCAGTCGCCGCTCACGCCGTGGCTCGCTAGCCTGTCCCAGGGGTGCCCCAGGCGTCGCACTTGGACAGATGGCTCTTGAATTGAATCATTTCGCTAGCGATTGTAAAGACACTAGCTCTTCTTTTGCGACGGCATCGCTCGAGCAAGGGCGCTCTGCACCCATGGTAACGACTCCAGCGCCCAGCCAACACCTCCCGCGGCTAGCCTTAGCCACGAAAAAGACCTCCTCCGAAGACGGGGCCCTCACACGACGCGTGGCGGCCAAAAGCAGCCCTCTGCTGCTTGCAGCTAAATTTGGCCCCCTGGCGGCGCGGCGCGGCCCAGCACACGCCCGTACGCGCTGCCGGGCTCGCAGCGGCCCGGAGCGCTTGCTAGGGCCACCGCGGGGGCCCGCGACGGCCCGAGGGCTTGCTAGCGCCACCGAGGCTCACCGGGACCGCCCGAGACGCCGCCTGCCCGACTGCTCCCACACCCCCCCTACCAGAGCTCCCGCCCACGCCGCCGCCGCGCGCCACCGCTCACCCGCCCCTCCCCCGCAGGTGCAGCTCTTCGTCTCCGCCGAGGGGCGGACCTCCACATTGGATGTGGACGGCGCTTTAACGGTAGGCCAACTCAAGGACGTCATCGAAGACGAGTCCTTCATCCCCGCGGACCTCCAGCGCCTGTCGGCCGGCGGCCGCGACCTCACGACGGGCACGCTCGAGGACAACGAGCTCGCCGACGGCTCGTCGATCGAGCTCCTGCTGAACGTCGCCGGCGGCGGCGAGGCGTCGCGCTACAAGAAGTCGACGTCGAAGATGCGCTGGAAGTGGAAGAAGAAGCGCACGCGCCGCCTCCAGCGCAAGCGCAGAAAGATGCGCGCGCGCGCGAAGTAGATCTTTTGCCCCGCCGTCGCGTTTAAGGTCTGTTTCTTAAATCTCTACCCAGACGTCTTACTCCCCGATAGCGTAGCCCGACTCAGAAGAAGATCAGGCCGGGAAACCCATGCGGCCGCGGGACTCAGAAGAAGAACAGCCCGGCAAACCCATCAGGCCGCGGCCGGCGGTCGAAGTTCGCCGCGCGGCTCTCGCGGTCGCGTTGCTGCCGCGTCTTGTCCCGCTGACCCCAGAAGGAGTCGAGCTTGTCGACGCCGCCGACGCTCGCGATCAGCGCCGCGCGCTTGTGAAAAAACCGGATCGATAGGCTAGCGGCCTGTAAGACACTAGCAAGCAGCCTCAAAAACGCAAGCGCGGCGCACGAAGCCCAGGGAACGCGTGCTGGAGATAATTCAAAACACAATAAATTACGAGGGCGTAGCCACGCGACACACCCTCCCAAGCGCCCGCACCCACCCGTCCCGCTCCACGGCAGTAGCGCAGACGAACGACACCGGTCCCCGCCCCGGCGCCTCGACGTCGAAGCCGCACGGCTCGGCAGAGCGCACAGAAGCCCCCCTTAACTCAAAACGCTGGCCGTCGCCCACCAAAGCGCCACCTTTCAGCTCGTACCTTGCTTGATTCCAGTTTCGAGAAGAGCAGCTCAGGATGCCCTTTATCCCACCGTCGGGGCAGCTCCTTTCATGTGCTGCCACTTCCTCATAAGTCCCGCGAAACGAGCAGTGGACGCACTGGAACTTTTTGGAGGCGTTGACCCCAAAGCGGAAGAGGTGCGTCCGCTCCGGCTCTTCTGGTATTTCAGGCGGCGGCGGCGGCCTCCTCACCTCACCTCGTAACGAATCGATCACGGTAGAATGCTGCTCGCGCGCGGCCTCGACGGCGGCCAGCCACGCGTCTCTATCTCTCCGCGTCGCCGCGGCGAAGCGCTCCGACGCGCCCGACGCACTATCCACGAAGAGCATGGGGTGCAGGCCCGCCTCCGACGCCCCGGATCTCACCCTCGTGCTATCCAGCGGAAACGTCGCCAGAGGCTCGGAGTCTTCATCTAACGAAGACTCGACGCAAGGCCCCGCGTATCTTGAAGCTACGTCGAAACTCACCGCCCGTAGCTTGAGGAACCGCCGCCGCCAGACGCCCGGCAGCCGCTCATACAGTAAATAGCCCGACTTCACAATTAACGAGTGGAGGCCCGTGCGTCTCGTTTCAGATCCAGTCTGGGCCACTTCCAAGACGCCCGCCGCGACTTCCCGAGGCGACGCGACTTGAGGGTTGGAGGGTATTAACGCTCTTTCTTCAAATTGGGGCGGGGGGAACGCGGGTTTCGATTCGCGGAAGTTTTTGATCGCCGCGCGCCGTTGCGAGGGCCGCCGGCAGCGCGGGTCGCCGTGGAGTCTTCTCAATATGAGGGCGTGGTGCGCTAGACTTGCATCCACAGCAGCCACCCAGGCGTCGCCCTCCGAAATCACATACGGTAGCGACGACCGCCCGACGCGGTCCACACAAAAGCCCTCTCCGGTCACTTGTGCCGCGCCGCCATCTAACAGCACTTCATCTGTCAAACCGTCTCTGTATATTGCGAGCGACGGGCCGAGGTAGACGCCATCCCCATCGAAGCAGCACGCCTGCAATTGCAACCACCCTCGCTCGGTCTTCGCCGAACGCAGCACGCAGGATCGCAGCGCAGCTTTTAATGAAGGGTCGTTGCGGACCTCGACGCAGGTGACCTGCGCGTTTTTGTGGGGTTATTGGCGGGTCTCGCGGCGGCGGCGACCGTGTGCGTGGCTCGCGGCGGCGGCGACGGCGCGTGTGGGTCGCGTCGAGGGCGTGCGTCGCAGTGGCGGCGCGCGTGGGTCGTCTCGGACTGCTGGCGCGGCCCTCGACGCGGGGCGGTGGATGTCATGCGCACGCGGCGAAAGCAGAGCATCCGTACGCACGGCAACGGCCAAAAGAAGGCACCTCGCGGGACGCCGCGAGCGCACGGCTCTTCTCAAGTACTCGTTCGCGTGCCAGAAGTCCTCGGCGGCCCGCGGCGCGCTCGACCGCCAGAAGACGAAGGCCTTGAAGAGCTGGCGCCGGGACACGGCCGAGACGCGGGCGACGACGTGCCTCTTGAGCGCGCGCTTCGCGGGCGCGGTGCGCTTCAGGCGCCACCTGTGGGGAAATCAAAATTTACGGCGCGTTCGTGCTGAATCATCGCGTCGTCTTCCACGCCATCGACGCGACGCCTGCTCGATGGCGTGGCGATGCCGGTTGCTCACCGATCGGCCGAGCCAGGACGGCCGCGTCATCGCCGAGAAATGAGCACCTGACACACTGGTTGATTTCCACACAGGGCGCAACTGGTTGATGGCTCTACGAAGAACGCGGCGGCCGCAGCGATTTGATAAAAGGTGCAGGATGCGCGCCCGCGCCGCGTCGTCTTTCATAATAAGAGCGTGGGCGCGCCACGTCCGCACGCCATGGATGAGCGCGAGGCGTTTTGACTTGAAAGCGCCCCGCGCTAAGACAGAAATGGCGTGGCGCTTGTCCTTGTCCGAGTCGGACTCCATCACACATAGTGCGCGCCACGCGACCAGAACAGCACCGAGCCCATTGCGCCGGTGCCTGGCGCCGCACCGCAGCAGGGCCCTCCCCAACTGAACCATGGCGACCTTGCGCGCCGTGAACCGGCGCGCCGTCAACGCCCACCTCCTATATGATCTGCTGACGGCGCCGGCCCTCCAGCGCAGCGCGACCTTGGCCAGGATGGCCATCGCCCGATGATCGTTGACCGTTCTACTACGCCACGCGTTCATTGACATTGAAAGACGGAGTCGAAGAAGCCTCCTCAGAGCCCGTTGGCCTATGTTAAGAGCCCGCAGCGCCGCCGCGCCCTTGGACGTTCGCGCGGCCGCATTTCTACACCAAATCCGCACCGCCAAATGCTTCTGGCCGCCCTCCCAGCGCCGCGCGTACCTTTTGAGCAAAGCCACGGCCGTGCCCTTGTCCTTGGAGCTCTGACTTGTTGACGAGCCGTTGAGACATAAAACGCGCAGGGCCCGGCCTAGTCTCCTATGCTGCATGTGCCTAATACTACGCTTCTTTGATCGCAGGACCCGGTGGATGGCCCGTTGGCGCTTTGTGGCGAGGCCCACTACGGACACCAAAGTCTGGAAGCCGACCGCGAGGCGCCTTCGCAACATGCGCAGGACGCACCTTTCGAGATCGTCGAAGAAGGCGATAGTGGCGTGCCACCGCCTCAACGCTACCTTCAAGCGACCCGTCGCCCACCACTGCAACCCCGCCCGGAGCGCGCGCACGACCGTCGCGAATTTACGTTCGAGTGCTGTGCACTCCGCCACAAAGCCGCGCCAGGCCCGCAGACCCTTCGCGAGGCCCCGGCGGCGCCACTTCCGGAGAGTTCCGGTGGCCAGCCGCGTCAAACGCACGACGGCGGCCTCCTTCTTCGTGAGGCGTGTGACGTGCGCCGCCCAGGCCCGGTAGCCGAGGGCGAGGCGCCGCTTCTGCAAATACAAGCAGCACCTCCTCACAAGATGCGTCCTCCTCGTCTTCGCGGCCCACGTGCGCCAGGCCGCATAAACGTCGCGCTTCGCCCATCTCGACAAGCATCGCCGCAAACACCGCAACCCCAGCACCCGGTCCGCCGCGACAGCTCTATCCCACACCACGTGGGGCTGCCACGTCCTCCATGCCTTCGAGCAGCTCTTGAGGATCATCCTCCGCAGGATACGGTCCTTGGCCCGCAGTGCACGTCGCAAGGAATCGCGTCTCCTAACAAGCGTGAAGTTCCGGTCCGTCCAGGTCCGCCAACCCACCGCGAGTTTGCGCTTCGTGAACCGCATCAAAACTCTGGATAGGTTCCGCTTGAATTCGACCAATGAACACCAGGTCTCGAAGGCTCTCATTTGTTTGCACCGGAGCCACTTCCTCAGAGCTTTGCGCAGCTTGTAGAACCCGAGCTCCTGCTCTTTGTCCAGTATGTGACCTTCGAGACACCGGGAGCGCCAGACCAAAAACGCGCGCGAGCACCTTCTCAGACACAAATGTCTAAGTAATCGTTTCTTCTGCAACAACACTCGGCGGATCGAATCCACCCTCTTGTCTAGAGCGAAGTTTCTCAGAGACCACGTGTCGAAGGCCTTGGCCACGAAACGGTGTTCTAATCTCGAGACGACCCTGTACACATTGCGCAGGAATACGATGTTGGAAGACCATGTGGTGAAAGCTTTGGCGACCTTCCGATTGACCCACTTCCTCACTGATTTGTGGAGGATGCTGCGGATGACGCCGCGCGTCCTGTCAACTTCTCTACAGGAAAGGACGAGACTCATCCAGCTCCGCCACGCTCTTTGAGCCGAGAAGTGGCGCAGGCGTCGAAGCCACCGCCGCTGGGCCTTGAGGCCCCTCCGTAGCACATCGCGGCGCCTTTCTAACCGGAAGCGCTCGCCGCTCCAGGTCCCGAACGCGATCGCCTCGCGCCGCCGTCGCAACCGCTGCACAACCTTCTCGAGGTTGCGCAGCCATATTGTTATGGAGGCCCACGTGGTGAGGTAGCGCCCAACCTTACGGTTCAGCCACCGTCTCAAGTATCTCTCCATGATCCCGAGCCCACTCGCCGTCCTTCCATCTTGAGCCCTCAGTTCCCAGCAGAGCTGCTTCCAGTTCTGGAGCGCCATCCACACCGCTACACTATAAAAGTGCCTCAGCACCCGCCGCTGGCAGCGGTGCAGCCGCTTCGCGGCGGCTCGTCGCCGGTCGATGATGAGTAAACGTCCGGACCACGTCTGGAACGCCACGAACAAATGCCGCTTGACGAATCTTAGTAAAAGTCTTTCTAAATGCTTCAAAAAGACCAAACCGTCCCTCCATTTGTTGAAGGCGGCGCTCTTGACGCGACAGACCCACCTTTTGATTGTCTTCGCGAGGATGCGCTCGACGCGCAGCAAGCGCCTTTCGAGCAGGCGGCAGGCTTTGACGTAAGCAACCCAGGTCCGCAACGCTCGCGAAGCCTGGCGCGCCTGTAACCTCAAAACGCAGCGCCTTTCAATACGTCGGATCCGCGCCGCGGCGTCGCGCTTCCGGGCCATTGTAAAGTGGTGGCCGCTCCAAGCATCAAAGGACATCGCGAGGTGATGCTTCCCGAGGCGCTTGAGGACCCTCGTCATATTGCGGAGGCCCATCATAAGCTCGAGCCAGGTCCCGAAGGCTCTGTACAATTTCCGGTGCGTCCACCTATCTATAGGTACTTTGAGCTTGATGGACAATACCAACGACTTGTTCGCCATGCGTCTACACCTCTCTGACATGACGCGCCACGTCGTGAAGGCTCGAGCCTTGGCCATTGAACGGAAGCGCCGCAGGGCCTTGCGCCTGATGAGATAGATCCGCTTCGCTTCGTGCAAGCGCCTTTGCGCAATGTGGGCCCCCAGCATCCATTTGCGATACGCGGCCCAGAGCCGCGCGTGCTGGAACCGCTTCAGACATCTACACATAGCGTCCAGGGCCTCCCTCTGATTTCGATCCTCGACTATCAAATCGTACCACGCATAACACGCCTTGCCGACGGCCAAATGCGCTAACCGTCTAGCGCACTTCGTGAGCAGCTTGGCCGCTCGCGACCGGGCGTCGACGCGCGCGGCCCAGCTCACAAAGTAGAGCCGCGCGGCGCTCCGCGAGTACCTGACTAAAACCTTCCGCAGCAGCTGGAGCGACCGAGCTCTTAATGAATCATTCGAGTCGCTCCGCCGCTTAAGTCGCTCGGCCCGGCGCCGCGAGCGCGCCGCCAGGCGCAGCCACGTGCGGAACGCGAGCGCGCGCCGGTAGGAAGAAAAGCGCCGGGCGACGCGCGCGAGGGCGCGGGTTCGATTCGATTGCGTCCTTACGACGTCGCGCCACGCCACGAACCCGCACGACTGTCTCCGTAAAGACCACTTCACAAAGATGCGGTGGTGAATATGCCAGAGGTGGCGCACCGCCTCCGACGTGTCGCGGCGCTCGATCACGCCTTCCGCCCAGGCTCGGAACGCCGCCTTGCGCTTGTGGAGCACGCAGTTCGACAGCAGGCGCCGCAATCGATACTGGGCCTCTATACATGATTCCCACCTCAAAAAAGCAAAGGCGAGGGACCGTCGACCGAACCGCGCCACGCACTTCCTCAGGTCGAGGAGGCGTAGATCGCGGCGGTGGTCCGCCGCGCGCGCCTCGACGACGTACGCGCGCCAATGGCGCATCCCCGTAACGAGGTGGGCGGCCCTCTGTTTCCGGAGCGCTCGGTTGAAAACACGCACCAACTGCCGGGCCGCGCGGCTCTGCGTCTGATGAAGCCGCGTCACGTCCACAAACAGGCGGAAGGCCGCTCGTTTATCACGGGACGCGTACCGCGTGAGCACCTTGCGCAGCGCCTCAACTGAACGGCGCCGCGCCCGCTCGGCCCTCGACACTTTATGCCGCTGGGCGCACCAGACGTCCATAGCTGCCCCTAGCCGCGCATTCACCAATCGCCGCACAATGCGCCGCTCCAGGCGCTCGAGGCGCGCGGCTGCATTTGAACGTTGCGTGGACAGCGCGAGGACGCGGCGCCATCTGTTGAATGCGCGGAACTGCTGCGGCTGCCGGAGGCGCCGCGCGCAGCGCGCGAGCTTGGCCGCACGTGTTTCTGTGATCTCCTGGAAGCGCAAAAAGTCGTACCAGCTCGAGCAGGCCGCGCCGAGCGACCGGTGCGCGGCGCGGCCGAGGCACCTTTTCAAAATGCGCTCGGCCCGGGCCTCGGCGCGCGCCTTTTGGGACCACGCCCGAAGTATGTATGATGTCGTGCGGCGCGCGTGCTTGGCGAGCAGGCGCTTGAACTTAGCCGTCTGGGCTCCGTATCGCAGCGCGTCGTTGTTAAAGGCGTCCCTATAAGATTTCCAGGCCCGGAACGCTCTTGACGTGTCGTGGAGGGCCCAACGATTGATTCCTCGTTGCAGACAGCGTTTTAAACAGTCCGCGCGCAGGCCTCCTCTCAAACAAGATGCTTCGTGGTTCAACACAAAGCGGCACCACCGCACAAACGCCCTTGCCCTTTTACCGTCGTGCCACCGCCTCACCCAGGTCGCCAGGCGCGTCACGGCGTGCGCCTTGCGCTTCGTCGTGGCGAAGGCGCGGCGCGCCTCCGCCTCGTCTAATACTAAACGGTGCTTCTCGGCGTTGCGCAGCAGGAACGCGGCGCGGCGCCACGCCGCGAGTCTCCGGTGCGCGTTCTGCGTCCACTTCCTATGTAAAGAGCGGAAGATCTGGGCCGTCGCCGTGGCCGTGTTGCGGTCGTGGCGGTGCCTTAGTAGAGCCGCGCGGTCAAGCCAGGTTTGGAGACCCGTCGCTAATGTAGCGAAGCGCCACCGTTTCAGCGTCCGTTCCAGGCGCGACGCCCCTTGGACCAGATTTAAGTTGGACGTCAGGCGCCGCTGGTTTTCAAGACGCTGCTCGTTGATATTAAGCATCCAAATGCGCCAGGCCCACAGCACGAACGTGCGCGCCCGCCTTCGTAACCAGACCCGCATGGCTCGGGCGCCGGCCTCGCGGACCCACCGGCCCGAGGCTTGGACAATGGACAACGCGTCTCCTCTCGTGCGCTGGGCCTTCATCGTGAAGAACGCCTTCTGTACGGTACAGCGCGCGTGCATGTGCGCCCGCTGGCAGACCTTCGCGAGGCGCCGCATGCGCATCATGTGGCCGCGGAAGGCTCGGAAGCCGCGGGCCAGCGCCGGCCGCAGCAGCGCGTTCGCGACGTGGCGCACCGTCGACCGCTGGCGTTTTAAGCGCAACGCATTCGCCCTAGCCTCCTCAAACCTAACAGCGTTCAGACCGTGATCATCTAACTCGATCAGAATTTTGGCCTGGGCGAACCGATCCCAGTCCCGAACGGCTTGCCTCAGTCGGTAGCGCGCCTCGGCCGTCGCCAATCGGGAGAGCCTCCTTGCTAGGGCGTTCAGTAACCTAGTTCGGCCCCGCCATCTGAACCACGCGCGCCGCAATCGATTTCCGGCGTCCCTGGTCGTACGTCCGACAAGGCCCCGCTTCAGCAACCTTAAAGCCACGCCCCGCCGCCTTCGTAACTTTTGGAACGCAGCGCTCGACCTTCCGATAATCTGCACCGTGCACTTCCACCTCAAGATGGCACTTGTCGCCGACCCGCGCCACAAGAGTTCGGTGGCCCGCGTTAGGAGGTCTTCCCGTCTTCTTTCAATGATGATATCCCCCCACCATTTTGCCGCCGCTCGGCCCACGGCCCGATGCGCGAAGCGGCCGAGGCACTTCCTCAAGATAATGGAAGCCCTCTTATCATCTCGCACGCGCTGAAGCCACCTTCGCACGTATCGCAATCGTGTAGCGCGCTCGTAGCGCGTCGTGGCGCGCTGTATCCGGCGACAGGCGGCCTCCGCGCGGCTGCGTCTTCTTATATTCAAGGCCCAGGCCCGGAAGTAGAGTGATAACCGCCCTCCCTTGACGAGCTTGGCGCACCGGCGCAACGCCCGGGCGCGCGAGAGCAACGATCTATGGGAAGTGAGGCGCCTTTGTATATGAGTGGTCCAGGTCGTGAACGCCGTCAATGCCTTGAGGCG
Organism: Pelagomonas calceolata; assembly: GCA_918797485.1. Lineage (NCBI taxonomy): Eukaryota > Pelagophyceae > Pelagomonadales > Pelagomonadaceae > Pelagomonas > Pelagomonas calceolata. The sequence continues at coordinate 304,897 of CAKKNE010000006.1, read as the reverse complement.
CAGCATCTTCTGCAGGACCCGGCTCAGGAACCGCGCGGTGGCGACGCGCCTTGCCAACACTTCAAAGGCCTCGTATTGGACGCGCTTCGTCCACCTCCCCAAAACGCGTCGTAGTGTCACCGTCTTCGTCCTCAATAGATCGGCGTTGACTAACCAGGCTCGGAATGCCATAGCTTTCGCACCGCTCCTCAAATATGAAACGCATCTTCGGAGCGCATGCCTGCGCTGGTGCGCGAGGAAGGCGTCCTGTTGCAAGAGAGACCGGCCCCGCTCCGCATTTATTTTCAAATCAGTCCAGGCGCGCCGCACCCTGCCATTCATCGTGCTCCGGAGGTACCTCGATAAGCGAGCAACGGCGTGGCCCTTCCGCTCCGAAACCGCGTGGCGCCGCCGCAACGCGGCGTCATCGAGCACCGCCCGGTGCTTTTCCGCATTCCTCGCTAAAAACGAGGCGCGCTTCCACAGCAATAACCGCCGTCGGGACGCGCGCGCCGCGACCTTCTTACAGATGCGGAGACATAACGAAGCACTATTCTGGCGGCACGCGGCGTCGCCCACATAAGACACCCAGGCCCGGAAGCCCAGGGTTCGCTTCTTGCCGAACCACCTCGTGAGACACCGCTGCAGTTGTCTCGCGGCCGCGTCCTGGCCTCGCCCCAACGAACCGCGCCACAACAATTCAAAGTGCTCCGACTGTAATGTGAGACCGGTCGTGTAGCGCCACGCTCTTAAAGCTCTTGAGACCTGCCTCAGACGCCACCGCGTCACGATGAACCCGACGTGTTTCGTGGCATAAAGTTTCGAAACCTCCCTCGACAACAGGTCGACCCACGTCCGGAATGCTCTTAGTTGGATACGCTTCAGCCAGTAGCTCAGGCACCGCGCCATGCGTCTCGCGACCCTTCGTAACCGCAAGACGCTCGCCTTGTGGGCGTTCTTGCGACTCTTCAGCAAGGCCACGTCGCCAATCCACGACGCGAAGGCCGACGCTACCTTGAGACGCAGCATCTTCATCAATATACGAATCAAGAACCTAGCCGTCGCGGCGCGGCGCGCGAGCACCTCGAAGGCTTGCGCTTGCAGCCGCTTCGTCCACCGCCCTAGAACGCGCTTGATCGCATGCGCGGCGTGATTCTGGGAGAAGGCCAGCTTCTCCGTTGCAAGACTGTGAGAGCGCCACGTCCCGAAGGCGGTCCGCGTCCGCGCGGCCCCCACGCGGGTGGCGATGGTGCGGAGGCGCTGCTCCACGAAGCCGCGCTTGGCGATTTGAGACCACCACGCGTTCAGCGCGTGGCGCTTCAGAGCCGAAGCTTGAGTGGAGAGGCGGCCCTCGAGACCTCTTGCTACTAAACGTAAAGCAGCGCGCTGCGTCGCCTCCCGCCGCGTCAGGCGCGTCCGCAGGTTCACGGACCGGCGCCACCTTATGATAGCAGCGGTCACGCCGCCGCGCCACAACAATGACGAGGCCCGCTCGAGGAGCTCCTCGCGCCGCCTCGACGCAAACACGACGCGCCACCAGGCCGCGCAGGCGCGACCCACGGCCCGGTTCGCGAGGCGCCCGAGGCACCTTCTTAATATAACTTCGGCCCGCGCGTCGCCTCTGATGGTTCTCGCCCATTGCTGGAAGGCCGTGGAAACAGAGAACGCCTCGAAGCGACCCAACGTTCTCCGGAAGCGCCGGCACGCGCTCTGCCTCTTCCCGAGCGTCGCATGCCGTCCCTGCAAGATGCGGAAGGCCTCGCGTCGCGTACCGCGGCTCCATCTCAAATAGCATCGCTTCAAGCTCTCGGATCGCACCTTTGTGAGATGGGCCTGGGCCTCGATCAGGCTATGGGTGTGCCCTTCGAAGGCGTCGAAGCCCAACCTTAAGCACCCGTAGCGTTTTGACCGCAGGAACCGATGCAAGCGAGCGGCGGCGTGGGCCTTGCGTTCACTCTCAGAGTGGCGGCGTCTCATTTCAGCGTCCGCGAGGACCGCTCGATGCTTCTCGGCGTTTCTCACCAGGAACGTCGCCCGGCGCCACCTCAGAAGCTTCGAGTGGACGATGCCTCGATGCCGCCGTTCCAGCGCCCGTCGACACAGAGCCGCACCGGACCACTTTAACAGGTCGCCGTGGTAGTCGCCGAACGCACTACGCGCCCAGGCGTTGAAGGCCATGGATTTCCGTTGTTTTGACCATCTTGCTAAGCTCCGCGTCAGGCGCCGCACGACGCTACTCCTAGTACGGCCCATATTCGAATCCCACAGCGCCTCGAACTGCTTCGACTGCGTCTCCATCATTGTCAGGGAGTGCCAGGTGCGGAAGGCTATTGAAGCCTGCCGCAGGAGCCACCTCCTTAGGACGCGCGTCGCCGTTATCAGAACCCTATGTGAGAGGTTGGCGGCACCGACGATCGCGGTCCACTTGAGGAACGCGCGGTTCCGCCGCCAGCGCAGCCACCGCTGCAAATTGCGTGTTAGTCGCTTCGACGCGTCCTCGTGAAGATTGCGTCTTTTTGACAGTGCAAAGCTGCGGCCGCTCCACTTCCCAAAAGCCGCAGCGAGTTGCCTATGACACATCCTCGATACGCACCGTCCCAGATTCCGCAGGAACATAGTAGTAGTAGCCCACGTCCGAAAGGCACGACCGCGGTCCCGCCTCTGCCACGCCTTGACGCACTTCGAGAAGGTCGCGAGGCGCTGGCGGTGCTGCCTCAAATCCTGGATCTCCTTGAAGTTCTCAAAAATATCTTTTTCCTTGCATTGTGCGACAAATTTAGACCACGTCGATAGTCCCATCATCAATTCTCGGTGCATCAGCCGTCTCACACACCTTCTCACGCCAAAGACTCGACGCTGGAACCGTCGTCGTGCATCTCGTAACTTAAAGGAGCGCCCGGACCAAGTAGTAAATCCTACGGCCAACCGCCGTCGCAATAACCGCAGCAGGCACCGCCGCAGACACCGCAAGAAAATGACGCGCATGATCCAGGTCTGGAAGGCCCTCGACTTGTGCCGCTTGAGCCACCGCCTCAGCACTCTTTTCGCGGTTTGTTGCTGCTTAATCAGAGAGCGTTTCCATACAAGTCGTCTCAGGCCGTGCTCGACCCACGTCCGAAAGCCCTTGGCGCACAATTGGTTCCGGAAGCGGTGGAAGGTCTTCCGCTTTATCAGTAAGGTCCGTTGGAGAGCTCTAGAGCGCCTCGACAGGAACGAGGCCCGGCCGGACCACTTGCGGAAGGCAGAAAACTTCTTCCTAGAGTGCCACAGTGTCAACGTCCGTTTTATAGTATGAGCAGCGCCTCGTCTATCCGCTCTACCCAACTTGTGCAGGAAACTAATACCGGACCACGTCGTGAATGCCGCTGACAATTGCCGGGAAAGCATCCGCCTCACACACTTTTCAAAGTCGTTCCTCAACACGACGGCGTCGGCCCAACTGTCGAAGGCGTCCCGCAGTCCTCGCGTGAGCCACCTCTCGACGCAGCGGCGCATCTGTGAAGACGCCTCGACTTTACGAGCTTCTTCATCTCTCGCCTCGTCGAGGACCAAAAGCCAGGACACAAATGCTTGATGCAACTTGTTGTGCATGATGCGCTTGGCAACGATAAACATCTTCCTCCGTAAACGTCGGGCGGCGTCGCCTCGCACACCGATTTCGAAGGACCCTTCGGCCCAAACAGCAAAGCCTTGCGAGAGGTGGAACCGCAGCATCCTCATGACGCATCGCCGGAAGTCGCGCTTCCATATAGAATTTTTGTGCCAGGTTTTGAAGCCTACGGCCTTCGTCTGGTTGAGCCATCGCCTGAGTACTTTCTTCAATGTGAAGACGTTGCGGGTCAGCTTCCGATCCAGCGCCCTACACGACGAGCCGTAGGCGCGCCACGTCCTTAGAGCGCGTGCTAATTTACGTAGCTGGATTTGGTGGATGACCGAGGCCTTGATCCTTTGTAGACGCTTCGCGGCTTGGCGCCGATCTCTGAACAAAAACAAGCGGCCGGCCCACGTCCGGAACGCGCGCGTGAAGCGCCGCTTCGTCCACATCGTGAGCACACGTCGTAGAGCCGCCTTCGCCCTTTTATCTCTCTTGAGGACGGCAATCCATTTCATCAGCCCTCGCGACGCCTCCCGCCTCACGAGCCTCATTACTGATTTGGCGAGTAAACGCAGCAACACGACGCGTCGCGACCACGTCCTCCAGGCAACACTTTGCGTCCGGAGCACCCACTTCTTCACGATCCTCGACAGCATGTGGCGGTGCGTCGAATGGACACTGTCAAGCATGCGCATGGAATGGGTGAAGCGATACCAGGTCGTGAAGCCCCTTCCAACATGAAGGAACCGCAAGCGTCGCAAGGATTGTGATTTAAGACGGTGGAGCCGTCGAGCCGCGTCAGTTAAGCTTGTCAGATGGACGCGCCGCCGGGACCAGGCGCGGAACGCTCCGTAGACCTTCTTGCGCGACCACGCCGCAACGCAGACGCCCATGGTCCGAGCGGCGCCGTCCAGGGCGTCTCTACGAGATTTACGCTCCCATACATGTTCCGTCCAGGCCCTCATTGCCCTCGCGTGGCGCTTGTTCCGCCACCGTCTCACACATCGCTCCGTCTGCCTTAGCAATCGTATTCGTAGTTCCCAGCTCCGCCAGGCCTTCGATTGGGCCCGTCGCGGCCACCGCCCCAGGACCCTGAGTAACGTTAACGCTCGTTCATCACCTTTCAGGTCGAGGGCCCGTCGTTCACAATACAAGTCGTACCAGGTCCAGAAGGCCCGGCTCAGATCTGCAGATTGCATCCTATAGAGAACGCGCCGCCGCACCCGTGTCAAGTGGCGGATCGCGGCGCTCGTTCCTCTTAATACAAGTATGCGCCCAGACCATTTGCGGAACGCGCGCGCCCGCTTCCGTTGGAGCCACAGCTGGACGCACCTCTGGCAATCCAAGGCCCCTCGTAAATGCAAGGCCCTCCGATGTAAGCCCGCACTTACGTCCCCGGTCCACGTGACCCACGCCTTCGCCACTAGCCGATGTACAATCCGCGCGACGACGCGCTCCATGCCTCGGATGAAGGATACGGTCCTAAACCAGGCCTCTAATGCTTTCGCCTTCTCGCGGTGGAGCCATCTCTTGAGTACCCTTCGTAGGGCAGAGGTTGCTTTGATGGAATGGCCTTCCAGGAAGCGGTAGACGTCCCTCCCATGGACCCACGTGTTCAACGCTCTTAATAAAGTCGCATGGCGTATCCTTTGCAAACACCTTCGTCTCACGCGGTCCAAGCGTTTCATGGCGTCGCTCCTTAATCTGATAAGAGAGCAGCGGCCGCTCCACTTCCGATACGCGCGCGCGCGCTTCCGGCGGAGCCAGAGCGTCAAGCACCGTCTTAGACCCTTCGCCGCGTCTCTCAACATTGTCTCGCGTCTTCTTAAATGAAAGCTCTCGCCCGACCAGGTGACGAATGAGGTGGCGAGCCGTCTCCTTAGGATACGGAGGACGCACCTCCGCAGGTTGTGGAAGAAGGTCGTCGTCGTGGACCACGTCTCGAGGCCCCTTGCTAACGATCGTTTCGTCCACCGCCTCAGACACTTCTCGAGGGCGAGGCGCCTTGTTGTGGCAAGGTGGTCGAGGGCTCGGCTTTTCGAAGCTACCTCCCGAAATGCGGCGAAGGCGCGCGCCCGCGCCGTCGCGACCAGACGCCGCAGCGCCCGCATCATGATGCGCTCGATCCGCATGGAAGCGTCCGCGCAGATCATGAGCCGCGAGGCGCGCCCGGACCAGCGGCGGAACGCCTTGGCAACTTCCCCCCGGACCCATAGCAGCACGCATCTTCGGGAAGCCCGCAGCATGGCGCGCTTCCGGTGTAGAATGCGCTGCGACTCGGCCGTCCACGTGCGGAAGGCTCTCGACGTCAAGCGTTGCAGCCACTTCCTTAAACATTTCTCGAGCGAGAACGTCGACTGCTCCTGGAGGGCGTCCGCGGCGCTCAGCGCCTCCGCGGCTGCGAGCCACGTGTCGAAGGCCTCGGCCTGGTGCCCATGCAACAGCCGCCCGACGCAGCGCTCCAGCGTCCGAAACGCCATGGCCTGGCGCTCCCGCGTGCGCTTCGTGAAGTGGCAGTGGCTCGTCCACTTGGACAGACCCATCGCCAGGTGGCGGTTCAGGCACCGTTTCAAACATCGCTCGAGGCGTCTCTGTATGTCCAGGAACCGGCGCCAGGTCCGGAACGCCGCCGCCCTTTCGCGACAGACCCAGCGTTTCACGCAGAGCCGCAGGTCGCGCGCCGACAGCGCCAAACGACGGTCGCCCCGCGCTGATTCCTCAACAGCTTCCGTCCAGGCGCGCCAGGCTTTCGCCGTCTTCCGCAGGCTCCAATGTTGAATACAGCTACGGAGGCGTCGCGCGGAGGCGGCCTCGTTCGCAGCGAGTAGAGTTTCGTACTCCACTACCTCAATCCACGCACGCCAGGCTCTTGCTAAAAAGCGCTCACACCAGCGTCCGACGGTCGACCGGAGCCGTCGCGCCGAGTCGCGTTCGCGCTCGACCCGGCGCCGTTCGTCCTCGACGACGTCGACCCACGTCTGCCACGCTTGCGACTTTTGGCGCGAGGACCACCTTCCTATGGTCCGGCGCAGGCGCCTCGTGGCGACGTTCCACCGCGCGTCGCAGCGCGTGTTGTGGGCCCAGCGCCGGAAGAAGACCAGTCGGCATCGTTGAGGCTTCTGGGCGAAGCAGCGGCCTAGAGCCGCATTGGCAAAGTGCCGCGTCACCGCGCCGACGCTCTCGACGCCCTGCGCCCGCGACCGCTCGGTCGCCTGCCAGGCCTCGTCAATTAACCTCTGGTAGCGGTCCTCGGCCTCCTCGAGCTGCTCGGCGTTGCGCTGCCTGAATTGCGCGGCACATTCCTCGACGGCTTCCGCTCGTCGCGCCTCGGCCTTCTCCAATTCGAGGGCGTGACGAGCGCGGGCCTCGCGCAGCTCCTTTTCGTACTTCGCGAGCTCGTGGGCCTGGCGCTTTCCAGAAACGTCGCTCGCGTTCGTCAGTTCGGCGAGGCGCCGTGACTGCACGGAGGCCTCGGCGGCGCGGAGCCACCTCCTAAAGCCTCGTCGCGTGAAGTGAGTCGAGAAGACGCGCGTCACCCAATCGGCACCTTGCGATCGATTCACAACAGCGACCCAGTCGCAGAACGCCGCCTCCATACTATCGTGGAGCCAATCTTTCAAAACGCGCCGCATGACCCTTGCCACAACCCGTAACGTGCGGTCGTCTCCCTCCAATAATGGAGGCACCGTAGCAGCGCCGCGCCAGAAGGCAAACCGCCGCGCGACCGCTCTATAAGGTACGCGAGACGCCACGGAGAAGGCCGACCGCAGGGCCCACGCTTTCAACTTGCGTCGGAGCTTGGGGACGGGCGACGGCAGCGACGACGCTCGGTCCAGCGCATCCGCGGCCCGGCCGACGAGCGCGGCGGGGTCGACGGAATCGTCGTCCTCCATTACTGTAGGATGGGGTTTGCGCGAGACGGCGTCGGCGGCCGCCGCTCGAGCCGCGTGGAGCTGTCTCTCCAAGACCCTTCGTTCCCTCCGCCACGCGGCCTGGGCTGCTGCTAATGATCTATCATCATCACCGACATTGTCGCCCGCGGCGCGCCTCCTAAGTTCGTCGTTGGCCGCGACTTCTGCCTTCAACTGGTGTTCGAGAGCCGCCACTCGTCGATGTAAAGCCCGTTCCCACGCGGCCGCACTACCGCCCGTCCGCACCGTGTATTGGCTTCGTAATGTGTCCGGCGAGCCGAAGGGCGGCGGCGACGGTCTTCTTCTTGTGTAGGACGGCGCTTCCGGTGATGGTGAGCGTCGGGCGGGCGACGCGGGCGGTGGTGTGGAAGGCGGCGGAGGCGAGTAGCGCGGCGTCCGCGTATCCAAGTCCCGGGCGATGGTGTTCTTCTTGCCGCTCCTCGACAACTGGCGCCGGGGGCTGGCGTACTGGACCCGCGGCGAGTCGTAGCCGTCCATGAGCTAGCTGCCCTTCCAGGGCTGGGCAAGCACTCACTCACTGGTGGCTGCCTCGCTCAGGTCGAGGGCTTTTGGGAGCGCTGCCCCTGGGCAGAACTCATAGTTTTTAGAACAATCGCTGTTCCGGGCAGCACCGCTCACGGCGAGCTGGCTTCAGATTGCGATGCGCGCCCCGCAAACCAAAAAAAAAGAGCTAGTGTGTCTGATACACTACCTAGCTCCACGCGTATCGGACGCCGCAGACGCGTAAATCATGGATCCAGACGGCTACGACGAGCTACGGACCCGAGCGCCGCCCGAGCTGGGCTAGGGGGACGCGGAACGCGCGTGAACTCAGAGAGTAGTCTATCGAACTTATTGCGCGGCATCACGAAAGCTGAACTGCCCCGTGTCGAAGCGAGATGGTGCGGCGGCGTCGCGATCCCTCCGGTGCAGCAGCGACGTTGTCTCGTCCGCAGCGTCGCGGAACTCGCTCTCGAGGTCGGCGGACGACTGCTTGGCGAGCCACGAATGCCTCGCGACGGGCACGTCCGCCCCACCGCCGCCGCGCTCGCGGATCTTGCGCTCGTCAGCTTCTAGTGTAAACGAGCACAGGTATTGAAAGAACGCCGCACCGCCCCAGGCAATGATAGTCGTCCAGACGAATGTCCGTCGGCGCCCGTAGTGCTTGATGAATTTGGCCACGAGCCAGGGACCGCCGCCCTTGCCGAGGTCGTCGAAGATGCTATGAATTGCCATCGCCGACGCGCGAGCGCGCGGATAGGTCACGTTAGCCAAGCACGCGTGGACGATGAGGCCCACCTGCGAGGCGAGGAGGCCCAGAAAAAACGCGATGCACATGAGGCGTGGTAGGTGGTGGTGGTGCGGCGACCGCGGCGTCATACCAGCTCGGGCAGTTGTGCTTCCCGTTCTGGGGCGCGATATCCGACAGGATCGGCCGGCGGCCCGTCATGCTCGGTTGTTTGTCCGCGTCGTGCGTCTGGTTGTTGCTGTTTGGCCTGGCGCCGAGTCTCAGCTTCGCCGTCGTCTGCCGCTTCGCGCATCGCGACGCTCGCGGCGGCGAATTCGCAATTGGCGCGCCCCCGCGTCCCCTCGTCCGCGCTACGGCGTCGACGCAAGGCATCTACACACAGGCCTTCTCGCTGCCGCCGTGGCCCGAGGACAAGAGCCCCTGGCGCTACCTGCTCCGCTGCCGGTCTTCTTCATTACAGGACCTCAGCTCGAGCGGGACGCTCCTCTACTGATTTTGTATATAGTTTTTGTGTACATAAAACATTACATCCGTATATTGATCACGCTCGAGTCGCCCCGGCTGCGCCCGAGCAAGGTGTCTCCACTGACATTGCGCGCGAACGTCGCCGAGACGACCCTACCGGAACTCATCCGCGACATGTCGTGCAAATGAGATTGCGTCAGCTTGATGCGCCGCAGTTTCACGCCGTCGGGTTCCGGCGCCCAGACGTGGTCGCCCAGGTCCACGGCGACCGCGCGCGGCGCCGCCTGGCCGGGGCCGCGCGCGGTGCCCACTCCGGGCGACGTCGCCAGTTCGTCGAAAAAATGAGAGGGCGGCGCGGACTTCGTTATGGCGACGCCGCCGGGCAGCGACAGTAAGGCCCAGCCGTCTCCGTTAAACTGGATTCTCGTATCCGTCGCGAGGCGCTTCCAGAGGCGGCAGCCGCCGAAGGGGAGCCGCTTCCCATCGTGTGGAGACCGGTCCCAGAGGCACCCGTCCACGCGCAATTTCATCGGTGCTGGCGCCTCGTTCTGTGGTCGTCTTATGCGTACGGCTACCACAGGTACCCTACCTTGAGGTTGCAGATCAACAACGAGGGAAGCGCAGTAGTTGTACTCATACACAGAACCGACGCCGGGCTTCGTCGCCGAGGACGCACAGCACGCGCAGTGTGAACTATCAGAATCGAACTCGAAGCGCTGACCGCTACATTCATCATCAAGGTGCACAGAGCGCGCGCAGGCCGAGGCCGTGTCCCGTTTACCAAGGACTCTTGAGCTACCACAGCTCCTCTTCTCATGCACGAGGTCCGCGCAGAACGTCGCCATACTTGGCTCGAAGGCGCCCATCGTGACCTGTGTCGAATCAACCAGTGAGTTAGGTTATCCTGAGAAATATTGCGGAGACCTTCGTGCACCTCCACGCCATCGAGCCGACGCGGCCAAGGGGACAACGTCGCGTCGATGGCGTGAACTCTACGCCATCGAGCAGACGCATTTATAGGTACAGCATCGCGTCGATGGCGGGCGCCCAAAATCTGATTTCCACACAGATCGTCACGGTCCCGCACCACGGCTGCCCGTTGTCCGAGGGCGGGCCGCCGATGCCCACCAGCCTTGATATCGTGGAGGCGCGCTGGGCGAAGTCGCGCGCGCCTGACGCTTCGGTGGCGCCCGGCGCGGCGACCGGCCTCGCGCTATTAATTCGTAGCGGTTTGTTTTCTTCCCCATTCAATCTCAAAGCATCCAAGCACCAGTCCTGCACTCCTGATGATATTCTCAATACTCTCCACCTCTGTATCGAATAGTCGCGCCACTCGCCGTCACACCCACTTCGCCACGGTTCTGCTGTGCGCACGTCCAACGTTTCCCACGTTTCCTCATCCGAGTGGACGCAGCTGTCGCAGGCTTCCAGGGTCCAGTCCGTCGGCGTGTCTTCCCCACAGTCCGATCCTATTCTATACGCGGCTAACTCGCGTAGGGGCACCTCAAGATCCAACGACACCCAGCCCGTCGGCTCGGCGCTGCAAAAGTCGTGGTGCAGGCGGCCGTCGCTGAGTAGTTTGGGCTCGAAGCCCTTCTGGGCGCGCGGCGCGCTCGCCGTGGCTTTTGAAGCTGCTACTTCTCTACCTGAGGAGTCCAGAAACACCAACTCCCCAATGCAGAACTGCGTGTGCCGGTCGCGGCCGGACACGACCATGCGCACCCGCGTTCGTCCGGGCGGCGCGACGTCCGTCCGGGGCGGGCCCGCGGAGACGGCGGCCGACGTCGCGGGGGCCGTGAGGGCCTTGCTGGGGGTCGGGCCGTCCGTCCGTCCGTCGTGGGGGCCGGCCGTCGTTGTTGTTGTCGTCGTCGTCGCCGTGGCGGCCGCCGCGATGAGCAGCAGCGTCCGCAGCCGCAGCATTGTTCCCCTCTCAACTCAGGCTGTGGCCCATGGTGCGCGCCGAAAGTGATGCGGTGCCTTGGGGCGGTCGTGCAGTGCTGTTACCACGTGCAGCAATCTTCGACGAGTCCGTCACTGGCGACCGGGCTGCGATGTGCGTCGTCGGCTCGATTAGCTAGCGGCCTGTAACACACTAGCAAGCTAATCCGCCGATCGGGATTGCGACAGTGCTGCTGCTCACCGCCTTTGGGGGCAGCCCCCGCCTGCATTCACCTATTCGCGAGGCAGCCGTTCGCTGCTGCTGCTACACCAGCACAGGCTGGCCTCATCATCAAATCGGACCTGGCGCTGCACGGGACTAGCTCCGCTTTCCTTGGCATCCCGATATGCAGATTTTCGTCAAGACCCCGACGGGCAAGACGATCACGCTCGACGTCGAGCCGTCCGAGACGATCGACAGCGTGAGGCTGAAGATCCAGGACAAGGAGGGCATTCCTCCTGACGAGCAGCGCCTCATCTACGGCAGGCAGCTCGAGGACGGCCGCACTCTGAGTGACTACGACATCCACATGGAATCGACGCTCCACCTGGTGCTCCGGCTAGGAGGAGCACCTCCTGGCCCGTATTACCATCAGTGGATACGGAGCATCGCCGTAAATGGAGCAGATCTGAGGACGTCAGATGTCCCGTTCGAGAATGAAGCAGGAGATGGAACTTTAGTTTCCATTCTATTTTGCACGAACGCCGAGTCCTCAGACCCTGCAAAAGGCAACTCGTATATAAACGTGGCCGCCCTGATCCCTCCAATTAGGAATGAATCGTCGAATGTAGAGGCGTTCGCTATCACATGTCGTGGGGGCGATGACAGACGAAGGGAATGTGTCCTGGCTAACGGCTCTCGTGTCCTGGCGTTGCTGCCCACGGCATTCACACACACAGCGAACACATTGAATATCAGATTCCCGAAGCTTCGGCCGGGAGAGTACTACATCTTCAGGATCGCTACCTTGGGCAGAGGGAGTTGTGTGGGCAGGTCTGGTGAATGCTTCCGGGATCGACATGCGGTGCGGTTTCAGACTCGCGATCGGGTCCTCGCTTGTCCGATCTGCCGCACGCAGCCTCCACGCCGCGCCTGTGGGAACAGAGTCTTCGCATCGGCGAAATGTCCGGTCTGCCTCGAGACGGCGGAACCCGTCGTGGCCCTGCCCTGCGGCCACGCCCTCTGCGAGGCCTGCTTCGGGAGCATCCCGGGCGGCGCCCTGCTCGTCAATGGACAAAGTGTCGGCGCTACTCCTCGCCCTACGGAGGAGGCGCAGGACCGCGACGCGACGCGGCAGCGGCGGGAAGCGGCGCGAGAAGACGAGGACGCGGCGGCGCGGCGCGAGGCCGTCGAGCGGTCGCGGCGCGAGGCGGAGCGGGCCCGCGCCGAGCTCCGCGCCGCGCGCGACGAGGCGGCGCGCCGCGAGGCTGCCCGCGCGAGGGAGCGCGACGAGGCGGCGCGCCGCGAGGCCGCCCGCGCGAGGGAGCGCGACGAGGCGGCGCGCCGCGCGAGGGAGCGCGACGAGGCGGCGCGCCGCGCGAGGGAGCGCGACGAGGCGGCGCGCCGCGAGGCCGCCCGCGCGAGGGAAGCGGCAGCGAGAGAGCGCCCATCCTACAATGCCGCATTCGCGGTTAACCAGCGCGTCGAGGTGCGGTCGCGCGGCGGCAACCAGTGGTTCACCGGCAAGATCACAGCTATTCGCGGCGACCGCTTGTACGACATCCTATACGACGACGAGGATTCCGAGGCACGCGTCGCCGAATCGCGGATTCGCCGGTGGGTATCCACGCCGCACACTGGGTAGTAATAAGTTACTAATAACACCACGGGCACCATGCAGAAGTGCGAGAATTCCTTTGGGCTGCTCGTACGGTTACTTAGAGCAATGCTTATAGAATCTGCGATTCATGACGACTTTGCGCTGCGAGTAAAGCCGGGATTCCTTGCGAACTAATTACGCGCTAGCGGCATGTAAGACACTAGCAAATCCGGAGAGCTGCTGGATCGCGACGTGCTGCTGCTCACCGCCGCTTTGGGGGCAGCCCCGCCTGCATTCACCTATTCGCGAGGCAGCCGTTCGCTGCTGCCGCTGCACCAGTACAGGCTGGCCTCATCATCAAAGCGGACCTGCGACGCAGCGCGGCACGGGACTAGTTCCGCTTTCCTTGGCTTCCCGATATGCAGATCTTCGTCAAGACCCTGATTGGCGAGACGTTCACGCTCGACGTCGAGCCGAGCGACGCGATCGACAGCGTCAAGCAGAAGATCCGGTACAGGGGCGTTCCTCCGGACCAGCTTCGCCTCATCTACGCCGGCAGACAGCTCGAGGACGGCCGCACGCTGAGTGACTACAACATCCACATGGAATCGACGCTCTACCTGGTCCTCCGGTTAGGAGGTGGACCTCCCAGGGCCCGTTACCATCAGTGGATAAAGAGAATCACCGTAAATGGAGCAGATCTGAGGGATGTCCCGTCCGAGAATGAAGCAGGAGATGGAACTTTAGTCTCCATTCTATTTTGCACGAACGCCGAGTCCTCAGACCCTGCAAAAGGCAACTCGTATATCAACGTGGGAGCCCTGGTCCCTCCAATTGCGAATTGCATACCGTGCACTATCGCGGACTATCGCGGCAATGATGAGCGGTTGCTGCCCACGGCCGTCACACACACAGCGAACACATTGAACATCAGTTTCCCAAAGCTCCGGCCGGGAGAAGACTACGTCTTCAACATCAACCCCGTGGGCGACCGGAGTTTTGTGGGCAGGTCTGGGCGAATTGTGGGTTCACATGAGGTGCGGTTTCAGACTCGCGATCGGGTCCTCGCCTGCCCCATCTGCCGCACGCAGCCCCCACGGCGCGCCTGTGGGAACAGAGTCTTCGCCTCGGCCCACTGTCCCGTCTGCTTAGAGACGGCGGAACCCGTCGTGGCCCTGCCCTGCGGCCACGCCCTCTGCGAGGGATGCTTCGGGAGCATCCCGGGCGGCGCCCTGCTCGTCAATGGACAAAGTGTCGGCGCTGCTCCTCGCCCTACGGAGGAGGCGCAGGACCGCGACGCGACGCGGCAGCGGCGGGAAGCGGCGCGAGAAGACGAGGACGCGGCGGCGCGGCGCGAGGCCGTCGAGCGGTCGCGGCGGGAGGCGGCCGAGGAGCGCGAGCGGCGCGCCGCCGTCGAGCGGTCGCAGCGCGAGGCGGAGCGGGCCCGCGCCGAGCTCCGCGCCGCGCGCGACGAGGCGGCGCGCCGCGAGGCCGCCCGCGCGAGGGAGCGCGACGAGGCGGCGCGCCGCGCGAGGGAGCGCGACGAGGCGGCGCGCCGCGAGGCCGCCCGCGCGAGGGAAGCGGCAGCGAGAGAGCGCCCATCCTACAATGCCGCATTCGCGGTTAACCAGCGCGTCGAGGTGCGGTGGCGCAGCGGCAACCAGTGGTTCACCGGCAAGATCACAGCTATTCGCGGCGACCGCTTGTACGACATCCTATACGACGACGAGGATTCCGAGGCACGCGTCGCCGAATCGCGGATTCGCCGGTGGGTATCCACGCCGCACACTGGGCATAAATAAGTTACTAAACACCTGCAGAAGTGCGACAATTCCTTTGGGCTGCTCCTTGCGCAACACGCGCTAGCGGCATGTAAGACACTAGCAAATCCGGAGAGCTGCTGGATCGCGACGTGCTGCTGCTCACCGCCGCCGCTTTGGGGGCAGCCCGTTTGCATTCACCTACTCGCGAGGCAGCCGTTTGCTGCTGCTACCAGCACAGGCTGGCCTCATCACCAATGCTGGCTTGATGGTGGTAAAACTGGTGCCAAAATACGCCCTGCGACGCAGCGCTGCACCGATATGCAGATCTTCGTCAAGACCATGACGGGCGAGACGTTCACGCTCGACGTCGAGCCGAGCGACGCGATCGACAGCGTCAAGCAGAAGATCCGGTACAGGGGCGTTCCTCCGGACCAGCTTCGCCTCATCTACGCCGGCAGACAGCTCGAGTACGGCCGCACGCTGAGTGACTACAACATCCACATGGAATCGACGCTCCACCTGGTCCTCCGGTTAGGAGGTGGACCTCCCAGGGCCCGTTACCATCAGTGGATAAAGAGAATCACCGTAAATGGAGCAGATCTGAGGGATGTCCCGTCCGAGAATGAAGCAGGAGATGGAACTTTAGTCTCCATTCTATTTTGCACGAACGCCGAGTCCTCAGACCCTGCAAAAGGCAACTCGTATATCAACGTGGGAGCCCTGGTCCCTCCAATTGCGAATTGCATACCGTGCACTATCGCGGACTATCGCGGCAATGATGAGCGGTTGCTGCCCACGGCCGTCACACACACAGCGAACACATTGAACATCAGACCCCAAAGCCGCCGGGAGAAGACTACGTCTTCAACATCAACCCCGTGGGCGACCGGAGTTTTGTGGGCAGGTCTGGGCGAATTGTGGGTTCACATGAGGTGCGGTTTCAGACTCGCGATCGGGTCCTCGCCTGCCCCATCTGCCGCACGCAGCCCCCACGGCGCGCCTGTGGGAACAGAGTCTTCGCCTCGGCCCACTGTCCCGTCTGCTTAGAGACGGCGGAACCCGTCGTGGCCCTGCCCTGCGGCCACGCCCTCTGCGAGGTGTGCTTCGGGAGCATCCCGGGCGGCGCCCTGCTCGTCAATGGACAAAGTGTCGGCGCTACTCCTCGCCCTACGGAGGAGGCGCAGGACCGCGACGCGACGCGGCAGCGGCGGGAAGCGGCGCGAGAAGACGAGGACGCGGCGGCGCGGCGCGAGGCCGTCGAGCGGTCGCGCCGCGAAGCCGCCGAGGAGCGCGAGCGGCGCGCCGCCGTCGAGCGGTCGCGGCGCGAGGCGGAGCGGGCCCGCGCCGAGCTCCGCGCCGCGCGCGACGAGGCGGCGCGCCGCGAGGCCGCCCGCGCGAGGGAGCGCGACGAGGCGGCGCGCCGCGCGAGGGAGCGCGACGAGGCGGCGCGCCGCGAGGCCGCCCGCGCGAGGGAAGCGGCGGCGAGAGAGCGCCCATCCTACAATGCCGCATTCGCGGTTAACCAGCGCGTCGAGGTGCGGTCGCGCGGCGGCAACCAGTGGTTCACCGGCAAGATCACAGCTATTCGCGGCGACCGCTTGTACGACATCCTATACGACGACGAGGATTCCGAGGCACGCGTCGCCGAATCGCGGATTCGCCGGTGGGTATCCACGCCGCACACTGGGTAGTAATAAGTTACTAATAACACCACGGGCACCATGCAGAAGTGCGAGAATTCCTTTGGGCTGCTCGTACGGTTACTTAGAGCAATGCTTATAGAATCTGCGATTCATGACGACTTTGCGCTGCGAGTAAAGCCGGGATTTCCTTGCGAACTAATTACGCGCTAGCGGCATGTAAGACACTAGCAACATGGTTCGGTCGCGCGTTTCTTAACAAGTGACTGCTTAACAATCTACACCCGAGGGACGGCGGGCGTCTCGTAGTCGTCGCGGCTCCGCAGGAGCCGCGCGATCTGCGTCGCGCCGCACGGCGTCCCGCGCTGGTGGGCGGCGAGGACGAGCTTGACGGTGGCCTTGTCGGTGAGGTCGAGGAGGTGGTTCGGACCGTGCGTCCGGAGCGCGCGGGCGATGTCGTCCGGGGGCGCGACCACGCTGCTGTGGATGCCGTACCACGAGCCGGCGGAGCCGCCCGCCTCGGCGGTCTCGAAGCCCCAGTTATGATGCATCGGGCGAATCGACCGGCACGCCTCCCCGAACTGGAGGCGCACCTGGGGGAGCTCGGCGTCCGGCACGCAGCAGCCGATGTGCGTCAAGAGGCAGTAGAGGAAGTGCTGGTGGATCGGGTACTTGTAGAAGCGGTCCGACGCCGTCGAGACCATCTCCTTCTTCGACGTCTCGACGAAGCAGGCGGTGAGGAGCGGCGCGAGCTCGAGCTGGTGCTTCGGGTGGCCGCGCGCGAAGTCGACGACGTTCACGCAGCTGACGACGACGAGCCGCACGCGCGTGTCGTCTTCGGGGCACCACCCGGGGATGATGTTGCGCCGCGACTGGCAGATGTCCGCATTGAGGAAGGCGATGAGCCGCATGAACGTCGCCCGGTCCATAATGAGGCGCCGCTGCCGAATGAGGCGGTTGAGGAGCGCGAAGCCGCAGCGCGCCAGCCACTCCAAGCCCGAGAGGAAGTAGGTGCGCCGCGCGGCCAGGGCGGGCGGCAGGTCCGCGAAGGACCACACAATCAAGGCCTCCAGCGGCGGCGCGACGGCCAGCACTCGTTCGTAGGCGTCCACCGCGGCCCGCGCTTCGTCGCACACATACGCGTCCGTCAGGAAGCCGCGGCGCGCGTGGACTATCGCCATTCCGGACGCGAAAGCCGCGGCGCGTGAGCCGGCCATCGCCCCGATCATGAAGCGGTGGCGTGCCGAAGCGCCGTACGCGCCCGCCAACGCGTGCTGGAGCCAGTCGTTCATGAGCGGCGCGATCTCTACGGCGTCGATGTTCGAATGTTTGAGCACGTTGCTTGTGGCTTGCTGTTTTTCTGTGTAAGCGCCGTGCGCCAGCTGGTGGCCGGACGTCCTCACCAGCGACATCTTTGCGAGGTCTCTTGGCGCGGCTTGTATGACTGCTCAGTGGTAGCGCGGCGTAGCGTCACCAGACGTGACGCGATTGCAGCAGCGGCTTTTTCGAGGTGCCAACGTATCGCGAACGGCAGGTGCTAAGCTCCAAAGCTCTCACAACGAGCTCTACGCAGCGTCAAAGCCGTGCGCGCGCTGCTTCCTAGTGACTTACCGACCGCTAGCGCAAAATCTGGCGCCGCGGGGCTATTTCGCCCGCGAGGCTGCATAAAACAGCTCTCTGGAGTCGTACGCTTACTCTCACAGCTCCTCCAACAATTCTTACGAACCCTACGGCTTTGGAAGCCACTGCATATCATCTGCCTCGACTACACCTTGCTGCCACACGCGCGCGATGGATCACCAGGGCGGGGACCCCGTCGACGCCGCGATGACGTGGCAGGAACGCGCGGACGACAGCAGATCGGCGCTCGATGCGGACGTCGACGACGCGGCGCGGCGGCTCGAGATGGTCGGCCGCGGCCCCGGGTCTCCGGACAAGGCCGCGAGACCGCGAGACGCTCCTGGCAGCGCGAACAGAAGGCCTCGGAAAAGCGGCGGCGAGAGACCCGACGGCGGCGTCCCGCTCACGCAGGACGCGACGGACGAGGTCCCCCCGCCCAAGTCCCAGTACGAGATCGAGCGCGACGAGCGCATCGCGCGGAACGAGGCGTTCATGCGGTCGCTCGGCCTCGGCGGCGGCCTCGGCGCCGTCGTGCCGGCAGCGCCAGCGCCGGCACCGCCGCCGCCGTGGGCCCGCGCTGGCGCCCCACCGCCCGCGGTCGGCACGCCCGTGCAGGCCAAGGACGACGCGGCCGTACGCGGTGTGGTTTCACTCCGCGGGAGAGCTCGACAGACCCTGGACGTGCGCACGACGAGCGGCACTGTTGTACCGCTCCGGAAGTCGCAACTGGTACCTACGGTCTTGACCGACGACGAGGCCGCGTTCTGCTCGCGCCCTCTGACGCGCGTGGAGTACCTGCAGGCGCAGCTCGACGGCGTGCTTACGGTCAGTTACGCCGGTCAAAGTTTTAGGAACGGCTTCCAGGCGGCCGACGGTACGCCGCGGCGCCAGTTTGAGGCTTTGGTGGATGGTAGGGTCCGGTGTGCGCTCTGCGACGGCGCGGATGGTCAGGTCTGGAGGTGGGAGGCGTCGGGCACCGCGATTCAAACTTGCGCTGATCGAAAAGACGCGCTCCTCACAACTTTGCGCTTCCACAGCGGCGCAGTTTCTTCCTCGCGTGGTAACTCTGCGACATGCGCTCATCTCGCGCGGCTCCTGGCCGCGGCCGGCGTGGAGGCGAAGGCCTCATCATCGTCAGATGATGACGACGACGCGCCCCCGGTGCCGTCGTTGTTGGGGCGGCCCGGCGCGTCGTCCATGTCGACCGCGACGGCGGAGCTGGCACCAGGGGACGCAGCCTTAGAATTGCTGAAGGACGAGTTCCGGCGCGGCGAGGACGACGGCGACTGGGCCCTCAACGAGGACAACTGGTCGGAACGCCCGGGCATGCTGATCGAGGCGAGCAACACGTGGCGCAGCTCAGTCAGAGGCGTCGACGTCCCGCTGGCGTCGATATTCGCGCCGCGGCGGCAGTGCGCTCCCAACGTGACGCCGCCAGTAGTGATTGATTTCGAGGAGCCGAGAAGGCTACGGAGCGACAAGGGGCACGAAAAGCTCTTTGTGCTCGTGCAACAGCTCCCGGACAGCCCTCTCGATGCATTACTGGGGAAGCTGCCACCGCTCGAGCTGCGCAGCTCTGGGTTCTCGTCGTCGGAGGAGGACGAGGCGTCGGCCGAGGACGAGGAGACGCCGCGCCGATTTCTCATTGGTGAGGACGGCCTAGTAACAAACGCGGCGCCCTGGTATTTAAATATGGCCGCGGCGAGGAAGCCCAAAGCAGATGATGCTATGATATTAAGGGAGACGGGGTCGCCTGCTGGTCTGTATTCTGCGGCTCAAGCGCCGCCGCGGCCGTCGGTCGAGGACTTGTTGCCATCGGAAAGGGGGACCGAAGGCCGCGAGGCCTACTTGGCAAAGCGCGAGGCGGAAACGCGCCGAGTACAAAATATGGCTGCGGAACGTTCCGGCAATTTGGACTTGGCGGTCTTCAACCAACCATGTCCACAAGGTTCTGCTTGCACTAGAAAAAACCGTCCCGATCCAACCGAACGGTGCCGATACGTGCATGAACATACGGATGATAGGCCTCTTTTCTACGGATTTGATTGTGCGACGGGAGAATGGTCGGACACGGACTTTAAGAAGGCGTTGGATTCGGGGGTGATGCGCGACTCCGTCACCGGCGAACGCGTTACGGTCGGGGTGCTAGGATACCGGGGCCGCTGCACCATCACGTTTGCGAATGGCAACACGGCGTCGCGATACATGAAGCAGCTCCGGGTGCCCGGGGAGGACGACTAGAGCTCCGTCGTCTGTAAGCTTGTAATATGGAAGCCTGGGCCCTGGGGCGGGGGGCGAGAGCGCCGAGCGCTGTGTCTGTCCCTGCGGCAGCTGATGCTAGATTGTCTAGTGTTTTTTTCACTGAACCTACGGTCCCAAGCGAATCGGAAAGGGGAGGGGTCGTGGCAAACGCAAGGGCTTGGTCGGTGATCCGCGCCGGCGCCCGGCCGCCCGGCCGCGCCGCGCTATCCAGGAGCGCGTCGCGTGGCAGGGCGGCGCGGGGCGGCGGACGCGGACCGCCGGCGCGGCCTTACTTCGCCGGCTTGCCGGCCTGCCGTGCCGATCGCCGCGGTCCCGCGGGCTTGGGCGACGCGGCCGCGGCGCGCTTCGGCTTGGGCGAGGCCGCCGGCTTGGCCGCGGGCTTCGCGGCCGGCTTCTTGGGCGAGCTCGGCTTGCGGCTCAGGGGCTCCGGCGTCGCCGAACGCTTCGGCTGCACGCGCGTCGGCTTCGGCGACGCCGCGGCCTTGGGCTTGGCGGCCTTGGGCTTGCGCCCCCGCACGTATTTCTGGACCTTGCCGCCGTAGATGAGCACGACCGTCACGGCCGCCACACATGACGCGACGACGACCTCTGGGGCGACGTCGAGGAAGAAATACGCCGCGGCGCCGGCGCCGACCGCGGTGGCGAGCAGGATCGTGTCGAGGCTCACTTTGGGACCCTTGGCGGTCTGTGCTCGCGTCCGCCGCGTCGCCGGCATCGTTTTTTTCGATCAGTTACTGCTGTGGTTTTATCCACCGCGGGGGCGTATCTCGGCTTGTCGCTTCGCGTCGACGCCGTGTGAGTGATTGTTACCGACGTGAGATACGTAACTGTTTGCCGCGCGCCGTCGCGCCCTCGCAAATCACCCCTAAAAAGAGAGGCTGTGCCAAAATAACTGTAAATCGGGGTGGGAAAAGCAGACTCGCGCACGCGTCTCAACGACTGGCAATGAGCGTCTAGAAGTTCCGTGCACGAATATCATAACCACAAACCGCATTACTCACACGCGGGCCCCGCCGCCGCGGCCGCGCAGGGACCGCTTCCGTTTTTTGGGCCCGCGCCGCATCCCCCGCCGCGTATCAGGTTTGTGCCGATCCGGATGGGCAGCAAGCACGCCGTCGATGTCGGAAGGAGACAACGAAGCCGCCAACTCCACAGCGCCGAGGTCGTCCAGGACGTGCTTCGGGGACGCGGAACCGACGACGGCGACGACACCAAGCCGCAGAGCAAAGGCCAACAACGTCCGTTCCGGCGTCGCGCCCCGCTTCGCCGCCAGCGCCGACAGCGCCGAGGACCGCCGCAGCGCGGGCGCGTTCGTCGTCACAAGCCCAGGAGCCTGGAGCACGACGCCATGTTTTTCAGCTAAAGCGCGGTCCTCGCCGTTGAACGCGCGGTCGGCTCGCAACCGTGTCTGGTGCAGGCTACATCTAGGCCCGTCCAATCGTAGAAGTTCTTCCAGGAGTGGCGGCGGGAAGTTGCACACGCCAATCAAATCGGTGCGGCCTTCCTTCACCAAGCGCTGCAGCGCGCGCCACCTGTGTGGAAATCAAATGTACGGCGCGTGATCGCTTCGTCCTCCACGCCATCGACGCGACGCCTGCTCGATGGCGTGGCGGCGTGGGTCTCTCACGACGACGCGTATCAGCCAGCGCGGGCACGTCATCGCCGAGAATTGACTTAGTGAAGAATTATCGGGTGCACCCGACACACTGGTTGATTTCCACACAGCGCGCCACGCCGCGACGTCGTCGTCTGTCAGCTTGCTAGTTTGCCGCGCCTCCTCCGACGGGCCCCGCAATAAAAGACCGCCGACGCGAGCCACGCCCAGCTCGTCGAGGCCGCGCCGCGCCGCCGCGTAGCACCGTCGCCCGGCATCGCCCGACGACGACGCCGTGTAGTGGACCTTGAGCTGCACGAAGACGCCTGTGCGCAAATCAAACAGTAAGCCGGGCGCAGGCCGTGATGACTGAATCGAGTGGTGTAAGACCCACAACCGCCACGCCATCGAGCTGGCGTCGCGTTGATGTGCCGCGCCGCGAGAATTTGATTTATGCACAGAAAGACGCCGTCGACCAGAGCCTCGCCGACGGCGCTCTCGTTGTACCGCTTCCGCTCGCCGTGCGCCGTGTCCACACCTCGGAAACCAGCGTCGAACGCCTTCTTCACCAGCTCCGCAGTTCGGTGGCGCTTGTGCGCCGTCGCGTAGATCAACTTGGGCACCTGGACGAGCGTGCCGTTCGACGCAGGCACTTCAAAGAATGAAGGCGCGCTCCGACGCGGCGGCGGCCGTCTGACTACATCGTACAGATTCACGGCGTCGACGGCGTGCAGCAAAAGCAGGAGTGCTAGTCTGCCTTTTCGCGCTGGAGCTCTTTCGCGACCCAGTTGAGCGAGCCGAAGAGGCCCAGGGCGAGCCCGGTCATCGCGTACAGATGGATCGCGATGTTCGGCCACGCGACGGCACTTGCCAGCATCACCACCATGAGTGCTATGAGCGCCGCGTTGGCGACCGGCACCATTTTGATGGCAGTGCCCGGCTCGAGCAGGTCCTCGAGGAAGGAGCCCATGGGTGCGCATGCACGTCGACGGCGTGTGGCTGAGCGGAGCAGTCAGCGACGCGCTGGCGCTGGCACGAGTGCAAAACGTGATTTGAGCTGCAAAAGTGCGCCTCACAGAGTGTTTTTTACAAGCTCGCGACCCGGCCGCTTGCTAGCGTCATGTGAGACACTAGCACACAGCCTTTCATCTTAAAACCGGCCGTACCTCAGCGCATAGAGCAGCGTTAGTGATTGATTGATAGGACTGCGCTATTTTACTGCCCTGTGCCAGCGGGAGAAAAAGAAGGGCATCGATTCGCTCAGACAACAGTGAGGTGGTTTGAGTGCAGCCCAGCAGTTGGCCTCAGCTAACGATGTCGACGCGCGCCCTGCTGCTGCTAGGCGTCTGCGGCGTCGCGCTCCAGCCGTCTCGACCACCACACCACCCAAAGACGCGGCGCCACGCCGCGACCCAGGAGCCGCCGCCCGCCGACAAGCCGCCATTGACGCCGCCGACGCCCCCTCCCCCAAAGCCCGTCACGGGCCCCTGGCAGTGGTCGCCCGACCAGCAGAAGGCCGAGACCGAGGTCGCCGCGTGGAGGAGAAGTGTCACGAGCGCCGACTTCGACGATGCTTTAGTGTTCCGTCTCTTCCGGCGGCAGTTCGAGGTGCTGCTGCCGGACTTCGAACCGAAGGAGCAGTTAGCTGTGTCCGCACGGCGGGGCCGGGCTTCCTTACGACGGTTGAATGGCGACGCGAGAGCCATAAACAAGCTGTTCAACCCGCTCTGCACGGACACGAACTGGCCCTTGCAGCTCACGCGATGTGCTTGTGATGCGGTCTCAATAGCTTGGACGTCGGTGTTTACATTAAATAGAGATCCACTCGAGGTTAGAATATCCAAGGCCGAGCTCGACTTTGATCAAAAACTGCAGCGACCTACCAATGCCGAGTTAAGGCGAGCGGGCATCGAGTGGCGGTCGTTGTTCGGGCCCTTACCTTCCTACATGCGCGAGCACCCGACCGTCGAGGGCGCTCGTTATTTGATTGACGAGTTGGTATGTGTGGCGCGAAGGGTAGAGACGCCCTTTGCTCGCGGGAGCAACGCTACATTAAGAGTGACCTTCTCCGGCGTCGACGCGCGAAGTGTAGACAATTCGTCACGCGTGGCAGACTTAAAAAAGTGCTGGGCCTCGTTCAACACGCCGCCGAATCAGAAATACGCCTTCATCGCGAAGCGCATCGTCGCGCGGGAGATGGTCGTGGAACTGTGTTTTGAAGGGGATGCTCGCGCCGAGGCGGCGGCGGCTGCTGTCAGGAACGCGGCGGAAATAGCGTTCGCTCCCACGACGATCCGGATCGCGCCGCCGGGCACGGGCCACGACGAGCCCCCGGTCTTGGACATGGATCCGTGCGGCGCGGCGTCCTCGCATCGATGGCGTCGAGCTCCACGCCGTCGCCGCGTCGACGGTGTTCCACGCAGGCTGCGGCTCCTGTCGCGACGGACGCGCCGGTCGAAGAAAACCGCGCCGGTCGTCGTCGAGGAACCCCACGACCCCCACGAGCACGAGACGCACGTCGAGATTTGCGCAGAGAACGACCAGGAATCTCCACCCACGGAGGAGGAGGAGGCGCCGCCTCCACCGGAACCAGAATTTGTGGAAGTGTTCCGCGCGCCGACGCCGGCGGCCTTGGTGACCTTTGGGTATGATTCGCCTGCGAATGAAGTGGCGTCGGTGCGCTTTGATTTGGACTTGCGGCGGGGGCGCGTCTCATTGACGCCCGACACACTACGGGAGCCGGCGCGGCGGCCGGGCGATGTCGATTTAGGAGTCTTCATGCGGCTCGGGAGCTCGGGCGCGGTGTCGGTGTCGCGGCCCGTCGACGACGTGCCGGGGGGTGTCGGGGGTAGGGTGCGTCGCGTGCTGCGGGACCGCGTCGTGCGGCCGTTTCTTGCTCTTTTCATCCTGGCGTGGGGGCTGCGGTTGTTCTAGTATTGTTCAAATTAGTCTTTATCATCCATGTTTGTCATGGAACAGCTCCCCCCGGGCCACCGCGTCCCGGATCGCCTGCGTGCAGTCGGGGCGCGCGAGGATCCAGGGATGCAATGTAGTGTCATCGCGTCCGGAACGCGTCACGCAGTCGGCCCTCGTGCTCCTCGCGCCGTGCCGGACGAGCAGGTCGACGGTGCGCATGAAGAAACGAAGCATCGGCACGACCAGCTCGGAATCAATCTCCGGTTCAAAATCAGAGTCGACCTCCGGGTCAGCCTCGGCCAGAAGATCACTCTGAACAACCTCAATCGTCTCCGCGAGCGAGTCCAATATCATCCACAGCGGAGTGCGAGACATCCAATGCGCAACGTCATAAGGAGCATTAGGATCGACGCCGTGTTCCGTGAGCAGCAGCTCGACGGTGCCGTAGAACGTCCTCATCCCGTCGAGAGACTCTCGGAAGCCCTCGTAGCTATTCTGATGCATGTACGCAATTTCACCAAGGATCGGTCGTGAACGCACGTCCACGCCCTTTCCGACCAGGCTGAAGAACGTCGCGGCCCACAGGCCCCAAGAAGTCTCGTCGCCGATTTCCATCAGCTCCGGAAATACCCCTTCAACCAAGCACTCAATGCCTCGGTCGGGCGGGAGCACGGAGATGAGCTCTTGGAAGGCGAACTTCGCTATCCGCCTCACGTTGAACGTTGAAGAAGTTGTTTTTTTTAGAATGCACATGTCACCGGCACCATCTATAGTAAGTTTCTGGAGAATGCTGAACCGCCCCGCGCGCAGTGCCGCAGAGAGTGACATGCAGGTAGAGACCGTCTCCGTATTGTTCAAGGTAAATTCACACACGTTTGGGAAAGAGGCGACGCAGTCCACAATATGCTTCGTCTGGACGGGATTGAACGCGTTCCCCCCTCCACACTCCGTCACGATGAGTACATGTCGCAGTCGGCGGCTCGCGATGTCGCACCACCGCCTTACGTCTGCGTCGTAGCGCGCGGGAAGCATTACCCCGTTAGGCACTGTCGGAAACCGCCGGAAGAGCCGGTAGCTCAAGTCGATCTGCAGCATGGTGACGTACTTCAGGCTCTCTAGAAAGGAAGAATTGATGCAGCCCATGCGTAGAAAGCTGCCTAGCCATGAGCCGCTCCACGAGGTGTAATGATGATTGTGATTGTAGGGAAACGCGAATTCGACAATGCTTGCGAGTAACTCCGGAGGCAGTGATGCGCAGGTAGTCGATTGCTGGCCGGCGCGCGCCTCGCGCAGGCGCTGCTGTAGCAGGTCAGGATCCATTGTGTTGTGCACTTCGCACGGATGCTCGTTCAGCGCCGCAGCGCAGTGCAGCGATTGGATTTAGAGCGCTGCCGGTTGTCTCCGCCGGCGTTGGGCACAAATGCGGTCAGCGCGGCGGTCTCAAAAGTTCAAAGCCGCGAAGCTAGCGACCGGTAAGACACTAGCACACTCGACGCAATACGACGCGATAGAGTTACCCCCCACCACGCGACGCCGACCGCTGCCCGTTCCGCTTCGCGATGGCCATCGCCCGCGCGACGCCTTGCGAGTGACTACGCGAGTGCTTTTCCCGCGAACGCGGCGCCGTGTGGATGGCCTGGAGGTCGTCGAGGCCGCCGTCGTCGCTCGACTCGCTTCGGGGCGGCGGCGGCGGCTTCGGCGACGGCGCCGGCCGCTGCGCGGCGCGTTCCTTCCTGGCACTTTCGGACTCGCGCGTCTTCCGCGAGAAGCCGGGTAGAGTAGGACTCTCGGGCTGGGGCGGCGGCGGCGGTGGCGGCGGCGACAGGGCTTGCGACGCCGAGGACCGCCTCCTCGAACCCGCGGACGATCTTTTGGACGGCGTCGCCGACGGGCGTTTTTGCCGTTGTAGCCACGCGATGGCCGCGTCGTCGTCCGAACTGTCACTATCCGACTCGTCCTGCTGATCATCAGTCAGCTCCTGCGTCGAGGACCGCTCCCTCGTCTCCTTCTCCGGCGTGTACCCGCTCCGCGTCGGCTCCTCAAAAAAATTCAGGGACGGCTGCTCGTGCAAGGACTCGGCGCGCCGCCGCGCCGTCGGCGCGTCCTCCTGTAGGTCGACGCGCGGCGCCTTCGGGGCGTCTCCTAAAACATTTTTGGACCGGACGCGCTTCATGCCATCGGTTTCCGAGCCGCAACGCGGCCTCTGCTCTGGTGGTTGTGTCAGCGTGAGCTCGGGCAGCTGGAGGCCCGGCGCGATGACGGCAGCTCCTAAACGCGGCGTCAGGCCCGTCGTGTTCGGGGCCGGTGTTTGGGCGGGCGTGATCGTGTCTCCCAGA
Organism: Pelagomonas calceolata; assembly: GCA_918797485.1. Classification (NCBI taxonomy): domain Eukaryota; class Pelagophyceae; order Pelagomonadales; family Pelagomonadaceae; genus Pelagomonas; species Pelagomonas calceolata. The sequence continues at coordinate 277,869 of CAKKNE010000006.1, read as the reverse complement.
ACGATGGGGTCGCGGCCGGCGTCGTCCGTGCCGCTCGTGGTCGTGCGCAGGGCGTTGGGGCGGTCGACGGCGGCGTCCATGGGTGCGGGTGCGCCGCGGCGATGGCGTTTTGGTGTTCTGTCTTCGGTCTGGCCAAGGAGCGGGAACCGCGGGCGGCAGTGGCCGTGGCTGCTTCTATGCTTTCTTGCCAATGCAACGTGGCCCCGAAATGCTCTGGCGCGTCCAAAATGTGCCTGGGCGCGGAGGAAACGCCTCGCATCCAAGGCCGCGATTAGCTAAGAGGCCTGTAACACACTAGCAAAGCACGCCAAACCATTTTGACGACGTCGAGCTAGGGATCCCCGGCAACACGGCGCGGGGTCGCTATAACGCAAGACTAGGTAAAGTGAAGAATTAGCCCGTGTGCTCATCAGATAGCCGCCAAAACGCGGTGTCCGTTCGTGCGTTTCGCCTCCCGCTATGACACACGACGCGCGAAGAGGCTCGAGGCGGTGCACGGTGGGCGCCGTAGGACAATACGGCCCGAAGAAGAGGAACAGCTGAGGTGAAACCCGTCCCATTAAAAGAAGCTGCTATTTTGATGTAGCAATCCATTGACGTTCCATTGACGCAGTATCAGAGAAATGGAAAAATAAGAACGACTTTCCCCGGACCCCCCGAAACAAATTGAAGCAAAACAGGTTTTTTTTTTGCAGCGTGTAGTCCCTGTGGTCGCGCTGACCGTGCTACGTTACTAATATACTGCCTGGAGTGTCGCTTGTCTCAAAACACTAGCGCCTCGCATCGCTCGGTGCGCCAGGGCCCGTAACAGGGCCGTCGCCGCCTCAGCCCAAAGCGCCAGCGAGCGCCGCGCGCCCTCTTAAACACAAAAAAACAACAGCCAATAAGATGTACTGCGCCATCTCCGGCGAGGTCCCCCAGCAACCCGTCGTGAGCCGGAAGACCGGCCACCTGTTCGAGAGACGTTTAATCGAAAAGGCACTCCAAGCGTCTGAGAACCGGTGCCCCGTGACCGGAGAAGAATTAAAACCGGAAGACCTGCTCCCGGTCGCCTGCGACCTGGCCCAGAGGCCAAGACCGCTCTCGGCCACATCTTTACCAGCTATGCTCGCGATGTTCCAGAACGAGTGGGACGACTTGGTCGTCGAAAGCCACGCGACACGAAAGCAATTGCACGCGACGCGGCGAGAACTCTCCCACGCTTTATACCAGCACGACGCCGCTTGTAGAGTCATAGCGAGATTAACGAAAGAGCGTGATGATGCATTGGCACTGGCTAGATCAGGTCAAGGAGTAGTAGTCACGCAGCAGGTCGACCAGGCCGCCTTGGAGCAGGCCTACGCTTGTCTGCAAGACTACTGGAAGGCGACGTCGAAGACGCGAAAGAAGAGAAAAGCTCCCGCGCAATTGGCATCCGCATCTCAAATCAAGACCTGGTCTCCGCAAAAGCCCGCCAAGGTCCTCGGAAGCGCGTCGGGTCTGGCCCACGACGTCAAGTCCGGCTCCACATTAGTCTGGGGCCCGCAGGGCATTGCCTACTGCTCTTCGGCGAAAAAACCTTTGGTCGTGGACAAACCGACCTCAGGCGCCTGCTTCCTGCCCCAAGGGTTACTAACGTGTGGTGACAACATCACTATTTATTCATCAAGTATGGAGGAGCAAGGGACCATTCAAGGCACGTACCAAAGTGTCGACGCGCACAACACCGGTAAATATGCCGTGGCCCTCAAAGCTACGGGTGCCTGGTCCCTGATCTCGTTGGAAGCCAAAACGGTACTGGCTGAAAGTTCGGTCGACCCCGGAGACGCGGCGACCTCTTCCATCAAATTTCACCCTGATGGGATGATCGTGGCTGCTGCAATTTCGACGAATGGTGCTCACAGAGTGAAAGTCTGGGAGGTGAAGGACCAGAAGCCCGTGCACGCCTTCGACGGGCACTCGGCACCCATATCATCTGTCGCTTTCTCGGAGAACGGCTACCACCTCGCGTCGTGTGACGAAGGGGGTACGGTGAAGCTCTGGGACCTGCGGAAGCTCAAAGAACTGAAAAGCTTCCAGGTTGACGGTGCGGGTGCTTCCGTGGCGTTCGATTCTTCGGGCAAGTACTTAGTCGTGAGTACCACTACTAATGTGGTCGTGCGCGAGGTCAAGCCCTGGTCTGACCTAGTGTCGGTCGAAACGAGTTCAATTGGTGCGTGCTTCCTCACGGACGCGCAGGGCGTCGTGGCCGTGGACGGGGGCGGCGGGCTGGTATCGATCGGCAAGTAGGTCTGGGGGATCTAAGACACACACCATTCTTACTTTCCCGGTCGCATCGGCGGCGCGAGCGTGACGCCATCGCCGCGACAGCGCGAGGGTCGCCGACAGCGCGTCGCCGCGAGAGGAGGGCGCGAGGGTCACATCTGGAGCTCGTAGGCCCTCGCTCTAAAAGACGCGTCCCCTCGCTCGAAGAACACGATCCCAGCGCTCCGTTCGACAGGCTTCACCTTGCGCGTGACGGCGTCCTCGACGAGCTTCAGTAAATCTACGAGAGCGTCGCGTCCGAGCACCGGGCCGCGGCCTCCACATACTTTTTTGACGTCCTCGGCGACGAAGGCCAATCGACTAAGCGAGTCGCGCAGATCGAACAAGCTCGATGCTTCCGAAGCCGCGTCGGCGCGCACCCTTACCCGAGGCGCCTCCTTCGCCTCCTCCTGGATGGGCTCGTACGTCGCCCGCAACAATTTCCACATATCAACCTCGCTGCCCGCACAAGCCTCTAACACGGCATCGACCGAACTTAGTTTCGAGGGGTCATATTTCTCGTAGAAGGCGACGAGCCGCGCGCGGTGGTCGCGCGTCGTCCGGTACTTGGTGGTCTTCGAGGGCGTCGGCAACTCGTCGAGGCGCTGCTTCGAACCCGACCGGAGCAACGACGTGGCCCCTCTCAGTGTGCCCCAGAGCGACTTCTTCTTTGGCGTCGGCTTTGGTATTGATGCCGCCTTCCTCTCATGCGTCTGCTGCTTGGCGACGCGCCCGCGATACGTGGTTTGTAGTAATGTCGCGGACCGGTGCAGCGCCTCGGTGTCTTCCCCCTCGGATGCAATGATCGTGGCGCCCGTGAAGAGGATCTGGTCCTCCGCATACCAGAGACACAATGAGTCTGGTGTGTACCCCGGCGTCTGGAGCACTTTCAGTTGGTGATCATCACCTAGATCAATGGCCTCCTCGTTGTGGAGCCACTGATCAATAGTGTAGGGCTCGAAGGTATGTTGGGCCGCCGGTCTAGGCCTTGCTGAAGCCGCGACCTCCACGCCGAGTTTTTGTAAAGATGCGTTGCCGCCGGCGCGCTCGCGATGCGTGTTGACGCACAACCGCGGCAGCTTCGATGCGTGAGGCAGCGCCGCTTTCAAGAAGCTGTCGACCCAGGGGCCGTAAGCTGAAGCATAGCCGTCCACCAGCACCACTTGCTCCGTACCGACAATGACATAGGTGCACGACTCGTCGTCCGCTTCCACGCGCCAGACGCGGGGCGTGAGGCGCTCGATCTTCGTGAAGGCGGCTTGACTGGACCACTGATAAGTAGCGCCAGGTACGCCGGCTTTCACCATGGCTGCTCTGCCTCGGGCAGCTTTGTGACAGCCCGGCTCAGCTTTGGGCCCAGCTCAGCTTTGGGCAGCCGTTCTGGGTGGCTCTGCTGCAGCGACGGCGTCGGGCAGCCGCGGCGTGCGAGCTTGGGAACGTATGCGCGTATGCGTCACGCGGGCAGCAATGCGCGACGCAAACGATGTTTTGACGGCCAAACCCCCCGCGAAACCCGCTCGAATATGAAATTTGAACGTAGCCCCGCCGGGGACTCGATAGCAACGCCTCACCGAGGCGTCACAGACGAATCACGCGTGGGACGACCGGTTTTCTAGCTAGCGCGAGATTTATTGATTCTGCTTGCTTGCCATTTGCAAGGAGGAGGCAGCCCCGCGCCGCAACTGGTGCTCCCGCTGGCTTGACAAGGCAGCGAGGCGGCCCAACCGGTCGCGCGCCCCCCGCAGCACCGACCCGCGCCCCCCGGGGCAGCCCCATGCGCACCACCGATCCCGAGCCCCCGCCCCTCGCGCTGCCGCCGCCGGCCGTGTCCTTCGCGACGCCCGGCAGCCCCAGCAAGCAGCATTCGAGACCGGCCCCACCCAATTTATACAGGATGATCTACGACCCGGACATCGTCAAGAACTTGTTCGTGCGGATTCTGCTCCTGTTCGTTATTACCTTAATAACACACAAGCAGCTCGCGACACCATTAAAAACATACTATGGGCTCCAGACGATCGATGGCGACGGCTTCGGCGTCATGCAGGCCGTCGTCGGCCTCGTCTTTTCGGTGATGATCGGCCAGACCTACGAGTACTATTTTGCCAGACAAGGCGCGATTCAGGACGCCGCGTTCGAAGAATCAGTGGCGTTGTGGCGGCTCTGGGAGACGCTGGGCGCGACGCTGGCGGACGAACGGGCTCTACGGTCCGGCGAGCGCATGATCAAGGCCTACGCGGACCACCTGTTGGCGGGCGGTCTCTCGAATGCGGCTACACTGATTGTTGAGCTTGATATTGGTGGCAAGACCGTCAAACTAGGCGACTTACTGCGACTAGTAGCCGACGGGCCCATCACCTCGGAAAGCGCCGCCGCTGCGGTGCATCAAACGTTACGAGACGTGCACCGGTGCGCCGCGAAAAGAATCTCGAATATCAACGCCGATTTACCGTTATTACAATGGCGCACGCTAGAAACGTTAGCCCTCTTCATCGGCGCGTCCTTCTCACTTGTAAGTCTAGACAACGAGTGGGTCGAAGCCGTGGTTTTTGCGTCCGGCGTCGCCGCGACGGCGCTCTTCTATTTCGTGTTGCGCGATTTATCAGATCCCTTCTCGGGCCACTGGTCCGTCATGGCCGCGGAGGAGGCGATTCATTTGCTGAGCGTGCGCATCGACGGTCCTAGAAGCCCACAACCCGTCCCCAAAGGTCGCACGCCCGTCAAGAACCGGTCGCCGTCACCCCTGAAGAAGAAGACTTTATTCGCCGCGAAGTAGTTATCTCTCGATCGCGTAAAATTCACAGAGTTCCTCCTTACTAGTACTGCCTCAGGCTCGACGGCGAGACGGCTCGCGAGTCGACGCGTCACCGCAGCCAGTCCATGCCGTCGACGCGACGATGTCTCTGGCGCTGCGTCTGCTCGATAGCGTGGAGGAGGCGGCACACACCACTTCTACGCCATCAACGCGATACCTTGAGGAAGGCTCCGCGCCGCCAACGCCGTCACGCGCGCGCCGCGAGCAGGTGCTCTTCTACTTGCCGGTAACTAGTCGCGTAGATTCACAGAGTTCCCCCTTACTACTGCCTAGAACGCGCGGCCAGCAATTCCCTCCTTTTCCGTAATCTCGCGACGGCGGCCTGCTTGCGCTCGCGGCCGTGCTGCATCCTGCCATACAATCTTTTGGCCTTCTTCGACATGAGCATCTTCGCCATGTCCTTGGCCTCCTTTTCCGGTTTTGGTGAAGGCGGCGCGTCGGCCTCGTCCTCACTATCACTATCCTCCTCGTCGTCGGCTTCGACGAACGGTGACAAATGCGGCGGCGCACTACCACCCGGTTGATACGGCGCGCAGGGCTTCGCCCGGCCCGCATTCAAGGAGTCGATGACCCACTGGGGCTGGACGTGCTCCTTATTGCTATCAATATCTTTCAGAACTCGATCAGCTACGATATGCGTACACTCCGCTTCATCAACAATTCGAGCACCGGCACTACAAGCCGCGAAGTCGAGCCAAGAATAGGACGCCTCCCGCCGCAAAGACAAAGATAAACCGGACAACGGGCCCTCGTGGTCACTCCCAACTAATTCGAAGAACTGCGACGTCGTGTCTGCCGTAGCGGGCGGAAAGGCTAGACCAGACTCCTTGTACAACTTATAAAGTACAAATTTCACATAAGCGGTATAGAACTCCAAAAAGGTAAGCATGACCCTAAAGTCCACTTTTTTAGGCACGTCCTGCGTATAGCTATGTGGCACCAACCACGTCACCGTATGTTTCTGGATAGAAGCCTGGAAGTACACGCCCTTCACACTGATGAAGCCCTTCTGCAGGGAGTGGGAATGCGCGACGTACTGCTGCCACCACTTTAGTACTTTCTTGCTTTCTGACGTGTGTTCCGGCGAGACGCGACCCGCGGCTGGTAGAGTCGCGAACAGCGCGATCGTGCATAAGGCGTCATCTAGATCAGCTAATGCCGCATCGAAGGTCGGGTACCTTTCTTTCACTAGATGATGTACATCGTATTGGGGCGCCTCTTCGTACCTCGATCTTGCCCGATCGATGTCCTTCCGGCCCACGCTTTTCCGGACTTTGACCATGGCGGCCTTGAAGTCGCGGAACTCCTTGAGCAGCGGTTCATGCGCCAACTGCTGGATGTCCGAGGCGTGGTAGTAGACTTTATCTTTACCGGCAGTGGGCGTTTTCGGGGGATCGCGCGGATACACTCCTTTCAAGATACATAGGCGTCTAAAATCTTTCAGCGTGAGCTGCAGCCTCCTCAGAATGGTCCCGCGCGTCATGTAGGCGCTGTTGATGCCACTTTGCCCTTGCTTCGCGATCTTGCCGAACCTTGCGAGGCGGGCCTTCGAGCCTTTTTTGACGGTGGCCTTCGCGGTGTGTTTTGGGCCTCCTCGTTTGCCGCTGCCGCCTCGTCCTTTGTTGTACTTCTTGCCCATGGTTGCGCTGCAGTTGCTGCTCTCGCAGTGCTTATCGCTCTGTGATCGCGGAAAGGTCAAGCGCGGGGCTGCTGGTATATAATGCAGCGTTTGGAGCTCTCTGCGCGCCTCGTGAGTCTCTCCGTCAATTGCTCTGCCCTTGAGAGCTACCCTCGCCCACATTAACTTCGACCTTGTCTAGCGTAACCTACTAGAGCGGTGACCTGGCTGCTTGATCAGGCCTCTACCTCCGCGTAACGCTGCCGACGCGACTCAGGAATTGGATTCTCGTGTACATCCCTGCTCTGGACGGACGCCTAGCGAAAATCGCGATGCGTGGCGCCGCCCTCGCTGTGTTATGGGCATCAAGCTGTGCGTTGGCTTTACAGCCGATCAGCCAGCCGCAGACGCAGCGACGCACCATCCAAAACGCGGGCACGCTCGACGACGTCCCCGACGAACCACGAGTCGACCGCCGAGCGGCGCTGGTGGGCGGCGGCCTCCTCGCGGTGAGCGCCGCGGCGAGCGGCGAGCCTCAACCGTATGATTATGGCCTGTGGGGCGTCCTGCCGGTGGGACCGTACAAAGCGAAGCGGTCCGCACCGCTGGAGACGATCGTACCCGGTCAGGTCTGGACCATAGACCAGAAATTCGGCATCCTGAACGTGCAAGTTCCAGTCAGGATGTCGATCGTGAAATTGAGTGGAGGAGGCCTCTGGATCCTGAACCCGATCGCCGCGACGCGCGAACTCTTGGACATGGTCCGCTCGCTGGAGAGAGAACACGGCCCCGTCAAGCACGTCGTGCTCGGGACCGTAGCCATCGAACACAAGACGTACGCCGGCGTCTTCTCTCAAAAATTTCCCCAGGCGACAGTGTGGCTCCAGCCGGGGCAGTACGACTTTCCTCTTGATCTACCTCCGGAGTTGACGGGCTTCCCGGTCGGAAGGACGAGAGTCCTACCGGTGCTGACTCTGCGTGAAAAATGAACTTGAACTTGCCGGGGTCGCGGCGATGGCGTCTTCATGAGACCGCACCGCCTCGACGCCGTCGACGTGGCCGCGTGGGAGTCTACGCGTCTCGTCAGGGAGAGTTCCGCGACGGCGTCGTTCCGCGCAGGCATCGTCGGCGGACACCCCATGGGCCCACGACTTCGAGCAGGCGACCTTGGGGCCCTTCATCTCGCGGGACGGCGCCTACGGCGAGACGGCCTTCTTCCACAAACCCACGAAATCTCTTTTCGTCACGGACGCCGTGCAGCAAGTCTCAGCAGACATCCCGAAGATCTTTCTGCTCGACGAAGCCGCGAAGAAGCCTTTACTCTACCATGCCCGCGACGGCATTCTTGATAGGATCGACCCGTCCGATATGAATCAATTACGAAAAGGATGGCGCCGAGTACAACTTTTTGGTTTATATTTCATGCCTGCTGCTATTGATATTCACTCCGTACCTCAGTCCTGGTCAGAGCGGCGGCCGGACGTCAATGCGGACTTTGCCGGTATCTACCCGTGGGACTGGGCGCGGGATGATGTGAAAGCGTTCCGGGCTTTATCTGGTGATAGCAAAGATGCTTTACTGGTCGCGCCGATCATCCAGACGCTCATACTCAACAGAAATCCGGTGGAGACGCTGGACTGGGTCGATGCTGTCTGCAAATGGGATTTTAGGCGCGTCGTGCCCGCGCACCTCAAAAACAATATAGAGGCCGGGCCGTCGTCGTTCCGGCGGGCCTTCTCCTTTCTTACCGAAGAGGGCGAGCCGGCCGGCCAGCCGAAGCCTCGGAAAGACGACTTGCAAACTCTACTAGATGCGGAGAAGTCGCTGGAATCGATGGGGGCCATCGCGGCGAAGCCTGGTCTGGTGTCGAAGACCAATAGGGCCGAGGTCCTCGCGCGGACTACCTATCGGTGTCGCGGGGCGTTCTGCGCGCCGAGGAGTAAGTGACATGAAATCGTCTTACGAAACGGTGCCGCTCTGCGTCGCGTCGATGGCGTGAGAGAGAGAGAAAGTCGCTTTTGAGCTAGCTTTCGTACCGCTCGCCAAACGTGGACGTGCCGCAACACCGCTCCGCCACTCAGGCTCAGGCTAGTACGTTGCTAGTGTGTTACACCGCTAGCTAACTCGACACCTCATCGCGCAAGTCGTCGCGTTCGAGCGTACGAGTGCAGCCTGAAGCCAAAGAAACGAAGCCAAGCGACCCTTTCAGGCCACCAACGCCAACAGCGATCGAAGTCGCTGCACCCAGCTAGCTCCAATCCAGCAGCTCTCTCAATCACCATGCTGATGCGCCAAGCCTCGCGCCACGCGCGCGCCGTCGCGGCACGCCAGTCGAGCAGCGCGAGCAGCACGACGACGCACTTCGGCGATAGAACCGTACCGACGGAGGAAAAGGCCGGCCTCGTCAAAGGCGTCTTCAGTTCGGTAGCGAACAACTACGACCTCATGAACGATTTGATGTCCGGCGGCATGCACCGGCTCTGGAAGGACGACTTCGTGGGGCGATTGAACCTGCCCGCGGTAGCGAGGGCGACGGGCCAGGCGCCGCGATGCCTAGATGTCGCGGGTGGCACGGGTGACATCGCCTTCCGCATGGCCGAGAGTCTGGCGGCGTGGCTGCCGCCGCTCGAGGAGGACGGTGCCATCCCCTTGACGGTGTCGGATCCGAACGAGGAGATGTTGAGCGTTGGTCGCGAACGGCAGCAACAAAGGGGCATCGACGCGTCCTGTCTGCAATTTGAGGTCGGCGACGCCCAATCCTTACCCTATGAGGACGAGACCTTTGACGTCATTACGATCTCGTTTGGTCTGCGGAACGTCACGGACATCGACGCGGCTCTGAGAGAGATGCGGCGAGTACTCAAAAAAGGAGGTCGTTTCGAGTGTTTGGAATTTAGTAAGGTCGAGCCCGCCCCGCTCCGAGCTTTATATGACGCCTACTCGAAGCATATTATTCCAGAAATTGGTCATCGGGTTGCTGATGATAGGGCGTCCTACGACTATTTGGTCGAGTCCATCAGAAAACACCCGTCGCAACTGGAGCTGTTGTCGCAGTTAGCCATGGCGGGGTTCAAGTCGCCGACGGTGCGGGACATGACCTTTGGAGTTGTGGCGGTGCACAGCGGGTACAAGTAAGTTTGATTGACGCCTAGCCCCATATGTACGCCGCGTCGATGGCGTGGAACCATCGCCACGCCATCGCGCAGGGTACAAGTAAGTTTCAACAGACATTAGTCTCCTCTCTCCAGTGATCGACGCGCCGCAACGAACGCTCGGGCACGCGGTACTGCTCCAGTACGACAGCATCACTAACGCGATAAAATGAGTCGCCCCTCAATCGTACCAGCGAATTTTCCGGTGGAGACACTTTCGCCAGAGAAGCCAGGAACGACGAGTCGTCGTCCCGCCTCCTAAAATGCGCCGCTCTTTGTAGAATCTCGGCCGAGCCCTTCCAGCCGCCTTCGCTGAAGGGGGCCGCATCCAAACTCTTGACTAAATCCTCGCGCGCTTGCCGTTGTCCGCCCTTGTCATTTAGCCATTTCTCGTCCAGTAACGCGGCAGATACATTATCTCCAGACCATATATCAATGGAGTGCGCCGCGTAGGCCTGGCCGACGACGGGCCGGAAGACAGCTAACCGCCACGCCTCGCACGTTCTTCTTCTCAGAACAAAGTACGTCGCGTTCGGATCTCTGTTGGACATGAGGGGCCACAGGCATTTTAGCTTCGACCGGGCCTCGGTCAGACCCTTACTAGTGAAAGAGCCTCCAACAGCACATGTATCTAACGACGCTCGCACGGCGACCCCGAAGACGTCCCGTCTGATTGTTACTAGTGTTTCATTGGACGTCGTCCGCGTCAATTTCTCGTTGTTTTCTAACTTAAAACGGGCGAAGCGCATCATCAGGCCGACCGCCAGAATCACGAGGAAGATTCTATGGAGCCCCCGTAACACGCTCATACCCGCCTGCCGCCGCTTCGCGTTGTACGCGTCGCGGCGGCGCTCGTAGTCCGCCTGCTTCTTGCGGGTGTTGGCCTTCTTCTCCTGGGCCTTTTCGCGCTTTCTGGCGCCCATCGCTGCGATGGCGTGCTCGCGCCGCGAGTTGTGCTCGGTGTTATGAGGGTGCGCACTGAGTGTGGGCAGTGCAGTACAGCGGGGGCAAATTGATTGTAGAATTGCGATGATAGGTCGTGTGGCAGTCCACAGCAATGCGAATTCTGATTTTTTCGTGCAAATTCGCTCGCAAAAAGCGAGTTGTTTGTCCGAGCTGCTGCTTGCGCTAGTGTCTTTCACCGCTAGCTCAAAAATCGACGAAGCCCTCCACCTGTCGCGGAGCGCTCTCCTGGGCCGGCAGGCGGCTGCGACGCCTTTGTTTGCTTTTAGTTTCGGGATTGCCTAAACTTGCTAATTCAGACCAGCGAGCGCCGAGTTTATTGCAAACTACGCTGCGCGGGAGGACTGATAGACCGATTCGGTGTGTTACCGGAGCCCTTTGAACCACTGCGAACACGGGTGTGCGAAGCGAGGGCCGCCAGCGGAGCCGTAGGCGACGTATATAGCGAGCTCACAAAAGCGCAGCTTATACGGCTAAAAAACACGGCGCGGCGGCAAAGCACGGCCACGCGCTGGCTCTGCGCCCCGAGCGCAGCCACCTGGCCCAGCCAGCACGCGTCGCTGCACCACACGAAGCCACGCCGCCGCTCTACTCGAGCGCGCCGAGCACGGCTACACGCTGGCTCTGCACCCTTGCCGCGGGCGCCTGGCACACCCAACACGCCGTCGACACACGAACTCGAGAGCGCTCACACCCAACACGCCGTCGCCGCACCGCACGAACTCGAGAGCGCTCACCGCCCGCCACCCGCAGGCACACTGAACAGATAGCACTGAGGAGGAGGGACCGCAAAGATGCCGCCCAAGGTCCAACAAAAGTCGAAAGAGGCCAAGATGGCGGCCGCCATGGCCGGCGGCAAGTCCAAGAAGAAGAAGTGGTCCAAGGGCAAGGTCCGCGACCAGGTCGCGAACAAGGTGCTGTTCGACGAGGACACCTACGCGCGGTTGTTGGCCGAGGTGCCCAAAATGAAGCTGATCACGCCGTCGGCGCTCGTCGAGCGACTGAAGATCAACGGCGCGCTCGCGCGGGCAGCGATCAAGGAGCTCCAGGAGAAGGGCATGATCAAGATGGTCTCCTACCACCACACGCAGTGGATTTTCACGCGGGACGTGGCCGCGGAGTAGACTAGTCGTGTAAAACTTCCGTAGTAATTATGGGCTTTCGTGGGCGCGGCCGGCGACGAGCGCCGTCCGTCGGGAGTGCCAACCGCAGCGTCCCGCGCGAGTCGCCGATGGCGTCGCGGCGACGGCGTCGAGGGGGCCGCCGAAGCCATCGACGCGACGGGGGACCCCCCCCCGGCACGATCCATACCATACGATACCATACGAATACCACAGCGGCGCCGGCGCTGGGCGCGGCTTTCCATCGTGCGGCATCAATCGAGCCTCGGGCCCTAGAGCTAGCATCGACAACCTTGAAACCAACAGCCGCGCCCGGGCAGCCGTCGCGAGCAGTCAATGGCAGCCCTAGACAATGACATCGAGAAGCTCCTGCCCGCCGCCCTGTACAAGAAGGGCTTCGACTTGTCTGCAGCCTTCTCGACGAAGGCCTACAACGACACCACTTCGAATAAAAAACTGCACGACTTCGGGCGGCGGAACGGTGCTTTGGCTTTCGCGGTCGGCAGTTCAAAACATATTTGGCAGTACTTCCTGCGCTGCGAGCCGCGGAGCGCCTGGCCCGACCACCCGAACAACAGCCGAGGGCTAAACGCCTTCGACTCGTTCGTGGAGGAGGCCGTGCTGGAGGCGGTCGACGACGCTAACCTACACAGAAGGACGCAGCGACATTACGAGTTCGCGCACCAGGGCGACTACAAGTTCCTGGACTTTGAGAAGCTGAAGGAAACGCACTTTACAAGGGGTCAACGGCAGACGCTGCACGAAGATTGTTTACCAGGCTGCAAGTCGATCAACGGCTATCTGTCGGCCATGGGCCACCATCCCAAGTGCCCCCACGCCAAGGAGCCCATCCAACGACCCGTTGGTGATTTACCGGACGTCTGGGACGACCAACCTGGCGACGCCGTAGATTTTCGGGCGTGTGCGGCATTGGCAGGATTGGTCGAAATTTTACCAGGCGGTCTATGTGCGCATAAAAAATTCGGGCCCTGGGTTTCGATAAGGGCCATCATTGTGGTCGACGCGGATCCACCGAATGACGTCCTGCCTCCCGTACGAGGGCTTGTTGATGATGACGTGGCGGGCTTGGCGGAGGACGCGGTAGACGCGGACCCCGACGACTGGGACGCCTGGCTGCGCATCTACAAGGAGATTGAAAGAGGGAGGGAGCACAAGTTCGGGGAGGCCCAATTATTGTATCGCTTCGCGGGGCCGTTCCGCGACCAGGCGCTGCGGCGGGGGCTCCAGCTGCAGCTCTGCTAAGTATGGTCTCTCTAGTCTTCGCGGCGGCGGCGTACTACATACTAGTAAAGTTACGTGTCCGGCTCCGCCGCGAGCTGCCGCTCGAACCGAATTCTATCGGCCTTCGCGCGCGCCAGCTGCTTCTTCAGGGCGTAGACTTTCGCTTGCGACAGCGACGCCCCATCTTCGGTTAAACGAGCATCCAAGGAAGACACGCGCTCGTTGAGACCTTTCAACGTAATGGTGTCCTCGGGCGCGATCGACGGTTTGGACGACCTTCCAATCGCGGGCGGCCGATTGCTGGGTTTCAGCTCCTTCTTCTCCTCTGTCCGAGGCGACTGGCGCGGTAGCACGCCTTTCCCTAGGACCGGCGACGGTAATGATAAGACCGGCCGCGGCGCTCGCACGGACTCGAAAGGTTTCCGTTTCTTCTCCCTTGGTAGAGGCTTCTTCTTTCGCTCGATCGTCTGGCCGTCCTGGGGGCTCCAGGCCATCGCGCGGCCCTGGCCCGGTGCCGGCGACCAGGCCATCGCTCGACATGCTCTATTGTCGACGGCCGAAGATAGGCGCGCCGCCGCGGAAGGAGGCGCGTAGTCCGATAGGACGGGTGGCGGGCCATCTGGGGGCGGTGGCGTGCTCCCATACCCCGTTTTCGGCGGCGGCCCCGTCGGCGGCGGCGGGGAGGTATACCTTTCGTCAAAAGACTCGTGCGAGTCCTCTATTGACTGTAGATCTTCCTCCCGCTTCATGTGTCGCTCGACGACATCCATGGGTAACCGGTCGCGCAGCCGTGCTAGTACTTTGAGCGTATCCTTTGGCAGCGTTTCCGCGCGGATGGCGCGCTGCGGGTTGCCGTGCAGGATCAAGGAGCGCAGGCAGTCGCATAATCCCAACTCGGGCGGGACGCTCCGCAAACAATTGTTGCCCAGATCCAACGTTCGGAGGACTGGGGCTTTATGAACATCACCTAGAGCTCCTAGTCGGTTGTCGGCCAGGTTCAGCGTCTCGAGCGCTAATAGTGAAGCCCAGCCCCGGCCTAAGTCGCCCGAGAGTTCATTCCGAGCCAGGGTGACACTTCTCAAAGCCTGCAAGCCAAATAAAGATCGGGGAATGCGTATCAACCGGTTGCCGCTCATGTCGAGCTCGGACAGATTCCTCGCGAGGGCACACGCGTCCGGCAGCGGCGTGTCGGCGTCATCATTGGTAATTTCGTTGCGCGAGGCGTCCAACACCTTGAGCGGGACATTGGCCAAACTCAGCAAAGGTGGTTGGCGTAGGCGATTCCGCGCGCACTTCAGCTCTCGCAAACTATCACCTAGAGCCAGCAGACACGACGCCTCCGGTAATTCGGACAGGGCGTTCTCTGAGATATCAATACTCTTGACGCGCGCCGTCCTTGAGGCTTTTTGGGCGTCGTCGACGTAGGCGTCTAGGCCCTCGTCCTGTTCTAGGGATTCGCGCACCTTCGCGCAGACGTCCCGATCGAGCGGCCAATGTCGTAAATGTTTGCCGGCGAGGTTCAGGACGCCGCGCGCGTCCTGCGGGGTTTATCGGTGATACGCCATCGATGCGACTCGCGTCGATGGCATCGCAGCAGAGCTCGGCATCCGAAGTAAAAAAAAGACGCCGCACGCATACGGGGTCCCGCACCCTATTCGCCAGCGCGAGGGGGTCGAAGTCATCGTCACTGGTCTTCTCGGCCGGCGTCGCTGCCCTAGTCCGTAAAAACGCCTTGATGGCCTCGCAGCCGCGTTCTATCACGTCGCGCCGCACGCTTCGCAACGGATTGCCGTCCAGCGCGATCCTTTGCAGCTTCGGTAAGGTGCCGAGGGAACAGGGCAACTCCGCGAGGTCGTTGTTCGACGCGTCGAGGGCTCTGAGATTGATACATCGGCCCAGACTCTCGGGGAGCTTTTGTAGACTGTTGGAAGAGACGTCGATCGTCGCTATTAATGGCGACGGCTTCAAGTCGAAGTGCTGCAGCTGGTTGTGTCCTATGAATAACTCGGCCAGCGCGGGTAAGGACGGGAGTTGTAAAGAGCCTTGCAACTCGTTCTGGCGCAGGTCCAAATATTTCAGTTTTTGCAGGCCGCCCACGTCCACGCCCTTCAGCTTGTTCCTAGCGGCCGCGAGCGTCTCGAGGAACTGGGTGGGCTGGAGGTGTTGTAAACTACAATTTTCAACATCTAAAGCTCGCAACGGCTTCGGCAGTGACGGCAGGACTTTAATCAGCTCATTATCAGATAGCGACAGGGTTTCGAGCGTCAAACACTCACAAATATTCCACCTTTCTAGCTTTTCTAGCGCGTTTCTAGGTGCCAACAACGTCTTGAGCGCACAACCCGCCGCGGGTACAGGAGGTAAACTCCGCAGCCGGTTGTCGCCCGCGTCGAGCAATTCCAAGGCAGGCAGGTCCGACAGCAGGGCCTCCGGCAGCATACTTAAAGAGTTCCTTGCCACTCGTAATTGTCGCAGCGTCGAAATTGCGCGCCAATCCGAAGGCAGTTCATCTAACTTATTGTGGGAACAATCGAAGGATTTCAACTCGACGATCTCCCAGAAC
This sequence comes from Pelagomonas calceolata, assembly GCA_918797485.1. Taxonomy (NCBI): domain Eukaryota; class Pelagophyceae; order Pelagomonadales; family Pelagomonadaceae; genus Pelagomonas; species Pelagomonas calceolata. Next base: position 262,112 of record CAKKNE010000006.1, on the reverse strand, counting down.
TTCTCGCCCTCGTCCAAATCGTCCGGCGTCGGGGCGTAGCTTTCCACCGGTAGTTCTCGCAACCGTCTACCTGCCAGCGCGAGGGCGCCCGTCGCTCGAGCGGCCCGCAGCACCTGTCTCAAACTCTTACTCGTCTCCGTCTGCAGCACGTCATTGCGCGACGCGTCCTGGGCGTGCGCCATGAAGCGCTGGCTGGGGTGGGGGCGGCGGCTCATAGTTGGTGTGGTCCCACGCGTCCTCGCAGCGTCACCGTTCGTCGCTGTTCGTTGTAGTTCACTGCACCTTGATCAAACGTGCGTACATGCGCGCCGCTGCGGCTGCCGCGGCGCCTTTTGCGCCTGCACCGGCCAAGGGCTGCCCTGAGCAAGTCTAGTGTCCTCTAGAGCCCGGCAGGCGATTCCTGCGTTTTGCCAGTCGCCGTCATCGCGAAGAACGGCCTCCGGGGTGAAACTTTGGCGTGATTGTTGCGGTCGCAGGCGAGCAACCCGAACCCATTTTTTGGGCTGGATCGAGTCAAGGACAGTAAAAGCGGTCAGTGCTCCGCGTCTGCGAGTCTCCCAAGGCTGCACATTCGAGAATAGCATTCGAACTGAGCGGTGCGACAGCCCTGCGAATCTGAAGCTGCGGCTCGCCGGCGCGGCTGAGCACTCGAGCTCCATTGTTTGGCCATCTGTTTTGCCTGCTGCCCGCTAGCCTAGCCCTTGGGCCAAAAGGGCGACCTACAAAGGCTTCGGACGACCGGATGACCACGCCTAGCGGAAGCTGGGCTGCGCGCTGCTGCTCTACACACAAGAATCCTGCCGCGACGCGACTCGTACCGCTGGGATTGACTTCTGGTCCTGGCCGCGGCGCTGCTTGCGTATACGCATAGCGCTGGCCGCGGACCTCCTGGCCGCGGCGCTGCTTGGCTATACACACAACGCCCGCGAGAAAACTGCTTGCGGGCGGGCCCGCCACCGTCGTTCATCGCACAGGCAGAGAGAAGGATGAAGCTCGCCGTCGCATTGGCGGTCCTCCCCGCCGCGGCCGCGTTCGTCGGCCCGGCGGCCGCGCCCGCCGAGACGCGGCTGCAGGAGTCGAAGTCGGACCTCGAGGCTTTGGCGAAGGGCCTCAACCCCACGATTGGCTTCTGGGATCCCCTGAACGTCGCCGGCGCGTCGGGCTCGCTCTACGGCTTCAACAACGAGCAGACGATCGCGTGGTACCGGCAGGCCGAGATCAAGCACGGCCGCGTGGCCATGGCGGCCTTCGTCGGCTACTGCGTCCAGGCGAACGGCGGCCACTGGGCGACGAAGATGACGCTCGGCGGCGCCGACTGGCCGTCCGGCTCCCCGCCGGAGCAGTGGGACGCGCTCCCGGCCGCGAGCAAGTGGCAAATTATCCTCTTCGTTTGGTTCAGCGTCGAAACTCGAATTTTTGTGGTCGCGGCGATGGCGTCGACGCGACGTTCTACGCACAGGTCGGCATGCTCGAGCTCTTCGACGAGTCCGTCGCGCCGCACTACATGATGGGCCGCAAGCCCGGCATGTTCCCGTCGTTCTCCGACGCGTACGCCGAGGGCGAGGGCTACCCGCACCCGGTGCCGTTCGACCTCTTCGACCCCTTTGGATCGCTCCGGAAGCGCATGGACACGGAGGAGAAGCGCGCGCGGGGGCGGCTCATCGAGATCAACAACGGCCGCGCGGCGATGCTCGGCATCTTCGGCTTCATGAGCGCCTCGAAGGTCCCGGGCTCGGTCCCGGTCCTGACCTTCATCCCGCCGTACGACGGCAACTACATGATCCCCTTCGAGGGCAACTTCCACATGCCGTCGATGATGTAAGTGACGCGCGTGGCCGGGCCGAGGGGGCGGGCGGGGGCCGTATAAAAATAGCTTCTGGTGACTTTTCTTTCCTTTTTTGGCGCGTGGCGGCGGCGCGTCGTCGTCGTCGAGGCGTGCGGCGTCGCGGAGCGCTAGCGGACTGTAAGACACTAGCGAGCAGCTTCAGGCCGCACAGCGCGATTCGCGTCGGGAGCACAGCTGACGATTGCTCGTATCGCCTTTGTGGTCTAAAATTAGCAGCCATTCGGTTCCTGCGCCCTCAGAGCATCCGTAACCCTCATTGCCTAACTCATCTCCGAAACCCACTGGGCCGGCGCTACCGCAGCGGTGCTAAAAAGCCAGGAACGGCCGTAAAAAACTGCCGCCGCACCTCGCCGTAACCCATGGTGCAGTACAACCCAGTACACCACTCGGAGGAGGACGGCATCGAACTGATGGGCCCGTCGAGCCCGTCGCGCAACGGCAGCAGACCCATGCCACCACCGCAAAGGAAACGCCGCTGGCTCCGCGCGTGCTGCGGCGCGTCGGGCGCCGCGGTCGTCGTCGCACTCATCGCCTACGCCGTCGCCGCGACGCCGCGGCAGCCGTCGCTCGCGACCACTCTAGAAATGCTGCAGCTCACGCTGGCTACCTTACTGACCCCTCCGCCACCACCGCCGGACCCGGCCAAGCAAGCCTGCGCGGCTAGAAACGCGACGAACGCGACGTGGCACGCGCACGCCGACTACGCGAGCCAGTCGCTGCTCCTGACGATCCCCAACGAAACGCTCTCCGCGCCGTTCACGGTGATAGCTACCACACGAAGGACAACCGGCCGCGACGCGGGCTTTGCCCACTACGGCGTCGGCGTCGAGGACAGCTATTTCACATTGAGAGAATCAGCACACGGCGGCGACGCGCGCGTCACGCGGCCACCCCTAAGTGTAAGGCCGGTGACGGACACGTACGCGGCGGCCGCCGAGGACGGTCTGGGTGCCGTGGGCTGGGTCGCGACGCTGCCGAAGGCGGGCGACTGCGGCGACGGCGCAGTCGTATACAACGCCTGGAGCTGGATCCTGAACGAAGGCGCCGCGATTGTAGATATTCCGAAGCGCTGCCACGGCGAGCTCGAATTGCGATCTGTCTCGGCGTTTCCCCGAAATGTGCAGTTCGTCGTCGCGTGTTCATTGTGGGATGTGGAAGATGTGTACGCCAACGACCCGACGGCTGTAGAAATAGCCTACTCTTTAGCGTTGTTGCCCGACGAGCCGATGACGCCGAGGCGCGCTGATGATAGGGTGGGCTTCTTCGGGACGACGTACGAGCAGCTCGGACCCCTCCCGAGAGATTTCCACACGGACGCGCCGAATGCTTCCTATAGTGATGCGGACCGGAGAGTGAACTTGATAAACCGGCGACGGCCTGTGTGGAAATCAAGATTTTACGGCGCGTTCGTGCTGAATCGTCGCGTCGTCCTCCACGCCATCGACGCGACGCCTGCTCGATGGCGTGGCGATGCCGGTTCCTCGCCGCTCGACCGAGCCAGGACGGCCGCGTCATCGCGAAGAAATGACTTAGTGAAGAATTGTCGGTGCACCCGACGCACTGGTTTCCACACAGGAGGCGTCTAGAAAAAGATGAGGACTGCACCGAACGTCGATTGGCTCACGGTCGGAGACTACTCTGCAAACCCAGGGTACCAATCACGTACCACCTCGACCCGACCGTACCACAACCTTTGAGGGAAGCCATCAAGCGCGGCGTCTTGACTTGGCAGCCAGCTTTTGAAGCGATTGGCTTCGAGGAAGCCATCAAAGTCGTGGAACCGGATGATGCTGATTGGCCGGCGGAGTATGATCCCGGGGACGTGCGGTTTTCCTCGATCACTTGGCTGCCCTACCCCGACCTAGGATTGGCGATCGGCCCGTCCGTCGTGGATGCCCGGACGGGCGAGATCCTCTACGCGAACATCGTGTTCGGCGAGGGCTGGATCCGCGCGTTCACGGGGAGCTGGTTGGACGAGGCCTCGATCGGCCACGACCCGTCCGGGCGCCACGACCGCGGCGACCACGCGCCCGTGGGACATGCCCACGGCGGGCAGGGCCATGATCACGACCACGACCACGGCCACGGCCACGACGCGCACCGCCACTGCCACCGGTCGGCACATGAAGTGTTAGAGGGCTTAGCTGTTGGGCTCACCGCGCGCGGCGACGCCGACGTCGACTCCAAGACGTTTGTCGAGGCCGGGTTGGTCGACGTCGTCGCGCACGAGGTGGGCCACACGCTTGGGTTGAGGCACAACTTCCGGGCCTCGGCACTCCATAAGCTCGAGGACATCCACGACGCGACGAAGCGCAAGCAAGGTAGGGTCGCATCTTCAGTGATGGACTACATCGCGCCCGTGGTCGCGGAGGACCAGAAAGACCAAGGTAAATATTTCATGGACGGCGTGGGCATCTACGACGCGTTCTGCATCAAGTATGGCTACTCTGTCGTTTCGGAGGACGAGCTCCGGGCCATCGCTCAAGAAGCGGACGGCAACCCGACGCTCGCCAGATCGGACGACGGCGACCAACTAGCGTCGAACGATCCACGCGCTAGGCCCTACGACCTCAGCCAGGATGCTACCGAATGGTGTTCGCAACAAAGGAGAGTCACGAAGAGATTTCTGGAGCGGCTGGGGGATGATGCGATGGCCTCGCGATACGAGGACGTCTTCGTGAGGCGGCGGGAGTACGAGCGCGCGGCCGCGTCGCGAGCGTTAAATGCCTGGTGGCGCGACTGCGGCGAGCTGCTCGTCTTATATATGCGGGGTCTCGACTACGACAGAACAAATTATGACGAGCTCTCGAAGCCCGTAGCCAAGGAGACGCGTCAAAGAGCCTTGGAGTTGCTAGGCGACGCCTGGCGGGACCCGGGCCTGGCCCTGCCCCCGTTATCATTACTGAAGCGCGCCGCCGCGTTCGATGATAATGAATACAAGTGGGGGCTCGCCTCGGATTATGACCTGTGGCTCGAGGGCGCTCTACAGAGAAGGACGCGGTCCATGGACCACGTTTTACACGTGACTTGTTTGCGCTGGTACGACACGCTCGCGTGGCTCGAGGGGGATAACTCGGCCGTCTTGTCGACGCTGACGGAGAAATTACTAAAGCCGCTGCCTTCTTCAGAAGTCCTCGAGACGGCGACGGCGAGCGCCTGGCTCGAACGTTTAAGGCTTTTGCTGGCCGATTCGCAGAACGCGACGGCGTTTGAAGAAAGGCGCGGGCCGGCGCCCTTTTCGCTTTCTTCGGTGCGGAGTGCCGCGCGCGGGGCGCTGGGCGTCGCGGTCGACGCGCTCAAAACGGCGACGGCGCCGGAGCTCGTGCGGGAGAAGGCGATGGCGTCGAGGGCGCTTGAGGCGGAGCTTGTCTCGTGAGCGGCGGGCGAATTTGTAATATATAATGTGTTTCTTGTAATTGGGAATGGTCGATGCGCCGGCCGGGGATTTATTCATGCTCCAGTGTTGCGCACGGCCGCCGCGTCCGAGCGCGAGCGCGACTTCTTCACCCCGCGTCGGTCCTGGGCCAACTCCGGACACGTCCCTTGCCCATGAAGGCAAAAAATAGCGCTTCTCGCGACGTTCAACCTCAGCTGCAATTCAGGCGAAAATACGGGTTTCCAGCCTCAAACATCGTGCGTTTTGGGGGCGTTGCGGCGTGTCGGCGGCGGCACAGCTCGTCGCACGCACGCGCACCGGTACTCCGACGCCGGGGGCAGCCGGTGCTAGGGGAAAATCCAGCGCTGGGAGCTGGAAGAGCGCCGTGGGCAGCGGCACCCGAAAGGACACCAAAACACGACGGAGTTCCAGAGCGGGCGCCAGCAGCGGCCGCCGCCGGCGCGGCGGCGGCTCGCCCTCGCGGCGCTGACCGTGGCCAACGCCTCGAACTTCTGGCAGCGCAACCTCATTTACGCGCTCGCGAGCGTCATCCCACCTCAGTGTTTGAAAGAATGCGAGAACGCGGCCTTCGTGCCGGTGTGTGATGTGTGCGAGAACGACGAGTGCGGCGAGTGCCAGACGTGTCGCGCGGGCGCCGACGCGGCCTACTACTCGATCAGAGATGCCGCGTGTGTCTCGGACCGCCAGTACGGGCTGCTCGCGTCCGTCGCCTTCACGACGTGTTTCGCACTGTCTGGGTTGGCTGCCGGCCATTTGGCGGATCGGCTCGATGCCAAGCGGTTGCACGCCGGAGCCGCTTTGACCTGGGCGTTGGCAGGCTTCCTGCCCGTCATCTATCCTTCGTTTTCCATGCTTGTGCTCGCGCGGTTCATCACGGGCGTCGCGGAGGGCTTCAACGCCCCGTGCGCGTATCCAGTAACGGCGTACCACTACGCGGTGCACGAGCGCGCCTCGGCGAACGGCTGCTATTCGATGGGGACGTATGCGGGCTCGGCTCTATCTACACTCTCGCTGCTCTTCGCCATGGGCGTCGGCTGGCGCCAGACGACGACGATGGCGTGCGTGGTAGGTATTTTTGCCGCGGCGCTACTGTGGCTCGTGGTCGACCGGCCGCCGAGGCGGACCATCCCGTCCGACAGCTTATATGTGTCGCTGCGACGAGCGGTGCTCTACGTGCTGCGCGTCAAGCGACTGTTAGGATTGTACGGCGCGACGTCCGTGCGGATGGCCGCGACCGTCTCATTATGGACCTACCTGCCGACCTACTATTCTAGAGCGTTTCCGGAGGACGCCGTCGCCTTCTCGCTGTCGTACGCCCTTGGTACCTTACTGTGCGGCGCCGCCTCCTCCTCAGGAGGGGGATACATCGCCGACGCCTGGGCCGTGCGGCGCAAAGGGGCCCACGGCGACGTCGCGGCGATCGGCGCCGTCTTAGCGGTCCCTCTGGCTTATGGGTGTCTGTACGCTTCTACCTTTGGAGGATCTTTGACGTGTTTACTCCTCCTGATCCTCGTGTCGGAGTGCTGGCTGGGACCGGGCATGTCGTTACTGGTGGAAGACGTCCCTACAAAATCCATGGGCACACAAGTGGCGCTACTCTTAGTCTGCAACCAGGCCGTCGCCGCATTGGGTCCCTGGGCCGTGTCGACGCACGACCCCGGCGATGCAAAAGTAAGGGACCCGCTGTTCCTCTGCGTCTGTATTTGTCTGGTGACCTCGGCGGTGGCCTTTTCGCTGGTTGGTAGAGCACATGGTATCGAGGATGAGGACCGGGCGCAGCACGAGGTGCGAGCATTGCTCGCCCCACCATCTCTTGCGCGGGGGAGAAGGACACCACCACTAGGGGGAGACCTACTGATCACATAGTTACAAATACCTCTTGGCAGCAGCTCTCACACTTCGATCGAAGGCTGGCGATGTGAGCTCCGAGTCCGGCACATAAAACGGGTTCAACAGCGCCTGGACGTACTTGTCATACACATCATTGAAGAAATTGCGCACGGCGTCCTCGTTTCTACCTTCATGGAGCAGTAGGAATTTCGCATGTCCGCCGGTACAAAACGCGTAGACGCGCTTCTCGTTGAAATTGTCCACGACCCTCAAATACACGTCGGGCGTCGTCGCTATGAGATGATCGACATTATCCAGCGCCGCGTGCAGCACGAAGTGCGATAAATGCGCCGTCGGGGACTCCGCGTCGAAATTGGCGTTGAGCTCGGCCTCGTAGAGTAAGTCCGCATCTCTACCGCAGACGACGAACATTTTTGAAGTTGTGTCCTTGGCGGCCATGGTTGGCGTCGCGCGCTGCGGCTGGCTTTTTGGCCTTGTTGGGTGCCGAGGTTAGGGTGCCGCGCGGGCAGGCGTTGGCGCAACGCCACGAGAGGGATCCAGTGCTGGCCAGGCGTCACGCACGTGTGAAATTGGGCAGAGCTGGCCCGCTTGGCGGCTGGCCTTGACAACTCCACCAAAGCGGCCGAGCTAGCGTCCTGTAAGACACTAGCAAATTTATACATATGATACTAGGAAACGCGGGAGCGCACGGACGCTCGGAAACAAAATGGGGCTACGGATCAGCCGCCCTTCAAAATCACCAAACCCAACCAAAGGGTGGTGCCCAAACCAACGGCCCCCAAACCAGACCGCAATGCCCACTCGACGCCGGTCACCTCCGGGTTGGCTACGGCCGCCGGCTTGGCGCCGCTGTAGCGGAGTCCCCGGAGCGGTACGTACGTCACGTCTCCGCCGGTCGACGTGACGCGGACGACGAAGCCGCCTTTGTCGAGTGGGTCCTGGGCGAGCAGCGTCCGCGCGAGCCCGCCCGCCGTCGCTGTATCTTTCCCGACTGATGGCGTGTACGTTCTGTCGTGCAAGGTCATCCTTTGCGGGTCCAGATCTGGGTTGGGCCCGTCGTTGCGGAGGATGGCGATGTCCTCCACATCCAACGGCCACAGCTGGCGCAGCGCGCGCAGAACAAAGTGCGCCGGCACCGTGCGGCCGACCCAGGCAATCGCTTGCGTGCCTCCCAGGCCCATCGAGCCGAGCTCGGACGAGAATTCCACGTGCAGGGGAAAGCCCCACGTCTCGACCAGGAACGCCTCGAATCCTTCGAGCGCCAGGTTGCCGCTCCCGCTTTCAAACTGGTTGAACACTCTATCCAGACGTTCCGGCGACGCAGGCAATCCGATGTCGTCGAGTCCCTTGCTCAGCGCCGCGCGGTCCAGCGCGCCCAGTTCCAGTGAGTCCAACTTCTCGAAGAGTCGCTTTATGCGTGCGCGCCGCGCTTCGTACTTCGCCGCGTAGAGCGCGGCCGGGTTGTCAGCCGCGAACAGGGCGTCATGTCTCAAATTGAGCATGCAGAACTGCGCCCCGCGGCCGAAGCCGAGGTCGTTGCCGTCGGTGAAGGCGTGGAGCGTGAAGGTCGGCGTCGATAGTGCGCGCGCGCGGGCCAGCGGCCGCGCCGCCCGGGCGAGCAGCATGGCGCGCGCTGGGCAGCCCCTCTGGCACACCCAACTTCGGAATCAATTGCTGCTTCCGGCCCCGGGCCTCCACAGCACCTTGCGACGTCGGAACCAACCTCTGCGGCTGCCTGGTGCCTCCACAGCACCTGTTGCGTGCGACGGGAGACGGGAGCTGTGAAAGACCCGCGCGCAAATCTGCAGATCTGCGCAAAAATAAAGGGCGGGGCGGGCGTCCGGTCACGCAGCCCCCGCGGCGGCCGGGTAGCTAGGCGGCCTAGCTCTAAGCAAAGCAAAGATATATATTTAAGTCGCGCTGGCAAAGCGGGGGCTGCCCATCATGGCGACGGACCTAGAGCGCCTGCAAGAAGAGGACGAGCGCCTGCGCGCGGAGCTCCGCTGGCGCGAGATCGGTGACGGCGCGGCATTAGAGGGAGGCGCCTGGACCGAGCACCTCGGTTTTAACGTGGCCGTCGTGGACCAGGAGAAGGACCTCAAATACATCCCGAACTGGCGCGCGGATCATGTGATCGAGGGCCTCAAGGACCTCGCCCGCGCCGGGGGCTACTCGGTGCTGTCGCTCTGCGGCTCGGTCGCGGTGCTGAAGCGCTTCGACCACCAGGTCAAACTCGCGCACTGCTACCGCGCGCCGGGCGACAAGCTTTATGTGTGGGCGCCGGCGCCCGACCATCGGCCGCCGCCGCCGCCGCCGCCCGAGGTCTCGACCTTTGCCACCATGTGCGACGACCTGCGGACGCACCTGCGCCTCACGGGGACGAACGTGCAAGTCCTCGCCGCGGCCTGCGCCCAGCTCGGCGTCGCGGAGACGAGCGGCACGAGCGAGGAGCGGGCCGCGCGCTGCCGCGCGATCCTGCTCGGGGGGCCGCCGCCACCCGCGGCGGCGCCCGATCCGTCGCGCGCGGCGGCGCCCGACGCTCCCGACGCGCGTCCCGACGCCGACGCCGCGGCCACGGACCTGCGCGTGCGCGTGAGCTGCCCGGCCGGCGCGTCCGCGGGCGACGTGGTGACGACGACCCTCCCCGACGGCCGCAGCATCCGCGCGCCCATCCCGGCGGGCCTCGCGGCGGGCGAGGCGTTCACGATCCGCGTGCCGGCACTACCAGGTTCCACAGACGAGGAGGTGCCGGTGCAGGCGATGCGCCTGGAAGCGTCCCTCGACATCGAGGTCCCCGCGGGGCGGCTAGGGCTCCACTTCGACGTCGGCAACTCGCACCGCGTCGTCCGAGTCTCGCATTCGAGCCCCCTCGCGTTCCGCGTCGACGTCGGGAACCGCCTCGTCAGCATCCGAGCGCCGGGCCGATCGTTATTCGTCTGCGGTCCGAATACGTACGGCCACGACATCGTTCGAGAGCTCCAGGCGGCCGCCGCGGGGCCCGGGCGCGTCCTGAGCTTCGCCGTCGCCCGGGCCGCGCGACCGGCGCCGACCGGCGGCACGCGCGAGGTGCGGGCGCCGTCGGGCCCGCTGATGGGCGTGGAGACGGTGCCGGAGCCCGAGGGACGTCTATCCGAGGGCCATTCGAGTCCTCCAAGCCATGCTTTCCCCGACGCGCGGTCGTTCGCTGGAAACTTTTGTACCTGCTTTCCGTGCTTTCCATTTGTCCCTTTCTCATGCGAAAAAATCATATCTCATGACAGCAATTCCTACCAAGCCAAGGGCTGGACGATCATGTTCCTGCCTATTCATATTCTTCCTGGTTGTATTCCTATTCCTCTATGCTGGGACCTTCACTTGGCGCGTAAGCACGGCAATACTTTTGAAGTCACGACGCGCTGCGCCCACGGAAATACGCATGACTGGACGAGCGCAGACGGGTTTCGTTCCGGCTGTTTTTGCTGCCCGACTGTAAGATGCTCACTATGCGCAGCTCGTCGAGGATGTGGCGGTATTTACGTCGCCGCCTGTGCCGGGGGACTAGCCGCCGGTGCCGGGGTACTACTTCAGGTACTACTATGCCCGCTACTATGTCTGGCGCGGTGTGACGGTGGGTGTGACGGTGGGTGTGACGGTGGGTGTGGCGGTGGGTGTGGCGGTGGGTGTTAACGCGCACCCAGACAGTGCGGCCGCTAGGACTAGCCCGTTAGATATGTAACAGAAATACAACTTACACACGCCCCTTCAACAACGCCCCCTCGACGATTCTTTCTGCCGCAAGCCTTGCCCCGGCGATGTTCCGCGCCGACGGCCCGAGCTCGAGCTCCGCGAGCGCGCCCGCGACGTAGACGTCGCCCCACCGCAGATACTTGATGGTTGGGCGCCGCGGGCCGGCCCACGCGGCCGGGTATAATTTTTAGAGACAAAACCCGCTTAAGTTTCTAATGGGAGCCCTATTCGTCACGACTCCCTACTGACTCCTAGACTGGCGTTTCCGTAACGCCTTGGTCCACAACCGAGTTTTGCTTGCCACCCTCTGCATGTGGGACCGGGCGCTGTGGGCTGCCCTCACTCAACACAGGCATCTACCTACAGCCGCGAGAGCAGCCGAATGACAAATTAGGCAGCTATCCAGCGAGGAGAGCAATAAAAATGGGGAAAGGCGGGGGAGCGACGGTCAGCGTGCAGAACCTGGGCTGGGAGGACCTCGCCGAGGCCGCGGAGAAGGCCGGCAAGCCGTCCGTGGTCGTGGATCTCATCCGGGAGAACGAGCTCGACGCGGCGACGGCGCTCCTGCTCGAAGAGGCGGACGTGGACGAAGTCGCGCCGAAGCGGCTCGACAAGCTGAAGGTGGTCTCGGCCCTCGGGCACCTACGCGCGCGCGCCGACGAGATCCTCGACGACAGCTTCCGCGATCGCACGCGGGTCTACGTCGAGCCGCCGGAACTCGCGGCCGTGACCGCGGATGCGCCGCGCCTCGACGGCGAGAAGGTGGCGCGAGATCGACGGACGGTCGGCGAAGGCCGCTTCGGCACCGTGGTCAGCGCAGCGACCTGGCAGCGGTCGCGCCGCGAAGAGATGCGCGTCGCGCTTAAACGGCCGAAGGCGCGGGGCGACGCGGACGCGCGCGCGCGCGTGGCGCCTGCGGACCTCTTCGCGCTGCGCGAGCTGCCGAATCCCAACGTCGTGGAGATGTACGGCGTAGCGTCGGTCGACGGCGAGCTCAACGTCGTCATGGAGCTGGCGAAGGCGTCGCTGGCAGCGGGCATTCGCGACGGTCTCGGCAGAAACCGCCTCGACGCGGTCCGCGCGGCCCGCGACGTGGCGCTGGGCCTCGACTTCCTTCACCAGCACGGTATCTCACACCTCGGTCTCCACCCCGAGAACGTGCTCCTGGCGGACCGGTCGACGGTTCACTGCAAGCTCTCGGATTTCGGGGGCGGCGTCGCGGCCGCCACCCAGCGCGCGGCCGCGGGCTCTCGCTACGCGGCGCCGGAGCTGCTGCGCGACGAAGCCGACGTCCAGCCCACAAAATGTGATGCGTGGTCCTACGGAAGCGTGCTCCTTGAGCTCCTCTCTGGGAAGGCCCCCTGGGACGAGCTCGCGCCCAAAGAGCTGGTCGCCCGAGCCGCAAGCGGCGTGCCGCCGCCGCCGCCGCCCCTCCCCGACGCGGCCAGCGTCGCCGCGCCGGAGCTCCTGGATCTGGCGAGCCGCTGCTTGACCGTCGACCCGGCCCCTCGGCCGCAGTTCAACAGCAGCGAAAATGTCGAGGCGCACCTCGACCACTGGCTGCTGAAGGCAGCCGTCGCCGCGCCATCCACGGCGCCCCGCGACGACAGAGCACTCGACAGGGCGGCGCGGGCGGAGGCCGAGCTCGCCAAGGTCCACAAGCTCCTCGCCGAAGAACAGCGGAAGGACTCCGACGCGTATGCGAGGGCTTGGGACGACTGCGTCCGCGGTGCCGAACGCGAGGCGATCGACGAACTCAAGATGGCGAGCGCCGAGCTCGAAGAGACGTTCGCGCCCCCTGACGGGATCGTGAGGCAGCCCGTGGCCATTGCTAGTGCGGAGGAGCTGCTCGCACGCGCGGGAGATGCGAGCGACGCCTTCCACGCGACGCTGCGGCCGATCGTCGAGGAGGCCGGCGGCACGTACAAGAAAGGGCCCCTGAAACTAGAGGATCGGATTCGCGCCAAGGCGAACGACGACTATGACGACGACGTGGCACGGGTCGTGGACGTGGTGCGGGCGACGGGCGTGTTCGACGACCTCGTGAGCTGCGGGCAAGCCCTCGCTCAGCTTCTTGCGCTCGGTAGGAGCGGCGATCTCTTGATCCGCCGCGCCAAGGATCGCATCAATAGGCCGGTCGAGAACTCGGGCTATCGCGACGTGCTCGTGAACGTGGAGATCGCCGGCTTCGTGGGCGAGCTGCAACTGTCGCTCGCGCGGCTCCTCGAGGTGAAGGGCTCGGCGCACCGGATTTACAATTTGACGAGGGCCCTCGGCGGCAACGCAGGGCTTCTCGAAGCGCTCGACGACGGGTCTCGGATCGAAAATGATGATGAGGACGCGCGCCGCGCCGCCGCGACGAAAGCCGCTCGCGAGGAAGAGGAGGAGGAGGCACGGCGGCAGCGCGAGGAAGAGGTGCGGCGCGCTGCCAAAGGCGCGGAGGTCGACCGGGCGGACAAGGACGGATGGACGCCGCTGTACAACGCCTGCAAGAACGGCCACGTCGACGCGGCGCGGCTATTGCTGGACAACGGCGCAGCGGTCGATCGGGCGGTGTCAGAGGGATGGCAGAAAGGCAGGACGCCGCTGTACGCCGCCTGCGAGAAGGGCCACGTCGACGCAGCGCGGCTGCTGCTGGACAACGGCGCGAAGGTCGGCCGGGCGACGAAGGACGGCCGGACGCCACTGTATGCCGCCTGCCAGAACGGCCATGTCGACGCGGCGCGGCTTTTGCTAGATAACGGCGCGAAGGTCGACCGGGCGGATGAGGACAGATTGACGCCGCTGCTCGTCGCCTGCGACAACGGCCACGTCGACGCGGCGCGGCTGTTGTTAGATAAAGGCGCGGACGTCAATCGGGCGGACAAGTACGGTCAGACGCCGCTGTTTGTCGCCTGCGCTGAGGGCCACGTCGACGCGGCGCGGCTGTTGCTGGACAAAGGCGCGGAGGTCGATCGGGCGACGGAGAATGGTGTTACGCCGCTATGGACCGCCTGTGCGAACGGCCTCGTCGACGCGGCGCGGCTGCTGCTGGACAAAGGCGCGGAGGTCGATCGGGCGACGAAGGACGGCGCGACGCCGCTGTACGCCGCCTGCGAGAACGGCCACGTCGACGCGGCGCGGCTGCTGCTAGATAACGGCGCGAAGGTCGACCGGGCGGACAAGGACGGCCAGACGCCGCTGTACGTCGCCTGCAGGTACGGCCACGTCGACGCGGCGCGGCTGCTGCTAGATAACGGCGCGAAGGTCGACCGGGCGGACAAGGACGGCCAGACGCCGCTGTACGTCGCCTGTGAGAACGGCCGTGTCGACGCAGCGCGGCTGTTGTTAGATAAAGGAGCCGAGGTCGACCGGGCGGACAAGGACGGTGAGACGCCGCTGTACATCGCCTGTGAGAACGGCCGTGTCGACGCGGCGCGGCTGCTGCTGGAGAAAGGCGCGGAGGTCGACCGGGCGACGAAGGACGGCGCGACGCCACTGTACGTCGCCTTAGAGGAGGGCACCGAGGTGGTGCAGCTTCTCTTGGACAACGTGACTGACGTAAGCTGTTCGCTGGCCTTCGCAGAGAAAAAGGACGATTCGGCCATCATCGATCTGCTCGAGGGGCATTTGGATAAACCGCTACACGTTGCAGCCAAGGCGGGCAACCTCGACGAAATCAAGAGGCTCCTGGAGGGCGACGTCAGGCTTTGCGATTCCCGAACTGCTCTGCGCGTCGCATCTATGGCGGGAGACACCGACACGATCAATTTATTGCTAAAACGCGGCGCCAAGGTGAATCGGGCGGCAAGGGACGGCAAGACGGCACTGCACGCAGCGTGCCAAAACGGCCAGATCGACGCGGTGCGGCTGTTGCTAGGCAAAGGCGCCAAGGTCGACCGAGTGGACAAGGAGAAGACAACACCACTGCACGTAGCGTGCGAGCTCGGTCATGCCGAGGTGGCCCGCCTGTTGTTGGAAAAAGGCGCCAAACCGGACAAAAAGAATGGAAAGGGCTTGACGCCGGCGGCCATCGCAAAAAGCAACCAGGCTGTCTCAGGGGTCCTACGTCGGTATGCCAAGTGAGTGTTGTGACGTAAAGTGCCGGCTCAAATACATGAATATTCAATATGGTTATAGTACTAGTAAAATACTTAGTCAATTAAAAACTGAGGTCCGGCGGGAGCTAATTTAGGACGGCGCTGGGCGCGCCCCTGGGCGGAGCCCCCCCAACCAAGGGCCCGCCCGCCGGGCGGCGGGCTCGCGACTTGGCTCGCGCCAGCGACAACGGTTCCAGACTCGGACAGAGGTAGACTTCCACAGACAACTTACACACGGCGCAACAACGCCCCCTCGACGATCCGCTCCGCCGCAAGTCTCGCCCCAGCAATATTCCGCGCAGAAGGACCGAGCTCCAACTCCGCGAGCGCGCCCGCGACGTAGACGTCGCCCCACCGCAGATACTTGTCCGGCGCGGGATATCCACACGAGCACAGTTCCAAGTCACTTTTCCGAACCATCCTCTCGACGAGGCCCGCGCCGGGCGGTTTTTTGCTGAAGCCCGTCGCGAGCAGCACGCGGTCGACGTGAATCTCGGCGCCCGTCGTCAGTGTTAATGAGACGCCGTCGCCGTCAAGCACCATTTGCTCGACGTCGGCTTTATGGTGCCGCACCGCGCCCTTCTCAATTGCATACCTGAGGCCGTTTCGGCCCCGCGACACCGAGGCCGGCATGGTACCAGCCAACCGCTCGCGCCGGATGATGTC
Organism: Pelagomonas calceolata; assembly: GCA_918797485.1. Lineage (NCBI taxonomy): Eukaryota > Pelagophyceae > Pelagomonadales > Pelagomonadaceae > Pelagomonas > Pelagomonas calceolata. The sequence goes on along the minus strand of CAKKNE010000006.1, from coordinate 246,547 downwards.
CCGCCGCTCGTCGAAGGACTCGACGCCCGCAAAGGCGAGCTGCCGCTCGGGAATAAACCCCGTGCGCGCCGACGCGTCGCGCGTCATCATCCAGTCCTGGTGGCAGTCAAACGACTGCTCCCTCATGTCGTGGCGGAAGACCATGTGCACTTTCGCACCTGCACGCGAATGCCGCAGCGCGAGGTGCGCCGCGGAGATGCCTCCTCCGATTATCGCGACCGAGTCCCCTCCCTCAGAGCTTGTCTCGAAGACGTGCCGGATCAGACCTCGCGACACGGCCGTCTGACAAACCCACTCTGGATACGCCGGCGCGCCGCCGCCTAACGCTAACACCACATTCTCCGCCCGTAAGTCGACCAGGCCATCAGTTCTGCGCACTCTCAATGATGTAATAGCGCCCGGCACGATATCAGACACCATACCTCGGATGTGACTCTCTCTTAACTTATGCCTCTTTACGACGTCGTCGCAGTGGTCGTTGAACAAGTCCAGTCTAGGCCGCATGTAATCTGCCGCGAAGACCGATTTTTTACCTGGCCGGCAGCAATCTTTTCCACAGGTCTCGGCCGCGTACTTTTTTAGGGCATCTTCTCTCACATCTAAGTGGTTCGAGGCGGACGAGCGCAGGTGCGACATACCGACGTCGCGCGTTCGTGTCTTCCAGGCGTGGAGGAGTTCGGGGTTATCGTCGACGATGCGCAAATTGTCGGTGGTGACCTGTGTGGAAATCAACCAGTGAGTCGGGTGCACGCGAGGAACCGGCATCGCCACGCCATCGAGCAGGCGTCGCGTCGATGGCGTGGAGGACGACGCGATGATTCAGCACGAACGCGCCGTAAAATTTTGATTTCCACACAGGTGGTGACGCCGGGGACCTGTTGCAGCAGTGCCGTCGCTATGTGCACACCGTGCGGACCGCCTCCCACTATAATCCATTTGAGCGGTTCTGCTTGCGGGGCGCAGGGGCTACACGCAGCGCGCGCCGACAGCGCGACGCATGTCTGGAGAGTGCAGACCAGTGCTGCTGCTCGGAGTGCTGCAGCAGTCATGTTGCCAGCAGTCCAGCCAGCTATTACGCAGCGCGCTGCGGACTGCCGCGTTGCACGGGCCACGACCAGAGCTACCAGAGCAGTCGGATAAGCCACCAGAGTGGTGTTGCAGCAGCGCTCGGCACGACTGAAATCTGGAGCTGCCGCTAGCCAAGGACTCTAGAGTTGGTTCGGACACGTGGGTCTTGGCTGGGGTCGCGGCCTTGCTGAACCTAACAGATTAAGAAATTTGAAAATATACTAGTATATCATGATAATTTCGTGCGGGTTTCATTCCCTAGAGGTATACAATTTTTGTTAAGGGGTCGAGGGGGCCGCGCCGCGAAGCCTCCCGCGTATATTAGGTCGATGACGCAGAACAGCAATTTCGATGGATACCGACCGCGTCCCCCGCGCCACCGAGCCGCACGAGCGTGTGGTCGTTGTAAGGATGCAGGCGTCGACGCCTATCCACGGCTCCTAGAACGACGACGACGACGCACGACCCTATTCTTTGATAAAACTCGTGTAACGTATCAAATCGTCCGCATCCAAGTCCCGCCGACGTGTGGTGGTTATAACCCCTCACCAGAATGTACCAGACTCTGCATTTATACCGGCTTGTCACGGTCATCCCCGCGAGGGGAGGCTGCATTATGGTGGTGGTGATCATAGAAGCTGCACCTCGACGCGCCGCCGCCGCGTCCAACGTCGCGTGCCGCATCGCCGCTGTTCTACCAACTCTGCATTTATACCGGCTTGTCACGGTCACTCCCACAAGGGGAGGGCTGCATTAGCGGACCCGGGGGTCCGTAATGGTAATGGTCGTAGAAGGGACCCGGGTCTGATAGCCCGGGCCGCACGGGTAGATCCAAAGCAACGTACAGGTAAATTCCCAGTGACGTCACACGTGCGCACGTAGGCATGGTCCTACTCCCCGCTCACAAGGCCTCCATCCAGGCCTTGTCAAACCGCCGCGGCTTCACCATGGTAGGAAGCCGCGAACAATTTTGGTGGGACAGTTTTCCGACGTCATATCCCAGGACGTACCCGCTTGTAAGCGCCCGGGCATTGCTAATTTTGGGTGGGTATTTTTAAGGTCGTCCCAAGACCATGGCCGCGGGCACCTCACTCGATGTTGCCCACGGCTCGCTGCCGCCGCAGCTTCTCCAACTTCTGCTTCAGCCTCGACACGAGAAAGGAGTCCTTCCTCGACTGTTCCTTGCGGTAGCACTGAGAATACGGCTCGCCGCCGATGGTAGCATGACGTCCTCTGTAACCTTCATCCAAATACACCGCATCAAAGCAACATTGGCATGTCATCCCGCCGTCCGTGCGCAGGCCCGTCTCGACGTCCATGACCTCGTTGCATGACCTCACTCCAACAAATTCCGGCGTCGAGCCCGGCACAGTGCGATCGCGCGTCCCGCGCCGCGACCCGGGCACCGGCCGCCGCTCCATATTCTTACAGGTCCTGCAAGTCGCACCACCCCTGTGAAGGGCGTTCCAACACTCACCACAAGGCCGTTGGCCGGCCGGCGTCTTCTTTTTGGGGAGCGCGCCGCTCTTCATCAAAGCTAAGCACGACTTGAAGCGCTCGTCATCTTCCGAAGGTCCACTACCCGCGTCCGCCGCGTCCCGAGGCGCCTCCGGCCCCCGGGCGACGTCGCCCGGCCCCGTAGAGCACAATCGGGGCACCGCTCTAGCGAATGCCTTGGCCGCTCGCCGCAGGAAGCTATCGCGCGGGACCTCCGCCGCATCTAACGCTTCCGTCGCGAGGCGCTTCTCCTCGTCGTCCAACTCCTCGTGCAGCTCCGGATCGTCGCCGTCCTGGGACGCGTCGTCGCCCTGGGACTCGTCGTCATTCGGAGGAGCTGTCGTCCCGAGACACCTCCTAAAGTGCTCGTCCGCCTCCGGACACTCCTGCTCCTCGGGGTCGTACACACAGGCGCCAATCTGGAAACCCCAATGGTGCTTTCGATGCAGGGCGTTGGCGAGGGAGCTCCGCGCCGACCAACCCGCCCCAAACCAGCGCCGCCACGAAGATTGGCTCTCCTCGTCGATGGCCGCGCGCTGCGCGTCGTCGAACGTGAGGAAGAGCGGCTTCTTCGCGAGCCGGACCCGCGCGACGCCCGCGGCCCACGGCGGAGGTAGGACGCGCTCGGCGACGGCGGCGTGGACCGGTTTGCTGTTGCTACCGATGAGGCCCTCGAGCGGGTCCTGGCCGGCGTCGACCCGCAGCACGCCATGCTTCAGGGCGTGCTTGAACAAGCCCAGCCAGCCGTGCTCCTCGATCCACAGGTGCATCGCGATGCGCGTCCGCACCTCCAGCTCGATCCTCCGCTCGGGCAGGCCCACGCTCTTGAAGTAGTCCGGGGGCAGCGCCTCGAACGTAACCTCGTTGTTGCTGCCGTCCCCGCACAACAACAGGCCGTACTTCGCCATGAGCGTCCGCAGCTCGCACTGGCCGCCCCGGAACGCCCAGCCGCACAGCTTTCTCGCCTCCGCGTCGTTCCAATTCTCGACCTGCGCGGGTGGTGGATCTGAGCTCGCGTAGGTTCGCGTTGAAGCGAGGCGTCAGGCACGCGTGAACGCTTTGTTTGATACATCGGGGCCGGCGCCGACTGCCGTTTGATTTACACACTGTTCGCGACGACGTCCGCGTTCACTCTAAAGCAATCAACGACACCAAGCACCCACAGGACGTGGTTCGTTTTATTCGACGCCAGCGGGATATTGTAGAGCCGCGCCGCGGCCTTCAACTTATCAACGAGCCGGCGCGAGGCTTCGTCATTTCGCAGCGTGGGCTCAGAATGTCGAATCGACCAGCAGACCACGCGTTTTTTGTAGAGCTGCGCCGCCGGGAGCACGAACGTGATGAAGTAGGGCTGGTCGTCGTTCTCGTGCCCGAGCCACGCCGACGGGCAGAGAAAGTACGCCGAGTTGTTGACGACGGTGTGGCTCAAGAAGAAGCAGCCCGACAGAACCGTGTGCATCGCCTCTTCGCCCAGGTCCGCGCCCTTACAGACGTACTCGCCACGCTTCGTGCACACGATGGTGATGTAGAGGAGGGGGAAATACCAATTGAGCGCCATGAAAGTAGCCGACAGCATGGGACCGTAGCAGGGGATCATGTAGAGGCCAGAAGGCAGCGCGTCCAGGGAGCAGTCCAGGAATAAAGCTAGGCAGCGCAGCGCCGTTCCACTAAGGGTCCTCCCAGCGACCCAATCCTCAAAGTCGCCCATGAAGCCGAGCGCCCTCATTACTGGTCGACCTCCACCCGTATGGTTGCCGCCTTCGTCAATGGCAAACGACCACAGGCCCCAGCCGTACTTCTTCCAGTAGCACACTAGGACGCCCACCCAACTCCACCACCACCACGCGCAGCATAAGGAGGTCTCAACCATGGGGTACGTGAAGCCAAACGCTATCATGTACGCGGCGCAGCAGTTCATCATGGTCTTCGTGCAGAGACCTCGCTTCACGTGGTTGTAGGTGCCGGGCCGGTCGTTTCCTTCTAGCTTGACGTTGTCCAGGACGAAATCGGCACCAAAATCCTCCCGAGCGAGCCGCCGCAACTCCTCTGCTGCTTCATCGTCGCTCGGCGGTCGCGGCGGGATCGGCCGCGGCGGCGGTTGTACTTGCCTCGGACCAGCGCCGAACGTCTTGCCACAATTATCACATTCCTTGGCGCAGGAGGGCAATTCCGCTTGACATCCAGAGCACGTCTTCGTGCCGCGCGCGGGAGGCTTCACAGCGGGCCTTGCTCGCTTCCTGGCTGCAGCTGGTTGGTCACCGGCGGCCTTTTTTCTGCGCGGAGGCATGCTGCCCGACTCGGTCTAATGTATGCCACTCAGAACGGCGCTGTATTTGCAAACTCGCGTCGTACCAAGGCACAGCGCGCCGAGTTAATTTTTTCGTGCTAGTGTATCGATACACTAGGCTCCGATTTGCGTCCGAGACCAGCCGGACGGGTGGGCCCGGGGGGCGCAGGAGGGGTACGGGGGGTTCCGCGGCGTAAGCCTGAGCCTGAGCCCTGGATACATCATAATCAACTTACACATCATCAGCGCGGACGGGGCGGCGCGGGGCTCCGAGCCGGCGTTCGCGCCGACCCGCGCGCCGGCCGCGACGACGACCGCTTGCGCGCGTCCAGCGCCACCCGCAGCGGCGAGGGCGCCGGCGGCGCCGTCCGCCGCCGCTTGGCGCGCGCGTCGAGGGCGCGGCCTAGCTCCTGGCGCCGGTCGTCTCTCTCCAATATTCGCCGCGGCGTCGCCGCGACGGCGCCCCACGTCATCAGCGGCGATTCATCACCAGCTCCTGGCATAATTCTAGGCGTCATGGGTACCAGCCCCTCGTCGCCCGGCGACGTCGTCTCCGACGACACGGAGGACAGGTCCGGGTAGCTGCCCGTCGTATTTGCGCGCGCCCGCGGCTCCTCCTTGAAGCGCGTGTGTTCGCGCGCTGGATCGCCTTGACCACCGGCTTTGCATTCACAGCCTCGTAGGCCGGCGGAAACAACAAACCGTTCCGCGGCTCGTGCGGCGCGAAATCGAGCAAGCGCCGCGAGGCGTCCGAAGCCATCGGTTCATCAGCAGCCGCGGCGTCCGCCTGCAACCGCCGTTCGTCGGAGATGCGCGTCCCGTCCGACAATAGATGCGTATTTAATGAAGACGTGTCGGCCACGTCGATACCAGCTGCTTTCCGCGTATTTCTTGAGCGCGTCCTCGCGGACGTCGAGGTGGTTCGAGGCGGAGGACCGTAAATGAGTCATGCCGACGTCCCGCGTGCGCGTCTTCCAGGCGTGGAGGAGTTCTGGGTTATCGTCGACGATGCGCAAATTGGCGGTGGTGACCTGTGTGGAAATCAACCAGTGAGTCGGGTGCACCGGCATCGCCACGCCATCGAGCAGGCGTCGCGTCGATGGCGTGGAGGACGACGCGATGATTCAGCACGAACGCGCCGTAAAATTTTAATTTCCACACAGGTGGTGACACCGGGCACCTGTTGCAGCAGCGCCGTCGCGATGTGCACGCCGTGGGGACCGCCTCCCACAATAATCCATTTGAGCGGTTCTGCTTGCGGGGCGCAGGGGCGACACGCAGCGCGCGCCGACAGCGCGACGCACGTCTGGAGTGCGGTGCAGAGCAGGAGCCGGAGTGCAGCCATGATGCAGGTGCCAGTGCCAGTGAGCGCTTCCGCAGCAGTGCACTGGCCACTACCAGAGCTACCAGTTACCGTGTTGCACTACGACCAGAGCTGTGCGGCGTGCACGACTGCAGCTCCAGCGCTTTGCATGCTTGGCTAGTGCCTTTTACAGGCCGCTAGCACCAAGGACAACTCATTTTGGCCGCTCGAGCGAGCGCTGCGCGACACACGGGCACCTGTGCATCAATCCCGAGAGCCGTCGACTGACGAAATCTCTATGGAGATCTCCTTGAGTCCTGTCAGCCGTCTTAAATCGGTGTCTCGCACCACCTCTGGCTCGCCAGCGCATTCGGCGTAGTGCAATACTTGCGCAAGAAAGCTGTTTTTGCTGCTGCGTTGCAGCGCTGCGCTCTTGACGTCATCTCAGAGAGCACAAAGCCACGCTGTCATCGGCTCTTTTCTAAACTCCTCCGCGCAACCCATCTGAAACAATGGTACGCACTCGTCTCCTCGCGCTTTGCGCCGTCGCGGCGTCAGCGTTCGCGCCGCGGCCGTACGTCGGCGTCACCGCCAGCCGCCGCACACCGGCCAGCACGGTCGTGATGATGGGCACGGCGAAGAACGGGATTTTTTCGCCCATTGTTCGCCTCGCCAAGCGTTTGGTGGGCAAGGAGCGGTTCCTGAGCTTCCGCGGCCGCGTGATCGGCGCGCACACGAAGGTCATCCAAGCTTTCGTCGACACGAGCGACTCGCCGTTCGGTTGCTTGGCGCTACAGAAGCTCTTCGAACTCGCGGACCTCGACGGCGACGGCACCGTGGACCGCGACGAGCTCGAGCGGGCGCTGAAGAAGCTCGGGTTCTACCACTTATCTGAGGCGCAGATCGACGCCATCATGAAGCGGGCGGATGAAGATGACAATTGCGTCATCGACTACGACGAATTCGTCAAAGAGGCGCCCAGCTGTGTGGAAATCAAAAATTATTACGGCGCGTTCGTGCTGAATCGTCGCGTCGACCTCCACGCCATCGACGCGACGCCTGCTCGCCCAACACTGGTTGATTTCCACACAGGCGCCCAAAACCCTGAAGACGAACCTCGTCAAGCTCGCGAAGAACAACGGCGCGGAGCTGGGCTTCCTGAGCTAGCCGGACAATTCATCCCCGCCCGGTGTCGGGCGGCCCAGGTGTAGTCCTGTTGTAAAATAGTAAGCTAGTAGTACCACAAAAAACGACAAGCATTAAGACAAACAACACTCCGCGTTGCACGCGCACGGCCCGTCGACCGTCGAGTGGCCGTTGTCGCAGGTCAAGACGCTACCAGCAACGGGCGCGTACGACCGGACGCGCCGCGGCCACGCCCACGCGGGCGCCGCGCCCCACTTGATATCCAAAGAAACGCGCGTTCCCTGTGATAGCGTCGGCATTGATGGAGGGTCCGGGTCGCGCCGGCACACGAAGCGCTCGCCATTTATAGAGACGACGAGGCCCATCGTCGGGAATAGAGAATCAGGCAGCGCGAAGCGCGCCTCGTCCTTTTCGAGAAGCACCTTGGGCTTCGACGCGTCCTGAGCTATCAAAGGTGTCGCGACGAGCGTCGCCTCGACACTCAAATCCTTCTCTAGATAGATTGTAGGGTACGCGCCCGTCGGCCGCGGGTCCTCTCTAGTAGAATAGCCGCGCTTGGCATATAACGCGACGGCGGCCTGTTGGGACGGCGGCACGCGCAGCGTACACGCCTCGAAACCGCGCCGGAAAGCCGCGGCTTCAATACTCATCATCAATTGAGAAGCGGCCCCAAGCCTCCTCAAAGAAGGCACGACACCTAAACAGCGCACCTCGCCTTGATCGTCAAGCGCGACGGCGCCAACAATGCTAGCATTGAGCGTCGCGACGAAGGCAGGCAGGGTATCTAATACAACACACTGTTTCTTTGCATGTTTCCGGATCGCTCCATCACAACCCATGGCCGCTATATACGCATCCTTGGCATGAGTTGAGTCGGCGGCCTCCATCTTTCTCACAACAACCTCGGGCCGCTGCATGATACCGCGCGCTAACGACGCGTCGGCGCTCGCGACGACCATCACGTAGCGCCTCAAGGCTAGTGTCAGAGCCGCCTCGTCGGCGCCTGTTTGTAAGACGCCGAGGCGGCGCCGCGCGGCGTCGAGATCTAAGATACTAGAGTGCGCGAAGCCTGATGAACGCAGCGTCGTCGCCAGGTCGTCGGCGTCGCGCGGCGCACACCGTAAAAGCGTGCCGAAGCCGCTTTGCAACGCGAGACCGAAGCGCGAGTCCGCGTTTGATGTGGGCGTGAGTTCGAGGTAACACGCTCGCTTCAGAGACGCGGCCCAGCGCCGGGCTCTCCGTGCAGCTTCTGGTGATGCGTAGCAGAGCGACACCTCCGCCAGGATTAACGTCGGTCCCGTGTCGCCTAACAACTCTTCGAGCTTCGCGAGGTCGTCGTCGACACTCAGAACTGCGTGGCTTACTAACTCACGCTTCTGCGCCGCGACAGCTTCGAGGTCAAGCTCGACGCAGTCCACCCACTCGAATTTCGTGGCCAGTCTCAAACACTCTCCATCCAAACCCGCTCCGAGCGACACGACGCGCACTCTGGAATCACCTTGTCTTAACTCAAGTACGGCCCGGTCCGCGCACCTCCGGACAACGCTCATGCGCACGTGGGCAAATCTCAAAGCTAAATCAGCGGGTCGGCCCTTGATTTTCGTAGGCAGCTTTTGCCAGAGCTGCGCGTCCACGGGACTCGCGACGTCGTAGGCTAGGCTATGCTGCGGCACGGCGGCCTTGGCGCGCAGCGAGACGGCGGCCGTCGCCTCGACGGCGTTTTGCGGTGTTGTTTTTTGCGGTGTTGGTGCGTAGCACAGCGCTATTATCGACGCTAGCTCCTCGGCCATGATGCTATTAGGAGCTTGGTGCCATACGGATGCCTTTCGAGCGACGCAGCGCTGTGCAGGTGCTAGAGTACGATAGATCAGAGAAGCTGCTGCAGCGCACAGCTGCAATTTGGACGCTTTTTGGGCAAAACGTCGTAAACACAGCCGCGGAAACCCGTGCAAACCAGCTGAGGCGAGAAAAAGAGAAAAGAAGGGCGCTACTTGTCTTCAGGGATCTATTGCAGTGCGTTGAGAGATTCCTTGGCCCTCTGCGCCGCTTCGGCAGGCCGCGCCTAAGCCGGAGAGGACGGCTTATAATCGCGTCCAAGCGGTGCCAGCATAGAGCGATTTGCATCAGCAATCGCAGTTTAAGGCCTGCCAACAACGCTGAGTGGCTGGCGCAAGCAGCTGAGCAAGCGCAAGCAGCTATCTAGCAGCTGGGGTCAAAAACAGGCAGCAGCCTCGGCGACCGACGCCGCCGCAGCGATGCCGGAAAAGAAGAAATGCGGCGCCTGCAAGGACAAATTGACGAGGGAGGGCTACGCGAAGGAGCAGTGGCAAAAGGAAGAAAACGAACGGCGCTGCCTCGCCTGCGTCGCCGCGGATCGGCCGAACACGGCGGCCCAGACGCCGGAAGAGAAGGCGGAACGCGACGCCTTCGTCAAGGCCTGCGTCGAGGCGCTTTCTCGACGGAGCGACGTCACGAACCATACCAGAGCGACGGAAGCTAGGAGGCGCGCCGAGTCCGTCGATGCCCCTACCGAAGAGTTTGCCGTCAACGCCGCCGACGTGCCGCCGCCGCCGCCGCCGCCCGAGAAGCCGCCCATCACGCAAGTCGGTCCCTCACCATCAGACGTCCTCAAGTCGTTGTGTTACGACTATCCTGATGTAAGGGCGGACCAATGTGCCGCTTTAGCGAAGGCGCTGCGGAAACCCGCGGATTGCAACCTGAGAATCGCAGCTCGAGCCGTCGAGGGCATCCAATCGATCTGCGAGAAGGCTTCCGCTGGAAGTGAAGAGGCGGACCTCGCGCTGTCGATCGCGGTGACGGGCGTGCGCTATTTGCTGGAAGGGAATAGGGCCCGCGTCTGCAAGTACGCGTCTAGAGTGCAAGACAAGCCCAAGCCCTCGCCGAAGAAGAAGACCACAGCTTTCGACTACTCGAAGTGGGACCACCTCGACTCCGACAGCGACGCCGAGACGATCGAGCACACGACGTCGGACAATGTCTGGGCGGCGCCGCCGCCGAACGACGCCGTGGATGCAGCTAGGTTTGTCATCTTGTGCGCGTCGCTCTCGTCGTATGGCTTGTGCGGGGGCGCGACGTGGACCGAGGCGGATGTGACGGATTGTCTTAAAATAGCGCGTCTCTTGCGATCTTCTTCTGAAAGTTCGTGGCTCCTCAAGCCGCGGGAAGATGAAATTTTTGACGCGTTGCGGGCGGCGGGCCCAAGGTATGCTTTCTTATTGCGGGACGCCTTCCAGCACCATGTATCTTTGAGACCATGTATAGCGACGGGACTCCGAGAATTAGCCTTCAGCGACACTACTGGAAAGGCCTCGGCGAACGACGGCGGAGTAGCGTTAGTTGCGCTAGCGTCCCTGTGCGGCGACGTTAACTTGAGGGACGTGGGCTGCACGCAAATCCTGCGGAAGGAAGCGCGTTTAGCGTTACCCGCTCTAGCGGACTTGGCAAGGGCTTTGGGTCACGGTGGTAAAGGTGACGTGCCAATGTTATTGGGAGCTTGCCTCGCGATTGTGGAACGGGCCTCGGGCATCTACACGGATCGACGGCGGGACGACGCGTCTGCGTTGACGACGAAAGTGGATCCTAAACAACAGCCTTCCCGCGATTTGGTTGATTGTGGGTTGCTGGCGGCTCTCTGTGCCATCGCAAAAAGGTTAGATGAGGACCACGCCTGCGAGCAGGGCGAGAAGCGGCTCCATCGAGCGCTGCAGGCGCTCATGGCCCAGGACCCGGCGCGGTGCGGGGCATTCCTGTTCCGCGCGGCCTCGTTGTTTGACGTCGCCGTGTCGGACGCGTTTGCTGGAAGATGCCCCGACGAGGCCTGCGTATGGGGGCTGCGGCTCGCGGTGTGTCGATTTCAGTTGAAGACCGAGGATCTGCGGACGTCGGACTGCTTGCGACGCGCGCTGAGCGGCCTCGGCGGGTCGTCACCAAAGGTGACGACCGTCCGGTTGGCGCGCCTGGCCGAGGCCCTGGGCCAGGTCGCGACGACGCCCGACGCGGCGCGGCGTTTTTTGGACTCCGTCGACGACAGCGACGCAGCCTTCGCGCGCGAGCGATTACTGGCGTTGCGGGCGGCGCTCGGCGTCGCCGAGGACGAGGTGGCGCCCGAGGAGACCGTGGAGCCGCCCGACGACGTCGAGGAGGGCGAGAAATTGAAGAAGCGGGCGGAGCGGCTCGAGGCGGCGCGGACGCGGGCCGCGTCTTCGGTAAGGAAGCACCTCAAGGCGCTCCTCGTGCCGGCGGCGCGCGGCGACGCGGGGAAGGTGGACTGACGCGCCTCTAACTTGTAGTTCTTGGAACACTTACTAGTAGGGGCACACACAACTGTCTCAGGGGTGGAGCGCGCCGAGCTCGCGAAGCGTCCAAACGCCCCCGTCGTCGGCCGAAATCCCGCCCTCGGACACGAGCACGTCGCCGGGCGCCGGCACGATCACCGGGGCCGAGCCGCGCGGGTTGGCGAACGTCATCGACAGATAGGCACGGCGACGATTCGATGAGTTCGGGCCGCCGCGGTGCGCGATCCGCGGGTCGAAGAGGACCGCCGCGCCGACGGCGAGAGGGAAGGGGACCGCCTCCCGTGAGAGAGCTCCCGCGCGAAGCGAGTTGTGCGCGGCGGCGTCGGTGTGGCTGCCCAGACAGAACTCGGTTGGTCCAAGCGCCGATGGCGTTTCCTGCAAAGCGACGAAGCACGTGTAGAGCGGCGCCGCTTCCGCGCCGTCGAAGCCCAAGTCGGAGTGCAGCGGCTGAATCGCCGCACCGGGTGCACTGATCACGGCGCACAGGTCGAAGAGCGGCGCGTCGCCGCCGCACAATTCCTCCAGGGCGGCACCGACGGGAGACAACGCCACGGCCGCTGCCGCGCTCGCCACGGCATCGTTTTTGAGCGAGAGCGGGACCTCTTGGCGCTGAGCAGGCACGGCCGATGCCAGCGCGACAGCCCTCACGTCTGCGGCTAGCGCCGCGGGCAGGACGCCGTCGACTTTTGCTACGCCATCCGTGGCGAGCCGTGTCGCGAGAGCGATGCATAGCGCTGGCAGCATTTACTCCAATGCGAGGTCGTTCGCTGCGCCCCAGGCCTGCCACAGGATGAACGACAGGGTCATCCCTACTACTGTGTTGCGCAGGCAAAGCGCCAGCTGCCGCTTTTGAGTCATGCTCATATATGAGAGCATCTCCCACAGATGTGATCACTACGCCACAAGGGTGGAGGCTTTGCCAGCTGATGCGCGCCAGCGAGGATCGAGCGTCTAGCCGCTGTAAGGCTATTCTTCCTGCTTATGCCCGCTTGCGCCCCGGCCAAAAGAGAGAGCCGTGTTGCCGGGGATCCCTAGCTCGACGTCGTCAAAGGAGAGAGGAGGAGAGGAGGGGCGAGCTAGCGGAATGAGGCACTAGCGAACCGCGCTCCGCCGACGAAAGGTGCCCTTGCGCGCGTTCGTCTGGGAGAATTATCCGGGCTAGAGCTGAAACTACACACAGACCAAAACTTAGGGCTCCGGCGGCGCGGACGCCGGCGGCAACAACTCCGGCTCGGACGGCTCCGGCTCCGGCTCGCGTGGAGGTGGAGCGTGGAACCCCGATAAGGCTCGCCGCCGGAACACGCACGTCTTCGGGAAGGAGGCGGACGACACGAACTCCAAGAGATCGTCGTCGTCGCCCAACGCCTCCACCTTCCTCCCATTCACACTCACCAGCTCCGACGCCGGCCGCACGTCATTCGATAGAGCAGCCCCTTCGACCGAGAAGACGACGGGAATGACGCGTTTCATGAAGACGCCGAACGCGATGCCCAGTTGACCCCACTCGGTAAACGTGACGGTCTGCGTGTACTCCGTGATAGGAGCGAAGGCGTGCAAATAACACGCGAGCCAGGCCGCGACCTCGCTCTTGCCATTGAGCTCAATACGCCACTGCGTCGTATCTCCTAAAATCATGAGGCCGTCTTTTTTGGTTGAGAAAGTGATGTTGTCGCTCCAGGCCACCGCGGCAGCTTGCTGGTGGCGGTGGCGGCCCACATATATGCCCCGACCGTCGCACCACAAGACTCCACCACTTTTGAGGTCGAAGCTTCGGTCATTCACGTCCCGAGCCCGCGCGAAGCCAACACCAGAACGTGTAACCATGCCCTGGAGCGTCGCGAAGCTCGCGTCGCACGCTTCCCTCCGCGTCGGCAGGGCTTTTTGTTGGGGCTCCTCCTGCTCGGCCTCGGGCTGTGCCGAGGCGCCGGCACCCATCGTGCTCGTGCGGACCGGGCTGCCCGCGCGCTTGTAGAACTGGCTGCCCACGTCAAAATACGCGTCTTAATGCGTCAATGCTAGCGTAACCCGAGCGTCTAGGGCCCGAGCCACAAAAAACGCGTCGACAAACCGCAGCAAAGTCTAGTATGTTACCGTTGATGAATCCGCAGCACAAAAAGCCACCACAACTCCTGAATTTGTGCCTTATTCATCGAATATATACCCAACTCAACGCCAGGAATTAAGCGCTGTCTGTTCGTGCAACAAACAGCGCCAGGGCAACTGACAATGCGACAACAAACCCCGGAGCCCGACGACGACGACGCCTATGTAAGAAGGAATGCCGAGGTTTTATTATTCTGTCGCGCAGCCTTACGGTTCTCGGGCTACGCCTTCTTCGCACTGGCGGTGGTCGAAACGTTACGGATGAAGGCGCCCGGGTGCCTCGACAGCTGCGCCTACGGCGTCTTCTTGTTGGACGCGGCGCGCCGCATTTCGCGGCTCGTGAAGCGCACCACCACCCAATGCGCGCGCGCCGAGCTCACGGAAGCTTTAGAGTCCATTGCCCAATGCCATACGATCTTCGCGTGGGTGACGCTTGCCGGCGCTTTGAGGGAGTTCCGAGCTTTAACGACGGTCGACGATCTCGTGTTGAACTGGGTCGAGGACCGCGCCGTCGTCGAGTTCGCGACGGAAATGGCTGAAGAGTACTACTACGCGACGCGTAGTAGTGCGGCCGTGGTTGTGGCATTGGGCTTCTACTTCGTCGGCCTCGACTGGCTGCGGAAAAAAGCAAAATACTGGGGCCGCGCCTTCTCGCTCGGCTCGGAAATGGCCGAGAGCAAGGCGCGCAAGCTCAGCCTCTACCTGAGTCCGGTCAAGAAGAAGGCCGCGTGAGCGTTTTGTGGTAACCGTTTCTTTCGTTTACTAGTCCCTCCTCGGCCCGGTCGATGGGATCTGGGTTTGCGATTCTCCGAGTCGCCGCGCGCGCCGCCGGTCGGACGTCGCGGCGACGGTCTGAGCGCTCCTTACTTACGGCTCAGGTCGAGAGCCCTACGAGCCGTCCCTGGACGAGCTCGCATGTCACGACCCCCCCACCATAACGGTTATTGCCTCCGCGAAGGTGGAGCGCTTTTACCGCCGTGGAGCCGCAATTACAGGTGCACAGGCAGCCGTGCGCGCGACGCGACAGTCCGCGCGCTGCCCACATCCAGCAGCACGCACATAGCAGCCGACGGGCAGCCCCCACACCCACAGACAGACAGCGGCAGCCAAGAGCACCCAGTGACAATGGCCCCCGCCACGCACCTCAGTGGCTACCTGAAGAAGGAGGGCAAGAAGCAGAGTTTGCTCGTGCGGACGCAGAAGCGCTTCTTCCGGGTCGAGGAGATCGCGCCGCAGCGGGGCGACGAGCCGCGGCTGGCGCTCTGCTATTACCGGCGCGAGGCCGACGCGGAGCCGCGCGGCTGGCTCTTTTTGGGGGACGTCGAGGCCGTGCGGGACGCGGGGCCGGCGCTCTTCGTGGTCGAGCACCCGTCGCGGAGCTACGTCTTGCACGCGAGCGACGCGGCCGGGAAGAAGACGTGGGTCGAGGGCCTCCAGCGTTTGGTTGATGACGAGCGGAAGTCGGGCGGGAAACCTTTGAACGTGCCGCAGCGCGAGAAGCCGGTCGGCGGCGCCGAGGACGAGTACCGGTCCCTCTACGAGGACGCCGACGGCGACGACCTCTACGACTTTGATGATGGTGCGAAGAGCCGCGAGAAACGTCGCGACGACCATCAGGACAGCCTCGACGAGCCGCGCCACAAGAGCCGCGAGAAACGCCGGGAGAAACGCCGCGACGAGCAAGACGAAGAGCCGCGGCGCGGCGAGCGCCGCGAGCGACGCCGCGACGACAACGACCTCGACGGCACGAGGTACAGCGACCGGCGGCACGACGGCGAAAGCCTCGACAGCACGCGCTACAGCGACCGCGAGCGCCGCGAGCGCGAGCGCCGCCGCGCGCCCGAGCTCGGCCTCGCCGCGTCGCCCAACCGCGGGCGCCACGACCGGTACGACGACGACGCCGACGACCTGGACGCGCTGAACGCCGAGATGGACGACATCCTCTACGACCGCGAACCGCCCAAGCGCGAAAAGCCGCGGCGCGAGCGGCCGCAGCGCGACGCGTACGACTTCGTGCCGCCCAAACGAGGCCATGATGACGACCAAGACGAGCTCGACAGCCCGCCGAGGCGCCGCGACCGCGACGACCGCCGCCGCGACGACGACCGTGAGCGCCGCCGCGACGACGAGCGGGACGATCGCCGCCGGGACGAGCGCGACCGCCGAGACCGCCGCGACGACGACCGCGACCGCGAACGCGATCGCGACCGCCGCCGCGATGACCGCGCCGACGACCGCGACCGCCGCGACCGCCGCCGCGACGACGACCGCGACCGACGGGACCGCGACGACGACCCGACGCCGCGCCAGCGCAAGGAGCGCAAGTCGACGACGCCCATCGCGAGCCCGCTCTTCGACGACGAGATCGACCTGGGCACCGAGATCGTGCGGCCGGCCCTCGACGAGTCCGACGACCGCTTCGAGGCGAAGCGCTTCGCCCCGTCGCCGAAGGCCGCCCCATCGCCGGCGAAGACGCCCGAGACAAAGGCCGCGACGCCCGAGGCCGCGCCCGCGCCCGTCCAACAGGCGCCTCCCTCAGCTCCCACGAAGAGCAAGACCCCGGTCCGCATCGCGCGGCGCGGCGTCGGCGGCGACGAGCTGGCCATCGACTGGAACGACGACAAGCCCAAGAAGAAGCCCCCGTCGGCGCTCGCGCGGCGCCTCGCGCGCGGCGAGCGGCCGGCCAAGTCCAAGTCCAAGTCCAAGCGGGCCCCGAAGGAGGCGCCGCCGCCGGCGGATACGCCGCTGGCGGCGGACGACCACGAGGAGTCGACCGAGGACGTCATCGCGACGCTCGCCAAGGAGCGAGAGCGCCTCGCGCGCAAGGCCTCCGTCCAGGGCGCCCGCGACGAGGCCGAGAAGGCCGCGAAGAAGAAGGCCAAGGAGGAGAAGCGCCGGCGAAAAGCCGAGAAAAAAGCAAGGAAGGAGAAGGCTGCCGCGCCAAACGACGAGATCAAGTCGCTCTTCGCGAACGCGATCAAGCCCGACGCGAACTTCGTCGAGGACGACTGGGACGCGTCGCCCGCGAAGCCGGCGCCCGCGCGCGCCAGCGGGCCGATTGGTGGCTTCGGCGCCGTCAAGCCCGACGCCAACTTCGTCGAGGACGATTGGGATGCCGAGTAGTAGGCCCCCGGGGCCCCCGAACATAAAACCTCCATATTTATCACACATCACTCACCACCCCCGCCAGCCCGACCGTCGCGTCGGAGACCTACCCCGCCAGCTCGACCGTCGCGTCGGAGTCCGACTCCGAGCCAGAAGAGTCCGACGCGGCGGCGCCCCGCTGGACCGCGCGACCGGCGCGCCCGACCGGCGCATCCGCGGCGGCGCCGAGGCTTCTCCGCGGCCAGGCCGCGGGCTTCGACGCCACGCGTCCCCGGTGCCGCGCCTCGACCTCCTGCGTGACGTCCGCGTGCGCGCCCGCCGGGGCGCCGCACCGCGCGCACACGAGGTGGTCGACGCGGTTCCACGCCCAGACGCCGTCCTCGATGCTCCCGTCCGCGCGCGCGCGCGGTCTGACGGACCGCGGCGCGCCCCGCTTCTGCACGTACGCGGGGCAGTCCGTCGCGGCGCATCCGCCGCGGATCACGCCGAGGCAGTCCATGTCGTACGCGGTGTCTTTTTCCACCCGCCGCCGCGTTGCCTCGGCCTCGCGCGCCGCGGCCGCGGCGTCCTTGACGTCGCGGCGCCGGCGCGCGCGTTCCGCCGCGTCCGCCGCCCGCGCGCGCTCGAGGTGCGCGCGCCAGCCGCGCTTCTGGCACGCAGCGGAGCAGAAGAACGACGAGATGCGGCCCGTCCGGGCCGAGCGCGCAGTCTGAGCCCCGCAGGCCGCGCACGCGCCGGTTGGCGCCTCGTCCGGCCGCGCGCGCCGCGCGGCCGCCAGCTCCGCGTCAGTCATCGCGGCGCCGACGTGCACCTCGGTGCCGTCGCCCCCGACCTGCCTGGCGCGCGCCGCCGCGCCGCCGCCGACCGACGCCGCCGCGCTGAGCTTGGCCGTCAGGTCGCGCACGCGCGTTTCTGCGGCGGCTATGTCGTCTGCGGCGCCGCCCGCCGCTCGGAGCTGGGCGAGCTTCTTCTGCTCGTCGCGGGCGAGCGTGCGCAGCAGGCCCACGGCCGACGCTGTCGTTTGTGGTGGTTTATCGAAGGATGCCATGATGATGTAGCACAAGTGGTCTTGCTCTGTAATGCTGAAAGCTACCTGAAGACGTCAGAATTTTGGTTGTTGGCAGCCAACATGAAATGGGTGACGAAAACAAAGCGCTGCGGTACAACGGGTATCCACAAGCGCGGTACAATGTGTCAAAAAAGCTTTTGTCCTCTGCCTCTCCCGCTTGCTAGCGTCCTGTAAGACACTAGAATCAGCCGCCGATTAACAAAACACAGTGCTTGTGCGAGATCCTGCGAGATCCAAAGAGCTCTTGCTTTGTCAACGCGCTACACACAAGTTTCGCGTGACGACAGGGGCGAAACGCAACTGTCGGGAGCAATTGGGGGAGGCTGCAGTGCAAAAGCGCCTTGACGGGCGCGGGCGCGAACCAGAGTCGGGTTATAGCTGGCGATAGGGGTCTACTGGTCCTCCCAAGAAGCTGGGCTAAACCGTTGAAACTTGGACCAATGGAGCCGCGCGGCCGACTGCGGCCCGAGGTCACGCAGCTCTGGTGCTGGGGCCCCGACGGCGCGACGACGACCGAGGAGCGACTGACGCTCGACGACGCCGCGGCCGTCCGCGACGCGCTGCGGAAGGAGGCCGGCGGCGACCGCGCGCCCTACCCGGCGTGGGTCTCGACGGCGTGGCATGTATTAAGGTGGGACGAGCCGTCGGCGCGGGTCTCCTGGGAGCTTGTGGGGTTGGCGCTCCATCAGAGTGCGTCCGTGGACGCGCCGCTGCCCTGCGCGGCCCTCGCGGCCTTCGTGGGCACGCGCGCGGCGCTCGCGGCGTCGCGGGCGCCCGCGGTCGTCGAGGACGAGGCCCGCATCCAAACGCGCGCGGCCGCCGAGGACGAGGCGCCCCACGCGAAGCGCGAGCGGCGCGCGGCCGCCGCGGTCCGCGCCACGGCCCCCGTCGCGGGCGCCTTGACCGAGACGCTCTTCGAGGACGTATCTGAAGACGACGTCGTCATTTCCAAGCGGTCAAGCGTCGTCGTCGTCGATGAAAACCAATGTTCGATTCTCGTGGAGCGGTGCCGCGACTGCCGTGTCTACGTGCCGAATCATGTGCGCTGCGTGCGCGTCGTGGCCTGCGTCGACTGCTTGGTCTACGTCGGCGCGGCGCGCGTCGCGTCGCTGACGCACTGCGCGCGATGCGTGCTGGCCGCGGCGGCGCACCGCGTCGTCGTCGACGCGTCGGCGGAGTCGGCGCCAGCGCACGAATCAAATTTTACGGCGCTTTTCGCGGTTCTCCCCGACTCACCGTTGATTCGCGCGCAGGTCGACGCTGCGCCTCTTCACGCCGGCCGCGCCGCTCTGCGTCGGCGGGGCGCCGGCGGCACTCGAGCCGCTCGCCGCGGCCTACGACGGCCTTGCGCGTGACGCCGCGGCGGCGGGGCTGCTGCCGCCCCGCGCGCCGAACCGCTGGGACGCGCCGCTCGCCCTCGCCCCGGGGGCGCCGCGGCGCCGGCCGCTCGCGGCGCCCGCGCCGCCCGGCTCCTCGCCACGGAGACACGCGGCCGCGCTGCTGCGCCCGCCCGGGCGCGGGGCCGCCGAGCCGCCGCCGCTGCCGCTGCCTGCGGACCATGTCGCAGCCCTGGACGCGCGCCACGCGCGGGCCGACCGCGCGCGCGCGGCGCTCGCCGGGGCCACGCGCCTCGGCCCCGACCGCGCCGCCGCGGTCGCGATCTGTGTGGAAATCAACCAGTGAGTTAGGTTGTGATGGCCTGGAAACTTCACGCCATCGAGCAGACGCAGCTACGGAGAAAATATCGCGTCGATGGCGTGCGGTCACGGCGATGATGTCGCGTCGATGGCCTGGAAACTTCACGCCATCGAGCAGACGCAGCTACGGAGAAAATTGCGTGGGGCGCCCGAAATTTGATTTCCACACAGGTCGCCGCCGCCGCGCGCGGGGCCTTCGCGACATGGCTGGTCCGCGAGGGCGCCGAGCTCCGCGACGTCGTCGACCTCCTCCGGTTTCCGGCGCGGCCGGCCTAATTTTTGACTCCTACTCTCCACTCGACGCGGGGAGGACGCACGCCGTCGTCCTCAAGAGGTCGACGGCGCCGCCGGGGGTCTAGTCTTTTCGAAGTCATGAGATTACGCGGGCAGGCTCGGGACTCCCAGGGACGATTTGGCTTCAGCGTGTGGCGTCTTGCGTGCTAGATACGAGCGTCGCCTGGTCGTGACCCCTTGTGCCGGAAAAACGGTGGGGGTCAGTCATGCGCGGCGGTGTCGGTCTTGCGTCGTCAGGTACAGGGGGGGAAGGGAAAGTCGATGCCGTCGTCTCCGCGACGGCGTGTGTACATAGGCGTCTCCCGGCGGCGCCCCCGCGCCGGGCTCTTGGTGTCGAGGCGTCCGCCCGCGGCCTGCGAGGATACCGAATTTCAGACGCCGTCGACGGCGCGCGCCCGGTTAATTTCCGCGCGGCGCGCGACCTTGTTCGCGGGCGGCCTCGCGGCGGCTTTAGCGCTTCTTACCCTTCTTTTCCTTTTTGCCCTTCTTTTCCTTTTTGCCCTTCTTTTCGCCCTTCTCGCCCTTGTCGCCCTTGCCGCCCTCGTCCTCCGGGTCGTCTAACAACTCCGGCGCGTCCTCCAGATTGTCAAACAACTCCGGCGCGGACCCCCCCGACACTAATTGGTACTCCTCCAGATCCCCAGAACAGTACCGCTCCTTTTCCACGCAGTTGCACCCTTTGTAGTTGAACGACTTAGGGTCCTTTGGGCACTTGCAGCAGTTCGCCGTGTCTTGCTTCACGCAGTTTTCAGCTTCGTCGTAATAGCCCTTGCCACAGCTACCGCCCGCGACGAGCCAGAGACAAGAGGGATTGCGACGCTGAGATGCCGCCGTCCGAGGAAGTGGCGATGGTCGAGGAGAAGAGCCCCACGCGGGCGGGCGCGCTACGTGCTCCGCGTGCAGGTAGGCGGGGCGCGTGTCGCGGGGGGCTCTAGCATAAGTACAGCAGCCGCAACCCTCGTCGGCAGGAGGGACCACACTTCTTACACGCTAGAGCTTCGGCACGAAGGACCCGACGACGTTCAGGTACAGCGCCTCGCGCTTGCCCCAGGACGCCTCGGGCGCCTTGGCCGTGAGCTGCCAGAGCCGCCCCTTGTGCACGCACATGGTCAACAGCTCCCTGCGCCCCTCTCCACTGAACGAGTAGTCGTAGAAGAGGATGGAGTCGCTCCGCCGCGCGCGCGCCCCCGTCAGCGTCCCGCGCGCGGCCGCAAGCTTCGCTCCTAATTTATCGACGGCCGCGAGGTCCTCGATGCTCTGGCCGGCATTGTAGGAAGACGTCGACAGCGTCACGCTCTCCGCGGGCGCGACGACGTCGACCCATCTGACATCATAGGCGCCGGGCTCGCCGTCGAACTGGTTCCAGGTCGTCGGCTTCAAGAGGCGGAAGCCGCGGTTCACCTGCGCGCGGCGCGAGTCGGGCGCGGCCTGTACTTCGTCACGACGTCCGCGTCGACGGCGAGCCGGCGCCTACGGCGTGCAGGGGTTCGTACGAGTTTTCGGCGCCGCGCGTCGCGTCCGCGTACTTCTCGAGGAGGCCGCCCATCTTCGTCGTCGCCGGCGGGATCTCGAGGACGTCGGCGGCTAAAGCTGGCGGCGCGACCAAGGCAAGGCCTCCGCCGGCGAGCCCGCCAGCCAGCTGGCGGCGCGTGGCCGTGGGGCTCAAGGCTGCAGCCGTCGCGAGGACGCCTGCGAGAAGGCGTTCTGCACGCATGCTTGCAATGCGGCGGTGCCACCTCGTGTGAGAGCTGCTCTGACAAAATGGCAAGCAGCTCAAGAGACAAAACTAGCGCACCTGTGCCGCGTCGAGGGCGTGCCACGTGATGATTGATTGCGGCCAGCGCTTTCCAAACGCAACAAATCACCAGTCGCCGCGCATTGCACAAGGTGGCTGCAAGCACCTCCATCGCGCAGCCTGATGGCCGGCGGGAGGCGCGGCCGCGGCCGCGGCCGCGGCCGGGGCGGCCGCGGCCGGGGCGGCGCCGCCGCGGCACAACCGTCGCCGCTGGCGACGCGCGTCTGCCTCTGGGAGTTCTCGCAGAACGACGCGCGGCGCGACAGCGGCTCGAAGCTCGTCCGCCAGGGCCTGGCGCGCCGGCTCGACGCGCGCGCGGCCTTCCGGGGGATCGTCCTCGCGGCGGACGCCCCCCAAGTCCTGTCGCCGGCGGACGCGCCCATCATAGCGGCCCAGGGCCTCGCGGGCGTGAACTGCTCCTGGCGCGGCCTCGACGCCGTGCCCTTCTCGGCGCTCGGCCGGCCCGAGCTCCGGCGGCGGCTGCCGTTCCTCGTGGCCGCCAACGAGGTGAACTACGGCAAGCCGCTCTACCTGAACACGGCGGAGGCGCTGGCCGCCGCGCTGCGCATCGCCGGTTTGGTACGGGACGCGGAGCTGCTGCTGGCGCCCTTCGCGTCGGGCGGAGCCTTCTTCGCGCTGAACGCGGACGCGTTCGAGGCGTACGCGGCGGCGGTCGACGGCGACGGCGTCGCGGCCGCCGAGGCGCGCTTCCTCGCGGACTGCGAGGCCGCGCGCGCCGAGGCGCGCGCGGCACGCGCTGCGCCCGAGGGCGGGTACCTCGCCGACGGCGACCTGCCACCGGCGGAGTCCGACGACGAGGAAGCCGACGGCGACCTGCCGCCGGCGGCGGAGTCCGACGACGAAGCCGACGACGAGGAAGCCGACGACGAGGAAGCTGACGCGGAGCCGCCCCCGCCGCCGCCGCCCGACGTCTCGGGGCTTGTGCTGTCGTAGTAGCTAGTAGTTACAGTGTTCAGATTCGCAGGCTTGCCCGGGGGAAACCTCCAGAGGAGGAGGGTCCCGAGCGGTCACTGGAAGAATTGCGTCGGCAGGATGCGGCAGCCGCACGGCGTCAGGCCCGGCGAGGCCTCGGGCGTGACCATGGCGGCGCCGGCGCCCGGCGCCAGCGCCTCGCCGACGAGCTCGGCCATGCTCCGTTTCCGACGGCGGTTTCGCGGAGCGGGTGGAATGACCTGTTACCGCTCAGCTGTCCCCGTGGTTGACGCCAAAGCCTGGCCCGTCCGCGCGGCGGCCAATCCGGGTCTAAAGGCGCAATCGACAGACAGAGCTTTATGCAACTCAACTGAAAGCGCTGTGACTCAGCAGCTGTGCGAGCGCTCGGAGCGTCTGATCGCCGGCAAAAAAGGTAAGAAAACACGTTCAAAACAACCGATTTTCAATCTCTACGCACCGCTTTTTGCGACTTGACCTTAAATTTAGCAGCTTAACTTTGGCCTGGGGTGCTGCACTTGAGAAGGAGCGAACGAGACGGACTACAAAACCCCCAGTCATTAGTACGGACACGCGCTCGGAGGATCTGGTGGGGGCTCCGTCTCCGGCGCGGCGGGCGCAGTTTTCTCGAGCGCGCCGCGCAGCCGCCCCCGCAACTCCCCGACTAAGTTCCGCGCATCAATAGCGTCGGCCTGGGCCTGCTCGGCCGTATCCACCGCCTCGCGCGCCCGCGCCTCGAGCTGGCGCCGCTCCGCCTCCAGGCCCGCGCGCAGGTCCCGCTCCTTGGCTTCGAACACGGAAGAAAGGCCCGCGAGCTCCGCCTCCGCGTACTTCAGTTCGCGCTCGCGCTCGGCGAGCCGCGCCTCGACCGTTTCGAGTTCGTGGTCGTCGCGCGGGTGCGCCCTGAGCTCCGCGACGACGCCGCGCAGCCGCCGCTCCGCTTCCCTCGAGAGTCGGAGCTTGCGGCCGCCGTCGTCGGCGGCGCGCCGCGCTTTGTCCAGTTCCTCGTGCAATTCGTCTACTGATTCATGAAGGCGCGACCGCTCGTTACTGGACGCGGCCGCAGCGGCGTCGGCCGCCTCCTGCGACGCGCGCACCTCCCGCACCATCTCGTCCCTCTCTAACACAACACGCCGCGCCTCCTCGGCGGCTTCGACGGACTCGTGCACGAGGGCGTCTAAGCGGGCGCGCTCGGCCTCGTCGTCGCGCCGCCGCGCATTCAGCGAAGCCGCCTCCGCCTCCGCCGCGTCCAGCCGCTGTCGGAACGCGGCGCGGTCGCGGCGTAATGCCGTCACGGCCTCATGCCGCGCGGCCTCGGCCCGCTGGGAGGCCGCCGTCGCGTCCACCAGCGCCGCCTTCTGGAGCCGCGTGAACTCGGACACCTCGGCGAGCGCGTCGCGGAGCGCGGCCTCGCGCGCGGCGCCTTGCGTCGCGCGCGCCTCCGTGTCGGCCTCGCGCGCCGCGAGCGCCGCGTAGGCCCGTTTCAGCTCCGCGAGCTGCTGGCGCGCGCTCGCGTCGCGGCTCCGCGCTTCCATAAGGGCCGCATCACTCGAGGCCGCCCGCTGTTCGATAGCCGAGAACGCGACGGCGCCGGCCGCGGCCGCGTGCGCGAAGCGGTCGTCGGCCTCTCGTCGCTCTTTTATTAGTTCCGCATTGAGTGCCCGTTCCAGGTCGCTCCTTTGTCTGACCTCGGCCGCGCGCCTTCTATCATCATCCGCCGCGCGCGCATGCAGTGAAGCTTCTAGAGCCGCCTCCCGCTCGTCCATACGGGTCGTGTGCCGCGCTTCCAACTGCTCGGTGCGGGCCTCGGCCGCGCTCAATCGGCCCGCCTCGACCGCGAGGCGCTCGTCGTGCGCCTCGGTCAGTTCATCACTCAATGCCGCGTGGCGTTGATGCGCCGCCTCGAGGTCCTTTCTTAGTGAATCGCAGGCCGCGGCGTGCTTGGCTTCCATACTCTGCGAGGTAACCGCATGCGTACCGCGCCGCCAGTAGACAAAGACGTCGCGCACCGATTTCATGGAAGCGCCGTCTTCATATCGTCGCAGCGCGCCCACGACGCGCCGCGCCGCCGCTTTACGTAACACATCTTGCGCCTCGGCCTCGGCCCGCCTCAGGGAACGCGTAGCCTTGCGCTCCGCGGAAGAAACCTGCTGCTGGCAACTCTTCAGCCGCTCCTCGAGCTCCTCAACTCTGGCATGCGCCGCCACCAACGCCTCGTCGAGCATGGCGTTCTCCTTCTCGACCGCGTCGGCGCGCAGTCTTTGCCGTCTCGCTTCCTCGAATTGGACCGTCGTGGCCGACGCCATCGCCGCCATTTTCCGCCTTTCCGAAGGTCGCGGGACCTCCACCGACGTGCGGAGGGCCCTTTCTACCAACGCGTCCACGTCGTCATCATTTTGCCACTCGAGCGGTTCCAGGTTGTCTTGTGTTTTGCATGTTTTGAGGGACGGCGCGAAGGTGGCCAGGCCGTCCAGAGATCGTAGCTTGTTGGCGGAGCAGTCCAGGACATCCAGGGACGGGAGTTTATGTGATGTGACGAGAGTTTCGAGCGCATTTTGACTGAGGTCCAGCTTCGTCAGGAGACCACAAACGGCGAGCGCCGGAAACAACGCGTCTAATGATGGGCCGAGCTCGTTCGCCGCGAGGACGAGCTCCGTCAGCTGTCGGAGCGGAGGCAGGCCGCGCAGACTTCTAAGCCCGCAGCCGAAGAGCGTGAGCTTCGTCGCGTCGTCTTGGGCCTCGAGCTCTTTAACGACGGTCGGCGAGTCGGCGACTGCTCTTATTCCTAGGCCGTAGTAGGAGGCCATCGCTGTTGTATCGTCGCGTCGATGGCGTCGACGCTCCTTCTAGCCTCTGTGCAGGGCTGTGCTGTGCTCCAGTTGTGTGCCGCTGTGGCCGTGGTGCCCGTAGCGTTTAAAGCAGTGGCCAGTGCTCGAAATATGCCTGTTTGCTTCACGGATGCACGCCTCCTTGGCTCAGAGATTTTAAGCTGGCTGCATCCCGCGCCGGACGCAGACGGCCGCGCCAATTCAGCATCGGCATGAAGATGCATCGCACGACTCATCTCCGGCCGTTAATAAATGCAAATTCCGTCGTACTCAATTCACAAAACAAATCGGGTTCGAGGGCTCATCTCGAGACGTTTGCCGAGATTTTTAATTGCAGCGCCGACCTGCACCAGCCGCTGGAGTGTCGATACGCAGCAATCACGCCCTGACCGCAGCGCTGCCGCGATGGCGGCCTACGAGCGCCAAGGCGGCTTCGACGGCTACGCGGCGAGAGCCTCGCGCGGCTACGCCGCGCGGGAAGGTCTCTACAGCGCCAAGGGCTACAAAGCCGACAAGCCGAAGGACGACGGCTGGCGCCTCAGTGATAGGTTGTACGAGCTGAGCCTCGACGCCGAAGCGCGGGAGGCCCGCCAGAAGCGCAGCGAGGACGAGCTCAAGGGCCAGCTCGGCGACGCGGCGCGGGAAATCGCCCGGCTGAAGGCCGCGCTCGACACCGAACAGCGGAGAACCCGCGAAGCGAAGGACGAGGCGCGACTCTTGAAAGATCAAACGCGAGATGCCCGAGACGACTTCGTCAAGGAACTTGTTGCATTAAGGCACGAGGTTTCTCTCTTAAAAAAGACGGGTCAAAAATCGCTGCGGGAGGACGACGTCGTCGCGCTGGCACAGCGAGGCGACGTCGTCGCATTGAGGAGGGCGCTGCAGCCGGAGCCGCGCGCGACGCATTATGCTAGATTGTTACTGAGTTGCCTGCGCGAGGCGTGTAAGAACGGCCACGACGCTGCCGCCGGGCTGCTGATACGACGAGGGGCGCTCCAGGACGACCTCAGAAGTACAGAGGGCACACCGTTACACGACGCGGCGCGAGGCGGCTCGGCGCCCTGTCTTGAATTAATACTGGAGTCGGACCTCACGGCGCCCCAGGCGGGCGTGCCCGACCTGCTCGACGCGGCCGATGCTTCGGGAAACACGGCGCTCATGGTCGCCGCGTCTTTAGGGAATGCGGAGGCCGCGACCTCTTTACTAAGGGCGGGCGCCGACGCCGACCTGTACAATGGCGAAAGCACGGCCTCCACATTAGCCAAAGGCGCCGCGTGTCAAAGCTTCTCATCACCAGCAGAACGCTTCTGGAACGCGTCCGCCGCGGGCAACCGAGCCTGGCGGCGGCGCGACTTCTCGAGCGCGAGACGGCACTTTGCGGCGGCTTTACAAGGTGCGGGATCGGTGGAAGACGGCGAGGCCGCGCCGTCCGAGATCGACCTCGCTCGCTTGGAACTCAACTGCGCCAAGGCCTCTTTGCGATTAAAGGACGCCACCGCGGCGAGCGACCACGCGAGAAAAGCGCTCCAGCGCCACGCCGCCGCGTCCAATAATTCGGTATATGCGAACGCCGCCGCGGTCCTGGGCGAGTGCCTCGAGCTTTTGTATGACTTCGAGGGTGCCTCTCGTAGTTTCGACGACGCATCGAGGGAAGCGCGCGACGAGCGTGCGACGCAGTGGCGGGCCCGCGCGTCGTTTGCGCGCGACTGCCACGAGGCGACGCATTATGCCGTGCTGGCGCTACCGTCCACAGCCGACGACGACGCCGTGAGGAAGGCCTACCGGACGGCTTCTTTGAAGTGGCATCCCGATCGCACGGCCAAAAACGATCCCGACGCCGCGAAGCGCGCGGAAAAGCACTTCCGGCGCGTCAACGAGGCCAAGGAGATTTTGTTGGACGGCTACAAGCGCGCGATGTACGACGTCGAGGTCAGACGGCGCGTGTCGACCGAGCGCGGCAAGGCCTGGCCCTGGCTCAATGCCCCGCCACCTCGCAAGAATACGAGCGAGCCGGCGACGCGCTCGACGGTCGCGTACGTCGACGAGAACGCGCCGCCGACGCCCCAGAAGGCGCCTCCTCCCATGCCGGCGCCGACGCCTCCATCAGAGCCGCCGCCCCCATCGCCCGAGCCGGCGCCCAAGCAGCCCGCACCACCTGAGGAGGACGACGCCTGGCCGCCGCCTCCCACAACCTCGACGGACGCCTGGACGCCGCCGGCGACGAACGACGACGACGCCGCTGAAACGTGGAGCCCGCGCTCCGACGACGACGGCTGGACGGAGGCGGAGGAGGAGGCCGTGGTCGACGGCCACCGCCTCCACGGCGGCGACTGGGTCTCGATCCAAGCGAAGTTTCCCGCGCTCGCCCAGAGGACGGTCGATGAGTTGCGAGACAAGTACGAGGAGCTGAGGAAAAGGGCGGAAGGTTCTGATGACGACGAGGACGACGTGGGCGGCTTCGTGCGCGTGGCGGAGGACCACACTTTTTTCGCGCCGCGCGACGAGGACGAGGATGAGGGCGTCGAGGACGACTCGGAAGGGGAAGAGGACGACGTGAACTTCTTCGCGCCGCGGGACGACGACGAACCGCAAAGCGCGGCCGACGACCTCGTGGCCCAGTTACGGGACGCCGCGGACTGGTTCGACCGGCTGGACGAGGCGAAGGAGGGCGAGCTCTCGATGAATCATTTTGATGAGTTGTGCGAGAAGCTTGGATTAAGGGACGTGCTCGGTCAGGCGGAGATGGACCGGCAGCGGTTCTTCGCGGACCCGGGCGGCCACGGCGTCTTGCGGCGGGGGACGTTTCTCGGGTGGTTCGCGGCATTATTGGAGGGGGAGGGCGAGCCGCTCCAGGCCGCCGAGGATAACTAGAGTTGCTGTTATGTCTAGCTCAATACAAGCCAGGGACGAACATGTAGTGTCTTACACGCCGCTGCTGCTGGAAGCCGTACCCGTGTGCGGGGACGCCATCGACGCGACACCGAAAGCCGCGCATCCTTTGCGCTCTTACTCGCCTACGAGGGCGGTACGACGACGTGCGTCCATCTGTCAAAGGGCAAACTGGTGCTAGTGTCTTACTGGCCGCTAGCTAATTCCAGGTGGGCAAAGTCCTGCAGCAACTATACGGCTGTAAAAAGTTGTTGCGGGCTGGCTTTGCGCCCTTCTGGAAGCTTTTTCTCTCTGCAGGAGTCGTCTCCGCCAGCTGCAGCTGTGTGAAGGCCTGGTTGCTGCTTTTGCAGGCCTGGTCAGCCATCGCTATCACGCGCAAGGCTGCAATGGCCGCCCTGCAGCAGCAGGCCGCGTCGCCCGAGGAGGCCCTCGTCGACAAGGTTTTAGGAGCGGAGCAGCCGACGGGCCGACTGTACCGCGGCCTGATCACGGCGCTCCGGGACGACGCCGAGACCGCCGAGGGCCTGGCCGCCGCGCGCAAGATTCTGAAAGCGCTCGCGGCGCGCGCGCCCGCGCTCGCCGAGGACCGCCACGCGCGCCTCTGGAGGGCGCTCTGCGACTCTATCAGT
This sequence comes from Pelagomonas calceolata, assembly GCA_918797485.1. NCBI lineage: Eukaryota > Pelagophyceae > Pelagomonadales > Pelagomonadaceae > Pelagomonas > Pelagomonas calceolata. Next base: position 217,570 of record CAKKNE010000006.1, on the reverse strand, counting down.
CAGGGCGACGGCCTGCTCGCGGAGCGGGCCTTTTGCCTCAGAGAGGTCGTGAGCGCGAACGCCACCCGAGTCAAGGACGCGCTCGACGGCATCGCTCGCGCCGCCGCGGCCGACGCCGACGATGTAATGAGGACGGGGCTCGCGCAATGCCTCGCGGACGTCGTCGAGCGGTGCCCGCAGGGCCGCGCCGAGGTGACGTCATCGGTAAGGAAGGCCTGGCCCTACGTCAATGCTGGTGAAGAGACGCACGACGGGTATACGCGTTTTGTGATAGACGCGCTCCGGTGCTGCGACGACCGGGGGCCCTTGCTGACGACGTGCGTCGAGCGCGCCCTTGCTTTGGATTGCGCGGCGGCGCAGCAGGTTTTCGCGATGGACGAGGACGCGGCCAAGGACGCGGCCGCGGACAAAGTCGTATCCCGCCTCATCGCCTACGTCGCCAAGACCTGCGTATCAGATGCCGACGCCGAGTTGCTGCTCCAGGCGACGCTCGGGCCCTGCCTGGCGACGCCGCGGGCGCAGACCGCGCCCTTCGTCGTCTTCGCCGCGGCCGCGCCGACGCCCACGAGGGCGGCGGCCTTCTGCCGGACGCTGTCGTCCCTCGTGAGCGACGAGGCGACGGCCGACGCGCGGCGGACCGCGGCCATCGCCTACCTGAGCTCCTTCGTCTGCCGCGCGGCCGTCGTCGACGCGGGCCTCGTAGCTTTAGCGTGCGCGACGCTCTTCGAGCGGTGTCGACGGTGCCGCGAGCTCTTCGAAGCGGGCGACAAGCACCTCGCTGCTAAACGGCACGTCGACGCGGCGCGCGGGCTGCTTTATGTGTTTGCGTTCCGCGGCGAGGAGATTTTAGGAAGGCGCGGCTGGGACGCGCGCTGCGACGCGGTCTGCGCGCCGAAAAGCTGGGACGCGGCGTTGGGTATCAGAGCGCCCGCGGCGCTCGACGCGCTGCGGGGCTGCCGCGCGCGGCTGCTGGGCGAGTTCGCGCGGGTGGCGGCGCGCGAGCCGCCCTTCCTGTCGCGCGCGGCGGCGGCGCGCGTGCGCGAGGCGCGCCGGGATGCGACGGAGGCGGCGGACGACGGCCTCTTCTTCCCCTTCGACCCCTGCCGCCTGCCGCGGACGAAGGCCGCCGTCGCGGCGCTCTTCCGCGAGTGGGCCGCCGCCGAAGCCGAGGAGTCCTCCTCGTCCTCGTCGGACGACGAGTCGGGGTCGTCGGACGACGACGCGGCGCCGATGAGCCTCGCGACGTCTCTCCACGAGCAGGACGAGGCCTGGTAGTAACTAGCAAGTTGTGTTAGGAGGAGGGGGTCGACGTGGGGGGGAAGAGCTATCAGATGAGCATAACGACTATGACCATGATCAGGAACGGCGTGATGACGCAGCAGAGCTGCGAGCAGAGCGACGCCCACGACGTCTTCTTTCCGTCGGGATTTTTCGTGAAGCCTGTGTGGAACCGGAGTCATTTCTCGGCGACGGCGACCGTCCTGGCTCCCTCGAGCGGCGAGGAACCGACATCGCCACGCCATCGAGCCGGCGTCGCGTCGATGGCGTGGAGGACGACGCGATGATTCAGCACGAACGCGCCGTAAAATTTTGATTTCCACGCAGCGCGAAACAGCAGCAAATCCAGTGCCAAACGCCGCAGACACACCAGAGCTCGCAGAACCAGCAGCAGAATAGCCACGGAATGATGCCCTGAATAAAAAGGCCCATGCACCAGTAGACGTAGGTGCCGCAGCACATGGCGCACGAGTACCGCGCCAACGACGCGTGGCCGAACCGCGTCAGGATGCCGCAGCAGTCCCGCGGTTCGTCGAAGCCGACGGCTGCGAGGTCCCGCGCCAACTCTAAATCCTCCTCCTGGTCGTCCTGGAGCGCCTGCGCCACCGAGCGGCCCATGGCGTTCGTCGCGTCCGTGTCCAGGTCCTCGTCGCCGCCCTCGCCCACGATGCGGATGAAGACCTTCTCCATCGACGCGCGGTCCACCCGGAAGCTGCGGACGCCCAGCCGCGCCCGCGCGTCGGCGTCCTCGAGGCACGCGAAGGCGTGCTTCAGGGGCCGCTCGCCCTGCAGCTCGTAGGTCGCGACGCCCGCGGCGAGCCCGGCGAGCGCGCAGCCGCAGCCCGCCGCCTCGAGTTTGGACCGGAGATACGCGCCGAGCGCTGGTTCGTGGTCTTCGGTCTCGAGGTACGCGACGAGCTCGTAGCCCGACGCGTACCGATCTTTCAAGTGCTGCGGACTGCCGACCTGTGCACAAATCAACCAGTCAGTCGGATGCACGCGTCGATGGCGTGGAGGCCATGAAGATAGCAGTGGCGGACGCGCCGCGACAATTTGATTTATGCACAGCTGCCAACGCAGTGGAACTGGCCCCGGACCTGGATGCCGATGCGGTCGCATAGGGCGTCCGCCTCGAGCATCGAATGCGTCGTCAGGAGCACCGCCCGCCCCGTCATCGTCGACTTGATCAGGTTCCAGAGGTTCCGCTGCGAGACGGGGTCCAAGCCCGCCGACGGTTCATCCAGCAGAACAACGTGCGGGTCGCCGACCAGCGCGACGGCGCAGCACAGCTTGCGCTTCATGCCTCCCGACAGGCGGCCGGCCATCTTGTGAGCATGATGACTCAGCTCCAGCTGCGCGAGCGTCGTCAACGCGATGCGCTCGTGCCCGACCTTCGTCCGCAGCGCGGCGAAGAAGAGCAAATGGTCCAAACAGGACAGGTCGTCCCAGAGCGTGTTGTGCTGGTTCACAACTCCTAAACCGCGGCTCGCGCCCGCGAAATCGTCGAGCACCGACTTGCCCGACACCGTCGCGTGACCGCTATGGGGCTCGACCGCCCGCACGATCATGCTGATCGACGTCGACTTGCCCGCGCCGTTCGCGCCCAGCAACCCGAAGACCTCGCCCGGCGCCACGGAGAACGTCAGGTTCTGCACCGCCTCCACGGCCTTGGCGCCGAATCGCTGCGGCGGGTAGATCTTCCGCAGCTCGAAGGCGCCGAGGCCGGGCCACGCGCTCTTCAGGTCCGGGGCCCTGTCTTCATTTTGCGAGAGGCGGTTCGTCATCGCCGCCCGGACGGCCCGGACCTTGGCCGCCAGCCGGTCCGCGACGCGCTGCGCGACGCGCCGCCACGGCGGCGTCGGCTTTGGTGGAAGCGCCGCCTCCGTCTCCACGACCTCCACCTCCGTGCCGTCTCCCGCCGCCTCCGCGGCGTGGCCGACCAGGAGGGCGAGGGTCCGCCGGCGCTCAGCCATGACGTCGGGATCCAGATTCGCCCGCCGCCGCCTGGAAAGCTTGGCCTTCTTGAAGGGCAGCGGCCGCGTGGCCATGCGGTCGACGGCGTAGGCGATGGCGCCGAACACCAGCACGTGCAGGAGCAGCACGAAGAGCGACGCCCACATCGGCGGCCAGACGACGTCCATCGCGCCTGGCGCCGACGTCTGCGCCCCGCCGCCGGGCACGGTCTCGATCCTCCGGTCCGGGTCGCCCAGGAACGCCTTGCCGAAGCCCGACCCGCGCACCGGCAGGAGCCGGATCTTGGCCGCGTTCAGCATCGCCATGAGCAGGGCCCCCGCGGGCGACGCCAGCGTGCAGAGCCACGCGTACGTCGCCTGGAGCTCGAAGAAGTTGAGATTAATTTGCTTCAGCGCCGGCGCGCGCTTCCGCGGGATGAGCACGCCCCCGAAGAGCATCCAGACCATGAGCGCCACCACCAGGGGCGCCACGAGGAGCGCGATGCTGATCACCGGGAACCCCGCCAGCGTCATCACGGGCTCGCTGAAGGCGTGGCTGCCGGCGTGGCCGAAGGCGACGACGGCCAGCGGCGCGAGAATCAGCACGAAGACGACCCACTCGTCCTCGACCCAGAGCTCCCGCTTCGTGTAGTCCTTGTGGAAGTGCTTGGGTCCTGTGCGTAAATCAACCAGTGAGTCGGGTGCACCGATAATTCTTCACTAAGTCCTTTCTCGACGAGAACGCGGCCGTGCTGGCTCCGTCGAGCGGCGAGGAGCCGGCACCTCCGAACGTGCCGTGAGGATTTGACTTATGCACAGCTTGTGGCTCGAGTCGGCCTTGCGCGCGACGCTCCCGCTCTTCAGCGCGATGAGCGTGACGACGACGCCCACAAATAAAATCGCGTAGTCCGCGGCTGCCGTCCCGAGCCAGTAGGCCCTCGCGTCGAGCCCGCTGACCGAGAGCAGGTTCCGCAGCCGGCGCGCCCGCTCCCGCACCAGCGGCTCCGCCACCTGTGTGGAAATCAACCAGTGCGTCGGGTGCACCCGACAATTCTTCACTAAGTCGTTTCTCGGCGACGACGCGGCCGTCATGGCTCGGTCGAGCGGTGAGGAACCGGCACCGCCACGCCATCGAGCAGGCGGCGCGTCGATGGCGTGGAGGACGACGCGATGATTCAGCACGAACGCGCCGTAAGTTTTGATTTCCACACAGTCCGCCACGATGCCCGCCACGAAAATACTGGAGCCGGCGAGGCACACCGCCACGTAAAAGTTCGCCAGGTCGTCCGCGTGGTGCCGCGACTTGCTCACTAATTTTTTATCCCGGTAGAGCGCGCAGATGATGACCGAGCAGAGCCCCGGCAGGAGGAGCAGCACGACGCCCCGCGCGCCGCCGCCGTGCGGCCCGAGCTTCTCCAGGAGCCGCGCCGCGCCCTCGACCTCGAAGTCCCGCAAGATCGCCAGGACCCAGCGCACGGGCACCAGGAACAGGCGCAGGTCGTTCATCACAAGCTTCAGGCGTTTGGTGAAGACCGCGCGGAAGTGGCCCTCGAAGCCCGGCCGCTCCTCGGACAGCTTCGGCGCCGCGCTCACCATCTCGCCGGCGCGCACCGAGCCCTGGCTCCAGTCCTTGACCGCGCCGACGTTGTGTGCCACTTCATCTTCGCCGACCGCCAGAAACACGTCCTCGAGCGTCGTGCCCGACGCCTCGTAGCTCACGCCGGCGGCGTCGAGCTCCGCCAGCAGGGGCGCCACGGCCGATTTGATGGGGATCTGGTGGCCCCCCGACGCCGTGGCCGACGAGCCCGCCTTGGCCAGCGCGTTCGCGGCCGCGTCGTTCATCGGGTCCACCTTGAGCGTGTAGCCCGCGCCGAAGCGCCGCGTCAGGAAGGCCACGGAGCCCTCGCACCGCACCGACCCGGCGGCCATGATCGCGACGCGATCCCCCAGGGCCTCGGCCTCCTCCATGTGGTGCGTCGTCAGCAGCAGGCAGCGGTTCTCGCGAACGCCGCGCAGCAGCGACCAGAACTCCCGCCGCGCCACGGGGTCCATGCCCGCCGTCGGCTCATCTAACACAATGAATTTCGACGACCCCGACAGCGCGATGGACACGGACAGCTTGCGCTTCTGGCCGCCGGATAATTCGGACCCGAGGTGGCGCCCGCGGTCCTTGAGGTGGAACACGTCCAGCAGCGCGTCCGCGTCGCGCGCCGCCCGCTCCGCACTCTTGCCCTTGAGCATGGAGAAGAACTTGACGTGCTCGCGGCACGTCAGCCGCGGGAAGAGGACGTCGTGCTGCGGGCACACGCCCAGCGTGGCCCGCAGGAAGTCCATGCCGCCCTCCGCCAGGACGTCGCGCCCGAACGCGGCGATGCCCCGCGTCGTGTAGTCCGGGTCGAGCAGACCGGTAAGTACTCCGATCGTCGTCGTCTTGCCCGCGCCGTTGTGGCCCAACAAACAAAAAATCTCGGAATCGGCGAGCTGGAGCGAGACGCCGTCCACGGCCCGGTGCGTCCCGAAGGTCTTCGAGAGGCGCCGCACGTCGATGCTCGCCCTGAAGCCCGGCGGCCGCGGGTCGAACTTGGCCTCGGCGTCGGCGTCGTCCTCGTCCTCCTCCGCGGCGAGCATCGGGTTCGCGTCCTCTTCGCTCACGTCCGCGCCCCGCGCCTCCTCGCGCCCGAAGCCGTAGGTCGAGGGCAGGAACGGAAAGTACCACTTCTTCGACGCGCCCTCGGCCGAGAAGACCTGGGAGAGGTACCACGCCACCAGGGCGTACAGCACGACGTCGAGGAGGAGCATGCCGTAGATGCCGCCGGTCCACGCGTCGCGCGGCCGCGGGCCCTGGCCGGTGTCCGTAACGCCGTAGAAGGGCGGGTACTCGCTCCGGACCTCGACCTTGCAGAAGTCGTAGGCGCACTGGTCCGGGAGCGTCGCGAGCGAAGCGCGCGTCGCGAGGCCCACGCCGGGGTCGAGGTGGTCGTCCATGCACAGGCAGGCGTCCTGGCAGTAGCAATCGGTGGCGTCCCAGTCGACGGCCACGAGTTCGGCGCCGAACATCGCTTCGCATGCCGCCCAGCACTCGGTGCCGTTGTAATTGCCGATCTCGAAGTCGAGCTCGGACCGGCACCAGCCGGTCGTGCCGGGCCACGTCTTCGGCGTCGTCGGCGCGTGGCCGAGCGAGCAGCAGAGCACGCCGCCCTGGTGCGCGGCCCAGTCCGGCGAATCGTTCGTGCACAGGAAGTCGGTGCCACAGCACCAGTCGTCGTCGCCGTCGTCGCAGTCTCCATCGGCGGTGTCGCAGCACGTCGCGGCGCTGCCGTCGGGGCACGTCGGGTTCGGGCAGACCTCGCGGTCGTTGTCGTCGAGATCGTCGTCGTCGTCCGCGTCGACGAGGCGCCGCCGGCGCTCGCACACCTGCTCCGCCCCGTCGTCTTCCTCGTCGAGGCGCCGCCGGCGCTCGTCGTCGTCGTCGTCGCCGTCGTCTTCCCCGAACCCGGGGCACCACGGAGTCAGCGGGTCGCCTGGGACCGTGAGGTTCTTCCACGCGGCGACGGAACTCCAGGTCCGGTCGACGCGCCAGCCGCACTTCATGAGCTGCGACCGCCAGACCTCGCCCTGGTACCCGGCCGAGACCTCGCACTTGTGCACGCGATGCGACCGGAAGGAGTCCACGAGGAGCGAGTAGCCGAGCTGCGGCACCACGGACGCGGCGCGCTGCGACTCGACGGACGCCTCGAAGAGCGGGTAGACCTTGCGCGTGACCTTCTTCTTCGTGCGCTTGTACGTCACCTCCTTCCGGACGACCATGACGTTGTAGCACGCGAGGCAGCCGACCTGGGCGATCAGCGCGTACAGGGCCGCGGTCGTCGGCGACCGGAGGACGGGCAGCATCGTCGCCGCGAAGCTTTGAGATACCAACACGATGATGTAGACGTAGTGCAGCGCCAGCAGGATGCCGAAGGGGTCGTCGTGGTGGCCCGCGGCGTTGAACAGGCCGCCGACGGCGACGCACGCGACGAGGAACGCGCTCCAGAAGCCCGTGATCAGCGCCTCGAAGATGAACGTGGCCGACCAGTAGGAGACCGGCTTGAGGCCGGCCATGCGCATCGCCTCGACGAGCTTGTCGCGGTGCTCGACCACGACGCCCACCACGACGACCTGGAGGAAGGGCACGAAGGCGATCGGCGCGAGGTAGTTCTCCAGGTAGCCGTGCGAGATGTAGTCGCCCCGCTCGCGCGACCCCATGCGGCCCTTGGCCCGGGTCGAAGTTGTATTGGTCCGCGCGGCCGAGCGCTTGCAGGCGAAGTTGTAGTGGTCCTTGTTCCAGCGCAGGTTGTAGCTAAGGAACGTGCGCGCCATGAAGATGTAGAGCATCCAGATGAAGACGAACCAGAGGGCCGGGAAGAGGAGCTGCGCCAGGATCGCGAAGGGGCTTCTATATTTAACCCGCAGCTGCTTCCAGAGCACGAGCCGTACCTGCCTCAGCACGGACCGCGGCCGCGCCACGACCTCGAGCGTGTCGTCGAGCTGCCGCGGCGGCGGCGGCGCGGCGGCCACGGGCTGCTCCGTGACCGGCACGGCGACGGCGAACGTCGCGCCCGCGGCCAGGCCCTCCGGCACCGCCACCTGGACGGCGCCGCCGCCGGGCAGCGGCACGGCCATCGCCGTGCCCGGCGGGCCGGCCGCGACGACCTCGAGGTGGAGCGGGGCGAGCTCGACGGCGCCGGACGCGGCGACGACGGGGCACGGCTTCTCGCGCCGGCAGCACCGGCAGCAGAACTTGCAGCACCGCTTGCGCCAGTCGTCGCACCGGTTGCAGACGCCGACGCAGCAGAAGTCCAGGCACTTCGCGAGCGCGGGGCAGAGCTCCGCGAAATTGTTGCGCGCCCGCTGCAGCGGCCCGTACCACGGGCACCAGTCGTGCGACGAGCAGCACGCCGTCAGCGGCGGCACGACGCACAGGACCGCCAGCAACGCGATCACCAGCGCGTGGCCCGTCGAGATCCAGAACCACTGATCGTCATAGTGGTAATGGCCGGCCCGGAAGGTTTTGCCGAAGCACGCGGCGTCCGCCTCGTTGCCCAGCGGCGCGACGGCGGGCCCGCCGCCGCTCATCCCGTAGGCCCGCTCCAAATTCGCCAGTAGTCGCAGCTCCTCCGCCGAGGCCGCGATGGCGGCGCAGCCGCCGCACTCGTCGGCGCACGCCCTCACGACGCGGCCGTAGTAGCTCGCGTTGCCCAGCGGCGACGCCACGTCCTGCCAGCGCCCCCAGTGGCCCCTTTCCTTCCACATCCACGCTTCCCACTTGCCCTGCTCCTGAGTGATGCTCTGGCGCGCGTACACGCCGTCCGTCCTCGCCACGAGGCACGCGAGCGGCTCCTCCTTCCAGAAGGACTTGTCCGAATTGCGGCGCCCCTCTCCGCGATAGTGGTGGTCCCATTTCGAATAGCCCGCGAAGAAGATGGTCCCCGTGGCGGGGTCGCAGCGCAGCGCGTCGCACGTCTGCGCCGCGCCGTCCACGTCCCAGCCGTGCCACATCGTCTCGTGCCAGCAGTGCTCCTCGCCGTCCCACGTCTCGCACTCCCAGTCGTCCGCGTGGTCCCGTAACAGGCAGCGCGGCGGCTCGGGCGGCGTCTGGTCCGCGACGCAGACGCAGCTGCCCTCGTGCGGCGCGTATTGGCCCGCCGGGCACCGCAGCACGGTCTCGCCCATGGCGAGCGGCGAGCCGTTGAAGCACGTCGTGCCCGTCGCGCGGTCCGTGGCGTTCCGCGTGGCGTTCCCCGGCCCCGGGAGCCCGTCCTTGCCGGGCCAGGCCTCCTCCCAGCACTCCTGCCAGCAGTGCGCCGAGCAGCAATCGTCTGTTAGGGGGTCGTGCCACCAGTCGCAGTTGCACTGGCCGCACGAGGCGTAGCGGCAGTCCGGGCGCCACGGGTCGTAGGACGCACACTCGCAGTTGTCCCGGAGCTCCGGGTCGCTCTCGCAGACGGCCCGAGTGAGCGGGCATTCGCCCCAGGCGTCGCAGACGTCGTACGCGGTCGCGTCGTACGCGCGCACGATTTCCGGGGGCGTCGTCCCGTCGATGAAGACGGTGTGTTGTGTCGGCACGGGCGTCGCGCTAGACGTCGGCGCGGGCGTCGCGTCGGGCGGAAGGCAGCGGTACCCCTTGTTGCCCGGCCAGCAGCCGCCGCCGTCGCTGCCGCGCACGAGCGTGTACCCGTCCGCGCACCACGTTTCGTGGTCGTAGCCGCAACAATCATCATCGTGCGAGGTGCAGCTATGCTCCCGACACTTGCTCGCGTCGTGGCTCGAGAGGTCCTGCGACCCGTCGTAGTAGAGCGCGGTGGTCGTGCAGGTCCCCTCGCGGCACACGCTGTACGCCGGCTGCCCGTCCTGGCAGGAGAACTCGACCGCGAGGGGGCAGTGCTGGGGGTCGTACGCGCCGGCGGCCCCGAGCAGCAGCAGCAGCAGCAGCAGGGTCGGGCGGCGCCCCATGGTCGGCGGGCAGCTCTCACGCACGTCCGTTGGGTAGACCGCACTCCTCCTTTTCAAGGGCGCTCTTTGCCTTTCGGGTACTCCTCGAGTCCAGCGCCGGTACAAGCCCCCGGCGCCGGCACTTCTTTCAAGGGCAGAGCCCACTAGGCAAGCGGCCCACGTGCCTGGGCGCACGCCTCGGAGCACCCCGTGTACCCCTCTCCGGGAGTAGTACCGCGCTCCGGCCGGACGCGCCCCGCGGCCCGTCTCGCGTGCCCCGCCCCGCGCGCCCTCCTCAGTGAGTCCTCACCCTGTCCGTGAGAGATACCCATCGCGGCCAGGAGCTACTTACCCGCCGCCGCCGCCCCCCGCTCGTCCGCGTTGTAGATGAGCACCGCTCTCCGAAGAGCCGCGCGCCGCTTCCGCTCCAACAAAACCAAAGCGGCGTTCACGTCGACCCAGGACGCGTCCGCGATGTCGCCGTCGACGTCGTGCCGCGTCGTCAGCTCGACGGGCCGCGGCGGGTTCTCGCGCAGGCCGCAGACGAAGTAGCGCGCGCGCTTGCCCGACCGCCCCGTGACCTCGCGCACGTCTACCGACGCGAACTTCAGGTCGTCCTCGTCGACGTCCTCGGCCTCGCCCTCGGATGCCCCGTCGGACTCCATCAAGACCGTTTCATCCTCCGAGAAGAGTTGCGGTTGATCTAAGCGCGCCGACGCGTTCGCCGCGGCCTCGGCGGCGTGCGGTAAGGCTCGTAACTGATTCGCGGCGAGACCGGCCTCCTCCCACGTCTCCCGCAGCGCCGCCGCCAGGATCGTGCGGTCGACGGGTTCGATTTTTCCTTTCGGAAAGCCCGGCTTCTGCTTGCCTTCGGTGCCTGCGCGGAAACCAAAGTTCAAGCGCCCTTCCATTCGTGGTCTCTCCACTCGGTCGCGTGTATCTCTCGGAGATCGTGTCCAAGTTGGAGCCGAAAACATGGCTTGCTTTCCACACAGCTCCGTGCCCCGCACGACGACCACATCGTAGGGCGCGTCTCTGACTTCGTCCGTCTCGTCCTGGTGGCTCCTCAACAAAAGGCCGCGGGGGGATTTGTAGAACGAGGCCTTTCGGGAAGGGTCGTGATTGAAACCAGGCTTCACTCGCAGCACGATGCAGCCCGCCAACAATAAGTCGCCGTATCTGCGCCTCAGACGTCGTTCGACGGCCTTGATGGGGTTCTCGAGGGGCATTCCGTGCGACAGCGCGATCGTTCGGCACGAGTTCGCCTCGCGCAAGTGCCTAAATAACTTCGAGCGACTGGCGAAGACCTCCCCACAATACCCGCACACGCAGCGCTTCTGCGCGTCGGGCGGGTCCTGCACGGCCACTTTCTCGACCTTGGTCCGATTCGCCGCTGCCGCGCGCCGCCTCCGCCGCCGCCGCCGCTGCGCCGCCTCGCGGTTCGCCTTGCGCTTCATCTCCTTCTCGGGCGTCTCCTCCTTCTTCGTGGCATCGGGCTTGGGCTTGACGTCGTCGCGCCTCCGCCCGCGCGCCCACGAGGCCGCGGCGCCGGCGGCCGCGGGGCCCCCAATCACCACGTCGGTCTTTTCTTTGGCGGCCGCGCCCTTGCCGCCGCGGCGCCGCCGGCCGCGGCGCCGCCGCCGCCGCGGCTTCGCGGCCGCGTCGTTACTTGGCTGCTCGGCGTCCAAGCGCGGCATGCGGAACGGCGTCCGGGGCGTCGGCGCGCGCGGCGCGTGCGCGCGCGGCGCGTAGCCCGCGCCCGGCATCGTTAGCGCGAGCAGGGCTGAGTGAGGCGCCCTCGCGGCGAGCAGGCCGCACAGTGTGACGGCGAGCCGCCGCAGCATCGCGCTCGCGCAAATCGCTTGCTTCAGGGGTGCAGCATGACAAATGCAGCCAGGAAAGCTCCTGATGCGCGTGCGTTGTCTTAGCGCTGCTCTATTAAGCCAGTTTTTGCAGGGTGCAGTTCAGGCTAGCGCATTATAGACGTACTAGAAACATACGCGACGGCCGTACGTCGCTGCTGGTAGCGGCCTAGGCTGCCCAAACAGCGCACAGAGCGAGGCCCGAGATCGGCGAGCGTCACCTGCAGCAAGTGCCGTGGCGCGCGCGGCTGCCCAGAGAGACAGCAGCACATACACGTAGCCAGCCCGGCACGCCGTCGCAGCGGTCGCGGACGCTGCCCAGCATGGTCGAGCCCCACGTGATGAACGCCGCGCCGGCCGCGCGCTACGCGAGCTACGACCGGGAAATCATCACGTGGATGGACCTGTTCCTCACGAGCGAGGGCCTGCGGCGCTGCACGCTCTACGTGTTTATTGCGTACGTCACGTTCCGCCTCTTCGTGCCGCTCTTCGACGAGCGGAAGGTTGAACGCGACCGCATGTGGCGGAGCCACGCGACGCGCGGGCCGGCCATGGCGCCGCGGCCGACTGATATACCAGACGAGCCGCGGCCGCGGTGGCCCTGGTGACGATCGCGGTGCCTCTCCTCCCTCCCCGCTGTGTTATTTATAAGTAAGAGTACTCCACAAACCAAGGTTACTACGGACGACGCGTCACCGCTTCGTCCCCCGCCCGTCGCCGCCCGCGCACTTTGGGGAAGGCGCAACGACCCCGTCCCACTCCGCCGGTGTCTTCGCCGCCGCGACACTCAGTGAATGGAAGTCGAGCTGGCCGCCCGTGTCCGCCGTGATGGCCGCCGTCACCAAACGGTGGCGCTTGATGAGCGGTTTCACGCCCTCGAACTTGTCGCTCACGACGACTACTTTAAAATGGCTCTCGTCCTCGCGCCGGCCGTGCGACTCGTTGAGGACCTCCAGATGGGCAGGTGCGAAGGCGCTCGTCAGCGCTTGCGTAATCCGAAGCTCCCTCGGACCAGCAGTGCTCATGGCGAGGCCGCGGCGCAGCGCCAGCATCGATGCCAGCAGCGGCAGCGGGCGCATATGGTGTCCTAGGGATGTGGCGTCACCCCCACAGCTGTCGTCGTCTGGCTACTACCCACCAGGGTGGCCCGACGAGCACGCAAGACCAGCTGTTGGCACCTTACAATAGCCTTGTGAGCCACAGCCCACTGAGCCCAGGCGCATTTTGTGAGTACACGGGTTTTTCTCAAGGTAAAACTCATGGAGACGAGTCTTCCCCGCCGCCACGAGGCCTGGCACGGGTCTGGAGAGAGCTGGCGCCAGATGAAACCCCTCAGCTCGAGGTCGAGCGGCGACTCGCAAATTGTGCCGCGCTGCATCGCTGCCTGCCCAGTACCATACGCACGCATTCCTGACTCCTTCGCAGCGCTCGCAGCGACCAAAGACGAAACGCCCGTGCTTTGTTGCTCCCCGCCACCCCTAAGCCAGCTTGACTGCCTGCCGCCAAATTAGCACGCTGCCTAGCGCCGCGCCGCGCGACGTGCGCCTGCCGTGTCGGCATCTATAAAGCCACAAAAAAACATGGCCGAGTACACCGCCGACGCCGACAAGGCCAAGCGCGACCGCTACCTGTACGTCATGGCGCTGCTCGTCGGCCAGCGGGGCGAGGCCGACCTGGGGGACAAAAAGGTCGAGGGCGTTTTGCACACTTCCACGCCCTTTGCGGATTTACCTCATAAAATTGTGCTGAAAGGCGCTAGAGTCGTCGACGACACCGACCCGCGCGCGACGGCGCCGTCGTCGACGCAGATCCTGGATGCGGACAAGGTCAAACTACTAACATTCCGCTGCCCGCGCGTCGTCGGCGACCCGAGGAGTTCCGGGTTCCGGACGGACGGCGACATCGCCCGACCAGATAGAAACCTCGCGGGACGGAAACTGGAGGCCGTCGACAACAGCTGGCTCTCGGCCCCGAAGATCAAGAACCAGCCCGCGCGCCAGACGCCGGGCAAGAAGTGGGACCAGTTCGAGGCGAACGCTCGTTTATTTGGAACGAAATCAGAATTCGACGAGAACCACTACACGACGGCGCTCGACGCCTCGGCGCTCACGCCGCAGCAGCGCGCGGACGCCGAGAAGATCGCGCGGGAGATCGAGGGCGCGCGGACGGACAACGTCCATTTGGCCGAGGAGCGCGGCCAGGACATCGGGGATACGAGGGACGAGGAGGATCGGTTCAGCGGCGTCGTGCGCCAGCCCGCTCCTTCAAAGGCGCCGCCGCCGGGCCTCGGGAAAAACGACGGCGCGAAGAAGGCTCCTTCTCCGGTACCGGCGCCCGCGCCCGCGCCGGCGCCTGCGCCGGCCGCGGCCGAGGAGAAGAAAACGACGAAGCTCTCGGCCACGGCGAAGGAGTTCAAATTCAACGTCGGCGCCACCGAGTTCACGCCCGGCGCCGCCGCGCCGCCGCCGCCGCCGACGGCGCCGCCGCCGATGATGCCGACCTTCGTCATGGGCCCCGACGGCATGATGTACCCGGCGCCGCCCATGTACGACCCGTATGGAGCTGTGTGGAAACCAACCAGTGCGTCTACGTCGATGGCATCGCGTCGATGGCGTGGAGGACGACGCGACGATTCAGCACGAACGCGCCGTAAAATTTGATTTCCACACAGGTACGGAGCGATGCCCATGTACGGCGGGCCCATGTACCCCGGCGCCTACGTGCCGCCGCCGCGCGGCGGCGTGCCCGGCGGCCCCGGCGCGCCGATCCCCTACATGGCGCCGGGCGGCATGGTCTACGGCGCGCCGCCGCCGCGCGGGCCGCGCGGGCCGCCCCGGGGGCCGCCGAACGGCGGCGGGCGAGGGCGTGGCGGTGGCGACCGGCGGCAAGGCGGCCGCGGGAAGGGGGCGCCGCCACCGGCCACGTCTTAGTTATGGGCGCCTTAATCGGTTGGGAAATTACTACCCTTCAATGACGCACCGCGGCAGACATACAAACACAAAACTTAGTCGCAGTGGCGGTCGGGCAGGTCCACGACCAGCACGCCCTCCTCGGTCGTCGACAGCGCGCCCAGCAACGTTCCGGTCGCCAGGTCCAGGACGCACGACGCGCCGCAGAAGACGCAGTCGCCCTCCCCGAGGCCCAGGCACGTCAGGGGCTCCCGTCCGACGCGGTCCGCGCACACAAAAATGCAGTTTTCGAGCGGCTCGAGCCGCCGCAGCCACCCTTGGATTGTTCGCCGCTGGCGCGCCGCCGGCGCGACGCCGCGCTCGCGCCGCACGACGCTCGGCGGGTCGGACGGGTGGTTCTCGCACCAGGCGCTCGAGAACGCCAGGATCGACGTGCCGGCGTCCCGGTGGAACGAGGCCAGCTCGCCGCCCGGACCCGTGAAGCGGTAGGGATTGATATCCATGCAGATGCCCAGTCCGAGCCGCTCGTCCGCGATGGCGTCGCCGAGGCTCTGGAAGGGGTTCGCGCCCTCGGTGCACCAGGCCTCGTCGGCGTCGTAGAGGTGGCGCTTGTCGTACCACGTGGTCGTGCCGTCGGATCGCGCGACGAGCTGCGCATTATACACGTTGTTCCCAGCGTGCCTCGGGGCGCCGCAGACCACGACGCAGCCGTGCCGCCGCGCGCGCTCGACGCACCACCTCTGCGTTTGCTCGGCGTCGCGCGGCACGCGGGCGGCGGCGTCGAACAAATAGCCCGTGAACGCCATCTCCGGCAGCACGATCAGCACGACGCCGTCCAAGGGAGTGCTGTCCAGGAGAGCGTCGCATTTCGCCCGGCTCGCGTCGGGCTGGCCGTGGACCGGCTCCAGCTGGACGCAGGCCACCCGGCCGCGCGGTGGTGCAGCGCTCATTTTGTCGTCGCGGCGTGCATTTCTGTGGCTCCTCCTACTATTTGCTAAGACCCGCAGGCCGTTGCAGCCCTCGGGCGTGAAAACGACTCGCACACACTCACCCAAGCCCAGCGCTGTGCACCTGCTGCTGGCGCTGCGGGCGGCTCAATAGGCTAACGCCGGGCGCGCCCCGGCTAGATAAGGGCTCAAGAAGCACACGGCCTGCACCAGGAATTGACCGGTTCGACACCGAAGGCATTCCTGTGCAGGCTGCTTTCCTGTGCCAGGCTGCTGCAGCCTGCGGGACGCTGTGCTGCGCCTTTGCTATCGACGATGACGAGCAAGCGGCCGAACCCGAGCCGCTTCCAGACGCCAGCGCCCGCGCTGCCGCAACCAGAAACGGCGGCTCTCGACGACGCCCTCGACCGCTGCGCGGTGCGGCGCCTGCAGCAGCTCGCGCAGCGGCCGCCGCCGTCGTCGGAAGGCGACGAGCGGGCGACGCTCGCCGGCCGCAAGGGCAAGGTCGCGCTGCACAACGGCCACTTCCTGCGGCGCACGCTCGCCGGCGTCGAGTCGCACAACCGCCGCGTGACGCCGGCCGCGCTGGCGCGCCCGGAGCCGCCGGCGCCGCCGCACTTCGTGCGCGGCCGGTCGCGGTCTAGATCACGCTCGTGCTCTCCCTCGTCGTCGCCGGACGCGCCGCGCCGCGTCGAAGTCGTGCTCGAGGACGACCGACCGACGGGCATCCTCTTCGAGAAGCACGAGAGCGGCCGGCCGGCGGTGCTGGGCTTCGCGGCGTCGTGTCCCCGCACCGTGGCCGCGACCGTGCGGCCGGGCATGGTTCTGTCGAAGATCGCGGGCGAGCGGTGCAAGTACATCGAGTACGACCGCGCCCTGGAGCTCGTCCGCGCGCTGGAGAAGCCGCTGCGCCTCGAGTTCCGCGCCCCGCGGGCGGCAAAGAGGCGTCGGGATTCGGATCGGCGGCGAAGGCGAAGGCGGTGAAGCGTTGTAAGTTTTATGTCTGTTAAGGGTCTAGATTCAATGCGCGCACGGGCACTCGTCCTTGTGCCCCGCGACCCAGTGCGCGCGCTGGCACGCCTCGCTGCAGTATCGCGACCAGTCTACGCGCGCGACGCCCGAGTCCCGGCAACCACCGCAATAGGCGAACGATCTCTGAGAGAGAGGACCCGTCGTCCCGCAGTGGGCGCACGTCCGCTTTTTGAGCATAATCGCGCGGAACGCCGTCTGCTGTTTTTCGAGCCTCGTGAGGGCGTCTTGAGCCTCGGCTAGAGTGAGGTAGTGAGCATCGAACTCACATTTATTGAAATACGCGCGCGTATGAGCCCACTTCGCCAGTAGCAAACTCCATTTGTGGACCCAACCTACTATGGACAAGCACCGGTACCGGGGCCAAAACCTCCGACACTTAGCGACGGCGGATATGAAAGTATGGCCTTTGATGATCGATTTTCGCGGCAACGGGAGCTTTTTCACCAGCTGTTCCGCCAGAGCGAACCACTTTCGGGCCTTGGTGATCACTTCGGGCAGCTCAATGTTTTGCTTCCAGTATTTGCATGAAATATAGCCGCCCAACCCAAGGGAAGCAGCCTCAGTGGCGGCGTCTCGCCAGCGCCCGATCCACTTGTAGATGCTCGGTATGGCGTCCCGGAATATCTCACTCCATTCGAGATCCGAAGCATCGACGCTCATGCAATTTAAATGCCAATTTTCAATAGCGACGAGGTGCTTTGAAGCCACACTGATGAGCGTGTTTAAGGACAGATCACATTCTCCCGCTTCGAACAATTCGATGTGGTTAGTCACCCAGTCATACGATTTCAAGGCAATTCCCAAGAGCTCGAGTTTTATTTGCTTGCTAGAACCAATTACTGCCGCGCCGTCCGCCATTGTGCCGCACGCGAAGCAGAATGGTACTGGTTCGCAGCCGCGTGCTGCTATTGCATCAATATGGCAAGGGGCTGCTGCAGCGCCGCCGTACACGAACGAGATGTCGACGGCCCGAAATCGAATACCCACACAGTAGTACAGCCGCGCGCGCCGCGGAATTGTCGTCGTAATTCTCGGACGCGTCCTCCCTGGAGACGTCGTTCGAATACAACCCGAATTGGGCACAAATGCTGCGCCGCGTTTTTTAGCCCGCGCTCGGCGCCAAAACCTCCGCTGACGCAATAAGCCAGCATCTCGAGCATCCAGACGACCCGTGCGACAGCACACGAAAGAGCAGTCCTGGGGAAACGCATTCCAGCCCTACAAATTCAAAAAAAAAAAAACAGGCTCTGGCCGCCGGTGGACAAACAATGACCGTAACAACCATCGACGACACATTCGCCGAACAGGACGCCAAACTCCGCGCGCGCTGCGAGGCCGTGCGGCGGCTCCTGGCCGAAGCCCGCGAAGACACGCGGCGCACCCAGCGCGAGCTCGACGACGCGGCGAAAGCGCAGCGCCAGACAGCGCGAGTCGAACCGCCGGCGGCGCCCGAGAACGAGGCCGCGACCACGCCGGCCGCCGAGGATGCCGCCGAGCGCCTCGAGGACCTGCGCTCGCGCACCAAGGACGCGGGCCGCCGCGCGAGCGGCGACGGCTCCGAGTACCTGCGGCTGACGGCCGAGATGGCGGACCTCGAGCGCGAGCGGCTCGCGTCGGCGCCGGCCTCGGAGGAATCCTCAATCGCCGTCGCGGAAGAGCGGGCGACGAGCCCCGGCCTGCGCGTCCTCGAGAACGCCGTCGCGCTGTATCGCGACATTGCGAAGATCGCCTGGGCGCCGGACGCGGGCGACGGCGTCATCGCCGGGTCGGTCCATTTGGACGACGCGCACTGCGTGAAGCGCTTCCGCATCGACACGACGACGAAGACGCCCTTCGAGGTCGCCGAGGAGCTCTGGGGGCTGCTCGACGCGGGTAAAGACATGTACTGACCTTACTACTTTTTCTTCTTTCCTCTCCGCTCGCGACCGTTCGACATGGCGTTCGGATTCTTCCGCCCGACGCCGACGGTCAAATTGGCGCGCTGCACGAGCTGGAGCGCCTCGAGCGACTCCGTGACCTCGGGCCCGAAGACCGACCGCGCGGCCTTGGCCGACCGCGCGCGCGCCGCCTTCTGGCGCCAGATGCCCGTGTGGAGCTGGTCCTCCCGGAGCAAAAGTTCGCCCTCGTAGCGGCCCGCCTTGCCCGGCTTGGGAAGGCCGAATTTGGAGCCGCGCGCGTTGGGAGCCTTGTTTTTGTTCAGGTAGACGCGCCGCGCGCCCGACGCGTCGACGCCGACGGCCACCCGTCGGAGCGGCGTCGAGCCGCACCGCGAGCAGAACAACTTGCTTGCGTCGTCCTCGAGGTGGAAGCAGGCGCCGCACCGCAGGACCCAGCGCTTCGTCCGCGCGATCACGAGGCCGTCGACGCCGACCAATCGCAGGCCGAGCTGCAGCAGCACGTTCTGCATCGCGTAGTCCGCCGTGGCGCACGCGCACGCGCACGGCGGCATCGCGTCGTCGGCGCACCGCCGGCCGTCGAACGCCAGCTCGCCCGTCGCGACCGCCGCCTGCACGTCGTCGGCGTCGAGCCAGCCGACGCCGTCGTCGTCGGCCGCGTCCATCGCGCCGATGGCGTTGCCCGCGAGAATCCGCGACGGCGGCGCGGCGGCGCCGTCGGCCGTGGTTGCCTCGTCGACCTCCGGCGGCGGCGGCGGCAGTGGTGCCGGCGGGTCCTCGGCGGCTGGCGGCGGCACCGGGGCCGGTTCTGGAGCCGCCTCGGGTTCCTCGACTGGTGCCTCGGCGACGGGCGGCGGCGGCGCCGTGACGGCGGCGGCCCAGGACACGGGCGGCGGCGCGGTGCGCGCCACTGCGGGCCGGGGCTTGGGCCGCGGCGCCGGCCGCGCCGCCGCCGCCGCTGGCTCCTTCTTCGCGCACGGAGCCGCGGCGCCCTCCGGCTCGCGGCGCAGGTGGTCGTCCGAGCCCGCCGCCTCGAGCTCGAGGTCGTACGCGAGCGCCAGCACCTGGACGTCGACGGGCGAGAGCGACGCGAGGTCGCCCGTCTTCCGCGCGAACTGCGAGACGCGGTCTACGGCCTGGGGGGACGGCCGCCGCGTCTCGAGGCGGAACGGGAGGGCCGCGAGGCGCGCTCTGCTCTCGGCGTCCTTGACCTCGGCCAGCACCTCCGTCGTCGTCCAGAAGTTGTCGGCGTAGGCCTGGAGCGCGGCGCCGCGGCCCCGTACTAGTGCGTTCGCGTCGAGCACCAAATGCTGCGCCTGGCGGCCCGTCGACGACGCGCCGATGCGCCGCGCGCGCACCTTGTCCTCAGACACTTCGAGCCGCGTCGACGACGCCGCGGCGCGCTTGAGCAGCGCGCCATCGCCCTGCGTGAGCTTGTGCAGCTTGGGAAAGTCCTGCAGCGCGTCGAGCGCGACGTACCCATCTGCATCCGCCAGCGAGCGCAGGTACTCGTCACGACTGTAGTTGGCGTAGCTGAAGTAGTACTCGATCTGTGCTCGTGCTGCTGCCTCCTGAGCTGCTGCAGCGCTCATGGCTCTGCCTGTTGCAGCGTCCTTAGACGTGCGCTATTCCTGCACGCAGAGCTGGCGACTTGTGCAGTCGGAGCTCGCACAGATTCTGCGTAACCAGATCTATGAATTGGGCCTTGTGCGCCTGTTAAAGCGACATCATCGGGCCCATCATCATCGCCTAGCAAAACCCGCACGTTAGCCACAATCTACTCGTCGTCAGCAAGCCTCGGGACCGTTCCCGGACGACTGCAGGTGCCACCCGGCAAAAGCGCAGCAGGCAGTCCGATGTCAAGGCCCTAATCTGGAGGCTGCCCACGCAATCGACGCCAAAAGAACCGAAATTGCCAATTGACGACGCGCCACGCCGGCAGCCTCGTAAATTAGTCCACGCCGCCCTTCGCTGCATCATGGAGAACGTAGGCAGCGCGGGGTGCTCGTTTCAACTAAGTTTCGGCCCGTTCGAGGCTGCAATCGCGCACGCGTCCCCCTACCAGAAAGGCGGCGCCTTCGGCCAAGCCTCCGTCAGCGTCTTGAACGGGCGACCCGTCGTCATCAGACGCCTGGACGATCACCCCAGCACCGCGCGGCCCACTCTAGCCGCTCGGCGCGAGGCAGTGTGGGAAACACTTCACTCATCTCGGTGCATCAGCGTCCCTTCCACACAGGCTCCGGACACTGTCCCTCGTCTCGCACCCGGCGTTGTGTCCGATCCTCTTCTACCATATCGACGATGCCGGGCCTATATGCTTCGCGTCCCCGTTTCCGGCCGTGCGGCACTACGGCGAAACTTTTCACGACGGCGAGTTCGTGGGCACGCTCGAGAATGCGCTGCTCATGCACCCGGAAATGTCGCCAAGCCAACGGTTAAAATTCGCTGCCGACGTGGCGGCTGGCTTGGATCATCTGCGCGCGTGCGACATCGTCCATGGCGCCGTGTGCCCCGCCGCCATCTCGGTGCGCTGCGTCCCGGGCCGTATTCAAGATCTCACGACTATATTATCCTCGGGGCCTGGTTTCCTCGCGGTCCTTCATCTCGACGATCTTACTGGTTGCGTCTTCGCTCCGGAAGCCGCGACGGGCACGAAGGGCGAGGACACTGACGCCTGGATCGCCGTGGTCGCGAACTTATTGACGGGCGAGCACGCAAGGTTGGATCCAACGAACCTCGTCGAGCGGTTCGGCACTGAGATTGGCACTAACCCGCTGGCAGTTGCTTGTGAGGCGTTCCGCCACACCGACTGCGAGGCGGCCAACTTTGTACATGATGAAGTAGCAAAGCTTTTTGGAACCTTCATTAGCATGATCGGGCCCGACGGCCCCACCAACCGCGGGGCTGACGGCCATTTTATTACCCCGCTGATTAGATGTTTTACCCCGATAATTGCGCTACAGGACACCACAGAGCCTGCTCCAATCGACAACGCGCCGTCGACCCCAACCCGCGCGACGAC
The DNA here is from genome assembly GCA_918797485.1 of Pelagomonas calceolata. NCBI lineage: Eukaryota > Pelagophyceae > Pelagomonadales > Pelagomonadaceae > Pelagomonas > Pelagomonas calceolata. The sequence continues at coordinate 196,202 of CAKKNE010000006.1, read as the reverse complement.
TCTCGTCCGGGCCCTCCAGTCGCCGGCCGCCGCCGTGAACTTGTGCACTATTTGCATGGATTGTGCTCCGAACGCGCGGCTCCACCCTTGCAACCACACGTCAATCTGCGTCGATTGCGCTATCCGCCTGACCGAACGAGCGCAATCGGGGCCGGCTCTTTGTCCGATCTGTTCGCATCGGTGTCGGGTCCAACGCGGTCGACGCCACCAGCTCACCGCCCTTCGCGCAGGTCGCCAGCCCTTCAGGGTTTTCGAGAAGATTTCCGGAAAGGACGCGATTTACGAAGCTCCGGAGGCCATATCGATCGGAGGGAACAACATGGGTGCGGTGCGTTCGCCGGCGTTGATCTCGACCATGTGCAGTTTGGCTGTATCCGCTCCGTAGGTCTACAGCATCATTGTCCCGCCCGAAGGCTGCATTGGCGATATCATCACGTCGCATGAGGGCATTACTAAGAGATGGGACATCGATCGTCGCGAATGCCTGAAGACTTCGACGGGTCATGTACAGTCAGACGTCGGTTCTGCGGCGTCTCGTGGCGATCTGGCCCGCGGCCTTTAGAATTTTTGCACACAGGTTCTTGGCACCTATGTACCGAGGGGCATCGTTACGATAGAACGTGACAGCGGGGACATGCACGTTCTGCAAGCGAGGGGTCATCGAGAGTACCACGTCGATTCCGCGGCGTCTCTCGCGAGCGACCTGCCCCGCGGCACAACGTTCCCCTCGCAGGAAGTCTGGAACTGTCATGAGTTGAACGGCTTAATTGCTGACGGCAACGGGCCCATTCCTGAGTGGAACTCAAATTTCGGGCGCCCACGCTATCGACGCGACGTGCTTCCGTAGCTGCGTCTGCGCGATGGCGTGGCGATTCCACGCCATCGACGCGGCGTTGTCCCCGTGGCCGCGTCGGCTCGTAACCTAAATCGCTGGTTGATTTCCGCACAGGTCCCCTTATGTGAATTATTGGGGCTACAAGCACGGCGAACTCGTATTCGTGGGGCGGCCGTTTACGTGGACCCAGAACTGCGTGCGGCGCGGAGCCTCTTTTGAAATTGCTATCTCACCGTACGTACGCCAACTTGATAGGTCACGTGCGTGGGGGCCAAGGCCGACGGCACGCTCGTCACAGGACATTCGAGTGGTGAGATCCAATATTGGGGTCCACACGCGTCTGAGTCGTCTCTCAATCCTCACTCGCGCTATTACAAGTGCATAGAGGCGCACGAGGAGAAGGTTACGTGCATCGCCTTTACTCGCGAGTCTGAGCTGATCATCTCTGGCGGCGGGGACCGCTTGGTTAAAGTGTGGAACAGTACCGCCACGGAAGTCATTTCTGAGTTTGAGCACCAGAGCTCGATCACGCACGCGCTAAGTCTAACTGGAAAACGCATCGCCTCGACGTGCATGGCCAACTACAAAATCATTGTGTCGAAGGATGATTCCGGGGACCGCATTCATACGCTGGAAGGACACTCTGGCTGGATCACGTGCTTGTCGGACTTGCCGCACGAGAAGCTGACCCTGCTCGCTTCCGGCTCGAAAGACCGGTCGATTAGAGTGTGGGACGTCACGGCGGGTAGTACTGTGATGGTGTTGGACGAACACAAGTATCCCATCAATTGCATGGCTGTTTTGTCAGACGGCCGCCTCATCTCGGGCAGCGGGCATTGGTTGAGCCCGGGCGAAATTAAAGTCTGGCAGAAGCCCGCCTTGATTTCCGACTCCACGACGGCGGAGCCCGCCGTCAACGGCGACGCCCAAGACGCGGCCTGAATGACCTCGTGTTAGCCCGCCTGGGCAAGCAACCCCCTCCCTCCCTTTCGTTCTCTCTCCGCGGCGCCGCGCCGTCTCCCTGGGGGACTAAGCAAAGCTTCGCAACGTATCACTCAGACCATTCTTGAATATATAGACGCCCCACTTCTACTACCCGCTCCCCAGCTTTCGCCCCGCGCGCGTCTGCGCCAGCGGCGACGCCTTCGACCGCGGCCCCGGCGCGTCGCCGCCGTTCTCCTCGAGCATGATGCGCGGCCAGACGACGGCGAAGAAGTGGTGGAAGTGCGCGCACAACACCCCGAGTATGTGGGGCACGACGGCGGCGACCGACCCCTGCTGCTGGAGCATCTCGACGGCCATCAAACCAAAGGGCAGCATCCAGTACTTCAGGGTTATTCCGAACTGGAACTGGATGTTTCCGAAGGGCTCCAGGCGCGAGCACGCGTAGATCACCGCCGTGATCAGAGCGTTGCCCACGAAAGGCACTCCGAGGGCGCCGCCGAAGAGCGCCAGCATCACCGTCTGGAGGATCAGGAATTTGGCGAAGGGCGTCGTGCCGACCGCCGTCTCCAGCTCCCGGCCGTACTTCACGAGCAAATACAAGGACGTCGCGGAGCCCATCGACGGCGGCCCGAGGAAGCACGCCGACGTGATCGGTCGCCACAGTTGCAGCTTGCCGATCGTGCGCGGCGTGTCGAGTGCGAGCGCCGTGTTCGGGTCGACGACGCCCGACAGCGCGATGGCCGTCGTCGCGGCGACGCCGACGACGTGCGCTCGGAGGCACGGCGGCAGGTCTCCCAATAACGCCGCCACCGCGCCCGGCTCCTTTTCGTCGTCGTCGTTGTCGTCATCGTCGTCGTCGTCGTCGCGTGCGCCGCCGCGGAGCCACAGCCTTTGCGGTGGCCTCTGCGGCCGCCGTCGCACCAGCGACGCGGTCGGCGCGCGGCGCGGCGCTGCGCCGTTTACGGCTGCTGTCGCAGCAGCGAACAACAACAACATGACTCGTCGAGGTGCTCCTGCAGCCATCGCGCGCGCGTCGCTGCACCCAGCTGTGCCAAGTGGCACCGCAGTGATTGCAGCAACAGCGAGACGCAGCAAGGCGTGAGCGTGATCAGCGAGACACACCTTTAGGCTGTTGCAAGAGTATGCTTTTTGAGCGTATATTGCACAAGCCCTGCTCGGCAGTGGTCCTCTCCAAAGCCCATGCACAGCAACCCCAAACATGGAGGCGATGCCATGTGCGCCCCCCGCGAGTTCGTGCCTGAGGAGCCCTTTGCCGAGCCGTCCCGGCGTACCGATGGCTAGACGCAAACACGGCGACGGGTTTTGAACCAAAAGGCGCGAGACGCCGAGCTCGCATTTGACCTGCTCACCCCAGCCCCACGCTTGCACAGCAGCATTGGTTGGCACCAGCTGTCGCCTTGTTGTGTTTGGATAGCCTGAGCCCGCACATAAGGAGTGAAACCGCGAGAGAGAGCAAAAGCACTCTGCGCGCGCAAAGCAAGGAGCGCGCGCAAAAGCTGCAGCGCGTCGCTGCAAAAAAGCAGCGCGCCGCACGATGGACTACGACCGCGGCGCCCCCGACCTGGGCCTCGCGTCGACGCTCGACGAGATCCTCGGCGAGGCGGACCCGCTCGGCGCCTGGGACGCGGACCTGCGGAGCCAGGCGCCGCAGAAGACGCCGGGCGACGCCCTCTGGGCCGGCCAGACGCGCCGCGTGTCGCCGGACGAGCAGACCAACCGGACGCTCTTCCCGGAGCGCGTCATCGACGACGACTCCGAGGGCGAGGCGACGCGCGGCCCCGACCCGCCGCTCGCGAACCTCTCGCAGCTCCAGGCGTGGGCCGCCGACGCCGCGCGGCGCTTGCAAGCCGCCGCCGCGCGGGGCGAGGCGGACCGCCTCAAGATACTCGCGCTCGAGGCGGCGGCCTCGCGGCCCAAGAAAAGTGACGACGAGCAGGCGGCCTGGCGCCTCGAGCGCGCGACGCTCGAGACGCTCGCGAAGGCCCGAGAACGGGCCCACGCCGAAAAGGTCAAGGAGATGCTCGCCGACTCGCTCAAGGCCCAATCCGCGCTCGAGGCGGCCAAGGACGAGGTGATCGAATCCTTGACGACGGAGCTCGAGGAGACGAAGCGCGAGCTCCGCACCGAGACGCAAAAGGGCTGCGAGCTCGAGGCCGCCGTCGACGCGCGGAACGCTCGGATCGACGAGCTCAAGGACGAGAAGGCGTCGCTGCAAAAAGCCAACGCGTCGCTCGAGGCCAAGCTCGCGACCAGAAAGCAGCGCGACGGCACGCCCACAAAGGCCCGGCTCGACCTGGGCGAGGACGTCGACGACGAAGAGGAGAACGCCCTCGAGCCCTACGTCGCGCCGCCGGAGTCCCCGCAGAAGGAAGGCGACGACGACGACGAGCTCGCGGGCTACCTGGTGGCCGCTCCACCCACGGAGGACGCGCTCGCGCGCCAGGATGCGCGCCACCAACGCGGCGCGGACCTCGAGCTCCGCGCGCGGCTGAAAGCCGCAGAAGCCGCGCTGCGGAGCCTTTCGGACGAGCGCCGCAAGGAGAGTCGCGCGGCGGCGCGCGAGCGCGAGCAACTCAAGGAAGAGCTCGCGCGCCTGGCGACCCGCCACGCCTCCGAGAAAGTCGAGCTGGGCGCCCGCGTCGCGGCGCAAGAACGCGACGAGAAGAACGAACTGCGCTGCGCGCTGGATCTGGCGGCCAAGGACCGCGACGCCCTGCGGAGCGACATTGCGGGCCTCAAGGCGCGCTGCGACGCGAGCGACGCCGCCGCCTCGGAGGCGGCCGAGGCCGCGGCGGAGGCCCGGGCGTCGGCCGCCGCGGCCGCCGCGGCGCGCGACGCCACGGACGCGCGGCTCGCGAAGGCCGTGGCGGAGCACGCTTCCATGTCGGCGCCGCACGAGGAAGAGGAGACCGCGGCGCTGCGCGCGGCGGCAGCGGCGGCGCGCGCGGACGCGGACGCGGCGGCCGCGCGCGCGGACGGGTTCGAGCGCCGCGTCGCGGCGCTCCAGGCCGAGGCGGCCGCCGCCACGGCGCTCGCCGCGGACCGGGGCCGGTCGCTCGAGGCGGCCGAGGCGCGCGCGCGCGCGGCCGAGGCCGACGCCGCCGCCGCGCGCCGCGCCGCGACGGCAGCTGAGGCGCGCGCCGAGGCGGCGTCGTGGTCCGACGAGACGCGCGGCGACGCGGTTGCGGCGGCCGTGTCGGCGGCCGTCGCGCGCGCCGACGCGTCGGACGCGGCGGCGCGCGAGCTCGCCGACGAGGCCGCCGCGTTGCGCGCCTCGGTGACGGCCGCGCGCGACGCCGAGGCGGCCGCGGCGGCCGCGGGCGCGGCGCTGGCGAGCGCAGCCGCGTCGGCGGCGCTCGTCGCGGCGCGCGGCGAGCGGGCGGCCGGCGCCAGCGAGGGCGCGGCGGCCGAGGCGCGCGACCGCGCCGCCGCCGAGCGCGCGGCGCTGCAGGAGGCGGCCGCGGCAGCGGCCGTCGAGCGCGCGGCGCTCGGCGCGCGCGTGGCGGCCGTCGAGGCGGCCTCGGCGGAAGCGTCGACCGCCGCGGCGGCCGCGCGCGACCGCGCCGACGCGGCGGACGCCGCGGCGGCGGCGGCCGTCGCCGACCTGGCGGCGCGCCGCGAGACGGAGGTGCTGCTGGACGGCGAGAAGCTCGAGGCGGCGACGCGCTGCGCCGAAGACGTCGCGCGGCAGGGCCGCGACGCGGTCGAGGCGACGCTGCGGGAGCGCGACGAGGCGCTAGCCGCGGCGCGCGAGGAGATCTCCGCGGCGCGGGGCGAGGCGGCGGCGGCGCGCGCGGCGGCCGCCGCGGCCGTCGCGGACTCGGCGGCCAAAACTGCGGCGCTGCCGCACACGAACGAGGAGGCCACCAAGGCCCGCGACGCCGCGCGCCGGGCCGAGCTCGCGCGGCTCGAGAGCGCGCGCGCCTACGAGGCCAAGCTCCGGGAGGTCGAGGACCGGGCCGACGCCAAGCTCCGCAAGGTGGAGCGCGCCCACGAGGTCGCGCTCAAGCGCATTCAGGGCGTGTCCGTGCAGGAGGGCGCCGCGGCCTCGAAGAAAGCGACGGAGGCGCTGCGGGGCCTCGCGGCCGAGCGCCAGTTCACCGACCGCGAGGCGGCGGCGCGCGCGGCCTGGGGCGCGCGCGTCGACGCGCTCACGTCCGAGCTAGCCGTGCGCACGAAGGAGCGCGCCGAAGCCCTGGACCTCCAGCGGGTGGCCTACGAGTCGGCGATGCACGTGGCCGTCGTCGACGCCGTCGCCGAGGCCGTAGAGTCCTGCGATGCCGACAAGGCGGCGGCCGTGGCGGCGTCCCAGGCCGCCGCGGCCGTGGCGGCGGCCGACGCCGCGGCGCGCGAGCAGGCGGCGGCCGAGGAGCTCGCCGCCGCGCGCGCGGCCTTTGCCGACGAGCTGGCGGCCGCGCGCGCCGCGGCGTCGGCGGCGGGCTCGCTCACGCGCGACACGGCGGCGCACGTCGACGCGGCCCGCGCCGAGGCGGCCGCCGAGGTCGCGGCGGCGCGCAAGGCGGCGGCGGCGGCCGGCGCGTCGCGGGCCGAGGCCGAGAGCGCGCGCGCCGCGGCCGACGCCGCGCGGCGCGAGCGCGACGACGCCGCGGCGCGCCTGGCGGCCGCCGCGGAGGCGCACGCGCGCGCCGACGAGGCCGCCGCGCGCCGCCTCGCCGACGCGGCGCGCGCGGCCGCGGACGCCACGGGCGAGAAGGACCGCGCGCACGCGAGCCGCCTCGCGGGCCTGCGCGCGGCCCACGCCACGGAGCTCGCGCGGCGCGACGCGACGCACCGCGACCAGCTGGACCAGTTCCGCAAGCTGCTCGAGGAGGAGGCGCGCCGCGTCGGCGAGACGGACGCGCTTTCGGGCCACGACGTCGCGAGCGCGCGCGACGCGGCGGCGGCCTACGCGCGCAAGGCCTGGGCGGCGACGGGCGATTCGAACTACGTCGCCGCGACGGCGGAGCCCTACGAGGTGTACGTCGACCGCCTCGCCGTGCTGGCGCGGGCCGGCAGCGGGGCGCTCGAGGCGGCGGCGGCCGTCGAGGACGTCGCGGCGCGGCTGGAGTCGGCGTCCGACGACGCGGCGCACCTCAAGGAGGCGGCGGCGACGATCCGGACCATCGTGTCGCCGCTGCAGACGCCGCGCGCCCGGCCGCGCGTCGCCGTCGTCTCCGGCGACCACGACGCCGCCGCCGTCTGGCGCAAGCGCTGCGAGGAGAAGGATCGCGAGCTCGACGCGCTCGCGCGCGAGGCCGAGGCCCGCCTCCGGCGCGCGGCCGACGACGTCCGCCGCGCCGAGGACGCCGCGCAGCATGCGGAGACGGAGGCGCGGCGCGCCGCCGCGGCGCTCGAGCGCCAGGACGCCGCGGCGCGCGACGGTCGCGTCGACGCGCTCGGCGCGGCCCGCGCCGCCGTCGACGAGGAGCGCCGCAAGGCCGCGCGCGACCTGCGCCAGCGCGACGCCGAGCACGCCGCGGCCCTGTCCTCCCTGCGCGAGCGCTGTGCAAACTGGCTACGCCAGGTCAAGGAGGAGTGGAGCCGCGCGGCCAAGCACGCGCTCGCGAAGCAGCGGCTCCGCCTCGCCGCGCGGCACGAGGCGCTCAACGCCCAGGCGGCGAAGCGATGGCAGCGCGCGCTGGACGCAGCGCTCGCCGGCCGCGCGACGTCATCATCTCTCTCGCCGCCGCCGTTGCGGCGCCGCGACGAAGCCGACGCGCTCTCCGACGACGAGTTCGAGGATCCTTTCCCGGCCGGTATCGAGTCGGCGGCTGTGCCCGCGTACTAAGAGAAGTCCCTAACTAGCTGCACTCGATGCGCTCTTTCTGGGCCAACGGCGGCGGTCGACCCAATTCACCCAGTGGTCACGAGAAAGGGCGCGGTCGATGGAGGCGCACACGCCATCCGAGGGAGGGACTAGGGTCCCTGGAGGCCTCTGGTTGTGACTGGGCGGCCACGACAAGCTCAGATAATCGCGGCGCGAGAGCCCGCGAGGCAGCCGCCCGCCGCGGTGCCGGGCGGCGATGAGCCCAGCATAGGTCGAGCGGGGGTCTCGCGCGGCCGGGGAAAAGTCATCTGAATGCTTGAATCATAAAACTTAGATCGGTCCTACCAGGGGTATAGCTCGGGACGGGCGCGGTGCCGAGCACCGCCTCGCGGAGCCTCAGTTTCCGGTCGGCACCATCTTCATAAACTTCGCCAACTTGGACAGCTTGGAATCTTCGGGCTCGTTGGGCTCCTCGGGCTGCGCCTCGGGCTCCTCGGGCTCCTCGGGCTCGGGCGCCGGGTCGATCGGGGGCGCGGGCGTCGCCGGCGTCCGGGCCGCCGCGACCACCGGTGTAGTAGTCCAGCACCCCTCCCTTTCCCCTAATATACTTATACTTACTCGCGTAGATACTAGTCCACTATGAGAATTACTCAACTTGGTACTGGAGCTGCTGCGGGTGCAAGAGTGCTCTCGTCTCTGCGCCGACCACGGCCGCGTCACTGTGCCGGACACAGCGATGTGGCTGTGAAAAGCACAGCGATTTCGCTGTACTCTGGGCGGCGCTCGTTCGCCGTGATGCCGTGATAGGGCTGCGTGGCTCCAGATGCGGCTCAAGAGTGCTCTCGTCTCTGCGCCGACCACGGCCGCGTCACTGTGCCGGACACAGCGATGTGGCTGTGAAAAGCACAGCGATTTCGCTGTACTCTGGGCGGCGCTCGTTCGCCGTGATGCCGTGATAGGGCGCGTGGCTCCAGATGCGGCTCAAGGTGCTCGCCTCTGCGCCCGACCACGGCCGCGTCACTGTGCCGGACACAGCGATGGGCTGTGAAAAGCACAGCGATTTCGCTGTACTCTGGGCGGCGCTCGTTCGCCGTGATGCCGTGATAGGGCTGCGTGGCTCCAGATGCGGCTCAAGAGTGCTCTCGTCTCTGCGCCGACCACGGCCGCGTCACTGTGCCGGACACAGCGATGTGGCTGTGAAAAGCACAGCGATTTCGCTGTACTCTGGGCGGCGCTCGTTCGCCGTGATGCCGTGATAGGGCTGCGTGGCTCCAGATGCGGCTCAAGGCGCTCGCCTCTGCGCCGACCACGGCCGCGTCACTGTGCCGGACACAGCGATGTGGCTGTGAAAAGCACAGCGATTTCGCTGTACTCTGGGCGGCGCTCGTTCGCCGTGATGCCGTGATAGGGCGTGGCTCCAGATGCGGCTCAAGGTGACGCCGTCGCCTCTGCGCCGACCACGGCCGCGTCACTGTGCCGGACACAGCGATGTGGCTGTGAAAAGCACAGCGATTTCGCTGTACTCTGGGCGGCGCTCGTTCGCCGTGATGCCGTGATAGGGCTGCGTGGCTCCAGATGCGGCTCAAGGGTGCTCGCCTCTGCGCCGACCACGGCCGCGTCACTGTGCCGGACACAGCGATGTGGCTGTGAAAAGCACAGCGATTTCGCTGTACTCTGGGCGGCGCTCGTTCGCCGTGATGCCGTGATAGGGCTGCGTGGCTCCAGATGCGGCTCAAGAGTGCTCTCGTCTCTGCGCCGACCACGGCCGCGTCACTGTGCCGGACACAGCGATGTGGCTGTGAAAAGCACAGCGATTTCGCTGTACTCTGGGCGGCGCTCGTTCGCCGTGATGCCGTGATAGGGCTGCGTGGCTCCAGATGCGGCTCAAGAGTGCGCTCGTCTCTGCGCCGACCACGGCCGCGTCACTGTGCCGGACACAGCGATGTGGCTGTGAAAAGCACAGCGATTTCGCTGTACTCTGGGCGGCGCTCGTTCGCCGTGATGCCGTGATAGGGCTGCGTGGCTCCAGATGCGGCTCAAGCGCTCGCCGTCTCTGCGCCGACCACGGCCGCGTCACTGTGCCGGACACAGCGATGTGGCTGTGAAAAGCACAGCGATTTCGCTGTACTCTGGGCGGCGCTCGTTCGCCGTGATGCCGTGATAGGGCTGCGTGGCTCCAGATGCGGCTCAAGAGTGCTCTCGTCTCTGCGCCGACCACGGCCGCGTCACTGTGCCGGACACAGCGATGTGGCTGTGAAAAGCACAGCGATTTCGCTGTACTCTGGGCGGCGCTCGTTCGCCGTGATGCCGTGATAGGGCTGCGTGGCTCCAGATGCGGCTCAAGAGTGCTCTCGTCTCTGCGCCGACCACGGCCGCGTCACTGTGCCGGACACAGCGATGTGGCTGTGAAAAGCACAGCGATTTCGCTGTACTCTGGGCGGCGCTCGTTCGGCCGTGATGGAAGGGCTGCGGCTCCAAGTCTGCGCAGAGCACCTCGTTACTGTGCTCACAACATCCATCTATGCAAGGCATAAAGTCTACCCGTGTTGGGTGCGGCTGTTATGCTCTAACAGGCGGCTCCCTGTGATCGAGGATCCACTCGTGGCGAGCTGCAGGGCTGCCGACCGCATCGCGCAAGCGCAGCGAAGGGCGCTGTGCATAAGCACACCCCCGCGCGCGGCGCTGTGCCACCCGCGTGCGGGCTTACTCAAGAAAGCTCCAAGGAACTAGCGAAGCCTCGATTCAGTTTATGTTATGCCCCCGCGCGCGTTCAAGAGATGGGGGGGGAGGACGCCTCAGGCCAGCCCGCCGCTCGCCGGCGCCGGGTCCGACATCGCGTCCCGCGGCGGCATCTCGGCCGGCGAGCTGAACGAGAAGGCCGCCGCGTCCGCCGGCGGCGAGAGCGACGCCGGCGCGCTCGGCCGCCGGCCGCCGTCGACGGCGCTGTCCGAGTCGGACCGCGGTGGCGGCGGCGACACCGCGGCCTGGTAGTAGGCCGACGCGTCGCCCCGGCCCTCGAGCAGCGCGCCCAGCGCCCGCTGCTGGAGCTCGACCTGGCGTCGGAGCTGGGCGATCTCCTCGCTCTGGCCGTTCGACGACGACGTCTCCTGGGACTGCCTAGCTTGCTTCAAAATGTCGTCGACGACCACGCCCTCCGACAGCGCGTTGTGGAACAGGAGCCACGTCTGCACGACGTCCACGACTCTGATGGCGGAGAGCGGCGCGAAGACCGCGAAATACACGTAGCCCACGACCAAATCGTGGAGCCGCGCCAAGTGTCGCGTGAGTGATGGTACGATCGCGGCAAAAGACGAATGTCTTCTACCACCGTAGACGGCGGGGCCCTCGCCGCCCCAGAGCGTTCCCAGCACACAAACGGCCGCCGCGAGGTAGTACATCGAGATGGCGAATTTGAGCGAGGCCGGGTGGGCGCAGACCTCATACAGAGCGACACCCACCGAACAGATGCCCAAGACCATCTGCACGAGGCGGTGGCACGCATAATGGAGGCGATGCGCCACGCGGTCCACGACGTAGGCGCAGACCTGCAGCGACGCCAGAACCAACAACGCGTAGGAGAAGGCGATCAACCGCCGCGTCGCCGCCTTGCCCGAGAAGTCAAACAGTCCTTTCGCAAGGACCACGTAGAGCACCGCCTTCAGCGACACGACGCACTTCGACCTATTAGATAATCGACGTAACGGCGCCGTCTCCTCCTTGTGCCAGACGTCCCACGAGTCCGTTGCCGAACCGCCCCGTGTCCCGTAGGATATCCAGCGCCGCCACGCGACAAAGTCGTCGGCGACGTGGGGCCACGAGAACCCTAAGGGATTGAACCAGAAGGGTGCTAACAAAAAGGCCCCGCAGGCGAGCCATAAAGACCAGGTCCGGCCCAGGTACTGGCCGGCCTGCGTGTGGGCGCCCATCAGCCCTAACGCCGCCGCTAGTTCCACGCCAAGATACAAGTGCGAGGCCGCGAAGAAGCGGTACTGCTCGTCGAAACTGTTATGTGTTGTGACGAAGCCTCGGCCCGTCGCGCGGTACGTGGCACCTCCAGCTAATAGAGTCTGCATGAAGTAGTGGGCCCGCGTCTGGATGTGAAACACAAAATACAACGGGCCGCCCGACGCGAAGACCTGGGCCACGTCCCTCGTTGCCGCCAACAAACCTCGCTCGACCGCTAAGGTAGCTAACAAAGGTAACGTGTTCAGCAACCCCAAGCCAGCCAACACCACTTGTAAAGTCCCCAACGGCACTACTAATCGATGGCCGATACTTTCGGCGCCATACACAGCTAATAGTAAAGATAGATAAGTAGCAACTTGTATGGTAGCCACGGTCAGCGCCGAGTTGATGTAATGGCCAATCCCCCCGAAGTAATACGACAGCAGCCGCGGAAAGTCCAACCGAGCGGCCACCCTAGATACATCCCGCGCGAGGCACTGCTCGGCGTTGCCCTGAGATAGCTTCGCCTCGAATTTGTAGATCTGTTGCATCCCGACGTCGCGGCCCTTGCCTACTTGGGCGTACTCCCGCATCGTCACGCCGCCTCCTCGTATCACCGCCGTGTAGCCCGCGAAGATGTCCTCGGACAGGTTGATGCCTCGCGACGCTTTACTGACACCACCTCGCGTCGTGAACCACAGTTTGTCAAAAATGTCCGGATGCCCGTAGTGCAGCCGCATGTGTAACGGGTCCGCCAAGACCCGCTGGCCTAGCGTCACGAATGATAATTCTTGTAAAGCCATGTAGTTCGCCAAAGATGATACTGAACCAGTAAAGATGTGCTCCCGGAAGCCGACGATGACCACAGGCGGCGCGCCCGGTGCCCGCGGCCCCCGGAACTCCTGCACTAAATTACGAGTCTTCAAGGCCTCCTCGAAGAAGCCGTCCTGGTTCATGTCGATCGTCTGTAAAGTTTCCCCTCTGGTAAACACGACGGCATGATTTTGATTTTCAGGCTTGCCCTCACCGACGATCGCGTTGCCCGGGAGTCGCACGCGGTAGACTTCGGCGGGACCGTCTGTTGTCGCATCATGCTTGACCAGACAAGAGTAGAACGCCGAGGCGCCTGAACGATTCACGCGCTGCTCGTCGATGTACGCAACTCTAAGTAACGGAAACCGCTTCAGCAACATCTCGATGTCCTTTGCCTTCGGGTCCTGCTGGGCCGACTGCCTGCCATAGATCTGGCACGTGACGACGTACCCGAACTTGAGCTTGAGGAGGTCATCTAACGAAATTTGGGGGTGCGTCGGGCTTTCATCGCAGGCCGCGGCATATAATCGCGACGTCTTCGGGGCCCCTGCCCTTCTTCTACTTCTTCTAGCATCATTGACTCTCTCTAAACGAGCTAACAACCGTAGAGCGGCTTCGTTCTGCATGATGCCCTCGACCGTCCGTGCCAACGTCTGCGCGCGGAACGAGGCCCACAGGCGCGTCTCTGTCGCATGCTTTGCGCTAAATACAGCATCTCTCGCGGCGTGGTCGTCAATCCCTCTCCTTTCCAAGAAGGCGCGCCAATCAGCTTTATATAAAGTTTGTAAGTATAAGAGAGTCGTAACTCCATCGCTGTTCTTCTTCCTCAGGTCAGCCTCCGACAGGATGACGTCTTCGGAGTAGAACGGCGTCAAAGTCGTGAGAGAAACGGCGGCATCCAACGGTGGGGGCGGCGGCAGGTCCATCAGTAAAGAGTTCACGAAGAAGGTCAGCCTTCGCGTCGCTTCTTGCCCTCGAGGTTCCGTCTTTCTTTGGGGAGTAGTTAACAACCCTTTCAATTTCACGGCTAACCGCTTAAGTAGTTTCGCATCTAAGGCTAAGGAGTCGGCACACGCCGACGCGTAACGGCCGTCCCAGAAGAAGCCCCGCTCGTTTGCTAAGACGAAAGTCAGCCGATCCTTGACCTCCTTCGCGTAGCTGCCCTTCACGTTGGACTTGACGACGCAGGCCATGGCGCCCGTCAAGGCAGATCGCAGTTTATCCCTCAACGCATCGCGCAGGGGATCCCGGACTTCTTTCTGAGAAGACGCGACGTACTTTGATGACGACAGAGAGTACTTGTTCCGTTGTGTTTTCATGGATGGCGTCGACGTACCGAGAGCAGCTAGGCCGGAAGTGGACTGCGAGCGAGGCATCGACGACAGACTTTCACCATCAGCGTCGGAGGCGTCCTCACTAGGTTGTCCACTCTCAAGATTGGCGTAGGCGTCCAGTGGTGACGCGTCAGAAACTGAGCGCTTATGCAATTTCGACGCCAGCAACCCCGCGAGGTCCGCCAGAGGCTTCAGGACTTTAGACGTGAGATCCTCGAGGTAAACATTCTGCAGTAACGCCTCCGGGCCCCGGGCCCACTTCTCCACTATGCTTATGATGGCGACGACGTCGTCCTTGTGGATCGGACCCAACAACTTCAGGAGCAACACCGTCGCCAGTTCCTTCACTTCGTCCACTGCCTCCGTAGCAACAACATCCGCTCTCAACGCGTTCGCGAGGTCGTCGTCCACACTTCTAGCAGCTTGTAAATGAGTTTTCGACCGCGTCTCGTCGATGCCCTTGTAGTCCTCGGCTAATCTTTGTAAAGGTCGATACGCCGCCGCCGCATCATTCGCCGCGGCTGAGGCTCGTTCCAAGGCACCGGCCGTCACGAAGATAGGCAAGTAGACCGGCTTCGAAAAACCAGGGAACCGATCGAAAGCTAGCACCTCCCGCTCGTAGTCGTTGATCACATCACTATTCCTCATGGCAGATATGACATCATTCCACGCTTCGGCAAACAAGACCCACTGGACCTCGTCGGCCGCACCTAATGGTTCCAAGTGCTTTTGATGGGAACCGTGTTCCAACAAGTCCAGCAAACCTCGCCGCGCCGTGTCCGGGGGCGAGTCGAGCGCGTCCGCCATCGACAGGAAGGACGGGAGGCGCGGCGCCAGGGCGCCGCCGTAGGCCGAGGCCGCTCCCAACGTCGAGGCGAGATCTGACGACGACGTAGGTGGTGTGGTGGCATCACCTAACCTTCTCGGACTAAAAGGTCTTTGAGGATCGTCGTCGCCGCACACCGTCTGGTAGAGGCACGACGTACTTTCTCGTACTCGAGGGTCGTCGCCCGGCGCAAATCTCAGACCGCCGGGAGACGGGGACGCGGGCGTCCGGTCCGCGAGGCCCTCTTCCGCGACGCCGTGCACGAGCTTCGCGCAGAAATTCGTCGGTAATAACAGGAACGCATCCCGCAGCGCGGGGAAGTCCCGCACGATACCCAGCTTGTCCCGGAAGCCCACGTAGACTCCAACAGCTGAGGACGCCAGCGAGTACCATATACTGCTATCAATTAAGAAGATCAAACAGGGCGGCGCCCACCTTCCTATTAACTGAGAAGCCGTCTTCAGGCCTCTTCCGGAAATCTGGGGGTAGTTCAGGTAGTCGTCGACGATTTGGATCGTCGGAGCTACCATCGGTTTGACTAAAAATTGATAGCCAAAAATGAGCTTCCAACTGACGAGTATGAGCCAGTACAGTTGGTAGGTCCGGGCGATCGCCAGCGGCTCGTGGACGTTCTTGCCCACGTAGTTCGTGGAGCGAGGGAGGAAGACCGCTAACAACGCCCGCGAGATGTCACTGTTCGCACCAGACTCGTAGATCGACGTCAGGGCCCGCGGCCACAGTTGTAAGCAAGCCTCGGTCACATAAATGCACATCGGGATCAGCGACAGCCACACGTACTGCCACCACCAAAAGGCATTGGTCCGACCCAAACTTCTCACGGGACTCCTCGGTAATACTTCGTTCGCGTCGAAGGCCCAGCTCAGGTACATGCACTGGTAGACGAAGCAGGCGTATCTACCCGCTATCCTCGTCGCGAGGGCGCCGCGTTGCACGTCGTCCGCTGCGGGTGCTAGTAGCTTCGCCTCGAGACACGCATTCAGCAAAGCATACAAGTTGATGGCAATAAATAACCCGGAGTAGACTTGCATAGCGTAGGCCGTGTCCCACACGAGATAAGTCGCAAAGCCAAACGTCGCCAGCACCTGGAACCACAGAGCGTGGTACTCGTAGACCCTACCGAAGGCGAAGGCCACGTGGAGCCACGTCCTTTCCTCCATATAAGTTTTAGGAGCTCCTGACAAGGCACTGTGGACGGGCGGCGGGAAGGTCGAGTCGTCATAGAGGCTGGTACCTTCGTGCATGGACTTTTGCCGCGCTTTATCCGAGCGCCGTTTGTGGGCCCGCACGGCCGTCTCCGTCGCGACCGGCGAGCGATGATATCTCAGACAATCTTTCGACCAGAAGAACTCGTTGAAATCATCATAATTCTTTTTACTGATATGATCACATTTCAGGCGCATCTGCTGGGCTATCACATCATATATCGGCGACACTACTGTGTCCAAAAAATGTCCGGGATACAACGACGCCCCTCTTTCACCCTGTCGCTCGTGCACCTCGCAGGCGGCCCACTCGCCCGCCGCGCTATGATACAAGTAACAGACGCACTCCGGGAGGTGCCTCAGATTCGCGCACTCGCCCCACACACATAACCAGAGCACCACGTCCCCATAAACCCCACCGCACTCGTCGATCTCCTTCGAGAAGTGGGGCTCGACCTCGAGCGACGAGCACCACTGCCGGTAGTTCTCGAACAACTTCGCGTGCACGGCCTTGGCCGCCTGCTCGTCGGCCTCGTCGATTGATGATTTGCCGGGCGCTTGCCTTGCTAATGCATTCGCGAAGAGCATCAGGGCGTGCTCGGCCTGCGTTGATTTTTGTTGTCGTGTGCTCGCGTCCCGACGGCACGATGGTGCAGCGCTCCGGCGTCTTGGCGTGCTCTCTCTCTATCTTGCGCGCGCGCGCCCTGACGGCACGATGGCGTCACAACGTCATCGACGCGACGCCGTCGACGCGACGCCGTCGACGCGAAAAATAAGGACGCCGAGTACGCACCTGGCTCCGGACGTTGTCGTCCTGCAGCCCGAAGAAGTTGCCCAGCGCTTCCGCCGACGCGAAGGTCTTCGACGAGAAGCGTTTGAGGGCGGGCGGCAGCTTCAGCGGGTCGAAGAGGTTGAAGTGTTGCGTCCGCGCGGCGACGAGGTGGAGCTGGTGCGTCGCCGCGTCGGACGCGCGGCCGTCGTCCCTCCGCACGTCGGAAGACCGCGGCATCGCCGCCGCTCGTAATGAGCCGATCCTATTGGTGGCGGGCCGCAGCGCATACACAATGGATGAGATGCCCGCCCAGACCAAACAGGCCCAAAGTTCATTGAAGGTATATTTCACGAAGTCCGGCCCGGGGACGTCTCCTGGTCTCGCAACGGCCACGGCGTGGACCCACAACGCCGCGCCGTTCGCCAAGGAGACATCTAGTGCTAGAGCCGCGAACCAGCCCGCTCCTAGGGCGTGCGCCACCCTCTTCACCTGGGCGTCCCGTCTCGGATCTCTCTCCGCCAGGTACAAAGCCACGCCACATAAAATGGTAATGAGCAAGGCGCCTAGTACAGAACCGGAGGCGTCCGGCGCGATGCCGCTGTCGGGGCACTTGCCGTGCTTCTCGAGGAGTAGAGCTAGTGGCAACGCGACGAGGCCCGCGGCCGACACGGCCGTCACCTTCTGCGGCGCGAGCGCCGCGACGGCGCCGCCGCTCAACGCGCCGACGGCGCACACAATGACTCCGACCGTCGCGTACACATCAGAGGCGTCGCCGTAGGTTGGTCTTATAGCCGCCACGCAGAGACTGCCGAAGAGCGACGCGCCTAAGATGCTGCTGCCGTCGGCTGTCGCGACGGCGGCGGCCGTGGCTAGTAAGGCCAAGGCCTCCGCGTTCGCGAGTAACGTCGTGAGGAGTGACATCGGAGCTATTTCAGCGGCCTCTTCCGATTCGTGTCGCAGGTTAGCTGATCGCCTCGCACGAGAGGTCGCCCCGCGGGCCCCTCTGTTTCAGTGCTGCGCGCGCAGCGGCGGCGTCGCTGCCCTGGATCTAGAAATGAGGCGATGCAGCTTCGTGAGCGTCAGGCGCACGCAGCGAAGCTGTTGCTGCGCGTGCGAACGCTTCTCAGAGATACGGTACGCTGCTCGACTCGGCGTTGCACGTTACTCAACACCAGTCGATGGCCCACGCATCCACCTCGTCGATCGAGGTTGGTCAGCCCCCGAAAATGAGGGAGGTTGCAGAGTCGTCTCAGTCCCGTGTAATACCGGAGACCCGTGCCGGGGGACGGGCTGCTTCGCGGGAAGACGCGTTTAGCTTTTTCGTGCGGGTTTCGTCCGCTTGGACCAAGTCCGCTCTTTTGGCTCCTGCGCCACCGCTGTGCCGCCGCGGAACCCGTAGGACTGCTTAAAGTCGCCGCGCGCCCCCAGCGCTCGCGTCTGTAAAACCGCGCTGAGCCGCGCCGCGCACCAGGCCAGCAAGCTCAGTCGAGGTCGCTGCGCCCGCGAGCGCCGCCGACGCGCGCCGCCTGAGCCGCCGCGAGCGCGCGCGCGGATCAGAGCAAAAAACCAAAAAAATGGCCGCCGCCGCGACCGCCCCCGCCGCCATGGACGTCGACGTCAAGGAGCCGCGGCCCAAGGACGAGGAGCTCATGCCCCAACCTAAATCAGCAATACCAGAAGGTGATTTATATGCGTTGTTCAAGCAGAAGGAGGGCGAATTAGCGTTCCTAGATGTGCAGGAGCGCTACGTCAAGGACGAGATCAAGAACCTCAAAAGAGAACTTATAAGGGCCAAAGAGGAAGTAGCAAGGATCCAATCTGTACCATTGGTCATCGGCCAGTTCAACGAGATGGTCGACGGGACCTATAGTATTGCTTCTTCTACTGCTGGGTCCGTTTATTATGTACGAGTACTATCCACTCTAGACAGAGAAAAGCTCAAGCCGAATTCCTCTGTAGCTTTGCATAGACACTCGCATAGTGTGGTAGACGTGTTGCCGCCCGAGTCCGATTCTACCGTACAACTCATGCTGGAAAAACCGAAAGTGTCCTACAAGGACATCGGCGGCCTCGACGTGCAGAAGCAGGAGATGCGCGAGGCCGTCGAATTGCCTTTGACGCAGTTCGAGTTGTATAGGCAGATCGGCATCGATCCGCCGCGAGGCGTGCTCATGTACGGGCCGCCCGGAACCGGGAAGACGATGATGGCGAAAGCAGTGGCGAACTCCACGACAGCATCATTTATATCGGTGGTCGGTAGCGAGTTCGTCCAGAAGTACCTGGGCGAGGGGCCGCGCATGGTCCGCGACGTCTTTAGATTAGCGCGGGAGAACGCGCCGGCCATCGTTTTTATTGATGAGATCGACGCGATCGCTACCAAACGCTTCGACGCGCAGACGGGCGCGGATCGGGAGGTCCAGCGCATCTTGCTTGAATTACTAAACCAGATGGACGGGTTTGATCAAGCGACGAACGTGAAAGTGATCATGGCCACCAATAGGGCGGATACCTTGGATCCCGCACTGCTCCGACCGGGGCGGTTGGACCGGAAGATCGAGTTCCCGCCGCCGGATCGAAGGCAGAAGCGCCTGGTGCTGCAGGCATGCACGGCGAACATGAACCTCGCGGACAGTGTAGACCTCGAGGACTACGTGAACCGGCCGGAGCGCGTCTCGGCGGCGGACTGTTCGGCCATCGCGAACGAGGCCGGTTTACATGCGGTGCGCGAGAACCGCTACGTCGTCCTGCCCAAAGATTTGGACGCGGCGTACAAGAAGCACGTGAACAAGGCCTCGACGGACTTCGCGTTCTACACGGCCTAGGTTTTCGGGCGCTTAAGGACTGTTTCATTTACGAGCGAGAGGTCTCTTAGGCTAGCGCGTCCGAGACCGTTGCGACGGGGAGCAGACAAGGGATGACGGCCGCGTACGGCGCGGGCCCGCGCGACCTTGGGTCGGGCGGGGGCGTTTGTGTCGGTGCCGAAGATTATGGGTCGTAGTCAACGACTCTATTGCCTCCTCGACACGCCGACGTGTAAAGTATGTGCTACAAAGGTGGCGGTGTTGGACAAGAAGAAGGAAAGCTGGAAGTGGAACTGGAGCCGTCAGCGTCGGGATCTTGACTCCCGTCGGTCAACTTTGGGTTTTCGTAGTACTTCTCGTGGATCAGCACGTCGTTCACTACTCTCTCTTCCGGCGCTGGAATTTCTGTGTCTCCCTCGTTTTGCCAATCGGTAAGGTCGTACGCGCCGACGACGACCGTAGTGGGGAACATTTTGGTGCTGTGAGGAGTCACAATACAGTGGGCCGCCGTCAGGACCCACGAATGATGGATCAAGGTGCCGCCGCAGTAATGCCTATCGTAGTAGCTACCAGTGCCATCTTTAAGCCCGGGGCCAGTTCTTAAGAGCGCCACCATCCACGGTTGATTGCCCTGGATGGCATCGCCACCGTTGACGATTCGCGAGTAATCCGGCGCCGGACCGAGGAACTCGGCGCGACCTCCCAGGCGCTCGTCGCTCCCGGACTCCAGTCGCCTCTGGTCTTCGGGGTACACGCACACGGGCGTCGGGGCCGCCGTCGGCGCCGGCGTGGCCGTCGGCGCCTTCGAGAGCGTCGGGGCGGTCGTAGGCAACGTGCACGGGTCCGAGGAGGCCGTGCATTCGTCGCTGCCCTCGGGGCCCGGCACGCAGGGGTAGCCCATGCCGTACCCCGAACTTGTCTGGTAGCCTTCGCACGCAGGGAACGGTGCGTCGCCGCACGACTGAGGGTCAGCGTACTCCGTCCCGTGGCAATAGCTGACGGGCGTTGGCGCGTCCGTCTGGTATCCATACGAGAGAGAGTAGCCATACGAGAATGTGCCCTCCGGCGTCGGCGCGGGCGTCGGGCCTGGCGTCGACGCGGTCGGCTGACCCGTCGGCCCGGCCGTAGACTCCGCCGTCGGCTTCGCCGTCGGCTCGGCCGTCGTAGGCGCTGCCGTCGGCTCGGCCGTCGTAGGCGCGGCCGTGGGCTCGGCCGTCGGCTCGACCGCAGGCGCGGCCGCAGGCGCGGCCGTGGGCTTGTGCGTCGGATCGCCCGTCGGCTTGGCGGTGGGCTCGGCCGGCGTCGGCGCGGGCGTCGGCTGCCGCACCGCAAAGACATAGAGAGGCGCAGGCGTGGGCGCCGGGCTAGTCGCATCTAGGCGCCGACGGCCGCCGTCTCCGCCAAAATGCGCGAGGCAGTCGCTCGCCGGCATGTCTGGGCCTGCGCGGGCCTCGCATTTTACGATGGCGTGGCGAAGGGAGCTCCTATAGACGCGGATCCGAGCAGGTCGACGCGTCCCCGACGCAGTAAACCTCCAGCGGCGAGAGCACCTCGTCGCACCTTCTCAGGCCCGTCGCGTCGCCCGGGCACTCGTCCGGCACGTCGAGCTCCGGGCATTCGCGGGCTCGGTAACCAAAGTCTAGGCCGCGACCAACCCGCCTGTGAGCAGCGTCGTTCTCAGCGGCGCCACGTAGCTTCGGCGTCGTGTCGACCGCCTTGGCCAGCGACATCTCGAACGTGTCGCCGACGGTCTCGGCGCCCGAGGCGTCCTTGACGCCGCGCAAGGATGGCGGCGCGATTGCGCCGGCCGTCGCGGCCATGGCGAGGGCGAGCACTAAGTACTTGATGTCGCGCGTCATGATGCACCGCGAGCGAGCGCTGGATTTGCTAAAGGGCTAGGTCCAACTTTGGGTGAGTTATCTGTACGCGCAAAGGGCTCGTGTGCTATCTCAATCGATGCCACGCAATTGTTTAATAATGATACTGACCACCTTCCACCCCCAAGCTCGGAAACCTCGCGGATGCTGACTTTCAAGATGGAAATACCTTCTCGATGCTAGCGGCCTGTAAGACACTAGCAAGGAGACGGCTTGCTGACACCCGTGATTTCACATCAAAATCTTAGCTAGTTGTACCCATACGCACCGCGTTTCTCGCCCTCGGCGACCGCCTCAAGGTCGTGGGCGCGCGTGAGGCCGTCGGCCGCCTCGTCGTCGTCGGCGCGCGCGAGGGCGTCGTCGGGGTCGGCGCGCAGGCGCTTCAAGCGCCGGTCGTCGTCGACGACGCCGGCCAACGCGTCGACGAATGGGGCGAGGGCCCGCAGCACGAGCGCCTTCGCCGGCTCCGTGCGCTTGCGGCCCGCGCGCAGCGGCTGCTGGCCCGTGTTCTCAATGCCGACCACGGTGGCGTGCGCCGCGCAGGGCAAATCCGCCGCCGCCGCGCGCAGCGCCGCGACGCCGCGCGCCGCTCCGACGTCGCGCCAGGCCGTGCCGCCCTTCGTCCGGTCGAGGAACTCGTCCTTCTCGCCGCTCACGAAGAGCAGCCGCGTGGACGCCGGCAGGGCCTGCAGCAACGCGAGGCGGTCGTCGCCGCTATTGCGCGGCGGCGCCGCGCCGTAGAGCTGGTAGCCGACGAGCAGCGCCGCGTCCGCGAAGACGTTCGCGGGCGGCGGCTCGCCGGCGGCCCAGCGCGCGAGCAGGTGGGCGACGACTCTCCCGCCGTAGCCGTCGCCCACGAGCAGTACGCGGCACCCCTCACCCGACGCCGCCGCAGCCTCTTTAGCAAAACGCTCGAGCCGGTCCGCGTTCCGCTTTATGTCCTTCGAGTAGGCCCCGTGCCATCTCTCGACTTCCGTGGCGTGTCCCAATCGACGCAGGCACTCCGTCAACTCGTAGCAGAAGTTCGCGCCGCTGGCGCCCGGTGCGATGACGAAGGTGCAGGCCGTGTTGAGGCGGTGCTTGCGTGTTGGCGCTGCGGCGCGCGTCTCCGCGACGGGTTCGGCCGCCGCGTCTGGCCTGGCGACAGTATGCGGCGCGGCAGCGCGTGGCGCGGCGGCGGCGGAAGAGGCCGGGGCGGGCCGCGGTAGCGCTGCCGGGCCCGCTGATCTCTCGACGCCAGGCGGCAGCTCCTCCGCCTCCTCCGAGGCAGCCGGCGCTGGCCGTGACCATGCTGTTCGTCGTGTGCTATGCTCGTAGTAATAAGTGCGACCGCTCGCGGGGTCGCGGGCAGCGGACCAGCCCGGTGGCAGCGGTGGGTCCATTGTTTGTGGCCAAAAGCTCGCAGCAAAGCTGGCAGTCCTCAAGTTGCGGCAGCAGCAACTTTCCGGCGACCAATAGCCAATAATTCGGTCAAAAAAGCAGGCAAAAACTGCCCCGGCTTCGAGTTGCTAGTATGTTACAACCGCTAGCGGCCACCGAGGCGCCTTGGCCATCTGTGCGGCTAGTGGCAACGCAGACACCGCCAAGGTGCTTTCGTAGCCTCACGCAAGCAGCGCAGCGCAGCGCACCACGTGTTGGAACGTACTACCCTTCCAAGCCGTAGAAACTATACACTGGGCAGGAGGCACAGGGAGGCAAAGCGCTCCACAAAGAGAGACATGGGCCAAAGTACGTCGCAAGACGCGCCGCCGCCGCCCGCACAGACGCGGATCGCGCCGCCGCCGCGATCGGTCCGCGACGTTTACTGGAGAATCCTCCAGAGCGAGGACAGACCCACGTTGTCTGGAGAGATACAACGGCAGATGCGAGACCAGATCACCGGGTTGGACGAAGACCAACGAGACCCCCAAGCCGATTTTTTTCGGCGACATTTGTTACGCCAAGACCCCCCGTTACTTATCTCGCGCGCGACGACGCTCGGTGAGCTGAGCAGGATGGGGGCGCGCCTGAGCATTGATTACGTCACGCACACGCCAAGTCCTTTCTTCCTCGCGTCGGAGGCGGCACAAGTCACCATCGACGAGCTAGGGGATTACGATGGTCCCGACGGACTAGAACAGCTGCTAGAGGGTTGCGCGTCCGACGAGAAGGAGCGCGTGCGGACGTACGTGCAGAACGCCCTGGTCGTGCTCCACGACCAAGAGCACGACGAACTTCATGCGCTTGTGCTCGAGGCGTCACGGGAGGCGACAGCGCGACTCCTGGCGCGGGCCGAGGAGAATTTGAACCGGCACGACCCGTTCGGCGAGGAGCGCCGCGCCGCCGCCACGCGGGCGGCCAAGAAGCTCACGGTCGACCAGCTCCGGATCAAGCTCGTGGAGCTCGGCCAGCCGTACGACGGGACGAAGCCCGTGCTCGTCGCGCGCTACGTCGCCAGGACCACCCGGCACCTCCCGCCGCCCCGGCCCGGGCCGGCCGCCGCGGGTCCGCCCGCGGCGGCAAAGCCGAGGGCGCGATCCGCCAAGCCCGCCGCCAAGAAGCCTTCCCGGGCCAAGAAGCCCCGCGCCAAGAAGCCCGCCCGCCGCCGCCGCAGCGACTCTGATGATCTGGCCGATTGGCTTTTTAGCGATGAGTAGGGGTTTAAAGACGAGTACATACGTAGCATTATTCTCACAGCTGTGGTGCGAGATTATTCTGCTCCGGGCCCCCATGTTTATACAAAGAAGAGCCAAACCGAGCTAGCGTATATCGACATACTAGTAAATCCAAAGATACGCCTCGATAGCGTCAAAAGAATGACTCAAATTTAGAATACATCCCAGTCGATCGCCGCGACCAAAGATTTCAGAATAGCGGCCCGGGAACATACCCTCGCGCCTCCCGGAAGGCACCGCCCGCGACATTCGCGGATGAGTCTTCCGGCTCGCTAAACTACACCAGCGATTGACGCCGCCATCTAACGTCCGAATAGGACATTATATCAACTCCAGTCCAGTTTTCATACACAATCGACGGAACCGGAGCCGACGGCCCGCGCTCGGAGGGCGGGAGAAGAATTCTACTAGGCAACTCTCGCGTTTATGTTCGTTTCCTTCCGTTTGTTAGTGGTAGAGTCCATCTAGGCCACCTGGACATCGGCCAGCGCGATCATGTACTCCGTTAGAGCTGCGCGAAAAGACGAATCCGCGACCCCACGTTTATCCCTTAATAGGCTCAGAACCTAAACCTGCGAGTATCAGCGACGCCACTACCCAGATGGATCATAACGCCGTTGTTCTATTCACAATCGACCGACTTGCCCGTTCTCCGCGGACGACGGTACGTTGACGGAGCACCAGAAAGGTCCCAGACCGGTGAGTTATAAAATAAATTTGCGTTTCAGGCGCTTCGGTAATTGGACGGGCCAGATAACCGGGCTGAGCGCCTACTACATTGCTCGAGACCCCACGATGCTCCGCGCGGCTCGGCCAACTCGCGAGTCCACGATCTCATTAATTCAAGCTCTACACATGGCCCTGCGACCATCAGCGCGTGTAACATTACCATGGACCTTGACGCGATCATTTGTTCCATGATAAACCGACTTGCGCGAGGTCCAGATCAAGATGTTCACGACCCGAGCGTCGGCAGCCCAAAGTACCCTTCTCGGCGTGTAGATGCCATATACTCGTAGTTGACTATCGGTGGGGTAGTATGGGGTCCGACGAGACCGCTATTACGATTCCTGGGGGGCCTCGGGTAATTGACGTTTTTTACGGGAACGGGGCGCCATCGGGCCCAAATTACTTACTTTTTTCGGATGTAGATCGGTTCGCGGACGCCCTCTGGGATGGGTCTGGGGTCGGATAGTCGCCTACGCCGCGTGCGCCCGTACTTGGAGCTCCCTAGAGAGCTCTGGATCGAAATCTTTGGCAAATCATGGCCAATAGAGGTATAGCGCAAAGGACCTTGGGAGATGTATCTTACGTTGGAAGCGGCCGCGTAGGCGGCGTAGGCGATTGCACGCGACCAGATCCGACCCTAGGCGCCTCCGGGGAGACCTTTGGACCACGAATTGACAGGATTCCACCGACGCGCCCGCCATGGCGGCGTCGTCAATATCGCGAATTAAAAAAATTAATTTTTTCGCGCCCTAAGAAGTGTCCCATTTGTCTCTTTGGACCATTAGCGAACCGAACGATGCTCGAACGGCTGCATGCCGCGGGCACCTAGCGGCACGTAACATACTAGAGCAAAACACCTCCGTGATCAAGTTAGCTCAGTGCTGGCCCTAGGTGGCAAGCGCAGCGCTAGATCTGCGCTGTGAGAAGTGCAAGAGGCATCGCCTGAACGGTCTCCGTGCACCCTGCGACGCCGAGGCCCCGGAGCATCGACCTGAGGTCACTGCAAGCAGGAGCGGCTCTGGAGCAAATATGCGCTCCCTCGTCGCCGTGCTGCTTGCCGCGCCGGCCCGCGCGTTCGTCTCGCCGGCGCGCGCGCCCCTGGCACCGGTCAGGCAAAGCGTGCCGCCGCCGCTCCATGCCAGCCCCGTCGACCTGGCCCAGCTGCCCACCCAGCTCGTGGCGGAGCTCGAGAACGCCGTGCCCATTGATAAGAGTGGATGGTTCGGCGGCATCGTCCAGGCCATGGAGTCGGTGATCACGTTCCTCCACGATGTGGTAGGGAGTTACGGGATCGCCATCGTGTTGTTTACACTAATATTAAAGGTCGCGACCTTCCCGCTAAACAAGGCCCAGATCGAGTCCACGACGAAGATGCAGGCGCTCCAGCCGGCCATCAAGAAGATCCAGGCGACGTACGCGGCCGATCCCGACAAGATGAACATGATGATGGCCCAATTGTATCAGGAGAACGAGCTCAACCCGCTGGCCGGGTGCCTGCCTTCGCTTTTACAGATTCCGGTCTTCATCGCGCTGTACAGGGCGCTGCTGAGCTTGGCGAGGGAGGACCTCTTGGAGGAGTCGTTCCTCTGGATCCCGAACCTCGAAGGGCCCGTCTTCGGCGCGCAGAACGCGGACTGGCTCTTCAAGTTCGACAACTGGAACGGCGCCGTGCCGCCTTTGGGGTGGTCGGACACGGCCGCTTATTTAGCATTACCCGTGCTGCTCGTCGTGGCGCAGAGCGTGTCGACGCAGCTCCTGGCGCCGCCGGGGCAGAGCGACGATCCGAACGCGCCCGGCAACAACGCGGTGCTCAAGTTTTTGCCAGTGATGGTTGGGTTCTTTTCGCTCAACGTGCCGGCGGGCCTGACGATCTACTGGTTCTGCAACAATTTGATCACGACGGCCTCCACCTTATATATTCGGGGCACCGTCGAGGCCAACCCGGTGACGATGGGCGGCGCGTCGGCCGCGCCGCCGGCGCCCAAGAAGCTCAAGAAGAAGAAGAAGGCGAAAGCAGGTCCCGCCTTCGAGGACCTTGTCGCCGCCGCGCCCAAGGCGGCGGCGGCGCCGCCGGCGCCGGCGCCGCCCGTCGTCGCCGACGCTGCCGGTGTCGTCGACGTGGTGGCGGAGGCGGTCGTCGACGCTGCGCCCGCGGCTGCTGTGGTCGACGTCGCGCCCGCGGCGGCGGCCGAGGAGGACGGAATCTCAAAGAGCGCCGCGAAGAAGAAGGCCAAAGCGCAGAAGAAGTCGCGACGGAGCAAGAAGTCGCGCAAGTGAGCGGCGCAGCCAGACGGCCGAGCGCGCGCCCCTCGTCGCCGTTGGGGGAGTAACTCGTCGATACCTACTTACTTCCTTCAGAACGACTCGAGCAGCGGGTCCTTGAACGGCGCGAGGCGCTGGGCGGCGGCCGACGCGCGGACGGCC
The DNA here is from genome assembly GCA_918797485.1 of Pelagomonas calceolata. NCBI lineage: Eukaryota > Pelagophyceae > Pelagomonadales > Pelagomonadaceae > Pelagomonas > Pelagomonas calceolata. The sequence continues at coordinate 169,236 of CAKKNE010000006.1, read as the reverse complement.
TCGTCGAAGGGGTTCTCGCCCGCCGGCGACGACCAGCCGCTCGGGGATTTCGGCCCGGGCTCCTCGAAGGCGACGTAGCGCGCGGCGAGGCCGTGGTGCTCGAGGGCCTCGAGCGTCTGGTGGCGGCCGGGCGAGCGGCGATTCGACGGCGAGCTGTAGGGCGACGTCGGCCCGGAGAACGCGTCCGTGGCCATTTCTCCCGAGAGCCGCGCCTCGCGCGTCGCCTCGCGCAGCGCCTCGGGGTCGCCGCGGGCGCGCTGCTCGCGCGTCGCCTCGGGGTAGGCACTGCCGTCGACGTCCGCCAAATCTTCGATCCAGGACAGGACGCGGCTGTCGTTCTCGGTCTCGCGTGCGGAGTTGCCGCCGCTGCCGCGCCCAGATCCGCCGTAGCCGGCGCCGCCGCCGCTGGAGCGCTTCTTCGGCGGCGACGCCAGGGCGGGCAGCGAGATGGGCGCCGAATCGCGCACCGGCTCGTCGGGAATGTCCGGGTCGTGGCTGAAGCTGATGCCTTCGAAGGCGGCGGGGCCGGGGCAGGCCGCCCAGCTGTTGGGCGAGGCCGGCATGGTGGTGTGGCCGCAGTGCGGTTCCCCGTCGAGCTTGGGGGCAGGTGTTGTGGCGCGGCCGCGCCTGCGGCTCCCGTCGAACTTGGGGGCTGAGCTTATTGAAATTATCTGGCTGCCTCGGCGACCGGGCTTGCCAGCTTTTTCTCCTGCTTTTTGCTCCTGCTCTCCGGGCAGCTTGGGCGCTGATCTCCGGACCCGCGCGCGCCCGACACGTACACGTACAGGCGTCGTCGGAGCTCGTGGCGACCAGAGCCACTCTTAGGAGCGGTCCGGGGTGCCTTGCCCGGCGCCGCTGCTCGGGGCTCATTCGCGCGGAAGTCGACTAAGTAAACTGGGGAACTTACTCGCTCGAGAGTCACCTTCTGCGGATCGGCGAAGTAGACCGGAGCACGAGCTCGGGCCGACCACTCCCCATGTCGAGCACGAGTTTGCTCGGGAGCACGTCGGCGGCCCAGCGGTCCGGGTTCTTCCCTGCTGGCGCGGCCGCGCGCGGCACCGGCAGCGACAGCTCGACCGACGTGCCCGGGTGGTAAGCCCTGGCCTCGAAGGATCCGTCGGGCTTGGCGACCACGGAGACGAGCCACGCCTCGCGCTGGCCGCTACTCCGACGCGGGTCCGGGCCGAAGCGGTCGCGGAGCTTGGACGTCACGACGACGTCAGCGGCCAGACTAGCAGGCGGTGCGCCGCGAGAGGGTGACCTGGGGCCAGTCTGATTCGGCGAGGCAGGCGTCCGCGCCCGTCTTTTGCTCGGCGGCCGGCGCGCGCGCACGCGGCGAGCTCGGCGAGACGCCGCAGCCGCGGCGGAGAGCGCGCGACTGGCGGCCTCATCATCACCCGCACGCGCGTGCGCCGCGGCGTCGGCGGCCGCGAGCGCCGATGCGACCCATGCATGAAGGCGGGCCGCGGCGGCGTCCGCAGGCCCGCCGGGCGTTTGCGCACCGCTGGCAGCCGGCGCCGCCGCATCCAGAAACCTTCGGAGTGCGCGGCGTTTGAAGTCGGCCACGGCACTACAGTCCAACGCGCGCAGCGAGCTCGCTACGCCGGCCGCATCAGCGTCGACAAATTCGACGAACGCGGGCCACCGCACGTCTCCAGGCACGCCCGCGCCGCCGCCAGCCGCGAGTGTTAAAGCCGCTGCCGCTACCAGGGCAACGGCCTCCTTGGGCGCGTCGAGGCCGGCGAGCGTGCTGAGATCAGCAGGTTCCACCGTGCGAGCCGCCGCCGCGGCGTGGGCGGCGGCCTTGACGGCCGCGTCGGGCGCCGAGTGCGCGACGTCGTCGTCCGACGCGTACGATCCAGCATCGTCGTCTGGCAGCGCCAGCGTCGGGGTGGGCGCGCCGATTTGTGGTGCTGGTGCGCCCCTCCTATCACCCTTCTTCGTGCGGCGGGAGGTGGATTTGCGCCGCGGCATGGCCAGCGGGTGGCCCGGCGCCGAGCTGGTGCTGTGGGTGTTGATGGTGCTGCGCTGCGAGACCGTCCCGCGGGCCGACCCGCCGAGGCGGCGCGTGGCCGCCTGGCGCGCGGCGTTCTCGCCGCGGTCGGCGAGGTTCGCCAGCTGGTCCGACGCCTGCTCGCGCCAGTTGACGAGCTCCGTCTTCTTCGAGCCCCAGCCCGCGTCGGCGGCGTGGGCCAGCGAGACGGGCGCGATGGCGGCCGGCGGCAGCGACCCGTGCCGCGCGGCGATGCCGCCGCCGGCCCAGGACGTCTCCGCGGGCGCGCGCAGCGCCCGCGCCTGCTGCGACCGCAGCGCGTCGCTCTGGGGCCCCGCCGGCGCGGCGAGCGCGGGGAGCGAGTCGTCGTCGAGCGCGGCGTCGCCGGCAGTAATGCCCTTGCCCGCTCTCACTTCTTCAGCGACGAGGAAGGCCTCGGCGGCCGCGAAGCGCGCCCCCTTGGCGGTCTGTTCGCCGGTCGGAGGCGCCACGTGCGCGTCGTCGAGGGTCCGCGGAAGCATCAGAGGGTTCCTCCGCATGCGCCGCGCGTCGACGCCGAGCGCCGCCGCGAGGGGCTCCACGGCCGCGACGAAGTCCGAGTCCGAGGAGGCGACCTTGAGCGCGTAGTCGCGGCCGTGCCAGAGGAACGGCTTGGCTTCGGCCACGTCCGTGTCGCCCCTCCACGCGAGCAGGGCCTCGCAGAGCTCCAGCGTCCGGTCTCGTAGGGCGCTCATGGCGTCCGCCGCTTCCCTACGGGTCACCTGGTCGAGCGGCTTCGGCGGTTCCCGCAGCGCCCAGGAGCGGTGCGCTCGCCGCGCGACGTCCTCGCACAAGGCCTCGAGCGCGGCCAACGCCGCTTCCCTCGACAGGATAGCCTTGAGCACGGCGAGCTGGCAGTGCGGGTCGGTCCCTTCGTGCGGCTCGAAGTCGCAGGCCGCGCAGATCGAGGCGAATTCGGCGGGGGCGCCCGCGGGCTGCGCTTCGGCCAGGATGGCGCGCGCGTCGCGCGGCGGGGCCGACACGAGGCCCGACGACATGGTCGACATTGAATTCGGGGGGTCGTTGCCCTCGTGGTAGAGGCGGCAATAAGGGTCTGTTTTGGCGTCGTAGGCCGGGATGCGGCGCTCCCATATCGGCGCGCGCCCATCAAAGCCCTTCTCGCGTGCGTCTACGAGGCGCCTTTTTTCTCGCTGGGCGCGGGCTTTGCGTGTTTGGACGGCGACGATCATCTTTGGGCTGCCCCCGGCGGCACGGGGCTGCCTCGCCGCAGTCTCCCCCTTGTTGGCGCTACAAGCATGGGGAGGCTGTAAGTTAGTTAGCGGCTAGCTCGTACACGAGATCCTTCTGACGGGCGGAATACTCCCCACGTGCCGCTGCGCGCGGCCGCCGGGAGTCCTCACGGACTTTTCTTGCTTCTAGTGTCTTACAACCCGCTAGCCTCTCTAACTTTCACAAAAAACGAGTTTTGTGGGCGTGTGTCGGCTTGTCGGGCAGTCTTTGCGTTTCAGGCTACCTCTTGCATCTCTTGGAGCATCTGTACAGGCATCTGTACAGCCATCTATAGCAAATGAACGCATGATGCGGCGCGTCCCGGCAGCGCCGCCGGCGCACAACAAGCAGCGGCCAGCGCCAGCACTGCCAAATTCCAGCGGTCGCAACAGCAAATTCTTGCGTGCCGCGCTTGCCGCCCTGATTGTCGCCGCCTGTTCAATCATCTATTACCGCGCCAATTACGGACGCACGCTCGCGGCGTCGCTCGAGGCCGCGCCACCGGAGCCGCGCGAGCCGCCGTGCCGCGCGCCGCCGCCGGAACGTGCCGCCGTAAACCCGCGTATTGGCATTGTCGTCCTGGCGGACACCGCGTCGGAGGCCCGCTACGTGCAGACGCAGCGCTATTCGCAAAAATCGTTGGACAACAAGCGCGCCTACGCGGACCACCACGGCTACGAGCTCATCGTGCACGAGCCCGCGGCGGCGCTGCCGGCGCCCTGGTCGAAGGTCGACGCGCTGCTGCTCCACCTGCGCCGCTTCGACTGGCTCCTGTATTTGGACGGCGACGCGCTCGTCGCGAACCCGGCCATCTGCCTCGAGTCGTTCCTCGACGACGCCTACGACGTCGTCATGGCGGAGGACTGGGGCGGCTACAACACGGGCGCCTTCTTCGTGCGGAACTCGACGTTCTCCCACGAGCTGCTGCGGAAGATGGCCGACGCGGCGACCGGAAAGCTGGACCTCGCCCGCCGCGAGCCCTGGTACGCCAAGACGCTACCCTTCGAGTTCGAACAACGGGCGTTGCACTACCTCACGGACACCGCGTCATGGCGCAAGTGGGCAGCCCGGTCGCCGACGAAGGTGCCTCGCGTCGATCCCGCCGCCGCCGCGCGCACGCGGTCCCACATCAAAGTCGTGCCCCAGTGCGCGCTCAACGCGTACTTGGTGCGGCCGCGCCTCGCGTCGGGCCCGAGCGCCAAGGTTGCGGCGCGCGCGGCGTACCAGCCCGGCGACTTCGTCGTGCATCTTGCCGGGCACAAAGGCGAGAACAAAGGGGCGCTCCTCGACTACGCGCTCAAGCACCTCGCGCACGCGCCTCCACAGGGCGCGCCGAAATGCGGAGTAACGTAGCCGACTCTTAACACAGGGGATGGGGCCTAGGCCGCTAGGCGCACGGCTTCGCGACCTGCCCTTTGCGCGCCAGGTACGAGTGGACCGCGCGCTGGAAGCCGCTGCAGCCGCAGAGGAGGTGGCGCTTCGTCAGCTGCGAGAGCTGGCCGTGGAGCGCCTCAGTCGCGACGCCCGCCGCCGCGTCGGCGGCCTTGGAGAGGGGTGCCTGGTCGGCGCGAGCGCTCGGCGCCGCGCCGGACCCGAGCGCGTCGAGGCCGCCGTAGCCGCCTAAGCGTGGCGCACGCGGCGGCTGGGCTCCTGGCGCGCGCGCGAGCTTGTCGGCGATCTTCGCGACCCGGTCCGTGGTGTCCTCGCGGTGCGACTCACTCAGCGTCTTCGCCCAGAGGTGGCTCCGGTTGAGCACGTCGACTATAGCTCTAGCTTGGCCGCTCATGAAGTACCTGTGTGGAAATCAAAATTTTACGGCGCGTTCGTGCTGACTCGTCGCGTCGACCTCCACGCCATCGACGCGACGCCTGCTCGATTTCCACACAGTGAAGTACTCGAGATCGAGCTGGTAGTAGCGGTGCCAGCACGAGCCCCAGACCTCGACGCGGCGCGCGTCGTCGGCGCAGATCTCGCCGTCGGGGCACTGGTTCGCGGGCGGCGTGTAGGCCGGCGGGTACGCCCTAAACGCCGCGAGCGCGGCCGAGTTCTTGGCCGCGCTGCGCAGCGGGTCCAGGACGATGGCGAGGAAGGGGTTACCTTGCGGGTCTTCCGCGTTCTGCCAGCTGAGCTGCGTAGAAAGGTCCGTCGAGCTAAAGAAGCAGTTGTCGTGGTCCTCGTCGACGTCGAAGGGGTGGCTGTGGTACCAGCCCATCAGGCGCTCCTTCCTCGTCTTCTCGACCAGATCGGAGAGCGCGATCATGTAGTTGACCACGTTGTCGTCGTCGGCGACGACGCTCGTCTCGAAGCCCGTCACCGGCAGGGGCAAGGCGTCCGTGACGACGAGGCGCCGCTTCGACGCGTCCGCGTCCGGATAACCCAGCAATAAACCCATGACCTCGAGCGGCTTGCCGCCCGCCTTGACGCCGGCCTCGCAGCCTCGTTGGGCGTGCGCGAGCATTTTGGTCGACGCGGCCGGCGATACAGCTACCCTCTTAAAGTAGGTCGCGTCCTGCGTCCACGGCTTCGCCTGCCGCTGCGCGTCGACGGCGGTCTCGTCGACGGCGTAGAAGCTGTCGCCGGGGAGCGCTGCCGGCGTCGCCTCAGGCGCCGGCGCGGGCGGCGGGTCCACCTCCATGGTTTTTTGTTTTTTTTTGCCTAGTGCTCGCGCGCTGGCGTCGCTCCAGTGGCTTCGCTGGACACTAGAGCTGGTAACGCGTAGGGACGTAGCGGTTGCACTGATTTGGCTCAGCAAGCGCAGCAAGCGATGGCGCGCGCCTCGACCCGACTCTATCTAGTTCATAGACATACTAGCACAGATCCTCTCCGGACGTGGGGCAGGACAGTGGGGCAGTGGGGCAGCGTTCGGACAGTGGGGCAGCGTTTAAATCCCCCCTCGGCTGGGCCGAGCTGCCCCCCTGAAAGAAGAGTGGGACAGATGTCGTCTTATGAGAATGCAGCGGAGCAGGCGGAGAAGCCAGCCGCGCTCCTGGGGCAGCTGGACGAGCCCGTGGTCTGGCTGTCGGCAGCGCAGGCGTCGGTCGTCGCCGCGCACCCCGGGCTGGCGGCGCTCGGGCTGGCGCTGCCGTGCTGGGCCCCGCAGCGGCTGGTAGGCCGGGCGCTTGGCCACGACCCCGGTGGCGTGGACGCCGCGGTGGCGCATTTAGGGAGGAGCTACGCCTGGGCCACTGAGTTCGAGAACGTCCACTCGTTCTGGCGCTACGACGAGCCGCCGCTCACGATCGGCGGGCGGGTCTACGCCGGGTCGGAGGCCTACTACCACGCGCAGAAGCCCCAGCCGTGGGACAAAGCGCTCTGGGACCGGCGGAAGCGCCGCGTCATGGAGACAGCGGTTAGGGCGAAGCTAGCGGCCGACCCGGGCGGCCTGCGCGAGCTACTGCTGGCGACGGGGCAGCACCCGCTGCTCAGCCTCAAGCGGGACGCGGTCTGGGGCTTCGACCCGGTCACGGCCCGCGGGGAGAACCTGCTGGCCGAGATCTGGATGCAGCTGCGCGCCGAGCTTCAGCTGGCCGAGAGCGGCTCGCTCGCTGTCGCCGACGCGGCGGACGGGGGAACCGAGCTCCGGCCGCCGCGGGAGCCAATTGAAAGCAAGGAGCCGAAGCTAGCCCGCTGCGAGGTGCTTCTCTTCGCCTGCTCCCGGTCTCCCGAGCTGGCGACCACCATGGGCGAGAGCTTCAAACCGGGGTGGGCGGAGTACATCGCCCTGCACGACCTTCTTCTCGCGAGCTCCACGCCATTCCTCATGTTCGACAACAGCAGCTGGTGGGATTTGCACCCTTCGTCGCACATTGACGCCTCGCCGCTGACCGTCGACAAGATCGCCGAGGCCCTGCGTACGCACCGCCCGCGCATTGTCCACGTGGGCATGCACGGCGATCCAGCGGGCTTTGCGATGCAGTGGGACGGCGAAAAGCGGTGTCGGGTGCGTTTGGGGGCGAGCGATATCCGAGAGCGCCTCGATCTGCGCGGTGCAGTTGTTGTCTCCTCGGCGTGCAGCACCGGCTCGGTAGGCCTCGGCGAGGCCATCTTGGCAGCGGGCGCCATCGCGTACGTTGCACCGCGGACAAAAATCGCGATCAATCGGCTCGGAGGCTTCATGAGTGAGTTGATGCCACGCTGCGCTCGCGCGCTCTCCGCTGCCGACGTCCGTCGATGCCTCGCAGAGGCTCTGGACGCGCCGAGCGCTGACGGGCCCACCTTTCGAGAGTGGTACGGCAGCTTCTTTGTCTTCGCCCGGGACGCACCTACACTTGTGATTGGCATCTCCGGCTGCACGCGCAGCGGCAAGAGTACGTTGGCCTCGGTGCTGGCGAAGGCGCTCGGAGCGTCCAAGACGGCCGTGATCCGCCAGGACCGCTTCGCCTCGAAAGGGCTGGCCGCCCAGGCGGAGGGCGGCTGGGAGAGCACCGACTCGATCGATTTCAAAGCCTTCCGAGACGTCGTCGTCGAGGCGAGCAAGTCAAAGCACTTTGTCATCGTCGAGGGATTCCGCGCCTTCGCAAGCCGGCCTCCGGGTGGCGTGGTCGACTTGCTCCACCACCTCGTCTGGATCGAGCTTAGTAGGGAGGCGTGCTACGAGCGGCGCATGGCAACGACTCGCGTGACGGAGGAGTACTTCGACCGCAACCTGTGGCCTCGGCATTACAAATACTGGGAGAGCTGCTTCGGAGAGGGCGGACCGATGCCACAGCTCGTACTCGACGGCACCAAGCCGCCGACGCTCCTTCTGCAACAGGTGCTCGTGGCGCTGGGTTTGCCGGCGCCCGCCCCCGCCCCCGCGCCGCCGCCGCCCGCGCGGCCAGCGAGCGCCGCGGCAGCGTGGTTCGACGGCTCGCTAAAAAAACTGCACGACGCGCTCGCCGACGTAGAGCCGGGCACGCGCGTGGGCGTGGTGACGTTGCTCGGCTCGCTCTGCCCCGTGACGCGCGGGCACACACGAGCCTTTATCGAGGCGCGGAGGATATTACTGGGCGTGGAGGCCGGGGTGGCCCGCCCGGCGAACCTCGAGCCGTTTGGTGCCGTTCTCGGGCTGATCTCGCTCAACGGATCGTCGTACGTCGACCGGAAGCTTGCGAAAAAGGGCGAGGCGTCGCTGAGTGCGGAAAAGCGGCTGGCGCTGGTGAAGATGGCGGCGGAGGAGCTGCCGTGGCTATCGTGGGAGTCCTGCCGCGAGGGCGAGACGGTCGGGCTGCTTCGGCAGACGCACCCGCACCTCCACTTCGTCCACTTTTTCATGAACGGGGCGGACGATGTAGTGCGCTATAACAAGTTTGCGGATGTCGGGCCGCAGTACCGGATGATCGTGTTGGGGCGGCCGGGATTCACGGAAAAGGCGCTCGCGGGCGCGCGGCGGGCGGGCGTAGACCTGGACGCGGGCCATCTCGTGATGGGGCCCGAGCTGCCCGACATCTCCTCGTCCGCCGCACGCGAGGCGCTCGCCCGCGGCGACCGCGCGCGCGCCGCCGCCCTCCTGCACCCGGCGGTGCTCGCGTGGTGCGAGGAGCATGGCCCCTGGCGCGCCGGTACCGCGTCGGCGCGAGACGGCTCCAGTGTGTCGACACACTAGCACGAGATAGGGTTATTTCCGTAAGATAGGATGTTATGTACACGCCCCTCCAGGGCCTAGTGGGATCGGGGCGGGGAGGGCGGACCCAGAGTAGGGCCCAAAACATCTAAAGCGCGGCCGCCGCCGCGTCGTCCTTGGCCTCCTCCTCAGCGCCGATCTCAGATGACCCGACGCGGCGAATTCTCTTCTTCGCGTAGTTGGCCGCGGCGTCGACCGAGCTCGAGAGCTGCCTTCCCACGCGGGTCCTTGTCGCGTAGGTCTTCATTTCGGAGAGGAATAGATAGAGCGCAAACACGAGCGTGACGAGGCCCACGCTGACGCACACTCCGGCGAAGACCGGGCCCGCGTATCCACCTCTTCAGGGGTTTCAGACGGTCGGGCGCGGTTACATCTCTGAGAGCGTACGTACAGTGAAGTTCTCGTAACCTTGGCCCCCTGTAACGCACGATACTGTTAACGCGCTGGTTTTTGGTGAAACTAGAGAATCGCGCAAAACCCGTACAGTGACCTAAATAGAGCACTTACTCACTCGTCCGCCACGACGCCCGCCAGGTCCCCGGGCACGAGCGAGATGCCGACGCACGGGTCCTTCGCCGTGCTCTTCTGCACGGATACCCCTTTCGCCGTCCGCGACTGCGCAGCGATCGTGTTCGCGGCCACGCGAGCGATGGTCCCCCCGCTCGTCACGACCAGGACCTCGTCGTCGTCGGCTACCCCTCTCACGTCCACCAACACGTCGCCCTCCTTCTTGAACTTGATCGCCTGGACGCCCATCGTCGCCCGGCTGCGCGCGCGCACCGCCTCGACGTCGACGCGCTTTCCGTAGCCCGCCGCGGTCAGCACGAGGACGTGGTCCTTGTCCGGAGCGACCACCCGCGCCGTCGCGAGCTCGTCGTCGTCCCTCAATTTGAGGGCCTTGACGCCCATCGTCGCCCGCGCCGTCTCGCGCACGGCGTCGACGTCGTACTTGAGCAGCATGCCCTTGGCCGTCGCGACGACCAGCGAGTCGCCCAACGTGCACAGCGCCGCCCAGCCCACGGCGTCGCCCTCGTTCAGGCGAATCGCGATCTTGCCGCGCGACGTCATGTCTCTGTAGGCCGAGAGCGGCGTCCTCTTGACTAGCCCTTGTTTCGTCACGAGGACCACGTAATCTTGATCGCCTTCGAGTTGCTGCTGCGACACGGGCAACAGCCCCGCGATACTTCTGTCGGCGTCGACCGGCAAGACACGAGATAAGGGAGACCCGCGCGCCGCACGACTAGCCTGCGGCACTTTGAAGGCTCGGACGCCGTACGCCACGCCCGCGTCCGTGATACATAGCAAAGTATCATGATCGCGGCACGTCGCGAGGTGCTCGACCGCCAGCGGCGCCGCCCGCCGCCCGACGCCGCCCCGAGCCTGCGCCGCGAACTCCTTGAGGGACGTCCTTTTGAGATAATTGCCGGCCAGCGCTAGGATGGCGCTCCGCTCGTTCGGCGTCGTGTCCTCCTCCGTCACCTCACCGCTGTCCTCCTCGACGATCTCCGACCGCCGCGGCCCGCCGAACCGCTTCTTGCAGTCCTCCAACTCGCCGCAGATGCGGTCGTAGACCGCGGAGTCGTTCTCCAGCTCGTTCCTTAGACGGGCGAGCTCCTGCGTTAAATCCGCTTCCTCGTCTTTGAGCTCATTGGCTGCCAGAGACGTCAACCGAGATAGTGTAAGCGCCAGGACGGCCCTGGCTTGCGTCTCGGACAGGGCCTTCAGGCCCGGCACGCCACCATTCATCAATAGATTCCTCGCGTCCTCGGGCGACGCCGACTTCCGCACCGCGGCCACAACTTCGTCCGCGGCCGCCTGCGCCAACACCAAGCCTTCCACGATATGGAGTCGCGCCGCCGCTCGAGCCTCTTCATACGACGCCCGCCTCCGCACACAATCGAACCGGAACCGCATCCACCGCTCCAATGCACTTCGTAAAGTTAATCGGACCGGTGCTTTTCTGTCGGGGTCTTCCACGCCGTTCTCGTCTCTTATACAATCCACGGCCACCAAATTCGCGGGGAACGACGCCTGCAACCGCGTCGACTTGAACAAATTCGCCAGCACCGTCTCCGGATGCGCGTCACGTTTCAGTTCGAACACCACACGCATCCCAGCTCGACCGCTTTCATCTCGCAAATCACGAATACCTTGCAGCTTCTTGTTGTTCACGGCCTCGGCCGTCTTCTCGAGGAGATCCGCCTTGCTGACTAAATAAGGCAGCTCCGTGGCCACGATCGCCGTCCGCCCAGACCGCAATTTCTCGATGGACGTCCTAGCTCGCACCAAGACGGAACCAGACCCCGTAGCGTAGGCCCGGGCCACGCCCGTCGTGCCCATGATCAATCCGCCCGTCGGGAAGTCGGGCGCCGGCAGAGCTCTTAACAGTGCATCGTCGTCGAAGACCTCATTGTTCTTCGCCGCCTTCGCTAGACCCAGCGCCGCGTCGCAGACCTCGCCCAGGTTGTGGGGCGGGATGTTCGTCGCCATCCCAACCGCAATACCTTGCGCGCCGTTCACGAGCAACACCGGTAATCTCGCCGGCAAGACGTCCGGCTCGTATTCGGACGCGTCGAAGTTCTCGGAGAAGCGCACGCCGATGCCCCCGTTCAACGACGCGCCCGCGCGACCCTGGCCTAGGTCCGATGAATTCAGCAACGCGGACGCCGCGAACTTCGTCAACCGCGACTCCGTGTAGCGCATCGCCGCCGGCGGGTCCCCGTCCACACTTCCGAAGTTGCCGTGGCCATCCACAAGACGCTCGGACATGACAAAGTCCTGGGCCATGCGCACGAGCGCCTCGTACACTGATGAGTCTCCGTGCGGGTGGAACTTTCCTAATACCTCACCTACGACTCTCGCACATTTTCGGTATTGTGATGATGGTTCTAACTTCAACTCGCGCATCGCAAACAAGATGCGCCGGTGCACGGGCTTCAAACCGTCGCGGGCGTCTGGCAAAGCTCGTCCTAGAATTGTCGACAGGGCATACTTCATGAAACTGTCGGCCATCTCGTCCTCCAATTCAATCGGAATGATCTCCGTCTCCTTGGGCGGCGGCTCCTGCGTCGCGGCGAAGCGCCGCCACGCTTGTGGAGGCGCGCGGGGCGGCCGCAGCGCCGGGCGCAGCGCCCGCGCCGCCCGCGCGGCCAGGAGCATGGCGAGTAGGCGCATCCGCCGACCTCGCGGCCGCTCTCCTGGTCCTCGGCCGCCTATCGCTGCACCGCGGTGGTCCCGGACGTCGGTAACCGCTTGCCACAGCGAGTCAGCCGCTCTCTACTGTCTTCTGCAGCGGCAATGCTCGCGTCTCTCCGTTGGCTTGCGCCGTGTTCGCGAGATGTTAGATGTACACACACTGCACCGCGAGGCAAGGCAACGCCTGCGGCGAGCGCGCTCCGACTTCAGGCAGCTTTAGTGAAGGAGACCTAGCGGGCTTGTAGACACACTAGTTCCGTAAAAGAGGACGCGGCCAATACCACATCCTGATGGGGGGCGTCCCGAAAAGAGGGGGGGCGTGCGAGTCCCTGTGACTCAGCCCTTGCGTCCTAGTCCAGCCGGACGGGTGGGCCCGGGGGGAGCGGGAGGCGTACGGGGAACCCTGCGCCGTAACTAGCCTGACCCTGAGCCTGCTTGAACAGCACTCTTCACAACAAAACAATTAGTCCACGACGCGCTCGCGCAACGCCACGCGTCCCTCGAGCTCCGCGAGCCGCACGGGCTCGGGCACGCGGTACCGTCGGCACGCGACGGCCAGTTTGACGGCCGTCGCCAGCGAGACGCCGGGCCCGGCCGACACGTACGTCGGCCGGAAATTCGGTTCAACTGTCGCCCGGAGCGCCGCGCCCCACACGATGCCCGAGGCGCCGACGATGGGTAGGGCTTCGCCGAGCTGCAGCGACGCGCGGGCTCGTGAGACGATTGCCGCCTCGTCGACGCCGTCGACGCGGAGCAGTGAGTCCGCGACGCCGCAGGTCGGCACGCCGGCGACGAGGCCCGCGTGGCACGCCACCCCAAATTTGCGCGGGTGGAGGAAGCCGTGGCCGCGCACCAACGCGACGGCGACGTCCACCTTCAGCGCGCCGAGCGCTCGCGCCAGGAACGGTGCCGCGCGAAACCCAACATATCCGGGCTCGTAAGGTAGACTCGTCGCGACCGGCACGACGGCGCCGTCGATGCGCTTCATCGACGGCAACTCAATGGCGATGGCCACGGCGACGGCCCTCCGCCGGTCCTCGACCAATGCGACGCCGGCGACGACGCACGGCTCAGACGCGTCGAGCCTGCTCACGAGCGCGGCGACGGCCGGCGCGTCGTCGAACGAGACCAGCGTCGCGAGGCGGTCTTGTTCGCGGGCCCAGCGCCGCCGGCGCCACCAGCGCTGGAGCTTTGGCCGCAGCAGGACGGCAATCGTGACCACTGTTGCACCGGCGACGAGGCGTTTGCGTAGAGGCTGCAGCACTGCTAGCACTGCCATGGCTGGATCTCGGCACAGCTGCCTCGCACGTCAGCCAGACGTTGTAGAGGGCATTGTGGCCATAAATGAACGACGAATGTGAGGCATCGACCCAGGAGAGCAGGATGCTGAGGCTCTGGGCCCTCAAAACGCGACGGATGAAAACCCGTGCTCATATAGATCGCGCGGCGAATGCCAAACGCGTCACAGTTACCGCGCCGGAGCGCTTAGACATTGTTCCAGGACACAATCGGTGACCGCTGAGGCTGCAGCTGCCCGTGGCGTGCTCAAAACCACCGGAGAGCTTGATTGCTCTCCGCACTGAAAACGCCGTCGACGCGCCGCAGCGGTGCGAATAATGGACCAACCGCTCGCGCTGCGCTGCGGTAGAACGCTCAACAATAGATTGTGCAAGGTCGCGACGTCGGAGCACCTCGGCGACGCGCGCACCAACGACGCGACGCCATTACTCACGGCGCTCTACGGCCGGTGGGCAGCGGGCGGCTGGGGTTTAGTCATCACGGGCAACGTCATGGTCGACCGGCGGGCCCTGGAGGCGCCGCGGAACGTCGTCTTCGATGGAGCGACAGATACGAAACAAGTCTCGCACTGGGCGCGCGCGGCCAAGAGCGGCGGCGCCCTCGTACTCGTGCAGCTGTCGCACCCGGGGCGCCAGTCGCCCATCGCCGCGAGCTGGCGCCGGCCCCGGTCCTGCTCTGCCCGGAGTTTTCGGCTCGGGGGCGTCGGGCCCCAATTGCACCGGACGCCTGTGACGATGACGACGCAAGAGGTCGACGACCTGATCAAGGCCTTCGGGCGGGCCGCGCGCATCGCCGTGCGAAGCGGCTTCGACGGCGTCCAGGTCCACGCGGCGCACGGGTACTTGTTATCGCAGTTTCTAGGGGCGTCGAACGACCGAGACGATGCGTATGGGAGCCGCACGAGAGTGTTGGTGGACGTGTGTCGAGCCTGCCGACAAGCGATCGGTCCCAACCAGATACTGAGCGTCAAGGTCAACGCCTCGGACTTCGACGGCGCTCATGACGACGCGGCGCGCCTGCGCACGGTCCTCGAAATCCTGGACGACGACCCCTTGGTGCGTCTGGACCTCGCGGAAGTGTCGGGAGGTACCTATGAGGCTGGTGTGGCTTGTCTGGGGGCATCGGCCGATTTCCCCGGCACGGGCCCCGGTCTCAAGTTCGCGCCGCACGTCTCCGAGCTGCGGCGCTCGACGTCGCTGAAGGCGGCCTTGATGCTCGCCGGCGGCGTCTCCGATCGAGCTTCCGCGTCGGAGGCGTTGCAGGTGGCCGACGTCGCCGGCGTCGCGCGCGCCGCGTGCGTGGACCCGGCCTGTGCTTCGAAGTGGCTCCATGATCAAAAAGCGGTGATACTCAAACCTCCAAAATTCGGCGAGATGCCGTCGTGGCTCGGCGGCCGGAGGGTGTGGGTCCCGGGCCTGAACTACGGCTGGCACCAGCGGCAGCTCCAGCGGCTCGCGCAGGGCCGGGACGCGATCCTACTGTCGCACTGGCCATTTCTGCTCGTGGACCTGCCACGCGCTTTACTGTTCGAGCCGTCGCGCTGGCCGCCGTGGCGCGCGCCGGCGGTTGTGGCGGCGCTGTACGTTGTGTGTAAGATTTGTTCCTAGTTACGTGGCGCGGCGATGGCGTTCTCGCTTCCAGGACTCGTCGCGCCTTCTGGCGGGCGCGTTTTTTTACGAGATACTTATACTTGTTACGACGGTGCTAGGACTAGTGGGCGGAGCCACTGCGCGGTTTTACTCCCGCTAGTGTCTTACTGCCGCTAGCGCGCCTGTGCTTTGGCAATTTTCGGCCGCAGTGGTCGCACAACTGCAGCTGGACAGCCAGTTTAGTCGACAGTGCTCAGAGACTACAAACAGATCGATCGTGCAGCGCCCAACGGCACGAAGCCGCCGCGACCGCAAACCCTAAGACACAAGCTAGAGGATGTCGCGCCACCAGACGGAGCGCAACCAATTCAACCGCAGAATAAAGCCGGACAGCCGCTTCGCACCCTTACCGCACGAAGGCGAGGTGCGCAACGAAGAGGAACCGTGCCTCACCACTCCCAAGGATGCGTGCGGCGTGCTGGAGCGCTTCAGCCGGTCGTCGAAGCAGGTCCTGTCCGGAACGGAAAACGTCGGCAGCGTCTTCCGCATCATGCGCCGCGCCGAGGACGCCCCCGCCGTTGCGGCCGCGGCGCCGGCGCGGCGCCCGCCCGCGACGGCCGCCACCCTTAAACACGTGATCGTGGGCGCCGACGGCAAGCCGTTGCTGCCGGCGCCGTCGCGGTCCCGCTCGCGGTCGCGGTCGCGGTCTCGCTCGCGCGGGCGGCGGCGGGACCGCTCGCGGTCGCGGGACCGGCGCCGCGGCCGGCGGCGCCGCGACGACGACGACCGGCGAGAGCGCCGCCGCGACGACGAGCGGTCCCGATCTCGGCGCCAGGACGACGGCGGGCGACGCGACCGGCGAGAGCGCTCTCGCGGGCGGGCACGGCACAGGCGGTCGCGGTCGCGCGAGCGCCGCGATCGACGAAGGTCTTACAGCTAACTAAGAACACCAACTATTTATGCGAGAGACACTAGCCCTCGAACTTGCCGAGGATGTCCGACGCCCTCAGGAGGTGGAACTCCTCCTCGCCGATGTTGACGGCCGTCGCGCCGTACTCGGGCAGCAGCACGGAGTCGCCGACGGCGACCTCCATGGGGATGAGCTTCCCGCTCTCGTCGGTCGCTCCCGGGCCGACGGCGACGACGTCGGCCTCGTTCACCTTCTGTTCCGTCGGCAGGTAGATGCCGCCGGCGGTCTGCGTCTTGTGCTCGACGCGCTTCACGAGGACGCGGTCGGCGATGGGCACGAGCCGCCGGGCCGTCGAGAAGAGGCGCGCCTGCGTTCGTGTGTGCGTTACGACGACGGTGTGCGGTGCGGTTTCGCATCGACGCTTTGTTGTGTGTGCAGCAGTGCAAAAGCGATGCCACGGTGCGTCGTGCGTGCACAGCCACCATCGCTCCGCGCGCCGCGACCACGACAGAGAGTGGTGACCACACCAGGCAGTGTGTGAGTGCCAGCGGCCAGCGGCGTTGTGCGCATATGACGGATTGGTATGTGTCTTCGATTCATACGCTGTCGTTATGCCGCCATGTTGATTCGTGCGATTGTTACTGCCACTGAAACTGCGCCTCGCCGTGAGAGCTCGACGGCCTGCGGCGGAAAGGAGCAAACCCTCCAAACACCCGCCATTCTTAGTAGGACTCCTCGCATAAGTTGCAGCAGAGCCCACCCACCCACCCACTTGGCGGCCTCTGATCGTGCGGGCAGCCCACAAAAGCCAAGACCAGAGGCCAATTAAGCTCGTCGTGTAGCCAGCGCCAAAACAGAGGCAGTGGGCAAGCACCGCCTACAGAGCCAGACCTGGGCGGCGCACCACTTGCAGAGCGAGCAACGCGAGAGAGGCTGCCCAAAGAGCTGCCCCAAAGCGATCTCAGAGAACAGAGAAACAACAATGGCCAACTACGGCCGCCTCGGCCCCGCCGGCGCGCTGCGCTACTGTCGGAGCGTCTCGATCGACTTTGAAGAGGAACCCAGTACGCAAGAAACGGAACAGCGGGAGCAGGCGCTATTACAAAAACTAGGGTTCTACGACGACAGGATCGAAGCGAAGATGCGGTCGGACACGGAGTTCCACCGCATCGTGGGCGCGCAAACGAAGACGAACGGACCGAGAAATATGACGCGCGAGTCGTTTTTGATGGCCGCGCGGCAACTCTGGGGCCTCGACCACGTGCAAGCCGCGGCGGCGTTCGCTTCGGCGGATCTGACGGGCGAGGACACGCTGAACAAGCGCGAGTATCTGTTGCTGCGGGAGGCCTTTCATCATCGTGACGCGAGGCCGTGCCCGGAGTTGGATCGCATGCGCGGGGCGGCTCTATGGCACAAATACGACCGAAGGGGCCCCAAGGGCTTGACGAGGGAGGACTACCGGGACTTTGTCGCGGATCTGTGTGCGGGCGACACGCACGTCGACCATGTCATGCGAGTACTGGAACAGCATCGAGAATCCAAGAATAGACCTAGATTAATACCAGATGCGATGTGCGGCGAGCAGGGGCTGTCCGAGGAAGATTTCCTGAGCGATTTACTCGATCAGGACCTGCTGGGGCCGCGAGGGTTAGAAAAAAGAGATCTACTGATGGGCTTTTCCGGGGATTCGCCGCAACGGCGACGACGCCATCGATGGCGGGCGTCCGACGCGCGGGCGGAGGCCGACGGCGGGCAGGCCAATCGCCCGGGATTGCGCGTGGCTCTCGAGGCCTACGACCAGGTCGCGGTCACGCGCGCCACGGAGGCCCAGGTCGCGTCCACTTCGGAATCCTGCGAGGGCGTGTCGCGGAAGGCGGTCACGCGGCCGGTGCACCCGGAAGCCGTGAACGCCGATCTGGAGTTAGCGGCACCGTTGGCCTGCGAGTTTGATTGGCGGGGGCCGGGTGCCGCGCAGCGCGACTCGGAATTATTTGATGTGGCCATGGGTTGTGTGGATAGGGCCGGGGCTATGGCTCGCAGCTGCCTCAACGCGCCGGAAGATGAATTAGATAGGACGTGGCTGTGTGACCCGCCGGACGCCGCTCTAGCTTTGTTGTTAGATGCCACAGATCCATCTGTCCTCGCACGAAGAGTAGTGGAGCTCGCGCAGGCGTGCAAGCGCATCGCGGCGGCGCAGCCGCCCTTGGTACGCGCGAGGTTGCCCTGCAAGATCTTCGGGGACACGCACGGGCAGCTGCGGGACGTGCTGCTCCTGTTCGCGTCCTTTGGGGCGCCCACCCACAAGAACGCGGGCGACGTCGAGTTGTGCTCGTATGTCTTCAACGGCGACTTCATCGATCGCGGCGAGCACCAGGTCGCTTTGGTGGCGTTGCTGTTCGCGCTCAAAGCACTCTACCCGCAGCGCATTTATCTGGTCAGGGGCAACCACGAATTTCGAAGTACGTCGGAGCGCATGGGCGCTACTTCATTTAAAGCGGCGTGTAGCCGGGCCTTCCCGCCGAACGACGCACATGAAGTGTACGAGGCGTGCTTCGGGGTCTTCGAGTGGTTGCCTTTGGCTGCTTTAGTCGGTGACCGCATATTAGTGGTCCACGGGGGCGTCGGCGACGGGAGCTGGCGGCTCGAGGACCTGGCCGCGGGCGTGCCGCGACCGTTATCTGATCTGAGGGTGGCGCCGGCCTGGGTCGTGCAGGCGCTGTGGAGCGACCCCTCAGACTCCGACGCGGACATGCGGCGGGGCGTGCACATGTCGCCGCGCGGGGGGATTAGTGTTGAGTTCGGGCCCGACGTGACTGATAGATTCTGTGAGGGCAACGGCATCGACCTCGTCGTGCGATCGCATCAGTACGTTAGAAGAGGGTACAAGTACATGCATGCTGGCCGCTTGGTGACGTTGTTTAGCGCTAGGAACTACTTTGGACGGGAAGAAAACGATGCAGCCTTACTGCTCGTCGCGCGAGACGGCTACGGCCAGATCCGCGTGCGACCGAAGCGGCTGCCCGCATACGTCTCTGGAGCCCACCCGTCTCTTGGAGCGCCTAGTACGTCGCAGCGGCGGCGGCGGTCGAGGTCTGGGTCGCCGAAGCGGCGGCGCTCGCGGAGTTCCTCGCCGTACACGAGCGACGACGAGCCAGACGACGTGGCGACGACGGCGGGCGCGCTGGACGCAGCCTTCGCGGAGACGCCGCCGCCGCCGCCGCCGAAGGCCCACTTCTCGCCCTCCCCGAAGGTCCATTCTTCTCTGGGTTTATGAGGACTAACTTTATTTATAGACATGCTGCGCCGGCGTCCACCCTGTACTCTGCTCGACGGGCGGCGCCGAGGCGACCGGCGTCGCGGAGGCCCAGTTGCCCCCATGCCCATAACCGGCGCTGACGGGCTGGTCGAGCTGACCGGTTGCCGGAGTATCGAACACCGGTTCCTGGCCGTAGCCCTCCGGGGGATGCTCCGGATACTCCGTGGGCCGGTGGTTCGACGGCTTACAATTCTCCCACGTCGCCCAGCCGCAGTAGGCCACGCAGACGATGATCGCGATGCAGAACGCGATCGGGAGCAAGATCGCGAGGAGGGTTAAGGATACTTTTTCCGCTTTTTTGTTGTTGCCGCCGCACGACGATTTCGCCGACGTGACGAGGAAGCTCACGGACGTCCGTCGCTGCGCGTAGACGTAAAGGTAGTAGTCGCCGGACGACGTCCTACATTTTGCATTCGTTGAGGCACGAAACGCAAAGGTGGTCACGACGTCGTCGCCCAGGTCCTTCACAAACGCATCCACGTCGCCGGAGCAGTCGGCCCGGTCCTTGTACCCGCTCACGTCGACGGCGCTGGAATCGGGCCCCCAGCACTGCGGCTGGGGGCTCTGGGCGTCGTAGTCGAAATCACTATCGCATTTTGCAAGCGTGAAGGGATCGCCGTAGACCTCGTTTTTGTTGTAGTAGGCTAGTCCCGCGGCGACGTAATTCAGGCCGCGTTCGGAGTCGGTGATCTCAACCCTGAATTTCTTGTCGCTGCCGCCCTCGAAAGACACCTGAAAGGCGGCGCAGGTATTCGACGGTAGCCCATACGGCGCGCTCTGCACGTCCTGCTCGATGATCCGTATGAGGTCCGTCGGCTGCGGCGTGCTCGACGTCGGGCGCGGCGACGGCGCCGTAGGCGGTCGCGTCGGTGGCGTCGACGGGCGTAGCGTGGGGTCTGCTGCGGTCAGGATCACGACCGCTAGAGCGACGCCTGCCGTAAAATGTGCCATCCTGAGTTGAGAGTGTTTAGAGCAGGACCACCGATTCGACAGGGTCCAGTGTGCTACGGAGTGACTAAGGCTAATTCGAGGACCACGTGTAGTGACGTCTCACGATCAATCTGCGGCTACGGGCCCGTTTTTTCCCAGGTGCGCGCTAGCGGCATGTAAGACACTAGCATTTCCACAGATAACTACTTTACGCCAGCCCCAGCCCACCCCCCGCGTCCGCGAGCAGCGCCAGCACGAACGGCGCGTGGTCCGGCGCCGCTCCCACCCGCGCCCTCATGTCGAGCCACCGCTCCAGCGCCATGCGCAGCGCCGCGTCGCCCGCCGCGTCCACCACCAGGGCCCGCTCGGCGGCGCACGCGTGGAGCTCCGCGGATTTTAAAGATAACAACGCGGGCCGCAGCAACTGGTCGTCCTCCCGCAGCTCCGCCGCCCTCGCGGCGAGCCTCCGAGAACTCAAAACAGAGCAGGGGCAACAGCGCGGCGCCGGGTCCGCGAGCATGAGTAACGCGGCGCGGTCGCGCGCGTCGAAGCGGCTCCACGCGAGCGGCCCGCGGAACTGCGCCCGCAACGCGGCTTCGTCGTTCACACATAATGACGCCGCCACTAGTGCTGATGCCAACTGGCCGCCTCGCAACATGGCGCGTGCTTCGGCCCTTTGCCGGTCGTCGTCCCTCGCAAATCGCGCCTTCTGCTCGGGCTCGTGGAACTGGGGACTCAGCAACATGCGCGGCCAGCGGTAGGCCGCCGCGATGCAGAAGAATCCGAGCGGCGGGGGCATGGGATTGAACACGAGCCAGAGCACGTGCAGCACCTCCCACGGCGCCCGCCTCGCGATGCGCGCGGTCCTCCAGTCCAACAACCGACACCGGTCCCGCTCGTCGAGTTTGCGGTGCCGCCAGGCGACGCGTCCGTCGGCCCAGAGTCGCGTCGCGCCCCCTTTAAACTGCTTGTAGAAGCGCCGCAATGATGAACACGACTCTTTCGGCCGTCGGATGGTGCACACCGTCGTCTGCAGGACGCCTTTTACCGCGGCCAGCACAGTTGCCAGCAGGCCTCGAGCCGGCGCGTGGCCCTTCCCAAAGCTCTCGTGCGACGGCCGGCGGGGAAATGAGCTGTCCGGCGGGAGCGGCGCGTGGCCGTGGCGGCGCGCCATGGTCAGGTCTCCAAGCATTCACACCCAGCAGAGGCGTCTAGTCTTCCGCCGTCGCTCCGACGGCGTGCTGCGTTTACAGGTGATGGACAGCACTGGAATGCAGCATGTATGGCTGCTGAGCTTGCTCGAATTACCGGCGCGTCGCGGCGGCTTTTGCTAGTGTCTTTACATGCCGCTAGCTAGAATGCCAGGCGCGCTAGATGCGCTTTGTCTGCCGCGATACGCGCGCTGATCGCGTTAGAATCGGCCTGACGCACCACGCGACAGTTCTACACAAGACGCTGCCCGTGGTCATCGGCGGGACAGCGCCCCATAGCCAGATCATAGCCACCAGGCCCTTGTTGCAAGCCCCAGGATCTATGGCTGAAGCGCCGCCGCCGCGGCGGCAGAGGATAACCATTGGCGGACCTTGCCAGTGCAAGGTCAATGACCGGTGGCTCGATGCCCGCGTGGACTCGGTGCGCACTATCGAGGAAACGGAGTACTTCCGGATCCTTTTTAAGGGCGGGCTTAGGCGCTACGACGGTGATTACCCGAAGACGGATATCCGGCCAGCTGCTGACACGATGGAGGAGGAGCAGCCAGTCGAGGACGATGCGTCGAGCGAGTCGGACCGGCCGCCCGCCAAGTGCCAGGCCTGCAACGGCAGCCACAGGCGCCACACGTGCGGCCGCGGCGGCTGGGGCAGCAAGACACAAAAGAAGCAGCGGAGCCCCCCGGCGCCCGCGCCGGCACAGACGCGCCGCAAGCGGGCTCGCACCGGAGAGCCCGACGAGGCCGCCGCTCCTGCGCCGGCGCCGGCGCCCGCTGAGGCTGCGCCACCACCGCCACCGTCGCCGGCGCCGCCAGCGTCCGCTCCCGAGAATGATGACGAGTCCGACGAGTCCACTGCCGCCGGTGCGCCTGTAGCGCCGCAGCTGTCCGCGGCCGAGATATACGAGCTCCTGCAGTCGGATGACCCGGACGTTGTCTCTCGCGGGATTCCTCTGATCGGCTCGCTATCACTGGATGAGGAACTGCGAGATCTCATCCTTTCCTTGCGTTTGCGACTGAACCAGTCCGAAAGGAGGCTGGGCCGCGCGAACGAGGAGATTGCGCGCCTGCGCGCGGAGCGCGACGCGCGTGGTCGCGGCCGGCCGCCAGCGCCGGCGCGTCTCGCGCCCGCGCCGCCTCCCGCGCCGCGGCAGCCGGCGCGTGCGGCTCTCGCGGCCGCGCCCCGCCCCGCGCCGCGGCGGCGGCCCCGCGTGCCCGCCGCGGCGCAGCGGTCAGAGCCCCCACTGGAGCACTGGCGGGAATTTACTGAGGCGCAACCCGAAACTACGAGGTCGTCGCGGCGTTCCAGAAGGGTCACTTCTCGTTTGGATAACCACCTGCGGGAGACCCTGGACTTTCAAGGAGAGGGGCAGACGCGCGAGATGCAGCTGTGGGTCGCGAAGACGCCAGCCGAGTTGGCTGCGGCGCGGACGCTCCTGACCGAAGGATTCACCGCCCCAGGCCGGCCCCCCACGTCGGCGGTTAAAGATATCATCAGGAGCGAAACGCGCGATTTCGAAACCGTCCGGTTCGTCTGCATCAGCCGTGCGGACGCACCGCTCGCTCCTGTCTCCGCCGCGGCTGTCGTCACGGCTCGACCCCTGCGCCTGGGCGGCTACAACGATACGGACCGGCTGCGAGTGCGCCTGTTGTGTACTAAGGCGAATGTGCGGCAAAGAGGCTATGCCAAGTTTCTTTTGCGAAACCTCGCTCGTATCGCGGCGCAGCGCGGCATGCCGCGGACCTTCGTGGAGGCCGTGAGACGAGATGACGATTTCTGGGAAAGGTGTGGTTTCCGAGAGATTAGCGACGCCGAGCGCGTGCAATTAGACAACCAACTCAAGAGAACATCGGAACAGGCGCTGTTTAAGAACACCGTCGTCGTCCAGGCCGCCGCAAGCTTCGAATTTCACGCGAGGTTATTCCAGTTGCGCGTGGGCTCGAATGTGATTTTCGTACCCATCGATTCTGATGAGCGTGCCCAGGGGACCATCGTCGAGCTTGATGATGAGTCCTGGCAGTCGTGCACCCTTCAGACGGGCGGCGCGTCCGAACGCACGACGTACGACGGTACCGACGTCTTCGACATTCGGCGCGTCGGCACGAAGACGTGTCCGATATGCAGTGAGACAAGGCGCCACGACGAGATGAACCGCCAGCCCTGTTGCCCCGCTTACCTTTGTGTCATCTGTGATGCTCAGTTGGACAAGTGCTATAACTGCCGCACAGAAAAAGCGTAAGCAGCTTGTGTATGAATACCTATAGAGTCGTATCTGCGGGCGTCTGATACGTCTGCTTGTTTGCTAGTATCTTACAGGCCGCTAGCCCCTTGTCAATAATGACAAAAAGCGCTCTGGCGTAAAGCGCCGAACGAGTCATCGTGATAAGAGCTATAATCCTGTACCTGTTCAACGGCTGCGCCGAAAGCACAGCTTTCTCCCAACCGCACGCCGCTCCGTGCGCAGCACAAAGACCAGGTGCTAAAATGGAGTGGACCTCCCGCAGCAGCGACAAAAAGAACACGAGGAACGACACCATCGAACAAGCCAAAGCAGCAAGAGAAGCGCGAGCGCGAGCCAAGCGCGAACAGCGGCCCGCGTTAGTGATCACTAAAGCTATACGACGACAAGCACACAGAACCGCTTTCCGGAAAAGCTGCGCCGAGCGCTGCACGAAGAAGTCTGCTGACATCGCGAAACTGAAACAACTGCTCGCGGCCGCAAACAAACCCTTCACGCTGCCGGCGGAGCACGCGGGGCCTTTATTGAGAGACGCGGCGCTCGCGCGCGACGCCCTCGACGCCAAAGCGCTCGAAGCCATCATCAACGTCGCGGGCCTCGCGGATTGCAAAGACGACGACGCGTGGCGGCTGAAGGTCCTCGCGGCGCGGTGCTGGCGCGTCGGGCTGAGTAACAGAAACGAAGGATTAATTGACGCCGTCGGCGCTTTACTAAACCGGCGCGGCGATGTTGATTTGCGTGAATTAATCCTCGACGACGATGGCGCGCTGCGAGTAGCAATTCGAGGCAGGCGCGGCGCCTTCCTCGAAGCGGCCGTCGCCGCGGCAGCTTCAGCGGCGCGACGTTTAGGTGAGGAGGCGCTCTTTGCGCGGCTGCTGTGGCCAACAAATATTGTGGAGGTCGCGGGCGAGGCCGGTAAACGAGCGCTCGTCGGCGATGGTTCATCAAAAGCGCTCCGAGCTATGATTGAAGAGGGCCCGCTGGCCGAGAGTGGTGAAGCAGATGTCGACGCGCACGCTCGTATATTGGGAACGCTCGGTAGTTTGGGACGGCGGCTCCTCTCATCAAAAAATAGTGACGCGCGCGCCTTCGCCGACGCCGTCGCCACTTCACTCAAGCGCACGGAGAACGCCTCATCATTATTCACGGACGAGGATGTGGTCGTGGCCTGGCGCGTGGTGCGCGGCGCGAAGACGCCCGTGACGGCGTCCCGCGAGCTTAGAGATAGAGCGAAGGACCTCGTGGACGCGCGGAACGGGTGTCTGGGCGTGTTGTTCGACGCTCTGGTATCAGAGATTGATTTAGGCTTCCTCGACGCGCCCCCGGCAAGTGAAATGGCCCTCGACGCGCAATTAGCCCAACAAACCGCCGACGAGTTTTCCGAGGCCGCCGCGAAGAAGAAGCGGTCGGCCCTCGCCGATATGGTAGGATCGAAGTGGGCTCGAAAATTGGAGAAGACCGCGGGTAGCATGGAGAAGTCCGTGCTCAGAGCCTTTGGCTACTCGTCGAAAAAGAAACCGGCTCCCAAAAACTACTCGGTTACCAAAATCAAGGCGCCTTCCTTGACTCCCATGATAATTGGAGACGCCGAGGCCTGGGCCCTCGCCACATGTCTGGGATTGGCGGCGTGCTCTCCTGTTTTAAGGCTGAAGGCCCTGACGCAATTGACCTTCCGGAACGACGCTCCGAGAAAGCTCTGGGGGTTCCTAGCAGCGCAACCGGAGCGCGTGACTTACGCTCTATCAGCGTACTTTAGTGGAGGACGACTGACGAGCGACGTCGCGCTGGCTTGTGTGACCGCGGCGTTGCTACGGCATGCATTATTAGTGGCGGACGACGACGACGTGCTCCAAGGCCATCCACTACAGCCCTTCATGCTGCGCAAAGTCCTACAAATGTATAAACCGGCGGCGTTTAGTTACTGCTGGTCTTCCCCAAAAAAAGATGCCGTGAGGGACGAGTTGTTTGCGTGGGTCGTCACGTTGTTGAGAGACTTGCATGCGAGGCACTGCCGGCGGCCCTTATGCAAGCCGAGCGGTTGGTTAGTGGATGAAGCGCAGGACGCGCATGCAGAAATAGCACAGAGACAGTCGCAACGAAGCAAGCGACTCATGGCGCGCATGCCCTTCTGCGTGTCCTTCCGCCACCGGGCCGACGCCTTCTCACTACACAGTTCGGACAACGCGCGGCCGAGTGCCGCGGAGGCGACGCGCGTACGGG
Source organism: Pelagomonas calceolata (assembly GCA_918797485.1). Classification (NCBI taxonomy): domain Eukaryota; class Pelagophyceae; order Pelagomonadales; family Pelagomonadaceae; genus Pelagomonas; species Pelagomonas calceolata. Next base: position 143,466 of record CAKKNE010000006.1, on the reverse strand, counting down.
TGCGGCGGTGCCGCATCTTGGACGACGGCCTGGCCCAGGTCGCGGCCTTGACGCCTTTACAACTCCAAGGGAGGCTGAGCGTGCAATTTGTCGACGACTTCGGCCGGACGGAGGCGGGGATTGATGCGGGCGGCCTCTTCAAGGAGTTCTGGACCGAGCTATCCAAGAGGGCCTTCGACGAGGCCTTCGGGCTCTTCCGCACGACGAAGCATGATGGATTGCTCTACCCAAACCCCGACGCGGCGACGGCACACGGCGAGCGGGAAGCGCTGGAGCTGTTCAGATTTGTTGGAAGGGTGTTAGGAAAAGCATTGAGAGAAGGCTTGACGGTGCAGCCGAGGTTCTCGCGGAGTTTCCTGAGTTTCCTGACGGGCGATTTCAACTACGTGACGTTGTTAGAAGATCTTCGTAGCTTAGACCCGGAGCTCCACAAGAATCTGCGGTTCCTCCAGTTGTACGATGGCGACGCGGCGGATCTGGGCCTGGACTTCACTATAACTTATGAGCGCTTCGGCGAGACGGTGACCCAGGACTTGAGGTACGACGGTTCGAAGACAGACGTCACCAACCAAAACAAGCACGCGTACGTCCAGGCCGTCGCGCGGTTCCACATGGTCGATCGGTTGAAGAAGCCGTCGGAGGCGTTTGTGGGCGGTCTGGCGGATGCGGTTGATGTGTCTCTACTCAGGGTTTTCGCGGCGCCCGAACTACAAGTCTTGATCAGTGGCGCGGACGCGGCCATCGACGTTGATGATTTGCGCAAGTTCACTCGCTATGAAAACTGCCGTTCCAATGATTCTACGATCCAACGCTTCTGGGCCGTCTGCAAGAAGCTCTCTCCGTCCGATCGGGCCGCGCTGTTGAAATTTGTCACGGCGTGCGAGCGCGGGCCTTCCTTGGGATTTGGGGCCCTCGAGCCGCCCTTCACCATCCGCAAGATCCCGGATTCTGATAAATTGCCCTCGGCCTCGACGTGCTTCAACACTCTGAAATTACCTTCCTACAGTTCGGAGAAGGTTTTGAAGGAGCGGCTGCTCACGTCGATCCACTCGGGCGCGGGCTTCGACCTGTCCTAGTGTGCTTTGTTGTGGCTAACTTGTGTTTTTCAACCCACTCGTCGCCCGGGTCGCTAAGCAGGAGGCATGGCGAGGATCTCCGCTTGCTAGTGTCTTTACAGGCCGCTAGCAGCGCACCCTCCGGGCAGCTTTATTGTTACGCCCTCCTGGGCTGCCCCAACGTGGGCAAAGGCCCAATACACCCGCCGCCGACGCGACGTTAAAGTCAGGCAAAGGCCACCGCTCCCCAACTTGGCAGCCTACAGAGGAGCGCCAAATGGCCCGCCGCGGCCTCCAGGCGCTCCACGAGATCTGCGCCGGCGACCCCGAGGGCGTCGCCGTCAATTTGCTAGATGCGCACCTGCGTAACAGTACGGAACCCGTCACCGTCGACGACGTCAGCGAGCAGATGAGCCTCCTGGGCATCTCCGACAAGTCGCTGGCCTGGATCGGCGCGCGCGCGGCGCTCTGGCGCCGCGCGGACTGGGCGCGCTACCGGACCGCCGAGGGCCACCTCTACTACTTGAGGGACGACGGCGTCTCGCAGTGGGAGCACCCGTTGCAGAACGAGCTGCGGCAGCTCTACGACGCCGCTCGTCATTCCCCGCTGGCCCGGCCGCCGCCGCGCGGCGGCTACGACGCGCAGTTCGCGAGTTCGCGGCGGTCCAGCGCTTCGAGCCCGACGGCCGGACGCCGCCCACGCGTCGAGAGCCCCGGGGGCACGCTCGTGGACTCGGACGAGACACCGGGGTGGACCCGGACGACGGGCGCCCTCGGCGGCCAGACGGCGCGGCGCCGTGCGGCGTGCGCGGCGGACGGGCTCGTGACCGACGCCGCGTCCGCCGCGTCGTCGGCGTCGTCGTCGCCGCGGGGCCACCCGGAGCAGAAGAGCGCGCCGCGGGCCGATACGTTCGATACGGGCCCGACGTCGCCGCTCACCGCCGAGAGCGGCAACGCGGACCTCGCCGCGAACTTCGCGAACATGCAGGGCAAGCTCGAGGCGCTGCAGGCCCGGATGCTCGAGCCGACGCTTGTGGAGGATGAGCGCCGAGCTGCGAACGCGGCCTTCGCCGCGGCGAGTTCCGAAGCTCAGAGACTGCGGGCCGCGCTGGACGCCGCCGAGGCCGCGCGGGACCGCGCCGAGGGCGACCTCAAGGCCGTCCGGGCCCACGCGGCGGCCCAACAGTCGCGAGAAGCCCGCGAGCGCGCCGCCGCCGCGGATCGCGCCACCGAGAAAATTGATGCGGCGCGCAATGCAGCAGTCGCGGCCGACGCCGCGGAGAAGATCGCGCGACGCGACGCGAACGCGCTGGCGGCCCAAAAGGCGGACGTGGCGCGCGCGGCCGCGGCGGCGCACGCCGCGGCCGCGTTCCTGTCCGGCAGCCGCTTCCGCGCTCTATTGAAGGCCAACGAGCAGCTACGAGGGGCGCTCGCGACGCAGGAGGCGCAGCGCGCGGCGGCGGCGAAGCGCGTCGACGTCCAAAAGCGCGCCGACGCCTCAACTCGCGACGCGCTCGAGACGGCGACGAAGCGGATCATCGCGGAGAAGAGTCGAGTCGCGGAGGAGGCGTTGGAGGCTATGCACGACGCGCGCGCGGCGCTCGGCGCCGAACGCGTGGCGAAGGACGCGCGCGCGGTCGTTGCCGAAGCTTGGCTCGCCGACGCGCTCGTGGCGTGGGACGCAGACGCGGCTGAAAATGCGGCGGCGCGGGCGGCCTTGGCCGCGCGCGTCGAGGAGCTCGTCGCGCTCAACGCGAAGGCCGAGTCGCGGCTTGAGAACGTCAAGCGCGACCGGGACTACTTCCGGTCGAAGGTCGCCGTTGCCGCGCGAGCAGAGGAGCCGCCAGCGCCCCCTCCCGAAGAGCGGCGCATGGGGCGCGGCGCCGGCGGGGGGCCGCGGCCGCCTCCCGGCCCGCCGCCGGCAACTCCTCCGCCGGCGGACGGCGAGTCACCGGTGCTAGTTGTGTAACATGTGATGAAGACACGTATATAGCGTGGGAACACGGCCTACTTCGCGGCCGAGATCGCGGCGACGATGTCGGCGATCTCGGGCTTGAGAGACGCGCCGCCGACGAGGAAGCCGTCGATGTCCGGGAACGCGGAGAGCTCCGGGGCGTTCTTCGCGTTCGCCGAGCCGCCGTACCTGTGTGGAAATCAAAATTTTACGGCGCGTTCGTGCTGAATCATCGCGTCGTCCTCCACGCCATCGACGCGATGTCTGCTCGATGGAATCGGGTGCACCCGACGCACTGATAGATTTCCACACAGCGCCGTACTGGATGCGGATCTCGTCGGCCGTCGTCTGGTCGACGTTCTTCGCGATCCAGTCGCGGATGCCCTTGTGCGTCTCCTGGGCCTGCTCGGGCGTCGCGGCCACACCCGTGCCGATGGCCCAGACGGGCTCGTAGGCGATGACGACTCTAGATTTATCTTCGAGCGACTTGAGGATGGGTACCTGCGTGGAAATCAACCAGTGTGTCGGGTGCACCCGACCACGCTATCGAGCAGGCGTCGCGTCGATTTCCACACAGGTGGGCACAATGTCCTCGAGCTGGTTCGCGCACTCGGCGAGCACCGCGTCGACGCCCTTCTCGCGGATGGGCAGCGGCTCGCCGATGCAGAAGACGCAGCTGAGGCCCTGGTCCAAAATGTACTGGAGCTTCGTGGCCATGAGCTCGTTCGACTCCTTCGGCGTGGGCAACCCGAACTCGCCGCGCCGCTCCGAGTGGCCGATGAGGACGGTGGACATGCCCATGTCCTTGATCTGGTCCACGGACATCTCGCCCGTGTACGCGCCGCAGCCCGTGAAGTTGCAGTTCTGGGGCGCCACTTTAATACCGGGCTTGAACGAGTCCTTGACGAGCGCGACGTGTAAGTTGGACGGGCAGACGTAGACGTCGCACTTGTCGAGGTACTGGGCGCAGCCGTCGAAGTTGCTGACGAGCTCGTCGAGCGACGAGGCGGTGGCGGGGTTGCACTTCCAGTTGCCTCCCACAATCGGCTTGCGGGCCATGCCGCGCGCGGCCTGGCGCATTAAGGCGCGGGCCGGCGCTAATGTAAGCTTCGAGAGGGCCATGGTTCGCCTGCGGCGGGCGCGCGTCGTGTTGTGTTGTGGCGGCTGAACCGTACGGGGCTGCGAGTCGGGTGTGCCGCGGACGCGCGTCGCGTCGTGGCGAGTGCCGGCTCACGCGTGTGCAGCTGCGAGATGGGGTGCACGCCGGCGCGTGGCAGCACGACTGACGCTTCACGTATGCGTGGGCACTCCTCGCGCCCGACCACTGGCTGCTGCAGACCAGTTGCCACTGCTCAAACTCGTGATGGCGAGGTCGGCGCTGCACGCAGCTTTTGGGCGAGCAAAGGCAACATAGATCTGGGCTTTTGAAGAGCATTTTAGGCGCCGGGTGATACGGTGTGCGGTGTAGGGCGTGTGATGACCGTGCTGGCTGGAGATGCCTCCAAAGCGATGGGCTGCCTAGCAGATGCGCTTCCGACCCCTCGGAAAGTGCACACCGAGCCTTCAGACTCGCAAAGAAGGAATGGGACGGTGGTTGGGCTGGATCAAAATCGCGCGGGTTGCTCTCAAAGAGTTTGAACGAGACGAGCCGGTTTTGAGCTCATCTGCGGCCAAACTGGTCACGCAGGCAGCTCGCCGCAGCACCTGTGACCCGCTGTGACCTCGCGCAGCGAAGCGTGAGCCGCCGCGGCCGCGTACCAGCGCTTGGCGCGGAGCACTCAAAACTGCCAGCCGCAGCACGCAGCCACAACCATGGCCCTCGACCTCCAGTTTGGACTAGAAGAGTACGCCGGCGCCTTCGCTCTTAATGGAGAAGACGGCGCGCTCGCCGTGAGCAGCGGCCGCCAGGGCCGCGCGTATGTCGTCGATGCCGCCAAATTGGTCGACGCGGCGGCGTCCGGGCAGGGCGACGGCCTCGCGTCCGCCTCTTCCGCCCTCGAACCGGATGATGTGGACCAGATCGCCTTCACGGTGCCCCTGCCTGGGGGGTCAGTGGCGTTGACGGACAACACCGGCGTTTTGAGGCTGTACGCCAACCTTGATGAAGGAGAAGGCAAAGAGCTCGTCAAGGCCAACGACGTCATGCCTTCGTCGTTGCGGGCGTCGGTGGACGGCTCCAAATTAGCTCTTTGTAGAGATGGTAAAGTGCTCGTCGTGGACGTCAAGTCCGGTTCTTCCCTGGAACTTGATACGACAGGCACGGATTCATCATTCGACCCGAAGAATGCCGAGGCGTTGGCCGTTGTAGATCTCGGAAGTAAGCAACTCTCGTTGTACGAGGTGTCGGTTGGTTCTGGTGTTGATGATTCTACATTAAAGTCAAGGTGCTCCCTGCAGATCGAGAAGACCCTGTCCCAGACGGCCCTCGAGGACGACAACCCCCTCTTCCAGTGCGCCTGGCAACCTAACTCTGGAGAATGGCTCGCGGCGCCGGGGCGACCGGAACTTACACTGCTCAAGCGAGAGCCTACGGACATGGACTGGGGCAAGTCGGCCCAGGGCGTCTTCCCCGACGAGGACCAGAAGGCCCTGTTCGAAGGCGGTGCCGTGGTAGCTTGTGCCTGGAATGCTGCTGGTACGCTCGTCGCGACCATCACCGATCAACTCACAAGCAATACCGCGGCCATCTGGGACGCCGCCACCGGGTCTACCTTAAAAGTTTTTGCCTGTGATATTAGAGTCCAGTCGCTCGCCCTCATCACGCACAACAAGGGTGAAGCGCTGGTATTAGCTTCCAAACATGGTGCCCTCGCCACGGCACTAGTTGTGGAGCCTGAAGAAGAACCTTCATTGATAGAGGACCAGGCGTCCGAGTCGCCGCAGAAGCGCAAGATTGATGAGGACGAGGACGAAGTGCCCATCGTGTCTCGCCGAAAGAAGAAGCGCATCGTCGAGGACGACGAGTCTGTTGACTTATCACTGTCCCCGAAAGCCGAGAACGAACCGAGTCCCGAGGACGACGAGATTATTGGGGATGAACAGCTCGACGACCCCTTCGCCGGCCAGGAGCCCTTCGCGCCGCCGCCCGAGGAAGAGTCGATCCACGAGGAAGCGCCCGTCGTCCAGACTCCCTTGATCCCCTGCCAGAAGCCCTTCATGCCTTCTAGTACAATAGAGGAGGACGAGGGCGCCCCACGCTACCTCCACTGGTCGCAGAAGGGCTGCGTCACCGCTCGCGCGGAAGAAGGTGGATTAGAATTTGCCTTCGAGGTCGAGCACTTCGCTGAGGGATTGGCCCGGACGAAGACGACGCGCTTCGTCGACAGGAGGGACTTCACGGTCGCTTCCCTGGGCAAGAACGGCGCCGTCTTCGGGACCGAAGGTCAGGAGGACAACGAAAACGCGCCGTCGATCCTCCACTTCCGTCCCCTGGACGCGTGGGCGCGCGACGCCGGCTGGTCGGCCACACTGCCTCCTGGTGAGAGAGTTCAAGTTGTGTGCGCGGGCGACGACTTCGTGGCGGCCTGTACGTCGCGCGATCTCATCCGAATCTACTCGACGGGTGGCGTCGAAGATGCCGTGGTGGCTTCCTTAGGACCGGTGGTGGCCTGCGCGGCCCACGGCAAGTACCTGGCTGTTGCCTACCATGGAGGTATTCCTGATGGAGAAGGGAGGCAGCACGTCCAGGTCCAGGTCTTGGACGTGGAATCGCGTCAGACGTTAAATGGCAACGGGACGAGATTACCTCTGCAGCCTGGGTGTTTGCTGACGTGGCTCGCGTTCAAGAGTGACGACGGCGTTTTATTAGCTAGTGATTCCCAGGGCTCCTTCTGGCTCCTGGTCGACGACTTCGGGCACCGCTGGGCGCCGGCGCTCGACGCCGCCACCACGAGGCACAACATCGGTGACAGAGAATGGCCCGTCTACGCGAAGCACGGCTCCGTCCACTGCTGCGTGCTCAAGGGGGGGCTGACGCAGCCGCAGTGTAGAGGGGCCCGCCCGGTCCTCGACGCGCTGCCGCTGAGACTGCCCCACGCGTCGTCCGCGCGGGACGCGGCGCAGCGGAGGGCCGAGGCCGGGCTCGGGGCGCCCACGACTCTAGCGCGCCAGCGGGCTCGACTCGCGGGCGCGGCGGGCGTCCTGGCCTTCACCAGACGCCCGGCTTCTGATGATGCGGCGAAGCACGAGCGCATCGCCCGCGATCTGGCGCGGGCCGCGAACGAGGCCATTTTACAAAGAGACCGGGCGGTCCTGCGCCAGCTCGTCGCGGCTACCAAGGACGGGGCCTACGCGCGCGCCTACGATTTGGCCCGTCGACTGCAGCTCCGCGAGTCGCTGGATCTGGCGCGGCGCATCGCGGCGTCGCACGGCGAGGACGCCCTCACGGCGCGCGTCGAAGATTTGATTGCGGTCGCGGACGGTACCACGGGCGAGGAGGACGCCATGGACGAGGAGAACGTCGCGCCCGAGGCGCCCAAGGAGGAGTCCTAGGCGCGTTTCCCGTCCCCTCTCCCCCTATTAACGTCGTACTCTATATATACTCCTGCGGCTCGACGGCGTGGCCTGAGAAGACGATGAAATATATTTATGAGCATCTAGTAATCACCCCCGCCGTTGTTTATCCGTATTTTTCAAGTTTCCATCGTGAAGGACCAGGACCACGGCTGGGCCACGGCCGTCGTCACGGGGTCGCAAGGGATTGGATTGGGGGCGACGCTCAAACTCAGATGGACGACGGCGGCGTGCTGCTCGAGAAGCTCGGCAGCGACGTCGAACGCTTAACCAATGATAAAACATTGGAGGAGACGGAGGACATGGCCGCCCTCGAGAACCTGAGCGAGGCGACGATGCTCGAGTGTTTGAGGCGGAGGTACCGACGAGATCGCATTTATAGTTCTCTCGGAGGGGTGGTCGTCGCGATAAACCCGTTCCGGAAAATTGAGCGGTTGTATGACGATGGGTATGCGCGCTTCGGCGCCGGCGACGATGCGAATTTGTTGAAGCCGCACCCTTATGCTCTAGCCGAATCGGCGGTCCGAGGCGTCGTGAGAGATAGGACCTCCCAATCTTTGTTGGTGATCGTCGAGGGACGCCGGGGCTTTGCAACGGTGCCACGAGCTGCTTGCCTAATTCAGAGTGCTGTTTATTTTTTCCCTGGGACTCGTCGTACTAGAAGTAGTCTCGTACCGGTAGCCATCAGAGAGAGAGAGCCACTTATTGAGCCATCCGCTAGCGGTCTGTAAGACACTAGGGATGCTGGCAATTATTAGCGCTCGTGACTCTCGGCTTTGTTGCCTCTGGCACGAGCCGTCAATGTGAGGCGCAGTGCGTAGCTTCGCAGCCTTTTCGTGCAGGATTACGACGTCGCGCTGCGTTTATTAGCATTCACAGTTTCGGCCCTCCAGCCAGCGCCGGCTGTACGTCGCACGCTACCGAGACGGCCAGCTACGCCGCGATGGCGCACGACATGTATTAGACCTCGCACAAGAACCGCTTTGCCCCGACGATTGGGCCGCTCGGGTTACTGCACAAGGATTACGAGCGGGACGCGTCGCGGAGCGGGGCGGCCTACGAATTAACCACGACCGTGTGGAAATCAAGCAGTGAATTCGGTTATCTTGAGAATTATCGCGGAGAACTTCGTCAACCTGAACGCCATCGAGCAGACGCAGGAATGTAGGCAACCTCGCGTCGATGGCGTGGAATCTACACACCATCGAACATACAGTTAAGGGGACGACGTCGCATCGATGGCGTGGGGCGTCCAAATTTTGATTTCTACACAGGCCTACGCAGGACATTTCCTTAGAACGGAGAACTACGGCGTGCGGCCTTCGACCAGGACATCGAGTTAGGACATTTCCTTAGAACGGAGAACTACGGCGTCGGCCTTCGACCAGGACATCGAGCCGAGAACTACGAATAAGCGACGATGATAGATAAGAGTATGGACATCTTCGGGTTGAACGGGTGGTTTCTGGAGAAACCAATGGAGTGGTGTGTATATTGAGCACGAGCAGCGCGGCCTCGAGGCACGACGGGACCAGCAAGTACTGGAGGTTCTGGTTGCCGCAGTTGTTGAGAAGCTTGTTGATGATCTCCTGCGCGTGGAAACGAAGCGTGAAGCGTTCCGGAGCTCGGCAATCGAGCCGATTGTGGAGTTCTCGCAAGTCGAAGGGCGGTCGTGGTCCGAGACACGGCTAGAGCATCGGATTATATAGTCGCTGACTCTGCCTTTCTCATGCGGGAGTTGTCACCCGCCAATGCTGGCATTACACGACGGGGGTATGATATTTAGACGGGGGACTGCGAGGGATGGGAAGGGAGGACGGCACGCCCTTCATTAGAACGCGATGATCGCGTCGCGGATCGCTCATGATTGCGCCTTCCGCCGCACGGCGGCGCAGAGCGCTTCAAAGGCGCCGGGGTCCTCGCGGGCGAGCTGGACGAGGTCCGCCATCATTGTCGGCGAGACGCGCGGGTCCGGGGCGTCGGGCGTCGCCTCGTCCGTGACCGTGGGCGGCGAGACGCGTCGCATCTTGGACGGGTGCGCCTCGGGCGACGGCTGCAGCGACTCGTCCTCGTCGTCGGACTCGACGATGCGCCTGCGCTTTTTGACCGTCACTTGGGCGAGCGACGGCGGCGCGGCGGCGCCCGGCGGCGGCTCGTCGCGCGACGGCGGCGCCGCGGCGCGCGGCAGCTCGTTGCGCGACGGCGCGGCGCGCGACGGCTGCGCCGCGAAGAAGCGCGCGGCGGCGGCCGCCGCCGGCTCGTCGCGCGGCGACGCGGCGGCGCCCGGCGGCGGCTCGTCGCGCGACGGCGGCGCCGCGGCGCGCGGCAGCTCGTCGCGCGACGGCGTGGCGCGCGACGGCTGCGCCGCGAAGAAGCGCGCGGCGGCGGCCGCCGCCGGCTCGTCGCGCGGCGACGCGGCGGCGCCCGGCGGCGGCTCGTCGCGCGACGGTGGCGCCGCGGCGCGGGCCAGCTCGTCGCGCGACGGCGCGGCGCGCGACGGCGGCGCCGCGAAGAGGCGCGCGGCGGCGGCGGCCGCCGGCTCGTCGCGGGGCGACGCGGCGGCGCCCGGCGGCAGCTCGTCGCGCGACGGTGGCGCCGCGGCGCGGGCCAGCTCGTCGCGCGACGGCGCGGCGCGCGGCGGCTGCTTCGTCCTCTTCCTAAAGAAGTTCTGCAGAGAAGGGTGCGACGCCTTCCGTTTCTGCTGACTGATCGACGGCGCCGCGGCGACGCCCGACGCGCGCGGCCGCGGCGGAGGCGCAGCGACGTCCGACGAAGTGAGCGAGCTCTGCGGCGACTGGCGCTCGGCGGCAGCGGCGGCGGCCTTCGCCACCGCGATGAGCCTCGGCGACGCCGCTATCTTCGCCTTTGTCACTGCCTTGATGTAGTTAGCCCATTTCTTGTTGGCCAGGTCCGGGAAGGTCTTGTTGAACAGCTCCCTGACACGCCGGTCGCCGGCGGGCGCGTCGACGAGTTTGGCCCGGATCAGCGCTTCCGAGAAGGCCTTGGCGTCGTTCTCCTTGGTCAGATACATAGTTGTTCCGGGGAGGTGCCATCTATATACTGCAGGAGGATTCGATTGGAGGACGACTATCAACCCTCTCTGCTCCTTTTTGGCGAGGAGTGGCGCGAGGATGACCTCGTCGTACGCTTTCTGGACCTGTGGAAATCAACCAGTGAGTTGGGCGCACCTTGGCGAAGATGTGTCCGTGAACTTTTATTTCCGCGCGGTGGACTGGACGCGCGGGTCGCCGGCGCGCGCCTCGAGGAGTCCTCTGCTCTTGAGCGCTGCCGAGAACTTCCGGGCTTGGTCCTCGCTGGTCGCGACGAGGTCGCCGTGGGCCCATACGTGTTTGTTCTGCTGCAAGTTGACGACTGTGTGCACAAGGCCGGGCATTTCCTTCGCCGCGACCCGCTTCTCGAGGTGAACGCCGACCGTCTCGTGGTAGAGCTCGGCGACGAGCGGGTCGTTGGCGGGCGCGCCGAGCTTTCCCGCGGCCACGAGTGCTGCTGAGAACGCCACCGCGTGCTTGTGGTTGCCAATGGGGGGGAAGCCGGGGTACTTGTGCCACCACATGCCTCCGCTGACCCGGACCTTCTGCGTGGACATCAACCAGTGAGTTAGGAAACGGGACAACGCGGTTTCAACACGGGTACCGACGACCTCGAAGTAATCTAAGGCGACGCGCTCCTTGATGACGAACGTCAAGGCATCTTCGATGGACGTGTCTGGATGCTCTTCGATGTGTAACGAGGCGTTCATCGCATCGATGCGGCTGCCCGTGGAGACCTGGCCGCCGTCCTTTGTTGCGGCGATGTAGACGCGGCCTGCATGGCTCTTGTTCCCCGACGCCCTCCTGCATTCACTCCACGGCTCCGGCAACGGCGCGTCGCCCGTGGCCGCTAATGCCTGCAAGGCGGCCGGCCCCTTACCGTCGGCAAAGCAGAGTTTGTCTACGGCTTCGGCGAATTTGGCTAGGAACCTGTATGGAAATCAACCAGTGCGTCGGGTGCACGATATTTCTTCACGAAGTCATTTCTCGGCGATGAGATGACCGTGCTGGCTCCATCGAGTGGTAAGGTAGCTACACCGCCATGCCATCGAGCAGGCGTTGCGTCGATGGCGTGAAGGCCGACGATTCAGCACGAAGGCGTCGTGAAATTTTGACTTCCGCCCAAGCTACGAACTCGACCTGCTTCGGCTTGCAGTATGCTAGCACGGACGGGTGGGCCACGCTGTACTTGGCCACGAGGCGGCGGCGCGCGTCGCCGCTGAGGAGCTTTAGCGTGTGGCCGAGCTCGACCTCGGCATTGCCGCCGCACGCGACGATGACGAAGTCGTCCGAGATGCGCTTGAGGATCGCCGCGTTCACCTCCCGGCACTTGTTGAGGAGCGCGGCGCGCGGCTCGGACTCGAGATGGTTCAGCGCGAACGCGTGGATGTTGGGGCTCGGGTTGTACTCGTAGACGTCGCCCTTGACCTTGCCGATGACCAGGACGCCATCTAGACCAGGGACGAGGACCGCCTCCAGGATCAATATATACTGGGGCATTACCTGTGTGGAATGGAAATTATTGCAAGAGACGCTCGAACGCCCATGACATCGATCAGATGCGTTACGGGGACGACGTCGCGTCGGGCTGGGACGCGTTGAAAGTTGATTTCCACACGGGGCGCTACGCCGCTCGCCTTGGCGACAGCTGTGAGCGCTTTATATATCTCGGCTGCGGTGAGAGAATCCTCCGGGTCCTTGATGCTGTTGAACTTGTTGTTCCGCAGGGCGCAGAGCAGTTCGATCACGAGCACCTTGCCCTCCTGGACTTCTAGCTTCGACTGCTTCACGTACGACTCGGTCTCGAAGAAGTGGACGCCGAGGTGCGAGCCGAAGACGTTTTGGATGGCGCCGACGGCCCGCACTGCCGCTTCCACGTCTTTGGCTTTACTAATAGCCCCGAGGGCTTCTGCGGCCTGCGTCCTTAAGAAGAGCTGCACGTCACCGGCCGGATGAATCCAGTACTTTTCGCCTTTCTCGAACAAGGCGAGCGATTCTTTGGGCGTGGCGTGGTCGCAGAAATCGCGCAGCCCTTGTGCGTCGACGGCATTGCAGTTCTGGACGGCAGCTTCTAATTTTTGTGCGACTACCGGGTGGAGTGGGCCGTCCGGACGGCCACCGCGGCCCAACCACAGGGCCCCCTTCACAACTCGGTCTCTATGTCTCGGCATGGGTACTGGCTGTATAGGCCTGGCTGTATAGGCGGGCCTGCGTTTGGCGAAAGAAAGGTTTCGAGCGCGACGGACGTGCGCGCGTCGAACCTCTACATCCCGGCTAGAGCGCGGCCGTGTGTGGGCAACGCGTTCCGACGAGCGGCGTGCCGGGAACGCGCAATTGTACACATATATAAGGGCGCGACCGTGCACCACCAGAAGAAGGGCCGGCGAAGGTAAAGATTCCCGCGCTGGCGTCGACTGCGAGCTCGGCGCGTCGGCAGCGACTTAGCTGCTGCCTCGACGTGTGGGACGAGGGCTTTAGCGACGGCGGCACGGCCACGGGCGGCGGCCTGTGTGGAGATCAACGATACGAGCGCGCCGCGGAGACGCGTCCTAACCACTAGAGCGCGGCCAGGACGCAGTCGGCGGGGCAAAGTGTTGCGACGGACGGCGTGCCCGGAACGCGCTTGTACGTATATATAAGGGCGCGACCGTGCACCACCAGAAGAAGGGCCGGCGAAGGTAAAGATTCCCGCGCTGGCGTCGACGGCGAGCTCGGCGCGTCGGCAGCGACTTGGCTGCTGCCTCGACGTGTGGGACGAGGGCTTTAGCGACGGCGGCACGGCCACGGGCGGCGGCCTGCGTGGGAGGTGACTGAACGTGCGCGACGAGACGCGGCGGTGCCTTCAAATTAAGAGAGCACCTTCCCGAGACCGGTCGACGATCGACGGCGTGCCGGACGACCGCCGCGTACGGGGACGTGCGCAGGAGCTAAAGGAGACGCGGGAGTCGTGCGTTCAGAGGATGAACGGGGGCGGTCGCCTGCGCGGTGCGACCCAATGTAATAAGAATGTTTGAAGAGAAGATCGTAGGGGTCATCCTTTGTTCTCATCCGTCCCTCTCCGCGCGCCGTAGCTCCGTCTCGTAGGATATTCGCGTGTCGCGTACCGTTCGTCGTTCGCGCTCGCGAGGTCGCCGCGACGTCAATATGAAGGATGGCTTCGACCAGACACGAGAGTTGTGAAAGGGGTGACTGCTGGCAATGTGGCCGAAGCCATGCGGTCGAGACGCCGGTGCTTGCCGCAAAATGAGACGAAAAACGCGACAGAGGGCTGGCTTTTGCCAAAAAGTTGCAACTTTTGCTATTCTTTTTTAGGCCTCTGTCGTGAGACTGCACTCGGAGACTGCACACGAATGCTCTGTGTTTGAGCGTTGACGCTAGACGCCCAACGCACAACACTTATTTGAAAAAAAAGGAGAGCTTTTGCTAAATGCACTTACGCGGGTTTTTCGGGATAACACCGCGGGAGAAGTACGGAAGAACGCCTCCGGCAACGCCTCTCCGATTGCGCGAGCGCGTCGCACAGCTCCGCGGCCGCCTCCGAGCTAACACGCGGGGGCGCGGCCGCGCGGGCCCGGCGTACTTGTAGTACTTCTAGTACTAGCTCTCCCTGGCAGCCGCACCGGTCAAGCTGGGACTGGGGGCAGCCCAACACTACAAGTTTTTACTTCCCCGACCGGTCGCGCCGCATCTGGCGCATCGTCACGGCGAACTGGCGGTAGTCCGTCGACGCGCGCAGGGCCTCGAGCAGGAAGCCCTCCGCGCCCGTCGCGCCCTTCTGGCCGTCGACGAACTTCATGAGCGCGTCCCAGAACTCGTCGACGGAGCCCCGCGCGCAAGCTCTGCCTCGTCCGCCGCAGAAGAGCGAGGCGCCTCCGCTGGTCTTCCTGGCGGACGAGGCAGAGCTTGCCGTCGTCGCGGGCGCCGAGCACCAGCTCCGGATGATATTTCGAGTGAATCGTCCCGTCCGAGTAGAGGGTCCAGGATTCATGATGGTCGCAGTCGAAGCAGCCGCAGTGGAAGGAATTCACTTCATTGTTGGGCACGAAATTTTCCCACGAGTTGTGTATGCGCTGGTTGCAGGCCTCGGGGCGGAGGAGCTGCCCGCGGAACGGATTGTAGACGACTTGCATCGCGCGATGCTCGTCCCCTAGCCTGACGCCGGAACAGCAGCAGACGAAGACCGGCGGCGGAAACGGACAACAGCAATCGCCTTCCAACGTGAGCGCTTGGCCGGGGTGCGACGCGAGCGTCAGGCGCAGCGGCCCCTCGCGCCCGGCGATGGGGAAGCCCCGATCCATCTGGGCCGCCGCCGGCGCGTGCAATGCCTTGCCCGTATACGCTGTGTAGTTCGGCTCCGTGACAAATGCGTCGTCCGACGGGTTTGCGCGCGGCCCGCCGACCAGCGCCGCGCGGCACGCGGCCGCCTGCGCGACGAGACCGCCCTCCGCCGGCACGCCGATCATGCGGCAGGCGCTCGCGACCACCTCGAAGGCCTGACCGGCGAGGCCCAGTTCGCGTCTCAAGACGTCCACGTCGGCCAGGAAGCCCGACCCCGCCGCGGACTGTTCTACTGCGACGACCTCCGCAAGGCACACGCTGCCAATTTGCTCGCCAGCCATCTCCGCGTTATACATGCTACTCGAACCACCTCCTACTCGTCTTAATTGTCACCGGTAGACACGTTGGATCGGAGCAGGCTGCGATGGCTGCCCATATGGCCAAGATGCTGGCATCTCGCTGGCCCCGGGATCCGTGCCGTCCGTGGGCTGGAGGCATAGCTCGCTGCGGACCGCTCGACGCGAGAGCTCCGAGAGGGGGCGGGCGTTTTTCCCTCTAGCCCCGCCATCAACGCCCAAGCGGCGCCGGGCAAAAGCAGCCCGCGGCACCGAAACGCTGCCCCCGGCCCCGCGCGGTGCTAGCACACATACAACAGCTCGGCCAAGATGGCCACGACCCTGCGCGGCCGCCCCGTCGACCCCTACGCCCTGCCCCCCGAAGCTGGTACAAGGCCAAATTACGGCAATGAAAGGACGTCCGAGTGCCTCGTCGACGAGGACCGGCCGCCGACCCCCGATAGGTACAAGAAGTGGCGCAAGTCGACCTACAGTGTACCGGGCACGCGGATCATCCACCCGGGCGGCGTCGACGACTGGCGCGACGTGAAGCACCCGGAGTTCTTCGGCGTGCGCAAGAAGGACCCGGGCGAGGGCGAACACGTCGACGATGTGCTGGCGCAGCCCGGGGCCGAGAGCGAGTACGCCCAGACGAAGCTCACGCAAGCTGAAAGACATTATCACTCCACGAGGATGGAGCCGCTGGGCAAGTGCTTCTCGCACGGCCACGTGCTACCCGAGGAGTGTAGAACAAGAGAGCACAAGTTCGGCAAGTCGACGATCACGCCTGGAGGGAACGACTCGAAAACTTTGATCTATATGCCGTCCGCGAAGCCCGTGCCGGGCGAACGGGCCCAGTACATCAAGAGCCACGGTTCTTACGGTCCCGGGGAACAACGCTCAAGAGACTACGACTGGAAGGGCTGCGACCTGAAGACTCATAGATTTGGGGAAGGCGTCGGGAGTTATGTCGCGCTGAACGGTCTGGCGCTGGGCGCGACGGCGGCCATGGAGCAGCTCGACCCCCAGCCCATCATCTCCCAGCGCATGCGCAATTTTAAAGCCCTACAAGACAAGCTCGGGCAATCGAGGTACCTCGGGCACACCGGCGCGTATCAATTCGGCAAGATGCACCGCTATGGGAAGAAGTCGGTAAGAGGCGAGGGCGAGTGGGACGCGCGCCAGTGCATCGCCGGCGACTACGCGCCGGAAGACTGCGAGCCCGAGCCCGAGCTCGGCAAGACGCTGACTCCGGGGTACCGGAACATCCTCACCGAGAAATCTAGGGGAAGGACCTTCGGCGTGCCTTCCGTGCGGACGGACATCCCGAAGTACGCGGTCCGGTCCGTCGCCGACTCGCAGAACTACGGCGACGACCCCACCGGGAAGGAGCTGCTCTACCCGTCCGCCTTGTCGCAGATGGGCATTGATGACGACGAGTTCACGAACCTCAGGGACAAGGACGACATCTTCTCCCTCTTCAGGGCCACGGGCGCCCAACTCGGGGACCGCGAGCACAAGTTGTATGACGACGTCGCGGAGGGCGGCCTCTGCTCCATCGCGACGTTCCACAAGGCGCTCGTGGAGAACCTCCAGTAAGTTTTTACTACTATATACTAAGTCTTAGGGGGCGGGTCTACTTCATCTCGGCGATGCTGTCTTCCCACTTCTTCATGTTGGACGGGTTGGCCGCCCAGGCCTCGAAGCCGTCGTCGAGCATGGACACGACGCTGCCGCTCGCGGCCGGCGCGCTCTCGGCCACCTTCGGCTCCTCCTTCTTCGAGCCGCCGCGCGTGCCGAGGAAGCCGAGGACGCAGTAGAAGCCGAAGACGAGGCCCACTACTTGTTCGGTGCTGAACTCTTTGCCGCCGATGACGTACACCTGCGGTGGGTCGACGGCGTCGGGCAACTGTGGTGTGCGGTGTGTGTGCA
This sequence comes from Pelagomonas calceolata, assembly GCA_918797485.1. Taxonomy (NCBI): domain Eukaryota; class Pelagophyceae; order Pelagomonadales; family Pelagomonadaceae; genus Pelagomonas; species Pelagomonas calceolata. The sequence continues at coordinate 126,350 of CAKKNE010000006.1, read as the reverse complement.
GTTTTGGGGCGACTGCTGCGTTCGGTCTCGGGACGCTCGTGCGGCCGCGCGAAGCCGGTTTTTTGCGTGAATTTTTGCCCACCGCTGCCGTTGGGTAGTGGCAAGCCGGACCGGCCGGGCGGGGCCGCGGGGGGCGCGGCGCGGCCCAAAAGGTTGATTGGCTCGCTGTGTCGTACATCGGCGCTCATGTGCCGCCTCGCCGGCACCGTCCTTGGCCTGGCGGCCTGGGCGACTCGGCCGAGGCCCTGTCGGGCCGCGGCAAACATCGTTGGTGCTCCAGCAAGCTCACACGCGAGCACGGCTTGCACGGGCAACTAACTAGCGTCGGTAACTTACTAGCGAATGGGCAGCAAGGGTTTTGCCGGCACTGTACTGCCCACAAATCGAGCCAAACTGCACAGAGGGCGGACACAGTCTTTGTTATCGTTGTCACCCTGCGCCAGCGAAGTCTGGTGCAAAACGCCGCACCCTGGGCTGAGAGGCGAGCTTGACTCGCAACGTGTCCAGCAGCGCTGGGAGAACGCATCGATGGCGACGGCCTACCCCGGCGCTCGCGCCGCCGCGGCGTTCCCGTCGCCGCGGTGCCTCGCCTGCGCGAACTGCTGCGTCGTCTTCGCGACGAGCGGCGTGCTGTTCCTGAGTCTGATCGGCTTCCTGCTCCACCGGCAGCCCCTGTATGTGCTGGGCGTCGACGAGCCCGCCAAGGCCTCCGAGAAATGCTACGAGGCCGCGCAGTATTATTTTTTCATCCTCCTCCTGTCGATCGCGACGCTGGCGTACGACCGGTGTCGACCGAAGCGGCCCGAGGTCGAGTCGGGCCAGTCGCTGCTCGCCGCGGACACGGACTTCCTCGGGCCGGGCGCGCACGACGAGCGCGTGCGGCGGCGGGCGGACCGCGCCGCGGCGCCCGCGCCCGCCGTCGAGATGCCGTCCCTGCTGGACACGGACTTTGAAGGGAGGAGTCTAATTTAAAATTGCTGTTCTCGCAGAGGCGATTACCGCGTGGCGGTCTGAGGCTGAGGCTAGTTACGTCGCAGGGTTCCCCGTACCCCTCCCGCTCCCCCTGGGCCCACCCGTCCGGCTGGACTAGGACGCAAGGGCTGAGTCACAGGGACTCGCACGCCCCCCCTTCTTTTGGGACGACCCCCGTCAGGATGTGGAACTGGCCGCTGGCTCCTCTTTTACGACGAGCCGGAAATCAAGTGGTGAGAGAGATGCCCTCGCACACCAGGCCGAGCAATCCTGAAGCGGGGAGCGAGAGCTCCGACCCGCCCAGACGGCCCTTGACAATAACTCGTCGGAACGGAACTAATGGGTTCAATGGATGCCACGGCGATTCGGAGGGCCTACGAAAGCTCGGCTGGCGCGGCCAAGGTTACGGGGGGCGGCATGCCGCCGCCCCCAACGCCTCCCAGGTCGAGACCGGCTCCGCTCCGTAGGGTCGGTCCGGTCGCAGGCAGATGAGGCTCGCCGCCATGCCGGCGGCAGAACTTCAGGAAACGGGCCGGATACCTCCGAACGCGCACCACTCGATGCCCGAGGATGGGTGCCGTCCGTGTTCCGGGCTCGACCCGCCAATGATAAAGAAAGTAGGCGCGCCATGCCGGCGACGCCCGGAAAGAAAGATCGGCTGACCCGGCCGTGCGCGTTCACGATGGAGCCCCCCGGCTGTGCGCGTTCACGATGGAGCCCCCGCCGAAACGCCGCGCCGTCACCACGGGGTAGAGGGGCGAAAGGTAAAAGTCGGGCGAAGGCCAGGCGGCGGCGCGACGCGGCAGCTAAGGCAGCCCCCAAGCTGAAGGCCGTGCTCAGCGGGTTCTGGGCCATTTTTCACGCGGGCAACTCTCATTTCCGGGCTAACAGGGGCGGCGCTGCACGTCGCGGGCAGCCCGGGGTGCGCGGGGTGGCTAGGGGGGCGCGCGCGCACAGCGGAGGCTTTTTCATCGCGGTCAGGCTAGTGTGTCTAGTTTGCTGCATCAATTTGCTTGGCAGGCCGGGGCGCATTGCTGGCATAATTCCTGCATGCAAGCGTGCGAGGCGACAGATGAGAGTCGCACAACTCGTGCTCGCATCGATTCTGCCACGAATTCCAGCCCTGCGTGACAGCAAGCTCATTTTCCAGAGCCAGCTCTCCCTGCTGCAAAACGCTGCCGCGGGCGCACCACTGCCGCAGGACTCATTTCCACACGCTCGGAGCACGTCAAAATTCGGAGAGATCCTCTGGCGAGCCAACGATGCCGCGCGAGCGCGAAACGCACTGGACGCGCTCGGCAGTAACCCACTCGCGACGGCGACGGCGAGTGCTTACAGCGTCCTCGCAGCACTACAAAGCCAAGAGCTCGTCGAAAGACGACAATCAGCAAGGCGCGACCTGCTCACGCCGACGCGGAGCCCGGATTTTGAGGGCGTGCTGCTCTGGGAGTGCGCGGACGCGATCTCAAAAGCAACACCTGACTTGGCCTGTGACGACCACGTTGGGGTGCTCTACGCGCTTGCGCTCTCAAGAGCTGCATTATCTGCCAGGGGCCACGGCGCCGACGCGCGCCGCCTCGAGCGCGCCGTCGCGAAGCACTTCCACGCGCTGCCGCGCGAGACGCGCGGCGACGTGGCCTACGACCTCGTGGCCGCCGATGATATAAGGCGGTCGCCGCGCTTCGATGGAGGCGACCGACGCAGATCCCGAGCCGATACCATTCTAGTGGCCTTCGCGGGCCTCGGGAGCCGCGGCCACGTCGGGTACGAGTGGCGCGGCGCGGCGCACCGCATCTCCCAGGAGCAGGAGTTCGACGTATTGTTTGCGGCGGACCCGGCGGCGTCGTGGCACACGGGCGGGGCCTGCTGGCGTTATAGGGGAGACGCTGCGCTCCGGCGCGTGCTGCGAGGGCTTAGAGGGCGCTACGACCGCGTCGCCTTCGTCGGCGACAGCATGGGCGGGTCTGCCGCGCTCCGCTACGCGCAGTACGCCGACGCCGTGTGCGCTTTGGCGCCGCAGGTGACGAATCTCGCGGAGGATCCTCACGTCGGCCGCGAGGACTTGTGCGCGGCCGCGGCGCGCCGCCACGTCGAGGGGCCCCTGCTCAGATCCGTGGAGCGCGCGCTCCGGCGGCGTATTCCAATAAGCGTCCACTTCTGCGCGGGCCACGCGCGCGACGCGGCACACGCCGCGGCGCTGCCTCCCGGCGCGACCCGTGTCGCGCACGCCGGCGACGAGCACGACGTCGCAGCTCTGCTGAAGGCGGACGGGGTGTTGGACGACGTCGTGCGTGAACTGCTTGTGGACTAATAGTGTTTGTCTGTGACTTCGCGGTCTGCTGGAGGTCTAGGTGGACGCTTTCTGCTTTTCGCACGGGTTTTCCCAGCCGAAAAAAAAGCAAAATCTTGACCGCGCACCTTGAACGAGGTACGTCGATCAAACCGCCCCGTAGTAGACATCACCGCCACCGCGCCCCGACATCCATTGCTCTTTCGAGCCAACTGACGAGCACTATTTGTCTGTTTTTGCTGTTTTCGGGAGGCTCCCGCCCCAGACTCTGCTCACACGACACCACGGTCACCATATATCATGTCATCGCGCGAGTCCGTCGACGCTCTCGAAGCGGCGGCCGCGCGCCGAAGAGCCGCCGGCGCCGCCTGGCACTCCCCCGCGCCCGCCGAGGCCGAGCCAAGCGAGGACGCCGAGCCGATCGCGGCTCCAGCCGAGCCGAGCGCGGAAGCGTCGCCGCCCGCCGAGGCCGAACCGAGCGCGGACGCTGAGCTGAGCGAGGCTCCGGAGCCCGCCGGCGCCGAGCCGCGCGCCGACTCGCCCGCGACCGCCGAGGTCGAGTCGCACGCGGATGCTGAGCCGAGCGCGGCTCCGGCCGAGGCCGCCGAGCCGCGCGTCGAAGCGCCCGCGCCGGAAGCCGAGCCGCGCGCCGAAGCCAAGTTCGACTGGCACGCGAAGCCGGGACCGGCCAAGTTCACGGCCTTCATGGAGGCGCTCCCCGCCGACAAGTACGGCGGGCCGGCGTACGTGCCGGCTTACCCCCCCCAAAAGAAGTGAACCCCTCTCGAAGCATCCCCCCCTCCTCGTATTTCAAGTTTCTTACATCACTCACATCGCCATTCACGGCGCTTCCCGCGGCGGCGTCGACGGCTCCTCCTTCGCCTCGACCGCGGGCTCCTCGTCGTCGTCGTTGTCCTCCGCCTCCAGCAGCTTCTCGGCCTCCGTCTTCCGCTTCGCTAGATCGACGCGGAGGCCCTTGTAGTCCACCGGCCCGAGGCCGAGCGCCGACGCGCGCGAGGGATCTTTGAGCCGGCCGGACGTACCAGCTTTTATTTCAGCGTCGACCATCTCGATGATCTTGTCGTAGCGCTCGAGGAAGCGCTCGGCGCAGAACCGCTTCGCCGCCGCCGGCAGCGGCTCGGCGCTCGTCGCCTTGGCCGGGTCCAGGACGTCGACGCACGCGAACTTGAGCGTCGCGTACTTGAGGAAGGCGTCGTAGGCCTTATTGTTGGGGTCGTCGCGCGCGACGCCCTCGCGGCCGGGCTCGTTGCCTGCGCGCATGGCGTGGTCGACGGCGCGCCACCGATCAGACGTCGCGGCGATGGCGTGAAGGGACTCCGAGATGCGCACAGTAGGGCTGGTCGTTCATCAGCGACTGGATCGACAGGAGCACGCTCGAGAGAGAATGCGAGGGGTTCCACCCCGGCCCGACCCACGTGCCGAGGATGGACATGCAGACCTTGCCCGTCCTGTATAAATTCGGGTTGAAGCCGATGCGGCCCTGGCCCGTCGTCAGGTTCGTGCACGTCGGGTTCTCGACGGGGTAGCTGTGCGGGTGCTCGACGCGAAAATGGAAGAGGCCGCCGTAGTAGGGCGTGCCCTCCGGGCCACAGACGACGCAGTCCACCGTCGTCGCCACGGCCTCCCTTTGTTCGGCGAAGAGGTTCGTCGCGTGGTCGCGTCGGATTGTCGCCACATCTCTTGCTACTCGCTTCAGGCACCGGCCGGGCGGCGCCGCCGGCGCGGCGGGCTTGCTCGCGCCGAACCAGTTGAGGAGCGAGGCCATCTAGCGTGCGTGCAGTGGGAGGCTGTAAATATGCTCTCCGGTTGGAGATGCTCTTCCCGGGCGGGGAGACGGCTCACCGATGGCCGCAGCGAATCAAGCCGGGACAAGACGCTGTCGAGAAGCTCCTGCACGTGTCAATGGGCCACAAGCGCGCCCAGGCAGCTGGTTTTTGCGGTCTTTGACTTTGCTAGTGCCTTACAGGCCGCTAGGCCGGCAGGATTAATTTTGCGCGGATCTCACTGTTGTTTGGGATCTCACGCTGCCTATACGCTGCCCCAGCCCCCGATACAGCTCGATCCCAATCGCAACAGCCCCAACCAAGATGTCGTCGCGCTTCCTCGTCCGCCAGGGCTCAGAGAGGTTGGGTAGGAACGCCGAGGAGCCGTCGCCTGTGGCTGTTGCGCAGTGTACTCTAATCATGGAATTGGTAATGGGTGCGGTTTGGTTCGGGCTCTGGGCCGGCTACGACATGGCGGAAAACTGCGACAAGGATCTCCGGTTGTGGTATGCTCTTATGTTGGGCGGGATTGTGTTTGGCCTAATTTGCCAAGTCGGCGTCGTCATAGCTGCCAGAAAGGAAAGCAAACCAGCGCTAAAACTGTGTAAGGTCCTCATTAAACTGGACCAGTTCTTCGAGTTTGGCGTCCATCTATGGGGCGTAGATCTGGCGTATGGCAAGAAGAGCGACCGGGTCGGCGCCGGCGGGTGCAAGGTGCTCGCGACGTGGCAAAAGGTCAACGCGACGGCGATCCTCTGTTTCGGCGCCTTGGTCATGGGCGCGATCCTGTTCGGTGCGGGGGAAGACGCAGAGAAGGCCGAAGAAAATTTTGTTGCCGCAGAAATGAGGAGCCCGGCCATGAGGAAGCACACAGAAATGAAGAGGATGCAGGAGAGAGTATGATTCTCACCGCCCGCCGCCATCGCCGTCATCGACCCGGACTATCAGGTCTAGTAAATCCTTTCTTTAGCAAGTATTGGTTCCCGGGGCCTGAAGCCTGCGCCGCGATTCGCTCGGTAGACGATGCATGGTTGCTGGCCGCGGGGAAGAAAGCTAGGCTCGCCCATGAGTCCTGGCGCCGCAACAAAAAACACGCACTAAGTAGAGATAGGCACCTTTACGCGGACACGCGCCCCGTATAAACCGCGTCACCACGCCCAAACGGACAAACGGAAACAACTTCGCAACCAAGCGCTCAGTAGTAGCCGCCGTCGGTCTTGCCCTGGGCATCCAGAATACCCTTCCAGTAGCCCGACTCGAAGTTGGTCTTGGCGTTGACGTCGACCTCGACCTGGACGGCGCCGCCGCCCGTCTTGCACTTGAACACGGGCAGGCCCTGGGGCTCGATGACCGAAAAGAGGAAGTTGAACGGGAAGTTCGGGCACCAGGGCCCGACGACCTGGCCGCTCTTCACCGAGAAAGACGTGCCCGTGAGGGGGTCCTTGATCTCGCCGCCGGCGACGCGGCCCGCGGCCATGGGCGTGCCGAGGACCGGCGATTTGTTGCCGAGGGCGTAGACGGAGCCGTCCGTGTCGACGGCGACGCAGATGTCGAGGCCCGCGCAGATGCCGCTCACGGCCTTGCCGGGGCTCAGCTCGCTCTGCGAGACCGCCGGCACGAACTTTCGTGAAGACGCGCGCGTCTTGCCGTAGACCATCTGGAGCGCCGTCGACGGCCGCGCGGCGCGCGTGCTCGTCGGCAGCGTCGGCTGGAGCGCCGCCGCCAGGGGCGCGAGCATCAGGGCGAGAAGCACTGCGTTCGTTTTTTGTGAGCGTTTCGCGCGCGGACTCTCTCTCTCTCGCGCGGATGTGTGTGCGCGTTGCGCGCGTGCGCGGCGTCCGCGGCGGCCGGCCGGCGGCCCGACGGCGTGCGGCGAGCGAGCAGAGCAAGAGTGTTGCGAGCGGCCGAGCGCCGAGGGCCGAGTGATTTCGAGCCATCGAGCACCCGGCGCATCGCTCACGCTGCCATGCCGCCGCCGTCAGCCGCCGGAGCGCGCGCGGCCGCGGGCGGGACGGCGGCGGGCAGCGAGCAAGAGAGGCGTGCGGCGCGAGCGCCGAGGCCGAATGCTTTCGGGCCTCTGCGAGCTTCCAGCCGCACACTTCTCGGCTGCTGCGCCGCGCAGCCAGCCGCCAGCACGTGCGCGGCCCAGGGCGGCCGTTCTCGCGCTCCGCCGACGGCTGACGGCTTCGCGTGATAGAGCAGCTATGCTTAGATATCGCTTCAGGCCGCCGTTTTTTGCGGGCTCTCGCTTGCCAGCGCGAGCAAGCCATCGAAGGTGGTCCCCAATCGGCATCAGACGCTGCTCCAGCACCCCTCATCCTGTCGCAATTACAGCCTTGAATGAGCTCAGTCCAGCTCGCGATTAACCCCCCTACTACGAGCGGCACCTTTTTTTTCTGATCCCTCGGCCAAAAGAGAGCCCTCCGCGTGCCCAGAGACGTCATCCTGCGAGCGCGAACAAAAAATTGCCCTTTTGTGACATTTTGGCCCCAAAACGCCACCATCGCGCCCCCACACGTCCCAATCGCCGACGACGGACCGTAAGACACGTCTCCGGCGACGCCCAACCAGCCCTCCGCGCGGAGCCCGCGCACAATAATTGAGAGCTGGGCCCATGGGCCGCGAGCGCAACAGAGACGCCAATAAAAGCACGCGCGAGACGCGCGCACACGACGCAGCGCGGCGCGACACATCACTACGAACGCACAGAAGCGGTAGCCGCCACACCGAGCGGCCCCGCGCCCGCAAAAAAGCCAAGGGCAGCCCCCCCAGCCAGGGGAAGGCAAAAACCATCATAGAGGCCTCGTGCCGTGGGCCGGGGATTCTCTTGCTTGACATCATCAAAGAACCATGGCCGAAGCACCAGCGCCCGCACCGAAGCCCGCACCAGCCCCTCCGTCAAACGCGCCGCGCGGCATGGCCTCGGGTTCGTTTGATGAGCTCATCCACCCCTTCATGATGGATAGTGTCGAGAACTTCCAGTTTAACGAGGACGGCCCGCCGCAGATGAACGTGCCCGGGTTTAGCTTCGACGGGATTGGGAGTGCCGGTCTAGATTCCGACGGGCTGTTCCAGGCTTCCTTGGGGACGTGGAAGGAGGGCGGGAGCAAGTCGCTCGAGGACGTGCTGGCTACCGTACGGAAACGGACGCGACCCGTCGGCGCCGAGGCCGAGCGGAGACGGACGCGAGGCCAGACGGCCGAAGCCAGGAAAGGTCGTCGACGCAAAAAGACGCCCGACATCGATGAAGAGGACTTACGAGCCGCGGAGGCTCTATCGCGACGACGGGAAGGCATGCAGTCCGCGCAGCGGCGCAAGAAGATGTACGTCGACTTCCTCAAGCAGCACCACGGCGACTCCACAAATGAAGAAGATTTGCCGCCGAAGAAGAAGGCTTCCACCAAGAGGAAAGTCGAGTTGGACACGACTGATGTCCATGAGGCTTCGCTGAGACGAGCTCTCATTCTGAACTTCCTCAAGTACCGCTCCGCGACGGAGGTGAACGAGGAGAAGTGGCGCGATCTCGTCGCGGACGACTTCCAACTACTGTTGCCGCGGGAACCCTATAGAGTGGCGTTCGGTACTGCGGTGACGCCCAACACGCAGCGTATTACCGGATTGGAGCAGTTGCTCGACGACACGAAGTCGATAGGCGCCCTGGCGGAGATGATCCGAGCAAGATGCTGGCGGCTGAAGCAATTGGACGCGAAGGCGCGACAAGTAAGGGTCCAGAAGGCGCAAGACGAAGCGTCAAAGGCTCTCGAAGGTTCGGACGACACGGCGAAGGCGCGAGCCGTCGTGCACGCCGCGAAGGAGCAGCTCGCGTGCGTGTCTGAGGATTTGAATGCGAATGCGTTCTCGTCCATAAAAGTCGTCTACGCGTGCAATGCGCGCGAGATCTTGGTCGCCGGACCGTTATTGATGTGCGCGTGGCGCTTCGAGACGTCGGGACTCAGAAGGGTGGGCTTCCCGTCCGAAGTCTCGGTCAGTGGCATGTTGAAAGCGAGGTTTCGCGAAGACGAAGGTTCTACCAAATTACATAGGATCGAACTGGCCTTCGACTGCATGGCCGTGATGCAGCAGTTGAACGCCCACGGGTTGCTCGACGTCGCTGCTATTGCCCAGGCCGCCGCCACCGCCAGAAAACGGGAAGCGGAGGACGCGAAGCACAAGCCGCCTCCCCGAAAGCGCACCAAAGCGCGCAAGAAGGCCGGCGAGGCGCCCGGCGCTTTGGATGCGCAGGCCGCGCTCCAGGCGAAGCAGCGCCAGCAGCAGTTATTGGCGCAGTGCATGCCGTATGTCGCGAACTACTCCTACAAGCTCGCCTTATTGCGTCACCGCCAGAATCATGAAAACAACGGCGCGGACCTCACGCCCGAGCAGCGGTCGCAGCTGCTGGCCGCGGCGGCGGCGGCACGGCCGGCGGCCGCGCCGGCGCCGTCATTAACTCCGCAGCAGCTCCTTTTATTGCAACAGCAGCAGCTCTTCGGGCGGCAGCCGGGCTACTCGTCGCCCTACGCGCCGCCGGCGCCCGCGCCGCTTTTACCTGTCGGCGCGCCGCCGCCCGTGAACCCGGCGGCGGCGCAGATGATGGCGGCCTATTTTGCGCAGGTCGCGGCCCAGGCCCAGGCTCGCGGGCCGCCGGCGCCCGCGGGCGCCGCGCCGGTCGAGGCCGAGCCGGCGCCGGCGCCCGCCGCCTCTTAGTACTAACCTGTTCAAGTTTGAGACTTTTTTTTGCTTCTTGCTTTGCTTAGAACTAGGCCGCCTAGCCGCGGAGCCGACGCGGGGCCTGCGTGACCGCACGCCCTCAATGGCCCTCATACGCCGTCGCCCCGAGTGTTAGCTCGGAGGCGACGACGGCGGGGGGGAGCAGGCCAGACACCAGACGCGCATCGTAGCGCGCATACCCGCACGCCGTCGAAAGACTAGAGAGGAAGGAGAAGTTACGCCCGCCCACAAACCTACTTCTGGGCCTCGTCGAAGTTCTCGACGAGCTCGGGCACGTCGTCCTCGCTGTCCGAGCCCTCGTCACTATCGTCCGAGTCCGACGGCAGGCCGAGCTCGTCCGACGGCGGCGGCGCGCTCATGCCGCCGCCGCCCCCGCCCAGGCCCATGCCGCCCTGCAACTGCTGCGCGAGCTCGGGGCCCAAGTGCGGCAGGATGCCGGGCATGAGGTCCTGAATCGACTTCTCGTCGTGCTTGCCCGTGATGACGTACGTGTTCGCGCCCGTCGAGGCTTGCAACTTGACGTTGTGCTTGAAGTGCACCACTGAACCGTCGCGCTTAAACACGTTGACCTCTTCGATGCCCGGGATGTCGCTGACCCCCAACTTCTTGAGCGTCGCGCCAATCCTTTTATCATCACTCTGAGCCGTCTTGTGGACCGTCTTCTTCTTGCGGCGCATCGAGCCCTTGCCGCCGGTCTTCGAAACGTCCTTGCCGCCGAAGCGGCGCGCGATCATCTTCGCGCGGGCGGCGGCCATGTCGGCCTGCGTTTTGTTTAGCGTTGATCTCGCGGCGGCGGCGTCCCGGCGGCGGCGGCGCGGCGACCCGGGTCGATCGGGTCGCCGCCGCGCGCGCCCCGGCCGCGGACCGGTGGCGCCCGTCGCCGCGCGCGATCGATGCGCGCGTTTTCCGGCGGCTCGCGGAGGATCGCGGCGTCGCCGTCGCGCCGCGTTTTCATATCTGTGAATTGACCCTGGACTCTGGTTTGCACCATCTTGGACGTCTGGCGGCGCGGCGGCGGTCTAGTGATCGAGTAGTGGTGAGAGCGGTGACGATGAGTGACCGTCACGCGCGTATGAGCACTTGTGAGCTCAGTTTTGGTGAGCCAATCGCGGGAGACCAGGGCGAGCTTGGCTGTGACTCGAGTCTTCCTCCCGTGCCAACGACGTCTTCGACGCGTCTCCACACCTGCTCGAAGGCCCACACGCGTGGCGCGCAATCTGGCTCGGCTAGCGGCGGTAAGACACTAGCATCTCAGCTTTGCCGAGGCCGAAACGCAAACTCGCGCCATCCTCCCCTGGGTGTTACGGCACGCAGCTGGTATCTCCTTAATCACATTCCTCGACGGCAACGGCTTTGCAAAACTGTCGCCTGCCACGAAGCGAATCCCACAGACTGCCCAAGACGCAGCGCTGTGCGCGTACCTGCTCACGAAGACGCAGCCGCAGCGCTGCGCATCGATAAAAGATGATGCAAGACACGCCGCAACCAGACGCCGCCGCGACCATGCGCGCCGCAGCGTTAAACGCTACCGCGCAGCAGGGCCCCGCGGCCCTCGAGCTAGCCCACGGCTATCGGAGAGCGGACGACGGCTCCGTTGTTATCAACGAGACCGACGCATTATCATTACACGCGTTGATTTTTGAGAGGGTGCTGTGTCGACGAGACCGCGCCTTCCAGCGCGCCGACGACCTGCGCAAGCAGTTGCGGGAAGCCGGAGTCGCTGTTAATGACACTGAAAACACCTATAGAATCTTGCCGCGCGCGCCGACGACGCACGATTATCAGAGGGTGGACGACGGTACGGTGCAGATGACCGTTGAGGATCAAGCGCAGCTCGACGACCTCCTCTTCCAAAGAATGACGGCCAAGAAGAAGCGAGATTATGACGCGGCCGATCAAGTACAACAGATGCTGCGCGAAGCCGGCGTGTTCGTGGACGACCGCGCGCGGACGTATGAAATTCGGCCGCCTCGACAAAAGCGGGAAGAGCCGACGACGCACGACTACCGACGGGAAGATGATGGTACTGTGGTCGTCAACGCGCCGGAGCAGGCGCAGTTGGATGATTTGCTCTTCCAGCGCATGATGGCGAAGAAGAAGCGGGATTATGATGCGGCGGACCGCGTGCAACAATTATTGAGAGATGCCGGGGTTTTTGTGGACGATCGCGCGCGGACGTATGAGGTGCGGCCGCCCCGAACCGTGAAGCCCGAGAAGGTTTATTCAAGGTCCGTGGAAGACGATAGCAATATCGCCTTGGCGCCGCACGACTACGAGCAATTAGTACAAAGACTACAAGCGAGGCAGCGCGCTGTGCGCCACCGCGACTGGTCGTCGGCTAGAGCGATCCGCGACGAGCTCGACGCCGTGGCGGCGCGCTGCGGGTGTAGGTTGGTGCTCGACGACGACGCGTGCACGTTCCGGTTCTCGACAAAACCGGCACGGGAGCCACGAAAACGAGTCGAGGATGAGAACGCGCACGACTATAAAAGGGAGGAGGACGGCTGCGACCGCGACGACATCCAGGCCATCGACGCGCTTCTGGCCGCGCGGATCCGGGCGAAGCGCTGCCGCGACTTCGGGCGAGCGGATGAATTGAGGGACGAACTGCGCGCCCTCGGCGTGTTTGTCGACGACCGGCGGCGGACCTTCTACTGCAAGCCGAAGCCCGACCCCTCGGCGCCGCCGGAGTCGCCGCGCATCTGGGATAATCTCAAGCCGAAGAACGACCGCGCGGGCGTCGGCGCAATAGGAGGCGGGCGCTACGGTGCCGTGCCGCCGCCGGACGCCGGGCCCGTCGCCTTCGTCGCCGCGTCGACGCCCGAGGCGGCCATGGGCGACGACTTCGCGGCGCCGCCGCCCGCGCCTCCTGTACCGGTTCCCGTGCCTCGCGACAACGGGTTCCCGGATTTTTGAGTCCTCTGCGGGCTTCTAGTCTTATAATATGCATCACCATGGCTTGCTACTCAGCCCGAACCATCGCCTGAACCTCCGCGGCCGCTAGTGTCTTACGCTAGCAGCATTTTTCAAAGGCGCGCGACGCCGAACCACTGCCTAAACCGCACGCAACGCACGCACGGGCGCGCGCAGCACCTCGCCCGCGCAGCGCACGCGGCGGGGCAGCCGCCGCCAACCGGGAGCCGTGCGGCGAGGCAGCCCACAAAGCAGCACCAAGCAGCACCAAAAAACCATGGACAAGTACCACATCTTCAACGAGATCGGCGCCGGCAAGAACTCCCAGGTCTTCAAGGGAAGGCAGAAGAAGACCGTGACCTACGTCGCGGTCAAGCGCGTCGCCAAGGACCAGATGAGTAAAGTCGTCAACGAGGTCCAGATGATGCACGCCCTTAGACATCCCCACGCTTTGAAGTTTTTTGATTGGTACGAGACGCGGAACAACCTGTGGTTGATTCTGGAGTACTGTTCGGGCGGTGATTTGAAGAGTCTGTTGAGAGTTGATAGACAATTACCTGTTCCAGCGGTGACATTATTTGGTGGTGATCTGTTAGCTGGTCTGCAGTACCTGCACCACCACGGCGTGTTATACTGTGATTTGCGACCAAGCAATGTGTTGGTGGATGACCACGGCGTTTTGAAGTTGGCCGGCTTCGGCTTAGCTCGACGAATCCCGACGGCCACGAACAAGGCCAAAGCGCCCAAAAATAGAGGCACGCCCTACTACATGTCCCCCGAGCTCTTCGTGAAGGACGGCGTCCACTCGTACCAGTCGGATTTGTGGTCCCTGGGATGTGTCCTCTACGAACTCGCGTCGGGCCGCGCGCCCTTCGAGGCGGCTGCTTTGCCTGATTTAATAAGGAAGATCTCGAGCACGGAGCCGGACTTTGACGAGTCTATTTTCCTGGCGACGGAAAGTGACCCGGAGCCGTCTTCAACAATACAAAAGTTCTCCGACGCCGTCAGGCTCTTCCTGGCCAAGGCGCCTTTACAAAGGCCGAGCTGGGACGACGTCCGAACGGGCTACTTCCGGGATGTGGTCCCGAGGCCGCCGGACCGGCCGCTGCCGCCCCAGCCCTTGTTTGATGCGTTAGCTAGAGATTTAGCTCTAGCGTCTCATCCGATGAACGACGAGACGCCGGCGAAGCGCCCGCGCGAGTCCACGGGGTCGTCCACCAAATCCGACGATCCTCTCAGAGTTTCGCGGACGTACCGCGACCGCCGCCGCACAAAAACCGAGGACACCGCGGACCAGATGGAGATGTCCTTAGGCGACGACGGCGCGACGGCCGCCTCGCCGCCGACGGAGAAGGGCGCCTGGTACGAGAGCGGCCTCGTGCCCTCGACCGAGGTAGACGGCAATTTACTAGAGTGCCCCGCCGACGGCCAGGTCAAGCCCATCGTCGGCAGCGCCCTCGCGGCGCAGCGCGAGGTCTGCGACGAAGCGAGCCTGCCCTTCGCGGCCGAGTCCCAGACAAGGCTGGCCGAGGTCGAGCACGACGCCCTCGAGAAGCACCTCGTGCTGGCCTACAAGGCCCTCGTGCATGATGATGATGCGAGTCATCGAAGGAACATCGTGGCCTACCTCGCGGCGCGCTGCGAGGTCTCGCACGTCGCAAACGTCGTGGTCAACTCGTCGTTCGTGACGCTCCTGTTGAAGCTCGCGCGGCGGCGCGACGGCGACGCGTCTTTACGAAGACAGCTCCTCGTCCTGCTCGGGCTCTTGGTGCGGCACGCGACGTACGTCGTGCCGGACGCCGCGGACGACGCGGCGCTCGCGCCGACGTTGGCGCGGGTCGCGACGGACGCGGACGCGGACCCGGCGACGCGGTGCCTGGCCCTGGCGGCTTTAGGTGAGTTGCTCTTCTACGTCGCGACGCAGGACGACGACGACGAGGACAGTTTGGAGCAGAGCGACGCGTGGCGCGTCGACCCCGCGCACGCGCGCTGCGTCGTCGACCATATCAATCACGACCACGCGGAGCTCGCGGCCTACGCCTGCCGCACGCTAGAGAACGTGCTCGCCCAGGCGTCGGCGAAGCGCGCGGCGCCCTTCCTCGCGCGGCCCGAGGCCGTCGCGGCGGCGCTCGCGCGGCGCGTTTCAAATGAACCGACGCCGCTCGCGCGGGCGGCCCTCGGCGCCCTCGCGCAGTTGTTAAGGGCGCTGCGGCGCTTCGGGCTCGCGGCGCCGGCCGCCGTGCGCCAGGCCTGCGCGGGCCTCGGCGGCGCGCCCGCCGTCGCGGCGGCCTGCGCCGACGCGCTGCGGCACTCCGACGACGCGCGCTGGCAGCTCGCTCATTTAAATGTTGCGAACTCCGTCCTCGCGTCGGACGGCGGCCTGGCGTGCGCCGAAGCTTCGGGTCTGGCGCCGGCGCTCGCGCGGGCCCTGGCCGGCGGCCGCGGCCTCTCGGCGCACGCGCGGGCGAAATGCGCCGCGGCGCTCGCGCGCATCTGCCAGCTCGCGCCGGGCGCCGCCGCGGCGACGGAGCACGGGCGCGACGGCGGCCTCGTGGCGGCGCTGGAGCGCGTGGCCTCGCGAGACGCGCACGAGCTGCGCGCCGACTCGCACTTGGAAAAGTGCGTGCGCGCGCTTGCCGTGGGCGTCGCGGCGGCCGCGGTCCAGAGCGTCAAGGCCTGCGCCGCGGACGCCCTGCCCCTCGCGGCGCGCGCCGCGGCCTCGCCGCTGCTCAAAGGGGCCGTCGTCTCGGCGGCCTTTCTTGGGGATGTGGGGCGAGCGGTCGCGCGGTGCGTCGACGGGAACGACAGTGCCCTCATCGCCGGCATGCCGGCCGTGCTCGACGCGCTCGTGGCGCGCGACGGCGCCGTGCTCGTGCCGTTCGCCGACGCCTGCGCCGCGCCGCCACGCGGGCTTTTCGTCGTCGCGCTCGAGGCGCTCGCGACCTTCTCGCAGATCGGGTTGGACGACGATGCGCGCGCGGACCTGGCCCGGGCCTGCGCCCAGCTCGTGCGCCACACGCTCCCCGCGTGCCGCCGGTCGCCGGCCGTGCAAGCCGTCCTCGCGGACCATCTCCCGCGCGCGGCGACGGCGCTCCTCCAGGGCGGCGCGCCGGAGGCGGAGGCGCTCCTGCGTTGTCTCATCGAGGTGATGTGGGTCCCTTCCCAGGGCCACGAAGCCCTCGTGGAGGAGCTCCGGCGCGTCGCGCCGGCGACGACGCTCGGGGGGGTCGCGGCGCAGCTGCTCGCCGGGCGGTAAGTATCATCCTGTAGGTCGAGTCTTCGGCGGCGCGGCGATAGCGTATGGGTCCGAGCCGTCCGTAGAGGCCGTCCGGGCGTTTCTCGCGGCGTCCGACGGCGGCGCTCGCACCCACCCGACCCTAAAAAAACTGAAGAACCGTACCGGGTCGCTCCTACGAGTGCGTCTGGATGTCGCTCAGCACCGACGGGTCGGTGTTAGTCCGGGCGGAATACCCGCGGAATCCAAACCCGCAGCGAAGAACGGCACAGCGAGCTGCCGGTACGCTGCCCCCCGTGCGGCAGGCGTTCGCTTCTAGCCGCACTCGGGCTTTCGGTAAGCCAGCGAGCGACAGCCCCGGTTCGGTTTCAGCCCACGCCCACCCCGGCTCCCCCCCGCCCACTCACAGAGCATGGGGCTAGACCACGAGGCGCGCCTCGCGGCGCTCGAGGCCCAGCTCGGTCAACTGACCGACGCCTGCTCGCGACGCCGCCTCGACGAGCATGCGGGCCACATCGATGAGACGGTTGTCGACGCGTTCTTCTTGCTCGTCGCGGCCGTGGGCGTCAGTGCATAAATCAAATTTCGAGACGGACAATTCACTGGTCGATTTTTGCACAGGTCGGGGTTTTCTCGATGCAGCAGGGCTTCGCCATGCTGGAAGTCGGCTCCTGCGCGAAGGATCACACGAAAGAGATATTGCTTAAAAACATCATGGACATCGCCATCGGCGCGGCGAGCTGGTGGATCGTGGGCCACGCCATCGCGAACGGCGACGACAGCTTTAGAAATTCGGGCGCCAACGGCGTCTTCGGCACGTCCGGCTTTGGCTACATCAACGCCGCGACGGTTGGGAAGCCGGGCTTTGGGGGGCAGGCGGAGTGGTTCTTCGGGCTGAGTTTCGCGGCGACGTCCGCGACGATCGTCTCGGGCGCGATCGCCGAGCGGTGCAACATGATCCCCTACTTCCTGCTGGCGTGCCTGCTGACGGCCTTCGTGTACCCGGTCGTGGCGCACGTCGCCTGGCACGAGAGTGGGCGGCTGTCCGCGTACCGGGACGAGAGGCTCGCGTTCGGCTGTGGGCTTCTCGATTTCGCCGGAGGAGGGGTCGTACATCTGACTGGCGGTGTCGCCGCGCTCGCTGCGGCGTGGTCCGTCGGGCCGCGGGACAACAAGTACACGTCGCGGGGTGACCCGGTGCCCATGCGGCAACAGTCCGTCGTTTTGCAGGTCCTGGGCACGCTCACGCTCTGGCTCGGCTGGTTCGCCTTCAACGGCGGCAGCGTCCTGTCGGCCTCGCGGGCGGGCATCGCGGCCCACTGTTGTTTTCTGTGTGGAAATCAACCAGTGCGTCGGGCACCGACACCGCCACGCTATCGAGCAGGCGTCGCGTCAATGGCGCGGAGGACGATGCGAACGCGCCGTAAAATTTTGATTTCCACACAGGTTGTTTTACTACGACTCTGAGCGGTGCTGCAGCGTGCCTCAGCACGGGCGTTTTTTTCTACGCGACGAAGCGGCGCGTCGACCCCGCGGCCGCCTGCAACGGAATCCTGGCGGGCCTCGTCGCGATCACGCCGGGCTGCGCGACGTCGAACGCGCTCGGCGCTATGTTCACGGGCCTCGTGGCCGGGCCGCTCTACGGCGCGTCCGCGCACTTCGTGGAATACAAGCTGCGCATCGACGACGTCTGCAGCGCCGTCTCCGTGCACGCGACCTGCGGCATGTGGGGCCTCATCGCGGCCGCGCTCTTCGCAACCCCTCGGTACTACGACGCAGCTTACGAGACGAGTCGGGGCCAACGGTGCATGGGCGCGTTCTACGGCGGCAATGGCAATTCGCTCGCCGCGGCCATCGTATTCATCCTGCTGGACGCGGCCTGGGTCGCGGTCCCGGTCCTAGGCCTCTTCGCGGTCATGAAGCGGACCTGCGGCGTGCGGTCGGACTTTGGGGGCCGCACTTCGGATTCTGAGCTCGATTCGTCGAAGCACGGGGACGTGATCCTGCCCACGTCGGTCAAGATGCCCGGCTCGGCCGAGCTGCGCGCCGCGGCGGGGTCGGACGACTCCATCCTCGACGGCCTCGCGCCCGCGGGCGGCATCTCCGAGGCCAAGTCCTGACCACGCGACCCCCTCCCCCCGCCACTGGCGGCATTATAATTTGAATTCTACTACCAGTACTTACGTCTCCATGGGCCGCGCGTCGGCCTCCTCGCGGGCCCGCGCGCACTCGTCCCGGAAGCCCCGGTCCAGGAGCTCGACCTCCTGCCGCAGGTCCGTGACGGCGCCGCCCATGACCTCGACGGGCGCGCGCCCCGGCGCCGTCTCGACCTTGACGTGGCAGACGTGCTCGAGCGGGTGGGGCAGCTGGTAGCCGGCGAAGCGCGTGTCGCCATCGCGCAGGAGCTGCATCCTCAATAAATTACCGACCGTATGATCCTCCTTGTTTATCGTGAACGTGCCTGCCGAGGCGACGCGCTGGTCGGGCTCGTAGGTCATGCGCGCCTGTCCTTCGTCGAGCTGGTAGGAGCGGTGGCGTTCCGGGGCGTTCATGGTGTACGCCTGGTTTTTGGTGCTTTGCTTAGCTCGGCTGGGGTCTGCTTTTGTTTTAGGCAGCCCGAGATGTAGGGGGGGCAGCCGGCGCGCACGTGACGTGCGGCTGCGGTCACGGCGGTTGGCGCAATGCCGATGTGCTGTGCGACTGAGCTCACTCCTCGGCGCGCGTCGCAGCGATATGGGCCGCAAAATAATTAGCTAGCGGCATGTAGACACTAGCACGATCCGGCAATAATTCTTGGAACCAGCTGCAGGAAGCTCTGCGTGGTGCACGGCGCAGCCCGAATCCCATTTCCCAGCAGTATTCCATCAATAACTCCCAGAGATACAATGTCGAGCAAAGCCGCGAGCTTTGTGCGGTTCACAGTCCAGGAGGGCAAATTGGAGGAGGTTGTGGCAGCGCTGAAGGACGCCGCCCCCGGGTACAGATCTCTACCCGGGGTGCTGAGCCTGACCTTCGCCCAGACGAGCGCGAACGAGATCCGCTCCTGCGCCGTCTACGACAGTATGGCGTCCCTCGAGGCGAACGGACCCGCGTTAAAGGAGACCCTCGCCAGCGTCGTCCCGCTGCTCGCGGAGGGCGGCTTCGAGCGCGCGGTGGGCGAGGTCGTCGTCGAGGCGTGACGACCTCGTAGCCAAAACGGTGCGAAATCTTGAGCCGCCGTCGGCGAGTTCAGTTGGAGATGCCCCCGTCCTGCCCCCGTCCTTTTACTAGGATTCCGAGTAATGTTCGTCTATGGTGGGCCTGACCAGGGGGAGGTGTGGGCCCGAACGCGGGATGATCTGGACCCGCTCGAAGATTACGCCGGGGGGCAGGGGGGATATTATCACGCGTCAACGGTTCCAGTCTCGACGTACTGCGCGACGATCTCGTCGTCCGAGTCCGGGTCGACGAAGCACTCATTGGGCGGCACGCGGATCTTCGGGAAGGCGTTCAAATCAGCACCCTCGCCGGCCTTGGGGAAGTTCTCGTTCACCTCCGTGAGCGGCATGGAGGCGTAGGCCGCCGCCTCGAGCGCGCCGCCGCTCGTCTCGGGGCCGACGCTCCCGACGGACGCGTCGGGCAGGCGCAGCGCGCGCACGACGCCGACGCTCGCGAAGCTCACGTCCTCGTCGTCGTCCGTGCCGGCGTCGTCGTAGGCGCCGCTGATGACGTCGGCGACGTCTTCCGCCGACGCGCGCAGCTCGTCCTTCGGCCGGCGCGTCGGGAAGACGTCGGGCGGCGGCGGCGGCTGCGACGCCGGCGACGCGGCGGGCCGCGGCGCCGGCGCCGGCGCCGGCGACGCCGGCGGCGCCCGCACGGCGGCGGTCCGCCGAATGCTCTGCGCCGCGCGGTTGGGGCGTATTGCCGGGGGCAGGGGCTTCTCCGGCGCCTCGGCGCGTGGCGGGGCCGGCGCCTCGGCCCGCGCCGGCGCCGGCGCGGCGGCCTTTTCCGGCGCCGGCGCCGCGGGCTCGGCCGTCGCCGGCGCCGCGGCCTCGTAGGCCGCTAGCTTGGCCTCGAGCTCGCGGACGCGGCCCGTGTCGGCCTTCGCGGGCGCGGCCGCGGCGCCCTCGTAGGCCGCGAGCCGCGCCTCGAGCTCGCGGATGCGGCCCGTCGCCCGCTTCAGGCGCGTGTCGACCGTCGACTCGTCCATCGTCGTCGTCGTCGCGCTGTCGTCGTCCTTCAGGGGCGACGGCGGCGCCGCTTTGGCGGGAGGAGCCGTGGCAGGCGGTGGCGGCGCCAGCGCCGGCCGCCGCTTCAGCGCCGCCACCACCACGGCCCGCGGCGCCTCACCAGATGCGCCCAGACTGTCGACATCCAAGTCGCAGGCGAAATCCAAAATTTCGCGGCCGCCGTCCGGGGAGCCCCGACACTCAAAAAACGTCGGCGCCGCGGGTTGGTTCCGCGCCGGCGCGCAGAAGACGGCCACGAGGCACGTCTCCGCTGCTACCAAGGCCGTGCCCGACCGCCGCAGGAACGCCGCGCAGGCCGCGACGACCGCGCCGTCGCGGCACGCGCGCGTCGCATCCGCGCAGACGAATCCCGCGCAGAAGACGCCGACCAGTGGTGTTGCTTCCGTCAAGGGATCGTCGTCCAACAGAAACACCGCTCTCCTCGCCTCGTCGAGCGTCACGTAGCCACACCGCACGGCGGCGTCGTACGCGCCCGGTCTTCTGGGGAGCGACGCGCCGTTCGACCGCCGCAGCGCCGCGTCCAGCGGCGTCGGGAGGACGGCGAGCGGCATCCGCAGCTGGGAGAAGGCGTAGGTCGTGGCCGGCGCCGCGCAGGCCAGCTCGATCCTCAAAGTTGTGTCTCGTTTCGAGACGGTGGCCGCGAGGGTGAGGTCATCATTATCATCTTCGGGTCCCACGTTCTGCGTCGACACGACAACATCCAAACGCCGCCCGCCGATAGATTGCACGGCGACGTCGTCGCCAAAAACGACCGCGCGCCGCGCGGCCGTCGCGGCCGGCGGGCATTTTGTTGAATCCACGGCGCGCGCGACTTTCGATCGGGCCGCCACGGCGCCCACGAAGCGCCGCGTGTCGTTTGATTCATCCACGAAGTCGTTGAGGGTGCGTGCGCAGTCCGCGGTCACGACGACCGCCGGCGCGTCGTCGGCCAGCGACGCGCGGAAGGGCGCCGAACACGCGCGGTCCCAGAGCACACTCGTCGTCGACGGGAAGCGGACAGCTCCAAAAGCGAGGCCGCTCTCCCGGGTGGCGGGTTGCTTGGGCGACGGCCGCGGCGGCGGCGCGCGGCGCGGCTGCGGCGGTTGTAGGGTTGCGGAGAAGCGCGTGTCGTCGTCGCTGTTCTCCTGGAAGTAGCCGCCCTGGCCGGAGAAGGACATCTTTTAGCAGCGCGCGCTGGCAGGCTCCCGCCTTGTGGCTCCGTCTGCGGCGGTTTCGCGACGAGCGGCTTTGAGTCGTGGATATATGGTTGCAACGGTTATCAGCGGTTGCCTCGAAGTGCTATTTAGCCGCAGCAAGCTGCCTGTCGCGCGCAGCTTTCAAATCAGCTCAGGCGCCTCAAAAACAGGCGCGGGTTTTGTGTGAAAATAATTCGCTTTTGTAGTCATTGTAACACCACTCAGACCGATCACCGAGCGCTGGAGACACTCCTGTGTGAGCGAGGCAAAGCAAGTGCGCCGCGAGGCAGCACACTCGCGCAGCCGCGAAATCGGCAAAATCCCGGCGGCATCGCTGCGTAGTGCTCCTGGGACAACGCGTGCCGGACGTGCGCCCGCCGTGCCGGGCAACCCGGTCTGCAGGCCACCTTGCGCGCCTGACCCCGGTCCGGCTCGACCCGCCCTGACGCCCCACGTCGCGAACTTCGCGACGACCCGCCCGGCCCGAGAGTCTCCCGGAGCCACAGTCCGGGGCCACGAGCGTCAGCACACCACCTCGCCGAGTTCGTGGCCACTGCCCTGAGACGACGACCGGGGCCCCTCCCAGGCCCCACTACTACGTCTCCCCTCGCCGTTGAGATCTCCTTTCGCTCGCGAACAGCCTCGTTAGGCGCCGCCCCAACCCGCACACGGGCAAATGGTATCAACCGATCGCGCTAGCTAGCGGCATGTAAGACACTAGCGAGGCAAAAAAGTGTCATAAGATCGATGTCTGGTTTCATCTGTAGACGGGCGGCGCGGGGCGTTCACGGTGGCGAAGAGGTTACTCTAGAACACCTCGCCCTCCCCTCGCAACGCGAGGCAAAACTGCCAGAGGTCTGGCTCGAGCTCCACTTGGGGCAATCGGTGAGTCTCGGCGACCCGAATGCCCTTTGCCGGCTCAAGTCAGGCCTGCCAGCGGTGCGCCCAAAAGACCGCGCGATCGACGTCTGGCTCGAGGAGCTCCTCTCGGGGAAATCGGTGAGTCTCGGCGACCCGATTCACCCGAATGGCCTAGACCAGGAGGGAGGCTTGCCAGCGGTGCGCCCAAAAGACCGCGCGAGCGTCGTCGTCCGCGCGTGCACGCTGCGAGACCTCGGCGGCCGGATCTTGAGTGAACTCGAGGACCGGGCCGTCGCGGTCGTCAGCAACGCGGCGCGCGTCGGCGACGACGACGAGTCGCGCGTGCTCCTCCCGGTGAGCGCTAGAGGCGGCGCCTTCCGCGACTTTGCCGGGGCGCACATCCCGCAGGCGTATGAGATCGTCCGCGCGGCGGGCCGCGACCTCGTGAAACGCCTCGGGGCTTGGGAGTGCGGATGGGGCCCGCGAAACTCCCGCGTGGCGGTGCAGACGTACGGTCCGAGGTTGGTCCTGCCGGCCTCGGCTCTGGACTTCGACCCGGCGATGACCGCCCATGTGCGCGCCCGCGTCCATAATTTTCTAGCGGTGAGTCACTAGCAAGCAAAAAAGTTGCATACGCACGCCTTACACACCACATCATCGAAGCGTCGTGTACAAAGCAGTGCTCTCGCCTCGAGCATTTCGCGATGCGCTGCATGCGCCGGCCTCGCTGCGATGAACTCGCGTTCAAAGAGCTGTGCACATAGGCCGACGCCTTGACTGGAGCTGGGCGCTCCGAGGAGCCGCTGCGATGCGGGCGCCTCGTGACGGCCGGCGCGACCGGCTGCAAGACGGTATGCGCCTTGATGCTGCGGCTGAAGGGCGACGGCCACGCCGACCGCGCGCGCGGCCGCTTGGGCGGCGCCTTCGCGATGGGCTATTTGGTGGTTCCTCCTCACGGCGCGTACTTCGGGGACAACGAGGCCCTGGGCGACACGGCCGCCGCGTGGGCGTCGCTCCCCGTCTCCTTGCCCGGCCTTTTCGGCCTCTCGCGAGTCATCCGCGAGCCGGTCGGCGTCTTCGACCGGCTCCACTTCCCGACGTCGTCGGTCGACGGCGCGGTGTTCGAGCAGCTGCCGCTCCTGCAGGACACGACCAAGCGGCTGGCGCCGGAGCGGCGCACGATCGTGGTCACGGGGCGCAACGTTACGGTCGAGGACGCGTACGCGGCGCTCTCGGCCCGCGTCGCCGAGGTCGCGAGGTGCGGCGCCCGCTTTACCTCCGCCGAGGGGCTCGGAGACCTGCCCGACGCGCGGCTGTTTCCGGACATCGGAGTGGTCCCGTGGCGGCCGTCGAGACACGGCGGCCTGTGCCAGGGCTCGGGCGCCGGGCCGTGCACGTGCCGCGACGGCTGCGCCGCGTACGCGAACTTCTCCTACGCGGACGCGGGCGGTTCGACGGACCCGCAAGTCGTCCGGGCGGCTGCCGACGCCGTGCGAAGCCTGCCCCCGACGTGGTGCGCGACGTGCTGCGCCGCGGTGTGCGAGGGGACGACGAGGTTCCCCGTCGACGTCATCAACACCGTCTGCGAGGGCCCGGGCGGCGGCGCGCCGTGCCTCGAGAACGGCGGCTGCGGGTCGTTGAGCCCGGCTTACGGGCTCGTGCCCTACGTCGGCGCGCCGGCGGACCGCGACTCGTTCGCGCTCGCGGCGCGCCAGGCGTTCGCGAGGGGCGAGCGCGACGGCCTCGTCGCGACGCACTGCGCGGAGTGCGGCCGTCGAGCGGCGGCGCTGGCGGGCGGCGTCGTGTGCATCCCCTTGCGCACGGGCCTCTGCGTGGGCACGGGCGGCGCTGCGTGCCCGGGCGCGACGCGAGCGACGTGCGTGGTCGTGGCCACCGCGGGCGCGACGGGCGCGGCGCTCGGCGCGCGCGTCGCGCAGACGCGCGCGACGCTGCGGCAGCTCCGGACGCATTGCCCCAAGTGCGGCGATGCCGAGGCGCGGACGCGCGGGTCCTTCGTGTGCGTGCGCCTCGCCGGCGGCCGAACTCACTACTGCGACGGCCCCTCCGCCGGCTCGCCCTGCCCGGGCAACGGCTTTTTGGGCGTTCAGGCGCACTTCGACCTCGCCGACGCCGGCGGCTCTGGGGACGGCGACGACATCTATGACGCGTTCTTCGCGGCGCGCCGAGGCGGTCGCGTGCGCTTTTGTAAGGGCTGCGCCGTGCGCGCGGCGACCGACAAAAAGTTTGTGATTTGCATGACGGGCGCGCTCCGGCGGTCGAAGGCTGAGGCGACGAAGGTCATCATGAGCGCCTGGACGGTCGCGGGTCCTTCACTCGCGGATTGGGGCAAGGGCATCGGGCTGTGGAAGAACGACCGGTTGGGACAACGCGAGCTGGACAAGGAAGTCGCGAAGTTCCAGGAGCGCGCCGCCGACCTCGCCGCGGCGCCGGCGCCGGCGCCGGCCGCCGCGCCGCCGGCTGCGACGCCGGCGACGGCGCGCGCTCAGCCGGTGGACGTTTCTGCGCCGGCGCCGGCACCGGACTTCCTCCCCTGGCGCCCCTCCGCACGGAGGAAGCGGACGCGGTCGCCGAGTCCTTCGCGGTCGCCGAGTCCTTCGCGGTCGCCGAGTCCTTCGACTGTCAAAAGGATCCGGTCCGAGGCCAACGCGGTCGAGACAGACGCTGCGCACGCGCTCCTTCAGCTGTCGTTCCTGTGACCCTCCAGCGCCTTCTTTCTCGCGTCGGCGGGGCGGGGGTGTTGTTTAACTTTCTTTTGTCTTCTTCACAGCCAATGATCCCTTGTCTGCGCGCGCGCGGGTTTTACTGCGAAGTGTCAACAAAGGGCTGGCCCGCATCGACGGCCGTCGGCACGGCTCCACCGCCACCGCTCCTGAGGCGCCCCGGGCGTCCTCGAATATGTATCTCGGATGGCGGCCACCGGGCGCGGGCCATGTGATGGGATTGGACTCAAATTCAAGCCTCGAACGGACAAACGCACCCCTCAGACTGATCACCGAGCACTGGAAGCACTTCTGAGTGAGCGAGGCAGGCTGCGCAAAATACCAGGCAGCCTGCACACTCGGGCGCCGTGAAAAGACGCAAAATCCCAGGCGCATCGCTGCGTAGTGCTCCTTTGCACATCTCAAAAAAAGGCGAGCGGCGCTGCTTCTGCTGCGCCGGCGACGCGCTGCCGACCTCTGCCGAGGGAGGCCATAGGAAGCCATACCCCAGCGTCGGGCTTGACGCCGGCGACCGGAAAAGCTGCGCGCGAAGCCAAGCATTAATTACGAGCGGCGCCGGCGGTCGGCAGCGAGCAGCGCACATAGGCGCGGTACCCGGTTACCCGCGCGAGCTGAAAGGGCTCACACAAAACCGGGACATACACCGATGATGCGCTTCTTCGCGGGGGGCTCCGGCTCGCCGAGGCGGAGTTCCGTCAGACGTAAGGACGACGGTTTACCGGATGGCTCTTCAGAGCGACCGGCCATCGGCGTCGATCAAGTGTTAGCGTTCCTCGAGAGGAAGCGGGGCAGTGCGGGCACGTCGCGAGGCGACCCGGGCCAGATCCCGAGTCATGTGGTGGACGCCTTGGGCCCGGGCTGGGTCATGCGGGGCGGCCTCGGGGCTGGTGCGTACGCGAAGGTGTTCGAGGCGAGCTGGGTCGGCACCTCCAATAGCAAGGGAGGCACGGTGCCCTGCGCCATCAAGGTCATGCGTGATGTGGATATGGAGTCGTGGGAGATCTCCCGGAGGTTTGTTCGCGAATTGTTAGTATTGAGAAGGTTGCGGGAAGCTCCCGGAGTCGTGAGTTTATATGGCTGCTCGACGCCATCAGATAGGTCATCGAGACACAGACGAGATTTATACCTCTGGTTCGAGGCCTGTGTAGTTGATTTCAGACAGCTCACGAAGATGGAGTGTTATATGACCCTGCCTGATGCGAGACGCTTAACAAGAGAACTTATTACCGCGATGAGACATATCCACTCGAAGGACGTCATTCATAGAGATATAAAACCGGCGAATCTATTATTGCACGGGTCCGGAGCATTAAAAGTTTGCGACTTCGGCCTGGCGCGCATCGCGCCGCGCGAACGGTCTCCCATGCCGCACCCGGAGAAGACCACACCCCCGAAGTCAAAACGCGTGCTGCCGGCGGCCGACGACGTCGAGGCGCTGACGGGCGACTTCGACAAATTGGACGTGGAGACGGGCCAGGCCGGTTCGAGTCCTGTGGTGGCGACGCAGGACATCGACGTCGGCGACGGCGAGTCCGACGAGGAGACGACGGGCGCGCAGACCCCGACCGTCGGCCAGCGGCCGGAGATGCGGCGGACCTACACGGAGCACGTCGTTACGAGGTGGTACCGGTCCCCGGAGTTGGTGCTGTTGCAGCCGTATGGGTTCGCGGTCGACGTCTGGGCTTGTGCTTGTGTCATTGCGGAGTGTTTCCTGGGCACTTGTAAAGAAGTTGTGGAGCATAGGGAAGGCAGAAGGCCGCTGTTTCCCGGTAGAAGCTGCTTCCCGCTCTCGCCGGCGGCCGGGGGGCGCGGCGGCTGGCACCAGAAGAATGATCAGCTCCAAGCCATCTTTCGGGTGCGGGGCACGCCGACGCCCGCGGAAATTGATAGTTTGGAGCACGACTACAAGGGCATGAAAGCTTACCTCCGAAGGTTGCAGCCGCGGCAGGCGTCGGACTTGCATCGCGTGCTGCGGGGCGTTCCATCAGACTGTGTTGATTTATTAGACAAGATGCTTACGTTCCTACCAGAAGATAGACTATCATTGGACGAAGCCTTACAACACCCCTACCTCCAGGGGCTCCCCGAAGGAAAACTGGAAAGGGACGGCTCGTCCGGCTTCCTCGAGCCCTCGGAGACGGCGGTCGGCCCGGCCATGTCGCGCATTGAAGATGATGATGCGTGGGAGCGCGTCGCGCAGCACCGCGCGGATCGGGATATGTCGAACGTCTTGTGGCGGCTCGTCGAGCGCTTTCCTTCCGAATTGGCGCCGCGCGGCGGGCTCCTGGGCCACGAGGAGCTCGCCCAAGTGCCGGCCGCTGCTGTGCAACCGCGGCGCCAGAAGAGCGCCGCGTCCAAAGCCTTCTCGTCGCTGCGGCGGCTGCTGCCGTCGGGGTCCGGCTAGGCTCTGCTCCGATGATGATCCGTTCGTGCGGTGCGACACTATCTCTGTGTAATTTCGCGGTGTATCTAACTTTGAAGGAGATCTGTGGAGCCGCGGCGTCGCGCGTTTTTTTCCGCCGGTTTTTTTTACTCCGGACGGCACGCATGCCCATCACCACTCCTCCCCAGAGCCCCAAAGAAGAGTCGTCCCCGCGCCAGGGCCCCCCGCGCACAACCTCGCAATAGTAGTATTTTAACCAAAGGCCAACAGTTGGGTGCAAAAAGCGCACAAAAGCGCACAAAAGCGCAGCCCCTCGCGACGACTACCGCAGCCCCTCGCGGCGAATTTTCCGGTACCGCGCTCCGTCGCGCCGCAGGACCAACGCGGAGGCTGGTTGAGGGAGTAAGTCTGCCAAGGCAGTCTCAGTTGGAAGCGGGCCAATGGCGTACCTGAGCCACGACGCCTGGGAGGCCCAGCTCCAGCACAAGGCGCCGCGCGCCATCCTCGATAGTTACAACCGGGGCTACGAGTCGTATCAGGAAGAGAACGTGCCGCCTCCCCGAAGGCCGCAGCGCTGGGCGTCGCCCAGCGAAGCCTTGATGCGTCGCCCTACGCCCGTGTCCCCGCTCGAAGAGGCCGACGCCCAGTTCGAAAGGCGGGCGACGGTCAAAGCCGCGCATGCTTTAAAGGCTGACCTGGAAGACATGCTCCGATCAGGGCTCAAAGTAGTGGGAAACGACGCGAGGGAAGCGAAGGCGGCGACGGACTACCTGAAGGGCGACATGGAACTCCGAAGGAGGGAGTACCAGGAGACGCAGCGGTCCTGCCAGACGCTGGAGCTCGCTCTGGAGGCACTGCGGCACGAGTCCGAGTCGAAGCGGGACTGGTTCGCGCGCCGAGATGCGGAGCGGGCCGAGGAGGAGGCCTGGCGGCGGCGCGTCGACGCGGACGTCGCGCAGTTGCGAAGTGACCGGGACGAGTTGCGGCGCCAAAACTCGGAGCTGCTCGAGACGGTCAGGAGGATGGCCGGGGGCGATGGAATGGAAGGGGACGTCGTCGCGCGGGCCCAGGTCCAGGCGCACGCCGCGGCGTCGGCCGCCGTCGTGCCGGTCCAGGCTCATCTGGAGAGAGAATTATCTTTGGTAAGACGCCACGTCGCGGCCCTGCGGTCCGGCGGCTCCTTCGAGAACATCGCGCCGGGTGACGTTGATGAGGCGCTCACATCTCAGCGACCGTCCGAGCTCCTCATCAAGGGCGTCGTCGCCGGCGCGGTCTCCGAGGCCGAGACGAGGCTTGAGGAGAAGCTCGCCAAGGCCTTACCGGTGAAGCTCCAGCCGACGCTCGAGCGACACGCCGAGCGCGCCGCCAAGGACGCCGAGGACCAGGTGTTGGCCAAGCTCCAGGCGGCCGGGACGCGCGGCCGAGGTGGTTTGTTAGCTGTCTTGGGTGGCGACGCCGCG
Organism: Pelagomonas calceolata; assembly: GCA_918797485.1. Taxonomy (NCBI): domain Eukaryota; class Pelagophyceae; order Pelagomonadales; family Pelagomonadaceae; genus Pelagomonas; species Pelagomonas calceolata. The sequence goes on along the minus strand of CAKKNE010000006.1, from coordinate 97,579 downwards.
TTTGGAAGTGAAGCCGCCGACCAGGCTCAGGAAAGGAAGCGGAAGGTCGACGCGGCCATCGCTCGTACGGAAGAGCACGATACTTTATTACGAGATCTGCGGGACGAGGTGCGGCGCACTCAGGACCGCGTGAAGAACCGGGAGCAGTTCCTGGAAGATGAAGATCGAAAACGGACTAGAGAGGTGGAGGACGCCTGCCAGAAGGCCCTGGCCAAGGCCGCGGAAGCTTTGGACGCAACTAAGCAAACTCAATCATTCGTCGATGCCGCGGAAGCCGCGGCGCGCACGCGACGGGATCGCGACCGGGCGGAAGTGCTCCAGAAGTGCTCCGTGTATGCCGACGAGGCGCGCGCCGACGTTTCGGCGTTGCGACGCCAGCACGCGGACACGCTCGCGGCCATTTCCCAGCTAGAAGCCAAAGAGCAAGACAGAAGGAACCAGGCCATCGCCGACGTCGAGAACATCCCTGCTGTTAGGCGAGCTGGTGCTGCTTCTTCTCGTTTGGATGCGCTCGAGGAAGGCGTCAAGTCGCTGGAGACGCACGTCCGCGGCGCCATCGAGACGTCGCTGAGAGAACGCCAGGGCGACCTGGAGGTGCACGATCGTAGAGTGAAACGCTTGGAGGCCTGGCGCGACGGCGGCGACCGCGTCCTCGGTGCCGAGGCGACTTTAGAGAGATTGGCCGACGCCGACAACCTGCTCAGGAAAGAAGATCAGTCCCAGAACCAACGGTTAGCCGCCATGGACGAGCAGCTCGCGGCTTTGAAAGCCCACGCGCAGTCGCTCCAACCGCAACGCGTGGCGCGATGTGAACGGGATGCGCAAGATGCCCTCGCGAAGGCGCAAGCGGCCTCCGAGAATTCGGATCGGAGGTTTTCCCAACAAAGAGAAACGTTGGAGGGCATCCAGAAGAAGTACGAGGCCTTCTTGACCTCGTCGAAGCGCCAGGTCGAGGAACTCCAGGACAAGTTCCGCACCACACAACAATATGAGCGAAGAGTCGCGACGGTGGAAACGGAGCAGAACGATCTGAGGCAGTTAATACAAAGACACCACGGCGAGCTCGCCGCGTCGCAGACGCTGGCCGTCGAGAAGCTCGCGAAGGAAATGCGCGATCTCGAGAGAGATCGACGGGTGGAACTAGATGGCGTCCGGAACGTGGCCAAGGGTGCGCTACAAAGGACGGATCGTGTTTTAGTGGAGTTAGATGCCGTCGCGCGGCGCGTCGACGAGCTCCACTCCGATGTTAGATTGGAGCACGGCCGCGCTTCCTTCCAGCGCGCGTCGTCACCGAGTCACTTCGGCGGCGATGACAAGACCACGACGTCGCCGCCGCCGCCCTCGTCATCTTCCTCAAAGCGGCAGCAGGCGCCGGGGTCCGTGCGCACGGTGCTCGCGCGCGGCGGCGGTGTCCCTTCGGAGACGGCGTCGTCGTCCACGAAATCGGACGACCCGCTCGGGCGTTCCAGAAGAGTGGTCCTGTCGAAGCCCAAGGACGAGGCCTTCTCGTCGCCGGTCGAGAAGATCAAGCCGAAGAAGAAGAAGTCGCCGCCGCCGGAACCCGTCGAGGAGGCCAAGGCGCCGTCACCCAAGGCCTACAAGTCGCCCTTCAGTGACTCCGAGGCCTCCCTGTCGGCTCGCAAGCCCTACAAGAGCCCCTTCGGCAACCCCGACGTGCCCGCGCCCGCACCGTCGCCGCCGCTGCCCGGTAGAAGCTCCTACACGCTGCCCGACGACGAGACGCTGCCCGAGCCCTTCACCAAGGAGGCGTCGCCGCCACAAACCGCGCCGAAGAAGCCCTACCGGAGCCCCTTCTCGCCGGCGCCCGCGCCCGCGCCCATCGACGGCCCGGCGAAGAACTCTCCCTCAAACAGCGACAACTCCTGGGACGACTCCGAGTCCGACGATGGTGATATTGCCGAGGCGCCGCAACCGGCGCCGTCGTCCGACGACGATGAAGTGCACATCCCGACGCTGGGGGAGGCGTCGCCGGCACAACCGGCGCGCACGCGCCGCACGCTCGCGGACTCGCACGACTCCGCGTCCGTCGACGACATCCCCGAGATCGACACGCTCGACGCCGTGAGCGCGTCGCCCCAGTACTCGTCGCGGCTCGGGCGCCAGGCGTCCGTCGTCGAGGGCGATGATGGGGACTCGTTTGAGGAGAGCGACTGAGTTTCCCCGCGTGCTGCCGCCGGTAAGAAGTTTTACTACATCATCATGTTACGGTGCCTGGCGGGCGGCGAGGGCTTGCCCTGCATCGCAGGAAATTTCTAGCGTAAACTCTCTAGATAGAAAAAGGTACTAGCGGCCAGCTCGACTGTGTCGAGCGCTATCCTCAGCGTAGGCGAGCGCAGAGGAGTCGTGAAGGCTGTTTCTGTAGCCTCAAGGCCTCCACAGTTCTCATTTGAATCGCTCTCGCACTGCGAGCTCGTCTGTTACGGCCACACAACTACCTGTGGAAACCCTCTGCTGGCCAGCCAATCCACACGCCGCGGCAGCCATGTTCGGCAAACGCGCACCACCCGCGGTCGAACACGCGCCCGGCTCCTACGCCGCGGTCCACGCCAAGTTCGCGCAGTACCACCAGTTGCCTGGCAACTGTAACGCGCACGCGTTCACGCTGTTGCTCGGTCTCCTCGGCACCGCCGGTCTCATTATCCGAGGCTGCGTCTCCCTGAGCAAGGACAAACAGAGAGCAAATGTTGCGCGCGCCACGGCCGCGAGCGTCTGGCTCGCCTACGCCGTCGCCCTCTTCGCGACGGACGTGCCGAATCTGCTGGCGGCGAAGTGCGCCTGCGTGCTCTTCGTCGTCTCCATAGTGTCGTTGCGGCTCGACCTGGGCTGGGCGGCGTCCGTCGTACTCGTTGTGCTGGGCTACGGCTTGCAGGACTTAGCTCATATCATCTATGGAGAAGAGACGCTCCAAGCCAACAGCTGGGGCGCTGCAGATGTCCAGGCTACGGACATGATCTCGATGTTCTTCGAGCACGTCGTGTACCTGCTCCCGTTAACTGTGGAGTCGGCGTCGTCCACGATCCAAGCTGTCTGTACGCTCTTACCCGCTCTGTTGGTGGCGTGGGGCAACCTGTCGATAGACTCGGACTCGCTGCCTGGCCTACCCTTCCTGCCGGCCAAGAGCCGTCTGTTACAGGGCAAATTCACGTCCCCAGAGGACGTGAGAGACCTGAAAGCGTGCCGTACCTGGTGCGTCCAGAAGGGTCCGAACCACGACATGACGTCGCACTGGTGGATGTCGGATCTCGACGAGCCTACGCTCAAGGCCTTCGAGAGGTTAGCGACGGGCAAGGTCGTCGACGACTTATTTAGGACCAAGTTCAGCAAGGCGGGCTACGCGCTGGAACCCGTAAGGGGCATGAACGAGCTCTACGTAAGCGCCCCGTGCCGCCGCGACGAGTCCAGCAAGAATTCGGACGACGTGTTCTTCACGGAGCACGTCGACGGGCCGTACTGCTTCTTTCCGTTTGCGTCGGTGTTCCGGTGTATCGTAGCCATGGACGCGAACGTCGCGGGCTATGAAACGCACTTTCCCAACGCCCACGCGGACTGCCAGGCCGTCGAAGGTGATATTCTCGGGTTCGACTTCCACCGCGAGTCGCATTTCATCTCGACGAAGCCCGGCGGCGCCTGGCACCCGGACAACGTCGAAGCCCTCAAGCAGGACCCCACCCAAAAATGGCGCATGATCCTCAAGCTGCACTACGCCGTCGCGCCGCGAGGGCTGTGGTGGTGCTGCGGCAAGCCTTTACATTGGTTGTCTACCAAGTACAACGAGGCGTTCCGCGCGCTCTTTCTGGCCACGATCGCGCCCCAGTCGAAATTTGAGAAGTTCGTGGCCGACTTAGGTGTGAACGGTACCACCGTGGCCTACAACGCCGTCGAGAAGTACGTGGGCTTCGGCAACGTGTGCTTCTACGCGGCGTTGGCCTTATTGTCGTCGGTGACGTCCTACGACGTCTTCCTGTACGGGACGCAGTACCTCCATTACCTGAGATATATCTGTACGTACTACGTCCGCAAAGGCGTGGCGTTCGGCGCGTTCAAGCGGGACGTGTTGCTATTTAAATCAATTGCTCTCATGCAATTATTCGCTTTATACGCGTCGCCGCTGTGGAAGGAGACGACGTGCGAGCCGGTGCCCTGCTTCCGGCCCGACTCTCTGGTTCTGATCATCGCTGGCTACTTTGTCAGCCTGTGCGCGACTGCGGCGCTCGGCGTCGACGGAACCTACTTCGGCATCGAGCTGGGCGTGGTCAAGGCGGACTACAAGTTCGTGACCAAATTCCCCTACAACGTGCTGCCGCACCCCATGATCCTCGGCCAGGTCGTCGCTTTGCTGGGTCTGCACGTCGTGCCGCAAGTCGGCGCCGCGAGGCCGTACCTGATCCCGATTCACGTCGCGCTCTACCTCATCCACATGACGCAGGAGATCTACGACGTCCACGACGGCATCCCGTGGTACAAGCGCAAGGAGGTCTCCAAGCTGGCGTAGGTCGCGTCGCGGGTAAATATAGAATTGACACAATTTATCTCTTAATTGAACGTCCCCTGTTTGAGGGCTATCCGCCGCGAGGCCCAGGCAGCGCCCGCTGCCCGTCGCCGCGCCCGGCCCCCTTTGGGATCCATGCCCGCGCGCGCCGCCACCGTGTAGAGCTCGTGGAAGGTCACGGCCGAGTACGTCGCTTCCAGCACGGACTGGATCGTGCGCTCCGCGCGCACCAGTTCCATACCGTAGTGGATTAGCTCGCAGGCGTCGGCGCCGACCTGTGCGCAAATCAACCAAGTGAGTCGGGTGCATGCCGCGAAAGTTGATTTGTGCACTGGCCCCCACAATGTGCACGCCCAGGATCCTCCCGGACCCCTTCTCAAAAACTAGTTTCAGCAGGCCCTCTGGCGCGAACACAACGCCTCGTAAACACTGCTTGTAGAGCGCCAGGCCCTCGTCGGCCTCGTACCCTATGGAATCGGCCTGCTTCTTCGACAGGCCGAAGTAGGCGACCTCCGGCGTGGACCAGAGCCCTACCGGGAACTGGAAGGGGTTCGATGCCAGCGACGCCGGGTCGTAGCGCGCGCCCGTCGCGCCCAGCCCCTCGTCGAGCGAGCAGTAGTCGCCCACCGTCGAGAACATCGCGCCCACCGCCGCGACGGCCTGTGCGGCGCCCGTAGATGCCAAGAATGGTCTTCCTACAACATCTCCAGCGGCATAAATCGAGTGCTGCGCCGTGCGGCAGCGCAGCGTGCCGTCCACGGTGATGTCTCCATATTCATCGAGTTCGATGCCGGCCTCCTCGAGGCCCTGCGTGGGAAATCAACTGAGATGAGAACGCGTCGATGGCGTGGGGGTCGACGCGATGATTCAGCACCGCGTCGCGCCAGGTTGTCGGTATTGGGCTTCCGCCCCACCGCGGCGAGGTAGGCGTCCACTCTCAACTCTTGAACGGAACCCTTGACGGGGCCGCCGCCGGGGGCTTGTAATTTAACAACGACGGGCCGCGGCCTTTCGGGCACCTCAAATGCCACGGCCTCCGCGCCCTTTACCGTGCGGATGCGCTTCGCCTTTAGATCGGCCAGGACTGCGGCGGCGATGTCCTTGTCCAACCCGATCTTCGATAAAGCTCGAGCTGGATTCTGATCTCGCACAATGAGCGTGACCTCAGCCCCTAAACTCGCGAAGATCTGCGCGAACTCGATGGCGACGATGCCGGAACCGGTGATGGCGATGCTCTTGGGGAGGTAGGTCAGCGTGTTTATGCTATCTGATTCGAAGATGCGCTTACCGTCGAAGGGGATCCCTGGAATTCGGAACGGCCGCGACCCGGTGCACAGCAAAATGTTGTCCGGCGAGAGCTTCCGTTGATTATCGATGCAGACCGTCTGGCCGCCGTCCGCTAAGACGGCCTTTCCCCTTATATACTCGACGCCGGCGCTCTCGACGTCCAGGAAGGCCGCGCGCGCGTTCGCTCGGGCGAGCGACGCGCAGGAAAACTTTATCTGGTCCCATATCGAAGTATCGTCCAAACCCATCTGCCGCAGCGTCTCGACGGAGAACTTCTTCGCCGTGTCGCGCAGGGCCTTGGAGAACAGGCCCGACGGCGCGCCGAACGACAGGTCCTCGCCGTCCGCCGCGGACAAGGCTCCGGAGAACTCCGGCGCATCGATCAACGCGACGGATTTGCCCAGCTCCGCGGCGCGCAGCGCTGCGCTGGTGCCCACTGGTCCCGCGCCGACGATGGCGAGGTCGAGGGCTCTGGCCGGGAGCGCTAGCAGCAGCGCGACGAGTGCGGTCATCGCCGCCTACCGGGATTAGCACGGTAGCCGCGCACGAAATTGATTCGTTCAACCACTGATGCGGCGTGTCGCGGCGATGGTGTCAAGTTGAGGGCAGTGAGAGCAGTGGCTGAACGATGCTAAGGATTGCACCCCTGTCCGGTGCTGCTGTAGGATGGACGTGTGCCGTCAAGGAGGCGCTCAATATCGTAGAATGCCGCAGGCCAGTGCGGGCCAAGATTTAGCTCGCGCACGAGCTGCCGCTAGCGTGCTGTAAGACACTAGCAAACGGGCAGCCGGCGTTTCGTCGTTATTGTAGCGCAGTTCCCTGCCTGTGGCGTTATTCAGCCCGCGTGGCATCGCTACAGTACAGCGGGGCAGCCCAACTCCAAAATTTGCACCAGTTCGTGTGTTGTCAACAAAGCCACTGTCAACTGGCAGGGCAGCGTACGCGTCGAGCTATCGGCAAGCGTCTCGAATCGACACGCAGTCGAGCCCACAAACCATGCCCCACAACCTGGTCCAGTTAGCGGTAGCAGCACGCGAGGCTAGCGGCGCACCACGCGCCGTCCCCGCAATCGATGAACACCGCTCCGACGACGAGGGCGTCACACCGGCGGACGAGGTGGAGGACCGGTGGATGAGGCGTCTGGCCGCAATTCTCGAGGCGCCAACGGGCGAGAATAGCTCCGACGCCGCGCAACTGACGACTGATTTGTGGATCGGCGGCCGCAGCGCGGCGATGGACGTCCTAGCCGCGAACTCGCGAGGCATCACGGACCTCGTCAACATCTGCGAGCCGTGGTGTCCGCTCGGACCCAACTCGGAAAGCATCCAGTATGTGGGCATTGAGGCGGAGGACCGAGCATCGTTTCCAATACTTTCGGACAAGTGGTACGGCAAAATTCGCTCGCACGTGTGTGCCGGACGAACACGGGGCGCGGTATTTCTGATTCACAGCGACGTCGGCGCGAATCGTTCGGCGGCCATCGCCGCCGCGCTATTGCTCGACGACGGCATCAATAATTTGATCGAGATCGTCCGCCTGCTCAAGGAACGGCGACCACGGTGCCTGACGAACAAGGGCTTCCGCCTCGAGCTCGTGCGCAAGGCGCGCCGGATGAATCGCCTGGCCGGGCCTGACGACCCAGACTACGAGCCGCGGCGACGACCAGGGCTACTCAGTTAACACATACATTATAACACGTCCATGAGCGACTTCCCCAAAGCCCCACTCTCCGCGCCCGGCAGGAACGCCTCCGCCAAATCACAAAGCACCTTGAGCCGCTTGAAGGACCGCCGGTACGCGCCGCAGTTGGTATCGGCCTCGCCCTTCTGCCGCTGGCGGTAGAGGAACGGATTTTCGTCCACGAGCCGATAGGACCAGGCCCAGCGCATATAGTCCAACAGCGCGAGCATGAACAACCGATGCGTGTCTGGAAAGGGCCAGGGCCGCTCCTTCCTCAACTCCGGACCCACCTCGTTCACCAACGCGTGATGGTAAAGCCAGAGCGCGTGCGCGTAGTCGGACGCCGTTTCGTCACTTGCGGTGGTTGCCAAGTAATAGACCACATCGTGGACGCCGCAGCCCCAGCCGCACCACTGCCAGTCAATGACGTAGGCATCGTGCTTCCGCATGAAGATGTTGCCCCCCTTGAGGTCGCCGTGGATTAACGTGCGCGGCGCCGCGGCCAGCCAGTTATCGATGTCCTGGGCGACGGCCGCGAGGCGCTTCCCCACGTCGCCCGCGGGCGGCGTGAACTCCGCGTCGGCGCCGAACGCCAGGCGCCACTGCGAGTAGGTCTTCGGGAGCTTTTTTTCTTCGCCCGTCGGGCGCACTCGAAGTGACGTGTGGCCGCCCAGGGCCCACAACCCGAGCCCGTCGAAGCCCGCGTGCTTCAGGCGATAGCCTAGCGCGTGGAAGCGTGCCAGCCACTTGAGGCAGCGGTAGTCCTGCGTCTCCGTGAGGCACGCTTCCTGGACGAAGTTCGGCTTGGACAGGTACTCGAGCGCGAAGAGGTACCGTCCTTCGCCGTCGGACTCCACGGCCAGGACCTGTGTGGAAATCAACCAGTGGGTCGGTTGCACGAAGTCATTTCTCGGCGACGACGTGGCCACGCTGGCTCCGTCGAGCGGTGACGCGGCGATTTTGATTTCCACACAGGCAAGGACCCGCGGCGCGTAGATCGACTGCTCGAGAAGTAGTGGTACTAAATCCCGCAGACAGCGGTACTCGTTCTCGTGGGACCGCCTCGTGCGCTCCTTGGTCTTGGCGGGCAGGTCTCTCTTATTAGCATTGGCGTCGACATATTTGAGGACGCAGAGCCGCGGCCGCGCGGTCGGCCGCGCGAAGAGCCCCGCCGGAATCGCGTCGGCCGGCGGCCTGTGCTCTTCGTCGGACGGCCCCGCCGGCACGGTCTCCGAGGGCCCGCCAGTAGGCTTGTGCCACTGCGACGCCTCCGCCGCGGGCGACTCTTCAGTAGACTCGGCTTCGCCAGTAGGCTTGTGCCACTGCGACGGCGCGGCCGCCGCGAAGCCGAGCCGCCGCGCGACGGAGGCGAGATCCCGCATGCGTCTCATCACAGACTCGCGGCCGTGGCCTTGCAAGGAGACGCCGTTCACCGAAGCCAATCGCGCCCCCAGGACGCCGCCCGCTTTGTGAGCGCGCGCCTCGGCCTCTTCGTCCACAAACCCGACAATAACCAGCGCGCCGTCCTTCCACTCAAATTTTATATTTGCCGGCGCGCCCGCCGCGAGCCGCAGGACACGCTCCTCGTCTTCTCCATACAACTCCTGGATCCATCCATCCGCGGGGTCGCCCGACGGCGCCGGCCGCTTCGATATGTCCTCGTGCATGGCCTGAGTCCGCGAAAAGGCCGGCGGGCCGATGCGGAAGGGGTACTCCTTCTTCAGAGGCCGCGGCGGCGGCGGTCGCAATGGTTTGGCGTGCGACTTGCGCGGCGCGGCCACGCGCTGTATCGCCTCGACGACGTCCTCCTTTACATGAGACGGTCGCAGGAACCGCTCCTTCTCCCTATATTCTCTTGATATCTTCTCCAGCCGATCCTTCTCGGCCTGGCGCACGACCTTGACCGGATCGAACTCCGTGTCGAACTCAGGATGCTTCTTTCTGACAATTTCCGGCGGCCGCGCGGCCCGCAGCTTCTCTATTACTTCATTATCTTCGTCGGGCTCGGGGTACTCCCGCCCCAATTCGATGGCGTCGCTCCTCGCCTGCGCATCCAACTTGTGCTTGATCCTCATTATTTGCTCCCTTGGTAATTCCAGCAGAGGTGGATAAGCCAGGACCTCGCGCGGCAGCCATTCGTCCGGCTTGAGGGCGTCTTCGTCGTCCACCTCTTCTTCGTCGCCGCCGCCGCGCCAGAGCAGACCCACCACCCTTATCTCGGCGCCGGAGTACTCCATCGTTCTCTTGATGTCCGTCGGCACCGCTCTCAACAAGTCGTTGCCGAGCAAGGCTCGCACGACCTCAAAGGACGTGAGGGCGTGGCCCAGCCTGAGCTTGTCTAATGCTTTGTGCCGCGGCGGCATCTGCGGCTTCGTGGACGCGCCGCGGGGCCAGGGCGGCAGCGGGGGCGGTGGGACGTAATCCTGGCCCTCCTCGAGATCGCTTTCACTGCTGAATTCATCATCGAGCTCCTGTGGTGGTGGGGTTGGTGCCTCTGTGCGCGTCCCCACGTGGGTCAGGGCTGCCATGGCTTGACTGCGGTTGGCCTGCGGCGCCTTTGAGGCAGCCTTTCGTGGCTCTGGGCGCAGCGCGTCCGTACAGCGCCTCTGAACCAAAAATGGCCGCCTTTGCGACGTAATTCGGGTTTACCCTGGTTTCTCGGAGGTACTTATAGTAAAAACAGCAGGGAGACAATGAGCGCCGCGACGCCGCCGCGCGCCGCCGCGCCGTTGCACGGCTGGTCCACGAGGTGGTTGTAGTGGCGCCCGTTGGCGCAGCACGACGTCTCGACGCGGACGCCGCCGAAGTGCGCCGTCCGCGCGTACGAGTTCCCGCCCGAGCCCGACGGTAGATCGGCGGGCTGGACGTTCGCCTCCTTGGCCTGTTCCGCCGTCGGGAAGCACTGTTCGAGCGTCGCGCAGGAGTACGAGTCGATGGCCCGCCGGTAGGATAGGGCTCGCTTGACCGAGAAGAGATCCTTGTTGTACTCTTGCGAGGACGCGCTCTTGGCGCAGTACCAGGGGCCCGCGCACTTGTCGTGCTCGGCCGTGTTGTGTCCTGTGTGGAAATCAAAATTTTACGGCGCGTTCGTGCTGAATCGTCGCGTCGACCTGCACGCCATCGACGCGACGCCTGCTCGATGGCGTGGCGATGCCGGTTCCTCGCCGCTCGACCGAGCCAGCACGGCCGCGTCATCACCGAGAAATGACTTGTTGAAGAATTGTCGGGTGCACCCGACGCACTGGTTGATTTCCACACGCGGCGAGCCAGGCGGCGCACAACGAACGAGCCGTCCGGCGCCTCGAGAGCGGCGCCAGCGACTAGTCCGCGTTCTCCGGCTGAATAAGATCCTAAAATTACTCTTTGGGCGGCGAATTGTCCTTCTTGAAGTCGATGAGCTTCTGGAGGTGGTCCGCCTTCTCCGTCATGCGCTCGTCCGAGCCGTGCACGATGAGCCGCGTTTCGTTAATATCGCAGACGTCCACGCCCACGAACGTGAAGTGGAGCCTTCCATTTAAGTTCTTGAGGCACTCGAGGTACACAATGCCCTCCTCCTTGGCGCCCTCCACCGCGAACATCATGACAACGCGCGGCGGCTTCCACTGCACTCCCAGGGCCCCGCCGGGGAAGAAGTTGCCCCCGTCCAAATTGTAGGTGCGCAGCGGCACCGCCGACGGGTACGGCGTGCCCAGGTGGTCGACGACGGCCTGGCTTCTTCGAATCATCGCGAGGGCTTCGCGATACACAAACTCGGGCCGGATGTGGATCGCGAGCCAGGCCTGGCGGATGGCGACGGCCGTCGCCGACGCCACCAGAAACCCGGAGTAAAACCCGTACTTCGCGACGGTCGTGGGCGGCAGGTGCAGCAGCGTGTTGATCGTGCCCAGCACGCCTTTGCTAACCATGTACACCCCGAGACCGCCGGCCGCGTACGTGCCGTAGCGCGCCGCGTCCGCGACGGTAAGGTTGGCCACGAACGCCTGCGCCCGCTCGCTCGCCGAGGCCGGGGCCTTCTCCTCCTCCTCGAGCGGCGGCGGCGTTGACGAGAGCGGCCGCGCGGCGGCGGCACGGCACGCGAGCGGCAGCAGTTTCGGCGCGCGGCTTTGCGGCAGCGTGAGTGGTCTCGGTCTTGCGGTCGCGATGCGCCGCAGGGCTCCTTGCCGCGCAGCACTGGCTCCAGGAGGCAGGAGCTGGGTGCGGCGCGCGACCGGCCGCAGGCGCAAGGCGGCGTGCCGGAGCATCGATGCTAGATACGTGGAGCTTGCTCGATGACAAATTAGCTCTCTGCGGCAGCGAGGCGGCCTCTTTTTCCGTCCGGAAAAACGCGGGGCTAGCGTCCTGTAACACTCTAGCCAGCTCTCTCGATTTCGGCTCTCCGGAGGATATTGCCCGCGTGTAGGGCTGCCCCCTCATGTCAGGGTGGCAGGAGTGGTCCCAGCAGATCGCCGCGTCGATCCGAGCAGCGTACAGAGACGAAACGGGCCAGATCAACCCCGCCAGCATGGCCATCCAGCATACGGTATTGTTTAAGTTCCCTGAGTTAAAGGACGACGCGCCGCTCCAAGCGGTCGTCGAGCAATTCAACGCGTTGGAGGGCATCAATGTCCAATTCACGGCACACGGCACTGCCACGCAAAGCAAGGCCGACGCCCTCACAACCCTAAACTGGCCCGACAAGACCGACGGCTACACGCACTGTCTGTTCGTCGTCGCCGAGGACCCCGAAGCTCTCAAAACCTACCTCCACTCGGACGCCCATTTGAAAGATTGGATGGCCGCGGTCAAACCGCACATTAAGGGCATCGTGGTGTTTGATTCGCGGCTGAAGGTGCCCCTCGATCCATCCATACATCAGCAGCTCCACCCCGTGTTGTTTCGACTGAAGGATACTGTGAATGCCGGCGAGCTCCAATTACACGTGGAGAAGTTTAATGGGTTGGACGGTATTTCTGCGTCGCTCGAACCCTTCCTGGGCCAAAAGTTCCTCGACCTCGTCAGCTGGCCGGACAAGAGCGAGGGCTTCAACTGGTGCCTGACGGTGCTCGCGCGCGACGCGGACGCTCTCAAAAACTACCTCCACTCGCCGGAGCACAAGGCCTGGGCGGCGAGCGCGGGCCCGCACGTCGACGCGTCGCGTGGCCCGCCTTTGCTGGTCTTCGACGTGCCGCTGCGGCTGAAGAGGTAGGTATCCGAGTAAATGGCCCTGGATGTGCGTCTTCGGCGCGTCGACGGCGTAAGTACGGCGTCAGGCTCAGGCTCAGGCTCAGGCTAGTGTTCGTTGCTAGTGTCTTACAGGACGCTAGCAAGGCTGGCAAAGCGCAGGCGCCACACAGACGGCGCGCGCCCCCTGGTGGCTCATAAGACTCGTCACGTGCTGTCATTCAACGACGCTGTGAAAGCAAGCCAGCTTTACGCCGCCGCCGAGCGCCCAGAGACCAGTGCAGCAGCAGCCTCTCTCCCAGAGACCGCAAGCGCGCAGCGCAAAGCGACCATGGCCTCCAAGCCCCCCCAAACCGCACGGGAGCGCCAGAAGGAACGGGAACTCATGGAGGCGCGCCAGGCCGGCACCGCGGCCCCGGCGCTCGACAAGGAGCGCGGCGGCGAAATGATCAATCCTCATAATCCCGAATTTTTGACGAAGAAGCCCTGGTACCTCGGCGACGACGCCGGTCCCACGCTCAGTCATCAGGGTGTCGGGAGCACGCCCGTAGGAGAAGTCTCCCTGGCCGAGGCCGAAGCCGACGTGGCGAGACGACGAAGTGCCTGGAAGGCCCAGACCAGTGGTGATGGTCCACCTGTGGTACCTGTCGGCACCTGGATCGAAGCTCTACGACGAGGGAAAGCCCCGCACTTACCTTGCAAGGTGAAGGCGGTGCGGCTCGATGGGACGCTTGATGTCGAATTCGAGAACGGCCAAATTGGCCGAAGGACGCCGCGAGCCCACTGCAAGTTACCGAAGAGTGCGATGGGGGCACGAGCTGGATTAGAAAAACTGGGAAAAGTAGCGTATGATGCGAAACGCGATAGGTGGCACGGGTATGATGGCGACGGCTATCATCAGGACCAGGTCAAAAAGTACGAGGAGCAGGACGCGGCTCGAGCTGCCCGTTCCCAGAACAAGCCCCAGTCCGACGACGATAGTGACAGCGACGCGGAAGACCAGGAGGACGATGGTTACAGGCAGAACGACGCCGGCGCCACGGACTTTCAGAAACGATTTGCGAGGCAGGGCGGCGTCGGTGGCGCGCAGATGAAGACGACCGTCAGGAATTTACGTATCAGAGAAGATACGGCGAAGTATCTGAGGAACCTGGACCCCGAATCAGCTTTTTACGACCCGAAGAGTCGGGCGATGCGCGAGAATCCGACGCCGCATCTGGGCGACCCGAAGGATCTCATCTATGCGGGCGACAATTTTGCAAGAGCTACGGGCGACGCTCTGGAATTGGCCAAGACGTCGTGCTTTGCGTGGGACGCGGAGCGGCGAGGCACGAAGGCAGGAGGTGATGTGGTACATACGCAGGCCGACCCTTCTCGTACCGAATTAGCTAGGAGGGACTTCGAGAAGAAGAGGAAAGAGGCAGATCAACAAAAGCAGCGCGAGATCGCGGAGAGGTACGGCTCGGCCGCGGCGGCGGACGATCCTGACGAACGAGCCTTAAGGGGCGCGCGCGCCACGTCGGAGCGATACGTGGAGTACGGCGCCGACGGTCGCGTGATCAAGGGCGCGCCCGTCGCCGCGCGACAATCGCGCTATGCCGAGGACGTGCACGAGTCAGGGCATGATTGCGTCTGGGGCTCGTACTTTTGCGCGGCCACGTTCCGGTGGGGGTATGCCGACGACCATTCTACGACGCGCCATTCGTATGCGACGGGCGAGGCCGGACGGCGCGCTAACGACGCGGCCGTCGCGCGCATGACGCAACCCGTCGAGCGGCCCATGCTCGCTAATTCCAAATCGGGGACGACGGCGGCGCCGCCGTCGCGCGCGTCGCTCTACGGCGAGGCCGACGCGTCGCAGCAGCTCGACGAGGCCAAGGTCCGGGAAGCGATGGCCCGGCAAAAGCCCGCGAAAGAGGCGGGCGACGGCAAGCGCAAGTACAACTCGCTGGCGACGACGGACGTGACGGCCGAGGAGATGGAGGCCTACCGGCGGACGAAGGTGGCGAAGGACGACCCGATGGCGAAGTTCCTCGGGGAGTAATCTAGCTTTGGTGTGTCATCTTACGTACGAGCCTAGTCCCGGCGCGGGCGGCGGGCGCGCGCCGACGGCGTGGCCGCGGGCTCTTCGCGGCGGCGCTTGCGCCCGCGCAACGCGTCGACCCCGTGACCACGCGCCTTGTACGCGCGGGGCACCAGCTGCCCGTCGACGACCGGGTTCGTGCGCCGCTTCCCTTCGAGGCCTGCGCGACGGATTGCCGCGTTGTAGGCGCGCGCGGCCGCCTCCTGGGTGTCGAAGAGGCCAATGAAGCGCGTCTTGCCGTCCGCGTCCCTGTAGCCCGCGTGCCACCGTCGATTCTTGCGCTCGTCCGTCGCGGCCCAGTGAACGAGGACCTTGCCGCCGTCGATCTCGGCGACGGTGCCGCGGTGAACGCCGTAGCCGGGGAATCTTTTTTCTATGGTCGCGCCCACGACGACGCTCGTAGCCGGCGGCAACATCTCCATGCTCTCTGAGTGCAGACTGGCCTAAGTCACTGAGCTAGGCCACTGGATCGGTATCTATCTCACAGCGCGGAGGCTTTGACGCCGCAGAATAAAAATGCCCGGCCCTAGCAATTGCGCGACAGGCTACTTCACCTCTGTTCGAGCAGCAAAACCCGTGAAGAAAAAAGAAACAAATTACACACCACTACAAAGCTCGAACAACCGCTTCGCATTCGCAAACACCTCCTCGTCCTCGAGAAACCGCGCCACGGCCCGCTCGGCCGCCCGCGCGCCGCGCTCGCCGACGAAGCCAAATTCCCCTAGTAAATCAGCCCGGAATGCGTCGAGCGCACATATATCATCTTTTGGAACGTCGCGGAACGCCGGCGACCGATACAGCTCCAGCGTCCGCCGCTGGAGCTCGACGACGGCGTCGCGGTCCAAGACGGGCCCGTCGCCGTCGACGCAGAGCCGCGCGGCCAGCCTCCGCCGGAGACCCTCGTCATCAGCGGATACGCGGCCCTCCGAGAAGGCGCCGCGGCCCAGGAACCCGTGCTCGAAGGTCGGCGCGGCCCGCTCCCTCAGCTTGACGCGCTCGCGCGCCGCCGCCTCGGCACCTTCGTCGCCCGCCGCGACGATCGCCGCGAAGCACGCGTCCGCGCGGACGGCGTCGCCCCGCCGCGCGTAGGCGACGCCGAGCTTGTAGCGCGCGCGAACGTCGTCGGGATCGATCGCCAGCGCCTTCCGGCAGAGCCTCTGCGCGAGGCACCACTTGTCTAATTTTAAAGCGCAGGCCGCGGCGTTGCGGAAGAAGCGCGTCTGTAATTCTGAAAGTTTCGCCGCGTCGTCGGCGTTGCGCACGCGCAGGAACTCGAGCGCCGACGCGCCGCCCTCGTAGCGCTCCAAGGCCGCCTCGTACAGACCCTCGTCCCACTTCTGGCGCGCGACCGCCAGCGTCGCATTTCCTTGATTCAGGGCGTCGCAGAAGGTCTGCAGGTCGACAAACCGCGTCGCGTGCTCCGTCGCGTTCAGCTTCCGAGTGACGCCCGCCCAGTACTCGCCGTCGACGTCGACGCCATTCTGTGCATTGATGCGGACGTCCTCCGCGAGCTGCTCGAGCTGCTTGCGGATGGAGTGGGACTGGAGGTGGTCGGAGAAGTCCACATTTTTCACGTGGCAGCTCACGAGCACCCCATACAAAATATGGTGGACGCACTCGTATTCTAGCAAGGGGGCCACGGCGCGCTTCACGTCGCGTGAGCAGCCTTCGAGCGCGTCGGCCAACTCCCGTAATTGAATCGGCTTGATGCGCGCCTTGTAGTCCGCGCGGTGCAGGTCGGTTTCTTCCTGGTGCTGCTTCTCGAGCCCGGCGTGGCCCGCGTCGCTCTGCAGGAACGTCTGCCAGAGGTGCCGGTGCTGGTCGTCGCCGGGGAGCGCCATTTATCGTGCTGCTTCGACCGTTTCGTACGCTCGGCTCGCGGCGTCCGCCAAGCAGCTCTCACAGGGGCACAGCGGTACTATTTTGCACACAGCTCGAATTGCTGCAAACGCTGCTGCTCGCTGGTTGCACCGCTCAAGAATAATGCACAGGACGCGCACCGTTCATAAATAATAGTGTGTAGCGGGCAAAAATACACCGCGCTGGACAGTGAGACATTAGGTAGAGATACTAGGGAGCAAAAACTCCACTCAACACCCGTCCACAGCGACGCCTCGCGCGGCAAAAGACGTCCTCCGAACGCCCGCCAGCGATCCGGCCGGGAGAGCGCCCTCACAAAAGACAAAGCCGCTGGGGGCCGCGCTGTGCGTGAAACCAGGGCTCACGAAAGCGTGCGGCTGCGCCACGTCTCGTGCCGGACAAGCCCCACGCCGTCGCCGCGGGCAGCGCTACCGCAGAGGCAGCCCAAGGAACGTAGGGCAGCTACCACAGAGAGGCAGCCCAAGGAGGGCAGTGCTACACAGAGGCAGCCGCGGGGCCACACCATGCCACTCATAAGATGGCTGCTCCTGCCGGCTCTCACAGCTGGTGCGAGCCACGACATGGCCGCGGCGGTCGTAAGGGAGGACCCGGACGCGGAGTGCCGCGCCGACTGCAAGACGGTGCATCGGCGGCTCCACGCGCAGACTCTCTGCGCGAAGCGCACGCGCACGCTCGCGGCGCAGAAGCGCTCGGAGGCGTCGAATTCCTGCCTCGCGGCGTTCAATCGCGGCGTGACGGACGAGTGCTTCGACAGTTGCGTGGCGGCGGCGAACGGCGCCGAGTGGCACCCCGGCGCGCGGCCGCGCGACGTCTACGACCAGCGGGGGCGGCCCTGCACCTCGGCCCAAAACTGGGACCACTGCCGGGCGGGCTATGAAGCCGCCGTCGAGCAGACGCGGGCCCTCTTCTTCGCGCCCGAGCCCGAGCCCGAGCCCGAGCCGGAGCCGCGGCGGCGCCTCGAGGAGAAGAAGGCGCCGGTCCTCGAGGCCGCGACGGCGCACGTGAAGGACGTCGGCAGGGGCACGGGCGCCGTCGAGGACGTCGTCGTCGTCCAGTACGAGGGCAGCCAGGTGCCGCTCGTCGTCCGCGAGGACCAGTCCTTGGGTGCTGCGGCGGCGACGTGGTGCCGCGCCGAGCGGCCCAAGGACCGCCATTGCGTGCGCGCGCTCGGGGTCCTGGCGGCGACGAGTAAGTTGCGATGATGTGTTCCTAGTGCTCACAACATCGATACTTACTTTCAGACGACTGCCAGGCGCGCGCGCGAGAGAGATTGACCTGCGCGCGGACCCGTTGTGCGTCGCGTAGGTGCGCGCCCGGGGGGAAACGGCAAAATCAGAGCGGAACTCGGCCTCATTATATCAGTTTTTTGTGTTGTGTTCGTCAGAGGCGTCGGTGTGTTAAATGATCGTCCCCGTTCCCGCGTAAGACCGTAGAGACGCCGCGCGACGCGCCGGTCATCGGTCCTGGAAGTCGTCGGGGTGCTGATGCTTCGCGACGGCGTTGAAGAGCGCCACGACCGCGCGCGTCGCCGTCTTGCGGAGCTGCTTCTCCTTCACGACGCTGTCGGCCTCGCGCTGCGCGTCGGCGCGCCGCTGCTTCGCGGCCGCCTCCTCCTTGCGCCGCTTCTTCTTCTTTTGCTCCTGTTTCTGGTCGACCTCGAGCTCCTTCATCAGCGCCGTCTTGCGCTTCGCGAGCACGGGATCCGGCGCCGCGACGTCCTTGGCCAGGATCTGGCTGACCGCATCGCCGAGGCCCATGGTTGTTGCGAGTTATGCGTGTGGTTTCCAAGTGATGGCGTGCTTTGGCGCGCAGCGATGGCGTGCAAACGGCGCAGCGATGGCGTTTCGCAGCGATTGCGTGCAACGGCGCAGCGACGGCGCGTAACGGAGCAGCGATGCGAGTGCTGCAGCAGTGCAGCCGGTCTGAATGCAGCGGCACCGTGTTGCGTCCGCGCGAAAGTGATGCAGCTGCCGGACGGATGTAACCAGAGACGAATGCGACGGGATGCGTACTTCCCACCGCTCTTTGTGTGAGCCGGCACTGGCACGCAAAGCAGCCTTGCTCCAGCTTTTGCCAAGGCCGCTTGTCGGCCGCTGGAAAGGTCTCTGAAGCCGTTCACGGATCAAGCAGAAGGTTTGGGAGCAATCCATGCAAAAGACGCAACGCAGACGCTAGCGGCCGTAAGACACTAGCAAAAAAAAAATGGTAGTTGCGAATGCCAGTTTTGTCGCCTAGCTGCGGCGCTACGGGCTATTGTAGACCGCGGACGGCCTCCAGCGCTGCGCTTTTTACCAGGCGGGGCCGACGGAGCGCGACGCGGCGATCTGCGGCGGGGGTTTCGAGCACCGTTGCTCTAAAGAGGAGACGCGGCGCAGCGCCTAAACCGCGCGGCGCCAGCGACTAAACCGCGCGGCGCAGCGACTAAACCGCGCCGCGCGCACCAAAAAGAACACAACTAACATGGCGGACCGCACCACCGCCCTAGAAGCGTGGCTCGGCACCGTGGTAGAGAAGGGCGCGCCGCACAAGCTCCGAGACGGCGGCCCGGCGGCCGTCTCGATCGTGGGCAAGGCCGCGCGGGCCATCGTCGAGGAGGACGGCGGCCACGCGTCGCCCAAGGCTTGCGCCCCGGGCGGCGAGTGGGGCCAGGCGAAACAACTCGCTCGCAAGTTCTCCGAGGCGGCGTACGAGCGCTGGCCGATCACGACGAACCCGACGGGCGCGGAAGCGACGGCCGCCGTGGAGATCCTGCTCTACTGCGCGGCGTGCTGCGACAAGTCGAGCAAGCGCGGCGCCTACATCCAGCGCATCCTGCGCCTGCCGCAGGCGCAGCAGCAGCAGCTCATGGGCGCGATGAAGGCGCAGATGGCCGCGGAGCGCGAGGCCCAGTCCGGCCAGCGCAAGCCGCTCGACGCGGCGAACCGGAAGGCCTCGCCAGGAGCGAAGCGCCTGAGCTTCGCGCAGGCGTCCCGGTCGCCGCGCGCGCCCGAGAGCGCCGGTGCGTGCGCGGCGTCCATGGACCTTCTTTATTGGACGGACGTGGACATCGATGGCGTGGAGGTGGGTCGAGCCGTCGAGCAGGCGTCGTGTCGAGGGCGTAGGCGTCGAACTCACTCACGGGTCATCCACACAGGCCGAGCGGCGGCCGCAGCAAGGGCCCTCGCCGAGGAGCGCGAGGCCTGCGCCCGCGCCAAGGCCGAGGCGCGCGCCGCCCGCGAGGCGCAGGCCGAGCTCGAGGCGCGCCTCACGACGCTCGAGGCCGAGCGCGACGCCGAGCGCGAGCGCGCGCTGCAGGCCGAGGTCCGCGCGCTCGACCAGAGCAAGCGGCGCGACGCCGAGGAGGGCCAGACGACGCAGCAGGCCAAGAGCGAGATCCAGGCCGCCGAGAAGCGCGCGCGCGGCGCCGAAGCTAGAGCGGACGCCGCGGAAGCGCGCGCGAAGGCGCAGGCCGACGAGCTCGACGTGTTGCGGCCGCGCGCCGAGGCCGGCGCGGCCGCCGAGCGGCGATTAAGAGACGCGCGCGAGAAGCTGCGGGCCACGGAGGACGCGTCCCTGGAGCTGAAGCGCGCCGAGGCCCAGGCGACGGCGGCCGAGCAGAAGCTGCGGCGCGCCGAGGCCGAGCGCGACGCGCTCGAGGCCCGGGCCGCCGAGCTCGACGCGTGCAAGCAGAAGCTGGCCGACGCGACCGTGGCGCTGCGGGACGCGGCCCAGGAGCGCGACGCGGCGACGGCGACGGCGGCGCAGGCGTCGCAGGAGGCCGAAAAGCTCCGCGCCGACGCCGCCGAGCTCGGCGCCCGCGCGCGCGCGGCCGAGGGCGCCTCCGTCAACGACGACGGGACGTCCCTAGCCGACGCCTCCGTGGCGCGCGGCGACGTCGAGCGGCTCCGCGACGCGCTGGCCAAGGCCGAGGACCAATTATCAAAGCTCGACCCGGCCCAGGTCTCAACCCTGGAAGCGGAGCGCGACGACGCCCAGCGCATGTGCGCGAGCTACGAGCGCTCGCTCCAGAAGGCGAAGACGGACATCGCCAAGTGCAAGGCCGATGTAGCCGCCGCCGCGCGCCGCGCCGACGACGCGCAGGCCCGCGAGGCGGCCCTCGAGCGCTCTTTACACAGTACGACGGACGACGCGCGCGCGGCCGCGGCCCTGCGCGCCGACGCCGACGCGGCCCTCGCCGCCGCCGAGCGCGCGCGGAGCCGCCTCGAGGCGCAGGCCGCTTTGGATAGGGACGCGGCCGCCGCCGCGGCGCGCGACGCGCTCGACGCGCTGCGCGACGGCGAGGCGCGCAAGTTGCGGGACCTCGCCGAGGCTGCCGGCGGCGCCGCGCGCCAGGCGCGCCAGGAGGCCCAGGGCCGCGCCGCCGACGCCGACGCGGCCCGCGCCGAGGCCCGGGCCGCGGCGCAGCGCGAGGCGGCCGCGGAAGACCGCGCGTCGGAGGCCGCGGTGAAGGCCTCCGAGGCCGCGCGCGAGGCCCAGGCCGCGAAGCGGGCCCTGGCGGCGGCGCAGGAGGACGCGCGGCGCGCCGAAGCTTTGAGGAATGAGAGCGCGTCGTCGACGGACGAGCGCCTGGCCACGCTCCAAAAGGAGCTCGGTGCGCTGCGCGAGGAGAAGGCCCGGGCCGTCGCGGACCTCGAGGCGAAGTTTCGCGACGAGCGGCGCGAGCTCCGCGAGGCGCACGCCTCGAACCTGGCCGAGAAGCTCGACGCGAAGACGAGCGAGCACGATGAAGCTCTATCAAAAGCACTGGAGCGCGCGCGCGCCGCGGAGCGCGCCACGTCGGAGCTGGAGCGCCAAGCTTCGGAGGTCGAGGAGCTGCGGAAGCGCCGCGACTCGGACGCGCGGAGATTGCAGGGCGAGCTCGAGAGCGTGGACCAGAAGCACTCGGACCTGGTCAAGGCCCTCGCCGAAGCGCGGGCGGAAACGGCCTCGCTGAAGGCGACGGCGGCGCGCGACGCCGCGGCCGCGTCCGAAAAGAGCGACGCGTTGTTGCGCGAGGCCGAGAAGAGGAGTGAAGATCGCCTCGCCAAGTTCAAGGCCGCCGCCGCCGAGGCCCTCAAGAAGGCCCAGGCTTCTTCTCAGGCGTCGCAGAAGAACCTGGTCGAGACGTGCGAGGCCGAGCGCGCCGAGGCCGTCGCTGCTGTCAAAGACGAAGCCTCCAAGCACGCCGCCTCCCTGAAAGCCAAGTTCGCCAAGGAGCGCGACGATTTGTCCCAACGGCTCCAGGAGGCCGTCGAGGCCGTCGAGGCGCAGGCTTTGGTGCATGCGGAGCGCGAGCGCGCCGCGGCGCCGCTGGCCAAACGGCTCTGCGCCGACGCGGCCTTGGCGGCGCAGACGGCGGAGCGAGCTCGAAACGCCATCGATGAACAACGGACCCTCAATAAATTTGAGACGGAGAAGCAAAGATTAGTCGCGGAGACGACCGCCAAAGTGGAACGCGAGGCCGCGGAGCGCATCTCGTCCCAGGAAGCGCGCTTCAAGGCCCTCGCCGCCGACGGCGACACGTCGCGAGATAAGGCTTTAAGGGAGCTCGAGGCCGCCCGAGCCGACTCGGAAACCGTGAGACGCGAGCTCGCGGCGGCGCAGGAAGAGCTCGCGTCCGAACGGAAGCGCGGCGAGGAGGCCGCCGAGCAGCACCGCACTCTTTTCAAAGAGGCGACGAGCGACGCCGCCAAACGGTCCTTGGAGGACGTCGATGCGTTGCGGACGCGCCACGCGCAAGCGCTCGACGAGCAGGCGAAAGACGCGCAAGATCAATTAGCCAAGGCCGTAGCCCAGGCCATCGCCGCCGAGAAGAGCCGGGGCGAAGCTGCTCAAGCGAAGGCCGCGTTGGACGCGGGCCGCAAGTTCGACGAGGACCTGCGGTGTGCGCTGAAGGACCGCGACGCCGCCCACGAGGAGGCGCTGAATGCGTTGCGGACGCGGCGCGACGCCGACGCTTCGGATGCGCGCCAGAAAGCTTCCGAGCGACTCGAGAAGTTCAAAGGGGCCGCGAAAAAAGCCGTGGAAGATGAGCAGGCCCGCAGCAACGCGGCCCTCGAGGCCTGTAAGGACGAGGCCGCCCAGACTTTGGAACGGGTGCAGCGTGAATTGAATGAAGCGCAAGAGCGTGCCGTCCAGCGCGCTTTATCTGAAAAGGAGCAAGACACCCTCCAGAAAACCAAGAAGCTCGAGGCCGACCAGGTGAGGGAGGTCGAGCGCGCGGCCCGAAAAGCCCAGGAGCAGGGCGACCTCGCAAGGGACGCGGCCGTCGCGCGCTGCGTGTCGGATCGGGCCCGGTCGGAGAATGCGTTACGAGCGCGGCTGGACGCGATCGAGGCCGACGCCGCGACGTCGTCGACGAACGCGGGCGCGCAGATCGCGTCGGTCCGAGCCGAGGCCGAAGCTAAATTGGAGAGCGCTGTCGCGGCCGTCGAGCAGCAGGCCGCCGAGCGCGAGCGCCAGCTGGCGAAGGACGCGTCCAGGAGGGAGGCCGAAGTCAGGGCGGAGCTCGAGGCGCGCCACGCCGAGCTGCGGGAGCGCGAAAGTACGGCGGCGGCGCAGGCGGCGAAGCGCGACCATGATGCGGCGCTGCAACGGGCGTTGGACGCCGCGCGCGCCGAGGCGGATTCTAGGAGAGCCGAGGCCGTCGCGCAGGGCGAAAGAGCTGTGGAAAGTGAACGGGAGCGCTCGGCGGTGTTACAACGGGAGTTGGTGGCGCAGCATGACCTTGCATTAAGGGACGCCGAGGCGGCGCGCGCGCGGGATTTAGATGATGCTAGAAGAGAACGCGAGGCGGCGATCCGCGACGCGGAGAAGCGCTGGGCCTCGGCGGCGGCGCGGGAGCGGGACGCCGCCGTCGAGGCCGCGCGGCGGGCCACCACCGAAGCGTTGAACCGGGCCCAGAGGGAAGCAATAGCGACGCGCGACGACGCGCTCGCCGCGGCGGACGCTTGTGCGAGGGCTCGCTCCGCCGAGGTGTCTGCTGAGTTGCGCGAGCGCCTGGCTTTAGGTCACGACGAGGCGGCCGCCGACCGGTTGGGTCTCGAGGTTGCCCTCGAGGAAGCCAGAGACGAGCTCCGAGCCGCGCGCGACGCGCACGACGCGGAGCTCCGAGCCGCAAGGGACGCTCATAGGAAGCGCGTCGAGGACGCGCGCGCGGCGGCAGCTAGGGACGTGGCCCAGGCCGCCGAGCGCCAGCTCGCCGATCTAGAGGCGACGTTACGAGCGGAGGCCGAGCGCAACGCGAGCGAGGCCGAGCGCGAGCGCAAGCGCGAGGTCGAGGCGCGGATCGCCGAGACGGAGGCCAGGAGCGACTGGGACGCGCGCGCGCGGGCGGCGGCGCTCGCGGCGGCCTTCGACGACCGGGCCTTTGCTTTGAGTGAGGCGCACGCGGGCGCGATCAAGGCCCAGGCGGCTAGATTGGAGCTGCAGCGGACGCGGGACGTCGGTGAGCAGAAGCGATTGGCCGAGGCGGCGCGCGAGGATTTGAAATTGGCGGAGCAGCGGTGCGAGCGCCTCGAGGCGTCGAACGGGCGGCGCGACGAGGCCCAAGCTCGTGCTTTGGAGGGGCTGGAGGCGTCGCTCAAGGCGTCCAGGGACGCGGAGCGCGCTAGGGATGCCGCCGAGGCCGAGCAGGCGAAGGAGACTGCTGTTGCCCAAGCCGTCGCCGAGCGCGACGAGAGGGCGCAGGCCGAGGCTCAAAGTTTGAGGGGCGAGGTCGCGCGGCTGCGGGATGAAGTTCTCGCGGCCGAGGAGGCGCGCGGCGTGTCCATGGACGAGAAGACGGCCGAGGCGCGCGCGGCGCTGGCGCGGGCCGAGGCGCGCGCGGCCGACGAACGGGCGGAGCTCGCCAAGGGCCTGAAGGACGACCACGAGCGCGCCCTCGCCGCGTGTAAAGCCGAGCGCGACGCCGCGGTCCACCAGGCCGCGCAGGAGGCGGCGCTGGAAAGAGACGCGTCGCTGCGCAAGGCCGAGGCGCGGCTCAAAAGCGACAAGGAGGCGGCTCTCCAGGCCCTGGCCGAGGCCCACGCCCAGGAGCTGCGCGAGGCGCGGCGCGCGCACGAGGCGGCTTCACTGGAGACCCAGCAGCAGAAGGTCGCCGAGGTCGAGGACCGGTTGAGGGAGGACGAGCGCCGCCGCGCCGCGGAGGCGTCCGAAAGGTTCGCCGCGGAACTCAAACTGGCCTTGGACGATTTGGAATTAAGAAAGGACCGCGACGCGCGCGCGGCCTTGGATAAGGCGGCCTCAGAAGCCGAGGCGACGCGCAAGGCCGAGCGCGATGCCGCGAGTGCTGAAAGCCAGCGCCTCCTCGAGGCATGTAAGAAGGACGCGGAGCAGGCGGCCGAGGCGCGCGTCTCACAAGTCGAATCAGATAGGGACGCCCGCGTCGAGGAGGCGCTGAGTCTCGCGAAGAAGGAGTCGTGCGACGCCGTCGAGAAGGCGAAGCGGGACGAATTGCGGCGCTACGAGGCGGAGCTCCAGCGCGCGGAAGCGCGGCGCGCCGCCGACGCCGAGCGCGAGAAGCGCCAACTCCAAATCGACTGCGACGCGCGCGTCGACGAGGAGCGCGCGCGGTTCCGGAGCGCGGAGGCGCGGTGGCGCGCGGAGCTCGAGCAGCGGGCGGCGGCCGAGGCGGAAGCTCGCGCGGCGGCCGTCGAGGCCGACCGGGCCCAGCGGTTATTGGAGGAGAAGGAGGCTTTGGAGGGTACATTAGGACACGCGCGACGGGCCGACGCCGAGGCCGCGGAGCGGGCGATGAACGCGGCGCTATCTGAAGCGGCGGAGCGCGAGAAACGGGCCGTGCAGGACGCCGTCGCGCGCACGACGCAAGAGGCGCGCGAGACGCGCGCGGCGCTCGAGAACGAATTAGCCAAGGAGCACGACGCTAGACGAGCGGACAAGTCGCAGTTCGAGTCGCGCGTGGCCTACGGGAAGGAGATCCTCGGCCAGAAGGACGCGAAGTTGACGCAGCTCGCCGCGCGCCTCAACAAGGCCGAGCGCGAGGCGACGTTCCTGCGCCAGTCGCGCGCGTCGCCGGCGTCGGCCGGCGGGTCGGGGCGGGACGCGAAGCTCGAGGCCTCGCATCGTAATCTGGAGCGGGAGTACGACCTGCTGCGGCGGAAGCTCAACGCGGCGCTCGACCGGGCCTCGAAGCAGCTCGACGCCGATGTATCTGATGATGGGGACCAGCTGCGGTTGTACGCCGGCCGCGTACGGCAACTGGAGGCGCAGCTCCAGGAGAAGACCATGGCCGCGGCGGTTGCCGCGAGGGAAGCGCACGACGCGCGCTGCGCCGCCGCCGAGGCCGGCGCCGACCTGCAGGACGCCAAGTTCGAGGCGACGCGGCTCAAGGGCGACGTCGCGCGCGCGGAATTGGGGCGGACGCCCTTCCGGGCGTCGGCGCGCAAGTCGCCGCGGGCGTCACCTAGAGGGACGGCTGGATTTCCGTTGCATGACGACGAGGCCGCCGAGCTCACCGTTACCTTAGATACGTACGTGCCGCCGGAAAAACCAAAACCGTCGGTGTCGGACCGGCTGGCGGCGCTGCGCGCCGAGCGCGCGGCGGAGAAGCCGCGCGGCCTGCGCGCGGCAAACTCGCCGCCGGCGCCCGTCGCGCGGAAGGTGCGCTTCGACGGCGCGGCGGCCACGGCGAAGGAGAACGCGTTCACGCCGGCGCGGTAGTAGTGCGCGGCGTCTCCCCCCTCTCACGATTAAGATACCCTATTCCCTGAGTTTTCGACACGGTCACGGCTTGCTAGTGTCTTACAGCCGCTAGCTGCGGTTTTTTGGCACACGATTTGTAACCAGTAGTGCAGGGCTACCGCGACTAATCTGCAACTAATTTCAATATTTTCTCCACCACTCTTGGGTGAAACGATCAATGGAATCACCTGAACCAATAGACCCGCTGACTGCTGCTCATGAAGCTACAGCACTGTGGCACCGCCAACAGGCCGCCAGCCAGCAAGACTGCGCTGCACGAACTTGGCACAGCGATCAGGCGGAGCACTGGACAGCGGTGGCAGACCGGCGCCGTGAAATAGCGGAACGGGCTGCGCGACGGAGGCGCGATGGCACGGAGCTCGGTCGCCTCGCCGAAGACATGGTGTTTGAGGTCCTGGAGGCGTCTCAAATCAAAGAGGTTTTGTCTCTTGGCGCTACGTCGCGCCGCCTTCGCACCCTCACGACAGCGGACCGCCTTTGGGCGCCGCGGGTTGCCACGGAGCTCAGCTTTGGGTCCAGTCTCGCCGCTTCCACGGTTGCGTCGCTGGCGAGCTTCGGATGCGACCCGCGACGCCTGTGCTTGCAATTCCTCCCGTGGCAACGGGCGTGGCCGCCCGCTGAGTTCCGAAGCACACACGGTGACGGGGAAGTATTTGCGTGGCGGCCGCGCGATGAGGTTCCGGCGAGCCTGCGTCTCCCGTTCGCGCAGGAGTGGGTCTTCTGTGAGATCTATGAGCGGGACAATTCTGGCAATTACAACGCGTTCGCTAGCAAGGTCGTGCGGCTCGCTGACTGTGGACCGTGGGCAAACAACCCGCGCACTTTAATCGTACCTCTTGACTTGGATACGGCTGGCCACCATAACCAGGAGCCATGGTACGAAGTTCGTGTCTTCGCTCTCGTCAGTGGCGTCGTGGTGCCGATCTGCGACACGGACGCGATGGACGGCGAGCTGGGCGAGCGATACGTCTACTTGAATTCGCGTCCCCCTGTATCTGACCGGGCCGATATTCACGAGATGATACTGCAGCTGAAGGTCGGCTTTAATACGACTGAGGACCACCAGCCTCATACGTACGAGTTCAATAGCCTGCATATCGCTCTGAGGGAATACGAAAACGACTCTGACTCGGAGTCGGTCGAAGACCCCGCACGCGCAAGATACGAGGCTCACTACGTCGTTGATGGGCTAAGACGCTTTCTTAGCAGCGATGCTATCAGCGCCCAGCGAACTGCGTTTTTCGTCAAGGATTATCGGCGGTCCGATTCGGATTACGTAGATGGAAACTGGAAGCGGCCGAAACCCTGGGCCGACGCCGTCCTGTCGCCGGAACCCGGGACCGGCGGCATCATGCTCAAGTTCAAGGATGACGTAGAGAGCGAGTCGCCACTTTTTACGCGCCGATTTGTGGAGACGGACACGGTCGGTGCGCTCTTCAAATATGTTGAAGCGGAGTTTCAATATGGGCCAGATAATGGTTTTGGACTGGTCTGCGGCAGTCTAGGGTCAACCCGGGGCATCGCGGCGGACGCAGTCCCAAGTTCGCTGGCGACGCCCCTCAAGGACGCAGGCGTGCACGGACTGTACGACGGACAGGTGGTCACGGTGGTTCCGGACAATAGCGACTATTTAGTTCCAGACTACTCACTCGACTACTCAGTAAGTATTTAAAGTTTTGCATCAGTTACCACTCGGCTGCGAGGGAATCTCTGTGTGTGTGTAAAACGCCCGGCGAGCGCGAGCATCTAGAACGCGCCCAAGACCGGCACCGGGCGCGAAGCCACGGCCGCGGGCCGGAAGCGCTTCCGCGAGAAGTCCTCGAGGCGCATGGCCGTGCGCTTGCGCTGGAGCGCCTGCTCGGCGCGCGCGCGGTCCGCCGCCGTGTAGCGGCAGGCGTCCTCGAGCGGCAGGCGGCCGACGGCGACGCGGCCGCGGAGCGCCGGCGACAAGTCGAGCGTCGCCCGGACTAAGGCGCGGGGGTCGCGGACGCCGCGGAAGCGCTCGCAGCACTTGCGCAGCTGCTCCGCGTGGTAGGCCGCGAAGGCGAGCGCGTCGGGCTTCGCCGCCTCGATCGTCAGTAGCGAGAGCCGCGTCGGCGCCGGTCCCAGCGCGTCGAGCGCCGAGAGGGCCTCGCGGCGGCGCAGGCGCGCCATCGCGGGGCTCCGCTTCGCCAGGAGGGCGTCGATCTCGTCGTCGGCCAAGAGAACGTGGCGCACGACGGACGTGTGGCGGCCGGCCGACCGCGGCGACAGCGACTTCGGGTCCGAGCCGAGCGCCGCCTTGTCCGCGTATCTGCGGGCGCACTCGACGAGCTCAGCGACCGTCAGCGCGCCGTCCGCAACTAAATTGCGCGTGCAGTCGTCTCTTCTCAACTTCTCGAAGCAGGCCCTGGCGGCCTCGTCCGGGCGCTCCTGCGCGTCGAGCTCCTCGAGGCGCCGCGCCGCGAAGAGCTCGCGGCCCTTGGCGTCGCAGCACATGATCCGCGGCGCGTCGCGGCGCAGCGAGGGCTTGGCGAAGAGCGCGAGCGGGTCCTTGCCCGGGGGCGGCGTCAGACCCAGCCGCGCCAGCCAGGCCTTCGGCGCCGCCGCGGCGGTGTAGCCGCCGCGCGAGGCCGCCGCGGCGCGCGCGGCCGCCGCCGGGTCGCAGTAGTCCGCCAGGATCAGGTTGAGCGCGTCGCCGGGCAGCTTCCCGAGGTTGCCGGCGACGTTGGTCGGCGGCACGATCTTGCGCGCGGCCGGCCGCGTCCACTGCGACCGCAGGCCGTCCGTCGTCGTCCAGTAGAAGCGCCCGGGCCGGCTGCGGCTCTCGACGCGGACCCAGAGCTCGCTGGTTTGCGCCGCGTTGACGGGCGCGGCCGTCGCAGCGGAGGTAGCGGCTGTGCGGAGCTGGCCGTCATTGTTGCGCGTGTTGCGCGTCGCGTCGGCTTGCGCGGTCGCCGTCGTACTGGATTTTGATTTGTAATTTTGGCGCTCTCCCGCCATCATGGTTTCGTGCTGATGGGGCGTGATTTCGTGTCTATTGTGTCGCGGCAGTGCACTGAGGACGTGGGTGCAAGCGCAGAGTAAGCTGTTTCCTCTACGCTGCGTTTGCAGCGCGAAACTTTGATTTGCAAATCGGTTGTGAAAAAGCTTAATCCTTAAAGGCACTAGCTTTTTGGCCCCTAGTCGTCTTGGCGTTTCAGGCTACTAGTTGGGTGGCATCCATGTTTGCGTGAGACCCGTACGGACGGTGATCATCAATCCAAGTGGTAAACATGCACCGCGATCGCGCAAGCGACGCAGTCGCCCGCGGCGCCGAGACTCCAGTTTACCTCTACCCACATCTCATTTAACGCGCTGGCACGCGTCGCGCGGTGTTTTGTCTGGACCCCCGGTTGACATCGTCATCAGCTCTCGATGGGGCTGGAAGGCACAGCAGCAATTAGCAAGCTGCCAAACGAGGCCGCACCGCGGCGCGCAGCACCGGCAAGTACCGCAACGCGCCCTCCCAACCCGACCCTCCCATCCCCCGGACGCGCGGCAGCCAAATCGCGCGCGGAGGCTGCAGCCGCCATCATCACATGCATCCCGCGCAGGAGCAGCCATGAATCGTAGTTCCCCGGGCGGCCTCCTCGACTTCATGACGACTCCGCCGCCGGGCGTCGCGCAGCCCGTGGTCGCCCAGGGACGCCTCGTCCACTTCGACTGGCCCGGGACCATCGACGACCCCGCGACGCCGTCCACGCCGCCGCACTTCTCCGGCGTGAGCCTCCTCGAGGCGCATGGCGCGTTCGCGTTCGTGGCGCACCGGCCGCCCGCACGGCGTGGGAAACGTGTGCGGCCCCTGAGCGAGGCGCCGCCGCCGCCGCCGGTCACCGCAAAGCCGATAGGCAACCCGCGCCGCGTCCGCTCCGTCACGCCGGACGCGCCGAAGCGATATGCGCCGTGGGGAGGCGAGCGGCCGGCGTCCGCGTCGTCCGCGGGGTCCATGGGCTCCGTGCACGAGGACCTGCTGAAGACCCTGTGGCCGGACGCGTAATTCTTGTTCATTATTGTCATCTCTAACTGTCGTCGGCGCGCGTCGTGTGGTGGTCCTCTGTCTGGACCCCGTGTGACAATCGTGAGACGGTGTGACAACCCAGAGGTACACAAAAACACATAAGTTAGAACGCGTCCTCCTTCCACATCGCGTCCTTCATGTCGTTCGCGAAGGCCACGAGCGCGACGCCCGTGCCCAACACGGCCTTCCGGAACTTCTGCTTCACCGCGGACAGGCCCTTCGCCGCCTTCTCCTTCCGCTCTTGGATCGCCTTCTGCAAATCATCCGCGTCCTGCTTGTCCGGGTCCTTGCCCGCCGCGATCCTCGCTTCCCTATATCTACGCTTCTTGCGCGTCTTCTCGTCCTCCTCGGCGAGCTCGAACATGTCGCTGATGGCGCCCTGCGCGGCCCTTTCTCTTTCTTCCGCACTCCTGGAGTACTGGCGGAGGTTCGCCTCCTTCCTTAACCTGGCCTTGAGTTGCTCCTCCGTCTCCTCCGGTTCTGCATTCTCGTCCTCCTCGTCGCTGTCGGGGTGGACGCTGTCGATCGAGCCCCTTGATGAACGTGACCAGCGCGACGACATGGATCCCCGCGAATCTCGCGACTTCGTCCTATAAAAGCCAAAGAAGTTCGCCAGGATCTCGAAGGACGACCGGATGGGAACTTCGGCCTCCTTGCGGTTCCTTTCACACGCCTCGCACGCTTGAGCCGTGGGAGGATTCTCACTAAACTTGCAGCGCTGGCACTTCCAGGGCCGTTGGGACCGAGGGATCTTCGTGGGCAATCCATCATCGTCGAAGGACACCCTCGAAGATCGCTGGTTCGAGTCGAGCGACTTCCGCGACCCTCGCTGGATCGCCTCTTGCGCCTCATCATAATCTTCCGGGAGCCACCGCAGCTTAAACTTGACGCAGGCCTCGCGCTTGAACTTTCGTTCGTCGTTCACCAAGACCTTCCGGATGACTTCCTCTGACTTAGTCTGAGCTGAGAGTAGTGGTTCACTAATCATCCCGATGAAGTCGTCACTGCCGACCATGTCCCAGTCGAAGACCTCCATCGTCAGTTCGTCCGTCAATGGCGGCACGTCAAAGATGAACTTTTGTTGGTAGACTGGATTGTAGTTCCTTGTAATAACTTTCGTCTTCTGTTCTACATCTCCAACAGTCACTACGACGTACCCGTCGGCCCGACCGAACATGTCCATCTTCGGCAGGTGCCTACAACAAATCACAAAGACCTCCAGTTTTGGTCGCTTGATGATCGTGTCCGACGCCGCAACCCTAGATTCCCTTTTATGGCGCTTCTTCAGTATCCTCTTAATGCCGATTTCGCGCTTCGCCGCATGGGCCGACGTGATCTCTACCAATGCGCTCCGTTGTGCCCTTATTCGTTTTTGGGTCGCCCGCTCCTGCCTACTCGTCGCCGTGACAGAACTTTGTTCCATCCACTCCTCGTGGGACATGACCTGGCGGCGCCCCGCCGCGGACTCGTCGGAGAAGCGCCACTCGCGGCGCTCCATGGCTTACTGTCGCGGCGGCGGCGTGCCGGGTGGAGGAGCTTGGTTGTGGGGGCTGGGTTGGCTGCCCCGGCTCCCTGAGGCCGACGCTTTTGAGGCAGCAGCGCTACGTCGCAGAGGCGTCGCGGGGGCTGCGATGTCCCAGTCGTAGCGACCGCTCCTCTCGCTTTTGCTGTCCTCTCCGTGTGCTGCGCTGCGAGATCAAGGTGTGGAGACGCTCGGACCGAAGGATGCCTGCGGCAGGCGAGCCTCTCGAGGAGGACTGGAGTGATGGGCACGAAGCCTACTAAAAAACTAGTACCTTACAGGCCCGCTAGCTTGGATTGCATCCGGAGCTTGCCTTGTCACAGCCATAAAGCTGCACGCACACGCTTGCAATACAAAGGCGCAGTCGCAATTCAACGACACTAGTAGCAGCGGTAGAGATCTTGCTCGAAAAATGGTGCTGCGACGAGCTCTCCTGCTGCATGCTCTCCTGGCATGTGACGCGTTTCAGGCACCGGTCGCACCCAAACTCAACGCTATCCCCCTGCACGCCAAGAAATCCATCTCGCCGAACTTGAAGGCGAAGCTGCTGCAGGAGGCCGAGAGCCCGTGGCGCACGGTCCGCAAATTCATCTACGGCGCGTTCGCGCTCTCCGCGACGGTCGGCGGCCTCACGGCGCTGACGCAGCTCGCCGCCGCCGTCAGCAAACAACCTGATGCTTTACCGCTGGAGCAGACCATCCAGAACGTGGTGGTGGATTTCGGCGTCGTCGCCGCGTGCGCGTACGGCGCCAAGGTCGACGGCGCCGCCGACAGCGGGTTGGAGGAGGACGACGGCGCCCCTTCTACAACGATTGACGACGAGGCCATCGCCGCGAACCTGGCGACGCTCCAAAAACTCGAGGTCACGGTCGCGGGTGAAAGGGTCGCGAACGTCGAGACGCTGCGGACCGCGGCGAACCAGGCGGTTGTGGTCGTCGCGGGTCCTTCATCTGTGGTCGACGACGCCCTGCGGGACGCGCTGATCGAGCAGAAGACGCTCGCGGCCGCCGAGGTCCTCGTCGTGCCCGTGCGGACGTCGGCCGAGGACGCCGTCGAGGCGGCCATGGGCCGGCGGAGCGATTCGTATGGTTTCGTCGCGCCGCCGGTGGACGCCGCCAAGTGGAAGGCCTACGCCGCGGCGGAGTGCGCCGTCGCCGCGGGCCAGGGCGCGGAGACGGCGGCCGAGGACGGGATTGTGATTGCCGTGCGCGCGGACGGGACCGTCGCGCGGCGCGGCCTCGGCAAGCCCGTCTGGAAGATGGTCGCGGCGGAGCTGTCCCCGCCGAAGAAGGAGGAGGCGTCTTCGTAAGGATCCCTATTCCGAAAGACTTCCTTGGGCACCGATATGTAGGGAACGAACTATTGCGAACGAAAGACCGCTCCTTACGCACTGGGGTGGGGGCGGAAATTGGGGGAGGGGGGTTCCTAGGAAGCGGGCCGGCCAGCGTGCGATTGAACGCGGGCGAGAGCCTTCTGGAACGGATTCTTGGTCGAGACGTCCTCGCCGTCGTAGCGATTACCAAGTGGCTGCTGCTTCTGGGCGCCGGTCGTCAGCGCCTCGGCCCACTTCTTCGCCAGGTCTTTCTTATCGGCGACGCGATCGCAGACACGTAAGTATGCCTATGCGGCTCGCGCCGAGGTCGTCGCTGTGCTCGACGGCGTCGATGCGCTTGCAGCTGATGTTGCAGCAGCCGGCGAAGCGCATGTTGCTCTCTTCTTTTTGTGTTTCTTTCAGACGATGGCGCCGCGCCGTCGACGCCTAGCGTCTGCCTCTGCTTAACTTATATCTGTGAAACCTCGCGGTTTCGCGACCGCTATTCCGCCTCAGAGACAAGTGTCGCTGCGAGGGGTCGTGAGTCGTCTTTCCAGATCAACTGGACCGCCCGTTCGTCCACGACGGTGGCAGGAAACTCTCGATGCCGATGAGTTACCTAGCGTACACGAGCACTAGGAATTACGGAGGCTGGGCTTGGTGGGCGAGAGCGCCTGTGCAGAGCCCTTCCTGGCAGCGACCCTTGTTATTCTTGCGTATCCTTAGAAGTGCGACAGCTTTCACCGCTGCATCGCCGAAAAGCGCAAGCCTGCAGCAAGCTCTTAGCACTGCAGTGCAGCACAGCACTCAACAGCAACCGCGAGCCGCAGCGATGGACGCCGACGCCGCTAAAAAGGAGCGCAAAAAGAAGAAGTCCAAGAAGAAGAGTAATCAGTCGAGCGTCGCGTTCTGCATCGTCGACGGCGACGGCGCCGTCAAGGAGGTCGTAAAAAAGGACAAGAAGCGCAAGGGCGAGAACGACAAGAAGAAGGAGAAGAAGAAGAAGCGCCGGAAGGACGCCGACGACGCCGCGGCGCCCGCGGCAGCGCCGACAGCAGCGCCGTCGGCACCAGCCGCGCCGGCGCCGAAGACGAAGACTGCAGACAATCCGACGGGAGCCACGCGGCTCTTCATGGGAAATTTGCCGTGGTCAATCACGGACGACCAGCTGGCCGAGGCCTGCGGCTGCGAGCTGAAGGCCATCAAGCGAATTACGGACAAGGAGAGCGGCAAGTTTTATGGCTCGGTCTTCGTCGAGGCGAGCGACGCCGCCGCCGCGGGCGCCGCCGTGAAGCGGTCGGGACAGGACGTCGGCGGCCGGCCGGTGAAGATCGCGTTCGCGCCGCCGCGGCCCGGCGACGTCTGGCCCAGTGCACAAATCAAATTGTCGCGGCGCATCTCAATCATGACCTCCACGCCATCGACGCGATGCCATTGTCGCCATGCCGTCTCAATCATGACCTCCACGCCATCGACGCGATGTCAGCTCATGGCGTGGCGGTGTGGTCTCTCACCGCTCGATTCAGTGCCAGACTCACTAATCGAATTGCGCACAGGTCTGGCCGCCGCGCGGCAACGACTCGCAGACGCGCCAGAAGGAGACCGTGGTACGGGAGAAGACGCCGCGGCCTGCCGATGGGACGCTCAAATTATTTATCGGCAACGTGGCGTACGAAGCTACAGATTCGGACGTCCGCAAACTCTTCGAGCCCGTCGCGCCGATCCGCGGCGTGCGCTGGGTGACGCACAAGCACTCGGGAGAGTTCAAGGGCTGCGGCTACCTCTCCTTCCATAGTTGCGAGGAGACGGACGCGGCGCTCGAGCAGCTCGACGGGGCCGAGCTGTGCGGGCGGCGGATACGGCTCGACTACACGGAGTAAGTAGCGGTCTTTGTGATTCATGATGTGTGCGTCGTCGGCGCCGGCGTCCTGGGGACCAGTGCCCGGCTTATTGCCCGGGTCAGGTACACCCACTGAGACCCAATTCCACCCGGACGGCGGTCATCCGCCGTCTGTTTGTCCCTGCGCGGCCGGCGCGAGTGCATCAGGGCCCGGGTCTCCCAAGGGCACCCGAGGAAAGCCACCAAAGCGGCAAAAAAGTGGGTGACCCAAATAGAAGAAAAAATGCGAGTCATAATACAGTCCTACAACGATGTTGCCGCCGTGCGTGAGATCGGCGCCATGTGCAATGGGGCCGCCTCTGTCGTTGTTGTCGAACACGGCGACGCGCGACACGAATTCCCCACGCTGATGCGACCGAACCTGGGGCGTGACTACGGCGCGTTCGTGTATTACATCGTCCAAGCATACGACGAGCTCGAGGGCTCCTACGTGTTCACGTCCGCCAACCTCGACAAGCACGACCGGCGGAAGCGCCTGCGCGAGCGCCTACGCCCGGACTACGCGCCGGCGCCCCTTGCGAGTCGCCCGCGGCGGTCCGGCACCGTCGACGCCACGTTCGAGTGCTCCTTCTACCAGACGCGGCGGGGTCGACGGTCCTTGGCCCCCGCGGCGCCACGCCCCTTCGGGAAGTGGTTCGAGGCCCATGTGGGGTCGATGCACAGCTTCTACCAGTCGGGCGAGTACGCGAACGGGCTCGTGGTCACGGACGCGCGCAAGCTCCGGTCGCGGCCCCGGCGCTTCTGGGAAGGGCTCCTCGCCCAGCTCTCGACGGACAACGCTCCCGAGGCCGGCCACTACGTCGAGAAGGCCTCGACCTACCTCTTCCACCCCTCGCGCGCCCAGTAACTTCCCAGCCTATCCCACACACCGTGGCACGCCCCCGACGCGAGAAGTAGCAGAGAAAGCGAATAATATAACCCCAACACAAAGCACGCGTAGTCAGCCGAGCGCCGCCGTCGACGCCGCGAAGCGCGTCCTATCTAAACGCGGCGGCTGGAAGAAGGCGTGGTCCAGGGCCTTGCGGCACGTGATCCGCCGCGCCGGCGCGTACGTCAGCATCTGCGCGAGCAAGTCGATCGCGGCGTCGCCGCCGTTTTCTTCCGAGGGCGCCAAAGCGGGCGCCGCCTTGTCGAGGCGCTGCTCGTGCCACTGGGGAAATTCGGGTTTGTAGTTCGGCAGGCGACTGACGCCGGGCCAGACGTGGTCGTTCGGCGTGCCTCGGACCCGAAAAATTCTAAACAGCTCGTCGATCTCCGAATCCCCGGGAAACAATGGTTTGGACGACGCCATCTCCACGAAGATGCACCCAATACTCCAAATGTCGACCGGCGTCGAGTAGTGCTCGGCGCCCAGTAAAATCTCCGGCGCGCGGTACCACAACGTAATGACCTCGTGCGTGTAGGCCCGTCTTGGGCTACTGAAGGCCCGAGCTAGACCGAAATCAGCCAATTTCAACGTTCCTACCCGATCAAGTAAGAGGTTCTGTGGCTTGAGGTCCCTATGTAACACGCGCCGCTCGTGGCAGAACGCGACGCCGCAGAGAATCTGGTAGACGAAGGAAGCTGTTGTTGATACATCTAATCCAACACCTCCCCGCGCGTCCATGTGGTGCTTTAAATCACGGTCCAGAAACTCGAACGCGAGGAAGAGCTTGCTGTTGACGTAGACGACGTCGTGCAAGGCCACGATGTTCGGATGGCTGAGTTCTTTCAGTAGAGAGATCTCGCGGATGGCCGTCGCGGGCACGCCTTCTTCTTCATCAGCTAACCTTATCTTTTTTAACGCGAGGATCGCGTCGGTCCTTACATTCCTCACCTTGTAGACGACGCCATACGTGCCCTCGCCGACCTTTTCGACCTTTTCGTACTTCTCCATGGTCGGTTTGAGGTCGTCGAGTGTTCTTGCTGGCTTTTTGCGGGCGGGCGCGGAGGCCGGGCGGCGAGCTTTGAGCTTCTAAGGCTCCGTGGGCCGCGGAGGAGGCGTTCCGGGCTGTCCCCCTAGCGGTGGCAGCGGGCCGAGCGGGAAAAATCGAGCGCTGGCAGCGTCGACTCGCGTTGCTAGGTTGTCGGCGGAGATTGGCCTCTCCTAGCTATCGGCAGCAAAGCGATGGCGCGATGCAACTCTCGTGGGAGATTTCCTTATCTGAGTTTCAGGAGGTTTTCTTTACAGAGGCACAACACCTGCCAAGCTCTGTGGGCCCCGTATGGAGACTCGGCGCGACGCAGCTCCGCGATGGTGTCGGAGGAGTTGTTTTTTAGTGGACATGTTCGAAGACTATTGCAACGAGCCAACCCGGATGCGCGGACGTGCTGGTACGATGGCGTGTGGTTTCGGGCTGCTTCGAGGCACGAAACCGCCCTACATCGCGCGCGGTGCCGCGGTCTGCTCGATGGCTGGGGCGCCGGCCGATACGCCACCGGCGGACTCGGAGGGGTGACCAGAGCGTTCCGCCCTGCGTTTTTTTCGCTGAGTGCAGGCTGGCTCGCGGGCGCTCGGACTATGGCGCTCGGCGCCGCGCCGCGCGCCTGGGGAGCCCACCCTTCGCGAGACGCGGATCTGTGCTGCCTATGCTCGAGAAGGGTCCTCAGGCGGAGGAAGGCGTCGCGTATTTTCAAACTTTGGAGCAGCGAGCCGCTAGTGAAAATTTCGCACAGCTGCCAAGTGCCAACAAACTCGGGCAGTGCTCCTGCACGCAAGGCTTGTTCAGCGTAACTTGAGCAGCAGAAGACCACTGAGTCCGGTTTGACATCGTGTGCACGGCTGCGTGCTGCACGACCGCTTATTTATGAAGTTTTGAGCTGCTAAAAAAAGTACAGGCAGATTTTGGTAAGCGCTGTGTGGACAATAACACGTTGCGAAACCGGTTCATCATCGCGGTACGCGTCCTCCTCGCACGACTCGTCGGCTCGCTCCATAAAAACGTGCAAATTTGCGGCCGCGCAGGTCGTCCCGCCGCCGCGATGGGCGACAACGAAGCCGCCAAAGGACTATTGACGCTCTTCGACGCGACGGCCGCCGCGGCCCCCGTCGAGAAGAAGAAGCGCGCGCACAAGCCGCGGAGGCCGTACCGCTGCGGGCGCTGCGGCCTCCCAAAAGCGGGCCACATTTGCAAGTTCCGGTCCGAGCAGGCGACGACGGGCACGCAGACGGACTTCACGTCCTTACAATCTCCGGTGAACGACCTCACGCTCCTCGTGCCGCGGTCGCACAGTTCCTCGGACTGCAGCGCGACGTCCGAGCTCAGCCCGAACGACAAGGCGAGCGGGACGCTGCCGACGGCCGTCGTCTCGGAGCGGTCCCACTCCGAGGACATCGCGGACCCGACTGTTCCTGAAAGCAGCCGGCCGCGGCGCGTCCGCCGGCCGTCGATGCGGCGCGCCGCGTCGAGCGCGACCGTCGAGCCCGCCGACGACTCCTCCGTCGGGAGCGGCTCCCAGCGCTCGCGGTCGCGGTCGCCGGCTCGATTCTAGTGACGCCGCGCACACGGTGCGGCCGCTTTCTTTATAAGAGTCTCTCAATGTTACTCGCTACCGGGGCTCAGTAGATCCCGCCGGCGCCGACCTCCTCGGGGTCCACCTGGAACGCGAGGTAGATGAGGTAGACGATCGGCAGCGACCTGCGTGTGTCGTCGCTTGCGTCGCGGCGATGGCGTGTTCTGGACCCCATCGCGTTTCATACTCGCGGCGAAGGCGTGTGTGCCCGACGCTCATGAAGGCACCTGGCTCATTGGACACCGCCCACGCGCGTGACCACCCCAAACACGCTCATGAACGCGAAGTCGCTCTCGCTCTCCTTGCGGAACCTCTCATTGAGAGCTTCTTGCTCCGCGTCGAGGCGCGCCTGCTCGGCGCGCTTCTCGGCCTCGCTCGGCCCGAACAGACCGTAGAGGGCGACGTCGCGGGCGGCACTCGTCGCCGTTGCCCGGCTGTAGACGTCGATGGCCGCGGGATTTGCCTTGGCTGCGGCAGCTCTGGAGGCAGGCGGCTGCAGTGCAGCCACAGTGCTCAACGCCAAAGCTACGCTAAGCAAGCGCATGGTTGATGGACCGCTGCGAGACCTCAGATGCTCGAGGATGTGCCGAGTGCAGTGTAGACCACGGCACGCACAGCACGCAGACCAGGCTGTCTTGGTTGAGCTCGTGTCTCCACCTTCCCGTTTTTTATGGCTGCATAGGCCACATCGATGGCTCTTAGACGTGTCCGAAAAGGGAAACTGAGTTTGCAGCCCTGGCGGCGAACAAAACGGGTTTATTTCGCTTTTGCGGCCGCAAAAATCGGCCTAAACGCAGGCGCGCGCGCTCCGCTGGCCCATTTGACGCACGCATCGCCTCTACAGAGCCCCGGCGCTAACTCTCAGAACCGCAGAAAGCGTCGCGCGTCAGATCTGAGCCAACATGAGCTTCCTTGCCGCTAGAAGCGCTGCCCTGCTGAGGCGAGGCGCCGCGCCGCTGGGCCGGCGGATGATGTCCGGCGACGCCGCCGAAGCGGCCATCGAGATGGCCAAGTGGACCAAGTATTCGTATGGCGCGATCGCCTTCTGCGGCGTGCTGTCGACGTACATCGGCATCGTGAGTACCGTGCGGAAATCAACCAGGAGGCCCCACGCCATCGAGCAGCCGCAGGGACGACATGACATCATGACATTTGATTCCTACGCAGGTCGAGTACCGCCACATGATGCACCCCCACGAGCACGAGGACATCGCCTACAGCCACATGAAGATCCGCGCGAAGCCGTACCCCTGGGACTGCCCGGACTGCAATTTATTCGAAGCTCAATGCTTCCGCGACTGCAAGGCCGCGGCGAAGGAGTAGATTCCCTGCTTAATATCCTTGTATCTTACCGAGCGTCAGTGGTGGCAGCGAGTCGCGGAGCTGGTAGGTGAAGGCGTCTCCCTTCGTTTCGCCGCGCCGAAACGTCGCGGAGAGCTGCACGCGCGGCGCGGTAGAGGTATTGGCACCGCCGTAGTGCACAAGCCGGCAGTCCATCGCTAGGGCGTCGCCGCTTGCGCCGGTCAGGGCCACGGCGGTGGCGGGCGCCTCAATCGGCGCGATGTCCGCCTCAGGCTCGCCGTCGGGCGCGTAGTGCGTCGGTCTCGCCGCGTGCGTCTCGAGGGTCCGCGCCCGCGCGTCGCAGTCGTCCGGGAACACGTGCGTCGGGCCCGATGCGAGCGCGACGTCCTGCAATAGGACCCAGAGCGTACACGTAGGCGTCTCCGTATCCCGAGGCACGTCGGCGTGCGCAGCTTGCTCAGTCGCGCCGGGAAACGCGATCATGCAAGACAGCTCGACGAGGTGTGACTCATCATCTAAGCCTGCCGTAAACAACGACGGCGCCGCGCGAACTGTCGCAGCGGCGAGCACAGTTTTGACGTCGTCGGTCAAGTCCAAAGCGACGTGTGCTCGGCGCCAAGGGGCGCGGATCTCGGAGCTCAGCGCCTCGCGCAGTCGCGCGGTCCAGGGCCGCGCCGCCGCCTCTGCCAGCGCTGCCGTACGCACGCGTGCGCACGCCTTCGCACACGCGGCGTTGCGAAACACCTCGTAGCCTCGGCGTCGCATTCATGTAGTGCTGCCAATGCACCAATGCGCCAGCAATGCCGCCGCTGCACACTGCTGGGTGCTGGGTGCTGCAATAATCTCGCCGCACAGCTGGAGCCGAGCAGTAAATCGTCGTTATTCGTCGCGAACTGTTCAGATCACTTTATAATCAAAGCCGACAAGCATCGATAAGCCGCGTGGCGCACATCGAGGACGCCTCAAACGAGGCAGAGACAAAAGGACTAGAGTCCTACGCCGCTAGCTGTACGCCATCGACGCGACAGAGAAAAAAATCACACAAATAAACCTTACCGCAGCTGCCGCAGGAAGTACAGCGTCAGGTCGAACGTCGGCAGCAGCACGCCCGCGACGGGCCCCGCCCGCAGCACCGTGAAACCCAGCCCCCTATAAAACCTCCCGACGCCGCCGTCCCGATATAAGCGCAGCGCCATCTCCCGAGTTGACGTCCGCTCGCCCTTCTGCGGGTTCTGGGCCTGCACGGCCGTCTTCACCACATCAAGGGGATAGACGACGACCCACGACGCGACGCCCGCGAAGGCCCCCGCGAGCGACCGCTTCCACAACGCCAGGTCCTTGCTCTCGCCACCGAGGTAGCGCTTCGCTCCCACAAAAAACAGCATGTAAAACCCGCGGCAGCACTCCATGCAAAAGTTCGCGGAAAAGCCGCACCATAGTGAACGCATGCCTCCACCTTCCACCAACGATCGACAGACGTCGAAGACCCCCCTACCAGGAAAGGCGCACGACTGTTGCAATACTTTCACTCGAGAAATGACCGTCGAGACCGGAGAAATGACAAAGCCGCCGCACGCGCCCGCCGCGAAGACCACATGAGACGGCGCATCCACATCATCGTCCACGTCCTTTGCTAAATGGCGCCACGCGCTGTCGTAGACCCCGAAATTCGCGCAGTTTATCGCCCCGGCCGTCGCGACCGGCACGCGCCAGCCGCTGAACAACGCCATTGACGGCGACGCCTGGAGCTGCGTCCGCACCTTCAAGGTGTCGAGGGGAAAGCCGACGAGCTGGCCGATGCTCCCGGCGACGCAGCCAGCGACCATGGCCTCACTCGCCGCCGCGGCCTCGCGCGGCGACCGCGTGCGGCGGAGGTCGGCCATATTGCTGCGCGCGGCGGCGGCGTCTAGCTGCGGCGCGGCGGTGGCGTCTAGCACGGCGGATAGCTCGCTCCGCAGGCACAGCAACAGCAAGGCTTGCAGTGCCTGTGCTTGCTCTGTGCACTAGCGCCGTGCAGCGAGGTTGCCGCTACTGGAACGAAGATGCCTTGTCTCTACCTGCAAGGTTTTTGCGGCGCCATAGTGCGAGCCTTGCCTTGATATGCGGCCTGTCCTTCGCGACGGTTGCAAGCTAGCGTGCAACTCTACTAGCAACGGTCACGGATAAGTTCCTTAAACGGGGGAGTCCAAGGATATAGCTCAGGCGGAAGACCGCAGCTTCCCCTCGACGACGCACGCCGGCCCGCCGCCGCGCGCCGCGAGGACGCCGAGGTCGACGACGCCGCCCTCGTTCGCGTCCGATAACGCCTTCTTCAGCGCGGCCGCGTCGGAGGCAGCGACGACGAAGACGAGGCCGATGCCCGCGTTGAACGTCCGCACCAACTCGTCGTCGGGCAAGCCGCCGCACGCCCGCCGCAGCCACTCGAACAGGGGCGGCAGCGCCCACGGCGTGACCTTCGCCATGAGGTGGTCCGGCAGGACTCTTGGCAAATTCTCGGTTAACCCGCCTCCGGTGATATGGGCCGCGCCCCGCAACCCTGGTACTTGGCGGACCGCGCCCATCGTCGACGCGTATAACCGCGTCGGCGCCAATAATACCGACGCGAGCGACTCGTCACCACCCGCACCGACACTGGAAGCGGGCGCGTCCAACAATGCGAAAATGGACGTGTTCTGCTGTTTAGCAAACTTCGCGAGGGCCTTCCTTACCAAAGAAAACCCGTTCGCGTGGACACCACTCGACGCCACGCCAATCAGCACGTCGCCGGCTTGCATCGATGACGTTCTTGGAAGTAAGTCGCGCTTCCTAACCGCCCCGACGCAAAAACCCGCGACGTCGAAGTCGCCCGCTCCATACAAGCCGGGCATCTCCGCCGTTTCCCCTCCACTCAAGGCGCAGCCCGACTTGGCGCAGCCGTCCGCTACACCTTCTACTAATGATGCACACGCATCGACATCTAAAGCCCCAGTAGCGTAGTAGTCGAGGAAGAAGAGCGGCTGGGCACCCATGGTCGCAATATCATTTGCACACATCGCGACCAGGTCGATGCCCAGGCCGCGCGCGATGTCTGCTTTCGTTCGCGTGTCGCCGATCAACGAGGCTCGTTGCGCCAGTCTCAACTTCGTGCCGACGCCGTCCGTGCCACTTACGAGCAGCACGTCCGGGCCGCCGAAGCCCGCCTTCTCGAGGTCGAAGACGCTCCCGAAGCCACCTAGACTCCCCTCGCAGCCCGGGATCGTGGTAGCCTTGGCCAGAGGCTTGATGCGCTCGACCAAGGCGTTGCCCGCGTCGATACTGACTCCGGCGGCCGCGTACGTCAGCGGGACACT
Source organism: Pelagomonas calceolata (assembly GCA_918797485.1). NCBI lineage: Eukaryota > Pelagophyceae > Pelagomonadales > Pelagomonadaceae > Pelagomonas > Pelagomonas calceolata. The sequence continues at coordinate 54,380 of CAKKNE010000006.1, read as the reverse complement.
GCCACTCGCTACAACTTCTTCCTCCTCCGTGACGCGGGGCCGCGGCGCGAAGCGCGCCCCGGCGTCGCCATCTCTCAACGCCTCGACGGCGTCGATGAGTGAAGGACCCTCGAGCGCCTGGACCTTGCCCTTCAAAGTTTCTGGAGTGTCGCCCTTCTCCACTGTCGTACTCTTCTGTACTAGTACGGTACCTCCATCCACGTCCTCCGTGACGAGGTGGACCGTGCAGCCCGTCTCACTATCGCCTGCCTTGAGCACGGACGCGTGAACGTCCAAGTCCATCAGCCCGCCGTGCTTTGGTAGGAGAGAAGGGTGCACATTAATGCAGCGGCCGCGCCACGCCTGGCAGAACTCCTTTGAAAAAATACGCATCCAGCCCACGCACAGCACAACTTCGACGCCGTGCTCGAGGAGCTTGGCCGTGAGTTTACTATCATACAACGCTCGATCCTCGCCCTTCTTCGCCGGGATATGATGGACGGGGCAATACGACCGGCACCTATCTAATAACCCCGAGTCCTTCTTGTTCGAGAGGACGCACGCCAGCTCCACGTTCCTTAAAGTACCTCCCGACAAAGCGTCGAGCACGGCTTGTAATGACGTACCGCGCGTGCTTCCTAACACGCCTACCTTGAGGGGCGCGTCCAAGCACCTTCTGGCAATATCGCCCCTGTGGAACGCGCCCGCAAATCTAATACGCGCCGCGCCGGCATAAGCCCCGCGGACGGCGCCCTTGAGCTCCGGGGCGATGCACGACACGGCCACCACTCTACCGCCCGACGTTACTAATTGATCGCCCTTCGTCTTTGTCCCAGCGTGGTAGACCGTGACACCTGGTAGTGAATCAGCGTCGTCCACACCCGACATCACTAGGCCTTTGTCGTACTTGTTCGGATATCCACCGGCCGCTACCACAACCGTACACGCGCAGGCGTCGCGCCACTCGACTTCCACCGAATCGAGGGTGCCCGCCGCGCACGCGCTCATCACTTCAAAACAGTCCGACTTCAGTAAAGGTAGGACGACCTGCGTCTCCGGGTCGCCGAACCTTGCATTGAACTCTAGCAAGTAGGGTCCATCTGGTGTCAACATAAACCCACCATACAAACACCCCACGAAGGGTCTCCCTTCCTTCTTCAGACCGGTGACCGCTTCTTGCATGATGCGCTCCGCGACCTTGAGTTCCGCCGCCGAGATCTGGGGCGAGGGAGCGTACGCGCCCATGCCGCCCGTGTTCGGCCCTCTATCTCCATCGTGGGCTCTTTTATGATCCTGGGCCGGGAGCATGCAGCGAGCCGTCGTGCCGTCGCAAAAGGCGAATAATGAGATCTCGGGCCCCGTCAACAGTTGCTCGATCACCACGACGTCGCCGGCCGCGCCGAAGGCTTTATTGGTGGGGTGGAACATCTCGTCGACGGCTTTCAGGGCTGCTTCTATATCATTGGGCGGCGGCACCAACACGCCCTTGCCCGCCGCCAAACCAGAAGCCTTCACGACCACCGAATGGCCGCAGCTCTTCACGTAGTCTCGGGCCTTGTCGCCCTCCTCCCTCTTAAACGTCTCGAAGGCCGCGGTCTTCAGGCCGTGGCGGTCCATGAAGGCCTTGGACCACGCTTTACTGGCCTCGATCTCCGCCGCGAGAGCCGAGGGGCCGAAGGCCGGTATGCCCTTATCAGCACACTCGTCGCAGACGCCGTCGACGAGCGGCTGCTCCGGGCCCACGACCACTAGACTAATGCCTCGCGCGGCCGCCCATCCCGCAACATCCTTCGGTTTGACGTCGACGTTCTGGACCTTGCCGCCCATAGCCTCCGTGCCGCCGTTGCCGGGCGCGGCGAAGACCGTTGATACTTTCGGACTCGCCGCGAGGGCCTTGACGATGGCGTGCTCGCGGCCGCCGGAGCCTACTACTACTACCGAGGCCATGGCTGTGCTTTATGCGCCTTGACCCGCTTTCTGCAATCGAGACCAAGCGTGATGGGTGCTCGCTCTAAGTCTGTCGCGGCTGAAAACCGCTTTGCGCGCCGCAGAGCCTCTGGCGAGGTTTCAAAAATGAGCAGCGCAGGTGCGTTAACGCAGCGAGCAGCGATGCTCCGCAGCGAGTGTTGGCAATTTGCTAGCGCCTGTAAAGCGCGCTGTGCAAATGACGACGCGTACAGCTGCCTGGCGCGCGTGAGCAGCGCGAGCAAAAATCAATTAAGGCTCGAAAACGGGTTTTGACGAGGAGATCCAGAAAGACAACGTCCAGTTCAAAAATTTACACATAAAAAGGGACATCATCACCGCACGGGCACCGAAGCGGTTGGAGCGGGCGGCGCGCTCGGCAACGCACTGGGCACGGCGACCGGGACCTCCTCGTCCGACGCCTCCCTGACAAACTCCGCGACGGGCGCCGACGCCGGCGCCTCCGACCAGGCCTCGGCGAGCGCCGCCCCGGGCGAGCGCGCCGACGCGTCGCGCGCCTCGAGCCACTCGCGCGCGTCGCCGAAGAGCGGCGCGAGGCGCACCCTACCTTGCCCACCCTCGACGACCACGGACAGGTCGGCGCCGTCGGCGGCCAGCGACGCGACGTCGCAGCTCTTGGGATTCGCGCCGTCGGCGTCGCAGTAGAATAATCTAGGTTGGTCCGTCAACACGAGCGCTTTGAGCCGCGTCCGCGTGACCATGCGGTCCTGCCGCTTCAGGACGGGCCCCGTGAACAGCGCCGTTTCGTTCGATCGTAATAAGCCACCTCTTCCATAGTCCAGCCCCAGGATCGCCTCCTTTGCGAGGTCGGGCATGTCTGCGTCGCGCCGATCCCGTAAAGCACCAGCTAAAGCGCGTAGTGAGCGGGGGTGTTTCAAAGCAGCAAGGGCCCGGCACGCCTCGCGCCGCGTGAAGACGTTCTTGTCGTTTTTTAGCGCATCATGTAAAGCATCTAAGGTAGACTCCCCAAAATCGTGCAGGTGACGGAGCGCGCGGCAGGCCGCCGACCGTTTGGTCGTGGCGCTCGACTCCTCCTTGTCGCTTCTATCCAACAAACGGGCGCAGACCGCCCGCGCGACGGCCGATCTAAAAGCCGCCGACGCGTCTCCGCAAAAACCGTCGAAGCTGGCCGCCGCGTGTTCTCTCACTCTTGCGTCGCCGTCTCCTAAAGCGGCGACGAGCGCCCAGGCGGCGCCCTGATCGTTTCCAAACTCTCTAAGAGACTGCGCGCAGGCGATTCTTACTGTGGGATCGGGATCCTCCGCGACCCTATGTACCAATCTGCCTCTGGATAGACATTTCGCGGCGCCGGCACATAAAGCCGCCGCGCGTCTTACTTCAACACTCTCCGCGTCCTCCAGCGCGTGGGCGCAGGCCACGTCGACCTGGTCGGAACCATCTAGAGCCGCCGTGACCGATAAAGCTGCCAGCGCGTCTAAGCAAGCCACCCGGAGAGGTGCTGGTAACGAGCCTCTAGCAGCACAACAGGCACACAAGGCGTCCACGACCAACGGCGGGATCGCGCCGTCGTAGTTTCTTCCCCCGAGCGCGACCGCGGCCGCGACCCTGTCGTCGACCTCGGCCGCGTCGCACAACAGCGACACGAGGACCGCCGTCGCCCGCGCGCCCGGCGCGTGGTGGATGCGCGTCACATCATTCACATCGCCCCGCACGATAGTCGCCCAGTTGCCTCCTTCCACCACGTCCAATGCTTTCGCGGCCGCGCCTCGTACCGAACGGTCGGCGTCGCCTAATCTAGAAGCGAGGAGCTGCCTCAACGGTAGACCGTCGAGAGCGGCCGCCGCGTCGGCGTCGCCCTCCTTTGCCTGGGCCGCGAGGCCGCCGATGCTCGACGCCGCCGCCGCGCGGACACTCGCGTAGAGCGGGTCCGCCAGGCTCGTCTCGACCAGGGCTTGCGGGCGTTTCAGCTCTCCTAACAGAATCGCCGTCATCACCCGCACACGAGGATCGGCGTCGCGCACGGCCACTCTGGACAACGCGTCCCGCGGGTCCTCGAGGCGGCCGAGCGCGTCCGTGGCGCGCCGTCGCACTTCTGTTGACGGGTCGTCCAGCGCCCTTTCTAAGGCGGCCGCGGCCTCGTCGCCCGCCAGCTCCTCGAGGAGCTCGACGGCGCGCAGCCTCGCGTCCTCGGACGCATCTTCCAAACCGACCGCGACGCCGGGGACACACCTTAATCTTCCGAGGCTCTCGAGGGCCGCGCCTCGTACGTTCTCTTCCGCATCGCGTTGCGCCGCTTGGATGAGCGCCGAGGCCGCATTTTCAAACCCGTCCGCGGCGGAGGCGTCGAGGCGCCGCGGCGCGTGTTCAAATGCGGGCGGCGGCGGCCGCGGGAACGCGTCGGCGCGCCACTGCCACGTCGGCGCGTCGTTCGCTGCGCGTCTCAGTAAAACGTCCGCCAGGAGACACGCCGCGGCCGCTCGCAGTGCAGGGACGGCGTCGCCGAGGCCCCTCTCCGCGAGACCCTCGGCGTCGTCTAATCTAGCGAGCCACTCGTAGGCGGCCCTCCGGACCTCCGCCAGGTCGTCCGCCGCCGCCAGCTCCCGAATTGTCGTACTGGAGCCGTTCCGAGCCAACGCGTTGACGGCCGCCACGCGCACTGTTACGATTTCAGGGCGCGTCGCGGTTTGATCCGGCTGCACGAGCCAGAGCCTCCTCAAACATTCGCAGCAGCCCAGCGCGCCTGCGGTCGTCGCCGCGGCCGCGCGCACGGCCGCCGACGGGTGCCTTTCTAAACATCTGTCGAGCGGCGCTTCCAGGAGCCGCTCGTGCCGCACGCCCGTCTTTAACAAGGCTTTCTCGAGCTGGCCCACGAGACCGGGCTCATCGATGCTCTTGTCGCGCAGCGCCGACGCTAAAGCAGCTACTTTTTGAAACGTGCGCCTTGCAGTATGATCGTTCCGGAAGACGTCGTCGTCGCCGAAGGCGCCCGCCGCCAACAGTCGGGCCGCCTCCCTCCGCACGTTCACGTCGTCGTCGCCCCGGACGCTGCGCGCCACCTCGACGAGGCCGCACTTGGCCGCCGTCCGCAGCGCCTCGGCGCGCACGCGCGCATCATCAGCAAAAAGCGCGCCCTGGAGGGCCAGGGCTAACGCAGAGGCGGCGGGCGCCCTTCCCAAATCGCTTGAGGCGTCTCCTAGTAGTGTGAGCGCGCCCGTCCGCGCGTCCGGCGCCGCGGCCGAGCGCGCGACCGCGGCTAGCTGCGCGCAGCGCGCCTCCGTGAGCGGGCCGTTGGTTGTTTCGGGGGTCTGAGCTGTGCCGCGCCACCACGGGGCCGCGGGCGCCGGCGCCGGCGCATCTGTGAACGCGCCGGCCAGGGCCGAGGCGGCGCCCGGCGTCAGGGCGCCGGTGTACGTCGTCCAGGGACGGTCGCGTGCGGCGGTCCCGGGCGATGCTGCCGCGGCGGGCGCCGGCCCGCCGCTCGCGGCGTCGCTGCTGACGACCGCGGCGGGCCTCGCCGGCGCCGGCGCCGGCGCGGCGGCCGCGGCGGAGGCCGGCGTCAGGAGCGGCGGCGTCTCGGGCGTGACCGCGGGCGACAGCAGAGGCCTGTCCGGGGGCGTGACCGTCTGGGCCATGGCCCAGCGGCCCGACGCGCCGTCGGCGAGCGGCGGCGCCGCGACGGGCGCGATCGGCGCGAGCGGCGGCGGCGCCGCCGAGTTCGATCGCGCGAGCGGCGGCGGCGCCGACGTATCGGCCATCACGTCGTCCAACCTTAGATCCGACGCCGCGCGCGACGCCGCGGCCGCCCCGCCGCCAGGCGCGGGCGGCGACGCCACGTGGCGGTCGACCGTGGCCGGCGAGAGCGGCGGCGGCGGAGCATTTGCGGCGCCGGCCATCCCGGGGAGGGCGACGCCGCGGTTCGCCGGAGGAGCCCTCGCGGCCGCCAGCCGGGCGGCCTCGGCGCCCGAGACGTGGCCCGCCGGCCCCGTCGACGCCGGGGCCGGGGCCGGCGCGGCGGCGGCGGGCGCCGGCGGCGGCGCGGCCGCCGCCGCGGCGCGCGCGTCGGCGAGCGCCGGGTTGGGGTCGCCGCCGACGCACGTCGCCGCCGGGTAGGACGACATGCTGCCGTCGCGCTCGCGTCGGAAGGAGTGCGACGTGACGACCGAGGCCACGGGCGTCGTCGTGGGCAGCACGATCTCGGCGACGGGCGGCGCGGTGACCGGGCGGTTCCGCGAGCTCCGGAACCAGCCTCCACTACTCGTGCGGCGGTGCTGGGTTTGGGCTAGCGCTTGCGGGATGCGCACGTCCGCCTCGGCGATGGCCGTGACGGCGCGGTTTGTGGTCGTCCTTGCTGGCGCTGTTTGTGGTCGCAGGGGTTCCGTGGAGTAGCGCCGCGGAGGGGTGCGGGAGCGGCGGCGTCGGCCGCGTCCAGGCATTGTGTCCTCTTTTCGAAGCCTTTCTTTACGTGTGTGAGTAGCGCTGCTGTTTTTTTAGCAGTGCTCTGTTTAGCTTGTTTTTTACGCGTGCTGTGTCCTTTTGTCGCAGTCTTTTGCAGTCGTTCGTGTTCGGCTATTAGTGCGCTTCCTTAGCGCGCCGAACTACCGCTGACAACGAGTTTTTGGCTTGTTCAGTTTTTTTAGCTGGGCCCAGCCTCAGAGAGACATACTAGATGCCGGGAAAGTGCCTCCGTACCTGGCACGTTTCTACGCCTGCAGTCGCAATCTGGGCTCTTCCGCGCCTCTCCGAATAGCTCCGGATCCACCTGGGCGACCGAACGTACTAGCCTATTCATTGGGCAAGACGACTGCCTTAGCTCGCAATTTGCGGCGTCCTCGCGAGCCGCCACTGCAGCCCCAGCACGCGACACGCCGCGTACGCCCCCCACACATACTCCGCCGCCCGCCGCGAGAAAAAGTCCAGCAAAAAACGCATCATACGCGCAGGCAAACCAAGTCGACTTCCAATACCACGCCATGGAGGACTTCCCGGGCGCCATCAATGCGTTGAAACGCCTGACCGACGACAACATCGCCTCGATCCGGGCGGACGCCAACATGAGCGACGCCAATAAGGCGGACTCGATCAAACAAGTACGCGACGAGTACACCAAGCAGTCCGCCGCGTTGGCGGTGAAGTTCGCAGGCGAGACCCGCAAGCGCAAGGCGGAGAGCCCGCCCGAGACGGACGAGGAGAAGGCCGTCCGCATCGCCCGCGAAAATAAGAACGCCACCGTCATTCAGAGCTTGAAAGACGACAAGGTGGCCGAGGCCGTGTACGCCTCGCGAGCGGAGACCGCAAAGGCCCAGCACCACGCGCGCGGTTTGTACCGCGAGCAGCAGGGCTTTCTGGCGTCGTTAAGAGAGGACATTCCCCCGGACGAGGCCAAGAACCACTTCAACTTCGACGACTTCGCGGTCATGTTCAAGTTCGTCCACGCCTTCCTCCTCATGCACGAGATGCAGACCCAGTTCAAGTCCGCCGTGGAAGCCAAGGGCGGCGACGTCCTCAAGATCTACCAGACGGGCCGCGGCATCGTCGACGCGGGCTCGAACTCCAACGGCAACAAGTAGATCTCCTACAGCCCCTCTAATAGTGTGGCTTTTTTCCATACAGTAGTACCCCGGCGTGGCGCCGCAGGCCTGCGATCCCTCGGCTTGTAGGGGTGCTATTAAATTTTATCCTTTACACGACTCACAACTACTACGCCGCCCTCCCGACGCCTGGCGGTTCGTCGCGGTCCGGTCGTAAATTGGAACTTTGTATGCCTGAGCAACACCTCCGACGGCCTCCAGCAACCTCCGAGGCCGCCACGCGACCCGCAGCGGTTGCCGAAACGCCGCAGGGATGCTACCGACTCGACCGCGGACCCGCTGGGCGACCATCGAGGCCGTCCGCGCCGGTGCCGGTTTAGCCCGCCGGAGCGGTATCGCAAAGAAGGCGTCCATGAGCTTCTGCAGTCTGAAGATCCCAAAGAGGTCCGGGATCGGCCGTTGGTATGGGTCCGTCGACGCCGAGTAGCCGTGCGGCTCCAGGGATAGCGTTTGAGCGCAATGCAACAGGTGCGCGGTCGGGCCGCCTCGACGCGACCGCGGCGCGCTAAAACACTGCAGACATCTGGAGTCAGTTCACCCTGCCCACGACATGCCTTGTGCGAGCCTCAATTCGAAAATCTCCCAGCTACGACGCCACGCGGCGACGTATGGCCCAAAAAGGTGATGTCATGCTGGAGAGCACTATGCAGTTCGCCCCGGCCTTTGCGTCGGCCGCCCAACAAAAGTTGGCGGCGCGACCCTCAGACCAGCCTGTCGAAGCTGCAAGCGCCAGTGGGGCACCGGAGCACGTGCGTAAAGCGCAAGACAACAAAAAAAGGACGGTGGTTAGAGAGAGGCTCTCTAGGATGCGAGCATTTCCCCACAACGGCCTCACACGGCGGCCCAGCATCTAGTACCATTTACAAATCACACTCTCTTACACCCAGCAACTCCCAGCCAACTCAACCGGCGAGCGCATCGTCGGTCGCCGTGTTCACGCCTTTGAGCTTAGCGAGTTCCGATTTACTGAGAGCGAGGGCCCTCTTTTCGTCCGCGAGCTCACGTCGAAGCGCGTCGAATTTGCCCGTGTCTCGACCGGTCGCCGCCGTCGACGCGGCGGCTGGAAGGCAAGAGGTCGGCGGATTGGTAGAGCGCGGCTTCTTTCGAGACCGCGACGCGCCGGCGCCGACGTCGTCCGTCTCCCTCGGACACCCTTCCTTGCGAGATATCAGATCCTCCACGGAGTCCCCCGTCGTCAGGACGGCTTCTTCGAGTGCACCCTTCGCTCTCACAATCGATGTGAGCGTCTTTTCAGATAGACAGTGCTCCTGACTCGGCCGGTTGCGCGTGGAGACCGTCATCAACCCGGCTAACGCTAACTCGTTGAGGTCAACCTCGTTCCCCAGGACCCTTGGGCCGAGACATTTCACCAACCTCCAAAACAAAGATACGTGCTCCTGATAGGTGCCTGCATCCATATCCAGGCTAAGCCACTGAGGAATCGCTGTAGCCTCGGGATTTTGCAGACGGTAAATCCTTAGGACTGCATCAGTAGTGCCGCATTTCACCACAGCTATGGCATGCTGTTTCAAATATTCGGCAGCATCTTGGTACCGCACCTTAGCACATGCCTTTTCGTGGCGGTCTGCTTGCACAAGCTCGGTGTCCTTCGCCACATATTTGTGGAAGACTCCACTAAGTAAATTGCCGAGGTCTGAGTCTGTTGAGTCCTCGCAGAACGGTGGTAGCGCGGGGCCCGAGCTGCTCAAAGGAGGCTCGCCGCTGACCGGCGCGGCCGCGACGGGCGGCTCGGCGGCGCCTTGGCTCTGAGACACATCGGCGGCGAAACGACTCGACTGAATTTGGCCAACGAGCTTGTCCGCCAATTGCCGCCGGAGGACCGCGTTGTCATGTCGCAGTTCATCGCGCTGGCTCCGGGCGTCCTGAGCTTCCACGCGGTTCTCGAGACTTTCCAGAACGGCTGTTTGGTGCCCCACCTTCAGCGCCGCCACATCTTGAGCTGTTGGTGCTGTTGGTGCTGTTGGTGCTGCTGCATTGGCTTGGCCCGCGGCGGCGTCCCCAAGGGGCTGCCCGGCATGCGCGTCGGCCATCAATCGTGCGTTGTTTGGTGGGGTGCGGCTCGCGCCCGGGTCCCTGCTCGCGTCGCTACGTCGCGAGACAGACGACTTTATACGCCTACCGCGGTACCTGCGGTATCACAAGTATACTTGTACGAGCTACCGCACTGGTTTGTACTTACCTCAGTAGCGGATCAGTAGCGGCGCACTGATTGCTATTATTGCCGGACAGGTCACTCACACCACGAGGAGCTGCGTCGCCTCCATGCCGGACGATAAGGGTACTAGTAAGTCCATAACAAGTCGACTAGCTCTCTACGCAAAAGCGGCTCCGTTCGCTCCGCTACCCGAATAGCATGGCCGAAATAGTGGCCGCGCAAAATAATGCCCCCGAAGACATTGCCGGGCAGCCGCCGCGGGCATCCGCGCTGGAGCTGCAGCTCCAGATGGAGACCGAGACCGAGCGCGGCGCCGCCGGCGTCAACGCGAGGGCGCGGGATAGGTTGTTGTGTGAGACGGACGACGCGGCGCGAGAAAACGAAAGCCTACGGCGCGAGGCGCGGATGTTGGTTCAGGAAGTGAACGACGCGGGATCTACGGCAACGGGACAACAGGCGGACATCGTGGATGTGCGGGGCCGCAGCGATTTCCGAGCCGACATGCCGACGCAGGAGCTCGCGAGAGCCCTCGTGGGCGCGCACGCAGAAGCTCTCACGGCGATGCGCGCGGAAGCAAGAGCCAAGAGCGCTTTGGACGTGGCCAAGATAAAGCATAAAGCTGCGCAAAGCCGGGTGAGGCTATTGAGCTTTGAGTGTGCGATCCTCGCGGGCACGGTCGACGCCTTGCGGCGGTATCTATATCTTCGAGACAAGGTGACTTTCGCAGGAACGCATAGTTCGTTGCTGGCATTTTGTAGACACATGAACCAGGCGGACCAGTACGAAATTTTGGATAAGCGGCGGAGTCAGCATTGGAAATTAGTGGTGCAGTACGGCCCGACGACCTTGGGGACTGCGAGGATCAACCGCTGCGAGTTCGCGTCCACGGACTGGACGGAGGCCACGCTCGCCTACGTGCTCGCCCCGGGCTTCACCGACGCGCTCCTCGAAGAGGTATTGGCCACAGAGCAGACGCTCCATAAATTGTGCAAGCCCACAAAATCTCAGCTGAGAGAAGCGTATGGCAGCGAGGCCGAACACCGCGACCCGGCTAGCAACGACGAGCACAAGGAGGAGGACGGCGCCGCTGCCATGGACGTCGACGACGCGCGCGCCGAGGCCGCTCTGCGGCGGGAGATCGCCGCGGTCCGCGCCGAGAGAGAGGCAGTCGATGCCGAGATCGCCAAGCTTCGGGCCGCGGAGCCGTAGGAGCTCTCTGTCACCGCTCACCCCTGTCCCCCGTGTAATGATTACTCTTCTAGTGCTTAGAGTACCCGATAGTGCCCGACTTTCAGCAAAATCTAGGTTGCACACCATCGCCAGGTGCGCCGGGCACGCCCACCACGCACGAACACGGCGTCCCGGGCCAGTCCGCGCAGGCGTCGCCCGGCCCGCAACTGCTACCGCACGCCATCGAGCGAGAGACGCGCGAGTACGACGCGGCGACGCGCGCGTCTTCGAGGACCGCCACCACGTGGTGGTCGGACGCCGGCGCCGTAGGGCGTCGAGTCGCGTCCAGTGGTCCGCCACGCGCATTGATGGCGTAGTGGTAGTGTAGGAGCGCTCTTCGATGGGGTCAAGCCCGCACGAGATCATATTTCTACGTCACCGCGACGCCATCGCCGCGACTCTCGCGTGATAGCCAATGCGTTCGGACCGGTCGTCGCGGCCACGCCCTTGCAGCTCGAAAGTCACCGCGCGGGCCAGGGCAGCGGCGTCCTCTACTGCTTCGACAAAGCGCCCTGCACGTCGTGCCGGAAACTCCGTCGACGAGTCGTGATGCAGAGCGAAGCTATGGGCATGGGCCATCCATAGCAGTACCTGTCACATAGGACCGGGCGTCAAAGCGGGACTTGCGCGAAGCACTCGCGCAAGAACCACGACGCGCAGTGGTTCGAGCGCGGCACCCGCTCGCGCTAGTCGACTGGTCGCAACAGCGCTCATGATTGCGCCGCGTCTAGCGCTGACGGTCTATCTGTGCCGCGGCCGCCGCGTTGGCCGGCCTTCGCCGCGCTCGGGCATCAATCGAGAAGCTGCGACGCGAGCCCAGAGCTGCGGGCGAACTCCTAGCTCCATCGCGCTGGCGTGCGTTTCCTGGCCGACCGCCGCCGGCGCGCTTCGCATCGCTTGCCTACACAGGCAGCTGAAGCTCACGTGTGAAGGTGCTTTTTAGTGCGTGCAAGCGCAGCTGGCTGGCCGTGCGTGCGTCTGGGCCACGATCGATGACTTCTCTTGCCTCCGCGGTCCGGACAAGGTTAGCTCTGGCTGTATCCAGCGCCGTCACCGCTTTTACTGCATAGGATATCCTGCTACCGCGTTTTGTATCAATTTTACCGCGTACAATCTACTGTTTTGGCGGCCGTTATATCGCATCAATTCAGCTTTTCCTAGCGCTAAATCACAGGTCCGACAAAGGTAGGGCGACGCGCCCCGGTACCAGTACTTATACGAGCTGTATGAGCTTGTCATTTTAGGGGACTGCACGCTCTTTTGCTGGCCAAGTCCAGTGCGCAAGAAGAATACCTCTCGCGCTACGACGCTGTGGCACGTTCCCCGCGGCCAACAAGTGCCCTCGCTCGCGCTACCCGCCGAGGTGCCGAGCTGCAAATACCCCACCAGCCAAAGAGGCAGCCCCGAAGCAACAGCGATGGGAGCCGGGGGCCCGAGCCCGCTCGTCGGCCGACACCGTGCGTTGGACGGCGTCGGGCAGTTCGCGGACCACGTGGATTTGCGAGCTTTGAGAGCGGTCGGCAAGTCGTTCCCCGTGCACTCGAGGCTGCCGGCCGCGACGAAACGGGCCTTCTTACAACGGTGGGCCGCGAAGGCCACTTCAAGGAGCACGGGCTTGCGACTAGAAGCGGTCCGGGCCGTGGCGCGCTGTCTGGGCGTTGAGGCTGAGGATTTCCTCACGGAGATTTTGAAGAAGGACAAACTACAAGCGGTGCGGGCGGCTTCGGTGCCGCCCCTCGCGGGCATTGCGAGACGGGCGGCGCCCGCCACCAAAAGACGCATTTTTGCGATGGTGTGCGCGCGCTACGACGCGGAGGACGGCTACATGAATGTGTGCCAGGCGATCATGTTGTGGTTCCTGACCGTGTACCAGAGCCGCACGGAACTAGAGCGGGACCACCCGAACGGAGGCATGTTCGTGGCGATCGTGGCGGCCCGTATCACAGCTCGAGACGAGCAACTGCAGCGGCTGCGCGACGCGTTCCAGGCGATGGAGGCGGAGGTTTTCAGGGCGTTCAGAGATGGGGTGCCCCGCATCGATAGGGCGGTCCTGGCCATCCAACAGAGTACTAGAGATGTGATCCAAGCTGGAACGCCGCCGCCCGTACTCTACCAGATTAGGAATTAGGTTGCCTGAGCCCGGCGAACCCAAACACGACCCCCAGGACGCGCGCCCGTCGCTGCTCCCGCTCTCCTCCCTGTGTCCGCCCGCGCGTGTCGCGTCGGGCTCTATGAATGTGGAGTGTGCCCCGCCCCTTTTGTAAACAATATGATAAATACCGGCGACGGGACTTGGTCGTCGAGGCCCGTCCGTCGAACGACGACCGATGCGCCTCGACTTCTGTCGCGCTCGGGGCCAAGACGCTGCTGAAGAAGCCGCCTCCCGTTGTGTTCTTGTGACTAAGTATCTCGTTACTCGTCGTAGCGGCTACTATCGGATGGCTTCCGCGCGCCGATTCGCATAAGGAGCGGATAATAGATACCTACGGTGAAGGGTACTAGTAAAGTACCGAGGTACCAACAAGTCGTCTAGCTGTACGCAAAAGCGGCCGAAGCGGTGGCCGCAGCCGTAGGGGCAGCCTCCGTAACATCGAGCAGCAGTTTTTTTGTGACATCGTTGCTCGCTGCGGCCTGACTAGAGACTGAACGCCGCACTCTCCGAGCAGCAAGCGCTCCAAAACGCGGCAGGTCGTCACGCCGTCGCGATGGGCGACAACGAAGCCGCCAAAGGACTATTGACGCCCTTCGACGCGACGGCGGCTCCCGCGCGGCCGGCGCCCGCTGAGCCGTCGCGCACGCGGCGCCTCGCCGACGATCTCAGTGATGAAGACGCCGCGCCCGCGCCGAAGCGGCTGCCGCGCTGGACGTCCGACGAGGAGGCGCGCCTGCGAACGCTCGTCGGCGAGCCGGGAGGAGAGACGTGGAAGACCATCGCCGAGAGCCTGGGGACGGGCCGGACGGGTCACGCCGTCGAGCAAAAGTGGGCGAAACTCAAGGCCAAGAACGCGGTGGCGCAGAAGCCCGCCGCCAAGAAGCCCGCGTCGCACGAGACGGACCCCGTCGAGCGCGCCAAGAGCCGCGCGGAGAAGGTGTCTGGCATCGAGGGCGCCATCCCGCGGCCGAGCGGCGGCGCGCCACACGGCGCGACCTGGGACTACGAGAAGGGCGAGTGGGACTACGAGAAGCCCGCCTCCAAGAAGCCGGCCGCCGCCGCCGCGGCCCCCGTCGAGAAGAAGAAGCGCGCGCGGGTGTACCGCTGCAGGCGCTGCGGCCTCCCCAAGGCCGGCCACATCTGCATGGCCGAGCAGAAGAGCGCGCACGGCTCGTGCGAGCGGCCCGAGCGCCAGCGACGAGGCGATGTCGACGACTCGATTGCGACACGTCTCGCTACAACTGAGAGATTGTCGGCGCGACATGAGGAAACTATTCGAAAGAACAAAGTGGGGAAGCAAGCGGCACGCATCGTGACGCTCGAGTTCGCCGCCAAGCGGATGTTTGGCAAGATCGATGCGTTGGAGGTCGAAAAACGGGACCTCTACAGAGCGAGGGACCAGACCGTCGCCACGCCTCCGCGGACCGCGCTGGAGACGCTCTTGGTCGGCGCGGCGGAACGCACGGACCCGGACGTCGATGCGACAGGAAATTCCGGTGCGTGGCTGCATCAACAAGTGGAAGACCTGCGACGGCGGAGGGCGGAGCAACCCGGCCACTACATCGCACACCTCGAGCGCATGGCCACTCTATGGGTAAAAAGGCACGAGACGCTCACGGTGGAGGTACAAGGGCTCAAAGAAGGCACGTTGGACACGAGCGGAGATGGGACAGACTTGTTGAGGAAGCTCGGCCTAACTGCCGACTTCCTGCTGCCACCGGCCGGCACACCACCGGACGCCGCGCCGGCACGGCCGGCACTAGAGGTCTTCCTCGACAGAACGGGTTTGTCGCGTGACGAGATAGGCGACGAGGCCCTGGCGTGGGCGAAGGCGTGCGACGCTGTCGCGGAACATCACGAAGTGCGCAGCTGTGGCACTTGTAATGGTAGCAGAGTCTTCAGCTGGAACGGTGACAAAGCATTCAAGCTGTGCGACCTTTGTCGTGCGAAACATTTGGCGCAAAAATGGAAGAGGCGGTACGCGCCGCGGCCGCGGCGTGCGCCGGCGCCGGCGCGGCCGCGGCGTGCGCGTACCGCCTCTTCCATTTTGCCGAAAGGCTCGTTTCCGACTCTTGTCGCCGCTGTGCTCGAGGACGCGGACGATGCCATCGCGTGGGTCGAGGACAAGTGCTGCATCATGATCCGCGACAAAACCGCTGCGTTGGGTTTGCTAGAGCGCTGCGGATACTCAAGAGACTACACAGCCTTTGGGCAGAACCTCCGGAGGTACGGTTTTGTCCTTTCGACAGTGCCGGCCGAACCGTCGACCGCGGTGGGGTACTATGGGCGTCTCACACACGATAAGTGGACCTGCCCGGACATCGTCAGCGTCGACGCCATCGCCGACATGAAGACAGTAAAAAAGCGGAAGGCCAAGTGAACGGGGACGGCGACAGAGCACGCCTCGTGGCCCGTCAAGTCTTCGGACGACGACGGTTTCGTGGTCGTCCCGGGGTCCCACTGAAGCGCGCCCTCCCTCATCATAGCCGGGCCTCCAATTTCAGGCCGCTTTTTTTAAGGCCGTTTTTCTCGTGTGTGGTCCCGAGGACTCGTGCATAGGCCTCAGAACCGAGCAGCAGAGGCGTGGCGCGCATAGCTGATTTTAAGTCGCGGGCTCAGCGATTCAGTGAGCGCAGTAAAAGGGACCGCTTTTACTCGTGCCACACCGCGTCAATGACACAGAGCTGCAGCAGAGGTCTTCAGCGATGGAGGAAGCGCTGCGACGAGCAAGCGCGGCCTTCGGCGAGCCCCGTGACGCCGAGATCAGGCCGTGCCCTCGCTGCAGCCTTTGAGCGCGGCGCACGCCTGAGCGCTGGAGAGAGACGCCGAGAGCGTGACGCCGCCGCCGCGCCAGCCCTTCTCGCACCGCGAGATCAGGCCGTGCCGGCAGGGGCCCTCGCCGCGGCGTTCGAGCGCCGCACGTCCAAGCGCTGAGAGAGAGCTTGACGCCGCCGCCGCGACAAATCTGTATGAACCGCCGCCACCCGCAGGTAGCAAGCCAACGCGTCCACCATGTCGATCCTCGCCCCCAAGGAGGAGGACATCCAGAAGATGCTCGCGGCGCAGTGCCACATCGGCACGCGCAACTCGGACCACATGATGGAGGAGTACATTTGGCGGAGACGGCAGGACGGCGTCCACATTATTAACATCGGCAAGACGTGGGAGAAGTTGATGCTCGCCGCGCGCGTGCTCACGGCCATCGAGAACCCGCAGGACGTGATTGCCATCTCCGCGCGGCCCTACGGCCAGCGCGCCGTCCTGAAGTTCGCGCAGTACACGGGCGCCGCGTCCATTGCTGGTAGATTCACGCCGGGTACCTTTACCAACCAGATCACCAAGCAGTTCCGCGAGCCGCGCATTTTGGTCATCACGGACCCTAGGACCGACTCCCAGGCCGTCGCCGAGGCGTCCTACGTGAACTTACCGGTCATCGCCTTCTGCGACTCGGACTCTCCCCTCCAGCACGTCGACGTCGCCATCCCGTCGAACAACAAGGGCAAGCTCTCCATCGGACTTTTGTACTGGTTGCTGGCCAGAGAGGTCTTGAGGATGAGAGGTACCGTATCTAGATTAGCCCCCTGGGACGTGCCCGTGGACCTCTTCTTCTACCGCGACCCCGAGGAGCTCGAAAAAGCGGAAGAGGCCCAGGCCTTCGCGGCGGAGCAGGAGCAGGCCCAGACCTGGAACGCCTCCGCCGGCGAGGCGGCGCCGAAGGAGCAGCCCTACTCGGACCCGAACGCCATGGCGGGCTTCGAGCAGGCGCCGGCCGCGACCGGCGGCTTCGCGGCGCCGGCCGCGCCGGAGCAGCAGTGGGACCCGAACGCCCAGGCGGCCGGTGCGGCGGCGCAGCAGTGGGGGGCCTAAATTGGGGGACCATAGTTTTACGACGGCGCGGCGATGGCGTCGATGTGGCGTGCGTTCGCGTCGATGGCGTCGATGGCTCAGGCTCAGGCTAGTTACGTCGCAGGGTCCCCCGTACCCCTCCCGCTCCCCCGGGCCCACCCCGGCTGGACTAGAGCTAATACGCGGAACCCTATTGCTAGTGTCTTACAGCGCTAGGTATCGGTGCTCGGCGCGAATCTCGTTTGCAGCCTAGACCGACCCAGCGATCAAGCTACAGCATAGTCGTGACTATTTTTGAATAGTTACTAGCGCAGCATCGATTCCGGCTAGTCTTAAGGTGTGCAGCAAGGCACTGGGGCCAAAGCAGACCAAAACACCAAAATGCGCTAGCGGGCAATGGAACACGACCGCGCCTGCTGGGGCGTCCTGCGACGCACAAAAGGCGACGCTGCCTTCCCCGAGGTCATCCCGCTCTGCGCGACGAGAGTTGTCGTAGGGCGCCGGCCGGAGCACTACGAGGCGCCGGACACCGTGTTTAGGACGGCGTCGGCGCACGACGACGCGCTGCCCGACGTGACCTCAACCCAGATCGACCGCGTCGCCCTCGAGGCGTCGAAGCGCCTCAGCAAGGTCCACTGCATCTTCCAGCGCACGGAGGACACAAATGCCGTCGTCGAGTGCCACACGAACAACGGCTTCGCGGTCAACCAGGCGCCCGTGGGCAAGGGCACGCGCGCGTCCTTGAGCGATGGTGATGGAGTGCAATTACTAGGAGACGGGCCGGGCCAGCCGGGCGTATCGTACGAACTCGCGCTGCGGGGCGCGCCGACGTGGCGCGCCGGCGCCGTGTTTTACGACGCGGCCGTGGTGGCCGCGCTGCGCGCGCGCGGCGAGACGCGGCGCGCGACCCTGAAGGCGCTGCGCGAGGTCGCCACGCGGCTCGAAGCGGCGAACAACACGGTCATGCGCGCGACGGACACGCGGCACCGCTTGATCATGAAGCGGCGCGGCAAGGACGCGCGCCGGGAGCTCGTCGACGACATCGCGGCGGCGCGCGGGGCCGCCGCCGACGCGTTCGAGGGCGGGCAGGCGGCGCTCGCCGCGGGCCGCGCGGCGCTCGCCGCCGTCGCCTCCCGCGGCCCTGTCCTCGCCGCACCCGCCTCCGGCGACGCGCTCGAGCCCGACGCGCTGGACGCCGTGCTGCCGACGCCGACGCCGGCGGCGCGGCCGGAGCCCAATGCGCTGGAGCCCTATGACGAGGCGGAGCCGACGGACAGCGGCGGGTCTAGTCCCCAGAGCGACGCGGTCGGCGCGACGAGGCCGGGAGGCTTCCAGTACGACGTCTCGCAGACGCAGGACGACAGCATCTCGCCGCTCACGTCGCCCTCGGCGGAGGAGGCCCGGCGCGCGTCGCAGGCGCGGTGGTACGCCGAAGTGGCCCCGGCGGCGGACGAGGCGGACGCCCGACGAGAGGCGGAGCGACGAGCCGACGAGGAAGCGCGGCGCGCCGAGGCGCAGCGACGCGCCGATGAGGAAGCGCGCCGCGCCGAGGAGGAAGCGCGGCGCGCGGAGGCGGCGCGCCGAGCCGAGGAGGAAGCGCGGCGCCTGTCTCAGGCGCGGCGCGCCGAGGCGGAGGCGGTCGCGGCGCGTGCCGAGGAGGAGGAGGCTGCGCGGCGCGCGTCGCAGGAGCGGCGAGACCACGCGCTAGCTGTAAGCTTAGTGGAGCCGCCGGCACGCGACTCGGAGGAAGCGAGGCGCGCGTCGCAGGAAAGGCGCGACCATGAGTTTGCGCTGAGGCTGAACCGCGCGCCGACGCCGCGCGCGCGGGCGCCGCCCCGCCAGCGACACTTCTTCGACGAACCTGACGACGACGCGAGCGACGAGGGCGGCGGCGACGTCGCAGACGACCGGCCGTCGGCCGTCAAGATATTCACCGAGCTCGCGCGCGGCGACGGCGACGCGTCGGAGCTGCTCCGGCGCGGCTTGGAGGCGCAGAATAACCGGCCGGCGGCCGTGCGGGCGAGGCGAGCCTTGCTCGCCGTCGCGGAGGAGGACTTCCACTGGTGGAAGAAACCATTGGCGACCGACGAGGAAGATGACGACAGCGTGCCAGAGGTCCCGGGGACAACTATCTGAAGTCGGCAGCGCTAGGCGTGTAAATAATTGTTGTGGACACTTTATACCCGGGTCGGATCCTCGCCGGCGCGCGGAGGGAGGGGGATAGCGCGTAGACGACCGAGTTCGACGGCCGCGTCTTGAACGGAGAGCGTGCGCCCCTGATTCTCGAGCACGAGCTGCGCGTACGCCGCCGCGTCGACGATCTGGAGGCGGACGGCCTTGGTCTTGTCCCGGTAGGGCACGACGTCGTAGGAGACGACGGCGAGCTCCTCGAGGGCTTCGGCGACGCCTGGGTCCAAATCCCGCAAGTGCAGGAACACGTCGGGCGCACCGTCGAGCGGCACGATGAAACCATATTTGCGAGCGATATCAAACCAGCGCACGCGACCAACGCGGCGCGGCGCGGCCGGAGGCGCCAGAGGCGCTGGAGGAGCCGGGGGCGCGACGGTGACGGCCGGTACCGGTACGTCGCGCTCGACGTCCAGAGCTTTGGGTTTGCCCCGGTACATCGAAACGGTAAACGTGACGGCCTCGCCCTCCTTCAGCGGGCCGCGCGCCTCGTGGTCCGTGACGTCGTCTTGGAACACGAAGACGTCGGCCCCGGGCCCGCTCGAGAGGAAGCCGTAGCCCTTGTCCGCCGCGTACCAGCGCACGACGCCGCGCGTCTTCGCCGGCGCGGGCGGCGGCGCCGGCGCCGCGGGCGGCGGCGCCGGCATGGGCGGTGGAACCACCGGAGGCGGGAGCGAAGGAATTGGGGGCGGCGCCAGCATGGACGACGGGGCCAGCAGAGGCGGCGAGGACGCCAGCGGCGGCGACACGTCCTCGAGCCGCTCGCCGCCGAGCTCGGCGAGCAGCCCCGGCGCCGGCGGTCGCTGGGAGAAGAGGCCGCCGCCGAACGAGAAGAAGCCTCGACCCTGGCCGGGGAGCACCCGGCCGGGGCTCGGCGGGCCGCGCGGCGGCGGCGGCGACGGCGCCGCCGCCCAGGCCGAGCCGATCGGCGCAACGACGCGTCGTGGCGGCGGCGGCGGCGCAGGGGCCTGCACGACGGGCGCCACACCCAACAAAGCCGCGGCGTCGCGGTGGCCGACCTCCGCCGCGCCGCGCAGCAAACGAAGGCTCTCGGCCTCGTCGCGCACGACGCCGTTTCCACTAGTATACATGAGCGCGAGCTGGTAGGCCGCCTCGCCGTCGAGGGCGTCGTTCTCGACGCGCGTTCTCAGAGCGGCCGCGCGGCGCGCCGCCGCTGCGTCGATGGGCGGCGCCGCGGCGCGCGTGAAGATGGGGTTCGGCGGTGGCGGTGCGCCGAAGGATGCCGCCGAGGAAGTCGACGGGTCAGAGGAAGCGGTAGACGCGCGCCGCAGGTCCGACGCGAGCGTCGAAGAGGAGGAGTCGGCGCACGCGCGGCACTTGGGCGTCCAGGCGGGGTGCGCGGCGCCGCAGCCGCCGCAGTGTCCACGGAGAGCTCGGCGACGGTAATCACGACCTCGTCGCGCTCTCCAAGCTCGGTCGTCGCGCTGGAGTCTCCGGAACCGGTGGCGGTGGGGTCTCGCGTCATGACTACGAGGCGCCCCCAGGAGCAGGGCTGTAGCCACAATGCTTGACGCGTCGACGGCGTCTCGACGCTGTCCAGGAGACTGTTTATAGCTGGCCCTGTTGTGGTTTCCACACGCGAAGCGTCGAGCTATAACTCCTTCTATCGCGGTTTGCTGGTCTTGTGGCAAGCCTGCTCGAGTAAAACGCTACGCCAAGATGGCTAACAAATGCAACAGAGCCTGGCCTCTCCCATTCTGTGTGGAAAACCCGTGTCGAACGAGTGCGTTACACAAATATTAGCTCTGCACGCCCTCTGAGGAGGACGCCGCCGACGCCTCCTCGACGCCTTCCTTCCGCCCGCGCTCGGCCCAGCGCCGCTCGGCCGCGTGCGCGTCCCAGAACGGCTCCTTGCGCGCCCAGGACCGGTGCGCCTCGTCGGCCGCGTCGGCGGCGCGCTCGCCGCCGCCCTTGGACACGACTTTTGTAGTATCCGCGTCGAGGTCCCGGAAGACGAAGGCGCCGGGCTCCGCCGGCCGCGGCGCCACCTCTACAATTTCCTCGGCCGCCACACCATCAGAGTCCGCCGCCGCGGCCTCGTCGCGCGCCGCGAGCGCCGCGCGCACGGCCGCCTCGTCGTCGTCCTCGCCGAGGGCCACGAGGCGCTTTTGAGAGGACGACGCCGCCGCGTCCGTGTCCGCTCTATGATGGCTGTTCGGCACGGGCACGCCGTAGTACCCGCTCACTTCCTTGAGGAATTGGGTCGCGTGCTGCTCGAATTCATTGTTGAGGCCCTCGTGGACCGTGCCGGCTGCTCTGGCGTCGTCCTCGAGGTCCTTGAGCATCAAAATCGCCTTGATGCGGTCCACGGGCAAACCATGCTTGGCGCTCAGGGCCGCTATCTCCACGCCGCCCTTGTGGGCCGCGTGGATCTCGTTCTTCGTCGCGTCGCGGACGAAGCCGAGGTTGAGCGGCCGCGGGTCGTGCACCTGCGCGTCCCAGACGACGGCACCGGGCGGCGCCTCGAGGCCCGTGCCCCGGCCGCGGCCGCCGCGGCCGCGCGCCGCGCGGCCCTTCCCTCGGCCGCGGCCCCGACCGCCGCGGCCGGCGCCGCGGCCGCCGCCGGATGGGGACGAGAGGCGGCGGCGCCCGGCGAGGCGTCCGACGATCTGTGCGCCGCGGGCGCTCATTTCCACTGATGATGCGCTGACGGCGAGGGATGCTGTGCCGGCGTCTGAAGCGCTGACGGCGAGGGATGCTGTGGCCCAGCCTCTGACGGCTATCAATTGAGAGCGCTGGACTTGCTGGCGTATCAAGCGATCCCAATGCGGTACTGCCAGGTGCCTACGTTGCCTCCAGCCTTGCAAACTCAGCTCCGCGACGAGCCGTAGCAGCGGCTGTAAGACACTAGCATGGGCCGGGGGCGCGGCGGCCAAGGGACGCTGATTTACGCGTCGATTTGGCTACGCGTTCTGAGACGATTGCCAGAAGAAGCCGCATCACTTGCGCTCGCAGCCAGCCAGCGCGCGCGCCGCGCCGTCCTGCAAAACACACCCAGAGGGCTGCTAAGCAGAGAAGCGGTGAAACATGCTGCCGCTGAGCCTCCTGTCGACGGCCACGGGCCAGGCGATGTTGATTGAGCTGAAAAACGGCGACACGTACAACGGCAAGCTCGTCGGCGCCGACACCTGGATGAACGTGAATCTCGAGGACGTCATCTGCACGAGCCGCGACGGCGACCGCTTCTGGAAGCTGCCGCAGTGCTACATTCGCGGGAACTCGATCAAATATCTGAGAATTCCCGACGAAATTATTGATATGGTGGCGGAAGAAGAGGAGTCCCGCAAAAAGCACCAGCCCGGCAAGGGCGGCCGCGGCGGCCGCGTGAACGCGGACGGCCGAGGGCGCGGGCGGGGCCGGGGGCGGGGCCGCGGCCGGGGGCGCGAGGGCAAGGGCCGGGGCGGCGGCCGGGGACGGAGCGGCGGCCGCGGCTGAGGTCCTAAGACGCGTCGGTTTTTACATGTCCACTCGAAGGTTAAAACAGAGGGTCTCGGCCGATGTACTATCATGTAGAGGGTTTTTCCCGGCTTGCTAGTGTCTTACACTTGTAAACAAGGCCGCACGCCGTCACTTGGCTTTTTTGGCTTTTTTGGTCGAAACACAGGTGTCCGTGCGTCCAAAAATTGTAAGCGCGAGTTCAAGGAGCGCACCGATCATGGCTGCGAGCGCTGCGGCAGCGCGGCCAACACCTCGGCTCGATGGATTGCCTGTCGAGCTGCTTGCGCGTATCGCATTGTATGCGGGGCGAAGGAAACAATTTCATCGAACAATTTCCTGGGAGAAAGGAGATCCGGCCGACCTACTCGCTCTGCGGAGCGCCTGCCGCGCGTGCGTGGCCGCGGTGCGTTTGGCCGCCAGGGATCACGCAGTGGTGGAATACTTGTCTATCCGACCTGGCATGGGGTCGCATGGCGGGTCGGATGGGAAAGCCATCGAGGCCAAGGGACGGGTGTTCGGCAGCGGATGCCGACATCTCAGAGTATTTACGAACCACTGCAACAATAATCCGTCAGCTGATATCCTAGCCGCGCTTCGGAGCTTCGTAGTAAGCACGCGAGGTCGTCTGCTCAAGCTCTATGTCACTCCCATGCCCTACTCAATTGGTAGAGATTTTGCCTTGGAACTGTGCCGCGCATCCCCACAGCTGAAGGAATTGACTTTGCGCTTTAGTGAGGTCGACACCATCACGGGTGAGGATATTGATGAATTCTGCGCAGAATTAAGCGGCCTGTGTCCCTTGCTTGAACACGTTGAACTCGGCAATGCCAATTACAACCCCATTATTGGAATCGGAGAAGCCGAAAGCTACGCCAAGCATTTTCCCAACACGAAACGTCTTAACTTTGGTGGGGAGCCGGTCCGGTACGCCGCGATCGAAGAGACGGTGCGGGCGTGCACGCGCGCGGACGAAGTGGATCTTTCCGAGTGCACTGTACGGCCGGCCTTGATGGATGTGCTGTTGCGGACGCCTTTGAGGGGTCGTCTGAAAAAGATGGACTTTTATTCTGAGACTGAGATCTCGCTGCATACAGTCCTCCAGTGTGCTAGAGGCTTTGAGCTGCTGACGCACTTGAGCCTGCCGGATGAATTCGCTGCTGGGCTTGACTTCTATCGTTCGCTGGTGCAGGCGCGGCCGACGCTCAAAAGCCTCGAACTAGGATGGAACTGTGAGGTCGACGACGCGTGCCTGCAAGTTCTGTGCGATAGTTTGTCTCTGGAGCATCTTTCGCTGACGGCGGAGAACAGTTTGAGCCCGGCGGCAATCGATACAATCTTGCAAAGTCGTAGCGCCCAGACCCTCAGATCCCTCATGGTCTATGAGACTCCAGTACTCACGTCGACGAATATGCTGCGTCTCGTCGGCGGCTGTCCCCTCATCGTAGAGGTAAATTGGTACCAAAATGATGGACTCTCATCGGCCACGGAGGAGGACGACTTCGACGCCATCAATCGGCTTCTCAAGAGCCGAGGCGGGAAGGAAATGTCCTTCTATTAGGATAGTTGTAAGCATTTGTTTTCAAAGGGATTAGTCAGGGGGTCTCAGCCAATCCGCCGCCGGATAAAAAGGGATGGGGGGGTCTCCGGTCAGTGGTTGCACTCCGGGCAGTACCAGGGCGACGCCTCCTCGTACTCCTCGGCCGTCGTCTTCGCGCAGGCGTAGCAGAGCTTCTTCTTGCACGCCTTGCAGGCCGCCGGGTCGCTGACGGGCGCGTGGCAGCCGTCGCAGTACTGCTCGTCCTCCTCCTCGGCGAAGGGTCTAGGAGCGGCCAAACCCTTCTCGACGTCGTCGTCCGTGTCCTCGCCATGGAGAGCGCCCGACGCGCGCCGCGCGGCGGCCCCCGGGCCCGCGCGGCCCCCTTTGATGGGTTGCCTCAGTTCCCGAATCCAGCCGTGGTCGTACGTCAGCTCCTCGTTCTCACCAATCTCCCTCAAAGCAAAAAGGCCGTACCTCTCGTCGATGCCGCACTTCCACGTCTCGATCACGCAGTTCGGCTCGTTTGAGTGCTTCGCGAAGCGCGCCGCGGAGCCCGTCTTCGTCGCGTCCACAACTAAGCCGAGGGACGAGACCGCCATGAAGTAGCCGTCCCGGGCCTTGGCGAACCTATCCTTGGCCTCCTCCCGGTCCACGAGCTCCCCGAGGCATTCGATGATGAACCGCTTCTTCGCCAGCGGCTCCGCGGCCACGAGGCCCCACTCCCCATCTTTTTTCCGGACGTCGATCTTCGGGCTCCGCCCTAAGTGGAACTGCCGGTTGTTACAGGTGCCTCCGTTGACGCCGCAGTTTTCGTTCGTGCACTCGATGGACTGGGCCCTATTCAGACACTGCTCGTCGCACTCCACCCCAATCGACTTCTCGCGCATGAACCGATCCTTCTGTTCTCGGATCGAGGGCCCGACGCGCATGCATTTCAGCGGGCCGCTCCGACCGGGTAACGAGTGGATGTCGCCGGCCAACAGCTTCTCCACATTCGCGTCCCACTTCTTGCGCGACCAGCACTGGCACTTCATCCCCTCCTCGTCGGGCGCGGCCCTTGCTTTGGCCCGATCGAGCTCGCGCCGCGCCGTGGAATGAACTCTGAGTTTGGTGATCTTCTGGTAATTCGGCGGCTTCTCCTTCGGCGGCGGCGGCGGCACCGGTGGTCCTGGTAAAGGCGGCGGCGCGCCCGCCGGCACTAATGCTACCAATCGCGCGACGCGCACGGAATCCGTCGCGCGGCCCGTGCCCTGGTCGTACTGGACCACGCGCCAGCCGCCCGATCGCACTTCGACGATCGTGCCCCGCCCGATGCGGGGCGGCAGCCCCTTCGGCGTCACGAGCCGCGACGGCGCGTCGTTCTCGATGATCACGCGCGCGCCCTCCACGATATCGGGCGACGGCTTCTCGAGGCCCCGCTTCCGAATCTGGGACGGCCGAAAGTTCTCCCCGAGCTCGTCGTGCGCCGGCGTGCCCCTCGTATCATCCATCACAACTCTATACCACTGCGCTCCAGAAATGGACGCGACGACGCCCGTCCGCCCCGTCTTGATGACCACGACCTTGTCCCCCGTCACCAGATCATCGTCGGCGCCCTCGAAGGTCACCGACTCGGGGCCCGCCGTTTCTAGCGGACCCCCCGTTCCATCGCCGACGGCAATCACAAAAGTGCCGTCGCTGCGGGCTTTGACGACTACGCCGCGCCGCGGCGGCCCGTCGTTAAAATCCGGCGACCCCGACACCACGGCGACGCGCGCGCCCTTCGTGAACATGTCACTGTCCTGCGCGCCCGGGTCCTCGAGCTCCGTGCCCCTGTCGGGCCCCGGCGGGCCCTCGCCGATGTTCGGGGGCGGCTCCTGCGCCGCCTCGTCGTCGGACGCCGGCGGCCGCGGGGCCTTTGCTGCGGCTAGGGCCGCGGACGGCGACGCCGCGGGCTTCTTGGCGCGCGGCTTCGACGGTTGCTTCGGCGGCTTCGGGCCGGCAGCGGCCTTCTGGGCCGCGACGGCCTTGACGCCTTCCGACTCCGGCGCGGAATCTAAAACGGAGTCCTGGCCCGGCGCGAACATGGGCCTTCTCATACTCTTGCGCTCGAACGCGCCGCCCTCGTCGTTCGCGTTGCCGTCCAACTCGACCGCGAACCAGCCGCGCTGCTTCCTCTCCAGGATCGTGGCGACGCGGCCGCCCGCCGTGATGGCCTGGACGGCGCCCACGGGCACGGGCCCGGGCCCCGATTGCTGCACGGACGACTTGCGGCCCTTGGAGGAGCCCGAGCCCTTGGGCTTCGGGACGAACGCGGCCTGGGGCGCCGCGTCCAGGAGGTGGTCCTGGCCCGGCGCGAAGCCGTGGGGCCTTCTCATCGACTTGCGCTCGCCCGCGCCGCCCTCGTCGTTCGCGTTCTGGTCGAGCTCCACCCTAAACCAGCCGCGCTGCATCTTCTCCAATACAATGGCCTCGCGGCCGCCGGCCGTGCGCACGCGGATCGGCGCGCCCGCCGGCGGCGCGCCGGCCAGCGGCAGGATCACGCCGGCCGGCGCCGCGGGGGCGGCCGGCACGCGGCCGCGCGGCTTCGACGCGGGCTTCTTGGGGCCGCCGGCCGGCGGCGGCGGCGGCGGCGCCGCCGCGACGCCCGGAGGCGGCGCGGCGGGCGCCGCCGCGTCGCCGGTGGGCCAGGACGGCACGTCCGGCAGGAAGGCCGCCGGCGACGCGAGCCGCGGCGCCGGCGCCGGCGCCGGCGCGGGCGCCGCGACGGCCGCGGCCTCGTCGAACTCGTAGTCCGGCGCCGGCGCCGCGGCCGGCGGCGGCGCCGGCGTCCGCGGCGCCGCCGCCTGGCTCTCGGGGATGGCTCTCAAGGATTTTTTCTGCAGCGACTTGACGCTCGCGTCGCCCGGGAACTGGACCTTGAACCAGGCTTTAGACTTGTCCACGATGCGGCCCTTGCGGTTGTTTTGATTTAAATCCACGACGGCGCAGCCCACCTCCAGGGGCAGCGGCGGGTCCGGCAGCTCGAAGGCCCCGTCGTCCTCCTGCGGGGCCGGGGCCGGCGGCGCCGGCGCCGGCGCCGGCGGTTGCGTCGGCGGCACGTCCGGCTCGCCCTTCCGGATGAACCGTCCTAGCTTCGTGCCGTCGGCCAGGATGAGTTCGTCGATGTGCGACGTCACGAATTCTTCTTTATCTCTACCTTGCACGGTCACCTCGCAAATCCCGTCCTGGATGCGCGCCACGACGCCGTAGCCGCCGCCCTGCTGCATGGGGATGGCCACCTTCTTGCCGATGACTTGCGCGAGGTGCGGCGGCAGCTCGTCATCACTAATGACGTCGTCGTCTTCGACCGGGCGCGGCGGCGGCGCGGGCGCCGCCGGCGGAGGTAACGCCGCCTCCGTCAGCGCCGCGTCGCCGGCGTCATTCAATAAGACCAAATCCTTCTTTCTAAATGAAGCCGTCAGCTCCTTCTCGCCCGGCTGCAGTGAATCGAGGTGGACCTCGACCCACGCGACCGTTCGTTTCACGACCGTGCCCAGTCTACCTTGGTACTTGGCGTGCTCGACCACTCTAATTCGATCGCCCGTGTTGTACTCTACTTTGTTGCGCTTCGTGCGCTTCTTGGGCTTCGGCGGCGGCGGCGCGTCCAAATCCACCGAACCGCTTCGCGGCCGGTTTTGATCTGAGACTTGTGCAAAGGACACGGGCTGCTGGCCCGGTGCTGGAGGTGCGATGGCCGGCACGGACGGCCGCTTGCGCTTCTTCTTCGTGGGAATAACGTCGTTGCCCGCCGAGTCCAGAAACGTCACGAAGTTCGACCGTATGCTTCGCTGCTCGA
Organism: Pelagomonas calceolata; assembly: GCA_918797485.1. Lineage (NCBI taxonomy): Eukaryota > Pelagophyceae > Pelagomonadales > Pelagomonadaceae > Pelagomonas > Pelagomonas calceolata. The sequence goes on along the minus strand of CAKKNE010000006.1, from coordinate 26,462 downwards.
AGGGCGCGCCGTCCTCGCCTTGATTTTCATCTAATTCGACGACGAGCCAGCCGCGCTGCTTCTTCTCGAGTAAGGTCGCGACGCGTCCCGACGCGTTGATCCGCAGCTTCTGCTGCTGCTCCTGGCCGCTTAACAACCCGGGCGGCGACGACGTCAACCGCAAGGGAGGCGCCTGGCCGTTCTCCGGGCGCGGCGGCGACGCCATCATCGGAGGGGGCTGGGCCTGCTTCTTGCGGCCGCGCTTCTTGGCCGGCGCCTTTTCCTGTCCTTCCATCCTTCGCTTCGCGAGCGCGCCCATGTTCGGGTCGGCGAGGCGCGGCGGCGACGCGTCGGGCGGCGACGCGGGGGCCGCCTGGGGCAGGTCGTCGTCGTCCAACATGCGAGCCTCCTGGAGCGGCGACGCGGCCGGCGGCGTCAAACTACCAGCAATCTCGTCGTGCACTTCGGCGGCGTCGTCGGGCGGCGGCAGGGCCGCCGGCCGCGCGGGCAACCGCGCCGGGCTCCGCGGCTTCGGGTCGCGGCCGCGCTTCTTCGGCGCGACGCGCGCGGCCTCGCGCGGCGGCGGCGGTGGCGGCGGCGGCGGCGGCGGGGGCGGCGGAAGTGCCGCACGGCCCGGCCGCTGGGCAGCGGCGCGGTGCGGCGTCGGCGGCGACAGCGGCGGCTGGAAGGCCACCACGGGTAAGGGGTCCGCCACGGGCGAGGGCGGCCGGCCTTGCGGGAAGAGGGGCACCTCGCGCGACGCCGGCGCGCGGTCGTAGGTCGGGGTGACCTCCATGTTGGCGCAGAGGCCGTCGTAGCGGTTGCGCCGCTCCAGGTACTGGTTGACCGTGAGCGCGCGCGCCGCGGCCATCGCCGCCATGGTTGGTTGTGTGGCTGTTCTTTCTTGTTTTTTTTGCTGGCGCTGCCGCGCGGCTAGCGCGCGTCCCAGCGCAATTTTGGCGTGGCCCGGGCGCGTTCCCGCGCTTCTAAGGTACTGTTCGGCCTTGGCGCCAAATCCCGCTGCTGCTCGTGCGTGGAGTCGCCCGAGCGCTGCTCGTTTGGCCTCGGCAGCGGCTACCTGTACCCTCAGATACCACGGCTGCTCCTGTGGTATGAGGACACGCTGGCTCACTTATTCCAGCAGCGATTACGAGCATCCATCTCTGTGCTCAAAAATATACTAGGTACCGCAGTAGGGGGGTAAATGCCTGCGCGTACTTATATGACTCTACGTCTAAATCCTTTCTTTTCCCCGAGGTTAACAAACAACGACTCGTGTTTGACTCCCGAATAACACAGCGATCTATTACTCTAGGTAAAATTGCTCGGAGCCGAGGCCGCGCAAGGGAACTCCAGGGAGACTATCCGTAGGCTCCTTATCCAATTTTATTCACAACGCATCAAGGCGGCCTCCGTCGCGGCACGAGCCGCATGATCGACGTATCCCCCCCACGTCCCTCGCGAAAGCGCGGGTGCAGGTCCTCCGCGGGTACGGTATGTCGATCGAAGACAGCGTCGACGGCCTCGAGGAAGTCCTCGTCTTCTCTCACGAAGCGCCAGGTATGCGCCACGATAATCTCCGGCGGGGGCTCGGCCGCTGCCAGTTTCGCCAATGCCTCCACAAGCGCCGCGGTATCGATGGTGTGGAAGACGACGTCGCTCATGACTACGAGATCGTGCGCCAGCCGCTCTCGTACCGCGTCGATGGCGTCTGAGTCGCCCCAGCAGAGTCGCTCGGCACCTAAGAGCTGCCCGGGTGCGCCGCGTGTATTCCCTTTGATATTCAAATTCAAGAACTCGAGCACGCCCTCATCACCGTCCGTGGCCAGCACGTTAGCACCGGCTCGTATCAGTGCGATACTTACCAGTCCGCCGGCGCCCGCTCCGAGCTCCAGAGCCGTCCGATTGGCGTACCGCGACGAGGCATAGCAGCCGTCGATCGAGCAGTTGGCCGCACCGATAGCCGTCCTTTCGATATAGTCAGCTAAAGCGTGGCCAGCGTCCCACTGCGTCGCACCGGTATGCTCGGCTCCGACCATTTGAGCTACTGTGGCCGGGCCGGACCGCGGCAGCGTGTACGTGCGGAGTGGCCTGTCGCGCGGTTCGAGTGAGGTGCCATCAATGACTTGTTGGCCAGCGGTATAGATGATGATAGAGAGTAGTACCACGAGGCCTCGCGACGCCTTTGCGGTGGCATGCATGCCAAAAATGGGCAGCCTAATTTGGTGCCCCAGTGGTCATCTGCACGCAAACCAGCCAGGCTCTTCTCGTCGCTGTGATACTGGAGAGCGCGTATCAGGCCAGATCGGTGCTTAAATCATTCCAGGCGCCGCATTTCCGCGTGAAGTGAGATGAGCTAGTACGTCTACACCTCTAGGTCGGAGGCGATGCTTTGCAGCCATTACGCCAGCCGAGGCGAGTTATCTGTGTAACAGAGGCATAAGCGTGGACCACGATAGCACTGCCAACGCGCGAGAAAGAAAAGCACGTGCTGCAAACGCTGCAGGAGAAGCAACCATGGTCTTCTACTTCACCTGCGAGTACAAGGACCCCGGCGGCGAGCCCTACATCGTGTACATGGGCGCCGACAAGTACGAGAACGAGGGCCTGATCGAGTGGGGCCAGACGCGCGACGTCTGGTTCCACGTGGATGGACTGAGTTCGGCGCACGTCTACCTGAGACTGCCGCTCGCGGCGGCGCAGGACGCGGGCGTGCGGTGCGGCGATTTATTAGATAGAATCCCGGATCCGGTCGTCGAGGAGATGTGCCAGCTCGTCAAGGCGAATTCGATCGAGGGCTGCAAGCGCGCGTCGGTCATGGTGGTGTGGACGCCCTGGGCGAATTTACATAAAGACGAGACGTGCATGCAGGCGGGCGCCGTTGGTTTTCACGATTCGAAATTGCGGAGATTAAGACGCATCGACAAGGACAAGTCCATCGTGAAAAAGCTCGAGAAGACGCGGCGAGAGGCGCACCCGGACTTGCAGCAGGAGCGGCTCCAGTACGAGAGGGACGCGATCCGGTGGCGGAAGAACCGGGACAAAGCGAATCGCGACTCGAAGAACGCGCGGGAGAAGGCCGAGCGCGACGCCGCGCGGCGCGAGATCGAGGAGCGCCACGCGGCGCGCGACGCGTTTCTCGCGGGCGCGAACGCGCCGCCGCCGCCGCCGGACCCGTTCCTGGTCGACGCGCTCGAGGACGCGCGGCGCGACGCGCAGTTCCCCGAGAAGGCGGCGCGGCGGCGCGCGGGCGACGGCACGTCTGGTTTGGATGCGGCCCTGTCGCAGCTGGAGGTAGAGGGCGCGGCCAGCGCGGCGGCGCCGGGCGAGGCCGAGGCCGAGGCGGCGCCGCCGGCCTGGGAGGCGGAGGCCGCCGCGCGCGAGACCATGGGCGCGAAGAAGCGCTGGCTGCACGAGCGCGGCTACGGCGACGCGACGCCGAAGGACCACGACGGCGACGCGCGGCGCGCGCTCGCGGCCGTGCAGCTCGGCAAGCTTTCCGACGACGCGGACGACGCCGAGGCCGCGCAGGAGCGTCGCGACGAGCGCGAGGCCCTCGAGGCGATTTTCGGCGACGATTTAAGGCCGGCCGACGCGGCGCGGCCGGACGACGTTTGCGTGGTGGTCGCGGGCCACGAGCCGCCGGCCGGCGCGCCGCCGCTCGTGCTCGACGTTTTAGTTGCCAACGTCGCGCCGGCGTACCCGCGCACGGCGCCGGCCGTCTGCGTGTCGGGCGGCGGCCTGAGCGAGGCCGAGCTGCGCTGCGTGGGGGCGGCGCTGGCGGCGCGGTGCAAAGCGGACGAGGGGCCCGTCGTCTTCGACTTGGTGGCCGCGGCGGCCGACGAGGCCGCGGCGGCCAAGGTCAAGGCCGAGGAGGCGCAAAGGGCTGCTGCGGAGGAGCGCGCGCGGCAACAACGGGCGGCGCTGCTGGGGTCGTCGAGTTCCACCGGCGCGGGGCGGGGCGTGTCGTCGCGGGGAGACGCGAAGGCTCGCCTCGGCGCGTTCGCCGGCGGGAAGGGCGGCCGCGGTCGAGGGAGAGGTCGGGGCCGCGGCCGGGGCGCGCCGGCGGCGCCAAAGGCGGTGGACGACTTGCTCTACGGCGACTGCTCGGACGACTCTTCCGACGGCGATGATATGTGGGACGTTGGGGGGGTTAAGATGGAGCTTTAACATTACACATTGAGATGATCCCCGCGCATGACCTTCGCTTCGTGCTCGGTCTTGTTCTTTTGAGCGAAATACTGGTTCATCGAGACGCAGACAGTGGCGATCGTCGCAACCGATGGTACGGATTTCAAATACGTCGCGCCGATGCCGGCGAAGAGCGAGCCGAAGCCCTCCCTCCGCACGACGCCCCGCGCCGCAGAGACCCAGCCGCCCCGCGCGACCTCGTCGGCGAGCGCGCCCACTTGCAGTCGCCGCCGGAGCACGTCCAGCGGGTAGGTAAAGGTTTGCGCGCTGCAGCCCGCGAACGCACCCACCAGCCAGAGGTGCACGTACGAGGGGGCGCCACCGGCTCCGTGGCCCGTCGAGTGCCGGCCCAGATCAATCGAGGCATTTTGAACGGCAACGAAGGGCACGACCGCCGCGAGCGTCGGAGCCAGGCCGCCGTAAAACGACTTGAATCCGCCCTCGGCCGCCACCTCGCGCACGACTTTCATCACAGGCGCGCCAGAGACCGTCACCCGAGCGCGCACCACCTCGATCGGGTACGTCGAGACTTGTCCGATGAGTGCTGCCGCGGCTGCGGCGCCGCCGCGATACACCGGCTCCATTGCGTCGATTTCGTCGTCGGCCGGCGTGAGCTGCAGGAGGTTCACGTAGCTCGTGCAGGTGATAGCGCCCGTGGGGAATACACGTATGCAGGCGGTTCCATTTCCCGCCCAGAGGCCGCGCCAGCCCTCCGCCGCCACGATGCTCCGCATGAGACCGAAAAGCCCGAGGCCCTCCGCCTTGCCCGTCTGCTGCGCGAGGCGTACGCGTTCTAGCGGCGCGACGACGGATTTGCTCGCGACCCCGCCGATGCCGCCCGCCATCACGGTCTGCCATGTTCTAAGTCCCGGTACCGGTACGGTCGCGGACCCGAGGTCTCCGCCGCCGCACTCCGGCAGCGCTCCGAGGGCCGCCCAGCGCGCTGCCACGGCTTGGAGCGACGCCAGCGGCACGAATTCGAAGGCCCGTTCGAACTCTACGAGATCTATGGTGCCATCGCCGGACGTGTCGACACGCGCGATGAACTTCTTCGCGTCTGCGAGCGATGCCCCGGGCACGCCGAGGCGCCGCAGCATAGCGGCGACTTCGGCGGCCGTGGCATTCCCGCTTCCGTCCGTGTCCACGGCGTGGAACGCAGCGCGCACCCGGCCGAGGTCGAAGAGCTTCTGAAACTCGCTGAGCGTGAGAGACGACGCGTCGTCGTCGTCCGGCTCCACACGCGCTAACAAATCGTCGACGAATTTGCGCTGGGCTTCGGGACTACCATCGGGCAGAGCGTTTAGCGCACGTAGCGCGGTCACCAACTCGGACCCGTCAATGGTTCCTGAGTTGTCGGCATCATGCTTCCGGAACACAGCCTCGACCTTGCGGCGGTGCTCCTGCTCGTCCATTGTCGTGTGTACAGCTTCGATAGAGAGGCTGCCCCTTCCAGATGTGGCCAATTGTGATGGAACAGGCGAATTTGGAGCGTGCGCGGATCTGCCAGCTAGCCCGTAAGACACTAGCGAAATGCGAAATGTCCATGCGACTCAGCCCTTGCGTCCTAGTCCAGCCGGACGGGTGGGCCCGGGGGGAGCGGGAGGGGTACGGGGAACCCTGCGACGTAACTAGCCTCAGCCTCATTTTATGTTACATATCAACTAGCCAAGTATCCCCCGCCGTCGTCGTCGATGAGTACGCGCCACTCGCCGCCCTGGAACGCCTTGGTTCGCTCTTGCACTCCTCTACAGCGATCCAGCGACGAAAAGCACCGCTCGAGTGCCCACGTCACAGTCGGAAAGCACAAATCCGCCTTGAGCGCGTCGGACTCCTCGAAAAGCTTAATTTCCGAGCTCTCCGTCGTCGACGTTTCGAGTTTGGCATTTGCTGGCAACGGTGCTTCGTAGACGACCTGCACCTGGCCCGGCAAGTTATAGAGAGCGAGCAGGGCCATCTCTGACGGGTTCAGGACAGCACCCGTTTCCTCGAACGCTTCCCGCGCGGCCGCTTCCCGCGTCGTTTCCCCGAGCTCCATGAAGCCCTGCGGGATGCCCCAGGTGCCCAGCCGCGGCTCGATGGCGCGCTTCGCGAGCAGCACCTTGCCGTCCGGCGCGCGCGCGACGACGGCTACGACCACCTTCGGGTTCTCGTAGGCGACGTAGCCGCACGCGCCGCACACGGCTCGCGGACGCTCGTCGCCGGGCGGCGTCCTTGCAGCCATCGTGCGGCCGCCGCACTCAGCGCAGAACTTCGGCACGTTGATCTCCGACACCGAGAGCGGTGTGGCTTGCTGGAGCAGTGCCGCGGCCACTAATAGCCAGCGCCACATGGTGAGCAAGGCTGCTGATGCGCTGATTTACGCTCGAGGCTTGCGTTTTTTTGCTCTCGCGAAGGTAGACTGGGTCGCTTTGGCCCGCTGCGCGTCAGAAGCTGTCTAATTGTGCACAAAGCACGCTGTTTTGGTTCGCAGAGCTCAATCATCAGTTTTGAGGATTGGCTTATTTCGACGCCAGGGCGCCCATACCCATCAATCATGCCAATAGAAGAAACCTGCGAGGCGGTAGGGAGGAGTGGTATGCGCCGGTGTTTGCCACGGGTTTTGTGGGCGGCTGGGATATTTTTGCCAAGCGGACGAGCGAGTTAGTGCCGTGAATAGCATTTTTTGGAGTCTCTCGATCAGTTCCTTGCATCGCGAAATCAGTTTTGCATCGCTGGTGCTCAAAAGGTTGCGAAGCAGCCGCCAGCGTGCAGCAGCAGCAACACACGCGGCGCCAGTGCAATTAGCAGTGCCAAACGCCGTCGCCGCAACAGCAGCAATAAAACAAGAATGCCGCGCCGCAAGAAGACCGCCGCCGAGGCCGTGCTCTGCGGCGGCCTCGCGGGCTGCGCGTCGAAGACGGCGATGGCGCCGCTGGAGCGCGCGCGCATCCTGCTGCAGGTCGGTAAAGACACGTCCTTCGTGGTTGCATTAAGGCGCGTCTGGCGCACGGAGGGTTTTCAAGGGTTGTGGGCGGGCAACGGCGCGTCGATACTGAGGGTCTTTCCAGCTAGAGGCATTGCGTTTGCGGTGAACGAGCGGTTGCGGCCCTATGTGAAGCGGCATGCCGCGGGCAGCTTCGCCGCGGGCGGTTTGGCTGGGATGTGTGCCGCGGCCGCAACATACCCATTGGATCTGGCGCGCGGCGTGCTCGGCGGCCAGGGCAAGGGCAGTATCTGGCAGGTGCTCGTGGACGCGTTCCGGAGAGGTGGTGTGAAGGCACTGTACCGCGGTGCGACGCCTACTTTGTTGGGAGCAATCCCGTTCGACGGGATTCGCTTCGGCGTCGTCGGCGTGCTACGACGGTACCCTCACGAGCCGGAGTCGCGGGGGCGGGCCGTCGGGCGGTCGGCGGTGTATGGGGGTTGTGGTGGCTTGGTGGCGGGCGTCGCGACGTTTCCGAACGATACCATAAGGCGGTGCCTCCAGCAGCCCCAGGCTGAGTATCGTGGGTATGTCGACTGTGCTTTATCGCTCGTGCGCGCCGACGGCGTGCCGCGGTTGTATCGGGGGCTGGCGCCGTCGCTCTTGCGGGCGGCGCCGTCGGCCGCGATCCAGTTCGCGGCGTTCGACTTCTTCTCGGGGGTCGTGCTTGGTAGGAATGGTTGATTTAATAATGTGGTTTTTAATATACTGCTTCGGCACGACGCAGCGTCTTCGGCGGCGCCCTGCCAGGGCTGGGAGACACCGTCTGAGATGGACGGGCGATGCGCGGTTTCTTCTGCCTCCAGGCTCGCAGGAGCTGGGAGAGCGTCTCCCGAGGACTGCTCTCTTGGTTTAGGGGTCCATCGTCGACCCCCCCCTCCCCTCCAACAAAAATGTCGACGCAGACGCTTTGGGCATTGGAATTGGGCGAATAGTGGAAGACAGATCCAATCACCGACGTGTGCAAACGCTGCAGCCTCGATATTGAACATGCCTCAACCCGTTCATAAGACGGTTACGCTGGTATGCTGCAGCTCAAGCACAGCTAGCTGGAGCCAAACAGTTGCCCGCGACGACGTAGAGATAGTGACGTCTACGCCCGAGACACTCATCGAAAAGTTAGATGCATCGAAGGAGCAGCCGGTAGTGGTTTTAGCGGACCAGGACAGCTACGACGCGGCCGCATCGGCGTGCCGCGCCGCCAGCACCGAAGACCGCTGCGTCCTCGGCGCCATCCGCGTCGCCAACCCCACGACGGCGCTCGTCGAGGTCGACCAGGCGCTGAAGCAGGCGCGGAGCAAAGCCGCGGCGACCTTTTCAAGGCACAACGCCGGCGTCCCCAAGGCGCCGTACGGCGTGCCGTGGCGGCCCCTCCTCAAGGACGCTTTACAAAAACGCCCGTCATCCATCGCCGCGCGCGACGCCAAGGACAAGGCGACGCTCTCGGAACTGCACGCGCGCGCCTCTGGTGTAGCAAGAGCAATTAGAACGGCAGTAGAAGGTGTGGACAAGCCGGCCGTGTGCCTCTTCGCGCCCAAGGACGTGACCTGCGTCGCGGGCATGCTCGGGGCGTTATTAGCTGGTTATCGGTTCGCGGACGTGCCCGCGGGGTCGGCCGCGCCCGAGGTGCGGCGGTTATTCGGGATGATTCAACCCGACGTCGTGTTGGCCGTGGGGAGCACCGTGTCGAGGGTGCCCGAGGCCTTCCAGGGGAAAGTCGTGAGATTGGACGCGGCGGCGGTGAGCGACGGGCCGCTCGTGCCGCTCGACGGGCCCGGTTCTTATACGAATGATGAGAGGGATGGTGCCTTTTGTGTGCTGACGTCGGGCACGACGGCGGCGGCGAAGCTCGTCGTGTGCCCCCATGCGGCGTTGATGGGCTGCGCGGCGTACATGGCGCAGGATAACATCGGTCCCGGCGACGCCGTCGGGCTGTTCTGGCTGGCCTGGTACATGCTGCCGCCGATGATGGAAGGGGCAAGCGTCTTCGCGCTGCCGGACAAGGCGTTTGCCGATCCTCGTTTGTTATTTGACTTTATCCGCGACGAGAAGTTGACAGTACTCTATGTAACCCCATCGATACTAAAAGCCGTCTTAGACGTGGAGCCGGACCAGAAACGCCTCGCCGAGGAGTTCAAGACCGTGCGCGTCGTCTACTGCACGGGCGAGCGGTTACCTTCCGATTTGCGAGCCAGAGCCCTCAAAATAGGGCAGGACGGTCTGAGGGTCCGGAACTGCTACTCGACGAACGAGGGCGGCGACACGGCCTTAGATTTAGGTGAAGGAGCTTCATCATTGCCATTACTACCGGACGTCCACGCCGAGGTGCTGGACCTGAACGGCGAGCCGACGCCCGTCGGCGCGGTCGGTCGATTGCACGTCAAGGGCCCGGCATTATTCCGGGGCTACTGGACCCAGGACGGCATCAAGGAGACGCCCGAACTCTATAGGACGGGCGATCTCGTGCGGTGGGTCGGCGGCAATTGCATCGAGTTCTGCGGGCGCGAGGCCGGGTCGCACGTGAAGATCCGGGGCTTCAAGGTCTTCCCGGACCTCATCGAGGCCAAGGTCGCCGAGCATCCCAGTGTGGAGGCGGCCTGGGCCGGCGCCGTCGGCGCGTCCGACGCCGAGATGCGCCTCGAGTGCGCGGTCGCGTGCAAGGAAGGTTTAACATCCTCTTCCCTACGAACGTGGCTGCGCGAGCGCCTGCCGCCGCACATGGTGCCCGTCGTCGTCCGTAACATGGACAACTCCGACTGGCGGACGGAGCGGGCGAAGTGGTTGAAATCGGGCAAGCGGCCGACGCCGAAGAAGCTCGCCGAGTTGCTCGCGTCCTTACCGGAGCTGACGAACGGCGCCGAGGTACTGTCTGATGAAGCTCAAAGATTAGCGCAGTGCTGGTGTTCCGCGCTCAAGCTGCCGCCCTCCAAAGATAGGTTTAGCGGCGAGAGCAACTTCTTCGACTTTGGTGGGAGTTTAGCGTTCGTGGGCCTGGCGTCGTCCGTCGAGGCGGAGTTCGGCGTCAAAGTGCCCGTCGGCGATTTGGTGGCGGCGCCCACGCTATCGGGCATGGTCTCTAGGATATTAGATGGCGAGAGCGCGTCGCCGACCTTCGATCCTTCGGAAGCGGCATTGAGGCATGTTGTGGCCGTCGACGACGGCCTGTCCGCCTCGCAAAGAAGGGAGGCGATCCTCGCCAAGGCGTCTCAACGCTCAAGTGGTGCGAAGGTGCTCGTGACCGGCGGCACCGGGTACGTCGGCGCCTTCTTGTGTAGAGCGCTCGCCGAGCGCGAGGACGTCAAGGAGGTTATTGCTGTCGTGCGCGCGGCCGACGATGACAAGGCTTCGCAGCGGCTCCAGGGCAACTGCGAAGCGAGGTTGGGGGAGCTCGGAGATTGGTACGCCAAAATCAAGGCCGTCGCGGGCAAGCTCGACGCCGAGAACTTCGGCCTCTCGACGGATTTGGTCGAGACCTTAGACGTCGTCGTCCACGGCGCCGCCGAGGTGAACATGGTCAAGCCCCCTTCTCTACTGGAAGCGTCGAACGTCGGGGGCACGAAGCTCGCGGCCGAGCTCGCGCTGAGAGCAAAGGCGCCTCTACTATTCACGTCGACGATGCTGCCCCTCGAGGGCGAGGCGCCGACGGGCTACCGGCTGTCGAAGGACGCCGCCGAGAGGGTATTGGAGGCGGCGGCGCGCGACGCCGGCGCGGTCTGCTGCACGCTGCAGATCGGCGATTTAGGATTTGCGCGGCGGGCCGGCGCGACGCTGCCCGAGGACGACGCGCTCGTCGTGTTGTTGCGGGCCTGCCTTAGATTGAACGCGGCTCCCTCTGATGTCGACTGGTCGGCGTCGGTGATTCCCGTTGACGACTTTGCCGCTAAATTAGCGGCGATGGCGTTCGGGAATCTGGACGGGGCGCCCTTCGACGCGGCGCCGCGCGAGGCCAAGGGCGACCTGGTGCGGTGGCGCGAAGTATTAGAGGCGTGGCTGCCTCCTTCGATTGAGCGCGCGCCCTTTGCCGCGTGGCGCGCGCGCGGCGCCGAGGCCGCTTCCCAGGGCGACGAGTACCTGCGCAAGCTCGAGCTGTTGATCGAGGGCCTGGTCGACGAGCTCCACGCCGAGGACGCGCGGCGGCGGCGCGGCGAAGGTAGTGAAGGCGGCTGGGGCCGGCCGGACGACGCCTGGGCCGCGCGCTTTTCGGCCGCTTTGGCCGCGGCGACGCCGGCGCTGGCGCCGGCGCCGCCCTTGGTCGGCGTGTCGTCGTCGGGGTCGCTCACGGACCTCGCCGCGGCGCACGCCGTGCCGGCGCGCGGCGGCTCGAGCGACGACGGCGCGTCGTCGCCGCGCGGCTCGGTCTCCGACGGCGGCGACACGCGGCCGGCGTCGCCGACGGAATAGAGCACCCCCAACGACTTAAGATTCGAATCGAGATCGTATCTACATACTTAGAGAGCCATGTTGTGCTCGACCGTGTCGACGTCGTCGACCTCCTCGAGCCGGTCCAAGACCTTCAAGTTCTTCTCGAGGTCCTCGTCGCCGCATTCGACGAGCATCATCGGCTCGTGCACCAGGTTGGCCGTGCAGTCGTGGCCCGCATCGACCAAAGCTTTCTGCATCGCCCCGAGGTCCGTCGGCGCCACCCAGGCCACGGTCTTGACGTCCTCGCCGTCGCTCCGCATGCCCTCGGGGTCCGGCTCCCCCGCCTCGACGTCGTCCACGTCGTTCTCCAACGCCAGTTCGATCAGATCGTCCTCTTCGAGCGCCGAGTTTACCGCTAACCGCCCCTTCTTCTCGAAGTTGTGCAGCACGGACCCGCTCTCCGCGAGTTTCAGGTTGGCCTTCTTCGCAACCGTCCCGACGTCCGTGTACGCGCGGTTCGAATTGTCGCTCAGCGCGTTGATGACGAACCCGACGCCGCCGTGCCCGTAGAGTTCGTAGGTCAGTTCCTTGAAGTCCGCGCCGTCCTTATCGCTGGACGCGGCCTTGATGTTGCGGTCGACGATGTCTCGCTTCACGTTCAAGGCCTGCGCCTCCTTGATGATCAACCCGAGCGCCCGGTTCGCGTCGGGGTCGGGCCCGCCGGCCTTGACGGCGACCTTGATTTTCTTGCCGATGTAGCTCGACTTTTTCGCGTTGGCCGCCGCGGTCTTGGCCATCTTCACCTTGTTGTTCTCGAACTTGCGGCCCATCATTGTTACGGCGCCGCGTCGTCGCCGATGCTCCGTCGCGGGCAGGGCTGGCCGCAGCGCCGCCGCGGAGGCTGCAAGCAGCAGCAGGGTGCAGAGCTGCATGGCTCTCTGTGTCTTTGCTGCAGCGCGAATTATTTGATGTCTGATGCGATCTATGCACTTGTGTTCAAGCACTACTGTAATACCACAGGAGCACTTATGCGGTCTGCAAGAGCACCGCCAGCAGCCACGCTGTGCAATGCAAGGCAAGCGCCAGTCGCCCGCCAGTGCTCCTCCACGCACCCAGTAGTAGCTCTCCGGACACAGTTTGACGTCCTAAGACGACTCCTCCTGCTTGGCGCTGCAAGGGCAATCAAAACGGGTTTCGAGCCACCTCAAACCAGCCCTGCAAGCCGCTGTAGCATCGCACTGCTGGCCGTGAGTAGCGCTTGTAGCGGCATTTATCTAGCTTTCGCGCCCCCGGCACTTTTCGGAGGACGTAGCAGCAATTTTGCACCGGAGAGCAACTGCAGCCTGCCAGCAGAGCATAGCCTGCCAGCAGAGCATGGCCGCAATGTCCGAAGCCGGCACGCGGACGATCAATGCCTACGCCGCCAAGGCGCCGGGCGCACCCTTGGAGCCGTACACCTTCGAGGCGCCGCCGCTGCCGGCGACGGGCGTCGAGGTCAAGGTCACGCACTGCGGCCTCTGCGGCAGCGACGTGCACCTCTGGCGGGCCGACGGCGACTACAAGGACTTTACCGGCTGGGCGGCGGGCCAGAAGGTGCAGATCTGCGGCCACGAGGCCGTGGGCGAGGTGACGGCGGTCGGGAGCGCCGTGACCCACCTGAAGGTGGGCCAGCGCTGCGGCGTGGGCTGGCAGTGCGGCTCGTGCCACAGCTGCGAGTACTGTTTAAGAGGAGACGAGCAGCTCTGCCAGGCGGGCAACGGCGTGGACTGCACGTGCGCCGGCGGCAACGCCGGCGCGTTCGCCGACTACTTGCGAATCAAGGATGCGGGCTTCGCCTTCGCGCTGCCCGACGCGTTGGACGCGGCGGCGACGGCGCCGCTGCTCTGCGGGGGCCAGACCGTGTGGACGCCGCTGCGCCAGCAGACGAAAGCTGGGGACCGCGTGGGCGTTTTGGGCCTGGGCGGCCTCGGCACCATGGCCATCACCTTCGCGTCGAAGCTCGGCTGCGAGGTCACGGCCCTCTCGTCGAGCGATTCGAAGAAACGGGCCGCTTTGGACCTCGGCGCGACCAAATTCGTCGCGCACGCCGACGAGGCGCAGATGGCCGCGGCGGCGTGCTCCCTCGACTTCATCCTGGTGACGCTCGCGACGCAGCAGAAGGTCGACTTCTTGTGTGGAAATCAACCAGTGAGTTAGGCTGACATCGCGTCGATGGCGTGGGGCGCCGAATATTTGATTCCCACACAGGTGGACTTCACAAAATTCTTCACGCTGCTGCGGCCGCGCGGCACGATGTGCTTCGTCGGCATGTGCCCGCCCATCTCTGCCGACGTCTTTACCATGGGCTTCACGATGCACAACATCACAACCTCCAATACGGGCGGGCGCAAGGAAATGGTCGAGATGCTGGAGTTCTGCGCGCGGAATAAGATCGGCGCCAGGGTCGTCGAGCGGCCCCTCGCAAAGGTCAACGAGGTCCTCGCCGAGCTCGAGTCCTCCAAGGGGGCGCAGCGCTTCGTGCTGACGGCCTAACTTTTTGTCGTTTCGAACTTTGGGATCCGGCCAGCTCCCCTCGTCTTGGTCCCCTCTTACAAGGCAACAAGCGGCTCGGGAGGATATACACAGGCTTAGTCAACAGCACAGGTCAGCACGACGCCGGCGCCGCCCGTCGTTCGGCGGCCCATAGCGCGACGCCGGCACGGCGCGCGGCTTCAATAGAACGTGTCCACGCTCCGTGCACGCGGTATGTTCGTGCAAAGCTTGCACACGAACTTCCTACAGTGGCACACGCCGGATTCGGAATCGAGATTCGACCGCGTCGCGCTCACCGTGTCGTCGCGCTTGCGGCGTCTCGAAGGCGAGTTCGACGGCGTCACAGAGATTGGCCTGGGCGTCACCAACGTCAATTTTTTAAAAGGCACGAATGCTGACCGGCCGCGCGCCGCGGCGGGCCAGATTCCGTGAGGTGCGCCGGCGCCAAACCGCGGCGCGACGCGCGCGGCGGCATCCTCGTGATGTAATTTTGTGTCTTGGCTGTTCGACGAGCCGCGCAGCACCGGCAGCGCGGGCAGAATAGCGCCTGGATTCACGGCAGGACACGGCCTGACAGGAGCAAAAGGCGCATCAATGACACGCGACTCGGAGGCCGGCGGCGGCGTCCGCAGGCACCCGTGATGCATCGTTGACGCGGGAGGTGCCAACAGGAATCCAGTCAGGCGCAGCGCACGACCGGTGAATCTAACTGAAAAGATCTGAATGAATCTCCCCTCTAGCGCCTCTAGGCGCCTAAGATAACCCCACGCCCGTCGCTCCGTAAAATATAATATACAACTAATCCTTCGTAACCGACAACTGCCCGTACCCTTCCCGCTCGGCGCACACCTTAAAGAACTGCGCGTCCGAGTAGGCGATGCGCGCGACGCGCTTGAACTGCTCCCGCAGCTCGGCCATGGGCCCGTAGGTGTCCGTGAAGAAGAAGTCGACGATGGACCGCCCGCCGATCGGCTCGCCGATCACGAAGACCTTCCACCAGCCCGCGTCCCGATACAATTTGCAGACCACCAGCGAGGTCTCCTCGAACATGCCGCTGAGCTCCCACCGCGCGACCTCGACGCCCCGGTCCTCGTCCACGAGCCGACAGAAGGCGTTCTTCACGGCCATGAACGAGCCCGAATAGGCCGAGATGGCGATGGAGATGGTTTCGACGGCCGGATCCAGGTCATTCAACGAAAACCGCAGCCACTCGTCGTCGCCGTCGCCAAAGCCCGTCCGATTGTCGCCGGAGTGCTCCACGCCGGGCGCCGACTGCTGGTGAAAATACACGAAATTGTTGTAGATGCCGTCCTTGTCCAGCAACACGCAGCCCACGTCCAGGTCCATGGGAGCGCCCTCCTCCGCCGGATCCCAGCCCAATCCGAGTTTGAAGTGCGTGCCCTCGACCGGCAGCAACCCGCCTTTGTCCAGCAGCACGAGCTTGCAGTCCGCGTTCGCCGACACATCCACGACGTCTCGCAGCAGGTTCTGGCACCGCGGCACGAGCGACGCCAAATCGCTATCGTCGAACGGCGCGTCCAGCGTCTCGACGCAGAACGGCGCCCGCGGCCGGTCGCGGAACATGCGGCACACGACGGCGGCGCGCGCGGTCGCGTGGTGCGCCAGCGGCTGGACTGTCACGTCGGTGCCCGTCAGATTCACCGCGGCCGACGTCACTTGCCCGAGCGAGGCGCCGTCGTCGTGCACGCGCGCAAACAACACAATGGCGGTCGCGCGCGGATCCAGCGCCGCGGGTCGCACGACGATGGTCTCCTGCGACTGGCCCTGGCCTCCTTTGGCGTCGCCCGAGTGCACGACGCCCCGGTTCATCGCCTCCGTGTTCGCGTAGTACACCAGCGACCTGTGTGGAAATCAAAATTTTACGGCGCGTTCGTGCTGAATCATCGCGTCGTCCTCCACGCCATCGATGCGACGCCTGCTCGATGGCGTGGCGATGCCGGGTGCTGAATCATCGCGTCGTCCTCCACGCCATCGACGCGACGCCTGCTCGATGGCGTGGCGATGCCGGGTCCTCGCCGCTCGACCGAGCCAGGACGGCCGCGTCATCGCCGAGAAATGACTTACTGAAGAATTGTCGGGTGCACCCGACACACTGGTTGATTTCCACACAGCCAGCGACAAGAACGTGCCGCGCTCCCCGAACACGGCCGCGGCGAGATCCAGATCCACCGGGCCTTCCCAGGCCAAGTTCACGGTCCACGTCGCCGTCGTCGGCGTGCGCGGCGTCGTGTGGGAATTCGAGCGCGACCGCGGCGCCGGCGCCGCGTCGACGGCGACGGCCGCGACGGCGGGCGCCGCTTCCGCGAGCAGGTCCTCGGCGACGGCGATGGCCGGGCCCTCGACGGAGCCAATCGAGGATCCGCTGCGGGGCCGGTCGGGCTGGACGCCGTGCTGCGCCCGCGCCGCCTGCAGCAGCTTGCGCCGGTGCAGCTTGTTCGTGATGCCCAGGTCGTCAAAGGTCGCGTTCACGCCGGCGCGGTCGTCGTGCGCGAGTTCTTCGACGAGCGCGCCGTCGACGCCGTTGTCTTCGAGCGTCGTGCCGTAGGGCTGGTACGCATTGCCCAGGCCCTCGACGTGCTCGCGCACCTGGCTCGCCGAGGCGCCGGCGCCCATATGACGCTTGCGCTCTTAGTTTCTAGTCCTCCAGCACCTGCTGTATAGCAGCCATGCCGCTTGTAGGTTTTGGTGCGCGCTGCGGCTGCCCAACGGTGTAATGGTTTTCCAGGAATGCTGGGCCGCGGCAGCGAGACCACGTGAGCCAATGTATATGCACAATCAATGCA
Source organism: Pelagomonas calceolata (assembly GCA_918797485.1). Lineage (NCBI taxonomy): Eukaryota > Pelagophyceae > Pelagomonadales > Pelagomonadaceae > Pelagomonas > Pelagomonas calceolata. Next base: position 9,632 of record CAKKNE010000006.1, on the reverse strand, counting down.
GAGCGTGTCTTTGTTGGCGCTCTAGCATTCTAGCTCTGCGCTCCAAGGGTTGGATTTCGTGGAATTCAAACAAGGACCTGGCACTTCGTCGGAATCCTCGGCTCACGGGAGAGTGGGTCTCGCGCGCGAAATCGACAGGAACGCGGCCCCGCGCGCGCGCGGAATGGATGCCGCCACCACCCTCCGAGGCGAAATGGCTATGGGTGATTCATCATGTGCCCATTAACCGAACCGCACCACGCGACGACTACGCGTGCTAGCGGCCCTAAGACACTAGCATGAAAGCAAGCCAGGCTGCAGCACAGCATTGAACGAGAAAAAGCAGTCATTAATCGTGCATTGCTGTTCAAACGCTCGCCACACAACGCTGCTGCAGGCACGGCAGACTCCCAGGCGGTTGCAGCGAGCAGGCACTCCTCACTGCATTGCAGTCCACAACAACAAAAAGAGACAAGATGTCGCTCACCGAGGAAGCAGTGGGCATGGCACCCGTGCAAGCGCAGGTCATCGAGTGCGTGTTCCGCGAGCGCTACTCGGACTTTGTCGTGCGCGAGGTCGGCCCCGACGGCGCCGTCGCGCGCGTCGTGGCCGAGGCGCCGCCGGCCCACGCGCCCGACGAGGTCCCGGCGGAGGAGGAGGCGGCGGCGACGGCCGCGGGCCTCGCGGCGCTGGCGGGCGGCGGCGCCGACGTCGTCGAGGCGATCGAGCGCGTGCTGAGCGGCGCCGACCCGGGCCCCGCCGCGCTGCCGCCGTGCTCCGACAAGGCCGCGCGGACGGCGCAGCACCAGTACGCGCGGCGCCTCGGGGCCGCGACGGACACGGACGGCGCCGGTCCCGCGATGCACGTGCGCGTCTGGAAGGCCGGCGGCTCGCGGAAGCGGGCCCGCGACGGCGGCGGCCGGCAGGACTCGCGCAACGTCTGGCCCGCGGGTCGGCCGCGGTTCTGTCGCTTCGCGCTCTACAAAGAGAACTGCGACACGATGGCCGTGGTCGGCGCGCTCGCGCGGGCCCTGCGGTGCAAGGCGTCGAGCGTGGGCTACGCGGGGACCAAGGACCGCCGCGCCGCGACGACGCAGTTCGCGACCGCGCACCGAAAGGACGCCCGGACGGTGTCCGCGGCGGTCGCGCGCGTGGCGCGGCAGTTCCCGGCGGTGCGGTGCGGCGGGTTCTCGTACGTGGGCGACGCGCTGCGGCTCGGCGATTTGAGCGGCAACGCGTTCGAGGTCGCGCTGCGGCGCGCGCGCGTCGCGGGCGGCGACCGGGAGGCGCTCGTCGCGGCGGCCGCGGACGCGGCGCGGCGCGTCGGGGAGCGCGGTTTCGTGAACTACTTTGGCCTGCAGCGCTTTGGGACGGGGGCGACGTCGAACGCGATCGTCGGCGAGGCGGTCCTGAAGGCGGCGACGGGCCGGGGGGAGTGGAAGGCAGTCTCCGATTTGATCCTCGGCGCGCGCGCGCGCGACGAGCCGCGCGAGGTCGAGGCCAAGGCGCACTACGCCGCGGGGCGTCTGCGAGAGGCGGTCGACGCGATGCCGCGGCGGCAGCGCGTCGAACGCGGGCTGCTGGAAGGACTCGTGCGGCACGGCGCGAACGCGCACCTGTCGGCCTTTGAGACGCTGCCCAAGAACCTGCGGCTCATGTACGTACACGCGTGGCGGCCCGGCGTCTTTGCTTCTTTTTTTGGAACCTCTCGTCTGGTTCGGACTTCGACGGGCGGCGACAGGCGGCCGTGCGGGACTTCGCACCTCGCGCCAAGGCCATGCCCTTCGTGGCGTTCGACGGGTCGTACGACGCTTACTATCGAGCTGGACTCAGAAGTCACAGTCATCACCACGCTAGGCACCAGTCGCGCGTCTTCAACGCGGCCGCGGCCGCGCGGGCGACGCGGCACGGCTTCGCCGTCGTGGCCGGGGACCTGGTGCTCGAGCGCGGCGGCGAGAGTCGGCGGCTCGCCGCGGACGCGGCCGTGCGCGTCGTGGGCGCGGCGGACGTGGGCGCGTACGCGATCGACGACGTCGTGCTGCCGCTGCCGGGGCACGCCGTGACGTATCCCACTTTTGACGGAGCGGAAGACGCGTACGCCGGCCGCCTCGACGACTACCGGTCGGAGAAGCACGGCGAGTTCTCGCTCTCGGGGGCCTACCGGCCGTTCGTCGTGCGGCCCGCGGGCCTGAGCGTGGCAGTCGTGCGGCACACAGACGCCGACGAGCCGCTCCTGGCGACGGACGACCGCGCGGACGCGCCGCCCTTTGTCGCGCCGACGCCGGGCGCGCGGGACGCCCTGGTCGTCAAGTTCCAGTTGCCGTCGAGCGCGTACGCGACCGTGTGCCTGCGCGAGCTGACGGGCCAGTCCTTTTCGACGGCGGCGCACATCTCGGCGATGAATGGGGCGCGCGACGCATGCCCAATCTCGTTCTACGATGAATAATGTTAACATCAGAAAGAATCATTCGACGAATAAATCTGGACCAGCCGGTATGAATGACCTTGCCGCGATACGGCCCTATAGCGGTGCGGGCGCGAATACCCAGCATTCTTTGTCACCACCAATCCATAATGCTGATAGCTTCCAGGGTTGGTGATGGACCACTGATGGTAAAGTCCGTTCCACTTGATGTAACATTCGCTGAAGTTGACTGATACCCCGTCGACGTGTCGCCCGAAGTGTTTGGCGCCTAACGACAACTAGATTGATATCTAGAAACATATACCTAGAGAGAAACTTAAATTCAGGACACACACAGTCACAAAACTAAATCGAGCAGCACGAACTTGATCCGCCGCGCGTCGCCCGACTCGTGGCCGAAAAACGCCTCGGCCGCAGCGCCCGGGACGGCGGCCGTCGCGAAGGACGGCGGCACCTTGGCGAGTACTCGTTTGAATCGACCCGGCGCCGCGGCGAGCACGTCCCGCAGCAGGGGCAGCGAGTCGAGGTCCGTGCGCTCCTTGTCCCACTCGCGGCCCCAGGGCGCGTCGACGAATAGGACGTCGGCGGTCCGCTCGTCGCGCAGGGCGTCGCCCACGTCGACGCGGACGTCCACGCCGTAGATTTTCGCGTTCCTCCGCGCGAGCGCGACGCGGTCCGCGCTCACGTCGATGGCCGTGACGGCGCAGCGCCGCGCGAAGGCGATCGCATTGCCGCCGCAGCCGCAGCAGCAGTCAAAGACCGAGCTGCCCGCGGGCACCTTGTCGGCGATCTCGTTCGCGAGGCGTTCGGGAGTGAGCGACCACTTGCCCTCCGCGTCGACGCGGGCGCCCCGGCGCGTAAAGCCCGGGCTCGTCGTGCGCCGCCGTCGCGCGTCCTCGAGGCGGGCCGCGCGCACCGCGGGTCGCGGCAGCTTCGGCGTCGCCTCGAGCAGCAGCTTGCGACCGTCGAGACCGACGCCGCGAATGCTCGCGGCGACGTCGCACGCGTCGCGCGTCGTCAGCTCCGCCGTCCAGGCGTCGCCGTCCGCGCGCCAGCCGCCGTCGCCCAAGAGGCGTCGCGTCGGCACCCACCGCGGCACGTTCGAGACTGTTAAGCGGTGCGTCCGCGCGGCGAGGCATGTGCCTGCCGCGAGGACGAGGACTGCTTGTTGCATTTTGCAAGCACACGGTGCCAATGGAAAAGAGTGCGCGTGCCGAGCTGGCAGTTGGCGGCTCTGCAGTGCTGCAACCACTTCGGTGGAACGCGTGCGCGTGTCGCTTCGATTCGTGATTGCGTTTGGCGGGCGGCAGGGCACTGGGCTGCACTCAGTGTGTGCAGCCTCTGCACAGCGGCCCTCTCAAACTTGTCGTGCGTCCTCCGGACGAGCGAAGCTGTAGGAGTGCTCGTTCGAACTCCAGCAGCACGTCCCTTGCGATCTGCGCATCGCTGCTTCGGTGACTGCGCGAGTTGGCCCAGTCCTCTGGCTGCAGCCAAAGAGCAAGACTGCCGGCGCTCACAGCCGAACTCTTCAGCGCGGTCAGCTTTTACAACGTAATGTCTGCCCGCACTGCACTACTGCTGCTGCATCTCGTCGTCGGCGCGGGCGGCCTGGCACGAAGCGGTCGACCGCCGCCGCCGAGCCAACAAAAGAGACCGTGGAAGCCGCAACTCCTGGACGCGGAGCCCGCGCCCGCGCCGCCGCGCGTGCTGCATCGCGACGCCGACGTCGTCGTCGTCGACAAGCCGCCGGGCTGGAGCGTCGACGCGGCCGCGGCTTTCGTCGCCGACCTGCTTGGAGCGGAGCCACGGGTCCGGCAGCGGCTCGACGCCGACTGCTCGGGCGTGCTCTGCCTCGGCGCGAGCGCTGCGGGCGACGCCGCGCTGCGCGACGCGGCGCCGTCGTACCTCGCGCTGGTCGACGACGAGCCGGCGCGCGCCGCGGCCGCACGGGGCGCGTGTGCCATTATTGAAAGCGGTCCCGCGGGCGCGGTCGTCCGTGTCGCGGGCCGCGACGTCCGTAAGTCGCTCGCGGCGGCCGGCGCGCCGGCGCGCGGCGACGCGCGGCACGGCTGCGGCGTCGACCGCGCCGCGCCGCGCGCCCTGGTCCACTGCGAGCGCGTCGCGCTGCGCGGCGGGCGCTGCTTCGAGGCGCCGCGTCCGCCGGACCTCGAGTTGCGGTGGACGGAGCGACGGGCCGCGCTGCGCGCCGACGCGGCGACGACGTGCTACCGCGAGCTCCACGGCGCCGCGGACGGCGCGCCGGCGAACCTGTGCGTGGACCGCTACGGCGAGCACCTGCTCGTGCAGCGGCCCGAGGACGTCCCGGCGCGCGAGCGCGACGCGGCGCTCGCGGCGATCGACGCCGCGCACGCGCCGACGGCGTCGTCGTCGGTCTACGAGATCGTGACGCGCGTCGACCGGTCGCGGGGCGGCCAACCCCTGCCGAAACTGATCCGCGGGCCCGGCGTCGCCGGCCCGTTCGAGGTCCTCGAGCACGGGACGGCGTTCCGCGTCGAGCTGGGGGAGAAGAAGCTGTCGACAGGCCTCTTCCTCGACCAGCGCCCCCAGCGCCTGTGGCTGCGACGGCACGCGGCCAACCTGACGGTGCTGAACCTCTTCGCGCACGCGGGCGCGTACAGCGCGGCGGCCGCGGCGGGCGGCGCGGCGCGCACGCTCTCGGTCGACTGCGACCGTAATTGGCTCGCCTACCTCGCGCCGTCGCTGGAAGCGAACGGCGTCGCGAACGGCCCGCGCGAGCCCGTCGGCGAGGTCCACGACTGCATTTACGGCGACTGCTTCGACTGGCTCAAACGCCTCGCGAAGCGCGGCGAGACCTTTGACGTCGTCATTTTGGACCCGCCCTCGACCTCGACGGTCAACAAGAAGCGCTGGAGCGCGGCGCGCGACTACGGCGCGCTTGCGACCCTCGCGGCGCCGCTCGTCGCTCCGAACGGCCGGCTCTTCTGCACGACAAACAGCCGCAAGCTCCTGCCGCGCAAGTTCGCGCGGACCTGCGGCCTCGCGCTCAAGGACTTTGCGGCGACGGCGCCGGCGATCAAGGACGTCGTCCTCGAGCGCGCCGCGCCGCCCGCGGTCGACTACCCGACGCGCTCGGGCGCGCCGCCCGAGGTGAAGAACCTGGTTTTTCGCTTCGTTCCTAGCTAATGTACTTGTAGTTAATCGCTTTGACAGAACAACAAAACTTACAGGTCCGGCGGTGATCGATTTCGCAACCGCGCCGTCGCCACTTACACACGATGCGCAGCTCTAAGCACCACCGCCGCGCAAAACAGCAAGAGCCTCCTGCGCCCCAGCGTGGCCCCGGCTTGCTGCCTCCTCGAGCAATGCCGTGGCCTCCTTCACTTTGCGTGCGGCAAAGGTCGTATGATTGACCCAAGCAGCCATATGATCCATCGCCGCGCAGCACGTCGACCGCGCGATCTGCGTCGAGGGCATTCAAGAGCCCAGCCACTTCCAGGAGGTCCGACGCCGCGACCTCGGCTGCCACGGCTTCGGCATCGATCGGTGCCGCCGCTGGCAGGCCAGTTGACGCGCCGGCCCCCATGCTCCTGCTTCTTCTGCCTGAGGGGCTGCCTTAATTTTCCTGGCAGCGGAACGGTGTTACTTAATGATGAATTGCCACGTGCTCGTCGCGGTTGCAGCGACTCGCGCTAGCGCGCTGCCGGAGTTGGCTGTCCAAATACTAGGTAGCCCCTCTAGCCCAGCGTCGTCGCAAGCCTGGAAGCGGATATCGCCGCGAAATTACAAAACTCAACGTTACTCGCCGCCCCCGTCGTCATCGTCCTCGCCAGCCGCGAGCCCGCCGGCGACGACGCGCAACGCCACGAGTGCCGACAAAGGCGCGATGAGGCGCCCTCGGCCAAGAATCGCCGCAGCGCTCACGACAACGACCACTGGCCCTGGCCCGACAACGCCCGCGCCAGCCCACGCCGCCGCGCCCCGCGCCGCGCCCGTCGTCGCTTCGAGAAAGCCCGCGGCCGCCGCGCGCGACGAACCGCGGACGATCGCGCGAGGAAGCCGCCGGAGCCGCCGCAGCGGCTTCTTTTGCTTCACGGCGGTCCAGGCCGCGCGCGCCGTCTCGCGCGGTCTCTCCGCTGCGACGCTCGCGGCCGCCTGCGTCGCCGCTCTGCGAACCGGCGCCGCCGCCTCGGACCGCAGCGCGGAAGAAGCGACATTCTTAGCAGCGCGCGTCGCGTCGTCCACGACGTCGCCGAGCCCGATTTGAGCCGCGGCGCTGGCCGCGGCGCTGGCCGCGGTTCCGAGTCCCTGGCGCAACGCGTCAGGCGCGACGACGTCGCGGAGAGTCGGCGGCGGCGACGCGTCCAGAGAAGGCAGCAGCGACTCGCGTGGAGCCGACGGCGCGGTACCAAGCGCCTTTGCGGCGCTGCGCGCGTCGTCCGCGGCGCGCAGTTCGCCCAGCAAGTCTGCAAGGATCCCGCGCGGCACGTCCGCCGTCGCCGCTTCGTCGACGCCGCGCCCGACGAGCACCGCTCGCAGCTCGTCCTCCGTAAGATCGCGCGCCCGCATCGAGTGCGCTAGGCGATCGTCCGCGGTGGCGGGAGAGGCGCGCTGCGCGAACGAGAGCGCGTCGCGAATGGCGTCGGCAGCGCTCGCTTTGCGCAGCGTGAGCGGTGTCCTCACTGGTGCCGCGGCACGCAGCGCTGCGACGCTTGCTGCCACTGCCAGCATCATGGCACCATGAGCCATTATGCGCATGGCTGGACGTAGAGATCGCGCAGCGCTGGCACAGCTGGCTCAGAGAGCTGCAGATTACACTGCTAACCCACGGCGCCGCCGATCCGCAAGCGCGAGCAGCGCGTCGACCGTCGCGATCGAGCAAGCGCACGGGTTTTTCTGGCGCTTTGACTCGCGAAACCAAGGCGTAGCGATACGCAGCGCTGCAAAAAAAAACAGTCATTCGACGCCCCACAACGCCCTACGAACGCTGCTGGCACACGACGCAACAATACGCATGTACAAGCTAGTCCTCGTGATCACCGCGGCGGCAGCACGCGCGGCGTGCGTCGTCAAGAAGCAAACCCACACCTTTTACTACTTGTGGTACGGCACGCCGACGACGGACGGCAAGTGGCTGCATTGGGACCACGCGGTCCTCCCGCACTGGACCAAAAAGGTTCGCCGCCAATACAAGCACCTCGAGAACTACACGCACGAACCGCCGACGCGGCTGCACGCGCCGTTCTACCCCGTGGCGGGGCCCTACAGCTCGTCGGACCCGCAGCTCCTCGACGCGCACTTTTCGCAGCTGCGCGACGCCGGCGTCGACGCCGCGGTGCTCTCGTGGACGGGCCGACCGGGCGGCGCGGTCTCGGACACGCAAGGCGTCGGCACGGACGCGATTGTGCCGTTGGCACTCGCTGCGGCCAAACGCGCGGGCATCGGTGCCGCTATACACTTGGAACCGTACGAAGGCCGCGGCGCCGAGTCGGTAGCGCTGGACCTCGCGCACCTCGTCACGCACGACCTCTACCGCCTCCCGCGGAGGCCCTGCGGCGGCCACGATCGACTTCCAGTCGTGTATTTGTACGACGCGTATCACACGCCCGCAAAAGAATGGGCGCGCCTCTTCTGTGAAAATGGCGACCTTTCCGTTCGTGGCACGCCGCATGACGTCGTCGTGATTGCGACGCTATTGAACCGGGACGAGGAAGAGCTTGTGGTAAACGGGTGTTTTGATGGATTCTACTCCTACTTTGCCACGGACGGCTTCACCTACGGCTCCACGAGCGCCCACTGGAAGCTGCTCGCCGCCTGGGCGCGGAAGAAGAACCTCTGGTTCAGCCCATCAGCCGGACCCGGCTACAATGACACGCGCATTCGCCCGTGGAACGGAGTAGCGACGCGCGACCGCAGAAACGGCGCCTACTTTCGACAGATGCTCGGCGCTGCCGTCGAATCCGGCGCCGACCTTGTCTCGATCACGTCCTGGAACGAGTGGGGCGAGGGCACGCAGATCGAGCCGGCGCGCGCGCCGGCGGACGACGTCGGTGACCACATGGACTACGGTGCCAACCCGGACTTGTACCTCGACATCACGCGAGAAGCGACGGCGCGGTGGCGAACTCGATCACCGCCGGACCTGTAAGTTTTTCTGTTGTGTAGTAGTCTTAGGCTCGGGCCCGGAGGGCCCGAAGGGCCCGAAGGGCCCTTGGGTTCCGAATGTTTGATGGGGTTTGTGACGGGGAATTACGTCCGTCAATTAAAGGTGACTCAGGATGATAATAGTTAGGAGTGAGAGGCGACTTCCCCCTACTAAGGGGATATCGGAGTACCCTAGGATGGGAAGTAGCCTAGGCGGGTAATACAAGTACGGGTTGTGCTTGGATACGTCTCAGTTGAACCTTGGGATCCTACTAGACGTGTATTTCCATTGCACTCCCCCATTGTCGTGATCGTGATCAGATTGCGATAATCATGAAATCGCGGTAGTGTTAGGCGGATTGCTTAGTAGTCTTAGGCTCGGGCCCGGAGGGCCCGAAGGGCCCGAAGGGCCCTTGGGTTAGTGTTAGGCAGATTGCTTAGTAGTCTTAGGCTCGGGCCCGGAGGGCCCGAAGGACCTGAAGGGCCCATGGGTTAGTGTTACGCGGATTGCTTAGTAGTCTTAGGCTCGGGCCCGGAGGGCCCGAAGGGCCCTTGGGTTAGTGTTAGGCGGATTGCTTAGTAGTCTTAGGCTCGGGTACGGAGGGCCCGAAGGCCCTTGGGTTAGTGTTAGGCGGATTGCTTAGTAGTCTTAGGCTCGGGCCCGGAGGGCCCGAAGGGCCCGAAGGGCCCTTGGGTTAGTGTTAGCTTTTGGGAGAGCGGCTTTTGGGGGGCTGGTTAGGGTTAGCATGGGGTCTTAGTAGTGTTAGGCGGGGTTATTAGGGTTAGGGTTAGGGTTAGGGTTAGGGTTAGGGTTAGGGTTAGGGTTAGGGTTAGGGTTAGGGTTAGGGTTAGGGTTAGGGTTAGGGTTAGGGTTAGGGTTAGGGTTAGGGTTAGGGTTAGGGTTAGGGTTAGGGTTAGGGTTAGGGTTAGGGTTAGGGTTAGGGTTAGGGTTAGGGTTAGGGTTAGGGTTAGGGTTAGGGTTAGGGTTAGGGTTAGGGTTAGGGTTAGGGTTAGGGTTAGGGTTAGGGTTAGGGTTAGGGTTAGGGTTAGGGTTAGGGTTAGGGTTAGGGTTAGGGTTAGGTTAGGGGGTTAGGGTTAGGGTTAG